>OX244041.2:37517226-40179269 GCA_945859785.2 Tridacna gigas
TTGACCAAACGAATCTTTATGTGACAGGCAACGTGAAAACAATGAAGAAAAAGGACCTAGGTTGCAGAAACTTTGTCCAGATTTCAGTATATTTACGAACAAACATTGACTATGAACTCTATCTGAATGTCACTTCACAACTTGAAAATATCTATAGAATTCATAAAAATGACATTGAACAGAAACTTATAGCACTAACTAATCATAACAACACGAAATGCAGTGCTGGAAAGTACTTCAGCAGCAGTTCTCCTGAAACTGGAATGTCATTTTTAAATGATCTAAGGCTGATGCTGTTTGTTTCTGTCTTTGTAAGCATTTTTGTGATTTGTGTCTTCATTTCTGTGGTGAAATACTTGAAAACAAAGATAATGAACCGTCCGACGAGAAGCAATGACAGCCAGAACCACGAGACAGAGTAGCAACAGCTTCTTGCCCTGTTTAACCCTTTTACCAAACAATCCGGATTTCTCACGACGCTCAAGAAGGCAACTAAAAACATTGTGGGAAAAGGAGAAAATGCTGGTACCAAGCATTTTCTCCTTTTCACACAATCTTTTCTCTTTTCAAAGAAATCCAATCATTTTGATACAGCTGAATACAGTTCAAAGAATTGGAACGCCTTCAGTCACATACCCTGTCTCGTATAGGATATATTTAGATCTATAGAATATTACATAAACGGTCATTTCTTAATGTTTTTGTTTAACGAGTCGTTTCTAAGTTTCTATCGTTTCTAAAATGACGGTGGAATGCGTGTAGTGTTTGTTATGATTTTGTTTACGCATGCCTGAAAACTCACGTGAATATTTTTAAAATAGGTTTATACCGTTACTATTGGGATAGAAAAAGTGAAGGGAATTCTTGTACAATTGACGAATTCTTGCTTGCGAGCAGTTTGCTATTAGCTATCTGTACAATTTCTTCTCTCATTTAATCTGGATGATTTTGAAAATGGAAAAAGAAAGATGAAGACAGCATTGGGCTTTAAGATTTCTGTATCCACATTTCAAGCATTTACTTTTCAGAGAAGTTTCAGTACCACCCATGAGTTACGATCAAACTTCTAAAATCCTTCTTAAACAAAAACTGTTTGGACAATGCCAAAAAGCCGTTCTAAATTGCACTCAATTTCTTATTCTCAGTAATTTTGTTAAGTTCAAAGAATCGCATTTTCTGATTCCATAAACCGTGTGCTTTTGGTTAAAACGTTTGGTTCAGCATATCCCAAATTGTGACATTGTCTAGGTTGAGAATTATAATTGGGCTATGCTCTGGCAAAAGGGGGGCTTAATGCATCTCCGTGATGCATGATACCTATCAAGCCATCACATAATTATGAATCCATAATGGCCACTTTTTTTTTTTTTTTTTAACAACCGATTTAATCATGAGCCATCAAGCCCACACATAATTATGAATCCATAATGGCCACTTTTCTTTTTTAGCAACCGATTTAACCCTTAAGCTGCTGATCGCGACCCACTGACCTTTTGCGGACAGTGTAGATCAAGATCAGACTGCACAGAACGTGCAGTCTGATCTTTGATCTACACTGTCCGATACGGTTTTTTTTCTTTCCGGTGAAATCAACTTTGAAACCGCAATGTTTGGGCTTTTAGTACTGAGTAGAAATTTGCGTTTCATCTATTCAGCAGCTTAAGTGTTAATCATGAGGTAGACTGGTCCTTGGACATACAGATAAATTGACGAGTAGCGAAAAGTTTTGGACCAGGTCAGTCTACGCAAACTGCGCAGGCTGACCCGAGTCGATACTTTTCGCAGATGCATTAAGCCCCCTTTTCACTGAGCATGGCTCATTTGTAATCAAATTTAGAATAGTTATATAACATATATCCAGTTTATGACTATTTACGTGTTGTTTCTTGGCCCTTTAGAAAACAACCATGAGAAAGAAGCCATTTAAAAACATTATGGGAAAAGGGGATAATGCTGGTAACCAACATTTCCTTCTTTTCCCACAATGTGTTCTATCCCCTCGGAAAACTTAAATTCATTTGTACCAATTCGAATTTGAAATCTACAAACGCAATGAATTTGGAAGTGTCCAAAGTTTGCCGTTTGAAAAAGGGTTAGGTCTGCGAAATAATGATTGCAACCGTGTGAGCAGTCTGTTCTCTCTTTGTTAGCTGCACAAACTTAACACCTGGAGTGCTGAATTAATGAAATGAACCCATCCAATTAGGAAAACAAGAGGGCCATGATGGCCCTGCATCGCTCCACTGGCTTATAAATATAAACCATAAATACTAAACATTCCAATTCTGAGCCAGATGGTTTCAAACTGAAGACTTACAAAATTTTCTCTTAAAAAGCCCATATGAAAGTTGAGACCCGCAGGGCAAAGCCATTTTTGATCCCAGAGCTATAATTACTTGAACCCTGGTAGAGGTTCACAAGATAAAGCCACATGCCAAAATAATACAAGTCTATGCTGTATGGTTATAAATAAGGTGATTTTCAAGTTTTGTCCATATGAAGCCTCTGTAAAACGTAAGACCCCTGATGCAAGGCTAATTTCAAAAAAAAAAAAATCAAAACAGGAAGATTTCTTAAGTTGTCACTATGTAAGCCCATGTAAAACTTGTGACCCCTGCGGTGGGGCCAATTTTGACCCCAGGGCTAAAGTTCTGGCCCGCTCGGTAGAGGCCCACTAGATATAGCTACATGCAAAATTTGGTAGCTCTAGGCCTCATGGCTAGGTACAGGAAGATTTTTAAATTTTTCTCTATATAAGCCTATGTAAAACTTGTGACCCCTGGGGCAGAGCCAATTTTGACCCCAGGGCTATAATTTGAAGAAACTTGGTAGAGGTCTACTACATAAAGCTACATGCCAAATTTGGTAGCCCTATGCCTTATGGTTTCAGACAAGAAGATTTTTAAAGATTTCCAATATTTTTCAGTTTTGTTGCCATGGCAACCAGAGTTTTTGAAGGAATCAAATTCTTTCAAGAAATTCTGAAGAGGACCATGGCAGGATCATTTCTGTGAAGTTTCATGAAAATTGGATAGGTAGTTTCAGAGAAGAAGATGTTTGAAATAAAAGTTAACGCACGGACGGACGCACGGACGGACGGACGTACGGACGCACGACGGACACCGGGCCATGACATAAGCCCGCTGGCCTTCGGCCAGTGGAGCTAAAAAGCCAAACCATTGATATTTTAAATTTGTTTTGGCTAGAATATAAAAAGGCTACCGGACAGTATAGGTTTAAGATAAAACCATGCGTTCTATGCAGTTTGATCTTGATCTACATTGTCTGCAAAAACAACTTAAGTCAGTCCCAGCGCCTTAACCTTTTACCAATCGATAAAAGGTTGGGCTCGACCAAAATGAAAGCATTTGTAGACTACAAAATAAAACTAGCTCAAGTGATAATTTCTGCCTTTAATAGGGTAGAAGGCATTATGGGAAAAGGAGAAAATGCTGGTTTACAGAGTCTTCTCTTTTTCCCATAATGTTTTGAAATGCCTTCTTCAGAGTCGTTAAATACAGGGTTGTGTGGTAAAGGGTGAAGCGTTAAGGTAAAAAGCCAATGTCAACCACATTGCAATGTCCCACACAGCGGTCTAATTCAGCTTTCACTTCCAGCCTACAGTAAAGCATTCAGTTGACTGATTGACTGGTTGATTTAAAGGTGTTTTACGCCGCTTACAACATTGCTCCAGTCATACCATGGCGACACCACGCTTTTTTTTCTGTACATCCTGAGTATCATCAGTACTAGGCTAGGGCTCTGAGGTGTCTTGCCCAAGGACACTCCCACGAAAAAATCCAGTGCTTCCACGGAGGCTCAAACCCGGGTCCTCCAGGTTACGAGTCTTATCCTTTACCACTAAGCCATGCAGGACCACAATAAACCATTTCAACCAACGACAAAAAAGCTAACATGAGCATCGCATGCGGTGCCAATGCTCGGCAGCAGGAACTTGAATTTATGTGAAAATTCTAAGCCGAAAAAGGGGCATAACTATGTCAAAAATACTTTGGTGGTTATCTGTCCCTTTTTGATAGTTAACAATTTGTCAAAGTTTAACTCTTTACCAAACGACAAAATTTTAGACTGGTCCAAATTCAAAGCATTTGCAGACGACAAAATAAATGTGGCTTAAAAATTGAAATTTGTTTTGGAAAGGGTAGAAAACATTGTGGGAAAAGGAGAAAATGCTGGTTACCAGCATTTTCTCCTTTTCCCACAATGTTTTCAAAAGGCTTCTCACTCAGGATCGTTAAAACTCGGGATTGTGTGGTAAAGGGTTAAAGTAAATATCTTAATAATAATAACTGAGATATCATAAAATGTCAATTTTTTTTTTGCACCACGACGCAGACGACGACACGGACGCAGACGAAGACGACACGGACGCAGACGACGACGACACGGACGCAGACGAAGACGACACGGACGCAGACGAAGACGACACGGACGCAGACGAAGACAACGACGCCAGGGCTACGACAATAACTCGACGTTTTCTTCGAAAACAGCCGAGCTAGTAAAACAAAGTCAGGCAAAAGAGAGTAGTGAGAATCCAGTTCATCTTTCTCTGTTAAAGTGCAAGATTCCAACAATATTTACATACATAATATATCTGAAACCTATTTCTCTCGACAGTACTCAAGTTTAACATTACACGCTACACACGTCAGTTGGCACATGGAACAAATCCTTTTTTTTTAACCCTTGACCAAACAATCCTGAGTTTTAACAACCCTGAAAGACGAGGCTTTTAAAAACATTGTGGGAAAAGGAGAAAATGCTGGTTACCAGCATTTTCTTCTATTCCTACAATATTTTCTACCCGATCATAGATAAGAAATCATCATTTGAGCTACATTGAACTTGTCGTCTGCATATGCCTTCAATTTGGTTTAGTCCAACATTTTGTCCTTGGGTAAATTGATTGATTGACTGAAAGGTGTTTTACGCCGCTTTCAACATTATTTCAGTCATATTACGGCAACAGCTCACATATTCATGTATTTCCTGGGTTCCACCAGTACTAGGCTAGGGCTCTGAAGTGTCTTACCCAAAGACACTCCTACGAAAAAAAAAAACCAATGGATCCAGTGAGGCTCGAAACAGGGACCTCAGGGTCACGAGTCCTACACTTTATTACTGAGCCACGCAGGACTCACCCTTAAGTAAAGAGTGAGAGTATAATACATGTTTAATGAACTCTTTACCAAACAACAAAATTTTAGACTGGTCCAAGTTCAATGCTTTTGCAGACGACATAAAAAATGTGACTGAAAATTTGAAATTTGTTTTGGGAAGGGTAGAAAACATTGTGGGAAAAGGAGAAAATGCTGGTAACCAGCATTTTCTCCTTTTCCCACAATGTTTTAGAAAGGCTTCTTTCTTTAGGGTCGTTAAAAGTCGGGATTGTGGGGTATAGGGATGCCAGTGTCATGTACGTCAGTATTCTCTTTTTGCAGACGACGAAATTTTAGACTGGTCTACATTGAAAATATTTGCAGTCGACAAAATAAAAGTGGTCCAAATGATGAAATTCATCTATGATTGGATAGAAAACATTGTTAGAAAAGAAGAAAACGCTGAAAGCCAGCATTTTTCAAGCACTATTTTCACTTTTCAGGGTCGAAGGCCTTCTCAGCCTTGAGGGTCGTGAAAACCTGAAATTGTGTGGTAAAGGATTAAACACATCCATTTTCATTGGTGTGCTGACGTCATACACGTGAGCCATTCTCTGGCAAAAGCGGGTTTGATGCATCTCTGTGATACATTATACCAAGCAAGTCATCAAATAAGTGTGGATCCATAAAATCCATTTTGTCAAACAACTGACTGAATCATGGTGTAGACTGGTCCTTTGGCATACTGAAAATTGACCAATGGCAGACTCATTGAGCCCTCTTTTCACAAAATATGGCTCACGTCTCTTAAACACCCTTAACTAATGTCCAATCCGTGTTTTAAAGTGCACAATTCACGTCATACACACGTCATACACACCTGCTAACGTCTGGAACAAATTCAAATCCATTTTGACGATTGTAACACCATTGAAGTCCATCAAAAATATGAATCAAATTTCCAATTCACTTACACAGCATGCCTCACATTAAAGTCGTGTTAAATGTGTTAGTTAAACGTATGTCCCACTATCTTGTTTCTTTTCTCTCTGTATGTTTTAACTGCACTTGATTACGTAACATTCATCTCAGTTAAACATTTGGAACAAAATCCTATCATCTTCCTTTTTTGTTAAAACTTATTGAAATTATGACGTCATGAACGTCAAATTAACACTTAGGACAAAATTTCTATCACCAATATAAAGTTCGATTTTAAAGTTATACACGTTTTAACGTCAGGAACAAAAACACCAATCCACGTACATGTAGAACTATCAAAGATATATAAAGGTGTGTAAAATAGTCCAAATTGACTCCCGCTCGAAATCCACTACATAGTGTTCGATTTTAATTTTACACTCGTCAGTTGAACGTCTCGAACAAAAATAACAATCCACACAGAAGTATCATAGAAATATAACGGTGTGTAAAATAGTCCAATTTGACTCCTGCTCGTAATCTTTCAAAGAACGTTCGATTTGATCGCTATAAACGTCAGATACACGCCTGGTGCAAGCTTACTAATCCACACAGAAGCAAAGAAACATAACGGAGTGTAAAATAGTCCCATTTGACACCTGCTCGTAATCCACTTCAGAGTGTTCGATATTAACGTTTTATACGTCAGTAAAACGTCTGGAACAAAAACACCAATCCGCATAGAAGTATTAAAGAAATTAACGATGTGTTAAATAGTCCGATTTGACTGCTGCTCGTAATCCACTACAGAATGTTCGGTTTGAACGTTATAAACGTCAGATAAACGTCTAATCCACTGTGGGGTGTTCGTTTTAACGTTTTATGCGTCAGTTAAACGTCTGGAACAAAAATGCCAATCCACACAGAAGTATCAAAGAAATATGACTGTATGTAAAATAGTCCGATTAGAATCTTGTTCGAAATCCTGTATGATCTCGTCGATTTCGTCATCTATGTCTTCACACTCGGACAGCTGAAAATTGATATTAACTTGTTCATTGACAAAGGCGACTTCAATAGCTTTTGCAGACCGTATAGACAGATCTTGGATCAACACCGTCCGCTAAACTGTAACCAAAATCGTATTCGATTAGGATGGAAATATACTTTTAGATCTCGAATTCATTTAGTTGGCAACTCAATTGACTGCTGTGCTGATAAACTGATGGATTGACAGATTTATTGATTTACTGATTCTTGCATTGATTGAGGACCTTACTGATAAATCCCTTGACTGATTTGTTAAATGTTGTATTTGTTGTTAGAAGTCGGATGTAAAAGTGGTTCGAAAGGAAGCCGAATCACCGTGTCTCTGTCAGTTTCATGTCTGTGTGCCTGTCCCCCTCCTCTCTCTCTCTCTCTCTCTCTCTCTCTCTCTCTCTCAATTAGCTTCTTATGAGGAAGGTAGATGGTTTAAGCCTTAGATATTTTGCACAGAATTAAAAAAAAGACTTTCAAGATAACTTTCTGATACATACACAGTATGCTTTCCGGCTGCTATGTGCAACATCGGTGCACATTTGCGGACAGTGTAGATCAACATCAGAACGTAAATCCTGATCTAACACCCATACTGTCCCGGATACGGTCAGAGTTTTTTCCTGACGAAAAGAGCTTGGAAGGCGCAAAAATTGGGTTTTAGTATCGGCTTCAAAATTCTTATTTATCCAACATTTTAGGGCTGTGTTTTATATAATCCCATTGCACTCAGACGACACTCTGAGCCTGTATGCACTAACCATTCTATGGTGCATTCTAAGTCTTAGTTTAAATTTAGAAAATAACACAATTTCTGATTGGCTAAAACATTTGCTTTAGCCAATCAGAAATTGTGATGCTTTCCAAACTTTGAAAATTCTTGAGAATTAAGACTACGAATGTTATTAAGAATGGTTGTTAACTACGGATCATGGAATACTTATAATAACTGAGCCACGCCCTGGCAAAAGGGGGCTTAATGCATCTCCGTATGATACCAATTAAGCCATCACATAATTATGGATCCATAATAGCCACTTTAAAAAAAAAAAAAAATGACTGAATCATGTGGTAGACTTGTCCTTTGGCATACAGAAAAATGACCAACGGCGGAAAGTGTTCGCCCAGGTCAGCCTGCGCGGACTTTTCACATATGCATTAAGCCCCCTTTTGCCAAAGCATGGCTCATTTTTGCATACAGCAAGGCCATAACCAATGTTTTATGTATAAATATCATCTCCCCAGACTTCAAAACAAAATAAAAGAGAGCCATGCTCTAGACAAAGGGGCTTCAATGCATCTCCGAAATGTACTGTATCAAGCAAGTAATCACAAAATTATGGATCTATAAAAATCCAGTCTGCCTAACAGCCCACTGAATCCTTAGTTACAATGGTCCTTGGACAGGCAAAGTTTTAACAGTAGCAAAGGGCTTCGACTCGGGTCAGCCTGAGCGGATTGTACAGGCTGGCCTGAGTCGATACTTTATGCAGATGCATTAAACACTCTCTTCACACGGCATTTTATTTCATGCTTTCCGGCAGGATATCGAGAAATAGCGGTGAAAATATTTTTCGATATTACACGGGTACGACCAGTGAGAATACCGACCACGGGGAGTTTATACTGATTTTTATGGAAGTCTCGACAAAAAAAAGGCGTTAGAAGCATGAAATAAATAGAATATTTGTTTTTTTTTCGGTGAAGGATCGAAATTTATATCATCGAGTGAACATAATCGGTAATATTTTCACGAGTGGTGGCGCAGCCACTCGTGAAAATATTACCGATGTTCACTCGATGAAATAAATTTCGATCTTTCACCGAAAAAAAACGAATATCCTCTATATATTTTTAACTCTTTACCAAACGGCAAAATTTTCGACTGCACCAAATTGAAAGCATTTGCAGACGACATATTAAATGTAGCTTACATGGTGATTTATGTATTGGATAGGGTAGAAAACATTGTGGGAAAAGGAGAAAATGCTGGTTACCAGCATTTTCTCCTTTTCCCACAATGTTTTCCAAAGCCTTCTCTTTCAGGGTCGTTAAAACTCGGGATTGTGTGGTAAAGAGTTAAACTTTGAAACGCCAGTAAGACCTAAGTCCATGAGGAAATAGGCCAAACTGTAAAAAATAAAAAGAAAGGAATAAGTATCTAGATACCTTGGTGACGAGATCTTTGACCAAAAACGCTCCGATCGTCGCTTCCTCGTGGTTATCTTGAATGTCAATGTTGATGATATGTGTGGCTGCACTCTCGGACCGCTCTCGAGACTCCAAATCTGTAGACAAGATAAATGAAGAAGGGTTAAACCCTTATCCTGCTAAATAACTTAACTCCTTACCAAACGACAAAATGTTGCGACTCAACCAAATTGAAAGCATTTGCAGACGACAAATCAAATGTAGCGAAAATGATCATTCTGTCACTGATAGGGTAGAAAAAATTGTGGGAAAAGGAGAAAATGCTGGTTACCAGCATTTTCTCCTTTTCCCACAATGTTTTCAAAAGCTTTCTTTCTCGGGGTCGTTAAAAGTCGGGATTGTATGGTAAAGGGTTAAATGAGACCTTCAAGTCGATGATAAGAGCCAAAATATTGGTATTTCAAAGGGGCCGGGGCAACATCTCCTTATCGGACAGTGCAGATCCATGATCAGACTGCACGTTCTGTGCTGTCTGATCTTGATCTACACTGTCCGCAAAAAGGCCCGCCAGTCGCGCTTGGCAGCCTTAGGGTTAACGCAGATCTGGACAAAGCCTTCGACCTATTTCGGCTTGCGCAGACATAGGTCGAAACTTTCAGCTGATGGCAGACATTGGTCGAATCTTTGCTGTTAGCTTAATTTCTGGGTGTCAAGGGACCACTCTACCTCATGATTATACATATTTGTGGACGAAATGGGTCTATATGATTGATTGATTGATTGATTTGTTGTTGTTGATGGTGGTGATGATGCTGATGATGATGATGATGATGATAACGTTGATGATGCAGTAGTAGTAGTATATGCTTGTATGAAACAATGTTTAAATAATCTCTACAAGAGGAAATACAGAGAATGATTTTTTTTTCTATTTTCATTAGTATCAAGTAAGCAATATAAAACCTGGAAAACAGTCTTGTATACAATGCCGCCTTCAAAACAATTTAAACATGAAAAATGATGATATTGATGACTCTGATAATACTGATGATCGTGATGGTTGAACGTGGAGGGAATGAATCAATGGCATGATAAAAATTCCGAAATCTGAGTTGGGAACATAACATAGTGGTTTCTCAACCTCTAAGCTGCTAAGCATGACTCACTGACCTTTAGCGGACAGTGTAGATCAAGATCAGACTGCACAGAGTGGAAAAGGGTAAAAGCATTGCAGCCAAAAAAGAAATTCCTTAAAACGATTTTCTTAAAATCATAAACAAGAACTATTTAAAAAAAAAGATAGACGTCGTAAATTTTCGCGAAAATAGGCCTGCAGGGACCCTCAGAATAAACATGTATATATTTTTCACCAATTGCGAATTTCTGTTTATTCTTTTGAATACATCAATACCAAGAAGTGAAAAGCCAGCCCTTTCAGCTACGCCAAAAGTGTAATAGCCATGCTCTGTGAAAAAGGGGCTTAGTGCATCTGCCAAAAGTATCGACTTCAAATTATCGTCGTTTTCTTCAGTCTTCCTCATCATCGTTTTTTTCATTGATTTCAGAATAACATTACTTCATGTCATCTGTGTATTTTTCCATTATTCACAAGGAAAAGAACATAATAAGCTAAGCTTTCGTTCCTATCCTATTGACCTGTATTGTATTCATGACATATTGTACATTATTAATCAATAAATATGCTTAAACAAAATTATCGACCGAGGTCTGCCTGCGCTGTCCGACCTGGGCCGCAACTTTTCGCTATTCGTCAGTTTCTACGTGTCAAAGGCCCATTCTACCTCACGATTCAGTTGTTTTAAAAAAAAAAGTGGATATTATGGATACATAATTATATGACAGCTTGCTTGGCATCACGCGTCACGGAGATGCATGAAGTCCCCTTTTGCCATGGCATGGCCCATATACTGTACAAGTAGATCTTTTTACGCTGAGCTTTTGCCTGAGCATGGCTTTTATTTTTAACTACATGCGTTGAACTTAAATCTATTTTGACTGTCCCTGTCTTACCAGGACAGTTCTAATTTCAAAGTCATCTGTTGCACCGTTTTATTTTTTGGGAGAGATTTTCTGTAGCAAAAACATACCTTCTATGATTTGATCGTAAACTCTCTCCTCACACGACACAATAATGTCGAAATGGTCTTTACACGCCTGAAACCTCTCGGGTTTGGGTTTTATCCGTCTGTTTCGATCCAGCATGTGAAGTATACCGTTCTGGGTATATCTGATAACTTCGAGTTAAGGATCATAGGTCGAAGTTAGAGATAAAGGAAACAAACATAATATTATAACAATTACCAAATTTAACCCTTTTCAGCACAACAAATTGACTTTTCCGTATGAACAGTTACTACAGACGACATATTATAAGTCGATACAAAAGAGCTGTAATTCTCCGATAGATTAGAAAACATTGTGGGAAAAGGATACAATCCTGGTAAACAGCATTCTATCCTTTTCCCGACAATGTTTTCAAAAGCCTATTTTTGCCTTTCCTCATGGTCGTTAAAACCCTGGATTGTGTGGTAAAGGGTTAAACTTTTTTTAGATATCTGTTAGGTAATGACAACTTAGCTCGTCTCCAAACTAAAATACTGATCTTTTGTCTTGTGGCTTGGCGTGTATGTTGTTTCTTGCCGATTCTAGCTGTACCTGAAAACAGATGTAACAGATGTTTTAGTTAACCCTTAGGCTGCTAGGCGCAACACAATGGCCTTTCCCGGACAATGTAGATCCAAGATCAGACTGCATAGAACGTGCAGTCTGATCTTGGATTTACACTGTCCGATAAGAGCCCCCCTCCCCCAAAAAAAAAAAAATAAAATGTTACTAATATATAACTGGAATAACCATGTTCAGGTTTCCAGTTTCGGCTTTACTCTTTACCAAACAACATAATTTTAGACTGGTTCAAATTGAAAGCATTTGCAGACGACAAAATAAACATTACTGAAAAATAAAAATTTGTTTTGGGAAGGGTGGAAAACATTGTGGGAAAAGGAGAAAATGCTGGTTACCAGCATTTTCTCCTCTTCCCACAATGTTTTCAAAAGGATTCTTTCACATGGTCGTTAGAAGTCGGGATTGTCTGGTAAAGGCTTTTAAGTTTTATTTCAGTTACTAAGCAGGTAAAGGGTTAACACAGCAATCACTTCGCCTTGCCCACAATCATTAAATCGTTACCAGTCGACAAAATTTTAGACTTGTCCAAATTCACAGCAGACGACAAATTAACTGTTTTCCGCACAATGCTGCCTTTTAACGACCCTTGGAAAGAAGCCTAATGAAAACATGGTGGGAAAAGGAGAAAATGCTGGTAACCAGCATTTTCTCATTTTCCCACAATGTTTTCTACCCTATCGAAGAATAATTGCACCATATGAGCTACACTGACATTGATGTCTGCAAATGCTTTCAGTTTGGACAAGGCTAAAATTTTGTCGTCTGGTAAAGGGATAAATGTGGCTAAAATTATGGGATTTAGGATACGGTATAAAAAACATTGTGGGAAAGGAGAAAATGCTGCCTACCAGCATTTTCTCCTTCTCAAACAGTGTTTTCAAAAGCTTTCTTCCTCGGGTTAGTTAAAATAAGAGATTATGTAGTAAGAGGTTAAAACAATGCCTCAATCACCACGCAATGCTAGCAGTCTTTAATACTTTCGGTGCAAAATATGTGCCATTTTCTGGCAGTAGCGGGCTTAATGCATCTCCGTAATGCATGTTAGCAATCAAGCCATCGCATAATTATGGCTCTATAGTAGTTATTTTCTTTAAGAACCGACTGAATCATGAGGTAGACTGTTCCTTCGGCATACAGAAAATTGACCAATTGTGAAAAGTTTCGAGCCAGGTCAGCCTGCGCAGACTGCGCTGGCTGACCTGGGTCGATACTTTTTGCAGATGTATTAAGCCCCCTTTTTCACAGAGCGAGGCTCATATGAACTCGAATTCTTTCACTGTCGTAAATTACGATCCACTGAAACCCAGGGTTTTATTATCATTTTTTTTAAAACTGAAAAACAGGACATAACAAGCGGACGGTATAAATTAAAGATTTAATATTGATGTTGAATCTATATCGTTCGAAAAAGCCCTTGGTTTTGCAATGAAATGTTACACCAAATAAAACGAATGTTTCATCAAAATTAATTTTTTTCGAACTTAAATCTACACTATAAAAGTGTCACGAAACGCGTTCTAAAATTCTACCCCTTGTTACGAAACTTGATTTTATTGCCCAGAAAATAGAAAGTCTTTTTTTAGGCTATAAAAAAAATCTATTGTGGTTCCACGCAAGTAGAAATATACGCTTAAATCTATAGTCACTTGGAAAGTACAGCGTGTTTTTTTTTTAATGCCCAAGGAAAAATCTCTTCAGTTTTAGCTTTTTTACTCTCGGTCACTCGTTTAAGCGCGCTCTGTTTGGAAAAAAAAAAGAAACGTGACAAATGTAGAAATTGACGTGGTTTTTGTTTTTGCTACTTTTATATTTATTGAAGCTACACTTTTTCTTTTATTATCTTTTAATATCTCCAAATTCCATCAGTGGTAAAGAAATTGAGACTGGTGTCACAAAAAAGATTCGCATATCAAATAACGTTCATCCTTCTTTTATGACACGCTGTCAACTTCTGACGAGAAATAATTGTTTATTTTACATGGAACATTATTTAAGGTGGTTTCCTTAACTCTCTCCCAAACGACAAAATTTTAAACTGGTCCAAATTGAAAACATTTGCATACGACAAATCAAATGTTGCTAAAATGATTTCTCGCTTTGATAGGGTGGAAGACATTGTGGGGAAAAGGAGAAAATGCTGGTAACCAGCATTTTCTCCTTTTCCCACAATGTTTTAAAAAGGCCTCTTCCTCAGTGTCGTTAAAACCCGGGATTGTGTGGTAAAGCGTTAACCCACAGAACGCCGAATAAACTTGACGAATAGTCTCAGTCAAAAAGTAAGACCGAAATAACTGCAATTACCAATTTTTTAATGTCTAAACAAAGCGGACAGTGTAGATAAAAGATCGCGTTTTGGAAAGTCTGATCTCTATCTTCACTGGCCCCAAAGGCAAATGTAGTTGTGAAAGTTGCATTAAGGGATTAACAAATACTGAATTTCATCTTGTATTTATCTCTGTACTGCATACAAGTATTCACGCTGCAATACTAGTTCGTGGGCTGAATCAACTCGTTATTCAATAATTGTATCATTGCCCATTTACTATTTAGTGAAATGAACAAAATTAAGACCCTCGGTTTCGAAACTGGGGAAAAAAAAACATAGTTTTCACGGTTAGCTCTTATGGTTAGGTTAACTATTTTGAGCAGAGAAAACGTTTTAACTTCAGCTTCAAATTAGTCTCTTTCCATTATCAATTTTCGAATTCCCTGCCACGATCAATTGGGTTCGAGCCCTTGGTGGTATAAATTATAGGCAAGTTTCTGGAGAATCGGACCCCCCCAGATGTGGACTTCATAACGTAAAGGAAATGAGGTCTCACGGGCGGACGGGCGAAATTACACCATGACAAACTTGTCCGACCTTTTCAGCCCATGACACGGCTTTATTACTCAGGTATACGAACTTTTTTCCTTTTTTTTTTTGCGTGAATTCATTATCCCTTATCCTGCTCAACAAGTTATATGAAATTTTCAAGCCGATAGAAAAAACCATTCTGTGCTGTCTGATCTTGATCTACACTGTCCGCAAAAGGTCGGTTAGTCGCGCTTAGCAGCTCAAGGGTTAACACTACCCTACTTGTCTTAATGTTTAGATTTTTAATCAGGCCAAACTTAAAAATGCTCTTTCACCAAGTTTTAAAAGACAACAGCTGGCAAACCATCACTAATTAAGAAAGGGACGTGCAAGGAAAATAATGTTCACGCTTTTTCTTTAATACGATACGTATCCACTTAAGGCATTATCAGATAACGCACCAGAGTTTCTCTCCCTTTTTCATTAAAAAAATCGATGTGAAACCTTAGATAGCGAGAAAAAAGCAATATATCTACTAATAAAACAAGTATATAACTTGTAAACAACAAGTTTGTTTCTCTCAGGTTTCATTCATTTTTCCAGCGTAAACAGATCTACATGTGTATTATATATACTCGACCCTTTTCGATTCTTGAAAATCCAATACAACCCCAAAAGATTTTCACATTATAGGCCTAGGCTTGACTAAACAAGCGTGTGGCACAGATCCAAGATCCGGCTGAACGTTCTGTGCAGTCTGGTCTTGATCTTTATCTTCCGCAAATGCCCGTTTTTCTTTGGCGCTGAAGGGATTAAGCCTTTATCGTCTCAATTGATTTTAACACACTTTCGGTCGGAATGAACTGAAGTTCATTCAGCAACAAGATAGGTGTTGAAAACCTATCAGAGTTGTGAAGATGAAGAGGTTTGGTGACTTGGACAGACCGATGGTGTTGATGTAAGTCACATTAAAGGGGCCTACTGCTAGAATTCGTTTCGCGAGTTTTTAAGAAAATCTGTCACAAAGGCTGGCAATTTTATTACCTGTAATGATGGCTTTAAAAGTAATGTATAGAAATATTTGTAGAGACCATTAGTACTGTCCCATTTTCTTAGTATTTCTTTCTGTATATTTTCCTATCCCGTTTGTAACGGACGGTCCCTACTGTGTTGCAAGAGATACATTTAAACAAGCGAAATGATCAGGTTAGTGAATGATTCAGTCGGTAGAGTCGCTAGAATATGGTTCTGATGGTCGCAGGTTCCCCATACAATGTAAACTTTTTCCAAAAAAAAAAAATTGTGTGTGTGTGTTTGTGTGTGTGGGTGGGGGTGGGGGAAGAGAGAGAAATCAAAAATCACAATCTAGTATTACGCTGCTTTGAAGCACATACAATCAATATATGAAACACTTTTTCGCTTTTCTCGTCTTTTTTGTTTCCTTCAAAGCTTTAACCCACTGGGTCGTTAAAACCCGGGGTTGTTTGGTACAGGGTTAAAATAAGTCTTCCACATTCCCTCCCCACACAAACCTTCCAGCGCATATAAAGACGATAAGTCACAGTTTCATAACTATATCGGCACTTGTGATCTAAGGACACCAAGAAAACAATACATTCAGAATAGTGAATCACAAACCAGATTATCGAATTTCGCCCCCCCCCCCCCCGACATTATAAATCAGATGCCCTCACAATTCGGTCAGGAAAATCCCGTAACATGCAGTACCTTTTGTTGTACACACATGCATATGTATGTTCAAGCATATGTATGTTTCAAGATTTTTTTTTTTTTAATGAGATACGTAGCCTTTACATCCATTTTCAATTTTTACGGCAGTAGCTTACAAAGACCTGTGGGAATTTTAAATGATCAGTAACACGGGTCGATCATGTGGGTTCGTATTCAAGTAGGCATGATGACGTCACATCTGAACACACTAAAACAGGCGGCTTTTCCGATCGCAATACAACTCTCCCGCTTCTAAACCCCATAAACTGCACCTTATGACTGAATTTAAGCGTGTTGTTTCTTCATGCTTGCCGAGAAAAAAAATGAGCCATACTATGGCAAAAGGGGGTTTAAAGCATTCTCCGTGATGCAAATCAAGCCATCACATACCAACGAATCCTTAAAGCGATTTTTTAACAAAAGCCTTAATCATGAGATAGGCTGGTCCTTGGACATACAGAAAATTGACCACAAGCGAAAAGTGTTGGCCCAGGTCAGCCTACGCAGGCAGACCGGGGTCGATACATTTCGCAGATGCATTAAGCCCCCTTTACAAAGAGCATGGCTCAAATATATTCTGATGTACTTATCAGTTTTTCACAGGAGACTGATTCACGACCTAAAAAAAAATGATTCCCGACAAAAGCAATCTAGATATTCCCTTTAACCCTTTATCGTACAATGTGCCTTTTGACGACCCTGGGAAAGGAGTCTTTTGAAAACATTGTGGGAATAGCAGAAAATGCTGATAACCAGCATTTTCTCCTTTTCCCCCCAATGTTTTCTACCCTATCATAGAAAAATTGCACCATTTGAGCCGCGTTGAAATTGTCGTCTGCAAATGCTTTCGATTTGGACAAGGCTAAAACTTTGTCGTCTGGTAAAGGGTTAAGGTGCAAAAGACTAACTCTCAAAGCAATACGCCCTTCAGTATCTCGGAAGTTGGAGTGAGCAAGAAGCAAGTTCGCATAACATGCGTATGAATACCAATTATCGAAAGTGTCATGACACCACAGCCAGATTCTCAATGACAGAAACACGTGAACGTGGCCCTGGAAAAAGAGAGTATAATGAATCTTCGTAACGCAGAAATATAGATCAGTTTTGCCTAAAATCGGCTGTTACGAGGAAAAATGGTCCTTTGTTATACAGAAATTATGTTAACCTTTTACCGTACAGTGCCGCCTTTTGACGCCCCTAAGAAGCCTTTCGACAACATTGTGGGAAAAGGAGAAAATGCTGGTAACCAGCATTTTCTCCTTTTCCCACAATGTTTTCCACCCTATCCAAGAAAAGTTGCACCATCTGAGCCATATCGAAATTGTCGTCTGCAAATGCTTTCAATTTGGACAAGGCTAAACATTTTGTCGTCTGGTAAAGGGTTAACCGTACCAAATGCTTTAGCGACACGTCATTTACTACGAAAGCGTCTGTTCAAACGTTCGAAAACATTGTTTCAACTGAATTTTACAGTGTTGAATGGTTTTTTAACGCCGTTTTTCACATTATTTCTGTCATATCATGGTTCACATTATTCATATCTGTCCTAGGATTTACCAATACTAGGCTAGTGCTCCGAGGTATCTTTCCCAAGGACACTCCGACTGCTTCCAGTGAGGCTCGAACCTGGGTCCTCCAGGTTACGAGTCCTGCACTTCACCAATGAGCCACGCACAACCCCACAAAATTTATATGGAGTCTCGCTTTAGCTTTAATGTGTCGATCCATTTGTCAAAACTTCCGCAAAATGTCATTATGGAACCAAGGAAAGACTTTACTAACTCGGGGTACTGAACCAGTTAGACACGACAGCATTTCAAGTGGGGATATGGTTATCTCCCTTTAACAAAAATCATACGACCCTTCAAGAATGCTTACGCAACCGAACTATTTCATGGTAACGGAAAGAAGTTCGACATGAACATGGACCCTACAAATTCCAGCATTTATTTCTTTCGCTGCCAGATAATAAACTCGGCTTTTTCATGACCTAAAATGGAGGTCCATTGCAACTGAAGATCTGCTTTTATCATACATCCGGTTGCGGAGGGTTTGGACAAAGATCAAACAACACCTTCTGCGCTGCCTAGGTTGCCTTTGGTAGCGAAAGCGTTAATTTTAGCCTTTAACTTGAGCACGAATCCATATGAAAAACAAAATAACTAACCTGATAAGCCTCCGAACTGTCTCCGAAAAAGAAAGCACTATTGCCCCCGAGTTTGTCATCGTAGCTCAAGGTTTACGGATATAGCCCGGCATCGGCATACCCAATGCCTCTTCGTACAGATGCTATCATCGACTATGGACCGCGAGGTTCCCTACACGTAGGATGGCATTACATTTCACGAGCTATGTCGATTCCCGCCGCCCTCCCCTCACCCCTCCCCTTCCGAAAAAAATTGATTCGCTTTGCTAAACTTGACCGTGGTTTACAACAAAATTTCAGTGATTTCATTAATCCTCAAACTCTAGAACATGCCAGCAGGTCATAAGGGTTGTGTACGGATTTAGAAGTAGCAACGAGTCAAAAACCGTTGATTAATGTGGGTCCTCGTGTACTGTAAATCTTGTTAAGTTGGCATTATTTTTCCGTAAAACGACCATTCATGGGTACTCCCCAAGATGTATCTGGAAAATACAAGTCAATGGCAGATTTTGATATAATGCTGTCATGAATCAACCCTTCTTGTAAGAATTACGATATATACGCTACAAATGCATTGTTTCTTTTTAAATTGTGAAAAGGATTAGTCCTTTACCACACGACAAAAACTAAGACTGGTCCAAATTGATAACATTAGCAGACGACATTTTAAATATAGTTCAAAAGATGGCATTAGACTTTGATAGGATCGAAAACATTGTGGGAAAAGGAGAAAATGCTGTTTACCAGCATTTTCTCCTTTTCCCACAATGTTTTAAAAAGGCCTCTTCCTCAGGATCGTTAAAACTCGGGATAGTGTGGTTAAAGGTTAAGACTGTACCATCTCATGAAAATGTCAGTTGCATAATTCTGATCACGTGACATTCCTATTAAGCCTTTTTCGAACAATGAAAATAGCTTAATCTTCAAACATCTGTAAGTAAATATCCTTTAGCCAGTGTCGAGATTTTCAAAGAATCAAATAATGGTTTTCTCTGTAAAATCTTTTCTTTTTTTTTTTGTACAGTCCAATTACCCGCATTTTAACCCTTGTCCTGCTAAACGACTTAAATGAAACTTTCAAGCCGATAGTAAAAGCCAGAATAATATTATTTCAATTTTATTCTTTGGAGAAAAATATCTTCTTATCGGACGGTGTACATCCAAGCCCAGACTGCATGCACGTTCTGTGCAATCCGATCTTGATATACAATGTCTGCAAAAGGCCAGTGAGTCGCGCTTAACACCCTTAGCTTTTGGAATTGGATTTTTGGTGTATTCATTTCCGTGATTAGTCATTAAGCGTCCACTATATAGCCATCTAGTATCTACGCTTCCTACCATCTAACAGTCTTAATGCTCGGCGAATGCATTACAATTTTAAATCCATCCTATCAGTTACACCCACTCAATTCCACAGACACCACCTCCAACTAAAGCCTTTTTGCATTTACAGATATACATGAATATGCCTCACACTTCACTGGTCTATTCATTCGAAAAAAAAATACAGCAAAAAGCAGTGGACTGAAAATCGGTCACGCTTAGGATCAGAAAAGCATTACGGAGGTTAAGAAAGTGGTCTACATAATTATTTTTGAAGCAAGTTTTTCTGTGTGCGTGTGTGTGTGTGTGTATGTTTCAGTCCCGCCGGCCAATATTTCATCCACGATTGTACCTGTCCATGCATTTATTAGTGTTACGTATTACGCTTTAAACCACGGGCTGCTCCCCCGTATATGATACAGTTGAAACAAGAAAAAAAAAGATAGACGGCGTAAATTTGCCCGCATATAGGATGGGGTCCTAGAAATAAACATATCTACATTTTTAACCAATCACAAATTTCTGTTTATTCATTTGTTATCCGTACTCTATGGGTCAGGTTTGCTTTAAGAAAATTATGAAAGTGCTCTGTATATTCTCGAGGATTGTTGTTCCTTTCTGTGCGACTGAGTGTTTAAATGTGCGTGTGTTTCAGTCCCGGCGGCCAGTATTGCATCCCGATTGCACCTATCCATGCGCTTCTTAATGTTGCCCATTACGCATTACACAAAAGTCGAAAAATATGTTGCAATACGTAACAAAATCTCTGCGATGCTGGGATTCGCACTCAATCCCCTGAATTCAGAACTCTGCGAACTGCTACCGACCCAACGGGGTTTGGCTGGCATGCTTACCACAATTAGAATTACCGTGCTTCTACGAACAATGTGGATCAGTGCGCATGTACATACGACGAATCTTGTATCTGCAGTATGTTGAATTATACTCATTGAAAGTATGCTTAAACCCTTGTCAGCTAAATAAATTAACTGAAACTTTCATGCCGATAGTTAAAACCCTAATACTACCATTTCAAACTTACGATTTGGAAAAAAAAAAAAATCTCCTTATCGGACAGCGTAGATCAAAGATCAGACTGCACGTTCTGTGCAGTCTGATTTTGATTTACACTGTCCGCAAGAGGTCAGTGAGTGGCACTCAGCAGCCTAAGGGTTAATTCATTTGTTTAGGAGTCTAAATTTCTTTATACAAGATTGCTCCGGATACCGTTAACGAACAGCATTACATGCCAACTTGGCAAGATTATTTGCATTATCGTATTCGATGTATGCAGAAAATGCAATAATTCACGATATCGACCAGTCAGCCCTATTCATAAGTTTCTAACCTTTCACCCTTTACACACAACTCTTCCCGAATTAAACCCGCTCACACGTACGAGGTACAGACTTCGTCCTTGTGGATGCAGAATACGTTCGGTAACCCCGTTTAGCGAGCTGCATTAATCGTTTCCCCTTTATCTCCCTTGTTATGGTCATAATAGTGTTTGTGTACAACAATTCTATTATATACGTACAGTAATCCTCCGCTGGCCTCGTGATGCACTGCTGCCATCCCTTTCTGACCATGCATAGCTGATTTATTAACCCACTCTTCTACGAAAACCTTGCCCAGTATTTTAATAATTAACATCATGCACACCTTTTTAAACCCGTCCAGTTCTCCAAGACTGAGCTTTGAATGAAGAATATCTTTTTTTTCTAAATAAATTCTGACGGTAGGGCCTTCGTGAAAGAGAAACACCCCCTCCCCTCCAAACCGCGCACGCAAATTCGAAATGAATACATTGGAGACGTGCTCTTTGAAAAGGGTTTTAATGCATCTGCAAAAAACATCGACCCATGTCAGCCTGCACAGTCCACACAGTCGTTTGTTATACAAAATGGATTTTGAGGATCCATAATCATGTGACGACTTGGTACGTATAATCATAATGCATCTCAGAAATGCATTAAACCCCCCTTTCACAGAGCATGGCTCAACTATACTCACTAGCGGTATGATCTATGCGCTAGGAAATAATGCAGTTGTTGTGATCTTTCAGTGTACATGCTTGTTCACTTTCCTTCAAATGAGAACTATTCCTTGTGGTCGTACATCTCAAATCTACATGTGAACTTACGCCACGTATGAACAATTCATCATAGATAACTCACTTGTAGTATTGAGAGCTACTTAACGTTGAAATAACTTCCTACCTTACATAAATAATTGTTTCTGTGATAGATTACTGCTTATTTTCATCGGAGTTGGATCCTTTTCATGAACACAAAACCTATTGAAGTCTCTGTAGTTTTGTAAATTTCAAAATATTTGAGCCATGCCCTTGCAAAAGGGGGTTTAATGCATTTCCGTGACGCATTGTACCGATCAAGCCATCACATACTTACTGATCCATAAAATCCACTTTTTTAACCACTTTAATCATGAGGTAGACTAGTACTTGGACATGCAGAAAATCAACCTGCGAAGTTTGCACAGTCTGACCTTGGTCAATACATTTCATGGAAGCATAAAGCCCCCTTTGCACAGAGCATCCCAAACATGGAAAAAATGCTCATTATGGACAATAACTACAATTCCACTTCTCCATTCATTATGTTTTTTGTCTTCCTCAACATTCAAAAACTGAGTTGTAAAATTGAATCTCCTTTCCTCTGAAGGCCATCACATCAGAATGGTCCAGAAATAGTGAATTATGGGTCAAGGGCTTTAATCCTTTCCCAATTTCAGAATGCTGGCAAATGAAAAATTTTGTCATGAATTTCTCTCTCCTTCTTTTGTAATTCTCAAAGCAGATAGAAGAGTGGGTTATCAATAGCTGTGATTGTGATTCAACCTTCCAGTATGTGTACAGCAGTGTTTTCCAGTTTCACCTGTTCTTTTTATATCACCGTTCACTAACTTGACAGCACGAGGGTATAACTAGCCTCCAAAAGACCTTTCCATGTGCAATACTTCTGTAAATAAACTGAAAAAGAAAGCAAAAGCACCACATGCAGGTGCCAATGCTTGGCTGCAGCTGCTTTTTCAGAGAAAAGTCTTAATTTGAAAAAGGGGCATAACCGTCAAATATATTTTGAGGGTTACCTGCCCTGCTATGCATTCCACTACTGATACTTCACTTCTAGCTCGAGTTTCAAGTCAATATATTCCTTAATGACAGAGATATCAGAAATTGCCAGAAGTTTTCAAACGACAACAAAGACGGTGATGCAGACAATGACAGTGCTATGACAATACCTCACCATTTTATTTGGAAACAGCCAAGTTAAAAACTGCACAATGTATATCATGTTACCTGAGGTGTTGGCTCTTGCTTCTTTTAACCCTTTCCCAAACAAGCCCTGGTTTTCACGTGTCTGCAGTACAAGTCTTTTGAAAACACTGTGGGAAAAGGAGAAATTGCTCGTAACGAGCAATTTCTCCTTTTCCCACAGTGTTTTCTACCCTTTTTGATAACTTTCTGCCATTTTCATCAAATCTAAAATTGTCGTCTACAAACTCTTTCAATTTGGACCAGTCCAAAATTTGTTGTGTGGGAAAGGGTTAACGCAAAATTATTCTGCACTACAGGCATGATTCAGTCAGTTATTATACAAAATGGATTTTGTGCAGCCATTCCTATGTGACGTCTAGCTTGGTACTCCATGGAGATGCATCAAACCCCCTTTTGCCAGAGCATAATTGGCACTCTAGGAAAAGGGGGTTTAGTGAATCTTTGGAATATATTTTACCACACAAGTCCATGCACAATATGGATTCATTTCTGTAACAGATCCAATCATGGTGTAGTACGGTTCTTTGGCATGTAGTTAACCCTGATCCTGCTAAATAAAATGAATAAATTTTCAAGTTGATAGTGAAAACCTGAATAATGTTATTTCAAACTTTTTTTTTTTTGGAGAAAAATATCTCCTTGTTGGACATTGTAGATCCAAGATCAGAATGCATGTTCTGTGCAGTCTGATCTTGATCTACACTGTCTGCCAAAGGTCAGTGAGTCATGCTTAGCAGCTTAAGGGTTAATTTACCAATAGCACAAAGTTTCAATCCAAGGTCATCCTGCACAGACTGAGCATGCTGACCTGGATTGATACTTTTTGCAGATGTATTAAACCACCTTTTCTCAGGGCATGCCTCATATATTGTGTATTGCTACTTATATTCAGTCTGAAAGATTTTCAACCCTAAGAAAGCCAATCATAACTTCACTTGCTATGGCTTATAGTGAAGATTGAGATCAGACTACAAAGGTATTTTGGTCTGATCTCAGATATGCACATGTAGCTATTTTCTATTTTTACGAGAGGTTTTCACCAAATTAGCCTTAAAGTAACAATGGCGGCCAAAGGCAAACAAAGCAGGTGTTACAATGTATTTCAATTTAAATCATACCATTTAAAAGTATGGATATTATTGTGAAGATAATAATCTGTTATTGTACGGTCAGTCCCAGTGTTAGTTGCAGACAAAGAAATTAATTCCAGAACTAGGTTAAAAGTTGCCAGGTCACTCTATCTTTTCTTTACTTTTTGCCTGATTTTAAAATTCATTTTTCTGCCTGCAACTAACTCTTGGATCGACCACACAATTGTCATCTTCAGATTGTCATCTTCACAATATTTTCCATACTTTTAAATGGGATGATTCAAATTTAAATGCATTTTAACACCTGCTATGATTTTTGCTGCTATTGGGCCTTTAAAATTACTGATACTACATCAAGGTCCTTTCCTAGCAATTAATATTTGGGCTATTGCCTTTTTTCCAATCGCAAAGTCACTTCCTGCCTGCTAAACAAGATGGATGAACTAATACATGTTTAACTCTTTACTAAACTACAAAAATGTAAAATTGTCCAAAATGAAAGCATTTGCAGCCAACAATTTAAATGTGGGTCAGATAATAGCATTTGACTTTGACAGGGTAGAAAACATTGTGGGAAAAGGAGACAACAATTTAAATGTAGGTCAAACAACAGAATTTGTCTTTGATAGGGTAGAACACATTGTGGGAAAAGGAGAAAATGCTGGTTACCAGCATTTTCTCCTTTTCCTACAATGTTTTCAAAAGGCTTCTTTCTCAAGGTCGGTAAGATTCAGGATTGTGTGGTAAAGAGTTAACAGTGTTCTGGTGGATTTAGTGTTTCAAGACTCCTGAAAAAGGCACCAGCTGAAATATTGAAAGGAAGACTGATTTAGTTCATAGACCTGTATTCTTTCCCTGACGATTTTAAAGAGTCATTGTGAAAATGGTTATACCATTTCATTTGTTAAGTGCTGTAGGGTTTCATAATCTCACAGCAAATGAATGTCATGAGAATGCAAAACTATAATAAATAATCAATCAAATCCTTGATGAACCATCGAATATCACCATCCTTTTTTTTTTTACATCCATTCTTGTGCAGCCAACCTTGGTTTGTTACCATTCAATACCACTATCCTCCAAGTTCCCTTTACTTATCAATTTGCAATCATTCACAATCAAAAATTCACAGGTGTACATCAAGGTGAAACCTGAAATTCAAAAAAACTTCACTTTAACATTTTAGTTTTACGGATTTCATTCAGTTGAATTATTTGCAATAATCAGTTAAGTGCTTAAGTGTTAATGCAATGGAAATTTTCAGCCTCTAGGCAGTGACTTCATTGTTGCAGTTTCTAGACAGATCAAAGACAAGACTGTGTTGTGCTTGTGCAATCAAAGCTCATTTTACATTTTTCTAAACAGGAAAAAGGCTCTTGAAAACATAACCAACAATTTTCCTATACTGTTTTCTACCCTTTCAAGTCAGTCCCATTATTTGAGCCTGACTTAAATCTTCTTCACAGAATCCAGAGTTAACAGTCCAAAGAAAGGAAGCTTTGGAAAACATTGTGGGTAAAGGATAAAATACTGGTAACCAGTGTCTGTATTCACCAACCATTCTCAAGAACATTCTTAGTCTTATGCTGGAGAATTTTCTAAATTTGAAAGTAAAACAACTTTTGATTGTCTCAACCATTTGGTTTAGTCAATCAGAAGTTGTGTTGCTTTCAAATCTAGAAAATTCTTGAGAATTAGACACAGAATACAGTGGCGTCGCGTCGGGGGCGGCAAGGGCGGCGATCGCCGCCCCAATATTTCCGCAAAAAAGGCGTAGTTCGTACAATGAAAATGTAAGAATTGTGACATTCCGTTTAAAAACTTGCAATTTTAATGGAGCGGCGAAATCGGCTGATATCTGTAATCGGTTTCTAAGGCGACCGTGACATGTATACCTACTCTCCCTTTGTGTCGATTAAGTGTGAAAGTGTGACAATGCGACCTAGGCAATACACAGTATAGAACACCTTCAAACAGAGAAACTTTGACCAATTAATCAGCCATCAAAAACTTATTTAAGAGTTTAAGTGTGTGGTTTAAAAGAATATACACTATATACAACAGCCGCAAACTGAGAACGTTTGATTGAATAATTACTTAGCCGTCAAGGGCTTAATCGAGAATTAAAATGTGTGTTTTATAGCAATGAAAAAAGGTGGCAGGTTTGATAAGAAATAATTACTTGTACTCAAAAACGTGCAAATTCCTGAAACAATATTTCTTCTTCATTCCTCTACGTATCTTCTATATGTAAACATGACTGAACCTAATTAGCCCCGTGACTTTAAGTTCCCTAAGCGTTCCTTTGGAAAGAAATCTCCAGAACTACGATCATTCCACACACAATGGTTTACACAGTTCTCGAGGCTCCATTACAATAAGGTATGTACAAAAGCAAACTACAAACCCCTGTTTTCCGGATCTTAAAAACATTCTTGGAAAAGGAGAATGGGCTTGTGACTAACATGTTTTCCATTCACAGAATAATCTAATAATATTGCAGATCAATCATGTATAAATGAACTAAATGCCAAAAATCTAAGACAAAATCAACATTAAAAAAAGCTCCAAGCAAGTTTTGAAGTCCAGGAAATAGCAGCATTTCCCTGACAGATTTTAAAATTTTCTTCGGCAGTGGGAGGGGACACCCCTCCCACACCCACCCCGTCCTTTGCCGCCCCAATGTACAAAACCATGCGACACGCCTGGAATATTCTTAAGAATGGTTCGTGAATACAGATCCAGCACTTTCTCTTTTTCCCAGTGTTTTCTACTCAATCAAGGACAGAAATCATCATTTGACAAAAAAACAATTTGTCGTCTGCAAACACTTTCAATTCAGATGAGTCCAAAACTTTTGTCATTTGGTAATGAGTTAACCCTTTCCCACACAATCCCTAGTTTTAACAACTCCAAGAAAGAAATCCTTTGAAAACATTGTGGGAAAAGGAGAAAATGCTGGTGACCAGCATTTTCTCCTTTGCCCACAATGTTTTCTACCCTATCAAAGACAGAATTCATCATTTGAGCTACATATAAATTGTCATCTGCAATTGCTTTCAATTTGGGTCAGTCTGAAATTTTGTCATTTGGTAAAGAGTTAATTTGTCTTCTGCAAGTCCTTTTAGTTTGGGAGTTTCAAAACACTTCTTGAATATAAAGAGCAACAAGGTTCTACATAACATGTGCCAACGCTCCACTCAAGCTGCTTGATTTTCAGTGACAAGTCTACGTAAAAAAGGGGCATAACTATGTCAAAAGTAATTTGATGGTTCTCTGCCCCTGTTAGATGGGTTCCCCTTTGATTGAAAACAACTTGTCCGAGTTTGAAGTAAATATCATCAGTAATAACAGAGATATTATAAAATGTCAAAGTTTTTATACAAAGACATCCAAGACGCTGACGCCAGGGTTACAACAATACCTCGATGTTTTCTCTGAAAACAGTGAAGCTAAAAAATGTGAATTGAATAATCTTTTCAGCTACCTTCCTCAATAACTGTAAGACAAACAAATGGTGCAAATTTCAAACAAGAGGGCCATGATGGCCCTGTATTGCTCCACTGGCTTAGAAATATAAACCATGAAGAGAAGTCTTCACTATATAAGCCCTTATAAAACTTTGACCCCAGGGCTACAGTCGGACTAAATGAGGAATATGTGTATTAGAAGAATAACATGCCAAATTTGGGAGTTCTTGGCCTTATGGCTAGTAACAAGACGGTTTCTGAACTTTTCACTCCATAAACCCATGTAAAACTTGTGACCCCTGGTGCAGGGCCAAACTTGATCCTAGGGCTGTAACTTGGGCCCTCTTTGTAGTTGTCCACTAGATAATGCTATAATTATGCAAAATTTGGTAGCCTAAGCCTTATGGCTATGTACACCAAGATTTGAAAGTTTTCCCTATGTAAGCCTATGTAAATCTTGTGACCCCCCCCCCCCCCAGCATGAGGCCAAATTGACCCCAGGACTATAATTTGGGCACTTTTGGTAGACCCCAACTAGATCAAGCTAAATGCAAAATTTGGTAGCTCTAGGCCTTATGGCTAGGTACAGGAAGATTTTTAACGTTTTCTCTATATAAACCTATGTAAAACTTGTGACCCCTGGGGCAGAGCCAATTTTGACCCCAGGGCTATAATTTCAAGAAACATGATAGAGGTCTACTACATAAAGCTACATGCCAAATTTGGTAGCCCTATGCCTTATGGTTTCAGACAAGAAGATTTTTAAAGTTTTCTCTATATAAGCCTATGTAAAACTTGTTACCCCTGGGGCAGAGCCAATTTTGACCCCAGGGCTATAATTTCAAGAAACATGATAGAGGTCTACTACATAAAGCTACATGCCAAATTTGGTAGCCCTATGCCTTATGGTTTCAGACAAGAAGATTTTTAAAGTTTTCTCTATATAAGCCTATGTAAAACTTGTGACCCCTGGGGCAGAGCCAATTTTGACCCCAGGGCTATAATTTCAAGAAACATGATAGAGGTCTACTACATAAAGCTACATGCCAAATTTGGTAGCCCTATGCCTTATGGTTTCAGACAAGAAGATTTTTAAAGTTTTCTCTATATAAGCCTATGTAAAACTTGTGACCCCTGGGGCAGAGCCAATTTTGACCCCAGGGCTATAATTTCAAGAAACATGATAGAGGTCTACTACATAAAGCTACATGCCAAATTTGGTAGCCCTATGCCTTATGGTTTCAGACAAGAAGATTTTTAAAGATTTCCAATATTTTTCAGTTTTGTTGCCATGGCAACCAGAGTTTTTGAAGGAATCAAATTCTTTCAAGAAATTCTGAAGAGGACCATGGCAGGATCATTTCTGTGAAGTTTCATGAAAATTGGATGGGTAGTTTCAGAGAAGAAGATGTTTGAAATAAAAGTTAGCGGACGGACGGACGCACGCACGCACGCACGGATGCACGACAGACACCGGGCCATGACATAAGCCCGCTGGCCTTTGGCCAGTGGAGCTAAAAAGTAAAAGATGTGGAGAAGGAAACCAGCATTTTCTCTTTTTCCCCACATTGTTTTCAAAAGGTTTCTTTCTCAGGGTCATTAAAAGTTGGGACTATGTAGTAAGGAGTTAAAAGCATGCATAAGTAAGTTATCCTTTTTTACAACATTCTGGCAGAATCCAGTGATAGTGCCCCTTGACAAATGACCCAGTATTTTAATTGGTCTAACATTTCGGTTTGCTCAGCAATACCGTATAACGGGTTATTTTTACTGCTGTAAAAGTTTACGGATTTGGGAAAAAAATGTGCAATTTAAATTTTTACGATTTTATTTTTTACTAATTACACACATGCGTAAAAAATTAGCTCATTAAAATTTTCAGCACATGAATACATAATTATTTTACTCTTTCAAAGACAAATCTCAACATTTAATTAGTTGAATGCGAAGAAAATGGACGAATGTAAACTTTAGTTGTCTTGTAAAGAGTTAATTCGTACCTCTGACACCTGCTTGAGTAAAAAGTTTAATTACTGTTATTACAAGTGATCAATTAACAGGTTTGCTGTAATTTTTTAAGACAAACTGTTGTCAAAACATACATTTAGACCAAAGATCAGAAGTATTGTCTAGTCTGATCTCGATCTACACAGTCCGCCAATGAAATTTTGAACAGTGCTTGAAGGATTTAAGCTTTCAAGGCTTTTTGATGTCGTACAAGCAGTTTCTACTTTTTCCCTAACGTTATCAAAAGTCACCTTCGGAAGAAGCGTGAAAGGTCGTTTCTGTGACTGTGAGGGAAATGATGTAAAACATGTACGTGCTGTCCCTCTATAAACAATAAATCTATTAAAGAATTAATATATACTAAACCTCGTTGTTTCTTTTCTTATTTCATGTAGTTAATCCACTGATATAAACTACTGCATTCGTTATCGTATGCATTATTTTTTTTGATTTGACTGCCCAGGTGTTCTAGAAACAACCATTACTAAACCCATAAAGGCACTATCAACTAATGTAAAGCAGGCATGATATTGGCTTATTGCGTGGTCATTTTTTGTTGACTTGCAGTCAGCATATAACCGGGTGTACATTTCTTGGAGCAGAACAATTGTAAATATGTACAACAAACGCTTGCTTTACAACCCTATCGCTTCGAATGATTGCACGTTACATCATACCCCTTATCCAAATTTTATTGCAAACAATGTACCCGGCATGAAATCTTGTCGACAGATGGCTATAAATGGATGTAAATTTGTCGGATTTCGGACACAAGTTCGGTCAACATGGTAAAACCTTTTATTTCGGTCACCCCTTTTTTCCTTTATGATAATTTCCTAAAGATTCGAACAATAACAAGAAAATATTCTTTTCTCTCCGAATATACCGGTAATGGCGAATTACAATGATCACCGAAGCATGTATATAGTGGCATCTATAATTGTACGTAAACACCTTTCCATACTAATAACCCTATATTTCTGTATCGGTCGAAGTTTTACGCAGTAATTATTTGTCAAATTTTTACGAATCTGTTCTAGTCATAAAAATTAGTAAAAATTGGCAGCACGTAAAAAAAAACCCGTTATACGGTACTTTCACAAAGACAGTGCTTACCTCTTTAACTCTTTACCAGATGACAAAATTTTAGTTTTGTCTAAACTGAAAGCATTTGCAGATGACAATTTCAATGTGGCTCAAATGGTGCAATTTTTCTTTGATATGGCAGAAAACATTGTGGGAAAAGGAGAAAATGCTGGTTACCAGCATTTTCTCCGTTTCCCACAATGTTTTCAAAAGGCTTCTTTCCCAGGGCGTTTAAAGGCGGCATTGTGCGGTAAAGGGTTAACCCCTTCCCACAGAATTCCAAGGTTTAACAACCCTGAGGAAGAGGCCTTTCAAAAACATTGTGGAAGAAGGAGAAATATTTGCCCCTTCTCCCATGATGATTATCAAAGAATTTTCTTTCCTACAATGTTTTCTATCCAATCGATGCAAATATCCACCATTGGAGTCACATTTAAATTGTCATCTGCAAATGCTTTCAATTTGGACAAGTGAACATTTTTGTCGTGTGGTATAGAGTTAGCCTTCCACTTCTTAATCGACTTACCAATTTTCCAACAACTGCAAGGCTTCTTCTCCTTTATTCCCCTTTCTATCTACCCAGATCTGAAAAACTTTTTCAAAACATATCAAAATATTTTAAATCTATTTTCAATCTCTCTCTGTGTCTAGGAATCTCAGAAAGCTTGAAGTTCTGCAGCAAATTTTAGTCATTTAGTTGCTTAGATTGTTTTTTCCAGTATTTATAAAAAGTATCTATATTAAGCTTTTACCAGATGACAAAATTTTAGTCTTGTCTAAATTGAGAGCATTTGTAGACAACAAATTCAGTGTGGCTCAAATGGTGCTATTTTTCTTTGATAGGGTCGAAATCATTGAGGAAAAAGGAGAAAATGCTGGTTACCAGCATTTTCTCCTTTTCCCACAATGTTTTCAATAGGCTTCTTTTCCAGGGTCGTTAAAGGGTGGCACTGTGCAGTAAAGGGTTAACACTAAATAATGTGGTGTCCGTGGTTGTGAGGTAGAGTGTCGGCCTCATAATCCAAAGGTCCTGAGTTCGATACCCGGGAGCGGATGTCAACTTTGGGACTTTCATTGGCCCACACATTCGGCGCGAGTACTGGTGTAGTTTCCAGAAAGCAGAATCGAGAGAGATTAGTATAAGTTGTAAGAACTTGTTTCTCAATCGATGTAAAATAAATATGTTTCAACTAAACTAACTAAATAACAAACAACAACAGTTCACACAAAGATTTTTTTCTGAAACTATTTTGAAAAAGTGTCTTTCTAACCAAATGAACTGGACACCAGTGCCTGATGGACAAATCATTATCATTCTTTCCTCTTAATTTCTGAGCACCAGAGGCAAAGAGAGATTCCATTACTCGCAACTTTTTGTGGCTGCACATGAACCAACCATTCCCTTTTCTTTGGGCCTGTGCTTTTTCACACCACCACCTGCACACAACTTTTTTCACCTTGTAGCCCAAAATGTTTGAAACTAGATGTTTGTTTTTGACAAAAAAACAGATTTTTCCCTTGCCACATTTGAACCGCAACTGTGACTCTGACTTTGGAGACTGGACTGCGAAACCTTGGCTCTGCAGTTTTTTTTCAAATAAAAAGGGGTTCTGGAGATATGGAGCAGACAAAAAATGGGGACAGACTGACTGACAATTCTACCAAAACAGGATGTCTTCCCCAAATAATTTGGGGGAGACACAAACATGGTAACTGAGGAGAAATTGCTTGTTTCTCAAGTGAGTTTTACAGCAGACCTTACCAAATGACAAAATTTTATACTCGTACAAATTGAAAGTATTTGCAGACCACAAAATTAATGTGGCTCAAAAATTGAAATTCGTTTTGGAAGGGGTAGAAAATATTGTGGGAAAAGGAGAAAATGCTGGTTACCATCATTTCCTCCTTTTCCTACAATGTTTCCAAAAACTTTCTTCTCCTGGGTCGCGAAAACCCGGGACTGTTTGGTGAAGGGTTAACCAAGAACTAGATGTACAGTGAACAGCTGTTTTGTCTCAGTGAAAATTCCTAAAACAGATCTCCTTGAAAACTCAACTTAGTGTAACTTGTAACTTGTACAGTTCCGAAGAGCCCCAAACTTCTGTATATGAGCCAATAATTTGAGCCACTGTAGCCCCTACCAAGACTCTGATAATATTCTGGGGAAGTCTTCTGCCTTGAAATTCACATCAAAGTTGCTTCTGAAATGGACCTTATGACTTTGAGACAAAGTAGATGTCGACAATCTTCATCCTTTCCTGCACTGAAATTGCAGCTCAATGTACATCTTGCTAAAAGATGAAATTGAAACTTAATAGCCTAGTCTCAAACTCGTTTGATAAGGACAACAGAAGAGAGAGAGAGATAGACAGAGACAGGGAGGGGGAAAGAGAGAGACAAAGAGAGAAAGAGAGAATGGAAGAGAAGTTCAGACAACACATTCATTTTATCAAGAATAAACCCAAGAAAGCTTTTAAAAACATTATGGGGAAAAGACAAAATGCCAGTTACCAGCACATTCTCCTTTTTCCACAATATTTTCTACTCTTCCACAGCCAAGTCGCATAATCCTAACAACATTTCAATTGCCATCTGCAAATGCTTTTAATATGGATAATGTCATCTAGTAAAGAGATTAACCTAGGAGACAAAAATAAATAAAATGGACCTTTTCTGGTAGGAAAACGTTCCAAAGTCTTGCAAGTTCAAGACTCTTTTAAACTGAAAATCTCAGATGTACCATACGACAATGTAGATCTTTAGACAACACTTTTTCTGCGCAGTCTCACTGTGGCCTAAACTGTCAGCTAAGCAACTTAATTTGTGCCTAACACCGATAGAAGCTTTGCTTTTACTTGTAATTTCTTTAACTCTTTACCAGACAATCATGGGTTTTAATGACCCTGAACAAAAAGCCTTTTGAAAACATTGTGGGAAAAGGAGAAAATTATCTCCTTTTCCCAGTGTTTTCTATCCTTCCCAAAACAAATTTCAATTTTTGAGTGATGTTTATTTTCTCGTCTGTAAATGCTTTCAATTTGGACAAATCTAAAATTTTGTTGTGTGGTAAAGAGTTAAAGCAGATTCTATCTATTAAGTGTATCTGATAAAATGTTGCACATGTGTATCAAACTAATTTGGGCCATGCTCTGTGAAAAACGGGCTTACTGAATCTGCGAAAAGTATCGACCCAGGTCAGCTGGTACAGTCCACGCAGGCTGATCTTGGCCATAACCTTTTGCTATTGGTCAATTTTATAAATACATGTCAAAGGACCCGTCTATCTCATCATTCCATTACTTGTTAGACAAAATTGATTTTACGGATCCATAATTGGGTAATAACATGCTTGGTACACTGCATCAGTGAGTTGCATTAAGACCCCTTTTGCCAGGGCATGGCTCATTTCATTTTCTTCAGAAAACTTGTAGAAATAAAGACTGTTTTGATGGAAGGGATACAATTCAGGATCTTTCCTCTTGAGGTCGCTGTACATTTCGTCGTATGTGGTATCAAAGTCATAAATGTTAGGCATGTTGGCAGCTGGTCCTGGTAGCTTGACCTGACTTCCTGTTCCAAATGATCTCACATTGAAGCCCTTTTTACTGCAAAGAGAAAAAGAGAAAATAAAATTCAACAAAATTTCATTAGTATCAAATTCTCATGAACAAACTGTCTAATCTCTTTATTGCTTGAAAAAATTTTTAGACTTGCCCGTAGCTCGGTCAGTAGGGTACAGGACTTGAGAACAGGAGGTCGATGGTTCAATCCCTGGCTTGGCCAATTCCTTTCAAAGGACTGATGATAGTCATTGCTACAGGATTCATTCCTCTCTCACCGCTGACCATCATTTCAACGATGGTTATGTGGGAAAGCAGCCAGTGGCTTGGAAAGAATATTAAGTGGAGTACTGGTAAAAGAAACTCCAGGAAAGCATGGATAGGTGCACTGGCTGCTGCGATATAACTGAAATAATGTTGAAAACACCATACAATCAATCAGTCATTTAAAAGCATTTGCACACTTCAAAGATGATTTGGGCTAAATGATAAGATTTATCTTTGGAAGGTTTGAAAACATAGAGGAAAACAAAGAAAATGCTGGATACCTTCATTTTCTTCTTTTCCCATATTGTTTTCAGAAGGCTTGTCCTCACAGCTCTTACAACACAAGATGGTGTGATAAAGGGTTTAGTTAACTGATTGAATGATTGATTGCATGGTGTTTAACACACACCGCTTTCAAAATTATTTCAGCTACATTACAGCGGCCAGTGCATCTATCCATGCTTTCCTGGAGTTTCTTTTACCAGTATCTAGCACAATATTCTTCCCAACCCACTGGCTGATTTCTCAATTACCATCGAAACAATTATCAAAAGTGGGATAGGAATGAATCCTGACAGCAAGCACCGACTATCATTAATCCTCAAAAAAAAAAATCGCCAAGCTGTAGATTCCAACCAGCGCTCCCCTTTTCTCAAGTCCTGATTGCTAACATATGTGCTACAGTGGGCTCAGTGAAAAAGTAAAGTACTGCATGTGCATGTAGACTTCCAGCTTTACCTTGTCCCATAAGTAAGGCAGTAAATTACTGAAATGACGATAAATTACTTTAGCATATAGTCAACTTAAACTCTTTTCAGCTAAATATAATTATGATCGAGGTTTGATGCAGGAGGCAGAGTCTGGCCTTACTCAGTGGAAAAGTATAGGAGGTCTCAGGTGTAAGCATCACTAGAAGCAGTGGCATTTTTGTGGAATATCCTTGGACAAGCCATTTCAGAGCCAAGGCCTAGCACTGGCCAAACCCAGGACACACATGAATGTAAGCTGTCACTGCGATATGACTGAAATAATTTAAAATGGCACAATACACCATTCAATCAAGCGATCAATCAATCGGTACATCAGTGTGAGTGAAAACATTGTCTGCTCAGAGGCAAAAGGTTGTCCAAAGGACATACTGACGTATACTAAATAATATCATCTCATCCAGATTTCAAGATATAGCGGTACAAATTTTTAATAGCTAGTGCCAACAATATTGATCAAGATCAGACTGCGCTGAACATGCAGTTCGACAATGAATCTTAAACATCCACTTTTTTGCCTGGCATTTTGACATAAACAGCAGAGTAATTGCAACACTGGCTGTGACTGCCCATTAACCCCCTGTCATTTCAATTATTTAGCAAGTTACAGGTGTTAATGCTTATTGCCAGGACTAGATTAAGGTGTGACAACATAGTTTTGCATGAACTGTATTAGGCATTAAAAAAGATTTGGAGCAAAAACTAAAGCATGCATTGCTTCTTCTGTTTACATCACTTCTACTGTTAGTTGCCTTTTTGCACCAATTCAATCCTTAGAGTGCTGAATTAAACCTTTCCCAAACAACAAAGTTTTAGAAAGTTTTAGACTCTTTCAAATAAAGAGCATCTGCAAGCATAAAATTTGAAAATCGTTCAAATGAATTTAATTTCTTTGACAGGGCAGAAAACATAATGGGGAAAAAGGTGAAAATGCTGGTTACCAGCATTTTCTCTTTTCCCACAATGTTTTCAAAAGGCCTTTCCTCAGGGAAATTTGTGTTACTGGAGAATAAAGATTTCTCAGCTGTCTGATCATGATCTGCATTGCTTGTATAAGCAACATGACCTGTGCTTAGCACTCTCAGAGTTTTAAAGCTATATCTTCTCTTCAAGACTCCCCCATTCTGCTGGCCTAGGGTGGCAAAATCAATTTTCCTTTCTTGAGGTTATGTCCCACAGCAACAAAAAGGACATTTGTGAGTTGGTCTCCTTTATCGCTTTACCAAATGACAAAATTTTGAACTTGACCAAATTCAAAGCAGTTGCAGATGACAAATTAAATGTGACTTATTTCATGAAATTCAGCTCTGAAAGGGCAGAAAACATTGTGAGAAAGGAGAAAATGCTGGTTACCAGCATTTTCTCCTTTTCCCATAATGTTTTCAAAAACCATCTTCAGGATCGTTAAAACTCTGGATTGTGTGGTAAAGGGTTAACTCTCTACAACACAATCCAGATACTGAAAGAGAAGTCCTTTGAAAACATTATGGGAAAAGGAGAAAAATGCTGGTATCCAGCATTTTCTCCTTTTCCCATAATGTTTGCTACCCTATACAAAAACAGAAAAGATCATGTTAGCAACATTTGTCATCTGCAAATGCTTTCAAATAAGACCAGTCTAAAATTTTGTCATCTGGAAAAAGTTGAGAATATTTCACAGCAATGAATCACTTCTATGGTTCCAGACTCTGTAAAGCCTTGCCCAGGGGCAGAGCCCTGACATGAAAAAGAAGCAGCGCAAATGAAGATCAGCTTACGACCTCCAGGATACAAATCAAGTAAGCTGAAAACTGGTCCATAAGGGACCCCTTACCTCTTTACCACGCAATCCCGACTTTTAACGACCCTGGGAAAGAAGCCTTTTGAAACCATTGTGGGAAATGGAGAAAATACTAGTAACCAGCATTTTCTCCTTTTCCCACAATGTTTTCTACCCTTCCCAAAACAAAATTCAATTTTTCAGTCACATTTATTTTGTTGTCTGCAACTGCTTTCAATGTGGACTAGTATAAGATTTTGTCGTTTGGTAATGGATTAATTTTTAGGAATTTCTAGCGCTACTTCATGGACACATAATCTTTTTCCCATTTAGAGACCTGTAATATGAAATGAATTTTGCCACCCCAAAATCTATGTGCCAAGCTGTCAAATCATCTACCAATTTATTGTACAACCTAGCCTTATACACTTCCACAACCAGTAAAAGTGAAAAGAAAGATGACATTTCTGAATTGACAGAATTTTTTTTTTTTTAAACGAGACAGAAAACATAGTTAGAAATTAGAATACAAGCTATTGCTTTCTTTTGCTGGTAACCTATGTGACTTTTTTTCATGGTCTGACAGAACTCATACAACTACAAGAAGACATTGCAGGGCTCATTTTAACCTTTTTTCCCACTGGCATTTTTTCACAAGTTGGTAAAATTTTAACTCGCAGAATTATTTTTCTACGAGCAATATATTTTCGTAGTTTAGCTTACAGAGTAAGTAGATTACTTATTGCAAGCACAGTATGTTCCAGTTACAATTTCAAAGGTTTCACTGGAACACACACAAAAAAGTCAGGAAATGTACCTGCTCCACCTTTTATTTACTGGGAAATTACTTCAGAAACTAACCACAAAATGTGACTAGAAAAGCACTCATGGTCTCTTAATACCAAGTTTCAAATTTTGATCAATGAACTGAGAAAAGAAAAGGCCAGAAATCACAAAATAAAGGCCATTATTAGAGCAAGGGTTTTACTTTCTCCACGCACAATTCCGGCTACCTGAGAAAATTATGCGCTTCCATACTTCGGTTTTGATTACTCGAACAAACAACAGCGATTTTCAACTCAGGAAACGACATCCTTGAGAATGTTTCAGTAACCTATCTTTCAACTATTTGAAAGCAGAGAAAGAGAAGTAGACAAATGAATATACGAAAAAATATATGAAACTATGGGTAAAATTTAGAAAGGAGATTTCTATTTCAGGGGAAATATGGTCGCTATATTCTGAAACGGTTTTTTAGTTGACTAATATTTCCGGTTATGTAAACTTTAATGAAATAAATCGACGAAATGATCTGGAATAAAAATATTTTATTTTTGATTTTTTTGTCTTTTGAATTAATCGTAATGAATACAAATAAAATATTGACATTTTTTTTACCCTATATTATTAAAATATTCAGCTATATTTTATCTTTTCTCAAAAAAATTGCTTGTTTTTATTTCGTTTGATTTAAATTCTATATTTCCTGCAACCGTTCTGTCCACCATTTTAATGGAACAACGAGGATGGAAAGAATTAAAATGCGCTACATTGTCTGAAAACTGTTTATCAATATAGAATTTAATCATTCAACGATTTGAACCACTAGCTATCTGAAAGATTGAATAGGTAATCAAGGGAAGAAAACCATTGTCAGAGAAATGTTAAGCGTCAGTTATCGCTGAGCCCGTTGCAATTTCGCGTTCCCTGATTGTTTAGGCTTTCGTATGTTAAGTGCGCAATGTCATGTGTCTGTTGCACAAAAATAATTTAACCTTAACTTATTATTTTGAAGAATAGGAAAAAGGGCCCCTCCGTTGACTTGGTTATTACATTAATATTACGGAATACCTCTACTCTAGCGGACCCTCGTAAACTTGATTATTCTTTTGATGAGACTGCCGCCTCTCAGTCACACCCCTGCTGCAAAGGCAAACAGGCTTGGCATGGATGTATAGACTATATATATTGCAAGCCTTGAATTACAAGTAATGAATAACAAGATGATAATGAAGAATGTCAACAGTTTGTTTACTTGACATGTGGATGTTTTGGTAATACAAATTTGGTAAATTGGACTTAGGGAGTAAATCAGTTGAGTGTTCTGCTAACAAGGCAGTTACAGAGCTGAATAATCTGTGACTCTTTTCACCAATACCTGGGCCTGGCTTTGGTTTGTTCATGTGTTTGTTGTTTAATTTGCAATTTCCACATAGAATTATTCAGTCATAAAAAAAAAAGAAAAAAAATTTAAAAAATTGACTTAATCTTGGAGCCTATAGTTGAGCAGTGTCTTTCGGATGGTAAAAGAAGATACAACGGGTACAGTTTTAGAATTTGGTATCATTCATTATCTTAACTATGGTTGAAAATGGAAAATGAGATATGTTGGTGTATGGTATTATTTCAAATACAGCATGGCAAGAGCAACATAAAAATACTATGCAGGAAACGTGTAGAAAAAACAAATGGACCATGCTCTGGCAAAAGGGGGCTTAATGTATATCTGTGATCTATGATACCAATCAAGTCATCACATAATTATGGATCTATAATGGCCACATTTTTTAACGACCAACTTAACACTAACAGTGAGGTAGACTGGTCCTTGGACATACAGAAAATTGACCAATAGCGAAAAATCTCGGCTCAGGTCAGCCTGTGCGGATTGCGCAGGCTAACCTGGGTCGATACTTGTCGCAGATGCATTTAGCCTCCTTTTCACAGAGCATGGCTGAAATATTTGAACAAGCCAAACCCATGTATTGGGTATGAAAAACTTCACAGTGCATTATCACTATATATTTGACTTGTTATCGAAAGATCTAAACGTTTATCCTAAGAGTCCAATTTTTCAAAATCATCTGTTACCTAATCATCTGTCACCCCCTTTAGTAAAGGTGTTACTTATGGAGTCGGCTAAAGTAGATTCTATCCCAAGACATGTATCCCAATTAGTAAAATAAGTTTTACTTCAGATATACTATCATTGTGGTCAAATTTCGATGATGGTATTTTGTTTATATATAGGGATCCTGCATGGCTCAATGAACATATTTTACAATCAAGAGGCCCTAGATTGGACCCTCACTCTGCTGGGTAAGACACTCCAGATCCCGGGCTCAGAACTAATGGAATCTAGGCCACTTAATGATAAATAAACTGACACTGTGATATGACTTAAAAAATGTTAAAAGAGGTGTAAAACACCTTTCTGTTGATAAATGGGTTGTACAGTATCACTTGGTAAAAATGCCTTTGTTTTTTTCATCAGTAAGAACAGGGTCCTTAACCCTAAAGTGTACCAAACAGTCCCGAGTTTTAACGACCCTAAAGAAAGACAAATTTTTGTGGGAAAAGGGGTAACCAGCATTTTTTCCCTTTTCAACAATGTTTTCTACCCAATCAAAGGCAGAATTCATCATTTGAGCTACATTTATTTTCTAGTCTGCATATGCTTTCAATTTGGATGTGTCCACTGTCCAGAATTTTTTCGTTTGGCAAGGACTTTAATTCTATGTTACAACAACAAAGAAAATACAGATATGGAAGCTGTTAGGTAAATTGTATATGCAAGGCTCTTCACATTTAGAAGAAAGAGTATATTTGAAGTAAATTGCCAGTCATGTGATTCCATTTTCATAATTTGTATGAGTTGCTTATTATTCCTTTCTATACTTAACATTTTGCAAAAATCATATGAGAGGGTTGCGGGCAGTACCTCTATAACCCCAGTTAGCTCATTAACCCTTTACCAAACAACAAAATGTTAGACAAATCCCAGTTTAAAGCATTTGCAGACGACAAAATGAATGTGACCCAAAAAATGAAATTTGTTTTGGGATGGGTAGAAAATATGGTGGGAAAAGGAGAAAATGCTGGTTACCAGCATTTCCTCCTTTTCCCACAATATTTTTAAAAGGCTTCGTTCGTAGGGTCATTAGAAGTGGAGATTGTGTGGTAAAGGGTTAATACTGACACTTTTCACTGGGAGGTGGCTGTAGATTACTCTGAAGCATAGAAATTGGGAAACCATGGAATGACATTTAGTTATTACCATGGTTATATGACCAATTCATTGATGAAAACAGTTTGTGAACATCATAAGAATAGAAAGGTAAGGTGAGGCTGATTGCACATTACTTGAATTTGGAGTTTTATCATGATTCTTATCATTATTTTTATAATTCTTCAGAGCCAGACGTTAGAAATGGATGGCGGTGTAGCTATACCAAATATGCCACCCCAGGGATTCTTTCAACTGCCCAGACCACAGGTAATGAATTACTTGACTGAAGTGTAATGGTAACTTGTGTTCTGGCAAGGCATTGACTTTGTGAAATTTTTGCTAAAACGTATAAAATGTGTCCTAGATGTGATTTTTGTCTTCTGTAAGTCATGCAATCGATCATTTAAAGGAAAAGTTTGGCATGATGAATTTCTAATACAAAACAGTAAATATGTAACCATATTTGAATTGGTAAATGCAAAATCTGGGCCAACAATTATCAAATAAGCATGAACAAAGTTTTTGTATGGTCGGTCCAAGTGTTAGTCTCAGGCAGAAAAATGAATTTTAAAACTAAGTGTAATATTGCCAAGTCATGCTATCTTTTGTATACTTTTTACATGGTTTCAAAATTCATTTTTCTACCAGATACTAAAACTTTGACTTACTGTACAATGACAGATTGTTATTTGTACAATAATTTCCATACTATTAAATGGTATGATTTAAATGCATTTGAAAGTCCACGTTGTTCTTTATTTGCCACCAGAAGTGTCATTGGGCAAGATGCTTCAGTGCTCTTGCCTAGTACTGGTGAAACCCAGGCCACATGGATAAGCAGGCTGTCACTGTGTATCTGTGATGCGACTGAAATATTGCTGAAAATGGCGTAAAAACATTCAATCAGTTCAATTGAATTGTCGCAAGTGATTTTAACTTTTTACCAATTATGAGACAATTTTCAAACAATTTTCTAGCTTGCCAGAACTCTGGATAATTATTTTGGTTAAGAAAGAACCTTACAAGCAATTTTTTGATAAAGAGGAAATTGTTCAAACAATGAATAACTGCTATGACGAGGAGAAGCAGGTAAAAAGCTTGTGACAAAGCTAGTATGCAGCATTTAGACATGTCCAGATAGGAAGCATTTTGCATATGACAGATTGAATATAACTCAAAATATGAAACCTCTCTTTGGAAGTGTAGAGAACATTGTGAGAAAAGGAGAAAATGCTGGTTACCAGCATTTTCTCCTTTTTCCACAATGTTTTCAAAAGCCTTCTTCCTTAGGGTCGTTAAAACTCGGTATTGTGTGGTAAAGGGTGAATCACATAGTCCTGATTTTAACATCATTTGGGGAAGAAGGCCTTTTTTGTGACATTGTGGGAAAAAGAGAAAATGCTGGTAACCATTTCCTTTTCCCACAATTTTTTCCTACCCTTTCAAGGTCAAATTTTGTCATTTATTCCAGCTTTAATTTGTCCTCTGCAGACGCTTTCATTTTAGACCAGTCTTAAATTTTCTTGTTTGGTTGAGTTAAAAGGTAGATATCTTATATGGACAAAAAAAGCAGACATGTTAACTCTTCCAAACAATAAAAAATTGGGAGTCGTTCAAATTGAAAGCATTTGCAGACAGCGATTTAAATGTCCTTGAGATCATGCTTTTTGGCTGGTTACCATCATTTTCTCCTTTTCCCACAATGTTTTCAGAAGCTTTCTTTATCAGGGTTGTTAAAATTTGGGATTGTGTGGTAAAGATTTAACTCTATACCAGATGACAAAACTTAAGACCTGCTGAAAATGATGGCACTTGGCAGACAAAGTAATGGTGACTTAGATGATAGAATTTGTCTTTGAAAGGGTAGGAAACATTATGGGGAAAGGAAAAAAGTGTTGGTTTCCAGCATATACTCCTTTTTCAATGATATTTTCTAAGGTCTTCTTTCTCTAGGTCCTAAAATTGGGGGACTGTGCGGTGAAGAGTTAAACTCTCAAAAAGAATAATGTGTTTATTTAACTCTTTACCACACAATCTCTACTTTTAACGACCCTGAAAAAGAAGCCTTTGGAAAACATTGTGGGAAAAGGATTTGTCGTTTGGTAAAGAGTTAAAGTCCATACATGGATACTTTGAAGTGCATTAATACATGCTATGTTTTAACAAAATTCTTTCATCGTTTTTTCTCATTTTAGCTCAGCTGTTTTCAAAGGAAACATCAAGGTATTGTCATAGCCCTGTCGTAGTCATGCAAAAACTTTAATTATCTCTCATGTAATACATTTTATAATATCTCTGTCATCACTGAAGAGTGAAGATATTGTTGTTGACTGTCAAAAGGAAACCCATATAACAAGAGCCAGTAACCATCAAATATTTGACACATATCCCTTTTTTGACTTAAAATTTCCACTAAAAATCAGTCTGTTTCTAAAAGCAATTGCAGCCGAGCATTGGCCTCCACATGCAGTGCTCTTGTTTATACATATATATTTCCTTCTTTTCTAACAGATGCCACATTTTCAAAGACCCAGGTTTCATCCACCATTCCAAAATATGCCACAGCCTAACCTTACAGCTCAGCCAAGCTCTGGATCTACATCTGATACCCAAACTACAACTACTCAGGCCAGTAGCACAAGTAATACTATACAGATGAGTGGTAGTGACCTGGCTAGCCTGCAATTTGATGGAAAACGAATGAGAAAAGCTGTTGTGAGAAAAACTGTAGATTACAATACATCTGTTGTTAAATATTTAGAGGTAATCATTTTGACCTATTCTTTAATTTTGACGAGGCATTTATTACTGTATGGTAGAAATGTAACTCTGTTTTTTAATCTAAATCTTGTTTGATGGAAGACTTGCGCCGCTTAAACTGTTATGACACAATCCAGAGTTTTAATGGCATTAAGGGAAAAGGCTTTTGAAACCATGGCAGGAAAACAAGAAAATGCTGGTAGCCAACATTTTCTCCTTTCTGCACAATATTTTCTACCCTTCCAAAGATAAGTTTCAGGTTTTGAATCAATTTGTTATCTGCAATTGCCTTCAATTTGGACTTGTATAACATTTTTTTGTTTGGTAAAGAGTTAAATAATAGTCATGTACAATTCATTTTGAAGCATTAATGTTTTATAACTCTGTGAAAATATTGTTTAATGTTGTCCCACTTGTTTAAAACTAATTCAGAACAAGTTACAGGAATTATTACCATAAATATACATTATCTTTACAGACCGCATTTTTATACAAATGGGTGTCTATAAGGACTTAAAACAGGAAACTCATTTTTACAAGATTTTCATGAAAATTCTAAATATTATTGTCTGCCTCAAAGGTTGGTGTTAAGAGTACATTGTGTTCCATTTTCAGAATAGAATATGGCAGAGAGATCACAGGGATGCGAGGGCTGTCCAGCCAGATTCTTTGTATCAACTTGACGTAAGATTTTCCTCTGATTTCTTTTTTGTAGTGTTTTTTGGCTAGGCTTTTCAGGACCAAAGGCCAGACCTGGTAGAGTTTAGTACACACATGAATAAGTGAGCTGCTGTTTTTGTGTGACAGAACTAATGTTGAAATCAGTCTTAAGCACTATTCAATCAATCTATGGGATATTAACCCTTAAGCACAGAATAAACCCAACAGACATTTTCAGTCTAGAATAAGACTGAGAAAATTGCAATTTTGTGGTTGCTTTTTGTCAGCTGTGTTTCAGCAAAGAAGACAGGATATATCAAAACTGCATGTATTGTGCATTCTGGTCTTGATTTACATTGGCCACAATGGCAACTATGGTAATGAAAGGTGTTTTTAGATACAGATTTGACTGCTAGGGCTTTTTTTTTTTTTTTTTTAAATGATTTAAAGGGGGATATTCAGATTTATATTTTATCACCAAACTTCAAAAGTGTTCTGTTAATGACTTAAGCGAGGCAATAGAAGGCAAACAATCAATAAAGAAGACAGACAAAATTAAGACTGACAAAATTAAGGAAAAGGTATTTTTCAGTAGTATATCCTCAATGGACAAGGTGGCTGCTTAAAGTATTTTTAGATTTCACGCCAGAGTTTGCAAAGACTTGTGGGATTGCCACATGATAATTTGTATGTGTAGATTGTGTGGATTAGTATTCAAACCAGGACAATGATGTCATACCTGATATCACAAAATAAAAACAGAGTTACCGATGCAAAACGGCCATCTTGTTATTTAACCTTTTACCACACAATCCCAACTTTTAACGACCCTCTAAAAGAACTCTTTTGAAAATATTGTGGGAAAAGGAGAAAATGCTGGTAGCCAGCATTTTCTCCTTTTCCTACAATGTTTTCTACTCTTCCCAAAACAAATTTCAATTTTTGAGTCACATTTATTATATCGTCTGCAAAAGCTTTTGTCTAAATTTTGTCGTTTGGTAAAGTTAAACACCCAAATTGCACCTTTTTACTGAATGTGCTGTACAGTTTCGTTATGGTCACAAAGAAAATTGTCTGTATATGAGCCATGCCCTGTGGAAAGGGGGCTTAATGCATCTGCAACAAGTATTGACCCAGGTCAGCGTACAGGCTGACCTGGTCCGAAACTTCATGCTATTGGTCAATTTTCTGCATTTCAAGGGACAAGTCTACTTTATGATTCAGTAGCTAGTTTCACAAGATGGATTTTATGGACCCATGATTAAGTGATGACTTGCTCGACATAATATATCGTGGAGATGCATTAAGTCCCCTTTTCAAAGGCTTTTGCCAGAGTGTGGCTAGTTAATTGTTGTTTTACAAATATTAAAACTGAATAGGCCCATGTTAGTTACCCTTTACCACGCAATCCCATGTGTTTATAGACCTTTAGGAAGAGGGCTGTTGAAATATCATAGGGAAGAAAATGTCACTGGGAAAAGTAAAAGTTAGTTCCTAGCATTTTCTCCTAATAGTTTTTTTATCTTTTCAAATACAAATTTCGTCATGTGAATCATGTTTTTGTTTATTGTTTGCTGTTACTTCCAGTGTAGTTCAGGCTAAAATTTTGTCATTTGGTGAAGAGTTGAAGATGTTTTGAAGATGTTTTTTGGTCAGAAACTCTTAAGCATGCAACCTGGAATTTAAACTTTGCTGAGAAAGAAAGCTTTTGAAAACATTATGTGGAAAGCAGAAATTGCTGGTACCGAGCATTTTCTTATAAAGACCAAATCATGTAGAAGTAGAACCTCTCTGATTTTGATTTATACCTACAGAGGTCTAGATGCTAACATCTTCTGGCAAAAACTGCCTTGAATTTGCAGTGGTTTTTTTTTTTTGTTCTTTCAGAAAAAGGTAAGGTGCCCAGATTTTTGTGTAGCATTTTTAAAAAAGAGTGTATAATATCAATCAACACTATATAAATGTCAGATTATACTTTGTATGTCTATTTTTAATGGAATGGCTAATATTACAGATGGTACCACCTGCTCACTACAAACATAAACCAATGAATTGTTTGACCACCAAGTTCATGAGACAGTCCACAAATAAGTTCAGATGTCCAATATTCTGTTTAGCTGTAAGTTCTTGTTTAAAAACTTTAAACATCCCAGGTCTTTATTACTCTAAGGAAATACGGCTTTGGAAGAGACTGAGGGAAATGAGAAAATGTTTGCAACATGTATTTTATTTCATGCCTTTGGTAGTTTATCAGGAAATAATGGTGGATTATGGTTTGATCATTTCATCATTTCGAGCAGTGAATTTACTGATTGATAAACTCACTGGTACGGGAGTACTGAGAGCCCCCAACAGAATAGGGGGTTAGAAGCATGAAACATATAGAACATTTGTTGTTGTTTTTTTTTCAATGAAAGATTGAAATTTAATTCATCTTGTGAACATCATACGGTAATATTTTCACTTTGACTATACCGCTCATGAAAATAATATTATTACTAATGATGTTCACTGGATGAAATGAATTTCAATCTTTCACCAAAGAAAAAAAATCCTCTATTTATCCTTTTTCCTAAGGTTCTACCTTTTCACAGGCAAAACTTTTTATCTGAGCCACACTTACTGTGTGAGCTTCAAATGCTTGCAATACAAACATCTCTAAATTTTTCTTGGCTGTTTAAAGGATAGTATTAGTTTGTTACTTTTTAGCTCCACTGGCTGAAGGCCAGCGGGCTAATGTCATGGCCCGGTGTCCGTCGTCCGTCCGTCCGTGCGTTAACTTTTATTTCAAACATCTTCTTCTCTGAAACTACTCATCCAATTTTCATGAAACTTCACAGAAATGATCCTGCCATGGTCCTCTTCAGAATTTCTTGAAAGAATTTGATTCCTTTAAAAACTCTGGTTGCCATGGCAACAAAACTGAAAAATATTGGAAATCTTTAAAAATCTTCTTGTCTGAAACCATAAGGCATAGGGCTACCAAATTTGGCATGTAGCTTTATGTAGTAGACCTCTATCATGTTTCTTCAAATTATAGCCCTGGGGTCAAAATTGGCTCTGCCCCAGGGGTCACAAGTTTTACATAGGCTTATATAGAGAAAACTTTAAAAATCTTCTTGTCTGAAACCATAAGGCATAGGGCTACCAAATTTGGCATGTAGCTTTATGTAGTAAACCTCTATCAAGTTTCTTGAAATTATAGCCCTGGGGTCAAAATTGGCTCTGCCCCAGGGGTAACAAGTTTTACATAGGCTTATATAGAGAAAACTTCAAAAATCTTCCTGTACCTAGCCATAAGGCCTAGAGCTACCAAATTTTGCATTTAGCTTGATCTAGTTGGGGTCTACCAAAAGTGCCCAAATTATAGTCCTGGGGTCAATTTGGCCTCATGCTGTGGGGGGGGGGGGGGGGGGGTTCACAAGATTTACATAGGCTTACATAGGGAAAATTTTTAAATCTTGGTGTACATAGCCATAAGGCTTAGGCTACCAAATTTTGCATAATTATAGCATTATCTAGTGGACAACTACAAAGAAGGCCAAAGTTACAGCCCTAGGATCAAGTTTGGCCCTGCACCAGGGGTCACAAGTTTTACATGGGTTTATGGAGTGAAAAGTTCAGAAACCGTCTTGTTACTAGCCATAAGGCCAAGAACTCCCAAATTTGGCATGTTATTCTTCTAATACACATATTCCCCATTTAGTCCGACTGTAGCCCTGGGGTCAAAGTTTTATAAGGGCTTATATAGTGAAGACTTCTCTTCATGGTTTATATTTATAAGCCAGTGGAGCGATACAGGGCCATCATGGCCCTCTTGTTAAATTATACATGCAGCCTAAGAAGTTTTTGAATGGACAGGAAATGTAAAGCATAAAAGTACTTTGATTATAAGTTATTTTGATGTAAATGTACATAAGTGTTTTATGGAAAATGTATATGAGTCATGGCTTGGCAACAGAGGGCTTAATGCATCATTGTGATGCATTATACCAAGCAGGTCATCACATTACAGACCCTTGATATACATTTTGTGTGTCGAATGACTGAATCTAGGGGAAGAGTGGTCCTTGGACATGCAAAAAATTTACAAATAACAAAAAGTTTTGACCCATAGTCTGCGCAGACTGACATGGGTTGATACTTTTTTGCAGATGCATTAAGTCCCTTTTTCACAGAGCATGGTCAATGTGTGTGGTCTTAATCCATTGGTCATGCAAGCAGCTTCTTGCGGTAGACTACTTCTGTTAACATTATGGCAAAAAGAGCAGGTACAAGTATCTTTTACCTTTGCCACAATGTTTCCACTAGTAATAATAATATAAGTTTAGTTTGTGTTGATTTCTCTAACTTATGTGGGATGTCTTCCACAAGTTGGTTAAATTGCAAGATGTTTGATTATGCCATACGTATATGAGTCATGCTCTGTGAATGGGGGCTTATTGCATCTGCAAAAAGTATCAACACGGGTTAGCCTGCACAGTCTTTATGCTAATGGTTGATTTTCTGCATGTCAATGGACCTGTTTAACTCATGATTCAGTTTGTTGATCCTGAGTTAAGTCAAGAGTTGCTTGGTGTAATGATCATGGAGATCCATTAAACCCCCCTTTTGTCAGAGTGCTGCTCATAGACACATATACAGCAAGTTCTTCATCTTTTACCATTAATCTGTACCACAGTGGACCCCAGAGGGAAGAAGATTGATTACAGGGGCCTCAAGTGGGGAATTCACATTATGGAATGGACTGACCTTTAGTTTTGAAACTATTTTACAAGTAAGTATATTTACAGTGTGCATGGATTCCTTAAAAGGTTACTGTTGGTGATAGATATGCGAAAATTCAAAATTTGAATATGCAATAAACCAAGTGGGATTTATATCTCTCTCTCTCTGCAGAAACCATTTCTTATGTTGAAAAGCTGATAGCAAAGATGAAAACTTCTAAGCTATAACATGCCAACTTGCAGATGTGATCTTAAAAGAGAGATCGGAGTAAATTGGGGCATTCAAACCATTTATGATCTTACCATTCAATTAAAACGCTTCAATAAGGCAATTCTAATGGAATTATGCTAGGCTTTCCATTGGTTTATTATTGTTTGTCTCTTAACCCTTTACCACACAATTCCAAGTTTTGACAACCCTAAGAAAGAGGCTTTTTGAAAACAGTGTGGGCAAAAGAGAAGATGCTGGTAACCACAACGTTTTCTGCTCTTCCAGAAACAAGATGACAACATCTGAGCTATATCTTAATTGTCATCTGCAAATGCATTCAATTTGGACAAGTCCAAAATTTTGTTGTTTGGTAAAGAGATAATAAGTGTTAAAAGAAAGAATGATCTACAATACCATTTCATAACTTTTTAGGAAAGAAGCTGCACTGCAGTTTTACAGTGTGTGTTAATTATTCACATGTCTTTTTCATCCTGTGGATATTTTTGTTTGTGATATTCATAAGCTTGTTTTTACCTTGGCATTTTTCAAAGAAAATATTGAAATATTATCATTACCCCATCGTCATGCAAAATTTTGACATTTTCTCATATCTCTCTGATTACTGATTATTAATTCAAAATTGGGCTAAGTGTTAACTATTGGAAGAGGAACCCATACCAGGGCTGCCTCTTACTAAACTGCAGATTTACGCAATTTATTTGGGATTGTATATACACACATACACTCCCTGCTTTACACAAAGTTACAGGCTGGCATAAAGTTACTTAAATATTGACTCAAATTTTAAAGTAAAGCAGTTTAGTGAAACTTGTTTTCAGACTAGATGCTTGCTGACCTAAACTGTGTAAGCAAATTTCGTGTGTGTGCAGTTTAGTGAAAGGCAGCCTAGAAGCGCAGATAAATCTCAACACAATTTTTGCTTGGCTGTTTTTGGAGAAAATGTGGAGGTGTTGCTATACCCCTGTTGTCGTTGGTATCATACAAAAAACTATGACATTTTGAAATATCACTCGTATTACTGAAGATGTTTACTTTAAACTTAGACTAGTTGTTAACTATCAAAAGGGGAACCCAAACAACTAGGGGAGGTAACAATCAAAGCATTTTTGATTTTATATCCCTTTTTCGACTGAAAGTCAAGCAAATCAGGAGACCAGTCAAAGGACTCAAAGTCCTGAAAGTGCATTTGTGGAACAGTATTAAGCTATGATATGGTGAATGAAAAATAAAATTCTCATATATGTAATGCATGTACACGTATCTGTAATAATTATTGGAGTTGCCAAGGAAAGTCGAAGTTGTTCTGCCATGCAATAACTGATATTTTATTACATGATCTTACTAAGGAATAGCAATTTGATCCATCAATCTGGCTCAGTCGTCTGCTGGTATAAGATTTAGGACTGTATGCAATTGTATAAGACTGTTCATATGGTAGTGACAAAAACCGGCCAAAACTGAAAGTAGAATGACTAGAGCGCAAGCATGTATGACAGTATTTGGTTCAGATCAAACTGATAATGTTGTACAGACCAGCTTTTCAAAACTGAAAAGTAAGCACACATGCATCATGTATTTGGTTCGGTCAGTTCGATCTCAATAACTGGATTTGCTATACAAATCTGCAAAAAACTGTACAGGAAAATAATATTGTAATTTAATAATAGATAATTTTGATGAAGTAAGAAGAGGAAAATTTCTTCTTTTTTTACCCCCACCAGGCACATGAGACCTCAGTTCGGGCAATGGTATGGAGTCACAATGATCAGTGGATGGTGACAGGAGATCATGCTGGGTTCGTAAAGTACTGGCAGTCCAACATGAACAATGTGAAGATGTATCAGGGCCATAAAGAAGCCATTCGCGGTATCAGGTGGGAAAGAGTGCCCTCTAGTGGGAAAACTGACCCTGGCAGTAAGGTTTCTGTAACCTCTCCAAAAGGCAGTGAATCTGTTATCATACCAGAATTTTTCATCATCAAAGTTGGTTCCATGGTCATGATTAGGGGTCTCATCTTGTTTTGTGTTTTACTGGCAGCTTTAAATGAATGCAGGGTTAGGCTATTTCTTGTTTTAGTGATTGAAAGTTTTTCAGGATCTTTTCTATTTGACAAGAAATATACATTTCTGGAACAGAGAAACTTAACCTTTTACCAGACTACAAAATTTTACACTTGTCCAAATTGTAAATATTTGCAGACAACAAAATAAAGTGTAACTAAAAAATTGAAATTTGTTCAAAGAAGAGTAAGATTTTCTCCGTTTGCCACAATGTTTTCAAAAGCTTTTTTACCTCGGGGTCATGAAAAGTTGGGGGTGTGCTTTAAAGGGTAAGAATTAAAACTTTTTACGTTGACTGGGAAAGGTCCCTTCTTTCTGAATGAGAACTTTTTAGATAAGCTGAATGTGGAACCAGTATGATGCATAAAAGGTTCTGTTTATATAGTTCTGTATTTGGTAATACAATTTTGAGCAGCACATAATTTGCATGACATTGTAACTTGAATCCTGAGATAGTTGCTATATCTCAGATTTGCCAAGGCACAAAAGATTTCCTAATTTCATGTTGTTCTTTGAAATCTATTGTTGGTACAATTTACTATATTAGCTCAAATGGAATCCTTTTGATAAGTTAACCCTTAGGCTGCTATGCGTGACTCACTGACCTTGTGTGGACAGAGTAGATCAAGATCAGACTGCACAGAAAGTGCAGTCTGGTCTTTGATCCACATTGTCCGATAAGGACTTATTTTTCTCCCCAAAATACCCTTGAAAGAGTAAAATTTGAGCTTTCACTATAAGCTTTAAAGTTTCATTTCACTTATTTAGCAGGATAAGGGTTAAAACAAAACATAAGTAATTTATCTATTCATAAAAGGTATTTTCTTTTAGCTACCTCCTACCTATCTGTTGCTCAAATGTGTTTCCATTTACTGCTTTTGTTAGCTTTTGTCACAATTTTATTGCTCTATATCAGGCCATAAAGGCAAACAATCTGACATTTACACTGTGTACAAGTGACTCTTTACTATCATTTATGAAAGACTATATATAATTTTATGCAAAAAGCATCAGTTTTTTGTGCTTTATTAATGTGAAGATACTTGACATAGATACAGTAGTATATGTAAGATCTGTGAATAAAGAGTTTGAAAGCCATAAAGGCCATAGATACAATGATTAGATATTGCCTCAAGGCAAAAGAAGAGAAACCTAATAAAGTGTTCATAAGCCATAAAGGCTGGAATATGAAAAAGTGCAATAAAAGTATTTTATGTCTCCTTTTTTTTTTTTTTATGCTTTTATCCCCCCACCAATATTACTATACATGGTGAATTTTTACCGAATTGATAGATAAAATGACTTGGAAGTACTTAAAAATATTTTGCGAGCCATATTTCAAATTCATGCTTACATATGATGTTAGATGTGAGTCAGTGCAAAGCCATGGAATATCACATATTATGCATCATAGTTTAATAGAATGTGAAAGACAAACACTTCAATTTTGCACAAAGCTTTGCATTCTCATACAATGATAACAAAAAAAGAGAAGGGAATCCTATTTCTTGGTCCAAGAGAAGAAATTTTACAAGTTCATATAAATTGTCAATAGAAACTTAATCAAAAAGGAATTTATCAGTTACTTTCCTGAAATCAAGGATGGAAGTGACAGGGTATTCTAACCAGAACAGAAGGAAAGAGTGGTGAATTGAATATTGTTACGCAGTTAGCATAGCAATATCCACTACTTATCGCTTATAGTATTCAATTATATCTGTACTCTCATAAAGATCTTGAGAACAGCCTTTGCCACTGTTGCACAATACTTTGATTATGTTTTAATTCATTAATGAATCAAGGGACATTAAGCTGACAAAATCCAAAACTAATGAATAATTTATTAGGCATTCCATTGTTGTCATAATGGCATAATAATAAAACTTTCAACCAGTTAAATGGTAGAGCGCTGATTAAATCCAAAAGATATTTTCATTCTAGAAAGAAGACCCAAATTCAACTTCGCTTTTGTCCAGAATGTCTAAGCAAAGCAGACGGTGTAGATCAAAGATCAGACTGCAGGTTCTAGGCATTCTGATCTTATCTATGGTAGCCGCAAAAGCAACTAGTATATTTGTGAAAGGGGCTGAAAAGGTTGACATTTTATTAATCCAGATATATCAACAGGATCCCATGTTGTTGTCATACCTAGATTGCATAGTGGAAAGTTTGAAATATGAAATTTCAGTGGTTGATTAGTCATTCTTTTAGGTCACTGACTGATGAAAATGAGTTATCGCTAGCAAAATTTCTCTATGCGAATAATGAAGTGTAAACCGAAACACGGAGATTAGAGCCATTTATGAACCTTTGCCAGAACAAAAGATATAATGGTGATTCAAAAGTTGAAATTTGGTCATTCAACAGTGTAGCATTGTAGAACATGCTCCACAATGACACAACATGGCATTTATTATTGCATGATCATTTGTAGGTGAGACCAATGGCAAAGGGCTTCCTTGTTTGGGGTCCTGCTTAGCTCAGTGGTAAAGTATAGGACTCGTAACCTGGAGGCCCTTTGTTCTGAGCTTCACTGGAAACACTGGGGTTTTTGTTTGAGTGTCCTTGGGCAAGACACTTAAGAGCCCTAGCCTGAAACCCACGAAATAGATGAATAAGTGAGCTGTTGCAGATATATGACTAGAATGATGTGGAGAGTGCCATAAGCACTATTCTATCTATCAAGCTTCCTTTTTACCAATTGCATCTGATCCAACACTTACTGATTAAAGCATTTAGACCTTGTCAATGAAGCAGAAGATGATGGAAGAAGCTCTTGTCTGTTTTGAAAATTTGATGGGAATTGAAAAAAATTCAGAAATTCAAGCGAGAAATTGACTGGAGAGATGATCATCAATTTACATGCATTCTACTTTACCAAGTGCTGCCATTGAGCTGTGTCATGTGTCCACTATCAGCCCATTACAGACAAGACATATAAGTGCAGACTGAATCTTGCATTTATACATTGGACACTTTCCTGTTGCAACTTCTAACTTAATGTATTGCACTGGACGATAAACACACATGAATGGATGTTGAGTTGTGGTCGATTACACACTTATTGACAGTTAAACTTATAAAAACAATATGATTGCCTGTTACAACAGCTACTAAGTGTATTAATTTCTAACAGATTTGAAAGATGCGTAATTATAACTGCTTGAGAAAATTACCTTTCTCAGTTTGCGTAGTTGTCCTGGATACCAAGATAAAGCCATCAGGCCAATACAATAAAGAGACCCTACACTAAGTATATTGAACCAGTAGTTTATTCAATGAAGGCATAATACCCAGCAAATGAATTTTGTTTTGATATGAATGGATATTAATTATCTCTGTCATAAATAAAGGCTTATGGCCCAAAAGACTGACATATTATCTATGTTTTATTTTATGATCACTATTTCTCAATTCAGGTTCATTTGCATTTATTACGTTAACTGTTTTTAGTATGTGCTCTTCCTTCATTTTACATGTTAATTGAAAATTTGTTTTTTCAGAATAAAGGGAAAGGACTAATCTAATAGCTTGTCTGTTATCTATTTTCTAAACAATAGTCTTTGTCCAACTGACTCGAAATTCGCTTCCTGTTCGGATGATGGAACTGTCAGAGTTTGGGATTTTATGCGCTGTTATGAAGAGAAAATTCTTCGAGGTATGCTTCCTTCATATAAAACACTGTCAGCTCATTTGAGTTATTTAATCCATTAGCGAACTTGTTTTAACCCTTTGCCACACAATCCAGAGTTTTAACAACCCTGAGAGAAAGGCCTTTTGAAGACATTGTGGGAAAATCCTGGTAACTAGCATTTTCTCCTTTTCCCACAATGTTTTCTACCCTGTCAAAGACGAATCATCATTCGAGCTCGATTTAATTTGTTGTCTACAAATGCTTTGAATTTGGTTTTGTCCAAAATTTTTCCATTTGGTGAAGGGTTAACTGGTGTAGTGGAACAAGTTCTGTCAGTTACTGTGTAAAATTAATTTCTGGAAACCTAACCAGTACTCCAACTGTATTATGAGAGAAGCTTGTGCATTAAGCCAGCTGCGCAGTCTACTACCACACTCTACAGCATTTGAGGTTTCCAAAATAAAAGAGGAATCATACTCTAGACAATTATTGGTCTTGAGGAAGAAACTCTATCATGCAAAAGGCATCAAACTAGTCTCATCTGATGACGTACTAATGACGGGGGGGGGGGGGGGGCATTTTATCACCAAGCAGAGACAAAATCTTATCCTGAAGTAGAGCAGTCTTCATGGCTTAATGGTTAGGGCATTAGATTACTGAAATCGTTAGACCAAGATCCGTATTCACCAACCATTCTCAAGAACATTCTTTGTGTTATTCTCCAGATTTTCAAACTTTGAAAGTAACACTACTTCTGATTAAATGGTTTAGCCAATCAGAAGTTGTGTTACTTTCAAATTTTGAAAATCATGGAGAATAAGACTAAGAACGTTCTTAAGAATCGTTGGTGAATACAGACCTTGGTAGCCCTAGCGATACTGGAAACAGTGTCTATGGGCAAGACACGCAAAGTGTAGATGAAAAGACATGACTGTCTAACCTGTTGCTTTGATATGACTGAAATAATTTGTGATGCAGCATAAAACGCCATCTTACAATCAATCTTACAATAAACCACTTTTGAAAACTTTGTGGCAGTCGGGTATAAATTGCATGTAACAAACAGTTTCCTATTTCTATTTTGATACAATGGTTTCAAAAATTTCAAAGCTTAATTTATGCTAATTATCCCTATTATTAAAAAAAAAAAAAAATGTTTTCAAAGTTATCTATTGCAAGTTTATTTCCCAAGGTCTAATCCTTTACCACACAATTCCGAGTTTAAATGACCCTGGGGAAGAGTCGTTTTAAAAATACTGGGGGAAAAAGGATAAAATGTTGGTAACCACCATTTTGTCCTTTGCCCACAATATTTTCCACCCTAAAGAAGAGGGATTCCATCATGGGACCAACATTTAAATTGCAAATACTTTCAGTTTGGACAAATCTGTATCTTGCATGTCTGGTAAAGCGTTAATGGATGCAAAGACAACAAAAAAAACGGTGGTTACCCTTATATATGCTGAAGAAAATTTTTTTCTCCAGCCAGCTCACATTGTGTGCTATGATAACTTGGCATGATTAAAGACAAATAATAAAACTTGCTTGGTGCCAGTTCCAGTAGACACCCGATATGGGCTATGCTCTTTGAAAAGGGAACTTAATGCATCTACAAAAAGTATTGACCCAGTTCAGCTTGGGCAGTCAATGCATGCTGACCTGGGTCGATTTTTTATGTTGTTTTGCTTCAGATCAGTTTTCTATTTATCAGTGGACCATTTTACCTTATGATTTAGTCGGTTGTTAGACAAAATGGATTTTATGGATCCATAATTATGCGATGACTTGCTTGGTATAATGCATCATGGAGATGCATTAAACCCCCTTTGCCAGAGCATGGCTCATGTACATATTTATCTGAAGTGTCACATCCATACACCACAATGTTTTTTGTCATGTTGGAATCTAGGTTACAAATTTGATACCATCGCCCAGAAATACTTGTAGTTTAGATAAAGGCACTTCTTGAGCATGTAAAAAATTTGAAATTGTTTTAATGTAAGATCAAGATATCTTTCACTTTTTAACATCATAATGTGATATTTACCTATGTGCCAAATCCACATATGGCTTGCAACACACGAAAAGGGGCTTTGGGACATATGTGTAAAAGTGTGTCGTCCCAGATCAGCCTGTGCAGCCTGTGACTAATCAAGAGACGACACTTCCCATTTTTGTGCGATTTTCTGTTTCACGAAAGTCTACTGTATGGAAAAATCTTCTGTAGTTGTAAAGTGCCGTCTCGGATTGACCTGCGCGAACTGCGCAGGCTAATCCAAGACGACACTTTACGCTAATGTTCAAAGGTCTCATTTCGCATGTTGCGGGCCACATACAAATTTCAAATTTACTGTTCAAATTTTGAAATGATATTTCTTTATATCAAAACAATCAATACTTCTCAGTGTCTCTATTTCTTTTACCTTCTGTATCTCCACCATACAGACATGTAAGTAAACTGTCCGATATCGAATATATGAAAAATTCAAGGATACACTACTTGATTTGATAGTCACTGAAACTACCCAGGCCATTGTGTTGCTAAAGAGATAAGGTAATACATCAGAAAAAGTTCTCTGACTAATAAATTTGTGAAATCATTCATCTTTTGGCAAGCTATTGTTTAACTCTTTACCAAACGACAAAATTTTAGACTGGTACAAATTGAAAACATTTGCAGACAACATTAAATGTGGCTTCAATGACGGAATGTGTGTCTGAAAAAGTTGAAAACATTGTGGGGAAAAGGAGAAAATGCTGGTTACCAGCATTTTCTCCTTTTCCCACAATGTTTTCATGAGTCTCTTTCCTCGGTGTTTATTCAAACCTTGGACTGTGTATTAAAGGGTCTGTGTTTTAAAGGGTTAACTCTGAATGCTGCAGACACTTTCTTGTATAGATGAAGACCAGTCAACACAGATTAATACCGGACCTTGTGTTACATTTTGTGAAATGTATCTGCCAAAACAGCAGCTTTATTTGCAATTATTACAAAATTAATGTGTTATTCTGTATCTTTTTATCCTTTGCTTGATTCATATATTGGTTTAAGATCTCAGCCTGTGATGTACTTTAACCCATGACTAAACAAATCCGAGGTTTAAAGACTTGGAAATTAGGCTTTTGAAAACATTGTGGGACATGAATGGTAACATGCATTTTCTCCTTTTCCCACAATGTTTTCTAACCTTTCAGAAACTAATCCAGTCATTTGAGGCACAGATAATTTGTCTTCTGCAAATGCTTTCAGTGTAGACTGTTTTGAAATTTTGTCATGTGGTAAAGAGTTAAAAGGCAGCCTTTGGCACACCCCAGTATTCAAATTTTGATTATAGGGACCCCAAAAAGACAGTGTTGGATAAGAGCTGCTTACTTAATCCTTTACCGCACAATGCTGCCTTTTAACAACCCTAGGAATGAAGCCTTTTGAAACATTGTGGCAAAAAGAGAAAATGCTGGTTACCAGCATTTTCTCTTTTTCCCACAATATTTTCTACCCTATCAAAGAAAAATTGCACCATTTTGGCACCATTGAAAATGTCAGCTGCAAATGCTTTAAATTTGGACAAGGCTAAAATTTTATCGTCTGATAAAGGGTTAACTTGTTGATAATTTGTTGTTCTGTCATATTGCTGCTTTATCAAAATGTTCAGAAGAATCCAAACTTTATGTAATGGTGGGGCATTAGATCTTGTCAAATTGACTTTTTCTCGAAACTCGTAGGACATGGAGCAGACGTGAAATGTGTGGACTGGCACCCCCAGAAGTCATTGATAGCATCTGGAAGTAAAGATAACCAAGTTCCTGTTAAACTGTGGGATCCAAAATCAGGACAGAGTCTAGCAACACTGTAAGTAAATGCCAGGTCATTGCTCTTAACCCCTTACTGTTTTAAAGTAACACAACTTCTGATTGGCTAAACCATTTGGGATAGCCAATCAGAAGTTGTGTTACTTTCAAAGTTAGAAAACCTTAAAGAATAAGACTAAGAATGTTCTTAATAATTATTGGTGAATACAGACCAGGGTTCATTTCTCTAAGCTGTGTACACACGAAATTTGCATACGCAGTTTAGGTAAGCAAGCATTTACGATTTTAGTAAATATTTGCATAACTTTACGCTAGCTCATACTTTTGGGTAAAGCAGGGATCATAAATATTTGCTTAACTGTTTACTACACAACAAAAATGTATACTCGTCCAAATTGAAAGCATTTGCAGATGACAAACGTGACTTGAAATTTGTTATGGGACAAGTAGAACACATTGTGGGAAAAGGAGAAAATGTTGGTTACCAAAGGCTTCCTTTTCAGGGTCTTTAAAAGTCGGGATTGTGTGGTAAAGGGTTAATCTATGCAGTTTAGTGAAAGGTAAACCAGGATCTTTCTAAACTGATGAAGAAAGCTCTTGAAAACCTTATTGGAGAAGGAGCAAATGCTTGCCCCCCCAATGTTTTCAATGCCATCAAAGACAAACCCTGTCATTTGAGTCATATTTATATTTCTTCTGGAAATGCTTTTAACTCTTTACCAAACGACAAAATTTTAGATTGGTCCAGACTGAAAGCATTTGCAGACGACAATATAAATGTAATTGAAATTTGTTTTGGGAAGGGTAGAAAATATTGTGGGAAAAAGAGAAAATGCTGGTTACCAGCATTTTCTCCTTTTCCCACAATGTTTTCGAAAGGCTTCTGTCACAGGGTTGTTAAAAGTCGGCATTGTGTGATAAAGAGTTAAAATGGACAAGTTCAAATTTTTAGTTCCCCTGAGCACAACTTGCTCAAGGGGAGCTTTTAGGATCAACCCAGTGTCCGTCGCCCGTCGTTCGTCGTCAACAATTCTTTAAACATCATCTCCTCCTAAACCAATGGGCCAATTTTGACCAAACTTGGCAGGAATGTTCCTTGGGAGGTCCTCTTTAACAGTTTTTCACAAAATTTGATTCCATCAAAAACTCTGGTTGCCATGGCAACGAAATGGAATTTTCTAAGAAATTCTTTAAAAATCTTCTCTGATGAAACCACTTGTCAGATTTTGAAATAATTTCACAGGAATGTTCCTTGGGTGACCCTTTTCAAAAACTGTTCACGAAATTTTGATATGTCAAAAAACATGGCTCTGGTGAATGGGGGCTACTTGCACTATACAGATATGAAAAAATTCTTAAAAATTCTTCTTCTCTTAAACCGCTGGTCAGATTTTAAAATAATTTCACAGAGATGTTTCTTGGGTGACCCTTTTCAAAACCTGTTTGCGAAATTTTGATCCGTCAAGAAACATGGCTCTGGTGAATGGGGGCTACTTGCACTATACTGAACTGAAGAAATTCTTAAAAATTTTTCTTCTCTGAAATGGATGGTCAGATTTTGAAATAATTTCACAGAGATGTTCCTTGGGTGACCCTTTTCAAAACTTGTTCGCGAAACTTTGATCCGTCAAGAAACATGGCTCTGGTGAATGGGGGCTACTTGCACTATACGGCCTTGAAGAAATTTTTAAAAATTCTTCTTCTCTGGAACCGCTTGTCAGATTTTGAAATAATTTCATAGAGATGTTCCTTGGGTGACCCTTTTCAAAACTTGTTCGTGAAACTTTGATCCGTCAAGAAACATGGCTCTGGTGAATGGGGGCTACTTGCACTATACGGCCTTGAAGAAATTTTTAAAAATTCTTCTTCTCTGAAACCGCTTGTCAGATTTTTAAATAATTTCACAGAGATATTCCTTGGGTGACCCTTTTCAAAAAGTGTTTGCGAAATTTTGATCCATCAAGAAACATGGCTCTGGTGACTGGGGGCTACTTGCATTATATGAATGTGAAGAAATTCTTAAAAATTCTTCTTCTCTGAAACGGCTGGTCAGATTTTGAAATTATTTCACAGAGATGTTCCTTTGGTGACTCTTTTCAAAAGCTGTTCGCTTAATTTTGATTTATCAAGAAACATGGCTCTGGTGACTGGGGGCTACTTGCACTACATGGATGTTAAGAAATCCTTAAAAATTCTTCTTCTCTGAAACGCCTGGTCAGATTTTGAAATTATTTCACAGAGATGTTCCTTGGGTGACTCTTTTCAAAAGTTGTTCGCTTAATTTTGATCCGTCAAGAAACATGGCTCTGGTGACTGGGGTCAAATTAAAGCAATACCTTGTGGGCATTCTAGAGGCCACATTTTTTGCTCAATTGACTTGAAAATTTATCAGAATGTTTGCCTTAATTAAATCTTGGATGAGAGTAAAATTGGGTCATCTGGGGTCATAAAGTAGGTCACTCGGTCACATTAAAGAAATACCTTGTGGGCACTCTAGAGGCCACATTTTTTGTCTTGATGATATCTCAGAGGAGTTCAAAATTGGGTCACATAGGGTCATAAACAATGTCACTGGGTCACATTGAAGAAATACCTTGTGTGCACTCTAGAGGCCACAGTTCTAGGTAAATTGACCTGAAAATTGGTCTACATATTTGACTTGATGATATCTCGGATCACTTAGAAACTGGGTCTCATAGGGTCATAAACTAGGTCACTGGGTCAAATTAAAGAAATGTATTGTGGGCACTGTAGAGGCCACAGTTTTTGCTCAACTGACCTGAAAATTTGTCAGCATGTTTGACTTGATGATATCTTAAACGGATTTGAAATTGGGTCACATAGGGTCATAATCTAGGTCACTAGGTCAAATTACAGAAATACCTTGTGGGTACTCTAGAGATGACAGTTCTTGCCCAATTCACCTGAACCTTGGTCAACAAGTTTGTTTTGATGTTTCGGATGAGTTTGAAATATGGTCACATAGGGTCATAAACTAGGTCAATAGGTCAATTTGAAGAAAGACATTTTGGACACTTAGGAGGCCACATTTTCAGCTCAATTGACCTGACAGTTGGTCAGAATGTTTGTCTTAATAATATCTTAGATGAGTTTTAAATTGGGTCATTATGACCCTGGAGTGAAATTTCACCTGTTGACTCAGGTGAGCGATCCAGGGTAGCACAAATGATAACATACAGGGCTCGAAACTCAGGGGTGGCTGATTTGATCTGTCTGTAAAAGGACAGAAAACAGTAGAAAAAGTAAAAATGCTGTTTACCAGCAAAAACTTTGATATTTTGTAATGTGTCTGTCATTACTGAAGATATTTACTTCAAACTCAGACTAGTTGTTAAGTATTGAAAGGGGAACCTGTATATTATGGGCAGGTAACCATCAAAATATTTTTGACACAGTTAGGCACCCTTTTAGACTTAGAATTTTCAGTGACAATCAGACTATTTCTATAAGCAAGCGCAGCAAAGTGTTGAATTTCAAATTTAATTCTGAATTTAATTTTAAATTTTCAGACATGCCCACAAATTTACTGTGATGGATATCAGCTGGAATCAAAATGGCAACTGGTTGTTAACAGCTGCTAGAGACCACCTTATTAAACTGTTTGATATTAGAAACTTGAAAGAAGAATTACAGATCTTCAAAGGTCACAAAAAAGAAGCTACAGGTAAGAATTACTATCAAATAGTAAATAATTCTATTTCATTGGCTTCTTTTTAAGACTATTTCAGTTATATCACGGCAGCCTATCAATGCTTTCCTAGTGTTTCTTTGGCCAGTACTTTGCACAATATTCTTTCCAAGCCACAGGCTTCCTTCCCACATAATCAACATTGAAACAGTGGTCAGCTATGAGAAGAATGAACCCTGTCGCATTGACTATCATCAATCTTTGGTAAGAAACTGGCCAAGCTGGAGACTGGAACCAGCAACCTCCTGGTTGTAAGCCCAGTGCAGTACATCTGAGCTACCGTGCTTGGTTGATCTTTCTTGCATTATCAGCCAAGAATAAGTAGCATGAGAAACTGCATTATTATGTTGTGTTTATACATGTAACAGATAAACTCAAATACAAACTTCAGTCTGTAGAAATAAAGAATGTTTCAGCTCTTCTAGTGCCAAGCATAACTTGTGTTGATTTCTTAACTCTGAGATGAAAAAATTGCAGATGCAATTGCGATTAGAAACACTTGCAAACAACAAATGAAATGCAACTTGTAAAATGAAATTTGTCTTCGAAAAAGAAGAAAGCATTATTGAAAAAGAAGAAAATGCTGTTTATCAGCATTTTCTCTTTTTCCCACAATGTTTCCAAAAGCCTTCCTTACCAGATTGTTTGGTAAAGGGTTGATAAAGTAATACTGTATCAAGCTAGTCGATAAATTCAGTTCATCACCTGATACACAGTACAGATATGTCTCACTCTCTCATTTTACTATACTCTACAGCTGTTGCTTGGCACCCTATAAATGAGCAGATGTTTGCCAGTGGAGGCTCTGATGGGGCAATTATGTTCTGGAATGCAGGGTAAGCCATTGCAAGTTTTATCATGTCAGTATCTTCTTTTATTAGATCTACTTGAATATTTCTCAAATAAACCAAGATATCCCTCTAAATATATGGCTAGAAAAGTATCCTTTGCCTAAACAATAGTTAAAGGGTATATGAACAAGCAGTTAACCTGTACCAAACAATCCCCTACTTTAATGAACCTATATGACTGTTGAAAACACTGTAGGAATAGGAGAAAAAAATCCGGTGATCAACCTTTTTAAATGTTTTTCTACCATTTCAAAGGCAGAAATCATCTTTAGATCTACATCAAAATTGTTTTTCACAAATGCTTCAAATTTGGACACATCTAAAAGTTTTTTTAAGGTTTTGAATGGAATTTGGGAAGGTAAACAAAAATGGTGTCAGTTTTCACAAAATAGGGATGCTTTTACATAAAGCTGACCATACATACTGTCTTTATTCTTTAACCCTTTACCACACAATCCTGACTTCACGACCCCCGAAAAGAGAAGGCTTTTGAAAACATTGTGGGAAAAGGAGAAAATGCTGGTAACCAGCATTTTCTCCTTTTCCCACAATGTTTTCTACTCTATCAGAGACAGAACTAACCATTTTAGCAACATTTAATTTGTCGACTGCAAATGCTTTGGATCTGGTCCAGTCCAAAAATTTGTTGTTTGGTAAAGAGTTGATATAATTATGTTGATGAGTCATAAGTCTTATCCCTTTACCAAACAATCTTGAATTTGAATGACCCTTCGGTAAAAACAAGACTTGAAAACATGGTGTGGAAAGGAGAAAATGCTGGTAACCAGCATTTTCTCCTTTCCCCAAAATGTTTTCTACCCTGTCAAATGCAAATCTCATTTTTTGGCCCCATTTGTTTTAAAAAAAAAAATGACAATATGTTTTACATCCCTACATATCTATTTACATTTATTACTTTCAGCACTGACAAAGAAGTAGGGGCAATGGAAGAAGCCCATGACGCTATAATCTGGGATCTAGCCTGGCACCCCCTGGGGCATGTTCTTGTGTCAGGGTCAAATGATCATTCCACGTAAGATGAACTTTTTACCTTGAAGACTAATTTTAGACATGCTGCATGTTGGAAAATAGTTCTATTTGATTAATCTTTGCCAAACAATAAAATTTCTGACTGTTCGAAATTGGAAACGTTTGCAGACAAGTTAAATGTGGCTTAAATGATGGGAGACATCCATGAAAGGATGGAAAATATTGTGTTAAAAGGACAAAATGCTGGTTACCAGCATTTTCTTCTTTTCCAACAATGTTTTCAACAGCCTTCTTCATCAGGGTGAAGTTTTAAACCTTTAAGTGCAAATAAACCCAACAGACTTATTCCGACTAGAAATAAGACCCAATTTACTGCAGTTTGATGGTTGCTTTTGTCTATAGTGTTTAAGCTAAATGGACAGTGTAGATCAAAAATCAGACTGCACATCTTGTGTAGTCTGATCTTGATCTAAACTGGCCACAAAAGCAACTATAATTGTGAAAGGGGCTTGAAGGTTTAACATGAAAAACACAGGTGGAAATTGAACACAAAAGAAGCATTTGCTTGAAACAAGTAGTCCTTACTGTTGCCACAATGTTTTCAAACTGTTTTGAATATTTAATAAAAATTTACTACATATTTAACGCTGTAATCCTTTAATGAGAGAGTGCTTGCTGGGCTCAAGAATCCCTTATATTCTAATTGTGACTAGATAATATATATTTGTGTACAAAGGTTTTTTTTTTTTTTTTTCTTTAATCTTATATGAAAAATCTTATATAGTTATAATATAAATGAGCCATGCTGTGACAAAAGGGGGCTTAATGCATCTCCATGATGCATGATACCAAGCAAGCCATCACATGAGAATAGATTCATAAAATACATTTTGTATAACCACTGACTAAATCACTAGGTAAACTGGTCCTTAGACATGCAGAATATTGACCAATAGCAAAAACTTTTAGCCCTCGTTAGACTACGCGGACTGGGCAGGCTGACCGTTGGTCGATACATTTTGCAGACGCATCAAGACCTTTTTTCACAGAACATGGCAGAGTATTGAAAACTAAAAGAGTCATGACACTTTCCTTGATACTTGACAACCACACCATCGTAATAGAAAAATCATTGTCACTATTTTCAGAAAATTCTGGACTAGAAATAGACCTGGAGATGCGATGAGAGACAAATATAACCTTAATATTGTTGTCACAGGTCCTGATGGGGAAGCATTAGATATAGGTAATATTCAGAGCTTGAGATATTTTGGGAAAGTTGAAACCCAAAAAACATTTTACCTTCATTAAAACTTATACTGAGCTCCTCAATATAATGGTCTCATCGAGACCATTATATTGAGTACCAACACATCAGTTTTTAAGAAAACTTTTGTGGATTCTTGTTTTTTTCTTTCCATAATCTTTAGATTACATTACATTAACCCTTTACCAAACAATCATAGGTTTTAATGACCCTGTGAAAAAAGCCTTTTAAGAACATCGTGGGAAATGGAGAAAGTGCTGATAACCAGCATTTTGTCCTTTTCCCACAAAGATTTCTACTCTTTTGAGACAAATCTCACCATATGGGTCAAATGGTATCTGTTACATGCAGATTCTTTCAATTTGGACCAGGCTAAAATTGTGTGGTTTGGTATAGAGTTAAGTACACTGATTCTAACTTTCCAGCAAATGAAATTTTATTCAAAGGATTGGCATATAGAGAAATGCTTTTATTGAATATTTCAACTTGCCTCAGTGTTTGTTACACTGTCTTTATATTCATTTATCGTTTGTCTTAGTTTTTACTCATGTGATGAAGATTTGAATATTTACAAAACCAGAAGTACATGTATTATACCGGTAATCTAAATTGTTGAAACAATAATCCATGCACTGGCCTCTTCCATATTGTGGAGTTCCAACTTAAAGTTGGCTTAGTCTAAGTGACAGAGGCTTACTTAGAAAAAAATATCAAAGATCTTCTCGCCTTAAGCCATAATTATAGAGCTTTAATATTTTACATGTATTAATGTCGAATGGATCTCAGCGAAAATCATTCAAATTACAGCCCAGGGGCAAAGTTACCTTTGCCAAGGAGTTCAGGGCCCATATTCACCAACCATTCTTAAGAATATTCTTAGTCTTGTACAGTCGAGCCGCATTTATCCGGGCTCCATATTTCTGGAAATCTCAGCATCCGGACAAAAACATCATTCCAGAACCAGAATGAAAAAATCGGGAATGAAGGGTTAAAAATTAGTACAAACCTTATATGATAAACCGGACGTGGCCTGACTGTGTATCACACAATTTAGACTTGTTATTTTCCCGGGTACCATAGACTGGTTATCATTAATATCATAAATACGGTCTACTTCGAGGTATTTCGGACTGGTGCATCGTGAATAACACGGGTACCAGTCTAACTAGTGTCATTTGTTGCAGACAATTTTCATACGTTTTGAAAACACACGTGTTAATTAGTAGTGTTTTCGAAAACTGTTAAATGACGTTCTTGTGCCATTGATAATTGTCAATTTAACAGATTATCCATGCACATAGTACTGAAGTGACAATTCCACGCCTTTGTTGTTTAAGTATTACTGGATCTACTTGATTACAGCAACGATCGCTAAAAAATTAGCGGAAATGTCCACAAAGATTTTATGGGCATGTTTAAACTCATTTTTCAAACTTAAAGGCAAAACTAAAATTTGAACATACCGGCTGCTTGCATATTCAACAATCCTTCGTTTCAAAAACAAATATTTTCAATTTAAAAGGTAAATCATAAAAAAAAAAAAAGTTTGATTCATGCATTACTCATGATGTTTACGCGCCCCAAAGTACACACAAAATGGTCGCCAAACACAATAAATTTCGTTAGGTTTTACGAAAATATTTTACTCCTAACAGACTATAAAGATGATTGAAAATATGCCTGTCTTTCATATCGAATCAATTGGCGATCAATATTCCAAATTACTCTGCCATTTTACCACTTTGAAAGTACGATTATCAGAAGTCAACAGAATGTCTACACCAACCAGCAAAAGACAACAAGTTGAAGTTTTGACTTCCGTGAAAAAAGACATTTGTCAGTACAAAGAAGACCATCCATAAAACCACTATCGCGGGAATCCAATAACACGTCATGTTAAAATACTGTGCATGTCGTGTTTTCCTTTTGTTTCGCCCTATTCATGGTGTTTTCAAAAGTCATAAAAGTGCCAAGCTTTACAAGCTCACCTGTATTTGGTTTAGCCAATCAGAAGTTGTGTTACTTTCATATTCAGAAAATCTTGAAGAATAAGACTGAGAATTTTCTTGAGAATGGTTGGTGAATATGTTGTACTTTTACTTTTTCTTTATTTTGAGTTTAAGGAGCTTTGGTTTTATCTGAATTGATGTTCTTACAGATCATGATATGCCACTGGGTGAAGCTAAAAGTTTATTGCCTGGTATGGGACTGGAACATGGACTTCCACCACCGGAGGAAGAGGAACCACAGAAGGCGGGTATGAATAGACCAGTATTGTGTTGCTGGTTATTATGAAGTCTCTGACCCTTTACCAAACATCTTGTGTTTGTACAACCCTGAGGAGGAAGGCAATTTTTAAAATATTGTTGGAAAAGGAGAAAACACTGGTGACCCTGTCAGAGACAGTATCACTGTTTGAGCCACATTTAAATTTACTTCTACAGCTGCTTGAGTTTGATCCATGTCATCCACAAAAGCTTACAATTTTGACTATGGTACTGAAAGGGTCAAGCCCAACATTTACCGTTACTAGAATTTCCATACTGTCCGATAATACACGATGATAAAATTATTTACTTTCTAATTATTCATTGCATAGAAGTCAATTTCAGGTCAATTTTTTCGAGTAATACACAATAAGCAGTTGCACTCTAGAAACTGGGCAGTACATGTAGTTGAATTTTTTTGTCTTTACTGCATAGACTTCCTAGAAATGTCAACAATGAAAACAAGGCTTAAAATGGAATCATATAAACAGGAATGGAAAGAATTACTTTAGACAACAAAGAAAACATCTTTGGGTAATGGGTAATGTCTTGGTATTGACATTTTTCCCAAAATGTTTTCAGATTCCAAAACTAGCCATTCAGTTGGCTGAGACAGAAAATCTCAGCCAATCACATACCTGGCCTTGAAACGGTTGGTGTTTATGTTTTGCTTTGCTCTCTTGACTGTCCATACTCTTGGCATACTGAATCATGAGGTAAACTGGTCCTTTGACATGCAGAAAATTCATCAAAAGCAAAAAGTTTTGGCCCAGGTCAGCCTGCGAGGACTGCGCAGGCTGACCTGGGTCGATACTTTTTGCAAATGCAGTAAGCCTCCTTTTCACAGAGCATGGCTCAAATATACAGTAAACCTTATACCGTTTGTATACTGTAGGAAATGAAGAAGAAGAGTTACCAGCTATTCCAGGATTAGATTGGTCAGCAGATGCTCAATTTTTCAAAGACCAACTGAAGGGAGACGACAGACCTAGGAAAAAGACGCCCTATGCTCGTCCAATTCCGAGGAGTTTTGAACAGGCATGGATAACTAACCAGCAACCAGGGACATTAGTAAAAGGTGAAAGCGGGAGATATGGAAGATTTATGATATATTTTACCCCTAACCTTTACCACACAATTCCGACGTTCAACGACCCTGAGGAAGATGGCTTTTGAAAACGTTGTGGGAAAAGGAGAAAATGCTGGAAACTAGCATTTTCCCCTTTTATCCACAAAGTTTACTATCCTATCAAGGACAAATATTGTCATTTGGGCCACCATTAATTTGTCGTCTGCAAATGCTTTCAATTTGGACCAGTCTAAAATTTTGTCGTTTGGTAAAGAGTTAATGCACCTTTCACAACTAGTTGCCTTTGCGTTCATTGTAGATCAGAATCAGACTGCACAAAATGTGCAGTCTGATCTTTGATCTGCACTGTTTGCTTTTCTGCAAAATAGCAATTACCTGGGTTTTATTATACCCCCGCAAATGAAGTTTGTGGGGGGTATACTGGAATCAGCCTGTCGGTAGGTCGGTCGGTCGGTTGGTCGGTCGGTCGGTCGGGTGGTCGGTCTGTCCGCAAAATCTTGTCCGGACAACTCCTCCTACAGTTTCTGTCTGATTCACTTTAAACTTGGCAGAAGTGTTCATTAGGAGCTGTAGATGTGCAAGACACACATTTTGTAAAAATTCCATCAAGAATTACTGAGTTTTTCCCCCAGATTTGACTTAAAAATGCTTGTCCGGACAACTCCTCCTACAGTTTCTGTCTGATTCACTTTAAACTTGGCATAAGTGTTCATCAGGAGTTGTAGATGTGCAAGACGCAACTTTCGTGAAAATTCTATGAAGAATTAATGAGTTATTGCCCCTGATTCACATTTAAAATGCTTGTCCGGACAACTCCTCCTACAATTTCAGTCCGATTCGCTTTATACTTGGCAAAAGTGTCCATTTGGAGTTGTAGATGTGCAAGACGCAAATTTTGTGAAAATTCCATCAAGAATTACTGAGTTATTGCCCCTGATTTGACTTAAAAATGCTTGTCCGGACAACTCCTCCTACAGTTTCTGTCTGATTCACTTTAAACTTGGCAGAAGTGTTCATTAGGAGCTGTAGATGTGCAAGACACACATTTTGTGAAAATTCCATCAAGAATTACTGAGTTATTGCCCCTGATTTGACTTAAAAATGCTTGTCCGGACAACTCCTCCTACAGTTTCTGTCTGATTCACTTTAAACTTGGCAGAAGTGTTCATTAGGAGCTGTAGATGTGCAAGACACACATTTTGTAAAAATTCCATCAAGAATTACTGAGTTATTGCCCCTGATTTGACTTAAAAATGCTTGTCCGGACAACTCCTCCTACAGTTTCTGTCTGATTCACTTTAAACTTGGCATAAGTGTTCATTAGGAGCTGTAGATGTGCAAGACACACATTTTGTAAAAATTCCATCAAGAATTACTGAGTTATTGCCCCTGATTTGACTTAAAAATGCTTGTCCGGACAACTCCTCCTACAGTTTCTGTCTGATTCACTTTAAACTTGGCAGAAGTGTTCATTAGGAGTTGTAGATGTGCAAGACACAACTTTCGTGAAAATTCTATGAAGAATTAATGAGTTATTGCCCCTGATTCACATTTAAAATGCTTGTCCGGACAACTCCTCCTACAATTTCAGTCCGATTCGCTTTATACTTGGCAGAAGTGTCCATCTGGAGTTGTAGATGTGCAAGACACACATTTTGTAAAAATTCCATCAAGAATTACTGAGTTATTGCCCCTGATTTGACTTAAAAATGCTTGTCCGGACAACTCCTCCTACAGTTTCTGTCTGATTCACTTTAAGGAAGTCTTTTCTGTCATATGTATAGTTGGCCAACATTATGCGAAAAGGCACCTTTGGACATTTGCAACAAGCGTGGATCCAGACCAGCCGCTGTGTCTCAGACATATTGTCAGATCATGGTCTACACTTTTTTACACTCATTTAGTTTTGTGTCCAATTAAATTGATACTTTGCATAAATATTCACCAGGAGCAGTAGAGGTTCAAAATGCATTTTTCTCAAATGTTTGCCAAATTAATTACCCCTGAATTTACTCAAAACTTCTTGTCCAGAGAACTATTGCTTCAGTTTAAGTCTTATTCACTTGATATTTGTCATGATATTCACCAGGAGCAGTAGATGTGCAAAGCACAAATTTCATGAGTGTTGGCCTAATGATTACGGAGTTATTGCCCCTAAATTGACATTGCAGAGTTATTGCCCCTGTGACATGAAATATAGGGGCGGGGGTATTTATCACCTTTAGTGATAGTTATTCTAGTTCTACACTGAAAATGTCCATGGGGTTACCAAACAATCTTGTGTTTTAACAACCCTGAGAAATAAATCCCTTTAGACATGATTAATCAAACATCGTAGGTTCCAGCTGTAGTTTGTATACTGTAGACTGTTATACACATAATCAAGTTTCAGACACTGAGAAAAAAATTAAAGAAAACATATTTAAATATTTTTGAATTGCACAACAAATATTCAAACTTTATTTTGCACAAATGCACCCTCGCCATGAATTGGCAAACATGAATAAACAACAGTTAGTGTATTAAGAATTGGTTTTGAAATATTGTAGAGGATGGACAGATGAAAAGAGGGAAAATACGATCTTTGCTCACTTTAGAATTACCAGACAGACCTCCACCAGGACTGGAATATGTGGGTAAGTTCAAATTATTTTGGATGGTTACATTATACACCAAGAAACATGTTTTGTTTCTTCAGAATCGGACATCATTTTTAGGCACCATGATGGCAGGCAGTTCATCTATTTAACTTTACTTGTATGACTATTACTATACATGGTATTATTTGCATACCACTAACTGCTCACCAGTGTACACATTTCAATGAAATATTCCATTGTGAAAGAATATAGATCCTTCCTGCAATTGTTTTTGTGAACTTCATATAGAAATATGGCCCAGCCATAAATGTGAGATTCACATTCCCCATAGTACATGCCTTGTTTGTTACCAGGTGAACTGCCTCTGCTTGGAAATTGATTGATTATCATCACCATTATCTTGTTGGGGATAACACATGATACAGGATTAAACCCATCTGCTGTCACACTGGACCTAGGTTTAACGTCTCATCGAAAGACTAGTAGTGATTAGATGGTCAATCATGGGAGCCGAAACCACACCCTCAGGGTTTGGTAAAAGTGCACACAGGCAAAAATATGTATACATGCATATACATACATACTTCTATCTCACTGGTTGCACCTGTAACACACAGGTATCATGGTATTTGTCTTTCAAAAGGTAGAAATCATTGTGAGAAAAGGAGAAATCTTGAAAGTGACATAAAGCGCCATTCAGTTGGATGGTTCATCAAAGTAATCTTAAGAACTGCTGCTGCAATGTTTTCTTAGATAAAAATCATACATTTTACTTATGAACATGACAAGTTCCATGACCATCTTCATTTATTCTGCATGGTTCTTCTTGTGTACAAAGTCATTGAGATGCATTACTGGCCATACATTGTACATGCATTTTGAAAAGTTGCTCTTAACCCTTTGCCACACAACCCTGACTTTTAACGACCCTGAAAGAGAAAGCTCTTGAAAACATGGAAAAAGGAGAAAATGCTGGTAACCAGCATTTTCTCCCTTTCCCACAATGTTTTCTACCCTTCCCATAACAAACTTCAATTTATGAGTCACATTTATGTTGTCATCTGCAACTGCTTTCAATTTGGACGAGTCTAAAATTTTGTCATTTGGTAAAGGGTAAACTTGAGAAATTATTTTATATTTCTTACAGACTATGATGGAAATGACAGTGATGTCATAAGACAGCCAGTAGACTTTAATGCCCCTGGACAAGGTGAGAAATACAGGCAACTCTTTTTTTAATGTTCATTGCTTAACCGTTTACCACACAATCCCGAGTTTTAACAACCCTGAGGATGAAGCCTTTTGAAAACATTGTGAAAAAGGAGAAAATGCTTGTTACTAGCTTTTTTTCCTTTTCCCACCATGTTTTGTACCTCATAAAAGACATTCCATTAGTTGAGCCGTATTTATATTTTGTCATTAGGTAAAGAGTTAAATAACTAAAACTTTAAATCTTTACCATACAATGATGAGTTTTAACACCTTAGACATTTGAAAACATCATCGGAAAAGGAGAAAATGCTGGTAACCAGCATTTTCTCCTTTTCCCACAATGTTTTCTAACCTTTCAGAAACGGATCCAATCGTTTGAGCCACACTTAATTTGTCATCTGCAAATGCTTTGAATTTGGGCCAGTCTAAAATTTTGTTGTCTGGTAAAGAGTTAAATGTGCAATTCTGAAACATGTAGCCACGGAAGTGAAATAGGCCTAACCCTTCACCAGATGACAAATTTTTAGACTTGTCAAAATTGAAAACATTTACAAATAACTAAATAAATGTGACTCAAAATTTAAAACTTTTTTTTTTTGAATGCTAGAAAATCTTGTGGGGTGGGGAGAAAATGCTGGTAACAAGCATTTTCTCCTTTTCCCACAATGCTTTCAAGAGGCTTATTCTTAAGTTTGTTAAAACTCGGGATTGTGTGGTAAAGGGTTATGACATTATCTCAACTTTGTAGGCAAGCAGCCAGTAGCTTTGAAAGTATGTAGGGCTAGGAGCACTGATAATTTCTTTTGTTGTTTATAATTCATACATTTTGTCACGCTGTCTAGATAAAAATCAGTATGGAAAGCTAGAAATATGATTGGACTAGACAATATTGCATGAAAAGACAGTTTAGAAAAAGGAGCAATTACTCATCTTGACCCCCTTTTCCAACAATGATTACATTTTTAAGTCAAGATGTAAAAACTTTTAGTGATACTTGATTGAAACATGGCTGTTTTGTATTAGTAAAATTATTCAGGGTGTCTATTTTCAATTTTTGTATCACCTTTAAGGATTCAACCCCGGACCACCAGGGATGATACCACCAAGTGTTGGGATACTACCCATTCCAAATCCTCTCAGTATGATGCCCAACCAAGATATGATACCAAATCCAGGAGTACCTGCCCCTTTCGGCAATGACATGGACCACAGACCTAAAATGGGGACAGGTGATCAGGATTATCGAAGTGATCAAGACTATAGACAAGATCAGGACCTGCGGGCTGATAGTGATTATAGAGGCAATGACTCTAACTTTTATAGAAATAATGATCATGAAAACTTCAGAAATGATGAACGTAATCAAATGATGCAAGGTAATGATTCAGGTGGACCTTTCAGAGGAGATGGGCCTTCACCCATGAAATCTGGTAATTTTAGGGGAGGGGCATCCAGTCGTGGGTCAGGGCGGAATCAGGGTCCCATGGGAAACTTCCAAGACAGTAGAAATGATAGGAATATGAATGATAAATATGAAATGGATGACAGTTATGATAATTATGATGACTATGGACCATCAGATATGTATGGGGATAATCAGGGATATGAAGAGGAGTATCCATTGAATGATAGCAGACAGCAAGGTGATTGGAACATGGGTTATGATCAGGATGACAGAATGGATTATGATCAGAGGAGGCGAAGTCCCAGCCCAAACCAAAGTTTTAATAGAAATCAAGGACGTGATAGAAAACAGAGTGATAGAAACCGTGGTGGTTTCAAAGATCGTGGACGTGGTGGTCGTGGTGGAGATCGTAGTGGATTTAGAGGGAGAGGGTCAGGCAGTAGGGGTTCTTCACAGAATATGGGTGACAGGGGTGGCAGAATGGACGGAGGTGGGTGGAATGATAGTGGATCTCAAAGTGATAGAGATTTTGATGGAAATGATGAAAACTTTCGCAGTGGGAGATTTAATGACTCTAGTGAGAGAGGAGGGAGAAATGAAAGAGGAGGAAGGGGCAACTTTAGGGGTGGTGATCGAGGGGGCAGAGGAGGAGATCGTGGAGGTAGAGGAGGTAGGGGAGGAAGAGGTGGGAAAAGGGGAAGAGGAAATGAGCACAGAGGGGGTAGGCGTGGCGGCAGAGGAGGGCGGGGAGGAAACTGAATTGAAAGTTTGTTCATGTTTTGAGCATTACAGCAAAATTACAGAAGATTGTAATTTTGTTTCAACTCTTGTCTCATATCACTCAACTCTTTACCACATGATAAATTTTAGGATTGACCAAACTGAAAGCATTGGCAGACGACAAAATAAATGTGACTCAGAAATTGAAATTTGTTTTGGGATGGGTAGAAAACATTGTGGGAAAAGGAGAAAATGCTAGTTACCAGCATTTTCTCCTTTTCCCACAATGTTTTCAATGGTATTTTTTCTCAGGGTCGTTAAAAGTCGGGATTGTGTGGTGAAGGATTAAAGAAATTATCTCATTACCTCTTGTCGACTAATGCCTGTGTCTTGCAGCTGAACACTGTTCAAGTTCAAAAAACATTGCTAAAAGAAGAAAATGAGCCATGCTCTGTGAAAAGGGGGTTTTTCATCCACACAGGCTGAATTGAGTCGAAACTTTTTGCTTTTTTTGTCAATTTCTGCATGTGAAAGGAACCAGTCTACCTCATGATTCAGTCTGTTGTTAGATAAAATAAACTTTCTGAATCCATACTTATATAATTTGCTTGGTACAAAGCATCATGGAGATGCATTAAACCCCCCTATTGCCAGAGCATAGCTCAAATGCACTGAGCAATTTCTACCCTTGCAGCGTTGTTTTCACTTGTATTAATGTGTTAAACCTAAATTCATGTAGATTATCTGGATTATCTTCCTTTTACAAGGGATATACGATATGGCTTGTTTACCAGTGTCATCAAAGGCTGAAAAAAAGTAGAGTCAAGTTTGTATTGGGCTCAACCCTTTACCATACAATCCCAAAGTTTAAAGACCCTGATGAAAAAGGCTTTTGAAAACATTTTTGGAAAAGGAGAAAATGCTGGTAACCAGCATTTTCTCATTTTCCCAAAATGTTTTCCATCCTTTCAAAAACAAATCTTATCATTTGAAACATATTTAGTTTCTCCTCTAGAAATGCTTCTGTTACGGGTGACTCAGAAATTTTGTTGTGTGGTAAACTGTTAAGTGACTTACCCTTGACCAGATAACAAACTTTTACACTTGTCCATATTGAAAGTATTAAATTTTGCAGTTGACAGATATGGCTCATGTAATGAAATTTGTCTTTGGTAGGGAAGAACACATTGTTGGAAAAGAAGATGACAGTACAACATTTTCTCCTGTTCCCACATTGTTTTAAAAAGTCCTCAAGGTCGTGAAAAGTAGGGATTGCTTGGTTAAAAGGGTTAACTATTTTTCTCATTAGAAAAATTTGAAACGATAGAATTTTGTTTTAAAAAAAAAATATATGTAAAATCAGGATATAACCAGCATGCAGATTTTGTACACAACTTTTTCAAGAAAACATTGTGGCAAAATGAGATACAGCTTATTAGAAGTAGGGGTAATCCGGGTAAGTACGGACAATTTTTACAAGCCGAACTTTGGATAACCATGATTGCTTCCGTTTATACAGCATTTTAATAAAGGAAATGAACTTCATTCGGTCATCCAGTTCCCACGGACTTTACCCTGAACTGCTTCAAGAAAAATTGTCCAAAACATTGCTTATGCTTATTTTTTGTAGCAGTCTAGAACCGGGTTAGTACGGACATAGTTGGGAAAGTTCGGACAGAAAAATGGGAAAGTTCGGACACTATTATTTGATAGGGAAAGTACGGACAGTAAAATATTTTTAAAAAATGTTTTTCAAGTCTGTTTTATTCATTATTATAGAACACTGAACATTAACACTCTTAATCTACCAAACTTTGAACTGTAAGTGAGAGTTATTTAAAATCTCCAACACGGCCTCTATATTATCAGGCTTGCAATAAAACCCTACGTTGCATGTTTGAGTGGGTCCGATCCTCGGTCTGTATGTAGGTTCGAATTTTGGTTTAAGCAGCATTTTGTCGTGCACTAGATTTGCACGAAATATCTTTGCTATAATTGCTGCATCAATTCTCCTTAAGTATGCTGCAGGCGATGATACTTGCTCTCTTTCAGAAATTGCTATAGCATTAACATCGTAGGCATTCTCTGGCTTGTGTGTGGCAATGTAACCTTCGCCAATAGTTAGAGATCTGTTCCCATGATGATGCATTCCAACAACTTGGACGGAGTATATGATAAGTTTCTTCATACCTGGTCATAATTACAAAAATGCTAATTCAACATTTTTAAGCTTTGAAAACCAAACAAAACAAACATATAGTTGGTGAGAGACTAAAATATCGTATATACAGCTTGAATAGGCTGTAGTTACGATGCTTTGGTCATTCACAGACGATATGCATGTGACAACATAATTATGACAGGATTTGAACAAGAGAATTTTGAAAATATTGCGGAAAGTGGAGAATATACCGTATCATACACATTTCTAATTTTTTCCACATTATTATTAGTATTCTTATCATTATTTTTTCAGGTGTTTAACCCTTACCAGACGACAAAATTTCAGGCTAGCCCAACGTAAAAGTCGCAGATCACGCTTCAAATATCATAGATCTATAACTTTAAAAATGATAATAATAATAAATATATACATACATAAATAGTGCAATATACAGTGCATATGCCCTAAAAACTTGTGGGAATAGGAGAAATTGCTTGTTATAAACGATTTCTCCTATTCTCTCAAAGTATTCTTTAAGGTTGTGGAACCATAATAATTCTAGTGCAGCATGGCACAAAATTTCTTGTCGGTTGATAAAGACAGATTTATACAAATATAATACTTTTGCACATTTTTAACCGCCCAGGAATTCCTTTGATGTCTATCTTGAAATTATTTTTTGATACTTTTGTTAGTTTACAGAAAAGGGAGGTAATTATCATATCCATTTGTAATGAGAATATTAGTGGTTTTAGATTTATAAATGATAATTCTAGGAAAGACAAAATGGAAAAAGTGGATCGGTGAAAGTAGTACAATTATACTCATGTTTAATCTTAGCAATTTTTGTAGGATAATGTTATAGTGGAAATAGCTGTTTTCTAATACGGGTCCACTACGTTAATTCCATTCTTCAGTGGAGTAAATACAAAGGGTTATGTGGTAATGGATTTAACATAGGATTGGTCGTCCAACAGGTAAAAAAAAAGAACAAATTCTAATATTTTTGACATTTGATATATATACAATACAAGTAGTGCAAGTCAGTTTTAGGATTTCTCAGTTTTAACTCGTTTACTAAGCTTTGTTTTTGTGTCTGCTCTGGCTTGTTTCTTCTTTTCCTTTTCGGCTTTTAAAGTCTCAATCTTAAGTTTTTCTTTAATAACATCCTCGCTAGTAAGAAGCCGATGATGAGTAATGGATTTACTTGATTTACTCTTTGTAGGAAACTTTGCAACAGGAGGTATGAAAAATGATTCGACTTTCGAATCGATACTTTCATCTTTCCCCGTGTTATTTTCCTTTGCGACTGAAGAATCAAATGGGGATGAAGTGTTGTTTTTTATCACCAGTTCATTTCTGTTTTCTTCAAAAACCGGCTGAACAACGACACTACCATCGGAAATAAGTTCAAACAGCTGGAAAGAATCACTGATGTCCAGAACATCAGGAGTCGTTTGAATATCAACCTCCGTGACAACATCACTAACTGGGGCACCATTATGCACATCCTCAAGAGAGTCGTCCATACTGTCTCCGGCATGGAGAAATGGATCCATAGAATTGCTAACAGCTGTCATGACAGGCGAAGTAACGGGCAATGAGAGTGGAGAAGCAACAAGCATGCTATCTGACAACGATGCTGAAGATACATGGTTAACAACAGTAGATTTATCATAAAGCTCTGTTGTAGGTAGGTTGTCTGGATGGTTCTCTACAATTACAGGCTTATCAGTAGGTTGACTTGGGCCAAACAGTTTGTCTGGAATAACACTGCTATCCAAAGGATAAATTCCACATGACCGAAAACCACTGCAAATGTTGGCGCCAGTTACAGCTTTGTCCCAAGCTTGTCGAAAAAGGGCCGGAAAAGTCCATTTATTTATCTGGTGCAGTGCGTTTTCCTGTAAATACGCTGAACAGACCTCGTTGTAGGCATGATTGAGGGGACCAAAAACAGCCTTGTCTAGGGGTTGTAGAGCATGAGTAGTATGAGGCGGAAGCGCTAGGATGTGGATGTTCTCTTCAATTGCCTTCATTAAGATACCAAGACTTTCATGTGATGAGTGTCCATCAAGTATAAGTAGTTGGGGTCTCTCGGCACCGCAATATTCTAAAAAGACTTCTGTAAACCACTTCTCTCCAATACCATCATCAATCCAACCATTTTGTTGGTAGCACCAACGCGTTCCTACAGGCGCACTTGATGTGTTAAACCCATGCAGAGACCTTGAAGTCTTTCCTTTTGTAATGAACATTGGGGGCATTCTCCTACCCGAGGCATTCACACAAGCCATTATGGTCATGTTATTGGATTTTGAGGAAGTTTTACTCAAACATGTTTTGACACCCTTTTCAGCAACAATCCTAACAGAGTCATGCTCGAAGTTTTTTCCCATCTCATCACAGTTCCATGTCAAATGGGGTTTGTCCTGTATGTTTAATCCATCTACAATGGTTCTCAAATCATTAAAATACTTGTTGATCACCTCCCTGTTCATCATTCTAGCACGTGTTGATGCAAGTTTTTCCGGCTTTCTTATAACAAGGTCGGGATGCCTCCTCCTGACCCCCTCCCACCAATCTTTACCGGCCTTAAATGTTGTGTATGAGGATGAAATCTTCATTAGTGTGCACAGGGTGCTAGTCTTTGCTAATATCTGCTTTCTCGTCAAACCTATTCCCCTCCTCGCCGCCATTTTCACTGCATCCACAATCTTTTGCTCTATTTTATCGGGAATGTGAGGAGGCCTTCCATTCCGTACATGTAATTCGTGCTTCCCACTAATTCTGTCACCGATTGTACTCTTTGGAACGCCAAAGTGAGATGAAGCCTTTCTAATAGACATGGAGTTTTCTTGGACAGCTTTAACTGCATTTTCTAAATCCTCTGTAGTGTAGTTCTGGGTTTTTCCTCTTTTAGTATAAACCCATTTTTTTGGCATTCTGAAAATATTGTGATGATGATGATGATGATGATGATGTTGATAATAATTATGTTAATTTGATGCTGCAATTGCATGTGATGAAGTGAGAATGATGAACGTATGAATACAACTGACAGATGGATCGGTAGATAGACCACATATAGATAAATGCGACAAACAGAAAGAGACACAAACAAACAGACAGATAGCACTATAGACATACAGTGACTTAGACAAATAACGGCTAAAAAGACAGCGAGACAGACGGACATGGATGCAGGAGGATGGACAGCAACAGACATATAACTATTAATAGCAACACAGCCAGACATACAGACAGAAAGACAGCAATAGAGATACTGATGCAGACATCCAGCAACACGGACACACAGACAGCGAAACAGACAGACAGTGACGCAGATAGACCCAGCTATAACAGACAGACAGCAACACGGACGGACAGACAGCGACATAGTGATGCAGATAGACCCAGCCATAACAGACAGACAGCAACACGGACGGACAGCGACACAGACAGATAGTGATGCAGACAGACAGCAACACTGACGGACAGACAGCGACACAGACAGAAAGTTATGCAGATAGACCCAGCTATAACAGACAGACAGCAACACGGACGGACAGACAGCGATACAGACAGACATTGATGCAGATAGACCCAGCTATAACAGATAGACAGCAACACGGACGGACAGACAACGACACAGACAGTGATGCAGGTAGACCCAGCTATAACAGACAGACAGCAACGCGGACAGACAGCGGCGACAGAGACAGCCAAAGTAACACAGAGAAATAAATGATTCATTTATGTTCCCCGACCTTTTTTCAGAGGGTGTGACCGTGTAAAATGTGACGCTGATGATGATGATGTTCATAATGACATTTTACTGATAATGGTGATAATGGAAATGAATCGGAATATAGATACGCACATTATTAAGCTGTAATCACGTAATTAAACTCATCAAAATCACAAACTTTGCGGACTTAATACTTTAAAATGTGAAGTGTCCGTACTTTTATGGCCCATAAATCTGGTACGGAAAGTACGGACACTTTGTTTTTTTGTAAATATTTTAATATCCTGCAGTTTTTAAGTACACATTCAATAAAAGCAAGATAATTAACATTTCATGCAGCTTTTTAGCCAGACACGAAGAGAAAAACAAATCAATGATACCTGATTTTTTAGTTTAATTTGAACTGTTCAAAAGTTCCCGCTTTTTAAAGTTTTTTGTTTGCGGAAGAGGAAGAATGGGTTAGTTATTTGTGCGCATGTCAATTTCAATATTCACATTTATATACAGAGTTACGGTTACTAAATACGAAGTACGCGAAGTATTTGAAATGAAAGTACCACTGTATCAAACAAAGCTCCGATAAAATCCTGTTTTATTCATGGAAAACCATTGCCGTCCGTACTTACCCGTCCGTCCGTACTTACCCGGATTGCCCCTAACTTATTTAGTAAGATGTTTTCATGTCTGATCTGCAAGACAACGAAAAGGTGAATGGGGGGGGGGAGGTGATCTCTGAACTTTTTGTACTGTTAACCCCTTGGTTCTTCTTAAGCTGCTAAGCATGACTCACTGACCTTTTGTGAACAGTGTAGATCACGATTAGACTACAAAGAATGTGCAGTCTGATCTTAGATTTGCAATGTCTGATACGGAGGTATTGTTCACTTTGAAATAACATTATTCTGGTTTTACTGTCATCTTGATAGTTTTATTTAACTTATGTAGCAGGATAAGGGTTGAAAGTAGGGCATCAGTAAAGTCAGTTTGTGCCTTGTATTATAGAATAATCAAGGGTTTTGAAAACTTATTGCAAAATGTAGAAATGGCTCAAACAGGCTTTTTCTTCATTTGCCAAGATCTTCCCTTGTTTTTGCTCATATCAAAAACAGTTTCAGCAGAAATTAAAAATGATCTTTCTCTTAACCCTTTACCAAACAATGTGGTTTTTTAGCTACCCCCAAAGAAAAAAGGCTTTTGAAAACATTGTTGGAAAAGAAGAAAATGCTGGTAACCAACCCTCTCTCCTTTTTCCACAATGTTTTGACAAGTACCATTTCTAAGTCCCATAATGGGATTGTATGGTAAAGGGTTAATACCATATGATGAATTATTTGGAATTTTTCAAGGTTTGTGTAACACTTCTTGTTTTTGATGAAACAGAAATATATCCATTACGTATGAGCTGTGCTCTCTGAAAAGGGAGCTTAATGCATTTGCAAAAAGTATCGACCCAGGTCAGCCTGCGCAGGCTGACCTGGGCCAAAACTCTTTGCTTTTTGTCAATTTTCTGCATTTTAGAAGACCAGTCTACCTCATGATTCAGTCAGTTGTTCTACAAAATGGACTTTAAGGATGTATAATGCTGTGGTGACTTGCTTGGCATCATGCATCATGAAGATGCATTAAGCTCCCTTTTCACAGAGCATGGCTCATACATGTTTGATTAGCCCATGATAAGATCCTTGTTGTATTGAAAAAAAGTGTAATGAATTTATACTGTAATGTGTATTATGACCTTACAGCCATGTTTCAGTTAGCTTATCAGAAGTGTGACCAAAAAAGTTTGAAAAAGATGTACTGTATCTGATTTTCCTTACCTATCACATTTCGATGCTCAGGATGAACATATTTGCTTGAATAAGTCTGTATGTTTATTTACAGTGAAAAGGACAGTGGAATGTTTTGGTGGTTCAAATAGTAACATTTCCTTATGTCTTCACCAAAACCCATGTTGTGGGTACTCAATAGAATTGCCTGAACTCTTTACCAAAGAACAAAATTTTAGACTTGTCCCAACTGGAAGCATTTGCAGATAACAAGATAAATGTGACCAAAAAAAAATTGAAATTTGTGTCGGGAAGGGTAGAAAACATTGGAGAAAAGGAGAAAGTGCTGGTAGCCAGCAATTTCTCTTTTTACCACAATGTTTTCAAAAGCTGCTTTCTCAGGTCATTAAAAGTCATGTTTGTGTGGTTAAGGGTTAATGAGACAGTTCTAATGAGTACCCACAATAGAGTTTTGTGAAGAAATACTGTTTTGGGGTTTCAAATACCCCAATTATGCTTGTTGTTAGCATGCTCTCATTGCAAACATAGATTGTCATCAACCCCTTGAAGGCCAAGAACTGTGCAGATCAAGATCAGACAGCAAGTTCTGTGCAATCAGGTCTTGGATTTACAATGCCAAGTATCAATTTTAACTTGTGGTAAAAAAATTCTAGAAATTGCAATAATGATTTTTTTATCCTGAATGAAAAAGTTCATTTAATTTCTCTGGCAGTGTGACAAGTATCTAGAAAGAGATTCCATCCATGTATTTACATGATAGTTGGTAATGTATGCAAAAGTTGATTTAAGCCATGCTCTGTGAAAAAGGGGCTTAATGCATCTGTGTACCGCATGATACCAAGCAAGTCATCATATACATGTAAATATAGATTAATAAAATCCATTTAGTCTAATAACTGACTTAATCTGGAGGTGGAATGATCTTTGGTCATTCAGAAAATTTGAAGATAGCAAAAAGTTTCAGCCCATATCAGCCTGCACAGCACATGCAGGCTGGCATGGGTCAATAATTTTTGCAGATGCATTAAGCCCCCTTTTCAAAGAGCACAGCTCATTTACATGTAATTGAGCCTTTTCCCAATAAGTTCTCTAATAAGCCAGAAAATATCATTGGAAAAGGAGAAATTGCTTGCTACTAGAAAATTCTCATTGCTACAATGTTTTCAAAAGACTTTCTCTGTAGACACTTTAAACACAGGATTGTTTAAGAATGAAAAGTATTTCAAAGGGTGTTTTTAGTCTGAGCTTAAAGCGATAGCAAATAAATGAATTAAAATGGGAAAAAATTAAGTCATTCTTGTCTCTTAAGTTTGCTCTGTTTGTTTTATTACTTAAATTACATTTTATCCCACTTTCAACAGTATTTCAGTTATATCATAGAGACAGCTCACATACTTATTTGTTTCTTGACCCTTGACCACACAAAGCCAAGTTATAATGACCCTGAGAAAGACAGTTTTCAAAACATTGTGGGAAAAGGAGAAAATGATGGTAACCAGCAAAACAAATTTTAATTTTTTAGTCACAATTATTTTTTTGTCTGCAAGTGCCTTCAATTTGGATGAGTCTAAACTGTCGTTGTGTGGTAAAGATCTTCTTAACTTCAACAGCAATAGACTCAAGCTCTTAAGTACCAAAGAACTCTACAACTCTAACACAGCTGCCTCCAGGAATCCAAGCAAGAAATTTTTTATTAAACAATCACTGCCTTATCTCATTACCAAACAATCCAGGGTTTTCATGACTCTGAAGTAGGAAGGCTTTTAAAAATATTGTGGGGAAAAAAGGAGAACATGCTGATATACATACAGCTTTTTCTCTTTTTCTCACAATGTTTTCTATTCTTTCGACCCCTTCATTTGTACCAAATTTAATGAGTCATATTCAAATTGTTTTCATTTATAAGTCTAGATTGATTTGGCAGGTTGATATCCTTGGTTGTCAAATTGATCAGCACAATTTCAGTTATCTTGTGTTAAAAAAAAAAAAAAGTCATAATTTTTTAATGTCATACAAAGTCCAAAGCAGGCCAATTTAAAGCTCAAAATGTTATCTGGAAACTGCAAAAACCAACTTGGGAACTATCAAAAGCCCTTTTTTCTGTCTATTGTTCAACCTTCTAACTCACAAACTTAACCTTTGTAGTGCTAAGTAAATGAAAGAGACTTTCTCAGTCAGTGCCATAAGATGCAAATAGTGAATTTCCAAGGTTTTTTTTTTTTTGTTTTGTTTTGTTTTGTTTCCAGAATATCTGGCAAAGAAGCCTACATTGTAGATCCAAGATCAGACTGCAAGTTCTGTGCAGTCTGATCTTAAACTACTCTGCCGGCATAAGCAATCAAATTCAGCCCTACAAGGAGTAAGCGTCGAGCCCTGTAGCACACAAAGTTTGTTGTCCATAAATGCTTTTAATTTAGATGAGCCTAAAATTTTGTCAGTTGGTAAAAACTTAAATAAAATGACATAAAGAGCATATATTAGTTTGTTAAAAGAGAGACTAACATCTTTATTGAAAGGGCAAAGCGCTGCCTTATCTTCTGGTTCAGGTTTGTTTGATTTGTATACAAGTTCAAGGCCATTTTAACAGCTCATCAGGAAGGTCAGTGATGCACCCATGTGTTTCCTGGCTTTCTCACACCAGTAATGACACAATTTTTTTTTTTCCAAAACCACTGACTACTTTTCTCACATGCATCAGAAGTGAGAGGCAAAAAATCGCCAGAAAGAAAGTATGCCTCAACCGGGTATCGAACTCGCAACCACCAGTTTCATGAGTCAGGTATGCTAATCACTGAGCTACGCGAGCAGACTTCTGTTCCAAGCAATTAACCCTTTACCACACAATCCTGTGTTGTAAGGACCTTGATGTAGACAGCTTTTGAAATCATTGTGGGAAAAAGGAGAAAATACTGGAAACCAGCATTTCCTCCTTTTCCAACAATGTTTTCTACCCTTTGAAAGACAAATCACATTATTTGAGCCACATTCACCTTATTGTGGTAAAGGGGTAAGAGAAAATTCGGCACATTTCATTATCTTGACGTCAGTAGGTTATGATGATCCATAATCTAAGGGGAACTACTGGTAAATGTCGTTGGCAGGAATAAGCAGAGTTGTTTCCCTTAGATTAATCGACATGTACCCTTGTTACATCGAGAGCCGTAATATTAATACTGGTTTTGTATTCTTTACGGATTAAGACGAAACTGTATCATTGCCCAGAATTTGCCTTTGTATTTTCTTTAGTTGTGTCTGATCAATTAAATATCGCAACAAAAAATCACCATCTCCATGCTTTTCGCAATAGCAGTCCGTACCGAATCCTTACCTTATTCCATTCATTTTATACCATACCTTTCAAAAACCAACATGGCGGAAGAGAGAGTAAGGTCAGAAGACGAACCGGGTTTAAAATGGGATAGATGTCTAGCAGATACATCCATTAAGTTTGGTACTGGATAGAAAAATTTTTTATGTATACAAGATTATTCCTGAACACCTGGCAAGTTATACTTTGACAAACAAATTTTTAAAACTGGCGCAGTTTCCCTAAATCGAGACTCGAATCAAGGCCAAGTTGACTTTGTGTACGAGTATGACATCGGACTGACTCAAATATTCCAAACTACGTGTCTGGGATGAAGTAGATTAAAGGACGCCGTATAAAATCTAAAACAGGGCACCGTATGAAGTCAATGAAAAGGCGCCGTATAAAGTTAAATAGTACCTATAGCTGTGTCTGTGTCAACAGAATATTAGGCTAAATTGAAAGCGTTTGCACATGACAAAGTAAACAGGGCTCAAATGATGGAATTTGTAAAAAAAGCAATAGGGGAACAGGATTTTCATTTAAAGCCGATTGCCGATCAAAAACATTGGTTGAAATCTGCCTTTAATCGGTTGTTTTTGCTGGATCTTTGAAAAATCGATTGCATTGTTTATATCGAAAATATTTCACGCGTTGGCATTGGTAACTGTACTGCGATACCGGTTCAATCTTACCGCAAAACCAGAAACAATTGGTTTATGAATGTTACGCGGTCATTCATTGGATACTTGCATCCAATTACCCAATCGTAGGCGACGATACGTTTATTCGATCTCCATTTGGTAATCATGGACGCCAAAGCCTAGGTGACTCCCTTGACCCTCGGCCTGTTGTTTTTGTCAATCAATCGGTTGCTTCATTTCAAAATGAAAACCCTGTGGGAATCTTTTTTCTGTAATTGTTTCAAAAGCCTTTCGTGCGGGGGGGGGGGGGGGGGGGCATTATAACTGGATTATTTGAATAAGAGGTGATCAAAGCCTGCATTAACACAAGTTTGATGGAGTATTAAGGTAGTGGTGATGACAAAAAACAAAGCAAGATAAACTAAATGCTATTGATGTTAATATCCATAATTATTTGCAGAACAAGTCAGGCTGAAAGTCATTTTGCCATGCCTGGTAGCTCACTCAGAAATGTAATGGGCTGGAATAGGGTTGGTTGCCCAGCTCAACTAATTTATTTCTGCTGACTGATGAATCACAGCAACAGATTCATTCTACTGTCACTGCACAAAGTATTTTGAGGCCATTTATATGGGAAAGCGGCAATGACGTGTGAAGTACTGGCACTAGAAACTCAAGGAAAATACTGATAGGTGTGCACCAGCTACAGTGATGTTACTGAAATAATGTTGAAAATGGCATGAAGGAACAAACAAATAAGCCATGCTCTGTGAAAAGGGGGCCCAATGCATCTGTAAAAAACATCCGCACAGGCTGACCTGGGCCGAAACTTCGCTATTGGTCAATTTTCTGTATGTCAAAGGACCAGTCTACCTTATGATACAGTCGGTTGTTAGACATACTGGATTTTTGTTATCCCTAATTTTGTGATAACTCATTAGATAGCATGCATTACAGAGATGCATTACGCCCCCTTTATCCATAGCATGGTTCAAATATACATATAAGAATTATTTTGTTATTTCAGATTTTGCTTTTATGGTTTCTCTTTTGTATGCTCGTTAATAATGTTTATCTAATGTTTGTCCTTGAATAAGTAGAGATCCCTGGCCTGGCCAATTTGAAGTCATTTCTTTACGAGGATTGATGATATTCATTACGATAGGATTTATTCCTCTCTCACTGCTGACCATTATTTTGACAGTTGTTACGAGGAAAAGCAGGCAGTGGCTTGGAATAAAATAAACTCCAGGAAAGCATGGATATGTACACTGACAGCAGCAATTTAACTGAAATAATGTGGAAAACGGCATTAAACACCATACAATCAATCAATCAATCGTTTAATGAGTAGGAAACATTGGAAACCAGCATTTTCTCCTTTTCCCAAAATGTTTTCAAAGGCTGTGTTCCTCAGAGTGGTAAAATTACAAAATTATGCAGTAAAGAGCTAATACTATACCATGTATTTTCTTTTTCTCTATTTTTGTGCAGGTACGGGGTTGGTTATTGGTGCAGTTTTTTCCTTAGCACTTTTCAAAAGTATGTATCGGCTTATGTGTACATTGAAATTTCACTACTTTCACTCTTTACCACATGACAACAGTTTAGACTGGTTCAAATTAAACGCGTTTGCAGACGACAAATGTGAATGAAAAATTAAAACTTGTTTTGAGAAGGGTATAAAACATTGTGGGAAAAGGAGGAAATGCTGGTTACCAGCATTTTCTCCTTTTCCCGCAATGTTTTCAAAAGGCCTCTTTCCCAGGGTTGTCAAAACTCAGGACTGTGTGGTAAAGAGTTAATTAGCTTTTTCATTATTCAGAATGAAGTAAAATGTCAAACAAATGCTGAATGCACAAGCTTGTCAAACCTAATAAACATTTCAACATCTTCATCTTGAACTTGAAGTTACTTCTAAATAACTTTGACATTTTTAGTTTATCAGAAAAGTCTCAAATACTGCCAGTTCAATTGAGTTATGCTCTGTAAAAAGGGGGCTTAATGCACATGCAAAAATTATCAACCCAGGTCAGCCTGCATAGTACACACATTGACCAGGCTCAAAATTTTTGTGTTTTGGTAAATCTTCTGCACATGTCAAATAACTCATGATTCAACTGGTTGTTAGACAACATGGATTTTATGGACCCATGATTATATGATGTTTTGCTTGATTTTATGCATCACAGAGACATATTAATTTGAAGCCCCTTTTGCCAGAGCATAGTTCAAGTCTGTTTTGTTTTTCAGATCATCAGGCAGTGTTGATCAAAGATCTAAGACATTCAGTGCGGTCTAACTCACTCTTTACTAATGGACAAAATTTGTATTTGACCAGTTTGAAAGCATGTGAATTCATCATAATCAATGAACATGTAGCTCAGATAATGATTTCTTTTTTTGACAGAGTATAAAACATTGTGGGAGTTGGACAAAATGCAGGTTACCAGCATTTCCTCCTTTCGCCACAGTGTTTTCAAAAGCCTTTTTTTCAGAGTTTTTAAAAGTTGGGATTATATTAATGAACTACAGTAGTGTCTGCATCAATCTTGATGTGCTCATAGCATATGAAGAGCTCAGCAAATGATTGCTTTAGCTCTTTACCAGACAACAATTTAACCCTTTACCACACAATCCCGACTTTTAACGACCCTGTGAAAGAAGCCTTTTGAAAACATTGTGGGAAAAGGAGAAAATGCTGGTAACCAGCATTTTCTCCTTTTCCAACAATGTTTTCTACCCTTACCAAGACAATTTTCAATTTTTCAGTCGCATTTTTTTTGTTGTCTGCAAATGCTTTCAATTTGGACCAGTCTAAAATTTTGTCATTTGGTAAAGAGTTAATAGGCTTATCCAAACTGAAAGCATTTCTTGACAACAGAACCAGTGGATGTGGCTCAGAAGATTGGAATATTTCGGTGAAAGGATAGACAATGTTATGGTAGAAAAAGAAAATGCATTTTCTCATTCTCCCATAAATTTTCCAGAAACCTTCCACATGATAACTAAACAAGAATCTTAGGGTAAAGAGTTAAGTCACCAAACAACAAAATTTTAGACTTGTCCGAATTGAAAGCATTTGCAGGCAACAATATAAACTCAAAAATTGAAATATGTTTTTGGAAGGCTAGAAAACGTCCGAGGGAAAAAGAGAAAATGCTGGCACCAGTATTTTCTCCTTTTCCCACAATCTTTTCAAAAGCCTTCTTTCTCAAGGGAGGCTCAGCCAATTTCTTTCTGAGGATTGATGATAGTCATTGTGACAGGATTCATTCCTCTCTCACCGCTGACCATTGTTTCGACGATGGTTATGTGGGAAAGCAGCCAGGGCTTGGAAAGAATATTGTGCGTAGTACTGGTAAAAGAAACTCCAGGAAAGCATGGATAGGTGCACTGGCCACCGCAATGTAGCTGAAATAATGTTGAAAACAGCTTTAGACACCAGTCTTTCTCAGGGTCATTGAAAGTCGGCATTGTGTGGTAAAGTGCTAACCTCATAACATATGTTTTCCCTTTGTTTTCAGGGCGTCCATGGCCTGTTACTCTGGGAGGTGGGTTTGGACTTGGTATGGGCTATGCTAACTGTCAGAATGATTTTAGGAACCCGTCATTATTACATGGTGAAAGGATAAAAGAAGCTGTAGGTTTTCTCTCGAGCTATTGAATATTTTTCAGTATTAGTTTTGCATTATTATTCCATTATTTTTTGTGGTGTTGTTAGTCTGACCCATTTCGATGAAATTAAATGAAAGTAAATGTGAATAGTTTTACTAACAAACCGTCAAGACATCATTATTTAGGTACAGAGATTTTTTCCGCTGATATCTCCATCACAGATCTATATGCATCAACTTGTTACCTCATGCAGGCAAGGTCTTTGGTCTTGCATTTTATATTACTATAACGAAAAGAGGAATTCTTTTTAACGAGAAATTTCTCCTTCTGACTCAATGTTTTTACCCTCAGTCATGCATTAATATATGCATTGTATCATTGTAGATTAACCCTTAACCAAACATTAAAATTCTCACTTTTCAAAATTGAACAACTTGCAGATGATAAATTAAATATTGCTGAAACAAGGATAATTGTATGCGAAAGTGTAAAAAACCTGGGAAAAGGAGAAAATGCTAGTTACCAGCATTTTCTTTTTTTTTTTTTATACGCCCGTCAAAGACGGGCTGTATTATGGGATCACCCATGGCGTATGGGCGGGCGGGCGGCGTCCAGTCCTTGTCCGGAGCATAACTTTGTCATCTTCAGTCCGATTGACTTGAAACTTGGTATTTGTGTTTGTTGCAATAATACAGAGTGCAGTACGAAAGAACCATAACTCTACCTCGTGCTGTCTTTGAGTTATTTCCCTTTGTCATTTTTAAAGCATTTTCTGCTTGTCCGGAGCATAACTTTGTCATCTTCAATCTGATTGACTTGAAACTTGGTATTTGTGTTTGTTGCAATAATACCGAGCGCACTGCAAAAGAACCATAACTCTATCTCGTGCTGTCTGTGAGTTATTTCCCTTTGATTGTCATTTTTACAGCATTTTCTGCTTGTCCGGAGCATAACTTTGTCATCGTCAGTCCGATTGACTTGAAACTTGGTATTTGTGTTTGTTGCAATAATACCGAGTGCAGTGCGAAAGAACCATAACTCTACCTTGTGCTGTCTTTGAGTTATTGCCCTTTGATTGTCATTTTTACAGCATTTTCTGCTTGTCCGGAGCATAACTTTGTCATCTTCAGTCTGATTGACTTGAAACTTGGCATTTGTGTTTGTTGCAATGCAATAATACCGAGTGCAGTGCGGAAGAACCATAACTCTACATCATGCTGTTTGAATTATTTCCCTTTGATTGTCATTTTTACAGCATTTTCTGCTTGTCCGGTGTATAACTTTGTCATCTCTAGTCGGAACATCTTCAAATTTGGTATGCATGATTGTTGAAAAATTACAGAGTGCAGCGCACAAGAACCCTAACTCTTCCTAGCACAAATTTTGAGTTTTTCCCCCTTTGATCTTCATTTTTTACAGCATTTCTTGCTTGTCCAGAGCAGAACTTTGTCATCTCTAGTCTGAACATCATCAAATTTAGTATGCATGATTGTTGAAAAATTACGGAGTGCAGTGCACAAGAACCATAACTCTTCCTAGCATGAATTTTGAGTTATTCCCCCTTTGATCTTCGTACCGCATAACTTAACCATCTTATTTGTAGTTTTTTAATTATTTCACTATTTTTTTAGTGAACAATTCTGAGTAAGATTTATTCCAGGCACGTTTTGTAGCATTGCAAGTTTGCAGTGGATGTCAAACTTTATACAAGTAGGTATCTGAGTGTTTTTACAACCTGTACAACAGTACTGTTGTGACGTTGGATGTAGCTTGCTTTGTACAAATATTATATGGGCACAGCAGAGATGACAGTTTATATTTATGTAAATGGAAGTTAATATGTAGATAAATGGAAACAATTTAAAATGTTTACATGATATTATACAGTTATGGACATCACTTCCATTGGATATGATGATATATTCACCAAATAGTGTAATATTGGTCAAGGCGCTAGCCACAACTATTTTATTATATCAAACACATTTACATTCGGTGATTTGGTGTATGATTCGCACTGCCTTGTCAAATATCATTCCAAAATTTTCAAAGGGGAAATAACTCAAAATTCGTGCAAGGAAGAGTTATGGTTCTTGTGCACTGCACTCCGTAATTTTTCAACAATCATGCATTCCAAATTTGAAGATGTTCAGACTGGAGATGACAAAGTTATGCTCTGGCCAGAGACATTCATGCCTATTTCAATCACTTACATGATTTCTGCTGCACTACTATTTTCCTCTACCTGCCCTTTACGATTATTATCCCCCTCAACAACTGGCGGTGGGACGGGCGTATCTTGCGACAATTTGACGCTCTTGTTTCCCATTATGTTCTCAAAAGGCTATTTCCTCAGGGTTATTAATAATTGAATAAGGCTTTGTATCCTGCAATGTATTATCTTGACCTACTTTATTTGCAGCAACACCAAATGTGTTTTAGGCTTCCTTAAGAGTCACTATTGACTCTAGCATATTATCTGGATCCATGTTGTCTGCAACAACACTAAACATGACATTTAACCCTTAACCACACAATCTAGACTTTTAACGACCCTGAGGAGAAAGGCTTTTGAAAACATTGTTGGAAAAGGAGAAAATGCTGGTAACCAGCATTTTCTCCTTTTCCCACAATGTTTTCTATCCTACATAGGACAAATTTCATTATTTGGGCTATCTTTAATTTGTTGTCTGCAAATGCTTTGAATTTGGACCAGTCCAAAATTTTGTCGTTTGGTAAAGAGTTAAGCTTCTTTAACCCTTTATCAAGTGACAAAGTTTAGACTTGGCCAGATTAGGAGCATTTGCAGATGACAGGATTTGATAGGATTTGTGTTTGAAAAGATACAAAACATTGTGGAAAGTGGAGAAAATGCTGGTATCCAGCATTTTCTCCTTTTCCCACATTTTTTCAAAAGCTTTCTTCCATAGAGTAGTTAAAACTTGGCAATGTATGGTAAAGGGTCAAGAGTCGTTATTAGTCAGTATCAGTCATGAAATGGGTTTGAAAATTTAGAGAATTTATTCATAATGATTGATATTTGAACAACCTTACCTGGTCTTACAAATAAATCCAAAGGTAACGGGGGCATCATATTTTATTCTACAGGTTAATGGTGCAAGTGTATAGCAGTCTATAGATATATAAGTATGTATATAACTCTGGCAGGAAAGTCAAAGAAATACAACATAGTAAAAACAGAGACAGGTAATAATAGTCTGACCACTTTCTAAAGCAGACAAGGAATATAGGATCACAGAAAAATCAAACTTTACAGGCAACTTGACATTTTTGTGACTTGAATAAATTGATTTATTACAAAGCCTAGTATAGATGAAATAATGACAGGGGACTGTTACTTACAACTTTATCTGCTTGATACATGTATACTAAATCCGATTGTGTTTCTTAGAATCAGTTATGAATCAAAGTGTTTAGACACTACATTTTGATATCAAAAAAGGCAAGCAAATATGTGAAATTTGGCCTCTTTATATGAAGATTAGCCTGTACAAGTACAATTTGTTGTGTATGATTTAGACATAAGTACTTTAGTTAACCCTTTACAAAAGAATCTCGAGTTTTAACGAGTTTGAGGAAAAAAGCCTTTGAAAACATTGTGGTAACCAGCATTTTCTCCTTTTCTGCACAATGTTTTCTACCCTTCAAAGGGCAAATTTGGGTTTTTGAGTCACATTTAATTAGTCATTTGCAAATGCTTTCAAGTTGGATAAGTCCGAAATTCTGTTGTTTCGTAAAGAGTTAAGTCATTAATGTGCTGAGGAGAATTTCCAGCAGATGACTTAGAAACCTGCCTGCCAAAACATGAGTAATCAATTGAATTTTAAATTTGATACTTTTATACATGTGAAGGCATTCTTCAAAAACTTATGTAGAAATTGCCATTTACAAGCAATTAAGTGTTTTGCAACTATATTTTCAAAATTGGTTCATAGAATAACAAAGAAACACAATTTGCAAGTGATAATGAAGATTATGTTGAAAATCAGCTATCTCACATTCCGTTTCTGCTAAAGAACACAATACTGTTGTATATTCTTGATAAAAAGATGTAAGAAGTACTAAAACTTGCAGTTACCAGCAATATCAGTCAAAGATGAAATGGAGTTAAATGATCTGTTTTCAAATGAATGCGTGAGAATTGGTAAGGGGATTGTTAACTAGTATAATGTTATATTGTATGTATTTGACTTTTTTGTGTCTGTAAATAAACTTTGAATATTTTAATGTTTTACATTTTTTTCTCCATTTACTAATGTTTTATATTTTTTTCTCCATTTACTTGAACTGTGTTTTGGTGTTTGCTGTATTAAATCTTTACCAGATCGTAAGACTAAAAGAATTGTCAGAATTGAAAGCCTTTGCAAATCACAAGTGGATGGAATATACTGTGGAAAAAGGAGAAAATGTTGGTTTCCAGTATTTTCTTCTTTTCTCCCAATGTTTTCAGAAAGCCATCTTTCTCATGATAATAGAAACATCATATAGTGAAGCAAAGAGTTGAAAGTTTTCATTTTAGAAATTATTCAAAGACATAACTGAAGAATATACTTTTTGATCCCATGGCAACAGTAAGATTGCCAAAGCTTTGAAAGCAATTGGCAAAAATCAGGAATTTATACCTCCTTGAGACAAACTTTATCCACTGTATACAGAAATTAACACATCCATCCAACCATCAGCTCTTTCAGTCTTTGAATTTACAGATAGAAATGAGCTATGCTCTGTGAAAAGAGGGCTTAATATATCTGCGAAAAGTATCGACCCAGGTCAGCCAGCGCAGTCTGCGCAGGCTGACCTGGGCCGAAACTTTTCGCTATCAGTCAATTTTCTGTATGTCCAAGGACATTCTACCTCATGATTAAGTTACTTGTTCAAAAAAATGGCTTTTATGGAAACATAATTATGTGATGGCTTGATAGATATTGTGCATCACAGAGGTGCATTAAGCCCCTTTTGCCAGAGCATGGCTTAAATATTTGTAAAGAAAACCTCTAATATTTTGCAGACTTTGATTTAGACCATTCTATGTACAACTTATTGATCCTCTACTAAACAATCCTGAAGGTTAACAACTCTGAAGAGTTGAAAACACTGTGGGAAAAAGACAAAGGTTGTCATTCACAAATGCTTGGAATTTGGACGAGTCTGAAATTTTTTTTTTATTTGGTGAAGAGGTAACTCTTTACCAAACGACAAAATTTAGACTGGTCCAAATTGAAAGCATTTGCAGACAACAAATTAAAGTTGGCCAAAATGAGGAAATTTCTCCCCGATAGAGTAGAAAAAATTGTGGGAAAAGGAGAAAATACTGATTACCAGCATTTTTCTCCTTTTCCCACAATGTTTTCAAAAGGCTTCTTCCTAAAGGGTAGTTAAAAGTCGGGATTGTGTGGTAAAGGGTTAAAAGAAAAAATGATTATGACATTTTTTCTCTTGAACCGGATATTGAATAACTGAAGAAGGAGAAGTAAGTATGTCCCATTTTTAATGATAAATTGGGCAAGTATTTTAGAAGCATTATGACACAGATAACAAACCCAAAATAACGTTTTCATTGGTCCTACATGGTCTCAAAAGGACTTGAAAATACCGTCGGGAAAGCAGTCATTGCTTGTACAAGCAACTGTTTCTTCCATTTTTAGCTCGGCTGTTTTCAAAGAAAATTCCAAGGTATTGTCATAGCCCTGGCGTCGTCTGTATTGTTGTGCAAAAAGTTTTGCCATTTTATAATATCCCTGTCATTACTGAAGATATTTGCTTCAAACCTGGACAAGTTGTTAATGGGGAACATATACAACAAGAGCAGGTAACCATCACAGTATTTTTGACACAGCTTTGCCCTTTTTCGACTTACAACTTTCACTGAAAATCAAGCACATTTATTTTGTCGTCTGCAAAGGGTTTTAATTTGGACAAGTCTAATATTTGGCCATTTAAAGGTGACCCAAATCATGAAGTTTTCTGTGTGAGGGTAGAAAACATTGTAGAAAAAGGAGAAAATGCTAGTTATCAGCATTTTCTCCTTTTCCTACAATGTTTTCTGAATGCATCTTCCTCTGGGTTGTTAAAACACTAGATTATGTGATAAAGGGTTACATGACCTGCTCTGGTGTATTATATTTCTGAAATCAACCTGTGTAGTGATGGGTGAAGAATAAAGTTACAGAAGAACAAGCTGAAATGATAGCTTTTGCACTGTGCGAGAACATTTTCCTTGTTTCACATCTAATTCAAAGCTTTTTTTCATTATCAATTCAAATGTAACAAAGAATTACAGAGAACTGAGCTATACTTTGGCAAAAGGGGGTTTAATAGATCTCCATGATGCATGATATTAACACTTGAGCTGCTGAATAAATGAAACGAAAATTTCTATTCAATAAAACTCCAAACATTGCGGTTTAAAAGTTGATTTCACCAGAAAGTAAATACCGTATTGGACAGTGTAGATCAAAGATCAGACTGCACGTTCTGTGCAGTCTGATCTTGATCTACACTGTCTGCAAAAGGTCAGTGGGTCGCAATTAGCAGCTTAAGGGTTAAACAAGTCATCAAATAATGGATCCATGAAAACCATTTTGTATAACAACCGACTGAATAATTGGGTTCACTGGGCTTTTTACATGCATAAATTTAACCAACAGCAAAAAGTTAAGGACTGTGTAATGTGCAGGCTAACCTGGGTGGACACTTTTTGGCAGATGCATAAAGACCCCTTTTCACAGAGCATCCTTTTTCTTTGGGGAAGACACTTTAGGGTCCTAGCCTTGTACCAGCAAAACCCAGGACACACATGAATAAGTGAGTTGTTGCCCTGAAATGATTGTGAAAGTGCCACTAAGCACCGCTCAGTGGTTAGCGTGTCTGACTCTTGACCAGATTGCTGCAGGTTTGATACCTGGTTGAGGCAAACTTTCTTTCTGGCGATTTTTCGCCTCTCAACCCTGATGCATGTGAGAAAAGTAGTCATTGGTTTGGAAAGAAAGTTGTGTCAGTACTGGTTTGAGAAAGCCAGGAAACACATGCATAGTTGCACTGACTGCCATGATATGACTTACGCTGTTAAAATGGCATTAAATTCCAATACAAAGAAAGAAATAGTCTAATATCCTTATGTAGGTTGAATACTGTAGTGGCTTTCTATACATGCATGAGCATTTACACAGTGATTGGGAAGCCATATTACTTGCAGTCAGAATGTACAAGTGAAACATTGAATACTTTCCACATTGTGTGATTGCTTGGTATTATACATAATTAATTACTACAATATGAGCCATGCTCTGTGAAAAGGGGGTTTAATGCATCTGCCAAAAAGTATTGACCGTGTCAGCCTGTGGAGTCCACACAGGCTGACCTGGGCTGAAACTTTGTCTTTGGTAAATTTTCTGCATGCCCAAGGGCAATTTCATCTCGGGATTCAGTCAGTTGTTAGACAAAATGGATTTTATGGATCCATAATTAAGTAATGATTTGCTAGGTTTAATAAATCAAAGAGATACATTATGCCCCTTTTTTTCAGAGCATATCCCTTATATAATCTATCCTAAGACATAAATGAAAAATATGATAATGGACAATAGCATGTAGTTTTTGTACAGTTGGCCATTTGTAGCTTAAACCTTTTCCAGACAACCCTGTTTTACAACCTTTCTGATGGTGGCTTTTGAAAACATTGTTGATAAAGGAGAAAATGCTGGTAAACAGCATTTTCTCCTTTCCAACAATGTTCACCACCCTTAAAACCCTATACCACACAATCCCGAGGTTTTAATGACTTGGAAATTGGACATTTGAAAATATTGTGGGAAAAGGAGAAAATGCATGTTACCAGCATTTTCTGCTTTACCCACAATGTTTTCTTACCTTTGAGACACAATTCCAATCATTTGAGTTACATTTGAATTTTTCATCTGCAAATGCTTTCAATTTGGACCATTCTGAAATATTGTTGCTTAGTAAAGAGTTAACCCTTATCCTGCTCAAGTATTTTTGGAGGAGAGATATTTCCTTATCGAACAGTATAGATCCAAGACCTCTAAGATAAGACTGCACATTCTGTGCAGTCTGATGTTGATCTACGCTGTCCGCAAAAGGTCAGTGAGTTGTGCTTAGCAGCCTAAAGGTAAAGACAAACGCCATCATTTAAGCCATGGTGAGTTTGTCAGCTTCAAGTTTGCCCCAGTCTAAACTATTGTCTTCTAGTAAAGAGCTGAATCAAATAAGTGAGCCATGTTCTCTGAAAAGGGGGCTTAATGCATCTGTGAAACGTATCGACCCAGGTCAGCCTGCACAGTCCGCGCAGGCTGACCTGGGCCGAAACTTTTCACTATTGGTCAATCTTCTGTATGTCTAAGGACCAATCTACCTTATGATTAACTTGGTTGTAAAAAAAAGTGACTATTATGGATCCATAATTATGTGATGGCTTGATTGGTATCATGCATTACGGAGATGCATTAAGCCCCCTTTTGCCCATGCTCAATTATTTTTATCCCAGAATAATATACCATAGTTTTTGTACATATTGACAAAAAAGAGGAAATGGCTTGTTACATCAAAAAAACATTTTTTCATTCCCCTGCATTACATAGCTGTAGAAATTACTGTTGAAAGGGGGGCACTTGCATGCTACAAGTAACAGTAATTGCTGTTATATGTATTTACTCTCAGAAATTTTTCCATAGCAGGAACCATTCACTATACGATTGGTCATGGTTGTACGATCTTTGGGGATTTTTTTTTTTATTAACCACGCATTTTCTGTTTCACGCATATTTTTTTCCTTCGCCCGGAGGCATTAAATGGTATTTTATCAGTCATCTGCAAATGCTTTCAAAATGAACAAGCCTAATATTCTGTTGCCTGATACAGAGATAGAAAAATACTTTTGATACTTTTTTCTCCTTTTCAATAATTCTTCTTTAAAATGAGCCATGCTCTGGCAAAAGGGGGCTTATTGCCTCTCCGTGATGCATGATACCAAGCAAGTCATCACATGATCATGGATCCATAAAGCCCATTTTGTCTAACAACCTAGTGAATCATGAGGTGGTATGGTTCTTTGGCATACAAAAGATTGACCAGTAGCGAAAAGTAACAGCCCAGATCAGCCAGCGCGGAATGCGCAGGCTGACCAGGGTCGATACTTTTTGCAGATGCATTAAGCCCCCTTTTCACAAAGTATGGCTCAGATGTTATTAGTATGTCTAAAAATAATCAGTGTTGTATAAGGTTATGAAATCTTGTTGTAAATTAGACCTACTAGCAATTCGCTGGAGTATAGCATAAAACAGTCCCCCCTCCCCTCCCGAAAAAAAAAAAAGAAAAATCGACAAAGAATTACTGAGTAATTTCATGCATCAATATCTTTCAAAAATACTTTATCATGAACAACACGCTGTGGGCGAAATGCTTTCCGTTTCCTAGAGTGAGTTAGCACCTCTCTGGTATCATCTGCTAAACTATGATCGTTTGTAAAAGTTTCTCGTATGTCATTATTGATTGCAACTTTGCTCCCATTTGCACCTTGTAATTTGTGTTCTTGATTATCAACAATATGTTTAATATGAAATCCATTGTTGCTGTTTTTGCTTGTTTGACTCTTATCAGGTGAACCTAAGTCATCGTGAACAACGTCTTCTTTCAATGTGGCATTGTTTTCATTAAACAGCACAATATCTCTCAATGAATGACTTTTTCTGGTACGCAGCTCCTGGTCATGTGGCAACAATAGACCATTGGATTCAACAAGTCCCGTTCTTGCTTCGATTGCAGTTTGAACGAGATTGTGGCTGTATTTGTCAATAGAGTTGACTGAATTTGTGGTGTTGTCTGCTCCACACTCCCCTAAGGTGTAACTGTACTGTGCCGACGTCCTACCTATGTTTCTTCCTTCCATTGTAAGCTCGCCACCACTGTCATCATCTTCCTCTCCAACTAAACTATCAATGCTATCGACAGTTATTGCCCCATCCGCTGCTTTCACAATAGAATTACGAAACAGTCGCTCATTATAAGTTATTTTATCTAAGCTTGTACTGGCCCTGGCAACTTTACTTTCTAATTGTTTGTTTTTATCGAGAGACAGTGGATTGATCTTTAACATTTCACCACTTCCATCGTTACCCTCAGTTGTCTTGATGTCTGCATTATTACATATACTAGCAGGCGATGTTTCACTTTGTCGAGATTTTGTCTCGCCTTCTGGAGAGTGATCGCCATTTTGTTTTGGCACGGATACCGGTAGTGTCATGTTTGAATGAGTCGGAAGTGTGACGTAATTCGTAAGGTTATGTGGGAGCTGAACAAAATTGAGTTCGTGAATGTAAGGTGACAAGAAAGTTTGACTAAAATTTAAAACAGGTGGGGCAACTGTCATTGCCGCCACTGGTGCCGAGGACAGTTTTATTAGATGGTTTTGATTCATTGGTTGAGACTGAGATCCGTTTTTGCAAACGTTTCCATTCGTTTGGTCTGGGCGTTTGTTGATTTCACCATCTTTTTGCGTTGAGTGTATCTGTAAAATTCAAACGAATTAAGTACATTATAAATGTATTTCATGATAATTTCACCGAGGAAGACGCATAAGAAATCACACCTTTTTTCTTCTCGCTTAGATCGTACAAAGAGCAAACCTTTTGCAAGAATAGATGCACTCTTTTCCTTCGCCCACCCAAATATACTGCACATTTATATAAATGTGATGTTTTTTTTTAACTAAATAAAACTGCTTAATCATTGCCTGCCAAATTGTGAAGGGCAACTTTTTCACTCCAGGAAAGAGAATGAGGATTTTTTTTTTTATTTAAAACACGTTGATTATTTTCGTATACATCCAATTTTGCACATTTTTTTGTGATTGCTGTTGAAAGTAATCACTTAATTTTTATTTTGAATTTGTCTTATTGCTGTTGTCTACCGACGTTTTTGTACATCCTGCTATCAACGAAAATTTTTTTCAAAATTTAGCATTTGAAAAAGTGTTGGACCTATGTGCATTCATCTGTGCATATTAAACGATGCAATACTTTTTATTGCACCAACATAACAAAAGTTAACCTTTATCCTGCTAAATAAGTAGAATAAAACTTTCATGCCGACAGTAAAAGCCCGAATAATGTTGTTTCAAACTTATTTTTTTGGGAAAAAAATTCTCTCTAACGGACAGTGTAGATCAAAGATCAGACTGCATGTTCTGTGCAGTCTGATCTTGATCTACATTGTTCGCAAAAGGTCAGTGAGTCGCGCCTAGCAGCTAAAGGGTTAATAGTGCCTCCCTTCACATCCTAATGTTTGGTGCATATATCTTTGCAGCATCGAACTATAACGTAAACAACTGATATAGATGCATATGAATTAGCAAACCTTTCTAAATGAGTCTAAGGGTTGAAAGTTTGTATTATCTCTATAGAATTTATATTGTGATATAATTTATTTCACTCCTGAGAATACTGTTGAGCCCAGCCTATACTAGTAAAATATATTAACCCTTTCTCATACAATCCTGTTGTTTTAACGACCATGTGAAAAAAATCTTTTGAAAACGTTGTGGGAAAAGGAGAAAATGCTGGTAACCAGCATTTTCTCCTTTTCCCACAATGTTTTCAAAAGATTTCTTTCTCGGTCTTTTCATAAGTCTTCTTCCTCAAGGTCGTTATAAGTCGGGATCGTGTGCTTAAGGGTCAAAGGCTTGACACACAGGCAAAAGTGACCTCACTATTCTCCCATATGCATCCATACCTTCTCCATGTGCGTTCTCAAGACAGCCTCGCTTGCATAGACCCGTTTGCAATACACACATGTATTTGAGATAGGTGGGTCTGGCTTGTCGTGGTTGCGTAGGTGATGATTTAAGTTCGATAGTTGAGGAAATGCACGCGCACAGCCAGGAAGTGGACAACGATATGGTTTCTCACCTGAAAATTCGGAAAAAATTAAGAACGTCTCTCAGAATTTTCTGCCATCCGATGAAGGGATAAAAGCATTCTCTATGAAAAGATGGTTCAATACAATTGCAAAAAGCATCGAACCATGTCAGCCGACGCAAGCTGACTTCGGCCGAAACTTTTGCTATGAGTAAATTTTCTCCGTGTCAAAGGACCATTCTACCTCATGATTAGATCAGTTTGTCAACATAATGGACCCACATCAGCATGCGTCGACTAGCAAGGTATAATGCATTACGAATATGCATTAAAATGCATTAAACCCCTTTTCCCAGAGTGCCGCCCACGAACCCATTAAACCCCTTTTACCAGAGTACCCACGAGCGAGGGCCAGGAACAAAGACCAAACTGCAAGTGAAGAAACCGGTGTTTTAATCATAGTATGGAATGATGCAGTAGTCAGAAAACAGAAAGTGCAGTCTGATCTTGATCCAGGCTGTCTGTAAAAGCTAGCTATACCGTCTACGGCGGTGACAGCGTAACTCCTTTAGAGTGTTATTGTGCGAAAGCCCTGGGGAAAGTCAGTAAGTTCTGCGGTTGTTTTATCCTATACCACACAATCCAGAGTTCTAACGACCCCTAGAAATAAAGCTTTTGAAAACATTATGGGAAAAGGAGAAAATGCTGGTACCCAGCACAATGTTTTTAAAGGCAAATCACATCGTTTGGATAGAATTAAATTTGTCGTCTGCAAATGCTTTCAATTTGGACAAGTCATAAATCTTGTCGTTTGTTAAACAATTAATTTATGGTCGCGTATTATTTCATTGTTGAACTAATTCGAGCAATCATCATAATCGATAGATACAATGCGTTAAGGTTGCACATGCGTAATATTCGTTTAAAAATTCATTTCTTTTCAACAATTTCCTTATAAGGATAATTGACATGTATACATTTCCGTATACATTTCTAGTCGATAGCAAGAGCTAGGTCTTCTCAATTTCAATGTGTGCGTGTGTTTTTTTCCCGCCAAAAATGCCCTAACACATCAAACGTGTAAATCTGAGATCTCTCTCATTACTAACCAGTGTGAATCCTGTGATGCTGCTGTAAGTGTGAAGCTTGTTTGAAGGCCCTATCACAGTAAGCACATTTATAACGCCGTTCATCTGTGTGCACCAGCAAGTGTTGCGCCACCTGTTGTCGACTTCGAAACCATTTACCACACATCTGACACACATTTGGTGCATTTGAGTCACTCATAGGAACACCAAGTTCTCGAAGCCTGCGGTCTCGGGCAGCCATTTTCGACACTTTTATCGGATCTTTCCTATCAAAAGTTCGTGTATCTCCGTTATGCATCGCTAATCGGTTTTTGTTATCCGTTGGTTCCAATTTTATTCGTTGAAGTCCGTTGGTAGACGGAACATACCCTGGTGAAACGATTTCAGGGCCCGCGAAAGTCCGTCCCATACCATTTTCCCTGTTATTTGACAGAATAGATGAGTTGTTTGGTTTAAAATTCACTGGCTGTGACACCAGCCACATTTTAAGCAAGTCCGAGTTCATTGTTTTTTACGAAAATTCGATACTACAGCCAGCATCCTCCATATACACTTTGGTGTGTCAGCATTTTATGTCCTATTTGTTCAACTGAAATCAGAGAGAGGTATGAAGTACAAGAGGGGCTCATTGGCAGGCATGCCATCTTTAGGGATAACACAAACAGTTCTCATTGACCATGAAAAACATCGAAGGAAAATAGGAAACTGGTTAAAACAACCAATCGCCCTTGGTCTAACAATGTTTTCAAAACTGGGACACAGACATAAAAATGGTTTTTGTATAGTAAGAGAAAACGCATAACCAAAGAATGATTTCAAGGAAGGAAAAGTCTTGCTATTTAGCATTGGCTCAGTCTCGAGAATAACAAGATTGGCTCACATTCTCATTTATCACATGTACGTAGGATTACGATACAAAATTAATAATAACGCCTGATTCTATATTTACCAATAATTTCGAAAGTAACGCGATTTCCGATTGGCTAAACCATTTGGTTTAGTCAATCGGAAATCGCGTTACTTTGAAATTCGATAAATTCTCCAGAATTAGACTAAGACGGTTAATAAGAATTGTTGGTGAATACGGGCCTGCACAGTGGTAAGGAGCTCGATCCTCTGCTAGGCAAAATTTCTCTACGAAAATTGATGAAATACAGTAGGGATAGGAGCCATTGTTCCCTGCCGCTGACCATTCCATTGACGATGTTCCTGTCCGTAGACAGAAAGTGGCTTGGAAAAAGAGCCATGCGAGGTCAAAGAAATACAAAGTCTATGAAAACATGGGTAAGTGTGCTGACTGCCTTGGAACAGAACAATACATTAGAGCCTTGCTCTTTAACCCTTTCCCAAACAAGCCCAGGTTTTCACGTGTCTGCAGTACAAGTCTTTTGAAAACACAGTAGGAAAAGGAGAAATTGCTCGTAACGAGCAATTTCTCCTTTTCCCACAGTGTTTTCTACCCTTTTTGATAACTTTCTGCTATTTTCATCAAATTTAAAATTGTCGTCTGCAAACTCTTTCAGTTTGGACCAGTCCAAAATTTGTCGTTTGGGAAAGCGTTATAGCGGGGGTTCAATGCATCGGCAAAAAGTGTCGATTCAGGTCAGGCTGCCTGATCCGCGCAGGTCAATTTTCTGCATATCAAAGGACCAGTCTACCTCATGATTCAGTCGGTTGTGAAACAAAAATGGATTTTATGGATCCATATTTACGTGATGTCTTGCTTGGTAAGATGGATCACGGAGATGCATTAAACCCCCTTTTGCCAGAGCATGGCTCATTAACATGTACTTGTCGGGCGCTTTGAAGTTTCTGTGTGTTGTAAAAAAAAGCCTTTGTATGCAGTCATAGGTAAAAGTCCTCGAATTAAAGCCATTTTTGTCATCACGAATGCAGAAGGTTTATTACATCAAATTTGCATGAACGCAGTAAAGAGTTTTGCTGTAAATAATTAATAAAAATCGAGTTTCCCCAGAAATTTTCTGTCGGATGCAAGTAAACTGCAAATCACCCGATATATGTTTTCCCTGCAAACCAATCTCCTTGAATTTTCATCGTGCAGAAAACTTCATACCTAACGTAACCTTAGCGCCATTTATAGTCGCTAAAAACAACCAAAGTAACGCGTTGTTCAAGGCTGCGCTGGTCAAACGCCCACATAGAACATCTTACGGTAACGATCTAGGAGAGGAAAGTTGATTCTGTCCGCTTCCATCTTGACCTTCACAGCTAACAAAAGCAAGTAACTTTGTGCCTGGCACTTACAGGGTTAAGTTAAAAAAAATATCTACAATCGACCATGGGTTGCCATGGAAACGAGTGCATTTTCAATTGTATTGTAAAAAAAAATCAAGCTGACATTTTGCATTTGAAAGAAACTTGCGGGGAACATTCGGGTTTTTTTTTTATGCATGCAGAAAGCTTATGTTACGAAACCTTTTTAAAGCTTATATAAATGGTGCGCTCTCATCTTTGTTAAAACTGCAAGCAGTCTCGAGTTTCATAAAATATCACAGTAAATAATATGCCTACATGTATGTCTGAATGTTCGAAAACTATTCGATGTTTTTGAGCGCATCGTTGATTTTGTTAACCCTTAAGCTGCTAAGCGCGACTCGCTGACCTTTTGCAGACAGTGTAGATCAAGATCAGACTGCAGAAAACGTGTAGTCTGATATATGATCTATGTCCGATAAGGAGATACCGTTTTTCAAAAATAAGTTTGAAATACATTATTCGAGTTTTTCTATCGGCTTGAAAGTTTTATTTAACATATTTAAAAGGATAAGAGTTACGATTGTTTGCCTACAAGAGCCTCAAACTCGCATATGAGCTGTACCCTGGCAAAAGGGGGTTTAATGAATATCCGTGAAGCATTATACCAAACAAACCATCACATTATTATGGATCCATGAAACCATTTGGTCAAGCGACCAACTGAATCAACAGGTAGAAAAGTCCTTTGACATGCAGAAAATTGACAAATAGCAAAACGTCTCGACTCAGGTCAGCCTGCGCGGACTGCGCAGGCTGACCTTGGTCGATACTTTTTGCAGATGCACCAAACCCCCTTTTAACAGAGAATGGCTCATGTATTTTACATTTGTCCATTTTCAAAGCAGTAGCAGACAATAAATACAGGTAAAATGTGGCTGAAGTGATGAGACTTCTCAATTTGTCAGACGTGAAAACACCTATTTGCACAATGACAGATTAAATGTGTATCAAAAGATAGGATTTGTCTAAGGATAGGAAAAAAAATGATATTTGTTCTCTCTCTCTCTCTCGCGCGCGCGCGCGCGCTCGCGCGCGCAAATATTCCTTTGTTCCTGTCCTCCCATCAGCACATCCTCCTTCCCACCTTCCCTGCTGCTTATCTTTCTTATTTCCCTTTAGCAACCATCGAACCACCTTGGTTTTTTTCCCTCTCCTTCAAATCTTTTCTTCCCCTCCTGCAAATCGATATTTCTTTCTTTCCCACTCCTGCAAATATGCCCGTCTTTCCTCCCACCTAAAATCTTCTATTCATTCCCCACTCTCTCCCCTTCGAATCTTTTTTTCCTTTCCCCCCTCTTGCAAATCTTCCCTTCTTTTCTCCCTCGTCTGCAAATCGTCATTTCTTTCTCCCCCCCCCCCCCTCCTGCAAATATGCAAATACATGTATTCCCTTCTTCGTTTCTCCTGCAAACCTCCCCTAAATCTTCATTTCCATGTACATGTATTTCTTTCCCAATCCTGCAAATATTCCCGTCTTCCTTTCGTTTCGAAAATGTTTCTTTCTTTCCTTCCTCCTGTAAATCGTACCTTCTTCCCCCCATCCTCACATTGTCCTATTTTGCTTCCTCCATTCTAGAAAATCTACCCCTCTGTCCTTTTAAGCTCCTAGAAATCGTCCTTCCGGTTGCAAATCTTCTTTTCTTTCCCCCCTGCCGCCCGAAAAAAAAAATGAGTTTCTTTCCTTCTTCCCTCCTTGATATTTTCCGCTCTTTCTTTCCTCATTTCATAAATTTTTTTTCGAGGCTTTCTCTTACAATTTTTCACTTTTCCTTTCCATCCTCCTGCAATTCTTTCTTTCTTTTCTTATCTCCGGAAAAGTTCTCCCTTCTTTCCACCTCCGGTAAATCCGTTCTACCTCCATTCCTACCGCGTGCAAATTTTCCATTTTCCTTCCTTTCCTCGCCCCTGCTAATCTTTCTTCCCTTCTTTTCCACCTCCTGTGAATCTTTCCTTCTTCTCTTCCAGCTTTCTGCAATTTATTCCTGCATTCCTCCCTCCGAACAGGGAGTATTACCCATTTTCCCCTCCTTTTCTCCCAAAAATCTTGTTTTTTTTTTTTCTATCACCCACCTCAAGCAAATATTCCCTTCCCTTCCCTTCCCTTCCCTCCTTCCTTTTTTCCAGTCGTTATCAATCTCCCTTTTCTTTCTGTCGTGCTTTCCATAGGACCTTCTTTTATTCATACGTCAGTGCTGCACCTTTTTGTCTGCCTTTTCATCCTGATTTTATTATTGATATTCAAAGGAAAAAATCATTTTTACTAGAAACAAAAAACGGAGATACTCAACGAAAATGTATGGCATATATTTTCCACACGTTGCAATTACGACTGTATTTCAAGTTGATAGACGTTTTAAATTACAAATAAAACAAATGTGTGCACAAATGCATGTCACATTTTTTTCTCTCGCACAATTCGAACAGAGGTTTAAGGTAAAATTAACCAACTTCATTAGATAACAATCCAGAATTTGCCGACCAGTAATTTTTTTACAACTTTGTTTGTGCTGTAATTTGTAACCACCTAGAATCGTACGTTTTCGTCTTGCAGCACAGCGCTTTCGAACACATAGTGGCAACAGGGTAAGTTGACTTTAGATCTGACCCTTACCCTGCTAAATAATTAAAATGAAACGTTCAAGCCGATGGTAAGATCCCAAATTTTTGCTATTTCAAGCATAATTTTTGGGAGAAAGATATCTCCTTATCGGACAGTGTAGATCAAATATCAGACTGCATTCTGTGCAGTCTGATCTTGATCTACACTGTCCGCAAAAGGTCCTTGAGTCGCGCTTAGCAGCCTAAGGGTTAATAGAGGGGTTGCAAGTTTGAACTTGGCAAGTCGCATTTAAATTGTCGTCTGCAGATGCTTCCGATTTCAACAGGCCTACAATTTTGTCATCTGACAGAATTACATACGAGCAATTCATTTGTGCACCAATCAATACGACCAGGTGGCTCAGTGGTTGGCGTATCTGACTCGTGACCTGGTGGTTGCGAGTCCGATACCCGGTTTAGGCAAACTTTCTTTACAGGGAGTTTTCGTCTGCCACCTCTTATGCATGTGAGAAAAGTAGTCAGTGGCTTGGAAAGAAAGTTGTGTCAGTATTGGTGTGAGAAAGCCAGGAAACATGCGTAGGTGCACTGATCGCCGTGATATGACCTAAGTTGTGAAAACGGCGTTCAACCGTCCGATAAATGCAAGCACAAGTGGATACAATTTTCAATACTTTCCCCGTTCGATCGGAAAAGTCTGAATTCGAGCTTTATTTCAAATGAATGCGGAGAGACAAGAACGCCCACAGGTGTCTTTATAATATCTCTGCCACCAAATGTTGCACTTAAAGTAGCAGATCACCCATTAAAGCACTGCCCTCACTGGGCATTGCTAATGAGCAATTTTCCGCTGGGAAACTGGGCACTTCACCTTAACCTTTTACCACGCAATCCCATGAGTTTTAATGACCCTTCTGAAGAAGGATTTTGAAAATATGGAGGGAAAAGGAGAAAATGCTGGTTACCAGCATTTTCTCCTTTTCCCATAATGTGTTCCACTCTTTCAACCGAAAATTGCGCCACATTAAATTTTGTCGCTTGCAAATACTTTCAATTTGGACAGATTTGAAATTTTGTCGTTTGGTGAAGAGTTAAAAACATACCCTAAAAATGCACATTAACCCTTACCCTGCTGCACGAGTGAAATGAAATCTTCAAGCCGATAGTAAAAATCCGAATAATGCTTTTTCAAACTTAATTTTAGGAAAAAATATATATCTCCTTATCGGACGGTGTAGATCCCCAAGAATAGACTGCACGTTCTGTGCAGTCTGATCTTGATCTATACTGTATGCAAAAGGTCAGTGAGTCGCGCTTAGCAGCTTAAGGGTTATATCTATATCAAATGTCGTCCTATGCCAGTGAAACTATCGACGCACAGACTTCGCTGGAATTCACGCAATGCATACCAAAATAGTTGGAAAGCATATTATATAAATTGCATCGGGCGTTTCGGCATTGATTGATTGATTGGTAGTGTTGTGTTTCACGCCGCTTTCAACACTATATCCGTCATATCACTGCGGCAGCTCACACAGTCATGTATGTTCTGGGTTTCACCAGTACTAGGATGGGACTCTGATGGGTCTTGCCCAGGGGCACTCCCACGAAAGACTCACAGTGCATCCAGTGAGTCTCCAACTCGGGTCCTCCAGGTCACTTTGCAACTGAGCCACGCAGGACCCCTTTTTGTGCATAAGAAGAATAATGTAGAAAAAATATGTTTTTAAAACAGCAGGCAAACTAAAACAAATCAAGTACAGATTATGCTCCCATTATCTGGGTTATAAAAACCAGCGTAAGGACGTATTGACACAAATGAGCCATGCTTTTGCAAAAGGCGGTTTAATGGATCTCCGTGACCCATTATACCAAACAAGCCATCATATTTAACCCTTAGGCTGCTTATCGCGACCCACTGACTTTTTGCGGACAGCGTAGATCAAGATCAGACTGCACAGAACGTGCAGTCTGATCTTTGATCTACACTGTCCGATAAGGAGATATCTTTCCTCCAAAAATACCTTTGAAAGAAGAAAGTTTTCGGCTTCTACTATCTACTATAAAGTTTCATTTCATTTATTCAGCAGGACAAGGGTTAACAAACGGCTGAATCCTGAGGTAGACTGGTCCTTTGACATGCAGGAATTTCACCCATAGCAAAAAGTTTCGACCCAGGTCAGCCTGCGCGGACTGCGCAGGCTGACCTGGGTCGATATTCTTTGCAGATGCATTAAATCCCCTTTTCACAGAGCATAGGTCAAATGTTTTTTCTTTTTTTAGTCATACTGAAGGCTGAACACACGGATAGTTTTTGACCAACACACTATTATCCCTTTACCCTTCACCAAACGACAAAACTTTAGACTTTTCCAAACAGAATGCATTTGGAGACGACAATTATATTGTGGATAAAATGATAGAACTTGTCTTCAAAAGGGTAGAAAACATTGTGAAAAAGGCAAAAAGTGCTGCTTGCACGTTTTGTCTTTTTCCAACGATGTTTTCAAAAGGCATCGTTTTAAGGGTCATTGAAATCCGGGACTGTTTGTAAAGAGTTATCGAATATTTACAACAATTAATAGTTTGCCATTTTGTTCACCCTTTCACTGATAAATAAGCTAGAAATTTCCAGCCAATGGGTAAAAAAATTAAGTACCGAAAATTGCGATTTCAAGACTCTTTTTCACAGCAAAAAAAAAAACAATTTTCCCCTATTAGGACAGCATTCTGTGCAGTCTGGTCTTAATCTACACTGTCCGCACAAGGTCCTTGAGTCGCACTGAGCACCTAAGGGTTGATTAAAAAATAAATTCTCCAGACTTTTTACTTTTACCTCACACGACTGAAATGGCGATGCAAAGAAAGTACAACTGCTAGTGGATAAGGCTTCGTTTTTTTGTCTCAATGGTGTTTAACGTCGTTTTCAACATTACTTCAGCTATATCGCGGCGGCCAATGCACCTATCCATGCTTTCCTTCAGTTTCTTTTAACAGTACTTCGTGCAATATTGTTCCCAAGCCAGTCACCTCTCTTCCCACGTAACCATCATCGTAACAATGATCAGTGAGAGAAGAATGAATACTGTCGCAATGACCATCACCCATCCTCGGAAAGAGATTGACCGAGCTGGAGATCGAATCGGTGACACACGCCCCCCTCCCCCCCCCCCCCCTCCCAATGTCCTACACATTACCGACTGAGCTACCGGTCTCGGACGAAAAAAGGCTTCTTTTCCTATTTTTGCAAAAAAAAAAAAGAACTCTTCACATACAAAACTTTGACACTAAACCATTAACCAGACCACAAAATGTTACACCTATCCAAATTGAAAGCATTTGCAGACAGTAAATTCAACGAGGCCAACAAGAGCAAATTTGTTTCAGGAGGGGTACAAAACAGTGTAGGAAAAGAAGAAAATGCTTGTTTCAAACATTTCATCCATTTTCCACAATGTTTTCAAAGGCGTTTGACATTTGGGTCGTGTAAACACGGAATGCTTTGTAAAACTTAACCCCTTCACTTTTTACCAAACGACAGAATTATGGACTTCACCAAATTGAAAGCATTTGCAGACAACAAATCAAATGTAGTCCAAAAGAAGATTTCTTTCTTTGAAATGGTAGAAAACATTGTGGGAAAAAGGAGAAAATGCTGGTTACCAGCATTTTCTTCTTTTCTCACAATTTTTTCAAAGGCTTTTTTCTCAGGGTAGCCCAGATTTCTTTCATTGAAATGGTGGAAAACATCACGGTAAAAGGAGAAAATGCTGGTTACCCACATTGTTTTCAAAAGGCCTTTATCTCAGGGTCGTTTAAACCAAGGATTGTGTGGTAAACGGTTAAGCTGCTAAATAGATGAAATAAAATTTTCATTCACAAGTAAAAGCCCAAATAATGCGATTTCAAAGTTGATTGCACCGGGAAAGGAAACAGTATCGGACAGTGTAGATCTAAGATCAGACTGCACGTTCTGTGCCGTCTGATTTGATCTACACTGTCCGCAAAAGGTCCTTAAGTCGCGCTTAGCAGGTTAAAAGAATTGAGAAAGCTGTTCCTCCTAGGACACAGTAACGATTAATACTGTACTAAAGTGACCACTAGTTTTAAACTTTAACCCAGTCTGGAAAGAAAGGAAAATACATTTGAGCCATGCTCTGTGAAAAAGGAGCTCAATGCATCTGCGAAAAGTATCGACCCAGGTCAGCCTGCGCAGTCCGCGCAGGCTGACCTGGGCCTAAACTTTTCGCTATTGGGTCAATTTTCTGTATGTCAAAGGACCATTCTACCTCACGATTCAGTCAGTTGTTAGGCAAAGTGGATTTTGTGGACCCATAATTAAGTGAAGTCTTGCCTGCTGCCAGAGCATGGCTCATTTTTATTGTGCATAAACCGAGTTCTACATTATCTATCAGGATACCATTAGCAGCATGGGGATTCTCATCCACCCCATCCCCCATTTCCAATAATGTAAGGGGGCAAAGATTACTGTTTTACCTTTCCTGACAGAGTGCGGCTAACTTGTTCAAAGTAGCAAATCACACAAACGTCCTAAATTGTTTCGATAGATATTTCTGGTGAAAAAAAAAATGCACTTTATGATATGTACTCTCGTCCCTAAAGCCACAGCGTGCGGAGCTCCGGTCTTGTGAAGACCATGGTCGCTGTAGCCGGGTCCAGCGTGGCTTAAAATGGCAATCTGTTATCTATCTTCGTATCATCGAACGGTACGCCAGATACAACGGGTACCAATTTAGTGTGGTTAAGCGGTGAAGGTATCGCAACCAAGAAGGTCCCCGATTCGATCCTTAATCGAGACGTTGGGCTTTGCATGGACGTGCCCTGGGTCTTACACTTACCTTTCATAAAACTTCGTAGATTTACGCCAATTTTGGGGGATTCAATATACACACATACGATCCCCATTTTACCCAAAGGTATGAACTGAAAAGTTATGCAAATATTAGCTCAAACTAACTTAACCTGTTCAGTGAAACTTGTTGTCAGACTTAATGCTTGCTTGCCTAATTTGCGTACGCAATTTCTTGCGTACACAGTTTAGTAAAAGGCAGCGCAAAGCCGCTAGCCGCTAGCTCAGTACTATTAAAACCCACGAAACGCATCGATAAGTGAGCTGGCGACGTGATATGGCTGAAAATTAATAATGTTGAAAGCGGCGTTAAACACCATCCAATCATTCAATCGCTGGAGACCCAACTGCCTTGCATGGTTTTCTTATTTAACCCATCTTATTTCAAAGCTATATGCATTTCACATCACACTTGAAAACGTTCTAGTTCATATTCTAAATTTAGAACTTATAAAAAATAACCTGTTATCTCCGGAGGAGGTCAAACCAATGTTAGACGTTAGAAGATTTGTTTTTCCTTTTAAAACCTATGACCACACATGCTTAATTTCAGAGAACAAACTTTAAAATAAATGAGCCATGCTCTGGTGAAAGGGGACTTACTGCATTTCCGTAATGCGTTATACCAAGCAAGTCATCACATGATCATGGATCCATAAAATCCATTTTTGTCCTACAACCGACTGAATCATGAGGCAGACTGGTCCTTTGCTATGCAGAAAATTGGGCGAAAGCAAAAGGTTTCGGCTCAGGTCAGCCTGCGCAGATTGCGGAGGCTGACCTGGATAGATTTTTTTTTTTTTTTTTGCAGATGTATTAAGCCCCCTTTTCACAGAGTATCGCTCAAATACAAGTAGCACGAATTAAAAAAAAAAGGAAAGAAAGAAGATCTTAAATTTGCATTGAAACGGCATTTAACACAAATAAAAGGAAGCAATTGCACATTTAAAAAAAAAAAATGTTTTCAACAGTCTTCCAAAATATTTGAACCAAGCTCTGTGAAAAGCGGGCTTAATGCATCTGCGAACAATATCGATTCAGATCAGCCTGCAGAGTCCGCGCAGGCTGACCTGGGCCGAAACTTTTCGCTATTGGTCAATTTTCTGTACATTCAAGGACCAATCTACTTCATGATTTAGTCGCTTGTAAAAAAAAAAGGCTATTATGCATCCATAATTAGGTGATGTCTCGCTTGGTATTATGGATCACGGAGATACATTAAGCCCCCCTTTTGTCAGAGCATGACTCATTTTAAAAAGCTGGCCCTGTAATGAAAGAGACATAAAACTTTTATTTGTGAGGTAAATGGTTCATCATAATCGAACAATAATACTGCAGTGTGTGCTCAATGGCCAAACTAACTCCTAACTCTTTACCACACAATCCCGACTTTTAACGACCCTGTGGAAAAAAAAAAACTTTTTAGAGACATTGTGGGAACAGGAGAAAATGCTGGTAACCAGCATTTTCTCCTTTTCCCACAATGTTTTCTACCCTTCCCTGAACAAATTTCAATTTCGAATCTCATTTATTTTGTTGTCTGCAGTTGCTTTCAATATGGACAAGTCTAAAACTTTTCCGTTTGGTAAAGAGCTAACTGGACGACAAAACCTCAACCTTGCCCATAATGAAGGCTCGAGTGAAGAGATTGGTCTTGAAGGGTTGAAAACATTGTGGAAAAAGGAGAAACTGCTGGTAACAAGTATTTTCTCATTTACCCTGAATGTTGTTTTTTTTTTTTCAGCCTCCTTCATAGGAGTCATTACAACACGGGATCGTTCGAGAACAGGGTTAAGGGAAAACGTAGTCCATATCAGTTTTCTGTGAATTTTGCCCACCCTTTTCATTCAAGTGCCCGCTTTTAACAATTTTATTTCAGACTGAAAAAAAAAAACAGAAATTTTACTACACTAGTTTTTAAAATACATGCATGTATATGACTGTTCAAGCAAATACTTCGGATATCCGATATACTCAAATAAAAGTATGCTCGAGTTATCCAAGTGTTTACAATTAATTGATCACCCATTTAGTCGATGTCAGAAGACAAAATTTACGAACTGTCCATTTTGTAAGCATTTGTTGTTGACAACAAATTAGATGTGACTAAAATACTAGAATTGGTCTTTGTAGAGAAAAAAAAAACACTGTGGAAAGAGGAGATTATGATGGTTACGAGCAATAACCAGAAATGTTTTCACAAGCCTTCCATTTTGGGGTCTTTAAAACTCGGGATTGTTAGGCATGGGATTAAACTTTAAAATGCATTATACCAAGCAGGTCGTCACATAATTATGGATTTAAATTTCCATCCAACAAAAAAAGCCAGATATTGCAACTTAAAATTACTTTTCCCTTGAAAATTTCTCACCAGAAGGGGCAGTGTAGATCCAAAAGCAGAAAGCACGTTTTGTGCAGTCTGATCCTGATCATCACTGTCAGCAAAAGCCTCTTTAGTCGCGCTCAGCAACATAAAGATCATAGAAGGTAAGGACAAACGATAAGGGGAAATATCAGACCCCGCTTTAAGTTTTAAAGGGGACTTTCTAGATTTTCAAAATCAAAACAAACTTCAAAATGTGTAATCACTGAATTGAGTGAAGGAATAGCTAACAACCCATCAATAAATAAGGTAGAAAAGCGTGAGAAAAAGACCAATTTGGATGGTATATTCTTAACTGGATACGTCATCAATGACACGCTTCGATTAAATGGAAACATATTCAAATAAGCTCGAAGACGTCATATATGATGTCATAATTACTGATCCGTTACCGATTGCAAATTGACTAACCCGTTATTTCAACGTCAAAATTCAAAATTCAGTCTTTTTACTGAATTTAACCATCATCTTTACGGACTTTACGGCTGCATAAAAGAAATATAGTTTGTAGTAGATCTATTTATATTTTTTACTAGACATTTTGATGCACAGCAAAAAAGAAGAAAAAAAAAATAAATAGGTCTCTTTAATTGCGCACTGTGCAGTCTACTTACATAATGAGCATTCTCTGTTAGTAACTTGATGTTATGCATATTGGGAAAAAAAATGCAGCGTTCATAAATACTCATGCGTGCACATTTAAGCCCCTATTAAATTACTATACTGCATACTTCTTTTTTTAACCCTTCCCCAAACAATCCTGAAATTTCAGGACCACGAGAAAAATAGGCTTTTGAAAACAATGTGGGAAAAGGAGGAAATGCTGGTAACCAGCATTTTCTCCTTTTCCCACGGTGTTATTTTGCACTTTAAAAGACATCGCATAACTTGAGCAGCATTTTATTTGATGTGTGCAAATTCTAAGTTTAATATGGAGCCTGTTTTTTTTTTACGTCTAGTGAAGGGTAAATATATTGCATGTTGGAACAGAGTCAGCGTCATATTATTTCTTTCTCCACCAATCAGGGTCCATAATAACCCTTGAGCAGCCGGGTGCGACTTATTACTACTGCGGAAAGTGTATATCAAGATCAGACTGCATCTTAGATCAACACAGTCCAATATCTTGCGAAGTATTTTTTGCTTTAAAAGAGCACTGTAATTGTAATGTTTGGGTCTGTAGTGCCAACTGAGAATGTCTCATTAATTTGAGCTATGCTCTGTGAAAAGGGGGTTTAATGCATTTGCAAAACGTATCGACTCATGTCAGCCTGCGCGATCCGCGCAGGCTGACATGAGTCGAAACTTAATACTATGGATAAATCTTCTGCATGTCCAAGGACCTTTCAACCTTATGATTCAGTGGTTTGTTATATATCAATATTTTTGATATTATCAATAATTATGTGACGACCTGCTTGGTATAATGCATCACGGAGATGCATTAAACCCCCTTTTGCCAGAGAGTGGCTCATTTGTTTGGGACTTAAAAGGGGTAAAGAACAAACATTCAAATTCTACAGTAATCAGTTCATCATCAAAACCTATGTTGTGGGTAAGTGTATAATTCGCAACGATGAACGATCTCATTAGAACATCAACAACATAGGCTTTGGTGTGGAACGTCTTCACTGATCAATGCCTGAAAAAAAAAATCCAGGTGGCCTTGAAAACATCCTTAAAATTATGAAAAATTAATGTGGTTAAGGTAAAATAATTGTGGAAACATTGCTGTGCAAAGGATCGACGTTGAAATTTTTACTATCACTTTAGTTTCATATACAATCACTTGATGGTAGAAAAAAAAGGCAATGCATATTTCAAAATCTTCCACAGCTATCGTGAAGCCGGCTAAGGTATTTTATAGTGTAAATCCTTCAGCTGCTAAGCCCGACTCACTGACCTTTTGCGGACAGTGTAGATCAAGATCATACTGCACAGAATGTGCAGTCTGATCTTGAATCTACACTGCCCGATAAGGAGACATTTTTCTCCAATGAACAAGTTTGAAATAACATTATTCGGGTTTTTACTATCGGCTAGAAATTTTCATTTAACTTATTTAGCAGGATAAGGGTTAAAATACGAGAGAAGGAAAAAATAATCTAGTATTCAGGTAGAGCTAACACCCTGAATGTGGTCTAGTCTTAACGACGAAAGTATCCATTTTTTTACTAATCAAATAACATGTACTCTGGTGGTCAGCACACTTGTCCTTCCAAAATTATTAATTTTCTACACAACATTCCAAAGTTAATAGAACATCGTGGAAAAAGTAAGTGTCACTTATCAACCAATCTGGAATTCAGATAGGACGGGCACTCTCGCAATGTGTCTCGTAATCTCCTAACGACGAAATTATCCCATCCTGTCGCTAATCAAATAGCGTGTAATCTAGTGGTCAATACACATTGTCCTGTGTGTTCTAGATAGTGATATTCTAAAGCTCACAGAACATCGTGAAGAAAGCATAAGATACACAAATCTTTGAGATGCTGTGCCTAGAAAGCGCTCCTTCTGCAATGTTTATTTTTTGCATGTAGTCCATAACATAGGCAAGAAAAGTTTATTCTTGAACTGCTAAATAAATTAACCCTTGTCCTGTCAAATGGCTTAAACAAAACTTTCAAGTCGGTAGTAAAAACACGAATAATTTTATTTCAGACTTATTTTAAAGAGAAAAATACCTCCTTATTGGACGGTGTAGATCCAAGATCAGACTGAACATTCTGTGCAGTCTGATATTAATCTACACCATCTGCGAAAGACAGTGAGTCACACTTAAAAGCTTAAGGGTTAAAATAAAATGTCCCTGCCAATAGTAAATTATTCAAAGATCTTTTCAACGAAGAAAAATCCCACCGTATCGGACAGTGTAGATATATGATTAGACTGCACATTCTGTGGAGTCTGATCTTAATCTACACTGTCTGCACAAGCGTTATTAGTCGCGCTTTACAGTTAAAGTGTCAAGCATTAAACGGTAACTATATTTACCCACAATGCAGAATGTAGAATGTCGTCTGCTCAGCCTGTCACATTTAACGCTGATCCGGTCCCTCACTTTTCGTCCGATCTTCTATTCTATCTACTTTTCCTTTTCAGACAAACCATGCTCACAGGATTTTAACGTCTACACATAAAATAAACCCAGCTCGACAAAACTACAGCATATATGCTCGATAAAGAAAGAAAAAAAATCTAAAAAAAAAACGGTCACGTGATTTCTCTTTTCAAGTTACAGACGAAAAAAAAATCTAAAAAAAATATGGCGAAGCTAATTTCCGGTCGATTTTTTTCCTCCCCTTTTCCCGACTAATAAAACCTGGAGAAATATCTAGCGTTGAAAAATCTTTTCGTGTGTGAAATATTTTTTTTCTATGTTTTTTATTTCGAATGTTTTCTTTTACCCTTTTACTTCTTTGGCATTATATGGAATAAAATGCAAAATTTGAACAGAGAGATTTCAACAAAACAGATGCCATTACCAATAATTCTTTTAGCTGACCTTGCATAGTAAGACAGCACTTCTGTCTGTGTTGGAAAAGTAGCCAAACATGTCACAACTGTACCCTACATTTGTAACGAATTAGTTAAATCATTCGCTATGAGAATATATTAATCTTGTGAGAAGGATTTGGAAAAAAAAAAATACGGTATTTTTTTTAGTCTTTCTTGCGTTCTTGTTCAGTCAAGCGTTATTTCTTTGTAGTTTAGTGGGTTTATTTGGAGGGCACGTCAGATTTTTTTTTTCGTTCGTATTTTTTTTAAAAACTTGTATTGTTGGTGTATAAGATTACTTTTATTTGAACCATGCTCTGGCAAAACAGAGTTTAATGCATGTCCAAGCAAGTCATCAAAGAATTACGGATCCATATAATTATGGATCCATAAAAAATCCATTTCGTCTAACAACCGTCTGAACCCTGAGGCAGAACGGGTCTTTGACATGCAGAAGAAAATCGACCGATAGCAAAAAGTTTCGACCCATGTCAGCCTGCGCGAACCGCGCAGGCTGACATGGGTCGATACTTTTTGCAGATGCATTAAACCATCTTTTCACAGAGCATGGCTCATTTCGAATCGCTGAAATTAAAAAAAAAAAAACAGCAACTAAAACGAGCAGATTTATTTATTTGGAGAAACTTCACAAATGAAAGTGCAAAATAATGTCTTTTCCCATTGAACGCTTTACCAGACGACAAAATTTCAGACTTGTCCAAATTGAAAGCATAAGCTGACAACAAATAAAAATTTGCTGAAATGTTCGTAACTGTCGGTAAAACGTTAGAAAAACATTGTGGGAAAAGGAGAAAAATGCTGGTTACCTGCATTTTCTCCTCTTCCCACAATGTTTTCAGATGCCTTCTTCATCTGGGTCAGGAAAAAACATGATAGTTTGGTACAAAAGTTAATTAAATATAACAGATTTTCCGAACAGGAATCGGGAACCTTGCACACAAAAGGCTCAGTCGCAAAATATATGAACTGTGCTCTGGAAAAAGGGGGCTTAATACATCCCCGTGATACATAATACCAACCAAGACATCACATGATTATGGACCCCCTGAAATCCATTTTGTCTAACAACCGACTGAATCACGAGACAGAATGGTCCCTTGACAAAAAAAAAATTAAAGACAGCAAATAGTCTAACAACCGTCTGAACCGTAGGTTAGAAAGGTCCTTTGACATGCAGAAGAAAATCGACCAATAGCAAAAAGTTTCGACCCATGTCAGCCTGCGCAGTCCGCGCAGGCTGACATGGATCGATACTTTTTGCAGATGTGTGAAGCCCCCTTTTCTTAGGGCATGCCTCATATATCGTGCATCACAATGTACCCAACCAGAAGGAACAGGGTGTCCCTTAACATGACTAAGTACTGGTTTACCTCTGATCCTTTTATGCAGTCTTTGATCCAGCCCATATTATGATTATCTAAAGCCAAATAAATAGAAAATACGGGCTGCAAAAGAGGAAGTTACCTCTTATAAAATCAACTTCACGATACAAAACTACTGTAGACCGAAGAATTACAAAATAAAATAAAGTTTGGTTTCTGCTGTAAGGCCCATCACTATTTATTTTGCAACATTTCACCTATGGTATACTTCTTGACTATTTTATGCCGGTATTTTACATGTCTTTTGTATGCTCCAGCTGAAGCTTAAACACTTGACCTGCTGCTCTTAGGGCGAGTTTCTTTATCACCACGGCAACCGAGGCTCTTTCAAAAAGACGGTACCCGAAAAAAAGCAGAGTGACAAAACGACATGAACCAAACTCCACACACAAATATAATTCCAGTTGGACTGTCACAGATCTGCGAGTATGACAGAATTCTAACCCGCAGACTTTCAAATTTGCTCCAGGTAAAAAGCGGCTTGGTCAATTTCTTTCCGAGGATTGATGATAGTCATTGCGACAGGATTCATTCCTCTCTCACCGCTGACCATTGTTTCGACGATGGTTATGTGGGAAAGCAACCAGTGGCTTGGAAAGAATATTGTGCGGAGTACTGGTAAAAGAACTCCAGGAAAGCATGGATAGGACCACTGGCCGCCGCGATATAACTGAAATAATGTTGAAAACGGCGTTAAACACCATACAATCAATCAGTCAATCAATCAATCCAGTTAAAAAGCAGTGTGCATAGTTTGCAATATCAATACTTTTTTGGTGAAAATGTCAGACAAAATTGGTGACAATGTAGATAAATTCTGTGCAGTCTGATCTTGAATCTGCACTACCCATTAAAGCAAGTGAAGCTGTCGCGACTCGGCATAATAAAACTTACTGAGGTTTTTAACCCTTCACCACATAATCCCGACTTTTAACGACCCTAAGAAAAAAGCTGGTAACCAGCACTTTTTCCTTTTACTACAATGTTTTATACTTTTTCAGGAAAAAAAATCGTCATTTGGGCCACACTAAATTTTTGGTGTTAATACCTTTGAATTTGGACAAGTAAAAAATTGTATCGTTTTCTAAAGAGTTAAAAAAAAAAGACTAGCTAAAAATAGGCAAGAAAAAAAAAACCTCTGGCCCAGGTAAGAGCGACCAGTTACCTCAGTGAATCGATATTACTAACACAATGGAAGGTCATGAATCGAATTAATACCCACAATGGACAAAACTTTAATTTAAAATTCAAGTTGACCAGTTCATGTTCTCACACCCTTTATTCCTTCAACAAATACTAACATTAACCCTTTCCTAAACAAGCCCTGGTTTTCACGTGTCTGCAATACAAGTCTTTTGAAAACACTGTGGGAAAAGGAGAAATTGCTCGTAACGAGCAATTTCTCCTTTTCCCAAAGTGTTTTCAACCCTTTTTGAGACTGAGACCTTTCTGTCATTTTCATCAAATTTAAAATTGTCGTCTGCAAACTCTTTCAATTTGGACCAGTCCAAAATTTGTCGTTTGGGAAAGGGTTAAATTCCTTTGCCCTGTTCTACGTTGTCCGGTACTGGCTCGTGTTGGGGAGGTTTCTTTGGCGTTCAAGGATGAAGGGTTGACATATTAATGTAGCAAAGAAAAAAAAAAAACGGTAAGTTTGGTGGTGAAACATGTTTTACGCCGCTTTCAACCTTATATCAGTCATCTAACGGCGACATGTGGCTTATTCAGCTGTGTTCCGAGTTTCAGCAGTTCCTTACTATGGCTCTGAAGTGTCTCGCCCAAGTTGTTAGGTCCGAACGACCTCAGACAATCATTGCCGTGTTCTGCGGGGTCCAGCACAGATTGTTGCGATGTTTTCTTAACCTTCGCGTCCGGGATCGAAGGACGGCCATTTTGCTGAAGAATGGAAAGCTTCATGGAAGTGTTGCTGAGCTCCATCTAACACAACCTGTTTTTTTCTTCTGCAGGGCCCGGCATAGACAGATTTACTGTAAACGTTTGTCCTCCTTTGTGTCCGTTAGTACAAGAATAGCGCAGCAATCTGCCCTACAGTGTTTCGATAAAGTGCATAGGCTGCATAGGTTTTACACTGCTTTCAGCATAATTTCAATCAATTCACAGCTCTTTAACACTTTTACCAAACAACAAAAATTTTGACTCGTCCGAATTCTAGGCAGTTACAGACGACAAATAAAATGTAACCGAACTGATGAGACATGTCTCTTAAAGGGTAGAAAAACGTGGGGAAAGGAGAAAATGCTGGCTACCATCACTTACGCCTTCTTCACAATGTTTTCAGAATCCCTATTCCTCGGGGTGAAAAAACCCAGGATGGTGTGCGAAATGGTTAATTCGAGCTTTCACTGTGAGAAACCAACTTTCGGCTGTCGAACAGTAGTGCCTTTCAACATTATATTGTCTTGTTACATGTGCGGCCGGCCAAGATCGAACTAGAATTTCTGGGCCACAAAACCCTCGTTGTCTGAGAGCACGAGGTCTAGACTTCTGAGTATTTTTATGCAGCACCATTTAGTGAAACTCTATCAAGATGTTTTTTTTTTCAGTGCCAAATTTATGACTTTGGCATCTTTCTACTGCTGGAAATAAAATCCATTGACACTTAGAAAAAAAGTATCTTACGGGTTTGACTGTGCAAGCGAAAGGGAAAGTTCAGACCGCACATTCTCTTGATCGTTGACGTCAGCAATAGGTGCCTATTTTTGCCTGTGGTACTAAAGGCGTTATATTATATATGAGTCATGCTCTGTGAAAAGGGTGCTTAATGTATCTGCGAAAAGAATCGACCAGGTCAGCCTGCGCAGTCCGCGCAGGTTGATCTGGTGCGAAACTTTTCGCTATGTATCTATTTTGTGTATGTCCAAGGACCATTCTACGTCATGATTCATTTGGTTGTTAAAAAAGGTGGCTATTATGGATCCATAATTATGTGATGGCTTGATTGGTACATGGTGCATCACAGAGATCCATTTAAAAATGGCCTCGTCCCAAGGGTCATACTTATTTTTCTACCCTTTTGAAATATATAGGAATAGAAATGATTAAGTCTAAATGAAACTGTAAAGCCAACAGATCTGAGTCCGTAGTCATCAACCATTCTTAAGAACAGTCTCTGTTTTTCAAATTCGAAAGTAACACAACTTCTGATTGGCTAAACCGTTTGGTTTAGCCGATCAGAAATTGTGTTGCTTTCTAAATCTGGAATAAAAAAAAAATATTCTCAAGAATGGCTGGTGAATACGGGCCCTGATAATTTTTTTACGACGCGTCCTCACTGATCCAGTATGTCTGTTTTATAAAAATGACTGGATTTGCTCCTGGTGTCATACGGATTTTTTTCATACGCTTTGAAGACATTTTTTCGGAGATACATGGCCTGTAGCCTTGATGTTTGATGTAGCGTTATCCTATTGTCTTTTATAAACGGTGGTTAAATTATCTCTGTGGAAACAAAGTCAGCTCCGCCGCGCGGTCATAATAGTTATATATTTAATTTTCTAAAGTTATATCTATCCATGTAGCAAAATGTTCAGAAATTATCCCGTCTTCTTGAAACAACAAGGATACCATTGACTGATTGATTGTATGGTGTTTAACGCCGTTTTCAACATTATTTCAGTTATATCGCGGAGGCCAGTGCACCTATCCATGCTTTCCTGGAGTTTCTTTTACCAGTACTCCGCACTATATTCTTTCCAAGCCACTGGCTTCTTTCCCATATAACCATGAATCCTGTCGCAATGACTATCATCAATCCTCGGAAAGAAATTGGCCAAGCCGGGGATCGAACCAGCGACCTCCTGTCCTAAAGTCCTGTACGCTTCCGACTGAGCTCAATGATATCATAGCCATTTAATGGGATAGTCCATCAACTGTTCAAAGTTCTATCTTGTCTGGAAACACACACACAAAAATGCTATTTTTGTACAGAATATCGTAATTTAACCCTTTACCACACAACTCCGAGTTTTAACGACTTTGAAAGAGAAGGCTTTTGAAAACATTGTGGGAAAAGAAGAAAATGCTGGTAACCAGCATTTTCTTCTTTTTCCACAATGTTTTCTACCATATCAAAGACAGAAATCATCATTTGAGCCACATTTAATTTGTCGTCTGCAAATGCTTTCAGTTTGGTCCATTCCAAAATTTTATCGTTTTGTAAAGAGTTAATGATCCTCCAACAAAGCTTCTGCCTTGTTCAAATATGTCCGTATCTACTTAGATTAGCGACCATAGTACCAGCCAATATGCTCCTCAATTATAGACATACCATTAACACTTTCGGTGCCAAATGAACTGAGCCTACTGCCCTCAAAGTCCGTATGTGTCTTTTTCTTTTCATTTGATTTTTTTTTTGTTGTTGTTGTCGTTGAAGATTACCACCAGATATCGGACGGCTTAGATCCAAGATCAGACTGCACGTTTTGTGCAGTCTGATCTTGATCTATGCTGTCCGCCAAAGCTATCCAGGGCGACACTGGCAGTGAAAGAGCTAATCCGTTACCACATATTCCCAAGTTTTACCAACCACGAGGAAGGAGGCTTTTAAAAAATATTGTGGGAAAAAGAGAAAATTCTGGTGACCAGCATTTTCTCCATTTTCCCACACTTTTATTTTCACTCTAAGACAAATCTGACCGTGTAAGTAATATATGAGCCATTCTATGTGAAAAAAGAGCCTCAATGCAACTCCGTGATGCATGATACCAAGCAAGCCATCACTGTCTTATAGATCCATAAAATTCGTTTTGTATAGCAACCTACTGAACCATGTACGGTCCTTTGACATGCAGAAAAATTACCAAAAGCAAAAGCTTTTCGTCCAGGCCAGCCTTTTTTTGCAGATGCATTAAGCCTCCTTTTCACAGAGAATGGCTCATATAGCCTGTCGTCTGAAAGTGCTTTCAATTTGAACAAGCCTAAAATTTTGTCGTCTGCCACAGAGATAACTAGTGCAAGTGACACACAGTAGAAACATCTGAAGGAACGCAAAGAGACAAATTTAAATGTTCACTCAGTAAAACATAGTAGGGTAAAACAGCAAATTGCTTGCAACAAGCAATTACTCTCTTTCCCACCCTGTTTTGGCAAGCATTTTAGTTCAGTTCGTAAAAGGAGTATTTTAGCCATGCTGGGGCAAAAGGGGTTTAATGTATCTCCAGCAAGTCATCACATAATTATGGATTCACAAAAACCATTTTGTCTAACAACCGGCTGAATCCAGGGGTAGATTTGTCCTTTGACAAGCAGAAAAACTTACTAAAAGCAAAAAGTATCGACACAGGTCAGCCTGCGCGGACTGCGCAGGCTGACCTGTATCGATACTTTTTGCAGATGCATTAAACCCCCTTTCCACAGATCATGGCTCATTTTAATGATAAAAAGGCTTACAAAACTGAGTCGTATAAGTGTCACTTTTGTTATCCCCAAACTTTTTTTGGTCCGGATACAAATTTGTCACTGCAGCTAGGATGTTCTATAAGTGGTATGATATGCACGGCCATCTTTCAGGACATAAATCATTCAAAAAGTAAATGCTTAGACAATTAGTGTATTGTCGATCCACCGGGCTACTCATCTGTCTGTCCGTCTGTCTAGATTTTGTAGATGAATTTAATAGTACAAAGTACACATTCGATTTATAATCGAACCAGGCAGTCCATCTCCCTGTCTGTCTTTTTTTTTTTTTTTTTTGTCTGTCTGTCTGTCTGTTGTCTGTCCGTCCGTCTGTCTGTCTGTCCGTCCGTCTGTGCTTCCGTCCTCCGTCCGTCTACCGCCCATCTGCCTTTTGTTTCGCCATCCGTTTGTTTGTTAGGAGACCCCATTGTTTCCTATTCTTATGCTTTCCCCTCACTCAGTCGACAAACAGTTTCCATTTTTAGCCTTTAAGGCTATGAGCGCATTGAAACTTGCAGGGAAAATTTAGTACAATGATTACTGAAGCCTCAATAAATTTTGCCTGATTCCCGAAAATAGGTTTTGATAAATCACATTTTGATTATTTTCTGATATGGAAAATTCAACATGCATACTTAATATGTTATGGTATGCTGTAACCGTGAAGGCCGGGTGTACAAGCCTAGTTGAACCCCCAGAAACTGCTAGAGAGTAATCCAAATTTATAGATATTTGATAGAAAAACTAAAGTTTTGACATTTTTCCCAGGTTTGTGGAAGGGGCGGTACACCAAGTATAACCCTATTCACTGTACCTTTATGCTGTTTCAGCAAAAAATCTGAAAGTATGGCATGATAGCGGGCTGTTTGAACACTAAGAGAAAATAACCTTCATCCGTGGATTTCATTTTAACTTCATTTTTGCGATTACTTTTAAATGGATTCCTTTACGTCAATAACAGTCAGTAGAGCATTTCAGGCTCTCTCTTGTTCATGTGTCACTCCGATGTCCCTAGATCTGTCACCAATTTATCGGTCAAATCTCGTCTCTCGTCTTACCTGTCAATTTATTCTGCAGCATTACTTGAGTCGTTCTCAGTTTCCTTACCACTCTCTCCGTCTGTCACTCTGTCTGTACCAACGGATTACACAACTGTAATGTAAGTGAGGCAGTCTCTGTTAAGTGCATTGGTTGCATGCCATGTTTTCATTTCATAATTAACATTTTACACGTGTAATTAAAGCACGTGCTTAAAGCTACTTGTTATTTACAGCAGGTCTAATTGTGCACGCATCATAAATTTACAAAATGAGAGTTACACCGAATACATGTATGGACTAATGTGCAATCATACTTCAGCTATAGAATTTAGAAGTAATGTGAGCCTCTCTTGCATTAGAGCAGAAGGAATGGCTGCAAAGAAGAATTGATTAATTAATTGATTGATTGATTGATGAACCTAGGAGCTTTAGATTACTAACTTTACATCTTGCCAACTCAGCCATGAGGACCTGGGCTGGCAAAGAACCACAGGTCCTTCGCTTATGGGTCGTTTTTCGAAGTGACTAGTTTACTTTTATTGTTGTTACATGCATCTGTCTGGCCCCGTATTCACCAACCATTCTTAAGAACGTTCTTAGTCTTGGTTTAGCCAGTCAGAGGTTGTGTTACTTTCAAATTTTGAAGATCGTAGAGAATTAGGCTAAGGATGTTCTTAAGAATGGTTGGTGAATACGGACCCTGGCTAAATCTGTGTAAAACGGGTCTTAAGGAAATGCACCATTAGTGTGCCGAACTATAATCTGTCTCGGGTCAGTCATGACACACTATACCGACAATGTCCTGGAAAGAATTTTTGACGTCGGGATCGTAAATAAACATTGGTTTTTGCCAATTAGATGTTGTATTACTTTAAATTTTAGAAGATTCTTGAGAATTAGACTGAGCACGGTTTTAACCAACCGTTCAGTATTATTTTCTTACCCCTGTTCCATATTTAGAAAGTAAGACATTTTCTGAATGGTTAAGTAGTTGGTTAAGCCAACCAGAAGTTGGCTTGCTTCGAAATTTAGAAAATTCTTGAGAATTAGACAGTGACTGGTCGGTATACGGGCTCAACATAAAATACTACTTTGGACCACCTTAAATTGCTAAAGAATAGTGAAACGGCGTAAAATGTCGTGAACAAACGTGGAGACCAAAATATGAGTAAGGTTAACTCCGAAGTGCAGCAGACGACGATTCTAGCAGATGTAAGGCAGCGACTGATTTATTCCTCTTTGTTTGATTGCCATCCTGAAACTTGCACCAGGCGACTATTTCAGTGCTCAAAGTGGGCAGCACTTTTACCCTTTACCACACAATTCTGACTTTTATCGACAGAGATAAAGAAGCTTTCTGAAAACATTGTGGGAAAAGGAGAAAATGCTGGTAACCAGCATTTTCTCCTTTTCCCACTATGTTTTCTACCCTATCAAAAACAAATTTCATCATTTGAGTCACAGTTGAATCGTAAACTGCAAATGCTTTCAATTTGGACTCCACCACATTTTTCTCATGTGGTAAAGAGTTAAATGCTAACTTTACCTTCATCAAACAATCACGTGTCTTCTACGATCCTGGCAATGAAGACTTGAAAACATCACTGGAAAAACTAGATGATGCTTTTTGAAAGACAAGCAGCATTCAATTTGTTGTCTACAAATGCTTTTGGTACGGACGAGTCTAAAATTTTGTCGTTTGCGAAAGAGATTTAACCCTTTACCAAGCTACCAAGTTTTAGACTTGCCCGAACTGAAAGCATTTGCAGATGACAAAATAGATGTGAACTCAAAAACTGAAATTTGCTTTTGGAAGGGTAGAAAGCATTGTGGGAAAAAGAGAAAATGCTGGTTACCAATATTTTCTTCTTTTTTTACAATGTTTTCAAAAACTTTCTTTCTCACGGTCGCTTAAACTGGGAATTGTTTGATAAATGGTTCAAAAAGACAACGAACTACATGTACATTGACAACCCTCACAGTTGCCCTCGGAACTGTTCTCTCTATTGTTAATGGTGTATGCAGTGCATTATTGCGGACCATTGCTGTTATTATTCTGTAACAAAAGCCGGCGACCATTTTGCACAACCGAATGTGTAAAACATCCAGCAATATTCAATATTTCTTTTATGTCTATTTTTTTTTTCTTCTCTTTTTTTTTATACAACTAAATGGCTTGTTTTTCTTGTGTGCATTTCGCATGACACCACAAAATACCCCTTCCTTCATGCATTTTTTAACCCTTTCCTAAACGGCAACCTTATCGCTATTCTAAATTGAAAACATCTCCAGACAACAAATCCAAAAGTGGTACAAATGAACTTAAGTTCTTTGACAGGGGAGACAACATGGGGGGGGGGGGGGGGATATAAGGCTGTTACCAGCACCTATTTCCACAATGTTTTCAAAAGCCATCTTCCCCAGGCTCGTTAAAATTCGGGGTTGTATGTGGCCTGAGTTCCAGTCCGATCATTTTTTCCTTTTTTATATTCGGAATTTACTTTGTCAAAAGTGACGTGTTTCACATTTTTGATAAAGTAAAGTCCGAATATATAAAAGGAAAAAAATGATCGGACCGGAACCCAGGCTAAATTGAACGGTAGAGGTTAAATAAGATACCGAGGACCTTAATTGCATTCATTAAGACCACTGCTAACGTCTTGACCGTCATGTGAAAACTTAGGTCCTCACGCAGCAACCGTTCAAAATGTTGTTCTAGGACTAACCAACTAGAACGTTCCTTCCCAGCCACTCAAATGGTTAGTCTTGGTATTTCGAACTAGATTTGAATTTAGAAATTTCGGATTTTTTTTTAAGTATGGATAAATACAAACAACTTATCGCTTAATTCGTGATTATGCTCAAAAGCATATCATATTGCCCATTATTTGTGAGTCATGCTCTGTGAAAAGGGTGCTTAATGCATCTGCAAAAAGAATTGCGGATTGCGCTGGCTGACCTGGGCCGAAACTTTTGCTTTTGGTCAATTTAATGCGTGTAAAGGACCAGTCTACCTCATGATTCAGTCAGTTGATATACAAAGTGGATTTTATGGATCCATAATTATGTGATGACCTGCTTGGTATAAAGCATCATAAAGATGCATTAAGCCCCCTTTTTGCCAGAGCATGGCTCACCTCAAAGATGGAACATAAGGATCTTCTTTTTTTTTTTGTCAGGAAAGATCAGAAATATACGAGCCATGTTCTGGCAAAAGGAGGCTGAATGCACCACCGTGCTGCATTATACCTATCAAGCCATCAAATAATTATGCATCCATATTAGCCACTTTTTTGTACAACCGACCTAATCAAGAGGTAGAATGGTCCTTGGACATACAGAAAATCGACCGATGGCGAAAAGTTTCGGCCCAGGTCGGCCTGTGCGGACTGTGCAGTCAGACCTGAGTCGATACTTTTCGCAGATGCATTAAGCCCCCTTTTCACAGAGCATGGCTCATATACTTGTTATGATTTTAGAATCATCACAGACTCTCATATTTTCTACATTGTTCAAAGGGAAGGGCCGAATCTAGGTTGCGAGAAATTCGAGCCCCACATGATCTGCGGGGTTTTTCGTGGGAGTGTCCTTGGGCAAGACACTTCAGAGCCCTAGCCTAGTGCTGGTGAAGCCAAGAAAATACATGAATATGTGAGCTGTCGCCGTGATATGACTGAAATAATGTTGAAAGCGGCGTAAAACACCATTCAGTCAATCAATCTTCTCGTGTAATGTACGTATATTGCATGAAATGCATAAAGATGGCAATAAAATTATTATTATGTTTAAATTAAATCAAAACCCGATCTCTCAGGGATCGAAGGGTTATTCTGTTACATGTAGGAGGGGGTTTATGTGTTTTGTAACCGATTGCATGTACGCATAAACTATTGAAGAATTTTTCCCACCAATTTTTATTTGAAGGATGCAAACGAAGCGTATATATACAATTACGCTTTTTAAAACTCTTTCAATACTAAATAGATAAGCTTCCTTTTTTCAAAAGCCACTATTACGCTCCCGCTGCCAGATGAAGAACCACTTTGATCATAAACTAGAAGACAGCTGTGGACAGTGTAGATCAGAGATCAGACTGCACGTTCTGTGCAGTCTGATCTTGATCTACACTGTCCACAAAAGCTTTTTGTGCCGTGTACAGTAAGGAAATGGTTAAGAAAGCGGAAAAGTAGCATGTTCGGTATAGAATTGATATTTATTCTTTTAAATAGAACTAGAACTGTCGCAAAGTGGACAAATATCCCAACCAGCACCTTGTCATTGAATCAGCTCACTCGGAGAATCGAGATGGTTTCCAAACCAAAAATCAGCCGTGACCTTGACCTTTCACCTATGTAACCCCAAAACAATATAAGGCACCTCCTTCGGTCATGAGCAGCCGTGACTTGTATAAAGTTTCAGGGCCTAGGTCAAACGGCTTTTGAGTTAGAACATGGAAATGATTTTCTAACAAGGTTCATCCGTGCCCTTGACCTTTGATCCATGCGACCTAAAAACAATAGGGCACCTCCTTGTGTCATGAGCAACACCTGCAGGGTCCTAGGTCATATGACTTTAAAGATAGAGCACGGAAACGATTTTCAAACAAAGTTCACAGGACGGACGGACAGATGGACGGACGGACGGATGGATGGACGGACAGACATAAATACATGGTGAAACCAGTATACCCCATCTACTTCGTAGGTGGGGGTATAATTAAACAAACGTTTCAAGCAAGTAGTTACAATTCAAACATTTCGATTTCAAGGTTCTTTTCTTCGGAAAAACCATACCGTGATCAGACAGTGAAGATTCAGGATCAGTCTGCACGTTCTGTGCTATTTCGAAGTCGTCTGGGATCGTCGATGTCGTGCATTGTGTAGGAGGGTGTATACCCAAGATCAGACAAAACGTTAGATAAAGCTGTAAAAAATGAGCCGTGAGGGTTCAATGAGCCGTGAGGGTTCAATGCATTTGAGCCATGCTCTGTGAAACGGGGGCTTAATGCATTTGCGAAAAGTATCGACCTAGGTCAGCCTGCGCAGTCCGCGCAGGCTGACCTGGGCCGAAACTTTTCGCTATTGGTCAATTTTCTGTATGTCAAAGGACCAGTCTGCCTCATGATCAAGTCGGTTGTTAGATAGAATAGATTTTATGGATCCATAATTATGGGATGACTTGTCTGGTAGAATGTATCACGGAGATGCATTAAGCCCCCTTTTGCCAGAGCATAGCTCATTTCCATGATGCATTATACTAAGCAAACCGTCACATGGATACGGATCTAAAAAATCCATTTTGTATATCAATCGACTACATCATGAGGTACACTGGTCCTTTTGATATACAGAAAAAAATTGTCAAAAGCAAAAGGTTTCGACCCAGGTCAGCCTGCACAGACTGCGCAGGCTGACATGGGTGTATATTTTTACAAATGCATTAAGCCCTTTTTTGCACAGAGCATGACTCAAATAAAATGGACATTTCATGTAAACGGTTCAAAGAAAAGACAAACCCAAAATTACTAATCTAGAGCTGATTGCGTCGGAACACCTTACTCGCGTAGAGTATCGGACAGTGTACAACGAAGATCATACTGCACGATTTCTGCAGTCTGATCTTCATAAAACGTTTCTACAAAAACATCTTTATCTCTTATCACACTGTCCCATGTTTTTAAGGGTCTTAGGAAAATTGACTTTTGACTTTTGAAAACGTCGTGGGAAGGGGGAGGGGGGCGGGGAGAAAAGGCAGGTTTCCAAATTTTCCTCTTTTTCTCACCATATTTTCCTCTCTTTCAAATACGAATCCAATACTTAGAGCCAGATATGCATTGACACATGCAAAAGCTTTCAGTACGGGCAAGCCCAAAACTGTGTCGTGTACAGGAGTTTTAACCCATAGAGAGCTTAGCATAACTCAACCCTTTACCACACAATACCTGAAAAAAAAGCCTATTGAAAACATTGTGGGAAAAGGAGAAAATGCAGGTAACCAGCATTTTCTCCTTTTCCCACAATGTTTTCTACCCATCCCAACACAAAGTTCAATTTCTGAGTCACATTTATTTTGTCGTCTGCTAAATACTTTCAATTTAGACAGGTGTTATATTGTCGCTTGGGAAGGAGTTAACTTGTTGACAGAGTCAATGAAAGTCAGTATCAGACAGCCTTTTGCAAACAGTGAAGATCAAGATCAGACTGCACAGATAGTGCAGTCTAATCTTTGATCCACACTGTCCGCTAATAATGACACGTTCTGCCAAAAAGCACCCTTGAAATTTCAATGCCTTGGTCTTTTTTCCTGATTACATCTATACAGTGCTTCGAGGGTTAACTACGGCAGTGCCAAACATATATTCTCGACCCTTTTCAACGGCTGAAAAACACTAAGCTGAAACTCAAGAAGATTTCTGTCTAATAGGCTTGACTAAACAAGCGGACGGTATATATCCAAGATCAGACTACACGTTCTGTGCAGTCTGATCTTGATCTATGCCGTCCGCAAAAGCCCCGGTTTTAGCCCATGGCACGGACAGGGTTAAGTATGTTTGTCTGGCCAAGGGTAGGTTTACTCTATAAATAACCAGACTGCATAAATGCATGGAGAGAAATACAAGCGCTGTACAGTAACAAAAAATCGATTGTGCAGTGAGGAAAAAAATGCACAATGTATTCTGGCGTTTACGGCTCAGCTGTCAGGGAGGTTTTTTTTTTCTTTTTCCACACTCAGACGTTGAATTCCATTTCCTTTGTCTCTTTGGAACTGTAGCTTGCTGGGGTGATTTGTTTTTTATCTCTGTGTTAATTTGGGCAAATATGGTCCACCAGATTTCAGTATTCAGCTGGGAATGAATTCGGGAGAGGGTGGGGAGGGGGTGAGAAACAAGAGAGACTCACACAGAGAGCAGGAGAGCATAGAGAGAGCAGACAGAGAGAAGGGGGAGAGAGCGAGTGAGAGAGAGAGAGAGAGAGAGAGAGAGAGACAGACAGACAGACACAGACAGACAGGCAGGCAGGGAGATAGACGGACAGACAGAGAGACCCTTACTTTAAACAATTTGGAAATACATGTACATGCATAAGCTGCCACTCGTTAGAACTTGGCCGATTCCGTAACTACAAAGAACTAAGTTTGCCGAATGCATTAGCTGCATGTCGCGATCACTGGGTTTGTATCAGAACAATACTTAGACTTGAATTGATGATGATTCTAAACTCAAAGGCTAGCCATGGAACGAGACGTTGTCGCTCGGCTTATTAGATTAGTTACCTTTAGTTTCAAAATGGTGGCTTACATTTATATTAATCCGAATATATGGATGATTGGAACATTTATCTTATCTAGCCTAACCTTGTATTTGAGTCATTGTCTATGAAAGGGGGGTTAATGCATGTGCAAAAAGTATCGACCTATGTCAGCATGCGCAGCCTGCGTAGGCTGACCTGTGTCGAAACTTTTTGCAAGTTTGTAAATTTTCTACATGTCAAAGGTCCGTTCTACATCATGATTCAGTCGGTTTTGAGACAAAACGAAGCCATATTAGGCGACGACTTGCTTGGTATAATGTAGTATGAAGATGCTTTAAGCCCCCTTTTCCTAGAGCACTGCTCATTTATATCTAAAAATAATGCTGTTGAAGCTACCTTCATTAGATCTGTAATGATTTCTGCTGCAGCTGTTACTCAAATCTATACCGGAAGACAAAATTTTATACTAGACCTAACTGAAAGCATTTAGAAACGACAAATTAAATGTTCCTGAAATGGCGGTAATTGTCGTTAAAGGGGTCAAAAAAATCTTGTGGGAAAAGGAGAAAATGCTGGTTACCAGCATTGTATTCTTTTCCCACATTGTTTTCAAAAATTGTAATGTTTTCGTCTATGGCGCTGAAAGGGTTAATGCTTTACCAAACTATAAAATTTAGGACTCAACCAAAGTGAAAGCATTTGCAGACAACAAATTAGATGTAGTGCAAATGATGATTTCTGTCTTTAGTAGGGTAGAAAACAATGTGGGAAAAGAACAAAATGTTGGTAACCAGCATTTTCTCCTTTTCCTACAATGTTTTCAAAAACCTTTCTCTTCAGGGTTGTTAAAAGTCGGGATTGTATGGTAAAGGGTTGAAACTGCATTTACGGGGATTTTGTTTTTTTGTAAAAACATAAATAGTTTGTTTGCCTATTATACTAAAGTCGAGGCAGGCAAATGCACATCAAATACTTCGTTGGCCGTGCCTATTTAAAGCTTGTGAAATTCTGACGAAGAAACTGTTGATAATAAGTAATTTATCCACTAGTCACGGTACTTGTATATTTTACATATCATTATGTGGAACAAGGTATGCGGGAGGGATTTTCCCCCACTGCACTATAAACGCAACGATTGCATGTTAAATGGAGCATGCATAAGAAGCGACACATTTGCAGCAACGTGATGCAAGATTGAAATAGATTTCTTGCTGCGTAATAAATATGTAACTGTGCAGTTAGCAAGAGGTCATTTAATAAAAGTGGTCTCTCATTCAAACATGCAAGTATGACTTTTCCTTTTTCCACGAAATAAGAAAGCCATACTTGAGTGTTTGAATGAGAGACCACCTTCATCAAGCGACCTCGTGAGTTAAAGGGACATTACTCAAAACTTCATTTTTTAGAAAATCTTAACAAATACTTAATGTTTATACGTGGGCAAATACGGCTTTTGAGTTAACCCTTTACCACACAGTCCCGACTTTTAACCACCCTGAGAAAGAAGCATTTTGAAAATATTGTGGGAAAAGGAGAAAATGCTGGTTACCAGCATTTTCTCCTTTTCCCACAGTGTTTTCGACCCCATCAAAGACACGTTCCACAATTTGAGCAACATTTAAATAGCCGTCTGCAAATGCCTTCAATTTGGACAAGTCTACATTTTTGTCGTACGGTAAAGAGTTTAAATTGTAGATGGAAATACAGGTAGAAAATACGAGGAATCGTTGAGGTTTTTTTTAAAGGATTTACAAAGGATAAATAGATCTATATTTTTAACCCTTATGGCGCCGAATGAATCCGGCACTGGGCATTTTCAGTCTAGAAAAAAAGACCGAGATAACTGCAGTTTCGCCGAAGCTTTTTCTATCTGAACTGTTGCAGTAAATCGGACAGTGTAGATTAAGATCAGACTGCACGTTTTGTGCAGTCTGATCTTCATCTACATAGGCCGCAAGGGCATCAAAACTAATCAAAGGCGCTCTAACGGTTAACACGCGACCATGTCATTTGCCTCCACAGCTCAGTTGGTAGAGTGGCAAACTATGGTTTTGAATCGTGGGTTCGAGTCCCAACGGAGACATAATTTCCCCTTACTAAATTTAACTCTTAGGCTGCTAAGCACGACTCACTGACCTTTTGCAGACAGTTTAGATCAAGATCAGACCGCAGAGAAAGTGCAGTCAGATCTTGGATCTACATTGTCCGATAAGGAGATATATATTCCCCCCAAAATACCTTTGAAATGGCAAAATTTGGGTTTTTATTATTGGCTTGAAAATTTCTTTTCAATTATTTAGCGGGAAAGGGGTTAAAATGACTACGCCCTAACGAATTTTTTCTTGCACAATGTCAACTTTCTCACCCTACAAAAGTTAGTTTAACATCCAGTTTAATACCCGCCTTGAACTTTGTCGCTGCCCACCAAATAAATTTGAATAATTTCGCGGTTTAAAAGTAGATTTGCACCGAAACTGAAAATGATTTCGAGCATATTACAGTATAAGGTTGCAGGAGGTGTTAATTCTTTGCAATCTTTGTAATTTCCCAAATCGAAATGACCACAGAAACAAACCTGCATTGACAACTAGCTGTTTCTGGAAGCCATGGGCTGATCTGTTTGTAAACCCTTCAAGAGCAAAATAAACCAAGCACATATTTTTGGTCTAGGGGGAAAAGACCTTAAAAGTGCATTATAAATGTTTTTCGTGTCAAGAATATCTCAGCAAAGCAAGCAGTGTAGAATAAAGATCAGACTGCACGTTTTGTGCAGTCTGATCTTGATTTACACTGGCCGCACAGGCAACTAGTTTTTTAATGCGCTTTTAAGGGTTCGCATATATATGAGTCAATTTCCCTGTGTCATAACATCGCTGTTGCTGTCAAAAAGTAGTGCATATTAATTTTTCACTCGATCATTACTTTGCCATGAGTCTGATCACTTGTGATTTTTCGTGGAAGTGTCCTTGGGCAATACACTTCAGAGCACTAGCCTGGTAACTGGTGAAACCTATGAAATACGTGAACATGTGAGCTGTTGGCGTGGTAGGCCTATGACTGAAATGTTGAAAGCGTGGTAATGTTGAAAGCCGTGTAAGACACCATTTTATCAATCAATCAATCAATCAACAAACCAACCACTTGTGACGAAAGAGATCAGCTTGTGACGAAAGAGATCTATTTACAAGCACCAACATTTACATATGTAAAGGGAGAACAACACTAATATCCCTTCGATTTTCAATACGAGTTATTTTCCTTGTCACATTTTAATAATCTACTTATCCTGAGAAAATTTAGGGTGTCATTGCCCCGTTTTCCTTTAACGCTATTCAAAGCAATCCAGTGATTCAACGTCCATTATGGGGAAGCCTTTTGAAAATATTGTGGGAAAAGGAGAACATTCTGGTTACCAGCATTTTCTCTTTTCCCCACAATATTTTCTATCGTTTCAGTGACAAATTTTATTATTTCAGCCATTTCTAATTTGTCGTCTGCGAATGCTTTCAGTTTGGCCAAGTCTTAAATTTTGTCGTCTGATAAAAGATTTAAAGAGCAATTCATGATAACTATGTTTTGTTTTATGTCGAATAAAAGTTCATTGCCCTCGACCATGTGCAAGCTTTATCTTCCAATTCATATACATATATATACTTTAAAGTGAAAATAATAACTTACATAGCTACACTGGGGAGAGTGTAGTCAAGATCAGTGCACACACTTTTCAGCCTAATCCTGGATCTGCCCTACACTTTGTGAAATCAGTCCATTTTAGCCATTGCAATACCTGGACGTAAACTGCATCCTGGAGAATAAAGGGCTTCGCTCCTTTGGCCTAGTGGATATGACTTGGGTCTTGTTACAGTGTCATTTGGTGCCTTAAGTTTGAGCCCAGAATTGATCATGGGAGAACTTCGATTTGGTTTCTTTCAAGGTATTATATAACTCTGGTATTGCTGGGTAGCCTGGGTCCAGGCGGTATTAATATTCATGTTGATCAATCCTATATTGGGCGGTCTAGCTTGCCCACAACCCCTTTAACCCTTTATCACACAATTTCGAACTTTAACGACTTGAGCGGGAAAGCTCTTGAAAACATTGTGGGAAAAGGAGAAAATGCTGGTAATCAGCATTTTCTCCTTTTCCCATAATGTTTTCTACCTTTAAGCTCATTTGAACCTTAGAACTTAAGTTCATTTGTACCCGGGCCACTTATGAATTTCTCGTCAGTAGATAAAATAAATGTTCTAATTTGGAACAGTCTAAAATTTGTCGTTTGCGCAGACCTGTACATGAAGATCTAAATATGTTATGCGTCTTCTAGAACTCTGGAAGAGAGAAGCAAATCAACTTCAAATAGGTTTTAACACATTAATGAAATCATTGTCATAAAAGGAGAAATGCTTATCAGGAGAAGTTCTTCCTTTTCCAACCAAACGCAAACGAAATATTGTCTGCGGTCTCGATCCTTGAATAATGACTTTCAAGAATGGTATTAATAGATTGAGAAAAACGGACGAAAAGAAAATCTCAACTTTAGAAATAACTAGGTAATCTTCCCACGATATGGAGGAATAAACGTGTCGAGTCAAAACTGAATAATTGTTCGATTTCTTAACCAATCAAAGTGAGTCATAGTTTACTCCAAATAGGGAGCGTCGGGATTAATATTCATCCTCGAGATTTTCCGATATGATTCGGAATTTGTCGGGCAATGAATTTAGAGCGAACTTTCAAATATTCGTCATTTACCGGAAGTTCTCGGTCCACCGGAAATGCAGCATGGTCTGACATGCGCTCCGACATGACGCAGTGAGAGAGAACAAAGGGGAACAAGCACGTCCAGTGACACGAGGGTAAAATTCCGCCTTAAATTTACCATCAAGGGCCATGTCCGACTCCGAGAACCAGCCGGAGAATGAAGCGGTGATTGAGAAGAAAGTCATCGGTAAGTTGACTTTAACGAAAGCGTCGTTGATCTCATTAAATTCGTCGATTGCTTTCGGACCGTACCGGGATCCGCATAGGCCATTTGTAATGGCGGCATGTCCGTCACGTGGTTGACGTTCGGGTAGTTCAATTTGATTGATCTGCCATCAGTGTCTGCGTTAAACTCTAATGCATAGTGTTATTTTAAACATTGTAAGTTATGGTATCTTCGAAACAAACCAGATCACGTTCTTTCATACAAGAAGTAAAACATTTCAAGGGTATCAAGCAAGGTTTTTTTTCCCCCCAAGTAGAAGTCTAGATCTATTTCTTATTACTGAAATGTTTACACCTGCAACTTGTTCAAGCTTCATTCAAAGATACAAGATCAGGGGTTTCTTATTTAAAGATTCCAGATGTTGACCCCTAGTAAGTACGGGCGTAGCTGCCTGTAGGCTGTATTGAAAACGCTATTGCATACTCCTTGCAAGAAAAAGAGAAAGAAAATTTTGCAAAGAAAAAAAACGTCACCATAAGCCACCAAATAGCTCGTACAATTAAAAAATTTTCCAGCAGATGACCTACAGGAGTAGACAAATATGATGCGATGTGGAACTCAATAAACACAGAATAACCCCCCCCCCCCCCCCCCCCGTTCGGTAGACTGACTCAGATGCTTTTTTTTTGTATTGTGTCGCCACAAGCCCCCCCCCCCCCATCACTAATGCACTTCATTTGCTTATGAAGTAGACCCGAATCATACAATGCATGATGTCGGTCACTGATCCATCAAAACTCACAAGTAGCTTGGTACATTCTGTTCTGTTCATTTAAAGTGAAACGATCATAATTGAAGGTGTTTGGATGATATAATCCAACTTACCTGATTTGTAAGATTGTCATTGGTATTTTTAAAGTGATCTGGTTATTATTCATAGTCTTATTAGCGGAATTGTCTAATCAATTTACACTGGTAACATGTTAACAACAGATTCAAAATGGCTGCCAGTTTTCTAAATTGGTGATTTTTAAATGTCATAGGTGGTTACCAGCATTTTCTCCTCTTCCCACAGTGTTTTCAAAAGGCTTCTTCCCTAGGGTTGTTAAAATGCCCAACATAAAAATGAAGATAATTTTCTCTTGTATACTTATGGATAAAGATCAGACACATCAACCTTTTCAGGGCTTTAGTTCGATGCGTAACCCGGGTTTTGACACACAAAAATCTTGAAATACCCTTTTTTGACGCACAGAAAATCCCGATCAAGGGGTCATTTTGACCCCCTAAAATTTTCAGAGATGCGTCAAAAAATATAACAAACAGCAATCTTATCAAACGATAACCCTTTTAATTGTGTGAAAATCATCATGTTGGCGTCAAACATCAATTAAACTGCTGCATATAATTGGCAAAGTGTGACCGGAACTGAAATTGATAATTGACTTGTCACCTAAGCGTGATAAGCGTTGGTTGACAACTGGCACTAACCTTGCCAAAAGTGGTAGACAGGGCAATAAAATCAATATTGGTGTATCCTTTTGAAGTTAAACGTTGATGTATGGATATTGTAAATCTCATCTTCTCTCGCCGACGTCAACCATATTACTCGACATTTGTACCCAATAATGATCACAAGTTGAATATGATTAAAAACAGTAAGTTAATGAAAGTAACCTATGAAACAGATATCTGCATCTCATTTCACACAAAAAGATATCTTAAATTGTCCTAATGAATGAATTACTTTGATTTTCAGGCCTAGAAAATTATTATAATTCAGAAAATTATAATAGTTTGCATATTTCTGGATGGTACTAGAAATCGGATAAATAAATCTAATCGTTATTTCAGCAAAGATTAACAAAGGAATCCTGAGTGAAATTTATCATCCATTATTTTCCTATTTATTGGTTAGGTTGACAAGGTTTTAACCTCAGCCTCCTTGAACATATTAAATATTGTGAGCATGTGTGTGTGGGGGGGGCGGGGTGTCCTCTTTGCACAGTAAAATTTTACCAATTAATTGTTCACATCTTTATTTATCAATATTAATACTAAGTCCAACAACAACAACAAAATGTTGACAAAGAATCTTAAATTCTCCATTTTGACTCCTGATTTTTTTGGTCTGACTCTTGAAAAATTAGATTTGACCCCTAACATTTTAAGGTCAAGGGGTCATTGACTTCTGAATTTCAGAGGCTAGCTAAAGCCCTGCTTTTGCAAAAGCTACTGTAGTGAGATCACGGAGGTACAATTTCTGAATCAACAAAATTTATTACGTCAAGTGGGTTTTTCAGTGCACATTTACAGTACAGGTAGGCTATTCCAGTGCACAATTTTCACGTCTTCATTGGTATGTTGATATTTTGTCATTAGGTTTTAAATCAACCCCACTTCATCAGTGTAACACAAACTATGTCAAAAACCACAAATTCAATCTTCTTAATTCAATAATTTAAAAAAAAATGGGGGAGTTTCGTCGGACCCTATGTGTTCCCTCACTTTTTATCAGTGATGCTGACCTATGCATTGCACATATGCATTGCTTGTTGGTTGAATAACAAATTTTTAAGAAACTGATTGTTCTTCACTGCCGTTTTGCTTAAAGAAATTAATTTGACGTTTTTTGCTGACTAATCCATCTTAGAAAATGGAACCTGTCATGTGCTATTTGTTTTAGGCTCGTATGCAAAAAATATCAACATACTGAGTGACAATGCAAAATTTTGCATCTAAGGTACAAGAAACACACACTTGGTGAAACTGAAATTTTGAAATAATTTCATGAATTTCTAAGTCGCAAAACCCCACGCCATGTTTGTACAGTCTGGTACCATGCACAATTCTGCCTACTAGAACTTTAGCGTTGCCAGTTGCTGTTAACTCTTTCTCTACTGATGACAAGTAGCTTTTTGCGGCCAGTGCAGATGAAGATTAGACTGTAGAATTTGCAGTCTGATCTCAGATCTACACTGTCTGCAACTGTGTTTTTAAAATATGACAGTAGGCTTCTTCAGTGGCAGTGGAAATACTTTTAGAACCTTGGAAACAAGTGAAATTTCTGGGTCGGTAGAGAGATTAACACTCTGGCCAGATGTGATGAAATGGCCATGTTGGAACCTTCAAAGGACACAGTATTCAGGGTTCCCATTCACGCACATATGTGCGTGATTCACGCACTGAATTGAATAATCACGCACAAAAATATGAAGTGAAACATACATGCACACACAGATTTGAGGGCTCCCATTGTCGATCACCAGTGGCGCCAGTTGGGACAAGTTAACAAGTGTGAAAGTCACTGTTTATCACCGCTAATCAAACTTGGTATCAATCCGCTTTTCTAGTGTAAAATCAAAGCTTTTGAAGTTAATGCTGTTCTTATAGACAAATCTATGTCAAATCATGCCGAAATACTACTCCAAAGCTTAACAGGCATGAAAAAAAAGATCACTGCAGGAAACGCGAAAACCCATGACACAAAAATTGGTTTGACATCGTCCGATCATAGGCATTTCAAACAGTCTATTCAGTTTTATCAATGACTTTGAACAGTAAATTTACATAAATATCTCTGTAAAACAATAAGTGAAACCTAATTAGTGTCTGAAATTGACAGTGAAATGGAAAATTCTACTGGCCGTCAGACTGTAAGTTGTCCCTCTGAACTGGTCCCGTGAGTAAGGAAATTATAACAAGTGTCTTTTTTTAAATTACCCATATTGTTTTCAAGAGTAGCTGGCTGTAGAGAAAGACTCATCAAAACAAATTTTCAACACAAGAGACCCTTACTGTCCTCCATAGATGCTCTATAATTGTCAATATTAAGTGCACTCCTAGAATTTCTCTTGCACTCCCAAACTTGTATTCAAGGGAGTGCATGCACTCCAAAAAAGAGATGTGAGTGGGAACACTGGTATTGCAACCTTATTTCTCTCATGTAAAGAGAATTTAGGATACCATGCAATAGTAAAAAATTAAATAAAATTGTCTGGCACTGTGATGAATTCCTTTAACTCTTTACCTCACAATCCCAAGTTTTAACGTCCTTGAGGAAGAAGGCCTTTGAAAACATTGTGAGAAAAGGAGAAAATGCTGGTAGCCAATTGGCGATTATTTAACTCAGCTGTCGATTAATTCTTCCAGCTGGCGATAAAAATTGTCGATTAATTTATCCCCAAAAAGGTCGGGTAAAATTTCCTGTACTTGCCTGGATCACGCGTAAATTTTGCACCGGACACGAGTTGTTATCGCTTGTTTCTCACCTCGGCGGATGTAAAGAATTAATTGACCAGTCACAATGGGGGGGTTAAATTATGACCCTGTATATTTCACAACGCATGTCATGTAACCGGTTGTTTTTATAAGCCATTAATTAGAGAACAATTGGCGATTATTGTTTATTTATTATTGATTGGCCAATTCAATCGATTTAATCGATTCAGCGATGTTGTATTTCAATACCGCCAATAACGGTTATGGTCGAGTTAATGAAACCAATTACACATCATTAATTTGTTTACATTGCGTTCGTCTGCACCTACGGCCAATAGGCCTACCACGATTTTACGGTTGGTTTTTATATAGCGCATTCTATTTCTGATTATAAAACGGATATATTTGTCAATCTTTCTCAAAAAGGTTATTAGCATGCACGAATAACAAGGAGAACTATGGCGGAATGGTTGACTCGCTATATACCAGTTACCGTACACGCTGATATTCGGATGTGACAAGTCGTAACTTACTCTTTTAACAAATTCATCCACCATTTTAGATTTTATGAAAATTTAAGTTGATTTTTTTATTTTAAAACAGATATTAACCTGTAATTGAATCGATAGTTAAATCATGGTCACAAAAATTACATCGGAGCTAGGCCCCGAGTACGGGGCACTCCGTTCTCCACCCATGATTGACGATTTGTTTTGTCTACATTTACTTCTCCTGAATATAACAAGAGACCCGACCCCCCCCCCCCCCCCCAAAAAAAAGGGGGGGGATTGCCTTGCATTTTACAGGCTGCTAAACGGAACTCAAGGATCACTTGCAGACAGTATTGATCCAAGTTCAGCCTGCACAGATTGTGCAGTCTGATCTTAGATTTATACAGTCCATTAAGGAGATAATTTTCCCCAAAAATCCAAAAATACCTTTAAAATAGCAAAAGCTTGGTACCCAACCAAAAAAGAAGATAGGAACATACAGTTTTCGGTCTGTTCACATCATAGATCTTTTAATTATTAATACATTATGAAATAAAGTTTGTTCATTGCTAAAGGTGCATGTGTTTCTTTTTTACCAACTTCGCGTGCTCATTTTGTCTATTATTTTTTTCAATAAAAATTTGTTGGCCATTATTTTACTTGGGCCAGAGCTAGCACTGCTAAGGCCTTATGCCATTCAACTACAGACTTAATATTGATACGTGTCTTCATTTTTGTCAGTGCTTCGCAGGTCAAGCAAGACATGCAAGCTACAGAGACTAATAAATACAAACTTTCAACACTTTCTTTCTTTTACTGCAATGTAGTCGTGCCTTTCATTTTTTTCTGAAACTTGTTTTATAACAAATAAACAGTTACCAATCTGTAGAGTTGGTGAAATCAGACAAAAACAGGTCTTTATAGGGTAACTTACTACTTCACACGCAATTTAATACCATAAATAATTGTTAAATGTTGCATAAATGTTGGATACTTCTTTCATTACTCTTGTTTCTATGCTATCATGAGGTAAGGCAAGGAGACACCCCCTCCCCACCATGAAGGTTCCCGATATTTCTCATTCATAGAAAATCAATCAAGTCTTTTCCTAATTAAAAAAAAAAAAAAAGGCGATTTTATCTTCTTCTTTATGTTTTATGCAGTGAATAAGCAAATCTCCTCTTTAAATTCATTATGAAGGCTGGAAAGATAGTTTGAAGCGTCTCTGATTGGGTTGATGTGAACTTGACATGTGTTATGTCATGGGTTTTCATGTTTTTTGTATCGGCCGTCTTTCCATGTAATTTAACTTTTGGAAGGGTATTTCTTGAAATTTTGACCGACATTTTACAAAATATAAGTCAACAATATGCCGTGGTATTCTTCTCCATCAGCTTTATGAATGCACATTGTTCCGACTTACGGCAGATTAAGTTGCTGACTCATCAATCCTACTTGATAAGTTATTTTCCTAACCATGAGTAAATCTAAGAATAAATTATTTTGCTTAAGATCAGAAAACACTACAAAAAGGATAATTTTACCAATCAAGCACCCTTGATTCAGCTCTGTACATGTAACTTAATACAGGAAAATAACCACCATCTTTGATGGTCATATTTTTTTTTTTTTTATGACATGAACAATAGATAACAAACTGAACAGAATTTTTGCAGACAGAATTTTTACAGACAGTCTCTAATATTGTCGAATAAGAACAGTCACCTTAAAGTTACGGTGAAATGTTTAATTGAACATGAAATACAAAAATGGATAATCGCATTTATTGTTCCCATTAATAAAATACGGCCGCATAATATACAGTCGCAGTCGATATTTCACTCTTTGGTGCCAGGAAGGGATTAGTGACACACTGTTAATTTGGATTGTGTATTAGGCTGTGGATATCCATGTGGTCTTAAACAGACTTGTGGCATAATTAAGAATACAAAGTACAATACTTTTTAACATAGAAGTCTCCAGGGCGCTTATAAGCGGCAGGGTGTCCAGAAAAAGGGCATGGCGTCCAGAAAAAGGGCAGGGTGTCAAGAAGAAGGGGCAGGGCATTGCACCCTTCTATTCCCTGCTAGCTGGAACACTATTTTAGAAAAAAAAAAAACAATCATTTGAGCCACATTTTTCATCTGCAAATGCTTTCAAGTTGGACCAGTGGCGACCTGCTTGGCTCAGTGGTAAAGTGTAGTAATCATGACCTGGAGGCCCTGGGTTCAAGCCTTGTGGGATCGATCCACTGTGTTTATCATGGGAGGATCCATGGGCAAGAAACTTCAGAGCTCTAGCCTAGTACTGGTGAAATCCAGGAAGTGTATGAAAACCTGAACTGTCACTGTGATTTGACTGAAATAATGTTGATAGCGGCATAAAACACCATTCAATTAAAATATTGTGTAGTAAAAAGCCAAAGGCCCAGTGGTAGCCAAAAGTAAACAATACTGGTTTTAAAATGCAGTTTAGATTTACATCATAACTTTAAAATGTGAGGGAATTATTGTAAATTTGACTACAGAGATGTCATTGTATAGTTGGTCCAAATGTTAGTCGCTGGCAGAAAAATGAAATCTGAAACCAAGTAAACAGTAAACAAAACATAGAGCAACCTGGTAACTTAATCTAGTTTTGAAATTCATTTTTCTGCCAGCAACTGACACTCGGACTGACTGTACGATAACAGAGTATCTTCATGATAATTTCAATACATTTAATGATTGATTGTATGGTGTTTAACGCTGTTTTCAACATTTTTTCAGTTACATCGCGGCGGCCAGTGCACCTATCCATGCTTTCCTGGAGTTTCATTTACCAGTTCTATGCACAACATTCTTACCAAGCCACTGGCTGCTTTCCCACATAACCGTCGTCGAAACAATGGTCAGCTGTGAGAGAGGAATGAATCCTGTCGCAGTGACTATCATCAATCCTCGGAAAGAAATTGGCCTTGCCGTGGATCGAACCAGCGACCTCCTGTTCTCAAGTCCTGTACGCTACCGACTGAGCTACGGGGGCTCGGCTTCAATACATCTAAATGGTTTCATGTAAATTTGAATGCATTTAAATACCTGCATTGTTTACCATTGGCTGCTAGTGGGCCCTTAAGTTGAATTGTTAATCAATTTTTCTCATCTATTGCAGCAACCAAAGTCACCGGTGCAGTTAAATGGTTTAACGTAAAAAGTGGATATGGCTTCATTAATAGGTAAGAGTTGAATCTACACTGAATTCAACTATGCATATTACCAAAATTATGATAGCACATAGTTTACACATTTATTTCATGCTTTTCAGTAGTTTATCGAGAAATAATAGTGGATTATGTTTCGATATTTCATGGTTACAACCAGTGAAAGTAACAATTTCCTATTTTATTACTCTTTAGTAGAAGGCAGAAACAGTAATTCCCGCACACTACTTACCTAGGTAAATAGCGCATGCCATTCAGATAGTGGGAAATATGACATGATTTACATTATATTTCTAGCGCTTTACGTAATATGTAAATGCATTGTTATGTGGGGGGCGGTATGCCACGGGAAATCACAGAAAACAACTGTAATGGATTTTGATGAAAGTCCCAACAAAAAAGGGGTTAGAAGCATGAAATAAATATTTTAATTTTTCAGTGAAAGATCAAAATTTATTTCATCGAGGGAACATCATCAGTAATATTTCCACTCTTGGCTGTGCCACTTGTGAAAATATTACCAATGATGTTCCCTCGATGAAATAAATTTTGATCTATCGTCAAAAAAAACCCCAAATATCCTCTATTTGTTGAACAGGCTTCTTCCATAGGGTTGTTAAAACTCGGGATTGTGTGTTAAAGGGTTAAAACCAAGAAAGATAGATCACTACCTCATAGTATTTGTTTTAAGCTCCCTCATTAGGTCAGTTAAAGTTTATCAATAAGTCCTTCATCTCATTTATTTCTCTCTCTTTTTTTTTTCCAGAGATGATACCAAAGAAGATGTTTTTGTCCATCAAGTGAGTTTTTATTTCGACAGTAGATCAGAAAATTAACATGCATGTATGCTATAGTTGCTGTCTGTGTGTTAAACACCATACTGTAAAACAAGAAAATCTTTCCCATCAACATGTAGCTCCACCATCTAAATTGCATTCTTCATCCACTTTTAAATTACGAAAAGTAACACAATTTCTGGTTGATTAACTCTTTACGAAGCGGCAAAATTTTAGACAAATCCAAATTGAAAGCATTTGTAGACGACAAAATAAATGTGACTCAGAAAGTTGAAATTTGTTTTGTTAAGGGTAGAAAACATAGTGGGAGAAGGAGAAAATGCTGATCATCAGCATTTTCTCCTTTTCCCACAGTGTTTTCAAAAGGATTCTTTCTCAGAGTCGTGAAAACCAGGGATTGTTTGGTAAAGGGTTAAACCAGCCATCCTGATGGTTTAGCCACCCAGATTCTTTAGATGATCAGAAATGGCCACAATTTGAAATTTACACAATTCATAAGGTTTGTCATTTGGAAAGGTCGGTGAATTTTAGTTGGAACTAAAATAAGCCGGTATTTTAAATTCAAGTCTTTCTTTTTCAAAATATCCAGTATGGACAGTATAGAACCAAGATAAGACTGCTCATTCTGTGGAATTAAATTTCGGGTTCAGCAATTGTTTACACTTTACTAATTGCTATATTGCATCATACATTTCAATAAAACAGCATTGTAACTCATTTACTCCCTTGTCATGGCAGAGCTTCTGTAGTGGTAACAATTAACTCTTTACCACAAAACCCTGACTTTTAATGACCCTGTGAAAGAGGCCTTTTGAAAACCTTGTGGGAAAAGGCCAAAATGCTGGTAACCAGCATTTTTGCCTTTTCCCACAATGTTTTCTACCCATCCCAAAACAAATTTCAATTTTTCAGTCACATTTATATTGTCGTCTGCAAATGTTTTCAATTTGGACCAGTCTAAAATTTTTTTGCTTGGTAAAGAGTTAAGCACTAATTTTGGAAGAAAGTCGATGTTTATCTTCTTATCCTCCAACCAGAAAGAGACGCTTCCTTGGTCCCTGAACAGTTAGATCTAGATTTTATTTTTGTCCCAGACCTGCTCAGCTTGTTCAAGGGTAATAAAAGTGTTAGCTAGGTGTGTGTAACTCCTCAACATACAATCTTGACTTTTAATGACCCCGAGAAAGAAGCCTTTTGAAAACATTGGGAAAAGAAGAAAATGCTGGTAACCAGCATTTTCTTCTTTTCCCACAGTGTTTTCATCCCATTAAAAGATAAATTTTATGTTTTGAGCTACATTTAAAGTGTAGTCTGCAAATGCTTTCAGTTTGGACTGGTCTACATTTTTGCTGAGTGGTAAAGAGTCAAACGCACTTGTTAAATTCAATACTTGCAAACAGAAAGGTTTTATGAAAATGTGTCACAAAAAAAACGTGTCTGCTAATTATTGCATTGTGTGATTCAAAATTAATTCATCCCATCTGGGTTATTCCACTTAACTCTTTTACTACTAATGACGACAATAGTAGCTTTTGCGGATGGTGTAGATCAAGATCAGACTGCACAGAACGTGCAGTCTGATCTTTGATCTACACCATCTGCTACCTGACGCTAGACTTGGATGCAATTCATATTCTGTAGCAGTGGGAATCCTCTTTTAGCCTCAGAAAAAAGTGGAATTTCTTGAATCAGTAATGAAATGAGTAAAAATGGTTCTCCTTTTCTTAACTATTTTACAGACAGCAATTATTAAGAACAATCCAAGAAAATACCTTAGAAGTTTGGGAGACGGAGAACAAGTAGAATTTGACGTCGTTGAGGGAGAGAAGGTAAGTTTGTTTACTAATTGTATGGGTAGCATGAAAACTCTTAAATTTTTTCTGTCAGTTATCAGTGTTAAGCAAAAGGTAAAGTACCACAGTTTTAACTCAGCTGTTTTGGAGTTGTCTTATCCCTGAGTTTGTATTCACCAATCAATTTTTAGAACATTCATAGTCTCATTCTTAAGAATTTTCTTACATGAAAGTAACATTACTTTTGATTGGCTAAACCATCTGATTTAGCCAATCAGAAGTTGTGTAACTTTCTGATTCAAGAATAAGACAGGGAATCAAACTGATAATGGTTGGTGAATACAGGCTCTGCTGTCGACATGTGTAGGTGACTGTCAAATATTTTGACACAGTCATGCCCATTTATCACCTTAGAATTATCTCTGAAAAAAATCTATTCTTAAAAGAAACTGCAGCTCAGCATTGGCACCAGCATGCAGTGCTTTTGTCACTTGTAAATAAATTATGGGCATACAATATTCAGTAAATAAGAGAATATTTGACAGAAAACATCAGTCTTTAGTGATGGCTGATCCCTAAACTGAACACATGATGACTGTATTCATTACTGAAAAGACTTTGTTTCATTTGCTCATGAAAATAGGTATATTTCAAGTTATATCTATTGACAACTTCAAAGCCTCCAAGTATTGGTTAATCTATTATATATTAAGTTAACCCATCAGCAAACATTCACAATCCTGAAGAACATTGTAGAAAAGGGAGAAAATGATGGTAACCATCATTTTCTCCTTTTTGCACCAGGTTTCCCACTCTTTCAAAGACAAATGCCATTCGAGTCGCATTTTTTGATCGTCTGAAATTGCTTTCCATATGGAAGTACAGTCATAAATGTCTGATAAAAAGTTAATTCTTTACCAACGGACAAAATTTTAGACTTGGTCAAATTTAAAGCAAATTTTGCAGACGACAAATTAAGTGCCACTCAGATGATTTGATCTATTTTTTAAAGAGTTTTTCAGGGTCATTAAAACTCATGATTGTGTGGTAAAGAGATAACCCTTTACCACACAAAGACCTGACTGTAGACACTCCGAGAAAGAAGCCTTTTGAAAATGTGGGCGGAGCCCCGTAGCTCAGTCGGTATCGTACAGGACTTGAGAACAGGAGGTCGCTGGTTCGATCCCCGGCTCGGCCAATTTCTTTCCGAGGATTGATGATAGTCATTGCAACAGGATTCATTCCTCTCCCACCGCTGACTATTGTTTCGACAATGGCTATGTGGGAAAGCAGCCAGTGGCTTGGAAAGAATATTGTGCGGAGTACTGGTAAAAGAAATCTCAGGAAAGCATGGATAGGTGCACTGGCCGCGGCGATATAACTGAAATAATGTTGAAAACGGTGTTAAACACCATAGAATCAATCAATGAAAATGTGGGGAAAGGAGAAAATGCTGATAACAAACATTTTCTCCTTTTTTTACCGTTACCGTTTTTTAGTCATTTATTTTGTTGTCTGCTAATGCTTTTTTATTTAGATCATCTAAAATTTTGTCGTTTAGTGAAGAGTTAAGGAGATGGCAATGGCTTTCATGATGAGAACTGGATTCCCTGACTGATTGTTGGTGACAGAAAATTCAGTTTCTGAAAAGCTTATAAAATTGAAGAAACAACCCAGAATCTGGACAGCCTATTTCCTGCACATGTAAATTGAAGTGGGTTGGATTGAAACTATAATTATTATACTCCTTATTGAATCTCGAAACAATTTTGAAGGAATATTGAAAAGAATTATTTCTTACAACCCTTTCCCAAACAAGCCCTGGTTTTCACGTGTCTGCAGTACAAGTCTTTTGAAAACACTGTGGAAAAAGGAGAAATTGCTCGTAACAAGCAATTTCTCCTTTTCCCACAGTGTTTTATACCCTTTTTGAGACCTTTCTGCCATTTTCATCAAATTTTAATTGTCGTCTGCAAACTCTTTCATTTTGGACCAGTCCAAAATTTGTCGTTTGGGAACGGGTTAAGTACTTTCATACCAAGTTGCATACAACTTTAGATCCCTTAATCGTTTATCCCACAGCAAAATTTTAGACTTTTCCAAATTGAAAGCATATGGAGACAAATAACATGTAGCTCAAAGGATGATTGTTGTCTTTGAAATGGGAGAAAACATTGTGGGAAAAGGTTACCAGCATTTTCTCCTTTTCCAACAATGTTTTCAAAAGCCTTCTCTTTTAGGGTCATTAAAACTCAGGATTGTGTGGTAAAGGGTTAACATAGGTCATCATACTTGTTTCTAGGGTAACGAAGCTGCAAATGTCACTGGACCCAGTGGTGCCCCAGTGCAGGGCAGTAAGTACGCTGCAGACCGCAGGAGATACCGTCGTCAGTGGTATCCAAGAAGACGTATGCCAAGGAACCAGGGAGAGGTGAGCATGTTTGTTTTGATTATGGTTTATTGTAACATTGGCTGTTGTTAAAGGTGATCCAGTGTTCACTTTTTGAGTGGTTCAGATTTAGACTGACAAGAAAAAACTTGTTTATGCCATGCTTTTTTTTTTTTTTTTTTTTTCAGGCATCAAAACTTTCAGTTTGATTTAATGGCAACATTCACTGCAATGTAAACATATGAGAACATATAAGCCATCTATCGGAACAAGATGAATGAAAAGTCTACAAAGAATCACCTTTTATCCTGCATTTCCACTCTCAAAAAATTATTTGCTTGGCTGGTTTATGAAGAGAATGTTTGAAGTATTGTCAGCGCTAGTCATAGTCCGTATTGTAGCCATGCAAAAAGTTTGACACTTTCACATATCTCTGTCATTACTAATGATATTAACTTAAAACACAGGCATGGTGCTTTATGTAACTTTCAAGAGGGAAAGCTGTACAATAAGGGGGACAACCCTTCAATTATTTTTGACTCAATCATGCCTCTTTTTTAATTAAAAATTTTCACTGAAAAGGATTTGGCATCCAAATATGATTTATTTATGAATTACTGTAAATTTTTACTAAATGATGATGTAATCCTTAGGTTGAAAATGTCTCAGAGGTGGATAAATGTACACATATCTTTTTTGGTTAAGAGCCCTATCCCACTTCATCCGTTCAAATGGAATTTATGATTTCAGGAAGATAATGGAGGCCAGGAAGTAGACAGGAACCGACCCTACCGTGGCCGAGGTCGTCGCCCATACTACAGGGGCTACTACCCTAGAGCTGGTTACAGGGGTGCATACAGGGCTCCTCCACCCATGGATGGTGGATATGGAATGGGTAGGTATTTAGTTTTGACCATCGAGATGGATAGCTGTTAATGCTTTACCAAACTGCAAAATTTTAATCATGTCAACATTGAAAATATTTGCAGAGGACATATTTGTAGAGGACAAGTTAAATGTCGCTGAAATGATGAAGTTTTTTTTTTTTTCTGTAGATTGATAGAAAACATTGTGGGAAAAGGAGAAATTGATTGTTACCAGCATTTTATCCTTTTGCCACAATGTTTTCATAGGTGTTCTTTCTTATGGTCATTGAAAGTCAGGATTGTGGTAAAGGGTTTACCTCGAGTCCATCGTAAATAGCTTACGGAAAGTGATTATCGAGACCTGAAACCTGTTGTAAATTTTGTTGTCCATTGGTATGACTGATTGCAACTGTAAGAGTAGCAAAACAGATCATGTCAACTTGTGTTTATTACAGGACCTATGGCTGTCCAGAACAGAAGACGTCCATTTTACCGACGTTTTTACAGGGGAGGACCCATGACTGGAGGGTATGGGTACAGTCCCCAAGGCTATTATGGTCCACCAGGAGGTTCGTACAGGTCAAGGGGGCGTGGAGGAAGGCGTGGACGTGGTCGTGGCAGGGGCACCTACAGAAAAAGGGTAGGGATTTGGCACCTTTGTCCCCAAATGTTGGTGTTAGAATAATTCTGGCTCCTGCATTGTATAGATGTCTTTGAGAACATGAGATATGAAACGGTTGCAATAAGATAAAACATCCTTTGATTTTATGCCATTTTCAACGAAATTTCTATCATATCATGGTAACATCTTGCATGTAAGGTATTCTCTAGTCTGCACCAGTACTGACCATAGGTTCTGCAGAGCCTTGCCAAAGAACATGCACTATTTAGGATGTCCAACTGAATCTAATTTGCCATTTCATTTTCTAAGCAATATAATTGAGTCATGCTCTGGCAAAAGGGCAGTTAATGCATCTCCATGAAATCAAACAAGTCGTCACTTAATTAGGGATCCATAAAATTCATTGTCTAATAATCAACTGTAACATAAGTTAGACTGGTCCTTCGATGTACAGAAAATTCACCAATGGCGAAGTTTCGACCTAGGTCAGCCTGCGCGGACTGCGCAGGCTGACCTGGACCGATACTTTTCGCAGATGCATTAAGGCCCCATTTTCACAGAGCATGGTTCAATTGTTAATGAACAACTACCATATTGTGCTTAAATTTTGTGATGGTAAAAAAAACAATAATTTTTTAGATGTCGCAATACAGGGTTCCCATTCACGCACATATATGCCTGATTCACACACTGAATTGAATAATCAGGCACAAAAATAAGAAGTGAAACATGCATGCACGCACAGGTTTCAGGGCTCCTGTTGTCAATGATCTGTGGCACCAGTTGGGACAAGCTAGAAAAACTACCCAAAACAAGCACTGGCAAATCTACTGGCAATTAGTAATGTCTTTACATGATATTTAATAGATCTAAACTCAACATATACGATAGGTACAGTTATTATGTCCCTGTTTATCACGGCAGATCAAGCTGTTATGGCATTTATTTAAAAGTATTAATGTTATTAATCAGCTTTTCTAGAGTAAAATTACAGATTTTGAAGTTACATGCTACCCTAATTGATAAATATTGTCAAATAATGCGGAAATACTACTACAAAAATTAACTGGCATGAAATAAAAGATCGCTGCAAAAAAAAAAAAAATGAAAACCCATGACGCAACAAAAGTCGGATTGACATTGTCTGATCATAGGTATTTCAAATTGTCTATTCATCTTTGTTAATTAAACAGTGAATTTACGTAAGTCTCTCTACAAAACAATAAGTGAAAGCTAATTAGTGTCTGAAATTGACAGTGAAATGGAAATTTTACTGGCCGTCTGGTTGTAAGTTGCCCCTCTGAACCTGGTCCAGTGAGTAAGGAAACATTACAAGCAACTTCTTTTTTACTCGTATTGTTTTCAAAAGCAGATGACTGCAAGTGAGACTCATCAAAACAAATTTTCAATACAACAGACCCTTACTTTCCATAGAAGCTCTAAAATTGTCATTATTAAGTGCACTCCTAGAATTTCTCTTGCACTCCCAAACTTGTACTCCAGGCAGTGTTTGCACTCCAAAAAACCAAAAAAAAAAGATGTGAGTGGGAACACTGCAGTACTTAAGTGGACAAAAAATAATTACTTTTTCAAGTGTCCCAAAACTTAAGACAAGCTGTCACACAGTTTGTCACTGACCACTAGCCATAACATCAAGGTATTGTCATAGCCCTGGTGCCGTCACCTGTGTTGTCGTCGTGGTGCAAAACCTTTTTAACGTTGTATAATACCTCTGTTATTACTAAAGATATTTGCTTCAAACTTTTAAGTTAACTACCAAAAGGGAAACCTATGCAACAAGGGCAGGTAACCACCAAAGTAGTTTTGACAGTTATGCCCTTTTTCGACTCGGAAATTTCACTGAAAATCAAGCATCCGCAGCGTGTTGGCACCTGCATGCAGTGCTCCTGTTTACTAAAAATCCATCCTTGTAGACAGGAATGTATAGACAGTGGTTATCCCTGTACCAAACAATCCCGTGTTTTCACGACCCTGGAAAAGAAGGTTTTTGAAAACATTGTGGGAAAAGGAGAAAATGCTGGAAACCAGCATTTTCTCCTTTTCCCACAATGTTTTCTGCTCTATCAGAGAGCTTAAGCTCATTTGTACCAAAGTTGAATTGGTCGTCCGCAAATGCTTTCAAATTGGTCTAGTCTAAAATTTTGTTGTGTGGTAAAGGGTTGTACCATTGATGTGGCTAGTGTTATGGCAACATTACATAAGAGCATGAAAATTGAGACAGAAAATTTAGCTACTAGCATCTAGGCCTACTGATCAAATAACATCTTTTACTCTGGACTCTTTGAATGTTTTTGACCTATCCAACCAGTCATTAGTTGCATGGATCATACTTTAAGTTTGGGAAATAACTTCAAGCTTCCCTAACACTTAGCCCCCTGGTCCCACATAAAGGGGTTGTTGACCCTTTACCCCAGTGGGTGCCATAGGCAGCCCTAAACCCCAATTGCCAGCATTTTCCTCGCTTCAACTATTCAGCCAGTCACACACCCTGTTTATGAAAATGTACAAAACTTTAATATTTGCTTTCAGAATGACGAAGAGAGGAATGATAATGGTGACTCACAGAACGAATCATCTGGAGGTGATGAGAAGGCGGAATAAATTCTAACATCACCAAGTGTGAAAATGCCTGGTACCATCTGGAATTTCATATAACAGCTGGGAACCAACTTATAAATAGCTTTTTATGTATAAGAATTTAGAAGTTAGAATTTAAGCTGATACTGATTATTGCATGGAATTCAATTTTGAAGCCATCAGATTAATAGAGTTGATGTTTCTATTGCAATAATCAAAATTGATTTAAATTCTACTTGAAACTATATGGATATTCAATTAATTGTCATAAATATTAAGCAATTGAAAAGTAATGTAAAAATGGTATAAAGCTTAGAAAAAGAACACTTTAATACTTGATTTTGTAAACAATCGCTCTAGGTTTTGTGAGAATTTTAGTCGGATTAGAATTTTTGTGAAGAAGAAATCATCTCTGCAACGTCATGGATTCTAGTCACAACCATTCTAATCCTGTTATTGATAAAAACACATTTTACGGTTAGTTGCATAAAACAGTCAAAAGAATTTACTTCTTTCCTTCAATGAACTTAACAGCATGTTTATGAAATCAACTATTGCCTTTCTCTCTGAGTTTGTTCATAAACTGAACACAGAGTGAGATGCGACTATTATGACTGAAATTTTCTTTTTCTTTAGGATTTAAAATTGACTTAAAGTATTTAACATCTATAAAGATGTAAAAGTGAATTGTAATTTTTAATGTACAGTCCCATCCAATCTGTATATAGGAACTGACAAATTATACATGGAAAGCCTAAAGATTTGAATATTTCAGTCAGCAATTTTTTTTTTTTAAGGGTACAGTTTTCCTTTCTATAAGTCACCTAATGAATTTTGCAATGACCATTATACACACAGGAGAACATGATTCAGAAAGGAAAATTTTACTCCTGCCCAACATTTCATTTTTACCAAAGATTGAAAACATTTTACAAGTTCACTGCCAGTTTTTGACTAAAAGGACAAAATTCACACAGAGTAAATGGCAGCTACTAGTATTTTTTATGGTAGAAATTGTTATGTTGGAAATTCATAACAGCTTCTTCACAAATATCGTGAAAAATTACCCCTCAGGCCAGAGAACTTGTGTAGCGATTGATAAGAATTTTCAACAAAGGTTTTCAATAGCCGAAGTAATGGTTAATACAATGAATGGAAGGGGGTTCTTTTTTGAAGGCCGCTTATTGAACTTTTCAAGCTTTTCATAATGGAACAAAATTGGATGATCTGTCCTCAAATTAATGATTTTCGATAGGAATCACCTAGGGAATTTTAAAGGCAAATAAGAAAAAGAAACAAGATAACAATAAATAGATTGATAAATTAATCCAGTTTTTGTTCCAAAATAAAGGAATTTGTGTGTATGTGTGAATACTTACAAAAAATGATATTAACACCACATCTCTAAAGACTTGGAATCCAAAAGGGGGAGGGGGAATTATTATAGGGACATTTTCATTAAATAGCAATCACAGCTGAATTAATAGTGTGGCAGCTAGATACAAGGCCAAAAGAAAATCCTGAAAAAGAGGGAAAATGATTTTTTAGGAAGAAAAAGAAAAATTATTATTCACAACATAAGAAAAGTAAAATAGCAGATTTGGTGTTAAAAAGTTTCTTGTAACCATCTAAATAAAACAATTGTGAAATGAACAAACACCCTGTTAGAAAGTTGTACAATACAAGAGCTTGCCTTGGCACCAAAAACAAAATCTTTGTAACCAGTCAGAAGGGTATCTTTTGTTGGAGAAAAATTCAGGGGAACAGGTAAGGAGACTGCTTTGCTATCTCTTGGGGGCGAAATTCTAATGGGTACCTATAACATACTCTGTCGTCAAATTCTAAGATTATTTCTTCAATAAACCTTAATTTAAGGTTTAGTGAAGAAATAATGTTAGAATTTGATGACACCCCCGCTTATCTGGACCACTGTTAATCATGTCATACCGTCTTTGTCAGAGGTTGAGTTTTTGTATGGATGGTTAAGGTCCTTTTATATGATGGTTAAACTGAAAGGGAAATAAACAGGAGTGCATGTTAATAAAGAAAAGTGTGTGTTTATTAATTCCAAACATGATGAGACCTTGGTTGTATTGTAATTTTTGTTGCTGAAACATTATTTCAGTAATATCATGGCAACATCATGCTTATGTGTTTCTGGAATATTACCAGTGCTTAAGCCCTGAAGTGTCTTGCCCAACACGAGGTGATTAAGTAAGCTGTTGCCAATATGACAGAATGTTGAAATCGGCTTAAAACATTTGCAGAAAATAAACACATTTCTTCATACAATGATTGTATAGCAGCATTCTGATTGCTCGGACATGCAATCGGAACAGCAGCTATGTGGTTCTCTCAGTATATGTCAGTTTACCAGATCCTCCGGTTTTAACGACCTTGGTGAAAAAAGCCTGTACAAACATCATGAAAAATGGAGAAAAATGCTGGTAGTTTTCCCACAATGTTTTTCTACTCTTTTTTAATAAAACTCCGACCATTCAACCTTCTACCACACAAGTATTTGACACTTTACCTATTGAAAGCATTTGCATGCTAGAGATTTAATGTGGCTCAAATTACGAAATTTTCATTTGAACAGGAAGGATTCATGTTGGGGGGGAAAAGGAGAAAATTCTGGTTGCTAACATTATTAATAATTAGCTCATCTGTGCACAAAGTGAGCTTTCGGTGATCTCGTAATGTGTCCGGCGTTATCTCGTGTGAACTCAAAAGGTCACATTTTCTGTCGGATACTCATGAAAATTGGTCAGAGTATTTGTCTTGGTGATAGCTTGGACGAATTTGAAATTGGGTCACATACGGTCAAAAAAGAGGTCAACAGGACAGATCTTGGAAAAAACTTTTTGTATAGAGGCAACATTTTCAGTCTTGTACATTAAAGTTGGTCAGAATATTTGTCATAATACCTCGGACAAGTTGGAAATTGGGCCTTACAGGTTCAAAAGTAGGTCAATGGGAAAATCGTGGGAAAACTCTGCACTCAAGAGGCTACATTTTCAGTCTGATACTCATGTTACTTGGTCAAAATGGTCTTGATAATATCTTGGACAAGTTCGAAATTTGGTTACTTCGGGTCTAAAAGTAGGTCATGGGGTAAATCGTAGAAAAATCTTGTGTGCACGCTAAGAGACCACATTTTAGTCCGATATTCATGAAAGTTGGTCAGAATGTTTGTCTTGATAATGTCTCGAAAATTTCGAAATTTGCTAACGTCGGGTCTAACAGTAGGGTCAGTGGGAAAGAACTTTAGAAAAAAACTTATGTGCGGGCTGTATACCACACTTTCAGTCCTATACTTTCAAAAGTTGATCGATGCTTGTGTTGATGATATTTTAGGCAAGTGTTAAACTAGGTCACGTAGGATCAAAAAAAAAAAAAAAAGAAAAAAAACATGTGTACACTCTAGAGGCAACATTTTCTGTCTGATACTCGGGGAAACTTTGTCAGAATGTTTTTCTTGATATCTTGGACATGTATGAAATTGTGTCACATCAGGTCAAAAAGTAGGTCACCAGCAAAACCTTGTGTGTACTCTTGAGGCCATATTTTCAATCCAATTCCATGAAACGGTCAGAATATTTGTCCTGATATAATTTCGGGCAAGTGTGAAAATGGGTCACATCGGGACAGAAATTAGGCCACTAGAACAAATCAAAGAAAAACTATGTGCACTCTAGAGACTACATTTTAGTCAAATTCTCATAAAAGTTGCACTCATGTCGATTAATGTTACACATATAAAATTTGAATTGAGAAAAACTAAAATCCAGTCATGCACACAAGGTACAATTCGTATGTGTTTTACATCATCGCAATAAAGATCTCTTCTACTTTATCACTCCTACATCCATTTTACTCAGGTGAGCGCTTTAGGGCCAATGGCCCTATTGTCTACTTTTTCCAACCATGTTTTCAAAAGCATCCTCCAAGGTCTTTAAAACTCAGGATTGTCTGATAAATGGTATTACACATTTATTTTGTCATCTGCAAATATTTTCAAATCGGACAAGTCTAACTTTTTGACACCCAATCGATGTACTTAACCATTTTCCACACAATTCCGAGTTTAACCACCCCGAGGAAGAAACCTTGTTGAAAACATTGTGGGAAAAGGAAAAAATGCTGGTAACCAGCATTTTCTCCATTCCCCACAATATTTTCTACCCTATCAAAGACAGAAATCATCATTTGAACTTTATTTACTTTGTCGTCAGCAAATGCTTTCAATTTGGTCGAGTCCAAAATAGTGTCGTTTGGTAGATTAGAATTATTGTACATTTATAATGATCTAGTCTCCAGAGATTTCCATACAAAAGTCACACAACATTACGATATGTCACATGACATACAGTTGATAGATAACAGACGAGGTTAAAGTCGAACGGAAGATTTTCTACCATACTCATCTTGACATAGGTCATGTTTTGTTTACAAACAATGGCCCGGTGTCGGGTTCGAAAACTGATAAAGCTGTCACCGCATGGTGAACTTGTCCAAATGTGATTGCTATCTGATAAGATTCCTTTGATCGAGAAGGTTCTGTTTACTCCAAAACGCTGAACGTAATAAGTACCCTTAGACTAGTCACTGATGAGTTTATGTGTTTTAGGCTGCTTTTAAAAATATTTCAGTCAATATCAAGGTGACAGCTCACTTATTTTTAGCTCGGCTGTTTTCGAAGGAAAGGTCGAGGTATTGTAGCCCTGGCGGCGTCGTCTGGTTCGTCGTGCAAAAATTTTGACATTCTATAATAATTCTATTATTACTGAAGAAATTTACTTCAAACTCGAACAATTTTTTTACAAGCAAAACGGGAACGCATACATTACGGGCAGGCAACCATCAAAATATTTTTGAAATAGTTATGCCCCTTTTTCGACTTCCAATTTAAAAGAAAAACTTTGACGGTTTATAATGACAGATAATCATCAAAGTGTTTTCACACAGTTACGCCCTTTTTCTACTTCGAATTTTCACTGAAAATCAAGCAAGTGCAGTCGAGCGTTAGCACCCAAATGCGGTGCTCTTGTTATCATAGGTTCCACCAGTTTTAGACTGGAACACGGAAGCGTTTTGCCCAATGTAACTCACAGAGCCAATAAATTATTGCCTCTTGTGAGGAATGAACGTGGATCTCCGTTTTAGGAATCCTGCAGCTTTACCACCGAACCTCGCGAGGTTGCCGCCGCTGCATGAACGATTTTAAAGTGAACGAAATGTGCTTCCAGTGAGGAAGATTAACTCGATTTTTGGACCATAATCCTTGTAGCGCTGAACCCGGATTTAATTGCTTGTGCGGTCAATGTAGATCAAGATCAAACTGCACAAAAGGCGTAGTCTCGTCTTGGATCTACACTGTTCGCTAGTTTGCCAGATAGTCTGATAAAAACACGTTTGATATTGCAATACATGTATCTGCATCTTGAGTACTGACTTAGAATGCCCATTTCATTTATGTACCACTACAAGGATTACTATGAAAATATCAAACAGTCCCTTCTTTTAATGATGCTTAACCTTTAGAGCGCCTTTCACGACTATAGTTACCTTTGCGGACTGTGTATATCAAGATCAGACTGTACGAAACGTGCAGTCTGATTTTTGATCTACACTGTCCACTTTGGTAAATCCTTATAGACTGACGCAGCTATGAAATTCAAATTATCTGGGTCTAATTTGTCGACTGAAAATGCTTAAATATTGCGTTTACTCGTTCCAAAGAGTAAAAGAAAGGCCTTTGAAAGGGGTGGAAAAAAGGAAGAAATGGTGGTAAACATTATTATTTTTCGGCGTAGCTCTGAATGCGATGGCTTTTGACCATCTTTGTGGTATTGACACATTCGAATGAATAAATGGAAATTTATTGGTAAAAATGTGGACATATTTATTCTAAGGGCCCCTGTTGACCCATTTGCGGACGAATTTACGCCGTTCCCTGTAGGCCTATTTGCACGCAAATTTAAGCCGTCTACCCTTTTCTTACTGATATTTATTGATACTTTTTACCATTACGTTTTCTTCCCCTTCTGGGACAGGTCCAATCATTTGAGCCACATGTAGTCTGCTGTCTGCAAGGGCTATTAAATTGGACAAGTCTGAACTTTAATCGTTTGGTTAACCCTTTCCCAAACAAGCCCTGGTTTTCACGTGTCTGCAGTACAAGTCTTTTGAAAACACTGTGGGAAAAGGAGAAATTGCTCGTAACGAGTGTTTTCTACCCTTTTTGATAACTTTCTGCCATTTTCATCATATTTAAAATTGTCGTCTGTAAACTCTTTCAATTTGGACCAGTCCAAAATTTGTCGTTTGGGAAAGGGTTAAATCATTTCAAACCTGGATACGGTATATGGAAGAACATCGGTTAATGTTGATACAAGATCAGACAGCAGGGTTTGTCCAGTCTGATCGCGGTCAACACTGCGCCTGCAAATAAAATCATTTGCAGATGACAAAATGGAAGTGACTCAAAATTTAAATTTGTTTATGGAAGTGTTGAAGACAATGCGGGAAGTGGAGAAATGCTTTTAACCCTTAAGATAATAATGGTAGGGAGTTAAACCTCAACCAAATGTATTGGTTTTTACTACCCTGGTGAAGAAGGCATTTGAAAACATAGTGGATAAAGGAGAAAATGCTGGTCACCAGTGTATTCTCCTTTTCCCACATCACTTTCTTCCCTTTGAGAGAAAAATCGCATCTTTCGATCATCATTTGATTTGTCGTCTGCAAATGCTTTTAATATGGACCAGTCTAAAATTGTGTCGTCTGGTAAAGGGTTAACTCTGAACCAAACGACATAATTTGGAACTGGACTAAATTGAAAGCATTTGCAGACGACAAATTAAATGAAGCCTAAATGAATTTTCCTGTAAATGACAGAGTAGAAAACAATGTGGGAAAGGGAGAAAATGCTGGTTACCAGCATTTTCTCCTTTTTATACGCCCGTCGAAGACGGGACGTATTATGGAATCACCCGTGGCGGGCGGGCGGGCGGCGTCCAGTTCTTTGTCTGGAGCATATCTCCAAAACTATACTACCTACGGTTATGAAATTTCATGTGTGGATAGATCTCATCAAGCGGGGGTGCAGTGCACAGGAATCATAACTCTTGCTTCCTTAATTTTTGAGTTATTGCCCTTTCTTGTTTTTCATACTTGAATTTTGTCCGGTGAATATCTCCAATACTATACTACCTAGGGTTATGAAATTTCATGAGTGGATAGATCTCATCAAGGGGGAGTGCAGTGCACAGGAATCATAACACTTGCTTCCTTAATTTTTGAGTTATTGCCCTTTCTTGTTTTTCATACTTGAATTTTGTCTGGTGAATATCTCCAATACTATACTACCTAGGGTTATGAAATTTCATGAGTGGATAGATCTCATCAAGGGGGAGTGCAGTGCACAGGAATCATAACTCTTGCTTCCTTAATTTTTGAGTTATTGCCCTTTGTTGTTTTTCATACTTGAATTTTGTCCGGTGAATATCTCCAATACTATACTACCTAGGGTTATGAAATTTCATGAGTGGATAGATCTCATCAAGGGGGAGTGCAGTGCACAGGAATCATAACTCTTGCTTCCTTAATTTTTGAGTTATTGCCCTTTGTTGTTTTTCATACTTGAATTTTGTCCGGTGAATATCTCCAATACTATACTACCTAGGGTTATGAAATTTCATGAGTGGATAGATCTCATCAAGGGGGAGTGCAGTGCACAGGAATCATAACTCTTGCTTCCTTAATTTTTGAGTTATTGCCCTTTGTTGTTTTTCATACTTGAATTTTGTCTGGTGAATATCTCCAAAACTATACTACCTATGGTTATGAAATTTCATGCATGGATAGATCTCATCAAGGGGGAGTGCAGTGCACAGGAATCATAACTCTTGCTTCCTTAATTTTTGAGTTATTGCCCTTTGTTGTTTTTCATACTTGAATTTTGTCTGGAGCATATCTCCAAAACTATACTACCTATGGTTATGAAATTTCATGAGTGGATAGATCTCATCAAGGGGGAGTGCAGTGCACAGGAATCATAACTCTTGCTTCCCTAATTTTTCAGTTATTGCCCTTTCTTGTTTTTCATACTTGAATTTTGTCCGGTGAATATCTCCAATACTATACTACCTACGGTTATGAAATTTCATGTCTGCATACATCTCATTAAGGGGGAGTGCAGTGCACAGGAATCATAACTCTTGCTTCCTCAATTTTTCAGTTATTGCCCTTTCTTCTTTTTCATACTTGCATTTTCTCCGGTGAATATCTCCAAAACTATACTACCTAGGGTTATGAAATTTCATGCCTGCATACATCTCATTAAGGGGGAGTGCAGTGCACAGGAATCATCACTCTTCCTTCCTTAATTTTTGACTTATTTTCATACTTGAATTTTGTCTCGAGCATATCTCCAAAACTATACTACCTATGGCTATGAAATTTCATGCGTAGATAGATCTCATCAACTGGGAGTGCAGTGCACATGAACCATAACTCTTGCTTAATTTTTGACTTATTGCTCTTTCTTTATTTTGAAACTTTAATTTTGTCCAGTGCATATCTTCAGAACTATACTAGCTAAGGATATGAAATTTCATGCGTGGATACATTCCATCAACGGGAAGTGCTGTGCATATAAATTTCAACTCTTGCTTGCTTAATTTTTCAGTTATTGCCCTTTCTTGTTTTTTTTCGAACTTGAATTTTGTATGATGCATATCTCTCAAACTATACTACCTCGGGTTATGAAATTTTAGGGCTGGATACATCTCATCAAGGGGTAGTGCAGTGCACATGAAATATAAATTGCTTATTTTTTATGCACCAGCATTTTCTCCTTTTCCCACAATGTTTTCTACCCTTTCCAAACCAAATTTCAATTTTTGAGTTACATTTAGTTTGTAAACTGCAAATGATTTCAATTTGGACTAGTCCAAACTTTTGCTGTGTGGTAAAGAGTTAATAGTAATACAATAATAAACAAGAGTTCCGTCAACACAAATACACTGCCATTATCTTCAATCAACAATAAAAAAAATATTCTGCACTACTATTTTTCTATACCTCCCCTTTATCATTATTATGCCCCAACTTTACAACTTGGGGTAAGACGGGCGTATCTTGCGACAATTTGCCGCTCTTGTTCCACAATGTTTTCAGAAGTTCTCTTCTTTAAAGTCGTCAAAACTCAGGAATGATTGTATGGTAAAGAGGTGGATCACAACAGGTCTCGTTGCTGTACAGACTTTTGTAGATTACATGATGCAATAGAGTAATTATTTTCGCAATGGTAAGCTAACTAAAGGGTCAGACGAGTTCATCTCAAGGTCTGTAAACAACCACATATAAACATAAGCAAAATATTGTCTTTACTTTCTGTGTCTCACTGATCGTAACCCTCTACCACACAATCCCAAGTTTTAACGACCCCGGAGAAAAAATAATTTTGAAAACATGGGAAAAGAAGAAAATGCTGATAAACAGCATTTTCTTCGTTTTTCGCAATTTTTTCTTCTCATTCAAAGACAAATCCATCGTTTAAGCCATGTTTAATTTGTCGTCTGCTCGTCTGCATACGCTTTCAATTTGGACAATTGTCGTTTGGTAAAGAAGTAAACACATGCAAGGAACGCTCCCATGGTCCAGCCGTATGAGAGGTTAATGCTCACTTTGCAAGATACTTCACAGCCCAAACCTAGTGGGCCTACAGTGGACACTCATGAGTAATTGATCTGTCGCTGTTGATATGATTGAAATAAAGTTGAAAGCGATGTAAAACACCATACAACCAATTATTTGTTTTAGTCCAGCCTCCTTCGGACCCGCCGTTTCGAAGATGTGAATAAAGTTATTGCCGAATAATTGCATCAGTGTCGGTGTGTTACAAAGTGGAAAATTTCACATTAGTGATAAGTCGACTTTCAAGGGGTTTACTCGCTCACGAGCCCAGTGCGTGATTAACCCTTTACAACACAACTCAGAGTTCTAACATCCCTAAGGAAGAGAGTATTTGAAAACATAATAGGAAAGGATAAAATGCTGGTAAACAGCATTTTCTCCTTGTCCCCATCGTGTTTTCTATCTGAGAAAGGAGGTTTCTGAAATCATTGTTGGGAAAGGAGAAAATGCTGGTCGTAAACATTTTCTGATATTCTCACTATTTTTTTCTATCATTTCAAAGACAAATCCCGTCATTTCAGCCACTTTTGATTTGTCGTCTGCAAATGCTTACAGTGCTAAATAGCCCGCAACATGCGAAATGAGACCTTCGGACATTTGCGTAAAGTGTCGTCTCGGGTTAGCCTGCGCAGTCCGCGCGTGCTAGTCCGAGACGGCACTTTACGACTACATAAGATTTTTTCATATACAGTAGACTTTCGTGAAACAGAAAATCGCACAAAAACGGGAAATCTTGTTTTGGATTAGTCACAGACTGCACAGACTGATCTTCGACGACACACTTTTACGCATATGTCCGAAGGCCCCTTTTCGTGTGTTGCAGGACAAATGGACAAGTCTAAAACACTGTCGTCGGTAAAGGGTTAATTAATTTGTTTGTATGATATTTAACACCATCAACACTATTTCAGCAGTAATATCACGGCAGCCAGTGCACCTGTAAACTGCTTGCCTGGAGTTTCTTTTAACCAGTACTTCGCACAGTATTCTTTCCAAACCACTGGCTGCTTTCCATGATAACCGTAGTCGAAACAATGTAAGGTGGTAAAGGGTTAACAATGAAAGTAGAAAACAAATAAGTCACGTGAAGTTTAAATATAGCCACACGAAATCACTCGTGTATATATTGCTTTGGTCTCTTCGTTTATTTGACGTTTTACCGCGAAACTTAGTGGAATACAGACGACGATTAACTAGATCTAAACGGTCAGTGTATTTTTTTTTTTTCATCAACACATATTTTCATGTTAATTTTTTTAGTCATTAAAATGCAGATCTATAATAACTTCAGCTACCTTTTTCGACAGTGTAGATCGAATCAGACTTGCATAACAGTATCGTTTTTGAGCAAAAAAAAAAGAAGGAAAACTCAACACAAGTAACAATCAAAATACTAGAAAATCGATGCTTTTAATTTAACTGTTATAAGTATTTCATACAGTAGTTCTAGGTTAACTATTACATGTGATATAACAGTAATACTTAGAATGGAAATATAAAACATTACAATCGGGAAACATGAGTTGGTTTTCTTTTTCCACTGATGCAATGTCATGAAATTTGAAATTCGTAGTTTATGTCACAGTCATATGGCCTTTACGATCTCAGTCGCGCTCTGTGAGAGAGAAGTGCAGAGAGAGAGACAGACAGACAGACAGAAAGGGAGGGTGTGTTTAAAAAAAAATGACCATCTTTTTATCCGTTTTCCATTGTAATAACAGAAAACAGGTATCAAGGGAACATCACCACCCTTACCAACAAACAATGTTAAGTCTATATGCCAGTAACGGATCCATGGTAGAGGACAAGACGCGGAAGTTATGGATAGATTACATTGTGAAAGATAGCAAAGATCTCAATATAAAAGGTCAGTACATGTACCAGGTAGAAACTAGTGAAAAAAAAAACATTCATATTTCTATGAATATTTTGATTTTTACATGAAATAACAACAAATTTTGAATTTACTATCGAGCTACCTCAAAAATACATAGATATTCATTACAGTCTGACCTTAACCTTTAGGTTGCTAAGCGCTACTCAGTGAACTTTTGCGGACAGTGTAGATCAAGATCAGACTGCACAGAAAGTGTAGGCTGATCTTGTATGTACACCGTCCGTTAAGGAGATATTTTCGTCCTACAAATAAGTTTGAAATAGCGTTATTCGGGTTGTTACTTATTTAGCAGGATAAGGTTTAATATTCCATGTCCCCAAAAACAAACTAAAATGCTTTTCTTTCGTGCCCTTCATATTTTTTAGTATAACTCTTTACCAAACGACAAAATTTTAGACCTGTCAAAAATGAGAGCAAATGCAGAAGACAAAAAAGATGAGATTCAAAATCTGAAATTTGTGTGTTTGTGCGGTGGTGGTAGAAAACATTGCAGGAAAAGGAGAAATGCTGGTTCCCCTTTTTTGACCATGTTTTCAAGAAATCTCCTTTTTTAGAGTCGTTTAAATTGGGATTGTGAGATAAAGGGTCAACTCACTATCTACTCCGGAAACGAATTAGCAACAGACGACTCTGACAAAAATTTGAAAACATGGGAAATCAACATGAGATACGGTTATCCCTTATCCTGCTAAATAAGTGAAATGAAACTTTCAAGCTGATAGTAAATACCTGAATTTGCTATTTCGAGGCTTTTTTTTTGGAGGGGGGGGGGAAGCAAGATATCTCCTTATCGGACAATGGAGATCCAAGATCAGACTACACGTTTTGTGCAGTCTGATCTTGATCTAGACTGTCCGCCAAAGGTCCTTGGGTCGCGCTATGCAGCCTTAGGGTTGATACATGTACATGTAAAATCGTAGTGGTTAAATTAAAAGTTGCTTGTAACAGTTTTCCTCTTGCCGCCGTGTTTTTGAACATGCACTGGAAGACTACAAAGATGTTCTGTAAAGGACATCATTTTAACTCTTGAGATTTTAACGAACCTGAAGTAGATGACTTTTGAAAACATTGTGAGAATAGTAAAAATGCTGTTATCCAGCATTTTCTACTTTTCTCACAGTTTTTTTTTTTTTTTTTTAAACCCAGGCCCTGTCAAAGAACTTCAACTTATTTGAACCACTTTCAGTTTTGTCGTCTGAAAATGCTTTCAGTTTGGCAGAGTCTATAATTTGTCGCTGAAGAAAAGGTTAACCTTCACAATGTAGGACCGTAAGTGTACAGTGTTTGGGATTGTTGGTATTTTATGTGACTTGGGATTCTGTATAGTGGCGGTATGCCACTTGGATGAACTTGAAAACGTCACTAAGTTACACCATTATTCTTTTCAGGTGCTGCTATGATATATGAGAACGGGAACAAAGCTGCTTGTACGAAAAATTTCACGATTTCATCCGAGGACTTCAGGGTAATGAACTAATAATTCATTTTCAAAACACAGCTGTCATCTTTTATCTTATCTTTTATCTTATCCCACAGCAAGCTGTAGAAAAAAAACTAGCAGAAAACACAACCTTCGAAATTTTGAGGCTGTTTTGTTAAGAAAATAATTAATATTACTATGAACTGTTATTTCTAGTATTACTATGAACTAACTTTTTACCAGATGACAAAAATTATGGACACCTTCAGCCTGAGCGCATTTACAGGGGACAAATAAAATTGGGCTCAAAAATAGTATTTGAATTATGCTCTGGTAAATGCGTCCCCCAGATCCATGATACCAAGCAAGTCATTACAAAATCATGGATCCATTAAATCCATTCTGTATAACAACCGACTGAATCTTGAGGCACGCTGGTCCTTTGACATGCAGAAATTTGACCAATAACAAAAGGTTTCGGTTCAGGTCAGCCTGCGCGGACTGTGCAGGCTGACCCGAGTCGATACTGTTTGCAGATGTATTAAGCCCCTTTTCACAGAGCATGCATCATTTATTTTGGTAAGGAATTATTGAGTAGAACCTCAATATCTATTCGTTCAGTCATATTCACTTACTTTCACAGCTATATTCATTATACATGTACTTCCAGAATTTCTACAGAGCCTACACAGATCCGGCCGTGGATAGGGTAGCTTTCCGAGGAGTAACTTATTGTATTAAAAGTCGAGACTCAGATCAAATGGTTTGTTTCAATGGGAACAAGTACATGATTGTGAACAGAACCCAGAAAATGTTCATTTTGACTTATTGTGTGTCGAAACAAAAGAGTGTGCTTGTAGCGGAATGGATCAACAGTGTTGCCAGGAAACTGAAGGATCGACGGACCTGATTGCGAAGACCGTTCATTCCCACAATTTCGACACATTTTAGACTCTTCGACATGCAAAACGTCTGGAGATGACAAACTTAAACGTTGTGGCACAAATAAACTGAAGGTCTTTGACAGGATAGAAAACAGTATGGGGAAAAGTAAATGATGGTTGCCAGCGTTTTCTACGTTTCCCAATATATTTTCAAAAGGCCTCTTCCTCAGGGTCGTCAAAACACGGGATTCTTGGAAAAGGGTTAAATGTATAATTTTCTCTGGACAGATCTGATTACATAGCTATTTGCCTATGGCATAACGTATTGTGTATGGATGGACGGATGGATGGATGGATGCCAGTCTTTTCAGACTGAATAACGGAGGGGATGCGCCTAACATCTTTCATTGCTTCTTATTTATTGTTGCCATTATCATAAGTTTTTCAGTTATTCATTATGGTCACACAGCCCTTTGCTTTGGCTAGGATTTCATGTAAAATATACAAAATCCAGCTAATAGTGTTCAAAACTAAAAATATTCCAGTATAAATTGTTGTCGTTGTTGGAAATTTCAACTACGTAGTCCGGCCTAGCAGCTTTAAATAACCTTTATCCTGCTAAATAAGTGAAATGAAACTATCAAGCCGATTGTAATAACCCAAACTTTTGCGATTTCAAAGTTCTTTTTTTTTTTTTTTTTTGGCGGGGGGTGTGGGGGGGGGGAAGATATCTCCTTATCGGACAGTGCAGATCCGAGATCGGACTGCTCGTTCTGTGCAGTCTGATCTTGTTCTATACTGTACGCAAAAGGTCAGTGAGTGGTACTCAGCAGTTTAAGGGTTAAGATTCGTTTTGGCAGAAAACATCAAAGCACTGAATGCACTGTTGTTTTAAATCTTCTTCAAAGGTCAAAACTCTGTATAAACCACGCACATTGTCATTAATGACAGGTTGAGGGTTAAGTTATAATACAATAGGCGGTCTGGGTGTATCATGGTGTTTCATATACGTATCCGCCAATGAAAAAGAACAAAACAGCCAACCGTCTCCAAAAGCAAGCCTTCTTTGCGATAGTAGAAAAGGAAGACTATGCACCTACTATATTAAATTAACTATATGTCACATAAAATAATTAGCTGCGCGCTTGGGTTTAACACTTAGGCTGCTAAGCACGACTCGGAGTGCGTTTGCGGACAGTGTAGATCAAGATCAGATTGCACAAAACGTGCAGTCTGATATTTGATATACACTGTCCAATACGGTACTTTCTTTCCGGTGAAATCAACTCTGAAATCGCAATATTTGGGTTTTTACTATTGAGGGAAAATTTTCGGTTCATTTATTCAGCAGTTTAACTCTTTCACTGCCAAAGTCGCCATGGATAGCTTTTGCGGACGGCGTTGATCAAGATCAGACAGCACAAAACGTGCAGTCTGATCTTGGATCTACACCGTCCGCTATCTGATGCGTGGATTTAGCCAATATTACCCTTCAGACCTCCGAGGAGATTCGAATCCATTTAGTTGGAATCGAAAGAGTTAAAGATTAATACATCTTTGTAATACACCGTATCAAGCTTGCAAGTCGTCTCAGAATATGGATCCATTTTAGCTAAAGTACCTCACAAATCATGAGGTAGAATGGTTCTTTGACATGCAGAAAATTTACCCGTAGCAAAAGGTTTCAATCTGCGTCAGTCTACGATGACTGGGCAGACTGACATTCTTGCAAGTAGGTTACATTAAACCACCTTTTCATAGAGAATCACCCATATGTTTCAAACGACGAAGTTTCAATGTAAACAGATGATTAATTTCGTAAATGCTCATTTTCCAGATTAAAAGATATCAACTGAATGTTCTATTTAATGTTCTTTTACATGTGTCACGTGCTGATGAGAGATATACATGTATTTCTTTCGAAAGATGAAATAAACCCTGACATACATAATACTTTCAATACGAGGGTAGAGCGTATGGCAGAATCCTGGAAACTGCGCCGACTAAATTAAAGAATTCTGCGATTGCCTAGAGTAATGTTTGTCACGTGAAATGCATGTATTAAAATCATGCAAATTATTAACAGAGTTAAAAGGTAAAGTGTGTTTTGGTGTAAGTCTCACATGAATACAGTACATTGTAAGGATGTATGTTGGCCTATTCAGCAAGATGTATATTGATTGTAAGAGTGGAGGCTACAAGGAGTTACTCTCCGAAGCACAAGACACATAGCATGTTGATCGTTTAAAATCCAAGGAGAGACAATGTCTATGTTTGTTTTTATGTTCAATACCTTTTTTTTTTCCAACAGCTTAAAACTATGTAACGGCGGCAACTATATTTTTCCATGCGTTCTTGGATTTTTTTTTAAACCAGAGCTATGCACAATACACTTCCCAATCACTGACTGCTTTTCCACAGAACAAAGTCGACACAATACTCTTCGAGGGAGACAGAAGCACACTAGCCTGTCAGTTATCATTAAAGTGATTTTTTTATAATGCCTCTCAGTGACATTACTTCTTAGATCTGAGAATGTACAGAGGGCAAATCCAGTCCTAGAATCGCAAAAAAACCGGCGCTGTCACCACCCAGAGTAATATGCAATTTATTCGGTCATCCATGATGCAAGCATTGACATATAACTGATCATTTATGGAATGGCTTTCATGGACCGACAGGCACCAAAATGCATCAACTGGCAGTTTACAAAGTGCATCTCTGGATTTGGTAACTCGCTGGGGAGGCTTTTAAAAAAGGTCTCTCGGTTTTTATAATCCTACCGGTCTTTGTAAAATCACAGGCCACTGAAATTCCATTGATCTATCACGGGATAACAAAATTTTCCTTAGCGGACACCGTTCCTCCTATAAATAGCACATTGGTGACTGCTTCTATATCGTATATAGTCTTATTATGTGCTATTTATAGTAACGGTGTAAATGAAAATTAAGGTATTCCGTGATATACAGGCGATGCACCAATCTGCAAAAGTCTTCGATGATCGACCAAGGAAAATTTTAGTGTTCCTTGATAGACCAATAGAGTTTCAAAGGCCTGTGGTAAAATATAGATATATTTCTGCATAGAGTAACTCGTTACTCGATAAACTGTCCGTAAGTAAAAGTTTGAATGAAAGAAGATAATTCCATTATTGGAAACGCAGCTTGATGACATTATAGAACTAGTTAATAAACCTGGTCTGTATAAAAGTGATCATGACATACCATTATTCAAGATAGCAACTGACGCGGAAGAAATTACCAGAAAAACACAGAAATATAATTATTCTAAAGGTGAATATGTATCAATTTCTGAAGAAGTATATTCTCTCTCGAGATCAGTTGGCTTCGTGGTGGAGATGTTGATATTCAGGAGATCTGGAATGATATATATGATACCATTACCAAAATTAAAGATACCCACATACCAAAAAGTAAATTATCCCAAGAACAAATGAAAACAGATATCAATAGGGAAGCTAATATGGCCGTGAAAGAAAAACACAAAAAGTGGAAGAAATATTTAGCAAACAAAAATAGTAAAACGTATGAAGAATACAAAAAAGCACGAAATGAAGCCACTAGAGAAATACGAAGAACAAGATACAATAAGGAGAAATCAATAGCTGAAAATATATGTAACAATCCTAAAAAATTTTGGAAATATATGAAAAATAAAACAAAAGGTAATAATAATGTAACAACGTTGGAAGTGGATGGTATCCAAATAACCGAGGAAACTGAAATTGCTGAAAAGCTGAACAACTATTTTTGTACTGTGTTTACTAAGGAAGAACCTGCTATACTAGAACCAGACATTACAACCTCCACTGAAATAAAGGAAATATTAATAGATGAAGAGACTGTAGCAAAGGTTATTAAGGAGATTAATGCCAACAAAGCCCAAGGACCAGATGGAATTTACCCTAGATTATTAACAGAATGTCAAAATTCCTTTGTTAAATTGTTAACACCTATATATCAAAAATCATTAGATGAAGGGATACTTCCGGAACAGTGGAAACAAGCAAATGTAACTCCCGTATTTAAATCAGGTAAAAAAGACAGAGTAGAAAATTACAGACCTATAAGTGTAACATCCTTGATCTGCAGAGTTACGGAAAAAATTATTAGAAATGCCATAATAGAATATTTAGAATATAATAATATAATATCCGAAAACCAACATGGATTCAGGAAAGGAAGGTCGTGTATAACTCAACTGTTGGAATGTATAGAGGACTGGACAGGTGGATTGGATAATAATAAGGTGTTTGATATCATCTATTTAGATTTTAAAGCGGCCTTTGATAAAGTTCCTCACAAACGGCTATTGAAAAAATTATATGCAGTAGGAATAAGAGGAAAAATTTATCGTTGGATTGAGAACTTTTTTACCAATAGGTATCAAAAGGTCATTGTCAATGGATGTTCCTCTACATGGAAAAAAGTCCTGAGTGGAGTACCCCAGGGAAGTGTACTTGGCCCAATTTTGTTTTTGATATACATCAGTGACCTTCCTGAAAGGATAAGTTGTAATATCAAAATGTTTGCAGATGATACTAAATTATACTCCTCAATTACACAACCGGGAGATAAAGATTGCCTACAGAAAAACATATTAGAAGCTTGTAGATGGGCAGCCAAGTGGCAGATGTCCTTCAATGTTAAGAAATGCAAAAGTATGTACATAGGAAAAAGTGAACCTAGCGAATATTATATAATGGATAATGAAGGAATGATACACAAAATTGAACAAGTTAAACAGGAGAAAGACTTAGGAGTCATATTTGATAAAGACCTAAATTTTGATATACACATAAAAAATAAAGTTAATATAGCCAATAGGAATCTTGGTTTAATCTATAAAAAAATTTACATATCTTGATCAAATAATGTTTAAACAGTTATATAAAGCATTAGTAAGACCGCATTTAGAATATGCTTCAGTAATATGGAATCCGTGTCTTAAGTATCAAAAAAATTTAATAGAAAATTTTCAAAGAAGAGCAACAAGATTATTAAGAAGTCTCAAAAAGCAGAAGTTATCATACAATGAGAGAATGAGAAAATTAGGTCTACCAAGTCTAGAATATAGAAGAGAGAGAACAGACATGTTACAAACATTTAGAATAATTAAAAAAATAGATAGAACAAAACAGGATATTTTACTTCTAAGAGAAGGTTCAATTAACAGGGGTCACTCCACAAAACTGTATTAAAAAAAAAAAAAAAAAAAAGCAAGGAATAAATGTCACAAGAAAGTTTTTTCGAACAGAATAGTAAATAATTGGAATTCATTGTCAAGTGAGATAGTAGAGGCACAAACCTTAAATTAATTTAAAAATCGCTTGAACAAGTTGTGGCATAATGATAATAAATTCTATCCAACATGTTTTAACATACATTAGTTCCATAAAAAAATTTAACCAAGTGTTTAGTTGTATATACCAGTTCTAAAACAAAAAAAAAAAAAAAAAACATTGGAAGATTTGTAAGAAGTGTCATATAAATCTAGTTGTTGCCATTTGTGCACTATATATGGAACCGGTAGACGCGAAAGTATTTACTAGATAGACGCGACAACCAAGAAGCTTAAATAAGACAGAGATTAGAAATACGGGGAAAACGACTTCAAAAGGGCCTTTTGAGAAGTGGAAACACTTATACAGCTCCACTGAGATGTATCTGGCCTCGAAACTTGTGAAAAACTTGATAATTCATATCTATTTTTGCTTTTCTTGTTTTCCAAGTTTTGGGATCGTCTTCAAATGGGTATTCATGATGATGCCATTTCTGGTCCTACATGTATATAAGCATACAGAGTTACAAACTGAAAAAAAAAAAACAGTAGCCGAACTAAGCTTAATTAAATGGTACAGCACGGGATTTTCATCTTAGTGGCTGTGGGCTCGATCCCCATGGCTGGTCAACTAAAATTACTATTGTGACTTTTAATCGAGGTCACGTGTGATGGTGCTTTACACCGAGCACGTTAAATAACAAGGCATAATCTAGGATTCATAGTTCTTGTACTGTAGGCTATCTTAACTATCTCCCATTGATAGCCTTTCGGACACCTGCTGTCAGCAATGAATAAATTAAAATTAAAAAAAAAAAATTGCTACTTTTTACTGAATGTTACTGTACAGTTTGTGCATTTTTTGTGGTATTCACCAGTTTCTTCCGATAAATTTTATTCACGAAAAATGCTAATAAATGCAGCTCCTTTATCAGCTTTACTTCAATATCTATCCATTTTTTTCTTTGTATAAATTAACAAGTCCATCATGCGGCAGCCTGAAAGAGAGAGAGAGAGAGAGACCGACAGACAGACAGACATTTTTGTTGCGCACAGTCAAGCAATCTTATTATGTGGACGACAACGACGTGTAAATACATACATTCTTCCGCGTTTTATACTAGTGAATCTTGGTCGGCAAACGCTTTCACCCATTTATCAGACGAATGATGAATCAATATCTTTCATAATGTGATTGTTATCATTACAAAACCGAAAATAAAGGCAGGTAAGAAGACATTATATTATGCATTTGTATCATCACTCGCAGAAGGAAATGCCCTGTATGATTATTGCAAAGATAAGACAAAAGATCTTTTGTAAAGATTTCCAAAAGGAAAACAGATTCTGTCCCATTTTCAAGTAAAAGTGAACAAACGCTTGACCTTCATTGCAAGCACATGGTGTTACTTATAAGTAAGGAATACTTTTCATGAGATGATTAAGTGCATTTAATTAATTTATCCCACTAGAACGATAAACTTAACAGGGTTCGACACCAACTTAATTCTTCAACAGGCTCGCAGGGCCAATTGGTTCCAATTTTTACAGGTCCTTCTCTCAGATTGCAGGTCCTCCCAATCTATGTTGATGTAAACGAAATAGGAAAGAATGCACCTTATGGTGTAACAAGTTCAAACAGCTTGGAAAGGTTATTGTAGAAGTTCTTTTAAAACAACTTAAGGTTGCAAGGGATGTCAATGAATCCCAAGTGTCATTGACTCTTTAGCCCAAATTTTCAAGGGTCAAAATGAAGTCAGTCACTATGGAAAACAACAGGTTAGACGGACCCATAAGACAGGACCAAATTTTGGTCTTTCTTAAAAGTCACTTGCCTGGGGCCGACAGACTGGTGTAAGTTTCGAACCCTTCTTAATTGCTAATCATTAGATTTGTAAAATCATGTTCATAACAGATTTTCGTTGCTAGAGAACTCATACCCTGGAGAACTTGTATCCTGCACACAGATTTTGTGAGCACTCTGCAACTCTCTTATTTTCAAAAATAGAGTACAAAACTAGAAATTGAATGTACATCTTGCTTACATATTCAATAAATCTTTGTTTCAAACACGAACATTTCCAATTTAAATGCTAAACAGCGAAAAAACAGTTTAATTAATCTGTCACCTAAGATGATTACATTCACCTAGATAGAGACAAAATGGCCGCCAAGCATGATAAAAATCCAAAGTATTTTTTTTCAAGATTACATTATATAGATGACTCTCTATAAGCGCTTTTGGAAATCTACATCATTATAAATCCAGACAAATTTTGTACAAAACAAAAACAGTGTTAGAGTCTAGTCACTTTTGAAAAAAAAAACCTTCAAAACATGCTGATCAACTATCTTTATATCTATTTGTGGGGTACAAGTTCTCCAGACAACTTCTACCATGGATACGAGTTCTCTGGAGAACTTGTACCCTTCAGATTAGGGTACGAGTTCTCCAGGGTACGAGTTCTCCTGATACCAAGATTTTCTTATGCATAACGCAAAAAAAGTACAAGATGAATGTTGAAATGGTGAATACACAGGACTTGTGTATTTACCATTTTAACATTCATTCCATACTTTTCTTGCTTTATCCTTTAAAATTGCCATGCAAAATCTACCATGGGGAGTTCCCAGGATTATAGCTAAGCTTTGAATGAAAGGGTTGGTAAACTCTTCACTACACAACAATTGAAAGGATAGAAAACATTGTGGGAAAAGGAGAAAATGCTGCTGACCAGCATTCTTTTCTTTTCCCACAAGGTTTTCAAAAGCTTTCTACTGCAGAGTGTTAAAACTTGGGATTGTGTGGTGTTGAAACTCGAGATTTTGTGGTACAGGGTTAACAAAATCTTTCCAGACTGCAATTTTATTTCATTTGATACAACAGAAAATTCACAACTTGGAGAATGAAGGCAAAGAAGTGCATAATAAGAATGATCATCTGCAATGTCAGTTACTGAAACATGATGTATACTCTTTTTTGGGGATTATAGTAAATGATCTAATTTGCATTTTTATTTTTTGCATTGGCTCCGGTATGGACTAATTGGTTGACTTCAATTGCGATGGTCTTTCTATGACTGTATCACTGTTTCAGATAAATATTGAGGAGCAAATCTTGAAATTTTGATCCTGGTCAGGAAATATCATCTCATTTTTCATTTGTTACATTGCTGGTTACAGGCATTTTTCCTAAACTCACAATGTTTTAAAAAGTCTTCTTCTTCAGGGTCGGTAAAACTCTAAGATTGTGTGGTAAAGAGTTCAAGTACAAATGTATATGGAGAGATGTTCACATTTCTTGAAATTTTACACATTATGTTACGTCGTTTGGTAACATATAGTAAAAGTTCAGAATATGTTTGAGTTTTTCTATACATTCCATTGAATTTTTATCTTTTCAGTGGACAACAACTACAGTTTTTTTGGTTGTAGAATTATGTCTGGAGACTTTGGCTATTCTTCTTCAATGGAGAATCCAGATCATAAAGGTTGGTTAAGCGAGAACGAGATATGTTACTTTCAAGGTTTCTTTTTCTTGTTATGAATCAAAACTAAATGTAGCACTTAGGGGAGTTGAAGCAATGCAATTTTTTAACCTGCTCTGGATAACTTTTGAACAGTGCCTGGCTCCCAAAGTCAAGAACTATTTTGTATATGATAAAAGAAAATATCTGTGTACATTTTAAAGTATCTTTGAAAGAGCCTCATATGATATTTCAAACTTAGTTTGATGTGGTAGACAATATCTTTGTAAATTGGAGTTTATCAATTTTAACATACCAACATCTCTTTTATCTTTTTGATAAAAATTTAAGATAATCATTTCTGTAAAATAACTCTAATGGATACAGACAGCATTGTATTACCTTCAGGCTACAACATACAGTCTCCTTAACTGAACAACATTGTCCAAAATTTGAACCAATAAGGATTTTTTTTTTTTTTCAATAAGGAAGTTGGACAAAATTAGACAGTGGCCTGGAGGGATATTGTCATAATTGTACTGTTATAGCAAATTATGTAAGACAACTGTAAAGCTGTTTGTTTGAATTAGGTTTTCTGTATAACATCAAATCAGTGTTCAGTGTCTGAAGACCCTGAATTGAATGTCTAAAAAGACTGTAAGTGATATTCCATAGGTTAACGTAACATTCTACTAGCACAAACGCTAAGCACAGTGAACACAAAAGAAGAAGATATGGAGAAAAGAAAAACATCTTTTGTAAATGGTATGGTAATTGTGGCTCTAGTAAAATGATCGGTTGCTTGCTATTTGCCATTGCATCTTGGCACAGAATTGTTTTTCCAAAATAGTTCTATTGTTCGATTGTTAGAAACATATTTGTACAGTTATGGTTGTTGCATTTCAAGATGTAACCCTTTGCCAGACTATGAAATTTTAGATTAGTCCAAATTTAACAGACGACAAATAAGGCATGCCTAAAATAATATGACCTGTCTTTGACAGAGGAGAAAATACTGTGGGAATAGAAGAAAATGCTGGTTACCAGCATTTCTTCCTTTTCCAACAATGTTTCAAAAGCCTTCTTCCTCAAGTTCATTAAAACTTGGGATTGTGTGGCAAAGGGTTAAGCTGCTAAGCATGACTCTGGATTTCTTTGCGGACAGTATAGATCACATTTGAATTTGCACCTGTAGAATTTGCTGTCTGATCTTGGATGTAGACTACAGTGTTTCCAAAACAGATTTTCCAGTCAAAAAATAACTTTGAAACCATGTTATTTAGGTTTTTTACTTTTGATTGAAGAATTTCATTGTATTTATTGAGGAGTTTACACATTAACCTTAAAGCACCTTTCACAACTACAGTTGCCTAAGTGGCCAGTCTAGATCAAGATCAGACTGCACAAAACATGCAGTCTGATCCCTGATCTACACTGTCTGCTTTGGAGAAATGCTACAGACAAAATAAATTTTGAAATTGAACTAAATTTTATTTTTGAGACTGAAAACATCTGTTGGGATTATTCTTTGCTCTAAGGGTTATTGTTATGTCACAGGGTCTGGGGATGCAGGAGCGTCAGGACACAGGAGTATGGGAAATGGACGAAATGGAAATGGAAGGATGTCCCCTTCTTCGCCACTTAAACTTTTTGGACAGGCAAAAAAAGCAATTAATGAAATCTTCAAGGACATTACAGACTATATCAAGGAAGCAGATTCTTTTGTTGAAGGTAATTGGAAATATAGACTTTTACATAAAATATCATGTGTGAAATTTCAAGATTTTAACAATAATTTTTAACACAAGTGCAAGGTACGCTTAAAGCTTATTTTGAGTATGAAACTGAGTGCTTGAATCGAAAGAGTAATTTTAATTTCACAGAATTGTATCGAAATATCTGGATGCTCATGAAGTCAGCATGCAAAGTGAAACATGTTTGAACATTTTTCATTTTTGATAATAGAAGGGTTCTATACAGTTTTGATAAAAAAAAGTACTTGCATTAGCTTCATATAAAAGTTGTTGAAAAGATAACACATTGTTCTTTTGTGAAATTACTTTGTAACATACTAGTATAACAGTTTCTCCAGCCACTTATGTAACAACTTCCTTATAGCATGGTATTTACAGTCATATACATGTAGATGTATTGAATTTTCAAACATGAGATAACAGGAGTGTATCAGTTGAAGTCATTCCTGAAACTGACAATCCTTTAGAAAACAATTGCAGCACTTCTAATTGCTCATAATTGCTGCATAGCTCTTGAAATTAATATGTTATTTGCATTTGTACATAACCTGATAGATATCCCAATCATTCTCCTACTCATTACCCCAACCGTTTTTCAGATAAATAGAGAAGTTTAAATGACACTATGATAATTCAAATGTACTTATGTTTCTGATTTATTTTATGGTCATTCTATTTTTTAACTCGTTATGACTTCATTTCAGATATAGAATCGGCAAAAACTTTGGAAAACATAAGTTACACAGAAAAAGTAAAGGAGTACAGAGAAAGGGTATCTGGTATAACAGAGGTGTTAGGTAGGGACCACATGAAAGTTGTCTTCTTTGGAAGGTGAGATGATTATAAATGGTTACCTGCCTCATTGGTTGTTCAGAACATATACTGACAAGAATAAGATATATGATAACATGTAGTTTTCGTTATCTGTCATACTGAATTAAGTCTTTATCACACAGTCCCAACTTATAGTGATCTTGAGAAAGAAAGCTTTTGAAAACATTGTAGGAAAAAGAGGAAATGCTGACAACCAGCATTTTATCCTTTCTACTCTTCCCAAATGGAGTTTCACTGATTGATTTATGTTTATTGTGTCGTCTGCAAATTTGGACTAGTCTGAAATTTGGTTGTGTGGTAAAGAGTTAAATGTTTTCTTTGTACCTTGATAATAGTCTATCACAATGTTGTTTCCTCAACTGTAATATGTATATTGGGACAAGCTCAAAACATGACTCTCAAAAAATAAGATCAGATAAAAAATTTTGAAATGTATTTGCCTACACATATCAAACCATATTCTTCCCAGTCCCATTTCTTAATGCCAGGGAAAGGAAAATAACAGGAAAGCAAAAAAATAATAATTTTAATTTGTGTAAATAGATTAGAATCAAAATCACAGGTTTATAAGGTCTTTTGAGTGACTTTTTGACCTTGGAAAAAGGTGCATATTTTGTGATAATTTTCCATGTACAGAACATCTAATGGTAAAAGTACCACAATCAATGCTATGTTGCGAGAAAAGATTCTGCCTTCTGGGATAGGGCACACAACCAACTGTTTTATACAAGTAGAAGGCTCTGATGGTCAGGACGGCTACATACTGACAGAGGAAGAACCTGACAGACCTAAAAGTGTTCAAGTAAGTGTTCTTTCTATGGATAAAGAATTGAGAAATTTACATTTTTCTGTTTTTAGCAGTAATTGGTCTACTGTAGGTATTGGGATGTGTGCTTCTACATTGAAGATTGAATATTGAAGAAATTTTTATTCCCCTCCTGTATGCCATAGATAGCTGGTGTCTGTCCTTTTGACAATTTTTACATTGATTGATTAAATTTGCATTTACATATCATTACCACCGGTTGCCCATCTTGACGACGCCCCCTGAAGACTGTTAGTTTTGTTACAGGGTATAGTGCAAGATACAGGACGAAACCCATCCTAAGTTACGCCTGGCTCCTTGATGTCCTCGGTGTATAGCACCGTCACAAGGGACCTTGGTTTAACATCTCATCCGAAAGACTTTTGGTAATTTAGATGGCCAGCCGTGGGACTTGAACCCACACCCTCAAGTGACCCAAGACTTGTCCTTTACAAGTCCTACGCTCCACTACCTGAGCTATGCGTGCTGGTCATTTTTTACATTGGCCTTAGGGGTGGTTCATTTAAAGCAGAGCCTGGTAGCTCAGTCGGTCACACTCTTGACTCGAAACCCAGGAGTTACTTAGACTTACCTTTGTTATTATTGAAGATATTTACCTGCCACTTAGGCTAGTTCTTACTTATCAAAAGGGAAGCCCATACTAGAATTATCCTATCAACATTTTTGACACAGTTATGTCCCTTATCTTACTGAAAATTTTGATGAAAAAAGCAGTTTCAGCCATTTGTTGACACCTGCATGTGGTGCCCTTATTTTCTTTGTTCTTTAATTGATGTTTTGTTTTTTTTTTCAGTCAATAAAACAACTTGCAAGTGCCCTCAGTAATGTAAAGTTAAAGGAAAACAGTTTGATAAGAATTCTCTGGCCAAAACAGAAATGTCGTTTACTGAGAGAGGATGTAGTGTTAGTAGATAGGTAAGCTAGATATACCTGCTTTCAAACAATTTCTTACTTGTTAGATTACAAAATTTTACTGACACGGTCTACCATTATTCCCTGAATAGGAGAACTACTGTAAAACCAGAAATGTTCGAGTCGCGGAAATCTTCACGATTTTCGCATAATGATAAAATCATGAAGATGAATTTAACATACATTAAGTTATATATGCTTAGACAGAGTGTCATGAGGGGGCCATTGACTGGGACCCTTGTCAACATCAACGAGAGCCTTTTTGCATTAAAGTGGACCAGAATACCAGTCTAGTGGCAAATAATACTGCCAATTAAAGGGGTTACAGTTTGTCAGTAGAGGATACTGTCACAAAAATGACTTGTATGCAAGATTGTCTGTTGCAGTTTTTGCAAAAATTAAAACATCCATCAAGTGCGTATTTGGTAATTGGTGAAATTTAGACCCGCAATAATATCTACTTTTATAGTAAATCATAAATGTGGGGATCAAGCCAGTTATGATTATTTTACAAATAGAGAGGAATGTTACATAAGTATAGAGAAGGGGTACATTACAAATGCTTTTCATGTGGTGGTTGGCATCACCATAATAAATTAACTAGGTCAGTTATGCTAAGGTGCTTGAATACTAGTAACAGATGTTTCTGTCAGTTGAATTGCCTAATTTGCTGATACACTGTAAGTTATTGATACTTCAGCCCTGGTATAGATGTAAGCCCAGACTTGGATTTATGGATAGACAAGTTCTGTTTGGATGCAGATGTGTTTGTGTTAGTATCAAATGCAGAATCAACTCTGATGCAAACAGTAAGTCATACAAGCATAAAACTTAGAATTTACTAATGCAGCGATTATGTAACTATTCCTTCAATGAACAATACATAGTCTCAAAAAAGTATTGTTATCATGTGATATTCTGTGATTGTCTTTCTGTATAGTCTTTTTTATATGCAAAAGAGATAGCCATAGGATGTTAGTGAAGATCTGATGTTAGTGACATATTAATCATCATAGTACAGGATGTGATTCACACAACTTTAGTTCTACAAAAGTATAATAATCACAAAGATAATCAGGCCTCTCAAACATCTGTGTTAACTGAAGTACCAGAAATATATCAATGTCTGAATTTACATTCAAACATTCTATAATTCCATCTTAACAGGGTTGAACATGCTTCAAACAACATTCATATGAAAGTCAGATCAATCCGCAAGCTATTTTTAGATCTATACAATCCCGAATTTTAAAGACCCTGAGGAAGAAGCCTTTTGAAAACATTGTGGGAAAAGGAGAAAATGCTGGTAACCAGCATTTTCTCCTTTTCCCACAATGTTTTCTACTCTTTCCAAAACAACTTTAAATTTTTGAGTCACATTTATTTTGTCGTCTGCAAAAGCTTTCAATTTGGACTGGTCTAAAATTTTGTTGTTTGGTAAAGAGTTAAGGACACAAAAAACTTAAGTTGTGTAATCATGGGTAAATGCCAAATTAACTCTTTTCCATCCAAGAAATTCAGAGTTTTAAAGACCCTGAAAAAGAAGGTATTTTCTCCTTTTCCGACTATGTTTTCTACCTTATCAAAGCTAGAAAAGCCAAATGTGCTACAGTTAAATTGTCTGTAAATGCTTTCAATTGGTATTTTGCAGACTTCTGTCATTTGGTGAAGAGTTCACTCATTACCAGACAACAAAACTAATTTAGATATGTTCAAACTGAAAGCAGTTGCAGACGACAAATTAGATGTTGCTCAAATGATATGATATGTTTTCAAAAGCCTTGGTCTTAATCCCTTTAACTCACCGTCCCGTGTATTAGCAACCCAGATGAAGGCAGCTGTTGAAAACATTGTACAGAAAGGAGAAAATGGTTGTCAACCATTTCACAGACAAGCCCATAATTTGAGACAGATTTAGTTTGTTGGCTGCAAGTGCCTTAAATTTAGACAATACTGAAATTTTTTCGTCTGGTAAAGAATTAGGGTAATAACACCGGATTGATTTTCTAGTAAAGAATTAATGAAGCATTTTTTTTTTTTTTCTTAACCCGTTACCACACAATCCCGACTTTAAAACGACCCTGAGGAAGATGGCGTTTGAAAACATTGTGGGGAAAGTAGAAAATGCTGGTAACCAGCATTTTCTCCTTTTCCCACAATGTTTTCTACACTGTCAATGACCAATATTGTCATTTGAGCCAACTCTAATTTGTCGTCTGCAAATGCTTTCCATTTGGACCAATCTAAAATTTTGTCGTTTGGTAAAGAGTTAAGAAAATATTGAATTTATCAATACAGGAAAAGAACTTCTTCCACAAAGTCAGTTCAAGACTGTCCAACCCTAACATTTTCATCCTACAAAATCGATGGGACATTTCTGCCTTTGAGGATGATGTGGACCAAGTGAAACAACAGCATTTAGATAGGAATCTCCAGTTTTTATGCACTGAACTCAATGTTATGGACAAGAAAGAGGGCCTGGAGAGAGTCTACTTTGTGTCATCAAGAGAGGCCCTTGCTGCTAGGCTCAAAGAAACAGGAACACCCACACCAAGTGTGTTTAACCCATAGCCACAAAATCTCATGACAACCCTGTGGAAAAAAGCTTTGTTGGAAAACATTATTGGAAAGGAAGAAAATGCTGGTTGCCAGAATTTTCTCTTTTTTCCACAATACTTTCTACCTTTCCAAAATCAAGTGCAATTTTTGACTCATGTTTACCCTGAAAGCGCTGAATAAACCTAATGGACATTTCAATCTTGAACCAAGATAATTACAATTTTGTGGTCATGTTTTGTGCAGTCTGATCTTGATCTACACTGGACGCAAAGGCAACAATAGTCATGAAAGGCGCTTTAAGGGTTAATTTGTCATCAACAAATGCCTTCAATTTGGACCATGCTATAATTCTATCACATGTTAAAGAGTTAACTTTGCAAGACAACAAAACTTCCAACTTGACCAAATTCAAAGCGTTTTCAGAGGACAGGTCAGAATGACTCAAATGATGGGTTTTGTCTTGGAAATTGTAGAAAAGATTTGGGAAAAAGGAGAAAATGCAGCTATTTTCTCCTTTTCCCACAATATTTTTTGAAGCTGTTTTCCTTGAGGTTGTTCAAAAGCGAGAGTTAACTTTTTATTTTTTGAAAGAAAAGTTGTAGAAGATAACATGAAAACATGCCATTGCTGATTGTGTATATCAAGATCAGACTGGTCAGTTTGATCTTTGATCTACACTATCCACTTTTTTGTTAGATATCTAGACCAACACAGCACCTAAAATGCACTATTTAGGTCTGTTTTTCCTACAAAATACATGTATGTGAACCATGCTGTGTGAAAAGGGGCTTAATGCACCTGTGAAAAGTATCAACCCAGGTCAGCCTGTGCAGTCCACAGATACTTCACTATTGGTCAATTTTTTGTATGTTCAAGGACCATTCTGCCTCATGATTAAGTGGCTTGTTTAAAAAAAGTGGCTATTATGGATCCATAATTGTGTGATGGCTTGATAGGTATAACACATCACAGAAATGCATTAAGCCCCCTTTTGCCAGAGCATGGCTCATTTCCATTTGACTCATCTTTGCATCTTGAACAGCAGTCCATATCTAAACAAGCTTCATTGCGAGGTAAGAATGCTTTTGAAAGAAAGCAAAGGTGGGGATGGGGAAGGGTTGGAAAAAGGAGAAAATATTTGTAACCAGCATTTTCTCCTTTTCCAACCATGTTTCCTACCCTTTCAAAGACTAATCCCATTATGTGAGCCACATTTGATATGTCATTTGCAGAATGCTTTCAACAATGAGTTAAAGATTTAGTGAAGGACTGATTCTCTGTCTTAATTCATGACCAAACTTCTAGTTTTCATGCTCTATGTTTCCATCTTGACTTAATCCCTGATCTGATTTGCTTGTAAGTTTGAGAAAAAGCCCTTGTTCTTTCTCTTAAGCTGCTAAGCGCAACTCACAGTGGACAGTGTAGATTAAGATCAGATGCACAGAATGTGAAGCCTGATCTTGGATTTACCCTGTCTGATAAGGAGATATTTTTCTCCAAAAAGTAGATTTGAAATAACAGTATTCAGATTTTTACTATGGGCTTGAAATTTTTATTCAATTTATTCAGCAGGATAAGGGATAATAAGTATTATTTTAAAATATTTTATGTGTATGCCTGCACATGATTTGAAACCATTTTTTTTTTTTTTTTTTCTTTACAGCAGGAATATTACAGGAAGGATTCCAAGAGAGGCTTTTCTCATTTTCAAATTTTGAAAGACAGTTTGAGGTAAACATATTTTAATTTTACATTGCTTTTGAATTGCTTCTGTGAAATAATAATGAAATATTGGTGCAGTAGCTTGTTAGATATGTAAGATCTGACCTAAGTTGGTATTTGACATAAAATTTTACCTCAAAAGCCAACAAAGGTCGGATTCTTTTTATCACATAAAAATATTTCACAAATTATAGAAGAGAAGATGCAAAACCATCTGTGCACAGTCGCAATTTCCGTAAAAACAACCCCATTCACTTCTGTGAAACATATACAAAATCACATCACAAATGACACCTCGCAGTTCTGATATTGAACACATATAAGATAAGAAAATTTGTAATGGGTATATTAGGCTGAAAACAATGCAGTTATGTGATAAAAGACAGCCTTCAAGCCTATAATTATTTTAAAATTACATTTGAAATGACTGCATTCAGTGCCTTTAAGCAAACTAAGTAGTGGCGATGAACAGCTTTGGGGATATTGACACCAAAGTTTTTGTCTTCGCCCAAGTCATCCGTGCCTTGTTAGATAAGACTTTGGCTTTATAAACTTGAAATTCAGAGATTGTTCCCCGCTTGATATGTGGGACAGTTCCTTTGGCAGGGCTTTCTAGAGTCCAGCTTTATTCAGATTAATCCTAAGAAAGGGTGAAAAAAGTGAGCTATCTCCATGACATGACTGAAATATTGTTGAAAAAGCCACTTTTGGTTGTGAAGATAGTATTATGACTTTAACTAATGATAGGATAGAGTGACTCGTAAACAAGTTGTTCAGAATACTCCAGAAAATATTTGTACTTTTTCTGTTAGATGATTAAAAAGAAATCATGATTTGCTGTGAAACTAACAGTAATGGTGTTTCAAACCTTTCCCAAACAACACATTTTAGACCCTTCCACATTGAAAGCATATGCAGGTAACAAATTTAAATGTGGTGCATATAAAGGAACAACAGATCTTTCACAGGATGGAATACATGTGAAAAAGGAGAAAATGCTGGTTACCAGCATTTTCTCCTTTTCCAACATTGTTTTCCAAAGGATTCTTCCACATGTCCATTTAAACACGGCTTCGTCTGGTAAAGGCTTAAATTATATGTTTTATGATGATGCTTTTTTAGATTTTAAATTTTTAGGGTTTACTTCAATTTGTTTTTGTCTTGCTTTTCAGGAATGTATTTCAAAGTCAGCTGTGAAAACAAAGTTTGAACAACATACTAACAGGGGCAAAAATATGACATTAGAACTTAGAAATATGATGGAAGAGATGTACAAAAACAGCATTCAACAGAAGTATGTGTTGTCTTTACAAGTTTCCACTGTGCAATTATTCTTAGCTCTACAGGGTGAAGGCTTTAGTTACAGAGCTTATAACGGGTCCTGCATGGCTCTGTTGTAAAGTATAGGATGCATATAGCCTGGAGGTCCTGGGTTCAAGCTTTGGAAGCACTGGGTTTGTGATGGGAGTGTCCTTGGGCAAGACCTAGCCTAGTACTGTTGAAACCCAGGGTATTCATGATTATGTAATATGAATACTGAATACTGAAATAATACTGATAGTGGCATAAAGCACCTTTAAATCAATCAACAGAGGTTGTGTGATGAGATGGTCACTGTCTGTCAATGTTATCACATTTAATTTAAACAGTCTGCATTTTATATCAGATTTATTTGAAACTTACGGGTGTTCATTGAAACTTACTCTAAAATACATCTATAAGTCTTAGTAAGTGTATCAGTTTCGCAACAGGGCCATTTGAAATTATGAAATCTCTTCTACAGGTATATTGGTACAGAAGTGGTTTAAATAATGTATTCTGTATTACAGTGACGCAATGAAGAAGACTAGACGAGAACTGGCAGATGAGCTTGACTATATGGAAAAGCAGCTATGTTTGTTGACAACAGAGATAAAAGAGAAAATTAGAGCTATGGTGGAGGATGTGGAGAGAAAGGTAAGAGATGCACCCCTTATACTGCTAGGTAGGTAGATAAAATGAAGATTAGTTAAAAAACTTAAACCCTTTACCACCCAATCCTGAGATTTAATAACCTTGAGGAAGAAAGCTTTTCAAAAGATTGTTCTAGTAACTGGCATTTCCTCTTTTTTCTTCAATGTTTGCTATCTTTCTAAAGACAAATCACCTCATTTGAATGACATTAAATTTGTGGTCGGCAAATGCTTCAGATATGGACATATTGGTCATCTGATAAAGAGTTAATAATGACACTTTGACCTGGTTCCGATGTTTTTTTTCCAGCATGTCGCATACTACAGTCAAACCTGTCTTAAGCAAGCGGTCAAGGGCCCTTCCAAAATCGCTTGCTTAAGACAGGTGCTTGCTTAAAAGAGGTCGATCACGCAAGATGTTCTCTTCCACTCTTTGTTCTAATGTCAACACTTTTCTCTTGGTACAAGCCATAATTCCAAATATGGTGTTAACAGTCTCGAGTCAAAAATACAATAGACAAATCGTACAGTCAAAACGTAAGAAATCTACATCTTTGGTATAATCACCAATCAAAACAATGGAATGGTCGAAAGATGATTGGGCATAAAGATCAAACAGTCGTAGGTTTACTGGTCAATTAAAATGTGACACAGGTGTAATCGTAAATTAAAATTAATGTCATGAAAGACAATTTCTTAAACACACCGGCATAGGTAATAACCTATACTAATTTGGGTGCAATCGGTTGTTAGGACAGTTTTCTTTAATCTTTTCTCACCTTTTAGAAGTAAGCAGACAAACAAGATGTCCAGGCAGCTACACGTACGTTACGTAATTTCAGATTAAATCGAAAGCAGAAAAACATTTTTGGTAGTCTGACTCGGGTAATTTACATTTGATTTCTAACTTCAAAATTTTTGACAAATCGGGAATAATAGCTTACGAAATCATCAATTGCATCAAAATAACCCGTTCTAGAGGATATCAGGTTATATGCATACACCTGTTGATTGGCGACTTGTGGATATGATTGTTCGATTTTGACACTCTAGTTGTTAATCCGAAAATGGTCGGATGTGAGAAGTACACTAAGTGCGAAGTATAAGTTAGCAGTCCGACTTATGTTGGTTACTGGCCGCTACATACCAGGTTGTTTTGAAAAATGGGACACGATTTCGGCGGCCGTTGCGTGCGTTTGAAGGATGCGTGTTGAATAAAGGTTCATATAGAGTAAAAGTAGTTGGGGGGACATTGAACTGGCCGTTAAGTGGAGGTTCATGCTGAACGGAGGTGGACGGATCACTAGGTTTGACTGTACATGGATGCATGTTCATGTCAAATCAGTATTATCACCTTAAGTCACCTACTATACACTCAATAAAAAGTTTCGACAACATGTATACAGCATACCAGTTTTCTTGACCTCTTAAAATAAAACTTATTGATTTTCACTAAAACAGATATTAGAGGAGTTAATTAAATTCTTGACAGATGACAAAACTTTAGGTTCACCCGTTTTGAAAGCATCTGAAGTAGACGAAAACTTGATCTAATGATGAGATTTTGATACAGGAAAAGAAGAAAAAATTAATGTCTTCAAAAGTCTCCTCCCTCAAGATTGTGTGATAAAGGGTTAAATTGTAAATCTGTTTGTAATATTGTTTACTGCCGTAATGAGATGTCATACTGAAGCTTATACCCATTTCCCATCTTTTCACAAGTTTTTCTATTAACCATTTTGAGGTATTGTAACACTTTTTGATATATCAGACAAATACATACCTGGTCTAATGAAATGCTTATTTTTCCCAGAAGTAAATCTTTACAATTACAAACTTTAAAATAAGAATATGTATTTCTGATCAACAGTAGGCCAAACCAAAGCATTTAACCCTTTACTGCACAATGCCGCCTTTGAACGCCCCTGGGAAAGAGGCCTTTTGAAAACATTGTGGAAAAAGGAGAAAATGCTGGTAACCAGCATTTACTCCTTTTCCCACAATGTTTCCTACCCTATCAAAGAAAAATTGCACCATTTGAGCCACATTGAAGTTGTTGTCTGCAAATGCTTTCACTTTGGACAAGGCTAAAATTTTGTGGTCTGGTAAAGGGTTAATGAACTAGAGCTTAAATTATAGATGTTGCTGACAACAAACTACATACAGTGTAAATTCTTATTTTAGATCTGTGACTAGACATGGAATTGCGAGCATGTATGTGCAATTTTGATATCTGGATTTCTCACAAATGAAACATTTGTTAAACTATTTAATCATGTTACTTTGCAGATTCAGTTTGTATGAATAAGAAAGTTGAAAGATAAAAAGAGAACTAAGTAAATTGATAATATTTATCTCTACTCTAGGTTGCCACAACATTAAACGATGAAATTAAACGACTCGCCATACTTGTTGATGAATTTGATCGACCATTCCATGCAGATTTGACATCTTTAAATATTTACAAGAAGGTATAGAATTTCTTCTTTTGTGTGTATTTTGCAGAGATTGGTAATCAAATGATATTTCATGAAAGGATGCATTGTGATATGAATATATGCAACTTTCTTTCAACAATAGTCTGAGGAAGTCAGTCCTTATACTGAAACATATCTGCCTAGCTTCCTCTGGATGATCAAATTGTACAGAAGTCTGAAGAACATTCAGTTGTATTGTGACAGCCTGTGCTCCTAACCATGCTTTCCAGTCAATAACTAGTTTAACCTTTACCATGCATTGGTATGAAATACCTGTATGCTTTGTCAAAATTTGAGTATGGTATTGTCCAGTGTTACAAAATAGAACATTTCATGTCCAGAAGTTTTGCAATATTCTTAGTACTGTAGTTAGTCATCGGTAATGGGATGGCCATGCTCTATTTATTTCACAGAACGTGTTTGCCAGGGCTCCTTATGAATTTAACCCTTATACTGTTAAATAAGTTCATAAAAACCTCTCAAGGTGATAGTAAAAACCTAAATAATGTTATTTCAAACTTATTTTTGGGAGAAAAATATCTCCTTATCAGACAGTGTCGATCCTAGATCAGATTACATGTATTGTGCAGTCTAATCATGATCTACACTGTCCACAATGGATCAGTGAGTCAGGCTTAGCAGCTTAAGGGTTAAGAAACACAAGTAACCACCCTTTTATTGCTGTTGATATATACTTTATTTGGTAGACATCTATTACAACTGAACAGAAATGAATGAGCAAGGATGTGAAATTAAAACCCTTAATACCATATTACAGCCAAGGCAACAGAGTTTGACGGAATGTATATTAAAATTATTATCTTTATATACACTGTATTTGATAGAAGTTTAGAAGACGATCACCTTTTATTTCTGTATGTGTATGCGGTAGAAGTTTGGGATAACTGCCTTTTATAAAATGACAGAACTATTTCAGAAAGAAATCCAGAACAAATTCAGATGCAGAATTTTACATGACAAGTGTAATATTTCTATATATAGACAGTTTTTCTAATGGATAATTTTTTGCTTAAATTGAAGGAAATGCATATTTATCTAGAGGAGAGTGTTTGCCGCAACTTACAGGGCAGGTGCACTGGGGTAATTCGTAAAAACATGGACCATATGGAAACCTACATTACTGGTAGGGTTCATGACGCTTGCTGTTGTAACCCAGTAGATGTTCTTTTTATATCCTGTTTTGTTGCGTTAATTTTCGGTCACTGCTTGCTGTATGTGTAAAAGGAGAATGGCAAGTACTTCCATTGATGTCCTCTGAATATTCACATGTATAAATTATATATCATGTAATGGAGAACAAGATGGGAAAAGGGCTACAATTTTTAAAAACTGACATGTTGATAAATTTGGAGGTTATTCATCAATGATTAAAAAATTGTTTTGAACATAAAGTACACATGTACTTAGTAAAAGCTGGGACGGTGCATGCTCAGTGATTGGCATTCATACTGATCTTGCATGAAGATTATTGCTTGGGTACTGATTTTGTTTGTGTAAAAAATGCTGTTGGAATATACAGTGTTCAATGAAAATAGTATATCCCTGGCTAATAGGCAAACACATTAATTTGAATTCAGAAAATTATTGAGGATTGGCATTCAAAGAAAGGAACAAACATGGTGGAAGTACTTAGCTTCATTCTTCTTAGCTAAAGTTCACTTGTTTAATTGATTTTTATGCTGTGATTTTGCAATTAGGACTTATTTACCTTTTAGGGTTGTACATAAATTGATATTCCTTTCCTTTTAAAGGTAGTATTCCTTTGAGTTTGACAGTGGCAAGATGACGTGAATTCTATACCTCCATTTTGATCCCTGCTCAGAAAATTCATGTCCAAATTATACTAGTATAAGGCAAAATATTGATTGTATTTGAAAATGTAATTATGTGCTCTTTAGAGTAGATTTTTCCATGCAAGAGTTTAATTGGACTAAGCAAAAGTCTCAAATTGAAGAATTATATCAGTCTATTTAATGCAAATAATTTGAACTTTTATTATTATAATTGTAATCTGTTAATGTCTAAATCATGTATGCTTGTTTATCTGGCACTGTTAAGGTTAAGGATCAGATGAAATGTAAAATTGTGAGACCATTTTGATATCCTTTTGATTCTTGTACTAGTATTGCTTAAGGCTATTTGCAGAGCAAAGCAGCACATTCTTCAGCCCATAAGTGAAGGTCATACTTCAGTTCTTGACATTATAGATATCTCATTTCAGTTCATGTTTATATCCTGCTTATGATTTTCTTCTGCCACTCTAACTTTCAGATGAACTTAATTTTTTACGTTATCAAACTGCTCATCCTCTCCAGATGACAGCCTTACATATTTGTGTTACCATGGTCATTACTTTCAGAAGCTCTTGCAATAGCCGTTGTGACTTAACCATTAAACATTTTAGTTTTTCAACCCTGCAGGCCTGGATCATTGTAGAGGAAGATTCATCAGAAAAAAATCTTTCTTGTTCATTACTTTCACAGATTTACAAACCATTCCAGGATTTTTTCATGTAGTCAAAGCACTCAGATTGCTCATTAGAGATTGGTTGAGCCTGTTGTGCCAAAGATTCTAGCACTGCTCTGTACTCCTGAAGTAATTCATTTTATATTTGCATAAGAAATGAAAATTTGAAAAGAAAAAACTTATTTTTTAAGTACTTTTGGAAATGGTGTAGATCCAAGATCAGAATGTGTGTCTGATCTTGGATTGACACCAACCAACATCTTTTGAGATAGTGCAGTCAAAATTGCCATGAATTGTGATATAATTTTGGTTCATTCCTGCAAACTGAATGAAACCATTATATGGCAGTTAAAGGAATTAATTTTGGTTTTGTATGTACAATGACAGGCTTGAACAAAAACACTAATGCTTTAGTACAACAGTTAACTGATCTCTATTACATGATTTTCTACTCGCATTAACCCTTTACCAAATAGCCCCATGTTTGAATGGCCCTGAGGAAAAAAACCTGTTGAAAACTCTAAGGGAAAAGGAGGGAATGATGGTACGCAGCATTTTCTCATTTTCCCAGGATGTTTTCTGCTATTTCAAAGACAATTCCCATCATTGAGCTACACTGAATATGTCGTCTGTAAGTGCTTTGAATTTGGACAAGAATAAAACTTTGTTGTCTGGTAAAGGGTAAGAGTTTTCATCTGTGTTGTAGAAAAGGATCAATATTCAGTTGGTCAATGCAGTGTGACTAGTGTAACCACATACAGTAAATACATGTTGTCACAACTCCTGTACTCATATGCATGTTTCATTCTACACTATCATTAGGAATTACACACACATGTAGAAGAAGGTCTAGGTAGAAATGTACAAACCAGATGTTCTGTTGAAGTACTAAATGCTGTAGAGAGAGCAGAAAAAGAAATGACAGGTAAACAGTAGCAGTGGTTTTACTAAAAAAAAAAAAAGCTCAGCAAATTCATCATTGTATTCTCAAGTAAAATATTAACTGCTATCCTGCTAAATGAGTTACATAGAACTTTCAAGCCAATAGTAAAAATCTGAATAATGTTATTTCAAACTTTTTTTGGGGGAGAAAAATATCGCTTTATTTGACAATGTAGATCCAAGATCAGACTGCATGTTCTGTGCAGTCTGATCTTAGTCTACATTGTCTGCAAAGGTTCAGTGTGGCATTAAGCAGCTCAAGTCTAAATTTAATGTAAATAGGAGCAAACCAATTGGTAAATGTGAGAAAGATATGACAAGTAGATGCTGCTACATTCTGATTTGTTGGACAAACTGATGTAATACATAAGCATCAATACTCTATGATAAATTGCATGATTTGAGCAGTGTCTTTTTTTTTACCAACACAAACATGAAGTATCCTGTTATTAAATGATAGTAAGGGACAAAAAAGATGCAATGAACTATTTTTGAATAGACTTCAAACACTGCCTTTGACAGTATCTTACTTAAATCATTGGGGAAGTAGCACAAAATTTTGTATAAGAATAACCTGACATGAGTTACTTACATAATATTTTAGATGCATGGAGAAAATATGTCATAATGGGCAGAATTATACATTGTATAAAAAATTAGCATTTTACCAGCACTAAGAACTGCAATCTTTATTTACCATTTTTGGCCGATGGCCATTCAACCTGCATATTTGAGAATGTAGTTTGATCTTGGATCTGAATAAAATTTGTGAGCTGTTGACAATTCTGACAATAATATGTAAGCTGTTTTAATCGGCTGGAAGCATCTTGTTCTATGTGAATTAGGTGCTCACATGGCTCATTCACCAGATATGTAGCATTGGCCTTAAGGGTAACTCAATACAAGGTATTGATCTTAGGTTATGATAGAAAACACTGTGGGGGAAAAAGATAAAATGCCTACATTTAGCAGCATTTTTTCCTTTTCCCCCAGTTTTTCAAAAGCCTTTCTCTGCAGGGTCTTTAAATAGAGATTTTTTTGGTAAAGGGTGAATTGGTTATGACTAAATATATACATAGTAAAATTAGTGTTGCACCCCCTGTGTTTTTAATGTGTTTAATTTTCTGGCATGAACGATATGAAATGGGTTGGAAATTAGAATCTGGCTGCTGTATACAAGAACAAACAAGTCTGTTGTCTCTGAAATGGAATGAACTGAGGTATCCCTTAACCTCATGGCAGCAGCTACTGATCGAGCTGTTTCAACCTCTCGTGAGAGGTGTGAGACAAAGACTGCAAGCTGTTTTGCATGCCCTGGGCGGAAGTACGCAATATTGCCTGATTTTGTGTGTCCATTCTCTGCAGGTCACTTTCAACCTGTCGTAAGTTTTGTTTCGACATTAAATTCCCTGTTTTAACCAAACTTAAACGCTTCTCGTTTTTCTTAAATTTGAAAGCAACATCTAGGCAAAAGATTCCCACTTACCATGAGGTCAAGGGATACCTCAGTTCAGTTCATTTTATGGGCAAAAGACAAGTCTGTTGGTGTATGCAGCAGCCGAATTCTAATTTCAACCCAATTTTCTCTCATTCACGTCAGAAAATCAAACCCGGTAAAAAACACATGGGGTGCAACACTAATTTTACTATGTATATAAAAGGTGAAAGCAACTTTTGATGAAATGAAGTTGTTCATCTAGATCAGACTGAATAATCATGCAGTATGTCCTTTGATCCAGATTTAGTAGTCATACAGTCTGTCCTTTGATCTGAACTGTCTGATATTTGAGATCAACTGAAATAGCTTTTACATTCTAATAAGGTTTTCTATTTACATGAGCTCAAAGTTTCCGTTTCATTTTCCCATGCAATTGTAAAAGTAAAATATACTAAAGTTATGCTAGATATCTAAAATACTTTGTAGACAATGTGTTTGGATTTCTACGTAAGTGCATCAAAAGATAAATTTCCCTTACAAGACAGTTTTCAAGTGATAGTTAAAGCATTCTGTTCGCTTTACTTTGCAGTTGCTACTTCAGAACTGTTATATGTTGTTGTTTTTTAGCTGTTAGATTATTTCATGTGTTCATTTGCTTGAATTGCATTACTTCAGAAAACAAAATGACAGGCCTGTAGCGAGTTTAGCAAATTTATCAGTGGATTCTCTGTAAAAAAATCAATTGTATGGATTCAATCCTGTCTTCTTCTAAGCATTTGAATCAGGGCAGTGTTGTATATTAGATGATGGCTAAAAAAAAAGTTGGACATGCTTTGTACAAATTGCAAACTATCTTGGTTACATGACATCTTCCTACATTTTAAACAAAAAATTTTAACCATAAGTGAATGATGAAATAAGGACTAAAGCCACCTTTTTTCTGTATCAAAAAAGTAATGTGTCTTTCTAAATAAAAGCCCGGCCAGGTAGCTCAGTAATTAGCTTATCTGACTCATGACATGGTGGTTTTGGGTTCAGTACCTCTTACCTCTGATGCATGTGAGAAAAGTAGTCAGTGACTTAAAGTTGGGTCAGTACTGGTGTGAAAAAGCCAGGAAACACACGTTCAGTTGCAGTGATGGCCACGATATGACAAAAGTTGTTAAAACAGCATTAAACTCCAATACAGACAAACAAGTCTAAATGAAAATTTAAGTAAGAGTTCACAAGATGTTGAAGTCCATACTTTTCATGTATTTGATTTCTTACCTTGCCAAAATTTTAATGACTTTTTTTCTGGTATGTTTAAGGTGGCATTTTGTAGTAGGATTTCATTTAGACGATCTTTTTTTGTAAAGTACTCCATGAACAAAGCCATAAAGTTGTAAATTGTGTAGTAATCTATTCTTCAACCATTCTAAATTGAAATCATACTCTAAAATTCAATGATAATCATCTGATTGGATGAAACTTTTTGTCTTGGCCAAACAGAAGGTCAGTCTTTGATTTTAAAATGAGGACAAGTGCTAGAGTCATTGATGAATAAGGCTCCTGAATTGATTGAAACACAAGTCTAAGAAGTTGTACTGTAAAGATTTAATTGTTTGCCATAAATTAGAATGGCAAGGATTTTGTTTAACCCTTTACCACACAATCCCGACTTTTAACGACCTAGAGAAAGAAGCCTTGTGAAAACATTGTTGGAAAAGGAGAAAATGCTGGTAACCAGCATTTTCTCCTTTTCCCACAATGTTTTCTACTCTTTCCAAAACAAATTTCAATTTTTGAGTAACTTTTATTTTGTCGTCTGCAAAAGCTCTCAATTTGGACTGGTCTAAAATTTTGTCATGTGGTAAAGAGTTAATACATGCCCATTATTATATGCTGTCTTTAGCACATATTAAACCCATCACAGTACAGGAATTATGGTTTTTCTTTCTTGATTAAGGCCATTGGCCTAGAAAAAATGAGTCATTTAATTCATGCATTACACTACAGACTAATTTGTAGAGATACCACTGACTAGCAAGTAATAGAAAAACTAAACATTTGAAGGAAAGAAAGATGCGCTTTTCATCAATGCCATAGTCATTGTTGGGGGAAAAAAAAGAGCAATGTTTTTAAAATTTGTCCAGCATAAGGGGCTAAAATGTCAAAGAAGTGTGGTTATGGTTAATGGGTGAAAAGGAAAAAAAAGATAAATTCATGGTAGGAAAACAATAACATGTCTATGACAAGCTATATGCCTCATTTCCTACAATGTTTTCAGTAGCTTTCAATGTAGAAAGTCAATGAGTGAAATTCTACGGAAGGGGATAAAGCCATTAACACACAATCCCAAATTTAATGACCCTGTGGTAGAACACATTTGAAAACATTGTGGGAAAAAGAGAAAATGCTGCTAACCAGCATTTTCTCCATTTCCCACCATGTTTCATAATCTATCAAAGATAAATTCCAGCATTTGAGCTGCCAAATTTGTCATTTGTAAAGCTTTGAATTTGAGCATGTCTAAAATTTTGTTGTATGGCAAATAGTTCAGGATTGCTACAAAGGCTCCAGAAAAATCACTTCCGTTTCAGAACGCCTGTCATCTTTATTACCCGAGGAAGATCGACAACAGATTCATACAGTCATGCCCAAACGAGATTTCGATATAGCATACAGGTTGGATTGTCGGAACCTATGTGGGGATTTTAGAGAAGACATTGCTTTCCATTTCTCTCTTAGTCCAATGAATCTTGTTCGGAAGGTTTTGGGGCTTGGCAGATTAAGAAGTGATCGTCAGACAGTAAGTGTAATGATATTATTCTTTAGTCTGTGCTTGAGAACGTTTTTGGAAAAAAAATGGTCTTAGGTTGGGGGAATAAAAACAAACAACATTCTCTCCATTCACCACAACTATATTTTCACTTTCAAAGGCATATCATGAAAATTTAGCTACATATACCGCTTTACCACATGACAAAATTTTGGACTTGTCCAAACTGAAAGCATTTGCAGACAACAAATTGAAATGTGTCGTTGGAAGGTTAGAAATGATTGTGGGAAAAGTAGGGAATGCTAGGTAGCAGCATGTTTTCCTTTCCCCTACAATTTGTTTTGAAAGCTTTCTTCTGTGGGGTCATTCTTTGGGGTTGTGTGGTAAAAGGTTAATGTTTTTCTTAGCAATTCATCATGGAACTGGAGATTTTTCAGCCTTAGGAGAGACCCAAAGATTGGAAGTCAAAACTATAAGAGCCGAAACATCTGTGACAGTATTAGACTTAGAGGATCCAAGATCAGATTTCACATACTATATTGTCCGACCTAATCAGAAGATTAGTCAACAAATTATGCAAATTCATTGAAAGGTTAACAGTGACAGCATAAAGTTAGTGTGCAGATAATGTTCAGACTGTGCACATAGGAAACACAGTCTGATCCTAAATCTTTACTATCTGTATTTTGATCTTTTGAGAGAAATTCTTGTTAAAATGGCATTGAATTTGCCATAACTGGATATTTATATATAAAATGGAAAACAATATTTCATTCACATAGCCATCTAATAGACATGATCTTTATGAAATATTTCAATTTTTATCTAGTTTTAGAGAATTGCTTATCTCTTTGACAGAACCTCATACACTGTGATCACGTATAAAATTACTTGCCGGATTAAATCCATGTGCACATACATTTACATATATTTTTTGAATTTGTACTTTTGTAAAACAATTGAAAGTTAAAGGCAACGAAAAGAAAATAAGCTTTTACCCAAGGATGCCTCATTTTCAAAGAAATTCATGCATATTTTGGGTTACTTTTAACAGTTGCCACAGCAGGTACCTATGACCCCCCAAGAACCTAGGACTTTCCCAGAGCAAGAAAATGAAACAGTGATGGTAGCTCTGTCTGTATTTAGAGCAGTTGGACAGAGGTATGCCCTTGGAAGTCTGATAGTAGTCGGTGGGGTAAGTGTCATTTGAATACATTTTTTTTAAAGTTACTTTCCTCAAAGTAAAATAAAGCTGTATTAAGTAATGATGCATTGACTTTTGAAAATTTTGATAGTTTGCATCTTTCTTTGCAGCAATGACTGTAGCAATATTAAGATCTGCTTTTTTGATTTGAAAATATATTTTAATGCAAAGAAAGGAATTCATGGAATTACCTGGTAATTTTTGTTATTTGAACATAATATTAAACAGAGCAGCATCAAAGTGTTTGAATTTTACATTGACCTTGATTGTAGAATTGTAGATTGTCTTTTTTTCCTAAGTTTAGATACTATGGAATGGGTGGTTTATGCTCTTAAGTGTTGACCTGTTTGTTTTGCAAAATTATTTTTGTAACATATGGTTTGGTGATAGTTATCCAATTCCTCTATCTTTGATGGTGAATTATGGTGGAGTAGTAGTGCTTTACATTTTCTTGTAAAAAAGCAGATTTACTTTAACTCTTAACCAACAGAATTTTGGACCAGTCCAAATGGAAAGCATTTGCAGACAACAAAAAATTTGGGACCCAAAAATTGAAATTAGTTTTGGGAAGGGTAGAAAACATTGTGGAAAAAAGGAGAAAATGCTGGTTACCAGCATTTTCTCCATTTCCCATATTGTTTTCAAAAGGCCTCTTTCTCAGGGTCATTTAAAGTCGGGATTGTGTGGTAAAGGATTAAGAGAAATGAATGGAATTATTTCTCATTATTGCATTGATTTCTAATGGCTGTCATTATATTTATGATTGTGTATGAACATCTTCATACTAATTCTTGAAGGTGTACAAAGCTGTTGGCTGGAAAATTTTGGCAATTGGTCTATGTTTGTATGGAGGCGTGTTCTGCTATGAAAGACTGACATGGACAAATAATGCCAAGGAAAGAGCCTTCAAACAACAATATGTAGATTATGCCAGCAGTAAACTGCGACTTATTGTTGACCTGACCAGTGCTAACTGTAGTCATCAAGTACAACAGTAAGTTATGTAACTATTCTTTGTTTTGCCTCTATACCAAATGGGAATGCTACATTTGTAGTCATAGCTATTATGCTAGCCTTGCATTTCAATCAATCAATGAGTCATTCTCTGTGAAAAGGGGGCTTAATGCTTCTGCGAAAAGTATCGACCAAGGTCAGGCTGTGCAATCTGCACAGGCTGACATAGGCTGAAACTTCGCTGTAGGTAAATTTTCTGTATCTCAATAAGGCGTAAGGTAAATGTGTGGTTGTATCTTACAGAATACATCAGGTCATTAAAGATGTTCATTTCCAGTGTTAATGAGTGTGGGCTTTAAGTCTGTACCACACAATCCCGACTTTTAAGGACCCTTAGAAAGAGGCCTTTTGAAAACATTGGGGGAAAAGGAGAAAATGCTGGTTACCAGAACGTTTTCTATCCATTGCAAAACAAATTTTAATTTTTTATTCACATTTATTTTGTAATCTGCAAGTGCTTTCAATATGGACAAGTCTAAAATTTTGTCATGTGGTAAAGAGTTAAATGAGTTTAGAAATTCCCCAGTAAATGTGATGCTTTAATCCTTTTTTTCTCCCCTCACAATCAGAAATGATCATTGTTTACCCTTTACAAAATTTTAGCCTTGTCCAAATTGAAAGCAGTTGCAGATGACAATATTAATGTGACTCAAATGATGCAAATTTTCTTTGATAGGGTAGAAAACATTGTGGAAAGAGGAGAAAATGCTCTCCTTTTCCCACAATGTTTTCAAAAGGCTTCTTTCTCAGGGTCGTTGAAAGGTGGTAAAGGGTTAATTGTTTTGTGATTTTATGAATATTTTAACGCCCAACCTCACCATGCTGTAACAGAGTAGGCTCTTTGAAAATAGTAAGCTTGTAACAAGCAGTTTCTCCTTTTCACAGTATTTTCTTTTGCAACTTTAGCTCATTTTTATCAAGTTCAAATCTTTTGTCTGCAGATGCTTTCAATTCAGAAAGAGTCCAAAATTCTTGTTTTGGAAAGGAGAATCTAATAATTACAATACATGTAATTTTTTTGTTTGGTTGTATCATAATGTGTACTTTGATTTCCCCACAGGGAACTGTCATCAACCTTTGCCAGACTGTGTAATCAGGCAGATATATGTAAGGAGAAGATTGAGGATGAGATTAAACAGAAAGACATCCGAATTTCTCAACTAAATTCTGTGTCATCTAAAGCCAAAACATTCAGGTAATAATCTAGTCTTGTCATAAATTTTTGACTTAAACCTAAACACTGATCCAGGGAGTGTGTTTTAAACCGGTAAATTGCTAAACAAATGAAACAAAAATTTCCACTCAATAGTAAAAATCCAAATATTGCGGTTTCAAAGCTAGTTTCACAGGAAAGAAAATACCATGTCAAACAGCATAGATCAAAGGTCAGACTATGTTTTTTGCAATCTGATGTTGATCTACCCTGTCCACAAAAGCACCCCGAGTTGCAGCCTAAGGTTAAACCCTGTTGAACTTGTTACAGCATACATAAGCTCTCAACCCTTGATCCAAACAAAAGTACTGACATGAACAAGTAACTTAGGTGTTGATCTGGAGGGCTAGATTCATTTTTCTAGTCCTGTTTTTGGTAAGCTTCCTCACGCAGGCAAAAACACCACTATAGGAGTATTCAAGACTCAGAAAACATGTACAAAACAACTGTGAAAAAAAAAAAAAGAAAAGAGTCTTTGACATCCAAAATGCACATGAGATTATACACATTAGTTGCATTTATCTATTAAGTGTTTAGTTTGTTTATTTGATGTTTTGTCAGATATTGCTTGAAGTAATACTTCTAAACCCTAAACAGTTTTAAATCTTACCATAGGTGGGAGATCAAAATGTCATAACTGCAGCTTAAATAAGCTGCAGTTACGACATTTTGATTGGCCACCGACTATATACAATACACCTATAATAGGATAGATATTGAGTCATTCTCTTTGAAAAGGGGGCCTAAAGCATTTGCGAAAAGTATCAACCAAGGTAAGCCCGCAATTTCCGTGCCTGCTGAACTTGGCTGAAACTTTTGGCTATTGGTCAATTTTCTGTATGTCTAAGGACTAGTCTACCTGATGATTCAGTTGGTTGTTAGTTGGCATTAAGCCCCCCTTCCGTTAATAGCAAAATTATGATTTTCTCAGTAAATTTGTAGAAGAGAGGCAAAATTAAAAACTGTGATTTGTTCAACAGTCTAAATGGAAATTTTAGACTTTCAGATATTTTCCCAGATTTTTTACATTTTCTTGCGATTCTTTACAGGAACAAAGCTGATTGGTTAGACAAAGCACTAGATGCATTTAAGGAGCAGTTCTTACGTACACCATCACCATATTTGTAAACAGTAGAAAAGCTTTTCCGTAAAAGAAAAGTTTTATTGCTGATTGCACTCTTCAAGCTTGGATGGCACTTTGCTTGGATATGTAGATCTTCAGAAGAGTGCTGCTGAGTGAGGAAATATTGCCATTCTCTGCTTCATAAACATAGCAAGTGGTGAGAAACTTGAGACAAGATCCTTTTAACTCTTTACCAAACGACAAAATTTTAGACTGGTCCAAATTGAAAACATTTGCAGACGCCAAAATAAATATGACTTAAAATTTTAAGTATGCTTTTGGAAGGGTAGAAAACGTTGTGGGAAAAGGAGAAAATGCTGGTACCAGCATTTTCTCCTTTTCCCACAATGTTTTCAAAAGGCTTTTTTCTCAGGGTCATTAAAAGTTGGGATTGTGTGGTAAAAAGTTACTTGTTGTTAAGAGCTTCAAACTTGGATAGAGAAAAGTGAAACACACAAATTGGGTGAAGAACAGACTGCCAGATTAAGATTAATGCATATTCTATAGCTGCATAGGATGACTGGATACCCTGTGCTAGACAACAGTGTAGATCAAGATCACACTGCACAGATTCTAAATGGTCAGATACTGTGAAATTTTCCTGGCAAAAAGTGCTATGAAATAATAACTGTTTGGGATTTACTTTTAGCTGAAAGCTTTCATTGAAGTTATGTAGCAATTTAATCGTTAAAAGGATAGGATGAAAATGCTGTAAAAGATGCAGATAAAGGAATGAATAATATATAACCAGCTGATTGGGGGTCCTGCGTGCCTCAGTGGTAAAGTGTTGGACTCCTAACCTTGAGGCCCTGGATTGGAGCCCCACCTGATCTGCTGGGTTTTTTGTGGGTGTGTCCCTGGGCAAAACACTTAGCCTAGTACTGGTAGTACTGGAAATACATGAATATGTGAGCTGTCGCCGTGATAGAACTGAAATAATGTTGAAAGCTGCGTAAAATACCATTCAATCAATCAATAACCAGCTGATGACAGAGGAAGGTTAAGTCTTCAGACTTTAGCGGAAAACATTTGCAGACGACGAAGTAGATGTTACTCAAAAATTAAAAATTGTATACAAAATTTTTCCTCTTTTCAGAGTGTTTTAAAAGTGATCTTTTATAGGATCGCTAAAACCCTGGATTGTTTGGTAAATATTTAATGAAGTAAGCTTGTCTACAAGGTATTTTTAATGTCTTATGTATTCCTTTGTCACTCAAAATACAGTTTAATGTCTAGGATAATAATTTCTAATCCCCTATGAGCACAGAATAAGCTATTATGATATGGTTGTGTTAATCGCGTGTGGTCTGTAGTTAACATTTATCTTGCATTCACATGCAAGGCAACATTGTTCCTTAATCTTTATAAAGCATGTTCGGAATGTTTGACTGGACAATGTTCTGTACAAGTTCAGATATCATGATTGTGCTGTCCACTGGAAAAAATCAAATTGATAATACAAGCCTTGTAAGCCTTGTGCATACTGTAGGGGCCAGTTTTAAAACAAAAGGGACAAAACTCTCAGAATGTGTGTTGGTTATTTCCGGTATACATAAAAACACAAAATATGTCCCCTAAGGTGAAAAATCTGGCCACTTAGTTACGTCTTAGAAAAACCTATTGCAGTGGTATACTGTAAAAACCACATTTCTGCCGAAAATTTAATGGAAGAATATTTCCCTTGATGGCATCTTTGAAACATAACATGTTGATGCAAATCGTTATTGATGGTAGTTGGGTGATTCAGGAAACTTGTGTAGCCTGATTGGCCTTGAAGAAGACAGCATGTCCAGATAATCATAGGTTTTTATCAGTGTGAAAAAAATCCATTTTCTCAACAGAGTTGTCCCCCCTCCCTGAGCCAGTTTAATAGGCTGTGGTGAAGAACGTTGCTATTTTTGCCATTCCAGCTCCATAGCACAGCCTTTTATCTCTTTTATGGCTACGTAGTATCTATTTTTAGGTCCACTGGCCGAAGGCCAGCGGGCTTATGTCGTGGCCCAGTGTCCGTCATGCGTCCGTCCGTGCGTTAACTTTTATTTCAAACATCTTCTCTGAAACTAGCCATCCAATTTTCATGAAACTTCACAGAAATGATCCTGCCATGGTCCTCTTCAGAATTTCTTGAAAGAATTTGATTCCTTAAAAAACTCTGGTTGCCATGGCAACTAAACTGAAAAATATTGGAAATCTTTAAAAATCTTCTTGTCTGAAACCATAGGCATAGGGCTACCAAATTTGGCATGTAGCTTTATGTAGTAGACCTCTATCAAGTTTCTTCAAATTATAACCCTTGGGTCAAAATTGGCACTGCCCCAGGGGTCACAAGTTTTACATAGGCTTATATAGAGAAAACTTCAAAAATCTTTCTGTACCTAGCCACAAGGCCTAGAGCTACCAAATTTTGCATGTTGCTATATCTAGTGGGCCTCTACCAAGCAGGCCATAATTTTAGCCCTGGGGTCAAAATTGGCCCCGCCACAGGGGTCACAAGTTTTACATGGGCTTACATAGTGACAACTTAAGAAATCTTCCTGTTTTGATTTATTTTTCTGAAATTAGCCTTGCATCAGGGGTCTTATGTTTTACAGAAGCTTCATATGGACAAAACTTGAAAATCACCTTATTTATAACCATACAGCATAGACTTGTATTATTTTGGCATGTGGCTTTATCTTGTGAACCTCTACCAGGGTTCAAGTAATTATAGCTCTGGGATCAAAAATGGCTTTGCCTTGCGGGTCTCAACTTTCATATGGGCTTTTACAGAGAAAACTTTGTAAGTCTTCATTTTGAAACCATTTGGCTCAGAATTGAAATGTTTAGTATTTATGGTTTATATTTATAAGCCAGTGGAGCGATACAGGGCCATTATGGCCCTCTTGTTAGGATTTGCCTGTAGCTTACTGTGCAAGATATTCTTTGGAAATATTTGGTCCTGTGATGATACCTACTGTCCCCCTAATTGTGTGTGGAATCAAGTAAAGTCTAGCATCTCTTATCATCAGTAGGACCTTTAACTCTTTAATGACAAAATTTTAGACTGATCCAAATTGAAAGCATTTACAAACGACAAATTGAATGTAGCTGAAATGATGATTTCTATCTTTGTTAGGGTAGAAAATATTGTGTTTCACAATGTTTCAAAAGCTGCCTTCTCCAGGGTTGTTAAAACTCAGGATTGTGTGGTAAAGGGTTATAGAATATCAGCCCTATGGTTGTGATCATTTTTAGGACTGACATTGAGATGCATGTATTGTCATTTACCCTGGAAAAGTATTATTTGTCTGTTGTATACCTTGGATTTTTTTTTTTTTGAAGTGTATCAACTTTTTCACTGTCCTTGGGGACTTACGTAACTTTGCAGACAGTGAACATGAAGAGTAGACTGCTCAGAGTGTGCTTTCTAATCTTAGATGTATACCGTCTGATACTTGATTTTAAAGTTAACAAATGTCTTGTACAATTGCAGTAGATATCAACGCCTTTTGATGAGCGATCTTCTGTTTACTTGAACAGAAAACAAGTTCAGTTTGCTGTTTGTCTTTTCGTATTAATTTTTGTATGTCTTTTTCGAATAGCTTGGCAAAATGGCAAATTGATATTTCTGTCAATTCTCCTGTATGTTACATAGACTGAATTTTGTTTTTGATTCGACTTAGCCTAGAGATCATAGATTGAGTCGATATTTATAACAGTGCATTGGCCGTCTTTCTGTCAGTTCTCTGGTATCTTACATGGAATGAACTTGGTTTTGATTAGGCTTTGCCTAGAGATCATACCTTTATACTATAGTTATGGAAATGTGTTGACCAAATTTCTGTAAATTTTTTTTATGTTACATGGAATTCTAGTACCTTAGGTGTTATGAAATTATTACTATTGCATTGAGACTATATTTATTACTCTTGCATTGAGACTATGATTATAAAAGTGTGTTCACCATATTTCTGTCAATTCTTCTGTATTGCATGGAATATAATTGTTTGGATTTGACTTTGCCCTGAGATCATTCATGGAGACTATTTATAAAAGTGCACTGGCCATCTTTCTGTCAGTCCTCTGATATTTTACGTGGAAAGAATTTGGTTTTGAATTGACTTTGACTAGAGATCATACATTTGGACTATATCTATAGAAATGCATTGACTTATTTCCTGTAAATTCACCGATGCACCTACCAATGCTTTCCTGGAGTTTCTTTTACCAGTACTCCGCACAGTATTCTTTCCAAGCCACTGCTTTCCCACATAACCATCGTTGAAACAAAGGTCAGCAGTGAGAGAGGAATGAATCCTGTCGCAATGACTATCATCAATCCTCGGAAAGAAATTGGCCAAGCTGGGGATTGAACCAGCGACCCCCTTTTCTCTGAAATAGCAGTTTTGTGAAATATATCTTTATGTTAGATTCTGTTAAAGCTTTCAAAGTTTTGTAAAGATTTGTGTTACATATATGTGTTGTTTTTAGTAACAATGAAATGGAAATAAATGTTACATTTACAGAATTTGTTTGTTTATTCAGAATTTTAAGGCGTTTTCTGCAATAAAGTAAGGATCGCAGAAGGAAGTCTGATGATAGGAGTGAAAAAAAGTATGGGATCATTTCTTCTAAATGAAAAAAAGAATAAACAATCTTGGATTTATTACGGAATTCCATTTCGTCGTCTTGAGTTAATATTTTTTTTCCTGGCATGTCTCTTCCTTGCCTCCGATACTTAGCAACAACGTGTCCATGTTTGCTTTTGAAAGCTTGTAAATTTTCAAGCAAATTGTGTAGAATATAAGGCACTAAGTCTGCTTGTCTTGGAAAGGTAAGGCACTTTTCTATTAATTGTTTCATCGAACAAACAAATCTCCAATTTTGTACATGACAGGCAGATAGTAATAATGATCATAAAAAAACCCCATCGATTTAGGTGTTGATTAATATCATGATGGATGCCAAAGGAAATATTGTTGCAAATAGAGAGATGGGGGGGGGAGTTAATTAATATTAATACATTGCGGATGCATCAAAATTACCATATAATCAAGTTGTAATTCTTAACTGCTTGGATTAGATTTCCAGCTGTATATAGAGACCCGTGCAATTTACACTAACATTGCATTCACGTCTGCTTGCGCATTTTGACATTTTTACAGTAGAAAACATTTTTACGTATGAAGAAATCCCGTTTCATCCTTTCTGCGCCAAATATATAAATTCAACCCATTTCAATGACTGTCAACACAATTCCCCGACACTCAGACTTTCCTCTTAAAGGCTTGACTAAACAAGAGCATGGTATAGATCCAAGATCAGACTGCACCTTCCGTGCAGTCTGATATTTATCTATGCTTACGTAAGAGCCCCTGTTGTCGCCTATGTCACCGAAAGGGTTTTAACAATTTTTCCTCAGTCATTTATATTGTGAAACCGCACTGACTTACGTTGTTTCCGTGACCGTGTTCGGTTTTTTTTTCCGATATTTAACGAGGCTCCTTCTGAACGGAGTTCAAATGTTTAACCCTTGGGCTGCTAAATGCGACTCACCGACCTTTTGCGGACAGTGTAGAAGTCAAGATCGGACTGCATAAAACGTGAAGTCTGATCTTGGATCTACAATGTCCGACAAGAAGATATCTTTCTCCAAAAAAGTTTGAAATAGCATTATTCTGTTTTTTACTATCGAATGAAAGTTTCACTTAACTTATTTAGCAGGATAAGAATTAATACGTTTGTATAATAAAGTGATCTTGTCGCCGTGTCCATGGTGTAGCGGTAAAATACATGGACACAATGATCTCGAAGTAAACTTCCTATAAATCGTAAATTTATCGGGATCTGTAAATAGTTCACGTAAAAATACGGAATAAATACTCATTAAATGACAAGTTAAAGCGGTTTCACTATAACCATCAATCTCCGAGCAGAATTGTCGTTCGTTACTCTCACCATACATCTCTGCAACGGGCTAAATGACAAGAATCTTGTCAAACCGAGGAAAACATGTTTTGTTACTGTTTAACTGTTTCATGTGTAACATAATAAGGTAGACAAAGGAAATATGATTCCGGATACATTATAGGTGCATTCAAACTGATGAATTTACCTGTATACAATGGAACTATTTTTTCAAGCTTCTTTACTGATCAGAATCTTACGCCAATTGTAAAAAAAAAAAAAACCGCAGCGCCCATGAATGATGACAATTTAAACAAAATTATAAAAACAAGTTATCGTCCTTTAAAAGACATTTAAGCTTTTCAGAAAATCCCTCTTTTTCATATTTCCTACCACTAAGTCCGATTGGCCGTATGCTGTTTGAACAGCACACAAAACAATCGATTGATCTTTCTTTCACCGGCGTTTGTGTCACCATTTTGAATTATGGTCATGTTACGAAAATATCACGTGATGACGGACTACTTTCTGAGCCAACTACAGAGGTGAATGGGAATGATCCGTAGTGCAAGAGTGTATAACCATAGGTCCAAGTTTTATTTGTAAAGCGTTGACGTTCTTTCTTTCGTAAGTATGAATAACCGCATTAAGAAATGCATGTTGAGTTAATGAAGCAATGGGTGGAAGTAATTTTCTTCAAACACAACACCTGAGAAAAGTTATCTACTTTATTAAACGTTTGTTGGAACCACAAGTCGATTGATGTATACCGCTGTGCTTATGAACACCCATCTTCATATATGAAAGCACTCTGTATTGCAAAAAAATGAAGGTTTTAATCGTTCACCAATCATTCTGCAAGGAATCAACTGAACATAATTTCAAACTTATGAGAACAAAACTTGTTTATAGAGAAAAATCACGTTAAAAATCAACAGTTACAGATTTTGAACTTACTCTTTTTGAAGTATTAATTTGCTACTATCTAAATATTTTTGTGTTTTTCTTGTAAAATATATTAAAAAAAAAAAAAATGCAATGATTATCAGTGTCAGAAGTTAATACTTAAACATACCGGTAAAGTCTGTCCTGTGCTAGGGCAACATTCGGCTAAATTATCTCTGGTAGGAACAAACCGTTCAAGATCGAGTTTTGATGATTGTTAGTTTGCCGTCGGCACTCTATGTTAGCAGGGCACCGACTTTGAGTATGTTCAGTTATGGTTCCATTACTCTTTACCAGACAACAAAAGTTCAGGCCTGTCTAAGTTGAAAGCATTTGCAGACGACAAATTCGAGAATTTCGTGAATGATTCAAATTATAGAATTTGTCTTTGCAAAAAGGTTAGAAAACACTGTGGGAGATGAAGAAAACGCTGGTTTGCATCACATTTTCCTTGTCCCTCAACGTTTTCAAAAGCTTTCTTTCGCAGGGTCGTTAAAACGCGGAACTGTATGGTAAATGATTAATTCCGATTCCAATAACGCTATGCTAGTCTTAACACTGGTAACGTATTGGTACATTGAGTGTCGCCATCTTTGACCTCTACCGCTCTTTCCCTGATGGAACGTATACCTTCCTGTTTGAATAAGGTAGAAACATTGTGGTGGAACTAGTGATTCGTTTTCTAGCCTGACAAACGATAAGATAATTAAACTAGCAGTGCTCTCATAATCACAGGCAACTAGGACAACACATGGTTTAATCTTACTTATGTTCGCTACTTTTACTGTGTATGTTGTGTACACCATTGAGAAAAGCGACACCATTAAGGAACTAGACAAGAAATGCAATATTTATCTGAGCCACGCTCTGGCAAAGGGGGGTTTAATGCATCTCCGTGATGCATTATACCAAGTAGGTAATTTCATAATTATGGATCCTTAAAATCCATTTTGTTTAACTCTTTCGGCGCCAAATAGATAAACTCGACTTCTTTTGACTGCCGAAATTACAACCCACTTAAACCCAGAAAGATGTTTATCGTGTAGGCTTGACTAAACAAGCGGATGGTATAGATCAAAGATCAGACTGCACGTCTGTGCAGTCTGATCTTGATTTATGCCATCCGCAAAAGTTTCTGTTTTCGCCTATGGCGCTGAAAGGGTTAAGAACCAACTGAATCACGAGGAAGAGTGGTTCTTTGATATGCAGAAAATAAAAGATAGCAAAAAGTTTCGGACCATGTTAACGTAGGCGAACTGCGCAGGCTGATATGTGTCGATACTTTATGCAGATCCATTTGACCCCTTTTCACAAAGCATGGCTGATATGTATTTGTATATCACTTCATGTCTGTAAGTAATTTAACCCTTTACCACACAATCCCGACTTTTAACGACCCTGAGAAAGAATCTTTTTGAAAACATTGTGGGAAAAGGAGAAAATGCTGGTAACCAGCATTTTCTCCTTTTCCCACAATGTTTTCAACCCTTCCCAAAACAAATTTCAATTTTTCAATCATTTATTTTGTCATCTGCAAATGCTTTCAATTTGGACCAGTCTACAATTTTGCCATTTGGTAAAGAGTTAAAGAAACAGCCTCTACTCTCCTACACTCGCAGCAACTCCCTTCTTTACGTTGTTTGATTGCTCCTTTGCTCAAACATATTTGCAAAGTAACAAAAGTCTCTCACTCTCTCTCTCCTGACACCACTCCGTTTTAGCTTATTTACAGACTCAACTATATATAGGCAAGTACCTACAATGCATTCCCATTTTACGGCCATTTATTTCAGTTTTACTTAGAGAAAGGGAAACGTGATATATATTACTGATAGTGACATAATATTGAAATAGAAGATGAAAACATCAATTTAAAATTCACGAGGTGTCTGTTTCTTATCTAGACCGTATCGAAATTACGACAAAATGGATCTTAAAAATCAGCTTCTGAAATCTGCCTGGGGTTTAACCCTTTTCCATACAAACCCGAGTTTTAATTATGGTGTGGAAGGAGCGTCTTGAAAACATTGTGGGAAAAGGAGAAAATGCTGGTACCCAGCATTTTCTCCTTTTCCCACGATGTTTTCTACCCTTTCAAAGTCAGTTTCCAGCAATTGAGCCGTTTTTAACTTTTAGTCTACAAATGCTTTCAATTTAGACAAGTCTTCATCGTGTGATAAAGAGTTAACCCTTTATCACAGAACAAAATTTTACATTCCTCCAAATTGCGAGGATTTGCAGACAAGAAATTAAATGTTGCTCAAATGGATTTTGTCTTAAAAACCATTGTTTTCCCACAGTGTTTTAAAAGTCTACTTCTTCAGTATTCTTAAAGCCTTGGATTGTGCCACAATTATTACAGTAACGTTTCGCGTGCTAGCTGGAAACGGAATGGGGGAATGGACGGCAAAAATTCTACAATCTTGTAGGGATTTTTTCTGTTCTATTGCGGACAATTACCACCAAAATTTCGATCTCCACGTAGCCTTTTGTAATTTGCGGTCCGATCTTTACTCTCCCAACGGCAGCACTGAAACTCAAAGATACTTTTAATCTTACTGGCTTCACTAAACAAGCTGACGGTATAGATCTAAGATCAGACAGCACGTTATGTGCAGTCTGATCTTGGTCTATGCAGTCAGAAAAAGCCCTGTCGCCTGTGGCGCTGATAGGGTTGAAATATGCTGTCCATAAGCAAAACATCTGACTGACAGTTTGCCTAAGTTCCTTACACTGCAGTCTGATCCGAGCTTGATCACTCATTTCTCAATCATTTATCACCACGTAATTTTACATAGCTGACCATTCAAAGGATAAGGAAAAATTTGATATCATTACATGTACATGAGAGACGCTCTTAGAAAATGAGGTTTGATGCATATTCGTAATGCGCTATACCTAGCAAGCTGTTTCATAACATGGTTTAATTTAAAAAAAAAACGGCTGAATCATGAATAGAATCCATTGACATGCAGAAAATTTCCCTCTGGAAAAGATTTCTACCCAGATTAGCCTGCACGGACATGGGTCAAACCACGCACATTGAAGATGCATTAAACCTCCTTTTCATAGAGCGTGGCTTAGTCGTTAATTACAAGTATTTTTACTGTGATATCGTATACTGTAACATAACAAAAAAGAATACATTATAGGTCTACATTAAACGAAACTTGGAGTAGCTGACAAATAATACAGAAGTTCTTTCACACTGCTTTAAGTGGCATCACCGCTGGGATCGTACTGGGTGGTCACTAGAGGTGTTTGATACAATGCTCTATTATATGTGATAACAGTTTGATCAGAATGCATCAAGGCTGTTAAACCTTTACCCCTTATCACGCATTCTCGACTTTTCACAACCTGGAGAGAGATGGCTTTTCAGAAAACTGTGGTACCCAGCGTTTTCTCTTTTTTCCCCTCGATGTTTTCCTTTTTCCTCTCAAAATATAATCTTTTCTGAGTTACATTTAAAAGGTCGCTTGCAAATGCTCTTAACTTGGAAGAGTTTAAATATTTGTTGTCTGGTAAAGAGTTAAATGTTTTGTCGTCGATCAGGTAGAGGGACTAAAGCACTGTAAAAACTTTTTTTTGCCAGAGTATTTCCTCCTAAATAGCGGACATGATAGACCTACGATCAGACAGCACGTTCAGTCTGCATTTATACTTCCCGAGCATCCTAAATAATGACTTAAGTTCCACTTTCAAAGTTCGACCTACAATTTGGCTTCGATATCAAACTGTGAAGCTAATTCGGTAAAACCACAGGCCTTTGAAGCTCCATTGGTCTATCAGGGAACACTAAAATTTTCCATGGTCGATCATTGAACTCTTTTGCTTACTGGTGCATCGCCTGTATGTCACGGAATATTCAAATTTTCATTTACACCGTTACTATAAATAGCACATTGGTGACTGCCTCTATATTGTATATAATTAGACAAGGTGTGCAACGAAAATAGAAAAAAAATTGAACCCCGTCCCCTTTCAGAGATAATATTTAACCAAAAACGGAAAAATAAACCTAGTTACTGTTGCAGATGGGTCCACAGATAATTTTTCTTGTGTACCCTGACCTTCGAAAGTTCCAAACGGCTCTTGCGATCAAGCAATAGCTCTGATCTAAAAAAATTAAAAAGCTTCCACATTTTCCGGATCGCCATGCGCTAACGTCATATAATTCATTATGACGTAGTGAATAATAACGCACGTGAATTCACTATCAAAAGACGCGCCAAAGTTTTTGACCAATAAACGGTAAATACGCATTTGAAAATATCCGAAATGGAAAATGGGAAAATATCCGAAATGGAAAATGAAAATCGCGATACTGTATTAGATGAAGAGATACTTCATAACAGACGAAATATTAATTTTATAATTTCATCAATATACCAACAAAAAAATTTTAGATCTTTGTTTGAAAAAAATATTTTAATTATGATTCGCTGCGGGATAATAAATTGTGTGACGTCAGCGCATGGCGATCCGGAAAACGTGGAAGTTTTTCATTTTTTTTTTGGATAAAAAAAAAAAAATTGATTGTTTGATTGCAAGAGCCGTTTGGAACTTTCGAAGGTCAGAGCAAATAAGAAAAATTATTTGTGAACCCATCTGCAACGGTAACTAGGTTTATTTTTCCGTTTTCGTTTAAATATTATCTCTGAAAAAGGACAGGGGTAAAAAATTTCTTCAATTCGTTGCACACCTTGTTCTGTATACGATAAGAGGCAGTCGTCAATGTGCTATTTGTAGTAACGGTGTCGGATAAGGAAAATTTCGTTATCCCGTTTTAAACCAATGGAGTTTCAGCGGCCTTTGGTAAAACATAGGGACTGAAATACAGGGGTTGTTAACTCTATAACAAACAATCCCGTGTTTCACATCTCGGGGAGAAGGCTTTTGAAAATATTGTTGAGGAAAAGAAAAAAATGCCGAAAAGCAGCATTTGCTCCTTTTTCCACAATTGTTATATTTTCTGTCTTATAAAAGACGAATTACGTCATTTTAACCATGCTTAATCTATCATCAGCAAGCCATGACTTTCAAATTCGAAAGGTCTGAAATTGTGTCGTCTGGTCAAGGGTTAATTTAATCCTAGTTTTGCATTCTTCGGTGCATTCTGGTTTCATTTCTAAATCTAAGTTCAAAGACTTGCAATTTCATTGGCTAAGGCGTTCTGTCTAAGCCAATTATACAACTGTTTGCGGAAATTAGCACTGCAAAATAATTAATTAATTTTGTAATTTAGGATTAGAAAAAAAAAATAATAATTTGCATAGGTCATATAAAATGCCCCTGGTTGTGATAAAAACGAATAAAAGTGATGTTGATAATGTACTTCGTACACCCGCCTATCTCACAGCGGGATATTTTACCTGTTTATTCAAAAAGAAACATTAAGAAGTCGTTGATATGATATCTCTCGAAACCATTTTTTCGCACGAAAGATTCATAACACGTATCGTGTTTTGACTCTTATCCTTTAAAGGGGCATTAAGTCAGATTTTGATCCAAAAGTTTTTTGGGAACAGAAAGTTGATATTCAAAGTAAAAATCACATGGACCTATTTACGCTCAGATGGAGGAAAATGCTGGGAAAAATACCTCCTGTGAAACTCGATTCTACGACCGTCAAAACCAAAGTTGGCAAGTCTATCAATTGAGTTATGGAGCCAAATGATATTTACCTGTGTTTGAAATGAGCCGTGCTCTGTGAAAAGGGGGCTTAATGCATCTGCGAAAAGTATCCACTCAGATCAGCCTGCACAGTCCGTGCAGGCTGACCTGGGCCGAAACTTTTCGCTATTGTTCAATTTTCTGTATGTCCAAGGACTAGACTACCTCATGATTAAGTGTCTTTTTTTTTTTAAGTGGTTATCATGGCTCAATAATTATGTTATGGCTTTATTGCTATCATGGCTCACAGAGATGCATTAAGTCCCCATTTGCCAGAGCACGGCTCACATGTATTTATCTCTAGTGATGCAAAAATGGCTATACCGTTACTAACGGTATCCGAAATATTACAGAAAATATACAAAAAAGCTCGGTAATTCCCTGTGTTTTCTACAAGTATTGCTAACTGTGTACAAATTTGAAAGCCATCTTTGCGCTTAACCGTCTTTGTTAAGATGTTCTTAAAAAGAAACACACACGCCTGAGAACGAAATCCGACTTAATGTTCTTTTAATGCGAGACCATGGAATCAATTTTGCAGAGAGTGTAGTCCGATCGTAGTTTAAACTTTCCACCAGTCTATTTACGTTTGTCACCATCCCAAATACTACTAGCGGATGCTCAATAAACAAAAACTTCCTTTTGGTTCTGCAGGACAAAGAAAAACAAAACATTTTAAAATACTTTATCCAGTTACACCCCGCCCCGTCCCTTACTCCCTCGCCCCCCCCCCCCCCCCGGATTTTTTTTTTTTTTTTGGAACTAGGAGTATAAGACGATTTAATTGACATTTAGCGACTCTCGCAACATTACGGCAACTAAATGTGGATAGTTCCAGAGTCTGGAATGATGGAAGGTTCCAAACCATGGAAAAATCCACATCTTGTTGCGAGGAGTGGCGAGGTGTCATTGAATCGTTTACTCGTAGATCTTAATTAATAAAGGAGGTGGCTGGATCTTGCAGAAGTAAAAAGAAAAAAAAACTAAATTTGAGCGGTGCTCTTGGAAATTGGTGTTTAATACATCAAAGTTATGTATTGTTTCAAGCAAGTAGTTGCACAACACGGAGCCATTTTATCTAAAAACGGGAAGAAGCATGAGGTGTAACCGTCCTTCAACAAACAGAAAATGAAGTTTTACAAATAGCAAAAAAAGTTTCGACCCACGTCAGCCTGCACGGACTGTGCAGGCTGACATGGTTCGATATCTTTTGCAAATCCATTAAACCCCATTTTACAAAGCATGGCTCATTAAATGTTTTGGACAATTATTTGTAGCTGAACTTGAACCTATAACCTATTGTATCGATGCTTTCGAAAGCGCTCTATACTTTCCTGTCTGTCTCACATAAATTAACCCTTATGCTGCTTAGCGCAACTTACGGATCTTTTGCGGACAGTGCAGATCAAGATCAGACTGCAGAGAACGTGCAGTCTGATCTTGAATCTACACTGTCCGATGACGTAAGGCTTTTTTTTTACAGCAACAAGCTCTTTGTAATCACAATTTTTCGGTATACACTATTGGCTGGAAATCTGCATTCTATTTATTAACCCTTTCCCAAACGACAAATTTAAGACTCTTTCAAATTCAAAACATCTGCAGACGACAAATTCAAAGTTGGTACAAATGCGCTTAAGCTCTCTGACTGGGTAGAAAACATTGTGGGACCAGCATTTTCTCCTTTTCCCACAATGTTTCTAAAAGTCTTCTTTCCCAGGGACGTGAAAACCAGGGATTGTTTGGTAAAGGGTTAAGTAGGTTAAGCCGAGCTACAGTAGCATAGCCGGTAGAGTACAGGACTTAAGAACAGGAGGTCGCTGGTTCAATCCCCGTCTCGGCCAATTTCTTTCCGAGGATTGATGATAGTCTTTAAGACAGGATTCATTCCTCTCTCACTGCTGACTATTGTTTTGACGATGGTTATTTGGTAAAGCAGCCAGTGGCTTGGAAAGAATATTGTGCGGAGCACGGGTAAAGGAAACTCCAGGAAAGCATGGATAGGTGCACTGGCCACCACGATATAACTGAAATAATGTTGAAAACGGCGTTAAACACCATACAATCAACCAATCAGTCAACCAATCACATCAATCATTAAGCAGGTTAAGGGTTAAGGTGAATATATGCGCCAGGCACTGGGTCGGTAGAAGGTAAGATGATATGATAACCTTTTTCACATAACTATGAAATTTAATCAAGATAAATTGTATGTTGGTTCAGAGGGGTAAATATACATGAGCCATGCTCTCGCAAAAGGGGGCTTTAAGCATCTCCATGATGCATTATACCATGCAAGTGGTCACATAATCATGGATCCATGAAATCCATTTTGTGTTCGACTGGATCTGGAGGGACCCTCACGGGTAGCTCAGTGGTTGGCGTATCTGACTCGTGACCTGGTGGTTGCCAGTTCGATACCCGGTTGAGACAAACTTTCTTTCCGGCGATTTTTCGCCTCTCACCCCTGATGCATGTGAGAAAAGTAGTCAGTTGCTTTCGAAAGAAAGACCTGAGCTGTTAAAAAGGCGTTAAACTCCAATACAATCCAATACAATGGATCTGGAGGTAGAATGGTCCTTGGACATGCAGAAAATTGACCGGTAGCAAAAAGTTTCGACCTAGGTCAGCCTGCACGGGCTGTGCAGGCTGACTTGGGTCGATACTTTTTGCAAATGTATTTGTCTTTTCACAGAGCATGGATCACATGTATTGAAACTCTAACATTCAAACTTTTGGTTTCTCATAACTTAGTGTACCGGGCCAAGTAAGCCAGTTCCCAGAAATTGGGGAGGTGGGAGAGTCGCTGGTTCGAATCCCCAGCTCAGCCAATTTCTCTCCGAGGATTGACTATGGTCATTGCGAAAGGATTCAAATATTCAGTAAAGGAATACACCTATTTATCATTAGAAGTGGTTCATATTCAACACAATGGCAAAGATCAGGACGAAGCTGAGCTTCAGGATATAGAAGAGAACCAGTGCGAACTTGTCAATGCACCGTCCCACAGTGACCCAAGTTATGCTGTCATCTGCCAATACCTTTTCCTCAACATTCTCCTGGCCATTTGCAACACATGGAGCGCTTTCATCCAGACCGTTTGCTTGTTCACGTCGGCGTTGCTTTTTTCTATATTTACTATGTATAAGCTTTACAAATAACTTAGTGAGTTTAGGCACAGATTTCGATGTTCCAAATGAGTAGATCTTGGAGCAAATCACAACGACCAACACTATCAGAGCACACAGAACGTACCAGGCAAAGAGAACATAAGTAAGTAATGACATCGGACTGGAACTCCGTGGTAACTGGTCACTTATAATGATCATATATACCGATACAGACAGTAAAACTGTGATGGTATATCCCGTTCTTTCACCGGATTCTGCCGGAAGTAGAAACACTAGTGGACCCAGTAATGCAATCAGCATGACGGGAAACAATACATTGATAATTGTATGGTCTGGCTTCCGATTGAAATGATATGTCACTCTACAATCAGGAAAGGTTGTCTGGACGTGTGTGGAGAAGTTGTAAAGTTCCCACATGGCGTTTTCTTTGTAGTCTTTTAGATGGTCTTTCATGCCAATCAGGTTTACATCTATCTCAAATTCATACCATTGCAACAGCACAGAACAAGACTGTTTGTCGAAAGGGTAGTATGTGGTGTCCACATCACATGCAGTCTTCAATGGTAAACGGTCTTGCCACGTAGCGCGGCCATTACTAGAATAGTACACAGGGACCTTCAAAGTGAAAGAAGAATACAAAATATAGTGATGGATTTTGGACAAACTTTTAACTGCAGTATCATTTTCGTGTTCACATCTACCATATTTCCCTCTTAAGCTATCAATATTCTTTACTTCTACGGTTGCACCAGATCAATGTTTTATGATCAAGGGTTGACGACACTGGGGTTTGAACCAATATCTGCCCTCACTCTAGATAAGCTTTCAGGACCACTGAGGCGGTCAACATGAAGCACCAGGAAAGAGCACATGTTATGTTCAAGCCCTGATTACAATTTTTTGAAATAAGTGCCCGGCCGGGTAGCTCAGTGGTCAGCGTATCTGACTCGTAACCTGGTGGTTGCAAGATCGATAGCCGCTTGAGACAAACTTTCTTTACGGCGATTTTCACCTGTCACCTCTGATGCACGTGAGAAAAGTAGTCAGTGGCTTGAAAAGAAAATTGTGGGAAGTACTTATTAAAGAAACTGTGTAAAAGCAGGAGAGGTGCCCTGGCTGCCTCTTTATAACTAGAATAAAGTTGAAAACGGCGTTAAACAGTAAACAAAGAAAAGAAGAAAAGGAAACAAGAATATCTCTAATAAACCAAAGTGTTACAGTGTTACTTGAATTTTAGCCATGCTCTGTGAAAGGAGGGCTTAATGCATCTGCGAAAAGTTTCGACCCAGGGCAGCCTAAGCAGTTCGCGCAGGCTGACCTGGGCGGAAACTTTTCGCTATTGGTCTATTTTCTGTATGTCAAAGGACCAGCATATCTTATGACAGAGTCACTTGTTAGACATAACGGATTTTATGGGTCCCTGATAATGTGCGGAGTTGCTTGGTGTCATGCATCACGCAGATGCATTAAGCCCCCTTTTGTCAGATCATGGCTCATGTATTATGACAATAGTTTACATTCAATGGATATGCATGTATACTCGCATTTTAATATTAATCCTCCACAGCAATATCTTGCGTTTTCACGGTCTTGAAGGAAAGTGTCTTTTGAAAGCATTGTGAAAAGGGAGAAAATGCTAGTAACCAGCGTTTTCTCTTTCTCCCACTGTTTCCGACTCTTTCAAAGACAAAATCCAGCATTTGAGGCACATTTAACTTGTTGTCTTGCCAATGCTTTGGCTTTGGACAAGTGAAAAAATGCCGTCTGCTAGGGGATAAGAAACACTAATTATTGTGAGAGATGGAATGATCACAGTTAACATGTTATCACCAAGAGATGATGATAATAAAATACATACCCAATCTTTTGAAACAACCGTCTCCGATTCCCTTTCCACGGCGTTCGCCACAAACCAAATCGGCTTCCACACTTCCGAAGCTTTCAGATAAATCTGCGAAATGTTATGGTGCTCGGCCGGATCCCAAGATAGCTTAGGATCAAACCAATATATCGTGAACACCATAGACGTAGACATCGTCTCCTCAATTTCGTCGATTCCCATCACAGAGTACAGCGAGAGGGCTAGATGGATTCTGAAGTTAGATGAGTCCCATTTAGATCCGTTGATAATCCTTTTCGGCCGAATGTTCGGGTTGTATCCATCAAGCAGTGAATCTATCAAATCTTTTTCTGCCTTGTAATAGTCGACAGAGTCGCATTGACCGATCCTGCACAGTGGCACGATAAATACCAGCGATAGTTTTACATAAAAATCTAAACGGAACCAATTTAAATTCTTCTTAAACTCCATTCTTCTTCGTCAGTCTATATATCGCGGCTTGTCGTTCACGTATCAAGAAAGCAGGAGAGAGATTTTATTTTTATATATAGCGGGTAGAACATTTTACATCAGCGAAGTAGAAATAAAACTGTTTCCCACCAGGACCATATTACAACATTTTTTTTTTTAAATTTGATACTTAAGTCTGATGTTTACTCATTTTGAAATTTTATTTCTTATTTCTTTACCAGACAAAAAAAAAGCTCATCTGTATTCAAAACATTAAATTTTGCAGACGACTTATCAAATGAGGCCCAAATGATGATTTTTATTTTTGAAAGGGTAGAAAACTTCGTGGGAAAAGGAGAAAATGCTGGTTACCAGCATTTTCTCCTTTACCCACAATGTTTTCAAAAAACCCTTCTTCCTCAGGGATAATTACGTAAAGATTTAATCTTTGGGCAGCAAATATATAAAGTCTGTCTCTTTTTTCTACGGAAAGTACAATCTACCGAAACTCAAAGATTGCTATTTCACATGCTTGACTAAACAAGTGAGTGGAATAGATCAAAGATCGGACAGCTCGTTCTGTGCCGTCTGATCTTGATCTATACCATACGCAAAACCTTTCGTTTTCATCTATTGCTCTGAAAGAGGTTTTATTTTACTAACTGTTGCACAAACAAAATTCATCCAATATCTGGGGCGGACACGTTTAAAAATATCGTGACAAAAAGAGTGATTTCCTTGCCAAGACACAGTTGCTTTTTCTCTTGCAATGTTTCAAATATCAATCAAGAATGTTGTCTTCTCCCTTCCTTCAACATTTTGTGGTTTTGCTCCAGCGCTTCTTGTTTGCTTGAAAACAGTTCGTGTGGAAATGGGTTAAAATGCCACGAAAAGATAGGAACAGTTTCAATATATAAACCCTTGAATTCGAAATGCATTTTCAGTTCTTGTTTTGTGACATAGGCTTTGAAGGTGAGAATCTTCATTGTGCTCTGCCTACCTCTGACATTATACTATAATTTCCATAGGCATCTTCGATAATTTAAATCCAGTGAATTGAATGAGTAATATGACTAAAATGCTAGTTACTAAGACCTCTGGGCCCGTATCAACCAACCATTCCAAACTGCAATATCAGTCTTATCCTAGGTTGAGGCAGCAACGCAATGTCTGACTGGCTAAACCTCTTGATATGGCCAATTAGATATTGCGTTATTTTAAGATACAATTGGAAGCGGTTGCAGACTAAAGGTCAAATGTGACTCAAATAATCGTATTTGTGTTTGGAAGGAAAGAAAACAATGTGGAATACGAAAAAAGTTTTCACTAGCCCTGCCCCAGGGTCATAAAAAGACAGAATTATTTGGTATGGATTTTAACGCTGTTACTACCAGCAAATACATTACACTTTTTCATTGGCTACTAATAAACTTCCGCTGCCAGATGAAGAACCGATCTGATCATAATCTAGAATAAAGTAGTGGTGTAGATCACAGATCAGACTGCACGTTCTATGCAGTCTGATCTTGATCTACGCTGTCCATCAAAGGCCGAAGTATCGGCTACAGTAAAGAAAGGGGTAATAGACGGACGTACCAATACGGCCTATATATGGCCTCTCCAAATATTTCATCGGGTACATCAGAGCTCCAATTAATGGGGATTGATGGTATTCTAAATCCATTTTTTCTGTTCCAAACCCTCTGTTATGGGTACTCATTAGAATCGTCTCGATGAGACGATTCTAATGAGTACCCATAACATAGGGTTTGGTGGATAATGATTAATATTTTCAATTTTGAAATCAAAGTCATTCCCTCTGTCTGGAGCTGTGGGTACATGATAGATTGTAACCACCAAAATGAGGCTGATACGTGAACGATTTTGTAAAATTTCTCAGGGAGAAGCTAACATATTTTCTAGCTCTATAAATCTAACAAACAAATATAATACGAAACTTTGTTATTGTTTGCCGTAACATTCTTGCCACATTTTGAACTTTCCCACATGAAAGAAAGGGTAAACTATTTAACAAAAAACGAGAATAAATTATCCACGAAGAAGGTCGTGTTAGGTTTACATCACTACCTGACAACTGTAACTGGATAGCCTAACGTATTAGTCATTACAAAATACTTATGATCTGGGTATTTTTTTTTACATTTTTCCCGAGCTCTGTAGCACAGCCGGTAACTTACAGAGCTTAAAAGCAAGCGGTCGTTGGCCCGATTATCCAGCTCGACCAAATATCTTTTCGTGCATCGATGATAGTTGTTGCGACAGGATTTATCCCTCTCTCACCACTGAATATTGTTTCAACAATAGATATATATGGGAAAGTAGCCAGTGGCTTGGAATGAATGTTATGCGTAGTACTGGTAGATAAAAAATGGCAGAAAAGCATGGATATGTGCGCTTGCCGCTGCGACAGTGTTGAATCAAAGCACTGAAAGTACTGTTGGAAGGCGAGTTTAGAATAGGCTTAATATACAATGTATTTCAAATGTAGTACATATCCCTATAACAAGAGGGCCATGATGGCCCTGAAGTTGTTCACCTGAGCTTGTTGACCAAACATGACTTATTTCCAATCGTTTCCCAGATAACATAATCATTCTAACAAACTTAAACAAACTTTAATGAGTATTGGACTGAAAATGTGGCTTCTAGAGGGTACACAAGGTTTTTTCAAAGATTTGTCTCCATGACCTAGTTTTTGACCAGAAATGACCCATTTTCACATTCATCTAAAAAGAAGCGTAAGGAAGGTTTTTCAAAAATTTGATCCAGTGACCTAGTTTTTGACCCAATATGACCCATTTTCAAAAACATCAAAGAAATCATCAAGATAAACATTCTGACTACTTTTCATAAGTATTTGATTGAAAGTTTGGCCTCTAGAGCGAACACGAGGTTTTCCAAATATTTGACCTAGTGACCTAGCTTTTGACCCAGTATGAACCATTTTCAAACTCATCCAGGATATCATCAAGACAAACAATCTGACCAATTTTCAAGAGTATTGGACTAAAAATGTGGTCTGTTGAACAGAAGGTTTTTCCCAAAAGATTTTATCTGGTTTCCCAGTTTTTGGCCAGACAGGATTTTTGTTCTAAATTACCAAAGAAATCATCACGACAAACATTCTGACCACTTTTCATGAGTATTAAATTTGGCCTCTACAGGAAATATAAGGTTTTCCAAAGATTTGACCTGGTGACTTGGTTTTTGACCAGGTATTACCTATTTCTAAAACTCGTCTGAGATATCAAGAAAAACATTCTGACCAACTTTCAAGAGTATTGGACTGAAAATGTGGTCTCTAGATCATACACAAGGTTTTTCAAAGATATGACCTGTGACCTTGTTCTTGATCCGACATAACCCATTTTTATACTCATGTGAAATATTATCAAGCCATAAATTCTGACAAAGTTTTATGACTATTGACTGGAAATGTGGCCTCTTGAGCGCACTTAAAGTTGTGCTAAGATTTGGTGTAGTGACCCAGATTTCAGTCTGGACTGAGATGTCATAAAGACAAATATTCTGACAAAGTTTCATCAGTATCAGACTTATATGTGGCCTCTATCTAGAGCATACACAAGGTTTTTCTAAGATTTGATCTAGTGACTTAGTTTTTGACCCAACATAAATCATTTTCAAACTCGTCCGATAAATATTATCAAGACAAACATTCTGACTTACTTTCAAGAGTATTGGACTAAAAATGTGGCCTCTAGAGCGTAAACAATATTTTTAAAAGATTTCAAAAGTTTTTCAGTCGACGTGACCCATTTTCAAATTTGTCTGAAATATTATCAAGACTAACATTCTGACCAAGTTTCATGAGTATCTGACAGAAAATGTGGCCTCTAGATCGTGCACAAGCTTTTTCAAAGATTTGACCTGGGAAACCTAGGTTTTGACCTGATGTGACCCATTTTTAAACTTGTTCAAGATATCAGCAAGACAAACATTCTGACAAAGTTTCATGAGTACCCCGCTGATAATGTGGCCTCCAGAGTGTACACAAGGATTCGATGTTGTGACCTTGTTTTTGACCCGACATGACCTATTTTCAAACTTGTCCAACATATCATCAGGATAAAATTCTGACCACTTTTCATGAGTATCAGACTGAAAATGGGGCCTCTAGAGCGAACACAAGGTTTTTCTAAGATTTGACCTGCTGACCTAGTTTTTGACCTGACATGACCCATTTACGAACTCATTTGAGATGTCATCAAAACAAAAATTCTGACCAAGGTTCGCTAGTATCAGACAGAAAATGTTGCCTCTAGACCGTACACAGTGCTTTTCTAAGATTTGACCTGGTGACCTAGTTTTTGACCTGATGTGACCTACTTTCAAACTTATCTGAGATATCAAGACAAACATTCTGACCAACTTTAGTGTGTATCTGACGGAAAATATGGCCTCTAGAGTGTAGACATTTTTTCTTAGATTTGACCTAGTGACCTAGTTTTTGACCCGACATGCCCCATTTGTGTACTCGCCCGAGATAGCAGCAAGACAAATATTCTGACCAAGTTTCATGGGTATTCAACGGAAAATGTGGCATCTAGAGTGTACACAAGGTTTTTTCTAAGATTTTACCTAATGACCCAGTTTTTGACCCGACATGACCCTTTTTCAAACTCGTCAGACATAGCATCATGAGAAACATTCTGACAAACTTTCATGAGTATCTGAAAACATACGGCACCACAGATATTGCCAGATACCTACACTTTCTCCACATCCCACAATGTTTTCTGTATTTTCAAAAGCAAATTCAATTTATGGAGCATATTTACGTGTTCCAGCATTTTCTCCTGTTGCCACAATGTTTTAAACTTTCCCATGGTAAGAAAAACTAAGTTTCAAGGAAATTTAAGTACACATGTAATAAGACTTGTCCAAATTGAAATTTTGCATCACTCATTGCAATAGTCTTCAAAGGGCTAGAAAATATTGTGTGAAAGGAGAAATGCTAGCAACCACCATTTTCTCCTTTCGCCACAATATTTTCAACTTTCTTATGTTATGTAAACCTCAGTTCAGGAAATTTAAGACTTGTCGCAACACAATTTACAACGATATTTTCCATCGATCTTAGTATATGGGACTATTCAAGTCAAGCCATTTGGTTCAGTTTTTTTTAGAGAACTTGCAACCTTTCGAAGGGCTGGCTGATACACTGAATATCACTGTCTCTATCAACTTTGACAACTTGCAAAATTTTGGACTCAACTCATCATTTAGTGTCAGTTTTGCTGCAATAACTTTCATTACCCCAATACTCTATCAAACAATGAAGAGTATTTTGACAACAACTGCTCTACAGAACCAACTTGGCGAGTCCAATTAATTTTCTTCTAATCAAGCTTGAGTTCCATTAACCCTTTACCGCAGAAGTCCGCCTTGTAATGACCCTAGGAAAGAAGCCTTTTGAAAATATTGAGGGAAAGTAGAAAATGCTGGTAACCAGGATTTTCTCCTCTTCCCACAATGTTTTCTACCCTATCAAAGAAAATTTGCACCATTTGAGCCACATTAAAATTGTCGTCTGCAAATGCTTTCAATTTGGACAAGGCTAAAAATTTTGTCAAATAGTAAAGAGTTATCAAGTTTCTTCCAAATAGAGAAGGACTGGTCATCTCCAATCACAACAATTAATGGTAGACTTTTCTTTTGATGACCATATTTGAGAGTTACTTTACCTTGTCTAGAACTCTATATATTGTGTAAGTTTTCAGCAACACAGCTGCTCAAGTTTCACATGACTCAAAGTACTTCAATGATCTCACTAAGATTTTGCAAGTTGGATTCCAGGAATCCAAAGCAGGAAAAAGTTGGATTCCATGCTGAAAAATTGGTTTCCAGCCTGATCGAAGAAGTTGGATTCCCCTAGAGTCAGGATGAATTTTCATACACAAGCAATAAGCATCTAAAACCTGTAAATTTAGATTTGTGCATCATGGAGACATAATGTCTGTAATGGACAAGTCTACATTTACATAAGAAATTACTAGCTAAGACTTTATTTGTAAAATTTTTGCACAAAGGATAAAAGAACTTTTCACTTTATCTTTTATTTAGATGAATGTAAATAATTCAACATGATAATGCATATTTTAAATATTCATGATAATAATGGACCAGTTAGCTCAGTGGGCAGCATACAGGACTGAGAGCAGCGGGTCAATGGTATGATCCACGGCTCAGCCAATTTCTTTCCGGGGACTGATGATAGCCATTGCAACATTCCTCTCTCACCACTGCCCATTGTTTCAATGATGGCACTGTGGGAAAGTAGCCAGTGGCTAAAAACGAATATAGTACTGGTAAAAGAAACTCTAGGAAAGTATGAATAGGTGCATTGGCCGCCCCAACATAACTGAAATAATGTTGCAAACGGTGTTAAACACCACACTATCACTATCAATTATCAATCAATAATAATGATGGAAACAGTTCTTGACCCATCTTCACAAACATTTGTAAATTAAATTCTAATACCATTTTAATTTGTAATTAGAATTTAGAATTATCTGTCCATGTGAACCATGATGTCATTTAAATCTTTTCAATGACAATGTCTTACACCTGTCCAAATTTAAAGGCTTGCATAAATTTGCAGATGACAAGATAAAGATGGTTTGAACAATCTATTTGGTCTTTAAAATGTTGAAAACTATGCTGAAAAGAAGAAAACACTTCTTTAATCACAATGTCGTCTGAAGCTTTCTTTCTCAAGATTGTTAAATTCTGGACAATGGATTGTTTGGTAAAGGATTAATTAGCTTTATGTTCATTTTTTTTTTTTTTTAACTTTCACACTTGCCTGATCACTAGGCTGATCTGGAGCTTTCCTTTTAATCCCCAGAAATTTCTAAGAAATTCTTCATTTTGAAATTTGTTCTCTGATCATATCAAGCACATGTAAAAAGAGAAAAGTTTCATGGAACATTGTTCTTAATTAAAATAATTGTTTTTACTCGAGAGATCGGGACAATACTCAATTATTTATTACCATTGCTTCCTGTTCATTGCTTCATAAGATGCTCACCGCCTTTCTTTAATCAAGTACATAGATCAACATTATCTCTGTAAAATAGTCTGTAATCTGTTGATTGATGCATAATTTGCAATTGTCAACATGCGGGTAATTAGGGTGTCAGCTACTCATCATCCACAGTTTAACAGGTACTGGACGGGTAATTAAGAATGACGCATGGAATTTTTCCAAAACAATAGTCATCGAGGCCCCTGCATCTAATCCCATATCACAATCTGTACTCTCAATCTGCACTGAAACATTGCTTTCTGAGCTAGATGGTGATCTTAGGTTCAAAAGTTGCTATTCTCCCTCATTTTCATTTTCAGACTGACTGAAAATTCGATGTTCATTCAGCAAATGAATTTTGGACTTTTCCTTATTTTTCTTGTCCCGTTTTTTGCCTTAGGCTGTGAACGTATTTCAGTCTTTTATAGTCTTTTTAGGACACATCTTGCTTATATGACCTGACCTTTACAGCTAACACACTTTGCATTCTTGTAGAAACATGTCCGTCATGATTAGTTTTACCATACCTAAACCACTGTGTAAAGACTTTTGTAATCATGGGCCCTTGGTTTCCGACGCCTCATTGTCCACCAGTTCCAAACTAACAGACACACCAACTGCCTTTTTCACGGTTAATTCTACTTCTGACAATAACATTCTCTGAGTAAGTGTTCTGTAACCCACAGACAAACCAATCTCTCGGTTCATCTAGAAATGTCCCAAACTCACAAGACTCACTTAGCCACATCAGTTATAGTCTGTCAAATATATGGTTACAGTTTCATTTTCACTTTGCATCTTACAATCAAACTTAAACCGTTCTCCAATGATGAGCGTTTTCAGTTGTAGGTATTTTTGAATACAGGTTTTCAACTCTGTCGAAAGTCTTATCACTTGGATTTTGAGATGTAACAAAATTACGGAGCAGGCTGTAAGTCTTAGATCAGACTGTAAGTCATAGAAACAAAATTAGCTCTTTTCTGATCATTCGTGATTCTTGTCATCCGGGTACTTTCGCTAAATCGCAATATCTTGCACTGAGAAATTTTTACTCGGTGATAAACTTACTGTGTACATATATAATCGGACACTGCATGTAATCGGACACTGTCAGCGTCATATTTTTTCAGTAAAGTTCTATTTGATTTCTCGGGCAATTGTGATAAAGATTTCTAAAACCTTTTCCAGTTATGAATACAATCACTTTCGAAGAGACAAAAAAGAAATGTCATATTAGCAATATCACGGTATAGCCTACAGAAAGAGGAGTCATATACAAGTTTAAGACAAGCCCTGTCTCCTGTTGGGCGGTATGATAAAAGTTTTCGTGTGCAGACTACATTATTATGGAGTCAAAATGAAGCATCCAGATAGAAGCATTAAACATCACGGCATACTGCCTTGGTTGTACAGGGCAAGAATTGAGAAAAATATTGAAACCCAGTTATCCATACCTTTGCATTTGAAAGAAAAAAGTGTTCGGACAAAAAAAAAAGAAATGCATCTTTAACTTTTGGGTCAGAAATTAAAATGGACTTACCCTCAGTAACAGATTTTAATAATTCCAGATCCTATTTTTGCAAATGATCATAATTCGATTGAACAGGATAGAAACTTTACCATGACACGTGTGTATTAATCTGCCCCTAGCAAGTACATCACATGTACATGTCGCCCACTTTGGCAGTGAAATACCAAGATCAAAAGAACACTCGGCTAACCCTTTATCAGCTTTTCAATGAAAACAACTATAGCAGATATTTCCCGACTCAAAATGAAGCTGAAATTACATTTTTTGGAGGATGAAAGGAAGGTTTTTAATTTGACCTGACCTTCATTTTTTTTTGTTACGATCGTCATCTTAAGGTAGTTTAAACAGGAACGTGACAAAAAAGATATTTTTTGGGTCGGGATTTTCTCAATAATATGGTGTTAAAGTTTTTTTTTTTTTTTTGTAAATGGACTGTCCGTCTTTTTGCAGACACTGACATTTTTAATAAAAAAAAAAAAATATATATCATATCGATAGCTTTATATAGGCCTAAATAAACTGAACCAACGATCCCATGGTATCAAGACCTACAGGTGCGTTACCGACTTAGCTACCAGGTTCGCCCTTTTTTCACGACATTGGACCTTCATAAGTTAAACAGTAAAAGTGAGAGCTTATTCGATTAAAACGTTTTACCAAATGGCCAAATTAGGACACATCCAAATCCAAAGAATGTTAAGCCGACAGATTAAATGTGGGTGAAATGGAGGAAATTGTCTTTGAAAAAGTAGAAAGTATTGTGGGAAAAGGTAAAAACTCTAGTTACAAACATTTCCTCTTTTTCCAATATTTTTTAACACCTTCTTTCTTAGAGTCATTGAAATTCTGGACTGTTTAGCTTCTCAACTAAACTTACAGCACTATATGCATATTATAACAATTTCCACCATTTCACCCACATTCTTGGGATATGGACAAGTCCTAATTTGGCCTTTAAGAAAATTTCGATCTAAAAAAAGAAGAACCTTCTTTGTTGCAACTTTAGTCATGTTCCTACAGACGAATAGCTGTAATAAGAGTCTAGATCATGAACATAAGAAAAGAAGCTTGAGCTCAAATTTTAAACCTTCCATTCCAAGATATTTATATTCTATCTATATTTTTCAGAAACATGTATCATATTATTTCTCATGAAAATTGGATGAAGGGTTAACTCGGTGCTCCTTTGATCTCGGTATCGCACAGCTGGGTGGCAGACCTTACAGCTGTAATGTGGTTGATTGATTCACACAATTTAACGCACACATGTCACTTTAAATTGTTACTTCTTATCAGTTCTTGATCTTAATTCACCCTTATGTTGATTACTTGTGGATAGGATTTGGAATTTTACACAAGTCACAGAGGTATGTTCGTTCTTATTCTCCGTAGATGTACCAAATTCAGTGTCGATCTATTTGATTATGACCCCCCTAAAATGATTCTCGAAAATGCTCGGATGCCCGACGTTGCTCTTGTAATAATTTCTATGGTTTTGGCTTTGATATAAATCTGAAGTAGTTTAGAGAAATATCAGTGAAACCTTTGATTATTCAGAGGGTAGACAATAGAGTTATTCATTAACAATCATCAAATTCAATTACACCGCGCTTGAACTACATCCGGACGACGGCCATGATAATCGTACATCATGCTGAAATAAAATTTTGACGCGAAAATAACGATTTGCTGTCGAATGCAGCTTCTTTTTTTACAGTAGCAAATTGTCCATTTCGGGTAGCGTCCACCGAGTAACGCGTTGCTAAGGCGTTACTAAGCAGAAATTGAATCCGTGGTATTCCGAATTCGCCGGATATGACGTAGGGCAAGAATCACGAATTATCAACGATGCTATTTGCATGGAAAAGCGCTGTTCCCCGTTCTCCACCCAGCTGTCAACGTATAGTCGAAAGTGAAACTGCTTACCAAACACTTCAGGTTATATTTACTGCATACGGAGAGTGCGAAACATTCTTGTCGCCACTGTAATGTTTTTTAGGTCCGGACAACAGCCATGAGCTGCATAAATGTAGCTTTTTAACTTTTTGATTATGGAAATTCTTTACTCTCGGAACACGCGCTCAACTACGTGAAATCAAAGGGCTCCGGGCTTGTTCGTCCCAAACCCAGTTCGTCCCTGGGCTTGTTCGTCCCTGGGCTTATTCGCCCGGGCTTGTTCGTCCCTGGGCTTGTTCGCCCGGGCTTGTTCGTCCCACACTTACTTACAGACAGCGGAACGCTTATTTCCAGAACTGGTGGCTCTGGGAAATTTTCATTATCAACTTCACCCGTGGGCTGTAACAATCATAAACAACAAAATAAGTAAAAGAAAATTAATGAAAGTTTTGTTGTGTGAGGTCATAAGCCTCAAGTATCGCAAATCTTGTAAGTTTGTGTGTTAATAGAACAAGAAAAGCATAGCCTATTTCTATTTGGGAATCAGTAACCTTATAACTCTTTTTCATTTTTACTAATAGCGCAAAGTTAAAAAATTGAAATACTTTTCACGACTCTACTTAGTTGACTTTGTTGTTGTGATCAAGGTCATACAAAACAAAACTTGCAGTCCGAGGTTTGATCTTGTAGATCTATCTTTTACCTTTCAATATGTCAGGGTTTAAAAATGAAACTACATGTATGTACATTTGCAGCTCTAGATTTTCTCTAGATAAGCAGTCCTTACCGAATTGTTAAAATGACTCGCCCAGTTGATATCAATTAACTATAGTATACTTCATAATAATAAGAGTAGTAATAATTACCAGTGTCACACAAACGATGTCGCTATCGCTGGCACCAGTCACACTCCACCACCTCTTGCCTGCGACTTACCGTGCTACAACACATTATACACTGAAAATGCTTATTAATACCCATTACTATTTTTCTTGTGCGCTTTTTCTTCTTTTAAATGTTATGATGGGGATGACTATTTTTGCACATCTATATATTCTGAGTGAAGTGATCGGGAGATTATCTGCAGTTAACACCTTTTCATACCTGTCAAAATCAGTGATGTATTCACTATTAACACCTTTCACGGTTTGGCAGATACACATAAACAGCAGAGTGTCAGTCTAGAAGTCGATCAGAGACGATAAGTAATTCTCTTTGCCTTATTTTTATGTTCTTTCTCAAATTTAAAAAAAAAAAAAAAAAATAGAACGAGGAAAAAAGCGCGATGACTGTGCTCAAATCAGTTGGGACGAACAAGCCCTGACGAACAAGCCCGGGCAGACGAGAATTCAGTTGGGACGAACAAGCCCGGGCGAACAAGCCCAGGGACGAAAAAGCCCGTTACCAAATCAAAGTACATTAAATACTTCCACCTAATGCGGATCAAAGTACTAAAATATGTAGTTACAATTGATAGCGTTAATCAATGACTTATTTAAAACAAAAAATAAAATCGTGTACATCTAAGCGTTTTGCGTAGAGATATTGTTGTAAGGAAAGTGTTTTGGGGTGTAATGACAGTAGTTTGGGGTGATTTTCGAGTGGTTTTAGGTGTTTCCATACTTATTCACCTGCGATAAACTAGGCCATGTCAAGGCTGCGGAAGGAGACTAATTTCAAATTTAGAGCGAATTCTATGACACTTAACTCTGAAATTCACTGATTGTGTAATTGGCTTACACAGATTTTTTACCCGCATGTTAATTTCACACATCAAATGAAACAAACGCGTCTGTTTGTTGATCTACGAGGACCTATTTTCTTGAAATAGAGGAGTGAATCGTCTTCAGTCACCTTCCAAAAAGCTATCCAATTGGTTTAATTATTTATGCATTGTGGAGAAAAGTAGGTCATTTTTACTGCTTTCGATTGGCTTATTACAACTACAATTTATTTGTTGCTGTGGCAACACGATCATAACAATAAACTGATCCAAAATATTTTGTATTTACCTGAAACTATGTTTTTCAAGAATTTGATTTCAACCTTTTTGTACATTTGAAGTTTCTCCTTGTTGTTCTGATTCAATTTACAATGATCTGGAACTGTTTTTGTCCATTTGTACTCGAGATGTATCGAACTATTTGAAACGTGGTAGGATAAAACTGTTCAGAGGCATTTGCAGCAAGCTGCTGAGTGATTACATACGAAGGCTCTCGCCTTCCAAAAACGGCGTTAAACACCTGACAAAACAGACAGACACACTTTGTTTTCGCACACATCATCTAATATACTTCGAAGGACAAAAAAAGTAAGCATTTGATCAGATTACCACATTATTTTAAATTCGTTACATCTGTCTAGGCCACATGAAGCGATTAAGTTCCGAAAACCAGGTAGGAAAAAGAGCAATTTGCAAATGTCGTGAGAAATACTCAAATTCCCACAGTGATTTCCAACCAATTCAAGATAGCTTTCCTTTTGTTTTACGTCCAATTGGTAAAGATGATTTACCCCGAATCAATTTGAGTCATGCTCTGTGAAAAGGGGCATAATGCATCTGCGAAAAGTATCGACCAGGTCAGCCTGCGCAGTCTGTGAAGGCTGACCTGGGCTGAAAATTTTCGCTATTCGTCAATTTTCTGTATGTCAAAGGACCAGTTTACCTCATGATTAAATTGGTTGATAAAAAAGTGGCTTTTATGGATCCATATTTATGCAGTGGTTTGATTGGTATAATGCTTCAAGAGATGCATTAAACCCCCTTTTCCAGAGCATGGCTCATTTCTATTAACCCAGTTTCAACTTATTTAGATACACCAGATATAATGACAAAAAAAAATTCTCAATTTCCCTATTTGCTTTCAAAAGGATTGATTTTCGAGCGATTTTTGTTTTCTTTCGATTATTCGGCACCCGAGCCATTTTCTTGCTCCCTATTACATACAAATTATTGAACGTTTATCAATGACAGATAAAATATGAAGCTACAGTCAAAATTTAGATCGTCATTTAATTATATGCAGCTAAAATCTAGATCAATACATCCATTACTATATCCAACTCTCTGCTTGAAAGGTTTACTTACATTAGATAGTACGTCGATACCAATCAGTAAATCAAACATGGAGGTGTTACCCGTAGTCTACATTAGGGCAGAAAGTCATTACGATGTTGGAAAAGCCATAGGAACAACGTTTAAAGGTATTTTGTGACTTTTTATTTATCCGTTACCATACATATATTGTGGGCCGGATTGGAATCTAGGAACCTGTCTTGGCCAATGAGGTTTAATAACGTAAGAAATGGCAAAAATATTCCCGACTTCATTGTTTGTACAGCAGGAAAAAGAGATTTTAATGCACCATAGTAATGTATTGTATCAAGTAAGTCATCACATAATTATAGATCCAATAAAGCCCATTTTGTCTTAAAACCGACTGAATCATGAGGTAGACCTTTCGTGCAAAAAATTTACCAGTAGTAAAAAGTTTCGACTCATGTCAGCCTGCGCGAACAGCGCTGATGTGGTCAAAACTTTTTTGCCAACGCATTGAGCCTCATTTTTACAGAGCATGGCCCAATTATATGTGAAAACAACATACATTATCAGTCACAAGCCAGCTGGTAGAGGATCCATTATAGTGTCTAGTATAACTCTAACTCGATAAACCTTTCATTAACAGTTTATACTATTGTTTGTTTTTGGGAATGCATGTTTAAAACCACGAACAGTGACGAGATAATATAAACATTATCGAGTTGAGTTTATAAGTTCTCTTGTCACGGTACGTGATTTGAAATCTGTTATATATTAATAATATAAACTAATAATGAATCTAATAATGAAAGGTTTATTCAGTCAGAGCTGTACTACATGATTGTTTTATCCATATGTGACCAAAACAAGTGAAATATACACAGTAAAAAAAAGTTTTGCATCCCCTGTTTTTAACCGGGTTTGACTTTCTGACGTGAATAATATAAAATGGGGTAGAAAGTAGAATCCGGCTGCTGCATACACAAACAAACCAGTCTTTTGCCTATGAAATGAACTGAGATCAGGTATCCCTTGACCTCATGGTAAGCAGGGATTTATTGCTTCGATATTGCTTTCAAATTTAAGAAAAACGAGATGCTTTTAAGTTTGGTTAAAACTTGGAATTTATGTAGAAATAAAATTTACGACAGGTTGAAAGTGACCTGCAAGGAATGGGCACTCAAAATCAGTCAATGTTGCATACTTCCGTTCAGGGCTTGCAGAACAGCTTGCAGTCTTCGTCTCATACCTCTCAAACAACTCGATCAGTAGCAGCTGCCATGAGGTCAAAGAATACCCCAGTTCAGTTTGTTTCAGACGCAGTAGACTGGTTTGTTGGTGTATGCATCAGCCAGATTCTATTTTCCATCCCATTTCATACCATTCACGCCAGAAAATCAAACCCGGTAAAAACACATGGGGTGCAACGCTAATTTTTCTATATGTAGATAAACTGAGCAGATAAAAACATCACAGAATTCCAGTTTTCTGATTTGGTTCGAATATCTCAAAAGAACATAAAGTGAAGATGCATGATCAGGGTCTGTATTCACCAACCATTCTAAGGAACATTCTCAGTCTTATTCTCCAGATTTTCTAAATTTGAAAGTAACACGGCTCCTGACTAGCTAAACCAAATGGTTTAGCCAATCAGAAGTTATGTAACTTCAAAATTAAGAAAATTCTATAAATGAGACTAATAACTTTCTCAAGAATGGTTGGTAAGAACTTTCTCAAGAATGGTTGGTGAATACGGACCCAGCCTGCACAGTGCAGTTTCCGCAAAACGTCCTAATTGGTCAGGGGGACCGAACAATAAAACCGGGCCATGCTCTGTGAAAAGGGGTGTAATACATCTTCAAAAAGTATTGACCCAGGCAAGCCTGCGAAGTCTGCACAGGCTGAATATGGGTCGAAACTTTTTTGCTAATTGTAATTGAGCCATGCTGTGTGAAAAGGGGGCTTAATGCATCTGCGAAAAGTATCGACCCATGTCAGCCTGCGCAGTCCGCGCAGGCTGACCTGGGCCGAAACTTTTCGCTATTGGTCAATTTTCTCCATGTCAAAGGCCCAGTCTACCTCATGATTCAGTCGGTTGTTTGACAAAACGAACTTTATGGATTCATGATCATGTGATGCATGACGGAGATGCATTAAGCCCCCTTTTGCCAGAGCATGGCTCAATTTTATTTGCATGTCATGGATTATTCAGTCGGCTGTTAGACAAAATCGCTTTTATGGATTCGTAATTATGTGATGACTTGCTTGGTACCATACATCACGGAGATAAACCCCCTTTTATTTGAGCAATCATTTATTAAATATTACCGATTTCTTTATATTTTCACCAGGCTTCATTGACGGGTACGTTAAAATATCCAAAGATGTCGAACTGTTTCAAGAGTTCTATGAATCTGAAGAAGGTAGAAGCATATTTGACGAATATCTCAGAAACTCAGAGAAATACTTCCCAGAAATCGTATCCGAAATACGAGGAATAGCCGATGGCTCGGATCAAACATTCGTCGACATTTTCCTGTTACAACTTGCCTCAGAAATACATTTAAGTCATCAACATGAAATACCAGAGATCAAAGTTAAGCCACCGAAAGAAGACAAGGGGTGTACAGACATTTTGATAAACACAAAGGATCTACGAATGACAGCACACAATGATGATTGGAGCTGTGAGGTTTCAGATCGAGTCTACATGGGTCACGTGACAATAACAAACAAGGATGGAAACGAGACTACTTTACAAGAACAGTTCCTAGCCTACATGTACCCTGGTTACTTATCAGGGTTTTGTTTTGGAATGAATAAAGACCTCATTTTTAGCCTGAATACAGTTCGACCTGTAACGGCCAATAGAAAAGGCATCCCACTGGCGATTTTGTTGCGAAAGTTGCTGTCATGTAAAAGTATTCAGGAATGCGCCATCATGATGGAAAACAAGCCACTAGGCTGCGCCTATGGCATGAACATAAACATTGCGCATATCAATGATGAATCGATGTGCTCGTTAGAAGTTTATCCTGAAGAGGTAGTAATCTAGCATTATCATTTCCCATGTACAAAACCTCTTCGTGCAAAAAATAAAAACTATGAAATTGGGGGTTGACATCTTTCAGCCCCAAATACGTAGAGGAGCCATGTTCTGTGAAAATGGGGCTTAGTGTATTTTTACAAAGCATTTTCTTAAGCAAGTCATCACATAATCATGGACTTATAAAATCCATTTCATATAACAACCGATTGAATCTTGAGGTAGAATGCCCCTTTGGCATGCAGAAAATTTCCAAAATAACAAAAAGTTTCGACCCATATCAGTCTGCGTGGAACCGCGCAAGCTGACATAGATCGATATTGTTTGCAAATGCATTAAACATCCTTTTCACAGAGCATGGTTCATATAAACTCTTTTCTTTTGGTGGCTGAAAACCGCAACCCAGAAAAAACGTTTTTAACTTATAAGCTATACAAAACAAGCGAACGATATAGATCAAAACCAGAGTGCACGGTCTGTGCAGTCCGATCATGATCTATGCCGTCTGCAAAAGGCTTCTGTTTTGGTATATGGTGCTAAAAGGGTTAACCCTTTACCGCACAATGCCGCCTTTTAACGACCCTGGGAAAAAAAGCCTTTTGAAAACATTGTGAGAAAAGGAGAAAATGCTGATAACCAACATTTTCTCCTTTTCCCACAATGTTTTCTGTCCCATCAATGAAAAATTGCACCATTTGAGCCACATTGAAATTGTCTGCAAATGCTTTCAATTTGGACAAGGCTGAAATTTTGTCGTCTGGTAAAGAGTTAAACTATAAAAAAAAAATGCAGTTATATAGTTGTTATGGTAGATCTTCATCTTACAATGAATTGAACATAGTGTTACCAAAATAAGGTTACACGCCTTGTCTTGATCTGCTCTGTGTTAGACACTCCAAAGATAAAAGGTTTGCTTCACATTCCTTTGAACCCTTTGTAAAACAGTACAGGAAAACAGCATACATGTAGTTTCCAGACATGTTACCGTCAGACATCAGAAAATATAACCAGTGCAAGTCACACAAAAGGAAATTGTTTAAGATGGAAAGAAATGCCGTTTTGGATGAAATGCAACGCTGTGGGGAGGGCCCTGCTTTTAACATTAGATCTGCTATTGTTCTACAACCATAAGGAAGATCTAAAGCTTTTTTAAACACTGTTGGAAAAGTAGAAAATGTGTGCTTACAAGCAATTATCCCTCTTCCCAGGCTATGTTCCATATCATTCAAAAGACAATTTATGTTCCCGTAATTAATTATTCCTTAATGTCACTTGCAGACCTACTACCCGAGATCTAAATCTTATTAGATATGAGCCATGCTCTGCGAATAGGGGATTTAATGCATATGTAGAACGTATCGATTCTGCTCAGCCTACGCAGTCCGCGCAGGCTGACCTGGGTCAAAACTTTTTGCTATTGGTCAATTTTCTGCATGTCAAAGGACCTCATGATTTTGTCGGTTTTACGACTAGATGGATTCTGTGGATCCACAATTATGTGATGACTATGCCTGATATAATGCATCATGGACATGCATTAACCCCCCCTTTTGCAAGAGCGCTTTAGATTACGAGATACTAAAGATCTAGTGACGCGTAAAGACTACTGTATGAGCTTCTGAAATACATGCCATTTTATTTCAGTCCAATACTCGAGTGAGTGTCATGGAAGTATCAAACAGCCATTATTGCCACACAAACCATTACAAACATCTAGACAAAACTAAAGAAAACGCTGTGGAAGGTTCCTTCAGAAGACTTCGTCTTGCAGAGGAAATGACGTCACAACCACCAACTTCCGTGGATGACATCAAGCGTATCCTTGGTGACACGAGAGATGAACTGGAACCCATTTATAGGATTCCTGCTGAAAAATACCTTCGACCGCTCTCAAAAACGTCGGCAACCGCCATATTTGATATCAAGAAGCGGCGACTAGATGTTTACAGATCAAATCCTAATCTCTCAACGCCATGCTTTTCAACGAGCTTTCTTTAACATTGTTTATTTTGAGTAGAGACCTACAGAACTCGCTAAAATTCGAGCGGAACTATTGACCCATAAAATGTGAATAAGTAGATCTAAGTGGATATTAGGTGTGCTCTGTGAAAAGAGGGCTTAAAGCATCTGCAAAAAGTTTCGACCCAGGTCAGCCTGCGCAGTCGGCGCAGGCTGACCTGGGCCGAAACTTTTTGCTATTGTTCAATTTTCTGTATGTCTAAGGACTATTCTACCTCCTGAATCCTGATTAAATCGGTTGTTTAAAAAAATGGCTATTATGGGTCCATAAAATATGTGATGACTTGTTTGTTTTCATGCATCACGGATATGCATTAAGCCTCCTTTTGCCAGAGCATGGTTCAGTTATATTGAGTGGTTTGTACAAGCACCAAAATATTGCTGTTTCAAAGGTTTCTTTCCGTGAAATATTGGACTGTGCAAATCAAAGATCAGACTGCACTTTCTGTCCAGCCCAATTTTGATCTACACAACACAACAATCCCTCTTTACAGCGGAAGGATTGATTTCTGAAAGACGTCCCAATAGCCCCAGACCTGTTTTTGAGTAAATTGTTATACAGGTTCACTTCAAAAAAAAAATCATCATATACAGCATCCAGTCCTGAAACCCTTCCAGATACATGTTATAATAAATCTTCCACAATTTCATTTTAACATGATATAATTAGACCTACATAACTACAGAACATACAAGAACACATGCAAGAATGTTAAATATAAGATTTAAAAGATTATCGAAATAGAGGATATTTGTTTTTTTCGGTGAAAGATCGAAATTTATTTCATCGAGTGAACATCATCGGTAATATTTTCACGAGTGGCGCAGCCACGAGTGAAAATATTACCTATGATGTTCACGAGATGAAATAAATTTCGATCTTTCACCGAAAAAAACAAATATTCTATTTATTTCATGCTTCTAACGCCTTTTTTTGTCGAGACTTCCATAAAAATCAGTACAAACTCCCCGTGGTCGGTATTCTCACTGGTCGTACCCGTGTAATATCGAAAAATATTTTCACCGCTATTTCTCGATATCCTACCGGAAAGCATGAAATAAAGATGTATATATCTGTACGGAAGCCTCAGAGAACCCAGACTTTCTGGAAAATCTGTCCGCATTTCTTAACCCTGATCCTAACTTAAATGAAATTTTCAAGCCGGGTTTGTGCTATTGGCGTCAGTTCAAATTGGAAATCGAGTTGATTGAAAAGATTACTGCAAAAGACTTAACCTTTTACCACACAATCCCGACTAATAACGACCCTAAGAAAGAAGCCTTTTGAAAACATTGTGGGAAAAGGAGAAAATGCTGGTAACCCAAAAATTTCCCAAAACACATTTTAATTTTTCAGTCTTTTTTTTTTTACTTTATTGTCCACGTCTTTATGGTACTTAAGGGGCGTGGCCATCCCTCAATGCACCTTACAGATCGTTGTTAGTATTCTGTGTTAGTAATTTAACTTTAAAATACAAACAAAAGTCGTAATTACAGATTCCAGATTTTTTTACAGCTACTATTGTACTACTACATTGATATGGCTACTAAAATATGTAGATTTTAATAATAATGACTAATAACAGGTTTACTTTTCTTACTTGTTACAGTTTTTTTTTTCTTTAAATATGTGGACGAAAAAGCTTATTTTTATATATAACTGTGTAAAAAAAAAAAACAAATTCTGTGAGAGTTGCGTGAGTGTGAAAGTGATTGTGTTGATAAAGCGTTACTTTGATCTTGGTTCAATGTACAGTATTGAAACGTCAAAAGCAAAAAAGCAAACATAACATAAGGTAGGTACTCTTTTGAGGCTTCAGCACTGCAGCATTGTTTGTGTGTATAGAAAAAGAAAAAAGCTTTTGGTTTATGGGAGGTTTTGACTGATGTATTCTACAATTGTCGTAAGCCTTCGTTCATTTTTATAATTTTTTGAGCTTCTAATGATGCTAAGATTATAGAAGAGACTATTTTTCAGGCCTAATAAAGATGGTTTTATATCTTTGTTTTTACATTTGTAAAAATATTCTTTTGTTTCAAGAAGTAATCTGTTTAGCTTCAGATTTGTTTCATTTGAACCCAAAAGCACATTTTGTTTGCTTATTGACATCGACTGATCTAAATTATTAACAAGTATTGAAATGCGCTCCCAAATAGGTTTGATATTTTGACATTCATAAAATAAATGTGCTATAGTTTCTTCACAGCTGTTACAGAAAGAACACATATTTGTTTCGACCAAGTTCATTTTAAAAAGAAGCGAGTTTGTCGGAAGAATCTTGTGTATTATTCTTGTTTGAAACCATTGGGAGTATCTGTCACTTGAATATTTAAGAACATTACTGTGTATAACATTCCAGTTGATATTAGAGTTTGGAAAAGTGCTGTTCCACTTATTATGACATGTCGGTTTTTCGTTATTCTTTATCAGAACGTTATATGTTACAAGACTTAATAATTATTTGATAAAAATAGCAGTTTATATTTGGGTTATGGAAACCTTGTAATGACTTATTCTTGTTAGTGATGTTATGTTCTGCAAACAGCGCTTTTATAGCGCTGATAATGCTATAAAATTCTAAAAAGTTGATTCCGTTATTAATAGTATTGTTCATGTCATTCCACGTTTTAAAGCTACCATCTTTATTTAACATGTCTTTAACATACCTTATTCCACCAATGTACAGAACGTGATTAAAAAAGTGCTTAGAGCCAATCATTAAGTTTTCATTAGAGAATAGAGGCATATTGATTAGTTCTATCCAATTTGTAAAATAACATTTTGACATATATGTCATAAGTGAGTATAAAACGTCTTTCCAGAATTAATTTTTTATCGTTTTGCAGAGTTGTTCACAATACTTTCTTCCGGAATTGAATAGTTTATTAATATCGAAAATATTGTTGGTAAATTCGTAACAGTCTTTGTTACCATCGGAAATGAGTTTTTTTTATCCATTTAATTTTCATATTCAGGTTGTAATTAAATAAGTCAATCATCTTTAAGCCGCCTTCTTCATAATCTTTAATTAGCACTTTTTGTTTAATTTTATTACACGTTCCGTCCCATACAAAGTTATATAACATGTCACTAATTTTTTTTAAATAGTTATATGATGGAGACGGAATACTTATGAATAAGTGAGTTAAGATGGGTACTAGAATGCTTTTTACTACCGCTATTTTTCCAAAAGGTGTTAATTTTCTTTTTTTCCAATATCGTATACAGTTACTCATGCTTTGTACTTTTGGTTCAAAGTTTAATTTTACCATTTCTTTTAGATCAACGTGAAATAAAATACCAAGTAACTTGAATTGGGTTTCTCCCCATGATAATTTCCATTTAGTTTTTATTGAGCGAGTACTATACTTCATATTACCAATCCAAATCAGTTTTGTTTTGTCAAAGTTAATTTTAAGGCCTGAAATATGTGAAAAATTTTGTAATAAATCTAAAGTACTGTTCAGCGTCTTTTGTGAGCCGTCTAGGAAGAGTGTCGTATCGTCAGCGAATTGTGAGATTAAGTATTCTTTATTTTGTATTTTTATACCTTTGATATTTTTATTATTTTTTAATTTGATATTTAGAATTTCCGTGCATAGAATAAATAGATACGCGGAAATTGGATCACCTTGACGACAACCTCTCTTTACGGTGAAATATTCTGACAAAAAGCCATTTAATTGTACACAAACGTCGGTATTGTATAAAAATAATTTAATCCATCTATTAAAAGTTTCGCCGAAGTTAAAAAACTCTAGTGTCTTTTCTATGAACTTGAAAGAAATTGAATCAAAGGCTTTTTCAAAATCTATCAACATTAAAAGACCAGGTTTATTTCTTTCATCACAGTATTGCATAATATCGTACACTAATCTAGTATTCTCGCCTATAAATCTATCTTTTAGAAAGCCAGTTTGTTCTTTTGATATGATTTGATTTAAAACTGACTTTAGTCTATTTGCAATGCTGCCTGAAGCAAGTTTGTATAATACGTTCAAGAGAGTAATGGGTCTCAGATTTTTTAAAAACTGTTTTGGTTTATTTTCCTTAGGTATACATATGACTGTTCCTAATTTTATATTTTTAGAAAAGGAGTTATCTAAAAAAAGCATGATTTAAAGCTCTTACAACAAACTTTCCTATTTTACCCCAAAATACCTTATAAAAATTTGTCGTAAAACCATCATTGCCAGGGCTTTTATCATTTTTCATATTTTTCAAAGTATTTGCTACTTCTTGATGTTGTAATAAGCCTTCAATGCTATCTTTTTGGGTTTCGTTTAGTTTAATTGTGTTACAATTCATTAAGTCATTTTGTAATTTTTCAGTCTCATTTATTTTGTCGTCTGCAAATGCTTTCAGTTTGGATCAATCTAAAATTTTGTCGTTTGGTAAAGACTCAATTCGACGTACTAGTGGTTGCACAGATTTTGCTATCTTGCAGATTTTTGTTAATTTGCCGCAAAATAATTTCGAAAACCTCAAAAAAGCTGACCCTTTTCAGCATCCATCCTCAGTTTGTTTCGAGGGCATTTTAAACTCCGCATATTTATAAAAGGCACTGCTCTGTGAAAAGCGGATTTAAATGCATCTGCAAACAGTGTCGAACCATGTCAGCCTGCGTAGTCCGCGCAGGCTGACCTGGGTCGATACCTTTTGTTCGGTGTTTCAAAAACAAAACTGACCCATATTATCTTGCAACGACTCAATGCATTACGAAGATGCATAAAACCCACTTTTTACAGAGTGCCTTTCATACGTATGCGGACAAAAAAAATCTAGAAGTACTACGTATCATATTTTCAAAGTTTGTATAGAATTATATAACCCTTTTTTTTTTCGGTAAAATGTAGAGAAATTTGGCAATAGCAATAGGTTTGGACTCAGGTCAGATTGCGCGGACCGCGCAGGCTGACATGGGTCGAAACATTTTGCATATGCATTAAACGCACCTTTTAAAAAGGCTCAATTTTACTTATACTTTTGTAAACTTTTGTCAGATCTTGTGCATGTAGCTGAGAGAAAAAGATCGAGGGTTCTCTTATTTATTACCTGTAATTCTTTGTATTTAGTCGCCCATTTATTTCTTCATTTTTCGACGATCGTTCTAAATAAGGTGTCACTTTATCTATATGAGCCATGCTCTGTCAAAAAAGGGGGATTACTGCTTTTGAAAAAAGTATCGACCGAGGTCATCCTGGGCAGGCAGACCTGGACCGAAGCTTTTTGCTACCGGTCAATTTTCTGCATGTCAAAGGAACAGTTTACCTCATGTTTCAGTAGGTTGGTATGCAAAATGGATTTTATGGATCTATAATAAGGTGATGACTGCCATGGTATAATGCATTACGGAGATGCATTAACCCTTATCCTGCTGAATAAAAGAAATGAAACTTTCAAACCGATAGTATAAGCCCAAAACTTGCCTGTTTCAATGGGATTTTTGGAGGAAAGATATCTCCTTATCGGACAGTGTAGATCAAAGATCAGACTGCACGTTCTGTGCAGTCTGATCTTGATCTACGTTGTCCGCAAAAGGTCAGTGAGTCGCGATAAGCAGTCTAAGGGTTAAGCCCAGTATTGTCAGAGCATGGCTTATATATGTTCTTCATATTACTTCATGCGCTCCAATAGGCATGCTTGAATAAGTACAAAGAATAAACAACAACGCCATGGTAGCCCAATTTCACGTCCATTCTTGCTAAGTTTTAAATTCTTAACAAATATTTCTAAAAGGTAAATAAGTGACAACTTTCAATATTCAATCTATAGACAATATTTGTGCTATATAGATAATTATTTTTTCATCAATCTGTGGTTTTGCTGGCACTTTTAACATTCCTAATTTCTTCTCCTGAAATTCTTGTATAGGCCAAAACAGTTATACATCTCGAGAATCCGAGCTGGAAATAAATCGCATACATCGGCATTTAGTTGACCGGACAAGTCTGAGAAAACAGCAAGGCATTGCTTATACCGGCAATCATGACTGTTGCTACATTGACCTCTATGAAAAATTTCAAGGTGAGAGACAAAGTGATAAATAGCTTGTATGAAACTTCAGAGGCCAGACTGATTAGTGATTCTACCCCTCAACCCTTTAACTCTAAACCAAATGACACAATTTTAGACTGGCCTATCAACTCTTTAACACTTCGCCAAACGACAAAATTTTAGACTGGTTCAAATTCGAAACATTTGCAGACGACATTTCAGATATTACTCACATGTTTGGGGTTTTCTTTGAGAGGTTAGAAAACATTATGGGAAAAGGAGAAAATGCCGGCTACCGGCATTTTCTCCTTTTCCTACAATGTTTTCAAAAGCTTTCTTCTTCAGGGTCATTAAAGCTCGGGACTGTAGGTTAAAAGCTTAAATTAAACTATATTTCTTTCAATTGATTAAATGGTGTTTTAAACACTATTTCAGTAGAACGACATCTTGCTCATTCATGTGTGTCCTGGGTTTCATCCGTACTAGGCCAAGGCTCAGACGAGTCTTGCTAGGGATTTATCTGAAGACAAAATTTTGAACTCACCCATACATTCAAAGCATAAGCAGACGACAAATTAAAAGTGGCTTAAACGACGTTGTTGGCAAGGACAGGGTCAACCGCAGTTGAAATTTTCTTCATATGCTGTGGAAATCGTAACATTTGACGGGAAAAGCCTAAACCCGCGTAGGAATGGGAAAATGGGGTTGGACCGCCCGGGGCATTTGTTTGAGGTTCTGAATTCTTGAGGCCGTATTGACCGACAAAGATTCTAAATATTGATCTACATGATTCTGAATTCCGAGACTAGCCATTTGATTGGTTGTGACAGAACGCATCAGCCAATCAGGTGCCGGCTAGTCAAGGATTGTCGAACTAGCTTTACATTTTGAAAGTTTGATGAATACGGCCCCTATGTATAAAGCTGGACGTGAAATTAAACGAGAAATTATCCCAAATGCTGGCATAGAAACTCGGAACTGGCGCTAAAGCAAAACCTTGCCTTTTAACTAATCGAGTCTACCTTAGAGTGTTTTTGAAACTAATCTAAACCTGTCATTATATAGCAGAATTACTGGTTAACTCTTTACCACACGTCAAAATTTTAGACTAGACCAAACAGAAAGCGTTTGCAGACGACAGATCAAACGTGGCTCAAATGATGATTTTTGTTTTTGATAGGATAGAAAACATTATGGAAAAAGGAGAAAATGCTGGTTACCAGCATTTTCTCCTTTTTTCACAATGTTTTCAACAGCCATTTTTTCTTGGTCGTTAAAACTCGGGATTGTGTGGTAATTTAGTTTTAAGTATGGATAAAATCATGGGACTTGCAGATCGACTATACTGTAATGTCTTGAATGAAGTTCCGATTAACACGACCTTTAAACTTTGTAAGAGACCTTTGTACAAATTACGCTGTTTACACATTCAAATCGTAAAAAAGTTTATACCACAACGATGAATAGATCTCATCACTGCAATTCTGACCGTTAAAACTCTTTTTAAAACTTGAATTTGCAGACAATGCTGCTCAGAATGAAAATTCACAGGGCGAGGTGTCCGATCTTGGCACTACAAGATTTGCTATGTTGAGTGCTACTGATACAATGCCGAAGCATATTCGCCGAGCCCCGTAGCTCAGTCGGTAGCGTACAAGACTTGGGAACAGGAGGTCGCTGGTTCGAACCCCCGCTTGGCCTATTTCTTTCCGAGGATTGATGATGGTCGTTGCGACAGGATTCATTCCTCTCTCACCGCTGACCATTGTTTCGACGATGGTTATGTGGGAAGCAGCCAGTGGCTTGGAAAGAATATTGTGCGGAGTACTGGTAAAAGAAACTCCAGGAGAGCATGGATAGGTGCACTGGCCGCCGCGATATAACTGAAATAATGTTGAAAACGAAACGGCGTCTTAAACACCATACAATCAATCAAACCAATGCATATTCACCCTTTACTAAACAATATCTTGCTTTAATGACCCTTAGGAAGAAGGCTTTCGAAAAAAGGTTTCCCACAATGTTTTTTCTATCCTTTTAAGTCAATGAATTAAAGCCTTGAAAGTGCATTCGTTTCCTTATTAATCAATTAATTAATTAATTAATTTATTAATTAACTTATTTATTTATTTATGTGGACCATGCTCCGTGAAAACGGGGCTTAATGCATCTGCAAAAAGTATCGACTCAGGTCAGCCTGCGCAGTCCGCGCAGGCTGACCTGGACCGAAACTTTTTCCTATTGGTCAATTCCCTACATGTCAAAGGACCAACGTACCTCATAATTCAGCCTTTTTTCAGACAAAATGGATTTTTTCGATCCATAATTATGTAATGACTTGCTTGGTATCATGGATCATGGAGATGCATTAAGCCTCCTTTTGACAGAGCATGGCTCATTTATTTATTTACTTATTCTTACTATTTATTCTCTGTCTAAATTCATTTATTTGACTGAAGATGTCCAATTTGTTTCTCTCGCGCCCGCATTTTCAGAAATATAATGTTCCCTGTGAATGAACGTTTTATGATCCAAGGGAGTTAACTCTACTTATCACAATAGTACATCTAGATTTACTCCCCTTTAACCCTTTCCCAAACAAGCCCTGGTTTTCACGTGTCTGCAGTACAAGTCTTTTGAAAACACTGTGGGAAAAGGAGAAATTGCTCGTAACGAGCAATTTCTCTTTTTCCCACGGTGTTTTCTACCCTTTTTGAGAACTTTCTACCATTTTCATCAAATTTAAAATTGTCGTCTGCAAACTCTTTCAATTTGGACCAGTCTAAAATTTATCGTTTGGGAAAGGGTTAATTTACAGGTGGCATGCTGAGCAAATACCGTGGAAAGTGGGGTTGATGTTGAAAATTAAAATCGACTTGATAGCTTAAAGCAAGCGAGTTTCAGGAATACTTACATGAATATCAAATATTTACTCTTAAAGATTCATCCTTAAACCGCTAGATTAACTATTAAACCACCACTTAAAATATAGATAAGATTAGTGAGAAATAAATATAGTAGGTTAGAACGTATTCAAATAAATTCTCTATGAAATACCTCCGAAATAAAAGGCGTCTGAAGATGAAATACTGGTAACCAACATTTTCTCCATTTACCTAAATGTTTTCCATCTTTTGAGAACCTAACCCATCTTTCCTGCAACACATCATTGCAAGTTTTGGAACTTTTTTATTTGACTTAAAATATGCAATTTTTGTTGGCGCAACATCTGCTCTAGGAACAGAAAAAAAAAAATGCTTGTAGTAAGGTGTGGATATGCAGGGCAGCTCACATTCCTAGAATGGAATGATCATGACGGTATCGGAATTTAAAACATAAAATAGTTTTCGACCGATGTTTCTTTGTTTGAATTATGTTTTATGTTGACATTCCAGAATATTTTACATGCAGGCTAAATTGGTTCAGAAAGATTTGCGCCAGTCTTGATTGTCTAAGCCAGCTGATGGAAAAAACAATCAACAGAATTCCTACCTTTACTCTGACGGGCAAGCGGCATTGATCATCTGTTCTAAGGAATGTGATTAGTAAGCAACTCACTGCTAGAATTCTCTCTTCTGAATATTCACTCGTTAAACTACTATATTTCTATATTCGTTTCCAATATATGTCTTCACAATTTGGACGAAAATTACACTATGATTGTATCAAAATCCATAAAATCTAGAGAAACAGTCGTCTGCAGCGAACTTCCGGTCGCGTGAATTCGCTCTGAAGAACAGGTGCACGACCTCGTTCTGACGGTGCCAAATTTAGAAATGCATGTTTGTTTCAGAAATGAAAATTTTTGTTGACATGTGTCAACGGCAGTGTCATAAACATTGGTGTTTTATGGTCAAAGGGAGACAACTCAATTTTAACTAATTACAATAGTAGTTCTAGATTTACCTCCCTTTGGATGCTTCACACATGCACGCTTGATTAGAAAAAAGGGACGGAGCTGAAAATTGAGATAACTTTAACCGTTCAATGAAAGCGAGTTTTAGAAAACTAACAAGATATTTATCATTTCTCCAAATATTTTAATATTGAAACTGCTAAATAAATTGTTTACCCACTGCCTGAATATGGACAAGAATAATATATTTAGATCTAGCGTAATCTTCTTGCACTAGCGTCTGCGATATGAATAAAAAAGTTTGTTTTTAATTGGATCTGGATGCTGGGAAGCTCAAAGCCCCCCGTAATGGCATAAGGTTAGACGTGTAGCAAATATTTAGGACGATGTTTATTTTATTTGAATCGTGTTTTACTTTGCATTCAAAAATATGTTTTCATCCAGATCCAAATGAGCTAACCCTTTCTAGAGGACCAAATATTAGTCTCCTCCTAATTAAAGGAACTTGCAGTTGACAAAATATATCTGGCTAACATAATTTGATTTGTCTGTGAATATGTGACAGGGTAGAAAACATTTTGGGAAAAGGAGGAAATGCTGGTTACCAGCATTTTCTCCTTTTACCATAATGTTTTCAAAAGCCCTCCTTCCTCTGGGTCGTTAAAATCGGGATCGTGTGGTAAAGGGTTAAAAAGATTAGCGACAGCTTAAATTGACTATGCCAGCTGATGAAATAAATCAGTGACATGATTCCTACCTTTAACTCTGACGGACAAGCGGCAATGCTGATCAGCTCCAAAGATTTTGATTTTATAGTAAACACTTTTGACACAAGAACCCACTTCCATGAATATCCCTTCGTTAGATATCAAATTTTTACATTTGTTTCAAATATATTTTCACGTTTTCAATTAGAATTGTCGCTTTTTCTGCATCAAAATTTATAAAATCCAATGAAAGTGTCGTCTGCAGAGAACTTCCGGTCCATTGGGATTGTTCCAAGCACAGGTGCGTGACCTCATTCAAGATCTAAATAAGGAAATGGTGTTTATTTCAGAATTGAAAATTTCACTAACACATACTTGGTTGATTATTTCCTATTGACTTTTGAATGAAAAAGAATGATGTTTTTTTTTTAATCATGGTTGTCTTGTAATGTATGATTTATGATATATGAGATGATACTTTGATGTTAAGTATTTAAACACTTGTGTTTGATCTTCGCAAAAGGTTAATGGCAGTGAACCAATCATGTCGCATGCGGTCGTTTAATGGTCAAAGGGAAGTAACTCGATTTAAGAATTACAATAAAAGCCCCTAGATTTAACCCCCTTTGATTGAGTTATAACTGGCATGCTTGATTGAAAAGAAATGAGTGTGAATTCAAGTTTATAATCTGATCTTACTCTATACTGTTCGCGTAAGTGCTGAGATACTCTCAGGGGCCTAATCTACTTGAAGATTTTAACATCAGATGATGACAATTATATCATAAGAAAGTTTCAAGCCACAGCTATCTAAAAATACGAGTCCATCTCTTAACTCTTTACCAGACGACAAAATTTTAGCCTGGCCCGTATGTTTAGACGAAACCAACTGACTCGGCACAAAACTGTTTTGACACAAACAATCGGTGTAGCAGAATTCTCTCTATTCATACGAGCAATCACACATGCGGCTGCCACACTTTCACTCTGTGAATTATAGCTGTAACTCATATTTTTCCTTTTCCGACATCGTTTTGCTTTTTTCTCCCCCTGATTTTTTTTTTTTTTTTTTTTCTCTTCCCAAGACAAATTTGCTGATGCAAAAATAAAAACAGAAAATGATGGAGAGAATGAAACAATTCATCGGGATAATAGCTTGTCTCTACTGAGACCCTATACCAAGTAAATCCGTTTTCATAGGGCCCTGACTGAAAAGACTAAGACTTTGTGTAAAAAAAAAAGGAGAAAATGCTGGTAACCAGATTTTCTCCTTTTCCGACGATGTTTTCTACGCTTTGAAAGACAAAATCCACTAACATAGCTATGTTTGATTTGTCTCCTGTGTAAATGGACAATTCTATAAACTTGTCGTCAGGTTATAAGTTTAAGAAGTTCATCCTGCGAACGTGACGAGGACAGGTTCAGCTGCTTTTGCGAACAATGCAGACCAAATATCAGACTGCACAGAACGTGTAGTCTGATCTTGAATCTTCTTTGTTGGATTTGTTTGGTGTTCTTGACTTCACAACTTTCAAAGTACAATCTTTGTAACTGGTTAAATTTGTCCCGCGCCATTTGAGAGAGAGGGGATCTAAACAATAAATAACTTCTTAACAATACAGTGACGGAATTCTACTTTCCTGTTGACAACGTAACATCTTGCTAGGTTCATTCTTTATGGTATTTACATTCTGAAATATTGGACATATTTTTTACTTATATAAACTGAAACGGTGCCACTGTCGTCGAAAAATGTATCAAGTCAGATTTCAGGGTTTATCGGGACCATCAGATCTTCAAAAGTTTATGATCAAATATTGATAGACTAGAGTTTCTAAACAAAGATAATTTCAGGGAAACTTGGGTCAGTAAAGAAAAAAAAAAAAAAAAGCCTTTAAAGTCGTTTTAACTCTTCACCAGACGACAAAATTCTAGACTCCCTCACCCCCACCCGAAGATAAAATAAATAAATAAATAAATAAATAAATAAAAAATCGCTCGAAGACGACAATTTTAATGTAACTTCAACGATGAGATTTGTCTTTGAAGGGGTCGAAAACGGTGGAAAACTTCATTTCTCACGATGTTTTCCAAGGCTTTTTCCCCCTAGGTATCGTTAAAACATGGATTTTTTTGGGGGGGTAAAGGGTAAAACAATATTTCAGTCATACCACGGGGACGTTTAACTTGTTTATACTTTTTCTATGTTTAATTAATGTTGGGTTGGGGTTTACAAAAGGACATTCCCACGTGACCAGTCTGGTCGGGAGTCGAACCAAAGAGTTTCCTGATTTAAAAAAACAACACGCAGGACTCCATGAATAGCACGAGAACTACAAATATATGAGCCATGCTCTGTGAAAAGGGGGCTTTATGCATCTGCGAAAAAGTATTGACCCAGGTCAGCCTGCGCAGTCCGCGCAGGCTGACCTGGGTCGAAACTTTTCGCTACTGGTCAATTTTCTGTAAGTCCAAGGAACTGTCTACCTCATGATTAAGTCGGTTGTTTAAAAAAGTGGCTATTATGAATCTATAATCATGTGATGGCTTGATCTTATTATGGATCACGGAGATTCATTAAGTCCCCTTTTACCAGAGCACCCTTCACACACACACACACACACACACACACACACACACATATATATATATTTTTGTGTGTGTGTGTGTGTGTGTGTGTGTGTGTAAACTTTTTCAGCGCTAAGTAGATAATCTCAAACTTTTTCGACGGCTAAACATCCAGTCCGCTTAAACCAAGATCAGACTGCACGTTTCATGCGACGCGATCTTGATCTATGCAGTTCGCCAAAGCCTATGTTACTGCCTTTAGCGCTGAATGGGGTTAATCAAATATTGGCTTTAAATATTTTTGAAAATAAAAAATTTAGATCTAAGTTTCTAACTTTCAACTTTGAAACTCATTGGCCTATATAATAAGCACTGTTAGCATTTTGTCACAAAAAAGGTAAGCTCCCTGTTATCCACTGTATAATTTCGTTCCTTCCATCTTGTGGTATTCTTTATGTTGCTCTTATAGTCATATCTCCATGTAGCCTACCAAGTATCCACATGGGAATTTTTCTTATGAACAGTAAGTCTTGACCAGCAATAAATTTTGTACAAACAATACTTCTACTCTGTACCATTATTTGCCAATATGGCGCAGAGACAGTTCTGTTGTTTATGACTCTCACATACCAGCTGTGACGGAATCTTTTTCTGTCTTTATCGACCAACCGTTGTATATAAACCCTGACTAGACTGGTCATCTTCAGACTACAGGTCCAACATATTCGGATCTGAAGAGGTACTTTGATTTGTAGGAACGTACGCTTGAAAAACATTACAAAATATACGAATATTGTTCGACTTGTTGACTGTCCGAAATTGGACAAAAGATGGGTGAGGCTACGCCCACATTTTTCGGACTGCTTCTCTGGCTGACGATTTTTGGACCATCCATCGCTCAGAACTCGTAAGTCACTCTTATTTCTTTTCTCCAGTTTCACAGATTTATAGTTCGTTTTAATTCTCACAAGTTTGCTGCAGTCATTTTATTTTCTTATGTCCAAGGACCAGCGATAACACTTTGCAATCCTGCATGTCTACTGATGATCTTTTTACTTGTTCCCCCTCTGAGTTATACTTGTTTCATCTCTCGTTCCCCGACTAGAAAATGAGGGGCTGCAAATTTTACTGGGGGATGATGATAAATAAATAAATAAATAAATTGAATGCCCATTGTATGTTTTGCGCCAATTTACAGATATTTGCGTTAATACTCTACTATACGACAAAAGTGCTAGACTTGTACAAACTGAAAGCATTTTCTGACTAAGGATTAACTCTTACAGCGCAAAATATACAAACCCGACATGCCTCGACAGCTGAATATTTAACAATCCATTGAAACAAACTGAAAGAATTTGTGTTATAGACTTGAATAAACAAGCGGACGGCATAAATACAAGATCAGACTGCACGTTCTGTGCAGTCTTATCTTGGATCTATGCCGTATGCAAAAAGCCTGTTTTCGTCTATGGCGCTGAATGAATTAAGTATTGTTCAAATACTTGTAATACGACTCGCATTTGAAAGGATAAAAAGCATTGTGGAAAAGGTGACAATGCTAGCTACCTGTATTTTCTCTTTTTTTCGACAATATTTTCAAAAGTCATATAGTCAGGGTTGATATACACGAAATTGTTTTATAAATGAGTATCGCCATGTTTAGTGATTCAAGTCACGTGACACCTTCTGATTCAACCGCTGTTGCGTTTCTGTTGTCTCTTCATACATCAGCGTACAGTGCTTTAAATCCATACGGTCGCTGGCTCGAGATCCAGATCGGCCAGATTCTTTCCGAGGACTGATGATAGTCATTGCGACAAGATTCATCTAGCTGCCTAACATTGAATAGGCAATCCTTTGTCGGAATGTAGCCAGTGGCTCGGAAAGTACTGGTAAAAAACAAGAAGAACAACAACAACAAAAAAAACCCAGAAAAGTATGGATAGTTCCACTGGCCTTTGCGTTACAACTGTAGACACATTTAAAAACAGCGTTAAACGCTCAAAATAAGACAAATCATAAACCCCAGTGAGTTGCCCGTCATTAAAGGTGGCCAATGTTTTGGAGGGGAGGGTATATTAGGTACGAATCCTCTTTTCTCAACGTGTTACTCAATCAATGTAAAACATAATTGAGTCGTGCTCTGTGAAAAGGTAGCCTAGTGCATCTGCGAAAAGTTTCGATTTAGGTCAGCCGCGGCTACGCAGTCCCCGCATGCTGGCATGGTCCGAGACTTTTCGCTATTGGTCAATTTTCTGTATGTCTAAGGACCAGCTTACTTAATGAGTAAGTCGGTTATTAAAAAAAAAGTGGCTCAGCCCGATTTTATATGATGGCTTCATTGGTATCATGGATCACGGAGATACATTTATTCCCCTTTTGCCAGAGTATGGTTCACATACTTTTAACGCAAACGAAAAAGAATCCGACCTCTCTCTAATTTGAAAGAATTTGAAGACAACAAGTTAAATGTAGCTAAAAATGACACTATTTTTTCTTTTAAAAGGCATAAAACATTGGGGGAAAAGGCGAAAATGCTGGTTACCAGCATTTTCTCCTTTTTCCACAATGTTTTCAAAAGGCTCCTTCCATAGGGTAGTTAAAAGTCTTGACTGTGTGGTAAATGGTTACCCCTTTCCGAGTGACAAACTATCATCGTTATACCATACTGCGCTATTTTCGACTAATATGTTTATCTATTTATTAACACATTATCACTATTTCTATTTCTTATTTTTTCAAACATTTCTATTTTCAGTGACACGAACAGATGCAGTAAGACGACATTCATCGTAGTTTCAGACACCGAGTCTTGTCATAACTTCACACATATGATAATCCAAGGCTACAATCTTAACAGATCGGCATCTGGACTAGACAATCTATCGGACGATGAGATAAGTCTTCAAATAGGACAGTGGTTGTTGGACTCCAGTTCAAGCCCCGATTGCGTCTTCTCAAAGTAAGACTTTAATCATAGCCTTCATAGCATTGATAATGTCAACGAGAGAGAAAGAGAGAGAGAGAGAGAGAGAGAGAGAGAGAGAGAGAGAGAGAGAGAGATTACTACCAGGAAAAAATCTTCTTAGCACTTAATGTTCAACTATAATGACTCAAATGATGAGATTTGTCATGGAAAGGATTGAAAATATGTGGGAACAGGAAAAAAAATCTGGTTGGCAGCATTTTCTCCTTTTCCAAAAATGTTTTCAAACAAACTTTTTCCCACAAGGTCACTAAATACGGGATTGTGTGGTAAGGGCTTAAGAGGTGCATCCATATATTTTTTTTGCAGGAGAATTGAAGAAAACGTGACCATTTGCTGCGATGGGTGGCATGGCGACGACTGCAGCATTCGTAAGTATAGTCCCACTACTTATTTATGATTGAATGTGCAAGAATTTCGAAAAGTTAAAAGATTTCGACAGACAGTAGAGAAAACCATGAAAAAAGACATGTTTTTTTTTATTGGCCATAGACTTTTTCTTTGCCAAATAGGATGGGCATAGGTAAAATTTAGATTGCAAACGATTTTGCCAAAGCGGGCCACGCGTATCGGAAATAACCGCATGTCACAGGTAATGTTACAAGCACAGGTGAGAAAAATACATTTTATTGAATTAATGAACAGAAACACAGTATTCATATATTTATGTGCTTATTCATTTTTTAAAATCTGATTCCAATAATTATTCAATTATTCTTATGAGAATTGGTAATTTTCGTCAAAAGGAGGTAGTTCTTTACTATCTTTGTAGTCGGCAAATAGTGTAGTTACTTAATCATAAACGACGATTTAAAGAAAATCAAACTAAGAAATATGACTCTGTTGAGTTTATAATATAGTTTCAAATTCTAATGCCCATGATTCTTACTGACATGTACTAGATCTACGAAGAAATTCTTAACCAGAATAAGGGTACAATAGTTACCAATAGCATTTGTTCGGTTAAATAATGTGCTGACCGTAAATTCAATAAGAAATAACCAAATGTGCTATATGTTATTATGAACAAGGTTTTTTATTGGCTAATTAATTCTTGCTATCTAAGAAGGCATGGCGGAAAAATTTGAAATTTCGCATTTCCTTGATCTAGATAAGTGTATTTTTGTGTCTGGCCAAGGAACAGTACATGTTATGCTAACTTGAAATCTTATTGATGTTCAAATCCCCTCCTCCCCATTTAAACACGAAATCGACAGACTTTGCCAAACTGAAAGCAGTTGCAGTCGAAACCCCTACTGAGTATCCTATATGGCGTCCAATACACGAAAAGGGTCCTTCGGACATATGCGTAAAAGTGTGCCGTCCCAGATCAGCCTGTGCAGTCTGTGACTAATCCAAGACGACACTTCCCGTTTTTGTGCGATTTTCTGTTTCACGAAAGTCTACTGTATGAAAAAATCTTATGTAGTCGTAAAGTGCCGTCTCGGATTAGCCTGCGCGGACTGCGCAGGCTAATCCGGACCGACAGTTTACGCAAACGTCCGAAGGTCTCATTTCGCATGTTGCGGGCCATTCAGGATGGTTCTCGCAGGAACCGAGGTACTTATGTATATTTCCACAACAGTAACAACTGTTGCATTTTCAGACAGAAATATCTAGGTCAAGCCATCATGTTGACAACAGGTGCTCCCAAGGCAGTCCACTCTGGTTCCACGTTAACTCTTGTACAATAAAATATTCTATATTTTTTGAAAGTAATTAAGCTTCTGTGGACTTTTTTTTTTTTGTAAGAAATTAGGTTAAATTAGACTTAAATACAGTCGTCGCCTATTTTGTTCTCTCTCTCATACCGGAACATTTTCAGGTCTATGTAAAACCTCTTCACACTGCCCTCAACAATGCATGCAAATTGGTAAAAGAGTCAGAAATGCTGAATATTGTTACGAAAGAGCCATAAGATGCCATGACAGTCATCTGTCCCAGTCATCACTCTTCAAATGTTGAAGAGATTCATAGTTTTAACGGTGTTTGATGCCACTTTCAATGCTATTTCAGTCATATGCAGCAAAAGCTCACAAGTTTATTCATGTATCTAGTCCATTTATATAGGCATAATCCTAAATTGTAACTTAATCCTTCACCAGACAACAAAATTTTAGCCTTGTCCAAATTGAAAGCATTTGCAGACAACAATTTCATTGTAGATCAAATGGTGCAATTTTTCTTTGATAGGGTAGAAAACATTATGGGAAAAGGAGAAAATGCTGGTTACCAGCATTTTCTCCTTTTCCCACAATGTTTTCAAAAGGCTTCTTTCTCATTGGTGTTAAAAGGTGGCATTGTGCGGTAAAGGATTCAAGTGGAACTTGGCTCCAATGATAGAAGAAAACATTACAGGAAAAGGAGAAATGCTGGTAAACAGAATTGTCTTCTTTTCCACAATGTTTTCTAAAAATTTCTCTCTCAGGTTTGTTTAAACATGAGAAAGGATCAAAGAGAAGAGTGTTTATTTTTCACTGCAGCTGAGTGCAAGCCCGGATGTTTCAATGGAGGTTCTTGTATAGAGCCTGGCGTTTGTCTCTGCCCAGAAGGGTACACAGGATACAGGTGTGAAGACAGACCAAGTGGTATGTAAAGTTAAAGACAGGTTTCATTTTCGATGACGGTCAGCTTTGGGGTAGCTCAGAATATCTTAGCCCACAGAACATATCCATGATCTGACTGCATGTTCTGTGCAGTCTGATCTTGACTGTACTGTCCACATAGGCAACACATTCTTATGCTTAGCACTCCAAGTGTAAATTCCTAGGACAAATTTCATTTTCCAAGGCTTTTACATTGTCAAACATTGAGACCAACATGTGAGTGAATTCGCATTGCAATTCTGTGCAGTCTGATCTCAATCTGTACTGTCCACATAGGCAACACATTGTTATGCTTAGCACTCCAAGGGTAAATTCCTTGGACAAATTTCATTTTCCAAGGCTTTTCCAATGTCAAACATTGAGACCAACATGTGAGTGAATTTGCATTGCAGTTCTATTCCATGACGTTATGAAAATGCCCTATTTACACTTAGAGCAATGAATGACCGAACAGACATTTTAGTCTAGAAATAAGACCCGAATAATTGTAATTTCATGGTTGCTTTTGTCTGTTGTGTTTCAGCAAAACTGACGTTGAAGATAAGGGAATAGACTGCACTTACTTTGCAGTCGGATCATGACCTACACTGACTCCAAAAGCAACTTTAATCATAAAGGGGGCTTTAACCATTATCTTGTTGAATAAGTTAGTTAAATAAAACATTCAAGCTGATAGTAAAACCCTAATAATGTTATTTCAAACTTATCCTTTCAAGAAAAATATCTCCTTATCGGACAGTGTAGATCAAAGATCAGACTGCACGTTCTGTGCAGTCTGATCGTGATCTACACTGTCTGCAAAAGGTCAGTGAGTCGGGCTTGGCAGCTTAAGGGTTAAGGGTTAAATGTTCTGATGAATCCACTCAATGTGTCTTATTTCCATTAACACTTAAGCTGCTGAATAAATGAAACGCACATTTCTACTCAATACTAAAAGCCCAAACCTTGCGGTTTCAAAGTTGATTTCAGTGGACAGAAAATACCGTATCGGACAGTGTAGATCAAAGATCAGACTGCACGTTCTGTGCAGTCTGATCTTGATCTACACTGTCCGCAAGAGGTCAGTGAGTCGCGATTAGCAGCTTGAGGGTTAATGGAACTCTTCAAAGGAAAGGTGTATTTAGACTTACTACCTGGGCCTCAAGTAAAACAAAACCTATTGCATCATATTATGATGTAAAATCAAATAAAACCACCAATACTAACGGATCCACACATTCATTGCGACCCAGTGTCTAATAAGTATATTTTGGTTTTCATTTCTCATTTGTTATTCTCGTTATGGGCTAAATAAAATTTGTGTACATTATGGGCTTATAATATCGAGCTGTCCTGCGAGACATGGTCATTCTCTTAACTCCTTACCAAACGACAAAATTTTAGACTTGTCCAAATTCGAAGCATTTTCAGATGACAAAATAAATCTTACTCAAAAATTGAAATTTGCTTTAAGAAGGAGAGAAAAAATTGTGGGAAAAGGAGAAAATGCTGGTTACCAGCATTTTCTCCTTTTCCCACAATGTTTTCAAAAGGCCTCTTTCTCAGGGTCGTTAAAACTCGGGATTGTGTGCTAAAGGATTAACAAATATGCACAAGATATACAGGATCTGACAAAGGTTGGCATTTGCGATAAATTTTTATAAAACAAGTCTAGAAAAATGTTTTTAAGAGAGCCTCTGGTGAGCTTTAAAACATTTTGAGACAAGTTCAATAAAATTTTACCCCCCAAAAGCCAAGAAATGTCAGATTCTTTTTAATCACATAACAATATTTCAGAAATAGTAAATTAGAAGATGCAAAACTTTCATTCTATGCACATGTGGTAATTTCCATAAAGAAAACCCATTCATTTCTCTGAAATACATACAAAATGACATCACAGATGACATCACGCAACTGTGATATCAAATGTGTATAAGATAAAAAAAATTCATAATAGGTATATCACACTGAAAACAAGGGAGATTATGTGACAAAACTCTCTCAGACTGGCGACATAAAGTATTGCTAGTGGTAAGTTAACTCTTTACCAAACAACAAAATTTTAGACTGGTCCAAATTGAAAGCATTTGCAGACGACTAAATAAATGTGATTGAAAAATTGAAATTTGTTTTGGGTAGAGTAGAAAACATTGTGGGAAAAGGAGAAAATGCTGGTAACCAGCCTTTTCCCTCAAGGTTTTTCATACTTTCAGAGACAATTTGTATAATTTCAGCAACATTTAGTTTGTTGTCTGCAAATGCTTTCAATTTTGATTAGTCTAAAATTTTATCGTTTGGTAAAGTACAAATTGAAAAGGACAAAAGATAAACTGCATGCTATTTCTCTTTTTGCCATAAAGTTTTCAAAAGTAGTCTTGTTCATGACAGAAAAGAAACTTCTGCATAACTCTTTACCAAATGACAACATTTTAGACTGGTCCAAATTGAAAGCATTTGCAGACGACTAAATAAATGTGATTGAAAAAGTGAAATTTGTTTTGAGTACGGTAGAAAACATTGTGGGAAAAGGAGAAAATGCTGGTTACCAGCATTTTCTCCTTTTCCCATAATGTTTTCAAAAGGCCTCTTTCTCAGGGTCGCTAAAAGTCAGGATTGTGTGGTAAAGGGTTAACTTATTCACTACCAAATAAATGAATCTCACTTTTTCAATGGCAACAAATACAGCTCCATAACAGGATGAAGAGACAGTTTGGTAAAGTAGTGGACAGTCTAGATCAGAGATCAGACTGCAAGTTCTGTGCAGTCTGATCTTGATCTACACTGTCCACAGAGGCTTCTTGCGTCCTCTATAGTGAGGAAGGAGTTATTTAACCCTTTACCAGACGACAAAATTTTAGCCTTGTCCAAATTGTGAGCATTTGCATTGGTTACCAGCATTTTCTCCTTTTCCAACAATGTTTTCGGAAGGCCTCTTTCCCAGGGTCGTTAAAAGGTGTCATTGTAGAGTAAAGGGTTGACAGTGTTTTTTATCAAACCTAACAGATGCAGAAGCTAATGACATGATGTTCCAATACTGCTACGCTGCAAAGAACTGCTATGGACAGAAACTGGAGGGGTTTGAAGGATTGTTGGAAGAGAAACAAACCTGTTGTGGACAAGGGGGCGGCAGCTGGGGTATCAGTCAGACCACACATTGTGAACAGTGTGAAGTGGAGATGGAAGAAGGTAACCATTGCTCATAGATATCGGAGTTAACACTTTACATCACAATCCTGAGCGACTCTGAGAAGGAAGCCTTATGAAAACATCGTGAGAAAAGGAGAAAATGCTGGTAAACAGCATTTTCTCCTTTTCTCATGACAATGTTTTCTACCCTTTCAAAAACAAATTTCAATTTTTCAGTTACGTTTGTTTTGTTGTCTGCAGATGCTTTCAATATGGACGAGTCTAAAATTTTAGTGCTTGGTAAAGAGTAAGCTCATTTAGACGAATGTGTCCAAATTGAAAGCATTTGCAGACAACAAAATAAAATAACATAGAAATCGAAATTTGTTGTTGAATGGGTAGAAAACATTGTGGGAAAAGGAGAAAGTGTTGATTACCAGCATTTTCTCCTTTTCTCACATTGTTTCTAAAAGCCTTTTCAAAACACTTGACAATAAATATATAGGTGCATGACATTTCGTCTTAAATATGTTTCTTTGAAATCCATGTATGTTTTAAAATACCGATTGCTAAATTTCTAGATTTATGTCATGGAAAGCTCTGTCTGGGAGGGAGATTTGGGCCACAATTCGTCTGGATTAGGATAAAGGTCAGGGCTAGGGATCGTTTTCGACGAACATGGTTTTCGACAAAATGTCGTACACCCTAAATATATAGATAAAGAGTAATGTAACCAAAGTATAATAAATTTCAATTCAGTCAAAAGAAAATTAAGCCTAATTGTGGCAATATTTTTGATAGATATGCCCCTTTTTCGATTTTCACTGAATGTCAAGCAACCGCCGCTGAGCCTTGGCATCTGCATGGGGTGCTCTTGATAAAAATTTGTTTCACAATTGATTTAAAATAAATATTGTGGAAAGGGGGTTTAACCCTTTACCAAATGACAAAATTTTAGACCTGTCCAAATCGAAAGTGTTTGCAGACGACAAATTAAATGTGACTCAAAAATTGAAATTTGTGTTGGGAAGGGTAGAAAACATTGTGGGAAAAGGAGAAAATGCTGGTTACCAGCATTTTCTCCTTTTCCCACTATGTTTTCAAAAGACTTCTTTCTCAGGGTCGTTAAAAGTCGGCATTGTGTGGTAAAGAGTTAATGCATCTGCAAAAAGTTTCGACTCTGGTCAGCCTGCGCAGTCTGCGAAAGCTGACTTGATTCAAAACTTTTTGCTTATTGTAAATTTTCTGCATATCCAAGGACACGCCTACTTCAAGATTCTTTTAGTTCTTTTAGACAAAGTGAAATTTATGTATCCTTAATTATGTGATGACTTGCTAGGTAAAATGCATCATGGAGATGCATTAAACCCCCTTTTGCTTGGGCATGGCCCATATGTTTGAAACAAAGAAAAGGGTGGAAAACTTTGTGATAAAAAGAAAAAATGATGTCAGCTTCTTTTTCCATAACATTTAAAAAAAAATTTCATCCTTAGGATCCCATAAAGGTTGGATCATCTGGAAGACTAGTTTAAAGATTTTGATCAACTTTTTAATTTCTTTATTTTAGAATTCTCCATTGTGAGCCAAGCCCATGATCTACCTTTCCGAACATGTTTGAACTTTGGAATGGCATTCTACCGCACCTTTGATGGACTTGAGTATCAGTTTACCGGTAGCTGTGCTTACACGCTTGCGGAGGATATGGACAAAAGTTGGCATGTTGAAGTCACCGTGAAATATTGTGACCACTGGGCCACTTGTAAAAAGGTAATAAGAATGCTGTTCCTTTCAGCTCAGCTCTTTACCAAACAATCCTGACTTTTAACTCTTAGAATGCTGAATTAATGAAATGGACCTCTTTAACCCTTTCCCAAACAAGCCCTGGTTTTCACATGTCTGCAGTACAAGTCTTTTGAAAACACTGTGGGAAAAAGAGAAATTGCTCATAACGAGCAATTTCTCCTTTTCCCACAGTGTTTTCTACCCTTTTTGAGACCTTTCTGCCATTTTCATCAAATTTAAAATTGTCGTCTGCAAACTCTTTCAATTTGGACCAGTCCAAAATTTGTCGTTTGGGAAAGGGTTAAACAGGAAATACCATTTGAAATATTGTCATTTCAAGCTTGTTTTGGCCAGAATGTGTAAAAATTTGGCGGACAGTGAAGATCCAAGGTCAGACTGCACATTCTGTGCAGTCTGATCTTGATCTACACTGTCCACAAAAACAACTTAAGTCGGTTCCAGCGCTTTATGGGTTAATGACCCAAAATAAGAAGACTTTCGAAAACAGTGTGGGAAAGGAAGAAGATGCTGATTACCAGCATTTAGGGGTTGCTGAAAGTCAGGGTTGTGTGCTAAAGGGTTGAAAAGTTCTTAGCCTACCAGAAAACATGGACAGTGTTCAAATTTGGTGTATGACATTTCTTCGAAACAGTGTTTCATCGAAATCCATGTATGTATCAAAATACTGATTGCTAAACTCCTAGATTTATTTCATGAAAAGCTCTGTCTGGGAGGAAGATTTGAACAACAATTCATCTGGGTTAGGGTTAGGGTCAGGGCTAGGGATCATTTTCGTGGTTTTCCATGAAATGTTGCCCATCTGTTCAAATTATGATACCTGAATGAAAAGCTTGTGTAACAGGTAATCAGTCTTTATCCCAAGTAATTTCAAAAGCTTTTATCTTGTTTATTTGTATGGTGTTTAACACCATTTTGAACATTATTTCAGTTCTATCATGGTAGCCAGTGCATTTAACCTTGCTGTCCTGGAGTTTCTATTACCAGTACTTAGGACAGTATTCTTCCAAAGGCACTTACCTGTAGTCCTTTACCAGACTACAAAATTCTTGACTCATCCAAATTCAAAGCAGTTGCAGACAACAAATTAAATGTGAATAAATGATGAAACTTGTCTCAAAGAGGGTGTAAAACATTGTTGGAAAAGGAGAAAATGCTGGTTACCAGCATTCCTTCTTTTCCCACAATGTTTACAAAAGGCTGCTTTGTCAGGGCTGTTAAAACTCAGGATTGTGTGGTAAAGGGTTATACCACTTTTAAATTTGTTGTTTGCACATGCTTTCAATTCAGAAGCTTTCAAATTTAGAGCTGTCATTTGGGAGTGGGTTAACCCTTTACCACACAATCCCGACTTTTAACATCCCGGAAAAAGAAGCCTTTTGAAAACATTGTGGGAAAAGGAGAAAATGCTGGTAACCAGCATTTTCTCCTTCTCCCACAATGTTTTGTACCCTTCCAAGAACAAATTTCAATTTTTGTTTCACATTTATTTTGTCCTCTGCAAAAGCTTTCAAATTGGAATGGTCTAAAATTTTGTTGTGTGGTAAAGACTTAAAACATACATTTTTCTTTGTAGAGAGTCAAAGTGTACATAGATTTTGGAGATTCCATCGAAGCAGAGTCAGGCAAAGTTTATGTGAATGGTAACTTTGTTGAGGTGAAGCCTGGTATTCCCATTGTAACTCCTTCAAAATGTAAGTGGAAAATTGTTGTACCATTTAGTTTGTGACAGCTCAGTTTACCACTATGTTCTTCTTCCCAGTATTACATTTAACCCTTTCCCAAACATGCCCTGGTTTTCACGTGTCTGCAGTACAAGTCTTTTGAAAACACTGTGGGAAAAGGAGAAATTGCTTGTAACAAGCAATTTCTCCTTTTCCCACAGTGTTTTCTACCCTTTCTGAGAACTTTCTACCATTTTCATAATATTCAAAATTGTCGTCTGCAAAATCTTTGAATTTGGACCAGTCCAAAATTTGTCGTTTGGGAAAGGGTTAAGAAATGCCCCACCTCCCTAGCCCTTTACCACACTATCACATGTTTTAATGACCCGAAGAAGGCTTTTGAAAGCATTGTGGGAAAAGGAAAAAATGCTGGCTACCTGCTCTAAAACTGAGCCATGATAGAACCTTTCACATCATTTACGTTTGTGGCCAGTGGAGATCTAGATTGAACTGTACAAAATGTGCAATCTGATTTTTGAGCTACATCGTTTGCTGAGACATTCTGGACAAGGGCAACCTTGAATTGGTAAATATTTCTGTTATGATTGAGCCATGCTCAAAAGGCTAACCCTTTCAGCCCCCATAGGCAAAAATAGGGGCTTTACTGGATGCCTTAGATCAAGATTAGTCTGCACAGAATTTGCAATCTGATCTTTGATCTATAGTACAATTGGCTTGTCTATATAGTCAAGCTTTGTATAAAAATTCTGTCTTGAGATTTAGTTGAATGTATTTTCAGCCATGGAATAAAAGTTGAGTTTATATGTTTGTCACTGTAACAGATTACCCTTTACCACAGAATCCCTAGTTAACTCTTAAAGTGTCGTTCACCACTAAAGCTGCCTTTATGGCCAATATAGATCAAGATAAGACGGCATAAAATGTACAGCCTGATCTTTGATCTACACTGTTGCCTTTGCTGAGACATTCTGGATAATAGCAACATTAAGGTCTCTCTTATTTAGGTCTTTTATCTAAAATGGAAATGTCAGTTCAGTACATGTATACTCAGCACTGTAAGACTTTCAGCATTTTTACAGACAAATTTTTATTCTTAAACAGCATTCACTATCAATGTACTGGGTGACTGGATCATGATAGAATCTGCATTAGGACTGCGAGTGAAGGCAGACGAACACAACACTGTGTATGTGACATTGGACAAGGCAAGAACCGAGGGTGACAACGTCCGGGGTCTGTGTGGAAACAACAATGGCAATGCTGAAGTTTCAGGTGAGAGTTTTTAACCCTTTATCACACGATTTCCGAGTTTTAACTACCCTAACCGAGAAGGCTTCAGAAAACATTGTGGAAAAAGGAGAAAATGCTGGTAACCAGCATTTTCTCCTTTTTCCACAATGTTTTCTGTCCTTTTACTCACAACTTTAATCATTTGAGCCACAATTAGTTTGTTATCTGCAAATGCTTTGAAATTGGACCAGTCTAGAATTTTGTTGTTTGTACATGACAAGCATTTTCAGCTTTCTGTAACAATTTTTTTTCTAGAAATTGGCCTGATGCTAAGTTGTGTGTAACTTTGAAATTTCATTCTCATGTAGGCTTGAGTATTACCTAGTTAGGTGTCTCATGCCTTGCACAATATTTCATCGAAAGGATGTTTCATTGAAATCCATGTTTGTTTTAAAATACAGATTGCTGAATTCCAAGATTTATTTCATGAAAAGCTCTGTCTGGTAGGAAGATTCATCTGGATTAGGGTAAGGCTAAGGGTCAGGACTAAGGATGGTTTTCGAAGGACATGGTTTTCGACAATATGTCGCTGATTCACTTAAACCAGCCTGTAACTATGTTGTTTGTTATTTTGCTTTCAGATGAATTTCTTAGAAAAGACAATGTCTACACCACCAATGGAGCCATGTATGGGAATTCCTGGAAATTGGTGAACAGCGATGAAATTGTAAGTATTAATCTGTTTATCCTCGTTACTTCTATTGTCGAATTTCTTGGCTCTTTACCCTTTGCTAAACAATCCTGAGTTTTAACAACCCAATTGAGAAAGGCTTTTGAAAACATTGTGGGAATAGGAGAAAATGCTGGTGTTTTCTAACCTTTACAAGAGAAATCCAACATTTTGTGATACATTTAATTTGTCATCTGCAAACTCTTTCAATGTGGACAAATGTAAAATTTTGTTGTTTGGTAAAGAGTTCAGTAGATGACAGAATTTTAGACACTTCCAGATTGTGAGCATTTGCAGATGGCAAATTCAAATATGACTCATGTAACAGGATTTGTTTGTGAAAGAGTAAAAAACATTGTTGGAAAAGGAGAAAATGCTGGTGGCCTGCAAAGTTTCTAAGAGCCTTCTCAGTGAGCTGGATACTGGCACTTTATTCTTTTCCCACATTGTTTTTAAGGACCTTTCTTTGTGAGGGTTGGTTAAACTCAGGATTATTTGATGAAGGGTTAAAGTAATATGTTACAAGGAATGACTACTACATTTCCAACATCACTTCTTCTCTTTAACCCTTTACCAAACAATCCCAGGTTTTAACGACCCTGGGAAAAGATACCTTCTGAAAACATTGTGGGAAAAAAAGAAAATGCTGGTAACCAGCATTTTCTCCTTTTCCCAAAATGTTTTCTATTCTATCAAGGCCAAATCCCGAATTATCAGTCACATTCAATTTGTCGTCTGCAAATGCTTTCAATTTGGACCAGGAAAAAGTTTTGTTGTTTGGTAAAGAGTTAACTCTTTATCACATGACAATGTTTTAGATTTGTCGGTGTTGAAAGCATTTGTAGACAACATATTGACTCTTTACTACACAATCCCGACTTTTAATGACCCTGAGAAAGAAGCCTTTTGAAAACATTATGGGAAAAGGAGAAAATGCTGGTAACTAGCATTTTCTCCTTTTCCCACAATGTTTTCTACCCTTCTGAAAACAAATTCCAATTTTTCAGTCACATTTATTTTGTTGTTTGCAACTGCTTTCAATATGGACAGTCTAAAATAGTGTCATTTGGTAAAGAGTTAAATGGATGAATTTACCTTAAAAATAGCTGAAAACAATGGGCAAACATGAAGAAAATTTTGTTTACTCTCCTTTTTTCCCACAATGTTTTTGAAAGTCTGCTTCTTCAAGGTTGTTAAAACATTAAGAAAATGCGCGTTACCAGCTAGCCTTATTCCCAAAGTTTAGAAAAACACAGGATTGTTTGGTACAGAGTTAAATGTTTCCATGATGATGGTTTGTAGGGCAACATATGCCAGTGGCACTGACTATCTTCATGACACACATTTTACACATTTATGGAAGATTTGGTCTCACAAATGAGTAGCCTCTGTATTATAACCTATAACCCTGCGCCCCCCCCCCCCCCCACACACACACACACACTCCCCTCCCCACAACAAAGTTGATGGTAGATCTATACTGGAATCAGCATTTATTTCTTCTTCTCTCTGTCCATTCGTAAAATTGTGTTCTCTTCTCCTACTATATTTTCAACCAGTTTAGCTGTAGCCTTCCTATCATGGAAAAGTATGCACTTGCATTTTTCACAATGACTGGTTGCCAGTTGCTGGAGTTATGACCTTTACGGTTTTCTTGACCAAATGATACTTGGTTAATCCTTTACTGCACAATGCCACCTTTTAATGAACCTGGGAAAGAAGCCTTTTGAAAACATTGTGGGAAAAGGAGAAAATGCTGGTACTCTATCAAAGGAACATTGCACCTTTGAGCCACATTGAATTTGTCATTTGTAAATCCTTTCAATCTGGACGATGCTAAAATCTTTTTGTCCTGTAAACTTTACTAAAAGGTTAACATTACACTGGCTTGTAAAATTGCTGTTCTTTTCCTTGTTGTTGTTATTATCATTATTATTGTCTACATAGTGTGAAGACTCAGGTGCTGTGGAAGATTTTTGTGCCGACGTGCCATCAGAGGAAGCCCATGCTGCCAGCAAGGCTTGCTCCTTCATACGTTCAAATACCTTCATGGAATGTCATGGGGTGGTAAGTTATCATCTATGTTATATTTTTTGTATGTGAGTACATACAATTGATACCTTTGAACCCTTGGGGGCTGTATTGACCATCCAAATTCAAGTCTAACAGAGCCATGCTCTGTGAAAAAGGGGGCTTGATGAATCTACAAAAAGTATCGACTCAGATCAGCCTGCGCAGTCTGCGCAGGCTGACCTGAGTCAAAACTTTTTGCTATTGGTCAAGTTTCTGCATGTCAAAGGACCAGTGTACCTCATGATGCAGTCAGTTGTTATACAAAATGGATTTTATGGATCCATAATTCTGTGACCACCAGCTTGGTATCATGCTTCACAGTATTCCATTAAACTCCATTTTTCCAGAGCATGGCTCATATTTTGATTTTTGATTTCAAGATCAGACATCTGATAGGCTGAGATCCTCTGGCCTCTGACGCAAAGTTTTCCTCATACTTAAAAGCCTATGTCTCATCACTTTAACCCTTTGAGTGCCAAATATATGAGCCATGCTCTGGTAAAGGAGGCTTAATGCATCTCTGTAATCCCCTAATTATGGATCCATAAAATCCATTTTGATGAACAACCGACTAATGCATGAGGTAGAATTATCCTTTGACATGCAGAAAATTTAAAGTTAGTGAAAAATTTCGGCCCATGTCAGCCTGCACAGCCTGCGCTTGCTGACATGGGTTGATACCTTTCGCAAATGCAGTAATCCCCCTTTTCACGGAGCATGGCTCATATAAACTTGACATCTTTCAACTGCTTTAAATATAATCCACTGAAACTCAGAATGATTTTTGAACTTGTAGGCTTAACAAAACAAGTGGATGGTATAGATCAAAGATTAGACTGCATGTTCTGTGCAGTCTAATCTTAATTTATACCATCTGAAGAAGCCCTGTTTTTGCCCATGGCACAGAAAGGGGTAAGAACCTTATATGATATGTGCAGGATAGTGTTCAAACAACACTTTTTCTTGCTCACTTTCAGGTTGATATGAACATGTGGTTTGATATGTGTAGAAACTTCCATTGTAAAGCTTCGAGCCCCGAGGAGAAAGAGGAAGCGAAATGTTACTATATAGAGGGATACGCCAGGGAATGTGCTGCTCATGAAATTGTTGCGCTGTGGAGAAGCTCGCAAATGTGCCGTAAGCATTAATTGCTTTATCCTCCTTCATTTTTGTTAAACCTCCAATGCCAGTGGTGAATTAAACCTTTACCGATCAGTATTTGATGACATTAAAAAAAAAAGGCTTTTGAAACTCTTGTGGAAAAGGGAGAAATGTTGGTAACCAGCAAGTTTTTCCTTTTCACACAATATTTCCCTCCCTTTCAAAGACAAACCTTTTTATTTGTGCCTCAATTGATTTCTTGTCTACAAATGCTTTCAGAATAGACAAGTCTAAAATTTGTTCATCTGAAAAGAGTTAAATAACTTTTAAAGATGGCGTAGATCAGGATAAAACTGTTGTTGATACTTTGTGTTTTCTTTCTCAGATTGTATGTACCTCAAAAAAAAGCCATTCTGTGGCCAAGGTGGTTGAACCCTTTACCAAACGACAAAATTCTAGACTGCTCTAAATTGAAAGCATTGCAGACGACAAATAAAAGGTGGCCCAGATGACAAAATTTGTCCATGATAGGGTAGAAAACATTGTGGGAAAAGGAGAAAATGCTGGTTACCAGCATTTTCTCCTTTTCCCGCAATGTTTTCAAAAGGCATTTTGTTCAGGGTCATTAAAACTTGTGATTGTGTGGTAAAGACTTAATGCATCTCTCTAATGCATTATACCAAGCACGTCATCATATAATTATCAAACCATAAAAATCCATTTTGTTAAAGGACAGGCTGTACCCTGGGGTAGAATGGTCCTTTGACATGCCGAAACTTGACCAACAGCAAAAAGTCTCAACCTAAGTCAGCCTGCACGGAGTGTGCAAGCTGACCTGTGTCAGTACTTTTTGCTGATGCATTTAAGCCCCTTTTACCAGAGCATGTCTCAAGTACCATTCTATCTTTAACTTTTACCATACAATCCTGACTTTTAATGACCCTGAAGAAAAAACCTTTTGAAAACATTAACCAGCATTTTCTCCTTTTTGCACAATATTTTCTACCCTTCCTAAAATAAATTTCAATTTTTGACTCACATCTATTTTGTCTTGTGCAAATGCTTTGAATTTGGACTCGCCCAAAATTTTGTTGTTTGGTAAAGAGTTAAAAAAAAAAAAAAAAAAAAAAAAAAAAAATATATATATATATATATATATATATATATATATATATATATATATATATATATATATATATATATATATATATATATATATATATATATATATATTGAAGTTTAGCATTAGAGATAATGTGGAGGAGAAAATGACAAATTCACAGCATAGCTGTATTTAAAAAAAAATTGCTTCTTACAGCCAAAGAATGCCCTGCGGGCTTGGAATATTCAGACTGCGCCTCTCCATGCCCAAGAACATGTAAAGCGCTGCATGAGGTGATGCCCAAAGAATGCATGACATCTTGTATCTCGGGTTGCCAGTGTCCAGCTGGTCAGTTCTATCAGGATGGCCAGTGTGTTGAACCAACTGAATGTCAGTGCGATTACCATAACAAGAGATACAATAATACTGATGTGATCCATGCTGATTGTAACAAATGGTAAGGAGAAAGTGAAGTTTACTGTCTGTTGGTGGCAGAAAAATGAATTTTAAAACTAGGTACAAAGTTGCCAAGTTGCTTATTCTTTTCTTTACTTTTTACCAGGTTTAAAAATTCATTTTTTGTTTGTGATTAACACTTGGACTGACCGTACAAGAACAGATTGTCATCTTCACAATAATTTCTATACTTTCAAATGGCGTGATTTAAGTCTAAATGTATTTCAAAACCCACATTGTCTACTTTTAGCAGCTTCTGGGCTCTTTTGAATTATCTCTTTTTTCCAATACAAAGGCAGTATGAAATTATTTGCCTTTGGTGAAAATTCACAGATACCCATGTACATTAGAGTATATAAGTCAATGCTTTACCAAACAGTCCTGAGTCTTAACCCTTTCCCAAATGACAAATTTTGGACTGGTCCAAATTGAAAGAGTTTGAGTAATACTCTCAGCGCCAGATATATATACTCGACCCCTTTATGATGCTGAAAACACAATGTATTGAAACTAAGAAAAGTGTTTTCCTTGACCCTTAACCTGTTAAATAAATGAAACATTCAAGCCGATAGTAGGTTTGGTTTAATCCTTTCCCAAACGACAAATTTGGACTGGTCCAAATTGAAAGAGTTTGCAGACGACAATTTTAAATTTGATGAAAATGGCAGAAAGTTCTCAAAAAAGATAGAAAACACTGTGGGAAAAGGAGAAATTGCTCATTACAAGCAACTTCTCTTTTTCCCACAGTGTTTTCAAAAGACTTGTACTACAGACACGTGAAAACCAGGGCTTGTTTGGGAAAGGGTTAACAGTCCTGAACTAAAACACTTTTGAAAACATTGTGGTCAAGGAGGAAATGCTTGTAACCAGCATTTACTCCTTTTTCCACAAAGTTTTAAGTCTTTTAATAACAAATCCAATAAAATGAGCCATAGTTAATTTGTGTTCTTCAAATGCTTTCAGTTTGGACAAGTCTGAAATTTTGTATTTTGGTAAAGAGTTAAAATGAACTCTAAAAAAAAGTTTTCATTTGAAAATAAACAAAAGTGTAATTGCTCTATATAGTTATTCATTGATTCATTCAAAATATTTTTGTACAAAACTATGCTAGTAGTATTACAAATGTCCCACCTTATAAACATATAATTTATTTTCTTCATTCTAGTGAATGTAACATGGGTAAATGGGTATGCATAGAGGACAAATGTAGCTCATCTTGTGACTACTACGGTTTTGGGCATATTGACACCTTTGACGGGAAAACATATGAATTTGAAGCATCCGCTTGCTCTTACTACCTTGTTCAGGTAAGAATGGTGGCCCAGCTCATTATTGTCTTAGTAAGGCCTATTTTTTTTGCAATAGACTTTGAATTTCGTAGTGATTTCAAACTTCTCCTTTTCTCACAATGTTTTCGAATGGATTTGTGTTTTAATTCTTTACCAAACGACAAAATTTTGGACTGGTCCAAATTGAAAACATTTGCAGACGACAAAATAAATGTGACTTAAAAATTAAATTTGTTATGGGAAGGTTAGAAACATTGTGGGAAAAGGAGAAAATGCTGGTTACCAGCATTTTCTCCTTTTCCCACAATGTTTTCAAAAGGTTTCTTCTTCAGGGTCGTTAAAACCTGTGATTATGTGGTAAAGAGTTAAACTTAAACTGATGCTGATGACTGCAGCTTTACAAAGATATTTTCAAACTCTCTCTTCTTCCAATTTATCAGAGGAAGGCATGAGATAAGGGTAGGTGCTTACAAAACTTTTTGCATGCTCAATTCTGCTGATCAGGAAATTTCAAAATTATACAAAATAGATATGACACAGCTCACAAAGCAGCTTTTTAACTTTTTGAATTTTTCTTTCTTTCTGACTTTGATAGTTGGTAGCTAATTTGCTGTTGTTCTCTTTGTTAGCATCCAGAGCATTAACTTTGAGTGGTTCCAAAACCCTTTACCAGACAACAAAATTTTGCACTAGTCTAAATTGAAAGCATTTGCAGACTACAAAATAAAACGGGAATAAAAAATTGAAATTCAATTTGGGAAGGATAGAAAACACTGTGGGAAAAGGAGAAAATGCTGGTTACCAGCATTTTCTCCTTTTTTCCCACAATGTTTTCAAAAGCTTTCTTTCTCAGGGTCGTTAAAAGTCGGAATTGTGTGGTAAAGGGTTAACCCTGTACCAAACAACAAAATGCAAGACTAGTCCAAATTGAAAGCATTTGCAGTTGACAAATCAAAGGTGACCAAAATGATGAAATTTGTTTTGAAAAACGGGAAAAAAAAACCATTGCGGAAAAAGGAGAAAATGCTGATTACCAGCATTTTCTCCTTTTCCCACAATGTTTTCAAAGGCCATCATCCTCAGGTTAGTTAAAACACAGGATTGTTTGGTGAAAGGTTAAGTCAGGTTTAATTTTATGCCTGTAAATGTTTTCAGTATGGATGGGTCTAAAATTTTGTTGTTTTGGAAAATGTGAACACATGATTGCTAAGATAGATAATCCTTTTCACAGCCAACTGATGGCACATCTTTGGAAGACACGAGAAACGATTTTAAAATACGTGTTTCTCATGATGACTGTGGTGAGAATGTCAATGAAAGAAACTGTGTTGATGGAATAATCGTAGAGACGCAAGGCAACACGGTAGAGATACAAGGAGAAAATGGCGATATCGTCATTATAAATGGCATAGATTACAGCAACAGCATTGAGTCTAGTCCATTCCTCTCTCGTGTTGTCTACGTGAAACAAGCGACATCACTCTTCAAGTTGATACGAGGGTTTGGTTTCCGAGTCTTGTATGGGTACCGACGTATCTATGTTAGTGTAGACCCATTTTATGATAACAAGGTATATAATTTAAGTCATTTATAAAGATATTTATGCTTGTAAAACATCACTTTAAAGCAACTCTTCCAATCTGGAATTAATACCGTAACACATACTCTTAAATAATCCTTCCTTACTTCTTATATTTTCATGAGTAAATTCAGACAAAACAGCTTTTTAATGTTTGTGAGGCAAGTAAATTACTTAACAGCATGTTCCAGCACTGAAAGAGTTGAAAAAGGAGGGATAGGCAAGTTTTTAGCTGACCAGTATCTTGTTATGGTTTTTGCCTTGTCTGTACGTCCGTCTGTCCATTCTTCCTTCTGTCCGGACAGATATCTTCAAAAACCCTTTACAAAATTTGATGAAACTTCATACATATGGCCCACAACATGCGAAATGAGACCTTCGGACATTTGTGTAAAGTGTTGTCCTGGATTAGCCTGCCCAGTCCACGCAGGCTAGTCTGAGACGGCACTTTATGAATACATAAGATTTTTTCATACAGTAGACTTTCGTGAAACAGAAAATCACACAAAAATGAGATGTGTCGTCTCGGATTAGTCACAGACTGCACAGGCTGATCTGGTACAACACACTTCTATGCATATGTCCTAAAACCCCTTTTCGTCTGTTGCACGCCATATGTTCCTTATGATATGCCTTTTTTCGTTTTTTTATTTAATGCCATGCCATGGAATTTTTTATTTTGGAGGGGGGAATACCATTTCAATGAAATTGCTTGTAATTATCCGATATATCTATTGATTCCGAATAAGTACAGTGCACAGACTTTTACAATTTTTATCAGTTATCTCCCTTTAATTACTTTTCAGAAATATTCGGCTAGTTGTGCAGTGTTTTCAACCATTTGATACCTATGTTTTATGTCCTCAGATACAAGGTTTGTGTGGACGATTCAACTACATCACATCCGATGACATGCAGTCACCACAGGGAATTACGGAAACAAAGGTTGCGGCATTTGTGACTCATTATCGAGCCTCTGTAAGCTGCCCTGCACAGCTTGAACGACCACTTGTCTTGGATTGTCAAAGTGACTTGGTAAATATTGCTTTTAATTTATGCATAAATATTACTGGAATGATGATTTTTATCCGTTGAGGTCATTTGCAATTTGTTTTACTTTAGTTACTTCATTACGTCCTATAGCTCGTAAAGAGCAAATCTTCTATTTGCTGCAATGTTTTTGCATATATCCTTGCTTTTTTTTAATCTACATGGATCATCCCCAATTTACATGACAGTTTTCTAGGTTGTTTGCTCCAGATTTGTTTCAGAAGGTAATATAAAGTAGGAAATTAACTTTTTGTATACAAGGGTGCACAAAGTTGTAATAGTGCATTAACTCTTTACCACATAAGAAAATTATAGACCTGTCCGAATTGACAGCATTTCCTGGGGAAAATAACTTGAATAAGGGTCAAAAGTTCAGTTCTGTCTTGTAAATAGTAGAAAACATTGTAAGGAAAGGATAAAATGCTGGTTAGCAGCATTTTCTTCGTTTTCCACAATATTTTCAAAAGCCTTCTTCATCAGGGATTGTTTGGTAAAGGGTTAACTCTTTTCCCACAACGTTTTCTACCCTATCAAAGACAAAAATCATCATTTGAGCTACATTTATTTTGTCATCTGCAAATGCTCTCAGTTTGGTCAAGTCCAAAATTTTGTTGTTTGGCAAAGGGTTTAGAGGTGAATTTTTATCAATGTAACAGTATCACATTAATTTTCCTTTTTTTCAAGCATACATTTGCCCAGACTACCTGTGAGCCTGTGAGAGACACTGTGGACCTGTGGGCAAGCTGTCAGGGTTTGGTTTCGTTCAATCAGTACTATGAACAATGTGTCAGTGATATATGCAGCGTAAAGGTATTATCTAACGTCGAACCCTCATGTATAATCATGGCAGTTGTTGCGCATGAATGTGCTCTTGCTGGTGCCATCATCGATGACTGGGCAGAGCATCCAAGTCTCGGTGGAAAATGCGGTAAGAATTTTTATTTTTTTGAAGTTATTTCTCTTTACCAAGCGGCAACATTTTGGACGTTTTCAAATTGAAAGCATTTGCAGAGGACAAAATAAATGTGTCTCAAAAACTGAAATTTGTTTTGGGAAAGGTAGAAAACATTGTGGGAAAAGGAGAAAATGCTGGTTACCAGCATTTTCTCCTTTTCCCCCAATGTTTTCAAAAGGCTTCTTCCCCAGGGTTGTTAAAAGTCGGGATTGTGTGGTAAAGGGTTAAGGGCTTAAAAAATGAAATGGACTTTCTCAGTCATGAGGGAAAATATTGCAAAAGGATTTTGTTAACCTGTAAAGGGCTATTTGAATGAAAGTGGCCTTCTTGATAAGGAAAACAGACCAAAGCCATGCTATGTCAAGGGTTGTTTAACAAAATAGCCAATAGTGTAGATCCAGGATCAGACTGCACGTTCTGTGTAGTCTGATCTTGATCTACACTATTGGCAAAGGCAGTCTGATCTGTATCTACATTGTCAACAACAACAACTTCGGTTGTGCTTAGCACTCTAAGAATTAATCTACAAAAATCAGTTCTATAAAATATCAACCCTATCCAAAATGACTTCCAATTTCAAAACATCTGCAGATGACAAATTCAAAATTAGCACAAATGAGCTCAAGCTCTCTGATGGAGTAGAAAACAATGTGGGAAAAGGAGAAAATGTTGGTTACCAGCATTTTCTATTTTTCCCACAATGTTTTCAAAAGCCTTTATTCCTAGGGTTGTGAAAACCCAGGATTGTTTGGTAAAGGTTTGATATAGGTGAATCAGTCAAAATCAGTTAAAAAAGCATGTTCATGCTAGAAAATACTGGATGTTCAGTTGTGAATTACAGGGCTTCAAACCCAGGGGTTGCTGGTTTAAGTCCCCAGCTTGGCATCATTCTTTCTGAGGATTCCTTGATGATAGTCATTGCAACAGGATTTATCCCCCTCCCACCACTAAATATTATTTCAGTCAGTTTATATGAGACAGTGGCAAGTGGCCTAGATGAAATGCTGTGCAAAGTACAGGTAAAAGGAACTCCCCAAAAGCATGGATAGGTTCACTAGCCGCAGTGATATAAGTGAAAAAATGTTTTAAAAAAAAAGCATTAAATACCAAAAAACAACAAGTCATGTAAGAATATTCTATGTCCTGTTGAAGAAAGGTTTTTGAAAACAGTGTGGAAAATAATGGTAACCTGCATTTTTAGCCTTTTCACAGAGTATTGTCCTTCATGGACAAATTTCTATTGTTTAACCCTTTCCCAAACGACAAATTTTGGACTGGTCCAAATTGAAAGAGTTTGCAGATGACAATTTCAAATTTGATGAAAATGGCAGAAAGTTCTCAAAAAGGGTAGAAAACACTGTGGGAAAAGGAGAAATTGCTCGTTACGAGCAATTTCTCCTTTTCCCACAGTGTTTTCAAAAGACTTGTACTGCAGACACGTGAAAACCAGGGCTTGTTTGGGAAAGGGTTAAATCACACTTAATTTGTTATCTGCAAATGCTGCAAAGGCTGACCTGGGTTGATACTTTTCACAGATGCATTACACTCCCTTTTCACAGAGGGTGACTCATGTATTTATTTTTCCCAGATCCCATTATAACATGCCCAGCCTCGGAGTCCGGCTTAGGATATGAAGAGTGTGCTTCAGCGTGCAGTGGCCATTGTCGAGACCTTCTAGTAGCCGACTCCGCATGCGTCGAGGAGTGTATCCCAGGATGCCAGTGTTCAGCATCTCACCAGATGATCAACGATTACGGGACTTGTGTGAATGTTGACGAATGTACCTGTTATGATAAATATTTACCAGAGGGAAGCAGAATTGTTGATCCTGGAGAAATTGTGGAGATGAACTGTCAGGATTGGTATGTAACCCATTTATTTGATCGTTTGTTGCCAGGCCCTGGTATTGCAGTTTGTAGTGTACAGGACTTGAGACCAGGGTCCGTATTCACCAACCATTCTTAAGAACGTTCTTAGACTTATTCTTCAAGATTTTCCAATTTTGAAAGTAACACACCTTCTGATTGGCTAAACCGTACGGTTTAGCCAATCAGAAGGTGTGTTACTTTCAAATTTGGAAAATTTTGAAGAACAAGACCAAGAATGTTCTTAAGAATGGTTGGTGAATACGGACCCAGGACGTTACTGTTTTGAATCCCTAGCTCAGCCAATTTCTTTTCGAGGTTTGATGATAGTCATTACAACAGGATTCATTCCTCTCTCATTGCTTATCATTGTTTTGATGATGTTTATGTTGGAAAGTAGTTAGTGACTTGGGAAGAATATTTTGCAAAGTATTGGTATCAGAAACTGCAGGAGAGCATGAATAGGTGCATTAGCCGCCACAATATTACTGAAGTAATGTTGAAAACAGAGTTAAACAGCATGAATCAATCAATTATTGATTGTTTGTTGTTGATTCTGCTTGGGCTGTACAAGACTGTTGTGAAAACATGCATCCTTTCCATACCCATCTGTTTAAGCCATTACATCTGGATTTATGATTGGATTTCAAAATAGTTTGATAGGATTCTTTGACATGACCTCTTACATCCCTGGCAGCTACTAAAGTTACTTTTGCAGACAATGTAGATCAAGATCAGACTGCACAGAATGTGCAACCTGATCATGGATTTACAGTCTCTACTACTTAGTTACACAATCCGGCAAAAACAACCTTGAAACAGCAATGTGAATGTTCACATGAAGAGGTGTCATGAAAGATAATTCTTTACCCTTTACTGCACAACAACCCTGGGAAAGAAGCCTTTGAAAACATTGTGGGAAAAGGAGAAAATGCTGGTAACCAGCATTTTCTCCTTTTCTCACAATGTTTTGTGCCCTTTGGAAGAAAAAAATGCAGCATTTGGGCCACAATGAAATTGTCATCTGCAAATGCTTTCAATTTGGACAAGGCTAAAATTTTGTTGTATGGTAAAGGGTTAAATCTTTAAAAAAAAAATGCCGAAATTTTTGTCATTATCAGTTTAAGTCATATTTCTGATGCAAGTATTTAAGCCGGAAAATTTATGGGTATATAATAAAAAACTGTATAGGATTGTGCGAATTTCCCACACAATCCCATTTTTAATGACTTTAAGAAAGAAATCTTTTGAAAACATTGTCGGAAAAGAAGAAAATGCTGGTAACCAGCATTTTCTCCCTCTCCCACAATGTTTTCTACAGTTTCAATAAAAAATTTCAAGATTTAAGCCAGATTTAGTTTCATGTCTGCCAATGCTTTGAATTTAGATAAGTCTGAAATTTCATTGTTTGGTAAAGGGATAATGATAGTATCAATTTTCTGTTTTAGTACTTGTGCCAATGGTACATGGAGCTGTGTGGACAAGGAATCCTGTGTGTCTGAAGTATCATGTCCAAAGAACCAAGTATTCTTTGAAGACACGACGATCTGTCAAACTTCATGTCAAACGTACACCATGGAGTGTGAAGCCGGGTACCTGTATTCAGGTTGCGGGTGTCCTGCAAACTTGACTATGGCTCCAGATGTGAGTAAAATACAAGGTTACAAATTTACTGCAAGCTGAAATGAAATATTATCTTAGGGTTTACCTTTCACCAGATAATCAAATTTTTGGCATAGCAAAATGAGCAAGATTTGCAATGGACAATTTTAATTATATGATATAATTTGTCTTTGGAAGAGTAGAAAATATGGTGGAAAAAGGAGAAAATGCTGGCTACCAACAGTTTCTCCTTTTCCTTCCATGTTTTCAAAAGCCTTCTTCAGGGCTGTGAAAACACAGGATTGTTTAGTAGGAAGATAGGGAAGTATGGTTGGTGACCAGTGTGGCAGGTTTGACTCTTCTTTATTTGCAGGGAAGCTGTGTGGAGCCCAGTGACTGTCCGTGTCAATATAACTATAACTGGTACCAGCCACAGGAAGAAGTTCTAGATGGATGCAGACAACTGTGAGTTTTTAGTTATTTCAAATCCGCCGGGACAATATAGGTCATTTTTCGGAAACAAAAAAGACTAAGATCTTTCTTATTTCTTCTAATGAAACAGGTTGGCAAAACTTGTGAATATATTGCTGCTACACATTTTAAGCAAGGCTGTTTCCTAAGAAAATTTGGGCGTATTATCATTGCCCTTTCAACATCTGCATCATCATTGTGTGAAAAGTTTGACATTTTATGATTTATAAGTCATTTTTGAAGATATTTACTTTGAGCTAAGAGCTAGTTTTGAACTATGAAAAGGGGAACCAGAAAAGCAGGTAACTGTCAAAATATTTTTGACACAGGTATACATCTTTTGCAAAGTAGAATTTTCACTGAAATAGCAACTGCAGCCAATTCCCCAGCCTGTGGTGCTCTTGTCTCACTGAAGTAGACATACAGAATCTATCACAAGATGGCATTCTAGATAGAATTTAGTCTTCATACATTCATTTGACTTAACCTTTTACCAAACATGTCCTAAGGCTAAGGTCTTTTGAAAAGATTTTGGGAACAGCAGAAAATTTTGGTTACTAGCATTTTCTCCTTTTCCCACAGTGTTTTCTATCCTTTCATGGACAAATTTCGCAAAATGAACTAGATATAATTTGTAGCCAGAATATGCTTTTAATTTGGACAATTCTGAAATTTCATCATTTTGTTTAGAGTTTATTGAGACTTTATTTTTAAACTCTTTTTACCTTTTTTCATAGCCGATGTATTGATCGTCACTGGGTTGTGGTGTCAGAAGGAGATTGTCCTGGTAAGATGGAACTTGTTGTTTTAATGTTTCACTGTTGCATTCTTGTTGGTAACGGAATTAGGGGCTGTTTGAGGATAAATTTTGTTTTGAAAAGATAAATCATGGACATTATTTGTTTGATTTTATAATAGTTCTGTTTGAAATCACAACAGTGGATGAAAAGATCATTCCTGCTGAATCAAAATTTCAATTTGACATTATCACAAAACAAAGAAGTAAATATTAAATCACAGACCATTGTGGTATATTGAAGTTTCCTTATGCTTTTGTAGACGCTTATATTATTCAAACTAGTCTTTTTTTCCCCATTCAGATTAACTCTTTACCAAACAACAAAATTTTGGACTGGACCAAATTGAAAGGATTTGCAGATGACAAATTGAATATAGCTCAAATGATGATTTCTATCTTTTATAGGGTGGAAAACATTGTGGGAAAAGGAGAAAATGCTGGTTACCAGCATTTTCTCCATTCCCACACAGTTTTCAAGAGCCTTCTCTTTCAGAGTTGTTAAAACTTGGTGAAGGATTAAACAAATCCTCCAGGATTTGACTGTATGTTGTTTTGTTTTTTGACAGGCACATGTTGGGCATCTGGTGACCCTCACTACTACACGTTTGATGGTTTGCATTACTCGTTCCAAGGAGAATGTACATATACAATGGCAAAGTCTAACGGTGTTGGTTTTACAGTAAGTTTTAAACTTTCTTAATACTTTATCTCATGACAAAATGTTAGATTCGTCTAAATTCAAGCGTTTTGTGGATGACAAAGAAATAAGGCATGTATGATGGGATTGGTGTTTGAACGGGTAGAAAACATTTTGAGAAAGGGGAGAAAATGCTGGTTACCAGCATTTTCTCCCTACCCACTGTGTTTCAGACTCTCCTTTACTTGGGATCATTAAAACACAGAATTGTTTGGTAAAGGCTAAAGTGCTAAGTTTTATCTATAGATTGTTTTGACTCATATAAGCATTTCAAGCCTTAAATCGCTAATGGCCAACAAAATTTTAGAATGGTCCAAATGCAGACAACAATTTAAATGCCACTCAAAAACCGAAATTTGTCTTTGGAAGGGTAGAAACATTGTGGGAAAAGGAGAAAACATTTTCAAAAGCCTTCCTTAGGGTTGTTGAAATATGTAATTGGTTAGTAAAGGGTTAACTCTCTACCACACGACCTCAAGTTTTAACCACCCTGTGAAAGAAGCCTTTTGAAAACACTGTGGTTACCAGCATTTTCTCCTTTCCCAACAATGTTTCCTATCCTTTTACAGACAAATTTTATCATTTCAGCCACATTTGATTTGTCGCCTGCAAATGTTTTCAATTTGAATGTGTCTAAAATTTTGTCGTTTGGTAAAGAGTTATATGGGTTAGTGTCTAAATTATGCCATTTCTAAATAATAACAAGAGTTTACTTCCCTTCATGTAGGTTAATGTCCAAAATGTGCCCTGTGGAACCACTGGGGTAACATGTACAAAAGCAGTGGATATCATTCTTGCAAACAACCTCGTGATAAGTTTGATACAAGGTCGTAATCCAGTCGTTGGTAATCTCACCATCAATTTGGACCAGGAGCATCAGACCCACGGCGTCACTTTTTCAAAAGCTGGTGTATGGTTGTATGTTCGAACCAACAATGGACTGACGGTGCAGTATGATGAAGGTATGAATTTGTTGTCTATAGCAGAATTTTTTAGACTTACTTACATCAGCCAAAGCTGTTCAGGCTCGTTGTAGACCTGAGGTCTAGTGTACTGATGTGATAAAGGTCTAGGGGCATGGTGTAACTTTTTCTAGTATTGTGATTGAAGATTTCATCTTGTTTTCAACCGTAAAAACTTTTTTGACTGACTAACATCAGCAAAAATTGTTTAGGCTAATGGTAGAGCTGGCATAGTGGTAAAGGTCTTGCATTTGTGACCTGGAATTTCCAGGTTCGATCCTCAGTCATGGGTCCACATCAACCAATTATTCTAAACATCACTTTCTTAGTTTTATTCATATAAGAGTTTTTAGATGTGGTTTACCCAATCAGAAATTGTTTTACCATCGTAATATACAATTTGACTAATGATGAAATTTAAAATGGTCCTCAACTCTTTACCATATGGCAAAATTTTTGTACAAGTCCGAATTGAGGGCATTTAGAGACGTGAAAATTAATGTAACCGAAAAATTGAAATTTGTTTTGAAAAGGACAGACAACACTGTGGTAACCAGCATTTTCTCCTTTTCCCACAATGTTTTCAAAATGCTTCTTTCTCAGGGCCATTAAAAGTCAGGATTGTGTAGTAAAGGGTTAAGTACTGTGCAAGGGACCAGCTAATCTATTTTTTCAACCCTTAAGGAACAAGAGTCATCATACACCTGGACAAATCCTGGAAGGGCATGGTCACTGGTCTGTGTGGTGATTACAACGGTCAAGCCTCCGACGACATGCTGACCTACACAAATGAAGTGGACCTCGGAAACTCCTTCAGGACAAGCCCCAGTTGTGCTGAGATAGATGTTCCAGACCCCCATGAGGAATCTCCATGTTTTGTAAGTGGAGAAAGGGAGCAATCTATTCTTGTTTTTTTTTTGCCCAGTGAAGATGTGAAGAGTGAAAATCACTCCTGATGCTGATTTATTTGACCGACGTTTTATGCCTCTTTCAGCACTATTTTAGTCATATGATGGCAAAAACTCACTTATTCATGTATGTCATGGCTTTCACCAGTACTAGACTAGGACTCTGAGGTGTCTAAACCAAGGACACACCAGGCTTATAGTGAGGTTCAAAATAATTATTAATTAACCCTGTACCACACAATTCCGACTTAATGACCCTAAGAAAGAAGCCTTTTAAAAACATTGTGGGAAAAGGACAGCATTTTCTCCTTTTTCCACAATGTTTTCTACCCTTTTCCAAAACAAATTTTAACTTTTCCATCACATTTATTTTGTAGTGTGCATATGCTTTCAATTTGGACTAGTCTAAAATTTTGTTGTTTAGTAAAGAGTTAATATTTCCCAACTAAGCCACACATGAAACAGACAGTGTATTTTAAGACCACGCTGCAATGACATTTCAAGTCTTCTGCAGTTCTTGGAAAATATCATTGTAATTTTTGTTGGCATTTGTCAAAGACAATGCCATTATGAGTTCAATACGGTATTTTGAAAATCATGTATCGTAGTTTGTGCAAAACCAAAGGAAGTAAACCCAATTAAACTCAATTTTTCTACGACAAGTAAGTGTTTCGATAGCACTCAGATATTAAAATAAACTGTATTAGGTTATCGATCATGGGAGTACTTCTTTTTAGTTGAAAATATCTATACCCGCTATAGCCCTTCTTTTAGCGCAATGATACAAACAACCTTTGTCTCCTGACCGTGTTTGTCCCAAAACCAGTTTGTCCCTGGGCTTGTTCGTCCCTTGACTTATTCGTTCGGGCTTATTCATCCCACATTATTGTTTGTTTTTCAATTTATTAATTCCAGACAATGGCTCCCTTGACAAATGCCACACCAGTGCTTTCAATGCTTTGATTATAGTTGCAGCATTTGATTTTTTTCACAATTCACTAGAATAGAAAATATACATTTATTGCAGTTATACATGTATATGAACTACATTTCATAGTTGTGAAGTAACTGCCTTTTATGATTCATGCACTGTGACAGGCTCATTTAACCCATTACCACACAATCCCAACTTTTAACGACCCTAAAGGAAACACCTTTTGAAAACATTGTGGGAAAAGGAGAAAATGCTAGTAACCAGCATTTTCTCCTTTTTCCACAATGTTTTCTACCCTTCCCATAACAGATTTCAAATTTTCGGTCACATTTATTTTGTCATCTGCAACTGCTTTCAATTTGGACTAGTCTAAAATTTTGTCGCTTGGTAATTAATGCATCAGCAAGTTATCAAACCATGTCAGTCAACGCAGTCAGTGCAGTCCACACAGGCTTACATGGGTCAGAAGTTTGGTAATTTTTCTGCATATCAATGGACCATTCTTCGTCATGATTTGGCCAGTTTTTAGATTAAATGGAACCATTTTATTGGACAAATTGCTTGGTATTATGCGATATGAAAATGCATTAACCCTTTACCACACAATCCCGACTCTTAACGACCCTGGGGAAGAAGCCTTTTGAAAACATTGTGGGAAAAGGAGAAAATGCTGGTAACCAGCATTTTCTCCTTTTCCCACAATGTTTTCTACCTTTCCCGAAACAATTTTCAGTTTTTGAGTCATATTTATTTTGTTGTCTGTTTATGCTTTCAATTTGGAAACGTCCAAAATGTTGTCGTTTGGTAAAGAGTTAAACCTCCAGCTCCCAGAGCATTGCTCATATATCCTTGTTGTACTTTCAGGGCGTTGAACACAGAGAGAACTGGGCCTTGGACTCTTGTTCAATCATTGTGGAAGGTGATGTTTTCTCCGAGTGTAGAGCTGCCATGCCAGAAGACATGCTACAAGACTATTATAAAGATTGCTTGTTTGATGCCTGCAGGTATGTTTCAATCTTTCAGAAACAATCCCTTATTTTAATGACCCTGAAATGAAAGGGCTTTAAAACATTGCAAGAAAAAAAAGAGAAAATGCTGTGTTTTAGGGAAATCCCATGACCTTCAAAACTGCTGCTGGTAACTCTACCACTGAGCCATGGAGCCATCTTATACTTTCCCTTGTTATGCAATAACAACTTTACAGTAACTAAATGAATAGGAAATTTTACAGTAAAAATGAGAAAAAACTGCATGTTTTCTACATGTATTTCAATTTCTATTTTAAAGCCATCGTTGCATGCAAATGAAAATTATCAGTCTTTGTTAAGTTTGTTTTGAAAAACTAGCTAAGTAAAATCTGGATTTACTGTATGCCCCTTTAACGTCGGACAGCAGGTGAACCCTTTATCAACCAATCCCATGTTTAAATGACTTTGAAGAAAAGGGCTTTTGAAAATATTTTTGAGAACAAGGAACTGCTCATTACCAGCCGCTTTTCCCACAATGTTGTCCACTATTTTAGAATCATTTGAGCCACATTTAATTTGTTGTCTACAGATGCTTTCCATTTGGACTAGTCTAGTTTTGTCTGGTAAAGAGTTAAAGGTTTTCATTTTGCTATTCTGGTTATTTTTCTCTGAATAGATGTGATCAAGGTGGTGATTGTGAATGTCTCTGTACAGCCATTGCTAACTTTGGAGAGAAATGTAACGAGCTAGGTTTTCCTGTACGCTGGAGACATCAAAGGCTTTGTCGTGAGTGAATCTTGATTATTTTTAATTGTAGAAAAGCTACGTATCCCTCTTCTTCAAATAATCTTTTTCAATGTGATGCTTTATTTAGGCGATTAATTTTTCACCGGCCGACAAAATTTTAGACAGTATGTTCTACTCTTTTATGAACAATTGGATGATGTACTATTTTCGCTTTTCTTACAGCAATGCAGTGTGACAACAATTTCGCATACATTGCCTGTGGCTCCCCATGCCCACAGACCTGTCAGAATATTGGAGATGAACCAGATGCGCATTGTAACGCAACATCATGTGTGGAAGGGTGCTTCTGTCCCACTGGATTCGTACAAGATGGTAAGTTTTTCTACAATAAAACATAGTTTTTTTTTTAGCAATACTGATGTTTACCCTAGTTGCAGTAAACCAGGATTTAATTTCTTATGTGGACAGTGTATATCAAGATCAGTCTGTACAAAACATGTGCAGGGACCAATATTCCATTACCAAAGTCTTTTGAACACATGCATATATCCATGTATGCAGTTATAATTGTTATCATGTGGTAGGTTAAACCCTGAGCTGCTAAGCACGACTCACTGACCTTTTGCAGATGGTGTAGATCAAGATCAGACTGCATGTAATGTGCAATCTGATCTTTGATCTATACTGTCCGTCAAGGAGATGTTGTTTTCCCAAAAAGTAAGTTTGAAATAATATTATTCTGTGTTTTACTATCGGTGTGAAAGTTTTATTTAAGCTATTTAGCAGGATAAGTGTTAATACATCTGATTGTATTGTTGCTTACTCAGTCAAAGGCCAGCTCACAGTTTATGGTCATAGTTTTGAGTTCCAGTGACTGTGTAGTGCTTTCCTTTGTAGTATATTATTTTTTTTTTTCCGCACTCCACATTTAAAAGTCATGCCTTATACCATGAATTTGAGCCATGCTCTGTGAAAAGGGGGAGCATAATGCATCTGCAAAAAGTATCAACCCATGTCAGCCTGCGCAATTGGCGCAGGCTGACATGGGTTGAAACTTTTTGCTTTTGGTCAATTTTCTGCATGTTCAAGGACCACTGTTTCTGCAGATTCAGTCAATCATTAGACTAAATGGATTTTTTCATTGATCAATAATTATATGAGGACCTGCTTGGTATGATGCATCACGGAGATGCTGTAAGCCCCCTTTTGCCAGAGCATGGCTCATTTACAAGTACTTTGATTTTATTTTTTTCATTTCTAGGTGACAGCTGTATCCCAGCCCATGAGTGTCCCTGTATGTATAATGGTATTGAATACCCAGCTGGTTCCTCCATCATAATCCAGGGATGCAGAAATTGGTAGGACTGTGATACATGTTATCATTCCTTTCTGAAACAAATTTTGGAGTGTTCCAAATTCAAAGCATCTGCACATGACAAATTTAAAATTGGTACAGATGAACTCTTTACCAAACAACAAAATTTTAGACCAGTCCAAATTGAAAGCTTTTGAAGAGGACAAAATAAAATTGAGTCTAAAATTGAAATTTGTTTTTGGAAGAGTAGAAAACATTGTGGGAAAAGGAGAAAATGCTGGTAACCAGCATTTTCTCCTTTTCCCACAATGATTTTTACCCAGTCACAGACAGAAATCATCATTTCAACTACATTTATTTTGTCGTCTGCAAATGCTTTCAATTTGGTTGACTCCAAAGTTTTTTTCTTGGTAAGCGGTCTTCCGCACAAGAAACAGAGTCATTATGCAGTTAGTAATTTATTTAACCCTTTCCCAAACAACAAATTTTAGGCCCTTCCAAATTGAAAGCATCTGCAGACGACAAATTTGAAAGTGGTACAAATGAACTGAAGTTTTTTGACAGGGTAGAAAACATTGTGGGAAAAGAAGAAAATGCTGGTTACCAGCATTTTCTCCTTTTCCCACAATGTTTTCAAAAGGCTTTTTTCTCAGGGTCGTCAAAACTCGGGATTGTGTGGTAAAGGGTTAAACGTGAACATGTTTTATATAAAAAAACAATTTAACATTTCTGTATATAGAAGAGTATAGTTTTCACTTGGAGAATAATTTCTGCATTCACCACTGTGTTTTCAAAAATGGTCTGATACAAGATGGAAAAGTGGAAAAAGGTCAACTTTAGGAGATGATAAATTTGAAAAAAAAAAAATGAAACAGAGCAGAATTCTTACTCTATCATTTCAGTACATGCATCAATGGCAAAATGAATTGCACGACCGACAACTGCACAGGGTTGTGTGAGGACAACGAGTTCACCTGTTTCAATGGAGAATGTGTTGATATGTCATACGTTTGTGACGGAATTAATGACTGTGGCGATAATAGTGACGAGGTCAACTGTAGTAAGTATTCATGTATCACAGTAAAATGTGCTATAGACTAAAATCAGTTTAACTCTTTCGCACATGACAAAGTTTTAGACTTGTCCAGATTGAAAGCATTTGCAGACAACATATTCAAATTAACCCTTTCCCAAACGACAAATTTTGGACTGGTCCAAATTGAAAGAGTTTGCAGACGACAATTTTAAATTGGATGAAAATGGCAGAAAGTTATCAAAAAGGGTAGAAAACACTGTGGGAAAAGGAGAAATTGCTCGTTACGAGCAATTTCTCCTTTTCCCACAGTGTTTTCAAAAGACTTGTACTGCAGACACGTGAAAACCAGGGCTTGTTTGGGAAAGGGTTAATACAAAAGATTTTTGACAGGATAGAAAACAATGTGGGGAAAAAGGGAAAAAATGCTAAACCTGATGTGCTTTGTTAACTCCAGACTAAACCAGTAATTTGATGTTAAGACGCAATATATAATATCATAAGGAAAAATATGCACCATAATATAAGTACGGTAAGACAAATCTCATGTGTAGAGTACCATTTGATGTGTCGTCTGCAAATGCTTTCAATATGGACAATTGAGGCAAAAATTTTGTCGTCATGTAAAGAGTAAACCTGTTACCAAACAATCCTGAGTTTCAGAGACCTTAACCCTTTACTGCACAATGCCACCTTTTGACGCCCCTGGGAAAGAAACCTTTTGAAAACATTGTGGGAAAAAGGAGAAAATGCTGGTAACCAGCATTTTCTCCTTTTCCCACAATGTTTTCTATCCTATCAAAGAAAAGTTGCACCATTTGAGCCACACAGAAATTGTCATCTGCAAATGCTTTCAGTTTGGACAAGGCTAAAATTTTGTCGTCTGGTAAAGGGTTAATTTGAGGAAAGAGGCCTTTGAATACATTGTGGGAAAAGAAAAAAAATGCTGGTAACCAGCATTTTCTTCTTTTCTCACAATGTTTTCTGCCCTTTCAAAAACATATCCTCTACTTTTAGCCACATTGAATTTGTGGTCTGCAAGTGCTTTAACAAGGTTGAAATTTTGTCATCTGGTAAAGGTTTAAACTTTTTATTTCTTCTAGTAAGTGTTCATTATCTTTTATTATATTCGAAATGATTTTTTTTTTATTTGCATGTAATTTCAGCGTTCCAGTGTGCAGCCAATGAGTTTAAATGTGGATCAGGAAAGTGTATATCGGATGACGATGTCTGTAATGGCTTACAGGACTGCCTGGATGGCTCTGATGAAAAAGATTGTGGTATGTATGGTTTCTGTAGTCGGGCAAATATATCTTGTACTGAAGAGTGTGGTTTATGATTTCTAGTTTTTATTTATAAAGTCAAAAGTCTCTTGGAGACTACTGATACCTGTGGTAACCTTTGACTCTTTACTGCATGGCAAAATCTTAGGCTTGTCCAGATTGAAAGCGTTTATTGACCACAATTTAACTTTTGCTCAAATGATAGAATTTGTCTTTGTTATGGTAGAAAACATTTTGGGAAAAGCAGAAAATTCTGGTGACCAGCATTTTTTTCTTCTTTTCCTTCAATGTCTTCGAAAGGTTTCTTCCGCAGGGTCTTTAAAACTAGGGATTGTGTAGTAAAGGAATTTTAGGAAAACAACCATGAGTTTCAGCAAAACATGAGGAATTTTTTAAGCGTTTAAAAACATTGGGGGGGAAAGAAGTAAATACTTGAAACCAGCATTTAATTTGTTGTCTCTAAATGCCTCCAATAAGAATGAGCCTAGATGTTAAGTATATGGAAAAGAGTTAACCCTTTACCACACAATCCCAACTTTTAATGACCCTGAGAAAGAAGCCTTCTGAAAACATTGTGAGAAAAGGAGAAAAAATGCTGGTTACCAGCATTTTCTCCTTTTCCCACAATGTTTTCTACCCTTCCCAAAACAAACTTCAATTTTTCGGTAACATTTATTTAGTTGTCTTCAAATGCTTTCAATCTGGACCAGTCTAAACTTTTGTTGTGTGGTAAAGAGTTAAGCATCTCACTGCTTTAACTCTTTACTTCACGATCCCGAGTTTTAATGACCCTGGTGAAGAAGGCTTTTGAAAACTTTGTTAAAAAAGGAGAAAATGCTGGTAATAGACATTTTCTCCTTTTCCCACAATGTTTTCTGTCTTTCCAAATGCAAATTTTAGTTTTTGAGTCATTTGTAATTTGTTATACAGGTCCAAAATTTTGTCATTTGGTAAAGAGTTAATTCTTTACCAGATGACAAAGTTCAGACTTGTCCATATTGAAAGCATTTGCAGACAACAAATTACATGTCTCAAATTATTGAGTACAGATTTTAGAGAGTAGAAAAAATTGTTCAGAAGGAGAGTAAAAACCAAGGCAGTTGAGGATTGAAAAACCCGTGTGGAGAAAGGAGGGAAAAAAATCTCTCCTTATCCCACATTGTAACTCTTTACCAGGTTAAAAATTCTGGACTGACCCAAGCATTTGCAGGTAACAAATAAAATGCGGATAAAATGATAGAATTTTCCTTTGAAAATGTAGAAAACATAGGTTACCAGCATTTTTTTTCCTCTCTGCCACGATCTTCTCAAAAGTCTTTTTCCTCAGGGTCATTAACCCTTTACCAGACAACAAAACTTTAGCCTTCTCCAAATTGAAAGCATTTGCAGAAGACAATTTCAGTGTGGCTCAAGTGGTGCAACTTTTCTTTGATAGGGTAGAACACATTGTGGGAAAAGGAGAAAATGCTGGTTACCAACATTTTCTCCTTTTCCCACAATGTTTTCAAAGTCGCTTCTTTCCCAGGGGCGTCAAAAGGTGGCATTGTGAAGTAAAGGGTTAAAACTTGAGATTGTTTGGTAAAAGTTTAGAAATGCCCAATCAGCTCCTAGGTATAAGATCTTCCATCCATTCTAAAATGCATTTTAATCATGAGACTCAAGAATTTTCTGAATTTTGAACACAATTTCTGATTAGCTGAACCAAATTCTCCAGCCAATCAGAAATTATGTCACTCTCCAAATTCAGTTCTAGACTAAGAATGCAGCCAAGAATGGTTAATGAATACCAACTCGGATGTTAGTTTGGTAAGGCCTTTCACTCCTTACTGAAGGACAAATTTTTAGACTTGTCCAAATTGAAAGCATTCGCAGACAACAGCTTCAAATTTGGCTCAAAAGATGGATTTGTCTTTCAAAAAGAAGAAGAAGCTGCTTAGCAGCATTTTCTTCTTTTTCCACAATGTTTTCAAAAGCCTTTTTTCTCAGGGTCATTAAAAAACACGAGATTGTATGGTGTTGGGATATATCGTAATGAATCAAACTTGCCTTTATTTCAACAGAGACAACCTGTTCTGAGCACGAGTTCAGGTGTGACTCGGGTATATGTATCCCAGGCATGTTCAGATGTGACGGCGAGCATGATTGCGGTACATTAGACACATCCGACGAGGAAAACTGTGAAGGTATTTATAGCTTAGCTGTTTTTGAAAAAAATGTTGAAGTATTATGATAGCCCTGTCATTAGTCATATGAAAAATTTGACATTTTTTCATATCTCTGTTATTACAGAATTAATTTACTTTATACTTTGGCTAGTTTTTAAATTTGAAGCCTTAAAGATACATCCTTACAGCCAGAAAAAAAGTAATGCTGTTTAAACATGAAACTGTGTAGAATGGCTAAGAATTTGGTCAGCTGTGTAAACATAAATAAATTACCAATATAAATGGTGGAAAGGATAGGGAAATTCAAGGGATTTGATTTGTCCTCATTTAAACTGGAAAATGACAACAATGATTTCTTTGATGGCTGCCAACTAATGAAATGCATTTTCTATCTATCATAATGCAAACTTGCAGCCATCAGGGAAAACATTTGGCATGAAGATACAAGAATGATTGTAGTTTCATAAAATAATGATGAAATGGGGTAAAAACTGGCTGAAAAGGATGCACATGTATTTTTAAAGCCCCAAGTAAACCAAATTGACATTTTCATTCTAGAATGACACCCAGATAATTGCAATTTTGTGGTTGTCTTGTGATTGTACTGTTAGGTTAAGTGGATAGTTTAGATCAAAGATGAGATTGTGGATTTTGTGCAGTTAGGTCTTGATCTACACTGAAAGCAAAGGCATTTTAAGGGTTAAAACCCATAACAGAAGGAAAAGTAATCCTCAAACATCTTTTTTGACTTAAATTTTTTGCTGTACCTACATGTGGTGCTCTTGACTAGCTAGGCTTTTGCTTGCTTTTGTCACACTGTTGAATCTTTGCTAGACAACAAAATTTCAGAGTCATCCATATTGAAATCATTTGCAGAGGACAAATTCAGTATTACCCAAATGATCAGATTTGTGTTAGAGAACATAATGGGAAAAGGAGAAAAAGCAGGTTACCAGCAAAGTTTAGTCTCTTAACTCTTTATCACACGACAAAATTTTAGACCGGTACAAATTGAAAGCTTTTGCAGACGACAGAATAAATGTGAACCAAAATTGAAATTTATTTTTGGAAGAGTAGAAAACATCGTGGGAAAAGGAGAAAATGCTGTTTATCAGCATTTTCTCCATTTCCCACAATGTTTTTAAAAGGCTTCTTTCTTGGGGTCCTTAGAAGTTGGGATTGTGTGGTAAAGGGTTAAAAGAATGAAATGATTCTGTGTAGTTACAGAAAGAGAAGATTTTGTATAATAATATACTTTTTACATTTGACAGTGACACAACAATGTGTTGAGGCCAGAAGTTTCCGATGTCAGAATGGAGAATGTCTTCCATACACATTGAAGTGTGATCGTCATGATGACTGTGGGGATGGTAGTGATGAAATAGGCTGCAGTAAGTTTGTTTTTTGAAAGCTTTAACTCTTTACCAAATGACAAAATTTTAGACCTGTCCAATCTGAAAGCTGTTGCAGACAACAAATTTAATATGGCTCTTAAGATGAAGGTTGTTTCTGAAAAGGGTAACAAACATTGCGGGAAAAGGAGAAAATGTAGATAACTAGCATGTCCCCCTTTTCCCACAATGTTTTCTACTCTATCAAAGACAGAAATCATCATGTGAGCTACTGGTATATTCAATTTGTCGTGTGCAAATGCATTCAATTTGGTTGAATACAAAACATATTTTGTTACTACATGTAACCATCTGGTTTCTTCATGTTTGCAAGTAAAAGTATATTTTGTAGTACTTATCGGTGTTCAACATAAAGTTGCAATTTGCAGCCAAAAAATCTGTAAAAGCCCCTTTAAAACATCCTTTTACAGCATGGATTCAGAGCAAGAATTAAGCTTTCATACAATAATACATTTGAAATCATTGTGACAATTGGAAAACTTTTTTTCATTTTTCCAGTATATTTTCTACCCAGTCATATAAGAATCACATTCTTTGAGCCAACTTTAAATTGACGTCTGCAAATGCTTTGAAATATAGACTAGTCCAAAACGTTATTTAACAAACAATTTCTCCACTTGCCAAAATGCTTTCCTAGTTGGTCAACTGCAAGAAGAAGAAAAGTTGGCTGCAGATTGTTAAATTGTTATATGTTACAATGTTTACATTTTCTACTTCAGATTGTACGTGCGCTGATCAAGACAAGTTTGCGTGTCAGAGCTGTGAGACATGCCTGGATAACTATGAGAGATGTGACGGTACCATTGACTGTGACGACGGCTCAGACGAGTTCGGATGTGGTAGGTTTGAAAATTATACACCCTGCAACAGGAATATTTTCTGTGACATACAAGAATCAGCCTGTTCATCTGTCTGTCTGTTGGCATGCTGTCTTTGTATTTGAGCCATGCACTGGCAAAAGGGGTTTGAACTCTGTACCAAATGACAATTTTTAGACTCTTTCAAATTCAAAACATCTGCAGACGACTATTTCAAAAGTGGTACAAATGAGCTTAGGGTCTCTGATATAGTAGAAAACATTGTGGGAAAAGGAGAAAATGCTGGTTACCAGCATTTTCTCCTTTTTCCACAATGTTTTCAAAAGACTTCTTTCCCAGGGTCGTAAAAACCCGGGATTGTTTGGTAAAGGGTTAACTTAATCCATCTTTGTGAAGCATTTTACCGAGCAAGTCTTAACATAATTATAGATCATAAAATCCATTTTGTCTAACAACTGACTGACTGAATCATGCTGTAGAATGTTCCTTGAACATGCAGCAAATTTATATGTAGCAAAAAGTTTTGACTCATGTCAGCCTGTGTGGTCTATGCAGACTTGCATTGGTCATTACTTTTTGCAGATGCATTAAACCACTTTTTCATAGAGCATGGTCCACGTGTAACCTATAGACAACTATAAATCTGAAACTAGATGCACAAGACAGAGTTTTTAGTTGTCTGCTTCCAAGTATTGAAGAGTTGTCACCCCTTGAAATGAGACATTAACCCTTTCCCAAACAAGCCCTGGTTTTCACGTGTCTGCAGTACAAGTCTTTTGAAAACACTGTGGGAAAAGGAGAAATTGCTTGTAATGAGCAATTTCTCCTTTTCCCACAGTGTTTTCTATCCTTTTTGAGACCTTTCTGCCATTTTAATCAAATTTAAAATTGTCGTCTGCAAACTCTTTCAATTTGGACCAGTCCAAATTTTGTCGTTTGGGAAAGGGTTAAAGCACCTTTCACAACTATAGTTGCCATTGCGGCCAGTGTAGATCAAGATCAGGCAGCACAAAACGTGCAGCCTGATCATTGCTCTACACTGTCCGCTTTGCTGAAACACTGTAGACGAAAGCAACCATGAAATTGTAATTACTTGGGTTGTATTTCTAGGATGAAAAACGTCTGATAGGTTTATTTGGTGCTTTTAGGGTTAAAAGCAATTTAATGGGGCACTGACTCACCATTTGTGACAGTTCTCTTTTACACTTTGTGAACATATTAATCTCTGTTAAGTGTGAAGTGTATATTAAGATCAGACTTCAAAGAATGAGCTGTTTGATCTTTGATCTGCAGTTGTTGTGAGATGTTCTCATCAAAACAGCAGTATTTGCATCTTTTTATCCTGTCTTAAAATGTTTCATTTTATTTTGAAAATCCTAGAGTATGAAGCTGTCAAAAGCATTGGGTGAAAAAGGACCAATTTCTTGTCCTTTTCTAGCAATGTTTTTTTCCATTGCATTTACCCATCTACCAAACAATCCAGAGTTTTAATAACCCCCAAGAAGGCTTTATGGGAAAAGGAGAAAATGCTGGTAACCAGCATTTTTTTTTTATTCCTGTAATGTTTTCTGTCCTTTCTTAGACAAGTTACAACATTTGGGCCACACTTATATTTTAATCTGTTAATGCTTTCAGTTTGAAAAAAACTTTAATATTTGTCATTTGGTAAAGAGTTAAACAGATCAGTGTAGGCAGAGGACAGCAGTATGAGGTGTCTACTGTGTCATGCTGATTTCAACTTGCTTTTCATAATTTATTCCTAGGGGTCCTGTGTGGCTGAATGGGAAAGTATAGGACTTGTAACCTGGAGGCCCTGGGTTTAAGCCTCACTGGAAGCATTGGGTTTTTCATGGGAGTGTTCTTGGGCAAGACACCTCAGAGCCCAAGCCTAGTACTGGTAAAGCGTAGGACATACATGTACATGTGAGCTGTGGCAGCAATATGAATGAAATAATGTTGAAAGCTGTGTAGTACACCATCAATCTAACATATGAGCCTTGCTCTGTGAAATGGGGGCTTGATGCATCTGCGGAAAGTTTCGACCCAGGTCAGCCTGCGCAGTCCGCGCAGGCTGATCTGGGCCGAAACTTTTGGCTATTGGTCAATTTTTCTGGATGTCCAAGGACCAGCATACCTCATGATTCAATTATGGCTATTATAGATCCATAATTATGTGATAACTTGCTTGGTATCATGGATCACAGAGGCACAGTGAGCCCCCTTTTGCCAGAGCATGGCCCATATTATAGTATTTTATTGCAGAATGCCCCTTTACCATGTTCACTTGTGATAACTTGGAATGTGTGAATGGTACATCAAGATGCGATGGAGTTACAGATTGTTCAGATGGATCGGATGAAGTCAATTGTATCACGACAACCACTGCCTCTACTACAGGTCAGTCAAACTTATTTTTATTAGCTTGACTTATTAATCTCTTTAATCCTTTACCAGACAATACCCAATTTTAATGAGTTTTAACTCGGGAAGAAGCCTTTTGAAAACAATGAGGGAAATGGAGAAAATGCGCTCTCTTTCAGGGTCATTAAAAGTCTGGCTTGTGTGCTAACTCTTTACCACACAATCCTGAGTTTTAACGACCCTGAAAAAAAAGGAGAAAATGCTGGTAACCAGCATTTTCTCTTTTTCCCACAATGTTTCCTATCCTGTTAACTCTTTACCAAACGACAAAATTTTGGAATGGACCAAATTGAAAGTATTTGCAGACGACAAATTAAATGATGCTAAACTGATTATTACTGCCTGTGATAGGTTAGAAAACATTGTGGGAAAAAGGAGAAAATGCTGGTTACCAGCATTTTCTCCTTTTCCCACAATGTTTTCAAAAGGCTTCTATTTCAGGGTCGTTAAATGTTGTGATTGTGTGGTAAAGGGTTAAAAGACAGAAATCATCATTTGAGCCACATTTAATTTGTTGTCTGCAAATGCTTTCAGTTTAGTCTAGTCACAAAGTTTGTCATTTTGTAGAGGGTTAAATGTTCAATATTTTTAATGATACATGTATACTGGTTTTCAGCCAGTTTTTAACCTATTTCATCTTTATTTTGTCTTGAACTATAATCATTCATGTACCTTCATGCCAAATGTTGCCCCTGATGGTTGCAAGGTTGCATAGATTACGGCAGATAGAAAATGCATTTCATTTTCTGGAGGCCATCAAAGAAATCACTGTCATGACATTTTTGGTTTTAAAATAAAAAATTTCAGATATATGTATTTATCCCTTTAACCATATATATATCAGTTATTCATCTACGTTTATATAGCTGCCCATAATATATTTATATTATATAAATATAATCTACATTTATATAGCTGCCTCTATATAGACCATTCTACAGTCTATCAAATGTTAACAGTGTTTTTTTTTCTCTGGCTGTAGGGATGTATCTTTAAACTTTCAGTAAGCACAACTCCTACAACACCCTGTATAGAACTAGATGTGATGAATGGAACTCTGAATGCAGTACCAGCTAACTCTATCACTGTGGATGATTTAGCAGCAAGTCTGTATAAAGAGAACCTCAGACACACAGGCAATCCAGATGATTTACCACTGGAAGTCATTGCTGATACATTAAAGGTTTGTTTGTTTTGTTTGTTTGTTTGACTGGTGCAATATGTTACTCCCATTATACATACATTTTATTAGCTATCGATAAGAACATGTCTGACCTTTTACATATAGAACAATGACAGAGTTTGAAAGTAAATTAACAAAACTCAAACGTGAAATAAAGCAGACAAGAGAACCCCTGAAAATAGCACTGGACATCTAGCTCATTACAGAGCACTGATGGAATATATTTGTATGAGTTACTGAATAGAATAACTTGCTTTGTGACACAGCATGTGCAATCTGGGTTTGTATTCACCAACCGTTCTTAACCCTTTACCACACAATGCCGCCTTTTAACGCCCCTGGGAAAGAAGCCTTTTGAAAACATTGTGGGAAAAGGAGAAAATGCTGGTACCAGCATTTTCTCCTTTTCCCACAATGTTTTCTACCCTATCAAACAAAAATTGCACCATTTCAGCCACACTGAAATTGTCATCTACAAATGCTTTAAATTTGGACAGGTCTAAAATTCTGTCGTGTGGTAAAGGGTTAAGAATGTTCTCAGTCTTATTCTCCAAGATTTTCCAAATTTGAAAGTAACACACCTTCTGATTGGCTAAACCAAATGGTTTAGCCAATCAGAAGTATGTGTTACTTTCAAATTTGGAAAATTCTGGAGAATAAGACAAAGAACGGTCTTATGAATGGTTGGTGAATACGGACCCTCATCTCTAATCTACACTGTCCACTTCTATATTCTTAAGTATTACTAATCTGTCTTTTCAACTTGCAGTGAAACAGTGCTTGTGGCCATTGAAAAAACTTTATTTATTTGCTGTGCAAGTACTGTTTAAAGTAACAGTAGCTGCCAAAAATAAACAAAGCAGTTGTTAAAGTATGTTTAAATTAAAAAAATCATATCATTTAAAAGTATGGAAATTATTGTGAAGATGACAATCTGTTATTGTATGGTCAGTCCAAGTGTTAGTCAATGGCAGAGAAATTTATTTCAAAACTAGGTTAAAAGTTGCCAGATCACTCTATTTTTTTGTTTCCTTTTTGCCTGATTTTAAAATTTATTTTTCTGCCGATGACTATCACTTTGTCTGATTACACAATAACAGATTGTCATCTTCACAATATTTTCTGTACTTTTGAATGGTATGGTTTAAACTGAAATGCATTTTAACATCTGCATTATCTTATTGGCTGCTATTGGGCCTTTAGGATTTACTAGGAATCAATCATCAAGAGTGAATGTATTATTCCAAGTTTCAGAACTTGTTTCACTATCTATGAAAAAAAAGTTAAATTACTTAACTCTTTACCAAACAGCAAAATTTTAGACTGGTCCAAATTGAAAGCATTTGCAGACGACGAAATAAATATGATTGAAAAATTGAAATTTGTTTGGGAAGGGTAGAAAACATTGTGGGAAAAGGAGAAAATGCAGGTCACCAGCATTTTCTCCTTTTCCCATAATGTTTTCAAAAAGCTTCTTCCTCAGGGTCGTTAAAACTCTGGACTGTGTGGTAAAGAGTTATTTAAACTAGACTTAATCAACTATTATGCCACATTTTGGGTACTTTTATGGCAGTAGCTTATTTATTCATTTATGTCAAGTCTAATCTTTCATCTACACTGCTATCAAATACTCGAATTCAAATTAAATTTTAGAATGGGTGGGATTTTTATCACATACTTTAATTCAGTTTCAAAATGGTGGGGTTTTTATGCAAACTACTTTCATGCACTGTCTAGTTTAAATATATTATAACTATAAATCTTTCATTGTAGATCACCGTTGATGTTCCAGAAGGCACGTTTTTGACCCAGATTTCTCTACCAACAAATGAGAATGTAGGAACATTTACCGTGGAAGTGTTACAGACTGGAAACAATGAAACAACTGTCATCGGGGACAGCGGAGTACCTGATGTATGACAAAATTCTATCATTTTACTGCATGGAAATTTCTCAAGATCTGATCGGATTATATGCTTCGAATACCTATTGCTGTACACTGGCAGCTCTCAGCGTGCAGCATAGCTTCCCTGTCGGGAGCCCTGTAGATACTTATACACTTCAATGCAAAATCCAAATGGCAGCATTGAATTGAAGCCACCAGTCTCGTGCCTCTTCTGACAAAGAAACATAACTCTTTACCACACATCAAATTTTTAGACTGGTCCAATTAGAAGGATGACAAATTAAATATGGTTCAAATAAGGGAATTTTTCTCTGAAATAGTAAAAAAACATTGTGGGAAAAGGAGAAAATGCTGGTTACCAGCACTTTCTCCATTTCCCACCATGTTTTCAAAAGCCTATCTCCCCAAGGTCATATAAAATTGGGATTATGTTGTACAGGCTTAAATCCTCATACCCTTTTCATTTTTGTTTTGCTGTTTTCAAAGACAATCCAAGGTGCTGCCATAGCTCTGTTCTTGTTTGTGTTGTTTTTTTGCAGATATTTTCAGTTTCTCATATCTCTGCCTTTACTGAAGAGTATAACTTCAAACTTAGGCTAGTTTGCATATAGCAAAATGGGGTCCCATACAATGAGGGCAAATATCTTTTGACACTGTTATGCCCATAACTGACTCATAATTTTCACAAACAAATCAACTGCAGCAGAGCCATAGCAACAGTATCTGACATTCTTGTTTCAAGTTTTCCTTAAATTTTCACCAGACAACAAAATTTTAGACAAGTCCAAATTAAATGTTGCTCTAGAAATGGAATTTGTCTATGAAAGGGTAGAAAACATTTTGGGAAAGGGAGAAAATGCTGGTCACCAGCAGTTTCTCGTTTTCTCACAGTTTTTCAAAGTCTTCTTCGTCAAGGGTACTATTGAAAGTAGTGATTGTGTGGTAAAGGGTTAAACTGTTGTCTGTAAATGCTTTCAACTTTGACGAAAGTAAAATTTTGTCCTCTGGAAAAGGGTTAACCCTTTACCACACAATCCCGAGTTTTAACAACCATGTAGATGAAACCTTTTGAAAACATTGTGGGAAAAGGAAAAAATGCTGGTAACCAGCATTTTCTCCTTTTCCCACAATATTCTCTACCCTTTCAAAAACAATGCACGTTTTGAGTAGCATTTCATTTGTCATCTGCAAATGCTTTCAATTTGGACCAGTCTAAAAAATTGTCATTTGGTAAAGAGTTAACAGATACTTTTAACGGTTGCATGTTTTACTGTCTATACAGATTTTTGATGGTTCCTCTGTGGTAGATTTGATCAACCCAGTCTATGTGGACCAGGTCATTATAAACATTGACAGTAAAGCTAACCTCAGTTTACCCATGTATGTGGAACTGGAAATCATTGGATGTATAGAAGGTAGGTAACTGTTTGTTGTTGCACCTTAATTGGCCTGCCATTCTTAACTCTTTACCAAACAACAAAATTCTAGACTGGTCCAAATTGAAAGCAGTTGCAGACGACAGTATAAATGTAATTGACGACAGTATAAATATAATTGAAAAATTGAAATTTGTTTTGGGAAGGGTAGAAAACATTGTGGGAAAAGGAGAAAATGCTGGTTCCCAGCATTTTCTCCTTTTCCCACAATGTTTTCAAAAGGCTTCTTTCACAGGTCTTTAAAAGTCAAGACTGTGTAGTAAAGAGTTAACCCTTAAAGCACCTTTCACTACTATAGTTGCCTCTGTGGCCAGTGTAGATCAAGATCAGGCTGCAAAAAATGTGCAGCCTGATCTTTGATCTACACTGTCCGCTTTGCTGAAACACTGTAGACAAAAGCAACTATTAAACTGCAATTATATGGGTCATATTTCTAGGTTGAAAATGTCTGATAGGTTTATTTGGCACTTTGAAGGTTAATAACATTCCTTGTCTAATTCTGAAGAATTTTCTAAATTCGAAAGTAACTCAATTTCTGTTTGGCTAAGCCAAAAGATTAAGTGGATCAGAAATTGTGTTACTTTCTAAATCTAGAATTAAACTAAGAAAACAATTTAGAACGGTTGGTGAATACAGGGCCTGCTTAGATGTTGATGCTCTGTGGATATTTTGTGTTTGCAAATTTAAAAAAAAAAAAACCTTTTCAAAAACTGATAATCTGTATTCAGTTACATTAACCCTTTCCCAAACGACAAATTTTGGACTGGTCCAAATTGAAAGAGTTTGCAGACGACAATTTTAAATTTGATGAAAATGGCAGAAAGTTCTCAAAAAGGGTAGAAGACACATTCATTCATTAATTTCTCCTTTTCCCACAGTGTTTTCAAAAGACTTGTACTGCAAACACGTGAAAACCAGGGCTTGTTTGGGAAAGGGTTAACCAACTTTGAACTAAGCTGAGTTGACAGAAAAATGTATTGAAAGTATGATAGATATCCTGTATCTTTGTCAACTTTCTGTGATTTTCCAACCCATTTAGTCTCTTGGTATAACATGTTTAGAGGTACAAAATATCCAGAGATAGATGTACATGTACCTGTATATGAACTGATGCAAAATCCTGTCGTCTGGTAAAGGGTTAACTCTTTACCAGACGACAAAATTATAGCCTTGTCCAATTTGAAAGCATTTGCAGACGACAATTTCAATGTGGCTCAAATGGTAAAACTTTTCTTTGATAGGGTAAAAAACATTGTGGGAAAAGGAGAAAATACTGGTTACCAGCATTTTCTCCTTTTCCCACAATGTTTTCAAAAGGCTTCTTTCCCAGGGGCGTCAAGAGGCACCATTGTGCAGTAAAGGGTTGACTCTTTACCAGACTTCAGAATTTTGGGCTTGTTTGATTTGCAGGCAATAAATAAGATGCAGCTCAAATTACTTCATTCTGTAAGAATAGAAAACATAACGAGAAAAGAAGAAAATGCTGTATACCACAATTTTCTCCTTTTCCCGTCATATTTGCAAAAGTCTTTAAACTAAAAGAGTAATTAAAATGGGTGTTTGGAAAAAGAGTGAATTTTGTTAAATCATTTTGCTATATATTCATTTTATTATATATTCACAATAAAATGGTTTCTTTCTCTTTTTCAGTAATTACAACAACAACTGTGTGTAAGTATGGCCTTTCTGTTTGCAACCAGAGGATTTGCCGTCTTGTTTTTTTTTTCTATTTCCACTAGACTTCTAATCCATTACACCACACACTTTCTGTCAGAAGAAATAATCCCATTTTGTATAATCCAGCTTTATACCAGATGACAAAATTTCAGACTTTTTCGAACTGAAAGCATTTTGCAGACAACAAAATAAATGTGACTCTGAAAGTGAAATTTGTTTTTGGATGGGAAAAGGAAAAAATGATCCCTACCAGCATTTTCTCCCTTTTCCAAAATATTTGTAAAATTCCTCTTCTTTAGCAGGAAATATCTAATTATTGGAGATTTAAAATTTGAGATCATACTGCACATTGTAATGTTGATTTACATTGTTTGCAAAAACAGCATGAATTACCAATGGCCTATAATATTGTAGAAAGTTGCTTTTGCCTTGTTATTTACAAGATATATAATTTTTACATATACTACTTTTGAATACATGTAGAACTATATTCAAGAAACACTTTCCAAACATTTCCCTTTTCCTCTTCCTATTTGAAAGTTTTTAACCCTTCACCAAACAAAAAAAATTTGGATTTTACCAAATTGAAAGCATTTGCAGACAACAAATTAATTGTTGCTGAAATGATGATTTTTGTTTTCAATAGGGTAAAAAACGTTATGGGGAAAGGAGCAAATGCTGGTTACCTGTATTTTCTCCCTTTTCCACAATGTTTTCAGAAGTTTTCCCCGTCAAGATATTTTAAAGTTGTGATTGTTTGGTAAAAGGGTTTAACCCTTTCCCAAACAAGCCCTGGTTTTCACGTGTCTGCAGTACAAGTCTTTTGAAAACACTGTGGGAAAAGGAGAAATTGCCCGTTACGTGCAATTTCTCCTTTTCCCACAGTGTTTTCTACCCTTTTTGATAACCTTCTTGCCATTTTCATCAAATTTAAAATTGTCGTCTGCAAACTCTTTCAATTTGGACCAGTCCAAAATTTGTCGTTTGGGAAAGGGTTAAGAAAAACAGTTGTAAACAACAATCAGAAATAGGCATATTTTCAGAAGGGCATGTAAACTTTTACTTCCAGTGACAACTCCAACTGCCAACCTTTCCACAGAGCATGCGGCTGCCACAACACAGAGAATGAATTTCACGACACTTGAACAAGTGTCAATCACTGGAAGTTTCGCAACAGAAAATGTGACAACTATTGGATCTACCTCACTGTCATTTTCATCAACGACAGGTAATAAAAACTTTTGAAAAAAAAATATCTAACTTTCTTTCAGATGGCATTTATCTTAATTGTTTTGATTTCTGTAAATAAGAAGTTTTGATTATAATGATTTTTTTTTTTTTTTTGAATTTTTCATATTACATACATTAACAATGAAATGACAATGTAAGTTCATGTATTTATTTTGTCATCATATTTCAGTTGTCTCTTTAAGTGCTTGCCAATGGCGACTTAACCGTTTACCACACAATCCCAAGAAAGAAGCCTTTTAAAAACATTGTAGGAAAAGGAGAAATGGCTTGGAAAGAATATTGTGTGAAGAACACAGCCGGTAACCAACATTTTCTCCTTTTCACACAATGTTTTCTACCCTTCCAAAAACAAATTTCAATTTTTCAGTCACATTTATTTTGTTGTCTGCAACTGCTTTCAGTTTTGACCAGTCTAAAATTTTGTTGTTTGGTAAAGAGTTAAATACCTTTTGTGCACAATTTAGATCAAGATCAGACTGCACAGCACATGCAATCTGATCTTTGCTCTACTATATCCACTTCTAGTTACTAAGCTTTGACAGAAGTCATCTTCATTTGTGGTGGAAATCTACTTTTAGACCTCAAAAAAGTAAATTGTATACAGTAAGCAATGTAAGAGTAATATAGCCCTCTCCAAGCTAGCCTGAGTTTTAACTCTTTACCACGCAATCCCAACTTTTAATTACCCTGAAAGAGAAGGCTTCGAAAACATTGTGGGAAAGGAAGAAAATGCTGGTAACCAGCATTTTCTCTTTTTCCCACAATTTTTTCTGTCCTATCAAATACAGAAATTGCCATTTAAGCAACATTTAATTTGTTGTTTGCAAATGTTTTCAATTTGGTGCAGCCCAAAATTTTGTTTTTTGGTAAAGAGTTAATGACTCTGAGGTAAAAGACTGTTGAAAAAATTGTGGGAAAAGGAGAACAAAGTAAATGTTGCACAAATGATGAGATTTGACTTTTAAAGAGTAGCTTAATGTGTTCTACCATATTAAGGACAAATACATGTATCGTCATTTGAGATGCGTTTAATTTGTCATCTGCAAATGCTTTCATTTTGGACAAGTTTAAGATTTTGTCGTCTGCTAAAAGAGTAAAAATATGATTTTCCTCTTTTTACAGTGTCTTCTCCACTATCATCAATTAGTGCAACATCCACAGTATCCACTGTTTTCATGACAACTGTGCCAGGTAAATGACTTTTTTTGCCCACCAGGAAGGTTTTTATCTACTTGGAAATGATTACAATCATCCTTTAATGATCTCCAGTAATTTTGTATGCTGGGATTGTTTTTATATGTATATTAAAGCACTTTCATGGTTAATTCTTTATTAGAAAAAGCCAAGTTTTTATGACAAATTAGGAACAAGGCTTTGAAAACAAAGTGAGAAAAAGAGAATATGCTACTAACCGAAAAGTTCTTGCAATAGTTTGCATCTTTTCAAAGACAATTTCCTCCTTGTAAGCCGCAGCTGTTGTTCATCTGCCAGTGCTTACAAAATGGACAGTTCTTTACTTTGGTCATCTGGGTCTCTATTCACTGACCATTTGTAAGAACAGTCTTAGTCTTAAAATCCAAGATTATCTAAATTTGAATGTAACACAACTTCTGATCGGCTAAGCCCAATGGATTAGCCAATCAGAAGTTGTGTTACTTTTAAATTTAGAAAATTCTGGAGAATAAGACTAAGCATGTTCTAAGAATGGTTTGTGAATACAGACCTAGATAAACATGTTATAGCTAAAGAGACATAACCCTGTACTGCACAATCCTGAGCTTTAACGACCCTGAAGACAAAGACTGTTGAAAACATTGTGGGAAAAGGAGAAAATGCTGGAAACCAGCATTTTCTCCTTTTCTCAAAATTTTTTTCTAACCCTTAAAAATAAAGTCTAATTATTTGTGCCATATTTATTTGTTTTAAATTTTTTTACAAATCTGAATATTGTTGTTTTGTAAAGGCTTATTCATCTTTATGTATATTTCAGTCTGCGCCAAGTCTATAACCTACGATACAGCGGAGGTTGAGATCATAGATAGCGAACAGAAAGATGCAAGAGACGCGTTGCTCAATTCTGGATCATCATGGTCGCCAACAGTAAAATCTGTGTCAACAATGGACATCTCTCTCATCGATGATGCACCTTTCAATGTCCACCGCGTGGATTTGAAAGTTGCGAATGTGGGTGCGATAGAAATCGTGGTGCTTGACGAGATGGGAAATCCAGTAGAAAGTCCAGTAAGTAGACACTGATACTGTTACCCTTCTACAAAAAGATCCCATGTATTTACATCCCTGTATAAACCATCTTTTAATCCTGTATCAAATGACAAAATTTTAGACTAGTCCAAATTGAAAGCATTTGCAGACGACAAAATAAATATGGCTGAAAAGTTGAAATTTGTTTTGAGAAGGGTAGAAAACATTGTGGGAAAAGGAGAAAACGTTAAAAGTCGGGATTGTGTGGTAAAGGGTTAATCCTTTACCACACAATCCTGAGTTTTAATAACCCTGAAAAAGAAGCTTTTTGAAAATGTTGTGAGAAAAGGGGAAAATGCTTGTAACCAGCATTTTCTCCTTTTCCCATAATGTTTCCTACCCTATCAAAGACAAATTCCATCGTTAGAGCCACATTTAGAATGTCATCTACAATTGCTTTCAATTTGGAAAAGTCTACATTTTTGTCATTTGGTGAAGAGTTTAAAAATATTGTGGGAAAAGGAGAAAATGCTGGTAACCAGCTGTGTTCTTCACACAATATTCTTTCCAAGCCACTAGCTGGTTTCTCACACAAACATCGAAAAAACAAAGTTGAGCAATGAGAGAGGAATGAATCCTGCCGTAGAGACTATCATCAGTCCTTGGAAATAATTATGCCTGGCTAACGAAAGTTTTACCCAGCAAACACTGAAATTGTCAATGTTAAGGATTATATTCACGGTTTTTAAACATTAAAGGTATACCAGGCAGTTCCTAATACACCCGCTGATATCTCTGTGGACTTCACTGGAAAGGCTGCAAACCAGTTAGAGATCGTGGTATTCCCAGACACTTCAGCTAGTAATGCACTACCTACAGTGTCTGACTTGATTGTCGTGGCCTGTTATGGGGTGTCAAGTGAGTTTTTGAGGTTTTCTTTTTACTTTTGTTTAAATCTTTAACCCTTTACCACACAATCCTGAGTTTTAACAACCCTAAGAAAGAAGCCTTTAGAAAACATTGTGGGAAAAGGAGAAAATGCTGGTAACCAGCATTTTCTCCTTTTTCCACAATGTTTGCTACCTTTATGGAGGGCTTGAGCACATTTATACCAATTACAAATTTGTCGTCTGCAGATATTTTGAATTTGGAAGAACCTAAAACTTGCTGTGTGGGAAAGGGTTTACTGGTAACTAGATTTAAGATTTGCCCGTATTAAAAATGTCTACAGATGATGAATTAAATGTGGCTTAAATAATGGAATTTGTACTTGATAGAGTTGAAAGCATTGTGGGAAAAGGATAAATTTTGGTAACCAGCTTTTTCCAACCAGAGAACTTCAGCTCACTTGTATGAATTGTTAAAGTGCCATCTACACATGCCTTCAATTTCAAAGGGTCTAAGACTTGTCAGTTAAGAATAGAATAAATAACAGCCGCCAAACTTTCTCTTCTCATGGTGGTTGTTCCATTTAACGCTTTACTAAACAATCTCATGTTTTCAAGACACTGAGGAGGAGGGTTTTGAAAACATTGTGGGTAAAGGAGAAAATGCTGGCAATCAGCATTTTCTCAGTTTTCCACAATGATTTCTAAACCATTAAAATACCACACAATCCCGACTTTTAACGACCCTGAGAAAGAAGCCTTTTGAAAACATTGTGGAAAAGGGAGAAAATGCTGGTAACCAGCATTTTCTCCTCTTTCCACAATGTTTTCTACCCTTCCCAACTCAAATTTCAATGTTTGGGTTACATTCATTTTGTCGTCTGCAACTGCTTTCAATTTGGACCAGTCTAAAATTTTGTCGTTTGGTAAAGAATTAAGTTTATTTGTACCACTTTCAGATTTGTCGTCTGAAGATGCTGTCAATTTAGAAGTGTCTAAAATATTTCATCTATGAAAGGGTTAACTCTTTATCACACAACAAAATGTAGACTTGTCCAGATTGGAAGAATTTGCAGATGAAAATTTAAATGTGACTCAAGTAATTGAATTTGTCTTTGATAGGATAGAAAACATTGTGGGAAAAGGAGAAAATGCTGGTTACCAGCATTTTCTCTTTTTCCTACAATGTTTTCAAAAAGCTTCATTCTCAGGGTGTTGAAAAAATTTGTTAGTGTGTGGTAAAGAGTTAAATCATTTTTTGTGTTTACAGCTACAAGTGTCTCTGTGACATCAGCGGTATCCACGGTTTCACCGAGTGTGTCAACAGTGACGGTAGGTATCATTCGATAAGTATGTAAAACAAGGGAGCCAAGTGTGGTATTGCCTACTTCATTTAACCTGATCCTGACCTTTAGGCTGAATACATAAGTAGGCATATAAATAGAACTACCACTATTATTCAGGAGGTTTAGTCCGCATTCCCTGAGGTTACGGAAGACTTTCAAGGGATCTAATTCTCTGTTACGTACTTACATACACAGAAAAGCAATGTATTACCCTACGAAATATTTCCATGACCATTTGGGAAATATGCCGACGGCAGCCCCAAGCTGTGCTGAGAGTAAAAATACAATTTTAATTTATTCAAATGATGTTGTTTTGGGTCAGGTTAAATGATGTGGGCAGTAGCTCATATGGTAAAGTAAAGGACTAGAAATGCAGGGGATATAAGTTCAAATCTCAGCATGTCCAAGCTGTCATCCAAAATTGGAGATTAGGGTTCATTCTCCTCTTACCTATACATCATTTAACTCTTTACCAAATGATAAAATTTTAGACGGGACCAAATTGAAAGCACTTGCAGACAACAAATTAAGTGTAGATTAAATGTTGATTGGGTAGGGTACAAAACATTTTAAGAAAAAGGAGAACATGCTGGTTACCAGCATTTTCTCCTTTTCCCCACAATGTTTTCAAGAGGCTTCTTTTTCAGGGTCTTTAAAAGTCAGAATTGTGTGGTAAAGAGTTAACTCTGTACCAAACCATGAAATTTTAGACTTGTTTGAGTCCAAAGCATCTGCAGGTGACAAATATGATTTAAATGATGGACAGGGTAGAAGACATTGTGGGAAAAGGAGAAAATGATGGTTACTGGTATTTTTTATTTGTTTTCCCACAATGTTTTAAGATGCCCCCTGTCTCAGTGACATTACAACTTGGGATTGTGTGGTAAAGAGTTAAATAATGTTGAAGTGGAAAAGCAGCCAGTGGTTTGGAAAGAATGTTTTGGGCGTAAGAGGAAAATGAAACTCCTTGAGAGTATTAATAGGTGCACTGACTGCCATGGTATAACTGAAAAAATTAAAAAAAAAAAGTGAAGCATGTCGTTAAACCTAAAAAAAAACAGATTAATTAATTGCCTCCTGAGACAAGTTTGCAATAGATGACTTTGACAGTATCCATTACAAGATAGCTTTAGAAAATCAGTGCATGTGAAAACATTGTTGAAAAAGGAGACATCACTTTTCATGATTACCCTTCAGACTGTTGAAAGATGTCCCCAAAAACTGTAACCAAACATGGAAATGCAAGTAAATCAACAGTGAATTAAACATTGTGGAAAAAGGAGAAAAGGCTGGTTTTCAGCATTTTCTCCTTTTCCCGCAATGTTTTCTAAGGAATTTCTCTATGGGGGTCTTTAAAACTTGTGATTGTTTTTTAACTCTGTACCACACAATCCTGACTTTTAATGACCCTGTGAAAGAAGCCTTTTGAAAACATTACGGCAAAAGGAGAAAATGCTGGTAACCAGCATTTTCTCCTTTTCCCACAATGTTTTCTACCGTTTTCCAAAACAAATTTCAATTTTTCAATCACATTTATTTTGTTGTTTGCAAATGCTTTCAATTTGGACCGATCTAAAATTTTGTTGTTTGGTAAAGAGTTAAAGCCTTAATTCATTTTTTTAGAACTTGTAATCTACCTGAATGTGATTTTACTATCATGGCTCTTCAGTAGGCCGAAAAGAAGTTAAAAAAGTTGACAATTATTTTTTCAGACCTGTGCTTCCGGTCAGTTCCTTTGTTCAAATGGAGCCCAGTGTGCAGAGAGATGTAACAATGTGACAGAATGTGATGATGCTAGTGATGAGGAAAGTTGTAACGGTAGGTTTATGATACAATTTTATCTGAATATCTGAGGTTTTGTGTTTGAATCCAAGCTAAGCCAAAACCCTCTCGAAGGATTTTGTCATAGGAAAAGTACTCACATTTTTTAACTGCCAGATATTGTTTTGGCATCATGTTTGTGTGGTGCTTCGTTGATTGATTGTATGGTGTTTAAAGTTGTTTTCAACATTATTTCAGTTATATCACGGTGGCCAGTGCACCTGTCCATGCTTTTCTGGAGTTTCTTTTACCAGTACTCCGCACGGTATTCTTTCCAAGCCACTGGCTGCTTTCCCACATAACCATCGTCGAAACAATGGTCAGCAGTGAGAGAGGAATGAATCCTGTTGCAATGACTATCGTCAATCCTCTGAAAGAAATTGGCTAAGCGGGGGATTGAACCAGAGACTTCCTGTTCTCAAGTCCTGTACGCTACGGACTGAGCTACAGGGGCTTGGCACTAATGTGGTACTTCAGTCATACAACAGCATAGGCTCACTTGTTCATGCTTGTCCTTGGTTACACCAGTACCGGGCTGGGACTTTGAAGTGTCTTACCCAAGACAATAACTTAAAAAATCAAGTGCTTCAGGTTAGTATCCAACCTTTGACCTCCACGTTAACAACCCAACATTGTCACCCCTGATCCAGGCAGGACAAGTTTGACATCATGAAATAATTTTTAACACATGAACCCATGTCAAGTATATTTGAATACCTTTTCCAGCACTTTTCTCAAAAATGATCAGCTTCAATGGACATAGACATATTATTGACAAGTAATCTCCATGTATCTTATGTTTACATGTGATGCTTAATTTTTGTCTCATGTTCCAGTAACCACCACAGTGACGGTACCAACAGCAACAACAATTACTGGAGCTGCAGGTTGGTAACTTCTTCTCTCTTTTATTTTTGAGACTTCTCAAAAATCTTTACCACGCAACAGAATTTTAGACTTGTCCAAATTGAAAGTATTTGTGGATGACTGATAGAGTATGGCTCAAATGATAGAAATTGTCTTTGAAATGATAGAAATCATTGTAGATAATGGAGAAAATACTAGTTACCAGCATTTTCTCCTTTACTCACAATGATTTTAATAGCCCTCATCCTCAGGGTTGTTAAAATAGGGTATTATTTGGTAAAGGGTTACAGTTACTGCAAGCCAAGCCTCAGTTATTCAGAGGCACCAAATGGGACTTGTCATGAATGGGCAGTTCTTTTTCTAGGATTGATTAAAAGCCATTGCAACAGGATTTATTGCTTTTGTTCATGTGAAACAGCAGGTAGTTGCTTTGAAAGGCTTGAGCAGTCAACTCAATACATGGAAATAATGTTTGCTTGCATATATTGTTGCATTTTCCAAAGCCTTTCATTTTAAAATACATGTATAGACAAACTCTGTGTATCAAACCCTACAGACGTCTTTATATTAGGTTAAAAAAGGAGGCGAATTTGACACATTGGCTGTTAAATTCTATATGTTACAAAATTGATTACAGTCCAGGGCTATTTTGAGGCATATTTAACTCTTTATCAAACAAGGACATTTCAGACTGGTCCAAATTAAAAGCAGTTGCAGATGACAATTTGAATGAAGCTTAAATGACGATTTCTGTCTTTGATAGGGTAGAAAACACTGTGGGCGAAGGAGAAAATGCTTGTTACCAGCATTTTCTCCTTTACTCACAATGTTTTCCAAATGCTTCTTCCTCAGGGTCGTTAAAACTCAGGATTATGTGGTAAAGGGTTAAAATAATTTCAAATAACACAAAGGAGAAACATTGGAAGGAAACTTTAATGTCAATTTTAGCCCAGCTATTTACAAATAAAAGTTCTAGTTATTTTGATAGCCCTGGCATCCACATCTTTTGTGTCATAAACATTTTACAATATCTCTCTTATTAATTAAGATATTAACTTCAGACTTGGACGTGTTGTTAACTATGAAAAGGGGAACCCGTACAACAAAAGCAGATAACCATCAAAGTATTTTTGACACAGTTATGCCCCTTTTTTGACTCAGAATTTTCACTGGAAATCAAGCTACTGCAGTCAAGTGCTGGCACCTGCATGCGATGCTCTTCTTTTTTCATGATATGGAAAGCTTTGTAGGATAAAGAGCATTTCCAATGTAGTTTTAAAAGAAATATGGTGTATGAAAATCATATTTATTTTGTAATGTAATGGTTTAAGAAAGTTTTATTTTCACTTGAAGGAACAACTGCCTCAGTCATTGTGCCAACTCTCCCCTCGTCTGTACAATCTACAACCCAGGCAATTATTCGACCTACACGTGGCACAGCCACCACTGCAGCTCCCTCAGCCACATCCCAGGTAGCAGTGAGCACCACGCCTATAACTGGTACCGTGTTCAGTACAGGAGTCTCATCTCCAGCAACAAGTGCTGCCCCTGGAACCACTGGTGTTGCCGTGACAACCACTGGGCCTGCTGGAACAACAAGACCAACAGGCACAGGAACAAGCCAGCCTGTTTCAACATCAGTGGTTGTGTCTACTGGTCCAGGGACGACTGCTGCAGGGTCAGTAACCCCTGTCTCAGGGATATCAACAACCCTTGCTGGAGGTCAAGTTCCTATTTCTGGGGCATCAACCGTTTTCTCTGTCACAACACTTGTGACAGAACATGCAGCAGCAACATCTGCCAAAGTGACTGCAGGCATTCCAACTGGAGGTTGGTATTTCTTACTATATTTCAAAAAAAAGGAATGGAAGTTTTCAATTTGTTTACAGACCCTGCAAAACCATACATTACAGCCCTAAATAGGCCAGGAACAAAGAGCTTAGTTAAGATCCTAAGAGAGTTAAAAGCTGTGCTTTGATAGTTATGTTTATTATCGTCAACTCAAGACAATAGCAAATTCTTGCATTACAAACTTTTTTTAACTCTGATTATATGAGAAAGCTAATTAAATACTGACAGTTGCTCTTTAAAAAAATTAAAAAAAAAATAAAAAAGCTTAATTTTTTTTTGTATTCATTTAAGTATGAACTTACATGATATGATGAAATGTTGTCGAATGTGAAAACTGGAATTTTACAATCCTATTTCTTTTTTCCTGTATCAGAATAGATACATGTGATTTTGTAATCCAAGCTAAGCTAAACTCAGGGTAAATTTTCTCATTGCTTTAGCCCCTGGTGCAACAACACTAGCCCCTGGTGCAACAACGCTGGCCCCTGGTGCTACAACATTGGCCCCTGGTGCAACAACACTGGCCCCTGGTGCAACAACGCTGGCCCCTGGTGCTACAACGCTGGCACCTGGTGCGACCACATTGGCCCCTGGTGCAACAACATTGGCCCCTGGTGCAACTACATTGGCCCCTGGTGCAACAACACTAGCCCCTGGTGCAACAACATTGGCCCCTGGTGCAACAACGCTGGCCCCTGGTGCAACAACATTGGCCCGTAGTGCAACAACGCTGGTCCCTGGTAAAACAACGCTGGCCCCTGGTGCAACAACAATAGCCCCTGGTGCAACAACAATAGCCCCTGGAGTAACTACATTTGCCCCAGGTGCAACAACTCTGGCCCCTGGTGCAACAACATTGGCCCCTGGTGCAACAACACTGGCCCCTGGTGCTACAACATTGGCGCCTGGTGCAACAACGCTGGCCCCTGGTGCGACTACATTGGCCCCTGGTGCGACTACATTGGCCCCTGGTGCAACAACGCTGGCCCCTGGTGCAACAACAATGGCTCCTGGTGTAACAACATTGGCTCCAGCTGCTACTACGTTGGCCCCAGTTTCAACAACAGCAGCCCCTGTAACAACAACAGCATCATTGCCATCAACAACAGTGTCAACACCTCAAACCACCACTGTTTGTGAAGAAGCAGACCTAGTGAAGGATAACATCATGCCCCTGGAGGATATAGTGTACAATGACACAGTAGTTCCAGACATAAATGCTATCAAAGGTAAGGCAATGGCCGTACATTAGAACAATAGAAAGTGGTATACATGTGAGCCGTGCTTTGTGAAAAAGGTAATGGATGCATTTACAAAAAGTATGGAGCCTGGGCAGCAGGCTGACCTGGATGAAAGTGTTTAGCTATCAGTCATTTTCTGCATGTCCAAGGACCATTTTACCTCGGTTAGTACACAAAATAAATTTTATGAATCCATAATTATATGATGACTTGCTATGAACAATGCATCACGGAGATGCATTGCCAGAGCGTTTTTAATGGGGTTTTATTTTACTTTTATTAAGCCTTATTTTCAACTTTCTTACAGTATAATGCTATATATTTCAGTCTTGCTGATCTGGTCCTTAATATTTTTCATCTATTTTCTTTATAAGCTACTAATGATTTGCATATGATAGAAAACTGATGGAAACATACAGAAATGACGAGAAATCCAAGCATCAGCAGAAGGTATGGACCCAGTCAGCCAGGCTGATCTGGATCGAAACCTTTTGCTTTTAGTGAATTTTCTGTGTTTCCAGGGACCATTCTACAACATACATTAATTGTTTGTTGGACAAAATGGATTTTATAGATCCATAATTATATGATGACTGGCTTGGTATAATACAGTACGGAGATGCATTTTACTCCCTTTTGTCAGAGCATGGCTTAAATCTAATTTCACTTTCTTTGCAGATGGTGACCCAGCTGCACCACTCGAAGTTGATGAACCAACTGTAGAGTTTACCTTCATTACTAACACAGATGGGTTAATGTATTTCCAAGTAAATAATGACACCAATGTCAAAAAAGTGTCTGTCTCTTACGTTCTCCCTCAAGCAATTACTTCATCCATCGTTTCAAGTACACCAATTGGCTTATCTTCACTCGCCTCAGGTGTGACAGTGGCACCTGGAGTATCATCTGGTCCTGGATCTACAGTATCTGGTGGAGCTTCTATTGTAACAACAGCTGCACCGGGTGCTGGTGCTCCTGGTGGTGCTGGAGCTACAACAGTGGCTGGAGTTACTTCGGGGCTTGCAGGTTCTCAGGGTGTATCATTAGGCGCTTCAGGATCAACAGCAGCTCCAGGTGCAAGCACAGTCGCTCCTGGTGCAGCAACAGGAGCAGGTTTGAGTGGAGCAGGAACTTCTGTTTCCGTAGGTATTTCCGCAGCATCAGGAGTTGGTCCTATAGCATCTGGTACATCTGCAGCACCTGGTGCTTCAGTTGCAAGTTCAGGACTTTCTGGAGTCACTGCTTCAGGATCACCTGGATCAAGTGCTGGAGGAGCTACTGGTGCCCCAGGAAGTACAGCTATGGGTGGAGCATCAGCTGGTGTACCAACGGGTACATCTGCTGCTCCTGGTGTAACCTTTGCTTCAAGTGTAGAATCTGGAGCAGGTGGAGCCAGTGCTCCAGCAGGAGGAATTTCTTCAGCAGCATCAACAACCGTTCCTGGAGCCGCTTCTTCAGTGATAGGAGGTAGTATTGGTTCACCAGCATCTGGCACATCTGCAGCCCCTGGTGCTTCTGCAAGTTCAGGACCTTTTGGAGTCACTTCTTCGGGATTACCTGGATCAAGTGCTGGGGGAGTGACGGGTGTCTCGGGAAGTACAGTTATGGGTGGAGCATCAGCTGGTGTACCAGCGGGTACATCTGCTGCTCCTGGTGTAACCTTTGCGTCAAGTTTAGAATCTGTGGCAGGTGGAGCTAGTGCTCAAGCAGGAGGAATTTCTTCATCAGCTGCAACAGCTGTTCCTGGTGCTGCTTCTTCAGTAATAGGAGGTAGTATTGGTTCACCAGCATCTGGCACATCTGCAGCCCCTGGTGCTTCTGTTGCAAGTTCAGGACTCTCTGGAGCCTCTGCCATAGGATTACCTGGGTCAAGTGCTGGAGGATCTACTGGTCCCTCAGGAAGCACCGTGTTGGGTGGAGCATCAAGCACTCTGCCATCGGGTACATCTGCCATACCTGGGGTCACCTTTGCTTCAAGTGTAGGGTCTGGAGCAGGAGGAGCCAGCACTCCAGCTGGAGGTGTTTCTGCATCGGTCGCAGCAACTCTTCCTGGAGGCGCAACTACAGCGATAGGAGGCGGAATCAGTTCAACAGCATCTGGCACATCTGCAGCACCTGGTGCTTCTTTTACACAAATCTCGGGATCCGCTGCAGGAGCTAGTTCTTCAGCCAGTGGAGTTGGTTCATCTGCTACAACAATTGCTCCAGGTGCTACATTAGCACCGGGAAGCAGTGTATCAGCTTCTGGAACTTTAATTGGATCACCAGCAGGAAGTCTTAGTGCAGCCACTGGATCATTGAGTACTGCTTTACCAGGCACAACAGCAGCCCCAGGTGCAATCACGGCATCAAGCCAAGCATCAGAAATTGGTAGAGCAAGTAGCGGAGTTTCAAGTGGTGCACCAGGTTCTACCCAGGGAATAGGAGGAATTGGTGGAAGTAGCCAAAGCCAGGCAACAACCGTTAGTGCTGGAGCTGGTGGTATCGTGTCAACAGCAGTAACAGGAACAATATCTCCACCAGGTGTAACTGTGTTGAGCAGTGGTGCAATATCTGGTGGCCCTGCTGCATCAGCGGGTACTGGCGCTGGAAGCACACTTGCAGGTGGCCAAACAACTCTTATAGGTGCTTCTACAGCATCAGGTGCTGCTGGAATAACCTCTGCACCTGGTGCAACCATTTTTGCTTCAGGTAGTGCATCAGGAAGTGCCGTGTCATCACCCGCATCTGGCGCTGGAACAGGAGCGCAAGGATTGCCACCATCAACAGGTGCTGGAGCAACATCTGCTATAGGTGGAGTGACCTTTGGTCCAAGTGGTGCAGGTACAAGCATTGCTGCAGGAACAGTCGTTGCCCCAGGTACAACGCTATTACCAATCGGAACAACACTAGGTGGAGGACCTGGTGGTGCCTCATCTGTGCCTTCTGGTGCTGCAACAGGAGCGTCTGGTGTGTCATCAACGAAAGTAGGTGCTGGAGCGACATCTGCTGTAGGTGGTGTGACATCTGGACCAGCCGGAACGGTTGGTGCCCCAGGAACGACACTTTTCTCTGGTGGAACAACATCAATCGGTGGAGGAGCTGTCGGTGCCTCATCCGCGCCATCTGGTGCTGGAACAGGAGCACCTGGTCTGTCATCAACGGTTGTAGGTGCTGGAGCGACATCTGCTGTAGGTGGTGTGACATCTGGACCAGCCGGAACGGTTGGTGCACCAGGTACGACACTATTTCCTCGTGGAACAACATCAATCGGTGGAGGAGTTGGTGGTGCTTCATCTGCGCCTTCTGGTGCTGCAACAGGAGCGCCTGGTGTGTCATCAACGGTTGTAGGTGCTGGAGCGACATCTGCTGTAGGTGGGGTGACATCTGGACCAGCCGGTACAGTTGGTGCTCCAGGTACGACACTATTTCCTCGTGGAACAACATCAATCGGTGGAGGAGTTGGTGGTGTTTCATATGCGCCTTCTGGTGCTGCAACAACACTAGGATCTGGTCCTGGTGTCTCCGGACCCGCAGGCACTACAGTCGCCCCTGGTACAACGATAGTAGGATTTGCAACAAGTGCTGCAACTGGTGTTAGCACCTTAGCGCCCATCTTGCTGGAATCTTCTAAAGTAAGTTATAACTGTAGAAATTATGGTGACAGATTGCTCCGGTGATGGGAGAAAACTTGAAGTACATTTTATACCTCATGAATAGGAGCCATGCTCTGTGAAAAGGTGGCTTAATGCATTCGCGAAACGTACTGACCCAGGTCATTCCGCGCAGGCTGACCTGGGTCGAAAGTTTTTGCTATTAGTCAATTTTCTGTATGTCCAAGGACCAGTCTACCTCATGATTAACCCTTTCAGTGCCATAGGTGAAAACAGGGACTTTTGCGGACGGCATAGATCAAGATCAGACTGCACAGAACGTGCAGTCTGATCTTTGATCTATGCCCTCCGCTTGTTTGGTCAAGCCTATAGGATATACATCTTCCGGAGACTCAGTGGATTGTATTTACAGCCATCAAAAGAAGCCAAGTTTGCTTATATGGCGCCGAAAGAATTAAGTTGGTTGTTAAAAAAGTGACAATTATGGATCCATAATTATATGATGACTCTCCTGGTATAATGCAGCAAAAGAAATGCATTAAGCCCCCTTTTTCTGAGAGCATGGCTCATATGAGTTTTGGGCATACAGAGGAATTAAGATGAAGGGGAGACAGTTGTCGGGCTCTTATATCGAAATTCCTAGATTCGAATTCTGTGAAAAGCGGGACCAACCTTTGGACCTGATCAACATCACGATACGAGTACTGGTTATGGTTCCCAGGAATCCTCTAGAGTGATTAATACGAGTCGATGTAAAATGATTGAAATTTGTAAAACTTCAATGTATGAACAAATGAGCCATGCTCTGGCAAAGAGGGCTTAATGCATCTCCGTAATGCATTGTACCAATCAAGCCATCACATAATTATGGATCCATAATAGCCTCTTTTTTAACAAACCAACTTAATCTTAAGTTAGACTGGTTCTTGGACATCCAGAAAATTGACCAATAGCGTAAAGTTTCGACCCAGGTCAGCCTGCGCGGACTGCACAGGCTGACCTTGGTCGATACGTTTCGCAGATGTATGAAGCCCCCCTTTGTCAGAGCATGGCTCAAATGTATTGGTTTATTCCAAGTATGGGCATTGGGGCGGACTTGATTTACGAAAATGATCAACCATAAGTTCTGATTGATCTAGCGAGACTTAATACTAGATTACTTTATAAGAAAATTAATTACAATATGCATTAGCAGTATGGATCTAATTCGCTTATCGTTACAACATATATTTCATATAGATTTAAATAGAATTGGCTATTCTTGGCTTTATTTATACATTTGAGAGGTCACAGATTTAACAATACTGAAACAGTTTTATGGAATCAAGTTTAAGAAATGAACAAAATACCTGCCTCTGTGTTTGCTATATTCTGCCTGCCTTAACTCTTCACCAAACGACAAAATTTTGACTCGTCCAGTTTGAAGGGATTGGCAGAAAACAAATCATGTGTATCTGAAATGATTTGAAATGGCTTTTGAATAGTAGAAAACGTTGTTGGAAGTGGAGAAAATGCTGGTTACCAGCATTTTCTCCTTTTCCTACAATGTTTTCAACAGCCTTATCCTCATGGTCGTTAAAACTCGGGATTGCTTGTTAAAGGGTTAATCAATTACTCCTTGAACTCAAATTTATAGTTACTATCCTTGTGAAAATTTTATTTACTTTTTATTTACAAGGACGCTTACTATATTATTGAACTCAAGTTTATATTTATTATTATTATTATTTACCCTTTATTTATAAGGACGCCTACTATATTGTTGAACTGAAGTGTATATTTATTATCCCTGTAGAATTGTATTTATCATTTTATTTACAAGGGCATTATTGTAATTATGAAGGAGGGAAATGGCTGGTGAACCCTTTACAAATGTTAGACTTGTTTAAATCGAAATGAGCATGCTCTGTGAAAACGGGGCATAATGCATTTGCGAAAAGTATTGACCCAGGTCAGCCCGCACAATCCGCGCAGGCTGACCTGGGCCGAAACTTTTCGCTACTGGTCAATCTTCTGTTTGTCGAAGGACCAGTCTACCTCATGATTCAATCACTAGTATGACAAAGTGGATTTTATGGATCTCTTAATTATTTGATGTCATGCTTGGTACGATGCACTACGGAGATGCATGAAGCCCCCTTTTGCCAGAGGATGGCTCAAATGACGAATTGGGCTAAATACGGCTCAAATGATGACATCTCTCAATAAAAGGGTGAAAATACTGGTTACCTGCATTTTCTACTCTTTCAACAATGCAGCAAAACCTTTCTATTGCAGGATTGTTCGGTAAAAACGATTAAACAGTTTTAGTATTTTCTTGGTTTTTTTTTTCCCAGTAGAACGTTTTTTTTCCCAGTAGAACGGTTTTTTTCCCAGTAGAACGGGCTTGTTTGGTTATTATTAAATTTTACTTTGTTTTTGTTCGCTTTTGGTTTATTTTCTAAATCCTATACTCATACATACTAATTTTGACACTTACCAAACATTTGGTATGACCGGCGCTCTGGCAAAAGGGGTTTTTAATGCATCTTCATCATGCACGATGCAAAACTCATCACGTAATTATGGATCCCATAAAATCCATCTTGTTTAACAACCGATTGAATCATGTGGTGGACTGGTCCTTTGACTTGCGGAAAACTGACCAATAGCAAAGAGTTTCGACCCATGTCAGCCTGCGCAGACTGCGCAAGCTGACATGGGTAGATACTTTTTGCAGATGCATTAAGCCCCCTTTTCACAAAGTATGGCTCACTTTCATGCAAAAGATCTGAAACCGCATTCATAAACCTTTCAAGACTGGTTTCTAAGTCTTAAAAATTATCTTACAAAACCCGGCAAAATTGGGAGCATTTTCAAACGACAAATTAACGTGGTTCAAATGGCTTTATCTCTGAAAGGTTGGAAAACATTGTGGGAAATCGAGAAAATGCTGCAACAAATTTGAAATAATGTTGAAAACGGTGTTAGACACCATACAGACAAACAACTTAAACTTTTATTGGTATCGAGCGTCACGGAGATCCATAAATCCACTTTTGCCTAACATGGCTCATATTTCCTTTGGCCGCTAACGTTTCCAAATTTGGTTCTGTCACAATAGGGGTGACTAGAAATAATCCAGACTAAATTAATTGGCAGATGATAAAATATGATAGAGTTAAGTGCATCTTCATGTTGCATTATTCCAAGCTGGACGTCAGGGCCATCATGGCCCTCTTATTATACGGATATGTACTACATTTGGAATATATTAAGCCTATTCTAAACTCGCCTTCCAACAGTACTTTCAGTGCTTTGATTCCAGCAAGTTCTTTAATCTTAAATAATGCAATATTCTTTGTGATGTCAGTTCGTTTTGTACTTTGGAATCTTCGCTAGCCAAGGGTGGCGATCCATACTTTGCTCTATAATAGATCAACGCAGTGATCGTCACCCTTGGTCAGCGATTGATGGTACTTGCACATTTTAGCCTCTTAACACAGAGGCTGCTAGGCGCGACTCACTAACCTTTTGTGGACAGTGTAGATCAAGATCAGACTGCACAGAAGGTGCAGTCTGATCTAGGATCTACAATGTCCGATAAGGAGATATTTTTTCCCTGAAAATTAAGTTTGAAATAGTATTATTCGGGTTTTTAGTACCGGTTTGAAAATTTCATTTCACTTATTTAGCAAGAAAAGGATTAAAACTCTATCCCCAGCGACCCCGTGTTTCACTGCCCTGAAGAAAAAGGCTCTTGAGATCAATGCGGGAAAAGGGAGAAAAAGCTGGTGCCCAGTAGTTTGTCCTTTTATTTTCAACTTTTTCAAATACTATACTCTGCCTATCATGCGAACCACGGTACCTGTGATTTAACCCTTTACCACATCGAATAATCTTAGACTTGTCTATGATAAAAGCATTTCCACACAACAAAGTCATTATGGCTGGTATCATGAAACCTGTCTTGTAGATGGGATAAAACATTGCGCGAAGAGGAGTAAAAGCTAGTTACCAGCATTTCTCCTTTTCCCATAATGTTTTCAAAAGCCTTCTTTCTAGGGGTCGTTAAAACTCTTGATTGTGTGGTAAAGGGAAAAACTTTTTCTCAAGGGGGGGGGGAGGTCCTGCGTGGCCCAGTGGTAAAGTGTAGGACTTGTGACCTAGGGGCCACGGGTTTGAGCCTAACTCGATCCACTTGGTTTTTCGTGGGAGTTTCCTTGGGCAAGACACCTTAGAGCCCTAGCCTAGAGTTGGTGAAACTCAGGAAATACATGAATATTTGAGCTGTCGTCGTGATATGACTGAAATAATGTTGAAAGCAGCATAAAACACCAATCAATAAATCAATCAACTTTCAAGATCGTTAACCCTTACGCTGCTATATAAGTGAAACGAAACTTTCAAGGCGATTGTGAAAACCCAATTTTTGCTTTTTCATAGGTATTTAGCGGGAAAAAATATCTCCATATCGGAAAGTGTAGATCCAAGATCAGACTGCACGTTCTGTGCAGTCTGATCTTGATCTACACTGTCCGCAAAAGGTCAGTGAGTAGCGCTTAGAAACATAAGGGTTAAAACTCGGGATCATGTGATAAAGGGTTAAACTACATTCAATTTACCGTTTGCTCATGAATGCTTTCAATTTGGACGATTCTAAATTTTGTCATCTGGTAAAGAACTAATTAATGATGACGATGGTGATTTCAGGATGACGTTGAACCGCTGAAGGTCTATTTCCCACCAAATGAGGAAATTGAGTCCATAACGGTGGTAATAGAAAGAGACAATGACACCGAAGTGATGACCTTCACAGTTGACCTTGTGGCCTGCGTACATGGTAAGTTAAACTGGTCCCCGTTGTACATATATGTAAAAGTTGGACGCTGTGAAGAAAAAATTAAACGATTTAAACAGCCAAAAGGAGGGAGCGTAGCGACCAACGGTGGCTGTTTAAATCGTTATTTTTTTTTTTCTTCACGGCGTCTAACTGACTTAGTTGTTGTCCGCCCTAATTACATCATTACTAAGACATTGGTGCCATATACGGACTTTCCTGCTTCATCATTCGCAAAGACACGCCCTAATTGCATCATCGCTAAAACAATGCTAAATTTAGCATTACATGGACTTTCCCGCTTCATTCATTCACAAATCGTTTTAAAGGACGAAAAAAAAAATGCTATAGACATAGAATATGAGCCATGCCTTGGCAAAAGGGGGCTTGATGCACCTCCATGATGTATGGTACCAAGCACGACATCACATGATTATGGATCAATAAAATCCATTTTCTCTGAAAACCAACAAAATAAGCAGGTTAAATGGTCCCTTGAAATGCAGAAAATTATCCGGAGTTTCCCACTTCATCATTCGCAAAGACACACCCTAAATTGCATAATCGCTAAAACAATGCTAAATCTAACATTACGTGGACTTTCCCGCTTCATTCATTCACAAATTATTGTGAAGGACGGAAAAAAAAATGCAACAGACTTATAGAATATGAGCCATATCCTGGCAAAAGGGGGCTTGATGCACCTCCGTGAGGCATGGTACCAAGCACGATATCACATGATTATGGATCCATAAAATCCATTTTCTTTGAAAACTGACGAAATAAGCAAGTAGAATGGTCTCTCGAAATGCATAAAATTGGCCGAAAGCAAAAAAGTTGGGGCCTTGTAAGCTTCCGGGTCTGCGCAGGCTTACCTGGTCGATACACTTTTGCAGATGCATTAAGCCCCTTTTCACAGAGCATGGCTCAGATATTTTATATCAAATGCCTGTATCGCTATGACACCGCAATAAACTAGTTTACTACGATATGTATTTTCTGTATATTTCAAAATATAGATTGACTGACCCATGTTTAACTCTTTTGCTGCCAACACACTGAGCCGACTTTCCACATGGTCTATAAGTATCCTGCTCGTTTGAATTAAATCTGTTTTTGGTTGAAGACTAACACAGATAGGCGGACGGTGTAGACCAAAGATCAGTCTGCCCGTTTTGTGCAGTCTGATCTTGATCTACGCCGTCCGCAAAGTCTTTTCAATGCGGGATTGGCAGTGAAAGAGTTTAAAAAAACATCGTTGTGTTTTCCCATTTTCTTCTTTCCACAGCGTTTGTCAAGTTTTCGATACTTGTATGTGTAAATTTAAATAGTAGATGAATATTAATGAGGGAGGCGGGTTTTATAACACAAATAAACGCGACGTTTAACTGATTAAATGGTCAAAATAAACGCTGCCTGAGGCAGTTCAAAGGAAATAGACGGTCAGATTTTTTTCAAATACAAGCCTTCTGATTGGACGAAAAAGTAAGACAAAGACTAAATATTACCTGTACACTTGCTGTATCAGGGGAAGTAACCAAACTAATGGTAAGTTAATAACAGTTGATTTTAGGATGAAGAATCACGTGACTTGTTTTGATACGCTGGAAGGAAGAATAGTAGAATTTTGGCGAAATGCTAAGGTCGATGACTTTTCATGCTTTTTGTCCTAAATTTCATCGATTGATAAATGCAACATAGCCCAGCGAATTTACAGTGTCCGAATTTATAGATACCATACTAATTTCATGAAAATTCACCCCTTTTGCAATTATCAAGAAATTTAAAGCGATGCGCATCAAAATTGAAAATTTGATGACCAGGGTACGAATTCACTAACCATTCTTAAGACTATTCTTAGTCTTATTCTCCAAGATTTTCCAAATTTGAAAAGTAACACAACTTCTGATTGGCTAAACCGAATGGTTTAGCCAATTAGAAGTTGTGTTACTTTCAAATGTGGAAAATTCTGGAGAATATGCCTAAGAACGTTCTTAACCCTTTACCACTCGACAAAAATTTATACCAGTCCAAATTGAAAGCATTTGCAGATGACAATTTCATTGTGGTTCAAATGATGTGATTTTTGTTTGATAGGGTACAAAACATTGTGGGAAAAGCAGAAAATGCTGGTTACCAGCATTTTCTCCTTTTCCCACACTGTTTTCAAAAGGCTTCTTTCTCAAGGGTGTTAAAAGTTGGGATTGTGTGGTAAAGAGTTAATAATGGTTGGTGAATTCGGGCCCCGTTTTACTAACATTTACGTTAAGTTTTTTAGTAAGTTTTCACTTACGGAAAAGTTACGAAATTCTTACGTGCGTTTTACAAAGCTTGCGTATTTTCGTAAACTTTTTTTTGCCAAGCCCCCGTAGCTCAGTCGGTAGCGTACAGGACTTGAGAACAGGAGGTCGCAGGTTCGATCAATTTCTTTCCGAGGATTGATGATAGTCATCGCGACAGGATTCATTCCTCTCTCACCGCTGACCATTGTTTCGACGATGGTTATGTGGAAAGCAGCCAGTGGCTTGGAAAGAATATTGTGCGGAATACTGGTAAAAGAAACTCCAGGAAAGCATGGCCGCCGTGATATAACTGAAATAATGTTGAAAACGGCGTTAAACACCATACAATCAATCAATCAATCGTAAACTTTTCGTAACTCTCCAATTGGAGGTATATAAATCAGACACTGATTTCTCGCTAGGAATGAAACTTTATCTAAAGCTGAAGACACAGCGCGTGAAATGACTTGATAATGGAATATTAATGTCTTTATTTCAGTAGTGATGTAGATGCATGTATGGAAATACTGTAAAGAAAGCCCGTTTTCCCGTCGCTTGCCTCGTCCCCTCATATCACTCTTCGTCCGGGGATTTTTCGCTCTTTTATTATGATGTGTAAACACATCAGTCAAATATCTTCCATGTAATGACTATATAATTATGAATTTTGTTCCATGATAGTTGCACATGTGACCGCAATTTAAGAAAGATTAGAAACACACATAAATACGACACAGAAAATACAGGATACGATTCCATCACAGATCAGTATGAAAATTGACACTTCAATAACAAAGTTATATTTTGATTTAGGTCCATCGACCAATTTCAAACAGACACTCACTCTTAGGCCCTTTACCACAGAACCCCGAGTTTTAACGACGCTGAGGTAGAGGTCTTTTGAAAACATTGTGGGAAAAGTAGAAAAGGCTGTTAATCAACATTTTCTACTTTTTCCACAATGTTTCCTACCCTGGCAAAGAATGTCAGTTCATTTGTTCCACTTTCAGATTTGTCACCTGCAGATGCTTTCAATTTGAATGAGCCTAAATTTTATCAGTTGAAGTCTAAAGTCTACATTCAGGTCTGATTGAAGAACGACGTTTTCTATTTGTGCCGAATTACACAGCTTGCGAAGAAAATAAAAACCGATGGTTACCGAATTTTACCATTAGACTGCGCGATATACAGAATAGTTTTTTTTTTTTTAATCAAGCAGCAAAAACAAGACTATTGCGAGCTTAAATATCCCAATGTTACGAGTATAAAATTTTTCCCGACGAAGAAATTTTGCAATGTCGGACAGAGTTGATCAAAGATCAGACTGCACACTCTCAATTACCAATCAAAGGCTTTAGGTGATCATGATACTATATTGGTATTGTTTGACAGTGTAAATATATATTTCACTTGTCGGTATAGAACACAGGTTACAATAGACAATGCAATCATATATATATCCTGTTTGCAATGTGTATGAATTTTATTGATTCCATTGTAGTTATTTCATAGTGACATAATTTGTTCATTTAAGATTGAATTGTCAAGTAAAAACCCCTATGAGAACCATAATTATGGACTAATTGGTCCTTTCAGTCCTTTTCAAAAGGACCCGGGCGCTTTGACTTAATCTTGACCACACAATGCCGGGTTTAAATGACAGCCCGCCAGGGTAGCTCAGTGGTCAGCGTATCTGACTCGTGAACTGGTGGTTGCGAGTTCGATACCCGGATGAGGCAAGCTTTCTTTCCGGCGATTTTTCGCCTCTCACCTCTGATGCATGCGAGAAAAGTAGTCAGTGACTTGGAAAAAAATTTCAGTACTGTGTGCGGAAAACCAGGAAACACATGCGTAGGTGCACTGACCGCCGTGATATGACCTAAGCTGATAAAAACGGCGTGAAACACCAATACAGTCAACAAAACAAGTTTAACCCTTTCCAAAACAAGCCCTGGGTCCGTATTCACCAACCATTCTTAAAAACGTTCTTAGACTTATTCTTCAAGATTTTCCAAGTTTGAAAGTAACACAACTTCTGATTGGCTAAACCAAATAGTTTAGCCAATCAGAAGGTGTGTTACTTTCAAATTTGGAAAATTTTGGAGAACAAGACCAAGAATATTCTTAAGAATGGTTGGTGAATACGGACCCTGGTTTTCACATGTCTGCAGTACAAGTCTTTTGAAAACACTGCGGAAAAGGGAGAAATTGCTCGTAACGAGCAATTTCTCCTTTTCCCACAGTGTTTTCTACCCTTTTTGATAACTTTCTACCATTTTCATCAAATTTGAAATTGTCGTCTGCAAACTCTTTCAATTTGGACCAGTCCAAAATTTGTAGTTTGGGAAAGGGTTAAACGACATTGAGGAAGATTTTTTTTTTTTGAAAATCCTGTGGAAAAAAAGAAAATGCTGGTAATCAGCATTTTCTCCTTCTCCAGCAAGGTTCTCTACTCTTTCAAAGACAATTTCCACTACTTGAACCACATATAAGATGTTATTTGCAAATCCATTCGATTTGAACATGTCAAAAATTTTGAAAAATTGAGTTAATACTCATAGTATAAATCTCTCAGAAGATAGAGAACAGTGTAGATCCGAGATAAGACTTCAAGTTATTTGCAGCCTGATCTTGATATACAATCTATGCAAAGGAAACTGAAGATCTGACATATATATAACCCTTTACCAAATAATCCCAGGTTTTAACGTCCCCAGGAAAGAAGCCTTTTGAAAACATTGTGGGAAAAGGAGAAATTGCTGGGTAACCAGCAATTTCTCCATTTCTCACAATGTTTTCTGCCCTTCAAAAGAGAAGTTCAATCATTAGAGCCACATTTAATTTGTCGATTTAACTTGTCGTCTGCAAATGCTTTCATTTTGGACAAGTCCAAAATTTGTCGTTTGGTAAAGAGCTAAAGGATCACAGCCATCAGATAGCTTAGTTTACCTCCCTCAAAAGATTAAGTCTTATCCTGCTCAATAACTTTTGACATGTTGACCTGGATTGATACTTTATGCACATGAGTATCACGCCTTTTTTCACAGAGCATGGGAATCACATGAATTTTACACAAAGTGACATTTTTAGAGAGGAGGAGTTGGGTTAAAGATCGGGGAAGAAAATACAAAATTAAACAAGAAAGGGGTATGAATAAATGAAAATGTGCTAAAAAATTTTCTTGCAGCTACAACAGTAACCGAAACAACAGAAAGAATAACAACACTGTCACAGACCGTCGGAACGACACCTATACCAAGCTCGACGGCATTGACATCCACCACCCTCACCCCAGGAGCGACAACTGCAGCGCCCAGTGTTGTGTCCACCCTCCCCCCGGGAGCATCCACCACCCTCGCCCCAGGATCCACAACTGCAACGCCAAGTGTCGTGTCGACGTTCGCCACAGGAGCGGCCACTACCCTCGCCACAGGAGCCATAACTGCAGCGCCCGGTGTTGTGTCAACCCTCGCCCCAGGAGCACCTACTACCCTCGCCCCAGGAGCCACAACTGCAGCGCCGGGTGTTGTGTCGACCCTCGCCCCAGGAGCAAGGACTACCCTCGCCCCAGGAGGCACAACTGCAGTGCCCGGTGTTGCGTCGAGCCTCGCCCCAGGAGCACCTACCACCCTTGCCCCAGGAGCCACAACTGCAGCGCCCGGTGTTGTGTCCACCCTCGCCCCAGGAGCACCTACTACCCTCGCCACAGGAGCCACAACTGCAGCGCCCGGTGTTGTGTCGACCCTTGCACCAGGAGTAATAACTACCCTTGCCCCAGGAGTCACAACTGCAGTGCCCGGTGTTGTGTCGACCCTCGCCCCAGGAGCACCTACAACCCTCGCCCCAGGAGCTACAACTGCAGCTCCCGGAGAAACAACTACCACGCCCGGTTTTGTGTCGACCCTCGCCCCAGGAGCACCTACCACCCTCGCTCCTGGAGCCACAACTGCAACGCCCGGTTTTCTGTCCACCCTCGTCCAAGGAGCACCTACTACCCTCGCACCAGGAGCCACAACTGCTGCACCTGGTGTTGTGTCCACCTTTGCACCAGGAGCAGGCACTACCCTTGTCCGAGGAGCCACAACTGCAGCGCCTGGTGTTGTGTCGACCCTCGCACCAGGAGCACCCACCACCCTCGCCCCAGGAGCAACAACTGCAGCTCCCGGTGTTGTGTCGACCCTCGCACACGGAGCACCCACCACCCTCGCCCCAGGAGCAACAACTGCAGCGCCTGGTGTTGTGTCGACCCTCGCACCAGGAGCACCCACCACCCTCGCCCCAGGAGCAACAACTGCAGCTCCCGGTGTTGTGTCGACCCTCGCACCAGGAGCACCCACCACCCTCGCCCCAGGAGCAACAACTGCAGCTCCCGGTGTTGTGTCGACCCTCGCCCCAGGAGCACCTACAACACTCGCCCCAGGAGCTACAACTGCAGCGCCCAGTCTTGTGTCGACCCTTGCACCAGGAGCAAGCACTACCCTTGCCCCAGGAGCAACAACTGCAGCATCCGGTGTTTTGTCGACCCTTGCCCCAGGAGCACCTACCACCCTCGCCCCAGGAGCTACAACTGCAGCTCCCGGAGTTGTGTCGACCCTGGTCCCAGGAACACCTACCACCCTCGCACCAGGAGCCACAACAGCAGCGCCCGGTGTTGTGTCGACCCTCGCACCAGGAGCACCCACCACCCTTGCCCCTGGAGCAACAACTACAGTGCCCGGTGTTGTGTCCACCCTCGCACCAGGAGCACCCACCACCCTTGCCCCAGGAGCAACAACTGCAGCGCCCGGTGTTGTGTCGACCCTTGCACCAGGAGCAAGCACCTTCCTTGCCCCAGGAGCCACAACTGCAGCGCCTGGTGTTGTGTCGACTCTCGCCCCAGGAGCACCTACAACACTTGCCCCAGGAGCCACAACTGCAGCGCCCAGTGTTGTGTCCACCGTTGCACCAGAAGCAAGCACTTCTCTTGCCCCAGGAGCCACAACTGCAGCGCCCGGTGTTGTGTCGACCCTCGCCCCAGGAGCACCTACCACCCTCGCCCCAGGAGCCACAACTACAGCGCCCGGTGTTGTGTCCACCCTCGCCCCAGGAGCACCTACAACCCTCGCCCCAGGAGCCACAACTGCAGCGGCCGGAGTTGTGTCCACCCTCGCCCCAGGAGCACCTACTACCCTCGCCCCAGGAGCTACAACTGCAGCTCCCGGATTTGTGTCGACCATCGCCCCAGGAGCACCTACCACCCTTGCCCCAGGAGCTACAACTGCAGCTCCCGTAGTTGTGTCGACCCTCGCCCCAGGAGCACCTACCACCCTCGCACCAGGAGCCACAACGGTAGCGCCCGGTGTTGTGTCGACCCTCGCACCAGGAGCAACAACTGCCGCGCCCGGTGTTGTGTCGACCCTTGCACCAGGAGCAAGCACTTCCCTTGCCCCAGGAGCCACAACTGCAGGGCCCAGTGTTGTGTCGACCCTCGCCCCAGGAGCACCTACAACACTCGCACCAGGAGCCACAACTGCAGCGCCCAGTCTTTTGTCGACCCTTGCACCAGGAGCAAGCACGACCCTTGCCCCTGGAGCCACAACTGCAGCGCCAGGTGTTGTGTCGACCCTCGCCCCAGGAGCACTTACCACCCTCGCTCCAGGAGCAACAACTGCAGGGCCCGGTGTTGTGTCGACCCTCGCCCCAGGAGCACCTACAACACTCGCACCAGGAGCCACAACTGCAGCGCCCAGTCTTTTGTCGACCCTTGCACCAGGAGCAAGCACGACCCTTGCCCCTGGAGCCACAACTGCAGCGCCAGGTGTTGTGTCGACCCTCGCCCCAGGAGCACTTACCACCCTCGCTCCAGGAGCAACAACTACAGCTCCCGGAGTTGTGTCGACCCTCGCCCCAGGAGCACCTACCACCCTCGCCCCAGGAGCTACAACTGCAGCTCCCGGAGTTGTGTCGACCCTCGCTCCAGGAGCACCTACCACCCTCGCCCCAGGAGCCACAACTGCAGCTCCCGGTGTTGTGTCAACCCTTGCACCAGGAGCAAGCACTACCCTTGCCCCAGGAGCCACAACTGCAGCGCCCGGTGTTGTGTCGACCCTTGCCCCAGGAGCACCTACCACCCTCGCCCCTGTAGCTACAACTTCAGCTCCCGGAGTTGTGTCGACCCTCGCCCCAGGAGCACCTACCACCCTCGCCCCAGGAGCCACAACTGCAGCTCCCGGTGTTGTGTCAACCCTTGCACCAGGAGCAAGCACTACCCTTGCCCCAGGAGCCACAACTGCAGCGCCCGGTGTTGTGTCGACCCTTGCCCCAGGAGCACCTACCACCCTCGCCCCTGTAGCTACAACTTCAGCTCCCGGAGTTGTGTCGACCCTCGCCCCAGGAGCACCTACCACCCTCGCCCCAGGAGCTACAACTGCAGCTCCCGGAGTTGTGTCGACCCTCGCTCCAGGAGCACCTACCACCCTCGCCCCAGGAGCCACAACTGCAGCTCCCGGTATTGTGTCAACCCTTGCACCAGGAGCAAGCACTACCCTTGCCCCAGGAGCCACAACTGCAGCGCCCGGTGTTGTGTCGACCCTTGCCCCAGGAGCACCTACCACCCTCGCCCCTGTAGCTACAACTTCAGCTCCCGGAATTGTGTCGACCCTCGCCCCAGGAGCACCTACCACCCTCGCCCCAGGAGCTACAACTGCAGCTCCCGGTGTTGTGTCAACCCTTGCACCAGGAGCAAGCACTACCCTTGCCCCAGGAGCCACAACTGCAGCGCCCGGTGTTGTGTCGACCCTTGCCCCAGGAGCACCTACCACCCTCGCCCCTGTAGCTACAACTTCAGCTCCCGGAGTTGTGTCGACCCTCGCCCCAGGAGCACCTACCACCCTCGCCCCAGGAGCCACAACTGCAGCGGCCGGAGTTGTGTCCACCCTCGCCCCAGGAGCACCTACTACCCTCGCCCCAGGAGCCACAACTGCAGCGCCCAGTCCTGTGTCGACCCTTGCACCAGGAGCAAGCACTTCTCTTGCCCAAGGAGCCACTACTGCAGCGCCTGGTGTTGTGTCGACCGTCGCCCCAGGAGCACCTACCACCCTCGCCCCAGGAGCTACAACTGCAGCTCCCGGAGTTGTGTCGACCCTCACCCCAGGAGCACCCACCACCCTTGCCCCAGGAGCAACAACTGCAGCTCCCGGTGTTGTGTCGACCCTCGCACCAGGAGTACCCACCACCCTTGCCCCAGGAGCCACAACTGTAGCGCCCAGTCCTGTGTCGACCCTTGCACCAGGAGCAAGCACTTCTTTTGCCCAAGGAGCCACAACTGCAGCGCCTGGTGTTGTGTCTACCGCCGCCCCAGGAGCACCTACCACCCTCGCCCCAGGAGCTCCAACTGCAGCTCCCGGAGTTGTGTCGACCCTCACCTCAGGAGCACCCACCACCCTTGCCCCAGGAGCAACAACTGCAGCTCCCGGTGTTGTGTCGACCCTCGCACCAGGAGTACCCACCACCCTTGCCCCAGGAGCCACAACTGTAGCGCCCGGTGTTTTGTCGACCCTTGCACCAGGAGCAAGCACCTCCCTTGCCCCAGGAGCAACAACTGCAGCGCCTGGTTTTGTTTCGACCCTCGCCCCAGGAGCACCTACAACACTCGCCCCAGGAGCCACAACTGCAGCGCCCAGTGTTGTGTCGACCCTCGCACCAGGAGCACCGACCACCCTCGCCCCAGGAGCTACAACTGCAGCTCCCGGAGTTGTGTCGACCCTCGCCTCAGGAGCACCTACCACCCTCGCCCCAGGAGCCACAACTGCAGCACCCGGTGTTGTGTCAACCCTTACACCAGGAGCAAGCACTACCCTTGTCCCAGGAGCGACAACTGCAGCGCCCGGTGTTGTGTCCACCGTCGCCCCAGGAGCACCTACAACACTCGTCCCAGGAGCAACAACTGCACCGCCCAGTCTTGTGTCGACCCTCGCACCAGGAGCAAGCACGACCCTTGCCCCTGGAGCCACAACTGCAGCGCCAGGTGTTGTGTCGACCCTCGCCCCAGGAGCACTTACCACCCTCGCTCCAGGAGCAACATCTGCAGCTCCCGGAGTTGTGTCGACCCTCGCCCCAGGAGCACCTACCACCCTCGCCCCAGGAGCTACAACTGCAGCGCCCGGAGTTGTGTCGACCCTCGTTCCAGGAGCACCTACCACCCTCGCCCCAGGAGCCACAACTGCAGCTCCCGGTGTTGTGTCAACCCTTGCACCAGGAGCAAGCACTACCCTTGCCCCAGGAGCCACAACTGCAGCGCCCGGTGTTGTGTCGACCCTCGCACCAGGAGCACCCACCACCCTTGCCCCAGGAGCAACAACTGCAGCGCCCGGTGTTGTGTCGACCCTCGCACCAGGAGTACCCACCACCCTTGCCCCAGGAGCCACAACTGCAGCGCCCGGTGTTTTGTCGACCCTTGCACCAGGAGCAAGCACCTCCCTTGCCCCAGGAGCAACAACTGCAGCGCCTGGTTTTGTTTCGACCCTTGCCCCAGGAGCACCTACAACACTCGCACCAGGAGCCACAACTGCAGCGCCCAGTGTTGTGTCGACCCTCGCACCAGGAGCACCGACCACCCTCGCCCCAGGAGCTTCAACTGCAGCTCCCGGAGTTGTGTCGACCCTCGCCTCAGGAGCACCTACCACCCTCGCCCCAGGAGCCACAACTGCAGCACCCGGTGTTGTGTCAACCCTTGCACCAGGAGCAAGCACTACCCTTGTCCCAGGAGCCACAACTGCAGCGCCCGGTGTTGTGTCCACCCTCGCCCCAGGAGCACCTAAAAACACTCGTCCCAGGAGCTACAACTGCACCGCCCAGTCTTGTGTCGACCCTCGCACCAGGAGCAAGCACTACCCTTGCCCCAGGAGCCACAACTGCAGCTCCCGGAGTTGTGTCGACCCTCGCCCCAGGAGCACCTACCACCCTCGCCCCAGGAGCTACAACTGCAGCTGCCGGAGTTGTGTCGACCCTCGCTCCAGGAGCACCTACCACCCTCGCACCAGAAACCACAACAGTAGCGCCCGGTGTTGTGTCGACCCTCGGACCAGGAGCACCCACCACCCTCGCCCCAGGAGTCACAACTGCAGCGCCCGGTGTTGTGTCGACCCTTGCATCAGGAGCAAGCACTTCCCTAGCCCCAGGAGCCACAACTGCAAGCGCCTGGTATTGTGTCGACCGTCGCCCCAGGAGCACCTACCACCCTCGCCCCAGGAGCTACAACTGCAGCTCCCGGAGTTGTGTCGACCCTTGCTCCAGGAGCACCAACCACCCTCGCACCAGAAACCACAACAGTAGCGCCCGGTGTTGTGTCGACCCTCGGACCAGGAGCACCCACCACCCTCGCCCCAGGAGTCACAACTGCAGCGCCCGGTGTTGTGTCGACCCTTGCATCAGGAGCAAGCACTTCCCTAGCCCCAGGAGCCACAACTGCAGCGCCTGGTATTGTGTCGACCGTCGCCCCAGGAGCACCTACCACCCTCGCCCCAGGAGCTACAACTGCAGCTCCCGGCGTTGTGTCTACCCTCGCTCCAGGAGCACCTACCACCCTCGCACCAGGAGCCACAACAGTAGCGCCTGGTGTTGTGTCGACTCTCGCACCTGGAGCACCCACCACCCTAGCCCTAGGAGCAACAACTGCAGCGCCTGGTGTTGTGTCGACCCTTCCATCAGGAGCAAGCACTACCCTTGCCCCAGGAACCACAACTTCAGCGCCTGGTATTGTGTCGACCCTCGCCCCAGGAGCACCTACAACACTTGCCCCAGGAGCCACAACTGCAGCGCCCAGTCTTGTGTCGACCCTTGCACCAGGAGCAAGCACTACCCTTGGCCCAAGAGCCACAACTGCAGCTCCCGGAGTTGTGTCGACCATCGCGCCAGGAGCACCTACCACCCTCGCCCCAGGAGCTACAACTGCAGCTCCGGGATTTGTGTCGACCCTCGCCCCAGGAGCACCTACCACCCTCGCCCCAGGAGCTACAACTGCAGCTCCCGGAGTTGTGTCGACCCTCGCACCAGGAGCACCTACTACCCTCGCCCCAGGAGCCACAACTGCAGCGCCAAGTGTTGTGTCCACCCTTGCCCCAGGAGCAACTACTACCCTCGCCCCAGGAGTTACAACAGCAGCGCCCGGTGTTGTGTCTACCATTGCACCAGGAGGAAGCACTACCCTTGCCCCAGGAGCCACAACTGCAGCGCCCGGTGTTGTATCGACGCTTGCCCCAGGAGCACCTACCACCCTCGCCCCAGGACCTACAACTGCAGCTCCCGGAGTTGTGTCGACCCTCGGCCCAGGAGCTTTTACCACCCTCGCCCCAGGAACTACACCTGTAGCTACCGGAGTTGTGTCGACCCTCGCCCCAGGAGCACCTACAATCCTCGCACCAGGAGCCACAACAGTAGCGCCCGGTGTTGTGTCGACCGTCGCACCAGGAACACCCACCACCCTCGCCCAAGGAGCAACAACTGCAGCGGCCGGTGTTGTGTCGACCCTTGCATCAGGAGCAAGCACTTCCCTTGCCCCAGGAGCCACAAGTGCAGCTCCTGGTATTGTGTCGACCCTCGCCCCAGGAGCACCTACCACCCTCGCCCCAGGAGCCACAACTGCAGGGCCCGGTGTTGTTTCGACCCTCGCCCCAGGAGCACCTACAACACTCGCCCCAGGAACCACAACTGCAGCGCCCAGTCTTTTCTCGACCCTTGCACCAGGAGCAAGCACGACCCTTGCCCCTGGTATCACAACTGCAGCGCCAGGTGTTGTGTCGACCCTCGCCCCAGGAGTACCTACCACCCTCGCTCCAGGAGCAACAACTGCAGCTCCCGGTGTTGTGTCGACACTCGCCCCAGGAGCACCTACCACCCTCGCCCCAGGAGCTACAACTGCAGCTCCCGGAGTTGTGTCGACACTCGCCCCAGGAGCACCTACCACACTCGCCCATGGAGCTACAACTGCAGCTCCCGGAGTTGTATCGACCCTCTCCCCAGGAGCACCTACCACCCTCGCACCAGGAGCCACAACGGTAGCGCCCGGTGTTGTATCGACCCTCGCACCAGGAGCATCCACCACACTAGCCCCAGGAACAACAACTTCAGCGCCCTTTGTTGTGTCGACCCTTCCACCAGGAGCAAGCACTTCTCTTGCCCCAGGAGCCACAACTGCAGCGCCTGGTATTGTGTCGACCCTCGCCCCAGGAGCACCTACAACACTTGCCCCAGGAGCACAACTGCAGCGCCCAGTCTTGTGTCGACCCTTGCACCAGGAGCAAGCACTACCCTTGCCCCAGGAGCCACAACTGCAGCTCCCGGAGTTGTGTCGACCATCGCCCCAGGAGCACCTACCACCCCTCGCCCCAGGAGCTACAACTGCAGCTCCGGGAGTTGTGTCGACCATCGCCCCAGGAGCAACTACCACCCTCGCCCCAGGAGCTACAACTGCAGCTCCCGGAGTTGTGTCGACCCTCGCTCCAGGAGCACCGACCACCCTCGCCCCAGGAGCCACAACTGCAACGCCAAGTGTTGTGTCCACCCTTGCCCCAGGAGCAACTACTACCCTCGCCCCAGGAGCTACAACAGCAGCGCCCGGTGTTGTGTCCACCATTGCACCAGGAGCAAGCACTACCCTTGCCCCAGAGCCACAACTGCAGCGCCCGGATTTGTGTCGGACCCCTTGGACCAGGAGCACCTACCACCCTCGCCCCAGGAGCTACAACTGCAGCTCCCGGAGTTTGTGTCGACCCTCGCCCCAGGAGCTTTTACCACCCTCGCCCAGGAGCTACAACTGCAGCTCCCGGAGTTCTGTCGACCCTCGCCCCAGGAGCACCTACCACCCTCGCACCAGGAGCCACAACCGTAGCGCCCGGGGTTGTGTCGACCTTTCGCACCAGGAGCACCCACCACCCTCGCCCCAGGAGCAACAACTGCAGCGCCCGGTGTTGTGTCCGACCGTTGCATCAGGAGCAAGCACTTCCCTTGCCCCAGGAGCCACAACTGCAGCGCCTGGTATTGTGTCGACCGTCGCGCCAGGAGGACCTACCACCCTCGCCCCAGGAGCTACAACTGCAGCTCCCGGTGTTGTGTCAACCCTCGCTCCAGGAGCACCTACCAGCCTCTCCCCAGGATCTACAACTGCAGCTCCCGGAGTTGTGTCGACCCTCGCCCCAGGAGCACCTACCACCCTCGCCCCACTAGCTACAACTGCAGCTCCCGGAGTTGTTTCGACCCTCGCTCCAGGAGCACCTACCACCCTCGCACCAGGAGCCACAACAGTAGCGCCCGGTGTTGTGTCGACCCTTGCACCTGGAGCACCCACCACCCTACCCCAAGGAGCAACAACTGCAGCGCCTGGTGTTGTGTCGACCCTTCCATCAGGAGCAAGAACTTCCCTTGCCCCAGGAACCACAACTGCAGCGCCTGGTATTGTGTCGACCCTCGCCCCAGGAGCACCTACAACACTTGCCCCAGGAGCCACAACTGCAGCGCCCAGTCTTGTGTCGACCCTTGCATCAGGAGCAAGCACTACCCTTGCCCCAGGAGCCACAACTGCAGCTCCCGGAGTTATGTCGACCATGGCCCCAGGAGCACCTACCACCCTCGCCCCAGGAGCTACAACTGCAGCTCCGGGAGTTGTGTCGACCATCGCCCCAGGAGCAACTACCACCCTCGCCCCAGGAGCTACAACTGCAGCTCCCGGAGTTGTGTCGACCCTCGCTCCAGGAGCACCTACCACCCTCGCCCCAGGAGCCACAACTGCAACGCCAAGTGTTGTGTCCACCCTTGCCCCAGGAGCAACTACTACCCTCGCCCCAGGAGCTACAACAGCAGCGCCCGGTGTTGTGTCCACCATTGCACCAGGAGCAAGCAGTACTCTTGCCCCAGGAGCCACAACTGCAGCGCCCGGATTTGTGTCGACCCTTGGACCAGGAGCACCTACCACCCTCGCCCCAGGAGCTACAACTGCAGCTCCCGGAGTTGTGTCGACCCTCGCCCCAGGAGCTTTTACCACCCTCGCCCCAGGAGCTACAACTGCAGCTCCCGGAGTTCTGTCGACCCTCGCCCCAGGAGCACCTACCACCCTCGCACCAGGAGCCACAACAGTAGCGCCCGGGGTTGTGTCGACCTTCGCACCAGGAGCACCCACCACCCTCGCCCCAGGAGCAACAACTGCAGTGCCCGGTGTTGTGTCGACATTTGCATCAGGAGCAAGCACTTCCCTTGCCCCAGGAGCCACAACTGCAGCGCCTGGTATTGTGTCGACCGTCGCCCCAGGAGGACCTACCACACTCGCCCCAGGAGCTACAACTGCAGCTCCCGGAGTTGTGTCAACCCTTGCTCCAGGAGCACCTACCAGCCTCTCCCCAGGATCTACAACTGCAGCTCCCGGAGTTGTGTCGACCCTCGCTCCAGGAGCACCTACCACCCTCGCCCCAGGAGCTACAACTCTAGCACCCGGAGTTGTGTCGACCCTGGCCCCAGAAACACCTACCACCCTCGCACCAGGACCCACAACAGTGTCTCCCGGTGTTGTGTCGACCCTTGCACCGGGAGCACCCACCACCCTCGCCCCAGGAGGAACAAGTGCCGCGCCCGGTGTTGTGTCGACCCTTGCACCAGGAGCAAGCACTTTCCTTGCCCCAGGAGCCACAACTGCAGGACCCGGTGTTGTGTCGACCCTCGCACCAGGAGCACCTACAACACTCGCCCCAGGAGCCACAACTGCAGCGCCCAGTCTTTTGTCGACCCTTGCACCAGGAGTAAGCACGACCCTTGCCCCTGGAACCACAACTGCAGCGCCAGGTGTTGTGTCGACCCTCGCCCCAGGAGTAACTACCACCCTCGCTCCAGGAGCAACAACTGCAGCTCCCGGAGTTGTGTCGACCCTCGCCCCAGGAGCACCTACCACCCTCGCCCCAGGAGCTACAACTGCAGCTCCCGGAGTTGTGTCGACCCTCGCTCCAGGAGCACCTACCACACTCGCCCCAGGAGCCACAACTGCAGCGCCCGGTGTTGTGTCAACCCTTGCACCAGGAGCAAGCACTACCCTTGCCCCAGGAGCCACAACTGCAGCGCCCGGTGTTGTGTCGACCCTTGCCCCAGGAGCACCTACCACCCTCGCCCCAGCAGCTACAACTTCAGCTCCCGGACTTGTGTCGACCCTCGCCCCAGGAGCACCTACCACCCTCGCCCCAGGAGCTACAACTGCAGCTTCCGGAGTTGTGTCGACAATCGCCCCAGGAGCACCTACCACACTCGCCCCAGGAGCTACAACTGCAGCTCCCGGAGTTCTGTCGACCCTCGCCCCAGGAGCACCTACCACCCTCGCACCAGGAGCGACAACGGTAGCGCCCGGTGTTGTATCGACCCTCGCACCAGGAGCACCTACCACCCTCACCCAAGGAGCAACAACTGCAGCGCCCGGTGTTGTGTCGACCCTTCCACCAGGAGCAAGCACTTCCCTTGCCCCAGGAGCCACAACTGCAGTGCCCGGTGTTGTGTCCACCCTCGCCCCAGGAGCACCTACAACACTCGCCCCAGGAGCAACAACTGGACCGCCCAGTCTTGTGACGACCCTCGCACCAGGAGCAAGCACTGCCCTTGCCCCAGGAGCCACAACTGCAGCTCCCGGTGTTGTGTCGACCCTCGCCCAAGGAGCACTTACTACCCTCGCCCCAGGAGCTACAACTGCAGCTCCCGTAGTTGTGTCGACCCTCGCACCAGGAGCACCCACCACCCTCGCCCCAGGAGCAACAACTTCAGCGCCAGGTGTTGTGTCGACCCTTCCACCAGGAGCAAGCACTTCCCTTGCCCCAGGAGCCACAACTGCAGCGCCCGGTGTTGTGTCCACCCTCGCCCCAGGAGCACCTACAACACTCGCCCCAGGAGCAACAACTGGACCGCCCAGTCTTGTGTCGACCCTCGCACCAGGAGCAAGCACTACCCTTGCCCCAGGAGCCACAACAGCAGCACCCGGTGTTGTGTCGACCCTCGCCCCAGGAGCACTTACCACCGTCGCCCCAGGAGCTACAACTGCAGCTGCCGGAGTTGTGTCGACCCTCGCACCAGGAGCACCCACCACCCTCGCCCCAGGAGCAACAACTGCAGCGCCCGGTGTTGTGTCGACACTTGCATCAGGAGTAAGCACTTCCCTTGCCCCAGGAGCCACAACTGCAGCGCCTGGTATTGTGTCGACCCTCGCACCAGGAGCACCTACCACCCTCGCCCCAGGAGCTACAACTGCAGCTCCCGGAGTTGTTTCGACTCTCGCTCCAGGAGCACCTACCACCCTCGCACCAGGAACCACAACAGTAGCGCCAGTTGTTGTGTCGACTCTCGTCCCTGGAGCACCCACCACCCTAGCCCCAGGTGCAACAACTGCAGCGCCCGGTGTTGTGTCGACCCTTGCATCAGGAGCAAGCACTACCCTTGCCCCAGGAGCCACAACTGCAGCTCCCGGAGTTGTGTCGACCATCGCCCCAGGAACACCTACCACCCTCGCACCAGGAGCTACTACTGCAGCTCCGGGAGTTGTGTCGACCCTCGCCCCAGGAGCAACTACCACCCTCGCCCCAGGAGCTACAACTGCAGCTCCCGGAGTTGTGTCGACCCTCGCTCCAGGAGCACCTACCACCCTCGCCCCAGGAGCCACAACTGCAACGCCAAGTGTTGTGTCCACCCTTGCCCCAGGAGCAACTACTACCCTTGCCCCAGGAGCTACAACAGCAGCGCCCGGTGTTGTGTCCACCATTGCACCAGGAGCAAGCACTACCCTTGCCCCAGGAGCCACAACTGCAGCGCCCGGTTTTGTGTCGACCCTTGCCCCAGGAGCACCTACCACCCTCGCCCCAGGAGCTACAACTGCAGCTCCCGGAGTTGTGTCGACCCTCGCCCCAGGAGCTTTTACCACCCTCGCCCCAGGAGCTACACCTGCAGCTCCCGGAGTTGTGTCGACCCTCGCCCCAGGAGCACCTACCACCCTCGCACCAGGAGCTACAACAGTGGCGCCCGGGGTTGTGTCGACCCTCGCACCAGGAGCACCCACCACCCTCGCCCCAGGAGCAACAACTGCAGCGCCCGGTGTTGTGTCGACCCTTGCATCGGGAGCAAGCACTTCCCTTGCCCCAGGAGCCACAACTGCAGCGCCTGGTATTGTGTCGACCCTCGCCCCAGGAGCACCTACCACACTCGCCCCAGGAGCTACAACCGCAGCTCCCGGAGTTGTGTCGACCCTCGCTCCAGGAGCACCTACCACCCTCGCCCCAGGAGCCACAACAGTAGCGCCTGGTGTTGTATCGACCCTCGCACCTGGAGCACCCACCACCCTAGCCCTAGGAGCAACAACTGCAGCTCCCGGTGTTGTGTCGACCCTTGCATCAGGAGCAAGCACTTCCCTTGCCCCAGGAACCACAACTGCAGCGCCTGGTATTGTGTCGACCCTCGCCCCAGGAGCACCTGCAACACTTGCCCCAGGAGCCACAACTGCAGCGCCCAGTCTTTTGTCGACCCTTGCACCAGGTGCAAGCACTACCCTTGCCCCAGGAGCCACAACTGCAGCTCCCGGAGTTGTGTCGACCATCGCCCCAGGAGCACCTACCACCCTCGCCCCAGGAGCTACAACTGCAGCTCCCGGAGTTGTGTCGACTCTCGCCCCAGGAGCACCTACCACCCTCGTCCCAGGAATTACAACTGCAGCTCCCGGAGTTGTGTCGACCCTAGCTCCAGGAGCACCTACCACCCTCGCCCCAGGAGCCACAACTGCAACACTAAGTGTTGTGTCCACCCTTGCCCCAGGAGCACCTACTACCCTCGCCCCAGGAGCTACAACAGCAGCGCCCGGTGTTGTGTCCACCATTGCACCAGGAGCAAGCAGTACCCTTGCCCAAGGAGCCACGACTGCAGCGCCCGGTGTTGTGTCGACCCTTGCACCAGGAGCACCTACCACCCTTGCCCCAGGAGCTACAACTGCAGCTCCCGGAGTTCTGTCGACTCCCGCCCCAGGAGCACCTACCACCCTCGCCCCAGGAGCTACAACTGCAGCTCCGGAAGTTGTGTCGACCCTCGCCCCAGGAGCACCTACCACCCTCGCCCCAGGAGCTACAACTGCAGCTCCGGGAGTTGTGTCGACCCTCGCCCCAGGAGCACCTACCACCCTCGCCCCAGGAGCTACAACTGCAGCTCCGGGAGTTGTGTCGACCCTCGCCCCAGGAGCACCTACTACCCTCGCCCCAGGAGCTACAACGGCAGCTCCCGGAGTTGTGTCGACCCTCGCCCCAGGAGCACCTACCACCCTCGTCCCAGGAGCTACAAATGCAGTTCCTGGAGTTGTGTCGACCCTCGCTCCAGGAGCACCTACCACCCTCGCACCAGGAGCCACAACAGTAGCGCCCGGTGTTGTGTCGACGCTCGCACCAGGAGCACCCACCACCCTCGCCCCAGGAGCAACAACTGCAGCGCCCGGTGTTGTGTCGACCCTTGCACCAGGAGCAAGCACTTCCCTTGCCCCAAGAGCAACAACTGCAGCGCCCGGTGTTGTGTCGACCCTTGCCCCAGGAGCACCTACCACCCTTGCCCCAGGAGCTACAACTGCAGCTCCCGGAGTTGTTTCGACCCTCGCCCCAGGAGCACCTACCACCCTTGCCCCAGGAGCTACAACTGCAGCTCCCGGAGTTGTTTCGACCCTTGCCCCAGGAGCACCTACCACCCTCGAACCAGTAGCCACAACAGCAACTCCCGGTGTTGTGTCTACCCTCGCACCAGGAGCACCCACCACCCTCGCCGCAGGAGCAACAACTGCAGGGCCCGGTGTTGTGTCGACCCTTGCACCAGGAGCAAGCACTTCCCTTGCCCCTGGAGCCACAACTGCAGCGCCCGGTCTTGTGTCGACCCTCGCCTCAGGAGCACCTACTACCCTTGCTCCAGGAGCCACAACTGCAGCGCCCGGTGTTGTGTCCACCCTTGCCCCAGGAGCAGCTACTACCCTCGCCCCAGGAGCCACAACTGCAGTGCCCGGTTTTGTGTCGACCCTCGCGCCAGGAGCAAGCACTACCCTCGCACCTGGAGCCACAACTGCAGCGCACGGTGTTGTGTCGACCCTCGCACCAGGAGCAAGCACTACCCTTGCCCCTGGAGCCACAACTTCAGCACCCGGTATTGTGTCGACCCTCGCTCCAGGAGCACCCACCACCCTCGCACCAGGAGCCACAACCGCAGCGCCAGGTTTTGTGTCGACCCTCGCCCCAGGAGCACCCACCACCCTCGCCCCAGGAGCCACAACTGCAGCGCCTGGTGTTTTGTCGACTTTCGCCCCAGGACCTCCCACCACACTTGCCCCAGGAGCCACAACTGCAGCGCCTGGTGTCGTGTCAACCTTCGCCCCAGGAGCACCCACCACCCTCGCCTCAGGAGTCACAACTGCAGCGCCTGGTGTTTTGTCGACTTTCGCCCCAGGACCTCTCACCACACTTGCCCCAGGAGCCACAACTGCAGCGCCGGGTGTCGTGTCAACCTTCTCCCCAGGAGCACCCACCACCCTCGCCTCAGGAGTCACAACTGGAGCGCCTGGTGTCGTGTCAACCCTCGCCCAAGGAGCACCCACCATCCTCGCCTCAGGAGTCACAACTGGAGCGCCTGGTGTCGTCTCGACCCTCGCCCCAGGAGCACCTGCTACCCTCGTCCCAGGAGCCACATCTGCAGCGCCCAGTGTTTTGTCGACCCTTGCCCCAGGAGCCACAACTGCAGGGCCTGGTGTTGTGTCGACCCTCACCCCAGGAGCACCTACTACCCTCGCCCCAGGAGCCACAACTGCAGCACCCAGTGTTGTGTCGACCTTCGCCCCAGGAGCACCCTCCTCCCTCGCCCCAGGATCAACAACATCGATTTCAAGTGTGATAGTCTCATCATCTTTATCTGTTTCAACAATTTGTACAGAAACTGATGTAATGGAAAATCCTGCACTCGTGCCTTTAGATGATGTAGTGTCTCTTTTGCCCTTTGGTGCTGATATTTCTAATTTAACAGGTAAGTTTTATTTAATTGTCTTGGGCAACATTTTATATCGATGTTGTTAACTTTTCTTGCTAACATTGTCGATTTATTCTTTGCCTTAAGAAGAAGTCTTTGTCAAATGAAAACATATACTGGCAAAGTGTGCTATCTAAATACAGAGTTCTTGCACCGTTGATCAGTATTTACGTTATATTTATTCTGATCATGATCTACTCCCTACTTTTTAAAGCTTTTTTAAAGGTACTGTCACTTATAGCAGGAAATAAATGCTAGTCCGTCACTCCTCTTTATTTATGAGCCATGCGCTTTGAAAAAGGGAGTTTAATGCATCTGCAAAAAGTAAATATCCATATCGAAACATTTTGCACTTAGTAAATTTCCTCTATTTTAAAAAACATTCTACATCATAATTAAGCCGGTTGTTAGACAAGGGGATCTAATGGATCCATAAATTATGTTTATTGTTTATTCAAGTCTCATTCAAATACAACTATTTTTCATAAAATTGCATAAAACAAATTAACAGAGTGTTTGACCATTCTAAAAAAGAGACTATACTAATATCAGTTTCAATCGTATCGAAAAAGTTTGATCAGTCTATTTACACACACGCACGCACGCACGCATCCCATGCTACATTCACGTACAGACAAACGCACGCACGCATCCCATGCTACATTCACGTACAGACAAACGCACAAAGAATGATGCCAATCGTTGTTACATGCAAATAAAAAAAAAAAAATCCTAACATCAATAGAAATGTAAAGTGCTCAGAGAGGCAGTTCTACATGTATTGATAATCAAAGAATCATGGCGTTGACGCCTACTAAGATTAGCATTATTCCCATGCTTGCTAAGCATACACACCTCATGAAAATTAAAAATATAATGATAATAATGATAATATTGTCAATAAGTGCGAGTGAAATAAAGGAGACAAACGAACAAACTAATTATTTACACATGGTAAGACGATGTTAACGTAAAATATTAAAGCAAGTTTTGGCGGATATCCTTATGAAACGTGGATTGGAAAACAGTTGTATCAATTTTCCCCTCTGAGGTAGTAATACAAAATTCAGACAAACTTCTAGCGCTTTACTGAATAGCTCCTGTCTAAAGTCGTGATAAATATGGCAGTGAAGAAGAACGTGACATCCATCCTCCACCTCATTGCAAAGTATACATTTTCTGTCCGAAACATTTAGGTTATAATAGCGGCCAGTTTCAATTTTTAAAGGTACCACACCACATCTTAACTTGCTAAAAGCAGATCTATGACAAAAAGGTAAAATCATGTTATGTACAGTGATGCTCAACTTCAAAGGTCGATTTAACTCTTTACCAAACGACAACATTTTGGACATTTCCAAATTGAAAGCATTTGCAGACGACAAAATAAATGTGCCTCAAAAACTGAAATTTGTGTTGGGAAAGGTAGAAAAACATTGTGCGAAAAGGAGAAAATGCTGGTTACCAGCATTTTCTCCTTTTCCCACAATGTTTTTAAAAAAAGCTTCTTCCCCAGGGTCATTAAAGGTCGGGATTGTGTGGTAAAGGGTTAAACAATGACCAGAACCTTAATTTCGTTTACCATTAACTCTAGTAGTACTTAGAGAGTTTCCAAATCTCTATGAACTCAGGCATGAGTTTGGCTTTATGTGATGATCTGCTAAGTATAAATGCATAATGGAGATGCTTGAAACCCTCTTTTTCCAGGGCGTCGAGTAATATGCTACAGAATTGAGCCATGCTTTATGAAAAGGGGACTAAATGCTTCCTCGAAAAGTATCGACTCGGGTCAGCCTGCGCAGTCCGCACAGGCTGACCTGGGCCAAAACCTTTCGCTATATGTCAATTTCCTGCATGTCGACGGTCCAGTCTAGCTCATAATTAAATCGTTTTTTTTTTTTTTTTTCTTTTTTTTAAGTAGCTATTATGGCTTGCCTTGTATAATGTATCACGGAGATGCATTAAACCCCCTTTTGCCAGAGCGATCCTTCATCCTAATATCAAATATTCAGGGTAGCCCACAAACTAATGAGCCACGCTCTGTGAAAAGGGAGCTTAATGCATCTCCTTAATGCATCACACCAAGCAAGTCATCACATAATTAGGGAACCATAAAAATCATTACGTGTTAATAACCGACTTTATCATGAGGTAAACAGGTCCTTTCATATAAAGAAAATTGACCGATAGCGAAAAGTTTCGGCCCAGGTCAGCCTGCGCGGAGGCTGCGCAGGCTGACCTGTGTCGATACTTTTTCGCAGATGCATTAAGCCCCCTTTTCACAGAGCATGGCTCGAACGAAAAGTCCGACTGACTTGCTACAAAATCTGTTTTTACCTGCCATCAGTTAACTCATTGTCTGCCTCAAGCGACTTTTTGAAAACATATTGACTAAACGAGAAATCGTTCGTGACGAGCAGTCATCTTATGTCACTATGTCACGATGCTTTAACTTGCAGTCATGTATTAATCATCAAGTTCTTGTCATTAGGTTAATTTTGTTAAAGATTTGTCCCTCGGATTTTCAAAGCTCACGGCGTTTTTGTACATGTATGTGTATTATTGTATCAGGATATATCACAGAAAATGGAACAGAGTAGATTGGAGATCAGACTGCATGACCTCATGAGTCTAATCTTTACCTATACTTTCTGCAAAAATCGACTGGAATAGCCTTATGCTCGAGTCGTGTCTGTCAAATAATTTAGTGCTTGTAAATACTACAGTCAGTAAAAAGACATACAAACTTCAAGCTTTTAAGACAAGATAGCTAATAGAAAATCGCGGGGGGGGGGGTCAGAATTCAAGATTAGACTGTCCGTTTTGTGCAGCCACCTCTTAACCCTTTACTACGCAATCCAGACTTTTAACGACCTTGAGGAAGAAGTCTTTTGGAAACATCGTGGGAAAAGGAGAAAATGCTGGTTACCAGCATTTTCTCCTTTTCCCACGTCATTTTGGCCACACTTAATTTGTCGTCTGCAACAGCTTTGAATTTGGAGCAGTCTAAAATTTGTCGTTTGGTAAAGAGTTAACCTCTCTGTCCGTAATAGTGATTCGAGAAGTACCTGTTAAATAAGTGCTTTCAACACTATTAGTACAAAGACCAAATTATTCCTGTTTCATGTTTATTCCCAAGATATCATAGAAAACCGGACAGTCCGTCTATAGGCCTATGCAAGACCCGGGGCCGTATTCACTAACCATTCTTTAGAACAGCCTTTGTCTTATTCTCCAAGAAAGACCAGGGACCGTATTCACATACCATTCTTAAGAACAGCCTTTGTCTTATCCTCCAAGATTTTCTAAATTTGAAAGTAACACAGCTCCTGATTGGCTAAACCGAATGGTTTAGCCAATCAGGAGTTGTGTTACTTTCAAATTCAGAAAATTCTGGAGAATGAGACTAAGAAAGTTATTAAGAATGGTTAGTGAATACGGGCTCAGGACCCTAGTCTAGTTCTGAAGAACGTTCTAAATTTGAAAGTAGGGCAATTTCTGATTGGCTAAACCAATGAAGAACGGTTGGCGTATGCGGCCCCAAGACTACGTGTCCATATTTACCAACCATTTTTAAGAACACTTTAGTCTTTATATCTGAGGTTTTCAAAATTTGAAACTAACACAACTTCTGATTGGCTAAAATCAAATGGTTTAGCCAATCAGCAATCGTGTCACTTTTTAATTGAGAAAATTCTGGAGAATAGGACAAAGAAAAATCTTAACCTTTACCACACAATCCCGAGTTTTAAAGACCTCGGAAAGAAAGAAATTCTTTTGAAAATATTGTGGTGAAAAGAGAAAATGCTGGTAACCAGCATTTTCCACGTTTCCCACAATGTTTTCTACCCTATCAGAGACAGAGTCCACAAATTGAGCCACATATAAATTGTCGTCTGCAAAAGCTTTCAATTTGGACAAATCTGAAATTCTGTCCTATGTTAAAGAGTTAAGAGTAGTTGGTGAATACGGACCCTGTGCAGTCCCCCGTGATGTAGACTGTCCGCAGAAAGGCAATACTTTTTGAGCATGACTCTATACGAAACGACCGCGTATTTTTACTCTTTACCAAACGACAAAAAACGACTGGTTGCCAGCATTTTCTCCTTTTCCCACAATGTTTTCAAAAGATTTTTTTCTTCAGGGTCATTAAAAGTCGGGATTGTGTGGTATTGGGAGAAAATGCTGTTTACAGACATTTCCTTCTTTTCCTACAATGTTTTCGAAATTTCATAAGGTACTGAGTTCGATTCTCGGGAGCGGGCGTTCAGTGGCCCACACATTCGGCGCAAGTACTGGTGTAGTTCCCAGGAAGTAGAATCGAGAGAGATTAGTATAAGCTGTAAGAATTTGTTTCTCAATCGATGTAAATATTATGTTTAAACTAAAATGTTTTTCACTAAGGATCGTTAAAACTTGTGATTGTTTTGTATAGTATAATGTTTAAAATATGCCTCGCAAATTATTGCCTTCAATATTTCGTGGTAGCTTCCTCCGACGAGCCCTTGTCGATTGACGCCGACTTGGAAGAACTTGTAATACCAGTCAAGGTGCCTACCCTGGTATCCCTGAACGTTCTAGATGACAACGATAACATCGATAACGTAACTATTGAATATACACCCGAGGGATCGGATGAACCAGTTACAGAGACAATAACTGACGTACGTATTGATTGGTTGATTGTATGGTGTTTAAAGCCGTTTTCAACATTATTTCAGTTATATCGCGGCGGCCAGTGCACCTATCCTGGAGTTTCCTTTTTTTACCAGTATTCCGCACAATATTCTTTCAAAGCCACTGGCTGCTTTTCCACATAACCATCGTCGAAACAATGGTCAGCGGTGAGAGAGGAATGAATCCTGTCGCAATGACTATCATCAATCCTCGGAAAGAAATTGGCCAAGCCGGGGATCGAACCAGCGACCTCCTGTTCTCAAGTCCTGTACGCTACCGACTGAGCTACGGGGGCTTGGCACTGACGTAAGTATACGATAATATATATAAGCCATGCTCTGTGAAAAGTGGCTTAAATTCATCTGCAAAAAGTATCGACCCAGGTCAGCCTGCGCAATCCGCGCAGGCTGACCTGAGTCGAAACTTTTTGCCTGTGGTAAATTTTTCTGTATGTTCAAGGACCAGTCTGCTTTATGGCTCAATTAGCTGTAAGACAAACTATGTTTTATGGATCCAAAATTATGAGATGACTTGCTTGGTATAATGCATCATGAAGATGTAAAAAAAAAATACCTTTTGCCAGAGCATGGCTCAATTATATAACTTCACTATTGACTTTACTCCCTTGGAATCGAACGAGCCCGTTCAAGAGTCGGTAACAGACTTAACCCTTAAGCTGCTAATCGCGACTCACTGACCTTTTGCGGACAGTGTAGATCAAGATCAGACTGCACAGAACGTGCAGTCTGATCTTTGCTCCACACTGTCCGATACGGTATTTTCTTTCCGGTGAAATCAACCTTGAAACCGCAATGTTTTGGCTTTCAGTATTGAGTAGAAATTCATTTATTCAGCAGCTTAAGTGTCAAGAATACGACAACATGAGTATAGATAATTTTTTTAAATAGATTACTCGTAACGAGCAATTTCTCCTTTTTCCAACAGTGTTTTCTACCCCTTTTGAGACCTTTCTGCCATTTTCATCAAATTTAAAACTGTCGTCTGCAAACTCTTTCAATTTGGACCAGTCCAAAATTTGTAGTTTGGGAAAGGGTTAATGGCATGTAAAAGGACAAGTCTACCTCAGGATTCAGCTGGTTGCTACACAAAGTGGATTTTATAGATCCCTAATTATGTGATGACTTGCTTGGGACAATGCATTACGGAGATGCATTAAGCTTCCTTTTCACAGAGCTTGGCCCATTTATTTGAGGAATACACCTATGAAACGTTCTGATTTCTCGGTTTCCTATCGTATTGATTGTTTGCATAAATTCAAGATGTAATAATTTGTTGTAGGGGCCATTCACATTTACCCTTCCACAAGAACCGATAGACGAAATAAAAGTTATCCTTTCTAGAGATGATCCATCATTCCCGATGGAAGTTGAAATGGAGATTTTAGCCTGCGAAGAAGGTAAGCTCTTTCATTTTAAATTTGATGATGATCATCATCATCATAGATATCACGATTAACACGACCGAACATCGGACGAACGATCGAGTACTGCACAACTCGAGTAACCTAACGCTCGATCATACGTACTATTTTCGGTCGTCTTACTCGTTAAACACGTGTTGTTACATACATTTATTAAATTTGTGCTTGTCAGGCGATATATCACTACTGTATATGACATGGTATTCCGTGGTTAAAGGACAACTAAACCCGATCATGAAGAATGATTTAAAAAAAAAAACTGTCGGTGAGAAGACGTGACTGAATCCGTTATTCTACTCTGACCAATAAGCGATGAAATCTCTTTCATGGATCAGTTTGTATCGGAGTAAAACATACCTGTACAGGTAATGTTGGTTTGGCATCCTATTCCTGTTGCATGCAGGCTTTTTGCATGAAAACGACAACGTGAATTGTTCATAATTCATTATGAAATATTGTATTCTGTTCCATCTTTATTTGCAAAGGCTACATACAAAAAGCAATATATGTATAGATCTTATTACATCTAATTCCGTTAAAAAGATATTTGCCTAAAGCCATTTTTAGGAAAAAAGTTAAAACCGAACACAGGAAAGGAAAATACAATAAAAGATACATAATACTGGGTGTCCGGAAATGTAAGTTTTTGTATCGATATTCCGCCATTTTTTCCGATCATGTTTCGAAAGGGTAGTTTACTTGCATAATGGATAATGGTTTCTTTGAAGGAGGCTATTTAGTTTATGCTGTAAAACAAAGTTTCTTGTAAAATACCAATAAATACAACTAGACATATATTTTACTTAGCAGTCGTATACACTGTACATTTAAATAAGTAAAAAGAGATGCAATTTTTTGTTGTTAAATAACGTGGTCGTTTAGCCATCGGTAACTCAGACTATTTTTATAACATCAGATGTGACGTCATCATACTGATTTGAATAAGGGTCCTCGTCATCAGCTCGTGTTATTGATCATGCGACATTCCCACAAGTCTTTACAGAACTCTGTCGCGAAATCTAAAAATACTTTAAGACGCTACGAAGTCCATTAAGGAAATACCTTTGGAAAAAAGTCTTACTTTTATCTTCCTTCTTTACTAATGATTTCCTAATTCAGTGGTGAATCTTTTTTTTAAGTTTAGTGAGATTATGAAAATCTGAATAGCTCCTTTTAAGTCTTTCACTGCCAATGTCGCCTCGGATAGCTTTTGCGGACGGCCTAGATCAAGATCAGACTGCACAAAACGTGGAGTCTGATCTTGGATCTACGCTGTCCGCTATCTGACGATAATCTTCAACCCCCCCCCCCCCCCATAAAGGTTCAACTGAAACAAGAAAGGTGCATATAGACCTTGAGAAAAGCTGGATCCAGCGAAAGAGTTAAAGATGCAAACACAGGTGCTTCGACTTTAAAAGGGAGATTTTAATTTTTTTTTACCAAAAATGACCTGCAATATTCATTTTCTTAGACTTTTTACATGTATTAAGTCCATATGACAAAGTTGAAAAAAAAAACCAAACTATTCATTTTAGCCATGCTCCCTGAAAAAGGTGCTTAATGCATCAGCAAGAGTATCCACCCAGGTCTGGCTGCGCAGTCCGTGCAACTGACTAGTGACCTGGTAGTTGACAGTTCGATACCCGGTTGTGGCAAAACTTTCTTTTCGACAATTTTTCGCCTCTCTCCTCTGTTGCATGTGAGAAAAGTAGTCAGTGGCTTGGAAAGAAATTTGTGTCAGTACTAATACGGGAAAGTCAGGAAATGCATGCGTGGGTGACTGCCATGAAATGACCAAAAGCTGTCAAGACGGCGTTCAATTGGATTACAAAATAATAAAAAACAATCATGATTCATTCGATTGTTAGACAGAGTGGATGATGACTTGCGTGGTGTAATGCATCACGGAGATGCATTAAACCCCTTTTTGCCAGAACATGGTTCAATTTATATTTGTCTAGATATCCAGTAAATAGTCTTTGAGTTGTATGGGGTGTATTTAAGGAGCAGTTGAGGGGCTTCAGATATTTATAATCACGCCAAGCTACTTTTCTTTACTACTACTTAACCCTTAGGCTGCTAAGTGCGACTCCCTGACCTTTTGTTAATTGTGTAGATCAAGATCAGACTGCACAGAAACTGCAGTCTGATCTTGGATCTACGCTGCCCGATAAAGAGATATCTTTCTTCCAAAACCAACTTTTGAAATAGGAAAATTTGGGTTTATACAATCGGTTTTAAATGTTCTTTTATCTAGCAGGATAAGGGTTAATTGAGTAAAGAATTGACTTTCATAATGAGCAAGGAGAAAACCGTATAAAAGCGAGCGTAAATACGGTAATTTAAGGGAAAGAAATCGAATGCTGAAGGTGATGCTGAAGAATGGATCTCGACATGGTCTTATATGCAAAGATCGAATGGACACAATGTTTAGTTTACCCCTTTACGAAACAACCACACGTGCTTTCACGACCATGAGGAGAGGAAGAAAGCTTTTGAAAACACTGTTGGAAAAAGGGAAAATGCCGGTTTTCTGTCTTTTTTTTTTTTTTTTTTTCATTGTGTTTTCTTATCTATCAAATACAAAAGTAAAACATTACCCACTCAAAACTTGTCGTCTTAAATTCTTTCAATTTTAAGAATTCGAAAATTTCATTGTTTGGTACATACCGGTAGTTAAGCCCCAAGATAACACTGAGTGAATGCAAGGTCAACATTAAAATATCAAAGAACGTATTTTCGCAGCTACAATCAAATTTCTGGAAAACTTCAACTCACTGAATATGTTAATAAACTTGCAGAAATAACGACAACCTCGGTAACTGAGTTAGCAACAACATTTCTTCCTGAAGAAGCAACCGGTGCAGCCACCACGTTCGCCCAGGGAGCCACGACTGCACCGCCCGGTGTTGTGTCAAGCCTCGCCCCACAAGCAAGCACCACCCTCGCCCCAGGAGCCACAACTGCAGCGCCGGGTGTCGTGTCGACCCTCGCCCCAGGAGCACCCACCACCCTCGCCCCAGGAGCCACAACTGCAGCGCCGGGTGTCGCGTCGACCCTCGCCCCAGGAGCACCCACCACCCTCGCCCCAGGAGCATCAGCTACAGCGCCGGGTGTGGTGTCGACCCTCGCCCCAGGAGCACCTACCACCCTCGCCCCAGGAGCACCCACCACACTCGCCCCAGGAGCCACAACTGCAGTGCCGGGTGTCTCGTCGACCATCGCCCCAGGAGCACCCACCACCCTCCCCCCAGGAGCCACAACTGCAGCGCCGGGAGTCGCGTCGACCCTCGCCCCAGGAGCACCCACCACACTCGCCCCAGGAGCCACAACTGCAGTGCCGGGTGTCTCGTCGACCCTCGCCCCAGGAGCACCCACCACCCTCGCCCCAGGAGCCACAACTGCAGCGCCGGGAGTCGCGTCGACCCTCGCCCCAGGAGCACCCACCACCCTCGCCCCAGGAGCCACAACTGCAGTGCCGGGTGTCTCGTCGACCATCGCCCCAGGAGCACCCACCACCCTCGCCCCAGGAGCCACAACTGCAGCGCCGGGAGTCGCGTCGACCCTCGCCCCAGGAGCACCCACCACCCTCGCCCCAGGAGCCACAACTGCAGCGCCGGGTGTCTCGTCGACCCTCGCCCCAGGAGCACCCACCACCCTACCCCCAGGAGCCACAACTAGAGCGACGGGTGTCTCGTCGGCCCTCGCCCCAGGAGCACCCACCACCCTCGCCCCAGCAGCCACAACTGTAGCGACAGGTGTCTCGTCGACCTTCGCCCCAGGAGCACCCACCACCCTCGCCCCAGGAGCCACGACAGCAGCGCCGGGTGTCGCGTCGACCCTCGCCCAAGCAGCTCCCACCACCCTCGCCCCAGGAGCCACAACAGCAGGGCCGGGTGTCGCGTCGACCCTCGCCCCAGGAGCACCCACCACTCTCGCCCCAGGAGTCACAACAGCAGCGCCGGGTGTCGCGTCGACCCTCGCCCCAGGAGCACCCACCACCCTCGCCCCAGGAGCCACAACTGCAGCGCCGGGTGTCGCGTCGACCCTCGCCCCAGGAGCACCCACCACCCTCGCCCCAGGAGCCACAACTGCAGCGCCGGGTGTCGCGTCGACCCTCGCCCCAGGAGCACCCACCACCCTCGCCCCAGGAGCCACAACTGCAGCGCCGGCTGTTGCGTCGACCCTCGCCCCAGGAGCACCCACCACCCTCGCCCCAGGAGCCACAACTGCAGCGCCGGGTGTCGCGTCGACCCTCGCCCCAGGAGCACCCACCACCCTCGCCCCAGGAGCCACAACTGCAGCGCCGGGTGTCGCGTCGACCCTTTCCTCAGTATCAACATCACTTTCTGCAGGTAAACAGTTTCTTTTTGTCACCTCATTTTTTCCATCAAATCTAACTTCATTCATTTTTAGCTCTGCTATCTGCACACCAGCAGTGCTTATATCAAGGTATGGTTTCTGTCGTCCCTCTGCCTGTCCGTCTGTCTCTCTGTGTGTCTGTTAGCCTTTTTCTTGTTTACGGTATAAAGTCTTCATTTGTGGTCAAATTTTCGTGAAACTTGCACAGCATGTTTATCTCATTGATAGCTTGAACCCAATTATTTTCGAAAAAATCTGACAATCAGTACGTGAAAAGTAGCCATTTAAAGTTCAAAATTTCAATTTCTTGTTCATGCGATAAAGTCTGCATATGTGATTGGATTTTCGTGAAACTTACACACTTTAGCTCATCCAAGTGGTTCAAGCCCTCCCCTTCCATTTTTTGTGTGTTTGCTTTTTTTCCTTTTTGCATAATGAACTCATTATGTATGGTAGAAAAAAAGCAAAATCAATGCCAGTAGAGCCATTTAGGCCCTCAAGGCCCTCGAGTTTAAAAACTATTTCAAGAAGTCACTTAAAAAGATAGCATTGTTTAGGTTTTGACTAACAATCCCTCCTTATTTTCTTAACATTTAGGCCTGCTTACTTTGTGTCAGCATTCCTTTCGTTTCTTGTTAATTGTAACGACTTTGTTTCTGACTTTTTACATCTACTGAAGAGTCCATTTTTTCTCCCTCTCTTTTTAAGGTGTGTCGACCCTCGCCCCAGGAGCACCCACCACCCTCGCCCCGGGAGCCACAACAGCAGCGCCGGGTGTCGCGTCGACCCTCGCCCCAGGAGCACCAACCACCCTCGCCCCAGGAGCCACAACTGCAGCGCCGGGTGTCGCGTCGACCCTCGCCCCAGGAGCTCCCACCACCCTCGCCCCAGGAGCCACAACTGTAGCGCCGGGTGTCGCGTCGACCCTCGCCCCAGGAGCACCCACCACCCTCGCCCCGGGAGCCACAACAGCAGCGCCGGGTGTCGCGTCGACCCTCGCCCCAGGAGCACCAACCACCCTCGCCCCGGGAGCCACAACAGCAGGGCCAGGTGTCGCGTCGACCCTCGCCCCAGGAGCACCCACCACCCTCGCCCCAGGAGCCACAACTGCAGCGCCAGGTGTTGCTTCAACCCTCGCCCCAGGAGCACCCACCACCCTCCCCCCAGGAGCCACAACTGCAGCGCCGGGTGTCGCGTCGACCCTCGCCCCAGGAGCACCCACCACACTCGCCCCAGGAGCCACAACTGCAGTGCCGGGTGTCTCGTCGACCCTCGCCCCAGGAGCACCCACCACCCTCGCCCCAGGAGCCACAACTGCAGCACCGGGTGTCGCGTCGACCCTCGCCCCAGGAGCACCCACCACACTCGCCCCAGGAGCCACAACTGCAGTGCCGAGTGTCTCGTCGACCCTCGCCCCAGGAGCACCCACCACCCTCGCCCCAGGAGCCACAACTGCAGCACCGGGTGTCGCGTCGACCCTCGCCCCAGGAGCACCCACCACCCTCTCCCCAGGAGCCACAACAGCAGCACCGGGTGTTGCGTCGACCCTCGCCCCAGGAGCACCCACCACCCTCGCCCCAGGAGCCACAACAGCAGCGCCGGGTGTCGCGTCGACCCTTTCCTCAGTATCAACATCACTTTCTGCAGGTAAACAGTTTCTTTTTGTCACCTCATTTTTTCCATCAAATCTAACTTCATTCATTTTTAGCTCTGCTGGCTGCAAACCAGCAGTGCTTATGTCAAGGTATGGTTTCTGTCGTCCCTCTGACTGTCCGTCTGTCTCTCTGTCTGTCTGTTAGCCTTTTCCTTGTTTACGGGATAAAGTCTTCATTTGTGGTCAAACTTTCGTGAAACTTGCACAGCTTGTTTATCTCATTGATAGCTTGAACCTATTATTTTGAAAAAAAAATCTGACAATGAGTACGTGAAAAGTAGCCATTTAAAGTTCAAAATTTCAATTTCTTGTTCATGCGATAAAGTCTGCATATGTGATTGGATTTTCGTGAAACTTACACAGTTTAGGTCATCAATAGTGGTTCAAGCCCTCCCCTTCCATTTTATTGTGTGTTTCCTTTTTTTTCCTTTTTGCATAATGAACTCATTATGTATGGTAGAAAAAAAGCAAAATCAATGCCAGAAGAGCCATTCATGCCCTCAAGGGCCTCGAGTTCAAAAACTTTTTCAAGAAGTCACTTAAAAAGCTAACATTGTTTAGGTTTTGACTAACAAACCCTCCTTATTTTCTGAACATTTAGGCCTGCTTACTTTGTGTCAGCATTCCTTTCGTTTCTTGTAAATTGTAACGACTTTGTTTCTGCCTGTTTACATCTACTGAAAAGTCCATTTTTTCTCCCTCTCTTTTCAAGGTGTGTCGACCCTCGCCCCAGGAGCACCCAGCACCCTCGCCCCGGGAGCCACAACTGTAGCGCCGGGTGTCGCGTCGACCCTCGCCCCAGGAGGACCCACCACCCTCGCCCCAGGAGCCACAACAGCAGCGCCGGGTGTCGCGTCGACCCTCGTCCCAGGAGCACCCACCACCCTCGCCCCGGGATCCACAACAGCAGCGCCGGCTGTCGCGTCGACCCTCGCCCCAGGAGCACCCACCACCCTCGCCCCAGAAGCCACAACAGCAGCGCCGGGTGTCGCGTCGACCCTCGCCCCAGGAGCACCCACCACCCTCGCCCCAGGAGCCACAACTGCAGCGCCAGGTGTTCCGTCGACCCTCGCCCCAGGAGCACCCACCACCCTCGCCCCAGGAGCCACAACAGCAGCGCCGGGTGTCGCGTCGACCCTCGCCCCAGGAGCACCCACCACCCTCGCCCCAGGAGCCACAACTGCAGCGCCGGGTGTCGCGTCGACCCTTTCCTCAGTATCAACATCACTTTCTGCAGGTAAACAGTTTCTTTTTGTCACCTCATTTTTTCCATCAAATCTAACTTCATTCATTTTTAGCTCTGCTGGCTGCAAACCAGCAGTGCTTATATCAAGGTATGGTTTCTGTCGTCCCTCTGACTGTCCGTCTGTCTCTCTGTCTGTCTGTTAGCCTTTTTCTTGTTTACGGTATAAAGTCTTCATTTGTGGTCAAATTTTCGTGAAACTTGCACAGCTTGTTTATCTCAATGATAGCTTGAACCGTATTATTTTAAAACAAATCTGACAATCAGTACGTGAAAAGTAGCCATTTAAAATTCAAAATTTCAATTTCTTGTTCATGCGATAAAGTCTGCATATGTGATTGGATTTTCGTGAAACTTACACACTTTAGCTCATCCAAGTGGTTCAAGCCCTCCCCTTCCATTTTTTTGTGTGTTTGCTTTTTTTCCTTTTTGCATAATGAACTCATTATGTATGGTAGAAAAAAAGCAAAATCAATGCCAGTAGAGCCATTTAGGCCCTCAAGGCCCTCGAGTTTAAAAACTATTTCAAGAAGTCACTTAAAAAGCTAACATTGTTTAGGTTTTGACTAACAATCCCTCCTTATTTTCTTAACATTTAGGCCTGCTTACTTTGTGTCAGCATTCCTTTCGTTTCTTGTTAATTGTAACGACTTTGTTTCTGACTTTTTACATCTACTGAAAAGTCCATTTTTTCTCCCTCTCTTTTCAAGGTGTGTCGACCCTCGCCCCAGGAGCACCCACCACCCTCGCCACAGGAGCCACAACTGCAGCGCCGGGTGTCGCGTCTACCCTCGCCCCAGGAGCACCCACCACCCTCGCCCCAGGAGCCACAACTGCAGCGCCGGGTGTCGCGTCGACCCTCGCCCCAGGAGCACCCACCACCTTCGCCCCAGGAGCCACAACAGCAGCGCCGGGTGTCGCGTCGACCCTCGCCCCAGGAGCACCCACCACCCTCGCCCCAGGAGCCACAACAGCAGCGCCGGGTGTCGGGTCGACCCTCGCCCCAGGAGCACCCACCACCCTCGCCCCAGGAGCCACAACTGCAGCGCCGGGTGTCGCGTCGACCCTCGCCCCAGGAGCACCCACCACCCTCGCCCCAGGAGCCACAACTGCAGCACCGGGTGTCGCGTCGACCCTCTCCCCAGGAGCACCCACCACCCTGGCCACAACTGCAGCGCCGGGTGTCGCGTCGACCCTCGCCCCAGGAGCACCCACCACCCTCGCCCCAGGAGCCACAACAGCAGCGCCGGGTGTCGCGTCGACCCTCGCCCCAGGAGCAACCACCACCCTCGCCCCAGGAGCCACAACAGCGGCGCCGGGTGTCGCGTCGACCTTCGCCCCAGGAGCACCCACCACCCTCGCCCCAGGAGCCACAACTGCAGCGCCGGGTGTCGCGTCGACCCTCGCCCCAGGAGCACCCACCACCCTCGCCCCAGGAGCCACAACTGCAGCGCCGGGTGTCGCGTCGACCCTCGCCCCAGGAGCACCGACCACCCTCGCCCCAGGAGCCACAACTGCAGCGCCGGGTGTCGTGTCGACCCTTTCCTCAGTATCAACATCACTTTCTGGAGGTAAACAGTTTTTTTTGTCACCTCATTTTTTCCATCAAATCTAACTTCATTCATTTTTAGCTCTGCTGGCTGCAAACCAGCAGTGCTTATGTCAAGGTATGGTTTCTGTCGTCCCTCTGACTGTCCGTCTGTCTCTCTGTCTGTCTGTTAGCCTTTTTATTGTTTACGGTATAAAGTCTTCATTTGTGGTCAAATTTTCGTGAAACTTGCACAGCTTGTTTATCTCATTGATAGCTTGAACCGTATTATTTTGAAAAAAATCTGACAATCAGTACGTGAAAAGTAGCCATTTAGAATTCAAAATTTCAATTTCTTGTTCATGCGATAAAGTCTGCATATGTGATTGGATTTTCGTGAAACTTACACACTTTAGCTCATCCAAGTGGTTCAAGCCCTCCCCTTCCATTTTTTTGTGTGTTTGCTTTTTTTCCTTTTTGTATAATGAACTCATTATGTATGGTAGAAAAAAAGCAAAATCAATGCCAGTAGAGCCATTTAGGCCCTCAAGGCCTTCGAGTTTAAAAACTATTTCAAGAAGTCACTTAAAAAGCTAACATTGTTTAGGTTTTGACTAACAATCCCTCCTTATTTTCTTAACATTTAGGCCTGCTTACTTTGTGTCAGCATTCCTTTCGTTTCTTGTTAATTGTAACGACTTTGTTTCTGACTTTTTACATCTACTGAAAAGTCCATTTTTTCTCCCTCTCTTTTCAAGGTGTGTCGACCCTCGCCCCAGGAGCACCCACCACCCTCGCCCCGGGAGCCACAACAGCAGCGCCGGGTGTCGCGTCGACCCTCGCCCCAGGAGCATCCACCACCCTCGCCCCAGGAGCCACAACTGCAGCGCCGGGTGTCGCGTCGACCCTCGCCCCAGGAGCTCCCACCACCCTCGCCCCAGGAGCCACAACTGCAGCGCCGGGTGTCGCGCCGACCCTCGCCCCAGGAGCACCCACCACGCTCGCCCCAGGAGCCACAACAGCAGCACCGGGTGTCGCGTCGACCCTCGCCCCAGGAGCACCCACCACCCTCGCCCCAGGAGCCACAACAGCAGCGCCGGGTGTCGCGTCGACCCTCGCCCCAGGAGCACCAACCACCCTCGCCCCAAGAGCCACAACAGCAGCGCCGGGTGTCGCGTCGACCCTCGCCCCAGGAGCACCCACCACCCTCGCCCCAGGAGCCACAACTGCAGCGCCTGGTGTTGCTTCAACCCTCGCCCCAGGAGCACCCACCACCCTCCCCCCAGGAGCCACAACTGCAGCGCCGGGTGTCGCGTCGACCCTCGCCCCAGGAGCACCCACCACACTCGCCCCAGGAGCCACAACTGCAGTGCCGGGTGTCTCGTCGACCCTCGCCCCAGGAGCACCCACCACACTCGCCCCAGGAGCCACAACTGCAGCACCGGGTGTCGCGTCGACCCTCGCCCCAGGAGCACCCACCACACTCGCCCCAGGAGCCACAACTGCAGTGCCGAGTGTCTCGTCGACCCTCGCCCCAGGAGCACCCACCACCCTCGCCCCAGGAGCCACAACAGCAGCACCGGGTGTCGCGTCGACCCTCGCCCCAGGAGCACCCACCACCCTCTCCCCAGGAGCCACAACAGTAGCACCGGGTGTCGCGTCTACCCTCGCCCCAGGAGCACCCACCACCCTCGCCCCAGGAGCCACAACTGCAGCGCCGGGTGTCGCGTCGACCCTCGCCCCAGGAGCACCCACCACCCTCGCCCCAGGAGCCACAACTGCAGCGCCGGGTGTCGCGTCGACCCTTTCCTCAGTATCAACATCACTTTCTGCAGGTAAACAGTTTCTTTTTGTCACCTCATTTTTTCCATCAAATCTAACTTCATTCATTTTTAGCTCTGCTGGCTGCAAACCAGCAGTGCTTATATCAAGGTATGGTTTCTGTCGTCCCTCTGACTGTCCGTCTGTCTCTCTGTCTGTCTGTTAGCCTTTTTCTTGTTTACGGGATAAAGTCTTCATTTGTGGTCAAACTTTCGTGAAACTTGCACAGCTTGTTTATCTCATTGATAGCTTGAACCTATTATTTTGAAAAAAAAAATCTGACAATGAGTACGGGAAAAGTAGCCTTTTAAAGTTCAAAATTTCAATTTCTTGTTCATGCGATAAAGTCTGCATATGTGATTGGATTTTCGTGGAACTTACACAGTTTAGGTCATCAATAGTGGTTCAAGCCCTCCCCTTCCATTTTTTTGTGTGTTTCCTTTTTTTTCCTTTTTGCATAATGAACTCATTATGTATGGTAGAAAACAAGCAAAATCAATGCCAGAAGAGCCATTCATGCCCTCAAGGGCCTCGAGTTCAAAAACTTTTTCAAGAAGTCACTTAAAAAGCTAACATTGTTTACGTTTTGACTAACAAACCCTCCTTATTTTCTGAACATTTAGGCCTGCTTACTTTGTGTCAGCATTCCTTTCGTTTCTTGTAAATTGTAACGACTTTGTTTCTGCCTGTTTACATCTACTGAAAAGTCCATTTTTTCTCCCTCTCTTTTCAAGGTGTGTCGACCCTCGCCCCAGGAGCACCCACCACCCTCGCCCCAGGAGCCACAACTGTAGCGCCGGGTGTCGCGTCGACCCTCGCCCCAGGAGCACCCACCACCCTCGCCCCAGCAGCCACAACAGCAGCGCCGGGTGTCGCGTCGACCCTCGCCCCAGGAGCACCCACCACCCTCGCCCCAGGAGCCACAACAGCAGCGCCGGGTGTCGCGTCGACCCTTTCCTCAGTATCAACATCACTTTCTGCAGGTAAACAGTTTCTTTTTGTCACCTCATTTTTTCCATCAAATCTAACTTCATTCATTTTTAGCTCTGCTGGCTGCAAACCAGCAGTGCTTATATCAAGGTATGGTTTCTGTCGTCCCTCTGACTATCCGTCTGTCTCTCTGTCTGTCTGTTAGCCTTTTTCTTGTTTACGGTATAAAGTCTTCATTTGTGGTCAAATTTTCGTGAAACTTGCACAGCTTGTTTCTCTTATTGATAGCTTGAACCGTATTATTTTGAAAAAAATCTGACAATCAGTACGTGAAAAGTAGCCATTTAAAATTCAAAATTTCAATTTCTTGTTCATGCGATAAAGTCTGCATATGTGATTGGATTTTCGTGAAACTTACACACTTTAGCTCATCCAAGTGGTTCAAGCCCTCCCCTTCCATTTTTTTTGTGTGTTTGCTTTTTTTCCTTTTTGCATAATGAACTCATTATGTATGGTAGAAAAAAAGCAAAATCAATGCCAGTAGAGCCATTTAGGCCCTCAAGGCCCTCGAGTTTAAAAACTATTTCAAGAAGTCACTTAAAAAGCTAACATTGTTTAGGTTTTGACTAACAATCCCTCCTTATTTTCTTAACATTTAGGCCTGCTTACTTTGTGTCAGCATTCCTTTCGTTTCTTGTTAATTGTAACGACTTTGTTTCTGACTTTTTACATCTACTGAAAAGTCCATTTTTTCTCCCTCTCTTTTCAAGGTGTGTCGACCCTCGCCCCAGGAGCACCCACCACCCTCGCCCCAGGAGCCACAACTGTAGCGCCGGGTGTCGCGTCGACCCTCGCCCCAGGAGCATCCACCACCCTCGCCCCAGGAGCCACAACAGCAGCGCCGGGTGTCGCGTCGACCCTCGCCCCAGGAGCACCCACCACCCTCGCCCCAGGAGCCACAACTGCAGCGCCGGGTGTCGCGTCGACCCTCGCCCCAGGAGCACCCACCACCCTCGCCCCAGGAGCCACATCTGCAGCGCCGGGTGTCGCGTCGACCCTCGCCCCAGGAGCTCCCACCACCCTCGCCCCAGGAGCCACAACTGCAGCGCCGGGTGTCGCGTCGACCCTTTCCTCAGTATCAACATCACTTTCTTCAGGTAAACAGTTTCTTTTTGTCACCTCATTTTTTCCGTCAAATTTAACTTCATTCATTTTTAGCTCTGCTGGCTGCAAACCAGCAGTGCTTATATCAAGGTATGATTTCTGTCGTCCCTCTGACTGTCCGTCTGTCTCTCTGTGTGTCTGTTAGCCTTTTTCTTGTTTACGGTATAAAGTCTTCATTTGTGGTCAAATTTTCGTGAAACTTGCACAGCTTGTTTATCTCATTGATAGCTTGAACCCTATTATTTTGAAAAAAATCTGACAATCAGTACGTGAAAAGTAGCCATTTAAAATTCAAAATTTCAATTTCTTGTTCATGCGATAAAGTCTGCATATGTGATTGGATTTTCGTGAAACTTACACACTTTAGCTCATCCAAGTGGTTCAAGCCCTCCCCTTCCATTTTTTTGTGTGTTTGCTTTTTTTCCTTTTTGCATAATGAACTCATTATGTATGGTAGAAAAAAAGCAAAATCAATGCCAGTAGAGCCAATTAGGCCCTCAAGGCCTTCGAGTTTAAAAACTATTTCAAGAAGTCACTTAAAAAGCTAACATTGTTTAGGTTTTGACTAACAATCCCTCCTTATTTTCTTAACATTTAGGCCTGCTTACTTTGTGTCAGCATTCCTTTCGTTTCTTGTTAATTGTAACGACTTTGTTTCTGACTTTTTACATCTACTGAAAAGTCCATTTTTTCTCCCTCTCTTTTCAAGGTGTGTCGACCTTCGCCCCAGGAGCACCGACCACGCTCGCCCAAGGAGCCACAACTGTAGCGACAGGTGTCGCGTCGACCCTCGCCGCAGGAGCACCCACCACCCTCGCCCCAGGAGCCACAACAGCAGCGCCGGGTGTCGCGTCGACCCTCGCCCCAGGAGCACCCACCACCCTCGCCCCAGGAGCCACAACTGCAGCGCTGGGTGTCGCGTCGACCCTCGCCCCAGGAGCTCCCACCTCCCTCGCCCCAGGAGCCACAACTGCAGCACCGGGTATCACGTCGACCCTCGCCTCAGGAGCACCCACCACCCTCGCCCCAGGAGCCACAACTGCCGCGCCGGGTGTCGCGTCGACCCTCGCCCCAGGAGCTCCCACCACCCTCGCCCCAGGAGCCACAACTGCAACGCCGGGTGTCGCGTCGACCCTCGCTCCAGGAGCACCCACCACCCTCGCCCCAGGAGCCACAACAGCAGCGCCGGGTGTCGCGTCGACCCTCGCCCCAGGAGCACCCACCACCCTCGCCCCAGGAGCCACAACAGCAGCGCCGGGTGTCGCGTCGACCCTCGCCCCAGGAGCACCCACCACCCTCGCCCCAGGAGCCACAACTGCAGCGCCGGGTGTCGCGTCGACCCTCGCCCCAGGAGCTCCCACCACCCTCGCCCCAGGAGCCACAACTGCAGCGCCGGGTGTCGCGTCGACCCTTTCCTCAGTATCAACATCACTTTCTGCAGGTAAACAGTTCCTTTTTCTCACCTCATTTTTTCCATCAAATCTAACTTCATTCATTTTTAGCTCTGCATCCTGCAAACCAGCAGTGCTTATGTCAAGGTATGGTTTCTGTCGTCCCTCTGACTGTCCGTCTGTCTCTCTGTCTGTCTGTTAGCCTTTTTCTTGTTTACGGGATAAAGTCTTCATTTGTGGTCAAATTTTCGTGAAACTTGCACAGCTTGTTTATCTCATTGATAGCTTGAACCCTATTATTTTGAAAATAATCTGACAATCAGTACGTGAAAAGTAGCCATTTAAAGTTCAAAATTTCAATTTCTTGTTCATGCGATAAAGTCTGCATATGTGATTGGATTTTCGTGAAACTTACACAGTTTAGGTCATCAATAGTGGTTTAAGCCCTCCCCTTCCATTTTTTTGTGTGTTTCCTTTTTTTTCCTTTTTCCATAATGAACTCATTATGTATGGTAGAAAAAAAGCAAAATCAATGCCAGTAGAGCCTAAATGGCTCAAGGGCCTCTAGTTCAAAAACTATTTCAAGAAGTCACTTAAAAAGCTAACATTGTTTACGTTTTGACTAACAAACCCTCCTTATTTTCTGTACATTTCGGCCTGCTTATTTTGTGTCGGCATTCCTTTCGTTTCTTGTAAATTGTAAAGACTTTCTTTCTGAATTTTAACTTCTACTGAAAAGTCCATTTTTTCTCCCTCTCTTTTCAAGGTGTGTCGACCCTCGCCCCAGGAGCACCCACGACCCTCGCCCCAGGAGCCACAACTGTAGCGCCGGGTGTCGCGTCGACCCTCGCCCCAGGAGCCACAACTGCAGCGCCGGGTGTCACGTCGACCCTCGCCCCAGGAGCACCCACCACCCTCGCCCCAGGAGCCACAACTGCAGCGCCGGGTGTCGCGTCGACCCTCGCCCCAGGAGCACCCACCACCCTCGCCCCAGGAGCCACAACTGCAGCGCCGGGTGTCGCGTCGACCCTCGCCCCAGGAGCACCCACCACCCTCGCCCCAGGAGCCACAACTGCAGCGCCGGGTGTCGCGTCGACCCTTTCCTCAGTATCAACATCACTTTCTGCAGGTAAACATTTTCTTTTGTCACCTCATTTTTTCCATCAAATCTAACTTCATTCATTTTTAGCTCTGCTGGCTGCAAACCAGCAGTGCTTATGTCAAGGTATGGTTTCTGTCGTCCCTCTGACTGTCCGTCTGTCTCTCTGTGTGTCTGTTAGCCTTTTTCTTGTTTACGGTATAAAGTCTTCATTTGTGGTCAAATTTTCGTGAAACTTGCACAGCTTGTTTATCTCATTGATAGCTTGAACCCTATTATTTTGAAAAAAATCTGACAATCAGTACGTGAAAAGTAGCCATTTAAAATTCAAAATTTCAATTTCTTGTTCATGCGATAAAGTCTGCATATGTGATTGGATTTTCGTGAAACTTACACACTTTAGCTCATCCAAGTGGTTCAAGCCCTCCCCTTCCATTTTTTTGTGTGTTTGCTTTTTTTCCTTTTTGTATAATGAACTCATTATGTATGGTAGAAAAAAAGCAACATCAATGCCAGTAGAGCCATTTAGGCTCTCAAGGCCTTCGAGTTCAAAAACTATTTCAAGAAGTCACTTAAAAAGCTAACATTGTTTAGGTTTTGACTAACAATCCCTCCTTATTTTCTTAACATTTAGGCCTGCTTACTTTGTGTCAGCATTCCTTTCGTTTCTTGTTAATTGTAACGACTTTGTTTCTGACTTTTTACATCTACTAAAAAAGTCCATTTTTTCTCCCTCTCTTTTCAAGGTGTGTCGACCCTCGCCCCAGGAGCACCCACCACGCTCGCCCCAGGAGCCACAACTGTAGCGCCGGGTGTCGCGTCGACCCTCGCCCCAGGAGCACCCACCACCCTCGCCCCAGGAGCCACAACAGCAGCGCCGGGTGTCGCGTCGACCCTCGCCCCAGGAGCACCCACCACCCTCGCCCCAGGAGCCACAACTGCAGCGCCGGGTGTCGCGTCGACCCTCGCCCCAGGAGCACCCACCACCCTCGCCCCAGGAGCCACAACAGCAGCGCCGGGTGTCGCGTCGACCCTCGCCCCAGGAGCACCCACCACCCTCGCCCTAGGAGCCACAACAGCAGCGCCGGGTGTCGCGTCGACCCTCGCCCCAGGAGCACCCACCACCCTCGCCCCAGGAGCCACAACTGCAGCGCCGGGTGTCTCGTCGACTCTCGCCCCAGGAGCACCCACCACCCTCGCCCCAGGAGCCACAACTGCAGCGCCGGGTGTCGCGTCGACCCTTTCCTCAGTATCAACATCACTTTCTGCAGGTAAACAATTTCTTTTTGTCACCTCATTTTTTCCATCAAATCTAACTTCATTCATTTTTAGCTCTGCTGGCTTCAAACCAGCAGTGCTTATGTCAAGGTATGGTTTCTGTCGTCCCTCTGACTGTCCGTCTGTCTCTCTGTCTCTCTGTTAGCCTTTTTCTTGTTTACGGTATAAAGTCTTCATTTGTGGTCAAATTTTCGTGAAACTTGCACAGCTTGTTTATCTCATTGATAGCTTGAACCCTATTATTTTGAAAAAAATCTGACAATCAGTACGTGAAAAGTAGCCATTTAAAGTTCAAAATTTCAATTTCTTGTTCATGCGATAAAGTCTGCATATGTGATTGGATTTTCGTGAAACTTACACAGTTTAGGTCATCAATAGTGGTTCAAGCCCTCCCCTTCCATTTTTTTGTGTGTTTCCTTTTTTTTCCTTTTTCCATAATGAACTCATTATGTATGGTAGAAAAAAAGCAAAATCAATGCCAGTAGAGCCTAAATGGCTCAAGGGCCTCTAGTTCAAAAACTATTTCAAGAAGTCACTTAAAAAGCTAACATTGTTTACGTTTTGACTAACAAACCCTCCTTATTTTCTGTACATTTCGGCCTGCTTATTTTGTGTCGGCATTCCTTTCGTTTCTTGTAAATTGTAAAGACTTTCTTTCTGACTTTTTACATCTACTGAAAAGTCCATTTTTTCTCCCTCTCTTTTCAAGTTGTGTCGACCCTCGCCCCAGGAGCACCCACCACCCTCGCCCCAGGAGCCACAACTGCAGCGCCGGGTGTCGCGTCGACCCTCGCCCCAGGAGCACCCACCACCCTCGCCCCAGGAGCCACAACTGTAGCGCCGGGTGTCGCGTCGACCCTCGCCCCAGGAGCACCCACCACCCTCGCCCCAGGAGCCACAACTGCAGCGCCGGGTGTCGCGTCGACCCTTTCCTCAGTATCAACATCACTTTCTGCAGGTAAACAGTTTTTTTTGTCACCTCATTTTTTCCATCAAATCTAACTTCATTCATTTTTAGCTCTGCTGGCTGCAAACCAGCAGTGCTTATGTCAAGGTATGGTTTCTGTCGTCCCTCTGACTGTCCGTCTGTCTCTCTGTGTGTCTGTTAGCCTTTTTCTTGTTTACGGTATAAAGTCTTCATTTGTGGTCAAATTTTCGTGAAACTTGCACAGCTTGTTTATCTCATTGATAGCTTGAACCCTATTATTTTGAAAGAAATCTGACAATCAGTACGTGAAAAGTAGCCATTTAAAGTTCAAAATTTCAATTTCTCGTTCATGCGATAAAGTCTGCATATGTGATTGGATTTTCGTGAAACTTACTCAGTTTAGGTCAATTCAATTCAATAGTTTATTGTAATTTTAGGCCACCGGCCCATATACAAATGATAATAGCAATTACAAATATCAACACAGTACATATGCAGAGAGAAATAATACATGCGAATTACTTGCAAATAAAGTAAAGAACTGGTCAACCCATTACCACACAATCCCTACTTTTGAAGACCATGAGAAAGAGGCATTTAGAAAACATTGTAGAAAAAAGGAGAAAACGCTGGTAACCAGCATTTTCTCCTTTTCCCACCATGTCTTCTACCCGTCCCAAACCAAAATTACAGATTTTCAGTGGCATTTATGCTTTCGTCTGCAAATGCTTTCAGTTTGGACCAGTATATAATTTTGACGTTTGGTAAAGAATTAAATTTCAATCCGGTAATGTGGGAAGAGTTCAGAAAAATCCATATGAAAAATACTTTACAATTTGATTTGACAAGAGGACCAGCACTAGTAAATAAATAATTAAGTTAAATAGAAGTATTTCACGTATTCCAGCTCTTGAAAAACTTAAAATTCATGGCTTTTGATGTATTCAGACCTTCTTTTAAATGCATAATACAGAAACATTGCTAGATTTCTAATAACTATCTCATTTCTACATGACATAATTCTGAGGAAAGACCATGTATTAGCACTACTAGTAAACCTAACATCAATGTACATTTCACGAAGATTTGAGTATAAAGGACAGACTAATAGAAAATGTATTTCATCCTCAACGATACCATCACAATAGACACAAAATCTGAATTCTCTGGGAACACCATAATATCTACCCTTTTCAGACATTAAGGAATGAGATCCGCTCCTAAAATTCGCTAAGCAAGACCTAAATTTATCTATATTGATTAATTCTATGTACGGTTCACAACAAAAAGATTCTTTATAGCCATGATAATTTGATAGTTTAACATTCTCAATACAACCTGCCCTCCATTTTTGAATGTATTGGTCCTTAAGGCGTTGAGTGTAATAGTATAGAAAAAGTTTTTCGTTTGCAACATGTTGATTTTCCCAAACATAATCATACCCATTACTAGATAAATTTAATCTAACTGCAGTAACCCAATTTGAATAACCTAGATTGTCTAAATGCAACAACATTTCATAACACAATTTTACATATCGAGTCCTTGGCATTTTGAGAATACGTAACCAATATTTAATGCATCTTTTTGAAGATATAATTTGTACAGGGAATCTGCCAGTATCACCAAGTATAGAAAGATTACAAGAGTTTGTCTTAACACTTAATAAACGTTTACAAGCATAAATTTGCAATTGTTCTACGCAATGCATATATTGGAGTCCCCATAATTCAGCCCCATATAGCATGACTGGATAAATTTTAGCGTCAAATACCTTAAAAAAAGTTTTAGCAGGCAAAAATGATAGTTTACTAAATGAACTGAACAGATAATTCAGCACCTTTTTGGCCTTAAGCGTAGAGCTTTCAGCCATTTGGAATAAAGACAATCTGTTGGTGAAATACATTCCTACATACGTAAAACCTTTCACTACCTCAAGTAAATTACCTCCATACGACCAATGTTCCTTTTTTGATAACCCACCACCCCTTTTAAAGACCATAATTTTAGTTTTATTAATGTTTACTTTGAGCTTGAATTCTCTACAATATTCATGCAAAATATTTAGCTGCTTTTGTAGACCAGTGACTGTATCAGATATTAGGCCAATGTCATCAGCAAACATTAAGAGGAAGATTTCAGTTAAGTCTGGAAAAAGTTGAATTCCTCTGACGTCACTTGTCTTTAATTTATTATGCAATTCATTGATAAAAAGCGAGAATAAAATTGGGCTTAACGAGCAGCCTTGTCTTAAACCGATTGGACATAGAAATACGTCACTAATTCCTTCAGCAGATTTGACACAAGCCTTAACATTGTTATAAATCGCCTGAATAGCAGTAAAGAGGGTGCCTGTAACTCCATTTTTGTGTAAAATATCATGTAATATAGGTCGGTCAACAGAGTCGAAGGCCTTTTCAAAGTCTATAAATGCTACATAAATAGCTTTTCGTTTTAAATTAAAATACTTGGTAACAATAGAATAAAGAGCAAATGCATTATCTACTGTACTATAACCATTACGAAAACCGGCCTGCGACTCTGCTAGCTTTTCATATGCTTCCACATAGAATGTTAGACGTTTCGTGAGAACAGTAATATACATTTTACTTAATATTTCCATCAAAGCAATGCCTCTGTAATTGCTTGGGTCATTTACATTGCCTTTCTTATAGAGAGGTATTAATAAAATTCTGGACCAATTAACAGGAAATGTACCAGAGAAGTATATTCGATTAAATAACATTCGTAGATACGGAAGAAGCGCGGGCAATCCAAATTTTACTTGTTGTGGTTTTATATCACCTGCAAAGGCTTTCCTAACATTCAATCCCTTAACAGCTGATACAATCTCATCATCTTCTATTGGCATATTAAATATAACAGTTTCTATGTCATTTAGAAGAGAATTGTTCTCAATATGTTCTTCAGTTTTGTTATTTCTCTCTACAAGGTTGCCTGCGGTAAACAGAGAACGGAAATAATGATACCACTCTTCCAATTTAATATTATTTGAGACTTTTGATTTGTTAGTAAATCTGCGTATTTCCTTCCAAAAATTCTTGCTATTGTGAATTGAATTTTCTATAGCACTAATGCAGTTTATTTCATAGAATCGTTTTTTATCTTTACATAACGATTTATAGCTCTTTTTATTAAGTTTATACTTGTTAAGATTTTCTACTGTTCGGCTGGTCCGAAATTCCTTTAAACTTTTTTTTGCTTTCTTTTTGTGCTTTAGGCATTCGCCGTCAAACCATTCCGAATTATTTACATGTTTTCGCTTCGCACTTTTCTTATATTCAGATGAACTTTTTATCAACGCCTGTTCAAATTCTAGCAATACTCTGTCTACATCAGTGTCAGGATTCCTAACACTCTTTTCAAATTCGTCAAACGAATTTGTATCTATTGCATCCGATATACTCTGTAAGTATGACGTACTATTGGAAATATCAATATTATAACTTGTAACATCCTCATTATTCTTTAGTACCTTGCCCGGAGGTTCTGATAAAATAATCATACAAAATTCAATGAAAACGGGCATATGATTACTATCAGGAGATGAGATTATTTCAAAATCAGTTATGCATTTGGCAATATTTTCAGAAACGACAAAATAGTCAATTGTACTACATTCATTTTGATTTATAAATGTATAATCTCCTATATTGAAATCTTTTCCAAATCTCCCATTTGTAATTATGCACCCGTAAGATTTACAGAAATTAATTAATTGGCGCCCAAACTTATTAACTTTGCCATCGGAATTGACTCTAACTCTATCAAAATCCGACACAAGGAAATCTTCAAACTCTCTCAAATGAGGCATAGTAATGCTGTTACCAAAAGTGTCGTCACAATTACCAGTCCGAGCATTTAAATCACCATTCAATATAATATAGAAATCGGTGAGCGACAGCTCATTAAACACACGCTCTACTATATCAAATCCGCTGCCATCGGCATCCATATAAAACGGAGATCCCTCTGGAGGTAAATAAATGGACATATATAAGCAGTCTCTATCTAATTCTAGGAGTGATTTATCAATGACTAGTAATATTCCGTACTCAAAATCTCGGCAAATTCTTTTAATATAGCTATTCACGTTGTTTTCAACAAAAACAGCTACCCCTCCAGAGGCTCTACCGCCGAACAATGACTTTCTAGCAAAACACAGATATGTCATATAATCAGGAAAATAATAATTGAAATCAAAATCTTCGATTATCCAAGTCTCTTGAAGAGCGAATATTTTAGAACGCTTCAAAAAGGAAACAAGTTCAGGCGACAGTTTATTAGATAATCCCTCTATATTCCATGTTAAGCAAGTTAATCTAGAATATGAGCTTTGGCCTGAATCCTAGTAAACCATTTCAGCATTGTTTGTACAATTCATATTATCGGTAGCGTTACCAGCACATTCAACAGAAGATCGTTGTCGGAGCTGCTCACGGTTCCGATCATCTAGTGTGCGCACTCCACGTTTTGTCACGTCGGCATAGGATTTCGATGATTTCGGTACCTTACATAGCCTTCCATTTTTAAAATAAGCCCTTTCACCTTGTTGGGTGGCAGCTTTAATCATTTGGCGTTGCGTATATGATAGGTCGTTTGAAATGCGAATGTTTTTGTCTCTCAATATTCCACGGTATTTAAACAGCTTCAGTTTGTCATTAAATCGTTCAAATTTCACGATTACCATTCTCGGCTTTCGACCTTCTATCTTTCCAACTCGGGTGGCTGAAACGATGGGGATAGTACTGGTATCAGGTTCATTATCGCGCACTACAGAAAAAATATTCTCGTCAATAATTGTTTCTATGTTTTTGGAATCGGATTCATTTTCTGGTAAGCCAAATACTCGTAATGAACATTTCAGTTTATCGCTTTCCAATTGATATATTTTGTCCTCGAGAGCCGTTATCCGTTCGTGCTCACAGTCTCTTTGTACCGACAAACTCTCCATATCATTGACAAGAACATCATTGTCATAATCTAACTTCTCCATAGCCTTTTCAATTTCAACCACTCTTTTTTCAAGTGAAACCTGATGAGACTCAATACTACTAAGCTTGTTTTTAATACCGCCTACCTCAGACTTCAGTTGTTTTAGCTCAGACTTCACACAATGCATTTCAGTTCTAACTGCGTTTATTTCAGTGGTCATTTTTTTACCAGAATCATTAATAGCATCTAAGATCAGTTGCGTGTCTGTGGCAGGTCCCGGATTTACTTCAATATCACCGCATGGTAGAAGTATAAGATTTAGAGAAGACCCAAATTGCACTCCATAGTTTGTACTTGTGCATGACGTGTAGATGCCACTCATACTACTCAACCTATCACTATAAATTGACGCTGATATAAACTTTGGCGAATATTCGCTCTTTAAGGCACAGTGATTTATTGCATAATCATTGCACAGAAGACTGCCATAGCAAATCAACACCATAAATGTTAAATAAATGCCACATACAAGGCTACGCAGATGTATGTCAGTTCCATTGGTAGTTGCTCTGTATTTTTCAGTCTTAACGCTAGACTTCTTTCTGTGGTGGACAAATGCGTATGTGCCAATTCTAGCACGGTAAATAGAAAGTTCAGTTCCCATAATTATCTTGATCAGAAGCGCAGAACGATTTCTTTCGCCGTTTAAATGGCACTAATGATCACCATACACCAAAACAGATAGACAGATAAACACGCTCAAGACAACGATACCGTGTATTTCTTTATATGGTTCAATGGTCACAGGTGAGTGCACGTTAGTCCAGGTACCTATATACATGTACATGTATATCCAGAAAACCAAATTCCAATACTGAATATTACAAAGTTTAACCATCAAAAACTCGAAAACAACACTGCCCTGTGCTGCCGAACTTATATTCCAATACTCCTTTTCACTTTAGATTTCCGAACATGTCAATTTCACTTAAGTATATTGAAATTTTCCAACTTTTATCGACAATTTTTCGAGAGAGATTTAAAACGTGTCCTACCCCTCCGCATACGTAAATATAGTTCAAGGTATATAGGTCATAAATAGTGGTTCAAGCCCTCCCTTTCCATTTTTTTGTGTGTTTCCTTTTTTTCCTTTTTCCATAATGAACTCATTGTGTATGGTAGAAAAAAAGCAAAATCAATGCCAGTAGAGCCATTTAGTCCCTCAAGGGCCTCGAGTTCAAAAACTATTTCAAGAAGTCACTTACAAAGCTAACATTGTTTAGGTTTTGACCAACAAACCCTCCTTATTTTCTGAACATTTAGGCCTGCTTACTTTGTGTCAGTATTCCTTTCGTTTCTTGTAAATTGTAAAGACTTTGTTTCTGACTTTTTACATCTACTGAAAAGTCCATTTTTTCTCCCTCTCTTTTCAAGGTGTGTCGACCCTCGCCCCAGGAGCACCCACCACGCTCGCCCCAGGAGCCACAAGTGTAGCGCCGGGTGTCGCGTCGACCCTCGCCCCAGGAGCACCCACCACCCTCGCCCCAGGAGCCACAACAGCAGCGCCGGGTGTCGCGTCGACCCTCGCCCCAGGAGCACCCACCACCCTCGCCCCAGGAGCCACAACAGCAGCGCCGGGTGTCGCGTCGACCCTCGCCCCAGGAGCACCCACCACCCTCGCCCCAGGAGCCACAACAGCAGCGCCGGGTGTCGCGTCGACCCTCGCCCCAGGAGCACCCACCACCCTCGCCCCAGGAGCCACAACTGCAGCGCCGGGTGTCGCGTCGACCCTCGCCCCAGGAGCACCCACCACCCTCGCCCCAGGAGCCACAACAGCAGCGCCGGGTGTCGCGTCGACCCTCGCCCCAGGAGCACCCACCACCCTCGCCCCAGGAGCCACAACTGTAGCGCCGGGTGTCGCGTCGACCCTCGCCCCAGGAGCACCCACCACCCTCGCCCCAGGAGCCACAACAGCAGCGCCGGGTGTCGCGTCGACCCTCGCCCCAGGAGCACCCACCACCCTCGCCCCAGGAGCCACAACTGCAGCGCCGGGTGTCGCGTCGACCCTCGCCCCAGGAGCACCCACCACCCTCGCCCCAGGAGCCACAACAGCAGCGCCGGGTGTCGCGTCGACCCTCGCCCCAGGAGCACCCACCACCCTCGCCCCAGGAGCCACAACAGCAGCGCCGGGTGTCGCGTCGACCCTCGCCCCAGGAGCACCCACCACCCTCGCCCCAGGGGCCACAACTGCAGCGCCGGGTGTCGCGTCGACCCTCGCCCCAGGAGCACCCACCACCCTCGCCCCAGGAGCCACAACTGCAGCGCCGGGTGTCGCGTCGACCCTTTCCTCAGTATCAACATCACTTTCTGCAGGTAAACAGTTTCTTTTTGTCACCTCATTTTTTCCATCAAATCTAACTTCATTCATTTTTAGCTCTGCTGGCTGCAAACCAGCAGTGCCTATATCAAGGTATGGTTTCTGTCGTCCCTCTGACTGTCCGTCTGTCTCTCTGTCTGTCTGTTAGCCTTTTTCTTGTTTACGGTGTAAAGTCTTCATTTGTGGTCAAATTTTCGTGAAACTTGCACAGCTTGTTTATCTCATTGATAGCTTGAACCCTATTATTTTGAAAAAAATCTGACAATCAGTACGTGAAAAGTAGCCATTTAAAGTTCAAAATTTCAATTTTTTGTTCATGCGATAAAGTCTGCATATGTGATTGGATTTTCGTGAAACTTACACAGTTTAGGTCATCAATAGTGGTTCAAGCCCTCCCCTTCCATTTTTTTGTGTGTTTCCTTTTTTTTTTCCTTTTTCCATAATGAACTCATTATGTATGGTAGAAAAAAGGCAAAATCAATGCCAGTAGAGCCTAAATGGCTCAAGGGCCTCTTGTTCAAAAACTATTTCAAGAAGTCACTTAAAAAGCTAACATTGTTTAAGTTTTGACTAACAAACCCTCCTTATTTTCTGTACATTTCGGCCCGCTTATTTTGTGTCAGCATTATTTTCGTTTCTTCTAAATTGTAAAGACTTTGTTTCTGACTTTTTACATCTACTGAAAAGTCCATTTTTTCTCCCTCTCTTTTCAAGGTGTGTCGACCCTCGCCCCAGGAGCACCCACCACCCTCGCTCCAGGAGCCACAACTGTAGCGCCGGGTGTCGCGTCGACCCTCGCCCCAGGAGCACCCACCACCCTCGCCCCAGGAGCCACAACTGCAGCGCCGGGTGTCGCGTCGACCCTCGCCCCAGGAGCACCCACCACCCTCGCCCCAGGAGCCACAACTGCAGCGCCGGGTGTCGCGTCGACCCTTTCCTCAGTATCAACATCACTTTCTGCAGGTAAACAGTTTCTTTTTGTCACCTCATTTTTTCCATCAAATCTAACTTCATTCATTTTTAGCTCTGCTAGCTGCAAACCAGCAGTGCTTATATCAAGGTATGGTTTCTGTCGTCCCTCTGACTGTCCGTCTGTCTCTCTGTCTGTCTGTTAGCCTTTTTCTTGTTTACGGGATAAAGTCTTCATTTGTGGTCAAATTTTCGTGAAACTTGCACAGCTTGTTTATCTCATTGATAGCTTGAACCCTATTATTTTGAAAAAAATCTGACAATCAGTACGTGAAAAGTAGCCATTTAAAATTCAAAATTTTCAATTTCTTGTTCATGCGATAAAGTCTGCATATGTGATTGGATTTTCGTGAAACTTACACAGTTTAGGTCATCAATAGTAGTTCAAGCCCTCCCCTTCCATTTTTTTGTGTGTTTCCTTTTTTTTCCTTTTTCCATAATGAACTCATTATGTATGGTAGAAAAAAGGCAAAATCAATGCCAGTAGAGCCTAAATGGCTCAAGGGCCTCATGTTCAAAAACTATTTCAAGAAGTCACTTAAAAAGCTAACATTGTTTACGTTTTGACTAACAAACCCTCCTTATTTTCTGTACATTTCGGCCCGCTTATTTTGTGTCAGCATTCCTTTCGTTTCTTGTAAATTGTAAAGACTTTGTTTCTGACTTTTTACATCTACTGAAAAGTCCATTTTTTCTCCCTCTCTTTTCAAGGTGTGTCGACCCTCGCCCAAGGAGCACCCACGACCCTCGCCCAAGGAGCCACAACTGTAGCGCCGGGTGTCGCGTCGACCCTCGCCCCAGGAGCACCCACCACCCTCGCCCCAGGAGCCACAACTGCAGCGCCGGGTGTCGCGTCGACCCTCGCCCCAGGAGCACCGACCACCCTCGCCCCAGGAGCCACAACTGCAGCGCCGGGTGTCGCGTCGACCCTCGCCCCAGGAGCACCCACCACCCTCGCCCCAGGAGCCACAACTGCAGCGCCGGGTGTCGCGTCGACCCTTTCCTCAGTATCAACATCACTTTCTGCAGGTAAACAGTTTCTTTTTGTCACCTCATTTTTTCCATCAAATCTAACTTCATTCATTTTTAGCTCTGCTAGCTGCAAACCAGCAGTGCTTATATCAAGGTATGGTTTCTGTCGTCCCTCTGACTGTCCGTCTGTCTCTCTGTCTCTCTGTTAGCCTTTTTCTTGTTTACGGGATAAAGTCTTCATTTGTGGTCAAATTTTCGTGAAACTTGCACAGCTTGTTTATCTCATTGATAGCTTGAACCCTATTATTTTGAAAAAAATCTGACAATCAGTACGTGAAAAGTAGCCATTTAAAGTTCAAAATTTCAATTTCTTGTTCATGCGATAAAGTCTGCATATGTGATTGGATTTTCGTGAAACTTACACAGTTTAGGTCATCAATAGTGGTTCAAGCCCTCCCCTTCCATTTTTTTGTGTGTTTCTTTTTTTTCCTTTTTGCATAATGAACTCATTATGTATGGTAGAAAAAAAGCAAAATCAATGCCAGTAGAGCCATTTAGGCCCTCAAGGGCCTCTTGTTCAAAAACTATTTCAAGAAGTCACTTAAAAAGCTAACATTGTTTAGGTTTTGACTAACAAACCCTCCTTATTTTCTGAACATTTAGGCCTGCTTACTTTGTTTCAGCATTCCTTTCGTTTCTTGTAAATTGTAACGACTTTGTTTCTGACTTTTTACATCTACTGAAAAGTCCATTTTTTCTCCCTCTCTTTTCAAGGTGTGTCGACCCTCGCCCCAGGAGCACCCACGACCCTCGCCCCAGGAGCCACAACTGTAGCGCCGGGTGTCGCGTCGACCCTCGCCCCAGGAGCACCCACAAGCCTCGCCCCAGGAGTCACAACTGTAGCGCCGGGTGTCGCGTCGACCCTCGCCCCAGGAGCACCCACCACCCTCGCCCCAGGAGCCACAACTGCAGCGCCGGGTGTCGCGTCGACCCTCGCCCCAGGAGCTCCCACCACCCTCGCCCCAGGAGCCACAACAGCAGCGCCGGGTGTCGCGTCGACCCTCGCCCCAGGAGCACCCACCACCCTCGCCCCAGGAGCCACAACTGCAGCGCCGGGTGTCGCGTCGACCCTCGCCCCAGGAGCACCCACCACCCTCGCCCCAGGAGCCACAACAGCAGCGCCGGGTGTCGCGTCGACCCTCGCCCCAGGAGCACCCACCACCCTCGCCCCAGGAGCCACAACAGCAGCGCCGGGTGTCGCGTCGACCCTCGCCCCAGGAGCACCCACCACCCTCGCCCCAGGAGCCACAACAGCAGCGCCGGGTGTCGCGTCGACCCTCGCCCCAGGAGCACCCACCACCCTCGCCCCAGGGGCCACAACTGCAGCGCCGGGTGTCGCGTCGACCCTCGCCCCAGGAGCACCCACCTCCCTCGCCCCAGGAGCCACAACTGCAGCGCCGGGTGTCGCGTCGACCCTTTCCTCAGTATCAACATCACTTTCTGCAGGTAAACAGTTTCTTTTTGTCACCTCATTTTTTCCATCAAATCTAACTTCATTCATTTTTAGCTCTGCGGGCTGCAAACCAGCAGTGCCTATATCAAGGTATGGTTTCTGTCGTCCCTCTGACTGTCCGTCTGTCTCTCTGTCTGTCTGTTAGCCTTTTTCTTGTTTACGGTGTAAAGTCTTCATTTGTGGTCAAATTTTCGTGAAACTTGCACAGCTTGTTTATCTCATTGATAGCTTGAACCCTATTATTTTGAAAAAAATCTGACAATCAGTACGTGAAAAGTAGCCATTTAAAGTTCAAAATTTCAATTTCTTGTTCATGCGATAAAGTCTGCATATGTGATTGGATTTTCGTGAAACTTACACAGTTTAGGTCATCAATAGTGGTTCAAGCCCTCCCCTTCCATTTTTTTGTGTGTTTCCTTTTTTTTTTTCCTTTTTCCATAATGAACTCATTATGTATGGTAGAAAAAAGGCAAAATCAATGCCAGTAGAGCCTAAATGGCTCAAGGGCCTCTTGTTCAAAAACTATTTCAAGAAGTCACTTAAAAAGCTAACATTGTTTAGGTTTTGACTAACAAACCCTCCTTATTTTCTGTACATTTCGGCCCGCTTATTTTGTGTCAGCATTATTTTCGTTTCTTCTAAATTGTAAAGACTTTGTTTCTGACTTTTTACATCTACTGAAAAGTCCATTTTTTCTCCCTCTCTTTTCAAGGTGTGTCGACCCTCGCCCCAGGAGCACCCACCACCCTCGCTCCAGGAGCCACAACTGTAGCGCCGGGTGTCGCGTCGACCCTCGCCCCAGGAGCACCCACCACCCTCGCCCCAGGAGCCACAACTGCAGCGCCGGGTGTCGCGTCGACCCTCGCCCCAGGAGCACCCACCACCCTCGCCCCAGGAGCCACAACTGCAGCGCCGGGTGTCGCGTCGACCCTTTCCTCAGTATCAACATCACTTTCTGCAGGTAAACAGTTTCTTTTTGTCACCTCATTTTTTCCATCAAATCTAACTTCATTCATTTTTAGCTCTGCTAGCTGCAAACCAGCAGTGCTTATATCAAGGTATGGTTTCTGTCGTCCCTCTGACTGTCCGTCTGTCTCTCTGTCTCTCTGTTAGCCTTTTTCTTGTTTACGGTATAAAGTCCTCATTTGTGGTCAAATTTTCGTGAAACTTGCACAGCTTGTTTATCTCATTGATAGCTTGAACCCTATTATTTTGAAAAAAATCTGACAATCAGTACGTGAAAAGTAGCCATTTAAAGTTCAAAATTTCAATTTCTTGTTCATGCGATAAAGTCTGCATATGTGATTGGATTTTCGTGAAACTTACACAGTTTAGGTCATCAATAGTGGTTCAAGCCCTCCCCTTCCATTTTTTTGTGTGTTTCCTTTTTGCATAATGAACTCATTATGTATGGTAGAAAAAAAGCAAAATCAATGCCAGTAGAGCCATTTAGGCCCTCAAGGGCCTCGAGTTCAAAAACTTTTTCAAGAAGTCACTATAAAAGCTAACATTGTTTACGTTTTGACTAACAAACCCTCCTTATTTTCTGAACATTTAGGCCTGCTTACTTTGTGTCAGCATTCCTTTCGTTTCTTGTAAATTGTAACGACTTTGTTTCTGACTTTTTACATCTACTGAAAAGTCCATTTTTTCTCCCTCTCTTTTCAAGGTGTGTCGACCCTCGCCCCAGGAGCACCCACGACCCTCGCCCCAGGAGCCACAAGTGTAGCGCCGGGTGTCGCGTCGACCCTCGCCCCAGGAGCACCCACCACCCTCGTCCCAGGAGCCACAACTGCAGCGCCGGGTGTCGCGTCGACCCTCGCCCCAGGAGCACCGACCACCCTCGCCCCAGGAGCCACAACTGCAGCGCCGGGTGTCGCGTCGACCCTCGCCCCAGGAGCTCCCACCACCCTCGCCCCAGGAGCCACAACTGCAGCGTCGGGTGTCGCGTCGACCCTCGCCCCAGGAGCACCCACCACCCTCGCCCCAGGAGCCACAACTGCAGCGCCGGGTGTCGCGTCGACCCTCGCCCCAGGAGCACCCACCACCCTCGCCCCAGGAGCCACAACTGCAGCGCCGGGTGTCGCGTCGACCCTTTCCTCAGTATCAACATCACTTTCTGCAGGTAAACAGTTTCTTTTTGTCACCCGATTTTTTCCATCAAATCTAACTTCATTCATTTTTAGCTCTGCTGGCTGCAAAGCAGCAGTGCTTATATCAAGGTATGGTTTCTGTCGTCCCCCTGACTGTCCGTCTGTCTCTCTGTCTGTCTGTTAGCCTTTTTCTATTTTACGGTATAAAGTCTTCATTTGTGGTCAAATTTTCGTGAAACTTGCACAGCTTGTTTATCTCATTGATAGCTTGAACCCTATTATTTTGAAAAAAATCTGACAATCAGTACGTGAAAAGTAGCCATTTAAAGTTCAAAATTTCAATTTCTTGTTCATGCGATAAAGTCTGCATATGTGATTGGATTTTCGTGAAACTTGCACAGTTTAGGTCATCAATAGTAGTTCAAGCCCTCCCCTTCCATTTTTTTGTGTGTTTCCTTTTTTTTCCTTTTTCCATAATGAACTCATTATGTATGGTAGAAAAAAGGCAAAATCAATGCCAGTAGAGCCTAAATGGCTCAAGGGCCTCTTGTTCAAAAACTATTTCAAGAAGTCACTTAAAAAGCTAACATTGTTTACGTTTTGACTAACAAACCCTCCTTATTTTCTGTACATTTCGGCCCGCTTATTTTGTGTCAGCATTCCTTTCGTTTCTTGTAAATTGTAAAGACTTTGTTTCTGACTTTTTACATCTACTGAAAAGTCCATTTTTTCTCCCTCTCTTTTCAAGGTGTGTCGACCCTCGCCCAAGGAGCACCCACGACCCTCGCCCCAGGAGCCACAAGTGTAGCGCCGGGTGTCGCGTCGACCCTCGCCCCAGGAGCACCCACCACCCTCGCCCCAGGAGCCACAACTGCAGCGCCGGGTGTCGCGTCGACCCTCGCCCCAGGAGCACCCACCACCCTCGCCCCAGGAGCCACAACTGCAGCGCCGGGTGTCGCGTCGACCCTCGCCCCAGGAGCACCCACCACCCTCGCCCCAGGAGCCACAACTGCAGCGCCGGGTGTCGCGTCGACCCTCGCCCCAGGAGCACCCACCACCCTCGCCCCAGGAGCCACAACTGCAGCGCCGGGTGTCGCGTCGACCCTCGCCCCAGGAGCACCCACCACCCTCGCCCCAGGAGCCACAACTGCAGCGCCGGGTGTCGCGTCGACCCTCGCCCCAGGAGCACCCACCACCCTCGCCCCAGGAGCCACAACTGCAGCGCCGGGTGTCGCGTCGACCCTCGCCCCAGGAGCACCCACCACCCTCGCCCCAGGAGCCACAACTGCAGCGCCGGGTGTCGCGTCGACCCTTTCCTCAGTATCAACATCACTTTCTGCAGGTAAACAGTTTCTTTTTGTCACCTCATTTTTTCCATCAAATCTAACTTCATTCATTTTTAGCTCTGCTGGCTGCAAACCAGCAGTGCTTATGTCGAGGTATGGTTTCTGTCGTCCCTCTGACTGTCCGTCTGTCTCTCTGTCTGTCTGTTAGCCTTTTTCTTGTTTACGGTATAAAGTCTTCATTTGTGGTCAAATTTTCGTGAAACTTGCACAGCTTGTTTATCTCATTAATAGCTTGAACCCTATTATTTTGAAAAAAATCTGACAATCAGTACGTGAAAAGTAGCCATTTAAAGTTCAATATTTCAATTTCTTGTTCATGCGATAAAGTCTGCATATGTGATTGGATTTTCGTGAAACTTACACAGTTTAGGTCATCAATAGTGGTTCAAGCCCTCCCCTTCCATTTTTTTGTGTGTTTCCTTTTTTTTCCTTTTTGCATAATGAACTCATTATGTATGGTAGAAAAAAAGCAAAATCAATGCCAGTAGAGCCATTTAAGCCCTCAAGGGCCTCTTGTTCAAAAACTATTTCAAGAAGTCACTTAAAAAGCTAACATTGTTTAGGTTTTGACTAACAAACCCTCCTTATTTTCTGAACATTTAGGCCTGCTTACTTTGTGTCAGCATTCCTTTCGTTTCTTGTAAATTGTAACGACTTTGTTTCTGACTTTTTACATCTACTGAAAAGTCCATTTTTTCTCCCTCTCTTTTCAAGGTGTGTCGACCCTCGCCCCAGGAGCACCCACGACCCTCGCCCCAGGAGCCACAACTGTAGCGCCGGGTGTCGCGTCGACCCTCGCCCCAGGAGCACCCACCACCCTCGCCCCAGGAGTCACAACTGTAGCGCCGGGTGTCGCGTCGACCCTCGCCCCAGGAGCACCCACCACCCTCGCCCCAGGAGCCACAACTGCAGCGTCGGGTGTCGCGTCGACCCTCGCCCCAGGAGCACCGACCACCCTCGCCCCAGGAGCCACAACTGCAGCGCCGGGTGTCGCGTCGACCCTCGCCCCAGGAGCACCCACCACCCTCGCCTCAGGAGCCACAACTGCAGCGCCGGGTGTCGCGTCGACCCTTTCCTCAGTATCAACATCACTTTCTGCAGGTAAACAGTTTCTTTTTGTCACCTGATCTTTTCCATCAAATCTAACTTCATTCATTTTTAGCTCTGCTGGCTGCAAAGCAGCAGTGCTTATATCAAGGTATGGTTTCTGTCGTCCCCCTGACTGTCCGTCTGTCTCTCTGTCTGTCTGTTCGCCTTTTTCTTGTTTACGGTATAAAGTCCTCATTTGTGGTCAAATTTTCGTGAAACTTGCACAGCTTGTTTATCTCATTAATAGCTTGAACCCTATTATTTTGAAAAAAATCTGACAATCAGTACGTGAAAAGTAGCCATTTAAAATTCAAAATTTCAATTTTTTGTTCATGCGATAAAGTCTGCATATGTGATTGGATTTTCGTGAAACTTACACAGTTCAAGTCATCAATAGTGGTTCAAGCCCTCCCCTTCCATTTTTTTGTGTGTTTCCTTTTTTTTCCTTTTTCCATAATGAACTCATTATGTATGGTAGAAAAAAGGCAAAATCAATGCCAGTAGAGCCTAAATGGCTCAAGGGCCTCTTGTTCAAAAACTATTTCAAGAAGTCACTTAAAAAGCTAACATTGTTTACGTTTTGACTAACAAACCCTCCTTATTTTCTGTACATTTCGGCCCGCTTATTTTGTGTCAGCATTCCTTTCGTTTCTTGTAAATTGTAAAGACTTTGTTTCTGACTTTTTACATCTACTGAAAAGTCCATTTTTTCTCCCTCTCTTTTCAAGGTGTGTCGACCCTCGCCCCAGGAGCACCCACGACCCTCGCCCCAGGAGTCACAACTGCAACGCCGGGTGTCGCGTCGACCCTAGCCCCAGGAGCACCCACCACCCTCGTCCCAGGAGCCACAACTGCAGCGTCGGGTGTCGCGTCGACCCTCGCCCCAGGAGCACCCACCACCCTCGCCCCAGGAGCCACAACTGCAGCGCCGGGTGTCGCGTCGACCCTCGCCCCAGGAGCACCCACCACCCTCGCCCCAGGAGCCACAACTGCAGCGCCGGGTGTCGCGTCGACCCTTTCCTCAGTATCAACATCACTTTCTGCAGGTAAACAGTTTCTTTTTGTCACCTCACTTTTTCCATCAAATCTAACTTCATTCATTTTTAGCTCTGCTGGCTGCAAACCAGCAGTACTTATGTCAAGGTATGGTTTCTGTCGTCCCTCTGACTGTCCGTCTGTCTCTCTGTCTCTCTGTTAGCCTTTTTCTTGTTTACGGTATAAAGTCTTCATTTGTGGTCAAATTTTCGTGAAACTTGCACAGCTTGTTTATCTCATTAATAGCTTGAACCCTATTATTTTGAAAAAAATCTGACAATCAGTACGTGAAAAGTAGCCATTTAAAGTTCAAAATTTCAATTTCTTGTTCATGCGATAAAGTCTGCATATGTGATTGGATTTTCGTGAAACTTACACAGTTTAGGTCATCAATAGTGGTTCAAGCCCTCCCCTTCCATTTTTTTGTGTGTTTCTTTTTTTCCTTTTTGCATAATGAACTCATTATGTATGGTAGAAAAAAAGCAAAATCAATGCCAGTAGAGCCATTTAGGCCCTCAAGGGCCTCTTGTTCAAAAACTATTTCAAGAAGTCACTTAAAAAGCTAACATTGTTTAGGTTTTGACTAACAAACCCTCCTTATTTTCTGAACATTTAGGCCTGCTTACTTTGTGTCAGCATTCCTTTCGTTTCTTGTAAATTGTAACGACTTTGTTTCTGACTTTTTACATCTACTGAAAAGTCCATTTTTTCTCCCTCTCTTTTCAAGGTGTGTCGACCCTCGCCCCAGGAGCACCCACGACCCTCGCCCCAGGAGCCACAACTGTAGCGCCGGGTGTCGCGTCGACCCTCGCCCCAGGAGCACCCACCACCCTCGCCCCAGGAGTCACAACTGTAGCGCCGGGTGTCGCGTCGACCCTCGCCCCAGGAGCACCCACCACCCTCGCCCCAGGAGCCACAACTGCAGCGTCGGGTGTCGCGTCGACCCTCGCCCCAGGAGCACCGACCACCCTCGCCCCAGGAGCCACAACTGCAGCGCCGGGTGTCGCGTCGACCCTCGCCCCAGGAGCACCGACCACCCTCGCCCCAGGAGCCACAACTGCAGCGCCGGGTGTCGCGTCGACCCTTTCCTCAGTATCAACATCACTTTCTGCAGGTAAACAGTTTCTTTTTGTCACCTGATCTTTTCCATCAAATCTAACTCCATTCATTTTTAGCTCTGCTGGCTGCAAAGCAGCAGTGCTTATATCAAGGTATGGTTTCTGTCGTCCCCCTGACTGTCCGTCTGTCTCTCTGTCTGTCTGTTCGCCTTTTTCTTGTTTACGGTATAAAGTCCTCATTTGTGGTCAAATTTTCGTGAAACTTGCACAGCTTGTTTATCTCATTGATAGCTTGAACCCTATTATTTTGAAAAAAATCTGACAATCAGTACGTGAAAAGTAGCCATTTAAAGTTCAAAATTTCAATTTCTTGTTCATGCGATAAAGTCTGCATATGTGATTGGATTTTCGTGAAACTTACACAGTTTAGGTCATCAATAGTGGTTCAAGCCCTCCCCTTCCATTTTTTTGTGTGTTTCCTTTTTTTTCCTTTTTCCATAATGAACTCATTATGTATGGTAGAAAAAAGGCAAAATCAATGCCAGTAGAGCCTAAATGGCTCAAGGGCCTCTTGTTCAAAAACTATTTCAAGAAGTCACTTAAAAAGCTAACATTGTTTACGTTTTGACTAACAAACCCTCCTTATTTTCTGTACATTTCGGCCCGCTTATTTTGTGTCAGCATTCCTTTCGTTTCTTGTAAATTGTAAAGACTTTGTTTCTGACTTTTTACATCTACTGAAAAGTCCATTTTTTCTCCCTCTCTTTTCAAGGTGTGTCGACCCTCGCCCCAGGAGCACCCACGACCTTCGCCCCAGGAGTCACAACTGCAACGCCGGGTGTCGCGTCGACCCTAGCCCCAGGAGCACCCACCACCCTCGCCCCAGGAGCCACAACTGCAGCGCCGGGTGTCGCGTCGACCCTCGCCCCAGGAGCACCGACCACCCTCGCCCCAGGAGCCACAACTGCAGCGCCGGGTGTCGCGTCGACCCTCGCCCCAGGAGCACCCACCACCCTCGCCCCAGGAGCCACAACTGCAGCGCCGGGTGTCGCGTCGACCCTTTCCTCAGTATCAACATCACTTTCTGCAGGTAAACAGTTTCTTTTTGTCACCTCATTTTTTCCATCAAATCTAACTTCATTCATTTTTAGCTCTGCTGGCTGCAAACCAGCAGTGCTTATGTCAAGGTATGGTTTCTGTCGTCCCTCTGACTGTCCGTCTGTCTCTCTGTCTGTCTGTTAGCCTTTTTCTTATTTACGAGATAAAGTCTTCATATGTGGTCAAATTTTCGTGAAACTTGCACAGCTTGTTTATCTCATTAATAGCTAGAACCCTATTATTTTGAAAAAAAATCTGACAATCAGTACGTGAAAAGTAGCCATTTAAAGTTCAAAATTTCAATTTCTTGTTCATGCGATAAAGTCTGCATATGTGATTGGATTTTCGTGAAACTTACACACTTTAGCTCATCCAAGTGGTTCAAGCCCTCCCCTTCCATGTTTTTGTGTGTTTCCTTTTTTTCCTTTTTGCATAATGAACTCATTATGTATGGTAGAAAAAAAGCAAAATCAATGCCAGTAGAGCCATTTAGGCCCTCAAGGCCCTCGAGTTCAAAAACTATTTCAAGAAGTCACATAAAAAGCTAACATTGTTTAGGTTTTGACTAACAATCCCTCCTTATTTTATGAACATTTAGGCCTGCTTACTTTGTGTCAGCATTCCTTTCGTTTCTTGTAAATTGTAACGACTTTGTTTCTGACTTTTTACATCTACTGAAAAGTCCATTTTTTCTCCCTCTCTTTTCAAGGTGTGTCGACCCTCGCCCCAGGAGCACCCACGACCCTCGCCCCAGGAGCCACAACTGTAGCGCCGGGTGTCGCGTCGACCCTCGCCCCAGGAGCACCCACCACCCTCGCCCCAGGAGCCACAACTGCAGCGTCGGGTGTCGCGTCGACCCTCGCCCCAGGAGCTCCCACCACCCTCGCCCCAGGAGCCACAACTGCAACGCCGGGTGTCGCGTCGACCCTCGCCCCAGGAGCTCCCACCACCCTCGCCCCAGGAGCCACAACTGCAACGCCGGGTGTCGCGTCGACCCTCGCTCCAGGAGCACCCACCACCCTCGCCCCAGGAGCCACAACTGCAGCGCCGGGTGTCGCGTCGACCCTCGCCCCAGGAGCACCCACCACCCTCGCCCCAGGAGCCACAACTGCAGCGCCGGGTGTCGCGTCGACCCTCGCCCCAGGAGCACCCACCACCCTCGCCCCAGGAGCCACAACTGCAGCGCCGGGTGTCGCGTCGACCCTCGCCCCAGGAGCACCCACCACCCTCGCCCCAGGAGCACCCACCACCCTCGCCCCAGGAGCACCCACCACACTCGCCCCAGGAGCCACAACTGCAGCGTCGGGTGTCGCGTCGACCCTCGCCCCAGGAGCTCCCACCACCCTCGCCCCAGGAGCCACAACTGCAGTGCCGGGTGTCGCGTCGACCCTCGCCCCAGGAGCTCCCACCACCCTCGCCCCAGGAGCCACAACTGCAGCGCCGGGTGTCGCGTCGACCCTCGCCCCAGGAGCTCCCACCACCCTCGCCCCAGGAGCCACAACTGCAGCGACGGGTGTCGCGTCGACCCTCGCCCCAGGAGCATCCACCACCCTCGCCCCAGGAGCCACAACTGCAGCGCCGGGTGTCGCGTCGACCCTCGCCCCAGGAGCTCCCACCACCCTCGCCCCAGGAGCCACAACTGCAGCGCCGGGTGTCGCGTCGACCCTCGCCCCAGGAGCACCTACCACCCTCGCCCCAGGAGCCACAACTGCAACGCCGGGTGTCGCGTCGACCCTCGCCCCAGGAGCACCCACCACCCTCGCCCCAGGAGCCACAACTGCAGCGCCGGGTGTCGCGTCGACCCTCGCCCCAGGAGCACCCACCACCCTCGCCCCAGGAGCCACAACTGCAGCGCCGGGTGTCGCGTCGACCCTCGCCCCAGGAGCCACAACTGCAGCGCCGGGTGTCGCGTCGACCCTCGCCCCAGGAGCACCCACCACCCTCGCCCCAGGAGCCACAACTGCAGCGCCCGGCGTCGCGTCGACCCTCGCCCCAGGAGCACCCACCACCCTCGCCCCAGGAGCCACAACTGCAGCGCCCGGCGTCTTGTCGACCCTCGCCCCAGGAGCACTCACCACCCTCGTCTCAGGAGTCACAACAGCATCGCCCACCACCCTCACCCCAGGAGCCACCACAGCAGCGCCTGGTGTCGTGTCGACCCTTTCCTCAGTATCAACATCACTTTCTACAGGTAAACACTTTTTTTTTTGTCATCTCCTTTTTAACATCAAACTTAACTTTTTCATTTTTGAAAAACTTTTTTTTCAAGAGGTCGCTTAAAAAGCTAGCGGTATTCATGTTTTGACTATACCCCTTCTTATTTTCTGTACATTTAGGCCTTCTTACTTTGTGTCATCATTGCTTTCTTTTCTTGTAAATTGTAACGACTTTGTATCTGACTTTTTACGTGTTCTGAAAAGTCCATTTTTTTCTCCCTCTCTTTTCAAGGTGTCGTAAGTTATAGTTTTATGTATATATAATTTTGATATGTAATAGTTTAATATTTAAAACGTGAAACCGTCGGTCATTTTTTTTGCATTGAACATTGTGTTATACCACCATTTAATATGTGGCTAACCCTTTACATGTATATGTGTTGTAGCAGTTACCTAGTCTTCCCAATTTAGGAATCTATGTTAGATGTGTAGTCATACTTAAGAAGTATTGTGTGCATAGTCACTAGCCCAAGTTTGTCTATATATCAAAAGTATGTTTATTTTAAAATCTGTAAAAAGTGTTATCACTTTTACCCGTTTTAGTGAAATACGTTGTATATGTGTAGAACATGTAAAACTACGAGTCCAAATTCTCATATGTAATGTATTTAGTAATGTAGAACTAGTTTGACATAGATCAAGTCTGTGTACTTTTTAAAGATAATAATATATGAGCCATGCTCTGGCGAAAGGGGGCTGAATGCATCTCCGTGATCCATAATACCAATCAAGCCATCACATAATTATGGATCAACAAAAGTCACTTTATTTTAACAACTGACTGAATCAAGAGGTAGACTGGTCCTTAGACATACAGTAAACTGATCAATAGCGAAAAGTTTCGGCCCAGGTCAGACTTCGCAGGCTGACCTGGGTCGATACCGTTCGCAGATACATTAAACCCCCTTTTCACAGAGCATGGTTCATATGTTAGTTTTACATCTGCTAGAAGTATCATTTGTAGCCTACATGTCTGAAGAATAAATAGTACGGTCTATGTGCAATATATACAATTCTTCGGATAAGTTGTAGCCTGTATTGTAGACACGAGAAGGTAACTTTGTAATAAATGAATTTTAATATATTAACCATTTTCTACACAATCCCGAGTTTTCACGACCCGAGAAAAACAAAGGCTGGTGATTAACATTGTGGACAGAAAAAATAAGAAAATGCTGGTAACCGGCATTTTCTTCTTTTTTTCCACCATGTTTTCCACCCTATGTCTGTCTTTAAACCATATTTCATTTGTCGTCTGCATGTGCTTTCAAATTGGACAAGTCTAAAAATTTGTTGTTTGGTAAAGAGTTAGTAGGTAAGCGTGGCAAGCACCAGTCTCAAAGCTGAACAACAACGAGCGATAACTAACAAACGACTGAAGAATGTCACCAACTGTCGGATGTGGTGGTTCTCGCTGTTTGAAGTACATGCATTTGATGGAAATACCCACAGGCGTTCGTTTTGTGACGAACTTTGCCATAGAGATGGCAGCGTTCGTTTATATTACATTATACAGATGGCAAAGTTCGTCACAAAACGAACGCCTGTGGAAATACCTGTCTGAACCAGACAAGATTCTTCGTGCACTATCACTGGACACATTCGGCATAGCTCGGGTGATCCGGTGATCAAATCTAGATGTAGGTACGGAATCGGCCGAGTTGTGACGAGTGTCACTGGACATTGACGATACAACTAGCGCAGTCAGGGGGCAGTATCCAGCCGGAGTGGCCGTTGCTAAGGTAGTTGCACATTGATTATCCCATATAAAAGGTGCTAAATTCATTTTGCTGTTGTGTGAACATGATATAAGATAATTGTAATATGCACTGTCATGTATATTCTATACACAAGTATGACGTAAATATCTATCTCGTATATATAATTTTTAATTGATAGTCACTGCTTATTAACTCTTTACCACTCAATCCCGACTTTTAACGACCCTGTGACAGAAGCCTTTTGAAAACCTTGTGGGAAAAGGAGAAAATTCTGGTAACCAGCATTTTCTCCCTTTCCCACAATGTTTTCCAGCTTTCCCAAAACAAATTTAAATTTTTCAGTCACATTTATTTTGTCGTCTGCAAATGCTTTCAATTTGGACCAGTCTAAAATTCTGTCGTATGGTAAAGAGTTAATTAACTCTAATTACAGCAATATTTCACTAGAGCCGTTTCACCAGTTAGTTCATTTCTTGCAATTCTATGTCGCTAAGAGCTACGCACAGCTTTCCCGGGCAACTTACCACGTTTCCAAATAAGTCAATACAAGGGTCATGCTCTGTGATAGGAGTTTTAGTGCATCTGCAAACAATATCGACCCAAGTCAGCCTGCGTAGTCCGCGCAGGCTGACCTGGGTTGAAATGTTTTTGCCATTAGTCAATTTTCTGCATGTCAAAGGACTAGTTTACCCCATGATTCAGTCGATTATTAAATAAACTGGGTTTTTTAGATGTAATGACTTGCTTGGTATTAACCCTTTACTAGACGACAAAATTATAGCCTTGTCCAAATTGAAAGCATTTGCAGACGACAATTTCAGTGTGGCTCAAATGGTGCAATTTTTCTTTGATCAGGTAGAAAACATTGTGGGAAAAGGAGAAAATGCTGGTTACCAGCATTTTCTCCTTTTCCCACAATGTTTTCAAAAGGCTTCTGTCCCAGGGGCGTCAAAAGGCGTCATGGTGCAGTAAAGGGTTAAGCAACACGGAGATGCATTAGCCTCCATTCTTTCAGAGCGTGGCTCATAAAGGAGTACCGTTAAATGCACTATGGTGTATATTACACAAGTACCCGTATAACGTTATCATCTAGGTATTTTATATTGATAGTCACTGGATATTAACCCTTTCCCAAAGGACAAAATTTTGGACTGGTCCAAATTGACAGAGTTTGCAGACGACAATGTTAAATTTGATGAGAATGGCAGAAAGGTCTCAAAAAAGGGTAGAAAACACTGTGGGAAAAGGAGAAATTGCTCGTTACGAGCAATTTATCCTTTTCCCACTGTTTTTAAAAGACTTGTACTGCAGACACGTGAAAACCAGGGCTTGTTTGGGAAAGGGTTAACCCTTTCCTGCTAAATAAAAGAAATGAAACTTTCAAGCCGATACCCGGGTAGGAAAAACCCGAATTTTCCTATTTCAAAAGTATTTTTGGAAGAGAGATATCGCCTTCCCGGACAGTGTAGATCAAAGATCAGACTGCACATTTTGTGCAGTCTGAAATTGATCTTCGCTGTCCGCAAAAGGTCAGAGAGTCGCGCTCAGCAGCCCAAGAGTTAAAGGTTCTGTTGCGACCAAAAGTAAACATGCAGGCGTTAAAATGCATTTAAATCATATCATTTGAAAGTATGAAAATTATTGTGAAGTGACAATCCGTTATTGTTATTGGGTCGGCCCAAGTTAAGTCGCTGGCAGAAACATGAATTTTAACGCAGGTTGTTTCGTTGAAATGATTTCCTCCACCAAAAAAAAAATAATAAAAAAAAACCAAAACTTTTTTTGATAGAAATATATAAGGGGTGTTGGCTTTTGAATGTGCACGTGGCCTTTTTGTTTTGGTCCATGATGAAATTATACATTAAGTCCCCTTTTTCCATGAGATGGCAATCCATCGAATAATAATAATGATAATGATTGTCTGTGGCTTATGATAAACACTATAGGTTCATAAAATTTTGTCCAGGAGTTAGAGATATTGATTCATTGTGGAAATATACACCAAACCCCCCTTTTTTATGACACGGTACAAAAAAAAAAAAGAAAGTATATCGTCGTACTATCACAAGGAAACATGTATGAAGTTTCATAGATTTTCGTCAAGGACTTTAGAAAATAGTTGTCCGGACGGATAGACGGAGAAACGGACGGACGGACGGTTATTGGTCCATAATGAAATTATACCTTAAGTCCCTTTTTTCCTTGGCGTAGCATGCCATTAAATAAAAACAAGTGATGATTGTCTGTGGCTTATGGTAAACAACGTAAATTATGAAGCGCGAGTAATTTTGCTCAGTAGTCAAATAGATATCGGTTCATTACGGAAATATACAGCAAGCCCCTTTTTTTTGCATGACAGGACATTAAAATAAAAGGAGGGATTTATCAGTGGACTATCATAAGGAACACATGTATGAAGTTTCATCAATTTTCGTCAAGGTTCTTACAAGGTATCCGTCCGGACGCACGGACAACGCGAAAACTAAGGAAACTTGTGAACGTGCATTGGCCGCTGCGATATTTCCGTAATAATGCTGAAACTTTGTTAAACGCCAAACATTTCAACAGACAATCAAATGGGGACTCACATCTCAGATTGATCCATGATCTAACATATGAGTCACGCTCCAGCAAAAGGGGGCTCCGTGAATCTCCGTAATGCGTTCTACCAACCAAGTCATGACATGATTATGGATCAGTAAAAACCATTATCTCTAACACCATGCTGAATCGTGTGGTAGCATGGTCATTCAGAAAATTAACTGACAGTAAAAAGTTTCGATCCATGTTTCTGCCTGCGCGAAACTGCGCAGGCTGACATGAGTCGATACTTTTTTTTTTTTTTTTTTTGTAGATGCATTAAGCCCCCTTTTCACAGAGCATGGCTCATATGTGTTTGAGCGGCGCTCTAGCAAAGTGGGGTTAAATCTATCAAATTTAACCCTTTACCACACAATCCCGAGTTTTAACGACCCTGAAGAAGAAGCCTTTTGAAAACATTGTGGGAAAAGGAGAAAATGCTGGTAACCAGCATTTTCTCCTTTTTCCACAATGTTTTCTGCCCTATCAAAGACAAATTCCATCATTAGAGCCACATTTGAATAGTCGTCTGCAAATGCTTTCAATTTGGACAAATCTACTTTTTTTGTCGTTTGGTAACGGGTTAATGGACCATACCAGGCAAGTCGTTCTATAATATAGGTTCGTTTTGTCTTAAAACCGTATGATCTATGAAGTAAAACGTTCCTTTGACATGCAGAAAATTTACCTACAGTAAAAAGTTTCGATCCCTGTCAGCCTGCCCGGGCCAAGCCCCCGTAGCTCAGTCGGTAGGGTACAGGACTTGAGAACAGGAGATCGCTGGTTCGATCCCCGGCTTGGCCAATTTCTCTCCGAGGATTGATGATAGTCATCGCGACAGGATTCATTCCTCTCTCACCGCTGACCATTGTTTCGACGATGGTTATGTGGGAAAGCAGCCAATTGCTTGGAAAGAATATTGTGCGGAGTACTGGTAAAAGAAACTCCAGGAGAGCATGGGTAGGTGCACTGGCCGCCGTGATATAACTGAAATAATGTTGAAAACGGCGTTAAGCACCACACAATCAATCAATCGATCAGCCTGCGCGGACTGCACAGGCTGCTAGGGGTTAACCCTTCACCAAATGACAAAATTTTAGATTGGTCCAAATTCAAAGCATTTGCAGAAAACAAAATAAATGTGACTTAAAAATTGAAATATACTTTTGAAAGGGTAGAAAACATTGTGGGAAAAGGAGAAAATGCTGGTTACCAGTATTTTCTCCTTTTCCCACTATGTTTTCAAAGGTCTTCTTTCTTAGGGTAGTGAAAAGTCGGGATTGTGTGGTAAAGGGTTAACCATTTTTTAAGATACATCATTTGAGCCCTCTTTTCATAGAGCATGACTTATTTCCATTGTCTTCTTTTCAGACCAAATGTGATACCAGCAGTTGCCATTTCAATGCTTTTGATAGTGATGTTGATGACCTTGTACCTGATGGTGACGTTCTGGATGATGACGATGATGATGGCGGCCACCCCGTGTATTTTAAATCGGGTTGTATGTGACTGATCTGTGTTGAAAAATGAGATCAGCATTTACAACCTACATGTTGGTGGCTGGCATAAAACATCCACTGTTACAACCTTGTAAAGAATCATGCCCGCTTCTGCCTCTTTGGAGGGCATTTGGATTTGGACGAACAGCAGGGTTCAATGGTATAAATATCTTTCTGTGAAATTTTTTTGTTGAAAACAAATATCGAAAAGGGCAATTGTCCTGTATCAAACAATCGCTCCTTTTTCCTCGGTGGGTTTTAAAACTATTCAGTGCCCCATATCGAGAAACAGCCTCTAACAGATTATCTCGTATTTATTCTGACGTCTGGTAGATCTAGAGAGTTCTGCCTGAATAAACGGTCGCCATAAGCAGAGCTCCAGAGAGAGAGAGTTTCTTTTTTTTTGTTTTTAAAATTGAAAATATTAATCACTCTCCACTAAACCCTATGTTATGTGTACTAATTAGAATCGTCTCATCGAGACGATTCTAATGAGTGCCCAAAACATAGGGTTTGGAAGAGAAATAATGGATTTAGAATACCATCAAACCCCCCCCCCCCCCTTGTATGGAGCTCTGGCCCATAGCATTCGGCGAAGATTTAGGCTAATCATAATTTGCGTAGATTTATAGATAGACGGTCTGTTTCTTAACTCTTTACCAAACGACGAAATTTTGAACTTGTCCAAATTGAAAGCTTATGCAGATGACAATTCAAATGTGGCTAATTAAATTTCTTTCTGATGGGGTATAAAACATTGTGGGGAAAAAGGAGAAAATACTGGTTACCAGCATTTTCTCCTTTTCCCCACAATGTTTTCAAAATGTTTCTTCCTCAGGGTTGTTAGAACTCGGGGTTGTTTGGTAAAGGGTTAAATGGCTGAAGTAGAATTCATCATAATGTTGTGATTCCAGATTAAAGATCGATGATATTCTGAGAAATAAAAAAATAATACGGACTTTCTTTTTGTAAAAGATAAAGAAAGAAATTTCAAAAAGAAGTAGTAAGTGATCTTCGACTGCGCGTATTTTGAAGTCAAAAGAACGTGACTATCATTGAAAAATGGAGAAACAGGGATGTCTCGGAATATTCGGATCAAGCTTTACAAATTATTTCTGTAGCTACAATTTTTTCAAAGCTTTTGACTTCTTTTTTTTTTTTGCAGAGAAGAGAGAGTAGCTGTGGGACTTTGATTTCTCTAGTAAAAGGTACCCGGCCTTCATTTCCTTGCTAAAGGTAACCAAAATTGAAAGATGGCCGCTTGAAACGTCAAACATCCTGTGCCTGCCAGATTTATTGTATTGGCATTGAACCGACCTAAACTTGCACCACCATTACGACTGAATATTCATTATTCAGTTCTATAATTTGCAGGTGAATGTATGGTGACTTTCATATGGAGGTGCATATTTGACATATAACGCTAGAAGCACAAAAATAACGGAAACCGGACGAAACTGAGAGTCGGACAGGTCGGGATAATTTTATGACAGCCTGGTGGGTAGAGTAAATAGTAAACAAGATCGTACTTTGTGTTTAATGTAAGCAAAAACTATGGTACAACTGCCAAGTTTTTGATATACACAGGAAAAAAGAAAATGGGTCTTTTCCAACTTACTCATTTTTAAAAGAAGGGAGATATTCCTGCAAATTTGAAACACTCCACCTGAAACAATAAACAACAGTTGGTGACTGATGTACTCAGTACTGGTGAGGTAAATCCAGGAATAGACTGTTGGATAGAAATCACTAATAGATCTGTGGTAGCTTGCAGGGCTTGGCTTGTCTTGTCTTTTTTCTCAGTTTACTCAGATAGATGCAAACAAACTCAAGCACAGTCAATGGAATCTAATAAACTCAAAAACACCAATGTAAATTCTCAGAGAACAGTTTGTTTTTTTATTATATATGGTTTGATGTTAGTGTAACAATATCAATAAAAGGGAAAATCAGTGCCCTTCATGTTTGACTATTTCCCTAAAGCAAGTGCACTTACTGATCATGACATTCATGTACACAATGATGAAAATTTACAAGAAATAAAATTTATATCGCTAATTATATGGTAAACAATGAGATCAAATGTGCACAAGCAATTGCTACTTTTAGGTCAATGTGTTCTACATCTGTCTGCATAATTGATGAATGATTTCATACATGGATCCGTGGCGATGAGATAAACCGACTTCCTTGGTTACCGTTGTTAAGGGCTCACAAACAAATGCAGTAGATACATATACAGTATAGCAGAAAGGCTACTTAGATCGTGCTGTCATGCCTGTTTCTTTCGATTAAATTCCGGAAAAAATATTCCTTTTCAAATGTTTCTGCCGATGATAGATTCTCGGCAAGAAATATATGGATACTTGAACTTATTTACACAAGGAATTGTACAAAAAGTGTGACATTAAGGGGCTACGGACAATGTAATACATGTGCCAGCAAAGTTTTGAACTTCTACGAGAAAGAATGAAACAACTCATAATCCTCACTTTTGCTTAAAAATAATAGAATTAAAAAAATGATTAATATTTTTGTAAGGCTTGTTAGCTTGTCTCAACATTGTTTTCGATAATAAATTACACTATCTTAAAAGCATTTTGAAATATATATAGATTGTCTCATTCAACAGAGAGGTGGAAGTCTGAGAAATGTTTAAATTTCAAATTAAGGGAAAATGGTTGCTTGACGATTTTAAAAAAAAGTGTAAAGTGTGCTGTCAATTAACTGTTAATATCATTAGCGGTAGTTTGTTTTATCTTATGATATACTGAAGACAACGGGTGGTCGAGTGGATTACAGCGGCAATCAAACACACATTGTATCAGTTAACAGTTTACCGACATTACCTTTTGAAATGGCAGATGTGCTAATCCACCTAAATATGCCTAAGTCAAAAGCTGATTTAATTAACATCAGCTGCCTTTTGAGCTAAACTTCCAAAACTGTACAAAACAGAACTTATTCTGTTTCATAATTGAAATCTACATGTACCTTCAGTAAAGAATACACGTAAGTGTACTTAATTTAAGTAGCAGATGGTTTGAATCCAAGAATAAACTGCATTTTTTTTTTTTGCACTCTGATCCATATCTTCACATTCAGCATTCTTCCCGCACTAAAGGTTAATGTTAACGTCAAACTGAAACATTGATGACACATGCCCCTTTTTGGATGTGCAGATGTTATTAAACAAGATTAACTATTTGAGTGAACATACTTTCTCTTTATTAGTATTTCATATATTTTACCTTTGTTTTCCACTATAAGACAGTTTAAGTTTTTTTTCAGAAGGTTTCAGAGGAAAAAAAAAATTAATTACTGGTAATCCATTGCGTAATAATAGCGTTGATCAAACTCTTTGCTCATCTCCCATTGTCAATCATAATCATAATCCAAACTTATAATCTCTTCGTATATCTCACGTAAGCAGTACACGATCACAAAGCATGTCTTTTAAACCTTTTCTGAAAATTCAAGCGTTGTAAACACACATAATATCGCACTTCTCCATTGTTAACAGTCGCTTGTTTGTGAGCCGAAATAGCAGACAGCAAGACTGCACATCGGGCCAAATAAATGCGATGACCTGATTGGTCAAATATCGATTTCCATGGATCCATGTATTGAACTTGTTGTCTAATCAGTACTGACTTACTTGTATTATTTCCAGCCCTATAGAGTTATCTCTCTTTAAGCATTATTCTTGTGCATATTGTCTAAGAAAAGGAACAAGTCTCATGAGACAAAGTGATATTATCAGGACGTACACAGTGCCTGTAACATAGACAAAATGTTAACCAACCCATATCAAGAATATCAAATGAGAAATAAAAGCCAAAATATACTCATAAGACACTGCATAGCAATGAAACATGCCTACCTTAGTATAGGTGGTTGCCCTTTTCCATACAATCCAGTATTTTAATAAAGGTTAACATTCCATTATGTTACTCTGTTTGAAAGTGGAGCGTCTCCCTTGAAAAGCAAATATGGGTATACATACATATTGGCTACACTCTGGCAAAAGGCAGTTTAACCCTTTACCACATAATCCTGACTTTTAACGACCCTAAGGAAGAAACCTTTTGAAAACACTGTGGGAAAAAGAGAAAATGCTGGTTACCAGCATTTTCTCCTTTTCACACAATGTTTTCAACCCTAAGACAAATTCCATTATTTGAGTCACATTTAAATTGTCATCTACAAATGTTTTCAATTTGGACCTGTGTAAATTTTTCTTGTGTGGTAAAGAGTTAACCCTTTACCACACAATCCCGACTTTTAACGACCCTGAGGAAGAAGCCTTTTGAAAATATTGTGGGAAAAGGAGAAAATGCTGGTAACCAGCATTTTCTCCTTTTTAGCTCACCTGAGCACATAGTGCTCAGGGTGAGCTATTGTGATCGATCGTTGTCCGGCGTCCGTCCGTCCGTGTGTCCGTCCGTCCGTCTGTCCGTCCGTCCGTCCGTCCGTGAATAATTACTTAAAAAATCTTCTCCTCTGAAACCGCCCAACAGATTTCAGTGAAACTTCACAGAAATGATCCTTAGGTGATGCACTTTCAAAATACCTCAAAGATTTCAATTCCATGAAGAACTCTGGTTGCCATGGCAACCGAGAGAAAAAACTTTAAAAATCTTCTTGTCCCAAACCGTAAGGGCTAGAGCTCTGATATTTGGCATGTAGCATCATCTAGTGGCCCTCTACCAAAATACTTCAAATTATGGCCCTAGTGTTGAAAATGGTCCTATGTTGTGGGTTCTCGGATTTCACATAGAGATAAAGAAGGAAATCTTCAAAAATCTTCTTGTCCCAAACCATAAGGGCTAGAGCTCTCATATATGGCATGTAGTATCATCTAGTGGCCCTCTATCAAAATACTTCAAATAATGGCCCTAGTGTGGAAATTGGCCCTATGTTGTGGGTTCTCGGATTTCACATAGAGATAAAGAAGGAAATCTGTAAAAATCTTCTTGTCCCAAACCGTAAGGGCCAGAGCTTTCATATTTGGCATGTAGCATCATCTAGTAGCCCTCTACCAAAATACTTGAAATTATGGCCCTAGTGTTGAAAATGGCCCTATGTTGTGGGTTCTCGGATTTCACATAGAGATAAAGAAGGAAATCTTTAAAAATCTTCTTGTCCCAAACCATAAGGGCTAGAGCTCTCATATATGGCATGTAGTATCATCTAGTGGCCCTCTACCAAAATACTTCAAATTATGGCCGTAGTGTTGAAAATGGCCCTATGTTGTGGGTTCTCGGATTTCACATAGAGATAAAGAAGGAAATCTTTAAAAATCTTCTTGTCCCAAACCTTAAGGGCTAGAGCGTTCATATTTGGCATGTAGCATCATCTAGTGACCCTCTACCAAAATACTTCAAATTATGGCCCTAGTGTTGAAAATGGCCCTATGTTGTGGGTTCTCGGATTTCACATAGAGATAAAGAAGAAATCTTTAAAAATCTTCTTGTCCAAAACCATAAAGGCTAGAGCTCTCATATATGGCATGTAGTATCATCTAGTGGCCCTCTACCAAAATACTTCAAATAATGGCCCTAGTGTGGAAATTGGCCCTATGTTGTGGGTTCTCGGATTTCACAGAGAGATAAAGAAGGAAATCTTTAAAAATCTTCTTGTCCCAAACCATAAGGGCTAGAGCTTTTATATTTGGCATGTAGCATCATTTAGTGGCCCTCTACCAAAATACTTCAAATTATGGCCCTAGTGTTGAAATTGGCCCTATGTTGTGGGTTCTCGGATTTCACATAGAGATCAAGAAGGAAATCTGTAAAAATCTTCTTGTCCCAAACCTTAAGGGCTAGAGCGTTCATATTTGGCATGTAGCATCATCTAGTGGCCCTCTACCAAAATACGTCAAATTATGGCCGTAGTGTTGAAAATGGCCCCATGTTGTGGGTTCTCGGATTTCACATAGAGATAAAGAAGGAAATCTTTAAAAATCTTCTTGTCCCAAACCATAAAGGCTAGAGCTCTCGTATATGGCATGTAGTATCATCTAGTGGCCCTCTACCAAAATACTTCAAATAATGGCCCTAGTGCGGAAATTGGCCCTATGTTGTGGGTTCTCGGATTTCACATAGAGATAAAGAAGGAAATCTTTAAAAATGTTCTTGTCCCAAACCTTAAGGGCTAGAGCTTTCATATTTGGCATGTAGCATCATCTAGTGGCCCTCTACCAAAATACTTCAAATTATGGCCCTAGTTTGAAAATGGCCCTATGTTGTGGGTTGTCGGATTTCACAGAGATAAAGAAGGAAATCTTTAAAAATCTTCTTGTCCCAAACCATAAGGGCTAGAGCTCTCATATATGGCATGTAGTATCATCTAGTGGCCCTCTACCAAAATACTTCAAATAATGGCCCTAGTGTTGAAATTGGCCGTATGTTGTGGGTTCTCGGATTTCACATAGAGATAAAGAAGGAAATCTGTAAAAATCTTCTTGTCCCAAACCTTAAGGGCCAGAGCTTTCATATTTGGCATGTAGCATCATCTAGTGGCCCTCTACCAAAATACTTGAAATTACGGCCCTAGTGTTGAAATTGGCTCTATGTTGTGGGTTCTTGGATTTCACATAGAGATAAAGAAGGAAATCTTTAAAAATCTTCTTATCCCAAATCATAAGGGCTAGAGCTCTCATATATAGCATGTAGTATCATCTAGTGGCCCTCTACCAAAATACTTCAAATTATGGCCCTAGTGTTGAAAATGGCCCTATGTTGTGGGTTCTCGGATTTCACATAATGATAAAGAAGGAAATCTGTAAAAATCTTCTTGTCCCAAACCTTAAGGGCTAGAGCTTTCATATTTGGCATGTAGGATCATCTAGTGACCCTCTACCAAAATACGTCAAATTATGGCCCTAGTGTTGAAAATGGCCCTATGTTGTGGGTTCTCGTATTTCACATAGAGATAAAGAAGGAAATCTGTAAAAATCTTCTTGTCCCAAACCATAAGGGCTAGAGCTCTCATATATGGCATGTAGTATCATCTAGTGGCCCTCTACCAAAATACTTCAAATTATGGCCGTAGTGTTGAAAATGGCCCTATGTTGTGGGTTGTTGGATTTCACATAGAGATAAAGAAGGAAATCTGTAAAAATCTTCTTGTCCCAAACCTTAAGGGCTAGAGCTTTTATATTTGGCATGTAGCATCATCTAGTGACCCTCTACCAAAATACTTCAAATAATGGCCCTAGTCTTGAAAATGGCCCTATGTTGTGGGTTCTCGGATTTCACATAGAGATAAAGAAGGAAATCTTTAAAAATCTTCTTGTCCCAAACCATAAGGGCTAGAGCTCTCATGTATGGCATGTAGTATTATCTAGTGGCCCTCTACCAAAGTACTTCAAATAATGGCCCTAGTGTGGAAATTGGTCCTATTTTGTGGGTTCTCGGATTTCACATAGAGATAAAGAAGGAAATCTGTAAAAATCTTCTTGTCCCAAACCATAAGGGCGACCCTCTACCAAAATACGACAAATTATGGCCCTAGTGTTGAAAATGGCCCTATGTTGTGGGTTCTCGGATTTCACATAGAGATAAAGAATGAAATCTTTAAAAATCTTCTTGTCCCAAACCATAAGGGCTAGAGCTCTCATATATGGCATGTAGTATCATCTAGTGGCCCTCTACCAAAATACTTCAAATAATGGCCCTAGTGTGGAAATTGGCCCTATGTTGTGGGTTCTCGGATTTCACATAGAGATAAAGAAGGAAATCTTTAAAAATCTTCTTGTCCCAAATCATAAGGGCTAGAGCTCTCATATATGGCATGTAGTATCATCTAGTGGCCCTCTACCAAAATACTTCAAATTATGGCCGTAGTGTTGAAAATGGCCCTATGTTGTGGGTTCTCGGATTTCACATAGAGATAAAGAAGGAAATCTGTAAAAATCTTCTTGTCCCAAACCTTAAGGGCTAGAGCTTTCATATTTGGCATGTAGCATCATCTAGTGACCCTCTACCAAAATACTTCAAATAATGGCCCTAGTGTTGAAAATGGCCCTATGTTGTGGGTTCTCGGATTTCACATAGAGATAAAGAAGGAAATCTTTAAAAATCTTCTTGTCCCAAACCATAAGGGCTAGAGCTCTCATGTATGGCATGTAGTATCATCTAGTAGCCCTCTACCAAAGTACTTCAAATAATGGCCCTAGTGTGGAAATTGGTCCTATTTTGTGGGTTCTCGGATTTCACATAGAGATAAAGAAGGAAATCTGTAAAAATCTTCTTGTCCCAAACCATAAGGGCTAGAGCTTTCATATTTGGCATGTAGCATCATCTAGGGACCCTCTACCAAAATACTTCAAATTATGGCCCTAGTTTGAAAATGGCCCTATGTTGTGGGTTCTCGGATTTCACAGAGAGATAAAGAAGGAAATCTTTAAAAATCTTCTTGTCCCAAACCCTAAGGGCTAGAGCTCTCATATATGGCGTGTCGTATCATCTAGTGGCCCTCTACCAAAATACTTTAAATAATGGCCCTAGTGTGGAAATTGGCCCTATGTTGTGGGTTCTCGGATTTCACATAGAGATAAAGAAGGCAATCTGTAAAAATCTTCTTGTCCCAAACCGTAAGGGCTAGAGCTTTCATATTTGGCATGTAGCATCATCTAGTGGCCCTCTACCAAAATACTTGAAATTATGGCCCTAGTGTTGAAAATGGCCCTATGTTGTGGGTTCTCGGATTTCACATAGAGATAAAGAAGGAAATCTTTAAAAATCTTCTTGCCCCAAACCATAAGGGCTAGAACTCTCATATATGGCATGTAGTATCATCTAGTGGCCCTCTACCAAAATACTTCAAATAATGGCCCTAGTGTGGAAAATGGCCCTATGTTGTGGGGTCTCGGATTTCACATAGAGATAAAGAAGGAAATCTTTAAAAATCTTCTTGTCCCAAATCATAAGGGCTAGAGCTCTCATATATGGCATGTAGTATCATCTAGTGGCCCTCTACCAAAATACTTGAAATTATGGCCCTAGTGTTGAAAATGGTCCTATGTTGTGGGTTCTCGGATTTCACATAGAGATAAAGAAGGAAATCTTTAAAAATCTTCTTGTCCCAAATCATAAGGGCTAGAGCTCTCATATATGGCATGTAGTATCATCTAGTGGCCCTCTACCAAAATATTTCAAATTATGGCCCTAGTGTTGAAAATGGCCCTATGTTGTGGGGTGTCGGATTTCACATAGAGATAAAGAAGGAAATCTTTAAAAATCTTCTTGTCCTAAACCTTAAGGGCTAGAGCTTTCATATTTGGCATGTAGTATCATCTAGTGACCCTCTACCAAAATACTTCAAATTATGGCCCTAGTGTTGAAAATGGCCCTATGTTGTGGGTTCTCGGATTTCACATAGAGATAAAGAAGGAAATCTTTAAAAATCTTCTTGTCCCAAACCCTAAGGGCTAGAGCTCTCATATATGGCATGTAGCATCATCTAGTGGCCCTCTACCAAAATACTTCAAATAATGGCCCTAGTGTAGAAATTGGCCCTATGTTGCGGGTTCTCGGATTTCACATAATGATAAAGAAGGAAATCTGTAAAAATCTTCTTGTCCCAAACCATCAGGGCTAGAGCTTTCATATTTGGCATGTAGCATCATCTAGTGGCCCTCTACCAAAATACTTCAAATTATGGCCCTAGTGTTGAAAATGGCCCTATGTTGTGGGTTCTCGGATTTCACATAGAGATAAAGAAGGAAATCTTTAAAAATCTTCTTGTCCCAAACCATAAGGGCTAGAGCTCTCATATATGGCATGTAGTATCATCTAGTGGCCCTCTATCAAAATACTTCAAATAATGGCCCTACTGTTGAAATTGGCTCTATGTTGTGGGTTCTCGGATTTCACATAGAGATAAAGAAGGAAATCTTCAAAAATCTTCTTGTCCCAAACCGTAAGGGCTAGAGCTTTCATATTTGGCATGTAGCATCATCTAGTGACCCTCTACCAAAATACTTTAAATTATGGCCCTGGTGTTAAAAGTTGACCCTATGTTGTGGGTTCTCGGATTTCACATAGAGATAAAGAAGGAAATCTTTAAAAATCTTCTTGTCCCAAACCATAAGGGCTAGAGCTTTCATATTTGGCATGTAGCATTATGGTGTTGAGCTGAGTTGCATTTCAGGTGAGCGATTTAGGACCATCATGGTCCTCTTGTCCCAAAATGTTTTCTACTCTCCCAAAAACGAATTTCAACTTTTGATTCACATTTATTTTGTCGTCTGCAAAAGCTTTCAATTTGGACTGGTCTAAAACTTTGTCGTTTGGTAAAGGGTTAATGCAACTCATATAATTATGGATCCATAATATCCTTTTTATTATAATAAAAGATCCATTATATATAAAGATCCATTATTATATTATAATAAAAGATCCATTATATTTAAAGATCCATTGTTATATTATAATTAAAGATCCATTATTATATTATAATAAAAGATCCATTATTATGGATCCATATTATCCTTTTTTTTTTTTTTTTTTTATAATAATAATACTCAATCATGAGCAAGACTGATCATTAGACGTGCAGAAAATCAATGGTTAGCTAAAAGCTTTGGCCCTGGTCAGCCTGCACGGACTGCAGGTTGACCTGTGTCCATACTTTTTACAGATGGATTTTATCATTTTTTTCACAGAGCATGGCTCATATATTTGAAACAGAGCTCCAGATAAGAGGGAGTGATGGTATTCTAAATCCATTATTTTTCTTCCAAACCCTATGTTGTGGGTACTCATTAGAATCGTCTCGATGATACGATTCTAATGAGTACCCATAACATAGGGTTTAGTGGAGAATAATTAATTTTTCAATTTTGAAATCAAAATCACTCCCTCTGTCTGGAGTTCTGTTGAAAGCAACAATTTGTTTGGTAAGGGAACTTCAGGAGCACATAGACACATATACTGTGGACCATGATATAACTCTAGCTTACAACAAAACTTTACACTTGTCCAAATTCAAAGCATTTGCAGACAACAAATTCAATGTGATAGAAATGATGGAACTTGTCTTTGATAGGGGAGAAAACATAGTGGGAAAAGGAGAAAATGCTGGTTACCAGCATTTCCTCCTTTTCCCACAATGTTTTCAAAAGCTTCTTCCTTAGGGTCGTTTAAACTCGGGATTGTGTGGTAAAGGGTTAACTCTTTACCAGACAAAAAAATTTTAGACTGCTCCAAATTGAAAGCATTTGCAGATGACAAAATAACTGCTACTCAAAAAATGACATTTGTTTTAGGAGGGGTAAAAAACATTGTAGTAATAGGAGAAAATGCTGCTTACCAGCATTTTCTCCGTTTCCTCCTTTTCCAATAATGTTTTCAAAAGCTTTTTTTCTCACGGATCAGTAAAACTGGGGATTGTGTGGTAAAGGGTTCACTGAAATACTGTTTAACCCTTTACCACACAATGACAAGTTTTAACTTCCCTAAAAAAGATGCCTTTTGAAAACATTGTGGAAAAAAGAGAAAATGCTGATAACCAGCATTTTCTCCTTTTCCCACAATGTTTTTTACCCTAACAAAGACAAATTTCATCTTTTCAGTTACAATTAAATTTTCGTCTGCAAATGCTTTCAATTTGGACGAGTCGGTATTTTGCTTGTGTGGCAAAGAGTTAAAACCTCATTGGAATGAACTCAAACAAACTTGACTTTATTTTGATAATTGTTATTCATTCCAGATATGAAGTTAACAAAGATCTTTGCGTGCACCTACCTGACAATTCTGGTCACCTTATGTCTAGCAGCGCCCCCTAGAATCCATCAAGTAGTTGAGATGAAAGAGGACCAGCAGAATGCAGAGATACAGGTCAAGGAAAAGCCTGAGAAAGTGCTCAACGTTGACGAGATAGAGCCACAAGATCATCTTGATGCAGTGCGATTGGAACAAGATGGAATGATCAACAAAGATTACAAGAAAGAGATATTTATAGGGGAGCATGAAGAGATAGATAGAGATGAATCAGATATAGCTGAAAGTAAACTCAAGGATATATATATGAAGTAAGATGGGTTAACCCTTTACCACACAGTTGGGAGTTTTTACGACCTTGATAAAGAAAGATTTTGAAAACATTGTGGGAAAAGGAGAAAATGCTAGTGACCAGCATTTTCTCTGTTTCACGCAATGTTTTCTCTGTTTCAAAGACAATCTCCACCATTTGAGCCAGGTTTAATTTGTCCCAAGTTTATTTGCAAGCCATTCGGTTGGTTGGTTGGCTGATCTGTCAGATGGTTTACATGATTGGGTTTGTTATTTTAGGGGCAAAAAAACTTAATAGAATTATTACTGTTTTTTTTTTGCAGAATCGATGCTGACCAAAATAACAAAATATGTTTCCCAGAGATTGAAAGCTGGATTGTAGATAGGACTCAACAACATTTTGATGAAGCTTTAGAGGACAACAACAAAGTGTTTCGTCACATGGATCCAGATGGAAATGGTTGGTATATTCGTCTCATGCAGTACAATGTTTCTGTTTCCATTATTCTTTTACCAAACAGTACTGTGTTTTAACCCTTAGTGACTTAAGAACCTTTTGCAGACAGTGTAGATCAAGATCAGACTGCACAGAATGTGCAGTCTGATCTTAGATCTACACTGTCTGAGAAGGAGATATCTTTCCCCCGAAAAATACCTTTGAAATAGCAACATTTGGGCTTTTACTATCGGCGTGAAAGTTTCGTTTCACAAATTTAGCAGGTTAGGGGTTAAGAAGGTTTTTGGCAAAAAAATGTGGGAAGAGGAAAAAGAAAAGCCTGGTTACTAGATTTTTCTCCTTTTCTGACAATGTTTCCTACTCTTCCAAACACAAAGTCAAATTTTTGAGTCACATTTATTTTGTTGTCTGCGAAAGGTCACAATTTGGATAGGTCTGAAATGTCCTTGTGTGATAAAAGGTTAACTGTCCTGTTTCCTGTCCTGTGTTTTGAAGATATATCCTTACAGCCAGAGAGAAAAAACACTGTTAAAACTTGATAGTGTGTAGAATGGCTCAAAATCTAGTCAGCTGTGTAAACATAGATAAATTACCACAATATATGGTGTAAGGGATAGAGAAACTCAGGGGATTTGTCCTTATTTACAACCAGAAAGTACAACAATGAATGTTTTGGAGGCCTCCAGAAAATGAAATGCATTTTCTATCCATAATCTATGCAACCATGCAGCTGTCAGGGGGCAACATTTGGCATGAAGATACAAGATACAAGAATGATTACGGTTTTATAAAATAAAGATGAAACGGGTCAAAAACTGGCCCGAAAATAGAAAATAAAGACGAAATGCATTAAAAACTGGCTGAAAATGAGTATAGATGTATCTTTAAGAGCCCTGACTTAGAAAGCCTTTGAAAATGCTGCAAGAAAAGCAGAAAATGTTTGTTAATAGCATTTTCTCCTTTTCCCAAAAATTTTTATAACAAGATCATTACTGAGGTTAGGTTAAATTAGGTTATGTTGTCAACATATATGTTTTCAGTATGGACAAAGTTTTGAACTTTGTAGTCTGGTATGGTAAAGAGTTAAACATTGTGGCAAAGAGAGAAATTGCTTGTTGCAAGCAAGTTTGGTAAAGTGTAAAATGTCAACTGTTGCACAATGCGAAATATCATTTGCAATAGGTAAATGACAGTTTTCTATACTGTGTTTTAGGTTTAGTTCATTGGAAAGAGTACTACGTCCACTTTCTTTTGGCGAAAGGTTTCCCGCTGGAGAGAGCTAACAAGCATGTTGTTGACTACGATGAGATTGACCTGGATTATGATGGTTTGTTGAATTGCAGCCAGCTCTTAACCCATTCCCACACAATGACTCCTTTTGACGCGTCTGGAAAAGAAGCCTTTTGAAAACATTGTGGAAAAAGGAGAAAATGCTGGTAACCAGCATTTTCTCCTTTTCCCACAATGTTTTCTACTCTATTAAAGACATAAATTATCATTTATGTTACATTTATTTTGTCGTCTGCAGTTGCTTTCAATTTGGACACGGTCAAAATTTTGTTGTCTGGTAATGGGTTAAGGCATATTATTGCATAAGACGTACGTTTCGGGGCCGTTGTAAGCATGTATTAACTGGGGAAAACTAGGTGTTAACGAGAGAAAGCATGATTGTGTCAATCATTAAACTAATTGCCATTAACCCCAGGCTTTGTACTTTCAATTACCTTGATCTGGGCCTACCTTCTATACAATGTATGCTGAATGTTTGCTCTTATCATATATCCTCAGGCTCTGACCAACAAAGCTGTAGGAACTTGTACCATATTAGATCCTTTTTATGGCTTGTCTTTAATGATTTTAGTACACCACAAACAAAATCTTAGGCAGAATCTGTCTTAGCGAGATCTCAGCAAAAGATCAATCATGATGCACTCTACATTCCACCCACTTTCTTAACATGGTCGGCAGTTCCTGTGCTTGATATTTCCCTTTGACATGTTTCATTTACAGAAATTTGTTATCCACTCATTTATCGTAGTTGTAATCAATCCAAGCCTGTGAAAGCCTGTGCCAGTTAATCCCACAAAGTCCACCATGTATTAAATATCATAGGAAGTGAATTACAGCGAGAGATCAAAACAGTGGCATAGGGCTATGGCCCTTCACAATGCGTAACAAAAATTTCATCGCCGAATTCTGGTTTTGACCGGTATAAGTCAAGTACATTTCAAGTCCATTTCTGTGGAAAAAATTTTTTGCTTTTGTAGCAAATAATTGCTAAAATACATTTACTTTATGCAATAATAGTGTTAATTCACGTTTTTTCTGTTGTTTAAATTCAAAGAGGCCCCTAAAAATGGTTAAATGCCTGAGTGCTTCGCACTCAGGCATTAAACCATTTTTGGGCCTCTGTGAATGTTAACGGCGGAAAAAACGTGAATTAAATCTGTATTAAATTTTTACTAAACAACAAAGATTTAGACTTGTCCATATTAAAATGATTTTCAGGCAACAAAACTTTATGAGATGTGTCTAAAGTGATAGAAAAGAGGAAAGTTTATGACTTTTCCCATTTCAAACAATTTGAAGACAACAAATTAGATGTTTCTTAAATGATGGAACTTGTCTTTGAGAGGTTAGAAAACATTGTGGGTCTGCAACTGCTTTCAATGATGGACAAGTCAAAAATTTTGTCATCTGATAAAGAGTTAGCTTTTTCCCAAACAATCTATAGTTTTAACAACCCAAGGAAGGAACACTTTCATAAACAATGTGGGAAAAGGAGAAAATGCTATAGCCGGCATTTTTTTCTGACACACAGTATTTTGAACCCTTTCATAGACAAACTCCATTATTTAAGCAATATTTAATTTGTCATCTGCAGATGCTTTCAATTTGGACAAGTCTAAAATTTTGCTGTAGGTAAAGAGTTAATACATGTGGGAGCAATAAGGTAAAAGGAGAAAGTACCCATTATTAGCTCTTTCACTACAAAATGATGACTTAATACTTTGCCATTAGACTGATCCAAATTGAAAGCATTTGCAGATGACAAAGTGAAAGTAGTTCAAGTGATGATTTCTGTCTTTGATAGAGTAGAAAACATTGTGGGGAAAGGAGAAAATGCTGGTAACCAGCATTTTCTCCTTTTCCCACAATGTTTTCAAAAGACTTTTTCTTCAGAATGGCTAAAACTCTTGATGGTGTGGTAAAGAGTTAAATAGGTTCTGCGAATGGAGTAGATCAAGATCAGACTGCACAGACAGTTTGATCTTCGATCTACTCCACCCGCTACAGGATGCTATACTACTAGTATGACCCAATTCATCTTTGAAATCAGTGGAAATTAACTTTTTCAATAGTACCTTGAAAAATAGTTGGGCTGCCCTTGTGTTGGTAGTGAAAGAGTTAGTATACATATTCCTGGGCTACAGATAAAAGGTATTCTAAAGATTTCAAAGAAAATTTACACGAGTAGGCACAACATATTTGTTGACTTTAGCATAGGACTGCCATTCACTCATTAGGACATCTGGGTTCGTATTCATCAACCATTGATTTCATTCTAGTTCTCTAGATTTAGAAAGAGACACAACTTCTGATTGGCTTTACCATTTGGATTACCAATTCAGAAATTACATTACAAATTTCGAAAAATTCTTGAGAAAAAGACTAAGAATGTTCTTAAGAATGGTTTCCAAATACGGACCCTGAATTTATTTTCCCCGTATTTTGTTACTTCAGCCAGGGAGGCGTTAATTCGCTACAAATTCAAATGGACTGATGCTGATATAGACCCCATGGATAACCAGTTAAATCCGCAGGAGTTCCTTGCCTTTAGACATCCTGAACAAAGTGACGTAGCGCTAGATGGAATGATTAATGCTATTGTCGAATCTCTAGGTAATATTTCTTGCTTATTCTTCCATGAACCTCTTTACCTGCTAGCAATAACATTTTGGTTTACTACTGGAATTCACTATTCTGACCCTTATCAGATATATTTTTGTTAAAAAATGATGTGTATTTTCGGATCTCCAATATTGAAAGCATTCCGCAGATGACACGATTTAACTCTTTACCAAATGAAAAAATTTTGGACTGGACCAAATTGAAAGCATTTGCAGACGACAAATCAAATGATGGTAAAATGATGATTTCTGCCTGTGATAGGTTAGAAAACATTGTGGGAAAAGGAGAAAATGCTGGTTACCAGCATTTTCTCCTTTTCCCACAATGTTTTCAAAAGGCTTCTATTTCAGGGTCGTTAAAATTCGGGACTGTGTGGTAATAGGTTAAATGTGGCTCAAACGATGGGATTTTTCTTTATAAGGAAAGGATACATTGTTAAAATAGAATTAATCCTTCACACAATCCCGACTTTTAACAACCCTGAGAAAGACGCCTTTTGAAAACATTGTGGGAAAAGGAGACAGATTCCATTATTTGAGTCACATTTAATTTGTCGTCTACAAATGTTTTCAATTTGGACCAGTGTAAATTTTTCTTGTGTGGTAAAGAGTTAACCCTTTACCACACAATCCCGACTTTTAATGACCCTGAGGAAAAAGCCTTTTGAAAATATTGTGGGAAAAGGAGAAAATGCTGGTAATCAGCATTTTCTCCTTTTCCTGTAATGTTTTCTACCCTACCCAAAACAAATATTAACATTTAAGTCACACTTGTTTTTCATCTGCAAATGCTCTCAATTTGGACAAGTCTAAAATTCTGTTGTTTGGTAAAGAGTTAAATGCTTGTGACAAGCATTCTCTTCTTTCCAGCAATATTTAGAGAAGGTTATTGAGGGTTGTAGAAGCTCTGGATTGTCAGTCATTATGTTAGTATTGTTTTACACAATTGATAAACAAGGGATTGTATTTCAACAAGTTTTTTTTGTATTCAAAAAAATTGCAGACACTGATGGTGATGGTCTTTTGACAGAAGAAGAGTTTGTATCTTTGCCACTGGGTGAAATCAATGATGAAGAACATAAGAAGTTAGATAAAGAATGGAAGAACGAGAGAGAAACAGAATACAGAAATTCCATTGATAGAAACCATGATGGAAAAGTTACGAAAGAAGAGTTGAAGGTACTTGTGCCACACTATTAGAATGGTCCACAACGATAAAAGTAATCCTATTTAAGTCTTTTGACCCTTTACCACACAATCCAGATTTGTGATAACCTTGAGAAAGAAAGCTTTTGAAAACATTGTGGGGAAAAGGAGAAAATGTTGATAAACAGCATTTTCTCCTTTTCCCACAATGCTTTCTACCCCTCCACAGATATATTCCTTTGTTGGAGCCACACTTAATTCGTCGACTGCAAATGCTCTTAATTTGGATGAGTCTAAAATTTTTTTATGTGGTAAAGAGTTAACTGTATTTAAATGACCTAGGAGAACAAGGCCTCTGAAAATGTTGTGGGAAAAGGAGTAAATGCTGGAAACCAGCATTTATTTCCTATTCTGAAAATGTTTTCCACACTTGAGTGATAAAAATCATTGTTTGAGCTACATTGACACTGTCGTCTGCAAATGCTTTCAGTTTGGACCAAGTCTATGACTTTGTTTTATGGTAAGGTGTTGAAATTTTTACCTTTTGAAAGAAATTTGCAGTAGACAATTGAAAATATACTTATAAGGTATGGATAATCAACATTAATACACAAAAAGTCATGAAAAGGTTGTGGCAAAAGGACAAAAAATGAAATAAAGGTTTTGCCTGAACCAACAATATGAATTGAATATGTTCACTAATACCATACATATAATTACTCATAAACACTTGAGAACAAATAATTATTTCATGCTTTTTCAGTAGTATATCGCGAAATAATTGTGGATCATAAGGTTTCATAAATCGTGGTTATGACCATTGAAATTTACATTAAATGTTTCTGTAGCTCTTCAATTGACTGTGGAAACAGTAGTTCCGGAGCACTAGTTACCTAGGTAAAAAGTGTGTGCCACTCAACCAGACAGAATTATGACATAATTTATGCGCATTTACCCAAGATTTCTTGTGCTTTACATGATACAGTAGTGCAATGTTATGGGGGAGGGGTATACCAAGATGATATTGTAATGCATTGTTGGGGTATACCAAGATGAATTTACAAAATCAACTGCTGGATTTTGATGAAAGTCCCAACAAAAAAGGGGTTTGAAGCATGAAATAGATAGAATATTTGTTTTTTTTTGTGAAAAATCAGAACTTATTTCATCTCATGAAAATATTACCAGTGATGTTCAATCGATGAAATAAATTTTGATTTTTCACAGAAAAAAAAAACCAAATATCCTCTATATATTTCGTACATGCCTTTTGACATTGGGGTTTAATGTGTCTGCAAAAAGTATCATCCCAGATCAGCCTGTGCAGTCTGCACAGGCTGATCTGGGTGGAAACCTTTTGCTATGCTATTGGTCAATTTCTGTGTGTCAGAAGACCAGTTTACCTCATGATTCCATTGGTTGTTAGATGAAATGGATTTTATCGAACAAAAAATATGTGACAACCTGCTGGGTATAATGCATTACAAAGGTGCATTGAACATGCTATTTACCAGAGCATGCTCATATAATCTTTTACACAGATAAAGTTAAATGTGAATTTTTGATTATCTAAGGCACTTATGTTTAATAAATTTTTTTCTTCAGAATTATTGAAATTTTCTTATACATTAACCTTTAAAGTGCTGAGCACAGTTTTAGATGCTCTAGTGAACAGCTCAATTATGATCAGATTGCACATCGTGTGCTGTCTGTTCTTATGTTTTCAATGCCTGATATATTGCTTGATATATCTTGTCTATATCGGCATTCCAATTACATTACTCTTTGACTCTTTACCAAACTACAGAATTTTAGACTCTTTGAATCTTCTAACTGGTATCTTAAAACTAGATTCTTGGTCTCCTTAAATTTATTCTTGGTCTCTCAAACTTGATTCCTGGTCTCTTAAAGTGAGATTATTGATATCTTTAGACTAGATTCTTGGTCCCTTCAGACTAGATTCATAGTCTCTTATTATTAGTCTCTCCAAGCTAGTCTCCTCAAACTAGATTTTTAGTTTCTCCAAGCTTGATTCTTGGTCTCCTCAGATAAGATTTTTAATCTCTCTAAGCTTGGTTCTTGTTTCTTCAAAGTAGATTCATGGTTTCAAACTAGATTCTTGTTTTTTTTTTTTTATATTCAAGTCATTTAAAGTTTCTGTACTTAAACTATTAGAGCAATGTATGAGTAGGTCTATGTTTTTTTCATTCATTGGGAAAAATATCACAAAATATGTGAGCCATGCTCTGTGAAAAGGTGGTTTAATGTAACTGCAGAAAGTATCGACCTATGTCAGCCTGCATTTGTAAATTTTCAGTATGTCCAAGAACTTATGCCTTCTCATGATTCAGTCTGTCATTAGACAAAATGGATTTTGTGGATCCATAATTATAACATTATGATGACTTGCTTGTATTGTGCTTCACAGAGATGCAGTAAACGCAGAGCATGGCTTATGTAAATTTGTCGGGGGGGGGGGTAGGGCAAAATATTGTCACTAAATAATGTTTGACAGCTTTTGAAGTCTTTTACTTTGACTGTTTGGTTTCAGAGGTATATTGATCCCAGGAACCCTGATCAAGCCAAAATGGATACCAAGAATTTACTGAAAGAAGTTGATGATGATGACGACGATTGTATATCATGGGAGGAGGTTATCAACAACAGGAATTTTTTCATCAACAGTAAAGTTGTGAACATCAAGAAAATATTACATGATGAGTTTTGATCATTTTTAGCTCCACCTGCAGAAGGCCACTGAACCTGTATCATGGGCTTGTATTTGTGGTGCTTCCACCCATGTGTGTGATACAAGGCCATAATGGCCTCCTTGTTAAACCTTGTCTTAAATCTTTACCAAACAACAAAATTTTGGACTTGATCAAACTCAAAGCAAATACAGACGACAAAGTAAATTTAACCCTTATGATGATTTCTGTCTTCAACAGGGAAGAAAACATTGTGGGAAAAGGAGAAAATGATGGTTACAAGCATTTTCTCCTTTTCCCACAATGTTTTCAAAAACCTTCAGGGTCGTTAAAACTCGGGATTGTGTGGTAATCAAATCAAACCTCAAAAATGTTTGTTCACTGAATTTATTGAGGCATACAGCTGACAAACATTTTACCCTTTTCCACTTTTAGACTTGTCCAAATTGCAGATGACAAAATACATGGGACCCAAATTTGAAATTTGTTGCTGGAAAGACAGAAAACATGGTGGGAAAAGGAGAAAATACTGGTATCCAGCATTTTCTCCTTTTCCCACGATGTTTTCAAAAGCCTTCATCCTGAGGGTCCTTAAAAGTCAGGTTTGTGTGATAAAGGGTTTATAGAAAAGAGAAAGAACTGTACAAAAAAAAAGTTTTTTTTCAAATGGTGTTTGATACATATCCTCTGAAGGTATTTTTAGATTTAGCAATGTAATTTTGTGTGGAATTATGGGAATGTCACATGATCAATAACACACCTTGGATGTGTTGAGTCATATTCAAATGATTATGATGATGTCATATAAAATTTTGATCTCACAGAAATTAACGTCAGAATTGCACCTTTTTATTGAATTTGATCAGCCAGCTTCTCACAAAGTTTTCAGAAGTCTTCCCTCTCAAGGTTGTAACAATTGTTGGTAAAGTGTTAATAGTTGTTGAGAAAGAAGAAGATACTGTAGATTTATCCCACCCTCGATGACCCAGGTGTGAAGCATTACCATTCATCACCCCTGGGACATTCAGTTGCGAAACTGTCAATTCTTTGAATATTTATGGGATTGCAAATTACATGCAATAGCCAAATGAATTTGTCAATAACATAACGATACTCTCTTGTAGTGCAGGATAATCACATTTCTTCCATTACAATGAATAAACCGGGTAAAACTCACATCATTATTAACGAATATGGCAGCTGCCAGTGGGCCTTCCTTCTGTGGTATTTGCTATACGACAATCCAGGGCAAATATTCAGAAATACAGCGTGCTGTTGCAGTCCTTAGGGGTTTGTAGCAGGGGGAAGGTCTGCTATATATGTGTGAATAAACTGAACAAAATTGTGAATTTGAAACACGCGATTTGACTGGTTGTAGACGAGGTAAAAATAGAAATGATGGCATATGGTTGATAAAAATAGAATAGATTTTTATCAGTGAAAAACTGAGATTACCAATCAAAATGCCTCATGAATAATTCATGAAAACGAGAAATCATACGTGAGATAACCCAGGGGCAATGAATGTAGTTTACGGAATACATCAGAACTGGGTCATTGAGGATGGACTTATCCTTCCCCTTACGAAATTATTATGGTGGACAGTGGCATAGTCAATGATCTGATTTTGTTATGATGAAATGTTTTATTATGTGTTCACAAGTTATAGATATAGAGAAATCTTGCTCAATAATTGTGATTTCCATTTATAAACCAGTTTATACTGTATAAGCCATGCTCTGACAAATGTGGGTTTAATGTAACTTTGTAATGCATTATACCAAGCAAGTCATCACATAGACTGCTCCTCTGACATGCAGAAAATTGACTTCTAGCAAAAAGTTTCGACCCAGGTCAGCCTGTGTGGACTGTACAGGCTTACTTATGTTGATACTTTTTGCAGGTGCGATAAATCCCCTTTTCACAGAGTGTGACTTGTATATTTTGCTGTATGTATAGCTGAATGAGAAAGATACCCTGTTGAATTCTTTTGTCCGTTTATCTTTTTTTTTCAATGTTTGTCATTGGCAATTATATGTTTTAATGTGTTACAATGCACAATTTAACTCTTTACCAAGTGACAAAAGTTCGAGAGTTGTCCAAATTGAAAGCATTCTCAGACAATAAGTTAAATGTTGCTCAAATGACTGGATTTACTCTTAATAGGTTAGAAAACATTGTGGGAAAAGGAGAAAATATTGGTTATCAGCATTTTCTCCTTTTCTCACAATGTTTTCAGAAACTATCTTCCTTATGGTCTTTATAACATGGGATTGTTTAGTAGAGGGTTAAGTTACTTGGGAGGACAGTGTAAATTAAGATCAGCATTTGCATAACTTGCTTTTGGTATCTGACCAGCAATGTCCAATACTGTATCTGTGTTCTACAAAGGCGACGGGTGACCGTTCTGGGACATTGTCGTTGAATTAGACAAACATACAGTCATAATACACACAGTTGGGACAGTTGTCTCTTTCCAGTTTATTTTGAATTTGTCTTAACTCTTTACCACACAATCCCAAGTTTTAACGACCCTGAGGAAGAAGCCTTTTGAAAACATTGTGGGAAAAGGAGAAAATGCTGCTAATCAGCATTTTGTCCTTTTCTCACAATGTTTTCTACCCTATCAGAGACAGAAGTTATCATTTTGGCAACATTTAATTTGTCGTCTGCAAATGCTGTGAATATGGTCCAGTTCAAAAATTTGTCATTTGGTAAAGAGTTAAGTGGATTTTGTTTCACTTATTTTGAAAATGTCCCTTATTTATTCCAGGTTATGGGATGATTGTCCCGTCTGAAAAATCCTTTGCAGAAAAACTGCTGTATTGAGTGAGGTATTATGGCAAAACTGCCTTGTTATTGCAGAACATTTCAAGATTTTGGTCTTTTTTTTTAGCTCACCTTAGCACAACGTGCTAAAGGTGAGCTATTGTGATCGCCCTATGTCCGTCGTCCGTCGTCTTGTCGTCCGTCATCCGTCAACAATTTCTTTAAACATCTTCTTCTCCTAAACCACTGGGCCAATCTTGATGAAACTTGGCAGGGATGTTCCTTGGGTGAAGCTCTACCAAAATTGTTCAAAGAATTGAATTCCACCCACAACTCTGGTTGCCATGGCAACAAAAAGGAAAACAAGAGGGCCATGATGGCCCTGTATCGCTCCACTGGCTTATAAATATAAACCATGAAGAAAAGTCTTCACTATATAAGCCCTTATAAAACTTGGACCCCAGGACTACAGTCGGACTAAATGGGGAATATGTGTATTAGAAGAATAACATGCCAAATTTGGGAGTTTTTGGCCTTATGGCTAGTAACAAGATGGTTTCTGAACTTTTCACTCCATAAACCCATGTAAAACTTGTGACCCCTGGTGCAGGGCCAAACTTGATCCTAGGGTTGTAACTTGGGCCCTCTTTGTAATTGTCCACTAGATAATGCTATAATTATGCAAAATTTGGTAGCCTAAGCCTTATGGCTATGTACACCAAGATTAAAAGTTTTCCCTATGTAAGTCCATGTAAATCTTATGAACCTCCCCCAAGCATGAGGCCAAATTGACCCCAGGACTATACTTTGGGCACTTTTGGTAGACCCCAACTAGATCAAGCTATCAAGCTAAATGCAAAATTTGGTAGCTCTAGGCCTTATGGCTAGGTACGGGAAGATTTTTAAAGTTTTCTCTATATAAGCCTATGTAAAACTTGTGACCCCTGGGGCAGAGCCAATTTTGACCCCAGGGCTATAATTTCAAGAAACATGATAGAGGTCTACTACATAAAGCTACATGCCAAATTTGGTAGCCCTATGCCTTATGGTTTCAGACAAGAAGATTTTTAAAGTTTTCTCTATATAAGCCTTTGTAAAACTTGTGACCCCTGGGGCAGAGCCAATTTTGACCCCAGGGCTATAATTTCAAGAAACATGATAGAGGTCTACTACATAAAGCTACATGCCAAATTTGGTAGCCCTATGCATTATGGTTTCAGACAAGAAGATTTTTAAAGTTTTCTCTATATAAGCCTATGTAAAACTTGTGACCCCTGGGGCAGAGCCAATTTTGACCCCAGGGCTATAATTTCATGACACATGATAGAGGTCTACTACATAAAGCTACATGCCAAATTTGGTAGCCCTATGCCTTATGGTTTCAGACAAGAAGATTTTTAAAGATTTCCAATATTTTTCAGTTTTGTTGCCATGGCAACCAGAGTTTTTGAAGGAATCAAATTCTTTCAAGAAATTCTGAAGAGGACCATGGCAGGATCATTTCTGTGAAGTTTCATGAAAATTGGATGGGTAGTTTCAGAGAAGAAGATGTTTGAAATAAAAGTTAACGCACGGACGGACGCACGCACGCACGGACGGACGGACACACGACGGACACCGGGCCATGACATAAGCCCGCTGGCCTTCGGCCAGTGGAGCTAAAAAAGCAAAATCTTTGAAATCTTCTTCTCTGAAACTAGAAGGCGCAGAGCTTTGATATTTGGTATGTAGCATCTCCTAGTGGACCTCTACCAAGTTTGTTCATTTGATGCGCCTGGGGTCAAAACTGGCCCCGCCCCGCGGGTCACAAGTTTGAGCATAGTAACAAAGAAGGAAAACTTTAAAAATCTTCTTCTCTGAAACTTGAAGGTGTAGAGCTTTGATATTTGGCATGTAGCATCTCCTAGTGGACCTCTACCAAGTTTGTTCATATGATGCCCCTGGGGTCAAAACTGGCCCCGCCCCGGGGGGTCACAATTTCCAAGATAGGAACAAAGAAGGAAAACTTTAAAAATCTTCTTCTGTAAAACTAGAAGGCATAGAGCTTTGATATTTGGCACGAAGCATCTCCTAGTGGACCTCTACCAAGTTTGTTCATATGATGCCCTTGGGGTCAAAACTGGCCCTCTCCTGGGGGTCACAAGTTCAAACATAGGAACAAAGAGGGGAAACTTTAAAAATCATCTTCTCTGAAACTGGAAGGCGTACAGCTTTGATATTTGGTATGTAGCATTGCCTAGTGGACCTCTACCAAGTTTGTTCATATGATGCCCCTGGGGTCAAAACTGGCCCCACCCCGGGGGTCACAAGTTTGAGCATAGTAACAAAGAAGGAAAACTTTAAAAATCTTCTTCTCTGAAACTTGAAGGCGTAGAGCTTTGATATTTGGCATGTAGCATCTCCTAGTGGACCTCTACCAAGTTTGTTCATATGATGCCCCTGGGGTCAAAACTGGCCCCGCCCTGGGGGTCACAATTTCCAATATAGGAACAAAGAAGGAAAACTTAAATTTTTTTTTTCTCTTAAATTGGAAGGCATAGAGCTTTGATATTTGGTATGTAGCATCTCCTAGTGGACTTCTACCAAGTTTGTTCCAAGGATGCTGCTTAGGTCAAAACTGGCCCAGCCCCTGGGGTCACAAGTTCGAACATAGGAACAAAGAAGGAAAACTTTAAAATTCTTCTTTTCTGAAACTGAAAGGTGTGGAGCTTTGATATTTGGTATGTTGCATCTCAGAGTGGACCTCTACCAAGTTTGTTCATATGATGCCCCTGGGTCAAAACTGGCCTCGCCCCGGGGATCACAAGTTCGAACATATGAACAAAGAAGGAAAACTTTAAAATTCTTCTTTAAAACTGGAAGGTGTAGAGCTTTGATATTTGGTATGTAGTGATTCTCTTCTAAGTTTGTTTGCCCATCTAAGCGCAACAAGTTCATTGAGTTCAAAATTGGGTCATCTTGGGTCATAAACTAGGTCACTAGGTCAAATTAAAGAAATACCTTGTTGGCACTCTCGAGGCCACATTATTTGCTCAATTGCCTTGAAAATTAGTTAGAAAGTTTGTCTTTATAAAGTCTCACATAAGATTAATTTGGGTCAACTTGGGTCATAAACTAGTTCACTGGGTCAAATTAAAGAAATACCTTGTTTGCACTCTGGAGGCCACATTTATTGCTCAAATGACCTGAAATTTGGCCAGAATGTTTGTCTTGATGAAATACCAGATGAGTTTGGATTTGGGTCACCTGGAACCATAAACTAGGTCACTAGGTCAAAATAAAGAAATACCTTGTGGGCACTCTAGAGGCCACATTCTTTGCTTAATTGCCTTGAAAATTGGTCAGAATGTTTGTCTTTGTAAAATCTCACATGAGTCTGAATTTGGGTCAACTGGGGTCATAAACTAGGTCACTTGGTCAAATTAAAGAAATAGCTAGTGGGCACTCTAGAGGCCACATTTATTATTCATTTGATTTGAAAATTGGTTAAAATGTTTCTTTTGATGTAGTCAAAGACCAGTTCAAATTTGGGTCATCTGGGGTCATAATCTAGATCACTAGGTCAAATTAAAGAAATATCTTTAGGGCACTCAAGGCTACATTTTTTGCTCAGTTGACTTGAAAATTGGTCAGAATGTTTGTCTTCATGAAATATGAGTTTGAAATTGGGTCACCTGCAGTCAAAAACTAGGTCACATGGTCAAATTAAAGAAAAACCTTAAAGGCACTCTACTAAGGTGAGCGACCCAGGGCCATCATGGCCCTCTTGTTTTTCAATTGAATTTGTCATTTTTTCTTACTAGGGATTCTAGGCATTATGTTCATCAGATATGTTGTGAGAGACACTGGTAATAGACAGGTGTTTTTATTTTTCTTGATTGGAAACGAGTGTGAAAAGATCTTCACTACAGGAGAAATTATTATACTGCAAAAGAAATTTCACGCAATTTGATTGGATAATATGCTCCAAATATATACATGTATTGCTGTACGCTGGCAGCTCCCAGAGTACAGCACAACTTCCCTGTCGGGAGTCCCATAGAAACTTATAGACTTCAGGGCAAAATCCAAGATTGCAGCATTGAGTCATCATGTTAACAAACCGTGATGTGTTGCAGGTCATGCATTGTAACGTTAAAAAAATAATGATAAACTGATAGTCCTTTGAAGACAACTAATGGTCGTTTACATTAGAATTGTTTAAATCAATGTTTAAATAGAAATATGTCAAATGTCTATCACATTGACTTTATGCACCAAAATGCACAATTTACCTAGGTTTGAGTGACATCAGTTTTCAGTGGCATCATTTTACAGTGTATTTTGGCACTCAGAAGGGAAATTTGATGTCGTAAACATACTCAGTTTGTAAGACCATAAGACAGGGAAATTTCACTTGAATACACATTGCAATGGTAAAACTTGCTGGTATAATAAATTTGTGGCAATTCATGTCGTGGCCTCACCTTCTGCTTGGGGTAAAATGATTAGCCACAGCCATGAACATGTTTCTAAGTGCCCTGTCACCTGACCGGACAACCAATTATGTTGTGGAAAGAGTATCATTGACAGTGCATGTTTGTGATTTGCAGACAATCACTTATCTACCTGTGTTTTAGGGGTGAGAAAACTATGTATAGTCTTTTAAATATGATTGTATATAGGGAAAAATCAGTTTTTAATTCAAGGTGATTTGTAATCTGCAATATATATCTCTGTTGTATCTGTTTTTTTTCTCTGGATTTATGAATAATTATGAAAAAAGGGCCAACATCTGAATAATTAACACTTTAACATACAACAATGTTTTAACCCTTTACCACGCAATCTCAAGCGTTAACAACCCTTAAAAAAAAAAAGGCTTCTGAAAACATTGTGGGAAAAGGAGAAAATGCTGGTAACCAGCATTTTCTCCATTTCCCACAATGTTTTCAAAAACCACTTTCTCGGGGTCTGTATGTAAAGTGATTTTTTGGTAAAAGGTGAATAATTGAATGATATAACTTAAAACTTACTCTAACAAGAAGCATAATATTGTCAACAAGTGTAGCTTTTTCATGGCCAAGTCATTCATTTGAAGATAACTGATCTCTATGCCATACAAACAGTACAATTAAACTGATGATCTGCAAATGATTGCAATTGCAGCAAGCGTAAAACTTGGTCTGGCAACTCTTAACCTGATGACGAAATTCCACACTCATCCACATTGAAAGCATTTGCAGACGATAATTTAAGTGTGACTTAAATGTCAAGATTTGTCTTGGAACTGGAAGAAAACATTGTGGGACAAGGAGAAAATGCTGGTCACCTGCATTTTCTCGTTTTACCTAAATGTTTTAAGAGGCGTTTTCCCCAACGTCGATAAAACTCGGGGTTGTATGGTGAAGGGTTGAAGAGGTGAATGGTTTGATTTTATTTCTGTTATAAAGTTCCTCTTACTATTCCTGTAAAGTTTCTTCAATGAAGAAATTTATGTACCACTGTATTTGTATTTTGAGACATTATAGATACCTTAACACTTTGCTACACAATCCTGAGTTTTAACGACCCTGAGAAAGAAGCCCTTTGAAAACATTGTGGAAAAAGGAGAAAGTGCAGGCAACTGGCATGTTTTCCTTTTCCCACAATGCTATCTAACCTTTGAAAGACAACCCTGATCCTTTGTGTCACAGCAAATTTCTTGTTTGCAAATGCTTTCAACCTAACCCTTTACCACATGATGCCAACTTTTGATGACCCAGAGGAAGAAGCCCATTGTGGAAAAAAGTAGAAAAAGCTGGAAACCAGCATTTTCTCCTTTTGCCACAATGTATTCTACCCTTCCCAAAACAATTTTTTTTTTTTCTAGGTTATTTTTTTATCTGCAAATGCTTTCAATTTGGGTCTAAAATTTTGTTGTTTGGTAAAGTGTAAAAAAAGTCTAAAATCATGTTGTTCAGTAAGAGTTTACTTTTTATATACAACCAATAAACCATTATAGCACTTAATCTAACTAAACCCTTTACCAAATGATAAAATTGTAGACTGGTCCAAATTGAAAGCATTTGCTGACGACAAACTAAATGTTGCACAAATCAGGAGATTTTTGTTTGAAAGGATAGAAAACATTGTGGGAAAAGGAGAAAATGCTGGTTACCACTATTTTCTACTTTTTCCACAATGTGTTCAAAAGTCCTTTTCCCCGGTGTTGTTAAAACTTGGGATTGTGTGGTAAAGGGTTAACTCTTAAACAAATAATCCCTGGTCTTTACAACTGTGAGTTTGAAGACTGCTGGTATCCAGAATTTTCTCCTTTTTGCACAATGTTTTTTTTTTTTTTTTTCAATCTTAACTTTTTTAAAAGCAAATTACAGCATTGGAACCCAAGGTACTTTGTTGTTTGCAATCACTTTCAGTATAGGTAAGTCTGAACAATTTTTCATCTGCTGAACAGTTAAGATGTTTTTAACCATTTACCACACAAACCTGAGTTTTAATTACCTTGAGGAATAAGACTTTTGAAAACATTGTGGAAAAAAAGGAGAAAATGCTGGTAACCAGCATTTTCTCCTTTTCCCACAATGTTTTCTACCCTTCAAAGGCATTTTTTTAGTCACATTTATCATCTGCAAATGGTTTCAACTTGGACCAGTCTAAAATTTTGTTGTGTTGTAAAGGGTTACGCAGATTATGTAGATCAAGAGCTGCTTGGAATATGCAGTCTCAACTTGAATCCACAATGTCTAGAGTACTATGTGATTTTTTTGATCCAACTGCTGTGACGTTGCAGTATTTGATTCTTTTCTTTTTACAAGCTGAAAATGCCCATGTCATGTTCATGCTGGGCTTAGATTGAAACACAAAAGTATTGTTAAAAGATTATTCTAGTCTTAGAAGTGTATCTTTGATATTAAGCCTTTATTATACACACACTTTTTTTTTTCAGCATAGCTGAATGTGCTGATTTTTGACCTACATTTTTGTACTGATAACAAATGAATAAATGGGAATTTGTGATTAGTCGAAAATGGAGACAAGTTTATTAGAAGGGCCCCTGCCCATTTGCCGTCTGTCTTTTTTCAAGATATTTCTTTCATTAGTCAAAATGGTAAATAAAAGAGACATTTTGGAAGAAAAGGGGGGGGGGGGTCTCTTTTATCAACAAAGTGCCTATTTACCAACATGATGTGGAAAACACTGTGGAAAGAGGATTGATTGCTCATGACAAGCAACTGCTTCTCTTTCCCACAGTGTTTTCAAGTTTCATTTAGGGTCATAAGTTATTTGTGTGTGGTAAAGGGTTGCCTCTTTTGTGAGGAATCAGTTTTAGAGTTTTAGATTTTACAAACTTGAGACATAAGTTATAGTTCTAGAATTCCAAAGTATATTACATATCGTAGATATAAAACAAACCATTCCATTTGTGTTGATTGTTAAAGCAGATTTTGTGTGTATATTTGTGATATTTATTTTGATTTGCCTTGGTAACTTTGGTAACCCTTTACAAACAATCCTGGGTTTAAATGACCCTGTAAAAGGGGTCTTTGAAAACATTGTTGGAAAAGGAGAAAATGCTGATAACCAGCATTTTCTCCTTTTCCAAAAATGTTTTTGTCCTTCCACAGACAAATTGTATTATTTGAACCACATTTGATTTGTCATCTGCAAATGCTTTGAATTTGGACTCGCCTAAAATTTTGTCCTCTTGTAAAGGGTTGATAAGTTGATTTTATTGTTTGGTTTTTTTTATGCTCTGGCAACAGGAATGTTTTTAGAGGGATACTAGCAACACCCCATCTGTCTGTCCATCAGTGGCATTTAGACAAGGATATTTGTGATGCAGATTGTCTCCTTTTGCTACCATAATATTGAAACTGTGTCAAACTGTTGACCAGAAACTGTATTTATGTAAGACACAAGTATGTATTATGCAAAGCAGAATTTCGGGATGTCTGCTTTTAGCTCCAATGTCGGATTTTATGTCATTGCCCTGTGTCTTAAACGAGTCTGTGTGTTCACTATTATTTCAAACATCTTATTCAAGATTCAGTTATGTGTATGGCACATTTGTTTATAAAGCAGTGGAGCAATACAGGGCCATCATGGCACTCTTGTTTCTTCCAAATTAGAATATTTGGAGAATACTGGCCCTGATGTACCAATTGTGTATAATGCACAATTGTTAATAAGATGGTGGAGCAATGCAGGGTCACCATGGCCCTCTTGTTTCCTGCAATTGAGAGTATTTGGAGAATACCAGCCCTGGTGTACCCTCAACCAACCAGAATATACATCCTGAACTTTTGTAAAATGTCATCGATCTTGCAACGTTTTTCTTTTTGTATGTTTAAAAATGAATACCATATATAGCATCTTGCTGTTTATTTATCATTGAATTCTGTGTCCTTAATTAATTTATGTTTTTTTTTCTGTCCTGTGATCTGAACTTTATGTATCTTATGAATTGTTAGTTTCCCATGTATTAAGCCTTTCTCAAGTGACAAAGTTTAGACTCTTTCAAATTCAAAACATCTGCAGACAAAAAAATTCAGATTTCTGATAGGATAGAAAACATTGTGGATAAAGGAGAAAATGCTGGTTACCAGCATTTTCTCCCTTCCAACAATGTTTTAAAAGCCTTCTTTCCCAGGTTTGTAAAAACACAGGATTGTTTGGTAAAGGGTTGACTAACCTGTAGTGAAAGGCTTTTTAAAACATTATTGGAAAGGAGAAAATGCTGGTAACCAGCATTTCTTCCTTTTCCTTCGATGTTTTCTACTCTGTCAAAGACAAAGCTTTAATTCCATCATTTAGAGCACCTTTTATCTGTTATCTGCAAATGCTTTAAATTTGGACAAGACTAAAACTTTGTTGTCTGAAAAGTGTTAAATTGTTCTCTTGTCTGATAATGACTTATGATAAAGTAAAATAAATAAATGATCAATGATCTGGTAAAAGGGGGTTTATTGCATCTCCGTGATGCATTATTTCTTTTACCAAACGACAAAATTTTAGACTAGTCCAAACTGAAAGCATTTGCAGATGACAAATCAAATGTGACTCAAAAATTGAAATTCGTTTTGGGAAGGTTGGAAAACATTGTTGGAAAAGGAGAAAATGCTGGTTACCTGCATTTTCTCCTTTTCCCACAATGTTTTCAAAAGGCTTTTTCTTCAGGGTCGTTAAAAGTCAGGATTGTGTGGTAAAGGGTTATACCTAGCAAGTCATCACAAAATTATGGATCCATGAAATACATTTTGTCTAACAACCAACGAGGTAAAATGGCACTGGGACATACACAAAATTTAGAAATAGCTAAAAGTTTGGATTCATGTCAGCTTGCGTGGACTGCACAGGCTGACATGGGTCGAAAATTTTTGCAGATGTATTAAACCCCCTTTTCACAGATTGTGACTCAAGTATTTATGAAGGTGTATTACTGTTTTCAATTAAGACTGTACAATAAAAGTGGGTTATTGTTAAAACAAAGTTGTATCGTGTTCTTTTATTTCCATGAAAGAGTATAAATACATATTATGTATTATCACATAAAACCTCCTCCGGCAATGTATTAAACCCATGGCTTATTTTTGATAATACACTAGAGTATTATTGTTTTTTTGGGTCCCGATTCTGATCAGTTTGTAGTCATGAGCGCGTGAAGCCAGAGAAACCAGCCACAGCACGTGCCGGAATTTGTGCGACTACGCCGTTTCTCGGAAAAATGATGTATTTGTTCCTAAGGCATATACGCGTGGAAAGTTTTTGATTTTCATGTTTAATAAAATCAAAGAAATGCAGGGAAAGTTTTTTAAATCAACAAAATTGCGGAAATAGGTGGACTTATCCCCTCTAGAAACCGGTTCATTCTACTTTCGGTGTAAATATCAAAGAACTATCTACTTGTATATGTACACATTTGAAACCAAACTAAAACGGTAACTATGGACCCGTGAATGGTGTATAGGCTAAAGGTGATGATGCAGGATATATTTTACCTGTCATTCTTTTTATGTGATAAATAGAATCTCACATTCATGTTTATGTATTATCATTTTTATCAAACTCATTGACTAAAATGTGTTTGACGCTCACCAAGGCTCGCATCATGCATTTTTAGTTAACTCGTTTGATAAAAATGATAGTACATAAACACTCATGTAAGATCCTCTATTTAGATACTTCCATGATTCTCTATCAAACAGAGTTTCAAAAGAAGGACAGAGAAGCGTAATTTCCTTTACCTTTCACCAAACATCCTGTGTTTTAACAACCCTGAGAAAAAAAGTTTTTTAAACCTTTACCACTCAATTCCAAGTTTTAAAGACCTTGTACAAGACAGCTTTTGAAAACATTGCAGGAAAAGAAGAAGAATAGTGGTACCCAGCATTTTCTACTTTTCTTGCGATGTTTTCTGCCTTCCAAAGACACTTTCTGTTTTTGAGTCAGATTTTATTTTTCATCCTTAAACGCTTTTAATTTGAATGAGTCCAAAATTTTGTTGTATTGTAAAGAGTAAAATACATTGTGGGAAAAGGAAAAAATGCTGGTAACAGGCATTTTCCTCTTTTTCCCACAAACAGTTTCTCATCTTTCATGGATGATTCAATCATATGAGACACATCTGATTTGTCATCTGCAAAATGCTTTCAATTTGAACAAGTCTGAAATTTTGTCGTCTGGTGTAGAGTTATGATTTTCACTGAACCTTTTATCACTCAATCCCAAGGGAAGAGGCTATTCGAAAACATTGCGGGAGACAGAGAAAATACTGGTTACCATCATTTTCTCCTTTTGCCACAATATTTTCATAAGCTTTCTGCCTCAAGGTTCTTAAAACTCAGGATTGTGTGGTAAAGAGTTTTACACATCTAATTGTAAATACCTGTATGTATCTCTAAAATGTTCACTCATCATACAAATGAAGAGGTAAAAATGGAATATCCTACTTCAGGAACAGTGTGAACTCTTTGCCAAATGAAAGAATTTTAGACTTGTCCAAATTGAAAGCATTTGCAGATGACAAATTATATTTAGCAAAAATGGAGGCATTTGTCTATGAAAGTGTAGAAAACCTTGTGGGAAAAGGAGCAAATACTGGTTACCAGCATTTTCTACTTTTCTACTTTTCCAACAAGGTTTTCAAAAGGCTGTTTCCTCAGGATCGTTAAAACTTGGGATTGTTTGGTAAAGAGTCAATCCATATGTACAGATCTGATACATCAATGAAGAAAACAGTGTTAAATTTTTTTTAAAACAAAAAGAATGGTATCTTCAATCCACAAGGAGAGACAACACTTGATTTGCAATTGAACTCTCTGAAAATCTGATCAAATTACAGATGAAGAGAGGATGAAAAAAAATCTAATAAAACATTTGATGAAAAGATTATCTCAAATTCTGAATAAACAAAAGATGAGAAACTTAAAATCTATTGTCAGTTGTTAAGAATTTATACAACAAAATACCCAATAATACAACACAGATTATCTCTCAAAACTTATAAAACAGATTAATACATTCTCTCAAAATCTGATTAACCCTTTACCACACAATCCCAAGTTTTAACAACACTGTAGAAGAAAGCTTTTGAAAATATTTAGGGAAAAGGAGAAAATGCTGGTAACCAGCATTTTCTCCTTTTCCCAAAATGTTTTCTGGCCTTTCAATGACAAATTCAAAAGTTTGAGCATCATTTGTTGTCTGCAAATGCTTGCAATTTGGATGAGTCTAAACTTTTGCCATGTGGTAAAGGGTTAAACAATCAGAGAAAGATAGATTATTACCTTGTTACTGGTATCTCACCTATACCCTTGATGTTTAGACTTACTGATTACCACAAAAACTTAACCCTTTACCATACAATGCTGCCTTTTAACGACCCTGATAAAGACGCCTTTTGAAAACGATGTGGGAAAAGGAGAAAATACTGGACACCAGCATTTTCTCCTTTTCCCACAACTTTCTCTGCAGTATTAAGGGCTGAAATCATCATTTTAGCAACATTTGATTAGTCATCTGCAAATGCTTTCAAATTGGACCAGTCTAGAATTTGTAGTGTGGTAAGGGTTTAATAGAAACTGGGGAAAAAACTAATCCTAATAGCACTTTTCACAGCTGTAGTTACCTCTGAGACCAGAGTAAATCAAGATCAGACTGCACAACCTGTACGCTCTGATCTTTGATCTACACTGTCCACTTTTCTAAGACATTCTGAAAAAAAAAAAACAAGTTTGGGATATAACAATTATTTGGTTCTTATTTCTAGACCTAGGATTATATGTTTGGTTTATTTGGTGCTCTAAGAATTGATTGACATGGATGCAGACACTTGACTAAACACTTTGAGGAAAATGAGCAGGTTCTCCATTGCAACCATATTCAAAAGTCAGATTTGTGCTCCTGTAATGCAATAGATATAACCTGATTATTACTTCCTCAAACAGCCAAGCCCCGTCGGTAGGTTACAGGACCTGAGAACAGGGGGTTGCTGGTTCAATCCCCAGCTTGGCCAAGTTCTTTCGGAGGATTGATGATAGTCATTGCGATAGGATTCATTCCTCTCTCACCACTGACCATTGTTTTGGCGATGGTTATGTTGGGAAAGCAGCCAGTGGCTTGGAAAGAATATTGTGCTGAGTACTGGTAAAAGAAACTCCAGGAAAACATGGATAGGTACACTGGCTGCCGCAATATACATGTAACTGAAATAATGTGGAAAAAGCATTAAACGCCATACATTCAATCAATCAATATTTCCTTCAAACAAATTTGCAGCCGACGACTTGCGAATCATCCTTGAAAAATACATGCATTAACTGTTTACCAAATGACAAAATTTCAGACTCATCCATAATGAAAGCATTTGCAGATGACAAATTACATGAGACTCAAAGGATAGGATTTTTTCCTAGAAATAGCAGAAAACATTGTGGGAAAACGAGAGAATGCTGGTTTCCAGCATTTAATTTTCTCCTTTTTCATCAATGTTTTAACCCTTTCCCAAACGACGAATTTTGGACTGGTCCAAATTGAAAGAGTTTGCAGACGACAATTTTAAATGTGATGAAAATGGCAGAAAGTTATCAAAAAGGGTAGAAAACACTGTGGGAAAAGGAGAAATTCCTCATTATGAGCAATTTCTCCTTTTCCCACAGTGTTTTCAAAAGACTTGTACTGCAGACACATGAAAACCAGGGCTTGTTTGGGAAAGGGTTAAGTGGCCTTCTCCACTAGAGTTGTTAAAACTTGAAATTGTGTGGTAAAGGGTCAATCCCCCACCACACCATCCTGTGTATTCAGAGCCCTATAATATAAAGAAGGTTTTGAAAAACATTTTCAAAACAGGAGAAAATGCTGATAAACAGCATTTTCTCCTTTTCTGACAATAGTTTGTACCCTTCCAAAAACAATTTTTGAGTTACATTTATTAATTTTGTTATCTGCAAATGAATTTCATTTTGGAAAAGTCTAAGATTTTGTTGTTAACTGGTAGACAGTTTAACCTTTTACTGCACAATGTCGACTTCTAACGAAGAAGCCTTTTGAAAACATTTTGGAAAAAGGAGAAAATGCAGGTAACTAGCATTTTCTCCTTTTTCCACAATGTTTTCTTCTGTATTTAATAAAAATTACACCATTTTAGCCACACTGAAATTGTCATCTGCAAATGCTTTCAATTTGGACAAGACTAAAATTTTGTCGTTTGATAAACATGATTACACATGAGAATATAAATGGCTAAAGGAGAAATAATTTATCAAAAACAATTTCTATTTTTACCACAATTAATGCTCTCTGAATTGGTTTTCTCGAAGATCATAAAAAGTCTGTATTTCTTGGTATTAGTCAAACTATAATATCATTGGGAAAGTTTGAGTGCCCACAATATTTAACCCTTAAGCTGCTAAGCGTGAATCACCGATCTTTTGTGGACAGTGTAGATACACTGCATAGAATATGCAGTCTGATTTTTGGTCTAGTACACTGTCGGAATAAGGAGATATTTTTCTCCCTAACATAAGTTTCAAATAACATTGTTCAGGTTTTTACTATCTGCTTGAAAGTTTTATTTAACCCTTTACCACATGCTGGTAACCAGCATTTTCTCTTTTTCCCACCATGTTTTGTACACTTCCCAACACAAAGTTCAATTTTTGAGTCACTTTCATTTTGTTGTCTGCAAATGCTCTTAACCCTTTACCACACAATCCCAACTTTTAACGACCCTGAGAAAGACATCTTTTGAAAACATTGTGGGAAAAGGAGAAAATGCTGGTAACCAGCATTTTCTTCTTTTCCCACAATGTTTTCTAGCCTTCCAAAAACAAATATCAATTTTTAAGTTACATTCATTTTTTCGTCAGCAAATGCTTTCAATTTGGACTAGTCTAAAAATATGTCATTTGGTAATGAGTTAATTTGAACAAGTCTATAATTTTGTCGTTTGGTAAACAGCTAAGTTATTTATAGTGGCTAGGATAAAGGAAACCTTAACAGTTTTTGAAAATGAAATTTTGATTTAACTCTTTACTCTACAGCAAAAATTTAGACTGGTCCAAACTGAAATCACTTAGATCTACAGATGATAAATGGAATGTGAAACAAATGAGGGGATATGTATCAGACAGTGTAGAAGACATTGTGAGAAAAGGAGAAAATGCTGCTTAACAGCATTTTCTCCTATTCCCACAATGGTTTCTAAAAAGTGGTAAAAAGGTTAACCCTTTACAAAACAATCCCTTGGTTTTGCCAACCTGGCTTTATGTCCAGAGAAAAGGAGGAAAGAATGCTGGTTTCTGCACAAGTAGGAATGGACAACATTTGAAAACATTGACAGAAAAGGAGCAATGGCCTGTCTAAAGTGATTGTATCTCATTTAATGTTTTTCAAAGATTTCAATAAAGTTTGTTTTGCATTTCTTCATACTTTTCCTGCTGTGGTTTATGTAAAATCTAGACTATAATTTCTGGTAGACCGGAAAATAAGGGATTTCTTACAACCTTAGTATTATAAACGAAAGCTTTTTTGGCTGCAGTGATATTGCTATTTCATTGGCTGCGAAAGTTGGCTGTCAAACCCTGTTTAGCCAGCAAAACAAGTCCCCAAAAAATTGGTCACGTGACAAATACACAGATTACAGCCATATTGGTTTTGAGCTTCGTGTTCAAGCTGATTAAAACAATATTTTATTGAAATTTACGAGCTGCATGCGCCAGGTAAATTAACACTCAATCCGTCAGAGACATTTACATGGCAACTGCATAAAACAAGGAAGTAAAAGCGGGTATTTTGTAAAGCATCAGAAGACATCGACCAAACTTTTTAGCTAGGTTAGGATGACCAATGGAACTGTGGAAGTTGACGACTTTTTTTTCTGTTGCAAGTCAAACAGCGATTGTTAGTTGTTTTGAGTAGAATTTCGTGAGTCTTAATCACAAGTTTGCTGTCTGCTAATGAAAATGTTAATCTGAAGGCACATTCATTAATGACAAACTGACTCGTCTGTGTGTCTTTGCAATGTTTGAGTCTTGACTGGAGACATTAGAATAGGGTGAGTTCTCTAGCCAAAGAGCTTATCCGACTAACTGACATTACTGATAACAATTGATTTACTGCCTCGCCCTTACTACCTTGGTGTAATACCAGGTACACCCCCCTCCACGTTGTTGTGAAAACCCATAAAAATCAAAATTAACCCTTATAGCACTGAATTAATGATTGGACCTTTTCAATGAGGGAAAACCTGCCCAAAATATCACTACTTCAAGTTAGTGTCTGTTAGAATATGTAACATAGCAGCAGACAGTGTGGATCTAAGATCAGACTGCATGTTCTTTGCAGTCTAATCTTGATCTATACTGTCTGCAAAAACAACTTAAGTCAGTTCCTGGACCCTAAGGGTTAAAACATGGATATTTATGTAACTGTTTACCAGACAATAAAAACATAGACATACCATATCTCTTCCTAATTAACGCTAATAATAAGGTCTGCACTATATTTCTCCAGAGGCACCCGACATAACCTTAAAATCTACAACTGAAGTGATAAACTTCCAAATACAAGATAACTTCTCAAACACAGACTTACAAAAATCACTAATGACATATTCTATAAATAAACTTACTGGTACGACGCGACATAATTTCAATAACTGCACTAATCAGTGTCATTAACACCTGACTATCCGAATACAGTGTTCCCACTCGCATCTTTTTTTTTGGGAGTGCATGCGCTCCCTGGGGTACAAGTTCGGGAGTGCAAGAGAAATTCTAGGAGTGCACTCAATAATGACAATTTTAGAGCTAAATGGAGGAAAGTAAGACTGTTGTATTGAAAATTTGTTTTGGAGAGTCTCACTCTGCTCTTGAAAACAATATGGGTAATTTAAAAAAGAAGATGCTTGTTATGTTTCCTCACTCACAGGACCAATTTCAGAGGTACAGCTGATAGCCTGATGGCCAGTAGAATGTTCCATTTTACTGTCAATTTGAGACACTAATTAGCTTTCACTTATTGTTTCATAAGAGATATTTATGTAAATCTACTGTTTAAAGTCATTGATACAGCTGAATAGACAGTTTGAAATGCCTATGATCGGATGATGTCAAACCAACTTTTGTTGTGTCATGGGTTTTCACTTTTTTTTGCAGCGATCTTTTTTTCATGCCTGCAAAGTTTTGGAGTAGTATTTCTGCATGATTTTACATGGATTTGTCAAATAAGGTAGTATGTAAGTTCAAAATCAGTAATTTTACACCAGAAAAGCAGATTGATATCATTAATACTTTTAAATAAATAACAACAGTTGGATTTGCGAAGAAGAAAGGGTAGGTCAGTTTTCTTTTTCTTACTTAGGCAACAGGAAATTGTTGGACAAGGAGAAAATACTGGTAACCAGCATTTTCTCCTATCCCTACAATATTTTCCAAAGACGTTTTCCTCAGATCATTAAAACTGGATTCTGTGTGGTAAAGGTTAAGTAAAAAAAAAATATTATGGGAAGTATAATCATATGAAACCACCTGTCCTTTTACAAATATAGTCTTATGAAACAGTGTCCTTTGGCTTTGTGTTTTTCTAGCCCCCACCTACAAATTAGAGGAGGGTACACTGGTTTCACCATGTCTGTCTGTCAGTCTGTCAATCAGTCCGTCTGTAAACTTTTTTGCTTCTGTGCTTTAACTCAAAAACCATTTGACCTAGGACCCTGATATGTTATACAAGTTGCACATGACCCAAGGAGGTGTCCTGTTGTTTTGGGAATCTCATGGGCCAAACGTCAAGGTCACAGGTGAACTTTGAAAATCCTTTCCATGCTCTTACTCAATAGCTGTTTGACCTGGGACTCTTGAACTTTGATACTAGTGTTGCTTACAACCCAAAGGGGTGCCCTATTGTTTTTGTCTAACAAGGATCAAAGGTCAAGGTCACTGGTGATCTTTGTTTCGAAAATCTTTTCTGTTCTCTGAGTGTGCTGCCTCAGTGTCAAGGTGCTGATGGGGGGATATTTGTCCACTTTGGTACAATTCTAAAAAAAGTCTGCCTGAGGATTAAATAAGTAATCTGCATGTGTGGTAATGAGTTAATTCATACTGTCTTTTTCAGAGTAGAAATGGCAGATACACTCAAGTTTGGTCCTGAATGGTGAGTGATAAACTCTTAAATAGATTCTCAGTGTTCTCACTAGGATTTTGAAAGTTGGATTTCAGGAATCCAACTCAGGAAAAAATTGGATTCCAAACTGAAAAGTTGGATTCTAGCCTGAAGTCGGATTCCTATACAGGCAGGATGAATTTTCATATGCAAGTAATAAACATCTAAAAACCATAAAGTTTAGATTTGTTTATCATGGATACAATGTATGTAATGGACAAGTCTACATTTACAGTAGGAATTAGTCGCTTAGACTTGTAATTGTGCAAAGGATTAAAGAAATTTTATAACTTTTTCACTTTATCTTTTATTTAGACTATAATACTAATTCAACATGGGAATGCATATTTTAAATATTTATAATAATAATGGCAACAGTTCTGGACTTATCTTCACAAACATTTGTAAATTCAATTCTGATTCCATATTAACTGGTAATTAGAACTGAATATAGAATTGTTTGTCTATATGGACCATGATGTAAATTAAACGACCCTGAAGAAGAAGCCTTTTGAAACCATTGGTAACCAGCATCTCCTTTTCCCACAATGTTTCTTACCATATCAAGGACAGAAATCATCATTTGAGCTACATTTATTTTGTCATCTGCAAATGCTTTCTGTCCAAAATTTTGCCGTTTGGTAAAGAGTTAATGTAAACCCAAATCATATCTAACTCCTAATCTAGTGATACAAATTTAGACTTGTCATAATTGAAAGCACTTGCAGAGATCTGAATGAATTGATATCAAATGTGGTTAAATTGATGGGGTTTTTTTTGGCCCTGAAATGTTAGAAAGAAATGTGGGAAAAGGAGAAAATGCTGACACCAGCATGTTTTCCTTTTCCCTCAATGTTTTCTTAACCCTTCTTTCTATGGATCGTTAAAACTCAAGATTGTGTGACATAGGGTAGAATGGCCTTAATTTTCTTGTTGTTTTTATTTTACCTGCATTAGCTTCTACTTTCCCACAGTCGAAAGCTTTTGAAAACACTGAGAATAAAGTTGCAATTATGATTATTAGATTTCTGAAAATGGAGGAGGAAAAATGTATTGATTCATTTCTTTTTCTTTAAATATGATTTCAGGCTAAGACAGTTATCAGGTGGAAATGTTGTCAGCACCCCACCCCCTTCCCCAGCCCCTGGGTTTGGCAAGTATAAACTGGCCGACTACAGGTAAGATTTTAATCCAGTACTTTGTATATTCATGTACAGCTAATTATATCCTGGCACTTGGCTGCTTTTGGAAACAATGTGGGATAAGCAGCAGTTGCTTATTACAAGAAAATGTTCTTATTACTGCAACACTTTCATTATTATTTGAAAAAAATTTTCCTTTTCCCTAAAACATTTTTTTCTTTTCTGTTTCATTTTAATTGATTCTGGGTTTTCATTAGCCTGTACGGTATTGATTTTAGTTGTTTATATATTTCTGTATATTCCCAAGTATTTTGCATCTTCATAGACAAATAAGTCCACGTGTAAACCACACGTTCAATTTGGACAAGTCTAAATTTCTTTGTTGTCCTGTAAGCTGCTGAATATATTACCTATGTCAACCCTTTACCGAATGATAAAATTTTACACTGGTCCAAATTGAAAGCATTTGCAGACAACAAGATAAATGTGACTGAAAAATTAAAATTTGTTTTGGGGAGGGTAGAAAACATCGTGGGTAAAGGAAAAAATGCTGGTTACCAGCATTTTCTCCTTTTCCCACAATGTTTCCAAAAGGTTTCTTTCTCAGGGTTGTTAAAGTTGGGATTGTGTGGTAAAGAGTTAACTGTTAAAAGTGCATTTCACGACTGTAACTGCCTTTATGGCTAGTGCAGATCAAGATCAGACTGTATAGAATGTGTAGTCAAATCTTTGAACTCTGTTGTCTGATTTGCTTTAACATTCTGGACAAGAGCAACTCTTAGCCCTTTACCACACAATCCCGACTTTTAACGACACTAAAAGAGAAGTCTTTTGAAAACATTGTGGGAAAAGGAGAAAATGCTGGTAAACAGCATTTTCTCCTTTTCCCACAATGTTTTCTACCCAATCAAAGACAGAAAGAGCCATTTTAGCAATGTTTAAATTGTCGTCTGCTTATGTTTTGTATTTGGTCCTGGTCAAAAATTGGAATTACAATTGTCTGGGTTATTTTTCCAGACTGAAAATGGCTATTGCATTTCTTTTACACGTATAGGATTAATATTCAGCACAAAATGCCGTAAACAAATTAAAGAGGAATTACTTTTTTATTTAGTATATTCAGCATAAAATATTGTAATAAACAAATGAAACAGAGGTCAGATTTTCTGCAGGTATGGGAGAGAAGAAATGCTAGCCTTGTATACTCCCCCGGATAGTATGCCAGAGGAACTCAAACAGTTTACAGCTATCGTCACAGAGAAAGCACAAGATCCGCTGGCCTTTCAGCAGTTGTCGGAAGAAGAACAGGTTTTGTTTCTCTTACTAGTATTGTCATTATCCAAAAGGCTTATTTAACTCTTAACCCTTTACCACACAATCCGGACTTTTAATGACACTGAAAGAGAAGTCTTTTGAAAACATCATAGGAAAAGGAGAAAATGCTGGTAACCAGCATTTTCTCCTTCTCCCACAATGTTTTCTACCCTATCAAAGACAGAAAGAGCCATTTCAGCAATGTTTAAATTGTCGTCTGCTTACGTTTTGTATTTGGTCCTGGTCAAAAATTTGTTGTTTGGTAAAGGGTTTAGGAAAGAACATCTTTTACTCAACCAAATTGAAAACATTTGCCGGCAAAGAAATAAATGTAGCTCAAATAATGCTTTCTGTCTTTGAAATATTGTGGGAAATGGTTACCTGTATTTTTTCCTCCTCCCACAATGTTTTCAAAAGCGTTGTGCATCAGGGTTGGTAAAGCTCTGGATTGTTTTGTAAACAATCAAATCGACATTCACGTATTCATACTTTTAGAAAAATTTTTTAGAAAAACCCAAGAGTATGTGATTTTGAAACAGTTTTGGTCTCAGTTTTTTTTTTTTTTTTATTCCTGACTGTACAAAACAGCAAACTTTTGAAGGCCAACTATTGCTTTTTGACCTTTTACCGCACAATGCCGCCTTTTAACAACCTTGGGAAAAAAGCCTTTTCAAAACATTGTGGGAAAAGGAGAAAATGCTGGTAACCAGCATTTTTCTCCTTTTTTTTGTTTGAGCCACACTGAACTTGTCTTCTGCAAATGCTTTCGATTTGGACAAGGCTAAAGTTTGTTGTCTGGTAAAGGAATAAGTGGACATTTCTACCAAATCAGTCTACACAGGATAATACAGTCTGCTCCTGAATATTCTCTAACAAAGTTTTCTATGTCTTGTACAGTTAGGAAAAAAAACTTAGATTTGAAATGGCCGCAGAGTTTCTACTAGCTTTGAAATCAAGGAATTTCACATTTTTTACTTGCTGACCTGAGCACAAAGTGCTCAAGCTGAGCTTTTGTGATGGTGCTGTGTCCATCGTCTGTCGTGCTGTCGTCAACATTTACCTTGTGTGCACTCTAGAGGCCACATTTTCTGTCTTGATACTCATGAAACTTTGTCAGAATGTTTGTCTAATGAAAGTTAGGACAAGTTTGAAATTGGGTCTTGTTGGGTCAAAAAGTAGGTCACTTGGCCAGATCTTAGAAAAACCTTGTGTGCACGCGGAAGCCACATTTTCAGCCCAAGACTCCTGAAACTTGGTCAGAAAGTTTGTCTTGATAAATTCTCAGAAAAGTTCAAAATTGGGTCACGTATGGTCAAGAAGTAGGTCAAAGGGCCAAATCTCAGATAATCTTTTTGTGCATGGTTGACGGCACATTTTCAGCCCAACACTCATGAATTTGGTTAGAATGTTTGTCTTGATGATATCTGGGACAAGTTTGAAACTGGGTGATGTCGGGTTAAAAAGTAAGTCACTGGGCCAAATATTAGTAAAACCTTAGTGCATTGTAGAGGCCACATTTTCATTCCGCTTCATACTCCTGAAACTTTGTCAAAATGTTTATCTTGGTGATATCTAGGACAAGTTCAAAATTGGGTTATGTCCTGTCAAAAAGTAGATCACTGGGCCAAATGATAGAAAAACCTGTGTGCACTCTACAGGTCACATTTTCAGCCAAATACTCATGAAACTTGGGTGAGTTCAAAACTAGGTCACATCAGATCAAAAAGTAGGTCACTTGGCCAAATTTTAGTAAAACCTTTGATGTAGTGTAGAGGCCACATTTTCAGTCCAATACTTGTGAAACCTTTTCAGAATGTTTGTGTTGATGATATCTCTGACAAAATTCAAAAGTAAGTCAAGCTGGTCAAAAGTAGGTCCCTTACACACACATGTTTTACATCATCACAACCAGGATCTTTTCAGCTTTATCAATCCTAGATGACCTTACTCAGGTGAGAGCTTTAGCACCAACAGCCCTCTTCTTCAGTTGGAAAGGCCATGAATTGTGGAAATGCAGGTTAAAATATTACCCAAAATATTGGGGTGCATGACTTGCCCCCTGAGTTGCCTTGAATTGCAGTAACTAAGTCTTTTCAAATAAATTTGGCACACGATCATGATGAGATATTCCCTTTGAAAGTTTTGAAAACATTGTTAAAAAAAAAGAGATACTGGTTACCAGCATTTTCTCTATTTCCTATGATGGTTTCAGAGACCTTATCTCTAAAGGGCATTGAAGCAGGGGATTGGTGTGCAAATGACACAAGAACTTCCAACACTTATCATCTTCATTCATGTTATTTTATCTAGAGAATCATGTCGCAGTCAGTGAATAGCACAGCTGTCTTAAGAATGATGGGTAGAGGAGCGCCACCTATGAGAGGCAGGGGAGGGGGCGGCATTGAAAGGGGAAGGGGAAGAGGTAAGGTATCTGTGGTCTTGATAAAGACAGTATTCTGTATTGAGCTTTTGTTATGAAGGATAGTTGTACAGTAATGAACATGAGATTTGAGCCATGCTCAGAAAAAATGGTGTTTAATGCATCTCATCACGTAAGTATAGATCCATGTAATTGATTTTGTCTAACAACAACCTGAATCATGAATGGTTCTTGGACATGTAGAAAATTGACAGATACTGTAATAGCAAAAAGTTTTTACCCCTGTCAGCCTGCGAGGACTACATGGGCTGACATGGATCAATACTTTTTGCAGATGCATTAACCCTTTACAAAACGACAAAATTTTAGACTAGTCCAAATTAAAAGCATTTGCAAACAACAAAATAATTGAATCAAAAATTGAAATTTTATTTTGGGAGTACAAAACATTGTGGGAAAAGGAGAAAATTCTTGTTACCAGCAATTTCTCCTTTCCCCACAATGTTTTCAAAAGGCCTCTTCCTCAGGGTCGTCAAATGCCGGCATTATATGGAAAAGGGTTAAGCCCCTTTTCACATAGTATGGCTCATTTACAGAACAATGTTTTGTTTTTCAGATATATATAGAACCATGTTTTTATGTTTCAGGTAGGGGCAGGGGTGAAGGTTTCATTCAGAGAGGTGTGTCATATGACGACGGAGGTGAAGGTGGGTTTGGGCGACCTCGCCCTCGAACTGAGGGGGCATGGGAAGAGGGGTAAGTTTATCAGTGTTTTCGTTTGTTACAGATTATTTTATCCATTTTCAGTGTGAAGAACAGTTTTTTTTTTATCAGTCATCTATGATGACTGTTACTGGCTTTTGTATATATTTTAACCCTTTACTACACAATCCCTAGTTTAAATGAACCATAAGGCAGGCATTTGAACACACTGTGGGAAAAGAACATGTTGATAACACATATTTTCGCCCAATATTTTCTACCCTTCCCAAAACAGATTTCAATTTTTGAGTTACATTTGTCATCTGCGTATACTTTAATTTTGACATGTGTAAGATTTTGTCGACTAGTAAAGAGTTAACTATAATTATGCTCTCTTGGTTCTTTCGATTTCAGTGGTCAAAAATACCAAAGAAACTTCAGTACACGTTTTGATGAATCTAACCCACCAAACAAAATGTATCAGAGGTCTTTGAGTAGTGACAATTGGCGGGACAGGGAAGAAGACGATGATGATGGTGACTGGAGAAAGGCGGGGTCAAAATGGAACAACACTCGAGGCAGCTGGAGAGACAGGCGTGAAGGAGGGTTTGACTTTGATAGAGCTCACACTAATAGTTCTCAAAAGGGTTTTAGTCGTCAGTACCAACGTAGTCGGAGTAGTGAATCCTGGGAAGAGGAGGAGATGCCAGAATGGAGTACAGATGGCGGAGCAGAGGAAGTTGGGACTTTCGATTCCAGTGGGGCTTTTGTCACAACTAAACATCCATCACAGAAGGTAGGGAGTAAACTAGGGGGGTTACTCTTTACCACACAACAAAATTTTAGAATGGTCCAAATTGAAAGCATTTGCAGATTACATATTTGATTTGGCTCAAATGATTGGATATGTTTCTGAAAGGTTAAAAAACATGTGGGAAAAGGAGAAAATGCTGGTTACCAGTATTTTCTCCTTTTCCCACAATGTTTTCAAATGCCCAATTACCCAGGGTTGTGAAAACTTGGATTTTTTGTGGTAATGGGTTAAATATGACTCTTGACAACAATAGTTCCAAGGATGACTAAAACTTTCCATAGCAGTATATGATGAAAACCGAGTAATGTAAATAATCTTTTGACAGGCTATTACTCTCCCTTTTTACAGGACGTCAGAAATCAGTAAAAAGTAGCAAAAAGTCTCGATCAATCCATGTCAGCCTGCACAGAATGCGCAGACTGACATAGGTTGACACTTTTTGCAGATGCATTAAACCACCTTTTCACTTAGCATGGCTTATACATAACAGTAAAGATTTATCGTGCAAGGCATACTTACATTGTATGAATCGCAAAGAATTAAAGTCATCTTCTGTTAAGTGTACACTGAATCATAGCATATAGCAGAAATATTAAATAGTCAGTGCACAGATTACTTGGAAATCTACTGAGAACTGTTTAAAAAAACACACAGAGGACAGACTTAACCCTTTACCACACAACCCTGAGTTTTAAAGACCCTGACTAAGAGGGCTTATGAAAACATTGTGAGAAAAGGAGAAAATGCTGGTAACCAGTTTCAAGACAAATGTCAATGTTTGTGTCTCATTTAATTGGTAGTCTGCAGATGCTTTCAGTTTAAACAAGTGTAACATTGATAAAGTGTTACAAAGTAGGAAAAAAATTTTTTTTTAACAGAATAAAAAGCATGGTGAGAAAAGGAGCAACAGCTTGTTAAGAAGCAAATGTTCATTTTCCCATAGTGTTTTCCATAGCTCTGAACATTGGGAGAGTAACAAAGTTGCATTCAGTTTTGTATGGTAAAGGGTTTACTCTTTACTAAACCACAAAGTTTAGGACTCAGACAACAAATATGACTCAGATAATGAGATTTGTCTCTAAAAGGATAGAAAAAACATTGCAGAAGAAGGAGAAAATGCTTGTTACCCCCCCCCCCCCCCCCCCCCCCCCCAATGTTTTTAAGGACTTCTTCATCAAGGTGTTTTTAACCCAGGATTGTATGGTACAGGATTAAGTCACTGTCAGTTAAAATTTTATCCTGTAGGGTAAAAAGACAGATGAGGATGGGGGCAGCCCTCCCTGGATAGAAGAAGATGCTTTGGAAGAGGAAAAGTCACCTCCAGAGAATAGATCAAAGGTAATGTAAACGACACCTTAAATTCACCACTGATGCATGCGAAAAAAGTAGTCAGTCACTTGGAAGTAAAGTTGTGTCAGTACTCGTGTGAGAAAGCCAGGAAACACATACATAAGTGCAGTGATGGCAGTGATATGACTTGAGCTGTTAAATCAGCATTAAACTCCAATACAAACAAAAAGCAGCTTAAAAGGAGTGGTGGTTTTGTAAATTGGTAAAATGCTCGGGAAGTGATGCAGGGGTTGCCAGTTTGAACCTTGGCTCAGCCAAAACTCTTTTTCACAAGATTGATGACAGTCATTGCTTACGCTGGTATGACTTTGCTTTGGGGAGGCAGCTACGGGCTTGGAATAGTGTTGTGCTTTGTAATATTAAATTTAATATAAGATTCTTTTCCCCCTGTTACTGAGAATGCTTAACCCTTGAAGCACTTTTCACAACTACAGTTGCCTTTGCAACCAGTGAAGATCAAGATGAGACTGCACAAAACATGCAGTCTGATGTTCTCTTTGCTGAGACATTCTGGACAAAAGCAAGCTTGGAGTTGCAGTCATTTAGCTCCTATTTCTAGATAAAGAATGTTTGTTGGGATTTATTTGGCACTCTACAGGTAAACAAGGGTAATAATTATATACTACCCATATGATCATTTACAGCTAGACGCTGAATAAACCTGTCAGACATTTTTATCGTGAAAGTATGACCCAAATAAGTGCAATTTCATGTTTGCTTTTGTCTACAGTGTTTCAGCAAAGCAGACAGTGTAGATCAAAGATCAGGCTGCATGTTTTGTGCAGCCTGATCTTGGTCTACACTGGCCACAAAGGTAACTATAGTAGTGAAAGGCACTTTAAGGCATAAGTCTTACTCAGGGTGTTTCTAGCCCTTATCCAGCTGAATAAGTTAAATGAAACTTTCAAGGCAACAGTGAAATCCTGAATTTTGCTTTTTCAAAGCTATCTTTTGGGGGAAAATATCTCCCTTATCAGAAAGGGTAGATCCAAGATCAGACTGCATGTTCTGTGCAGTCTGATCTTGATCTACACTGTCTGCAAAAGGCTCATGAGTTGCACTTAGCGGCCTAAGGGTTAAAATAAACCCAAACTATTTGAATTTGCACAAAGTACAAGTAATGCAAAGAAAGGAGAACATTGTTTTTCAACAATTTTGAAGACACGGTGGGGAAAAAGGAGCAATTGATTTTACAGTATTGTACAAAGCTGTCAAAATCAGGGGCTTTGAAATGGTACATAACCATTTACCACACAATCCAGCGTGTATGAAAACCAGTCAGTGACCTGAAAGGAAAATCGTGTTAGCACTGGTTTGAGAAAGCCAGGAAACACATGCATAGGTGCACTGACTGCTGCGATATGACCTAAGCTCTTAAATCAGCATTGACTCCTTACCAGACAACAAAGTTTTAGACTGGCCCAGTATCAAAGCATTTGCAGACAACAAACATGGCTCAAATGATAGGATTTGTTTCTGAAAGGTTAAATAAATATTGTTGGAAAAGGAGAAAATGTTGTTTACCAGCATTTTCTCCTTTTCCCCTGAAGTCTGCTTTCCCAGGGGTGCTAAAACTCTTCATTGTGTGGTAAGGAGTTCAACTCCAATACAAACACAGTCCCAACTTTGAACGACCCAAAGAAAGCTTTTTAAGATATTGTGGGAAAACAAGAAAATAATGGTAACCAGCATTTTTCTCCTTTTCCCACAAAGTTTTATAACCTTCCCATATCAAATTTCAATTTTTGAGTTACATTGTTTTCTACATTTGCTTTCAATTTGGACATGTTTAAGATTTTGTAGTTTTGTGGTTAAACAGTAATTAGTTCATTTATTCTTTTTTTTTTTTGTACTGCAGAGCAAAAAGGAAGAGAGTAAACCAGATATAAAAGAGGGTGCTAATGAGATAGACATTAACGAAAATCAAACTGCTAAAACTGATGACAAAAGTGTTCGTAAAACACCCTCGCCCAGGATTCCTCAGAGACCCTTCTCAAAAAGTGCTGAAACTAATGATAAATCTGATTCGAATAAAACTAAACAAACAGTGAAATCCAATTCTTCCACTGGAGCGAGACCTGTTTCGTCCAATGTCTCAGATTCTCCAAAAAAAACTAACCCACCTGATCAAACAAGATCTCCTTTGCAGAAGTCTAGTAAAAGTGATAGTGATAAAAAAGAATCATCAAAAAGTGCTATAAAGAAGTCTGATAAAGATTCAGACAAAGATAAAAGTGTGAACGATGTTGCCAGAAAAGTGCCTACAGAGAAAAGTGTGTCAACAAGTGAAATAAAGAAAAGAGAGAAGTTGAAATCTGAGGCAGAAGCCCTTGAACAGCTGCAAGAAACTGTGGAGAATGTTGTTGCTGGAATTGCAGTAATGGATGTGAGATTTTTTTTTTGTTTTACCTATGGTTAGTTCACCTGAGCATGAAGTGCTCAAGGTGAGCTTTTGTGATCGTGCTGTGTCCAGCGTCCGTCGTGCGGTCATCAACATTTACCTTGTGTGCACTCTAGAGGCCACATTTTTAGTCAGATACTCATTACAGTTGGCCAGAAAAACCTTGTGTGCAGTGTATAGGCCACATTTTCACAGCCTGATAGTTATGAAACTTGGTCAGAATGTCTGTGTTGCACTCTAGAGGCTATGTTTTCAGCCTGATACTCATGAAACTTGGTCAGAATGTTTGTGTTGATGATATCTTGGACTAGTTTGAAATTGGGTCACATCAGGTCATATCTTAGAAAAACCTTGTGTGCACTCTAGAGGTCACATTTTCAGTCAGATACTCATGAAACTTGGTCAGAATATTTGTTGTGATGATATCTTGGACAAATTGGAAATTGGGACATGTCGGGTCAAAAATGTCACCTACACTCATCTTTTTTCATCATGTAAACCAGGATTGCTTCAGCCTGTATCAACCGTAGATGACTTTACTCAGGTGAGCGCTCTTGTTTTTGCTTAACTCTTTACTAAACAACAAAATTTTTGACTGGACCAGATTGTGAGCATTTGCAAGCGGGGTAGAAAACATTGTGGGGAAAGGAGAAAATACTGTTACCAGCATTTTCTCCTTTTCCAGTGTTTTCAGTAGCCTTCTCTTTCAGGGTCTGTAACTCATAAAGAACCTCTCAAAACTGTAGTTGCTTTTGTGGTGAGTGTAGAACAAGATCAGACTGCACAAAACATGCAGTCTGATCTTTGATCTACACTGTGAACTTTGCTTATAGACATTCTGGACAAAAATGACCATGGTTTCGTATTTATGTGGGTCTTATTTCATCCATTGTGTATTTTTGGTATTGGAAGGGTTAACTTTAACCAGCCTTAGGAAGTTGGCTTTTGAAAACATTGTGGGTAAAGGAGAAAATGCTGTTAACCCTTTCCCAAACAAGGCCTGGTTTTCACGTGTCTGCAGTACAAGTCTTCTGAAAACACTGTTGGAAAAGGAGAAATTGCTCGTAACAAGCAATTTCTCCTTTTCCCACAGTGTTTTCTACCTTTTTTGACAACTTTCTGCCATTTTCATCAAATTCAAAATTGTCGTCTGCAAACTCTTTCAATTTGGACCAGTCCAAAATTTGTTGTTTGGGAAAGGGTTAACCAGGGTTTTCTACTTTATCTCTAATATTTTCTGCCCTTTCCATGAGTGTGGAAATACTAGGCCCAGCTTGTCTGACTCGGGGAAAATTCGGCTCCGGACAAGTGACTTTTTAGCTCACTTGAGCACGAAGTGCTCATGGTGAGCTATTGTGATCGTGCTGTGTCCGTCGTGCGTCGTCCGTCGTCAACTTTTTACCTTGTGTACGCTCTAGAGGCCACATTTTCAGTCCAATCCTCATGAAACTTGGTCAGAATGTTTGTCTTGATAAAATCTCGGATGAGATTGAAATTGGGTCATGTGGGGTCAAAAACTAGGTCACTAGGTCAAATCTTAGAAAAACCTTGTGTACGCTCTAGAGGCCACATTTTCAGTCCGATCTTCACGAAACTTGGTCAGAATGTTTGTATTGATAAAATCTCGGACGAGTTCGAAATTGGGTCACTTGGGATCAAAAACTAGGTCACTAGGTCAAATCTTAGAAAAACCTTGTGTACGCTCTAGAGGCCACATTTTCAGCCAGATACTTTTGAAGTTTGGTCAGAATGTTTGTCTTGATAAAAATCTCGGACGAGTTCGAAATTGGGTCATGTGGGGTCAAAAACTAGGTCACTAGGTCAAATCTTAGAAAAACCTTGTGTATGCTGTAGATGCCACATTTTCAGTCTGATCTTCATGGAACTTGATCAGAATGTTTGTCTTGATAAAATCTCGGACGAGTTCGAAATTGGGTCACGTGGGCTCGAAAACTAGGTCACTAGGTCAAATCTTAGAAAAACCATGTGTACGCTCTAGAGGCCACATTTTCAGCCAGATACTTTTGAAATTTGGTCAGAATGTTTGTCCTGATAAAATCTCGGACGAGTTCGAAATTAGGTCATGTAGGGTCAAAAACTAGGTCGCTAGGTCAAATCTTAGAAAAACTTTGTGTACGCTCTAGATGCCACATTTTCAGTCTGATCTTCATGAAACTTGATCAGAATGTTTGTCTTGATAAAGTCTCGGACAAGTTCGAAATTGGGTCGCGTGGGGTCAAAAACTAGGTCACTAGGTCAAATCTTAGAAAAACCTTGTGTGCACTCTAGAGGCCACATTTTCAGTCCGATCCTCATGAAACCTGGTCAGAATGTTTGTCTTGATAAAATCTGGGACAAGGACAAAGTTGGGTCATGTGGGGTCAAAAACTAGGTCACTAGGTCAAATCTTAGAAAAACCTTGTGTATGCTGTAGAGGCCACTTTTTCAGTCAGATACTTGTGAAATTTGGTCCAAATGTTTGTCTTGATAAAATCTGAGACGAGTTTGAAATTGGGTCATGTGGGGTCAAAAATTAGGTCACTGGGTCAAATCTTAGAAAAAACTTGTGTGCGCTCTAGACGCCACATTTTCAGTTAGAAACTTGTGAAAGTTAGTCAGAATGTTTGTCTTGATAAAATCTAGGATTAGTTTGAAATTGGATCATGTGGGGTCAAAAATTAGGTCACTAGGTCAAATCTTAGAAAAACCTTGTGTACTATCTAGAGGCCACATTTTCAGTCCGATCTTCATGAACCTTGGTCGGAATGTTTGTCTTGATAAAATCCCGGACGAGTTCGAAATTGGGTCATGTGGGGTCAAAAACTAGGTCACTAGGTCAAATCTTAGAAAAACCATGTGTATGCTCTAGAGGCCACATTTTCAGTCAGATACTTGTGAAACTTTGTCAGAATGTTTGTCTTGATAAAATCTCGCACAAGTTCGAAATTGGGTCACATGGGTTCAAAAACTTGGTCACTAGGTAAAATCTTAGAAAAACCTTGTGTACTCTCTAGAGGCCACATTTTCAGTCAGATACTTGTGAAACTTGGTCAGAATGTTTGTCTTGATAAAATTCGGACAAGTTTGAAATTGGATCATGTGATGTCAAAAACTAAGTCACTAGGTCAAATTAAAGAAATGCCTTGTGGGTACTCTAGAGGCCACATTTTTCGCTCAATTGACTTGAAAATTGGTCAGAATGTTTTTCGTAATTAAATCTCAGAAAACTTGAAATTGGGTCATCCAGAGTCATAAAGTAGGTCACTAGGTCAAATTAAAGAAATACCTTGTTGACACTCTAGAGGCCACATTTTTCACTCAATTGGCTTGAAAATTGGTCAAAACATTTGTCTTAATTAAATCTTAGACGAGTTTGAAATTTGGTCACCTGGGGTCATTTTGCCTATTGGCTCAGGTGAGCGATCCAGGGCCATCATGGCCCTCTTGTTTCAGTTTAGTTGTCCGTGGACAAGTAGAAAATATGAGGAAAATTTCGAAACAAAGATTTGTTACATACTTATCCAGTGAAATACAAATGTTCTCACTTCGTACAAAAAATTACATTTTAAATGATAAACTGCAGCTTGAGACGATCCCTGATTTCTAGAAACCCAAAATACACATTTGGTGTACCTTCACATTCACCGCATACAACAAGATCGGTATAATATACGGCTGTTTTTGCATGTCAATTTCAGTTGCTTTGAAAATGTTCAAACAGCTTTAAAATCACCATTATGGATAAAAATAATTTTATTAGACAAATAAATAGTATCATTTTAGCAGGGATTCAAAGATCTTTGAAGACAATGTCGCACACATGAAAAATTTTAATCTGAAACAGGTCCCGTGTGAAATGGGCCTTGATTTAGCATCTATCTCCGCTGCCAGGAAGTGTCACCAGTCAAACCAAAACATTTTTCGATTAAGCGATCAATTGATGTGTAAAATCGAAGAAAATGGTTCGGTTTCTTTTATTAAATCTTTGAAGCAAGCAGAATATGAGAAGTCTGAGACCCCGTAACCATATCGTGGTTCCAAATGTAAATCTAAAACAGACTGTGACAAGGAAAAAAAAAAAAAAAAAAACATGTTTTTAACGAGGCGTGGTTGAAAGAATTTCCGTGGTTGAATGCAGACGATCGTAACAGTGTTTTTTGATAAGGTTTGTTGAGAGTATCCCAGTATAGCTGACATGTCACTTTATGCATGCCATTCAAAATTGTATTGTTTTGGTCAAGTGAGCCATACTGGTGGACGAGTAGAAATCTTTCAGATTTCCACACCCTTGCTGAGAACTGTTACATATTCATTATCCATACTTTACAAGGATGTCTTAGAAATAATTGGCTGCCGAAAGTCAGTTTTGTGATTCACTGTCTACCATTTACTGTTTCTTGAAAAGAAATGATACTGAGTAAATAAAAGATTGAATGGTTGAACGGTTGAACCATTAACCTTTAAGCTGCTAATCACGACCCACTGACGTTTTGTGGACAGTGTAGATCAAGATCAGACTGCACAGAATGTGCAGTCTGATCTTTGATCTACACTGTCCGATACGGTATTTTCTTTCCGGGGAAATCAACTTTGAAACCGCAATGTTTGGGCTTTTAGTATTGAGTAGAAATTTGCTTTTCATTTATTCAGCAGCTTAAGTGTTAAAAATTGAATTTATGTTTTTGACAGGTTAGAACAAAGGTTGTTTGCTTAACCCTTTAAAACACAATCCCTAGTTACAATAACCCTGAGCTCTTGAAATTGTTGTGTGAAAAGGAGAAAATGCTGTAAACAAGCCATTTTCTCTTTTTCCCACAATGTTTTTAAAAGTTTCTTTTCCATGGGGTCATCAGAACTCTGGATTGTTTGTAGAGGGTTAATACATGCATACATGAATGTGAAACATGGTGTGAACAGAGGAAAAGAATAGATATGAACAATTTTGCCATTCGGCACATTTTTTTCCCAAAGTAGTTTGCTGCAAGATGACACAAGCATTTTTCGGAGTTAATTGACTTATTAGCTGATGTAATTTTTTATGTGTATCCTTTACTACATGATCCTGACTTTTAATGACCCTGAAAGGGAAGGCTTTTGAAAATACTGTTGGGAAAGGAGAAAATGCTGATGACCAGCATTTTCTCCTTTATGAAAGACAGAAAGCGTCATTTTAACATTTGTCGTCTGCAAATGCTTTCAACTTGGGATAGACTGAAACTTCGTCATTTGGTAAAGAGTTAATGGATGCAGTTACAGTTACATATGCTATTTATCAGAGACTGATTTACAAGACTTAACCCTTTTCCACACAACAAAATTTAGACCTGTCTATATTGACAGTATTTGAAGACAGGTGAATTTTGCTTGTATGATAGGTTGTGTTTGAAGGGGTAGAAAAAATTGGTTACCAGCATTTTCTCCTTTCCCCACAATGTTTTATAAAGCTGTCTACTTTAGAGTCGATAAAACTCGGGATTGTGTGGTAAAGTGTTAAATTTATCAAGAAATATTAGATACAAGATAGACAATCATTATTTTATAGACAATCATCATTTTATTCAACACAAATCCCATACTATACACATTACTGTTAAATTGCAGGATGAAGATGAAGAAACTAAAAACATTGCAACAAAAATAACCCGGTCAGCTTTACCCAAGGATCATGAAAATTACAGTAAATGGTTTTACAGGGACCCCCAAGGGGAGCTGCAAGGTAAAATGTGATCGTACTGGTTAAAATATTAGAGAGAACAAGAGATTAATGTAGATTATATGACTCTTTTTACCTGGGTCCGTATTCACCAACCATTCTTAAGGATGTTCTTGGTCTTGTTCTCCAAAATTTTCCAAATTTGAAAGTAACACACCTTCTGATTGGCTAAACCATTTGGTTTAGCCAATCAGAAGTTGTGTTACTTTCAAACTTGGAAAATCTTGAAGAATAAGTCTAAGAACGTTCTTAAGAATGGTTGGTGAATACGGACCCTGATTTTTAATAATCCTTAGGCAGAAAGCTTTTGAAAACATTTTGTGAAAAGTAGAGCATACTGGTAACTAGCATGTTCTCCTTTTCCAACAATGTTTTCTGCACTGTTAATGACAAATACATGTAGCATCATTTTGGCCACATTGTAAGTTACCATCCGCAGATGTGCTAAATTTGAGCAATGTGAAAATTTAGATGTTTGGCAAAAGGTTAATTGTCAGAGCCCACATTGACAATGTACCTGTATATTATGAGGTACATTACAAAGTATATAACAAGTCAATGATTGCTCTCGTGTGAACTTTTATAGTCCACCTTACATACAATGGGTTTCAACTTGGATATCAAGTGCAAGCTTTTGAGTTGGTCTTCACAAACCATTCATAAGAATATTCTTGTCTTAGTTGCTGGGATTTTCTAAATTTGAAAGTAACACAACTTCTTACTGGCTAAACCAAGTGGTTTAGCCATTAGCCAATGGCTAAACCACTTTATCAGATGCTGTGTTGCTTTCAGATTTAGAAAACTCCCGAGAATAAGACTAAAAATGTTCATAAGAATGGTTGGTGAATACGACCCCTGGTGGCACTGTTGGTAAGGCTATTAGGGTTAGAATAAGACTAAAAATGTTCATAAGAATGGTTGGTGAATACAAGCCCTGGTTAGGCCGCCTACTGTTGGTAGAGTACAGGACTTGAGAACAGGGGCCCCTGGATCGAATCTCGAGCTCGGAATACTGTAGGAAGTACTAGTAAAAGAAACTCCAGGAAAGCATTGAAAGGTGCTCTGGCTGTCACGATATAACTGAAATAATGTAGAAAACGATGTTAAACACCATTTACTCAATCGCTCAATCAGTTATCAGCTATTGTAGTCTTTATTTCATTCCTTTTTGGAGATGCAAATTAAAATGATACTGGTCATTGCAAAGTTTCAGTAAAACAAATCGTATTTCATGGTATTTTCAAATGACTGTTCACTTTCTGGACATTTTAAAGAAAGGTTTCTCAACAATTTTGCAAAAATAAATGAGCCATGCTCTGGCAAAAGAGAGCTTATTGAATCTCTGTGATGCATTGTACCAAGCAAATCATCACATAATAATGGACCCATAATCATGGGGTAGAATGTCCTTGAACATACAGAAAACTGACTGATAGTGAAAAGTTTCGGCCCAGGTAAGCCTGCGCGGACTGCACAGGCTGACGTGGGTCGATACTTTTCGCAGATGCATTAAGCCCCCTTTTCACAGAGCATGACTCACATATTTACATTTCAGGCCCTTTTACGTCATCAGAAATGTCAGAATGGTTTAGTGCTGGATATTTTACCATGAATTTACTTGTTAGGCGCGGGTGTGACGAAAAATTCTCTCCACTAGGTAAGTCTGTTTGGCTATTGCTATTATTAGTTTTTCTTTAAAGGCCCAATAGTGGCCAGAAGTAAACAGAGTGAGTATTAAAATGCATCTGAATGTAAATTATAGCATTTAAAAGTATGGAAATTATTGTGAAGTTGACTAATGTTATTGTAAGGTTGGTGCAAGTGTTGGCTGCTGGCAGAAAAATGAATTTTAATACCAGGTAAAAAGTAAACAAATTATAGAATGACTAAGCAACTTTCTACCTAATTTTAAAATTGCTTCCAATTTTGACAAGTGTAAAATTCTGCTGTGTAGTAAAGTGTTAATCTGGTTCAACACTGTCCCATGTATTAACAACCATGAGGAAAAAAGCTTTTGAAAACTTCTGGAAAACTTAGTGGTAAGTGGAGAAAAACAGCATTTTCTCCCTTTCTCACAATGTCTTCTACCCATTTCTTGCAATGTTTTCAACCCTATCAGAGGACATCAGCTTTTTTTTTTTTTTTCAATTTTGAAATTGTCGTCTACAGAAGATTTCAATTTGAAAAGAGTAAAAAAATCTTTGGTTCAGGAAAAGGTTGAGGAAGAAATTGAAAATATCAAGAAACATCCTATTTGGATTCATGGTTTTAAATTTTGTCCCTGTATTATTCTGACTTTCAGCTTGATCATAATGATGATCTTGATCTTACAAAGGACGATATTGAAATTGTCTGTGAAAGTTATATTAAGTTAACCCCTTACCACACAATCTCAAGTTTTAAGACCCTGAGGACAGAAGGTTTTTGAAAACATTATGGGAAAAAATTGCTGGTAAACAGCATTTTCTCCTTTTCCCACATTGTTTTCTACCCTTTCAAAAACAAATTTCAGTTGTTAGGTCACATTCGTTTTGTCGTCTACAAATGTTTTGAATTTGGACTAAAGCAAAATTTTGTTGTTTGGTTAAGAGTTAAATAGAAACTGTTAACAAATGAAGTCTAGCCTGCTTACTTCAAACCCAATGAGGCTTTCAGAAAAGGATTGAAGAAAACAAAAGTCTACAAACTCTGTTTATTAAATAGGAGCAAGTACACAAGTATGGTTTTACTAAATGCATAAGACCCCAACAAAATTTGAGTGGTTATTTTAACACGTTTTCAGGGGAACTTATCAAAATATGGGGACGTGTACCATTCTTGCCAGGGCCTTCTCCCCCACCCCTCATGGTAAGTGTAGTGATTCTTTACATTCAGGGCTTTAGAGAAAGAGAGAATTTGTGATCTAATAGGGTGGTCACATATTTTTGCATTTCATCAAAATGATTGTTTTGGGTGCTTGTGTGAAATTATCTACAACAATTTTTAGCTCTACTGGCTGAAGGCCTGCAGAGCTTATGTCATTGCCTAGTTTCCGTCTGTCCGTCCATTACTCTTTTGCTTGTTTATGCAATAAAGTCTGCAGTTGTGGTTGGATTTTTGTGCATAGTTTCCTTATAATCATCAATAGCTTGAACCCTATTGATTTTGAAAATAATCTTACAATTAGTAGGGAAAAAGTAGCCATTTAAAGTTGAACATTGGCATTTCTTGTATACCTGATAAAGTCTGCATTTGTGTCAGGCATAGCCGCAGTGGGCACCGTGATATGACCTAAGCTGTTAAAATGGTGTTAACCCTTTACCACACAATCCTGACTTTTAACGACCCTGAAAAAGAAGTCTTTTAAAAACATGGTGGGAAAAGGAGAAAATGCTGGTAACCAGTATTTTCTCCTTTTCCCACAATGTTTTCTACCCTTCCGAAAACAAATTTCAATTTTTCAATCACATTTATATAGTTGTCTGTAAATGCTTTCAATTTGGACCAGTCTGGAATTTTGTCGTTTGGTAAAGAGTTAAACTCCAATACAAACAATACATTACAGAATAGTGCCCATTCAAGTCCAGATGTCAGTCAACAACAACAACAGCTTCGTGATCAACAAGAACAACTACAGGCCGTTCAACAACAGTATATGTTACAACAACAGTTGGCACAACAACAGATGCTCATGAGGTATGTCCACGTGTCTACTTGATTATTCCTTTACCACACAATCCTGCATTTTAACAACCCTAAGAAAGAAGCCTTCTGAAAACATTGCAGGAAAATAAGAAAATGCTGGTCACCAGCATTCTAGCATCATTATTGACGCTAGAATGAAAACCTGAAATTCTTCTGACTCAGGGTTCCCGCTGGGCTTCGCATTTGGCGCCATTTGCGATAGATTTTGTAATGTGGCGCAAGAAAAAGCCAAAATGGCGAAAATGACTGGCGCCGGTATTTTTCACATCGGGCTGCCGTACATTTTGATACTGGTCCCCGTCACCTCAATGCGTGAAAATGTATCTATAACCTAAAAATCAAAAAGCAGTTTGTAAATTGTCGCCTATACACCCCGTCACGGCAGGTGATCTAAATAACAGTCTGTATATTACATGGGATTTGTCTAGTTACACACAATACATGCATATACACCATGCAATGCTTATAATCAATCAAATGTCAATTTCGCCACGCCCCATCTGCATCCAAGGGTGTGAAAACAGAATTTTTACACAACGTGAAGTACTGCGAACCAATCAGGAATCACATACGAGATTTAGTGGCCGCCCATAATTTCTAAAGCCACGCCTTGATTCTGTGTTATATGCATGATACATACGGGGCATTATGGTTCGTATTTAGCGACGACCACATCATTTTTAGATGGACTATGCATAAATTAGGTAATTAACACATCAATGAAAGAAGATTGGACCTCGGGATAACTGATTTGTCGGCTCGCCACTTATATTTGCAACCTGGAATTTTCGCAATCGATTATTCCTTTCTCAGTTAAAGAAGTCGGTCGCTATTTTTTTTTATGTAAACAGTGATCGGTAGATTACGATTATGATCTTATTGCCCATTAATGTTTTCTACCTTTCAAAAGACAAGATTTATCACTTTATCTATGAATAACTCAGTAATTTCTTGTCTGCCAGAGCTTTCAATACGGACAAGTCAACATTTTTAGCTCGGCTGTTTCTGAAGAATACAACGTCGAGTTATATTGCCGTAGCCCTGTCGTCGTCATGCAACAAGTTTGAAATTTTTGGATACCTCTGTTATTACTTAACTCTTTACCATACAATCCTGACTTTTAACAACCCTGAGAAAGGAGCCTTTTAAAAACGTTGCGGGTAAAGGAGAAAATGCTGGTTACCAGCATTCTCTCCTTTTCCCACAATGTTTTCTACCCCTCCCAAAACAAATTTCAATCTTAAAGTCGCATTTATTTTTTCGTCTGCAAGTGCTTTCAATTTCAACCGATCTAAAATTTTGTCGTTTGGGAATGAGTTAAGATATCTACCTAAAACCTGGGCAAGTTAGTAACTATCAAAAGGGGAACCTTTACAACAAGCAGGTAACAATCAAAGCATTTTGAAGCACAGCCATGCCCCTTTTTCACCTTGGGATTTTCCCTGAAAATCAAGCACCTGCTGCAATGAATATAGATATGGGTTAAAAAACTCATCAAATGGAAAAATGTGTTCTCATTTATTTCATTGCTCATGATACAAACAAAGAAAAGATATTTTATTAACCGTTTTTTTATCCTGGCTGACCCCATATACTTTCATTTTAAAAATGGCACCAACTGGCACCAATTATTTTAATGTGGCGCAAACTTTTCTCATTTGGCGAAAGTGGTCAGGTGGCACAAGAAAAAAAAATGGCCGGGGGAACCCTGTGACTCAAGTAGATTATACTTAATTTTATGGCGAGTTAGAGGGCTAAATTTGTGATACTCCGCATATCTTGATCTAGCTCTTTTACTTCGATATTGGCAGAAGGAAAAGTTCTAGCCAGAAGTAGAAGTAAATTGTGTTGGGACATCTGACAGATTTTGCATTCATTCTTTAATGACCTTTCTCTGTAAAGCTTAGTAAACTAGCTAGTGAAATTGTCCAATGTACTTGTTATGCCCCCCTTCAACGAAGTGGGGGTATATTGCTTTGCACATGTCAGTCGGTCTGTCCGTCGGTCGGTCAGTCTGTCGGTCGGTCGGTAGATGTTCTTTGATAACTAGACACAGAATTGACCTAGGTTCGTCAGGTTTGGCACAGACATGCGTCTCGGAATGTAGATGATCCCTATTGATTTTGAGGTCAATCGGTCAAATGTCAAGGTCACAGTGACCGTCAACATGTTGATATATGGACCAAACTTTGTACGGATGATAACTAGACATAGTATTGACCTAAGTTCGTCAAATTTGGCACAGACATGCGTCTCGGAGTGTAGATGATCCATATTGATTTTGAGGTCAATCGGTCAAATGTCAAGGTCACAGTGACCATCATCATGTTGATATATAGACCAAAGCTTGTCTGGATGATAACTAGACACAGAATTGACCTAACTTCGTCAAATTTGGCACAGACATTCGTCTAGGAGTGTAGATGATCCCTAATGTTTTTCAGGTCAATCGGTCAAATGTCAAGGTCACAGTGACCGTCAACATGTTGATATATAGACCAAACCTTGTCCGGATGATAACTAGACACAGAATTGACCTAACTTCGTCAAATTTGGCACAGACATTTGCCTTGGAGTGTAGATGATCCCTATCGATTTTGAGATTAATCCATCAAAGGTCAAGGTCACAGTGGCCTTCAGCTTAATGATATATAGACCAAACCTTCTCCAGTTGATAACTAGACACAGAATTGACATAGGTTCTTCAAATTCTGTACAGATATTCATCTCAGAGTGTAAATGATCCCTATCGATTTTGAGATTAATCCATCAAAGGTCAAGGTCACAGTGGCCTTCAACTTAATGATATGTAGACCAAACCTTGTCCAGATGATAACTACACACAGAATTGACCTAGGTCCTTCAAATTCTGTACAGATATTCATCTTGGAGTGTAAATGATCCATTTTGATTTTAAGATTAATCCATGAAAGGTCAATTATCAGTTTATGAACTGTGCCACTTCCTGTATCAATGTGGCAGTAGGGGGGCATGACTGTTTTACAAACAGACATCTTGTTTAATTTGATATTGTTAGATCAACTTGTGGCTTAAAGTTAAACAGTATTTGGACATTCAAGTTTCGGACACCGAAACATAAACCATTTTTTTGTATTAATTCCCATCCGTAATTGATATATATTTGGAGATGCAAGAGTTCACAAAACTACAGAGCCCCATCTTAGTGCTGGTAAAACATTACCATTGATGACTTCAGTAGACTTCAGAGAGATCAGAGCTCCCGATGAAGGGAGTGATTTCGATTTCAAATTGAAAATATTAATCACTCTCCACTAACCTCTGTGTTGTGGGTACTCATTAGAATTGTCTCATCAAGATTATTCTAATGAGTACCCACAACGTAGGGTTTGGAAGTGAAATAATGGATTTAAAATACTATCACTCCCTCCTATCTGGAGGTCTGGAGAGATGTGATATGACTAAACTTTTATTGTGTTTAGCCCCATTCTAAAGGTACTTTTAATGCTTGCTAAATCCCTATAAGCTATTGCTCCTTTTTATCAATGCCTTCAAAGGCAGTTAATGAAGATGTGCTAAAAAGTCTTGTGTGAAATTAGGTCCAATGAAAACGTGCGTATTAGTCGGTAAAAGAAATCTCATACGCTTTTCCAGACAACTACAGATGCAGCAGATGACCCAGTTAATGCGCCAGTTACAGGAGAATGAGTCATTCAAGACAATGCCGCCATTGCAACAACAACAAGTAGTCATGCAGATGATGATGAAACAATCACCCACGCCATTAGTCAACCCCTCCTCACTTCCTTTAAAACTTTCACCAAGGTAACCAAAGACTGTATTCACCAAACATTCTAAAATTGTATTCTAATTCTTAAGGGCTTTTCCACTTTCAAAAGAAGGCAATTTTTTCATGAGCAATACTTGAGCCATTTTGAACTTGTGTTACTTTCTAAGATATGAACAGATTGAGAATTCAAGCTGGAATGGTTGGTGAATATTGGTCGAGGGTTTTAGTCACTGAAGGCTGTTTTTGGCTATACTTGGATTTTTACCGCATTGTGTACACTTGTAATGGACAGATTTATAAGCTAGACATAGAGGATCTAACATGAGTGTTTATGTATTATCATTTTTATCAAACAAGTTAAAATTGAATGGTGTGAGCCTTAGCGAGCATCAGATACATTTTAGTCAACTAGTAGTTTGATAAAAATGATAACACATAAACATGTATGTGAGATTCTATTTATCACATAAAATGAATGACAGACAAACAAGTATCCTGCATCATTACCCTTTAGGGGATATACCATTCATGGGTCCATGTTTACAAATGTAGTTCGGTTTGAATTGTGTACATACTTAAAAAGATAGATCTGTGATATTTATAGCGAAAGTAGAATGAAACAGTCTACAGTGGGAGTAAATCGAAAGATCTTCACAGTTTATTGGATTTAAATACGTTTCTCTGCATTTTATGTTGTTATTAAAACAATGACATGGTTTTCTGCGAAATGGCAGAGTGGTACAAATTCCGGCACATACTATGGTTGGTTTTGCCAGCTTCACGCATGTATAACTACAAATTTTCCAGAACCGCGACAAAAAAAAAAACAACAAACAATAATACACTAGTGCATTATTGAAAATAAGTCATGGGTTTAAAACACTGCTGGAGGTGGTTTATGTGATAAATATCATTTCTATGCAGATTCCTTTAAGAAATTTGTTCATGGTTACAAATCTTTGTCATGTACATGATTACAATCAATTTATAATTGAGGTCAGGGGTTGGTTTCACGAAAAATCTTAAGTCTCTTATTTTACTTAACCCTTTACCACACAATCCCGACTTTTAACAACCCTGAGAAAGAGGCCTTTTGAAAACATTGAGGGAAAAGGAGAAAATGCTGGTAACCAGCATTTTCTCCTTTTCCCACAATGTTTTCTAACTTATCAATGACAAATTTCATCGTTTTGGCCACCTTTAATTTGTCGTCAGCAAATCCTTTCAGCTTGGACCAGTCTCAAATTTTGTCATTCGGTAAAGAGTTAAATCTGCTAACGGTCCCAGGTTCAGACTTTAGTTGAGTTGAGTTAAGACACATTTCAGCAACATTAGCAGACTGTAGTAACTTTCCCACATCCTGAGTTGACACTATATTTCAGACTCAACTTAGCAAAAAGAATGGACTTTAGTCAATTAAGAGACTTACGTCCATTATTTTGCTCAGTTGAGTCTGAAACATTGTGTCACCACAGGACTTCAGAATATTACCCAAGTCTGTTAATCGTACTGAAATGCATCTGGAATAACAAACTGACTTAAATTAGAAATTAAGTCTGCTTGCAAATTTGAGTAAAACTGTTAAACAACAGACTTAGGTTTTTTCATGAAACGTGGGCCTGGTTTCCTGGCACAAAACAGTTTTCACATCTGCTTTCACCTTTCCTTTCTGGTGTGTGCTGTTCAATGCTTTTCTTTCAACAGTATATCAACTAAGTCTGTTCCATCAGTCTACCAAAAAACTTAAACCTCTTGTAAATGACAACTTGTAATAGAACTCTTCATTGTTTGTTGATGCAAAAAGAAAAGAAGCATTTAAGTTTCTTTGTTCACACCTGGGTCTTATGGCCATATCTCAGTTTATTGTGTTGATACATTTTTGCAGACAGTTTTTGAAGCTAGGAACCAACATTTTTTTCCACTATATTGAAGGGATAATCAGAAAGTACCGTGCAAAAAAAGAAAAACAGGATGTAAAATTTCATAGGAAACTTTTCTTTCGTGCTTGTGTCTGGTAAATCCAATATAGTGTCTTCCAACAACTGAATTGTTCTCTAACCTCTCTTTTAAAAGTTATAAAAGTTGTATTAATTATTACCTAATAATTGACTTGTATTGGAGTTGTAAAATTTTTAACTATTTGTGTATTATTCAGGTCGTCTGACGATAATACCCCTGTCAGTGTTCCGACCACAAGTACTCAACAGTCATTTCATCGTTCGTTGTCGACGCCAAACACATCTCAGGGACAGAGTTTACCGGCTAGTATTTGGGACATAGAGCCCAGTGTTAGTGCTGCAGATCTCGAGGCCAAACTTAAGGTATTCTTCGGAACATGAAAGTTTGCAACAAATGCATAGCTCAAATATAATCCTCTCCGTCTGGGATTCGAAGCGATGTGGCAAAGTTCCTCGTTTATCGAGGTTCAAAGGACTAATACACTAATCTCTGAGCTAAAGAGAATTCTCCCTAATGCAGTTGTCAAGTATTGATTTTATACGGGAAGAAGCTATGCTGTGAGGAAGCAGTGATCTCCCGTAACAGTATGTTAACCCTTTACCACACGAAATGATTTTACACTCCTCAATTTTTGAAGCAATCGCAGATGACTTAATCAACTGTGGATTAAATTTTAGGATTTGTGTATGAAATGTTAGAAAACATTTTGGGAAAGGGAGAAAATACTGGTTACCAGCATTTTCTCCTTTTCCCAAAATGTTTTCAAAAGTTTTTTCCTTCAGGGTCATTAAAACTGTGGATTGTGTGGTAAAGGGTTAATGTATGATGGTTGATATTGCCTTTCGTTTTCATTTTCAAATGGTCCCATGAAGACACTATAGAATTCGTTTTTGTTTATTTCTGTTTTTTCTTTTAATCCTTCACCAAATGACAAAGTTCTGGGCTAGATCAAATTCAAAGCATATGCAGATAACAAATTTTCCAAATGTAACTGAAATGATTTCTGTCTTTGATAGGGTAGAAAACTTTGTGGGAAAAGGAGAAAATGCTGGTTACCAGCATTTTCTCCTTTTCCCACAATTTTTTCAAAGCCTTCTCTTTCAGGGTCGTTAAAACTCAGGATTGTTTTGTAAAGAGTTAAAGAAATGTTCTAAGGAATGTTCTAGTTTCCAATATGGCTGCATGGTTAACTTATCGAGAGTACTGACAACATCATTGTAAAATAATGACTGGCAAGTAGTGATAACATGAAATAAGGTTAAAAACATTTCAGAACTTTGTTGCTCCTTATGACTATTTTGTCCTTTTGCCACAAAGTCTATTAAAATTGGTAAGTGCAAGGTAAAAAAAAAAAAATTCTGCTGGTGGTAAATTGCTCAGATAATTTATGACCAGTATGTCACAAGTTTTACTTCTGCTGGGGTTGGTTCTGGTAAAATTTGTCTTTGAATAATTTGTTCTTTCTTATATGACCACAGAGGCAAACTTTGCCCTTTTTCAAACAACCCTGAATTTTAACCAGCCAAAGGAAAAAGGCTTAGGAAAACATTGTGAGAAAAAGGGAAATTCTGGTAACCAGCATTTTCTCCTTTTCCCATTATATTTTCTGTCCTTTCAATGACAGATGTAATCTTTTGAGCACATTTAATTGGTTGTGTGCAAATGCTTTCAAAATGGTTGAGTTTGAAATTTTACCATCAGGTATAAAGTCGAGTGCCCTGCCACCATTAAATGTCTAAACATTGTCCAAAATGGTTTAGAATACCATTAAAACAGATTATTGGTACATGCTGTGTATGTTATGTAATGTGCTGTAAAAATTCAGTATTCATCTAAATCATTGTAGGGCTAAGCTCCAGTAGTGCCATCAGTAGGACTTGAGACTGGTGGGTCACTGCTTCGATCCCCAGCCCAGCCATATCTTTCCCAGGATTGATGATAGTCATTGCAACAAGATTCATTCCTCTCTCATCCCTGATAATTGTTTCAATGATGGTTATATGGGAAAACAGCCAGTGGCTTGGGGAAAATGTTGTGCAAAATACTGGTAAAGAGGAAATTCCAGGATAGGTGCCTTGGCCGCCGTGATATGACTGAAATAATGTTGAAAAGGTATTGTAACTCCTTAGAATGAATCAATCCATTGTAGGAAAAGCAGCTGGAAGAAGAAAGAAAATATCAAGAAAGTTTAGAACTTCAAAAAGAGCTGATAAGAAAGGAGCAAGAAGAGCTTCAGAGACAAAAAGAAGAAATAGAAAAACAGAGATTAGAGATGGAGAGAAAGAAACAGGAAGAATTAAAGGTAGGTAATTTTGTGATAAATTTTCATATTGTAAAGGAATATATTCTTCTATTCTTCAGTACATTTTGGACTACAACCAAGAGGTGAAATTGCAGTCTGGCTCACAACATTTTCTCCTTTTCCCACAATGATTTCAAAAGCTTTCTTCCTCAGGGAAGTCAAAACTCTGATTGTTTGGTATAGGCTTATCATAGGGCTTTCATTGTATGCATGAGTGTTTTTTTTTTTTTCAAGCATGTACTATCAATCAATAGATAGAGGATGTTTATTTTAATTTTTTTTAGTGAAAGACCAAAATTTATTCCATCTAGTGAACATCATATATTATTATTTTCACTTACGGCTGCACCACTCATGAAAAAATTACCAATGATGTTCACTTGATTGAAATATTATTGTATTATATTCACGATATGAAATAAATTTTGATCTTTCGCTGAAAAAAAAAAAAAAAATAAAGACCTTATTTATTTCATGCTTCTAACCTCCTTTTTTATCAGGACATGCATTGGACAGGGGAGCTCTTAGTATTTCCATACCAGTGAGTTTATAAATCGGTGAATTCACTGGTTGAAATGGTGAAATTACCAAACCATAATCCCCCATTATTTCCCAATCAGCTACCAAAAAGCATGAAATAAATGTACATAAATTACTGCTTGTTTTGATAATCAAGTTTTAACATCAATATTTTCTCCCAAAGAAATTAGAGGAAGAACACAGAAGAAAAATTGAAGAGGAAAAGAAGAGGATAGAGGAAGAACACAGGCGTTTGATGGAAGAGAAAAGAAAAGCAGAAGAGGAAGAGCGGGAGAGACTGAAAAGGGAAGAAGAATTACGGAGACAAGAATTAGAGAGAGAAATGAAAAAACAAGAAGAACTACAGGTATGTGCTATGTCTTTACCAAATGACAAATATCTGGACCCAATCAAATTGAAAGCACTTGCAGGTGACAAAAACTGTGGCTTAAATGATGATATTTGTTGCTGAAAATGTAGAAAACATTGTTGGAAAAGCAGAAAATGCTGGTCACCAGCATTTTCTCCTTTTTAGCTCCACTGGCCGAAGGCCAGCGGGCTTATGTCATGGCCCGGTGTCCGTCGTGCGTGCGTGCGTCCGTCCGTCCGTCCGTCCGTGGGTTAACTTTTATTTCAAACATCTTCTTCTCTGAAACTACCCATCCAATTTTCATGAAACTTCACAGAAATGATCCTGCCATGGTCCTCTTCAGAATTTCTTGAAAGAATTTGATTCCTTCAAAAACTCTGGTTGCCATGGCAACAAAACAGAAAAATATTGGAAATCTTTAAAAATCTTCTTGTCTGAAACCATAAGGCATAGGGCTACCAAATTTGGCATGTAGCTTTATGTAGTAGACCTCTATCATGTTTCTTGAAATTATAGCCCTGGGGTCAAAATTGGCTCTGCCCCAGGGGTCACAATTTTTACATAGGCTTATATAGAGAAAACTTTAAAAATCTTCTTGTCTGAAACCATAAGGCATAGGGCTACCAAATTTGGCATGTAGCTTTATGTAGTAAACCTCTATCATGTTTCTTGAAATTATAGCCCTGGGGTCAAAATTGGCTCTGCCCCAGGGGTCACAAGTTTTACATAGGCTTATATAGAGAAAACTTTAAAAATCTTCCTGTACCTAGCCATAAGGCCTAGAGCTACCAAATTTTGCATTTAGCTTGATCTAGTTGGGGTCTACCAAAAGTGCCCAAATTATAGTCCTGGGGTCAATTTGGCCTTATGCTGGGGGGGGGTCACAAGATTTACATAGGCTTACATAGGGAAAACTTTTAAATCTAGGTGTACATAGCCATAAGGCTTAGGCTACCAAATTTTGCATAATTATAGCATTATCTAGTGGACAACTACAAAGAGGGCCCAAGTTACAGCCCTAAGATCAAGTTTGGCCCTGCACCAGGGGTCACAAGTTTTACATGGGTTTATGGAGTGAAAAGTTCAGAAACCGTCTTGTTACTAGCCATAAGGCCAAGAACTCCCAAATTTGGCATGTTATTCTTCTAATACACATATTCCCCATTTAGTCAGACTGTAGCCCTGGGGTCAAAGTTTTATAAGGGCTTATATAGTGAAGACTTCTCTTCATGGTTTATATTTATAAGCCAGTGGAGCGATACAGGGCCATCATGGCCCTCTTGTTTAGTTCACCTGAGCACGAAGTGCTCGAGGTGAGCTATTGTGATCGGTCAATGTCCATCGTCTATCTGTCCATCTGTCTGTCTGTCCGTTCACAATTACAAAAAAAATCTTCTCCTCCTAAACTAACGATCAGATTTCAATCAAACTTCACAGAAATGATCCTTAGGTCATGCTCTTTCAAAATACTTCAAAGAATTGAAATCAGTGAAGCACTCTGGTTGCCATTGCAACCGAAAGAAAAAACTTTAAAAATCTTCTTGTCCCAACTGTAAGGGCTAGATCTTTCATATATGGCATGTAGCATCATCTAGTGGCCCTCTACCAAAATACTTCAAATTATGGCCCTAGTGTGGAAATTGGTCCTATGTTGTGGGTTCTCAGATTTCACATAGAGATAAAGAAGGAAATCTTTAAAAATCTTCTTGTCCCAAACCGTAAAGACCAGAGCTTTCATATATGGCATGTAGCATCATCTAGTGGCCCTCTACCAAACTACTTCAAATTATGGCCCTAGTATTGAAAATTGGCCCTGTGTTGTGGGGTCTCAGATTTCACATAGAGATAAAGAAGGAAATCTTTAAAAATCTTCTTGTCCCAAACTGTAAGGGCTAGAGCTTTCATATTTGGCATGTAGCATCATCTAGTGGCCCTCTACCAAAATACATGTACTTCAAATTATGGCCCTAGTCTTGAAAATGGCCCAATGTTGTGGGTTCTCGGGTTTCACATAAAGATAAAGAAGGAAATCTTTAAAAATCTTCTTGTCCCAAACCGTAAGGGCTAGAGCTCTCATATATGGCATGTAGTATCATCTAGTGGCCCTCTACCAAAATACTTCAAATAATGGCCCTAGTGTGGAAATTGGCCCAATGTTGTGGGTTCTCAGATTTCACATAGAGATAAAGAAGGAAATCTTTAAAAATCTTCTTGTCCCAAACCGTAAGGGCTAGAGCTCTCATATATGGCATGTAGTATCATCTAGTGGCCCTCTACCAAAATACTTCAAATAATGGCCCTGGTGTTAAAAATTGGCCCTATGTTGTGGGGTCTCGGATTTCACATAGAGATAAAGAAGGAAATCTTTAAAAATCTTCTTGTCCCAAACCGTAAGGGCTAGAGCTTTCATATATGGCATGTAGTATCATCTAGTGGCCCTCTACCAAAATACTTCAAATAATGGCCCTGGTGTTAAAAATTGGCCCTATGTTGTGGGGTCTCGGATTTCACATAGAGATAAAGAAGGAAATCTTTAAAAATCTTCTTGTCCCAAACCATAAGGGCTAGAGCTCTCATATTTGGCATGTAGTATCATCTAGTGGCCCTCTACCAAAACACTTAAAATTATGGCCCTGGTGTGAAAATTAGCCATATTTTGTCGGTCTCGGATTTCACATAGAGATAAAGAGGGAAATCTTGATGACAATTCGATTGTTTACACTCTAGGGCCTATAATTTCGACTATCATTTCGTTACCTGCTCTGATTGTTGGTATTGTCATATGTATGAATCATTTTCAAAACTAAAACATTCCAGCAAAAAACAAGGGGCAAGTGGCCATAACAATGACAGCTGATTTGCATTTCAGGTGAGCGATTTAGGACCGTCATGGTCCTCTTGTTTTTAGCTCACCTTAGCACAACGTGCTAAAGGTGAGCTATTGTGATCGCCTTATGTCCGGCGTCCGTTGTCCGTCGTCTGTTGTCTGTCGTCCGTCAACAATTTCTTTAAACATCTTCTTCTCCTAAACCACTGGGCCAATCTTGATGAAACTTGGCAGGGATGTTCCTTGGGTGAAGCTCTACCAAAATTGTTCAAAGAATTGAATTCCACCAATAACTCTGGTTGCCATGGCAACAAAAAGGAAAAAAAGGCAAAATCTTTGAAAATCTTCTTCTCTGAAACTAGAAGGCGCAGAGCTTTGATATTTGGTATGTAGCATCTCCTAGTGGACCTCTACCAAGTTTGTTCATTTGATGCCCCTGGGGTCAAAACTGGCCCCGCCCGGGGGGGGGGGGGGGGGGTCACAAGTTCGAACATAGGAACAAAGAAGGAAAATTTTAAAAATCTTCTCCTCTGAAACTTGAAGGCGTAGAGCTTTGATATTTGGTATGCAGCATCTCCTAGTGGACCTCTACCAAGTTAGTTCATATGATGTCCCTGGGGTCAAAACTGGCCCCGCCCGGGGGGGGGTCACAAGTTCGAACATAGGAACAAAGAAGGAAAATTTTAAAAATCTTCTTCTCTGAAACTTGAAGGCGTAGAGCTTTGATATCTGGTATGTAGCATCTCCTAGTGGACCTCTACCAAGTTTGTTCATATGATGTCCCTTGGGTCAAAACTGGCCCCGCCCCTAGGGTCACAAGTTTGAACATAGGAACAAAGACGGAAAACTTTAAAAATCATCTTCTCGGAAACTTGAAGGCATAGAGCTTTGATATTTGGCATGTAGCATCTCCTAGTAGACCTCCACCAAGTTTGTTCATATGATGCCCCTGGGGTCAAAACTGGCCCCGCCCAGGGGGTCACAAGTTCGAACATAGGAACAAGGAAGGAAAACTGTAAAAATCTTCTTCTCTGAAACAGGAAGGTGTAGAGCTTTGATATTTGGTATGTAGCATCTCCTAGTGGACCTCTACCAAGTTTGTTCATTTGATGCCCCTGGGGTCAAAACTGGCCCCGCCCCAGGGGTCACAAGTTTGAGCATAGTCACAAAGCAGGAAAACTTTAAAAACCTGCTTCTCTAAAACTTGAAGGCGTAGAGCTTTGATATTTGGCATGAAGCATCTCCTAGTGGACCTCTACCAAGTTTGTTCATATGATGCCCTTGGGATCAAAACTGGCCCTGCCCCGGGGGTCACAAGTTCGAACATAGGAACAAAGAGGGGAAACTTAAAAATCATCTTCTCTAAAACTGGAAGGCGTAGAGCTTTGATATTTGGCATGTAGCATTGCCTAGTGGACCTCTACCAAGTTTGTTCATATGATGCCCCTGGGGTCAAAACTGGCCCCATCCCGGGGGTCACAAGTTTGAGCATAGTAACAAAGAAGGAAAACTTTAAAAATCTTCTTCTCTGAAACTTGAAGGCGTAGAGCTTTGATATTTGGCATGTAGCATCTCCTAGTGGACCTCTACCAAGTTTGTTCATATGATGCCCCTGGGGTCAAAACTGGCCCTGCCCCGGGGGTCACAATTTCCAACATAGGAACAAAGAAGGAAAACTTTAAAAATCTTCTTCTGTAAAACTAGAAGGCATGGAGCTTTGATATTTGGCATGAAGCATCTCCTAGTGGACCTCTACTAAGTTTGTTCATATGATGCCCTTGGGGTCAAAACTGGCCCTGCCCCGGGGGGTCACAAGTTCGAACATAGGAACAAAGAGGGGAAACTTTAAGAATCATCTTCTCTGAAACTGGAAGGTGTAGAGCTTTGATATTTGGCATGTAGCATTGCCTAGTGTACCTCTACAAAGTTTGTTCATATGATGCCCCTGGGGTCAAAACTAGCCCCGCCCCGGGTGTCACAAGTTTGAGCATAGTAACAAAGAAGGAAAACTTTAAAAATTTTCTTCTCTGAAACTTGAAGGCGTAGAGCTTTGATATTTGGTATGTAGCATGGCCTAGTGGACCTCTACCAAGTTTGTTCATATGATGCCCCTGGGGTCAAAACTGGCCCCACCCCGGGGGTCACAATTTCCAACATAGGAACAAAGAAGGAAAACTTTAAAAATCTTCTTTTCTGAAACAGGAAGGCATGGAGCTTTGATATTTGGTATGTAGCATCTTCTAGTGGATCTCTACCAAGTTTGTGCATATGATGCCCTTGGGGCAAAAGTTGGCCCTGCCCTTGGGGTCACAAGTTCGAACATAGGAACAGAGAAGGAAAACTTTAAGAATCATCTCTGAAACTGGAAGGCTTAGAGCTTTGATATTTGGTATGTAGCATCGCCTAGTAGACCTCTACTAAGTTTGTTCATATGATGCCCTTGTGGTCAAAATTGGCCCTGCCCCGGGGGTCACAAGTTCAAACATAGGAACAAAGAAGGAAAACTTTAATTTTTTTTCTCTCTTAAATGGGAAGTCATGGAGCTTTGATATTTGGTATGTAGCATCTCCTAGTGGACTTCTACCAAGTTTGTTCCAAGGATGCTGCTTGGGTCAAAAATTGGCCCAGCCCCTGGGGTCACAAGTTCGAACATAGGAACAAAGAAGGAAAACTTTGAAATTCTTCTTTTCTGAAACCGAAAGGTGTGGAGCTTTGATATTTGGTATGTTGCATCTCCTAGTGGACCTCTACCAAGTTTGTTCATATGATTCCCCTGGGTCAATACTGGCCCTGCCCCGGGGGTCACAAGTTCGAAGATAGGAACAAAGAAGGAAAACTTTAAATTTCTTTTTCTCTTAAACGGGAAGGTGTAGAGCTTTGATATTTGGTATGTAGCATTTCCTAGTGGACCTCTACCAAGTTTGTTCATATGATGCCCCTGGGTCAAAACTGGCCCAGCCCCGGGGGTCACAAGTTCGAACATAGGAACAAAGAAGGAAAACTTTAAAATTATTCTTTAAAACTGGAAGGCGTAGAGCTTTGATATTTGGTATTCTCTAAGTTTGTTTGCCCATGTAAGTGCAACAACTTCATTGAGTTCAAAATTGGATCATCTTGGGTCATAAACTAGGTCACTAGGTCAAATTAAAGAAATACCTTGTTGGCACTCTCGAGGTCACATTATTTGCTCAATTGCCTTGAAAATTAGTTAGAAAGTTTGTCTTTATAAAGTCTCACATAAGATTAATTTGGGTCAACTTGGGTCATAAACTAGTTCACTGGGTCAAATTAAAGAAATACCTTGTTTGCACTCTGGAGGCCACATTTATTGCTCAAATGACCTGAAATTTGGCCAGAATGTTTGTCTTGATGAAATACGAGATGAGTTTGGATTTGGGTCACCTGGAACCATAAACTAGGTCACTAGGTCAAAGTAAGAAATACCTTGTGGGCACTCTAGAAGCCACATTCTTTGCTTAATTGCTTTGAAAATTGGTCAGAATGTTTGTCTTTGTAAAGTCTCACATGAGTCTGAATTTGGGTCAACTGGGGTCATAAACTAGGTCACTTGGTCAAATTAAAGAAATAGCTAGTGGGCACTCTAGAGGCCACATTTATTATTCATTTGATTTGAAAATTGGTTAAAATGTTTCTTTTGATATAGTCAATGACCAGTTCAATTTTGGGTCACCTGGGGTCACAATCTAGGTCACTTGGTCAAATTAAAGGAATATCTTTAGGGCACTCGAGGCCACATTTTTTGCTCAATTGACTTGAAAATTGGTCAGAATGTTTGACTTCATGAAATATGAGTTTGAAGTTGGGTCACCTGCGGTCAAAAACTAGGTCACATGGTCAAATTAAAGAAAAACCTTTAAGGCACTCTACTAAGGTGAGCGACCCAGGGCCATCATGGCCCTCTTGTTTTAATGTTTTCAAAAACCTTGGGATGATTTAAACATGGGATTGTTTTGTAAAATTTTTAAACTTCATTCACTGTTTAGAAAAGATCTTGACAAGTTTTATGGTGCATTTGCATTCCAAATTTTTATCATGATACCTATGTTGTTTTTTCTTATTTTGGAAAGCACCTAGTTCTGGAGTTTATGTATATGTTTGCTGGCTGCGGAAACATTAAATGTTTTCAGAAGTATACTGGAATCAGCCAATCTGTCTCTCTGAGTGCATGCATGTTAATGTATTTCTGTTATAAACTCTAGTCATGCTTTTGTTGTATTAACCCTTAGAGCACCGAATAAACCTATCAGACATTTTCATCCTAGAAATAAGAGCCAAATACATAATTTCGTGGTTGCTTTTGTCTACAGTGATTCAGCAAAGTGGACAGTGTAGATCAAAGATCAGGCTGCATGTTTTGTGCAGCCTGATCTTGATCTACACTGGCCATGAAGGCAAATATAGTCATGAAAGGCGCTTTAAGGGTTAAAACTGAGTGTAGTCAATCACCAGAAACTTGCAATTTTCTGATGTCTGCATGAATGTTGAAGAATTTTACCCCCTTAACTTGATTGACATTTTTAAGTGACATTTTAGGTCTGAAAATTTGACTTTTTTTACTTCTCACCTTTTGTTACAGTTCTGTTTTTGAAGGGGTTAAAAAATTATGATATTGCAACTGATTACAAGTACCTCTTAGAACCAATTTACAACAAATGAATTTGAGAACATCCTTGTAAAATATGGTTTAAACATTGTAAAATATGGTATAAACCAATTTAAGGTTGAATATTTGATATAATTGATTGTTTGTTAGGTGTTAAATGCCATTTTCAACATTATTTTAGGTGAATCACAGCGGCCAGTGCACCTATCCATGCTTTCCTGGAGTTTCTTTTATGGGTACTCCACACAATATTTCTTTCCAAGCATTTGGCTGCTTTCCCGCATATACATCATCGAAACAATGATCAGCGGTAAGAGAGGAATGAATCCTACCGCAATGACAATCATCAGTCCTCAGAAAGAAACTGGCCGAGCCGGGGATTGAACCAGCAACCCCTGTTCTCAAGTCCTGTGCTCTCAGGGCTTGGCTGAATGTTTGATATATAATGAATAGAAAGCAGAAATCATTTTCTGCATAGTATCATATTCTGTTAACTCTTTACCAAATGACAAAATTTTAAACTAGTCCAAATTGAAACCATTTGCAGACAACATCATAAATGTGGTTGAAAAATTGAAATTTGTTTTTGGAAGGGTAGAAAACATTGTGGGAAAAGGAGAAAATGCTGGTTACCAGCATTTTCTCCTTTTCCAACAATGTTTTCAAAGGGCTTCTTTCTCAGGGTCGTTAAAAGTCAGGATTGTGTGGTAACGAGTAAATATATGTCTAAAGGGATTATCATTGTAATTGTTCACAAAATATAACACTGTTTTATCTCTAGAAACAACAAGAAGCACAGAGGTTAAAAGAAGAAGAAGAGAGACAGAAACAGCAGTTAGAGATACAGAGACGACAAGAATTACAGAGACAAGAGGAGGCCTTGAGGAAACAACAACAAGATGCTCTCCGTAAATTACAACAAGAACAGCTTGCTAATATACAAGTAAGTTCATTAACTCTTTACCAATCAACATAATTTTGGACCTGTCCAAATTGAAAGCATTGAATATGAGCCGTGCTTTGGGACAAGGGGACTTAATTCTTTGGCATAAAGTATAGACTCATGTCAGCCTGCACAGTCCTGGCAGGCTTACTTGGGCCAAAATGTTGATATCTTTAAACTTTCTGCATGTCAAAGGACTAGTCTACCTCCTGATTCAGGCAGTTGTTAAACAAAATGGATTTCAGGGGGTTCCATAATCATGTGATTACTTGCTTTTTATAATGGCTCATTTGTAGACAACAAATTTAATGTAGCTCAAACAGTGGATTTTTTTTTTTTTTTTTGGGGGGGTCTCTTAAAGAGCAGAAAACATTGTGGGAAAAGGAGAAAATGCTGGTTACCAGCATTTTTCTGCTTTTCCAAAAAAGTTTTCAAGAGTTTACTTCTCAGGGTTGTTAAAAGTCTGGATTGCGTGGTAAAGGTCCACCTTGAGAATCTTGGAACTCTTGTGATACAGGTATCAGAAGTTTACGCACAAGGTTGAAAAAAAAAATTTATCTAATAAGAAGTTTGATGCTCTCATGACCAGCCAAAACAATTTGTTTCAGACATTAAAAAGGAAATGCTGACAAACTATACAAATAAACAAAGCTTGAAAGGAGAGACAGATGGAGGAAGGTGGAGGAAGAGAGAGAGACACACACAATCCCGAGTTTAAAAGACCCTGAAGAAGAAGGCCTTTGAAAACATTTTGGAAAAAGGAGAAAATGCTGGTACACAGCATTTTCTCCTTTTCCCAAAATGTTTTCTACCCTATCAAATACAGAAATCACAGTTCAAGCCACATTTAACTTGTCGTCTGCGAATGCTTTCAGTTTTATCCAATCCAAAATTTTGTTGATTGGTAAAGTGTTTAATGAAATGGGCATTAACAGACAGAAAAAGCCATAGTGTTGCAATTTCAAGATTTTTCTCCTCAGAATTGCCCAGTAACCCTTTACCAAAAATTTAACATTTTACCAATCAACAAAATTTTGGACTTGCTCAGACTGAAAGCATTTGCAGACGATAACATAAATATGACTCAAAAATTGAAATTTTTGGAAGGGTAGAAAACATTGCTGGAAAAGGAGAAAATGCTGGTTACCAGCATTTCCTCTTTTTTCCCACAATGTTATCAAAAGTCTTCGTCCTCAGGGTCATTAAAATTCGGAATTGTGTGGCGAAGGGGTTATCGTTCAATGACATGAAGAAAAAAAAACTGAAAACATCGGCCAAAGGAAAAATGCTGAAAACCAGCATTTTCTTCATTCCCAGTAATGCTTTCAAAGAAAATCCCATCACTAAAGTAATGCTTGCTGCCAAAAATAAACAACAGGGGTGTTAAAATGCATTAAAGTTCAAATCATACCATAAAGTAGGGAAATTATGGTGAAAATGACAACATGTTATTGTACAGTTGGTCACCGGCAGAGAAATTAACTTCAAAACTAGGTTAAAAGGTGCCAGGTCACCCTATCTTTTGTTTACTTTTTGCCTGATTTTAAAAATCATTTTTCTACAAGTGACTAGAACTTGGACCAACCACACAATAACACTATGAAAAACAACACTCAATCGTTCATAGCTTTTCATGGTGCTTCATTCATTCCCTGAGGGATTTGTAGTGTCGCACAATATCAGATTGTCATCTCCACAGTATTTTTGATACTTTTAAATGGTATGATTTAAATTCAATTGCTTTTTAACACCTGCAGCGTTATTGTTGGCCGCTTGGGGCATTTCAAGCCACATGCAATGTGTTGTTTGCAAATACTTCCATTGTGGATAGTTTCAAAATGTTGCTAATGGAGAAAGAGTTAAAGGTTTATGTAATTCTAATACTATCTATATTGTAGTTACCGTCCCATGCCCAATGGGCGAGTACACAGCCTGTGATAAACACAACTGGGGGAAAGTCTATATTAGAGATACAACAACAAGAGGAAAAGGAAAGACAGGAAAGAGCTGAGGTAATTTCTACAGTATTTATTTACATGTATGCTGACTCTTTACCACGCAATCTGCTTCTTTAATGACGTTCAGGAAGAAGATTTTTAAAAACATTGTGGTTACTAGCATTTTCTCCTTTTTCCACAATGTTTTCTAGCCTGTGAGAGACAAATCCAGTCATTTGAAGCACATTTAATTTCTTGTGTGAAACTGAAAATGCGTTCTGTTTGAGCAAGTCTCAAATTTTGTTGTGTGGGAGAAAGTTAAAACAGACATTAAAGTAATTTTTTTTGCCTAGGATATTTTTATGGTGTTCTCTGGAAATTTGTCAACAACATTCAGCGTAAATATTTGGTTATAAAATACCTTAAAGGAGAATAAACCTAGATTTTCACCTTTTTGCGGTGGGGGGGGGGGGGGAAAGAGTGAAAAACCATTAGGACAGGACTGTTTACTCTTAGTTGGGGGGAGTGGGCCCCCCTCCCCCCCCAAAAAAGCTGCAAAAGTAATATGCCTTTGCTGGGATTCAAGCCTTTGAAAACCTTAAAAACCATAGCTCAGCAATTAAACAGTGCAGGTGACTTTTTCCTCCACGTTCAAAATGTATTTGTCCCACCATATGCAATTAAAGCCATCCTTTTATAAACAGAAAATGAAACTTTGACGAAAGGCATACCACAAACTTGGAAATTTCATGTGTTTCCTTTATTTATTTCAATCTACACTTATGTTTACTAAACAAGAACAGAAAAATCTGAATAACTCTTTTTCTTTTATGCTTTTAGTAGTTTATAGAAATCTAACAGTGAATTATATCCTTATAATTCAACATGAATGTTATCGTTCATCGGTGAATGTTATAACTTTTTATATTTTTGACATGCCGAGAATATTTATAGAACATGAACAAAGTTTTAGTGGGTGAATGTCATGTTTTATGACAACATCACTCATGATGTCATTATTACAGGCCATATCCCACTAGATTGAATAGGCTATTTCTCATTATCAGCAAAAAATTAGACATGAAAAAAAAGGTTAAATTGAAGAGCATAAAAGAAATAGGATAAATGTTTGTTTCAGTGTATGATCGAAATTTCTTTCATCTCGTGAAAAACAAAGGACATATTGAAATACGGATGAAAGAAATTTCAATCATACACCAAAAAAGACAATTGTCCTCTATTTAAAGTGTTGATTTATGTATTTGTGTTTCTGAATCACAGATGCTAAGAGAACAAGCAGAATTTCAGAGACAACAACAACTCTTACAGCAACAGCAGCAGAAGTCATGGACAAATGCTTTGTGAGTTTTTTTTTTTTTTTTTTTTTTTTTTAACACTTAGCCCCTGCTCTGGCAAAAGAGGGCTCAATGTATCTTTGTGATGCATTGTACCAATCAAGCCATCACATGATTATGGATCCATAATAGCCCATTTTTTAAACAACTGACTGAACCATGGGGTAGACTGTCCTTAGACATACAGAAAACTGACCCATAAAAAATTATTGGCCCAGGTCAGTGGATTGTGCAGGCTGATCTGGGTTGATACTTTTTGCAAATGCAGTAAGCCCCCTTTTCACATTTTTCTTTCTTTTTAAAGTGAAACAAGCTTATTCCATATTCCATCTTCAATTATGTCCATCATACTATCAGTTTATGATTTGCATCAATGCCTTTTCAAAATTTTGTTAGCACTACAGTACATGGCATGTACACAAAAAGTCTGTAGTTGTTGATTACACCATAAAACAGCATATCATTGATTCCTTGTAACAGAACCAAACAGATGGGTTCAACAACAAAGTCACTGTTGGAGATTCAAGAAGAGCAAGCACGACAGGTAGAGAGAGAAAGAAAAATGAGGGAAGAAAATCAACAGCAAGCAGCTAAGGTAGAATGGAGGGTGTTTTTTATCACTGATTTCTTGATAAAGTCTATAATTATTTATATAAGTAACAAAAATAAAAGAAAGACCAAAATTATAATGCCTTAACTCTTTTACTGGCAACTAAATGTTTTTTTTTTTTTTAAGGTATAAAAGTAGAATTCATCTGTAGCTCAAGATGACTTTTGTCATACTTCAGCATCATGTACCTTTAACAAATTACTTGTCTAAGGAGATAAATCATTTGTAGCTCAAATGATGATTTCTGTCATTGAAAATGTAGAAAACATTGTGGGAGAAGGAGAAAATTCTTGTTTTCTATACCCCTTTCCCACAATGTTTGCGAAAGTCATCTTCCTTAGGGCCAGTCAGACTTGGGATTGCTTTGTAAAGACTTTGGTAGATACATAAAATAACCCTTTACCACACACTCCAAATTTTTGACTAGTTTGATAGAGAAGGCCTTCCAAAACATTGTGGAAAAAGAAAAAAAATGCTGGAAATCAGCATTTTCTCCTTTGCCCGCAATGTTTTCCACCCTATCAAAGACAGAAATCATCATTTGTGCAATTTCTGTTCTGCAGCTGCTTTCAGTTTGTTAGAGTCTGAATTTTTATCGTTTGGTAAAGGGACCTTAGAAATGGCTTGTCTTAACTTTAACACACAATCCTGAGTTTTAACAACCCTGGTAAGCAGCATTTTCTCCTTTTCCCACAATGTTTCCTACCCTACCCAAAGCAGTGAAAACAAAATGGACAAATGCTGCAAATGCTTTAAATTTGGATCAGTGTAAAATTTTGTCGTATGATAAAGATTTAATTTTGTGCTTGTTTAACCCTAAAGCTGCTAAGCACAACTCACTGGCCTTTCGCGGACAGCATAGATCAAGATCAGACTGCACAGAACATGCAGTCTAATCTTTTGATCTACACTGTCCGATAAGGAGATGCAATTTCTCCAAAAGTACAGTTGAAATAGGAAAGTTTGGGTTGATACTAGGTTTTATTTCTTTTACTTAGCAGGATAAGGTTTAACTGTTGTAATGGTGTCACTTTTTCTTAAATTGATTAATTTCCTCTTCCAGAACTTAAGTCTGGGTGCTGCAAGTGTATGGTCAGGGACAGTACCATCTGTGACCAACTGGGCAAATGAAGGAGCTTGGGGTGCTCTGAGGGCTTCTTCACAGCTTGCCATGAATAACAATGCTAATAGCAACAACAACTCTCTTGGCTTCTGGGATGATGCAATCATTTCATCATCTGGACCAATGAAAAAACAGTCCAAGTCATCGTAAGTAACTGGCAAAAGGTGACTTAACTCTTTACGAAACGACAAAAATTTAGACTGGTCTAAATTGAAAGCACTTGCAGACAACAATTTAAGTGTGACTCAAATGATGGAACTTGACTTAAATAGGGTAGAAAACTTGGTGGGAAAAGGAGAAAATGCTGGTTACCAGCATTTTCTCCTTTTCCCACAATGTTTTCAAAGGACTTCTTCCTCAGGGTCGTTAAAACTCGGGATTGTATGGTAAAGGGGTAATGCATCTCTGTGATCCATGATACCGAGCAAGTCATCACATGAGCATTGATCCATAAAATCCATTTTGTCCAAGAACTGACTCAATCATGAGCTAAACTGGTCCTTGGACATGCAGAAAATTGGCCTAAGGCAAAAACCTTTGGCCAAGGTCAGCCTGCCCTGGCTGACCTGGTTTGATACCATTTGCAGATGCATTAAGCCCCCTTTTCACAGAGCATATCTCATCTGTATGCCCGGTATGTTTGTCTTTTTTATTTGCCTGTAACAATGCTTTCAAAATGGGTGTGCTCGGCTGGGAAGCACAGTGGTTAGTGCATCTGACCTGAGACCTGATGGTTGCAGGCTCAATACCTGGTTGTGACAAACTTTCTCTACAGCTATTTTTGGCCTATCACCTCTGATGCATGTGAAAAAGTAGTCTGTAACTTGGATAGAAAGTTGTGTCAGTACTGGTGTGAGAAAGCCAGGAAACACATGGGTAAGTGCCCTGGCCGCCGTTATATGACCTAAGCTGTTAAAAGGGCATTAAACTCCATACGAACAAATCAAAAGGGGTGTAGTGCAAGACAATAATTGCAGTATGTGTAAAGCTTGGCAAACACCACAATATACCTTTTAAGTGCCAGCATTTTCTCCTTTTCCACAATTTTTAGCTCCACTAGCCGAAGCCCAGCGGGCTTATGTCATGGCCTGGTGTCTGTCGTGCATCCGTGCGTCTGTCCGTGCGTCCGTCCGTGCGTTAACTTTTATTTCAAACATCTTCTCTGAAACTACCCATCCAATTTTCATGAAACTTCACAGAAATGATCCTGCCATGGTCCTCTTCAGAATTTCTTGAAAGAGAATTTGATCTTCCTGTACCTAGCCAAGGTCTAGAGCTACCAAATTTTGCATGTTGCTATATCTAGTGGGCCTCTACCAAGTGGGCCAAAATTGTAGCCCTGGGGTCAAAATTGGCCCCTCCGCAGGGGTCACAAGTTTTACATGGGCTTACATAGTGACAACTTAAGAAATCTTCCTGTTTTGATTTTTTTTTTTGAAATTAGCCTTGCATCAGGGGTCTTATTGTTTTACAGAGGCTTCATATGGACAAAACTTGAAAATCACCTTATTTATAACCATACAGCATAGACTTGTATTATTTTGGCATGTGGCTTTATCTTGTGGACCTCTACCAGGGTTCAAGTAATTATAGCTCTGGGATCAAAAATGGCTTTGCCTTGCAGGTCTCAACTTTCACATGGGCTTTTACAGAGAAAACTTTGTAAGTCTTCATTTTGAAACCATTTGGCTCAGAATTGAAATGTTTAGTATTTATGGTTTATATTTATAAGCCAGTGGAGCGATACAGGGCCATCATGGCCCTCTTGTTTCTACCCATCTAATACAGAAATCACCATTTAAGCAACATTTAACTTGTCATCTGCAAAAGCTTTCAATTTGGTCCATCCAGTCCAAAATAATACTTGCCAGTGTCACACAAGCGATGTTGCCATCGCTGCCACCAGCTGCACTTAACAGCCTCTTGCCTACCGCGTACCATCCAACAAGACACTGTGCATTGAAAATCCAGTCCAAAATTTTGTCGTTCAGAAAACAGTTAAGAAACTTTTTGTGTTTGAGAATGAAATAGTTTGTTTACTTTGTTTTGTAACAGGAAACCTAATGCAGAGTTTCCAGCACTTGGAGGGGACACCACTAGTAAAAATAGACAGCCACAAAATAAAGTGACAAAGCCCTCCAAACAGAAGAAAGAAGAGGTAATCTTTCCACTTTTTGTGTTGGAAATTTGTATATGAGCCATGTTCTGTGTAAGGGTGTTTTAATGCATCTGTGTAAGTATCAACTTGGGTCAGTCTGCACTGTCCCGGCAGGCTGACCTGGATCAAAACTTTTCCTTTGTGTAAGTTTTCAGCCATTCTAGCTTGTGATATGGTTGGTTGTTAGATAAAATTGCTTTTATGGATCAATAATTATGTGATGACTTGCTTGGTATTCATGAAAAATGCACTAAACCCCCTTTTCTCAGAGCATGGCTGGTATAATTAGAGATTATTATGCCCCCCTTCGAAGAAGCGGGGGTATATTGCTTTGCACTTGTCGGTCGGTCCGTTGGTCCGTTGGTCCGTTGGTCGGTCCATAGACCACATTTTTGTCCGGAGCATAACTCAAAAAGTATTTCAGGTATCATCTTGAAACTACATAGGTGGATAGATCTCATTAAGGAGAAGTGCAGTGCACAAGAATCATAACTCTGCCCATCATATTTATGGAGTTATTGCCCTTTGTTGATTTTCATACTTAATTTTTGTCCGGAGCATAACTCTAAAAGTATTTCAGGTATCATCTTGAAACCTCATAGGTGGATAGATCTCATTAAGGAGAAGTGCAATGCACAAGTACCATAACATATTTTTGGAGTTATTGCCCTTTGTTGATTTTCATACTTAATTTTTGTCCGGAGCATAACTCAAAAAGTATTTCAGATATCACCTTGAAACCTCATAGGTGGATTAATCTTATTAAGGAGAAGTGCAGTGCACAAGAACCATAACTCTGCCCATCATATTTTTGGAGTTATTGCCCTTTGTTGATTTTCATACTTAATTTTTGTCCGGAGCATAACTCAAAAGGTTTTTCAGATATCATCTTGAAACTTTACATGTGGATAGATCTTATTCAGGAGAAGTGCATTGCACAAGAACCATAACTCTGCCCATTATATTTTTGCAGTTATTGCCCTTTGTTGATTTTCGTACTTAATTTTTTTCCGGAGCATAACTCAAAAAGTATGTGAGGTAAAATCATGAAACTTTAGAAGTTGATAGTTCACATAAATGGGAAGTGCAGTGCCCAAGAATTGTTAATTTATCATTAATAATTTTTGAGTAATTACCCTTTGTTCGTTTTTACACTTTGAACTTAACAGTTTATAATCACATGTTATATTTAGAATTGGATGCCATTAGGGGGGCATACATGTTTTACAAACATCTCTTTTTTCCTTGGATTGGATACAAGGTGGCCAGCTGGAGACCATTTTGAAATTACAATAATCAGGGTCATCTGATCCCAACAACAGGTTTAAGGTCACAGTTTCTGGAAATAGGGCTTTCGGGGGGGCATTGCTCTCATTCCGACAGCTCTTGTTCATTAAAAATTTACAATGGAAACAAATGGTAAAATATTGCAGGGAGTAAAAAATTCAATGATAAAAAATGTTAGAAAAGGGAGAAACTTTGGGTCTTAGGGCAAGCCTGTGTTGATATGGTTCCTAGAATATATGAATGACTAAACTCTCTAACAAATGACAAAATTTTCGACCAGACCAAATTAAAAACACTTGCAGATGACAAATTAGATGTAGCTCAAATGATCACATCTGTCTTTGGTAGGGTAGAAAACATTGTGGGAAAAGGAGAAAATGCTGGTCACCAGCATTTTCTCTTCTTCCAACAATGTTTAAAAAGCCAACTCTTTCAGGGTCGTTAAAACTTGGAATTGTGTAGGAAAGAGTTGATGTTGTTGAGTGATGAGTTTATAACTAAGTTTGACATGTAGGGTTTCCTATCTTACGAGCCACATTTAACCCTTTTACCGAACAGTCCGATGTTCTCATTACCTTGAGAAAGAAGGCCTATGAAAACATTGGAAGATATATAGTATAATAGTAAATAGTAGTAACCAGCATTTTTTTCTTTTTCCAACATTTTTTATCCTCCAAAGACAAATCCAAGCATTTTAGCAACATTTTGTGTGTTGCCTATAATGCTTTCAATTTGAACAAGACTTGGATTTTATGGTCTGGTAGAGAGTTAATTTGTCCTGTGTATGTTAATGCTTTTGGTATGGACAAGTCAGAGACTTTGTCATCTGGTAAAGAATTAACCCCCTATAGTGCACAACCCTGAGTTTTAACGATTCCGATGGAGAAGGCATTGAGTTTAAACAACCCTGATGGAGAAGACTTTGAAAACATTATAGGAAAAGGAGAAAATGCTGGTACCAGCATTGTCTCCTTTTCCTTTTATGTTTTTTAGCTCACCGTGAGCTCAAAGTGCTCAAGGTGAGCTATTGCGATCGCCCTATGTCTGGTGTCCGGCATCTGTCGTCCGTCAACAATTTCTTTAAACATCTTCTTCTCCTAAACCACTGGGCCAATCTTGATGAAACTTGGCATGGATGTTCCTTGGGTGAAGCTCTACCAAAGTTGTTCAAAGAATTGAATTCCACCAATAACTCTGGTTGCCATGGCAACAAAAAGGAAAAAAATGCAAAATAATTGAAAATCTTCTTCTCTGAAACTAGAAGGCGTAGAGCTTTGATATTTGGTATGTAGCATCTCCTAGTGGACCTCTACCAAGATTATTCATATGATGTCCCTGGGGTCAAAACTGGCCCCGCCCCGGGGGGTCACAAGTTCGAACATAGGAACAAAGAAGGAAAACTTTAAAAATCTTCTTCTCTGAAACTCGAAGGCGTAGAGCTTTGATATTTGGTATGTAGCATCTCCTAGTGGACCTCTACCAAGTTTATTCATATGATGTCCCTGGGGTCAAAACTGGCTCCACCCCGGGGGTCACAAGTTTGAACGTAGGAACAAAGAAGGAAAATTTTAAAAATCTTCTCCTCTGAAACTTGAAGGCGTAAAGCTTTGATATTTGGTATGCAGCATCTCCTAGTAGACCTCTACCAAGTTTGTTCATATGATGTCCCTGGGGTCAAAACTGGCCTCGCCAGGGGGGGGTCACAAGTTCAAACGTAGGAACAAAGAAGGAAAATTTTAAAAATCTTCTTCTCTGAAACTTGAAGGCGTAGAGCTTTGATATCTGGTATGTAGCATCTCCTAGTGGACCTCTACCAAGTTTGTTCATATGATGTCCCTTGGGTCAAAACTGGCCCCGCCCCGGGGGTCACAAGTTTGAACATAGGAACAAAGAAGGAAAACTTTAAAAATCATCTTCTCTGAAACTCGAAGGCATAGAGCTTTGATATTTGGCATGTAGCATCTCCTAGTAGACCTCCACCAAGTTTGTTCATATGATGCTCCTGGGGTCAAAACTGGCCCTGCCCAGGGGGTCACAAGTTCGAACATAGGAACAAGGAAGGAAAACTGTAAAAATCTTCTTCTCTGAAACAGGAAGGTGTAGAGCTTTGATATTTGGTATGTAGCATTTTCTATTGGACCTCTACCAAGTTTGTTCATATGATGCCCTTGGGGTCAAAACTGGCCCTGCTCCGGGGGTCACAAGTTCGAAGGAAAACTTTAAAATTCTTCTTGTCTGAAACCGAAAGGCGTAGAGCTTTGATGTTTGGTATGTTGCATCTCATAGTGGACCTCTACCAAGTTCGTTCATATGATGCCTCTGGGGTCAAAACTGGCCACATTATTTGCTCAGTTGCCTTGAAAGTTGGTCAGAATGTCTTTATAAAATCTCACATGAGTCTAAATTTGGATCAACTGGGGTCATAAACTAGGTCACTTGGTCAAATTAAAGAAATACCTATTGGGCACTCTAGAGGCCACATTTATTATTCAGTTGATTTGAAAATTGGTTAAAATGTTTCTTTTGGTAAAGTCCAAGACCAGTTCAAATTTGGGTCGCCTGGGGTCATAATCTAGGTCATTAGGTCAAATTAAAGAAATACTTTTAGGGCACTCTAGAGGCTACATTTTTTGCTCTACTGACTTGAAAATTGGTCAGAATGTTTGTGAAATATGAGTTTGAAATTGGGTCACCTGGGGTCATAAACGAGGTCACTTGGTCAAATTAAAGAATTACCTTTAAGGCACTCTACTCAGGTGAGTGATCCAGGGCCAGCATGGCCCTCTTGTTATCCTTTTACAGACAGATCCCAAAATTTTAGCCAAATAAGATATTCGTATGCAAATGCTTTCAATGTGGACAAGTCATAAACTTTTTCATGTGGAAAAGTATTAACCCTTAGACTGCTAAGTGCTCCTGAGGGACCTTTTGCGGACAGTGTAGATTAAAATCAGGCTGCACAGAACATGCAGTCTGATCTTGGATCTACGCTGTCAGATAAGGAGATATCTTCCCAGCCCTCCCCCCCTAAAAATATCTTTTAAATCGCAAACTCTTGGTTTTTACTCTTGGCTCGAAAGTTTTATTTCACTTATTTAGCAGGATAAGGGTTAACTAATACATTTACAGGAAGCTGTTCAGAGACTGTTCCAGGCGGCTGTGAAACCTGAGGATAGTTTTACACAGTGGTGTGAGAAACAACTTAGAAGTATGGACACATCTGTTGACAGTAAGTGTGTTACCTTTCTAGTGTTGGGTGTTGTAACAAGATTTCTAAATGTCTTCAAGTAAGTTTTATCATTCACTGCCTGATAAATATCAACAGTATATCAATGTTTTGCTGGTTGGTATTTACTTAAATTTCAACCATAAATCTTTTATGTTAACATTTGATGATCGGCACTAATTTGAAAAATACTTAGATTAACTCTTTACCGCTCAATCCTGAGTTTTAATGACGTTGATGGAAAGGGCTTTCAAAGTCATTGTGGAAACAAGCATTTTCTCCTTTTTCCACAATGTTTTCAACATTTTCACAAACAGAAACTTTCATTTGATTGATATTTAATGTGTCATCTACGCACATAATTATGTATGCTTTCAATTTGAACAGTTTAGAATTTTTGCTTTAACCCTTTACCACACAATCCCGACTTTTAACGACCCAAAGAAAGAAGGCTTTTGAAAAGATTGTGGGAAAAGAAGAAAATGCTGTTTACAAAATGCTGGTAACCAGAATTTTCTTCTTTTCCCACCATGTTTTCTACCCTTTAAAAGACAAATTTTATGTTTTGAGCTACATTTAAAATGTTGTCTGCAAATGCTTTCAGTTTGGACTAGTCTACATTTCTGTCATGTAGTATACTGAGTAGTCCTTGTTACACTTCATTCAACTGTATTTCCTCTAAGATGTTGTAGAATGATTCTACACCTGTTATAATCCTTTACCACTCAATTCCAAGTTCTTACAACCCTAAAAAAAAAGAAGACTTTTGAAAACATGGTGGAAAAGGGAGAAAATGCAGGTAAACAGCATTTCTCCTTTTTCTACAATTTTTTCTGCTGGTCCAAAAAAGAATTTCAAATATTTAGGCGTGTTTACTTTGTCCTGTCCAAACGCTTTTAATTTGGACAAGTTCAAAATTCCTTCTTCTTCAGGGTCGTTAAAACTCGGGATTGTGTGTTAAAGGGTTAACCCTTTCCCAAACGACCAATTTTACAGTCTTCAAATTCAAAACATCTGCAAACGACAAATTCAAAGTTGGAACAAATGAGCTTAAGCTCTCTGACAGGGTGGAAAACATTGTGGGAAAAGGAGAAAATGCTGGTTACCAGCATTTTCTCCTTTTCCCACAATGTTTTCAGAAGTATTCTTTCCCAGGGTCGTGAAAACCAGGGATTGTTTGGGAAAGGGTGAACAAGGTGAAGTATTCTGTATAAAAAATGTTAGTACTCTGTGGAAAAAAAAAATCTTTTGTCCTTTTCAGTCCCTACATTTATAGCTTTTTTGCAAGAGGTTGAATCTCCATATGAGGTAAGAATAACTTCAATAAATCTGTAAATTTTGTCTTTCTTTTTATACCCCCCACAACTAAGTGGAGGGGGGTATACTGGAATCGGCATGGCTGTCCGTCCGTCTGTCCATCTGTCTGTAGACACAATTTTGTCTGGAGCTTTTTTCCTATAGTTTTTCAAGTACTGCACTGAAATTTACACATAATGTTTGGGTACATATGAAATTGTGCATGTGCAATTTTCACGACCTTGCTGCCATTGGTTGCCGAATTATCTCCCCTTAAGTTTTAACTATGGATTTTTGTCCAGGGCATAACTTCCAAAGTATAGAAGCTAGGAACTTCAAACTTCACACAAAGTTAGATCACATTAAGGAGAAGTGCAGTGTACAAGAACAGTAACTGTATTTCATTTATTTTTCGAGTTATTGCCCTTTGTAAATTTTAACTTTGGATTTTTGTCCAGGGCATAATTTCCAAAGTATAGAAGCTTATGACTTCAAACTTCACACACAGATAGATCACTATAAGGCAAAGTGCAGTGTACAAGAACCATAACTCTATTCCATTATTATTTTTCCAGTTATTGCCCTTTGTAAGTTGTAACTTTGGATATTTGTCCGGGGCATAAATTCTGAATCATTTAAGCTAGTGACATCAAGCTTCATATACAGATAGACCACATTAATGAGAAGCGCAGTTTACAAGTACCATAACTCTTTCCCCATTTTTTTTTTTTTCAACTCTTTATTTTTAGCTCACCTTAGCACAACGTGCTAAAGGTGAGCTATTGTGATCGCCCTATGTCCGGCGTCCGACGTCCGTCGTCTGTCGTCTGTCGTCCGTCGTCCGTCAACAATTTCTTTAAACATCTTCTTCTCCTAAACCACTGGGCCAATCTTGATGAAACTTGGCAGGGATGTTCCTTGGGTGAAGCTCTACCAAAATTGTTCAAAGAATTGAATTCCACCCACAACTCTGGTTGCCATGGCAACAAAAAGGAAAAAAAAGCAAAATCTTTGAAAATCTTCTTCTCTGAAACTAGAAGGCGCAGAGCTTTGATATTTGGTATGTAGCATCTCCTAGTGGACCTCTACCAAGTTTGTTCATATTATGCCCCTGGGGTCAAAACTGGCCCCGCCCCAGGGGTCACAAGTTTGAGCATAGTCACAAAGAAGGAAAACTTTAAAAATCTTCTTCTCTAAAACTTGAAGGCGTAGAGCTTTGATATTTGGCATGTAGCATCTCCTAGTGGACCTCTACCAAGTTTGTTCATATCATGCCCTTGGGGTCAAAACTGGCCCTGCACCGGGGGGTCACAAGTTCGAACATAGGAACAAAGAGGGGAAACTTAGAAAATCATTTTCTCTAAAACAAGAAGGCATAGAGCTTTGATATTTGGTATGTAACATTGCCTAGTAGACCTCTACCAAGTTTGTTCATATGATTCCCCTGGGGTCAAAACTGGCCCCGCCCCGGGGGTCACAAGTTTGAGCATAGTAACAAAGAAGGAAAACTTTAAAAATCTTCTCTGAAACTTGAAGGTGTAGAGCTTTGATATTTGGCATGTAGCATCTACTAGTGGACCTCTACCAAGTTTGTTCATATGATGCCCCTGGGGTCAAAACTGGCCCCGCCCCGGGGGTCACAAGTTTGAGCATAGTAACAAAGAAGGAAAACTTTAAGAATCATCTTCTCTAAAACTAGAAGGCATAGAGCTTTGACATTTGGCATGAAGCATCTCCTAGTGGACCTCTACCAAATTGTTCATATGATGCCCTTGGGGTCAAAACTGACCCTGCCCCGGGGGGGTCACAAGTTCGAGCATAGGAACAAAGAGGGAAAACTTTAAAAATCATCTTATCTGAAACTGGAAGGCGTAGAGCTTTGATATTTGGTATGTAGCATCGCCTGGTGGACCTCTACCAAGTTTGTTCATATGATGCCCCTGGGGTAAAAACTGGCCCCGCCCCGGGGGTCACAATTTCCAACATGGGAAAAAAGAAGGAAAACTTTAAAAATCTTCTTCTCTGAAACAGGAAGGCATGGAGCTTTGATATTTGGTATGTAGCATCTTCTAGTGGATCTGTACCAAGTTTGTGCATATGATGCCCTTGAGGCAAAAGTTGGCCCTGCCCTGGGGGTCACAAGTTCGAACATAGGAACAGAGAAGGAAAACTTTAAGAATCATCTTCTCTGAAACTGGAAGGCGTAGAGCTTTGATATTTGGTATGTAGCATCGCCTAGTAGACCTCTACTAAGTTTGTTCATATGATGCCCTTGGGGTCAAAATTGGCCCCGCCCCGGGGGTCACAAGTTCAAACATAGGAACAAAGAAGGAAAACTTTAATTTTTTTTTTCTCTTAAATGGGAAGGTATAGAGCTTTGATATTTGGTATGTAGCATCTCCTAGTGGACTTCTGCCAAGTTTGTTCCAAGGATGCTGCTTGGGTCAAAACTCGCCCAGCCCCTGGGGTCACAAGTTCGAACATAGGAACAAAGAAGGAAAACTTTAAAATTCTTCTTTTCTGAAACCGAAAGGTGTGGCGCTTTGATATTTGGTATGTTGCATCTCAGAGTGGACCTCTACCAAGTTTGTTCATATGATGCCCCTGGCTCAAATGACCTGAAATTTGGCCAGAATGTTTGTCTTGATGAAATACCAGATGAGTTTGGATTTGGGTCACCTGGAACCATAAACTAGGTCACTAGGTCAAAATAAACAAATACCTTGTGGGCACTCTAGAGGTCACATTATTTGCTTAATTGCCTTGAAAATTGGTCAGAATGTTTGTCTTTGTAAAATCTCACATGAGTCTAAATTTGGGCCAACTGGGGTCATAAACTAGGTCACTTGGTCAAATTAAAGAAATAGCTAGTGGGCACTCTAGAGGCCACATTTATTATTCATTTGATTTGAAAATTGGTTAAAATGTTTCTTTTGATATAATAAAAGACCAGTTCAAAATTGGGTCACCTGGGGTCATAATCTAGGTCACTAGGTCAAATTAAAGAAATATCTATAGGGCACTCGAGGCCACATTTTTTGCTCAATTGACTTGAAAATTGGTCAGAATGTTTGTCTTCATGAAATATGAGTTTGAAATTGGGTCACCTGCGGTCAAAAACTAGGTCACATGGTCAAATTAAAGAAAAACCTTTAAGGCACTCTACTAAGGTGAGCGACCCAGGGCCATCATGGCCCTCTTGTTTTATGAAACCATTCTGCATTCTGTGACAAAGAGCTGTTTTGTGACAAGGAGCTGGTGGGGGGTATGATCACTTTTAGTGATAGCTCTAGTTTTTTTTTTTTTTTTTAATTTTCCAAAAAGATGCACCAATGTTTGAAATCGGACAAAAAAAATCACTGTAAAAAGCTTTTTTTGCATGCAGGATTTAGAGCTCATGTTTACTAACAGTTCTTATTATTGTTTTAACTCTTTACCAAATGATAAAATTTCAGACTGGTTCAATTTGAAAGCATTTGCAGATGACAAATTAAGAGTTGCTAAATTGATGATTTCTGTCTTTCATAGGGTTGAACACATTGTGGGAAAAGGAGAAAATGCTGGATACCAGCATTTTCTCCTTTTCCCTCAATGTTTTCAAAAGCATTTTTTTCAAGGTCATTAAAAGTCGGGATCCTGTGGTAAAGGGTTAACTTTTAAGCAGGCGACAAAATTTCAGGTTCGTCCAAATTGAAAGCATTTGCCGAGAACAAGTTAAATGCTGCTCAAATGATTGGAGTTTTGTTTGAAAGGTTTAAATAATATTGTGGGAAAAGGAGAAAATGCACTACTTTATCTACTTTATACACTATTTTATCTATTGACTTTCTGGCTGTTTCCAGGTCCATGACTATGTTAGGTCCTATCTTGGTGAGTCAAGGATGGCTGAAGATTTCGGTAAAGCCTTCCTAGAAAAACGAAGTCAGTACAGGAACAAAATGAGACAGGTGGAGGAGGTAAGGTGTTTGTTAATTTTAAATTATCCACAACTGTATTTCAGACCTTTTGAAAACCTATTAGCCACACTGTTTGAAAAGGGGACTTAATGCATCTGCAAAAGTTCTTGATCCATATCAGCCTGTGCAGGCAGAAATGGGTCAAACTTTGTGCTTGTTGTAAATTCTCAATATATCCAAGGACCATTCTACCTGAGAGAATTCAGTAGGTTGTTAGACAAGGTGAATTTTTTTGATCCACAAATCCATACATGGACATATCAAAAACGAGTACGAATGATACAACACAGAGATATATTGTCAAACCATAGATATAACCTGCTTATCAGCTAGTTTGGTAGTAACTTTTCATTGATTTGCACACATTGATTAACCCTTTCCCAAATGACAAATTTTGGACTGGTCCAAATTGAAAGAGTTTGCAGATGACAATTTTAAATTCGATGAAAATGGCAGGAAGTTCTGAAAAAGGGTAGAAAACACTGTGGGAAAAGGAGAAATTGCTCGTTACGAGCAGTTTCTCCTTTTCCCACAGTGTTTTCAAAAGACTTGTACTGCAGACACGTGAAAACCAGGGCTTGTTTGGGAAAGGGTTAATCTTTAAATATGTGATGCAGAAAAAATCTTGATCTATGACCCACTTAGACTTATTTGATTTACATGTGATATGGAACATTCAGGTGATTAGTCTTCACAAATTAGAAACACACCATAGTAGATGAAATTAATATTTTCATTCACAGTTACGTTGTATACTTGGGGTTTTTACTTGAAGTTTTTAAAAATGACATGTTAATAAAATATACCAAGTTTTCTGTAGGGAATATTTTGTTAATTTATGTACAAAGCAATTTGGCTTACACAAGATATATTGATGATAAAGCCATTAAGACCTTGCTTGTTATATTTATGTAGATCAATATATTTGAGCCATGCTCTGTGACAAGGGGGTTTAATGCACCTGCAAAAAGTACTGACCCCTGTCAGCCTGTGCATTACGCGCAGGCTGACCTGGGTCTAAACTTTTTGCTTTTGGTCAATTTTCTGCATGTTAGGACCATTCTACCTCGGATCAAGTCAGTTGTTAAAGAAAATGGATTTTATGGATCCACAATTATATGGTGACTTGCTTGGTTAAAATGCATCATGCAGATGCATTAAGCTCCCCATTGCCAGAGCATGGCTCAATTGTTGATACAGCCCAACTTTTTTTTTTCATTTAGGATAGTATCTGGGGACCAGCCCCAGCTATAACACCACGGGAGCTACGCCAGGCCAACCCAAACATGTACGAGGACACATCTAAAGGCAAAGCAAACAAGAAGAAAAAGAACAAGATGATGAAAGTGGATTCAAGCATTCTTGGATTCACTGTCCATGCTGACCCAAATCGGATGGTGGGAGAAATTGACGAAATCACCGGCCCACGTTGAGATTTTTGAATGTGAATGTGCTTTGGATATATATTGGTCTTTGAAAGAAAAAAATTGCTTTGCATGACTTTACATGGTGTAGTTCTGTGGTTACGCTCCCTCCTTCCTAAGACCTGACCTGTGTTGAAATCGAGAGGAATTCTCTGGTCAATGCACAAATGAGGGACAGAAGGATGGATGTTTTAACTGATATTGATGGAAACAACAACGGAAAGTGTCCATGTTGAGGTGACGTTAAGTGTTCAAGCACAGTCCACAATCTTCTAGGGCTGTGATGGAGCTAGCATATTATCTGATTTAAAAATAAACAAAAAACAAGTCACAAAAAAGACAGTAGAGCTAGTCTGATAAGTGATTAGTTAAGACGTGGACGTACTGGCAAATAGAACAGTTTGCCGTCAGTGCTCATTTACAGTAAAATGGCATTTTTTACTTGATGATATGGCAAAGATATTTCTGCAAATATCAGACAGTCTAGATCAATGATCAGACTCTACAGTCTGATCTGAATCTAAATTGTCTGCAAGCACAGCTAAGGTTGACCATAGCAACCTAGACAGTAATGCCTGAACAATGGTTATTCAAGTTGCAATGATTGCACATTGATATTAATATTTTCGTTTCAGGCTAGGCAACATTTTTTTAAACTGGCAATAGAACTTCATTCAGTTTGAAATTGAAGTTAAAGTGTGATACAAAGATATCCTACAGTCCACTGAGTGATTTTACTGAATACTATTGCAGGGTACCAATATTTTAGAAACAATAACTTCGGTCAAGCTGGAAACCAGACATATACTACATACAACTTCCTGTTGTAAAACTAACAGGTTTCTACCATGACAAAATATGTAAACTCTTATTCATGACATTCACAACTAGTTGCTACCAGTTATAAAATTGATACAGATTTGTGCTGAAAATTTGTGCTAAGATATTTTGTGACCACCTACAGGGGACCCTTCTTTTTTTTAACCCTTTACCACACAATCCCAACTTTTAATGATTCCAAGGAGGAAAGCTTTTGAAAACATTGTTGGAAAAGGAGAAAATGCTGGTTTCCAGCATTTTCTCCTTTTCCAACAATGTTTTCTACCCTATCACAGAGGGAAATCATATTAGTAACTTTTAACTTAATTAAGTGGGGCTGAAATGGTGGACTTTGTCTTTGAAAGAGAAGATCTTGTGGGAAAAGGAGAAAATGCTGTTTACCAGTGTATGCCACTTTACTGTATACATTGGTGACAAAATCTCTTGCAGTGGTAATGTGTATTTGATGTCTCTAGCACTTATTTATTTGGCGGAAAAGAGATAATTTAGACTTTGTTAAGAAATGGGTACATTCAAATGAGGATATTTAACCTTTTAACAAACAATCCCTTCTTTCAAGGACCTGCAGGATACAGGCTTTTGAAAACAACGTTGGAAAAGGAGAAATGATGGTAACCAGCGTTTTCTGTATTTCCTACACAATTATCTATCACAGACAAATCTTGCCTTTTGAGCAATATTTAATTTGTTGTCTGCAAATGCTTTCAATTTGGACCAGTCTAAAATTTTATTGTCTGGTAAAGAATGAAGAAGAAGTGATGAAGATATAGCCAGTCTTCTCTGTTTTCTGTCTCAGTTGAATTTAGTATATGTGAACTTAACTTTTTTCTGGTCAAACTAGATAATTGTGTAAAGGTTGTTTTCAGCTTAGCTGTAAACTTTTGATTTTAAAGAAAAGAGAGTCTTTATTTTACTTTTTACATGTTCTATTATGAAAAACCAAAAAACTGTAATTAACATTTCTTTCTATGAATGCTGCAGCAGTTTAATTTTCACAAAGGGTAAAAGTCCTCATTATATTTGAGTAAAACAATTTGTACCAAAAAGAAAGGGAAAATAAGGACAAATTCCTGGATAGGCCATACAAAGTTAAATTATATTTCCTAGTTGTTAACCCTATCATGGCCATGGGCAACATCAGGGGCTTTCATGGGTGGCATAGATCCAGATCAGGCTGCACAAAACATGCAGTCTTGATCTGGGATATGTAAAATCTGCTTCTTTTTAGGTGAGCCATTGAAATAAAAATCTTTTAAAGTTTCAGTGGATTGTATTTTGATGGGTCAAAAGAGGTTGAGATTGTATATTTGGCTCTAGCAGAGCCAAGGTACAAAAGAGCCATTGGGATAAAGTTGACAAGATAGAGGGGAAACAAATGAGCAATGCTGTGGAAAAAGAGGGTTTAATGCATCTCCGTGATGCATGATACCTATCAAGCCATCACATGATTATGGATCCACTTTTTTTTAACAATCGACTTAATCATGAGGTAGAATGGTCCTTGGACATACAGAAAAATTACCAATAACAAAAAGTGTCGGCCCGGATCAGCCTGCGCGGACTGCACAGGCTGACCTGGGTCGATACTTTTCGCAGATACATGAAGCCCCCTTTCACAGAGTATGGTTTATCCTTCAAAATTATAACTTCATTGTTGATCCAAATGTATCGTATTTACTGGGTAAAAGTAATGAAATTATGGGAAAATTAATGAAATTTTACTTTCCTTACAAATTTAAAGTTTCTTAATTTGTTACAAATCTAAAGTTGCTAAATTTGTTACATATTTAACTTATACTTAACTTGCACGTTCGTATTAGGCCAGTGATGCTGTCCAAAATGTAGCAGTTGTTATTATGTAAATCATCAGATAAAAGTTTTGATTGCAAGGATCAGTATTCTTTCAAGTCTTGATGATTGCTTTTTCAATTTTAGTTGCCGAGAAAGAGTAAAAGAAGCACATGTATTTAGTTTTTTAACAAAAGCAAAAATTTAAGACGTGTCCAAGTAAGAAGCAGATGCAAACGACATATTGAAAGAGGCATGAGTAGTTGTATTTGACTTTGACAAGGCTTTTGAAAACACTGTGAGAAAAGTAGAAAATGTCGATTAACAGCATTCTCTTCTTTTCCCAAACTGTTTTCAAAAGCCCTAATCCTTAGGATTGTTTGGTAATGGGGTAAACTGATGTAAACTCAGTACCTTGATCCTGAAGCAGATTATTAACTCTTTACCAAGCGACATTTTAGGCTCGTCCAAATTGAAAGCATTTGCAGATGACAAAATAAACGTGACTCATAAATTGAAACTTGTTTTGGGAAGGGTAAAAAACATTGTGGAAAAAGGAGAAAATGCTGGTTAGCAGCATTTGCTCCTTTTCCCACAATGTTTTCAAAAGGCTTCTATCTCAGGGTCGTGAAAACCCGGGATTGTTTGGTGAAGAGTTAACAGAGGACTTGGCATAAATTCCTGTGAAATATCAATAGATCAACTTTAATAAACCATCTCATGTTATGCTACATCGATCTTTATCTTATCCAACCTCAAAGTCCCAAGTTTTATTGAAAAATTTACGGTAAGGTGTCAAGCTCTTAACTCTTTGAGTACCATAGGGGAGAACAGGGCCTTTTGCAGACAGCAAGGGTTTTGGGAAAGGGAGAAAATGCTGTTCACAAGCATTTTCTCGCTTTCCCACAATGTTTTCTACCCTAAGCAAAACAAATTTCATTTTTTGAGTCATATTTGTCATCTGCAAAATTTAATACTTTCAACTTGGACTACTCTAAAATTTTGATGTTTCAGTATACAAGGACTCGAGGTATAATGTCATTGTATAAGTTTGATTTCTCTACAAAACAATTGTATGAAAAGATGATCGGGATAAACTAGGCAACATAAAATACTTGTTTTTTAAAAGAATGTATAAAACAATAGAATTATGTGATACAAATGAACCTTTTTAATTTTTTTTTCTGAGAGAAAGAAAAAAAAAAGTAATGACCTCCTGTTATGTTGAAGAAAAAAATCAATAAAAACTTACAAATGATGTCTTGTTAGTGTTTTTTGTGTGTTAACCCTGTCCCACACACCAAGTTTTGGACTCTTCCATGTTCAAAATATCTGCAGACAACAAAATCAAAATTGGTATAAATAAGTTCAAGCTCTCTGACATGTTAGAAAATATTGTGGGAAAAGGAGAAAATGCTGGTTACCAGCATTTTCTCCTTTTCCTACAATGTTTTGAAAAGGCTTCTTCCCTAGAGTCATTAAAACTCGGGATTGTGTGGTAAAGGGTTGGATCACCTTTTATTTTTCTTTAGAAATTTGTGTCTGTCTCTAAGTGTATGTTTGTGTATTTATCTTACCAAGACCTTTTTTTACTCACAAAGAGGGAAAAAATCAAATTGCATGTAGCAAACCATTTCTTCTTTTGCAACAAAAATGGCTCCTTCAAAAGGGGGGGATCCTCAGGAGATTGCAATATTTAACTTTTACCAAACCATCCCGAGGCTTAACGACCCTGAGGAAGAAGCCTTTTGAAAAATTGAGGGAAAAGCAAGAAGTGCAGGTAACCAGCATTTTCTCCTTCTCCCACGTTTCCTAACCTATCAAAGAGAGAAATCATCAGTTGAGCAACATTTGTCGTCTGCCAATGCATTCAATTTGGTTGTGTCTAGAATTTTTTCGTTTGGTAAAGAGTTAAGAGGGACAATATATCCAATAATCATTAACCCTTTACCACACAATCCTGACTTTTAACAACGCCAAGGAAGAATCCTTTTGAAAACATTGTTGGAAAGTATTTTAGCTCACCTGAGTACTTCAGGTGAGCTTTCATGATCATGCTTTGTCAGTTGTCAACATTTACCCTGTGTACACTCTAGTGGCTACATTTTTCATTTGATACTCATGAAACTTGGTCAGAATGTTTATCTTGATAATATCTCGGTGGATTTCTAAAATGGGTCGCATTGGGTCAAAAATTAGGTCACTACCTGGTAAGTCAAATTTTTGAAAAACCTTGTGTACACTCTAAAGGCCTCGCCCCTTTCACAGTCCAGTACTCATGGAAGTTGGTCAGAATCTTTCTCCGATGATATCTTGGAAGAGTTTGAAAATCAGTCACATCAGATTAAAAGTTAGGTCACCAGCTCAAATTTTAGAAAAACCTTGTGTACATCATTATGTTACGGGAGATCATTCCTTCCTTACAGCATAAAATCAATACCCGACAACTGCATTGTAGAGAATTCCCTTTAGCTCAGTGGTTAGTGTACTGCTCTTTTAAATTTCAGTAAAAGAGAATCTTTGCAGCATGGGTTCGAATCACAGCCGGAGTGGTTTATATTTCAGCTAAGCATTTATTGGGAACTTTCAAGTTGGTATGAACATCCTAGCATCTGAAAAAAGCATCGACCCATGTCGGTCTGCACAGTTCTGACATGGAACTGTGCAGACTGTGCAGAACTTCTTTGCTTGTGGTCAAGTATGTCCAAGGACCTTTTTGCAGATGCATTAACCCATTACCAAACGACAAAATTTTAGACTAGCCCAAATTGAAAGCATTTGCAGGCGACAAATGAAACTCAAGAATTGAAATTTGATTTGGAAAAGGTACAAAAGATTGTGGGAAAAGGAGAAAATGCTGGTAACCTGCATTTTCTCCTTTTCCCACAATGTTTTCAAAAGCTTTCTTTCTCATGGTTGTTGAAAGTCGGGATTGTGTGGTAAGGGGTTAAACCCCTTTTCACAACGCATGGCTCCTTTTTGATTGAAGCTATAACAAATAATTTATCTTTTAGAAAATAAGAATTTAATAGAAAATCAAATAAATCTAAAAGCTTTAACAAGGCAATGACTGAAAAAAAAAAAAGGAATATGAATGAACATGGATAGAAGAAATGAAAAAGAGGCTTTTCTCACATATGTACCTAACTACTTTCAACTGTCACTAACACTTAACACTTTACCGCACAATGCCGCCTTTTAACAACCCTGGGAAAGAAGCCTTTTGAAAACATTGTGGGAAAAGGAGAAAATGCTGGTAACCAGCATTTCCTCCTTTTCCCACAATGTTTTTTACCCTATCAAAGAAAAATTGCACCATTTGAGCCATATTGAAATTGTCGTCTGCAAATGCTTTCAATTTGGACAAGGCTAAAATTTTGTCGCCTGGTAAAGGGTTAAATCTACTTGGATCTAAAGTCTACACAGTTTTTAGCTCACCTTAGCACAACGTGCTAAAGGTGAGCTATTGTGATCGCCCTATGTCCGGCGTCTGTCGTCCGTCGTCCGTCAACAATTTCTTTAAACATCTTCTTCTCCTAAACCACTGGGCCAATCTTGATGAAACTTGGCAGGGATGTTCCTTGGGTGAAGCTCTACCAAAATTGTTCAAAGAATTAAATTCCACCCACAACTCTGGTTGCCATGGCAACAAAAAGGAAAAAAAAGCAAAATCTTTGAAAATCTTCTTCTCTGAAACTAGAAGGCGCAGAGCTTTGATATTTGGTATGTAGCATCTCCTAGTGGACCTCTACCAAGTTTGTTCATATTATGCCCCTGGGGTCAAAACTGGCCCCGCCCCAGGGGTCACAAGTTTGAGCATAGTAATAAAGAAGGAAAACTTTAAAAATCTCCTTCTCTGAAACTTGAAGGCGTAGAGCTTTGATATTTGGCATGTAGCATCTCCTAGTGGACCTCTACCAAGTTTGTTCATATGATGTCCCTGGGGTCAAAACTGGCCCCACCCCGGGGGTCACAATTTCCAACATAGGAACAAAGAAGGAAAACTTTAAAAATCTTCTTCTGTAAAACTAGATGGCATAGAGCTTTGATATTTGGCATGAAGCATCTCCTAGTAGACCTCTACCAAGTTTGTTCATATGATGCCCTTGGGGTCAAAACTGGCACTGCCCCGGGGGTCACAAGTTCGAACATAGGAACAAAGAGGGGAAACTTTAAAAATCATCTTCTCTGAAACTGGAAGGCGTAGAGCTTTGATATTAGGTATGTAGCATTGCCTAGTGGACCTCTACCAAGTTTGTTCATATTATGCCCCTGGGGTCAAAACTGGCCCAGCCCGGGGGGTCACAAGTTTGAGCATAGTGACAAAGAAGGAAAACTTTAAAAATCTTCTTCTCTGAAACTTGAAGGCGTAGAGCTTTGATATTTGGCATGTAGCATCTCCTAGTGGACCTCTACCAAGTTTGTTCATATGATGCCCCTGGGGTCAAAACTGGCCCCGCCCCGGGGGTCACAATTTCCAACATAGGAACAAAGAAGGAAAACTTTAAAAATCTTCTTCTGTAAAACTAGAAGGCATAGAGCTTTGATATTTGGTATGTAGCATTGCCTAGTAGACCTCTACTAAGTTTGTTCATATGATGCCCTTGGGGTCAAAACTGGCCCCGCCCCGGGGGTCACAAGTTCAAACATAGGAACAAAGAAGGAAAACTTTAAAAATCTTCTTCTGTAAAACTAGAAGGCATAGAGCTTTGATATTTGGTATGTAGCATCTCCTAGTGGACTTCTACCAAGTTTGTTCCAAGGATGCTGCTTGGGTCAAAACTGGCCCAGCCCCTGGGGTCACAAGTTTGAACATAGGAACAAAGAAGGAAAACTTTAAAATTCTTCTTTTCTGAAACCGAAAGGTGTGGCGCTTTGATATTTGGTATGTTGCATCTCAGAGTGGACCTCTACCAAGTTTGTTCATATTATGCCCCTGGGGTCAAAACTGGCGCAGCCCCGGGGGTCACAAGTTCGAAGATAGGAACAAAAGAGGAAAACTTTAAATTTCTTTTTCTCTTAAACGGGAAGGTGTAGAGCTTTGTTATTTGGTATGTAGCATTTCCTAGTGGACCTCTACCAAGTTTGTTCATATGATGTCCCTGGGTCAAAACTGGCCCAGCCCTGGGGGTCACAAGTTCGAACATAGGAACAAAGAAGGAAAACTTTAAAATTCTTCTTTAAAACTGGAAGGCGTAGAGCTTTGATATTTGGTATGTAGTGATTCTCTTCTAAGTTTGTTTGCCCATCTAAGCGCAACAAGTTCATTGAGTTCAAAATTGGGTCATCTTGGGTCATAAACTAGGTCACTAGGTCAAATTAAAGAAATACCTTGTTGGCACTCTGAGGCCACATTATTTGCTCAATTGCCTTGAAAATTAGTTAGAAAGTTTGTCTTTATAAAGTCTCACATAAGATTAATTTGGGTCAACTTGGGTCATAAACTAGTTCACTGGGTCAAATTAAAGAAATACCTTGTTTGCACTCTGGAGGCCACATTTATTGCTCAAATAACCTGAAATTTGGCCAGAATGTTTGTCTTGATGAAATACCAGATGAGTTTGGATTTGGGTCACCTGGAACCATAAACTAGGTCACTAGGTCAAAATAAAGAAATACCTTGTGGGCACTCTAGAGGCCACATTCTTTGCTTAATTGCCTTGAAAATTGGTCAGAATGTTTGTCTTTGTAAAATCTCACATGCGTCTGAATTTGGGTCAACTGGGGTCATAAACTAGGTCACTTGGTCAAATTAAAGAAATAGCTAGTGGGCACTCTAGAGGCCACATTTATTATTCATATGATTTGAAAATTGGTTAAAATGTTTCTTTTGATATAGTAAAAGACCAGTTCAAATTTGGGTCACCTGGGGTCATAATCTAGGTCACTAGGGCAAATTAAAGAAATATCTTTAGGGCACTCGAGGCCACATTTTTTGCTCAATTGACTTGAAAATTGGTCAGAATGTTTGTCTCCATGAAATATGAGTTTGAAATTGGGTCACCTGCGGTCAAAAACTAGGTCACATGGTCAAATTAAAGAAAAGCCTTAAAGGCACTCTACTAAGGTGAGCGACCCAGGGCCATCATGGCCCTCTTGTTTTTTTTTTCACATACATGTATTTTTTTATTATCATGCAAGCATGTCTTCAAAATAACAAAATTTTAGAATGGTCTGTGTTGAAAACTGGCAGATGACAAAATAACTGTGGCTCAAGTGATGAAATTTGTCTTTGGAAGTATAGAAATGTCGTTAAAAAAAAAAGGAAAAAAATGGTGGTAACCAGTATTTTCTCCTATCCCCACAATGTTTTCAACAGCCTTCCTCCTCAGAGTTGTTAGAATATAAGAGTGTTTGGTAAAGGGTGAAACCATGACAGTTCTAGAACAGATTAGTTTGTAACATGATTCTAATGAACTCTGACTGGTCTACGTGTCCGTCACCATTGATATCTGCTTCTTCTATCATTTCTTCAAGTTCACGCTCAGTAAATCTGATACTTGATTCTTCGCAGGATCGCTTCAAGTCTTCTAATGTTATTGTGCCCTTTTTACCTGATTTGGAAAGAAATACGATGTTTCATAAATCTGTCAATGTTTGAAATTAAACTGCAGAGGGCAACTTTTAACTCATTACAAAACAACGAAATTTTAGACTTGTCCAAATTGAAATCATTTGCAGATCACAAGACAAATGAGGCTCAAATGATTGGACTTGTTTCTGAAAGGTTAAAGGCTGGTTATCCACATTTTCTCCTTTTCCCACAATGTTTACTAAATTCAAATTTCCCAGCGTCATTAAAACTCAGTATTGTGTGGTAATGGGTTAACTCTACCAAACGACAAATTTTAGACTCTTCCAACGTGAAAACATTTGTAGAAGACTAATTCAAAATTGGTACAAATAGCGTAAGTTCTCTGAAAGGGTAGAAAACAATTGTGGGAAAAGGAGATAATGCTGGTTACCAGCATTATCTCCTTTTCCCACAATTTTTTTCAAAAGCCTTCTTTCCCAGGGGCGTGAAAACCCTGGATTGTTTGGCAACAGGTTAAAGTTAATGCACCCTATTTACCTTAAGTGGAATGAAATGAGCTATGCTCTGGCAAAAGGGGATTTAAGACATTTTTAATGATACAGCTTTAACCCTTTACCTCACAATGCCGCCTTTTGACGCCCCTGGGAAAGAAGTCTTTTGAAAACATTGTGGGAAAAGGAGAAAATGCTGGTAACCAGCATTTTCTCCTTTTCCCACAATGTTTTCTAGCCTATCAAAGAAAAATTGCACCATTTGAGCCACACTGAAATTGTCGTCTGCAAATGCTTTCAGTTTGGACAAGGCTAAAATTTTGTCGTCTGGTAAAGGGTTAATGGTGCACCATACCAAGCAAGTATGATTATGGATCCATAAAATCTGTTTTTTCGAACAAACAACTGAATCATGAGGTAGACTGGTCCTTTGACATACGGAAAACTGACCAATGCTTATTTTTTTTCTGCCTATATTTTAGATTTGGAGAGGTCTTTAATTTCGTCCCCTGGTGAAGAATTTTAGTGGATATATAGATGGATAAAGGCAATACTCACTGTGATCAAACATGGAAAATCCTTTCAGTATCTCTGAATAAATATCTCTTGAATCCCCTTGCCTGTCTATGACAGTCTCCAGAAATTCATTAAAATCAAGCATCCTGAAGTAAGAGTGATATCATTACAATATAAATTAACTTAACCCTTTACTAAACTATTCAGTGTTTTGATGTGTCTACAGACAAAACCCTTTGAAAACACTGCGAGAAATGGAGAAATCAACTGTAAAAAGCAATTTCTCCCTTTCTCACAGGTTTTCTACCATTTCATAGCTTTCAATAAGCATGAAGCCAAATTTTTGTCATCGGGTGAAGAGTTACCTCTTGTATGCTGAGGACATTTTCAAACTGCACAGGTTATATATTTAGATCTATACTGACATTTATTAGGTGATTATGCAAGTGTTAGCCATTCTACCAACACATTATTGACTATTGTAAAGGAATATTCAAGGGAGCCATATACAACATACTGATTGGGGGAGGGGGTGGGACAACCAATTAGTTGAACTCTACTTGTTTACCTTTACCAGGAGATCCCTTATTTTATTAACCTTGAGGAAGACACCTTTGGAAAATATTGTAAGGAAAGGAGAAAATGCTGGACACAAGCATTTTCTCCTTTCCCTTCAATGTTTTGTACCCTTTGTCATACAATGTTCTGTTTTAACGATCTTGAGGAAAAAAGCCTTTGAAAACACTGTGGGAAAAGGAGAAAATGCTGGTAACTGGCATTCTCTCCTTTCCCCCCCACAACGTATTCTAGCCTTTCCAAACAAATTTCAATTTTTTATTCATGTTTATATTTTTTCATGTGCAAATGCTTTCAATTTGGACAAGTCTAAAATTTTGTGTGCAAGTAAAGTGTTAACAACCCTGAGGAAGAAGACTTTGGAAAAATATTGTGACCAGCATAATCTCCTTTACCTTCCATGTTTTGTACCCTTAACCATACAGTGCCATGTTTTAACAAACTTGAGGAAAAAGGCCTATGAAAACACTGTGGGAAAAGGAGAAAATGCTGGTAACCAGCATTTTCTCCTTTCCCCACAATTTTTTCTAGTCTTCCAAAGGCATATTTTATAGTTTTGGGTCACATTTAATTTTTTGTCTGCAAATGCTTTTAAGTTAAACTAGTTCAAAATTTTGCCAACATTTGAGCCACATTTGTCATCTGCAAAGGTTTTCAGTCTTGACCAGTCTAAAATTTGGTCGTCTGGTAAGACTTAACTCTTTACCACACAATCTCGACTTTTATCGACCTTGAGAAAGAAGCCTTTTGAAAACATTGTGGGGAAAAGGAGAAAATGTTGGTAAATTCCCAACGCAAATTTCAATTTTTGAATCAAATTTAATGTGTCGTCTGCAAACACTTTCAATTTGGACAGGTCTGAAATTTTTTCGTCTGGTAAAGAGTTAAAGCTTTATGTAGATACAGGTGGAAACACATTCTAGCTTCTGACGGATTTTTCTTTGTATGACTTTATCCAAAGCATTCATTACCTTTCACAATAACAAATCAAGGCGTACTATCAGTAAATTGTTTTCATCATCTTTAACAAAAAATATGCATATTTCCTTACCCTAAACCTTTCAAGCTGCCATCAGTTACAAGTTGCCTGGCCTCCTCCCTTGATACTTTAAAGCCCAAAGCTTTCATTGCACGACGAAGTTCAGGAGCAGCCAAATAGCTAAAATGTGTTAAAAGTTACACTGTTAACAATTACTTACAACCCATGTATGTGGCTTTTTTTGTAATTTTCTACTCTAAAACTTTTAGACAAAAGGTTAAAAATTCCCTTCACGCATTTCAATTTTTGATTGTCAGACTGCTACATAGAAGGACTGTTTGCAGACGTGGAGAAAAAAGAGGTATTTTTAAGGCTTTTTTGGGCTAAGTTTAGACAATACATTCTGTTCGGTATGATCTAAATCTATGGCAGACTATTTTGGCTAAGATTTGAAGATGCATTTTGTGCAGTCTGATCTTAATCTACAAAACCTTAAATAGCTATCCCTACAGGCTCTGGGCTATTTTTTCCCAAACCAAGAGTTATTTACCACCTACCCATCATCATTCATGTCAAACAGTTCAAAGACCACTCGCAGGTCCCGAATCTCTTGTGGGGTCAGATTGTCAAGTATTCTTGTTGAAACTCTCACTCCATGGATTTCTTTTTCATCTACAGGTCTAGATGTTAATAACTTTACAAACTGAAAGAATTTAAAAGAAGAAAAGTGTCCACTAAAACTGTGTACAATTTTTATGACTTTTTTTTTACATCAGTAGTTTAGTAGGCAAAGAGGTCCAAAAAAGAAAAGAAGGACACCTGGACTCTCCAGTAAATTACCAATTTAATAGATTTGAAAATTCCCAGGTTAAGAAATTATTGCCATTTTGGTAAAAGGAAGTGTAATTTACACAATGATAGCCGTGGAATAAAAAACTACTTAGAAAAAAAAATGTACCTCAGTGAGAATTTTGCTTACATGTTTTAACTAAAAAAAAGTACATGATATCAACTTCTTAGACATGTCATATATATTCAGACTTTGTTGAAACCAAAAAATATGAAAAGTCTCTAACAGTCAACGAGGGTCAGTGTCAGAATTCTGTCATCATTTGGCGCTGAACATTGTTCTGACATTGTGTACACATGTGAAATAAGCTCATGACTTGGAAAGAGTGCTTTAAAATATTGAGTTAAAAAATGACATGGACACAAGTATAAATGAACTGGTTGCTGTGACATGACCACATGTTGTTGAAAACAATATTCACCACCCCCCTTAAAAAAAAAAATAAATAAATAAATAAAAAAGAATAAGAAGGAACCTAATGGTATTGTATTTATTACACGACATGTATTTATTTGAGAAGGCATTGCAGTTTGAAAAAAAGAAAATAGCCATTGATAGTACCCATCATAACGTTAAAGTAGATTTATGAGAACAATGTAGATTAAGATCAGCCTGCTCTCAATGTGCAGTCTGATCTTTATATATAGAATGTCCACTAGATATTTCAGCAAACTATTGCAGTAATTTTGCAAATTCTATGTTCTTTTCCCACGACTGGAAATATCATATTCCACTCTTACGGTTTAGGATCAAAGAGTCATTTAAGTAGATTAACTCACTTGCTCGCCTGGTTTTGGTGGAGGTGGAACATATGACGGAGCCATGGGATCTACAGGACCTGTATTGGAATCAGCTGATTTCTTCCCCGATTTCTTTTTTCCCTTCTTCCCCTTTTTGCCTTTGGTTCCTTTCTTCTTTGGCATTCTGGCTGTCTTTAATTGATATCGCACTTGTTGTCAACAATTAGCCTCCATTTTGACGCTTTCCTGTTGTTAATGACGTTCCGGGATTTTGATTGGTTCTTTTCAGGGCGGTGAGCGGTAAAATTCAACTTAGGATGAAACTGACTTAACCGGAAACACGCTTTTCGGCTGCAAAAAGTTTTGCGAAAGCTATCAAAATAGGTAAGAAAAAGGTATATACTTAACTTTTAGTGAGTGTCATGAAAACATGAATGTTGAATGAAAGGAAGAGGGTTTTCGATTTTGCTTGAATGTCGCTTAAAATGACTGCTTTTTCTTTGTAACCGAAAAATTTTTAATTTCCATTGTTTGTTATTGCACTCACCTGGGGTTCATCCGAGTTCAATAACCCCTCTAGGTTCAACTAAGGTAACACTTACAGATAATTTATGACCGAATTTAGAAAAAATCTACAAACACATTGCAAAGAGATGGAACATTGTTTTAAAGTGAGTAATTTCGCAGTGTTCAAAGCTCTTTCAGACAGTAATAAGTTAAATTGCGTAATTTTAACTAGACACCAAAAATATGTTTATTAATCCTTTACCTAACGACAAAATTTTAGACTAGACAACATTGAAAGCATTCGCAGATGACAAATTAAATGTAGCTTAAATGGTGATTTATGTATTGGATAGGGTAAAAAACATTGCGGGAAAAGGAGAAAATGCTGGTTAACAGCATTTTCTCCATTTCCCTCAATATTTTCTAAAGCCCTTTCTTCAGGGTCGTTTGAAGTTGGGAGTGTGTGGTAAAGGGTTAAACAAGAACTTTTAGAAAAAATGAGTAAATTCATTATTTTGCTGCTGATTTCTTTGTAGCAACAGACAAAGGACATACTTGTCTTCAAGTTGGTGATAGTTTAACTCTTTACCAAACAACAAAATTTTGGATTCAACCAAATTGGAAGCATTTGCAGATGACATATTAATTGTGACTCAAATTGCAATTTATGTCTTTGATAGGATAGAAAACATTGTGGGAAAAGGAGAAAATGCCGGTTAACAGCATTTTCTCCTTTTCCCACAATGTTTTTCAAAGCCTTTTCTTTCAGGGTCGTTAATACTCGGGATTGTGTGGTAAAGAGTTAATTTAATTTGAATTATGAGGTGCTATTTTTTAGATAAAAAAAGAGAGATGCAGTTCTTAGGCACACTGCATTGAATGCATTCCTGACATTATATATTGACATCATTGAAAAATTGTGTTAAACCATGACACAAAAGTACTAATTTTGCAAATAGCTGACAGAAATCTTCAAACATGTACTTGTCACAATGTGTTAATATAAAACTTTTTTTTCCCATATACAGGATATCAGCATGTCTGCACAAGTTCTGGTGATTGGAGGTGGGGGTCGAGAGCATGCATTATCATGGAAACTGTCTCAGTCTCCAGAGGTCAAGGACATATTTGTAAGCCCTGGTAATGTGGGTACAAGCAAGTGTGGAAAGATTGATAATGTTGGTAAGAGAAATATTTGAAAGTTAGTACAAGTTATAGCTAAAAGACATATCTTATGAATATAAGTGTTGAAAGTTGATAAGTTCTACAGAAGCCCATGTTGTAGGTTTTCATTGAAATTTTGTCATTGATATGATTATAAAAGAACCTGTAATTTAGGTTTTTGAGATCACATATTCCTTGCAGAACTATCTTGGAAATTGTATAAAACATTTAGTTCAAACTCCTTTCTCCACAATGATTTTCAAAACTTACAACTGTAAGGATATGAAAATTTACATCCACTTGCGAATGAACTGCTATGAAGAAGCCAAAACATTTGCTTTCTTATCCCATGCCAAAAGATAGGACGATATTGTTTTAACATTGTCCGTCGAGTCATTTTGTCGGATTTCCTCTGTAGGATAGAGTGCCTCCCACCCATAGACAAGGAATATCATTTTAATGCAGTGACATGTTCCTTCTTTACTTTACAGAATTAAATGTGAAGGATTTGGATGGACTGACCAATTGGTGTAAAAGAAAGAATATAGACTTGGTTGTTGTTGGACCTGAAGATCCCCTGGCTGGAGGCGTGGTAGACCATCTTCAAGAACAAGGTTTGTACTCACAGAATTTTACTTTTTACCAGCAGACAGAATGTTAGATGTGTTAATATTGAGAGCATTTAAAGAAGATTTGGCTGAAATGATGGAGTTTGTTTTCGAAAGGGTAGAAAACATTGTTGGAAAAGGAGAAATGCTGGTAATCAGCATTTTCTCCTTTTCCCACAGTGTTTCCAAAGGCCTTCTCCCTCAAGGTTGTTAAAACTTGGGATTGTATGGTAAAGGGTTTAAGAGAATGACATGATACCTGACTCCAAGAAAGTTGCTTTTCTTGACAGCCTCTTGTAAAAGTATGTCAGATGATGCAATAAAGCATGCCATTTTTATTAATAATAGAATGTACATGTAGAGTCTGTGGCTTGGCCAACAGTATTTCCAAGAATTTCTCAAAAAGTTATATTTGACTCCACCACAACTGAAATGCAAAATTTTTTAAAAGTTTTGAGCATATTTGTTGTGAACAACTAAGGGCCATATTAACTAATCCCAAATGTGATTCTTAATTCAAAAGTTTTTGATCAAATAGATTGAGATATGCTGTAACACAGGCTTGCATTATTTGACAATTTTCAGTTTTTTGCTGGCGAAGTTTTCTTGCAAATTGAAAATTTCAACATCTTTGGCTTTTCAAAAGTCTTCAATTGCAGAGCAGGGAGCTGTCTGCATTAACTCTTAACCAAACGACAAAATTTTAGAATTGTCCAAATTAAAGGTATTTGCAGACAACAAAAAAAAAAAGTGAGTCAAAGATTGAAATTTCTTTTTGGTAGGGTAGATAATGTTGCGGGAAGAGGAGAAAGTGCTGGTTACCAGCATTTTCTCCTTTTCCAACGATGTTTTGAAGAGCTCTCTTTTAGGGTCGTTAAAACTCGGGATTATGTGGTAAAAGGTAAAGAAAAAGGGTAGAGTTGATAGTGTCTGAAAAACTTGACACAAATAGAAACATATAGATCAGTGTGTCTGCATTAAGTAAAGGGATGAATTATTAAATAGTAGACAGTGTTAAAAAATATCGTGCAGAAGAAAGTAAGTTCATGATGCAAGTAATTGGTTCCAAACTTGTAATATTTTCCTTATTATTTAATCCTTAACTCTTTTCAATAGGCATCTTTCTAAGGGTCATTTAAACTCAGGCTTGTGTGCTAAAGGGTTAATGTGGGATTTTTTTGTAAAGGATTACAATCAGCATTTTTCCAGGTTTTTAAATAAGTCTGTATTCTGTCACTACTACCGGTACTTGGCAATATGTCTCAACCACACAATCACGACTTTTAACAACCCTGAAAGAGGGCTTTTGAAAACACTGTGGGAAAAGAGAAAATGCTGGCAACCAGCATTTTCTCCTTTTTTCCCCCACAATGTTTTCTTCCCTATCATAGACAGAAATCATCAATTTAGCAACATTTAATATGTTGTCTGCAAATGTTTTCAGTTTGGTCCAGTCCAGAATTCTGTCATTTGATAAGGTTAAATAAGCCTCTGTAATAATATTCCGACAGGTATATCCTGTTTTGGACCCAGTCGGGAAGCAGCACAGATTGAAGCCAGTAAAGACTTTGCTAAAGAGTTCATGGTGAGGCATGGCATTCCCACGGCACGGTATAAAAGTTTTACAGATGTGAAGGAAGCAACAGATTTCATTAAAAGGTTGGTGAAAGTTATTTTTAGTAACATTTTGCCAAGACCAGTAATTGAGTAGGTAAAGACAGGGCTTGAAACCCAGCAGTGGCTGGTTTGATTACCGCCTTGGCAAAATTGTTCAGATGCTTTATGATTGTCATTGCAACAGGATTCACTCCTCTCTTGCTACTCAACATTATTTTTACAATGTCTATGTTGGAAAGCAACCCGTGGCCTGGAAAGAATGTAGTGCCAAGCACTTGTAAAAGGAACTCCAATGAAGCATAGATAGGTGCACTGGCTACTGCAGGATAACTGAAATAACATTGATATTTAAACCTAAACAACTCCTAGGAAAGACAAATCTCACTGTTTGAGCCACATTTGTCCTATACAAATGCTTTCAATTTTCACAAGTCAAAAATTCTGTTTTATGTTAACTCTTTACCACACAATCTCGACTTTTAACGACCCTGAAAAAGAAAGCTTTTGAAAACGTTGTGGGAAAAGGTGAAAATGCTGGTAACCAGCATTTTCTCCTTTTCCCACAATGTTTTCTACTCTTCCCAAAACAAATTTTACTTTTTGGGTTACATTAATTTTGTCGTCTGCAGATGCTTTCTATTTGGACTAGTCTAAAATTTTGTCATTTGGTAAAGGGTTAACTAGTAACCGTTAAACCTTTACAACACAATTCCAAGATTTAACGACCCTGACGAAGAAGGCCTCTGAAAACATTGTGGGAAAAAGAGAAAATGCTGGTAACCAGCATTTTCTCCTTTGCCCACAATGTTTTCTACTCTTTAACAGACAAATTCCATTATCTAGGGCAATTATATTTGTCACCTGCAAATGCTTTCAATCTGCACATGTCTAAAATTTTCGTTGTGTGGTAAAGACTTACGTCAGGTGCTTGCTTTATTCTGTACCAAGCGACAGATTTTTAAATTGGTCCAAATTGAAGGCATTGGCAGACGACAAAAGTAAATGTTGTATTAATTAGGAAATATTTCTCTGTAAAGGTAGAAAACATTGTGGGGAAAGGAGAAAATGCTGTTTACCAGCATTTTCTCCTTTTTCCTACAAAGTTTTTAAAAGTCCCTTTCCTCTGGGTCGTCATAACTCGGGATTGTGTGGTGAAGGGTTAATACAGGTACATTCCCATATGTTTGCCTTCTGTGGTAACTCTATAATATGACTGCTTGATACAGGTTGCTTGCATTATAGAGGTGGTCTTTAAGACAGGTTTAATATCTTGTATTTCAGTGCTGATTATCCCGCCTTTGTAATCAAGGCCAGTGGACTGGCGGCGGGGAAAGGTGTTGTAATTGCCAACAATACAAAAGAGGCTTGCACTGCCGTCAAGGAAATGCTGCAAGTGGGTATAACTCTTCACCAAACAACCTCAAACTTTAACTGTCCTTGAGAAGAGGACCTCTGAAAACAATGAAGAAAAAGGAGAAAATGCTGGTGACCAGCATTTTCTCCTTTTCCCACAATGTTGCTGTTGTGAAGAAAAACTCATGAAGTGTAAATGACAAACTTGATAAGAAATTTGTCTTAATATTTAAAAAAAAAAAAAAAAAAAATTCTTATTATTTCATCTTATTATTTCATCTGATAATCTATGCTTTCCTGGAGTTGTAAAAAGTTGTAAATGACAAACTTGATAAGAAATTTGTCTGAATATTTAAAAAAAAAAATCTCTTATTATTTCATCTGATAATCTATGCTTTCCTAGAGTTTCCTTCACCCCATCTTCTCAAGCCGAGGATACTAAGGTAGTACCCTTGGCCGCTGGCCTCTTTAAAAATCGTAACTCCTGCTGCGCCATTTCATTGGATGCGATCAAAACCCGTCGCGTCCAATCAAACTATCCGTAACAAGAAATCTTCTGCGAAACAGAAAACAATAATGGCGGTGCCCATCAAAAACGAAAGTTGTCGTGTTTGTGACGAAAATTTGCCAAAAAAGAGTAGACGATCAATATTTAATGAGTTTTTTATAGTTCATGATCAATTATGTGAAATATAAGGACGGGTTCCACAGCCAAATGATTGCGAATCATCGTATGTCTGATTAATTTCAGAAAATTGTGATGAATCCGAAAGCGCAGCCATATTTGATGCATAGCCTAACCAATTTTATTACGAGCATTTTGATTGGTCAGAAATAACATCAGCAAAGGTTACGCAACTCGTAATATTCGATAGGTGGCGCAGCGGGAGTTTCGATTTTAAAAGAGGCGAGCGGCCAAGGGTACATAACGAACAAAGTGGAGTTAGTATCCTTGGCTTGCGAAGATGCCTTCACCCATACTTTGAACAGTATTCTTCCCAAATGACTGGCTACTTTCCCATGATACCATCATCAAAACAATAATCAACAGTGAGTGAGGAATGAATCCTGTTGCAATGACTTTCATCAATACTTGAAAAGAAATTGGCTGCACTGAGGATCTGCACCAGCAGCCTCCTTTTCGCAAGTCCTGTACTCTACCAACTGCCCTACTTGGCTTGTGCTTTATTTTGGTAAGCAGCCAGTAGCGTGCAAAGACAGTAGTACTTGGTACTGATCAATGAAATTCCAGATGAAATGTCTGCTTAGATAAAAGGCAATATACTTCACCTTTTCTAGAAGGTACCTTTAAAGGGTAATAAACATTGTGGGAAAAGAAGAAGATATTTTCAAAAGGCTTCTCTCAGAGGGTTGTTAAAAGTCGGGATTGTGTGGTAAAGGGTTAAGAAGACAATCCTTGTTATGCATACATGTATAAGCACATTTGAGCACATTTTGGATGCTTGCTCAGTACAGTAAACCTCACCTGATGACCACCCATAGAATGTGAGGAACTATTATTCCAAAATTTCTAACACCATTTTCAGTATAAATTTGAAATAACCCATAGATTTTAAAATCTGTGAAACAACGACTTTCGTTTCACAACTTCTTTAAAACCAGTTATTTTTCACATGCTTATTTTATAATGTTAGTTTTGTGTTCACAGGACAAGAAATTTGGAGAAGCAGGAAGTACAGTGATTGTCGAGGAGCTGTTACAGGGAGAGGAAGTCTCTGTAAGTGTTTGATCTTCTGGTTGTTCACTATCCAATGATGTGACTTTTCAAACATGTATTGTTAAGCCTTTACCAGACAACAGAATATTAGACTGTAGAAATTGAAAACAGTTGTAGAATGGCATATTACACATGACTAAAATGGTGCTATTCATCTTAAAAAGGGCAGAAAACATTGTGGAAAAAGGAGAAAATGCTGGAAACCAGCATTTTCTTCCTTTTTCCATAATGTTTTCAAAATCCTTCTATATGAAGGTCATTAAAACTCTGCATTGTTTAGTAAAGGGTTAATGCTTTAATAAACAATCCCATGTTTTTATGATCCAGAGGAATAAAGCTTTTGAAAATGGTCAAAATGATGGGTCGAAAACTTTGTTGGGAAAAAAGAAAATGCTGCTCACCAGCATTTTCTTTGCTTTTTTTCCACAATTATTTCTTCTCTATCATGTTTCTACTCTATCATGATTACTCTATCATAGATAAGTCCTATCATTTTGAGGGGCATTTGATTTGTCATCTGAAAATACTTTCAATATGGATGAGTCTGAAATTTTGTGGTTTGGAACAGAATAAACAGGGATCCAGGCTAGATGGGGGTTATGGAATTCTGAACCCTTAACCACACAATCCCGAGTTTTAAGGACTCTGAGAAAGGAAGGCATTTGAATAGATTGTAAGAAAAGTACAAAATGCTGGTTTTCAGCATTTTCTCAATGTATTTTGCTCTTTTAGAAAAAATACTATGATTTGAGCCACATTTAAATTATTGTCTGCAAATGGTTTTAATCTGGACAAGTCTAATTTTTTTCTGAGTGGTAAAGGGTTAAAACATTATGTCTTTACGCAAACCTATGCTGTGGTTACTCAATGGAATTTAATCAATTAGACAATTCTAAGGAATACCAACAATATAGATTTTGATAAAGAAGTTATCTCTTTCAAGCAAAGTAAGACCTTCTTATCAGTGCCTCTATGATAACATGATGTTTAAGGTTGTTCACTAGCTGTTAGGCTGTTCACACTAGACTGTAACTTGATAAAGAGACATTGACCCTAACAAAGTTCATTTGTGCAATTTTTTTTTGTCCCTTTCTTTCTTAACCCTTTACAAAATGACAAAATTTTAGACTTGTCCAAATTGAAAGCATTTGCAGATGGCAATAAATGTGACTCAAAAATTGAAATTTGGTCTGGAAAGGGCAGAAAACATTGTGGAAACGGAGAAAATGCTGGTACCTAACATTTTGTCCTTTTCCCCACAACGTTTTCTGAGTCTTTCTTTCTTGGGGTTGTTAAAAGTTGGGATCGTGTGGTAAAGGGTTAACTCTTTACCCTTTATGTACCAAGTTTTCACATACTGTCTGCTGCCAGGTCATGAAAGATCTGTTTATGTGGTAATGGCTTAACTTGTGATTTACATATGAAAGACAAAATTTGAGCCTAATCACGATCTTCTGTCAAATTTGATGACAATACATGCACTTAAGGTCTGAAAATAAAATCACATATTGAAGAACTATGTCTTCCAGGTGCTTGCTTTTACAGACGGTGTCACAGTCTCTGTAATGCCCCCAGCTCAAGATCATAAGCGTCTCTTGGACAGGGATGAGGGACCAAATACAGGGGGAATGGGAGCAGTCTGTCCATACCCCAAGGTAAATTCTTCAATGATATTTCCAATCTTTGAATATTTCAAGAAAACCAACAGACCCTTCATCTTAGCTTGTCTTCACAACCAAATATTTAAACAGTCCATATCAATTTAACTCATTTTGACAGTTTAAGGAAAAGAAGCCATTGCTTTTGACAAGGGGTTGTTCCTTTTCCTTCTGTGTTTTCAAAGACAGTTGTCTTATCTGCAAATATGTGCCCTTACTTTACAAGCTTTTCCCACATTTTTTTTTTTGAAAACTGTCAACTATAGTGGCATAAAAAGTTGTATTTGTACAAATTAGTTGAAAAAATATGAACCATGCTCCAGCAGAAGGGGGTTTAATGCATCTCTGTGATGCATTATACCATGCAAGTCATCACTAAGTTATGGATCCAAAAAATCCATTTTGTTTAACATCTAACTGAATCATGAGGTAGAATGGTCCTTTGAACAATAGCTAAAAGTTCCGGCCAATGTCAGCCTTTGCTGATTGCGCAGGCTATTATGGGTTGATACTTTTTGCAGATTCGTCAAGCCCCTTTTTCACAGAATATGGCTCATATGAGTTTTTATTTGCTTAAAAAATTGTTTGATCGGAAAAATTTCCATTTAGTCTTTTTGTGTCATTTCTGTGTAGGTTGGACTCACAGATATGAAGAATATCCAAGCGGACATAATGCAGAAGACTGTTGATGCTCTACGTGATGAAGGAATCACGTATAAAGGTTTTTTATCCATTCTGATTTCTCCGTCTGATTATGTTATCTATGATAAGTAAGATCTCAGACATTACCTTAACTCTTTACCACACAATCCCGAGTTTTCACGACCCTGAGGAAGAAGCCTTTTGAAAACATTGTGGGAAAAGGAGAAAATGCTGGTAACCAGCATTTTCTCCTTTTCCCACAATGTTTTCTACCCTACCCAAAACAAATTTCAATTTTTGAGTCACATTTATTTTGTCGTCTGCAAATGCTCTCAATTTGGACCAGTCTAAAATGTTGTCATTTGGTAAAGAGTTAAGCAGAAGTTTCTTTTCTGTCATGAACAAGACTACTTTTGAAAACTTTATGGCAAAAAGAGAAATAGCATGCAGTTTCTCTTTTGTTCTTTTAAATTTATTCTTTACCAAACGATAAAATTTTTGACTTATCAAAATTGAAAGCATTTGCAGACAACAAACTAAATGTAGCTGAAATCATAAAAATTGTCTCTGAAAGTATGAAAAACCTTGAGGGAAAAGGCTGGTTACCAGCATTTTCTCCTTTTACCACAAGGTTTTCAAAAGGCTATTTCCTCAGGGTCATTAAAACTCGGGATTCTGTGGTAAACAGTTAACCCTTTACCACACAATCCTGACTTTTAACGACCCCAAGAAAGAAGCCTTTTGAAAACACTGTAGGAAAAGGAGAAAATGCCAGTAAGCAGCATTTTCTCCTTTTCCCACAGTGTTTTCTACCCTTCCCAAAACAAACTTTTATTTTTCAGTCACATTTATTTTGTCATCTGCAATTGCTTTCAATTTGGACCAGTCTAAAATGTCGTTTGGTAAAGAGTTAAACCTCAAATCATGTTGACTACCTGTATTTTACATGAATGTTTCAAAGCTATTTGCTTCCAATTTGATTGGGAAGGTAATAAGTTTATCTCAAAATTCATCTCAAAGAACATGACAGATTTGATTAACCTTTACCACGCAGTCCCAGGTTTTAATGACCCTGAGGAAGAAGGCTTTTAAAACATTGTGGGAAAAGGAGAAAATGGTGGTAACAAACATTTTCTTCTTTTCTACCACAATGGTTCTACCCTATCTACAGAAGTACAGTTCATCTCTGTCCATTTTGAAATAGTCATTTATAGTCACTTCTATTTTAATCTTTGAAGAGCAAGCAATTTGCTATCTGGGAAAGGGTTAAACAAAAAAGAACTCGTGCAGGGAAGCAATATCTGATAAAAATCAAATACATGCCCCTTTGAATAGAAGAAACTAGTAGCCAGCATTTTCTCCTTTTTTCTCCCACAATGTTTTCAAAAAGCTTTTTTTTTTTTAATTGTTAAAAACTGGGGATCATTTAGTATAGAGTTAACTCGCAACTTTACACCTTTTTGCTGTATGTAACCATCCAGCTTCTTTATGTTTGCAGAGAAGAGTTTATTTTGTAGCATTAACCCTTACCCTGTTATATAAGTGAAATGAAACTTTCAAACCAGTCGAAAAAACCCAAATAATGCTATTTCAAACTTGCTTTTAGGTAAAAATATCTCCTTATCGAACAGTGTACATCCAAGATCAGACTGCACATTCTGTGCAGTCTGATCTTGATCTGCACTGTCTGCAAAAGGTCAGTGACTCGTGCTTAGCAACTAAAGGGTTAATCGGTGTATAATGAAAATGTGTAATTCACAGCAAAAAATCTAAAAAGGTCCCATTGAAAAAATTCAGGCTTTTCATTGAAGGATTAAAAAAGTTGATTGATCATTCTTTCTTATACAACAGGAGTGTTGTATGCTGGGCTGATGATGACTGTAGACGGCCCTAAAGTTCTAGAGTTTAACTGCCGATTTGGGGACCCAGAAACACAGGTCATCTTTCTTTTTTTTTTAGAATGATACTTTTCATTTCCCTTTGTGCCAAAAAAATCCAACCTCTCTGAAGCAAATGGTTTCATTGGGGACCCAGAAACACATGGCATTTATTTTATAATTGTGCCAAGCTGTGGCAAAAGGGGGTTTATGCATCTCATTGATTCATGATATCAAGCGCGTCATCACATAATTATGGATCCGTAAAATCATTTTGTCTAACAATCAACTGAATTAAGAGGCAGACTTTGACATGGTCTCTTGACATGCAGAAAATTGACTAATAGTAAAAGGTTTCCACCCAGGTCAGCCTGCAGGTACTGTGATACTTTTTGCAGGTTCATTTAACCCCTTTTTCCACAGAGCATGGCTCAATTATAATTTTCACTAATTTTTTTTCCAAAAAAGTCCAACTCGTCTGAAGCAAACCGTCATGTGATAAGAGACGCTTGTGTAAGACAGATTAATGTTTCAACAATGTTTAAAGTTTGTTTTAAAGCTGTCTTGTTTAACGACAAATTGAAAGTGGCTTAAAATATGTGAATTTGCCTTCAGTATGATAGAAAACATTGTTACAAAATGCTAGCTACTGAAAGGTTCTTTCTTAAGATCTTTAAAATTGGGATTGTGTGGTAAAGGGTTTAGTTTCTTGCACCTTGAACGGTTTTAATGATCCGCAAATTTTATCTTTATGATATTTTTTACCTTGCAGTCTATTTTGCCACTGATGAAGTCTGACCTCTATGTTACATGTAAAGCCTGTATAGAAGGAACATTGAAAGACAACTTACCGGAGTTTGAGTTGACCAAGAAAGTACTGGGAGTGGTCCTGGTCAGTAAGGGCTACCCTGGCTCCTACAAGAAAGGCTTTCAGATTTCTGGTAAGATCTGTTGATTTCTAGTTTGACTGTTTTAGAAGAAAGCGTCAAGGTATTGTCATTGCCATGACATCTGCGTCTGTGTTTTCAAGCAAAACTGACATTTTTCAGATATCACCTGTCATAATGAAAGATATTTACCACAAACTTTATCTATTAGTTCTCTACCAAAAGGGAAACTCATGTCAAGAATAGGTAACTCTCAACATATCTTTGACACAAATATGCCCCCTTTTTTACTTTGAAAATTTAATGGAAAAAAAAAATAAAAAGGTAGCCATGTGTTGTACCTACATTCGGTGCATCTGTTTTTAGTCATTGTTGTCATTAAAATATTTTTCAAGACAGTGGTCTGTATCAATGGGTGTATTGTTAATGTCACACACTTCCTGAAATATTGCTGAAAATTATGTTGTTGTCCCTTCAAGAAAAGGACATGCACATGTATCATATATTTGGTAAAACATGCCATAACACTGTTTGCCACAGTATTACGTAGCAGTCAGTGGCATGTATATTCTGTTTTGTATAGGACTGGTTAACAAACTCCCAAGAAGTTATTTGATAGGTGCATTAACTGCCTTTACATAACTGCAGTACCATTAAAAATGGAGTCATATAGACTAACAGACAAATTAATACATGTATTCATATTTCACATAGAATCTAGTTGTTGATCTCATTGTCAGGGATTGACGAGGCAGAGAATCTTGGTTTAACAGTGTTCCATGCTGGGACAGTTGAGAGAGATGATGCCACAGTAACAAGTGGTGGGCGTGTACTGGCTGTCATGGCGATGGAGTCCAGCTTTGAGACAGCTGCTAGTATTGCACAAAAAGGAGCAGCCATGATAAAATTTGATGGAGTTTTCTACAGAAAAGATATTGGATTTAGAGTTGTTAGTAGGTCAGTTGTGAAAACTTTTGTTGTCAAAACTGAAGTCATACCAGTGCTTTTTGAATCCTTTTTGACATGTGTATAAAAATAAGCCTTTTTGGTCATTACATTCTGTAAATGACCATTAAACAGCTAAATAAACGAAAAGGTAATTGTCAGTCAGTAGTTAGGATCATGAAATAGCAATTCTAAGACTGCTTTAGCCACAATATCTCACAAAATAGCTGACAGAGTAGATTAAAGATCAGACTGCATGTTGTATGCAGTCTGATTTTGATCTACACTGTCTGCAAAAGTATACTAATTTAGTTCTAGCACTCTAATGGGTCAAGATCTCTCTTGACTAATGATGGAGGGGAAGAGACATACAAGATCTATAACAAATACCAGAGAAAAAAGCACAAAGAGCATACATCAGCTTATCAACTCCAACACCTTATAGCTCTGTTTTGGCAGTTGGGTGGCCAAGAAGTTTGTCATCTTATGATAACATATTGTTTAAAGTGCTGTAAACCATTTGTGAATGGACAGTATGCTTACTTTAGTAGTGATTTTAAAATTGATTGAACTTCTACTATACACTTCTGCCTGTAAATAAAAAGGTGCACTGTACGTTTTATTTTGAGTTAGGAAACTCTCGAATTAAGGCACTTTTATTACAATACATTACAGATCTTTACACACTCCACCTTTGAGCTACAAAGATGCTGGAGTGGACATAGCAGCTGGCAACAATTTGGTAAAAGCAATCAAGCCTTTGGCAGCTTCCTCAAACAGGTAAAAACTATCATTATATCATTATACTTTATTGATGTAAACCCATTACCAAACAGGCCCAAGTTTTAACAACCCTTCAGGAAAAAGACGCTTGAAAACATCATGGGAAATGGAGAATATGCTGGTAGTCAGCATTTTCTCCTTTTTCCATGATGTTTTCTTCTCCTCCTGAAACAAGTTCAATCATTTGAGCCATGTTTAATTAGCTGTTTGTAAAAAGATTCATTTGGCTAAAATTTTATCATTTGGTAAAGAGTTAAACACCTATTTGATTCCAGAATTGTAGAAGTTTGATGAAGGTTTTCTGTAATCTTATCTTAAGTTGCACTGATGCCAAAGTAAAGTTGTGCATGGAATCATAATTCATAGTTAAGTATCATCTTTGTAAATGTGTATTGGAAAATATAACATAAGAGATTAATTTCTTGAAGTTGTCCTCATACCATTTCCTGTATGTGATCGTTGAAAAAAAAGTTGATTGTTAAAAAAATTGTTTGAATCACTGAATAGCTTGAATTTTATTTCCATGTTTGAACAAAATTAAATTACATGACAACATTCAGTAATTTTTATGTTTGATAGCCGTATGGACACAGTTTGTGTTAGCAAGAACTTGTTGACTATACAGACCAGCAGGTAACAGCTGATATGCTAAGAAAACTTTTGTTTACCTGTTAGCATTTTTCCTAGATATTACATAGATGAGTCATGCTCTGTGAAAAGGGGGCTTAATGCACCTGCGAATGCTATCGACCCAGGTTAGTCTGCGCAGTCCGCACAGGCTGACCTGGGCCGAGACTTTTTGCTATTGGTCAATTTTCTGCATGTCAAAGGACCATTCTACCTCCAGAACCAGTCGATTATTAGACAAAATGGATTTTATGGATCCATAGTTACGTGATGATGTACTCGGTACAATGTATCACAGAGATGCAATAAGCCCCCTTCTGCCAGAGCATGGCATAAATTTAAAAGACTGAAAACTTTTTATTTTAAATTTATGATGCTGTTCAAGTTCTTGTCTTTGTTAACCCTTTACCACACAAGCCCGAGTTTTAAGGACCCTCAGGAAATGATCTTTTGAAAACATTGTGGGAAAAGAAGAAAATGCTGGAAACCAGCATTTTCTCTTTTTCCCACAATTTTTTCTACTCTTCCCAAAACAAATTTCAATTTTTGAGGCACATTTATTTTGTCGTCTACAAAAGCTTTCAATTTGGACTGGTCCAGAATTTTGTCGTTTGATAAAGAGTTAAAGATTGGAATAAATGATCCCTGAAACCAATAATGATGATTATTGCAATGAATATTACAGATCAGGATGTATGGCCTCACTGGGATCATTTGGTGCTCTGTTTGACCTGAAGGCTGCAGGCTTTAATGATCCTATACTGGTATCTGGTACAGACGGAGTTGGTACAAAACTAAAGGTAATGTCAGTGATAGTTGGATCAGAGAGAGATTGGTGGATGAATGGAGAGTATGTTTGGATGGATTGATAGATGGACAGACATATGGATGGTCAGATAAGTAATTACATGGAATTGCATGGATGGTCAGTTGGATGGGTGGATGGATTGATGGTGGGTGGGTGGGTGGATAAATAGGCTTGTAGGTGGGTGGTTGGATGCATCAGCAGTGGGTAGTTTGATACTTTGATAGTAGTTGATGAACTAGTGGACGGATGGACTGGTTGTGGATGTTTGGTTTGATGTATTACAGTGACTGTTTTATAAATGCCAAGTGTACTTTAGCTCTGGTTTGCTGATGGCTAGTCTGAAAATTTAGAATTAGTACAATCCAGTAGGTGAACTCATTCCTTAATAAATAAATGAATCCTATTTCAGATTGCACAGGCAGTGGGCAAACATAAAACGATTGGTATAGACCTGGTAGCTATGTGTGTCAATGATATCCTGGCACATGGGGCAGAGGCTCTCTATTTCCTGGATTACTTTGCAACAGGAAAACTGAATGTTACAGTTGCCAAGGAGGTTATTGAAGGCATCACTGAGGGGTGTAGGATTGCTGGATGTGCTCTTGTGGGTGAGCATTGTTTACTGCTTATTTTTTTAAAGTGTTGGGATCCAGCTTGACTCAGGCGCTCAAGAGTTTTTTGTCGGAATGTCCTTGGGCAAGGCACTTCAGAGCATTAGCATGGCACCAGTGAAATCCATGTCATACATGACTCTGTGAGTTTTTGCTCTAATGTGACAGAAATGATGTTGAAAATGGTTTGAAATACTATTTAATCAATCATTTAACTCTTTACCAAACGACAAAATTTTAGACTGGTCCAAACTGAAAGCATTTGCAGACGACAAACCAAAAGTGGCCCGTATGACAAAATTTGTTCTTGATAGGGTAGACAACATTGTGGGAAAAGGAGAAAATGCTGGTTACCAGCATTTTCTCCTTTTCCCACAATGTTTTCAAAAGGCTTCTTCCTCAGGGTCTTTTAAAGTCGGGATTGTGTGATAAAGAGTTAAAAGTGTTTTTTTACACCTTAGATCCTAAAGACAAGTTTTTTTTTTTGTCTGGTAGTAGACCACTCTTTACTTGTAGCAAGCAGTTTCTCCTTTTGTCACAGTGTCTTCATAAGTACTCATGTTGATAATCCATGTTAGGAGATATTACGCAAAAAAAATGTACTTACCTCTTGATTGGGTTTTTCCACATTCAACAAATAGAGCCGAGATGAAGAGACAGTCAAAAAAATACTGTGACATGAATCATTAATTTGTATAAATTTTTCAAGATATGTATACATGTTTTGAAAAGTTGTATTTTACATATTTTACAGAATGTGCGTACATGTAGAATGATGATCAGTGGAATTTTTTACTTTCTAAAAAGTGACTGATTTCACCTCTCGAAACAAGTTTTGCATATCTGTCAAATTTCATAATGAGTAGAATCCTTGTACAGGTGCCTTGCATACCATAAAATCACTTACCCTTAACTCTTTACCACACGACAAAATTTTAGACCAGTCCAATTTGAACGCTTTTGCAGAGGACAAAATAAATATGAATCAAAAATTGAAATTTGTTCTTGGAAGAGTAGAAAACATTGTGGGAAAAGGAGAAAATGCTGGTTACCAGCATTTTCTCTGTTTCCCACATTGTTTTCAAAGGGCTTCTTTTTCAGGGGTGTTAAAAGTCGGGGTTGTGTAGTAAAGGGTTAAGGGGCCTTTCATGACTAAAGTTGCCTTTGCAGCCAGTGTAGATCAAGATCAGACTGCACAAAACCTGCAGTCTGATCTCTAATCTGCTCTGTACACTTTGCTTAGACATACTGGACAAAAGCAACCTTGAAATAGCTGTTATTTGGGCCTTATTCCTAGACTCAAAATGCTCATGCGGTTATTTAGCAGTCTAAGGAGTAAAATATACCTTGGAAAACACCATTAACTCTTTACCAAACGACAAAATTTTAGACTGGTCCAAACTGAAAGTATTTGCAGACGACAAATGTGACTGAAAAATTGAAATTTGTTTTTGGAAGGGTAGAAAACAGTGTGGGAAAAGGAGAAAATGCTGGTTACCAGCATTTTCTCCTTTTCCCACCATGTTTTCAAAAGCCTTCTTCCTCAGGGTCCTTAAAAGTCGGGATTGTGTGGTAAAAGAGTTAAACCAGTTATACTTTCAGGTGGTGAAACTGCGGAGATGCCAGGCATGTATCAGTATGGAGATTATGATGTGGCGGGATTTGCAGTCGGAGCTGTGGAGAGGAACAAGACGTTACCCAGAATTCATAGCATCAATGTTGGAGATGCCGTCATTGGGTTGGCTTCAAGTGGTCTCCATAGTAATGGTTTTAGTCTGGTCAGGAAATTAGTGGAGAAACTGGAATTGAGATATGATAAGCCTTCCCCATTTAAGACTGGAAAAACCTTGGGTATGAAGTTGTTTGAGTTTACATCTTGTATTTCTTTTACTTTTACGTTTAGTACGTAATTAATCCTTTACCACACAGTCCTGAGTTTTAACCACCGGAAGAGAGAAGGCCTTTGAAAATATAATGGGACATGGAGAAAATGCAGCATTTCAGTTTTCTCCGTTTCCCACAATTTTCTCCGACCTTTCAGAGACAAATTTCATCAGTTAAGCCAGATTCAATTTGTTGTCTGCAACAGCTTTGAATTTGTATGAGTTTTAAAATTTTATCGTTTTATAAAAAGGTAAATATTTGAAGTGCAGATTATATCATTATGTAGTCATGCTAGCCAATTTTTATCACATAGATTATTAGCTTTTTAGCCCTTGACATAATTTTAGGTTAGTAGATAATGACAGTATTTGCAGATGGCAAAGTGTACAAGACTCAAATGATGAAGTTGCCTTTGAAAGAGTAGAAAACATAGTGGTAAAGGAGAAAATGTTGTTTACCTGCATTTTCTTGTTTTCCCACAATGCTTTCAAAGGACTTTTTCCTCATGGTCTTCAAAACACAGGATTGTTTGGTAAAGGGTCAGACAGGCATACAACTTAATTCAATCACTGTCGACAAATGCATCCTTGGGAATATAATCAGTGTGCTGTGCCACGATGTTGTTATTTCCAGAGGGTTCACTCTTTACCAAACAGACAAAATTTTAGACTAGTCCAAACTGAAAGCATTTGCAGACAACAAACTTAGTGTGACTCAACAATTAAAACTTGTTTTGAGAAGGGTAGAAAACTTTGTGGGAAAAGGAGAAAATGCTGGTTACCAGCATTTTCTCCTTTTCCCCCACAATGTTTTCAAAAGCTTTCTTTCTCAGGGTTGTTAAAAATTGGGATTGTGTGGTGAAGAGTTAAACATGCTCATCATAAGATTTTACCTCAGAAATCTGAATTTAGAGGCTAATGCACTACCAATAACCTACTGTCTCTGTTTGGAACCTTAGGGAGAAATAATTGCTCTACCATCTCAATTTATTGACAGGTGAAGATTTGCTGGTCCCCACAAAGATCTATGTGAATGCTGTTTTACCGTTAATGAGAAATGGGGATGTTAAAGCCTTTGCCCATATTACTGGGGGTGGGTTGGTGGAGAATATACCTCGTATTTTGCCTGATGGGTTTCGGGTAAAACTGGATGCAGAAAAGTGGAATATGTCTTCTGTGTTTGGTTGGCTGTCTGAAAAGGTGAGATTGTAAAGTCTCAGTCTTTGTTCTTTCAATATTTGCTTACTATCTTAGGCTCTTGTCTCAGTGATCTAAGATTAGTGTTCTATTTGTAGTCTAATGCCAGTTGATGGTACTGGCTGTAAAGCCTTGTTGGGCTCAAGCTTAGTATAGATGATACCAGTAAACATGTAAGTAAGGTATCACTTTTATATAACTGAAATACTGTTGAAATTTGTATAAACAGCACAGCACTTAAACAGGATGTTTAAGGAATATAATCTTTAACCCTTTACCACACAATCCCGTGTTTTAATGACCCTGAAGAGCAAAGCTTTTGAAAACATTGTGGGAAAAGGAGAAAGTGCTGTTGACAAGCATTTTCTTTTTTCTGGCAATGTTTTCTACCATTTCATAGACAGAAATTATCTGTTTAGCTTGACTGAATTTGTCGTCTGCAGATTCCTACAATATGGACAAGTATAAGATTTTGTCATTCAGCTCATCCAAAATGAAGGCATTTGCAGACAAATTTTACTGGCTAGAATAATTGAATTTTTCCTTGGAAGGGTAGAAAACATTGTGGGGAAAGGGAGAAAAGGCTGGTTACCAGCATTATCTCAGTTTCCCACACTGTTTTCAAAGCTTTCCACCCCTGGGTCAAATAAAACACAAGATTGTTTAGTTAAGTTTTAACTGCCATGTATGTTTTTTCACCATTCAAGGGTAACATAGCAGTGGAAGAGATGTCCAAGACATTTAACTGTGGTATAGGGGCTGTGTTGATTGTGGACAAATCACTGGCAGAGCAGATTGTGAAACAGCTGAACAGTGCAGGGGCAGAAGCTGGTATTATTGGCAAAGTTGAGAAACAAACAAGTATGGAACATTTCTATCACATTTCGATTGTGCAAAAATTGGACATGCAACTAGACATTTTGTTTTTTTCAAGAAGTGGGGGGGAATGAACAAAAAATTAGTACTTATATCCATTTGTGGAAATGGCTTTTAGATATTAATTAATAAAAAACAATGTCTAAAAGGCCAATAAGTATTGCCAGTAAATCATATTTAAAAAAAAAAGCGGGATATCAGATATATTTTGTTAATTTCTATAAATTTTTGTACATAAATCCATGTTTGGTGCATCCAGTTTTCATATAGTGCAGTGGCTAGCTTGGTGAAGGCCCTCTTCCATGGTATCAGAACTTTGGGGTACAGTACCTGTATGTGATTCTCTTTACCACACAAACCCGAGTTTTAATGACCCTTGGAAAGGGGCCTTTTGAAAACATTGTGGGAAAAGAAGAAAATGCTGGGAACCAGCATTTTCTTCTTTTCCCACAATGTTTTTCTACCCTTTGAAAGACAATATTTATTTTTTGAGTATCATTTAATATGTCATCTGCAAATGCTTTCAATCTGGACCAGGAAAATATTTTGTTGTTTGGTAGAGAGTTAGATAATGAGTTGTATATATACCCCTCGTAATGGTAGAAAATATTGGTGGAAATTTAGGAGATAGGGCAGGTTACCAGCATTTTTACCTTTTCCCAAAATGTTGTGAAAAGCCCCTTTTTCTGATTTTTTTTTTTTTTTTTTTTTGAACACCTGATTCTTTGGTAAAGTGTCAACCCTTTACCATACAATCCCTAGTTTTAACGACCCTGTGGGAAAAGGCTTTTGAAAATATTGTGGGAAAAGGAGAAATGCTGGAAACCACAATGCTTTCTACTCTATCAAAGAGAATTATGTCATTTAAGCCACCTTTATTGTGTCATCTGCAAATGTTTTGAATTCTGACTGGCCTAGAATTTTGTTGTTTCGTAAAGAGTTAAATGATCACTTTTTTATGTAATTGTTATTTCTTTATTTACACTTTGTTTTACCAGCTTTACAGAGAGTGGTAGTTGACAATTTACAGTCTGCTCTGATCAACTGCTGGAGACATGTACCTGGTGTTAGTCGCAGGAAACGTGTTGGAGTTCTTATATCCGGAACAGGTAGGGTTTAATACTAAAAGGGTCCTGCTCTGTGAAAAGGGGTTTAATGCATCTGCAAAATGTATTGACCAAGGTCAGCCTGTGTAATCCCCACAGGCTGATCTGGTTCGAAACTTTTTGCTATTTGTAAATTTTCTGCAGTTCCAAGGACCATTCTACATGGTGATTCAGTTGGTTGTTAAAGAAAATAGATTTTTATTATGGGTCCATAATTATATAATGTATAATGAAGATGTGTTCAACCCCTGTTTGCCAGAGCATGGCTCAAATATTTGACAAGGTGTATCAGCAATATATCCGAAAGGCTGTTGAAATTAGATGCTTGCAAGTAAAGGGAAAGTGTGTTTATTACCACTTTTCCATCCTCAGTAACTAAATATGCCTACTATAAAGTATACTAGTGGAAAAAATTCTGTGCATTTCAAAATATTCTACTGAACAGAAATATGTCCATAAGCTGCACCTAGATCAATGCACTACACAATTCTGTGGAGAGGCTACCAAAACACAGGTGCCTTCAGTATTTCACATAACCTATGCTGTGTCACAAGTTCAAGACATCAACATTCGCAAAAAACAACCTAAGAACTCCTTTTAGCCAGCTGCTTTCACTGCTCTCAGCACTACTGGTCAACAATTAATCAGTTGACAAACTGTAGGGGATCTACTGCAAGAGCATGGCATACACCCTAAACATCCTGCCATATGTCGTGTATGTTCTGTATGACATTCTCACCATCATGCAACTCATTTGGCATTAAATTTAGGTTGGAGGCAAGACTGGGATGTCATGTTTTCTGATGAGTCTTATTTCCACTTGGACAGTAGTGATGGCAAAGTCATGGTCTTTTTGGCAATGAGAGTCTGATGGCTTGGCAAGGAATAATGAAAGTCTTTGCAGATGCCAAAATTGTGGAATTTGTCCTTAACCCTTTACCCGACAGCCGCAAGTTTTAACAACTCTAAGAAAGAAGCTTTTTGAAAACATTGTGGGAAAAAGAGAAAATGCTGGTAACCAGCATTTTCTCCTTTTCCCACAATGTTTTCTTCCTACTGAAGTACAAATGCTATCTTTTGAAAAACATTTGAATTGCAGTCAGTAAATTCTCTCAATATGGACAAGACTAAAATTTTGCCCTGTGGTAAAGAGTTAGACGGTTAGAAAACCTTGCACCCACAGTGTCTTCAAAATGCCTTTTTTCAGTTGTAGAAACAGAAGATTGTTTGGTAAAGGGTTAAAGACAGGGGCTGTGTCACATAAAACAATGTATCTTCAATCTTTCTTGAATTTTTTAAATTTATTTTTAGGCACAAATCTTCAAGCTCTGATAGATTTCACCAGAGACCCAATGAACTTCAGTGCAGCGGATATTGTTCTGGTTATATCCAATAAACCTGATGTTGAAGGATTGAAACGGGCTGAAAGGGCTGGCATTGCATGCAAGGTGATCTTTACTTTAATTTGTCCCACTTTATTAGTCTGACTAGTTTCACTGTTTCACTGGAAAGGAGTACAGATTTATCCTCTGTCCATCTGTGGGTCTGTCAATCAACATCCTGTGAAAACTCAAAAACTTTTCAGGTCACCTTCAAGATACTTCACTTTGGAATTGATATCATGCTTATAACTTAAATACTTAAGGGCCACTCAAAATATGCTTGCTTCAGACAGGTGCTTTCTTATTACAGTATATTTCAGCATACATGATTTGTCTTCTTTGAGAACTCAATAGTTGCCTAACCCATTCCCACACAATCCCAAGTTTTGATGGCCCTGAGAAAGAAAGCTTTTGAAAACATTGTGGGAAAAGGAGAAAATGCTGGTAACCAGCATTTTCTCCATTTCCCACAATGTCTTTCACCCTTCCAAAAACGAATTTTAATATTTGAGTCACATTTATTTTGTCGTCTGCAGGTCCTTTCAATTTCAACAAGTCTAAAGTTTTGTCATTTGCTAAAGAGTTAACACAGGTTGTTTGCTGATTAGAGGTGGACATCAAGTCGGGTTTTACTGTGTATTCCTTCAGTTTAAGGCTGAACCCTTTACCAAAACAATCCTGTGCTTTAACAACCCTGAGGGAGAGGGCTTTTAAAAAAATCATGGGAAAAGGAGAAAAAAGCTGGTAACAAGCATTTTCTCCTTTTCTCACAAGGTTTTTTATCCTTCAACAGACTGAATTTATCATCTGAGCCACAATTAATTTGCCGTGTGCAAATGCTTTGAATTTGGACGAGTCTAGAATTTTGTCTTCTGGTAAAGGGTTAAGTCAAGACCATCATTATATGCAAAAACTTCATCAATTTATGATCTGTGTTTTATGAAACTGTGCATCATAAAGATCCTCCTATGCAAATTATATACACACTGCTAGCCCTCTACCACACAATCCCCAGTTTTAACTCTTACAGTGCTGAATTAATGAAATGCACCTTTTCAATCAGGAAAAATATACAAAAATATTGTTACTTCAATATAGTTTTGGCCAGAACATGTAATGAAGTAGCAGACAGTGTAGATCCAAGATCAGACTGCATGTTCTGTGCAGTCTGATCTTGATCTACACTGTATGCAATAACAACTTAAGTCGGTTCCAGCACTTTAAGGGTTAATGACCCTGATGGAGAAGAGTTAACCCTTTACCACACAATCCTGACTTTTAACGACCCTGAGAGAGGTAGCTTTTGAAAACATTATGGGAAAAGGAGAAAATGCTGGTAACCAGCATTTTCTCCTTTTCCCACAATGTTTTCTACCCTTTCCCAAAACAAATTTCAGTTTTCGAATCACATTTGATTCATCTTCTGCAAATGCTTCCAGTTTGGACTAGTCTAAAATTATATTGTTTGGTAAAGAGTTAATTGCCTTAATGACCCTGAGAGAGGTAGCTTTTGAAAACATTGTGATAACCAGCATTTTCTCCTTTTCCCACAATGTTTTCTACCCTTTCCAAAACAAATTTCATTTTCAGCATCACATTTGATTTGTCTTGTGCAAATGCTTTCAATTTGGACTAGTCTAAAATTTTATTGTTTGGTAAAGGGTTAATTGCCTTAACGACCCTGAGAGAGGTAGCGTTTGAAAACATTGTGGTAACCAGCATTTTCTCCTTTTTCCACAATGTTTTGTACCTATCCCAAAACAAATTTCAGTTTTTGAATCACATTTGGTTTGTCTTCTGTAAATGCTTTCAGTTTGGACTAGTCTAAAATTCTGTTGTTTGGTAAAGAGTTAATTGCCTTATTAACAGGTAATCAGTCACAAAAACTTTGCAAGTCGTGAGGAGTTTGATGAAGCCTTACATCACAGTCTGGAGGCAGCAGGAGTTGAAATTGTTTGTCTGGCTGGGTTCATGAGAATTCTAACAGGTAAACATTTCAGAGGATTCTTGTGAGGTCTCGGTATCCAATGAGAAGGTTTTGTAATCTGGCTGTCCCGAATTTAATCCTTATTTAAGTCACTGATTTTTCTCTAGGAGCTTCAGAGACCTGGCTAAGTACTGGTGAAACCTGAGGTATGTGTGAATAAGTAAGCCTTTGCTGTGATATCACTGAAAGAATTTTAGAAATGGCATAGAACACAATTCAATAAATAGACTAGATATTTCAGAAATTGGCATAGTGTGATTTGATATGAAACAAAAAACAATTTGATGTAAATTTGATCATGAAGAATGGCAACAATTTTGTTATCTGATTACAAGTAATGGCAAATTTGTAAACAGATTGAAAAGACTTTGCACAAGATTTACCTAGAAACGTGTCTTTGAAACCTAGCATACATGACTTGAGAACAGGAGGTCACTCATTCAAATCCCCCAGCTTGGGCAATTTTTTTCCAAGGATTGATGACAGTCATTGCGACAGGACTAATTCTTCTCTCACCACTGATCATTTATTCCACAATCGTTACGTGGCAGAGCAGCCAGTAGCTTGGAAAGAGTATAGTGCTAAGTACTAGTAACAGAAACTCAGGAAAGCATGAATAGGTGCACTGGCCACCATGACATAACTGAAATAATGTTAAATATAGCAATAAACGTCATACAATCAGTCAACAATCAAATACTACAGATAATGAACACACATTCAGGGTTCATTTATTGAAACTGTTTAACCCTTTACTAGACGACAAAATTTTAGCCATGTCGATATTGAAAGCATTTGCAGATGACAATATCAGTGTGGCTCAAATGGTGGAATTTTTCTTTGATAGGGTAGAAAACATTATGGGAAAAGGAGAAAATGCTGGTCACCAGCATTTTCTCCTTTTCCCATAAGGTTTTCAAAAGGCCTCTTTCCCAGAGTCATTAAAAGGCGGCATTGTGCTGTAAAGGATTAAAACATTGGTGTGACAACCTGCATGACGAAAAATGTCTGTACATATATATCATGTGATAAGTTAACCTTGGAAAACAAAACTTTGGACTTGGCAAAATTGAAAGTATCTGTAGATAACAAATTAGATGTGTCTCAGTTGGATTTGTCTGAATGCAAGAAAAGGAGAAAATTTCTCCTTTTCTCATCATGTTTGCAGAAACCCTCCTCGGGCTCGTGAAAACTAGGGATTGTTTGGTAAAGGGTTAATTGACAGGTACAACTCAGTATTATATTAAAGAAACTGGTCGTTTCAGAGACATGTGACTTACAAATTTTCAGGTGGGTTTGTAAAGAAATGGAATGGCAGAATGCTAAATGTTCATCCCTCACTTCTACCATCCTTTAAAGGCCATGATGCCCAGAGTCAAGCTCTGAAGGCCCGGGTACGAATCTCGGGCTGCAGTGTGCATTTTGTCGCGGTAAGTAAAGCAACTCTTGAGTTTTATTGTTTTAACTTTTGTATAATGAAGCATATACTGAGTGGGATTTACCCTTTACCAAACAATCCCATGTTTTAATGACTCCAGACTAAGAAGGCTTGTGCAAAAACATTGTGAGAAAATGCTGATAACCAGCATTTTTGTCTTGTCCCATAATGTTTTCTGTCCTTTTCATAGAAATATGTCATTTTCTATCCATACTTAATTTGTAATCTGTAGTTGCTTTCAACTTTTGAAAGTAGTAAATTTTACCATCTGGTAAAGGACAGGCAGGGAGCCTTGCTTTACAGTGACTTAGTAGCATGTTCCTAATTGCATTTAATCTTACCAGATGACGAAGTTTTTGACTGGTCCATATTGAAAGCATGTGAAGATGATAAATAGAATGTTACTAAAATGATGAGATTTCTTTTTGAAACATCTTAGAAAACATTGTTGGAAAAAGCAAGAATACTATTCAACAGCATTTTGTCATTTTCCCACAATGTTTGGTAAATCCTTCTTCCTCCGGGATGTAAAAACATACTAATTATTAGGATTGTTTCTCAAGTGTGAACTCACCATGTCTTGATACATTTTACAGCAGACAACTTTTTAGGTGTCTCTGTGAAATAGAGACAATGAACATGAATAGAGGTTTACACTGTGGACATATGTAAAATATTTCTTAAATCATTTGTTGCTCAAATTAAGAACTTTGAAAGGATGGAAAACATTGTCCGAGAAGGAAAAATAATTTAAAAGGCATTTTTCCAAGGGGTTTTGGAAAGCAGAATTGTTTGATGAAGGGTAATGGCACTTATCACAACTTTAATGAACAATGTAGATTGAGATCAGATCAGACAGTGATGTAGATCAGACAGTGCAAAATACGTAATCTGATTGGTCCACATTTTCTGATGTTTTGTGAAATATTTGGTCAGAACTACCAAAATAGAAATCTCAATAGGTATTGTCACACCTCAATGTCTTTCATCATGCAAAAACCAACATTTTCTCAAAGCTCTCTTAACCCTTTACTGCACAATGCCACCTTTTGACGCCCCTGGAAAAGAAGCCTTTTGAAAACATTGTGGGAAAAGGAGAAAATGCTGGTAACCAGCATTTTCTCCTTTTCCCACAATGTTTTCTACCCTATCAAAGAAAAGTTGCACCATTTGAGCCACATTGAAATTGTCGTCTGCAAATGCTTTCAATTTGGACAAGGCTAAAATTTTGTCGTCTGGTAAAGGGTTAAGATATCTTGATTCTATATCAGATGATGAAATTTTAGACGTGTCCATATTCGGAGCATTTATCATCGAATGAAAAGAAAACATCATGGGAAAAGGAAAGTTACCAGCATTTTCTTATTTCTCCACAATTTTTTCGAAAGCCATCTTCATCAGGGTGGTTAAAACTTGGGGTTAAGGGTTAAATTTGAACTAGTTGTTAACTATTGAAAGATGAAACCATACTAGAAAGGCAGATATCCCTTATAATATTTTGACACTATTATGCCCCTTCTTTTGTCCTGTAATTTTCACTGAAACCTTTCATGACAGATTGTAGTTAAACCAGTTTTCACTTAGATTTTTTCCAGAATTTGTTGAAATGAAAATGTTTTGGGTTGCTTTACAATTTGAAGAAAAATTGTGTTAATAGGAGGAAGTGGATGCAGGTGCCATCATAGTACAGGAATCAGTTCCTGTATTTCCCGACGACTCTGTGGAAAGTTTATCAGAGAGGATCAAACAGAAAGAGCACAAGGCATTTCCTAAAGCTCTGGAGCTAGTGGCAAGTGAACAAGTACAACTAGATGAAAGTAACCAACTTGTTTGGGCAGCATAAACTGAAGTAGAAAGTGATTCCATTATAGAGAGTTTGTGGCACTGTTGATTAAAAGAACACATGCTGCTGTTTGGTGTGGTACATGTACATTCCCTTAAAGAAAACATGGTATTGGTGTTACATTTTTCCTGCATTGTTAGTTCTAGGTGATAGAAAGATTTGAATTTCATTCAAATTGAGAGAATCTTGCAGACATCAAAATAAATGTCATTTATATAATGGGATTTGTCTTTGACACACTGTAGAAAAAGAGGAAAATGCTGGTTATCGGTTTTCTACTTTTCTCAGTGTTTATAAAAGATGTCTACATTTGATGAAGGGTTTATGCATTACCAAAAAAAAAGAAAAGAAAAATATGTGTACGTCAATTTTTTTCTTTAATGCAGGAAAAAGCAATGTAGGAAAAACAGACAATTTTTCCTTTTCCAGCATTGTTTTTAATATAACTTTAAAAAAGAAAAAGGATGTTTCGATTTTCTGCAAATGTTTGTTCTTTGTGTAATTTGTATAGTTTTGTAAGATTTTGAGACGGCAGTTATCAGTATTCACCAAGTATTCTCAGTACTCAAAAGTATTTTTAGTCTAATTCTAAATTTATAAACCAAATGGTTTATAGTTTTTTCAGTCAAGTAATATGTCATAGATGTAAGATGGTGTCTTTTTTGATACTGAAGGCTGAATGGTGCTTTATAAGACTATTTGCAAATGGTTGCTTTTGAATACAAATGGCTGATTGCTGATTGATGTTTTTTTTAATAGTTATGGCTGATTTGTGCTTTTGATTACTAATTGTCATTTTATACTATTGCATACTGATTGCTTACTGCTGCATTTGAACATTGATGGCTGATTGTTGTTTTTTAGTACAAAAGAGCACTGAGTGTTTTGTGGAGGTGTCCTTGGCCCAGATACTTCAGTGCCCTAGCTTAGTACTGGTGAAACTTGAGACCTAAATTAATATGTGAGCTGTCACCATGATATGACCTAGATAATGTTGGAAGCTGTGTGAAACACTATTTCATTAATTAATCGGTCAGTACTTATGGCCAAAAGGTGCTTTTTAATACTGATGGCGGATTTGTGCTTTTTCAGTACTGATAGCTGACTTGTGCTTTTTCAATTTTAATGACTGATGGTGCTTTTTCAATACTAGTAGCTGATTTTCATTTTGAATACTAATGGCTGACTTGTGCATTTGAATACTAATGGCTGGTTGGTGCTTTTGAATACTAATGGCTGATTGGCACTTTTAGATACTTATGGCTGATTGGTGCTTTTGAATACTAATGGCTGATTAGTGCTTTTGATTACTGATGGCTGATTGGCGCTTTACAACACTAATGACTGATTGGTGCTTTTGAATTCTGACAGCTGATTGATGCTTTCCAATATTAATGGCTAATTGGTGCCCTTTTAGTCCTAATGGCTGGTTGGTGCTTTTGAATACTAATGACTGATTGGTGCTTTTGAATACTAGTTTACTTTAAAAGTATTTTTTTTTACATGGATTGAGAAACAAATTCTCTCGATTCTGCGTCCTGGAAACTACACTAGTACTTGCACCAAATGTGTGGGCTAATGAACAGTCCTAAACTTGACACCCTGTCCTGGGCATCATACTCGGGACTTTCTGATTAAGAGGCCGATGCTCTATACCTCACAACCACGGTTACTATGCTTTTGAATACTAATGACTGATTGGTGCTTTTGAATACTAGTGACTGATTGGAACTTTCCAATACTAATGGGTTCTTGGTACTTTTGGAATCTGATAACTGATTTATGCTTTCCAACATCAATGGCTGATTGGGGCTTTTTAATACTAATTGCTGATTGTTGCTATTGAATACTAATGGCTGATTGGTGCTTTTCAATGCCAGTGACTGGTTGGGACTTTTCAATACTCATCGGAAATATTGCTGATTGGTTCTTTGAATACTGATGGCTGATTGGTGCTTTTGAATTATAATGGCTTATCAGTATTTTTCAATACTAATGGCCTATTCATGCTTTTGAATACTGATGGCTGATTAGTCCTGTACTGTACTGCTTTTCAAAACTCTGTAGAACACATAAAAAACCACTGAAACAGGTAATTGTTTCATGTCTGCAAATGCTTTCAACTCTGACAAATTTCAAGTTTTGTCATGTGGTACAGGGTTAAAAGGCAAACATCATCAGGATATACTGAGGTTATCTGTTTCCATCCATCTGTCCATAGACACAATTTTGTGCACTCTTCTCCTTTTACAGTTTTCAATCAATTCGGCTGAAAGTTTATTGGCACCTCTCCTACTATAGGAATTTGTGCACCTGAAATTTTCGTTATCATTGATGGACTATTACAGGAGTTATGTCCCTTTGAATTTTGTCCTTGATCCAGTGACAAGGCACACCATGGGGGATACTCATTCGCCTGCAATACATGGATCCATGGCGATGTGATAAACCGGCTTCCTTGGTTACTGTCGCGAAGGGCTCACAAACAACCGCAGTAAATACATATACAGTATAGCAGAAAGGCTACTTAAATCGTACTGCCATAACTGTTTCTATCGATTAAATTCAAAAAAAATATTCCTTTTCGTATGTTTCTGCCGATGATGGATTCTTGGTAAGAAATATATGGATATTTGAACTTATTTACCCAAGGATTTGTACAAAAAGTGTGAATTTCAGGGCCTTCGGACAAATGTAATACCTGTGCCAGTAAAGTTTTGAACTTCTACGAGAAAGAATGAAACACCTCATAATCTTCAGTTTTTCTTAAAAATAATAGAATTAAAGATGATTAATATTTTTTTAAGGCTTGTTAGGTTGTCTTAACATCTTATTCGATAATAAATTACACTAAATTACAAGCATTTTGAAATATTTATAGATTGTCTCATTCAACGGAAGGGTGTAAGTCTAAGAAATGTTTTAAATTTTAAGTTAAGGGAAAATGGTTGCCTGATGATTATAAAATATGTACAGTGTGCTGTCAGTATTAACAAACATGTTAATACCATTGGTGGTAGTTTGTTTTATCTTGTCATATACTGAAGACAACGGGTGGTCGAGTGGTAGTTAAGTACAGCGGCAATCAAACAGTCGAGTACCGTGCCAATCAAACGCACATCCTATCAGTTAACAGTTTACCGACATACCCTTTGAAATGGCAGATGTGCTAATTCACCTAAATATGGCTAAGTCAAAAGCTGATTTAATTAACATAGTTGCCTTTTGAGCTGAACTTCCATAACTGTACAAAGCAGAACTTAGTCTGTTTCATAATTGAAATCTACATGTACCTTAAGTAAAGAATACATGTAAATGTACTTAATTTAAGTAGCAGATGGTTTGAATCCAAGAATAAACTGCATTTTTTTTTTCACTCTGATCTGTATCTTCACATTCAGCATTCTTCACGCATTCTTCATGCACCAAAGGTTAATGTTAACGTCAAACTGAAACATTGATGGCATGTGCCCCTTTTTGGATGTGCAGAGGTTATTAAACAAGATTAGCTATTTTAGTGAACATACTTTCTTTTTATTAGTATTTCATATATTTTACCTTTGTTTTCCACTGTAAAACTGTTTTTTTTTTTTTTTTTTTTTTTTTTTTTTCAGAGAGTTTCAGAGGAAAAAAAATTAACATTAATTAATCCATTGCATAATATAGCGTTGATCGAAACTCTTTGCTCATGTCCCATTGTCAATCATAATCATAATCCAAACTTGTAATCTCTTCGTATGTCTCACGTAAGCCATACACGATTGCAAAGCACATCTTTTAAACTTTTTCCTAAAATTCAAGCGTTGTAAACACACATAATATTGCACTTCTCCATCATTAACAGTCGCTTGTTTGTGAGCCGAAATAGCAGACAGCAAGGCTGCACATAGGGCCAAATAAATGTGATGACCTGATTGGTCCAATACTGATTTCCACAGATCCATGTATACTTCTTGTTGCCATTGAAAACCTTGTAAATGTGTCATTTCTTCTTTTGTGTGTTCAAACTGTCAAGAATAATTTTGTATTATCTGCTGTATAACTATAGCTGGAATTCATGTACTTTATAGACTTGTAAGTGAAGTGATTGGAAAACATCATGAATATGAATGAATTGCTTATCACAATTAATTGTTCATTTTTCAACAATGTTTTCTAAATCAGTAAAAACTGGTGTGTCTTTCCTTGTGTGTCAAAGAACAACTCGGTTGTTTAACTCTATACCACACAATCACGGGTTTTAACGACCCTGAAGCAGAAGCCTTTTGAAAACATTGTGGGAAAAGGAGAAAATGCTGGTAACCAGCATTTTTTCCTTTTCCCACAATGTCTTCTACTCTTCCCAAAACCAATTTCAACTTTTGAGTCACATTTATTTTGTCGTCTGCCATTGCTTCAATTTGGAAGCATCTAAAATTTTGCCGTTTAGTAAAGAGTTAACCCTTTACCAAACAATCCCGAGTTTTAATGACCCTGGGGAGGAAGGCTTTTGAAAACACTGCGGGAAAAGGAGAAAATGCTGGTAACCAGCATTTTCTCCTTTTCCCACAATGTTTTCTACCTTTTCCAAAACAAATTTCAAATTTTCAGTCACATTTATTTTGTCGTCTGCAAATGCTTTCAATTTGGAGTAGTCTAAAATTTTTCTGTGTGGTAAAGAGTTAAATAGTGAATGGTGATTATCCCTTTGGTTTATTTTTCCACATTAATTTGTTGTATCTCAGGGACTGGATTTAAAAATCATTTAGTGTTTTTTATTTGTCCTGCTCTGTCTGCCATCTCTCACAATCTCTGGCATTAAAGGAAAGCAGATGTTACCTTATAAACATTTTACAATGAAATTTTAGACTCATCCATACTGAAATCATTTCCAGACGACAAATCGAATGTTACGACACAATCCCGAGTTTTAACAACCCTGAACAAGAAAGCTTTTGAAAACATTTTGGAAAAAGGAGAAAATGCTGGTAACCAGCATTTTCTCCTTTTCCCAAAATGTTTTCTACCCTTCTCAAAGCGAATTTCAGTTTTAGAGTCACATTTATTTAGTCGTCTGCAAATGCTTTCAATTTGGATCAGTCTAAATTTTGTTGTTTGTTAAAGGGTTAAATGACAGATTTTCAGTGAAAAAGCAGAAAAAGCTGTGGGAAAGGGGAAATGACTGCCTATGAGCATTTTCTCCTTGTCCAAAAAGTTTCCTTCTTCAGAGTCATATAACTCTCTGCCAAAATTTTAGACTTGTCGGAATAGAAAGCATCTGCAGACAACAAAATAAATGGGACTAAAAAATCAAAAGTTGTTTTTTGGAAGGGTAACAGTGTGGGGAGACGAAAGAAATGCTAGTTACCAACATTTTCTCCTATTTCCACATTGTTTTCAAACATCTTTTTCTTTAGGTTGGTTAAATCTCAGGATTGTTAGGCAAAGATTTAAACACTTGATTCTTTGGTAAAGAATTATGTTGTTCAGATTTACAAATTTTTGTAAGTTAATTTCTGTTCCCAAAGTGAATGAGAACTTCTACTGCATTTTACAGGTAGAACTGGAATAAAGAGATGATCAAACATAGGGACAAACGAAAGAATTGCCTGAGCCATGCTCTGTGAAAAAGGAGCTAAATGTATTTGCAAAAAGTATCGATTCAGTTCAGCTTGCACAGTCCGCGTAGGCTAACCAGGACTGAAACTTTTTGCTATTGGTCAATTTTCTTTAGCTCAAAGTACCAGTGTACCTCGTAACTCAGTTGGTGGTTATGCAAAATGGATTTTATGGATCCCTATGTATTTCATGACTTGCTTGGTATCTTGCATCGCGGGTGCATTAAGCCCTACTTTTGCCAGAATATGGCTCACTTACTAGTATTTTGATAATCAAATCTAAAGATTTATTTTGACTTGCGTTTTTGTATTTTCCATGATCTCCAGTATTATTGTTTGACTTTTTTTAGATTTAATATTGTTCATTTGATGAAGTAAAGTGTGACATTTAGTCTTATTTAGTGGTTGATAACAGTATTATTTTTTTTTTTGATGTCAGATACTAAAAATAGTTATTGATTATTTTCATGGCTTCATTTTTTGGCATTGAAACAAAATTTGAAAATATATATTTAACCCTTTACCACACAGTCCCGTGTTTTAAAGACCGTGAGAAAGAACCCTTTTGAAAACATTGTGGGAAAAGGAGAAAATGCTGGTAACCAGCATTATTTTCTCCTTTTCACACAATGTTTTCTAGCCTTCCCAAAAAGAATTTCAATTTTTGAATAACATTTATTTTGTCGTCTGCAAATGCTTTCAATTTGGACTAGTCTAAAAAATTGTTGTTTGCTAAAGAGTTAAGTAAACAAAAATTAAAAAATAAATAAATAGGTAACTGAAAATGTAATTTTACTTTACTTTGAAGCACATATTGATAATGTATTTTCCTTAATTTCCAATATTATTGATTTTGTAAATTTCCAATATTATTGATTTTGTAAATGACTGTTTCTGTGACTTTTGTTATTTTATTTTGATATTGAAAAAAAGAGATTTATTTTGCACTGATTTTTGTGGGAACTATTAAATTGTATTCAATCAGTTAGTCTGTATTTCTCAAATCCATAACTTTGCTTTCTGTCATGAAGGATTGACTCATATACTTTGCACAGACTACTTTTTAGCTCCACTGGCCGAAGGCCAGCGGGCTTATGTCATGGCCCGGTGTCCGTCGTGCATCCGTCCGTCCGTCCGGTCCGTCCGTCCGTCCGTCCGTCCGTCCGTGCGTTAACTTTTATTTCAAACATCTTCTTCTCTGAAACTACCCATCCAATTTTCACGAAACTTCACAGAAATGATCCTGACATGGTCCTCTTCAGAATTTCTTGAAAGAATTTGATTCCTTCAAAAACTCTGGTTGCCATGGCAACAAAACTGAAAAATATTGGAAATCTTTAAAAATCTTCTTGTCTGAAACCATAAGGCATAGGGCTACCAAATTTGGCATGTAGCTTTATGTAGTAGACCTCTATCAAGTTTCTTCAAATTATAGCCCTGGGTTCAAAATTGGCTCTTCCCCAGGGGTCACAAGTTTTACATAGGCTTATATAGAGAAAACTTTAAAAATCTTCTTGTCTGAAACCATAAGGCATAGGGCTACCAAATTTGGCATGTAGCTTTATGTAGTAGACCTCTATCATGTTTCTTGAAATTATAGCCCTGGGGTCAAAATTGGCTCTTCCCCAGGGGTCACAAGTTTTACATAGGCTTATATAGAGAAAACTTTAAAAATCTTCTTGTCTGAAACCATAAGGCATAGGGCTACCAAATTTGGCATGTAGCTTTATGTAGTAGACCTCTATCATGTTTCTTGAAATTATAGCCCTGGGGTCAAAATTGGCTCTTCCCCAGGGGTCACAAGTTTTATACATAGGCTTATATAGAGAAAACTTTAAATATCTTCTTGTCTGAAACCATAAGGCCTAGAGCTACCAAATTTGGCATTTAGCTTGATCTAGTTGGAGTCTACCAAAAGTGTCCAAAGTATAGTCCTGGGGTCAATTTGGCCTCGTACTTGGAGGGGGGGGTTCACAAGATTTACATAGGCTTACATAGGGAAAACTTTTAAATCTTGGTGTACATAAGCCATAAGGCTTAGGCTACCAAATTTTGCATATAATTATAGCATTATTTAGTGGACAGTTACAAAGAGGGCCCAAGTTACAGCTCTAGGATCAAGTTTGGCCCTGCACCAGGGATCACAAGTTTTACATGGGTTTATGGAGTGAAAAGTTCAGAAACCATCTTGTTACCAGCCATAAGGCCAAGAACTCCCACATTTGGCATGTTATTCTTCTAATACAATATTCCCCATTTAGTCAGACTGTAGCCATGAGGTCAAAGTTTTATAAGGACTTATATAGTGAAGACTTTCCTTCGTGGTTTATATTTATAAGCCAGTGGAGCGATACAGGGCCATCATGGCCCTCTTGTTCTTTGTCATGTGACACCATTTTTGAAAACGTTGTGGCAACACTGGTGATTAATCTATTTATCAGGCTGACTATCCATATGAGCTAAGCTCTGTGGGCTTAATGCATCTGCAAAAAGTATCGACCAAGGCAGGCTGACCTGGGCCGAAACTTTTCGCTATTAGTCAATTTTCTATATGTCCAGAGACCAGGCTACCTCATGATTAAGTCGGTTGTTAAAAAAGTGGCTATTATGAGATCCATAATTATGTGATGGCTTGATTGATATAATGCATCACGGAGATACATTAAACCCCCTTTTATAAGAGCATGGCTCTAAAATAGATGACAAATTGAACAGGGCTCATATGATTGGATTTGTCTGTGATAGGAAAAAAAAAACAAACGATTGTTGATAGAGGAGAAAATGCCGATTACAAGCATTTTGCCCCTTTCCAAAGGGCGCTAGACACTTTTCTATCCTAGGATCGTGGAAATAAAACATTGATCGGTAAATGGTTACATTAATCCTTTGATTGCCATGACGACCAAAGTAGGTTTTCAGTGTGACTTAGATCAAGATCAGACTTTACAGAACGTTGAGTGTGATCTTAGATCTACACTGTCATCAATGCTAAAATCTGATCATAAAGTCTCTTTTTGTAGTAAACATGTATATTTTAACACTTATTAATCCTTAACTACACAATCCCGGGTTTAAACGACCCTGACAAAGAAGGCTTTTGAAAACATTGTTGGAAAAGGAGAAAATGCTGGTAACCAGCATTTTCTCCTTTTCCCACAATGTTTTACCCAATCCAAAAGAAAGACGCCATCATTTGAGCCACATTTAATTTGTTGTCTGCAAATGCTTTCAATTTGGTCTGGTCTAAAATTTTGTCGTTTGGTAAAGGATAAATCTTGGTTAAAAAGGGCGGGGTCTTTTTCTCTACTGGCCAATTTATTAACTCTCTGAAAAGGCCGAGAAAATGTTCATAACTCACTGACTATTGTACCCTTTTCCAACAGTTTTTAGCTCCACTGGCCAAAGGCCAGCGAGCTATTGTCATGGCATTGTGTCCGTCGTGCGTCCGTCCGTTCGTCCGTGCGTGCGTCCGTAAACTTTTTCTTTAAAAAACTTCTCCTCAGAAACTATTGACTGGATTTTTACCAAATTTCACAGGAATGTTCCTTTGGTGGTCCTCTTTCAAATTCCTTCAAATAATTGTGTTCCATGAAGAATTCTGGTTGCCATGGCAACCGAAGTAAAAAACCTTTAAAAATCTTCTCCTCCCAAACCGCTATTTGGATAGCATTATTATTTTGCAGGAATGTTCCTTAGATACAGGTTTACAGAATTCCTTTAAAAAAAAATGATCTGTAAAAAAACATGGCTTTTATGGGAGACTCATTTTCCTTTTATGGTATAAAGTAAAATCTTTGAAAAATTTCTTCTCTAAAACTATTCATTGGATTTCATTGTTGTTTTGCAGGTAAGTTCCTATGGTGGTTGTCTGCCAAATTGTTTCTATGGTGGTTGTATAGCAAATTCCTTTTAAAAAAATGATACACCTAAAAACACATTTTTTTATAGACAAGGCGTATATTTCAAAAAAATGTTCTTCTCCAAAACTAATTATTGTGTTAGTTTTATCGACTAACAAAGAAAAAGGAAGAAAATTGGATTGACTTGACCTAGTCAGGGCTGTCCTATTTAAGCCCACACATTTTCCTTGGTATTAAGATCACAATTTACTCCAATGATATGCTATTAGTTAGTACTAGTAATAAAATATCACTGGCCATAAATAAGATAAAAGCTTGAGCACCTTTCACAACTTGAGCTTTTCAATTTTGCCTTATTACTAAGCCTGAGTAACCATGCCAAGATAAAAAAGAAAAAGTATTTTAATAACAAAACCCCCATGTTGTAGGTACTTTATAGTCCTTTTGATATAGAACAAGAGAACCTCTGCACTTTTATTAGTTCTGGTAAAGGTTTGTTGACCTACTAATGAGTAAATGCAGAGTGGACAGAAGGGGTGTAAATCCTGGTGACCTGGTACAAAGTGGGACAGGGCTTTACATTTGTGATAAGGCATTAATGTTATCCAGTCAAACTGATCCCGCAACTTCAGTACACCAGAATTAATCTGTGCCCTGGAGCAGGATATTTGATTTATGTAAATGCATTTGTAGACCATTTTGTGTTGTTTGCCACAGAAGACATTCTAACTGTGACTGTGAAAAGTTGATTATTAGGGATTAGGTGTTCATTGTATGCCAGCATATTTCATTCTATCTGGTGTATTGATGTAAGTTGATCTATATTGCTATAACATTCATTCATTTGCCCTCCTAGCTGTTCTTTTAGATTACCCCTTTACCACACAATCACAACTTTTAACGACCCTGAGAAAGACATATTTTCTATATTTTGATGTTTCCCCACCCAAAATGGTTTGTGAAAGGACCTGTTGCAGACAACATATCTTCAAATTAGTAAGACATATATAAAAAAGGATAGAAATTATTGTGGGAAACTAAGAAAATGCTGGTTACCATTTTTTTCTTCTTTTCTCACAAGTTTTTTCCATACCTTTTTTCTTCAGTGAGCTAAAATGCAGGATTGAATGGTAATTGTTAAAAACTTCTTTTCGCCATTATAGAAATATCAGGCCTGTGGAGCGATACAGGTGCTCAAGCGCCTCTAGTTTCTATCCTTTCTGATGTATTCCACCATTTAAGCTACATTTAAGTTATCGTCTGCAAATGTTTCAATTTAGAGAAGTCTTTAATTTTGTCGTCTGGTAAAGAGTTAACATAAACGTTGAATTCTTTACCAAACAACAAACTGTTCACCGGGTCCAGATTGAAAGCATTTGCAGACAAAAACTTGGATGTGGATCAAATGACTGAATTTGTCTTTGGGAGGGTAGAAAACATTGTGGTTACCAGCATTTTCTCATTTTCCTACAATGTTTTCGTAAGACTTTCCCGGTGTCTTTAAAACACAGGACTATTTGTTAAAAGGGTTAAGAGTATTGTTCAGTTGGGGGTCAAATATCACAAGTCAATCCTAGTTTGACAATTTTTTAAAACTTACTCAGTGAATTAAATGAAACGGACATATTCACTGATTAGACAAATCCAAATTTATACTAGAATTATATGGTCGATTCTGCTCAGAATGTCTCAACCTATCGGACAGTTAATAAGATCAGACGGCGTATCCAATGTAGCCTGTGTGCGTATCCACAAACCATTGTAAATTGCATCCTCGCTTCAAATTTAGAAGTCATTATTTTTCACTAGGTGGCATTTTTCAAATAGCCTACATGCTAATCTTCGAAGAATATTAACATGCGCAGAGTGAAGCCACATTATCCTCCGCTAGGTTGCATTTTTCAGGCACATTTAAACAGTTTGTTTCGAATTGGCCATGGTGCCTCAAATACACACCTATCTGAATTGGTCATTCTGGGTTCAGAACCGGATTACTTTTTAGCTCACCTAAGTATAAAGTACTCAAGGGGAGCTTTTGTGATTGTGCTGTGTCCGTCATCCGTCATTCATTGTCCGTTGTTTGTCGTCAACTTTTAGCTTGTGTGCGCTCTATAGGCCACATTTTCAGTCCGATCCTCATGAAACTTATTCAGAATGTTTGTCTTGATAAAATCTCGGACAAGTTCGAAATTGGGTTATGTGGGGTCAAAAACTAGATTACCAGGTGAAATCTAAGAAAAACCTTGTGTGCGCTCTAGAGGCCACATTTTCAGTCAGATACTTGTGAAACTTGGTCACAATGTTTGTCATGACAAAATCTCGGATGAATTTGAAATTGGGTCATGTGGGGTCAAAAACTAGGTCACTAGGTCAAATCTTAGAAAAACCGTGTGTGTGCTCTAGAGGCCACATTTACAGTCAGATACTTGTGAAACTTGGTCAGAATGTTTGTCTTGACAAAATCTCGGACGAGTTTGAAATTGGGTCATGTGGGGTCAAAAACTAGGTCACTAGGTCAAATATAAGAAAAACCTTGTGTGTGCTCCAGAGGTCACATTTTCAGTCCCATACTAATGAAACTTGGTCAGGATCTTTGTCTTGATGGTATCTTGGATGAGTTTGAAACTGGGTTACCTCAGTCCAAAAACTAGGTCACTAGGTCAAATCTTAGAAAAACATTGTGTGCGCTCTAGAGGACACATTTTCAGTCCGATCCTCATGAAACTTGGTCAGAATGTTTGTCTTGATAAAATCTCATATGAGTTCGTCAGAATGTTTGTCTTGATAAAATCTCATATGAGTTCGAAATTGGGTCATGTGGGATAAAAAACTAGGTCACTAGGTAAAATTAAAGAAATACCTTGTGGGCACTCTAGAAGCCCACAAGCCCATTCTTTGCCCAATGGACTTGAAAATTGGTCAGAATGTTTGTCTTAATTAAATCTGAAATTAGTTTGAAGTTGGGTCACCTGGGGTCGTAAAGTAGGTCACTAGGTCAAATTAAAGACCTACCTTGTGGACACTCTAGAGGCTACATTTCTTACTCAATTGACCTGAAAATTGGTTAGAATGTTTGTCTTAATGAAATCTTTAATGAGTTTAAATTTAGGTGACCTAGGGTCATAAACTAGGTCACTAGGTCACATTAAAGAAATACTTTGTGGGCAGTCTAGAGGCCAAATTTATTGCTCAATTGACTTGAAATTGGTCAGAATGTTTGTCTTAATTAAATCTCAGATGAGTTTGAAATTGGGTCACCTGGGGTCATAAAGTAGGTCACCAGGTCAAATTAAAGAAATACCTTGTGGACACTCTAGAAGCCACATTTCGTACTCAATTGACCTGAAAATTGGTCAGAATGTTTGTTTTGATAAAATCTCAGATGAGTTTAAATTTGGGTCACCTAGGGTCATAATAAACTAGGTCACTAGGTCAGATTAAAGACATACATTGTGGGCACTCTAGAGGCCACATTGTTTGCTCAATTGACTTGAAAATTGGTCAGAATGTTTGTCTTAATTAAATCTCGGATGAGTTGGGGGTCATAAACTAGGTCACTAAGTCAAATTAAAGTAATACCTTGTGGACAATCTACAGGCCACATTTATAGCTCAATTGACCCGAAAATCGGTCAGAATGTTTGTCTTGATGAAATCTAGGATAACTTCAAAAATGGGTCACCTGGGGACATAATCTAAGTCACTAGGTCAAATTAAAGAAATGTCTACTGGGCAGTATAGAGGCCACATTTATTGCTCAATTGTCTTGAAAATTGGTCAGAATCTTTGTCTTCATAAAATCTCAGATGAGTTCGAATTTTGGATACCTTGGGTCATAAACTAGGTCACAAGGTCAATTAAAGAAATACCTTGTGGGCACTTTAGAGCCCACATTTATTGCTGAATTGACTTAAAAATTGGTCAGAATGTTTTTCTTGATGAAATTCAGATGAGTTTGAATTTTGGTCTTCTTGGGTCATAAACTAGGTCACTAGGTCAACTTACAGAAATTCCTTGTGGGTGCTCTAGAGGCTATAGTTCTTACTCAATTGACCTGAAAATTGATCAGCATGTTTGTCTTGATAAACTCTTGGATGACATTCAGAATTGGGTCACATAGGGTCATAAACTAGGTCACTAGGTCAAATTTAAAGAAATATCTTGTGGGCGCTCTAGTGGCCACAATTCTTGCTCAACTGACCTGAAAATTGGCCAGTGTGTTTTTCTTGATGATATCTCAGAGGAGTTAAAAATTGGGTCACATAGGCTCATAAACAACGTCACTAGGTCACACTGAAGAAATACCTTGTGGGCACTCTAGAGGCCACAATTCTATCTAAATTGACCTGAAAATTGGTCTACATATTTGACTTGATGGTATCTCGGATCAGTTGGAAATTGGGTCTGATAGCGGTCATAAACTAGGTCTCTAGGTCAAATTAAAGAAATGTATTGTAGGCACTGTAGAGGCCACAATTTTTGCTCGACTGACCTGAAAATTTGTCAGCATGTTTGACTTGATGATGGCTAAATGGATTTGAAATTGGGTCACATAGGGTCATAATGTAGGTCACTATGTCAAATTACAGAAATACCCTGTGGGCACTCTAGAGGCGGCAATTCTTGCCCAATTCACCTGAACCTTGGTCAACAAGTTTGTTTTGATATCTCGGATGAGTTTGAAATATGGTCACATAGGGTCATAAACTATGTCACTAGGTCAAATTGAAGAAATACATTTTGGACACTCCAGAGGCCACATTTTCAGCTCAAATGACCTGACAACTGGTCAGAATGTTTGTCTTAATATCTCAGATGAGTTTTAAATTGGGTCATTATGACCCTGGAGTGAAATTTCGCTTATTGACTCAGGTGAGCGACCCAGGGCCATCATGGCCCTCTTGTTAAAATGGCGGTAGATGCAGCGAATTTCAAAATGAAGTATACGTTTATTCAAAACAGCGCTACCTGGTACAATTCGTTCAACGATGGCTAGATAGCATAGAACCTAAGCACCAGTTATTCATAAACACAGCCCCTATAGGCTTGGAAAATACCCCCGTTATAAGCCCAGCATGGTGGAAACATTCTTTGTTGATAAAGTCTGGGGGAGGAAAAACTGCACAAGTCCCGGTTTTCCTTAAATCTATATTTAGAAACTATATAAAGATTTGCAGTAAACAATTAAATAATGGAACTTTTAAAATTATTTTCCCGTTTAAAATAATTGTATTTTGTGGAGCGAAAAAAGGCTTGTTTTTTTTTTTCACAGAAGTATTACTTAAATTTTCCCGATTGCTACTTTTTTTTTAGCGGCAGAGTTTTTAGTTTACGCAGGATAATATCTATCCTGTGGAGGATAGTGATGCGTCATAGGCATCATTCGGCATACCTCGGACGATCCTGTGATCAAATGCCTCGGCTGTATCACGTAGCTTGATTTGCACCTACACGGTACATTTCGTACGTCGCCGGATGCCCACCGTTTTACTGTTATTGAAACTATAAGGCTCCTCTTAAAAGAGAAAACATGAGTCACAATTTTGTGTTGATAATTAGATATCTTTCTAAGAATATTTCAGTAGGCAAACGGTTTGTAGATTCAATTTTTAGCGTGGTTTATCAATTTCATTGGGAGCTTTCATCGACGGATCGATAGATGTGAATAACTTCACCATGGTTATTCATGTAGTTGCAAAGCGATTTACAGGGGCGCCGCCATGTTTAAGATCATGTGACTGGTAGTTCAAAATGGAAGCCTCCTTTATACGGACGAGGTTAGATGTAGGTACGGAATCGGCCGAGTTGTGACGAGTGCATAGGCAGATTCGAAGAATATGACATGCGCAGACAAGGGGTGAAGCCAATCAGAAATATCGTTACTTTGAAATCAGTAAACCCCTGAAAACTAAGGGTTCGTATTCATCAGTCAGTCTTAAGAATATTCTTTGTCTTAATCTTCAAGATTGTCTAAATTTGAAAGTAACCCAACTTCTGACTGGATAAAAGAAATGGTTGAGCCAATCATGAGTTGGGTCACTTTCAAATTTAGAAAATTCTGGAGAATAAGACTAAGAACTTTCTTAAGAATGGCTGATGAATGCGGACTCTGAATGATAAGTACATGTAAAGACGGCACCTAATCTTGATCTATATTGTTTGTAAGAACTGTGTGAGCTGTTAGTCCAGCCCATAATGTGGAAATCTGTGAGTTTCCGTGGGTTGTATTATAAACCGTCGGCAGAGGTCGAGTTGGTTACTGACGCTGACATAGCTCAAAGTGCTTTATTATTATCAATTTATTTGTCAACTCTCATATTTGAGCCATGCTCTGCCATAAGGGGGCTTAATGCATCATAATAAAAGTGATGCATTATAACAATCAACCCATCACATAATTATGGATCCATAAAAGCCACTTTTTTTCAACAATCGACTTAATCATGAGGTAAACTGGTCCTTGAACATACAGAAAATTGACTTATAGCGAAAAGTTTCGGCCCAGGTCAGCCTGCGCGGACTGCGCAGGCTGACCTTGTCCGAAACTTTTCGCAAATGCATTAAGCCCCTTTTCACAGAGCATGGCTCACTTGCTTTTCACGTTTTTGCTGTACTAGAAAAGTATTTTATTATAATGAAATCAGATTTGACACAGGAGGGTTTTCCCCATTTTCAGTTTGTCATGCTTCATGCGTTTTGTGCACGTGAATTTTGTGACTAAATGCTTGGTATTTAAGTTTCAATGACATACATGTATGCTGTTGTCCAACATTGCATTTTTTAAGCTTGATAGTGTTTTTTTTTTTTAATATATTATAGGATTATTGGTCTAATTTTCATTGGATTTTTTTTTTCTTTTTTTTTTTCAATCTGAGGTGGGTGAATTTTTCGAGAGTATTTTTTCTTTTAATGTTCACTCTATAGTTTAACTTGTTTTCGCGTAACCGTTCGCCACAAATTATTGCCATCATATTGTCGACCCAACCTGTAGATGTGTTAGTTAATCATCATGATCGTTTGTCAAGAATTGGTACATATTTGATTATTGTTGTTCGATTTTTTAAAATCTAGTTTTGTTACTTTTGGCGCTGCGTGATCTTATAATTCTGTTCAAAGTTAAAGATCATCATCAGTAACTTTTGAGCACAGGGGTCGCTGCTTCGATCCCCGGCTCGGCCGATGTCTTTCCGAGGACAGGATGATTCATTCCTCTCTCACCGCTGACCATTGTTTCGACAATGGTTATGTTGGAAAGCAGCCAGTGGCTTGGAAAGAATATTATGCGTAGTACTGGTAAAAGAAATTCCAGGAAAGTATGGATAGGTGTAGTCCTATTTATAAGCCCCTACGTACGTTATTTTTCATTCTGACATTCATCGTGTACGTAGGGTCTTATCGGCTCCTTCATAGTTTCCTTTAGCAAACTCCGACATCGAATTTTGTCGCTGTTTGAACAGCAAATTTGGATACCTTCAAGTGAACTTGTTCAATAAAATTTACATCAGAAGTAAGATAAATGAATAATTTCTCGATTGAAAAAGGATATTTGTCCAAAACTTGCCTATTTATGAGCTAAATCCATTCCGATTCAACACCACTCTGTTTTGTTATGAATTGCCGTGGAAGAGATATGATTGTTCCGAATGAAACGTCATGTGCGGGTCAATGCAACTTACAGAATGGTATTATGTCTTTTTTTAAAACGAAATTTTGTTCGCTTCGGTCTTGTTTGATTATTGTAATAGATTTCGTTCATAAACTTAACGTCAATTCTTATTTGTTATGCAACCGTCTGCATGACTGAAAAACATGGCGGCGACTCTGTCGGCAATCCCACTTGCGAGTGATTTTATTGCATTCTGAATGAATCTGCTCATTATTTATCAAGACAGCGGCTGAATATTTTCAAAAAAAGTTCTTCCTACAGGTAAATGAAGTTCTCTTTCGTTATAATACTGGTTTTAGAGAGATCGGATTTGCTACATTGAACTGAATGGGACCCGTTTAGACGTTACATGCAATAAGAAAAATAAAATGTGAAATGTCCGATGATAAATGTTGAAAGGTAAATAAGCATGTATTCGTCTAAATATTTGGACTAGGATAGGTGTACTGGCTGTCGCGATATAACTGAAATAATGTTGAAAACGGCGTTAAACACCATACAATCAATTAGTCAATCAGTCATCATAATCATCATTCATCATCTTTTCTTTGCGCTCGGTGATAAGAACGAAGACACATGTACATCGTGGAAGGTTAAAGGTCTGCAGGACTGACAGACTATCGGGCATTATATCAGCTTTTAGCACTCCTGGGTTCGAGTCCCCTTTTATTTTGTAGTCATTTTTTAAAGTTCTATTAATAACTTTTACACCGTAAGTCGTAAGGGATACAAAAATACCGTGTTTCAGCAACATAGAAAAAATTGTTAGAAGTGAAGCGATTCGGAACAGTAGATCCATGATCAGACTTCACAGAACTTGCCGTCCGGTCTTCATCTTCACTGTCGGCAGCTGAGCAGCCTACGAGTTAATTTCTATTTATAGCTTCGCGGAGCTAGCCTGACCCTATTTCTTGTTTATAATTTAACCTTTAGACTGCTAAGCTCGACTCAAGGACCTTTTGCGGAAAGTGTAGATCAAGATCAGACTGCACAGAACATGCAGTCTGATCTTGAATCTACATTGTCCGATAAGGAGGTATCTTTTCCCAAAAATACCTTTAAAATAGACAGATTTTGGGATTTTACGACTAGATAGAAAGTTTTATTCACATATTTAGCAGGATAGGGATTAAGGAACTTAGCTTTGTTAGGAGTGGGGGGGGGGGGCTGTTTGTCAGCTTGTTACCTTATGCATGGAAGGTTTTGTGTCTTGCATCTGGTCTTTTGAAAACAGCGTAGCAAAAGGAGAAATTGCTCGCAGCCACTTTTTTTTTCGTGTCTTTGTATGTAATCTCAACCGAAGATGATTCTCCCAATTTTACATGGATGGTTCAAAATGTTTGGTTCATTGGCTCACACATTTGGCGCGATTACTGGTGTAGTTTCCAGGAAGCAGAATCAGATAGATTAGTATACGTTGCGAGAACTTGTTTCTCAATCGAAGTAAAATAAATGAGACATGCCCTGCAAAAAGGGGGCTTAATGCATCAACGTAATGTCGATTATACTAAGTAGATCATTATATACTCAGGGATCCAAAACACCCATTTTGTCCAACAACCGACTAAATCATGCTGAAATTTGACCGATAGCAAAAAGTTTCGGCCCAGGTCAGCATGCTGACATCGGTGATACGTTTTGCATATATATTAAGCCCCCTTTTCACAGACCATCTCTCAAATATATTTAAGCTAAATGTTTCCAGAAGAAGAGATTTTATTAGTTTCAAATGATATAAGCGGTTATACAATCGTCATCCCCTCGCTGCCATCATCATCATTATTCTATCAGTATCGTCGCGGCCTTGACCTTCAGCGACGATTTTTCTGTCATACATCATCCGATTCATACGGTTTATTTTTGTTGACACCTAAGTTGTTGGTATCCGGAAATATTTCACCCACCTCTTGTATCATAGTTCCCGTGTTGACTGTTTTAACCTTTAGGTTATTAAAGACGAGCCATTGCGCTTTTGCAGGCTGCATAGATCAAGATCAGACTGCACACGTACTTTGCGGTCTGAATCTACATTGTCTGATACAATAATATTTTTGCTGTGAAATTTAAAGATTTCAATATCCATGTTTAACACTTTACCACACAACCCCGATTTTTAACGATCCTGACCTAAAGGCATTTTGAAAACATTGTTGGAAAAGGAGAAAATGGTGGTAACCAGTATTTTCTCCGTTTCCCACAATGTTTTTTACCGTACACAATACAAATTCCTCCATTTGAGCTATATTGAAATTGTCTTCTGAAAATGCTTTAAATTTGGACAAGTCTAAATTTTTGTCGTGTGGTAAAGAGTTAACTAGTAGTTTGAACTAGTGAAATATTTTTGACGAAGTATAATGGCGAGTATACAAACGATAACATTACATACGTTTGGGGACAGTATAGAGTAGGATCAGACAGGATTTTTGATAGTTCCATAGCGAAATATCATTAATGTTTTTTTTTTTCCCCCAACTTGGATTTCAAACTCCATACACCAAAGATACAATGAGTTCAGAATAGTTATAATCAAAGTCGGAAAAATTAGAATGGGAACTTCCCGTTTCTATTTATGACGTCACTGGTCAATATTAAATAGTTAATACAAACCTTATGCTAACAAGTACTGGTGTGGTCGAATGGTCAGGTAGGATGACTTCGGCCAAAGCAACCCAGGATCGAGTACCACCTTGGGATAGTGGGAATATTATCTGTATAGTCAATAGGTGAAAGTACAGGTTTGTTACCTGGAATGGCGTATGGGTATGGGCTTAACCTCTCGAAAGTGATAGGAAGGTATGTTAGGAAGAATAAAGTTAAAAACAGAGGGTATTTTACTTTTTTATTTCAAGAATTTTTTAACATTAAAAAAAAAAATACTTTATAAAATGTAGAAGGAGAAAAAAGTGTCAGCAACCACAAATCAAGGGAGACAATCCTCAATCCAGACAAGAATTTCCAGTGATTATTCCCCTTAAAAATGATGTTTTATTTTTCAGTCGAATTTAGAAAGTCAGTTCAAAGAAGGGAATGCAATGATGTGGTCTTACACAAAACAAATGTGTACTTCAAGTAAACCTTAGACAGAATGTATATTCTTTGGTTTGATAGTGTGATTACAACTCAAAAGGCCCCAGAGTATTAGTACAAACTGGGTTCCAAGATACGGAGTGGGGGAATGCTCCGGGTCAGCCCCAATAGCATCCTTACCTAGAAAGTTCACACACAGTATTGGAGTCAAGTTTCAACAATGGTTTAATAACGCATCATTTGTGACAATTAGAAGCAACAAAGTGTTTACGCCGACTGTCCACCGTCTACTATCTAAGGAGCTTACAACACTGCTTATCACCAACCAATTTCCTACTTTTTTTTTGCTTTCTGGCTTGAAAATAACTGTTTCTGTTCCATTGAAAAACATTTAAAAGTTAGTATTTTTCTTTTTTTTTTTTCCCCTGAATACCAAAAATGGTTTTATTTAAAGTTTTACTAGAACTTATTTCTGAGATAGAAAAAAAAAAAAAAAATGTAGATTACGAGACAAATTTTCTTTAAAACTTTCCTAAAATATTATTTCAGCCTTTATTTTTTTCTTTTTCATAGCTCTCAAAACTCTGTTACAAACTAAACACCTGATGTAGAAATTAACATGATCTCAATTTTTGTTGTTTATTATTGTTTACCTCCCTGATGTCTCTACACCTTAATTTTGAATTGCCTTACAATATGTAGAAACATTGTGGAAAATGGAACCATTGCTTGGTTTCCCCTAGTAACACAAAAAGTATCATTTGAAAGCTATTTGAAAGTAAATTAGTGTAATAGTGCTTTGGGTATCAGTATTTAAGTGACTACAGGGCACTTGTTTGTTTGGTATTTGACAACATTTTCAACATTATTTCAGTTCTATCACTGTACACTTGCAATTTTATTAAAATTTATCGGGGGAAGAGAGAGAGAGAGAGGCTGAAGGCATTGCAGACAACCCAAGTGATTACTTGGCCATAAAATAGCTTGCAAAGTAATGTGGCCATAAAATAGCTTGCAAAGTAATGGGTTAAAAGTAACATGTATAGGAATGAGAATTTACTCGGTAAAATAAACGTCACTAAAACAACACCCACTGACATTTACCTTACAGACCTACCCCATTCTTTTTTTTTTTTCTATTGTTTACAAGATGACTTACATGTTAACAAAATTGGGCTTAGACAATGATATTTGTCTTTGAAAGGTTAGAAACATTGTGCTAAATGGAGAAAATGCTGGAAACTAGCATTTTCTTCTTTTTTTTCCCCCACAATTTTTCCTAACATGCAAACCAGAGTGAGAGATGTCTATCTTCAATGATAAGTTATTGTTTAAATCTTTACCACACAATCCAAACTTTTAGAGACTCTGGGAAAGAAGCCATTTGAAAACATTGCGGGAAAAGGAGAAAATGCTGATAACCAGCATTTTCACCTTTTCCCACAATGTTTCTTCCCTTCCAAAAACAAATTTCAATTTTTGAGCCACATTTATTTTTTCGTCTGCAAATGCTTTCAATTTAGTCCAGTCTAAAATTTTGTTGTTTGGTAGAGGGTAAAGGTTTTTTAGCCCTACACTCTCCTACATTATGGTTGAAGATATTCATTTTTGACCACCCCCCTTTTCATTTCTATGTAACCCTTTACCACATAATTCCTATAATTAATGACTCTGACAAAGAAAGCCTAAAAACACATTGTAGGAAAAGGAGAAAATGCTGGTAACCAGCATTTTCTCCTTTTCCCACAGTGTTTTCTACTCTTACAAATTTCACAATCTGAGCCACAAGATTTAATGTGTTGTCTGCAAATGCAATCAATTTAGACAAGTCCAAACTTTTGTTTAGTAAAGAGTTAACCTGTACTTTTTAGCTTTATTTTTCAAAATTTCTTTTTTTTTTTTAGCTTCTTTCCATTAATTTCATTACTTTAAAAAAAAAAATTTACAAATTTTATTTAACCCTTTACCAGACAACAAAATTTTAGCCTTGTCCAAACTGAAAGCATTTGCAGACGACAATTTCAATGTGGGTCAAACAGCGCAATTTTTCTTTGATAGGGTAGAAAACATTGTGGGAAAGGGAGAAAATGCTGGTTACCAGCATTTTCTCCTCTTCCCACAATGTTTTCAAAAGGCTTCTTTCCCAGGGGCATCAAAAGGCGTCATTGTGAGATAAAGGGTTAAATACCAAATATCTTGTGTTATCTCTTCCGCTAAATCATCAGTTTTGATACTGACTCTACTGAAATATATGTATTCTGTGTTTTTATGACCATAAGGAAGAAGGCTTTTGAAAACATGATGGGAAAACAAAAAATTGCTAGTAACCAGCATTTTCTCCTTTTTCCCACACTGTTTTCTATCATTTCAAAGACAAATCTGGTCATTTGAAACACACTTAAATTGTTGTCTGCGCATGCTTCAAAGATGAACAAATCTAAAATTTGTTCTCTGATATAGAGTAAATGGCTTTTCATTTCTTTGGATTTTTATATACATTTTGGTTGTTAAATCCATTAGACAATAAAAGGGTTCTTTTTGCAAACTTTGTAGGTCAAGATCATGCAACATGCAGTATGATCTTGGATCAAAACTTTAAAAATTTAGTGAAACATTCTCTTCCAAATCCTTAGCAATTTTCACAAAGGATTTTTTCGATTGACTCCAAAGACCTCTTTCATTTTACTTCCGAGTACAAAAGTTATTTACTTGTATAATTTATTGTAAATGGTTTTAGTGTCTAATCATAAAATTTTGACTTTGGGAACTTTTTGTTTGAAACTTATTCCTTATTGCAATTTTCAAATAAGGAGTTTTTCTATTGACTCCAAAGACCTCATGCATTTTACTTCCGAGTCTAAAGTTAATTACTTGTATGATTTAATGTGAGCCAGAGGTTTTAGTGTCTAACCATTTGGCTTTAAGAACTTTTTATGTGAAGCTTATTCCTTGGTGTTCTTTTCATTTTCATATTTTCGCAACAATTATACCGATTTTTTTTTTTCAATTCGTCAGGACAAATAATATCAAATTTAATGACATATTGTATATAAAGATATGTCTCTCTCTTTTTCTTAACCATTTTGGATTTTTTTTTTCTTCTCAATCTCAATTAGCTCTGTCTTTTATCCTACCTTTTATTAACCCCTGTAGTGCTAAATACATAAAATGGAATTCTTAAGCAGGACTGATGTCCAGATATTGCAGTTTCAACCCTGCTATTATCAGAATATCTGACAAAGAAGCAGACAAGGTAGATCCAAGATCAGACAGTACATTCTGTGAATTCTGATCTTGATCTACACTGTCCACATAAGCCATAAAATCTAGGTTTAGCACTACAAAAGTTACTATTTCCACTTCAATTTTGGTATCAGTTTTATTCCTTATTCATCCCTTTACCAAACAATTAGTCAGTTTTTAACAAGTTTGTAAAAAATGTTTTTGAAGACTAAGTGGGAAAAGGAAACAACATTGATAAGCAGCATTCTCTCTTTTCCCACAAAGTTTTCTACACTTTCAAAAACAAATCCTGCCATTTAACCCTTTACCACACATTGAGGCCTTTTAATGACCCTGGGAAAGAAGCCTTTTGAAAACATTGTAGGAAAAGGAGAAAATGCTGGTGACCAGCATTTTCTCCTTTTCCCACAATGTTTTCTACCCTATCAAAGACAAAATGTACCATTTGAGCCACACTGAAATTGTCGTCTGCAAATGCTTTCAATTTGGGCAAGGCTGAAATTATATCGTCTGGTAAAGGATTAAGAAAATGCTATTTGTCTGCAAATGCTCCAAATATGGGCAAGTCTAAAATTTTATGTTTGGTAAAGAGTTTAGGGTTACTAATGAAACCTAGCACCTTACCATCACAGATACATGCCTGGTTTACTATGCCATTTAAAAATTATTCAGTTAAATTTTCATTTTAGCCAATGCTTTAAAAAAATTCTGATCTCTTTATTTTAGAATTATACTGTGTATGTTATCTTTTGTGGGAAGTATTTGCCAAAAAATGGTGACGTTGTGGAACTGAAATCTAAAAAAAAAAAGAGAGAAAAAAAAAAGCATGCCAAAAGACTCCTACATTATTTATCAGTCTACATAAGGTATCGATTGATTCGCAACTGAGTTCTGACAGCCTAACAGAATCAGTTATTTCTCAAGACAAAAAAAAAGTACCAAAAAGGGGCAAAAAGCACCATCTGCCATAGTGTAAACAGTGGAGGTCAGCACAAACAAAATGGCTTCATATCACAAATTGCAGCATCACAATCCAAAACTGAAAAATATTGCATGTTTATCTCTAGGACGAACGGTATATGGGTACCCATGCAGCCCCCAATTGTGCCGGGCACACACCACAATCTGTATATAAACCAGGCTTTATTGTCGTAATCACCAAAGACTATACACCCTATCCTAGATCCACAAGTTATACACACTGTTTCATGTAAGAACACATCATTACATTCCCTTCTTGAACTAACTTTCCATCAGCAATTCAACTGAAAAAGGAACATCATTCAAGGGGAATAAATCACTGAAAACCTTGCCTGGACTGAGGTTGTCTCCCTTGACACTGGTATTTGTGGTTGCATGACACTTTTTCCTCCTTCTACATTTTATAATTACAAAGTGAATTGACCTGCATATAAAAATACTACATTACATTTACATGTACATATAACAGAGTTACATACACAAATACCACAGATAGCAAAAAGTAACTGTCAAAATGGAAACTAAGGGATTCTAATTTTAAGTTTTAAATTTTGATCTCAATTTTTGACACCCTACCATCTGATATAGATCCTAAAATCAAATAAAAAGAAGCCTTGTATATATCCTCATTTGCTACAGTGTTTTCCCACTTAAATTTCAGACAGTTTTGGCACATTTGCTTGAGGAAGAAATCATTATTTTAAGAAAAAAATTGTGCTCCTTCAACCTTTAAAACATGAATAATAAAAAGGATAACTGTAATATTTTTAAGATTTTTTTTTCATAAAAATTTTTAGTTATGCTGGAAGCAAGGCCTCACAGACTTAGAATAACTTTTGTATGTAAATGAAAAAAAAAAATGTGCAACAATATTATAACTTTTGACACACAGAATTGCATTTGACAAAGTGTTACTTTTTTGCTGTCCCATGTAATTACAAACATACATAAACATTTTAAACCATTTATGTTACACTATTGATAAAGTGTCGATTCTACATGTGAGCCAGATAGTTTAACCCTTTACCAACCAATTTGGAGTTTAAAGCCACTGAAAACATCGTGGGAAAAAAGCAAATGCTGGTAACTAGCATTTTTTCCATTTCCCACAATGTCTTCTACCATTTCCAAGTCAAATTTCATCATTTGAGCAACATCAAATTTCTTATCTTTCAATTTTGACAATTCGAAAATTTTGTTTGGTAAAGAGAAAATATTATTCAATTTTCTATTATTTTTGATCCATATTCAGTCTAAATTATTTACTCAGCACAAAGGGTATTCAAACTTTTTGTTTTCAGTTTATGAAAATGAACGATACAAATGTTGCTTTGTCAGAGAGAGTTGTATATAAGCAAAACTTTTCAACTTTTACAAAAATATTAACAGCTCTAATTTTAAAACATGTGAGCACAAATGGTTTAAAACATTACAAGAAAACATATCATATAACAAACCTTTGAAATAAAGTTACCTTGCTCTAGAAATTTAGTACAACCAAGGTATGTATTACACAAATAGTCTTAATTCTGAGACTAAGCTCTATAATCGGTCCAAACAAAACATCCCAGCCAATCAGTAGGGCTAGTCTCAGATTTTAGAATAAAAGTCAATATAATGTTCACCTTATATTGTGTTTAAATGAACTTTTCTACCATAACACTGCTATTCGAAGGTATACAAAGGTCATCAATGCTCTTCTAACCCTTTACAACACAATCACAAGATTTTACAACCATGAAAGGCTTTTGAAAACATTGTGGGAAAAGAAGAAAATGCTGGTTACCAGCATTTTCTTCTTTTCCCCCAATGTTTTCTAAGCTTTTCAAAAGCAAATGCCAACATTTGAGCTACATTTAATTTGTCATCTGTGACTGCTTTCAATTTTGACCAGTTTAAAAATTTGTTGTGTGGTAAAGAGTTAACTCTATACAAGATAACATTGAGCACTTGTTCATATTGAAAGCTTTTGCAGACAAATGTTGAATGTTGACCACACAGGTGGGACCGATTTGTCACTGAAAGGGTACAAAACATTGTGAGTAAAGAAGAAAATACAGGTAACCAGCATTTTTACCAGCATTTTCCACTTTTCTAACAATGTTTTCAAGAATCCACTTCCCCATTGTTTTCTCTAAAGGTTAAACTCATTACCAAACAACAAAAATTTGAAGTGTCCAAATTGAAAGCATTTGCAGACGAAAATTTAGATGTGGTTGAAATTTTGCTTTTCGTTCCTGAAATGATAGCAAACATCCAAATGTACTCAAAAGCTTTCTTTCTCAGGGTTGTTTAAAGTCAGGACTGTGTGCGGAGGAGTTAACTCTTTACTACACGACAAAAATGTAGACTTGTCCAAACTGAAAGCATTTGCAAACGACAATTTCGACGTGGCTGAAATGATGAGCTTGATAGGGTACAAGACATTATGGGGAAGGGCGAAAATGCTGTTACCAGCTTTTTCTCCTTTTCCTACAAGGTTTTCAAAATTCTTTTTCCTCAGGGTTGTTAAAAGTCGGGATTGTGTGGTAAAGGGTTAAATATTTCAACAAAATATCTTCGAGCAACATGTTAATTATTTTGTTTACCATACTGTCTCTAATAAACACCAAACTGAGGAGTTAAAACCAACATGAACTAACACAATCCAATGTCTAACCTTCCGACTTAAATATATCCGTTTTAAAAACGACTTTACTAATGATTAGGTGTTTTAACCCTTTACTGCACAATGATGCCTTTTGACACCCCTGGGAAAGAAGCCTTTTGAAAATATTGTGGGAAAAGGAGAAAATGCTGGTAACCAGCATTTTCTCCTTTTCCCACAATGTTTTCTACCCTATCAAAGGAAACTCGCACATTTTGAGCCACATTGAAATTGTTGTCTGCAAATGCTTTCAATTTGGACAAGGCTAAAGTTTTGTCGTCTGGTAAAGGGTTAAATGTCCTCGTTCTTGCAATAAATATTTTCATAATCTTTTTATCTACAAAAAATTCAATTCTTTCCAGTCTGTTTTTCAAAAGTAATTGCATCGAACAAAACATGGAATGTTTGATGAAAAAATAATATGTCTTGTGTTTCCATATGAAAAGCAACTTCCTTTAACTTAGAACATTTTTAGTGTCTGCAGCAAAATATGAACTCTGTATCACATGACAAAAATGCAGACTTGTCGAAATTCAAAGCATTTGCAGATAACACTTTAAATGTAGCCCCAATGAGGGAATCTGTCTGTAATAGGGCGGAAAACATTGTGGGAAAAGGAGAAAATGCTGGCTACCAGCATTTTCTCCTTTTCCCGTAATGTTTTCAAAAGGCTTCTCCCTCAGGGTTGCTAAAACTTGAAATTGTGCGCTAAATGGTTAACCCTTTCCCAAACAAGCCCTGGTTTTCACGTGTCTGCAGTACACGTCTTTTGAAAACACTATGGGAAAAGGAGAAATTGCTCGTAACGAGCAATTTCTCCTTTTCCCACGGTGTTTTCTACCCTTTTTGATAACTTTCTGCCATTTTCAGCAAATTTAAAATTGTCGTCTGCAAACTCTTTGAATTTGGACCTGTCCAAAATTTGTCGTTTGGGAAAGGGTTAATTCATTAAATCCAGTACCATACAAGCTACTACAAGTGACAAAAAGGAGACAAATTCACAGAAAAGATTTTTTTTTTAAATGTGATAGAAAGCACATGCCTGAAAAGAAACAATTGCTAATTGCAAGAAAAATCACTTCTTTTTCAACACTGTTTTCATTAGTTATCTATTGCATGCATATTAAAAGTAAAATTTTGTAGGGTGCTGGTTTAACAAAATTGTCATTCCATCAGCAGTCAAATATCTATGTTGGTGATTTATTAGAGACAGTATGGTTTACAGTTATCCTAATATCCAATTGACTCTCTAACAAACAAAAATTTTAAGACCAGTCCAAATCAAGAGTTTGCAGATGAATAATTTGTGGCTAAAATACTGGACTTTGTCTTTAACCCTTTCCCAAACGACAAATTTTGGACTGGTCCAAATTGAAAGTTTGCAGACGACAATTTTAAATTTGATGAAAATGGCAGAAAGGTCTCAAAATGGGTAGAAAACACTGTGGGAAAAGGAGAAATTGCTCATTACGAGCAATTTCTCCTTTTCCCACAGTGTTTTCAAAAGACTTGTACTGCAGACATGTGAAAACCAGGGCTTGTTTGGGAAAGGGTTAAAAGGGTACAAGACATAGTAAGAAACCAAGAAAATGCTACACACAAGCATTTAATCTTTTTCTCACAGTCTTTTCATAAGCTTTCTTTCTGAGGGTCTTTAAATACATGAGGATGATAAATTCTCAACAAATTTTAGGCTTGAAATAATTAACCCTTTACAACATGACAAAATTTATAACTTGCCCAGACCCGAAGCAGTTGCAGACAATAATTCAAGAGTGGCTAAAATTATAGAGAAGTTGTCTTTGAAAGGATAGTAAATACTGTGCAAAAAAGGAGAATTTGCTGCTTACCAGCATCTTCTCCTTTCTCGCAATATTTTCAGACGTCTTTGTTCCAGAGGTGGTTAAAACTAAAGATTGTGTGGTAAAAGGTAAATCATTCTACACCTATTTGATGCAAAACAAAAATTTAATAAACACTATCATTTAGTTGAATGCAAATGAGCCATACTCTATGAAAAGAGGGCTTAATACATCTGCAAAAAGTATCATTAATGCTAACAGAGAATATATATTCCATTTATTTTAAGCTTTACCAAAGGGCAAAGTTTTAGACCTGTCCAATTCACCGGAACATGCAGTAAAGAGTTAAAATCCTTTACATAACTTACTGCAAGTAATAGGAAAGACAAACTTTCAAAACAAACTATAATTTGTCTTCATGAATTGAAAGCATTGTTGGAAATAAAGCAAACTGCTTTTTTTTTTCCAACAATCCTTTCCACATGTGTCATCTGGATGGCAAGCTGTATTTTGTATGTAAGTCTTTACCAAACAACAAAATTTTAGATTAGCCCTGAGTTGCAAACAAATCAAATGAGGCTAAAATGGTGAAATTTGTCTTTGTGAGGTTAGAAAGCATTGTCAGAAAAGGAGATAGGGCTGGTGTTACCGACTTTATCTCCTTGACCCACAGTGTTTTCAAAAGCCTTCCTCCTCAGGGTTGTTAAAACTTCGGATTGTTTTGTAACGAGTTTATGGTTAATAATAGATTAAAACAAATGAGCTGTTCTCTGTGTAAAGGGGGCTTCATGCACCTGCAAAAAGTATCAACCCAGGTCAGTCTGCGCTGTCCGCGCAGGCTGACCTGGGCTGAAACTTTTCCCTATATGTCAATTTTCAGTATGTCAAAGGACCAGTCTACCTTATGATTTACACAGCTGTTTGACAAAATGGATTTTATGGATCCATAATAACATGACAACTTGCTTGGTATCATCCATCACGGAGACACATTAAGCCCCCTTTTGCCAGAGCAAACCATCATGCTCATGCACAGAAAGACGCAGAGATAGATGAACAGAACACGCAAAACTGTACTACCATAAATTGTAAAACTGTGTGACCTTTGGAGTCCACAATACAACTTTAGTTGCTTTGTTGGACAGTGTGGATCAAGATCAGACTGCAGAGAATGTGTGGCCTGATCTTGAACCTAAACTATCCACTATTTTCTGAAGCATTCTAGCCCAAAGTATTTAGATTTTTTTTCCCTGACTGTAATGTTCACCTATGTTTCAAGTTTCATCTAATTGATAGGCATTTGCAGCTGACAGACTAAATGTTACAGGAAAGTTATAGTCTTTGAAAGAGTGGAAAACTTCACGAAAAGAAGAAAATGCTTCTTACCAGTATTTTTTACTTTACTCATGACAAAAGCCTCCTATCTCAAGACTTTTAACCCCTAGCCCTTTAACACACAGTCCCAACTTTTCCTGACCCCCCTGGAAGAAGCCTTTATGGAAATGTGAGAAACAGAGGAAATGCTACTAACAAGCATTTTCTCCTTTTCCCACCATGTTTTCTACTCTATAAAAAAACAAATTTTGTTTTTTGAGTCACATTTAATTTGCAGTCTGCAAATGTTTTCAACTTGGACAAATCTTCATTTTTCTCTAGTGGTAATGAGTTAAAATGCCCTTCATGGCTATCATTGCCTTTGCGACCAATGTAGATCAAGATCAGGCTTCACAAAACATGCAGCCTAACCTTTAATCTACACTTGTGCTGAAACACTAGACAAAAGCAACCATGAAATTGCAATTATTTGTGTCATATTTCTAGGATAAATATTTCTATAGATGTCAAGTTTATTTGGTGTTCTAAGGGTTAAAAATCAGATTTGTTTGGTCAAAGGTAAATATGACATCATTTACAACAAAAATTCTAACAACAAAAAGTAAACACTAGGGAATGAAAACTAAATATTACTTATTAACTCTTTACCACACAATCCCAACTTTTAACGACCCTGACAAAGCAGCCTTCTGAAAACATTGTGGAAAAAGGAGAAAATGCTGGTAACCAGCATTTTCTCCTTTTCCCACAATGTTTTCTAACCTATCATTGACAGAAATCATCATTTTAGCAACAAATAATTTTGTCATCTGCAAATCCTTTCAATTTGGACCAGTCTAAAATTTTGTCCTTTGGTAAAGAGTTAATCAAATAAGGTGAAAACAAAATCTGTATTCTTATCTATCAATCTTTGCCAGAAGAACCCATGTTTTATGAGCCTGAGGAAGAAGACCTCTGCATAGCAGACAGATAGAAGCTTTGTACAATATTTTCTTCCAGTACCATAATGATTTCTACTCTTTCATAAACAAATCCAATTCACCTAGCCTCGTTATTAACTTCCCGTTCAAAGTCTCCCAGTTTTAAAAACTATAGAATTTTATTGTCTGATAAAGACTTTGATTCCTAGTGGTAGCATAACCCTCTCTCTGTGTCTCTTCCTCCTATCCCTTACCATAGTAGTATACAGAGATAATTGAGCCCCATTCTGGCAAAAGGGGGCTTAATGCATCTCTGTAATGCATTATACCAATCAAGCTATCACATAATTAGGGATCCATAAAAACTACTTTTTTTTAAAATCGACTTAACCAGGAGGTTAACTGGTTCTTGGACATACAGATTGTTGACCAACAGTGAAAAGTTTCAGCCGAGGTCAGCCTGCGCCAACTTCACAAGCTGACCTAGGTGGATACTTTTCGAAGGCATATAAAGCCCCCTTTTCACAGAGTATGGCTCATTCTTATTTCAAAAAAGAAAACAAAATGAACTCTGGTTTTCATTCCCTTTACAAGTTTACAATTCTGACTAAACCAAAAATTACACAAGTCTGACTTTTTCTACCTCCTACAATAAAGGGCTTTTGAAAATACATTGTTGAAAAAGGCACATTTGCTTATAACAAGCATTTGCTCCTTGTCTCAAACTGTTTCTTGTATCGATGAAATTGAAAATTTTACATGAAATAGTTAACCCTTTACAACACAATCCCGAGTTTGAACGACCCTGAGAAAGAGGCCGTTTGAAAACATTGTAGGAAAAGAAGGAAATGCTGGTGTTTTCTGCCCCATCTAGGACAAATTCTATTACTTGAGTCACATCTGTCATGTGCAAATGCTTTTCATCAGGACAAGTCAAAACTTTTGTCGTTTGGCAGAGAGTTAATACATAAAGTTTGTCTGAAATTCGCCCTTTTGATTCTTTTCTAAACTAAAATAACATTAAATTTTATCATATATAACATGGAAAGGATCAACACATTACCTACAGCAGTCTTCTTGCAGACTAATTCTGAAAACATTCTTGTAAAAGGAGATATGTAACAAGGTATATCTCCTTTAGCAAAAATGTTCATTTGTATTCATGTGAAAAACCTCAACTTAAGTTGATAATGCGAGGTTTTCTAGCAAGTGTGCTGACAGCATGTTTAATCCTTCACCAAACGACATGATTTTAGCCATGCTGAAATTGGAAGCATTTGCAGACGACAAATCAAACTTGGCTCATATGCTGGAGTTTGTCATTGAATGGTAAAAAAACATTGTGGGAAAAGGAGAAAATGCTGGTAACCAGCATTTTCTCCTTTTCCCACAATGTTTTGAATAGTTTTCTTTTTTCCGTGGTTGTTAAAACTTGGGATTGTGTGGTAACCAAAATTATCTCGGTTTTATTGATCCAGAGAAACATAGCTTTTAAAAACATTGTGAGAAATAGATAAAATGCTATTAACTCTTCAGCACATGGCAATACTACAGACATTTCCAGATTGAAAACATTTGCAGATGACAAAATAAATATGATTCAAAAATTGAAAAGTGTTTTGGGAAGAAAAGAAAATCGTGCGAATAGGAGAAATTTCTGGTTACCAGCATTTTCTCCTCTTCCCTCAATGTTTCCAAAAGCCGTCTTAGTCAGGGTTGTTAGAAGGCAGCACTGTGTGGTATAGAGTTGAATAGTATTTTCTCCTCTTCCCACAAAGGTTCCTACTTTATCAAATGATTTCAGCTAATTTGTACAAACTTAAAATTTGTCATATGCAGTGTCCTGTCTGAATTTGTCATTTGGAAAAGGGCTGGTTCCTTACCAAACAACAAAAATTATAAGTTAACTCTTTAGGTCAGGTAAACGCCCTGTATAATGTTTGTCTGTCTATAACATAATATATCAGTCCTAACTGATACCTGAACTTAAAGGCATCACATTGCACTGTAGGTCCTTGGCAATGCTGATGCCATGATGAAGTTGAACTGAACATCCTGTATGCTACCTGGATTAATGGATCAAGTCATTCTTAACTGATACTTATGACCTAGCAACCTTCTTTGCACCAAGAAAAGTTCACTTTTAAGTAATGAAAAGAAATCTTTACACTGCATCGTTCTTCTTTTGGATAGTTGATCACATGGTCAAATGAACATTGTGTGTATTGCTTCTGTATCACAAAATGTAGCAAGTCAGTCCTGTGGATATTGAATAAGGAAACCTCACTCCATTCTGTTCTTCCTGGTACATTTGATATCATGGAGTGTCAAACATCCTCTCTACGGCTTGTTTAATAACCTGTTTATTGCTGGTATATCTATGTAGTTCCCCTCATTGATAGCTAAACTAACAAACTTCATACTGCGCCGTTCTTCTTTTGAACAGACATTGTCATCGTCAAATGAGCATCCAATGAATTCTAACAGTACTTGATCAGTCCTAATTGATAGCTCGACAAGAAAACTTCACACTGTACTGTTCTACCATGGCAAGGTCATTGGTAAGTCGGGTAAACATCCTGTGTTATGCATGTCTTCAACATCTTCCTGCATACAGAGAATACATACATGTTTATTCTAAACTTCGAGTTAGTATTTCTTTTTTTTTTTAAATGGTAATGAACAACAAATCTAATACTGGAAATTAACAACAAAGTTTTAGACTTATCCAGATCGAAATCAAAATCAATGAAGACAACAAGAAATGAGATGCTCTAGGAAGAGGGGGCTAAATGCATCTCCATGATCCATGATACCAAGCATGTTATCACATTATTATGGTTCCATAAAATCCATTTTGTCTAACAACCAACTGATTCATGAGATACAGAGTGCTTTGACAAGAAGTAAATTGACCAAATGCATAAATTTTTTGCCCAGGTCAGCCTGCATAGACCGCGCAGGCTGACCTGGGTCGATACGTTTGCAGATGCATCAAGCCCCCTTTCCAAAGAGCATGACTCAAATATATGGGCCGAAACTTTTCGCTATCTTCAAATTTTCTGCATGTCAAAGAATAATTCTACCTCATGCAGTAGTCTGTTGTTTGTAAAAATGGATTTTATTGATCCATAATTAAGTGATGTCTTGATTGATATAATGCATTACGGAGATGCATTAAGCCCCTTTTTGCCAGAGCATGGCTCATATATGGATAAAACAATAGCAACTGTCATTGAAAGGGTAGCCAGCAGTAGCTACCAATAATCTCTCATTCTTGCAGAATAGTTTCAAAAGCCTCTTTACTAAGGGGCATTTGGTAAAATGGTTGACCTTCAGAGCCAAAACACAATTTTAGTTGTTTTTTTCATTAGTTTTATAAAGCTGAAGATCTGACTGCCTTTTTCAGACAAAGTAGATTCAAGATCAGACTGCACACAATATGCAGCCTGATCTTAGATCTACAGTGCTGTTAAAAGTCTTACAAAAAGATGTAACTGATCATACCGCTGCTCTTTGACACTTTCACTTTCTTAAAGATTTTCAAGTTACAGTGTAGTTGACAAACTTTGTGTTATCTGAAGTGAATGTACATTCATCTAGTTGGGTGTTAGTGACATCGATTTGCAAAGTAATTTGACTTACACCTATATGTGTATTCTAGCTGAATTATTTCAACTTTAGTGATGGACTGGATGTGTAGTAAGCCGATTTTCAGTTAGAAATAAAACTTTTTCAGTTAGAAAAAAAGCTTGGGGAGCAATAATTAGACAGGGAGCATCTATAACAGACATTACAATAACTTAATTGCTCTAGACTGATGATAGACCTCCAGATAAAAGGGAGTGATAGTATTCTAAATCCATTATTTCTCTTCCAAACCCAATGTTATGGGTACTCATTAGAATTGTCTTAATGAGACCATAATATAGGGTTTCGTGGAGAGTAATTAATATTTTCAATTTTGAAATCAAAATCACTCCCTCTATCTGGAGCTCTATGACGATATGACGATACAGAAAACATGATTATCAAATTACCTCTGAGCTCTCTGGTAATCTTGTGACCGTTTGCATGTACTAATTGAGTGCCATTTTTGGGGGTCAGGATGGATTGTTATCCATTGTCATCTGCATGAGAAACAAAAGGAAAATATAAAAACTGATTACAGATGTAACATTTTTTGACATGTATTTTAACACATTTTTTTTTTCAAGTTTTGTAAAAGACCAATTTCTAAAGAAGATGAACATGTGTGACCTTTATCAGTTTGGTCATCCATACAAGCACTAACCATGAAGAATCCTGTTCCAACATATATCTGATAATATAGTGCCATGCAACATTGAAACAACCATTTCTGCAACCCTGGCAACCAGAATTTTCACCTTTTCCCGCAATGTTTCCAATTGCTTTCCTTCTCAAGATTGCAGAGATGGCATTTTCTCCTTTTCCGGCAATGTTTCCCAACCTTTCATACAAAAATCTCATCGCCACTTTTCATTTGACGTGAGCCGGGATTGTTTGCTGGATGGTAACATGTTTGCAAACATCAAAGTATATATGAATTCAGACACAAGTTGTCGCTTAAAAACCTTTGATGGAATGTTACACAATATATTTGACAATAGACTGAGTAAGGATGAACGGGGAAGAGGGCGAACGGGTAAAAAACGCGAACGTGTCTTGGGGCGAACTGACCAGGACTACGGCGGCTCATCTTCTTTTCATTATCACAATGTATATACAGTTTACTTCGGTCATTCCTGATACAGTTAATCGTCTAAGAAAATCTCACAATGCACCATCATTGAAGATCTTGCAGCCAAACCTACCAACTTTTCGGCGACAATATTTCTCTTTTCCATTTACACGATTCCCCGCCATGCCGTGTTGGTGGCCTCGATTAGGATAATAATGTCAAGGGAGACAATTCTTGTTTGACAAACCGCAAACCATTTAATTGAGTTATTTCCCTTTGACCATTTTGAGGCATTGCTCTCACGCTGGATAAATTGCCGGGCATGAGCGTATGAATTAAATGATTTAAACATGGTGTATTTATATACATAAATCTTTCTTATCGGTTTCATGTTTTGACATTTCCTCCGATGCCAATTTTTTTAAGTTTTTAAAATGAAAGAGTGAAGATCACAATTACAGAAAACGTGAAAAGCAGTGGAATATGTGATTCATGTGGATCCGGTCATTTAATTTGATCCGGCTTTTTCTTGTGAAGTTGCCAACTCAAGGGAAACAATTCGTTCGTTTCTAAATAAAAACCAATGAAATAGGTTATTTTCCCTAAATCACCTCATGGACTGTTGTCGAATAATTACTTTTTGTATTTTCTTATGTTACCATCCAAAATCTAAGGGATGATTTCTAAGTTGTGTATCGCAAATTCATTATAAGAGAGTGAATAAAGTGAACTTATGAACACACACACACACACACACACACACACACATACATAAATACATACATACATAATATATATATCTATATATCTCAGTCATGCATTATACCAAGCAAGTCATCACAGTTATGGATCCATATATAGCCACTTTTTGTAACTACCGACTCTATTGATAGATAGACTGGTCCTTGGACATACAGAAAATTGACCAGTAGCGAAAAGTTTCGGCCCAGGTCAGCCTGCGCGGACTGCGCAGGTTGACCTGGGTCGATACTTTTCGCAGATGCATTAAGCCCCCTTTTCACAGAGCACAGCTCATATATACATGTTCATGGTTGTCATAGTTTAGCATCCTTTGTTTTAATGGAGTTTTTAACCACTTTCAAGAGTAGTTTAGTTCAGTTGTATCAAGACTTCTTACATATTTTATTTTTTTTACCGCTTTTCATAATGTAAAAAGCAGGTTTACTTTTCGCATGCCGCGCACCGTATTTCTTTATACGGAGACGGTTTCGGAAATGACTGACAGTTGCCGTCAAACCCGTTTTACATTTAGTTGTGGGCTCTGCACGGCTTCATTGAAGGATACTCCCCACGTGACCAGTGCCATTAGGAAGTCTAAACCCATTAATTCTTTACCAGGTGACAAAATTTTAGATTTGCCAAAAATCAAAGCATTTGCCACAGTTTTCGGTGAGAGGTATTGTTGCGGAAATACGAATTTAGGTAACATTTTCTCTATGTAAGTTTATGCACTTTTCTTAGAAGAGAGAGAGAGTTGTAAAATTTCTTGTAAAGACTTGTGTACAGAACATGCATTTGTTTGTTTTGAATTCGGTGAAAAGGGCTGAAGTCGAGGTGTTCTAGAAAAACGGGACGGTTAAAAACAAAGTAATTTTTTATACAATGCTAATTAAAACTCTTTACCACACAACCCCGACTTTTAACGACCCTGAGAAAGAAGCCTTTTGAAAACATTGTGGGAAAAGGAGAAAATGCTGGTAACCAGCATTTTCTCCTTTTCCCACAATGTTTTCTACCCTTCCCAAAACAAATTTCAATTTTTGATTCACATTTACATAGTCGTCTGCAAATGCTTTCAATTTGGACAAGTTTAAAACTTTGTCGTTTGGTAAAGAGTTAATGGGGCGAAACCACGTTTATAGAATCATTAAGCACTTCGATTAAAGTAACAACAGCTGCCAAAAGTAAACAAAGCAGGTTTTAAAATGCATTTAAATTTAAAACATACTATTTGAAAGTACGGAAATTATTGCGAAGATGACAATCTGCCATTGTACGGATGGTCCAAGTGTTAGCCGCTGTTAAACTTTGGTAGACTGTAGAATCGTTAAGAATTTCGTCGGCTGTGTACACATAGGTAAAGAACCGATAAGAATGCATTATCTCCCGCTAGATGGCATTCTACAAATACACATCTATCTAATTTGGGCATCCTGGGTACAGAAGCGGAGTAATTTTTCAAAACAACAATTGTGACTTTGAATTTCAAATAAAATGAACGTTTACTCAATAAAACGCTACCTGGTGCCATTCATTCAGCTATGATCGGCTAACATGTAACCTATGCACCGACCATTTATTAAAACAGCCCCTACATGCTTTGGTAATAGGCTAATAGCTTCAATATAAGCCCTACTTTTCCCTGGTATACGGGGGATGGGTGATGCGTCATATAAGACAGGTCGAATCTTCGAAGAATATGACATGCGCAGACAACGGATAAGAATGGTGTAAGGGATAAATACATATATAGGAAATTTTGGATTTAAAACCGGAAACGTCACAACAGTGATTTCTTTGATGGCCTCCAGAAAATTATATGCATTTTCCATCGGTCGTAACCTATGCAACCTTGCAATGATCAGGGGAACGTTTGGCACAAAGATATAAGAATGATTATACTTTGATAGAATATAGATGAAATGGGTTAAAAACTGACTGAAAACGAGTATAAATGCATCTTTAAGACTTTTATTCAACAAAATTATAGACATGTCCTTATAGGAAGCGTCTACAGAGGACAAATATTTTCAAATGCCTTATTCTTCAGTGTCGTTAAAAGACGGCATTGTTCGCTACTGGCTTAACCCTTTACCAAACGACAAAATTTTAGACTGGACCAAATTGAAAGCACTTGCAGACGACAAACTAAGTGTAGCTTAAATGGTGATTTATGTATTGGATAGGGTAGAAAACATGGTGGGAAAAGGTAAAAATGCTGGTTACCAGCATTTCTCCTTTTCCCACAATGTTTTCAAAAGGCTTCTTTCCCATGGTCGTTAAAAGTCGGGACAGCGTGGTAAAAAGTTAAATTATCTCGTAAAGCGCTTTCTCATAAAATAAGATCTAAACATTACAATTCAAAGGACGTTTTTTTCCACGAGTATTTCACAAAATAGCGCTCAGTGTAAAACACAAATAAATAAGTATACATATATAACCTTTTTGGTATCATATTCTACAAAAAAAAGAGAGAAAATGAACAGTTAACCAGCTAGCGGGTACAATTTGATGTTCAGATGACAATATGGTCGTTTTGAAATGATTTTAGCATGATTATGAAATGGAACGTAACTCATTTACTAGGTATAATGTTTGTCTTTATACGTTTCTTTTTTTTTTTGGTTTTAATTTAGGCTGGTGGCCTTATTACTTTGAATAAACGTACTGCCATTGAACAGTTGCTGATCTATCGAGGGAGTACACAGATATTTAGCGAAGGGAAGCTTTTCCAAAATTTATGAGGGTAACGGTTGTGCATTAGTGCCAGATAAGGGGGGAAAAACCCATAATTCATCCATTGTTTTAAAACTTCAAGAAGCCATAATTTAGCCATTGTTCTAAGGTTCACAATGGCTGCTAGAAGACGTCTTATCAAATCTAAATACGCTTAGACCCCTCCAGCGGTACTGTCGAAAACAGGTGGGGGACCCTTTTTGCGAACGGTATAGATCCAAGATCAGACTGCACAGAACGTGCAGTCTGATCTTGGATCTATACCGCCCGCTTGTTTTGTCTAGACTACAAGTTAAAAGTCTTTATGTGTTTCAGTGGATTGTATTTTCAGCTGTCAAAAGGGGACCAGTTTATATACTCGGCACTGAAAAAACTGTGCGTGGGCAAGTAATTACACAAAACAAGCTAAAGTCACGTATTCAACATAAACATATCGGTAAAAAACCAGTTCTATTACTTCGAGACTGTTCAAAGTAATCAACAAACTTAGATCTAACACAGAGCAGCCTGAATGTAAACCCAAGACCTTTAACCCTTATCCTGCTGAATAAGTTAAACTTTCACGCCGATAGTAAAAATCCAGAATAATGTTCTTTCAAACTTGGAGAAAAATATCTCCTTATCGGACAGTGTAGATCCAAGATCAGACTGCACGTTCTGTGCAGTCTGATCTTGATCTACATTGCAGGCAAAAGGTTAGTGAGTCGCGCTAAGCAGTTTAAGGATTATATAGCAGTTAGCAAAGGAGTTCCACAAAAATACTGAAGGTCAAACTCAGCAACAAAAAACCTCTGTGTACTCAGGGCCGTGTCTTGATTTCTAACTTTTTTATACAATCTTTGCTTACTTGCTGACCAAATTTATTCTTTTTCAAGTGAAGTGGAAATCTAATTTTCAGACCCCAATTGAATCGAATTTATTTTCTAAGCACTGAAAGTATAAAGGTCATCTTCTTGAATGACTGTTTCCTTGTAACTGTGTTACTTTGTTATATACCTACTTCCAACTGTCTTCGAAAGAGTTTGTTACTTATAAACTTATATCGTACTTACAACTTCTAATCGAATGTAAGTACAGTTCTACAAAATCCATACGAAAGTTAAAGAAAAAGAAAACCTCTTGACTTTATTACATCTCTATCTCTATTACTCTACTCTGTAACTCAACTAACAGCCTGCCCAGTCCGCGCAGGCTGACATAGGTCGAAACTTTTTTCTAATGAAATGAACTGAACTGAGGTTCCCTTGACCTCATGTTAAATAGGATTCTCTTTGCTTAGATATTGCTTTCGAATTTAAGAAAAACGAGAAGGTTTTAAGTTTGGTTAAAACCGGGAATTAAATGTCGAAATAGAACTTTCGAGAGATTGACAGTGACCTGCAGAGAATGGGCACACATAATTAATCAATATTGTATACTTCCGCCCAGGGCGTACAACTACACCTTGTATTCTTCGTCTCATATCTCTCACAAGAAGGTGAAACAGCTCGATCAGTAGCCGCTGCAATGAGGTCAAGGAATACCCCATTTCAGTTCATTTCAGAGGCAACAGGCTGGTTTGTTGGCGTATGCAGCAGCCGGATTCTAATTTCCACCCCATTTTATATCATTCAAACCAGAAAATCAAACCCGGTAAAAACACAGGGGGATGCAACACTATTTTTACTGTGTATAATTGGTAAACGTTCTCCATGTCAAAATACCATTCCGTCTGATGCTTCAGTTGGTTGTAGACAAACTGGATCCGTATTATACCACGCTCTGGCAAAAGGGAACTTAATGCATATCCGTGATGCATGATAGGCCTACCATGCAAGTCATCACATAATTTTGGATCCATTGTATCCATTTTCTCTAACAAATAAGTAAACCCTGAGGAAAATTGCTTCTTGGACCTGCAGAAAATTGACCGAAAGCAAAATGTATCGGCCCAGGTCAGCCTGCGCGGACTGCGCAGGCTGACCCGGGTCGATACTTTTTGCAGATACATGAAGCCCCCTTTTCACAGAGCATAGCACACATTTATTTTTACATCGATTGAGAAACAAGTTCTCGCAACTTATACTAATCCCCCCCCCCCGATTCTGCTTCCTGGGAACTACACTAGTACTCGCGCCCATTGTGTGGGCCAACGAACAGACCTAAATTTGACACCCGCTCCCGGGTATCAAACTCAGGACATTATGAATAACGAGGCCGACGCTCTGTCTAAAAAAATATAAGGTCCTGAGTTCGATACTTGGGAGCGGGTGTCAACTTTAGAACACCCGCCACTTTCCAGAGAGTTGCTAAATTGTATGAGCCATGCCCTGGTAAAAGGGGGCTTTATGCATTTCCGTGATGTATTTTACCGAGAAAGTCATCATACGATTACATTAACCCTTACCCTGCTGAATAAAAGAAATGAAACTTTATAGTAGATAGTAGAAGCCCAGAACTTTCTTGTTTCAAAGGTATTTTTGGAGGAAAGATATCTCCTTATCGGACAGTGTAGATCAAAGATTAGACTGCACTTTCTGTGCAGTCTGATCTTGATCTACGCTGTCCGCAAAAGGTCGGTGGGTCGCGATAAGCAGCCTAAGGGTTAACATGGAACCATACAATCCATTTTGTCTAATAGTCAATTGAATTAGAATTTAGACGGGCAGAAAACTGACCAATAGCAAAAAGTTTCGACTCGGGTCAGCCTGCGCAGAGTGCGCAGGTTGATCCGAGTCGATACTATTTGCAGATGCATTAAACCCCCTTTTCACGGAGCATGACTCATGTCATCTTGACATTGTCTTTTATTTCAGTTCGTAAATTTATAAAAAAAAAACATATCGTGCTAATATTTACTGTTTACAATTAACTCTTCATATTCAGCTTGTACAGTAAACACTCGATCAGTGTATTTTATGACACTTGGCATAATGATATAGATCATTAAGATGGTCCTTGAATCGCCCCTGACATCGATAGGCTGGTATTCAAACTTCGTATCTACAAATGTCATCCAAATGTAAGTGAACGAGGTACCAGTCGTATCCTGGGCATATATAAACAGTTGGGCGTTCAACGTGGGGTTTTATGTTACAGAATTCTTTCGTATCTAAACATTTTATGAAATAACTAAATGCTGAAAAAGGAGGTAAAAGTCACTGCAACAGGTATTTTTTACGAGGTACCCCAAAAAAATACCCTGCCATAACGAACTATATTTTGTGGCAGATGACGACTCTGTGTCAAAATATATGAGTAAGGACATTTAACCGATAAGTACGCCAATAAGCGATTTCTCTGCCAAAAATGAACGGACAGACTGCAACAAAAATGAACGGAGAAAAGACGGTTGCCATTGATGATATCAGGTAAGTCGATATATATTTAAACCGTAACCAAATGTGTCTCGTAAGCTTATTCTAAAGATATCAAAAAGTAGTACAGGCAGCATAGCGAAGATTAACATTTCAAAGGGAAGCACAAATAATTCCCCTTTTTCCCATTGTATGGAAACCACTGAGGAAAAAATAAGAAATTTATTGTACCAAACAATGGCAAATCTCCCCTTAATGTTTTTAGACTTATTGACGTAAGGAGTTTGTGCAATGCGTACACATACCCTAATTCCATATCTTAAGCCCCACACTTTTTTTTTTTTTCAATTGCTTTTCTTTACGAAGGCGAAATTTTTCATGAGATTTTTTTTTTTAAGATAACTGATAAGCCACATTTTTCTTTGGGAAGATTCCGTCGCACAAAAAAAAAAAAACCCACGAATTTCTCGCTACCTTTAGGTGTTCTTAAACTAGCTTCAGAAGATACTAGTATTCCGTGTCATGAAGCAAATTGCTAAACGTAGCTTTGATGTTAGCATAAAACTAGTAAGCGATAAATATGAGCTATTGCTAGGTAATGATTGCGAGTGTGAGCGAAATTGGCTACAAGCTGCAACGTTAAAGGTCTCATATGTTTTGAACATGGAGACAAAAATGTCCCATCTTGTGAGACGGCATATCTATGTGAGCAGTAGTGTTCGGCAAACTTCGGGTGATCCGTTGATCAAGTCCCTCGGTTGTATCACGTACATTTTTTCGCTGGAAATACACCGCTTTACCGTTCTGAAATCGCAAACTCCACATAGAAAAAGAAAACGCCAATCACAAGTTGCTATCAGAATTCTTCTAAATACATTTCCGTTGACAAACATTTGTACATTTATTTCTTTAAACTTTGTCTATCAATTGCGCAGGCATTTTACAGCAACAGGTTGCTTATCACATTGATTTGCATTGGGCGCCGCCATGTTTAAGATCATACGAGGGACCGCCATGCCTAAGATCATGTGACTGGAGTATTTCAAAGTGGAAAGCCCCTTGATATAGACGAGGTTAAATGTAGGTACAGAATCGGCCGAGTTGTGACAAGTGTGAGCAGTAGGTGCCGAACTTTTCTGTGCGCATGCGCTTTAGCAAAAATCCTCTCACCTAATATGAAACTTCAGACACTACCTTTAAATATGTATTACAGGTATGTTCTTTTCGTTCGCCGGAACAATTTTACCAGACAGCAAGGGCCAAATTCACACTGCACGTTCTGGGCAGTCTGATCTTGAAATACACCGTCTCCTATAGCTAATTCTGTTGTTCATAGAAAGACCAGGAGTAGATGTGAAAACAAGAGGGCCATGATGGCCCTGGATCGCTCACCTGAGTCAATAGGCGAAATTTTATTCCAGGGTCACTCTAGAGCGCACACAAGGTTTTTCTAAGATATGACCTAGTGACCTAGTTTTTGACCCCCACATGACCAAATTTCAAACTCATCCCAGATTTTATCAAGACAAACATTCTGACCAAGTTTCATGAGGATCGGACCGAAAATGTGGCCTCCAGAGCGTACACAAGGTAAAAAGTTGACGACAGACGACGCACACCGCACGACGGACGCCGGACACAGCACGATCACAATAGTTCACCAAGGGCACTTTGTGCTCAAGTGAGCTAAAAAACATAAGTCAAAAAAGAGCACCACATGCAGGTGCCAACAATTGGCTGTTGTTTTTTCGACTGATAAAAATTACCCTAACAATTTTTTAAAAAGGTCACCCTAGGAACATTTCTGTGAAATTACTTCAAAATCTGACCAGCCATTCCAGAGAAGAAGAATTAAGAAATTCCTCTTCATGTCCCTATGGTGCAAATAGCCCCCACCACCAGAGACATGTTTCTTGACAGATCAAAATTTTGCAAACAATTTTTGAAAAGGGTCCCCAAAGGAACATTTCTGTGAAATTATTTCAAAATCTGACCAGCGGTTTCAGAGAAAAAGAACTTTTAAGAATTTCTTCATGGCCGTATAGTGCAAGTAGCCCCCAGTCACCAAAGCCATGTTTCTTGACGGATCAAAATTTCGCGAACACTTTTTGAAAAGGGTCACCCAAGGAACATCTCTGTGAAATTATTTCAGAATCTGACCAGCCGTTTCAGAGAAGAAGATTTTTTTAAGAATTTCTTCATTTCCGTATAGTGCAAGTAGCCCCCATTCACCAGAGCCATGTTACTTGACGGATCAAAATTTCGCGGACAATTTTTGAAAAGAGTCACCCAAGGAACATCTCTGTGAAATTATTTCAAAATCTGACCAGCTGTTTCAGAGAAGAATTTTTAAGAATTTCTTCATATCCGTATAGTGCAAGTAGCCCCCAGTGAACCAGAGCCATGTTTTTCGACAAATCAAAATTTCGTGAACAGTTTTTGAAAAGGGTCACCCAAGGAACATTCCTGTGAAATTATTTCAAAATCTGACCAGCGGTTCCAGAGAAGTAGAATTTTTAAGAATTTCTTCATGGCCGTATAGTGCAAGTAGCCCCCATTCACCAGAGCCATGTTTCTTGAAGGATCAAAATTTCGCGAACAATTTTGGAAAAGGGTCACCCAAGGAACATCTCTGTGAAATTATTTTAAATCTGACAAGCCGTTTCAGAGAAGAAGAATTTTTAAGAATTTCTTCATTTCTGTATAGTGCAAGTAGCCCCCATTCACCAGAGCCATGTTTCTTGACGTATCAAAATTTCGCGAACAACTATTGAAAAGGGTCACCCAAGGAACATCTCTGTGAAATTATTTTAAAATCTGACCAGCGGTTTCAGAGAAGAAGAATTTTTAAGAATTTCTTCATATCTGTATAGTGCAAGTAGCCCCCATTCACCAGAGCCATGTTTTTTGTGAGATCAAAATTTCGCGAACAGCTTTTGAAAAGGGTCACCCAAGGAACATTCCTGTGAAATTATTTCAAAATCTGGCCAGCGGTTTCATCAGAGAAGATTTTTAAAGAATTTCTTAGAAAATTCCATTTCGTTGCCATGGCAACCAGAGTTTTTGATGGAATCAAATTTTGTGAACAATTTTTAAAGAGGACCTCCCAAGGAACATTTCTGCCAAGTTTGGTCCAAATTGGCCCAGTGGTTTAGGAGGAGATGATGTTTAAAGAATTGTTGACGACGCACGACGGACGACGGACACCGGGTGATCCTAATAGCTCCCCTTGAGCACGTTGTGCTCAGGTGAGCTAAAAATGAAACAAGCAAACAAACAGAAAACAGAAATATTTTGAACTCTTTGAATCTACGAAAACTTCACTGTGTCTAGAGTTATGCGAGGAATGAATTAACTCTTTACCAAACGACAAAATTTTAGACTAGTCCAAATTGAAAGCTTTTGCAGACGACAAATTAAATGCGAATTAAAAATTGAAATTTGTTATGGGATGGATAGAAAACATTGTGGGAAAAGGAGAAAATGCTGGTTACCAGCATTTTCTCCTTTTCCCACAATGTTTTCAAAAGGCTTCTTCTTCAGGGTCGTTAAAACCCGTGATTGTGTGGTAAAGGGTTAACCTTTACCCTCCTAAATAAGTCAAATAAAACTTTCATGCCAATAGTAAAAACCCGAATAATTTTAGTTCAAAGTTACTTTATGGAGAAAAATATCTCCTTATCAGACAGTGTAGATCCAAGATCAGACTGCACGTTCTGTGCAGTCTGATCTTGATCTACGCTGTCTGCAAAAGGTCAGTGAGTCGCGCTTGGCAGCTTAAGGGTTAAAAGGCGACTCTATCGCTATAAATACTAATGAAAACAAACTATCGTACAGTACTGCCATTTACAAATCTTGCCTTTTCAATATTTACTTCTTTGCAGCTAAGCTTAACCGAAACATAAAATTTCACATCATTTTCATATAGTTTTAAATGCAGACAGTCTGTTTCACTTCAACGTAAATGTATACATATAACTTTCTGATGTCTTGGTGTATATACTTTATGTTAAAATTATATATTCAATCATTAACGTTTTCGATAACGAAAAGCGACTTTGTTTTTTTGCAACTGGAGACTTGGATACATGAAAAAAATAAATTTTCAACGTGAGTTTTATACACCATGATGCCACAAAAAAAAAAGTCCGAAATAAAATTAATTTGAAAAAAAAACAATCCCCCCAAAATAACAAGCAAACACGTTTAAATTGTTCAATTAAAAAAAACAGAAATGTTTGAGATAAGATACCACTGTCATTTGTTTTGACCCTTAGGCTGCCAAGACGGATTTACTGACCTTTTGCGGACCGTGTAGATCAAGATCAGACGGCACAGAACGTGCAGTCTGATCTTGGATCTACACTGTCCGATAAGAATATATCTTTCTCCAAAAAATAAGTTTGAAATAGCATTATTCTGTCTTTTCACTATCGGCTTGAAAGTTTCATTTGGCCTTATTTAGCAGGATAAAGTTGAACTAGCAATAAATTCTTTCACTATGTTGACCGTTTTTATAAGCCGTCCTGAGGCAGCACTGTCAAAAATAAATATTATCAGACACTGTCTTATTTTTAAAAAAGATCTTCTTGGCTTAACCCTTTACGATATAATCCAAAGTTTTAACGATCCTAGTGTGTAAGGCCTTTGAAAACATTGTTGGAAAAGGAAAGATGCTGGTAACCAACATTCTCTCCATTTCCCGCTATGTTTTCTACCATTCCAAAGACTAATCCTATAAACACTTATGACACAGTTCGTCATCTCAAAATTCTTTTAATTACGTATAAGTCTAAAATTTTGTCGTCTGGTACAGGGTTAAGCCGCCAAACCATTGCGGTCAAATTAGAAACAATTAGTACATTGGAACCTAGCACCATTAATAGCGAGTAACAAGTAAATCTCTGTACAACATATGTAATTAAAATCTGTGAAAAAAAAAAAAACTTTTGAAAAAAGGAGCTTGCACATAATTCCAAACACGATGAAGTAGGCTTTCTGGTGTTGGATGTTATGTTTTGCGATTGACAATATAACATATTTGGGGATACGAAAACCAAAAATAATATTTGTGTGGTCAAAAGTATGTAAGTGGTTTTTAAAGTATGTAAGTGATTTCGGGCAAATCCAGCGTTTGACGGTCGACAACATTATAAGCCATGCTGTGGCAAAAAGGGGCTTGATGCATCTCCGTGTAGCATGATACCAAACAAGTCATCACATAATCATGGATCCATAAAATCCATTCTGTCTAACAAATGACTGAATCTCGAGGCACACTGGTCCTTTCATATGCAGAAAAAATGACAAATAGCAAAAAGTTTCCACCCAGGTCAGTCTGCGCGGACTGCGCAGGCTTATCGTGGTCGATATTTTTTTCCCCTTAACAGATGCATTAAACCCCCTTTTTACGGAGCATAATTCAAATCAAGATAATGCTGATGCCGACCATCGTATTTTGTAAGACAGTTTCGGGTGGAAGTGGTATCATAACTATGCATTTCTTAACATTTTCCATCTTCTTTTTACAATTAAATGATAAAGAATTCTGAAAATATTCTGAAAATAATGTCAGAAAAGGAGAAAATACTGTTAATCAGCATTTTCTTCCTTTCAAAAAATGTCTTTTTTTTCCCCTTTCAAAAGCAAGCCTAATCATTTTAGCTCTATTTGATTGGTTGTGCCGGAGAAACAGTGGGCATGTCAGCTATTGGTATTTAATAACCTCGAAAAATATAATAATCTCTGTGCAATAGATTCAAGAAAGTTTCTTTTACCCGTGTTCTGACAGAACAGTATGAGAAAATAAGATAATAAATTTTCGTGCTTAAAAGTCACTTTAACAATGGAAGATACGGTCTATACCTATGTGCCAGGGGATGCCACAATGTCTACACCACAACGCCGTACAAATCATACTCGGAGGTAAGCTTGTATTTCATTTACACCTATAGGAACACTATTTATTATCTCGTGGCATGTATTCTCCTTGTAAAAGAATGAAAAGACATATGAGCCATGCTCTGTGAAAGGGGGCTTAATCATCTGCAAAAAGTATCGACCCAGGTCAGCCTGCGCAGTCCGCGCAGGCTGACCTGGGCCGAAACCTTTTGCTTTTGGTCAATTATCCAGTGACTGGGAAAGGCTTGCGCCATGCGCCATAGTCACATTAAAATCCAAAATGTCACATCGTTTTCGCTATCGAGTGCGCCCGTGTCCCATTCAATTTTCGACTTCGAAAAAGTACGAAAAATCGTGGGGCGAATTTTTTTTCATCGGATCCGATTAGACGCTCTATAAAAATGAGTAGCGTAGGTGCGCGTGACGTCATCAACTTGTAAATCATGAAGCGCTCATTGAAAATTTGTACCTATGTTGTCGTCGTGAATTCGTCTGTTTTGCTGCTTGAATTGAATAGTAAAATTTAATTTTCAACGTCTAAAATGCCCCCGAAAAAGAAATTAAAGTTGCCTGAAGGCCAGGGCTCAATAAGTAGTTTCTTTCCCAAAACAAACGTTCCTCAAGTTCAACAGACTCAAATAGACGACGATCAGACAGAAATGAAGGCAATGAAAATTTTTGTGTTGTTGAAATTGTCACATTAGTTTTCAAAATGTCACATTGAATTTCCTGACCAAAGGGAAATTGTCCCATTGCAAAAAATCCTTTCCCAATCACTGATTATCTGTATGTCCAAGGACCATGCTACCTCAGGATTCAGTCATTTGATAGAGAAAATGGATGTCATGGGTCCAAAATTATGTGAGGACTTGGATGGTATAATGAATCACGGAGATGCACTAAGCCCCGTTTTGCCATAGCATGACTCATATCTTGCCAACAACAGCCAAGACGACGATCTAAAAAACATTAATAGGTAGCACATGCACAAAAAATAACTCGTCAGAAGCGTGCTGGAGTAAAACGTACTAGCCCGAATAAAAGACGACAAATGCCGAAAAATCCTCTTTATGGAGTATTTGTTTAAGTTTACCAAATAAATTCACCATAAACAGATGAAGATAAACTTTCAGTTCTCAGAGGATAGTTCCTTTTTTTTTTCTCTGCATTTTTTCTCTCCTTTGAAATTTCGATTAAAACACTACCAGGGGCGTAGCTTGCCCAAAATAAAGTATCTATATGCAAAAGTAATGCCGTATAAATCCGAGGCGCGAAGTGCCGAGAGAGGGTGGAGTGATTTCCAGGGGGGGGGGGGGGGTCCTGGAGGGCCTCCCCTAGAAAATGTTTTAATTCTAAAAGCTATTTGGTGGCTTCCGGTGACCATTTTTTTTTTCTATAAAATTTTCTTTCTTTTCTTTTTTTTTTTTCAAAGTGTACGCAAATGCATTTTGCGTACAGGCAGCCTCGTCCCTGACTACCAATTGCAGACGACTTTGGTTTTTGTCTACCTACAGATCACTCTTAACCTTTTACCACACAATCCAGAATTCTATTGAACCTTGCTCGAAGGAAGCTTTTGAAAACATTGTTGGAAAAGAAGAAAATGCTGATAACCAGACGTCTATCTAACGACATGTTTTCGACTTGTCCAGGTTGAAAGCATTTGAGCCATCTGTGAAAAGGGGGTTTATTGCATCCACAAAAAATATCGACCCATTTCAGCATGTGCTGTCAGCGCAGACTGACGTGGGTCTAAACATTTTGCCACCATTTTTAAGCTTTCTGCAGTTCAAAGGAACATTCTACCTAATGATTTATTCGGTTGTTAGACAAAATGGGTTTTATGGATCCATAATTATGTGACGAATTGCTCGGTATAATGCATTAAAACCCCTTTTGCCAGAGACTGGCTCACTTTCAGATGGCGCGTTAAATCTGTTTCGATGTAGAAGATGCAGCCGCCAATAATTTTTGAAGGTGGTCGAAAGGACTGTTTTGGTTCCCGCAGTATATTAAAAGAATTTGCGGATGACAAAATAAATATGATACAAATACCGGGATATGTCTATAAAAGGCTAGGAAATGACGCGAGAAAAGGAGAAAACGCAGGTTACCAGCCTTTCATCATTTATCCTAAGTATTCAAAGGCCTCTTTCCCAATTGTCCAAATTTACAAATTTCAAGAAATAATTGTTTCGATGTGGAAGCTACAGGTGTGAAAACGGTCTGGTAGATTGTTTTGGCTTCCGCAATGTTTAACCCTTATCCTGCTAAGGGAACTGAAACTTTCAACCCGATAGTAAAAAGCAAGATTTTCTTTCTACCAAAGTATTTTCAGGAGAAAGATATCTCCTTATCGGACAGCGTAGATCCAAGATCAGACTGCACGTTCTGTGCAGTCTGATCTTGATCTACACTGTCCGCAAAAGGTCCGTAAGTCGCGCTTAGAAGCCTAAGGGTTAAACTGGTGTCATTTTCACCTACGCTAAAACTGCCCCTTTGTGTGCATGGAAATACATGTATACATGTAAGTTAAACTCTTTACCAAACGACAAAATTTTAGACCAGTCCAAAATGAAAGCATTTGCAGACGACAAAATAAATGTGACCCCAAAATTGAAATTCGTTTCGGGAAGGATAGAAAACATTGTGGGAATAGGAGAAAATGCTGGTTACCAGCATTTTCTCCTTTTCCCACAATAATTTCAAAAGGCCTCTTTCTCGGGGATCGTTAAAAGTCGGGACTGTGTGGTAAAGGGTTAAAGAAAGTTACCCGTCCGATCATTGCGATCCATTTTATGTAGCAAACTAAAGTCTGGTTTAAAACTTATCTCGTTCTCATTGTCCACTGCTGCATTAATTAAATGAGCCATGCTCTGTGAAAAGGGGGCTTAATGCATCTGCGAAAAGTTTCGACCCAGGTCAGCCTGCGCAGTCCGCGCAGGCTGACCTGGGCCGAAACTTTTCGCTATTGGTTAATTTCCTGTATGCCCAAGGAATTAGTTTATCTCATGATTAAGTCTATTATTAAAAATAAGTGGCTTTTATGTATCCCCAATTATGTTATGGCTTGCTTGGTATAATGCATCATGGGAATGCATTAAGCCCCCTTTTGCCAGAGCTTGACTCAAATATATGTTCTCCGAATTAATAAAAAAAGAAACTTAGATTATCCAAAAGCATTACTTATTTGTGAACTTAATGTCTGACAAAAAACCAACAGAAAATAAACTAAGTTAACAGATTAAAGACCAGACTGCACGATCTCTAATCAAGCGATTAGAGTATCGCTTGGCATTGGATTTATGCGAATACGGAAAACCACAAAGCATACAAAAGGGCGTGTTTTCTTCTATTTTTTTTTTGCTTCGCTTTATCTGAAGCAAATCAGCGTTAAAAAAAAAGGAAAAAGTAAATACTAAAGTAAATACACTCGGTTCTTTCATTATTTTTGTCTGCAAAATGAATTAACCTACATCTAGATTGTATGGGATTTTTTTCTCTTTCTCTTGGCATAGAGAAAAGATCCCTGCAGAATAGCTGTAAATTCAACAAACGTTAAATGTTTATACGCTATTATTTCAATGACAATTTAATGTACACCGTATCACTCTGTAATGACTTTACACTAATGCCTTGCTTTTGTAGTTACGTGGGTATATATTTTTTTTTAAACCGGAAACATTTAGGATGCTTTACAAAAGTGCAAGAAGACTAATGCCTTTAACCTGTTCGATATTGGCTACAGCAACAAATTAAAACCTTCTTCTTTTTTTTAACAGCACTTCTTTCTCAATGACTGCTGCCTATTTATTTAGCGTATAGATCTAGATCAAATGCTGTATACTAGCCATGTTCCCTTTTTCACTGGAAAGCTGCCAGGTGTACTCCAGGGGGATCATCTTAGTCCAAATCATTTTACATTCGCCGAAATTCATACCCATCTGTTTTAACCCTTTAAGAAACGATAAAATTTTGGACTCAACCAAATTGAAAGCATTTGCAGAGAACAAATCAAATGTAGCTAATGTGATTACTTTTGTCTTTGAGAGAGTAGAAAACATCGTGGGGAAAGGAGAAAATGCTGGTTACCAGCATTTTCTCGTTTTTCCACAATGTTTTCAAAAAGCCTTCTCTTTCAGGGTAGTGAAAACTTGGGAATGTGTGGTAAAGGGTTACTATCTATTACCTACGATGGGGATAGGAAGACGTAACTCGCTGGATACGCAGTATATCCACTTGCTGTTTTATTAACAGGTTGAACGTGAAGTTAAGTACACTTACGCGAGAAAAACTGTGTCGGCGTGTTCTAAGCGTTTTTGTGTAAATCGGACTTGGGATACAATTTATGTAAGGATTATCTACCAGTGATACTTGTTCTTGCACTTGTTTAAGTGAAAATAGAGAAGTTATCTAAATGTTTTAAAAATTCCTTCATTTAAATAATTAAAAAAAGCATTTTAATGTGATAATTTTTTTCTGTAAAAAAAGGGAATTATTTTAAAATATTTCAAACAATTTAGCAGAAAAAGTATAGATACATAGGAAAAATAGGACGAACGGACGGTAGTAATGGGAAGGGCAGACAACGCCAAAGAAATATTCCTCCGCCTTCCGGTGGCAGATGAGAATGTTGATTTTTAAGGGCGAGGTGGATATCATTTATTTTAATTAATGTGGATTTTCGATATTTTAAAAGAAATGGGGCTGTAGCGGTGTTAGGTATATCTAAAATAACTTACACAAACAATTTTTGAAACACGGATAATTGTTTTATATCTGAAAACTGGATTTTATATGTTAGGAAAATATCATAGAGGCACCAATCTTGGAGGGGGGAGGCCACTATTCAGCGGAATGTTCTTTAATGCTAATAAAAAGTTACTCAAAAATCTCTCTCTATGACAGAAGCCCTATGCAAATTTTGAAAATGACAAGAAAAGTAACTTTGTACTGTCTGTAAATTCGTTTAACTCTTTACAAAACAAAAAAAAATAAATAAATAAATAAATAAATAAATAAATCCTATGTAGCTTGAATGATGAAATTTGTAACAGTGTAGAAGACCTTGTGAGAAAAGGAGAAAATGCTGGTAACCAGCATTTTCTCCTTTTCCCACAAGGTTTTAAAAAGGCTATGTCACCAGGGTCGTTAAAACTCGGGATTTGCGTGTTAACGACTTGAGTAAGATAGTCTAAGCAGTACGATAGTAAGTCATGAACTCAACCAGTCCAGAGTATTTGCATATCAATAATTGAATATGCATATCAGGGTGAGATCAAACCTTTCCTCCCAAAATAGACACAATTTATGCGTCCGTAGATGGCGCTTTTAAATAAACCTATAAAATTTTCAGTTTTGAGAATAGGTTCTATTTATTGCTATGTTAAAACTCTTAAAATTCCTTCTATCGAATGATATTCATTTTAGCTACAAAATTTGCTCCAAATCACAAAAATCGGACAAGCCAGAAGGTAAAAAGTTCCTTTTGTCGAATCTTCCCCAACTTAAAATTAGTTGATTAATCCAGATAAAACAAGAGATCAAATGTCCCAGTTTGGTCTCGATTAAATACAATTCTTTACAGACCATTAAAACTGATTTGTTGTAATTTATTACTTCCCGAACAAGACTCTTTTCTGTCTCGAACTTGATAACTTATACAAGCATTGGTCGCAAGTACAATTTTGCTCTCTCTCTTACTTTGTGTTGATTATCAATAGTTTAAAAGATTTTTTTTAAGCTGCTGCAACTTTGTTTCGTAAGCATTCCGATATTTACACATCGATTAAAAGAAAATATAGCATAGACTGATGAAGGGTTTTCCGGACGGTTCTGAATAAATATGTAACTATGACCTACACATTCGTATCGATTAGTGTTAACAAATCGCTATCATTCAGATTATAAACAGTTTTCAAAATATTCCCGACGGGATGGGAAAATAAGCATCATAAAAACGAGTCCATGACCGATATTCACTTACCATTCCTAATTAAATTCTTCGTCCAGTTCTTGAAAAAAAAAAGAAAAAATGAAAGTAACGCATTTTCTGATTGACTAAACCTTTTAATTTAGCCACTCAGAAATGTGTCTCTTTCTTAAATATAAACTGACAAGGCTAAGAATGTACAATAGAATGGTTGTAGGTCGACGGGCCCAGGACCACATTGCAACATAAAAAATAGACAATCTAGCCAATTATCATGACGCCTTCGTTAACCCTTATCCTGCTGAAAAAGTTAAATAAAACCTTCAAGCCGATAGTAAAAAAACCGGAATAATGTTATTTCAAACTTATTTTTTTGGAGAAAAATATCCCCTTATTGGGTAGTGTAGATTCAAGATCAGACTGCACGTTCTGTGCAGTCTGATCTTGATCTACACTGTCCGCAAAAGGTCAGCGAATCACGCTTAACAGCTTAAGAGTTAACATTCGTCATTAAACAGTTGTAATACATATCGCTTACTCTACTTCTCTACGGTTTCGAAGTATGCTTCCGCAATAAAAAGTAGTCCCAAACGTAACAGTTATTAACTCTGTACCACACTACGACGATTTTAGGCCGGTTCATACTGAAAGCATTTGAAAATGCAGCTCAACTGGTGAAACGTGAGCATCAAAGAGTAGAAACATTGTGGGAAAAGGAGAAAATGTTTGAAACCAGCATTTTCTCTTCTTCTCACGTGGTTTACAAATGACTTCTTTCGCGCCGTAGAGTTACGGGACAGTTTGGTACAAAAATTTAACATTTAAACAAAAAGTTTCGGCCAGGGTCAGCCTATGCAGACTGCACAGACTGAGCTTAGTCAATACTTTTTGCAGGTGCATTTAGCCTCCTTTTCATAGAGTGTTTATGGGTGGCTTAAGTAAGTCTTTTTTGTATATGTATTAATTGAGCCATGCACTGTGAAAAGGGGGCTTAATGCATATGCAAAAAGTATCGACTTAGGTCAGCATGCGCAGTCCGCGCAGGTTAACATGGGTCGAAACTTTTTGCTTTTGGTAAATTTTCTGCATGTCAAAGGACCAGTGTACCGTATCATATGGATTCAGTCGGTTGTTATACAAAATGGATTTCATGGATCCATAATAATGTGAGGAGTTACTATGAATCATGCTTTACGAAGATGCATTAAATCCCCTTTTTCCAGAGCATGGCCTCTTTATTATGGAATATTAAAGTTACAGAAATCTCTTCTGATGTAGTCTCAAAGGCCATTAAAACATAAATCGGGAAAGGTTCAGGCGGAAGCACACTTTTCCTTATAGTCTGCATATACTGCTTTGTTTATATTTGAAAGGAACTGTAAAATGTCGTGACCTCATTGTTTGGGTCTATGATCTTCTTTTACAACTATCAGAGGTTTCTTTTAGATTGATAAACAAGTTGTCTTTTCTACAAAACTACATAATTTACCAAGCTAGGGGAAAAAAAAGGAAGCCTATGTTTACATGTCATTGACCTTTATTGGGCACCATTATAGGTAATAAACATGGTGAAAATCGAGACTTATTTGCTTTTAGTATATGCGTATTTGACTTCCGACGGACCCGAGTAATGAATACGAAGCACTATTTACTTTAGACAATCGAATTTCGTAAAATGTAAATTTCAACGAATGTTTTATAGGGACATTATCTAATAAACAACACAAAGATGGACCGTTTCGGTTCGGCACTTGACCTCCCGAACAGATATCGGCCTTGAAGGCAGTACCTTGAAATACATTAAAGAGTCTAAACGTCACTAGAATTCATCGAAATATTTTGAAGTTACCGAAGAAGAATTAAAAAAGTGCTCTATGAAAAGGGAGCTTATTGCATCTCAATGATGCATTATACCAATCAAGCCATCATAAAATTATGGATCCATTATGGCTACTTTTTTTTGAAACAGCCGACTTAATCCTTTCCCAAACAAGCCCTATTTTTCACGTGTCTGCAGTACAAGTCTTTTGAAAACACTGTGGGAAAAGGAGAAATTGCTCGTAACGAGCAATTTCTCCTTTTCCCACAGTGTTTTCTACCCTTTTTGAGAACTTTCTGCCATTTTCATCAAATTTAAAATTGTCGTCTGCAAACTCTTTCATTTTGGACCAGTCCAAAATTTGTGGTTTGGGAAAGGGTTAATCATGAGGTAGAATGATCGTTGGACAAACAGAAAACTGACCAGTTGCGAGAAGTTTCGGACCAGGTTAGCCTGCGTAGACTGCGCAGGCTGAACTGGATCGATGTTTTTCGCAGATGCATTATGCCCCCTTTTCACAGAGCATGGCCCAAATATAACTGATGCTCTAGAAAACTAACTTGATTACGGCCAGATTGGCACAACCCTAACCTAACCTCTGCCCCTGACTTTCCCGTCCCTATCGTATACAACCACATACCTGCGAGGCTCACGAACAGCAATAGTGTGTAGGTGTCTGAAACTGAAACTTTTACTCTTCGCTAGACAACAAACTTTTGGACTGGACCAAACTCAAAGTATTTAGGGATGAAAACTTAAATGTTGATAAAATTATTGATGTCTTTAGTGGGGTAGAAAACTTTTTCCCACAATGTTTTCAAAAGCCTTCTCTTTCCGGGTACGGATAACAGTCGTGATTGTGTGGTACTGGTAAAAGCTTGAATCAACACATCACCAACGGAAACATTGCACAAACAGTATGTTTAACATGCTTACTACAGTTGTACCAACAATATACAGTTGTAAAATAATGGTTTAAAAGGTGAACTTTAAACCGGAAATGGCACTTGTTTATTTCATGTATTAACCTCTTAACCCGCCAATCTACATGTTTTTAAGTTTACTTTTATTATCACCTTTTCGGTCATTTACTTTCATAATTCTTTCAACATGACCTAGTATTTCATTCTTGTCTATCAAGGCTACTTCTCCTGAACCACCTTTGAGGCAACAGTTGTTTTTTTTTTATGTAAATACGAGGATAATGTTACTGAACATTACGGCAGTTTATGCAAAGCACGTATTTTTTTAATGACGAATGTCCAGTACAAAAGATTTGACCATGAGTTTGCATTGTTTAACCCATAAGCTGCTAAGCGCGACTCACAGACTTTTTGTGGACAGTGTAGATCAAGATCAGACTGCACAGAACGTGCAGTCTGATCTTTGATCTACACTGTCCGATAAGGAGATACGATTTTCCCAAAAATTACCTTTGAAATAGTCAAAATGTGGATATTTATCTTCGGTTTGAATGTCTCGTTTAATTTATTTAGCAGGATAAGGGTTAAAATTCATCTTGATGAATAAAACCAGACGAGAAAACCAATCGCTACGTAGGTTCTATTTATTCATTTTTAAGTTGGTACTGTTAAGAGTAAATAACTTTGGCATCGAAGAATATTTTTTTTTCCTACTAGATCTATCATTCAACATTTAATTCTTTAACAAACGACAAAATTTTAGACTGGTCCACATTGAAAGCATTGGCAGATGACAATTTAAATGTGGCTCAAATGATTGAACTTGTCTTTGATAAGATCGAAAACATTGTGGGAAAAGGAGAAAATGCTGGTTACCAGCATTTTCTCCTTTTCCCACAATGTTTTCAAAAGGCTTCTATCTCAGGGTCGTTAAAACTCAGGACTGTGTGGTAAAGAGTTAACAGAGTGTCCAAAAAGTGCATTGCTTTGTAACCCATTAAAGTGAAAGTGAAATGATACCGAGTATTGAGGAAAACAAGAAAAATAAGTCACACTTATGAATTTAAAAAAAAAAATATCATGGAATGGTGATTAAAAGAATATGATTTTTGTGCACACGATAAGTTAGTATTAAAAAAAAAAACGGAACACTATGTCAAAAACAGTGTATTTAAACAGCGTGTATTTGTCTGAGAAAATAGAGAACGGACAGCGTAACTCAATTTGTAATGGAACTTCTACCAGGTAAGAAGATTTTTTTTCTTTTTCCTAATTGAGTAATGTACTGTGAAAAGGGGGTTATTGCATCTGCATGAGAAAGAAGCCTTTTGAAAACATTGTGGGAAAAGGAGAAAATGCTGATAATCAGCATTTTCTCCTTTTCCCACAGTGTTTCTTACCCCCCCACAAATAAATTTTAATTTTGAATCATATTTAAGATGTCGTCTGCAAATGCTTTCAATTTATACAAGTCCAAATTTTGGTAAAGATTTAAACTTCTCTACCCGCTGAACATTGTTTCGACAATGATTACAGTTGGAAAGCAGCCAGCGGCTTGGCAAGAGTTTTGTGCGAAGTACTTGTATGAGAAGCTCCAGGAAGGCATGGCTGGGTGCAGTGGTCATCGTTACATTACACCCAACAAACATTTTTTTCCTGGCAATTCATACCCGCTAACTCTGTAACACTGGGGATTTGCGTTGTTTACTATGGTATTTAACGCCGTTTTCAACATATTCTCAGTTATATCGCGACGATCAGTGCACCTATCCATGCTTTCATGGAGTCTCTTTTTTCTTCGCACAATATTCATCCCAAGCCACTGGCTGCTTTCCCTCATAAACATCGCCGAAACAATGATTAGCGACAAGAGAGTAATGAATCTTGCCGCAATAAGTATCGTCAGTCCTCGGAAAGAAAATGGCCGAGCTGGGATTCCAATGTGCATGTGGGACTGCGGGAATATGCTTGCACAAAGAACATGGATGATGAAAATCTAGTAACAAATTTTTAATTTCAGTTTCAAGAAGAAAGGCGGATGTAGCGGTCGGACCCGGTTAGAACAGGGACTACTTCTTGTCGCATTTTTACTAACCATAGCGGTAATTGGCCTTGTCATAGCACTGGTCATTGAGATCAAAAGGACAGATGACGACGCCGAGGGTAACTTCCCCTTTTATGCCGTATATTTATACTGTTGGAGATCTTACTGACCCGGTAATCCTTTCAACAGGGACTTTTGCGGACGGCATAGATCAGGATCAGACTGTACAGAACGTGCAGTTCGATCTTGGATGTATACCGTCCGCTTGTTTATCCACACTTTCATTATAAAAGTCTTTCTTAGATTCAGTAGACTGCATATTCAGCCGCCGAAAGAGATTGGGTGTATAGATTAGGAGCTGAAAGAGTTAATCTGTCAAGCTACGTGCGCAAGACTAAAAATGATAGCCGGTCCATTTGAGCCGCTCGCTGACAAAAAGGGTTTTACTGCATCTCCGTGATACATGATACCAAGCAAGTCATCACGTAATTATGGATCCATAAAATCCGTTTTATCTAACAACCGACTGAATCACGAGGTAGGATGGTCCTTTGAAAAGTAGAACATTGATCGATAGCAAAAAGTTTCGGCCATGGGTCGATACTTTTCGCAGATGCTTTAAATCACCTTTCACACAGCATGGCTCGTTTTGATATTTGTCCCAGTATTGAAGACTTTAAAAAAGTCTTATGAGGAAATTGCATAGGAAGAATGACCATCTACGCATGACAAAAATAGACACATCACGAAATCTTATCTTACTATTTATATACTGCATAACCACCACCTGCTTTTTTTTTGTGATGGTGGTGGTGGTAGGGGTAGCCAGGGGAAGAAGGGTTCATTTATGGTACACAGCGAGTTTATAACTTTAAAGTTCGTAAACATAATTCCATTGAGAATTACATGCTATATTTTAGCCTGAATTGCTATTTATGTCATTGTGTTTGAGTGTTTTTACTCCATATAATCACTATATTTCAGATATTTGCGAAACTCCAGACTGTGCCATGGCAGGTTAGTATTTGATTCTCAACAGAGCAAAATAACTCTTTATTATATAATCTATGCTCTGTCAAAAGGGGGCTTAATGCATCTCCGTGATCCATGATACCAATAAAGTGAACACAGTACTATACTTCCCTAAAATCCGTTTGTATAAGAACCTACTGAATCATAAGGTTCACTGGTCCTTTGACATGCAGAAAATCGACCAAAAGCAAAAAAGGTTTCGGCCGGGGTCAGCCTATGCAGACTGCACAGACTGAGCTTAGTCAATACTTTTTGCTGGTGCATTTAGCCCCCTTTTCATAGAGTGTTTATGGGTAGCTTAAGTAAGTCTTTTTTGTATATATATTAATCGTATATAAAAAACAAAGACTTATTCAGGCCACACATAAAATTTCACTTGTACCACTAGGCCACAGCAGTAGGATCTGAGAATACATTCTTCTGTTTCGAAGTCGTTCAGAATACAACTATGTGAGAAAGACAGTAAAAAAAGAAAAAAAAAGCTGCAAAAATTGTATCAAGATAACTTACAAGAGCCACGAACCGAGCGAATGAGATTTTTTTTTCAGTATTGTATTCCTTTCTTGAAAGACACGTAAATGTTTGTGACATGCTGATATCGTATATTAGGATAGTAGATAAAATATAGTGGTTTTTCTAAGAAAGAATTTTACATGCGTGTATTCTTTTTATAAAACTTTTTTTTCCATAAAAAGAATATTCGAATATGAATTTGCATTCGAATATTCGGCTGATTTTCGAATGATCAATATTTGAATATTCGGTCCCATCCCTAAAAATATTCGAATTAAATGCCAGATACTTTACAGAAATAACTATACACATACTAGTTCGATCATCGTTGTTTGCAACCTAACCGTTTACCACACAGTCACGAGTTTTAACGACCCTGAGGAAGAAGCGTTTTGAAAACAATGTGAGAAAAGGAGAACATGCTGTTAACCAGCATTTTCTGCTTTTCCCACAATGTTTTCTACCCAATCAAAGACAAATTCCATCATTTGAGCCACATTTAAATTGACGTCTGCAAATGCTTTCAGTTTGGATAAGTCTACATTTTTCGTGTGGTAAAGAGTTATATGTCCTAGTTTGCAATCACTGTACACTAATTGTCAAACAGTGTGATACTTACTGTGATACTTACTGTTCTTTCAGCCGCTCGAATTCTTGACAGTGTCGATCTAACTGTCGATCCATGTGACGATTTCTATCACTTTGCATGCGGAGGCTGGAAACGGAAGAACGTCATTCCTGAAGATAAATCAAGTCAAAACGTATTCAGTGTAGTAAGAGATGACGTACAGGTAACGATAAAATGTAAGTTATCCTCAATATAAACATTAATTTTTTATCATTTGCATTTTCTTTCCCAAACTTCTTCCTTGTTTGTTGAGATTTTGAACCATTCTGACAAACAATCTGGCATTTAAGCTGATAAAGCAATGCCGCAACCGACAATTAACGCTTAAGCTGCTTAGCGCGACTTTATCAAACGGCTTAGATGAAGATCAGATGGCACACAACGTGTAGTCTGATCTCGGATCTACACTGTCCGATAAGGAGATATTTTCCCCCCACGAAATGCCTTTAAAATAGCAAAATTTGGGTTTTTACTACCGGCTTTAAAGTGTCGCGTCATTTATTTAGCAGGTTCCGGGTTAATGGATATCTAAAGCTAACTAGTAGTGACGAAGAAAGAAACAGAAAGAGTTTGAGGTCCTTGACAAAGATATGGTCGGAAATATTAGAATTGTCTCCTTTTTTTTTCCCCATTTATCTATACCTTCCAGAACAAAAAATTTACCAAAAGCCTTGTAGCTGCCAAGTTAAACATTGGGGTGGTAAAATGCATTTAAATTTATTTATCATACCATTTGACAGTATAAAAATTATTGTGAAGACGACAATCTGTTATTGCACGGTCGCTCCAAGTGTTAGTCGCGGGCAGAAACATGAATTTTTAAATCAGGTGAAACGCAAATAAAAGAATGGGCGACCTGGCAACTTTTAACCTGGTTTAAGATATCATTTCTCTGCAATCGACTAACACACAGACTGACATTACATTAACAGTTTTTACACACTTTTAAATTGTATGATTCAAATATAAGTGCAGTTTAAACACTGTCACTGTTCATTTGGCAGCTATAGGGCCTTTAACAGTGCCGGAAGGGCTACAAACTTAAACATTATACTCGGTCATACAAAATCGCTGTTTCTGTTTTAAGATCTACTGGAGGATCCTGACATGTACAGTGAAATCGAGGCTGTTCAGAAGGTGAAGGATCTTTACATCTCATGTATTGACACAGGTAAGACATTCAATCAATTATGCATCGATTTCTGATTTAACTCTTGGACATCCTCGTAAAACATTTCTTTCCAACTGTCTAACGACAAACATCTTTCAGGGTTTCTTACCATGTCAAAATAAACTATATTTTCACAATGGCTATTGATATCCAATTAATAGTTCCATATCGACTTTTTACCACGTAAATATAATAATTTGCCTTCACTTTGTTCACGATATAATAGAGGTCGTAATGGCAACGAAAGTACTAAAAAGATCTGCCATTGCTATCATTGAATGGTAAGTAACCGGTTTATTATCAGATACACCATGTCACATGAGCCATGTCATTAGGATAATTCATAGATTCCATCTACCACTACTCCAGGTCTTTTATTCTTATAAAAAAAATGGTTTTACATATTCTACCTTCAAAAGGGTAATTGGATTAAATTCAATATTTTATGACAATAATCATATCAAAACAGTTATAGTGATAACAAAAACAAACAACGATGATAACTATAAAGATGACAATTATTGTAACTTAATCACCATGTACCACTTCTGAATCTTTATGTAATCATCTGTTTCAGATTTGATTGAAGACAAGAACCAAACTGTCGCCATACCACTACTAGAAGAACTGGGAGGTTGGCCAAGTCTCGGGAATAAACCCGGGGGTAACTGGAATGAAAGCGAATTCGACTTGGCCACATTACTCGTGAAACTACGCACGTATAACAATCGACCAATCATGGACATCTTCGTGTCATCCGATGTCAAGGACTCTGAAAATCATGTGATCTACGTAAGTATGCGTATCATCAGAGGCAAAGCCTACTGTTGTCTTTGTTCATTTTTACGCTATAGCCAAACTCAAGCTTTACAATTGAAATTCTTTGAATAATTTTCTTCTCGACTAACACTAAACATCTCGTCGAGGTAGAATGTCTCTTTTTAGCACAAAAGGTACGAGTATATTGAATAATTAGTGAATACGGATAAATGGATATCGCGATGGCTCTAACGTCACGTTGTCTATTTCTCGGTAAGAGTTGCAGTTTTTTTTCCTTTTCGAACTCTAAATCGGTGGTTTACAAGTAACTATAAACTGAGACTATTAGTACAGCTTACTAAGCGTCGATAAGGAAGAGTAACTGTTAGTCTATGATACAATCTTGTCCGGTATTAAACACACAACCTTCCACGGAATAAACTATAAATAGGCAGACCAATAAATTATCAATAGGCAGACCAATTCAAGTTGCTTATGTTTCATTCTCCAATTTCACATTCATCATTTCAGCTATTAACAAAAAGTAGTACAGACAACCCATCCAATAAACTTGATAAAAACTCTAGCCAAGTCTAAGGTTTTAGAGTTTGCGATATAAGCGTGTGTAGGACACGAACAGAAGTTGTTTTCATGCCTGTTGCCACAAAAACTGAAACGTCATGGATTATTTGAGTCATGGTCTAACAAAAGGGGGTTATAAGTACCTCCATGCTGTATCATACCAAGCAACTCTTCACATAATTTTGAATCTATAAAATCCATTTTGTCCTACAGCCGGCTGAATCCCGAGGCAGAATGGTCCTTGGATATGAAGAAAATTTACTAGAAGCAAAGTTCCAAATCAGGTCAGCCCTAATCAATACTCTTTGCAGATGCATTAAAGCCCACTTTTTTACAGAGCATGGCTCACTTATAACAGCTGTACGATTTCTCGTAGCAACAGCGTTACCTATACTATGGCTGTAGTTAAAAGAGCTGGTAATGACTAGGTGAGAATGCTTCAGAAAGAACTTACTGTAAACATCGTCATTCTCATTCCAGATCGATCGCCCAGCTTTTGGTCTACCAGGTAGATTGTATTATCTGAACAATGACACGAACACAGCCAACATGCGGGAAGCCTATGTTACACTGGGCAAATCTGTTGCAGAGTTGTTTGGTGCCAAACCGGATACAGCTGATTCAGATATGCGAGAAATTCTTGCCTTGGAGATAGAGCTGGCAAATGTAAGCCTTACATTAGACCGTGGTCATGATTATTTAAACTAATGGCTAACATAAGTCTTAACCCTTTACCAAACGACAAAATTTTAGACTGGTCCAAATTGAAAGAATCCGCAGATGACAAAATAAATGTGACTGAAAAATTAAAATTAATTTTGGGAAGGGCAGAAAACACTGGCAAATGGAGAAAATGCTGGTGACCAGCATTTTCTCCTTTCCCACTTTGTTTTCGAAAGGCTATTTTCTCGGGGTCGTTAAAAGTTGGAATTGTGTGGTAAAGGGTTATATAAGTTATCGACATCTTTGTAGCTGTGCTGAAAAAGATGCTTCTATTTCAAGGATGTAATGAGAATAAAAAATGCACAGTACATCAGAATAGATCCAAGACCTGTGAAGTCTACTCTTGATCTTAACTTTTTGCAAAAGAAACTTACATGCAGGTCACAATCAGCACGCTAAAGTTATTTACATTCCAGTTTTAAACTGCGAGCATCCCACTGGAAAAAGGCATAGCAGGAGAATTTAGCATGAAATCAAACCTTTAAGCAAATCAGAAAATCAAATTCAAGTTATGAATAACAATACTACGTGTATTTGGAAATATTCGTTTACTATTTCTATACAGCAACAGCTTCCGTGCGTAATTGCTTATGTCCAGTTTCCTTTCAATTTCTTTTTCTCTATTTCATCTGGTCCTTCCACTTCTCTTTGAATGAATACACTAATTGTGACGGGGTGGCGTTCACAACAACGTGTAGATCTTTCATTTCTTTGAATTTTTATTTCTCCTCCCTACTGTATAGATATCAATGCCAAGTGAGGATCGACGAGACAACGAGAGGCTGTACAACAAAATGAACATTTCACAAATGGAGGCCAACTTCACCAGCGCAAGTGACCGAATACCAGTAAGCAATCAAAGACATGATTTCAGAAACATATCATTCCAACTTCTTTCATTTTGTAACCACTGTAGAAAGCATTATGGCAGTACAAGTAATAATAAATTTATGAGTTTTTTGTAGATCTAAAATAACCTTGTGAGGTACTTGGTGAAAATGTATTATGGACTGAATTTTGTGTGAGCAGGGCTCAAATATATTTTCAATGATATTTCAAGTGAGAAAGCAGTTAGTGTCTTTAAAAAAATGAACGCAAATCACTGGTAAGATAGGTAAGATACTGTAAAAGTGGATATTTTTGCGATGTGGAAATTTTGCGAATTTGAAAAAAGTCGCAAACTTTTCTGTTCGCGTATTTTACCACAAGTATATCAACATATAATGAGTGTCTTGAATTCGCAAACATTTCCGAACACAAAAATGTCTGTAATCAGTAATTCGCAAATTTTTTGACATGCGTATACATCCACATATATAGTAAACTTCATGAATCATAGACTTTCACTGTCCGCTTCGATGAACAAAAACGATGTAAAAATGGCATTCCATACCCAACAAACCAAGTAACATCTGGAAAATTTACCCTACAAACGGTCATTTCATTTCTGTGGCAATCATTTTTTTACCAACCCAAAACAGAGCAAATTAAACAAAGGAGAAACCAAATCATGTTTCCATTTCAGTTTAGTTACCTCGAGTTCATTCAAAAAGTGCTGTCAATAGAAGGAGTGGAAATCCCTTTGAACGAAAGCGAACAAGTCGTCGTACGAGATTTGCCGTATTTCAAACAAGTGGCCACAGTGCTCGGAAAATATTCAAATAGGTATTTTTTTAATCATTTCTTTACATATTTTCGTGAAAGATTTTTTTTTTTCAAATATGTTAATACATGTATTTATAATAATTTGAATGTATCGTTTAACCCTTTCCCAAACGACCCAGTATAAATATGAGGGTTTTATAGGCGAAATTACTTGTAACCAGCCCTTGCAAATTGTTCCTTCACTCACAGCTATTGCCATACTGTTAAAAGACGATGTATTGTGTAATTCTAAAAACTTCTGGAATATATAATTTTATCCTATAAATACATGGGATAGGTAATTAACAAATTAGGTATCGAGCCATGCATCTTCCAGATGATCTTCATTCTGATTCTGATACTAATTAATCATCTATAACCAGCTCTCCCAGCAACACTTCAGACAAAACAACCCAAGCCATTGATTTTAAGTACTTCGGAAACTGATCATGCAACAAATATAAATGTTTATCATATACACTCTGTACATTTAAAAACGAAATACTATTTATAAGTTGAAAATTAGACGGAAAATAAGAAGTTTCAAATGATCAAATTTACGTTTAATGTACTTCATTGTTATTCCATTTGGTGATTGAAAAAGTTTCTTGAGAATGGTGTAAGATTTTCAAATGAAAAATGGTACAATAAGTTCCTTACCGCAAATCAACAAGTCACATGATTAACATTGAGTATGAGCACTCCTTGCACTTATCAAAACTTACCAGCCTCGTCTTTTGACAAAATTGTGGTGCTTTGCATTGCTCCAGGATGTTGTCCTATTCCTCTAGAACGGCTCTGAAAATTCCTGAATTGTTGTCAGGGGTTAACACATTTTTCAAAGCATCCCAAATATGCTCAGTTAGTGCAATATCAAGTGATAATGCGCCTAGTTAAACAATTTTTTGCTGTTCTTATCAAGAAAATGTATGCGTAGCTGCACCATCATGGTGCAATCTATTGGAAGCTCGTCTAAAATTTCGACCTAAAATGGCGGAACAAAACGCAAAACCTCGTATATGTAGGCATTAGAATTGACTTTCATGTTAAAAACAATGCGAGTTGTGATTTGATAAATTAGGTTATGCCTACCCATAAATGAACTGATCAACCATTCTTTTGGTCATGCTCGATAATGCAAGCATCACTAAAATGCTCATCCTGCCAAAGCCAAACTGCACTACAACCCTCAAGTTCAGAAAATTGAATCCAAGATTAATTCAAGAACAGAACACAGTTCATTTGAAGCCTTTTGATACGAAGGTGTCTTCTGGACTATGGTACCTATTCTTGTTTCTTCCGGTCCATGAGTCACACTGCTAACTGCATTGACGTCTCGCAGGGCCTTGTGCAGGAAAAACCCACTTGAAAAACATTACCCTTCTGGAGGAATCAGACAACATCCTTTAGCACGTTATAATCTCACAATTTTGTCAATGAGACGAAGCGGGCAAGTTTTGATAAATGCAAGGAGTGGCCATACTCGATGTCAATCGTGACTTTTTGATTAGCGGTAAGAAACTTTTTCATCATTTCCATTTGGAAATCTTTCAGCATTCTAACGAAACTTAGTGAATCATTCCATGGAATAACAATGAATAATATGAAAGGTAAATTTGATTTAAAAAAAAAAAAAAAATTTCGACGGATGTTCAACCTACAACTAATGTTGTTGTACTGAGTGTAGGTTACATCTTTGTATACCGTATTTTCCGGACAATAGGCCGCTGCTTATCACTGAAAAAAAAAGTGGAAATTTTCAAGGGTGCGGCCTACAACGTACATTTAGTTGGTAGGTAAATCAGTCTGCTTGGAAACTTACGAATGTGTTAAAACTCGTGAATAACTAGATTTTCACACCTGTTGATTGATGATGACGATTGATACCAATCAGTGGTTAACTGCGCATGTAATTAAATGCGTTGTTTGGTGTATACCGTCAATTGACCAATCGAAGTGACAATTTGACAGTTTCGGAATTCCTTAAAAACATTCAACTAATGATAAAAGAATGATAACAGTCTCAAGTCCTCTGTGATTTGATCTTTAGAAGGGGAAATCACTCCAGTTGAATGAAAAAATGCAAAAAGAAGGGATAAATTTGTTTCGTGTGTTTATTATAATACATATACCGGTACATTTTATCTAGAGATGGATGAACTCGTACACTAACCAAGTGTATTGGCCGAGGCCTTTCTGCCATAGCGGCTGATACGGTATTTTTTTCATGTTTCTTCACAGAACAATAGCCAATTATCTGGTCTGGTACATCATGAAGAACAGGGCTTCGAATCTACCGAGCAGATTTACTGATCTGATTACAAACTACAATCAGGTTTGTCGACCGATTAACTTCTAAGCTACAGAAAGACATAGTTTCAGTAAAATCAGTTTAGAAACTCAAACAAATTCTCTATTCTTCTAAGGAGAATAAAGCGGCAGTTGCATGCTTGATACATTATATGCATTTTAACCATTTATCAAACCGGACTCTACAGGTAGTACTTAATGTATGTTTCGTCAAGTTCTAAATTCTTTTATTATTCACAACATAATAGTGACTATGCCTTAAGACAATAGATATTAAACTTCTACCTATTGCACGTGGTTTTTAGGTAATATATGGTACAGCAACCGCGAGGGCGCGTTGGCGAGATTGCGAAAGCTATGCAGTAGGGCAGATGGGTATGGCAATAGGACATATGTTCGTTCAAGAGACCTTTGATGAATCTGCAAAAGCGGTGGTATGTTTGTTTTATTGAACAAAAGTACGGTTGGCAATGACATATTAAATAGAGGATTTTTTTTTTCGATGAAAGATCGAAATTTATTTCATCGAGTGAACATCATCGGCAATATTTTCACGAATGGCGCGTTCTATTTACTTCCTGCTTCTAACCCTTTTTTTTTGTTATTGGGACTTGCGAAGTACAAAGGAGGTCTATTTATTTCAGTACCAGTGAGTTTATCGATCGGTAAATTCACTGGTCGAAACGGTGAAATTATTAAACTATAATTCACCATTATCCCGATGAACTACCGAAAAGCATGAAGTAAATGTACTAACCTGTACTTATTGGCCTACTTCAGCACTGTGTTTTAGCTTTTGGTACACATTTTCATGAGGTATTTCAGATGGAATCGTAGTTCTAACCTTCTTGAATATCAACACTGTAATTGTCCAAAATGGTACACTATTATTGGACTTAGCAAATGGCACAGAAATTAACCTTTCAGATACTAAGGACAACTGGATGGTGCAGTCAAAGATCAAACGGAACGGAACGTGCAGTCTGAACTTTAATCAACTATCTGATTGTATTTTTAGTAGGTGTGTCAGAGGAGGAATGTCGTTACAGAAATTAAGCATTTCTTCTCAGCAATGTGAAATATCAAGGTTAACATTGTCTAAGCTCCAGAGAATTCAGGCCATGATAATAATAACTTTTTTTTTCACCTGTATACACATTAGTATCTTATTAACCAGCAAAGAATTAATTGAAGCCATTGTATCAAGCTCTTACGGCAAACTAAATGATCTTTTTGTCAAGGCACTTGATATGATCAACAACATCAGGGAAGCGTTCAACATCATTCTGGAAGAACTAGACTGGATGGATGAAAGCACGAAAGTACTGGCACGTGAAAAGGTACAAGTTATATGAACTACGTAAAGAATAGGGAAATTTGTTTCTCAAGCTGCAAACACCTTGTGTAGGCTGAACAGTTCTGCGAAAGCGTTGATTCTATCCATGTGCAGTCTACAAGTGTACTTATTGTTTTTCCCTAGTCTATGGCTTATCAACTCCTTATGTACGACCAATAGGTCCTCTGGGAGTAAAGCAAGTGAAGCCATTATATCCATCCGTAAAACCAAACCAGTGGTTGTTGCCATTCTTACGTTTATTCTGCTTGTTTAATTTTTGATGAAATATTTGACAATGTAGACCACAGACCACAAATCGCCAACCTTACAGCTTGGTCTTGATCTACGCTGTCCGCAAAGGTGACTCAAGTTGCTGAAAAGGTTGACTAATGACAAGTTAAATCTATATAGATAACGACATATAATGCTCCTTTTTTCATGCTGTGTTAATTTTGGAGGATTCATCAAAATTGTTACGTATGAGAAAATAGTCAACTCAGTCTGAATTATTACCGCTATTATCATTATTAGTACCATTATCATCTTTATTTCCTTTGTTCTCGTTTTGTAAGGCTGCAGCGATGAGAGAATGGATTGGCTACCCTGATGATGTATTAAAAATAGATGCTTTGAACAAACTTTACGAAAATGTGAGTAATTTCATTTCACTGCCGCCAGCAATTTCACTTCTTCACTGTTAGTACACGAAACCCTTGAATAGCGAAACAAAAGCAGGCGAAGAGAGTATATGACTAAAAGGACAAAAACAACATCAAAGCAACGTCGTAGAATCAGAACAACTAATCAATATCAAGCGTTCAACAATATGGCACTGGCTACAACAGACCTTATTATGGCTGACCATTTCTTTCAGGTATCTTTCAGTAACTGAAATCCATTATTTCAAAAGCTGCAATCTCAAGGACTATAAATTATTTGATCCATGCTCAATGCATCTGCGAAAAGTTTCGAACCAGGTCAGCCTGCGCTGACCTTGGCAGAAACTTTTTGCTACTGGTAAATTTTCTGTATGTGCAAGGACCAGTGTACCTCATGATTCAGTCTATTCAGACAAAGTGGATTTTAATAATATGTCTTGCTTGGTACAATGCATCAAGAAGATGTATTAAGCCCCCTTTTCACAGAGCATGACTCATATCATTATAGAAGTGAACCTTGTTCTGTGCATCTTACATAAGATCTACCTAAGTTTGCGCACTTGCTGATCATTTACGTGTCTATCTTTTCAGGTCTTGTCATTTCATGTGTAAAGGTTGTTCAATGACTTCTTCAATAAATTTCAATTTTGTAACAAGTCTACTTCTGTACTTTGTATTCTATCGACAGGCAACAGTTGATGCAGCAGAATATTTTCAAAACGTCCTAGGAAACTTAAAAAGAGCTGCAGTAGAAGGTCTAAAGAATCTAAGACAGAAATATGACAAAAACGTGTAAGCATTTGACTGGTATTATCTTTCACTTCTTTTCAATACTTATCCTGCTAAATAAAAGAAAAGAAACTTTCAAGCCGATAGTACAAACCCAAATATTCCTATTTCAAAGGTATTTTTGGAGTAAAGATGTCTTCTTTTTGGGCAGTGTAGATCAAAGATCAGACTGCACGTTCTGTGCAGTCTGATCTTGATCTATGCTGTCCGCAAAAGGTCAGTGAGTTACGCTTAGCAGCCAAGGGTTTATAGCTATCAATCAATAGCATTCAACCAAAGGTTTCTAAATCTACTACTGTAGTTGATATTTTGAAGCCAGTCGTTATTTACAAAAGATAACTTCTACTATCTTACGCCTGACCTGTCAGCTATATATAAATGTTCATGATTCCAACAATGATTGGCTGATTATAATACAGTATTCACAGCCTCAAAGCAGAACAACAAATAGTGGCATTGATTCATTCCAAGGAGCCTTCCTTTAATTGGACAATTTTATGAACCTTATCCGTGCCATGATACCTCAACCTGGTTGCACTTCAGTGGTATGCTGGGTTTTCCCTAATTTTTATACTATTGTGATATTTCAGGTGGACGACAGCACCATCGACAGTCAACGCATTCTACAATCCCATTTTGAATATCATCAGTAAGCACATCTACTTGTGTTTTATGAAGTACTGTTTGAAAGACTGAACTTAAAGACCCCACCCTGTTTTTATCAGATTCATATGACTATCCTTCAATTGGGTGCTAGCTCACATTAGATGAGGTTTTATGTAGTCAGGAATAAATTGCTATATTACAAATAGCAATATTTGGAAAAACAGTGCATGTAATTGCAAATATTAACCCAGTTGCAGTACTCTAGTGGGAATCTTTTTCCATAGTCCATGCAAGTAGTAATTATACTACCAGAGGCCATAACTTAAAGATTTTCAAAAAACTCTGTAAAACAAACTTAAAGCAGCTTCAGTGAAAGAATAATTGAAAACTGGAATGGCGTGCCTGAGGACATAGTTACAGCACAATCTGTAAATAGCTTTAAAAATATGTTAAATAATATGTGTAAAAATTAACCAGTCAAATTTGAAGTAGATTCTATGAACTGTAATCCATACAAAGGAAAGAATACATTGAAAAGGATCAGGGAGGACGATCTCGAAGACAAATCGAAGACAAATTAAACAAGGTAGGTAAACAAGTAGGAAAATTCATAGTGGCTTATCACAACCAATTTAAATATTAGCCTCCTTGATGAATTAAACAAACATTTTCCTCAATCAAAAAAGAATCCATGCTGCAATTTTACAGTTAACCTTTGGTCAAAATATCTCCACAATAACACTGCAAGTCACCATTTTTTGGATTAAATTCATAAACTGATTCTGTATTTTTACAGTGTTTCCAGCCGGAATTCTTCAGCCACCATTTTATTCTAAGAGTCAACCAAAGTAAGCATACTATGATTTTTTTTACAAGATAATGAAAATACACTGTACATAAGTAGAGAGTCAGGGCGTTTTTAAAAAATATATGGCTGTAAGTAACATTAGAAAGAATATGGATTATAAAAATTCTGTTAATGACCTATATCTAAACCATGCTCGGCAAAATGGGGTTTAGTGCATCTACGAAAAGGATCTGTCCAGGTCAGCCTGCGCAAGCTGACCTGGTTCGTAACTTTCTGCCTTTGATAAGCTTTCTGCATGTTTAAGGATCACTCTACCTCATTATTCAGTTGATTGTTAGACAAAATTGATTTTATAAATCCATACTTGTGTGATGACTTGCTTGGTATAAAGCATGATGACGGAGATGCACTAAACCCCTTTTGCCAAAACATGGTTCATTTTTTTTTTTTTTTTTTTTGTCTTATCAATGCAAAAATTAATAACAATAATAATAATAATAAAAACCTCATGTCTGAGAGAAAAGGTCTCACGATGTATACACAATGTTGTGGTCTTGAATTTACGATAACTGTTTTAAGCCAAATGAAGTATCCACACAATACTCTGACAATATGAGAGACAATTGCACACTGGAAGCCTTTTAGCTGGAATGATGCTCTGTAAAGCCTGAACAATTTATCGACAGATATTGCCAACCGGTATCCTCTCCTTTTGCAATCCTTACAAGGAATCTTTCAAATTGAGGTATAATCAAACTGACAAATTGTAAATATAACTCTCATGTGTTCCATGTGTTGTCGACTCTTCTCGGCTTGTTCTGTACAAGATTGTCAATACTGATGATCATCGTGCATGGAATATAAACAGAATACCATGGAATATAAACAGAGAAGTTGGCTGGCAATGGGTACTGCCTCTCTAATCATACCCTGATACATAAACATATGATGATATAGATCTATCTTGCTTTAAAAAATCTAAACCAATTGTTTTCTAAAATTACAGATCCATGAATTTTGGAGGTATCGGAATGGTGATTGGTCACGAGATAACACATGGTTTCGATGACAGAGGTAAGGCTGAAAAAATTTAAAACAAACTCAACTTTCCCACATTTGTAAAACATTATCACGCCAAGAAAGCTTTTAAAATGCAGTAGCTGGCCTCCAGAGAACTTTTCCTGTCTAAAACTATTAACTTCATGTGATTATCATTCCAAAGATTAATATCAATTCTTCCATATAAACTTAAAAATGCCGTACTTTAAAAGAGCTATAGCTATACATTAAGTATGGAAACCATGCAGTTCGACTTCTAAGGGTCCATCACTAGCTTCAGAACAACGAAGATGTCAACCAAATCAACAGATCTAAGATGTTGGTCTGAAACTTATTAAAGTATGACATTTCAGGTAGACAGTACGATAAAGAAGGAAACTTAGTGGACTGGTGGGACGAGGAAATTATCAACAAATTTAAGGAAAAAGCTCAATGTATTGTAGATCAGTACAGTGCTTTTGAGGTGCCTGGGACAGGGCTAAATGTAAGTGTCAAATGTAACATCCTTGTCTATGACTATTGGATCCGCAATTTCCTCTCACAGGTCAATCTTATAAAAGTATAAAAACAATATTCTCTCTTTGGGATCATTCTAGTAAGTACACTCTGTATAGATCCTGGTGCAAAACAGAATTTTATCACTTTATTAACCCCCAAATACTGGATCTAGTACTTCCCTTAACTATACTTTAGTTACCGCTTTTACCTCTACAATCCATACCAATACATTGCTAATGTTCATGATTTTCCATGACATATTATCATACATCCCTATGAAGTCTTGCAGATCAGTACCATGTTTCTGGGTGCCTAACATTGGCGTCCACAGTTATACAATAGTATTAACATCGGTGTTCTTTATCATGAACAACCCTTTCTTTTTTTTCATCATTTTCCAGATAGTATCAAATTGATTCTGATCATGCTACTTCGATTAAGTTTTTCAAGAGTTTACTCATGAAAAACTATCAAAATGACTGTTGCATTTTACTTGACTTCAAACAAAATATTCTATTCTTGCATTTTAAATGATACCAAATCAAATAAAACAATGAGATATAATTGTGACTTTGCTTTTCATCGACTTTCTAATGTTTGCTTTCAGATTAATGGTATAAACACTCAGGGAGAAAATATAGCTGACAATGGTGGCCTTAAACAGAGTTTCCGAGTAAGTACATGTACAATTATGTGTTCTTTCTTACAAGGCTGCTTGGTATTATACACCTTTTACATTAATATTTTGTTAAGTTTTTCCCTGTCTATTTTGTATAATCTGTAAGAAGGTACTTATACTTTAATAAATTAAATAGCATGATCTACAACTCTCAAGCTTTACTTATTGGTTATTTAATATGGCTCCTAGCTTACACCATATAAAATCTATTTTTCCCCAATTCTGCCTCCTATCGTACACTGGTTCTTAAACTAGATTTCATTGCATATAGACTACACCATTCACTGTTAATTTATCAATTTAAAAAGTTTAGTGACAAATACTTGTTAACATATATTAGCTGCAGAGCATCTGTTTTGTTCCTATTTCCTAGGCCTATAGACAATGGGTTAATTCACAAGGGAAAGAGGAACCCAAGTTGCCTGGCCTGAATTTTACCCACAACCAACTTTTCTTCATTAACTTCGCTCAGGTAAAAGAAATTTGTTTTATCCCATTTCATGGTATCTCAGTTTTATTTGTACAAAGGGTTTTCCAGAATCAGCCTGCTTGTCCATCTTTTCTTATTTTAGCCTGATCTCTTTGGCATCCACTAAATGTGTTCACAGGCCTGCTTTATCTGTTCAACAATTTACCGTGTTTCATATTTGCTTTATTTGAAGTTATCCTGCATAACATGAATGTAACTTATTCACTTATTTCTTGGTCTTTTTAAATACAATACTCTTAACTTTCTCTTTGATAATTTTTTTCATTGATTATAATAAATAATCAAGTTTTCAGTACTTTCAGACCTTTGATTCCATTGTCATATCATTTTAAGGTTTGGTGCAACAATATGCGTACAGAGGCAGTTATCAGAGCAATAAATACGGGTGTACATAGTCCAGGACAGTTTAGGTAAATCCCAGAAGTAATTTCTTCGTACACAGCATACATAATCACCTTACAATGCATCTGCGTAATATCCATCACCCCAAAAAACTAAAGTAGGCTGCAAAGGAACTTTAACCAGTCGCTTGCATGGTCAGCTGAAAACAATTATATTGCATGTATATTGTTTGACAATATTAAACATACATTTGCATATTCAGTTACCTTAATTGGGCACACTGCTATCAATCCCATGGGGTATGACGGACATCCGGGCACTTTCGTTGATCACGTGATAGTAACCGACGCGGAGGTGAAAATAGACGTCATCTTTAGTAGTGTTTGATAGTGAACGAGTCATATTTTAACACCGAAATTCGTCGTAAAAGCGATAGATATGACGAAAATCTGCAGTGCCATTTGGAAAAATAGAAAATGCTTTTATCCAGCATTTCTCTTTTTAAATTTCGTCTAAAATTTTACCATTTGTGCAAAGAGTAAAGGGTTAACTCCTTACCATCAGGGATCGTATATTACACGTAATTTACGATCCCTGTTACCACACAACAAAAATATCGACTTGTCAAAAACTGAAAATGTTTGCAGACAACACTTTAAACATTGTTCAAATGATTAAATTTGTCTTTGATAGGATAGAAACATTGTGGGAAAAAGGAGAAAATGCTGGTTATCTGCATTTTCTCTTTTACCCACATTGACCAAAATAATAAAATTAAAACTTGTCAAAACTCAAAAGCACTTGCTGACGAAAAATTAGATATGGCTCAAATAGTGATGAAATATCATGTTTGGGATTAGAAAGACTTTGGGAAATGAAGAAAATACTGATTACCAGCATTTGCTTTGTTTCTTTAACTTGTCCAGTTTGAAGGCCCTTGCAGATAACAAGGTCAATATGGCTCAAAATGATGGTGTTACAAGGGAGAAAACATAGTCTATCAAGAATATTACCGTATGGTAAAGAGTAAAGATAGATCTAATTTTTGCAGGAAAATTTGGGAAAGGAGAAAATTGTCTATCAAATGCAACATTAATTTTACTAGAAATCTGCATTTTCTTCTTTCCCTCAGTGTTTTCTGCTCCTAGAGATCAATACCATCTTCTAAACCCTATTTAATATGCTGTCTAGATAAGCTTTGAATTTGGACCATTCTAAGTTTCTTGTGTGATAAGGAGTAATTTATGTCCCTCGGCATATCCCTCCCTGTTAAAGATCAAGGGAGGTTGATGTGGTGGTGTTTATTGGATAAATCTAGTGAAACAATGAAACATCCTTTGACTTCCAGAGGCTCCTTAACCCTCTACCACTAATCAATTTGCAGATAATAAATATGATATGGTTCAACTAATGTGATTTGTCTGAAAGAGAATAGTAAGCATCTTCCTTTTCCCACAATGTTTTACAAGGCCTTTTTTTTTTTTTTTTTTTCCAGGGACCTCAAAACACTGGGTTGTATATGGTAAAGGATTAACTGTTTATTTTTTTTACAGCCACAGGGTTTTATGGACCCCTGACTACTATCTCTGAGCCATAATACCATTGACATAGCAATTCAGTCAAGGATATACACTGTTAACATATATATTTTTTCAAAACAAATATCATTTTGTATCAGTTACACATTTCTTGTAGTGGAATTAGATGTTCAAGGTGTGAAACCATTACGGGTAAAATAAATTACTTTATCTTACCACAATTCAGTTTTTGGATTTGAATATTTCACTATGTCGATAAAAGGGTTTTATATTCTCCTTTTTTTAAGGGGTGGGTGGGTGTCAGTATTTTACACTTGGCCAGCTAAAAGCAGTTGCATACATGTAAACTAAATATTGATCAATTGATGACATTTACATGCATTTTGTTTTTGAAGTGGTAGACGACATTGTGCAAAAAGATGACAACGCTGGCTGCAAGGAACCGCTGTTAGCATTTTCTCTTTGTCCCATAATGTTTTTGAAGGCAACCATTGAGGTGGTTGAAACACTGGATTGAATGTATTAAAAGGATTAAATGACTTTCAGCCATGGATAGATCAATAATGCAATATGCAATGCCAATGACAGAAATGAAAATTCATTCTTAATTATTAATGATCAAGCACGTTAGAGCAATTGCACCTTTACCACACAATCCCAGCTTTTAGCGAGGCAAAAAGCTTTAGAAAATATGGTGGAAAAGGTAACAAGCAATTTCTGCTGACACTTCGCACCCGGTCCCTCATACCCACTATGACTGGGTGGTTTTACCTCTACCCCGATATTAGTCAACTCTACATACATAATATTAAATCTATTTGTAACAAAATTCTTGGTCCGCAATAGTTTGTGATCGCAAAAAAAAAAAAATTCTTATTCCACGATCAAAATCTCGATAAGCCTATAATAATAGCTAGTTGCTATGTAACATTTTCACCTCCGAAAATAGCGTCCGCTTGTTGCTACGGGAAGTGACGTCACGCCGACATACCCTATACATTGCACAGGAACAATAAAGATGATACACAGAAGTTGTCCTAGTTCAATTTTGCGACACAGTATAGGATACAACCTAAAATTTTTACACTGAAGAGGGTTTGAAACACTTTCCCAAAAGAGTTTTTGATAACTATTTATTTCATTGTATGGAGAGTGGACATATTTGAAGTGAGCCATGCTCAGTGAAAAGGGGGTTTAATGCATCTGCAAAAAGTATGGACACAGGTCAGCCTGCCTAGTCTATGCAGGCTGACCTTTCTCCATATTTTTGTTTTTGGTTAAGTTTTCTGCACGTCTAAGGGCCATTCTACCTCGGCTTTCAGTCATTGTAGGACTTAATGGATTTCATCATGAATCTATATTTATGTGATCTTTTGCTAGGCATAATGCACTATGGAGATGCATTTGACCCCTTTTTGCCAGAGCATTGCTCAAATGCATGGGGTGAATCAGAAGGATAAGTCAAAGCCAGTGTTGAGTTTTACATTCTATAAAAGCTATCGGCTAGTTACCCATGTAGAAATCTCAAAAGCAATGTTTAGCAGCAGGAGGTGAGTGAGTGAGTGCATGGTGTTCTATGATACATAAATGATTGAACATGACTTTGTGTACTGTATGTATCCGACATCACTACAATGAAATAAAGCTGAATGTTCCAAGTATGGATCTAAAAATGTTCCACATGAAGATGAGGTTTTATCAACAAATGCAAATCTTTTCTTTTCAGAGTTATCGGACCTTTACGGAATTCCATCGATTTCTCAACAGCATTTGGCTGTTCTTCAACCAAATACATGAATCCACCAGACAAATGCTATGTATGGTAATATTTTCAACAACAGTTAAAACAACAAAAACAATAAACATCCTCATGGAGTCAGGGAAACTGTTTCAACAGCCTTCAGTTAATAATGTTGACATATCTCAAGTTTATCATTGAGAAATATCTCATGTGTCATTTTAACATTTTCAATGGAATCTGGAAGGTGCTTTAATAGATATTAAAGTTTATCCCTTGTGTGACCAACACTTAACTCTTAAGCTGCTTAGTGTGACTCACTGACCTTTTGCGGACAGTGTAGATCAAGATCAGACTGCACAGAATGTGCAGTCTGATCTCGGATCTACACTGTCTGATAAAGAGCAATCTCCCATCCAAAAATACCTTTGAAATAGGAATATTTGTGTTTTTACTGTCGGCTTGAAAGTTCTGTTTTCTTTTATTTAGCAGGATATGGGTTAACCCTTTACCACATAATCCCGAGTTTTAACGACCCTGAGAAAGAAGCCTTTTGAAAACATTGTGGGAAAAGGAGAAAATGCTGGTAACCAGCATTTTCTCCTTTTCCCACATTGTTTTCTACCCCATTAAAGACGACTTCCATCATTTGAACCACATTTTAATTGTTGTCTGCAGATGCTTTCCATTTGGACAAGTCAACATTTTTGTCGTGTGGTAAAGAGTTAAAGAACAAAACACAAATACACACCCATTTTTGTTTTTAAGGATGAAGCAGAGTTTATGTAGTCATTCTCGCTATCTCTGAACGTTGTTTTTGTTTCTATAGCTTGGAAAAAATAATATAATTATATATGAATCATGCTCTGTAAAATAGGAGTTTAACTCTACCACACAATCCCGACTTTTAACGACCCTGTGAAAGAAGCCTTTTGAAAACATAGTGGGAAAAGGAGAAAATGCTGGTAACCAGCATTTTCTCCTTTTCCCACAATGTTTTCTACCCTTCCCAAAACAAATTTCAATTTTTCAATCACATTTATTTTGTCGTCTGCAAATGCTTTCAATTTGGACCAGTCTAAAATTTTGTCATTTGGTAAAGAGTTAATGTATCTACAAGAAGTACAGACACATGTCAGCCCATGCAGTAAACGCAGGCTGACTTGGGTGAATACTTTTTGCTATTTTCAAATTTTCTGCATGTCCAAGAACCATTCCAGCTCCTGATTTTAGTTGTTTGTTTGACAAAATGGATTCTATGGATTCGTAATCATGCGATGACTTGATTGGTTAAATGCATCAGGGAGATGCATTAAACCCCCTTTTGCCAGAGCACCATTCACATATCTACGGTCCAAAACAAGTAATGTTACCACCCATTGACTTATCATTACACACTAGTAGTTCATTGTTCAGACAGGAATACATGTGTGCTTTTCATAAAATATAAAATGAAAAAGCCGTGTAGAAGAAACTCAGATCAAATTATCTGTATTAAAAGCTCTCTGCTACTGATTGTGCAAATGTTCCCTTAAAAGAGCTAACAGACTTAAAATCTGTGTGTTCTATATTGACAGAAACTGGACATGTGTCATGTAGTCGAATGGTATTGATTGATTGATTGTATGGTGTTTAACGCCGTTTCCAACATTATTTCAGTTATATCGCGGCGGCCAGTACACCTACTCATGCTTTCCTGGAGTTTCTTTTACCAGTACTCCGTACAATATTCTTTCCAAGACACTGGCTGCTTTCCCACATAATCATCGTTGAAACAATGGTCAGCGGTGAGAGAGGAATGAATCCTGTCACAATGACTATCATCAATCCTCGGAAAGAAATTGGCCAAGCCAGGGATCGAACCAGCGACCTCCTTTTCTCAAGTCCTGTATGCTACCGACTGAGCTACGGATCTTGGCACAAATGGTATTGAACTAAACAATATAATACAAATACATGTAGATCATAGTTCTAGCTTCCCTCTCCTGTTTTTACTTCTGTCTAAATCAATTTCTTCTTTCATTCCTTCTTTCTACCAGGGCATTTGTCTTCCTCTTCTCTTCTTCATTCAATATTTTCTTTCTGCTACAATACATTTGTTTTTTCTGTTTCTTGATGCAGGCTCTCTTTCATTTTCCCCATCCTTCTCTTGATTTTACTCTTTCTCTCTCTGCTTTTATTGAGAGCAATTCACAATACTTTTGTGCAAATCCAAGATCAGACTATGAAAAACATGCAGTCTGATCTTGGATCTACAAGGTTTGATATACATGTACTGGGATTTAGTGCCTTGTGAGCAATTTCTGTTTCTCATTATAATTAATTTCATCAATCCTCTTTTCTGAAGATACCTTCTCAAACACCAACAAAAGCATCATCAGGAGGTGTTAAAGAATTTAACCCTTTACCGCACAATGACATCTTTTGACGCCCCTGGGAAAGAAACCTTTTGAAAACGTTGTGGGAAAACGTTGTGGAAAACCAGCATTTTCTCCTTTTCCCACAATGTTTTCTACCTTATCAAAGAAAAATTGCACCATCTGAGCCACATAGAAATTGTTGTCTGCAAATGGTTTGAATTTGGACAAGGCCAAAATTTTGTCGTCTGGTAAAGGGTTAAGAATGATCCAAGCTCTGGCTAAAGGGGGGCTTCATCCATCTCTGAGATGCATGATACCAAGCAGGTCATCACATAGCCATGGATCCATAAACTTCATTTTGTCTTACAACTGACTGAATCATGAGGTACAGTGGTCCTTTGACTTACAGGAAATTAACCAATAGCAAAAAGCTTCGGCCCAGGTCAGCCTGTGAGGACTGGGCAGGCTGACCTGGGTCAATACTTTTTGCATATGCGTTAAGCCCCCTTTTTACAGAGCATGCCCAAAATACTATTTATCTCTTGTGTATATTTTAATCTTATATTTTTTTTTTCATATTTATATACAGATCTATATGCAAGATTAAAATTTTCATACAAATTCAATTTCTTTCTTAGGTTTGTAACTAGCATGCACCTGTGTTTCATTGTTTTTAATGTCAACAGCTACAAAATTTTCTATAGATCTACAAAGGCCAACACTTACATTGTCCCAATATCCCATAGACACTACAAATCTGAAATTAAGCATTAACTCTTTACCAAAGGACAGCATTTTAGACTTACCCAAATTGAAAGCATTTGCAGACAACAGAATAAATATGAGGCAAAACTAGGAATCTGTTTTTGAAAGGATAGAAAATGTTGTGGGAAAAGGAGAAAATGTTGGTTACCAGCATTCTCTCCTTTCACCACAATGTTTTCAGAGTCTTCCCCATAAGGGTTGTGAAGATTTGAGATTGTGGGCAAAGGTTTAAACAGAGTGTGTTCTGTCATGAATAATGTGTGAACTCTTTATCAGACAACAAAATTCTGAACTTGTCCACATCCAAGGCATAAAATACTGTATTGTCCCTTATTATTGCTCCCCCTCTCATTAACACTCCCCAAGCTTTTTTCTAAATAAAAAATAAGCTTACCAGGCAGCCAGTCTATCAATAAAGTTGAAAATATCAGCTGGAATACACTTACTGCATCAACATAGTCCTAATCACTTCACAAATCTATGTCACTAACACCTAACTATCCGAATATACATGTACTTCAGATAACATTTTAAACTTCTGGTAACACAAAGTGTTAACTAACTTAGAAAAAAACTCTAAGAAAGTGAGAGTATCAAAGACCTCTGTCACAAATTAATCTTGAATGCAATTCAGATTCCAAATAAATCATGATCAGCAGTAAAATAAATATTCTGCATTAAATATAGCAGGTTTCTCAAGTGGTGATCACTTCACAGATGAACTGACTAAAACCCAGACAGTAACGTTATTATTGTCCTCGGAAAATCCCATGTTGTTAAATACCTCTATTAATCATCCCCCTTTTGGAAAATGTAACGCCCCAGGGGTATTCAAAAGAAACAATACGGTGTGGTAAAATCCTTTACCTTGTAATAAGCATTAGCTCACATTCCCTTAATGTCTTTATAAGTTGTCAATCGTAGGGACCAGTAAATTGTATTTGAGCAGCATGCTCAATTTTAACCCTTTACCACACAATGTCGCCTTTCAACGACCCTGGGAAAGAAGCCTTTTGAAAACATTGTGGACAAAGGAGAAAATGCTGCTAACCAGCATTTTCTCCTTTTCCCACAATGTTTTCCACCCTATCAAGGAAAAATGGCACCATTTGAGCCACACTGAAATTGTCGTCTGCAAATGCTTTCAATTCAGACAAGACTAATATTTTGTCATCTGGTAAGGGTTAAAGAGTATTTGGTAATATTTGTGAAGCCTGTGTAAGCATAAGGATTGTACTTATACATGAGCCACTCATTGGTCCAGCAAGCTTCATGCATTTCTGTTACGCAACATTCCAAGCAAGTCATCACAAAGTTAGACATCAAGAAAATCCATTTAGTCAAACAAGTAACTGAATCTGGAGGTGGAATCGTCCTTGGACATGCAGTTTACAAATAGCAAACACGTCCCGATCCATGTCAGCCTGCGCGGACTGCACCAGTTGACCTGGGTCAAAACATTTTGCACATGCATTGACCCCCCCCACCCCCCCCACTGAGCATAACTCATACAGGTACCATGTACAAGTGTAATAGTTCTAAGAAATTACTTCCCAAGGTGAGGCTTGAACCCAGGACCTCCAAATCCCAAGGCAAACACTCAACCACATCTCTTCAAAAGCTGTAGTTCTATAGCATGGCAGTATAAGTGTCTGGTCATACAAACACAAGTTACTTCTAGATGTGCGGTAGTCCAGTGTACTACAAACTCCCCCACTGTATGAAAATTTGTACATGAATCTTCAAGTAATGTTACTCTATTTCTCAATTAACACTTTAACACACAATCCCAAAGACTCAGAGAATGAAGCCTTTTGAAAACATTGTGGGAAAAGGAGAAAATGCTGGTGACCAGCATTTTCCCCTTTTCCCACAATGTTTCCTGTGCGATTACAGACAAATTCCATTATTTGAGCTACATTCAAATTGTCGTCTGTAAATACTCAATTTGGTCAAATCAACATTTTTGCCGTTTGGTAAAGACTTAATTGGGTTTTTCAAGGTGGGTGCCAGTGTAACAGTCCTAAGAAATTATCCGTCAAGGCGGGGATTGAACCCAGGACCTCCAGATCCCAAGGCGAATAATCTACCATGTCTCGACAAAAGCCAGCTCTATAGCAGGGCAGTACCAGTGTCCCCTTATACAAACACAAGCTATACATGTAGGATAGACTAGTATACTACGCATGACAATTGTAATTAGAAATACCTCACACAGTTCTCTTGCCAAGCTACCAGCTTCACTGCTACCAAATACAGTGAAACAACATGCTCTCAACCCATGCATGTTTATAAAACTGTTTTCAACAATATTTCAGTTAAATGGCAGTGGCCAGTATAATACCTATACATGCTTTCCTGGAGTTTCCTTTTACCAATATTTTGCACAATATTCTTCCCAGGCCACTGGCTGCTTTCTCACATGACCATCATTGAAACAGTGGTCAGGAGTGAAAGAGGAATGAATCCTGTTGCAATGAGTATCATCAGTCCTCAGAAAAAATTTGGCTGAGCATGGGATTCAATCCAGCAACCCCCTGGAAGTTAAAAGTTTCCATTCAGGTCAGCCTGCGCACCATGCGCAGGCTGACCTGGGCCCCATGCGCAGGCTGACCTGGGCCAAAATATTTTGCTATTGGTCTGTATGTCCAAGAACCAAACTACCTCATCAATCAGTGGGTTGTGTAAAACAAGAGCGCCACTGGCCCAAAGTCGCTCACCTGAGTAAAGTAATCTAGGATTGATAAAGCTGAAGACATCCTGGTTGTAATTATATGAGTGAAAATATGAGTGTTTGTGACCTACTTTTTGACCTACTTGACCTATACTTGAACTTGTCAGAGATATTGTAAAGACAAACATTCTGACAATATTTCATGAGTATCCAATGGAAAATGTGGCCACCTGATTTCACACAAGATTTTTCTAAGATTTGTCCCAGTGACCTACCTTTTGACCTGACATGATCCAATTTTGAACCTGTCTGATACACAGTGTAGGACCAGAAGTGTACAGTGTTTGGAATTGTAGAGCAATGGGGATTCCTTGATCATTTGATCGTACTAAAAATACAGATGATTTTGTCCCAAAACACTGCTGTTTTTATTCGATTACTCAGCATTAACACCTGTTTTCTGATAGGAAAGTGTATCACCTGTTTCTTTATTTATATTTTTGTGAAAACATGATTGATTGTATGGTGTTTAATGCCATTTTCAACATTATTTCAGTTACATTGCGGCGGCCAGTGCACCTATTCATGGTTTCCTGGAGTTTCTATTACTAGTACCATATTCTTTCCAAGCCACTGGCAGCTTTCCCACATAACCATCGTTGAAAGAATGGTCAGGGGTGAGAGAGGAATGAATCCTGTCGCAATGACTATCATCAATCCTCGGAAAGAAATTGGCCAAGTTAGGGATTGAACCAGCCACCTCCTGTTCTCAAGTCCTGTACGCTACTGACTGAGCTACCGGGGCTTGGCTGTAAAAACATGTCAAGGTTTGGTACCAAGGACGACTACTATCTTATTCATCATTCGTTTAAGATGACATGTTGAAAAAAACACATTTGTACAGTCACTTGTTAAGCAGTTGTACAGTCACTTGAGATCTTTGATATTTTATTTTGTACGGTGACTTGAAAAGCCTGTTTTTTTTATTGCGATGAATGAAAATAGAAATTTGACACAATGAGACTTTGACTTGTTTGACTAAATTTTAAGAAGATGGATGTGAGAAATGCTCCCTCAAATATTGGTTTCAGCTGCTATAATTTGAATACTTTATAAGATACTGAAAATCCCAGTAAGGTTATATTTCAAGGCAACAATACCAGCACATTTTGAGTACTCTTAGTGACAAGTGCCGTAGTGTGAGCCCTTGTACACTTCTAATATAAATCCCCAAACTTTAGTGTGGCTTTGCAAACTTCTGAACGAGAATAGAGGTTGGCTGGTTTAAGCTTAAACTTCAGACAATTCTGATACATACTTACCCATTCAACGTAATATGTGCAAATTTCCTAATAAGCAAATCCTACTTTTTAGAATATCAAAAATTGTCCTAGTATATGCACATGGAATTAATGATATTTCATCTACACAGCTAATTTTTAAATAAACTTTTATTAAGTTGATTTATGATGTAATACAGTTCATGGTGCAACCTTAAAAATTGTGTCTGTTGTCATGATACAAGCATTATACAGAGTGCGTAAATTATGAAGTTTGCTTAACTGGAAAGACATTTGTCCCTTAATTGTCGGTCGTTGCTGAAAAATTTGAGTGCATAGTGCGCTTAGTAGGTCGAATATGGTACAGAGAAATTAATTTTCAGGAGGCTCGGTTTGAACATTTGAAATATGCCTGGATTACCTCCAAATTACGCTAGCACCATTTCATCGGGTAACTCAGTGGTTAGCATAACTGACTTGTGACCTGGTGGTTGCGGGTTCGACAACCGGTTGCTGCAAACTTTCATTTTGGAGATACTTTGCATCTCACTCTGATGCATGTGAGAAAAGTAGCCAGTGGCTTGGAAAGAAAGTCAGTACTGGTGTGAGAAAGCCAGGAACACATGTGTAGGTGCACTGACCGCCGTGATATGACCTAAGCTCTGTAAAATGGCATAAAACTCCAATTAAAAAAACGCAGTGGGACATATCTATAAAACCATTTTTACGTCGATGAAACTGTTCATACTTGGATTAACCCTCGTAAATGAAAACCAAGATACAGTTCTTGTCTGCAACTAAGCATTTATTCACAGGTTAAGTATTCCATGGTTCTCTGACTAAAGCTTTGAATCCTTTTCTTAATTAAACACGAAAATTGTATACATGCATTAAAATGCTTAGGCGGACGGTACAACAAATGCAAGCAATAATTTGTAACAAGAGGGCCATGATGGCCCTGTATCGCTCCACTGGCTTATAAATATAAACCATAAATACTAAACATTTCAATTCTGAGCAAAATGGTTTCCAAATGAAGACTTACAAAGGTTTCTCTGTAAAAGCCCATGTGAAAGGTGAGACCCGCAGGGCAAAGCCATTTCTGATCCCAGAGCTATAATTACTTGAACCCTAGTAGAGGTCCACAAGATAAAGCCACATGCCAAAATAATACAAGTCTATGAAGCCTCTGTAAAACATAAGACCCCTGATGCAAGGCAAATTTAAAAAAAAAATCAAAAGTGATCCAGATTTGGTAGCCCTTGGGTTTGCGGTTAATAGCAAAAAATTTTTTGAATTTCAACGCTATAAGCACATGTTTATGACCCATGAGATAGGACTAAGTTTGACATAACTTGAATAACTTTAGAAGAGGTTATTTAGATTACACACATACTATATTACAGCTGTAACTCAAGGTAAGGAACAAGAAGACCTTTTAAGTTCTCACTATATTAGCCTATGTAAAGCTTGTGACTTATTGGGTGAAGCAGTTTCAGAGACGATAAGCTTGATGGCCTTAGGCCTGTGGAGCTAAAAAGCAGTATCTTTTTCATGAGCAACAATGACGTTAGTAAATACCAGCTTTTGGAAAAGATTTTTAAAGGTTTTTCAATACTTTTCAGTTTTGTAGCCATAGCAACCATAGCTTTTAACAGAACTTAATTCTTTGAAGACATTCCGAAGAACATCATGGCAAGATGATATCTGTAAAGTTTGGTCAAAATTGGAAGAGTGGTTTCAATGAAAAAGATGGAACAATCTTGGTAAAAGTCTACAATATGAATCGGCATGCCAAATTTTTATAGCCCTAGGCCTTAAAGTGAGGATAAAAAAAGATACCTTAAGTTTTCACTTTGTAAGCCTATCTAAAATTTGTGAATCCTGGAGTGGGACAAATTTTGATCCCAATGCTCAAAACATGCCAAATTTGTTAGTCCTATGCTTTATGGTTAGAAACAAGAAGATTGTTGAGAGGTCTTCACTATATCAGCCCTTATAAAACTTTGACCCCAGGGCTACAGTCGGACTAAATGGGGAATATGTGTATTTGAAGAATAACATGCCAAATTTGGGAGTTCTTCGCCTTATGGCTAGTAACAAGATGTTTTCTGAAGTTTTCACTCCATAAACCCATGTAAAACTTGTGACCCCTGGTGCAGGGCCAAACTTGATCCTAGGGCTGTAACTTGGGCCCTCTTTGTAGTTGTCCACTAGATAATGCTATAATTATGCAAAATTTGGTAGCCCAAAGCCTTATGGCTATGTACACCAAGATTTAAAAGTTTTCCCTATATAAGCCCATGTAAATCTTGTGAACCTTCCCCCCACCCCCCAGCATTAGGCCAAATTGACCCCAGGACTGTAATTTGGGCACTTTTGGTAGACCCCCACTAGATCAAGCTAAATGCAAAATTTGGTAGCTCTAGGCCTTATGGCTAGGTACAGGAAGATTTCTTAAGTTATCACTATGTAAGCCCATGTAAAACTTGTGACCCCTGCGGCGGGACCAATTTTGACCCCAGGGCTAAAATTTTGGCCAGCTTGGTAGAGGCCCACTAGATATAGCTACACGCAAAATTTGGTAGCGCTAGGCCTTATGGCTAGGTACAGGAAGATTTTTAAAGTTTTCTCTATATAAGCCTATGTAAAACTTGTGACCCCTGGGGCAGAGCCAATTTTGACCCCATGGCTATAATTTGAAGAAACCTGATAGAGGTCTAGTAAATAAAGCTACATGCCAAATTTGGTAGCCCTGTGCCTTATGTTTTCAGACAAGAAGATTTTTAAAGATTTCCAGTATTTTTCAGTTTTGTTGCCATGGCAACCAGAGTTTTTGAAGGAATCAAATTCTTTCAAGAAATTCTGAAGAGGACCATGGCAGGATCATTTCTGTGAAGTTTCATGAAAATTGGATGAGTAGTTTCAGAGAAGAAGATGTTTGAAACAAGAGGGCCATGATGGCCCTGTATCGCTCCACTGGCTTATAAATATAAACCACGAAGAAAAGTCTTCACTATATAAGCCCTTATAAAACTTTGACCTCATGGCTACAGTCTGACTAAATGGGGAATATTGTATTAGAAGAATAACATGCCAAATGTGGGAGTTCTTGGCCTTATGGCTGGTAACAAGATGGTTTCTGAACTTTTCACTCCATAAACCCATGTAAAACTTGTGATCCCTGGTGCAGGGCCAAACTTGATCCTAGAGCTGTAACTTGGGCCCTCTTTGTAACTGTCCACTAAATAATGCTATAATTATATGCAAAATTTGGTAGCCTAAGCCTTATGGCTATGTACACCAAGATTTAAAAGTTTTCCCTATGTAAGCCTATGTAAATCTTGTGAACCCCCCCTCCAAGTATGAGGCCAAATTGACCCCAGGACTATACTTTGGACACTTTTGGTAGACTCCAACTAGATCAAGCTAAATGCCAAATTTGGTAGCTCTAGGCCTTATGGTTTCAGACAAGAAGATATTTAAAGTTTTCTCTATATAAGCCTATGTATAAAACTTGTGACCCCTGGGGAAGAGCCAATTTTGACCCCAGGGCTATAATTTCAAGAAACATGATAGAGGTCTACTACATAAAGCTACATGCCAAATTTGGTAGCCCTATGCCTTATGGTTTCAGACAAGAAGATTTTTAAAGTTTTCTCTATATAAGCCTATGTAAAACTTGTGACCCCTGGGGAAGAGCCAATTTTGACCCCAGGGCTATAATTTCAAGAAACATGATAGAGGTCTACTACATAAAGCTACATGCCAAATTTGGTAGCCCTATGCCTTATGGTTTCAGACAAGAAGATTTTTAAAGTTTTCTCTATATAAGCCTATGTAAAACTTGTGACCCCTGGGGTAGAGCCAATTTTGACCCCAGGGCTATAATTTGAAGAAACTTGATAGAGGTCTACTACATAAAGCTACATGCCAAATTTGGTAGCCCTATGCCTTATGGTTTCAGACAAGAAGATTTTTAAAGATTTCCAATATTTTTCAGTTTTGTTGCCATGGCAACCAGAGTTTTTGAAGGAATCAAATTCTTTCAAGAAATTCTGAAGAGGACCATGTCAGGATCATTTCTGTGAAGTTTCGTGAAAATCGGATGGGTAGTTTCAGAGAAGAAGATGTTTGAAATAAAAGTTAACGCACGGACGGACGGACAGATGGACGGACGGACGACCGGACGGACGGACGGACACCGGGCCATGACATAAGCCCGCTGGCCTTTGGCCAGTGGAGCTAATAAAAGTTAACGCACGGACAGATGGATGGACGGATGCACGGACGGACGCACAACGGACACCGGGCCATGACACAAGCCCGCTGGCCTTTGGCCAGTGGAGCTAAAAATAATTACTGAAAGGCCGCCTCCACTCTTGATTATTTAATGACCTGGGCTGCCTTTCACTTAACTGCGGTGATTTACGCAATTTTTCAAGATTGTATATAAATACATACGATCCCTGCTTTACCTAAAGGTATGAGCTGGTGTAAAGCTATGCTAATATTTATTCAAATCATAAAGTATAAAGTTACGCAGATTAATGAAACTTGATTTCAGACTTGATGCTTGCTCACCTGAACTGCATATGCAAATTTTATGCATAAGCAGTTTAATGAAAGGCAGCCCTTATACTTAAAACAAGAGGGCCATTATGGCCCTGTATCGCTCAACTGGCTAAACCATACAAACAAAAGGTTACAATTATAAGCAAAATGATTTCCAACATAAATACTTATAAAGTTTTCTTTGTAAAATCCCATGAGAAAGTTGTAGCCCCAAGGCGAGTCCATTTTTGACCTATAATTATGATTTCTAGCTATAACCATAAGCTATAATTACTTGGATCCTTGTAGAGTTTAACACGATACAGCCACATACCAAATAATTCAGGTCTAGGCCATGTGGTTATAAACAAGAAGATGTTCGAAGTTTCCTCAGTAAAACATGAGAGTTGGACTTATTTCTAATCAACCACTAAATTTTGAACAAATTCAGAAGAGATCTACTAGACTGAATATATGCCAACTTAGTAACCCTGGGCCTTACGGTTAGAAACAAGACAATTTTTAAAGTTTTCACATTAAAAGCCCATGTAAAGCTTGTTTCTAACTGGGACAGGACCAACTGTGACCCAAGGGCTTTAATTTCAAGACTCTTAGTAGAGGTGAAGCCACATACCAAATTTGGTATCCCTATGCCATATGGTTTAGAACCAGAAGATTTTTACAGTTTTCACCATATAAGCCCATGTAAAACTTGTGATCCCCCCCCCCCCAGGGCAGGGCCAATTTTGGCCCTATGGCTATAATTTGAAGAATTTTAGTAGAGGTCCACCAGATGAAGCTACAAGCCAATTTTGGTAGCCCTAGGCCATATGGTTAAAAACCAGAAGATTTTTAAAGTTTTCACTAAATAAGCCAATGTAAAACTTCTGACCCCATGGGCAAGGCTAATTTTGGCCCCAGGGCTATAATTTGAAGAATCTTGGTAGAGCTCCATTACATAAAGTTATGCGCAAAATTTGATAGCCTGATGGTTTCAGACAAGAATATTTCCAAAAATTTTAATATTTTTCAGTTTTGTTGCCATGGCAACCAGAGTTATTTCAGGAATCAAATTCTTTTAAGAAATTCTGAAGAGGCCCGTAGCAAGAACATTTCTGTGAAGTGTGGGCAAAATTGGATGGGTAGTTTCAGAGAAGATGTCTGAAATAAAAGATAACGAACGCATGCACACATGCACGCACCAAGGACACAGGACCATTACATAAGCTTGCTGGGCTTTGGCCACTGGAGCTAAAAAAAAGTATGCTGACCATAAACCACAACAAGAGGGCCATGATGGCCCTGTATCGCTCCACTGGCTTATAAATATAAACCATGAAGAGAAGTCTTTACTATATAAGCCCTTACAAAACTTTGACCCCAGGCTACAGTTGGACTAAATGGGGAATATGTGTATTAGAAGAGTAACATGCCAAATTTGGGAGTTCTTGGCCATATGGCTAGTAACAAGACGGTTTCTGAACTTTTCACTCCATAAACCCATGTAAAACTTGTGACCCCTGGTGCAGGGCCAAACTTGATCCTAGGGCTGTAACTTGGGCCCTCTTTGTAGTTGTCCACTAGATAATGCTATTATTATGCAAAATTTGGTAGCCTAAGCCTTATGGCTATGTACACCAAGATTTAAAAGTTTTCCCTATGTAAGCCTATGTAAATGTTGTGAAACCCCGCCCCCCCCGCCCAGCATGAGGCCAAATTGACCCCAGGACTATAATTTGGACACTTTTGGTAGACCCCAACTAGATCAAGCTAAATGCAAAATTTGGTAGCGCTAGGCCTTATGGCTAGGTACAGGGAGATTTTTAAAGTTTTCTCTATATAAGCCTATGTAAAACTTGTGACCCCTGGGGAAGAGCCAATTTTGACCCCAGGGCTATAATTTCAAGAAACATGATAGAGGTTTACTACATAAAGCTACATGCCAAATTTGGTAGCCCTATGCCTTATGGTTTCAGACAAGAAGATTTTTAAAGTTTTCTCTATATAAGCCTATGTAAAACTTGTGACCCCTGGGGCGGAGCCAATTTTGACCCCGGGGCTATAATTTCAAGAAACATGATAGAGGTCTACTACATAAAGCTACATGCCAAATTTGGTAGCCCTATGCCTTATGGTTTCAGACAAGAAGATTTTTAAAGATTTCCAATATTTTTCAGTTTTGTTGCCATGGCAACCAGAGTTTTTGAAGGAATCAAATTCTTTCAAGAAATTCTGAAGAGGACCTTGGCAGGATCATTTCTGTGAAGTTTCATGAAAATTGGATGGGTAGTTTCAGAGAAGAAGATGTTTGAAATAAAAGTTAACGCACGGACGAACGGACGGACAGACGGACGGACGCACGACGGACACCGGGCCATGACATAAGCCCGCTGGCCTTCGGCCAGTGGAGCTAACAAAAAAAAAAAACTCTTTACCAAACCACAATATTTCAGACTTCCCTAAATTTAACGCATTTGCAAACGATAAAGGATATACATGACTCAAATGATGGAAGTTGTGCAACACTTAAAAAAACAAGGGGGCCATGATGGCCCTGTATCGCTCCACTGGCTTATAAATATAAACCATGAAGAGAAGTCTTTACTATATAAGCCCTCATAAAACTTTGACCCCAGGGCTACAGTCGGACTAAATGGGGAATATGTGTATTAGAAGAATAACATGCCAAATTTGGGAGTTCTTGGCCTTATGGCTAGTAACAAGACGGTTTCTGAACTTTTCACTCAATAAACCCATGTAAAACTTGTGAACCCTGGTGCAGGGCCAAACTTGATCCTAGGGCTGTAACTTGGGCCCTCTTTGTAGTTGTCCACTAGATAATGCTATAATTATGCAAAATTTGGTAGCCTAAGCCTTATGGCTATGTACACCAAGATTTAAAAGTTTTCCCTATGTAAGCCTATGTAAATCTTGTGAACCCCCCCCCCCCCCCAGCATGAGGCCAAATTGACCCCAGGACTATAATTTGGGCACTTTTGGTAGACCCCAACTAGATCAAGTTAAATGCAAAATTTGGTAGCGCTAGGCCTTATGGCACAGGTACAGGAAGATTTTTAAAGTTTTCTCTATATAAGCCTATGTAAAACTTGTGACCCCTGGGGCAGAGCCAATTTTGACCCCAGGGCTATAATTTCAAGAAACATGATAGAGGTTTACTACATAAAGCTACATGCCAAATTTGGTATCCCTATGCCTTATGGTTTCAGACAAGAAGATTTTTGAAGTTTTCTCTATATAAGCCTATGTAAAACTTGTGACCCCTGGGGCAGAGCCAATTTTGACCCCAGGGCTATAATTTGAAGAAACTTGATAGAGGTCTACTACATAAAGCTACATGCCAAATTTGGTAGCCCTATGCCTTATGGTTTCAGACAAGAAGATTTTTAAAGATTTCCAATATTTTTCAGTTTTGTTGCCATGGCAACCAGAGTTTTTGAAGGAATCAAATTCTTTCAAGAAATTCTGAAGAGGACCATGGCAGGATCATTTCTGTGAAGTTTTATGAAAATTGGATGGGTAGTTTCAGAGAAGAAGACGTTTGAAATAAAAGTTAACGCACGGACGGACGGACGGACGGACGACCGGACGGACGGACGACTGGACTGACAGACGCACGACGGACACCAGGCCATGACATAAGCCCGCTGGCCTTCGGCCAGTGGAGCTAACAAGAAAGTTTTTACAGATTTTCATTTTCTACAGTTTTGTTGCCACTACAGTTTTTATAGGAATCAAAGTCTTAGAAGGGTTTCTGAAGAGGGCCATGGCAGGATCATTTCTCTGAAGTTGCATTAAAATCCAATGGGTGGTTTCAGAGAAGATGTTTGAAATAAAAGTTAATGCACACATGTACACACAGACAGACACAAGGACAGACGCACAACAGATACAGGACCATGACATAAGCTCACTGGTCTTTGGCTAAAAAAGCTGGTCTTCAGCCAGAAAAGCTAAAAATCTTTGACACATTTGTACAATATTTTGCTTTAATGGCCTATGTAAAAATTGTGACCCCCGGGGTGGGGCCAATTTTGACCCTAGGGCTTTAGTTTGATAGTTTTTGTAAAGGTCTATTTGATAAAGCTACATTCCAAATTTGGTAGCCCTAGGCAATCTGGTGTAGGACAAGAAGATATTTAAAGTTTTTACCATAATAACCTATGTAAAACTTCTGACCCCCGGGGCAGGGTCAATTTTGACCCCGGGGCTATAATTTGAAGGTTTTAGTAGAGGCCCATTAGATGAAGGTACATGTCAAATTTGGTAACCCTAGGCCTTATGGTTTTGGACAAGAAGATTTTTAAAGATTTCCAATATTTTTTCAGTTTTGTTGCCATGGCAACCACAGTTTTGATGGGAATCAAATTCTTTGAAGACTTCTGAAGAGGGCCATGCTAGGATCATTTCTGTGAAGTTTGGTTAAAATCCAATTGGTAGTTCCTGAGAAGAAGATGTTTGAAGTAAAGTGAACACACGCATGCACGCACGATGGACACAAGGCCATAACATTAGCCCGCTGGCCTTTGGCCAGTGGAGCTAAAAATAGGCCATATGTACATATGTATTGAAATTTATATAAAGCCTATTCGCTTCTTTGACAATTGTGTATATTATGGATGGATAATACATCCAAAGAAACTTGCACAATTTATCATGATGATTCTGTCTTTAATCTAAAGATGATAAAATTCACAACTTTGTCAGAATCATCTATTTTCATAGTGAAATCTTAGTCATGTTTCAGAAATGAGGCAATGATTACAGAGCTTTGGCCAAATATGGCTCTACTCGCTTATCTCAGATATGTGTTGGATAAGAAAATTTGTAATGGCTGTATTACATGTGTACACTGAAAACATGGGTAGTCATGTGCTACATGTTATTATCACATGAATTCAAATATCAAAGCAATGTAACAAACAAAATTTATGGATAAACAAGAGGGCCATTGGCCCTAAAGCGCTCACCTGAGTGGAGTCATCTAGGATTGATAAAGCTGACGAGATCCTGGTTGTAATGATGAAAAACACATGTGTGTTAGTGACCTACTTTTTGACCTACTTGTCCTATTTTCGAACTTGTCAGAGATATTATCAAGACAAACATTCTGACAATATTTCATGAGTATCAAATGGAAAATGTGGCCTCCAAATTGCACACAAGATTTTTCTATGACTTGTCCCAGTGACCTACTTTTTACCCCAACATTACCAAATTTTGAACTTGTCTGATATATCATCAAGACAAACATTCTGACCAATTTACATAAGAACTGGTCTGAAAATATGGCCTCTAGAGTGCTTACAAGATTTTTCTATGATATGGCCAAATGACAAACTTTTTGACCTGACATGACCAAATGTTTCACTTGTCCTAGATTTCATCAAGACAAACATTCTGACCAAGTTTCATGGGTATTGGGATTAAAAAGTTGCCTCTAGAGTGCACACAGGATTTTTTCTAAAATTTGGCAGAGTGACCTACTTTTTGACCAGACATAACCCAACTTCAAACTTGTCACAGATATCATCAAGACAAACATTCTGACTAAGTTTCATGAGTTTCCCACTGAAAACATGGCATCTAGAGTGCACACAAAGTTTCTCTAAGATTTGTCCAAGTGACCTTTTTTTGACCCGACACGACCCTGTTTCAAACTTGTCCGAGATATAATCAAGACAAACAATCTGACAACGTTTCATACATATTGGACTAAAAATGTGGCCCCCAAAGTGCACACAAGGATTTTCTTAAATTTGACCTGTTGACCTACTTTTTGACCTGACATGACCAATTTTGAATTTGTCAGAGATTTCATAAAGACAAATAATCTTCCTCAGTTTCATGAGCATTGGACTAAAAATGTGGCCTCTAGAGTGCACACAAGGTTTTTCTAAAATTTGACCTGGTGACCTTCATTCTGAGCCGACATGACCCTATTTTAAACAAGTTCGAGATATTATCAAGACAAACATTCTGACCAAGTTTCATGAGTATTTGACTGAAAATGTGGCCTCTAGAGGTTACACAAGGTAATGGCTGATGCCTGGATGACACACAACACACACAGCACTGTCACGTAAGCCACCTTGAGCACTTTGTGCTCAAGTGAGATAAAAAAAGGCACTCGGTAATACAAAATTATGCATTCACCCTCTTTCAATTAACCGTTTCCCAAACAATAATTTTAGACTCTTCCTAATTCAAAAACATCTGCAGGCAGGAAAATTAAATTCAGTACAAATGAGCTGAAGATCTCTGACAGGGTAGAAAGCATTTAGGAATAAGGAGAAAATGCTGGTATCCAGCATTTTCTCCTTTTACGGCAACCTTTTCAAAAGGCTTCTTTCTTAAGGTTGTCAAAACTTGGGAATGTGTGGTAAAGGGTTATGTTTATCAATACAGGTTCTAGAACTTGATTCAAAACCAGAAAAAAAATCTGCAAAGCTAATCACCTAAAGGACAACTTTACTTCACCATTACTTTGTAAACGACACAAATTTTATAAGGGAACAAAAGAAGGAGGTGAAGAGATATGGTTTCAAAAATTAAGCAGTAATTTATTATCCCCACGAGTAACCATAATAAAACTATGGCAAAAGTCAAAATGATAATTCACAACTTCACAATATTCAGAAATATACATATCACTTACAGAAGTATATAATAACAATTTTTTTATGGATTTTCTATCAATGTTATGAGCTATATATATATCTTACTGACGGTCAACAATAAAGAATTAAGCGACTAGTGAAATACAATTCTTTCGGGAAACAATATATTTTCCTTTGATTTCATTTGCTCATTTTAACAGCTTAAGTCATCTCACCGTGGTCAGTGCACCTACACATGTGCTTCCTGGCTTTCTCACACCAGTGCTAACGCAACTTTCTTTCCAAATCATTGACTACTTTCCTTACATGCATCAGAGGTGAGAGGCAAATAATTGCTGAAAAGAAAGTTTGCCTCAACCGGGTATCGAACCCGTAACCACCAGGTTATGAGTCAGATATGCTAACCACTGAGCTACCCAGGTGGGCCTATGTTGATTTCAACTACAAAAAGAATGATATCAAAGATCCAGAGATTTCTGTCTGTTTTTTCCTATATTGCATGAAAGATAGGCTATATCTCTGAGGGTAGAAAACATTGTGGTTAAAGGAGAAAGTGCCGGTAATCAAATGCAAAAGCTCCTTTCCCCATGTTTGTTGTATGACTGAATCATGATATATTCTTTCATTTTCAAAAAGTAATCTGCAGTATATTATTTATTTGGTCTTTCACCCTTTATCAGATGACAAAACTTCAGACTTATCCAAACTAACAGCATGTGCAGACAACAAATCATATGTAGCTCAAATGAGGATTTCTATCTTAGAAAGGGTAAAAAATATTATGAAAAAAGAACAAAATGCTGGTAACCAATATTTTCTTCTTGTCCAACCAAGTTTCAAAAGGCATCTTTCTGAGGATCAAGTTAGAAACAAGGTATTTTTTGGTAAAGTGTTAAACAGCTTGAACAGTATCAAGTCAAGAGACTGAGACTGACCAACTGACCGACCAACAGACAGGCTATCCTTCCTCCCACTTTCAAATGAATAGTTCAATACTGTGACAGATTTTATACAAATAACATCAAGAAGTTCGAAGAAATGTGACACAATTCATTATGCATAAAGTGTTCACCCAGGTCAGCCTGCGCACTCCACGCAGGCTGACCTGTGTCTTAACTTTTTACTTAACCCTTTACCACACTATCCTGAGTTTTAACGACCCTGGAAAAGAAACCTTTTGAAAACATTGTGGAAAAAGGAGAAAATGCTGGTAACCAGCATTTTCTCCTTTTTCAACGATGTTTTCTACTCTATCAAAGTAGAAAACATTTACACCACACTGAATTTGTCGTCTGCAAATACTTTCAATTTGGACCCATCTGAAATTTTTTTCATGTGGTAAAGAGTTAACCCTTTCCCAAACAAGCCCTGGTTTTCATGTGTCTGCAGTACAAGTCTTTTGAAAACACTGTGGGAAAAGGAGAAATTGCTCGTAACGAGCAATTTCTCCTTTTCCCGCAGTGTTTTCTACCCTTTTTGAGAACTTTCTGCCATTTTCATAAAATCTAAAATTGTCATCTGCAAATTCTTTCAATTTGGACCAGTCCAAAATTTGTCGTTTGGGAAAGGGTTAAGGTAAATTTTCTGCATGTCCTTCTGCCTCAGGACCATTCTACCTCAGGATTCAGTCAGTTGTCTGACGAAATAGATTTTATAGATCCTTGATTATGTGATGACTTGCTTAGAATAATGCATCAAAAAATAAACCCCAAGGCTCAATTATTTAGATTCTATTCCAATTATGTCATGCCTCTCTCATAACGAAGTACTCATGTGCCTGTTTTGCCTCAACATTTAAAATGTACCGCTCCAGGTCAAAAAGGTGGTCTGCTGGAGACAAAATGTATCCACTTTCAGCAAAATAAATGTAGTTCTTGTTGCAGACACTATTACCTCAATATTGTCAAAACTCAAGAGAGAATGTTTGCTATGCATGGGCTTATCCCTATCCAAAGCAACAAATTTTTAAACTCCTCCAAATTGAAAGCATCTGCTGGTGACAAATCTAAAAATGGTACAAATGAACTGAGGTTTTTTGACAGGGTAGAAAACATTTGTGGGAAAAGAAGAAAGTGCTGGTTAATCTTTAAAAAGGCCTCTTCCTAAGGGTCACCATGAAGACATAGGATTGTTTGGTACAGGGTTAAACTTTCTTGTGCCTGTACAAGAGGCCAGGATCCACATTCAACAGCTGTTCCAAATTGCATGTTTATCATAGAACTCATGAATTTTTTTAAAATTTCAAAGTAACAAAATTTCTGAATGGCTGAAATTTAGTTTAGTCTCAGCCAATCAGAAATTGTACTTTCTAGATTTAGAATTAGCCTGAAAATGCAGTTAACCCATTACCACACAATCCTGTTTTAATGACTCCATGAAGGAAAAGCCTTCTGAAATCATTGTGGGAAAAGGTAAACAGCATTTTCTCCTTTTCCCGCTATCTTTTCTACCCTCATGCAGACAAATTCTGTCATTTGAGCCATGTTTAACCCTTTACCACATAATGATGAATTCTAATGACCCTGAGGAAGAAGGCTTTTGAAAACATTGTGGGAAAAAGAGAAAATTCCGGTAACCAGCATTTATTATTTTTCTACCACGTTTTCTAACCTGTCATGGACAAATTTTGTCATGTGGATCACCTTTAATTTGTCATCTGCAAATGCTTTCAATTCGGGCCAGTTTAATTTTTTTTTTCATCTGACAAAGGGTTTAATTGTTGTCTGCCAATGGTTTAAATTTGGACAGATAGATGTTTTTGTCATGTGGTAAAAAGTTAAGTATGGTCCTGAACACAGGTCTAGGTGAGTTTACAACTGAGCTATCACAGTGCATTAATAACAGATATATGGTACCTTATACAGGACAATAAAGAACAACAACTGGGCCAAACCGTATATACGAGTATAAGCCAAACTACAGGGGAAAGAAATAACATTTAGAACTATATCAGCACAATGTACATTTAAATCATAAAATAGAATACGATGTCAGGGTCTGTATTCACCAATCATTCTTAGGAATATTCTTAGTCTTACTCTTCAAGATTTTCTAAATTTGAAAGAAAGACAATTTTTGATTGGCTAAACCAAATGGTTTAGCCAATCAGAACTTGTGTTAATTTTAAATTCAGGAAATTCTGGAGAATAAGGCTAAGACCATTCTTAACCCATAAAGTGCTGGAACTGACCCAAGTGGTTTTTGCAGATAGTGTAGATCAAGATCAGACTGCACAGAATATGTAGTCTGATTTTGTATCTACACTGTCAAATGCTTTATTACATATTCTGACCAAAACATCCTTGAACTAGCAATATTTGGATGTTCTTCCCAAATGAAAAGGTTCATTTCATTAATTTAGCACACTAACGGTTAAGAATGGTTGGTGAATACAGACCCAAGTTAGATATGGCTTTTCTATCAATGCTCTAAAAAATATTAGTCAAACAAAATAAATAAAGTAATGCAAAACACACACAACAAAAAAAAAACAATAAAGATCTATTAAAAAAAAAATTGCTGCACACATAATATTTTGACTGTTAACCAGACAACAAATTGTCGAAATTGAAAATATTTGCACAAGAATGAAAATGTGCAGCTCAAATCCAGGAGATTTGTCTTTCAAATGGTAGAAAACATTGTGACAAAAGGGAAAATGGTTAGCAGAAATTTCTCTTTTTGCCACAAAATTTTTAAAAGCCTAGTTCCTAGCAGTTGTTGAAACATGGGATTGTTTGTTGAAGTGTGAAAGGAAGTCATTGACTCTTTACCAAACGACAAAATTTTAGACTTTTCCAATTTGAAAGCATTTGCAGACGACATTACAAATGTGGCTCAATAACTGGACTTTGTCTTAAAAGGGTAGAAAATATTGTGGGAAAAGGAGAAAATGCTGGTTACCAGCATTTTCTCCTTTTCCCACAAGGTTTTCAAAAGGCTATTTCTTCAGGGTCGTTAAAACTCGGGACTGCATGGTAAAGGGTTAATCCATTATGATACAGAAACTCTTGCTCACATCCCAGTTGTAAATAACTTTTGAAAATATTGATGGAAAAACAGCATTTGTTAGTCAATAGGATTTGCTCCATTTTCAATGTTCCATGTAAATCACATCGTCATATTGCTCTCTTTCATATACTGTGCATTAATTTTGTTTTAGACTCATCCATATTGAAGGTGTCTGCTGCCAACAAATTTCACAGGGTAAAAAATGTTGTGAAAAAAGAAGAAAATATTGGTTACCAGTATTTTCTCCTTTCCCAACAATATTTTGTAAGAGCCTTCTTCCTTGAGGGAAAAAAAAAAAAAAGTCTCAAGATTATTTGGTAAACAGTCAAACATCATTAGTAGAGAGAATAAAGATGATAAGAAGAGATATGCAAATTTCAGCAAATTCAGCAAGCAACATTGTCTTTATCAATGCATCAACTGAGACAAATTTGGGTTCTTATGATGAAGATCAAATTGCAGTGAAGATGCAGTCTGATCTTAAATCTACAATGTCCAATATTCAGTGAAAAATTTCAATCAACTGTCTCGACACATCAAAAATTTCTTTCTACCCACTGAAATTTTCCCACAGCATTGATTTACCCACTTAAGGATTGATACAAACTTTAGAAAGAGACACCATTTCTGTCTTGACAAAATCCAATACTCGACTGGTTAAAAACCATTGAAGCGATATTTGCGTAACTTTGGATTTCTATTGGCCCCTCCATCACAGTCACCTTTTCACCCGGTCGCTTGCGGTTATACGCCTTACTTATACCCTGTATCAGAGACTCGTAAAACTCATCCACATTAAACGTGACCGTCTCGTTTTCTTTCGGGTTGTAGATGAGGGGGTGATGACTGAAGGTCACCCAAGGAATGGTGACACACCATGGGTTCCAGCGCTGTCCAAATGAAGGAAGTTCTCCGTTGTTCCAGAGGATTTGTATTCCTCCATGTTCCCGACCATTGGAGACATACCTGCAATTGGATTACATAAATAGACTACAAAGAAAACTAAAAATACATTTGCTCTGCTCTTAAGATAAAAAAAAACTAAACAAATTATAGAAGAAATAGACTCTATCACATAAACTCCCTTGTTTCCAGTGTATTATACCCATTACGAATTTTCTAATCTTACATGTATTTGAGATGAGCATTGTCTAACATCATTTGTGAGGTCATTTCATATTTATTTCAGTGAAGGTTAGTTTTTGAGATGAAGCCCTGGGGGAGGAGGGCTCCTGTAAACATTGTGGAAAATGGAGAAAATATTAGTAACCAGAAATTTCTCCTCTTTCAGCATAATTTTCTTCCTTTCTGAAATCAAATCCAACCGTTTTAGCCAATTATAACCCTTTACCACACAATCCCAACTTTTAACGACCCCAAGAAAGAAGCCTTTTGAAAACATTGTGGGAAAAGGAGAAAATGCTGGTAACCAGCATTTTCTCCTTTTCCCACAATATTTTGTACTCTTCTCCAACATATTTAAATTTTTCAGTCACATTTATTTTGTCGTTTGTAAATTTGGACATGTCTAAAATTTTGTCCTTCAGTAAAGAGTTAATGATCATCTTCGAGTGCTATGAATTTGGACAGGTACAATATTTTGTTGTCTGGTAAAGAGTAAATATTGATGCTGAATACTCACGGCATAATGGAATATTCAGGATACTTGAAGTCTCCAATTCGGACAGTGTCAATGATGTGCAGGCTGACTCGTTTAAAATCTTCCACTCGCTTGTTTATAAAATTGTATCTGTAGACTAGAACGCTGTTGTCAGTTAAAAGTACCAGTTTTTCTCTCTCATTGTCCCAGTGGTCAATTCTGAAAATGTATAAAACTTGCTTAGATTTAAACATATTTATTTTACATCAACTGACAAACAAATTCTTACACATTAGACTAACCTCTCTTGATTCTGCTTCCTGGGAACTACACCAGTACTGTACCCCTGCCGAATGTGCAGGCCAATGAAGTCCCAATGTTGACACCTGCTCCCAGGGATCGAACTCCGGACCTTCTGACTACGAGGCCCACGCTCTAACTCACAACCACGGACACCACATTTGCTAGTGGGGACTGGCTATTGAGATTTTTTTACAGTTAAACTAAACTTTAAAAAGTTACTGCAGACAACAAAATAAAATATAACTCAAAAATTGGAATTTGTTTATGGAAGGGTAGAAAACATTGTGGGAAAAGAAGAAAATGCTGGTTACCAGCATTTTCTTCTTTTCCCTCAATGTTTTCAAAAGGCTTCTTTCACAGGGTCGTTAAAAGCCGGGATTGTGTAGCAAAGGGTTAAAAGTACTTCTAGCAACATTATGAGAGGCATTTCCTCACAATTTTACAGGACTTTGCAATCTGCAGCTACAGAAATTAGCAATCTGCAATTTCAGAAATTTTATCATTTTATTTTTGCAGGGTACAGCTTTTGTCTACCCTGCCAAAAGTAATATGGGACTTTGTATCTGTGGAGCCTATAGTCTGGTCAGACTCTGGTCCCCATAGGAAATTAATGAGAGGGACATTTAATGGTTCAAATTTTCATCCTTTTAACCTTTTACCACACAATCCCAGGATTTATCCCATGTTTTAGTGATTCTGAGGAAGAAGGCTTTCGCAAATATTGTTGGAAAAGAAAAAAAATCTTTGTAACCAGGACTTTGTCCTCCACCCACAATGCTTTCTACTTTCTGAAAAACAAATCCAACCATTTGAACAACATCTGCTGTCTGAAAATAATTTAGATTTGGACAAGTCCAAAATGCTGCAATCTGGTACTGAAATAATTCTTCACCACATGACATAATGTTTGACTTTTCCAAACTGAGACAATTTGCAGACAACACATAAAACACATGTATTGCTCATATTCTTGACAGAAGTATCTCCTTTTCTATGTAACGTTTTCAAATGTAGTCTTCTTATGGGTTTTACTTATAACACAGGAAACTTTGGAAAAAGGTATAATTTCCCAAAGATAATTCATTTTTCATCTCTTAGCCCTTTACCACACAATCCCGACTTTTAACGACCCTAAAGAAAAGCCCTTTTGAAAACATTGTGGGAAAAGGAGAAAATGCTGGTAACCAGCATTTTCTCCTTTTCCCACAATGTTTTCTCTCCTTCCAAAAACAAATTTTAATTTTTGAGTAACATTTATTTTGTTGTCTACAAGTGCTTTCCCTTCAGAACAGTCTAAAATTTATTGTGTGGTAAAGAGTTAACCAAACAATCCCATGTTTTAACAACCTGTAGCAGGAAGACTGTTGAGAACAATCTGGGAAAAGCAAATATTTTGAATTTGGACTTGTCTATAATTTTGTGGTTTGGTACAGAATTAACCCTTAACAAAAGGACAAAATATCAGTCTCGTCTGAACCGAAAGCATTTGCAGAAAAGTTATTACATTTAACCGATCTGGAGCAATTTGGCTCTCATATGGTACAAAACATTGTGGGAAAGGGAGAGAATGCTGGTTACCAGCATTTTCTCCTTTTCCCACAATGTTTTGCAAAGGCATCTTTCTCAAGTCATTAAAACCCTGGATTGAGTTGTTACAGGTTGGGTAGTTAAGGGTTGGGTGCTTAAGGGTAATCAGAATAAGATCATGGATATAGCTTACTGTGTCAAGAGCCAATGTCCTGTGACATCTCCATCTATATCAGCATTATATTTCACTTTCTTGCAATCTTCAACTGCCTGGTCAATGGCTGTCTCCTGTATAGATAGAAAAGATATTTAAAACACTGACTTCCTTTACTCTTTACTAGAAAATATAACCAAAAGTCAAAGACTTGTACATATTCAAAGCATTTCAAGCCAACAAATTGTTTTTTATTCCACAGTTTTCATAAATATTTTGGTGATGTCAGTGAAGCCAGTGCACCTATGCACATGTTCCTTGAATTAATTTTAACCCTTAAAGCCCTGAATAAACCTATCAGACATTTCCATCCTTGAAATACATCCAAAATAATTGCAATTTCATGGTTGCTTTTTTCTACAGTGTTTCAGCAAAGCGGACAGTGTAGATCAAAGATCAGACTGCATGTTCTGTGCAGCCTGATCTTGATCTATACTGGCCGTAAAGGCAACTAGAGTCGTGAAAGGTGCTTTAAGGGTTAACAGTGCTTTGCACGACACTCTCTTCAAGCCATTGGCTGCTTTTCAGCATAAACACTGTTCAATCAATGTTCAGTTGTGAGAGAGCAAGAGTAATTGGGATGAAAAAGCTGAAATGAAAATCATCGGTTCTTACACTTGGCCAAGCGGGAATTTAAACTAATGTCCCCAGATTGACAAAGCCCAGTATTGTGCTTTACGGCTCAGCATGTAACAAAGTCAAACTAATAATTTGACAAGAGAATGTGAAACTCGCCAAAATACTCCATGTAATGTAACCCAAACGTGAGACAGAGAGTCTGCAGTCCGGTATAATCTGAGAGTTTGAGTTTAACCCTTTGACACACACTCCCAACTTCTAATGACCCTGAGGTAGAAGGCTTTTGAAAACAGTGTGGGAAAAAGAGAAGATGCTGGTAACAAGCATTTTCTCCTTTCCTACAATGTTTTCTAAGTCTTTGAATATGAACTTCAATATTTGAGTCTCATTTATTTTGTCATCTGCAAAAGCTATCAACTTGGACAAGTCTAAAATTTTGCTGCTTGGTAAAAAAGTGAAATAAACCACCAGCTAGGATGGAATATTTTGTTATTTGGCTCATTGTACCTATTAACTCTTTACCACACAAAAATGTAGACTTGTCCGAATTAAAAGCATTTGCAGCAACAATTGAAATGTTGCTCAAATTGTGGAAGTTGTCTTTGACAGGGTAGAAAACATTGTAGGAAAAAGAGAAAAAGCTGGTTACCAGCATTTTCTCCTGTTCCCACAATGGTTTCAAAAGGCTTCTTTCTCAGGGTCGTCAAAAGTTGGGATAGTGTGGTAAATAATTAAAGACCAGTTGATACTAAAATGATAGGTTTTGTATTTTAACTCTTTTCAAAACAACAAAATTTTGGACATGACCAAACTAAAAGCACTTGCAGAGGACAAAAGTGAATGCAGCTCAAATGGTGAAATTTGTCCTTGATTATGTAGAAAACATTGTGGGAAAAGGAGAAAATGTTGGTTACCGGCATTTTCTCCTTTCCGTACAATGTTTTCAAAAGCCTTCTTCTTCAGGCCCAGTGTTGTTAAAACTCAGGATTGTGTGGTAAAGAGTTAAACATTGGAAAACATTGAAGGAAAGGAAACAAGAGCACAGCATGCGGGTGACAATGCTTGGATGATATTGCTTTTAGTACAAGTTCCAAGTCAAAAAATGGGCATACCTATGTCAAAAATATTTTGAAGGTTACATGCCCCTGTTGTATGGATTCCCCTTTCGATAACCAGGGTTTCTGTTTATGACGTAAAAGTATCTATAGATGCATGAAAATCAGCTCGGATGCAAGATATCAAAGCTGATCACGTCCCTTGGACACAGTCAAAAATGAGTGAAAACCATAATTTAACTTGATCTACATCAATAACAAAAACAATGCAAATTATTGGTACGAAGATTTAACATTTCTTGTACAAACTGACCATCGGAATTTCAAGTGTCTATAAATGGATCTTGGTATGCCAAGATATAACCAAGAAAGATAAAAATAGATCTCTTTGTCGTTGACTTCGACTGGTTACCCGTGTTGTGCTCATATTGTCTTTTCTGGCAAACTGATTGTAGGAAAACAGCTGTTGTTTAGTATTTCTTTCTGAAGATGGCTTCCCGGGCCAAAAAGAAAAAACATTCGCAATCTTTCCAAGACCAATGGCTGAAAGATCCTGCCTTTCAAGATTAGATGTTAAGAGAAATTTATCTATATTCCTCTGTTCGTGTAAATGTGTTTGATTTGTTATGAAACTAAGCAGAAATAAGGTTTTTACAACATGTTGCATGGACTTTCAAAGAAGTTCCATCATGACATAAGATTCACACTATTTCGAGCGATGGTCATCAGTGTGCACAGCACATTAAATCTGTGAAAGGTTCCACAAAGAAGTCATTTGAAACAGCTTCTTCTTTTTATCCACTAAGTTCAGCCTTCATAAACAGATGATTTATGCACACAAAAATGGAACTCAGAATGAATGCAATGAACTCAACTTTTGCAGTTGCACTGGGTCCTATGGACTCAGTAAAATTTTATTCAAATGGAAACACTGGTTAACAACTAGTCAGTAGTCTGAGTTTAAAGTAAACATCTTCGGTAATGACAGAGGTATTATAAAATGTCCAAGCTTTTGCTTGACGTCACAGATGGCGCCAAACATAAGGGCTATGACAAATACCTCAACAATTTTCCATTGGGAAAAATATAGTCCTATTTATAAGCCCCTACGTACGTTATTTTTCATTCTGACATTCATCGTGTACGTAGGGTCTTATCGGCTCCTTCACAGTTTCCTTTTGCAAACTCCGACATCGAATTTTGTTGCTGTTTGAACAGCAAATTTGGATACTTTCAAGTGAACTTGTTCAATAAAATATACATCAAAAGTAAGATAAATGAGTAATTTCTCAATTGAAAAAGGATATTTGTCCAAAACTTGCCTATTTATGAGCTAAATCCATTCCGATTCAACACCACTCTGTTTTGTTATGAATTGCCGTGGAAGAGATATGATTGTTCCAAATGAACCGTCATGTACGGGTCAATGCAACTTACAGAATGGTATGATGTCTTTTTTTAAAACGAAATTTTGTTCACTTCAGTCTTGTTTGATTATTGGAACAGATTTCGTTTATAAACTTAAAGTCAATTCTTACGTGTTATGCAACTGTCTGCATGACTGAAAAACATGGCGGCGACTCTGTCGGCAATCCCACTTGCGAGTGATTTTATTGAATTCTGAATGAATCTGCCCATTATTTATCAAGACAGCGGCTGAATATTTTCAAAAAAAGTTCTACCTACAGGCACAGGTAATATACTGAAAGGTAAACAACTCGTCAATACCCCAGTCATGAATTCCATGCTGTTTACATGTTATTTTACTACCAATTATATTAACATCTATAGTACCAATCGATAGCGGAAACATTATTCTACAAGAAAATTATGTCACAATTTGAGCCATTTCAAGTTGATAAGAAATATCGCTCTCGAAACTGTCAAACAACCCAACTCGGAAGAGATCTGATTGCATTGATTTGTGAAAATTTTCAAGAGATAAAACCCATTTTCAACGCGAAAGCCGTTGAATATTTTAACAAGTATCATTTTGGGTCCAGCAATATTAAGGCATATAAACCTGAAACATTAAACTATTTGATGTGAATAGGCTGTGCAATCCTTATTTCCATCGGTAAATCTGTCCGGCGCTCAGCTGCCTGCCATTTTGACGTACTACGCATGCTCGGTTTGTTTTTCAAAACGTGTTCTCATTGGTTATCGATGAAGGTGTGTCTGGACGAGGCCAATGAGAAAACGCGATACAAAAGCAGGGATCATTCTGGTTGGACATATATATGAGAGAAAATGTTCCATTTGCTCAAAAATTATGAGAGATTTAAAATTTTAATGAGATTTTTTATGTTTCATTTTTCAGAAATCTAACTCTTCTCCAAACGACAAATCCAAACCTCTTTAAGACACTATTTTAAAAGTGACTACTTTCTCTGAAATGAGAGAAAACAATGTTGGAAAAGGATAAACTGTTCAATTTGAGCAATTTCTCCTTTCCCCACATTGTTTTCACAAGTCTTACAACTAAAAACCAGTGTATCAACATTTTTTCAAAATAAGCCTTGACTTCTGGCTCTGCTACACCCTCAATGCAGATCTAAAATCAGATTCATGTAAAGGGGGCCCCTGTACGAAAATTGTCAGTTCCAGTGGCCATGTTATTTGTCATATTTAAATCTCGACAATAATGGCAGTGCATTTCGTTTTTTGAATTACCAAAGAGCAACCACCCATGTAACTTAAGCCACTTTTCGTTAAATTTGACTTTTTTTTTCGCTATCGAGGGATCTAAAGGCAAAGAAGTAGCGGTGTCATCGTTGGACTTGGTCGGCGATTTATCATGTTTATCTTGACTTTCAGCACTCTCGTCAGTCTCGACTCGTGAGTTCGTAAGAAAACTGGTTATTTTATTACAAGATTTTATTTGGTTCGATTCTACTTTCCTCTTCTTGGGAGGCATTTTCCTCGCATTGTGCCTGACAGAACTGCAGACGACTTAAACACGAACTGCATTCGTACGCAACATCACGGTCCACTAATGATAAGGAAAAACACCGAACAAGCCGAATGTTGCAAATGGTAATCTGCTTCCCGTATATCTTGTTTTACGACGCGGGGAACCAGTGTATAGACTAGTTTATTGAGCGGATTTCCGCTATGTAAGGACTGACACTCGAGTTCTATCCCTATCATCTGCCAAAAATCGGTATGCGAGATTTTGTTTCAGTTGAGATTTAGAAATGCGATTTTTGGAATTTTAATGAGAGAATCTCGCGATTTCGCGGCCCAGAATGATCCCTGCAAAAGCATGCTTAGTAGGCCAGGAAGGATGACAGTTTACACGGCTGGACATTTTCAGATAAAAAAAGGTTTGTATAACACAAAAATATATTGAAGTTCTATTTTCAGTGCAGATATACTTTTAAACTTGTAGGCTTCAAATGCACCTTGCACAAGAAAGGACATTTTTTGCGTTGAAAACGGGTTTTATCTCTTGAAAAATTTCGCGAATCCATGCAATCAGATCTCTTCCGAGTTGGGTTGTTTGACAGTTTCGAGCTAGATATTTCTTAGCAACTTCAAATTTCTTAACTATTGATACGATTTTCTTGTAGAATAATGTTTCCGCTATCGATTGGTACTATGGATGTTAATACTGGTAGTAAAATAACTTGTAAACAGCATGGAATTCGTGACTGGGGTATTGAAAATACATTACGAGTTGTTTACCTTTCAGTATATTAGTGTGTAATATAGGATTTACCCTGTCGCTCGCCGTTCACCTGTGCCTACAGGTAAATGAAGTTCTCTTTTGTTATAATACTGGTTTTAGAGAGATCGGATTTGCTACATAGAACTGAATGGGTCCCGTTTAGACGTTACATGCAATAAGAAAAATCAAAAATGAAATGTCCGATGATAAATGTTGAAAAGTAAATAAGCATGTATACGTCTAAATATTTGGACTAGGAAAAATAATGCTAGTTATAATTATGTTCTCTTCTTTCTACATTGTTTTGAAAAGCTGAAATTTTCAGGGTTCTGAAAGTCTGTCGTTTGGTAAATAATTGGTTTGGCAATAAAAGCAGTATGCTACTGGACGAAAAAAAAAATCATAACATTTCAGACAGACAGGTGGAACAGCTTAAACAAATACTATATAAAAAAAAAAACTTAAGGAAAAGTCAAAGCCAGTGCCATAGAATGAATATTTACCTTATAAGAAAAGTATTTTTCCGACTGCTGCTTAGTTTTCAAAACACCAACCCTCAAAGAAGTCCGACTTGAAGTACTGCGCACTGACTGTCGTCCGATCGTAGATCCTGGACGATCTCGAGTCAATCCTGGTCCCCGAAATTCGACATCTGGATCGACCTCATCTTTATTTCCGTCATTTCCACTTATTTCTAGTGTAGCTCCGACAAAGTGGCCCTCTTGAACGGTCTTGTCATCCTCGAGTGCTTGATTATTCACATTAGTTTTCATTTCTACAACAGTTTCGTCCCCTTGTACCGCCATCTTGGAAGCCGGAAGTACACACTAATTAACTCCCTTCTAAGTTATAATCTGTTTCTGCAACTGGACCACCCGTTCCTTTCAGTGTTCGTTTTCATAAATTAAGCATTTCGGTATCGAATGTAAACATTCAAAAGATGAAGTAATCTGTTGAAATTTACACTTTCGTGATCAGATATTATTTGAAACCTTCAAAACTTGACAGAATTGCATTTCATACAATATTCATCTTCAAACTGAGGAAAGGGTTCTTAAATCTAGTCATTTTAAATACGGAAGCGAGCCTCGAACGAGGGAAATAATTAGGTCTGTGAGTAGAAAATAGCATTCCCAACAAAATGCTTATAAAGATGGTCACAAAACAACTTTAAAACTGTTTCAGCTGTCAAAACATACGATTGATAGAATTACAGTGAAACGGGTTTTAAAATAATCAATTTCCTTCCGCATTTCTGGGGAGCATTTTCTCCTAGTTGATAGATTTCGAAATACCAACTAATCGTCATATGACTACCGTAAAATTATATATTTAGCCACTGATTTTTATCTGCCTGGCAGTGTATGTACTTCATAGGCGGGGCTAATATCCCTTTAGCAGACGACAAAATCTTACTCGACCATCCGTTTAAAGCTTTTGCAGACGACAAAACTGTTTATGCTACTCGTGTGATGGGACTAATCCAAAACGGTACACACATTCAGGGAATAAAGAAAAACGCTAGCTGCCAGCATTTTCTCCTCTTGCCTAGACCTATGTTTTCAAATACCTTTCTCATCAGACACACGCTGGGATTTGATGGTACGTAGGCTAGCCTGCAGTTTTAAAGAATCGGTTAGCTTCGAACTCTCGCACTGAACTGCCCAAACGTGAACCAAGAACACAAATTACTTTCTGATTGCATGCATACGAACGGGAGCGGACAGGGGCTAGGCCCCCTCCCCTTACCCCCTCGCAATTTTGGAAGAAAAAAAAAAACATCTCTCGATTGTTTACAGTCCTTCTACGAGAAAATGTAGTTTTTCATGCGTGAAAGTTGGTCAAGGCTTGATGAGTCCCTTTTTTTTTCAACCTTTCAGGCAACCGAGCCTATACTTTAGGAATATTTTTTCCTCAGAAATACAAGTTTCCTAACTAAAATCTACATCTAAAATCTACATCTAGATCTATGCTGACAAAGCTGTGCATTAAGGAAAATGATTGTTCAGTCATTTTTCCTGTTATATTGGGCAAGGTCTAGATGTACGAGGAAAACATCCGAGTACCAACATCATGTGAGCGTGTATATCATGTACGTCTATAGCAAGGAAACTTTGCATGTATTAACGATAATTCCACCTTCATGAGGTACCGAACTTCCTTACATTACTAATAGTGTATTCATACACAAATTAGACCACTTTGCGACGTCAGTTTTAATGTCAGAACATGTAATTAGTTGAGTAAATGTTTATCAATTAATAACCAGTGTACGATTTTTCAGCCATATTAATAAGGCACACGTGTGGCCTTCTCACACCGTTTAAGACCTAACAGATTCCATCAGTCTGCCCGCTATCGTATGTCAGGGGAGGGTTCTGCAAGGGGTGTTCTCAAAGTCCGGGGTTTCAAAAAAAAATAGGAAAACATTGACTTCTCACGAAATGAAATCAAGAAAACGCTTTGTTACACACACACACACATCGAATAGAACAATGTAAACTACTATTAGAGAAATTGCGTGACTTTCAACAATTAAAGATAAAGAAAAATACAATTAGGTATTTTCATCGACAGTATACAGTACCCCTCTGTATCCCCTCATGATTCACTCATAAATCGATAAAGGGTTTCTGCAGCTGAAAACAAACAGTGTCTATGAATGTGTAAAGGAATTTTGTGCGCTTTGTTTGAATAAAATGTCTGTTAAACTTTATATGACGTCGATAACCACGAGTAAAGCGGTAAGAGCATTATTGTTCATTGTTTTTTCATTCATGAAGCCCCAAAGACTGGAAGATAATTTTTCTCAGAATAGGTCTGTCTTTACGCCCACCTCATAACTAACACGTACTCTTCCTTACATCGAACCGATAAGCGTTTTAGGCTTTTCCTCCATTGAATACACATATGCATTGTTCGTAATATTGGGGTTTTTTTTTGCGTGTAGGCTTATTCTTTTATAAATCGACTTCGTTTCACCTGTCACTGCCATGAGCGTTAATGTCGCTTGTAACAAAAAGCGTAGATCTATCGAGATCAGGCTGCACAAAACTTGCAGTCTGGTCCACGGTTTACACAGTCCCATCATGACGTGATCTTAGTCATATGTTTGACAAAGAAGAGTAAATTCATGGGGCAGTGAAAAAATTCGTTTTCCCCACAGAGATGAAAGACAGATTAGATCTTTTTTACCAAAAAACAAAATGTAAGACTCGTCCAAACTGAAAGGATTTCGAGAAATTAAATGTGGCTGAAAGTATTAGATTTGTCATTTTAAGAGTAGAAGACATTGTGGGTAAAGGAGAAAATGCTGGTTCCCAGCATTTTCTCCTTTTCCCACAATGTTTTCAAAATGCTTCTTCTAAATGGGTGATGAAATTCAGGATTGTGTGGTACAGGGTTGAATTATCACAGAAATTCGTAGCCCACCGAGATCTAGATCTTATTTACTTATTTGAGCAAATTTTCAGCTCACGTAGACAGATCCTTGCAGAATGTATGGATAAATATTGCAATTTCAAAACTGTTTTGGGTACAATATTTCACAGACCGTGTAGATCACAGATCAGACTGCACGTTCTGTGCAGTCTGATCTTGATCTACACTGCACTTTTAGTTACGAACTCTCGCCCGTCATTTCTCAACGTTTCAAACTTTTTAATGGCCGTATAGCCTCTCAATCAAGGTAAAAACATGTCCATATACCTCCACGATTGAAAATAGTCCAATGTGATTTTTTTTTAACTCTACTGGGAATGTAAGGGCAATTAACTCTCAGGCTTCTAAGCGCGAATCAAGGACCTTTTGCGGACAGTGTAGATCAAGATCAGACTGCACAGAACGTGCAGTCTGATCTTGGATCTACACCGTCCGATAAGGAGATATCTTTCTTCAAAAAATACCTTTCAAATAGCAAAATCCTGGTTTTTACTATCGGCTTTGAAGTTTCATTTCAGTTATTTAGCAGGGTAAGTGTTAAGATTAGTTACTTTGCGAACAGTGTTGATGAATATCATTTGCACAGAGCGTGCCATTTAATCTTGGGTCTACTCTTTGCGATGGGTTTTAGACAAACGACCCGAGATCAGACATTTTTTACAAACTTACAATGCCTGAAACTGTCTATCTCTGTTGAAAAGGGAAGACTCTATATATGGCATTTTATCAGCTCAACTCTTTACCAAACCACAAAAATTTCGACTCGTCCAAATTGAAAGCATTTGCAGACGACAAAATTAAAGTAACTCAAAAATTGAAAGTTGTGTTTTGGAAGGGTAGAAAACATTGTGGTAAAAGGAGAAAATGCTGGTTACCAGCATTTTCTCCTTTTTTCCCACAGTGTTTTCAAAAGGCTTCTTTCTCAAAGTCGTGAAAACCAGGGATTCTTTGGTAAAGGGTTAACCTTTACCAAACGATGGTCTTGTTTTTACGCGGAGGAAGAAGTCTCTCGGATGGCAAATTGAATGTTATTTTCATTTACTTTCAAATTCAGATATTCAACAAACAAAACCGAATCAAACAAGTTCTTGATGCAAAAGGAATACAATACGAAGAAATAGACTTAAGCAGTAACCAGGATGGGCGTGACCAAATGAGAGAAAAGGCGGGCAATCCAAGTCTTCTCCCTCCTGCATTATTTAATGGTGACACGTTCTGTGGGGTAAGGACATAGTGTAACCCTTTCCCAAACAAGCACTGGTTTTCACGTGTCTGCAGTACAAGTCTTTCGAAAACACTGTGGGAAAAGGAGAAATTGCTCGTGACGAGCAATTTCTCCTTTTCCCACAGTGTTTTCTACCCTTTTTGAGACCTTTCTGCCATTTTCATCAAATTTAAAATTGTTGTCTGCAAACTCTTTCAATTTGGACCAGTCCAAAATTTGTCGTTTGGGAAAGGGTTAAAATCTTCACCAGAAGATTGCTTTTGAAAACATTGTGAGAAAAGAAGAAAATGCTGTGGCCAGCATTTTCTCATTTTCCTACAATGTTTTCCTACCCTGTCAAACTCTAGTGGTATGATTTGAGTCGTGCTTAATATGCCGTCTGCAAATGCTTTCAATTTACAGTAGACGAATCTAAAATTTTATGTCTGGTAAACAGTTAACCCTTTACCACACAATCCCAAATTTTAACGACCCTGAGAAAGAAGCCCTTTGAAAACATTATGGGAAAAGGAGAAAATGCTGGTAACCAGCATTTTCTCCTTTTCCCACAGTATCCTTCCAAACACAACTTTCAACTTTTGAGTAACACTTGTTTTGTCAGCCTGATAGGACGTAGGTCAATAATTTTTGCAGATGCATTAAGCCCCATTTTCACAGAGAATGGCTTACATATTCCAGTCATATCAGGGGAGTAGCCAATCTAATCACTCATGTTACCTCAGATAGAGACAACTAACTGCACATCAGACAGCGGGTGTGCATACCACTGACGCTTCCATAAACTTGTTGGTTATCTACCATTTATCTTTGTAACGAGGGATATTTTGCTGACAAAATGTCGATTTCACAAATAATTAGTGAAGCATTTTCACTGGTTCCATAACGACAATTTACGGATCATTTGACCAATAAACTACATGTAATATGTTACCAAACCCCGAATTTGTCGTTATCGCTAGACTCGTTGATTAACCCTTTAGAGCCAAGCTGAATAAACGCAACTGATATTTTCCTTAAAAAAGAATCATTAAACGACTGACAAAAATGGGCAAACAGTCGTTCGAATTAGTAGAAATAATGTCCAAATGATCGTAATTCCGTGATTGCTTCAGTTCCAAATGTCTTGAAGCAAAGCGGTCAAGGTAGATCAAAAGATCGGACTGCACCTTTTGTGCGGTCTGATTTTGATCTACACTGGCTGCAAAGACAATTAAATTTCAACGGAGAAAGACGCTTCAGTAGGGGTTAAATAATTTATTTCGCTAAAGACCGTCCGTTGTTGAATATCACAATTACTTGTTGATTTTATCATTTCAGTGTTATGAAGCATTCATGGATGCAGTAGAAGATGGCGCATTGAAAGGTTTCTTGAAGATCCAATGACTCATCTATATGAATACTCTTTCAGTGTAAGTTTTTATCGACATACTTTGTGGTTAGCTACATGCGTCCGGTTCAAACATACACTTCCGGGTTACCTAAGATACGATTTGACTTGTCATTCATGAATGCATGATTAACCCTTTCCCACACGACAAATTTTGGACTGGTCCAAATTGAAAGAGTTTGCAGACGACAATTTTAAAGTTGATGAAAATGGCAGAAAGGTCTCAAAGAGGGTAGAAAACACTGAGGGAAAAGAAGAAATTGCTCGTTACGAGCAATTTCTCCTTTTCCCACAGTGTTTTCACAAGACTTGTACTGCAGACACGTGAAAACCAGGGCTTGTTTGGGAAAGGGTTAAAATAATAATACTTATTACGGTAAGCCCTGAAAGAGCCTAGGTAACTTATTTTGTTTCCCTGTTCATCGGAAATTATACCATTTGGTTTAACAAATAAAAATTCGTGTTACTTTGAAATTTAGAAATTCTTGACAATGAGATTAAGAATACAATCTAGAATGGTTGCTGAATACCGGTCTGGATTTTTTGACCAATGAATTAGCTAGTACAAATCTCTTCCGCGGACAAATCTCGTCCTCATGAATAATTCATTGATTACAAGTATTTCAGAGGCTCTGCAATTAGCGAGTCGCGCTTAGCAGTCCAAGGCTTCTAAAGAAACACTTTAAAATTTTTTCCAGGTTTGGTGCTTCATCTTCAAAGAATGACCAAAGTGTTCGAGTCTGTAACAAGCTGATATAGGAAAAACAGACATGTGAAAACTGCCAAAATATGTGTTTGTAAATTTTGTGTAGATGGTTGTTTTGATTTACTCGAGGTGCAGAATGTGTGTGTGTGTGTGAGAGAGAGAGAGAGAAAGAGAGAGGGGTAGGTTGTCTTGCTCTTATCGTTCTTAACGCCAAAGATATTTTACGTATCCAATAGAGTAATACTCTCAGCGCCAAATATATATACCCGACCCCTTTATAACGCTGAAAACACAATGTATTGAAACTAAGAAAAGTGTTTTCCTTAACCTGTTAAATAAATGAAACATTCAAGCCGGTAGTAGGTTTGGCTTAACCCTTTACCAAACGACAAATTTTGGACTGGTCCAAATTCAAAGAGTTTGCAGACGACAATTTTAAATTTGATGAAAATGGTAGAAAGGTCTCAAAAAGGGTAGAAAACACTGTGGGAAAAGGAGAAATTGCTCGTTATGAGCAATTTCTCCTTTTCCCACAGTGTTTTCAAAAGACTTGTACTGCAGACACGTGAAAACCAGGGCTTGTTTGGGAAAGGGTTAAACATATTCATTTTACATCGATTGAGGAATAAGTTCTTACAACTTAGACTAATCTGTCTGGATTCTACTTCCTAGGAACTACATCAGTACTTGTACGGGCCAATGAAGTTCCAGTACGCCGATAGTAAAAACCTAAATTTTGCTCTTTCAACGTTTTTTTTTTTCGGGGGAAGGGGATAAATATCTCCATATCGGACAATGTAGATCTAAGATCAGACTGCTTGTTCTGTGCAGTCTGGTCTTGATCCACACTGACCGTAAAAGGTCCATGAGTCGCGCTTAGCAGCCTGAAGGCTAAAAGTCACGTGACATTTATTGCGCCAATAAGGCGACGCAGACAAAAAAAAAAAGAATCTTATGCTTTCGCATACATGCATGCCATCAAATTGCCATTGTGAAAATTGTACCTCCCAAGAAAATTGTCAGTATTGCTTTTTTTCTTTTTTAATTGTTTGCAACGCAATCCCGACCTTGAAGAAGAGGGCTTTTGAAAACACTGTTGGAAAAGGAGAACATGCAGGTTATCAGTATATTTCCTTCTTCTCATGATGTTTTCTAACCTTTCAAAGAAAAATCCAATCATTTGAGACACACTGAATTTGTCGTCTGCAATGCCTTCAATTTGGACAAGTCTGAAATATTGTCGTCTGTTAAAGGGTTAAGTCTGTTATTGAAACATATTAATTAACCCTTTCCCAAACAAGCCCTGGTTTTCACGTGTCTGCAGCACAAGTCTTTGAAAACACTCTGGGAAAAGCAGAAATTGCACGTAACGAGCAATTTCTCCTTTTCCCACAGTGTTTTCTACCCTTTTTGATAACTTTCTGCCATTTTCATCAGATTTGAAATTGTCGTCTGCAAACTCTTTCAATTTGGACCAGTCCAAAATTTGTCGTTTGGGAAAGGGTTCATAGGGTTTTACATTTGAATAATAAAGATTATTCACATCTTTACTTATTTTTTTTTTAGATCTATATTTACGGTTTTCTATCCTTTTAACGACAACTCCAATGATTTGATTCCCATTTGATTTGTCGTCTGCAAAAGCTCTCATTACGGATAAGCCAAAAATTATGTCGTCTGGTAAAGAGTTAACTCTTTATCAAACGAAAAAAAAAGATTAAGATCCGTCCAAATTGAAAGCATTTGAAAACGACAAAATTAATGTTTGTTGCTCAAATATTGAAATTTCTTTTTTTGGATAGGTAGAAAACACTGTGGGAAAAGGAGAAAATGCTGGTTACCAGCATTTTCTCCTTTTTCCACAGTGTTTTCAAAAGCCTTCTTCTTCAGGGTCGTTAAAACGCGGGGACTGTTTGGTAAAGGTTTAAGACACAAATTATGCATCTATGATGTCATCATTATGATATACATGTACACTGTTTACGTACCTTTAACCTATTCCCATGTATATCGTTTAATCCATTCTTTTTAACAAAGTGTTATGTCTTTTGTAAATAAAGATACTGAAATACTTGCGCGTTGCTGTTCTTTTACGATTCTTTTAGTCACTTTACGATATGATCTAAGTGAACGAAAAAAACAGTAGATGCTTTTCAGCGTTACATGTATTTGAGACATGCTTTGTGAAAACGGGGTTTAATTCATCAGCAAAAACTACCGCAGTCCGCGCAGGCTGACATGGATCGAACCTTTTTTACTATATGTAAATTTTCTGCATGTCCAAGGACCGCTGTGGGGTCCTGCGTGGCGCAGTGTGAGACTCGTAACCGGAGGTCCCGGGTTCGAGCCCCACCTGATCCGCTGGGTTTTTCGTGGGAGTGTCCTTGGGCAAGACACTTCAGAGCCCCAGCCTGGTACTGGTGAAACCCAGGAAATACATGAATATGTGAGCTGTCGCCGTGATATGACTGAAATAATGTTGAAAGCGGCGTAAAACACCATTCAATCAATCAATCAATCAATCAACCAAGGACCGCTGTACCTCAGAATTCAGTTGGTTGTTAGACACACTGGAATTTATGGATCTGTAGTTACATATATATTATATATGATGACTTGGTTGGCATTAACCTTTTACCACACAATCCTGACTTAACGACCCCGAGGGAGAAGCCCTATGAAAACATTGTGGGAAAAGGAGAAAATACTGGTAACCAGCATTTTCTCTTTTTCCCACAATGTTTTCTACTCTTCCCAAAACAAATTTCAACATTTAAGCCATATAATATTTTGTCGTCTGCAAATGCATTCAATTTGGACCAGTCTAAAATTTTGTCTTTTGGTAAAGAGTTAATGCATTACGGGGATGCATTAAACCCCCTTTTGCCAGAGTATGGCACATTTCCTTAAATCAGAGATCTAGATGAAGTCGAACTTTTCTTCGCGAAAACCCATGTTGTGGGTGCTCACTACTATTGTCTCGTACCCAAATCTTAACACTTAACACTTAAGCTGCTGAATAAATGAACCGCAAATGTCTACTCAATACTAAAAGCCCAAAGATCGCGGTTTCAAAGTTGATTTCACCGGAAAGAAAATACAGTATCGGACAGTGTAGATCAAAGATCAGACTGCACGTTCTGTGCAGTCTAATCTTGATCTACATGTACACTGTCCGCAAAAGGTCAGTGAGTCGCGATTAGCAGCTTAAGGGTTAAACCTATTTATTAACCTTTTACAAAACGATCCCGAGTTTTAACGACCCTGAGGAGTAAGGCTTTTGAACACATTGTGGAAAAAAGAGATATTGCTGGTAACCAGTATTTTATCCTTCTCCCACAAGGTTTCCTACACCTTCACATACAATTACCATTAATTCAGTTGCATTTGATTTGTCGTCTGCAAGAGCTTTCAATTTGGACCAGTTTAAAATTCTACCGTTTGCTAAGGAGTTAAGGCATGCTTACAAGAACACTATAGGAAAGCCCATTCACCGAACCCGGAAGCTCAGTCGGTAACGCACAGGGCTTGAACTCCGGGGGTTGCTGGTTCTACAGCTCGACCAAATTCTTTCCGAAGACTGGTGATAGTCTTTGCGACAGGATTTATTCCTCTCTCACCGCTGAAGATTGCTTGGACGACGTGTATCTGGAAAAGTAGGTCCAGGCGGTAATATTTTTTTTAGTATCTCCTTATCCGCGGCGGTTTCCTTTCACGGTCATACAGATCTGTGGCAAAACTGTTTATCGCTTCCGTAATTATTACCCTCATTTTTGACAAAGTAACGTCCGAATATATAAAAGGAAAAAATGATCGGGCTGGAGCCCATTGTACTGGGAAAGCAGCCCGTGGTTTGGTTGATTGATTGATTGCATGGTGTTTAACGTCGTTTTCAACATTATTTCAGTTATATCACGGCGGCTAGTGCACATATCCATGCTTTCCTGGAGTTTCTTTTACCAGTACTCCGCACAATATTCTTTCCAAGCCACTGGCTGCTTTCCCACATAACCATCGTCGAAACAATGGTCAGTTGTGAGAGAGGAATGAATCCTGTCGCGATGACTATCATCAATCCTCGGAAAGAAATTGGCCAAGCCGGGGATCGAACCAGCGACCTCCTGTTCTCAAGTCCTGTACGCCTGTACGTGGTTTGCAAAGAATTTTGTACGAATTACTCCAGGAAAGCATGGATAGGTACCATGTGGATAGTCGCCGTTATAAGACGAAAAAAGAATGTTGAAACGGCGTTGAACCCCGGACAAATTTGCCTTAGCCGAGAAACTGTGGACAACGGTAGCCTTGAAAGAGTAGAAAACATTGTGGGAAAAGGAGAAAATGCTGGTTACCAGCATTTTCTCCTTTTCCCGCAATGTTTTCAAAAGTCTTTTTCCCTGAGGTCGTTAAAACTCGGGATTGTGTGATGAAGGGTTAAGCAGTCAGCTGCGCAAACTCGTTCTACTTTTGCTACAATTTTTCCTACCAGAACACCAAAGCAATCCTGAAGAAGACTCGAGCTTTGAAAATATCATGGGCAAGGGAGAAAATGCCAATAAGCAGCATTTGTTTCTTTTCCCAGAATGTTTTCTACAATTTTAAAAGACAGACCTCTTCATCCTACCGGCATCACTTAACTACCGGCCGCACATGTATACAAATCCCGTATTGTCATTATGGATGTGACTGGTACTTTTAACATGGATGAGCCTGGTCATAACTTAAAAGCGAGGAATCCCGCCTGGACTTCCATACGAAGCCTGGTCAGAAATTAAAAGCGAGGAACCCCGTCTGGGCTTCCATACGAAGCCTGGTCAGAAGTTATAAGCGAGGTACCCCGTCTGGACTTCCATACGAAGCATAATCATAAGTTAAAAGCGAAGAATCCCGTCGGGGCTTCCATACGAAGCCTGGTCATAAGTTAAAAGCGAGGAACCCCGTCTGGACTTCCATACGAAACTTAAACTTGTCCCCATTGTATCTCCCGTAACCGTCCGATAGACAACAGGCAACACCCGATTTATCGAGGGCAGCTATTGGTTTTCATATGTACAAAATCCACCAATCAGACAGCCCGTAACAGAATGCCTTAATTTCTGTTTAAAAATAACTGATCAATATTCTATCTTTGGCTAAGATTTGAATGATAGAGATTTTTTTTTTTTTTTTTTTCTGACCGCGATCAATTTATCAAAGTCGTTAAGAAATTTACTCTTTATCGATAAGGTCTATCAATTTACTCTTTATCGATAAGGTCTATCTCTTTGCATAAATGATATCACAATGTAAATTTCAAAGTCTCGAGTTATCTCACGAAATCTCGAACCGGGCAGAAACCCGACTTGTAAGCATTGGGTGTTACCTGTTGTTGATACGAAGATCGTTAACAGGCCACCAGTTTATACGAAGCCTGGTCAGAAGTTAAAAGCGAGGAACCCCGTCTTGACTTCCATACGAAGCCTAATCAGAAGTTATAAGCGAGGAATCCCGTCTGGGCTTCCATACGAAGCCTGGTCAGAAGTTAAAAGCTAGGAACCCCGTCTGGGATTCCATACGAAGCCTTGTCATTAGTAAAAAGCGAGGAACCCCGTCTGGACTTCTATACGAAGCCTGGTCAGAAGTTAAAAGCGAGGAATCCCGTCTGGGCTTCTATACGAAGCCTGGTCAGAAGTTAAAAGCGAGGAACCCCGTCTGGACTTCCATACGAAGCCTGGTCAAAAGTTAAAAGCGAGGAATCCCCTCCGGGCTTCCATACAAAGTCTAATTCATAAAGGGTAACGGTTCACAGTATCCATCTGACCTTATCTCGGCTTCAGTAACATACAGGTAGGTGTTAAATCGTTAATATGAAGTGTTGCCCCACTTGGAGTTTAACCCCTCAACCCTTTACCAAACAACCAGACGGCCATACACACGAAGGCTTTTGAAAACATTTTGAAAATATTCTGGTAACCAGCATTTTCTCCTTTTCCCCAATCGTTCTTTTACCGTCCGAAAAGTAATCCATAAATTTGAACTATCATTTTGTCGTCTATAATGCTTTCTAAATTGACGGGTCAAGTATTTTGTTGTGGAATGAAGAGTTGATTTTTTTATCTGATAATTTCTAACCTGACTTACACGCCTGTACTGGTTGGAGAAACGAAAAAGCCAGTCACTGAATAGCCATAATAATGGAGCGAGCAGAATACAAAGAAGGCATGAGTTATCTGAAAGGGAATGAAAACAGTGCAACTTCAAACAACTTCGAGTCAATTGACGAATTCTTGCAGCACTTTGCAGTTACTATACCGGATCGGGAAGCGGCTGTGTTTTGTTCAACGAATGGCCCAAGGATTAGTGTATCGTGGAAGGAACTGTGCCAGAAATCGTTCAGAATGGCTCGTGCTTTTGTCAACTTGGGAGTGAAATACGGTGAATGTATCGCGGTGGTCACGAGGACATGCCCAGAATGGCTTTATATCACATTTGGTGCTATGCTAGCAGGTGCTCGTGTTACCAGTATTGTTTTCACCTACAAAGACGGCAGTGACGTCATCGACTTAATGAACAAGATTGGCGACTGCTCTATGATTATCTTGGACCCTGGATTTGAAGAGAGCAATTGGGCCATTCTGAAAAGTTTGCTTGACGAATATACCCGAGATGGAAAAGCTCGAAGCTCCAAGTTACTCTATATAAGAAATCTGCTTTTTATACAATCTCCTACGAACGAGAGCGTTACAACGGTTCATCAATTGCTAGGACAAGACCATAGCGCAACGCTGCTTCCGGAAGTCAATCCGACTGACATTGCGTACCTATTTCAGACATCCGGAAGTACAGGTGTACCGAAGTTAGTTGCACAAACATACAAAAGTATCGTGGGGATGGGCAATCTCATGAGCAGCGATTTCTTCACCAGTGGCGACATCTACTTCAGCGATAGACCATTCACATGGGGCGGAGGATTTCCCGTGGGGTTATTCATAGGACAAACGAGGGTCACTGTATCGGGTTTTTGTCCCGAACCGGAAGATACGGTATCATACCAGATTGAGGTAATACAGAGAGAGAAATGTACGGCAGCTGGTATGTTTACGACCATGATACAAGAACTGGATCGTAGGCATGTAAGTTTCTGTATTTGAGCCATGCTCTGTTGAAAGGGGGCTTAATATATCCGCAAAAAGTATCTACCCATGTCAGCCGGCGCACTCCGCGCGCGGACTGCGCAGGCTGACATCAGGTCGATACTTTTTGCTATTTGTTAATACTTGTTTGTCCAAGGACGATTCTACCGCATGATTTAGTCACGGTTGTAAGACAAACTGTATTTGATGAATCCTTAAGTATGTCATGATTTGCTTGGTGTAATGTATCACGGAGATGCATTACCTCCCCCCCCCCCCCCCCCCCCCCCCCAACTTTCCAACAGCATAGCTCATTAACTTTTGCTTACAACTATAATTTTATAGTTGATTGATTGATTGACTGACTGGTGTTTTACGCCGCTTTCAACATTATTCCAGTCATATCACGGCGACAGCTCACATATTCATGCATTTCGTGGGTTTCACCAGTACTAGGCTAGGGCTCTGAAATGTCTTGCCCAAGGACACTCCCACAAAATATAATCTTATAGTCCTTTTTTTCTTTATTTCGAGGGTTTTATCTCTCTTCAGGCAGTTTTGACTCTGAATTTCTAGTTTACTTAAGACCATCATTCAAACATATGAGCCATGCTCTGGCAGAAGGGGTTTAATTAATCTCTGTGATGCATTATACAAAGCAAGTCATCACATAATTATGGATCCATAACATCCATTTAGTTAAACAACCAACTGAATCATGAACTAGACTGGTCCTTTGACGTACAGAAAATTGACAAATAACAAAAAGTTTCGATCCATATCAGCATGCACGGGCTGACATGGATCGATACATTCTGCAGAGGAATTAAACCCCCTTTTTACCGAGCATGACTCATATTGGTATGATACATGCGACTTGTGGAACTAAAGCCCTTTTCGTCCATGTGTATCAAAAAGAGGAAAGCTAGATAATTGAAATTAGGCTACCGTCATTTTGATTCAAATCAATAGTTTGACCAAACCGTGGAACGAAACCTGCAGGGTTTTACCTGAACCCTTGTTTCTTTGAATTTCGACTCCAAAATTTCTAAATGACCGCCCAAAATTTAACTGTTTGCCTTCCCCTATTCATTCAAAGGGAGTCAAATGACACCCATACAAGAGAGTCGAGGGAAACCCTTGAACCTGTATTCTACGGAAACTTCCACTTTTCTACTTTTCGACCTAGCAATTTAACGCGAAAAGTTGAAATTAGTACTTCGTAATTTCTACTTTTCTAGACAAACGTGAGATCGGAAAGTCGAAAGTTTTTTGATAATTGTCAGGTCAAAAACTTCAAGTTTTCGAGGTAACTTTTTTGCTAGAAAAGTGGAAGTTAGTGTGCCTAATTTCTACTTTTCGAGTTCCTCGTAGGTCGAAAAGTGGATGGCGGAAACAGGATTCCGTAGTATTCAATTCTGCAATCGTTCGCAATGCGAAAGCTCTGCCGTTTTAACCGTTTAGCACATGCTGTTTACTAAAAAAGGCTGATACTGATGCAAACACTCTGTGTTGGCCATCTATTCTGAGTTATATTTTGCATACTTCATTTTCCCATTAAAGGACTATTAGATTAAAGTAAAATATCAAAAGTTTTTTTGTTTTTTTTTTCTTTTGTATTTGTATGACTGAATTTACTTTTCCAGAAAGATCTACCATCGGATTGGCCCTTACAAACAATCATAACTGGGGGACAACCAATCACAAAGGCTGTTGCGAGCTGCATTGGGAGAATATGTGAGCGTATCTGTATTGGGTATGGTGGGACTGAATTCTCTTTTGGCTCTGCATTAGTCGTATACGGCCCTGAAAAGCTGGAAGACTATGCCAATGGACAACCGTTACCTAAGGTAGAAGTTAAAATCGTCGATAAGAACGGGTCAATTGTTCCACGTAACGAAAGGGGTGAATTGTATATAAGAAGTCCGTGTGTGTTCAAGGAATACTTGAACGACCCAGAGAAAACGAATGCCGTAAAAACTCCCGACGGCTGGTACAAAACTGACGATATCGGCAGAATCAATTTGGATGGATGCATCTTTGTTGAAGGTCGGGTTTCGAATATGATAATACCTGGGGGCATGAATGTTAGTCCGGCTATATTAGAAGCTGCTTTGAAAACATGCCCTGGTGTCCAATCTGCCGTCGTAGTTCCAGTGTCCGATGACGTCATGTATCAATTGGTATGCGTGTGCGTATGCACTGAAAGCGGAAGTGACATAACGGAGACCAAGTTAAGAGATTTCATGGACACTATTCACAACGATAAAGAAAAGCTGTTCACAGTTGTACCAAAATACTACTTGATAATGGACAAATTCCCTGAAGAAGGAAATGGGAAAATATCAAGAAAGACTCTTAAAGTCATGGCGGAAGAAAAGTTTGGTAAATAAGGCAGGGATGTCAGTGTTTCTTTTTGTGAAAATCGTCACCAAATTCACTGAGTTAATATAATTCTATTTATTTTCAGAGTATGCATATATCACATACAGATACAAGCATTTTTTATTTTTCAATTGTAATCCATTTTTGCTTGAAGTTTAGTTATGGCACTGCCAAGAAGAAACAAGGAGTTTTGGAGCTCATTTTTTTTTTTTCATTTTTCATTTTCAAGATAATTACCAGAATCACTTTACAACGATACTACTAACTAATCACTTTATTGCACTACAAATGATCACCAAATATTATAGGCTAATAAAAGATAATTCCTGGCACTTAGAAAAGAGTTTCATTTCAAGTATTTGTGATATATTCAATTCTTCTAAAATCATTCTGTAGTGTTGAGTTTTGTTACATATCATATGGACTTTAATCCATGTGGTTTTTGCAGTGAAAACTGTGATGTAAATGGCAATGTGGCATGTTCTAAGTGTAACAGATGGTTTTATAAAAAAATGCGGAAAACAGACAAATGCTGAAATTTTAAAGTAAATCAAGTGGGTCGTACAGTTGCTCAAAATGTTCCATTAAAGAGGATAATTCCTTTGATTTTTCCAGTTCCATAGAAAGATTTCCCTCGGCCTCAGAGAGTGGCAATTTGGATAAATGGGTAGAAATTGAGCAAATCTTTCAAAGAAATGAAAGCTTTCCGCCTTCACTTGTTTCCTACATGAAATCAAATGTAATAGATCAAACAGCCCATAGGCTAGTTGGTCCAAACAAGGACTTTATGCACGTAATCTCTACTAGAGAGGGAAATTGCCTATTCAATTCGATTTCAATAGCTCATATGCTGTTAATGAAAGTTTGGCCCCTGAAATGAGAGTGAGGATATGTATTGAAGTTGTTTTGAATATAAAAAAAAATATGAGAATGCTCACAAAACCGACGAATTATGGAAGGTCACGGAAACATTAGATGATGCAATTAAAGCATGCCTGATTGACAAAAGCTTCTCTTCTGCATGCACAATACATGCAGCAGAGTCTGCAGTTGGAGGGCCCATTGTATCTGTTTCCTGGACAAAACAATATACTCGACGTAGCTGTAGGCATTCTGAACAGCCAGGTCAACCAAAGAGTTTCGAAGACTTTCGAAGAAAAAACTTTTGTGAACAAATCTGCATTATGTGGTCAGGGTCAGGTTCTCAACTTAATCACTTTGTACCATTATTGAGAAGATCAGACAAAGGTTGCGTAGATCTCACGGATAAATCTGAGTTGCCCCAATGCATTGCCCTCTGTCATCTTGCTCTGGAGGCAATCCTATTTATCCTTCAACTATTTCTCCTTCAACGGATACATGTACACAGTTGCTTGGGGAAGATTTTTCCGTCATCTGAATCCGTGCTAGATTTGGGGGGAAATCAGTTAAATAATTCACATATGACACTTCTAATGAGACTTCCAAAACACCAAACTCGCTCTGGGTAAAAAAAAAAATCCATGAAATTTCCATCGCAGAAGAAATTGATTTTAAATAGTGACTCAGGTCATTCAACTGATTTACCCGTACCTTCTAAATATCAAAATATATTTCCAGGTGATAAATTCATGTCGGTACCAAAAGAATTTTGAGGTAGTAATGACCTATGATCCTTTGACATAAGGATACAATTCCTCCAAGTCTAAAGGAAAACCCAGTTTTGTCGTGAAAAGACGCGATCAAGGAAAGGGGAATTTTCTAGATGGTTGCGATGTGTGGTTAAAACCGCCACTTAAAACAAGCCAGATGCTGATAGAAGATGATGGTAATTTAACAACACTATCAAAAACAAGAGGGTCATTGGCCCTAAAGCGCTCACCTGAGGAAAGTCATCTACAGTTGATAAAGCTGAAGAGATCCTGGTTATAATGATGTAAAACACATGAGTGTAAGTGACCTACTTTTTCAAACAATGTGACTAAATTCCAAACTTGTCTAAGATACATGTATCATTAAAACAAACATTCTGACTAAGTTTCATGAATATCAGACTGAAAATGTGGCATCTATGGTGCACACAAGGTTTTTCTAAGATTTGGTCCAGTGACCTACTTTTTGACAAAATGTGACCCACTTTGAAACTTGTCAAAGATATCATCAAGGCAAACTTTCTGACCAAGTTTCACGAGAATCAGGCTGAAAATGTGGCCTTTAGAGTGCACACAAGATTTATCTGAGATTTGACCATGTGTCCTACTTTTTGCCACGACATAACCCACTTTCGAACTTGTCTGAGATATCAACAAGATAAACATTCTGACCAATCTTTATCAGTATAAGGCTGAAAATGTGGCCTCTATGCAGCACCAAAGGTTTTCCCAAGATTTGGACCAGTTACCTACTTTAACCCAACATGACCAATTTCAAACTTGTCTGAGATATCATCAAGACAGACAATCTTATCTGGTTTCATGAGTATCCGACTACAAATGTGGCCTCTAGCGTGCACACAAGGTTTTTCTAAGATTTGGCCCATGAACCTACTTTTTGACCGCACATGACCCAATTTCGAACTTTCCCGAAATATTGTCAAGAAAAACATCTTACCCAACCTCATGAGTTTCAGGCTAAAATTTGGCCGCTAGAGTGCACACAAGCTTTTTCTAAGATTTGGCCCAGTGACCTACTTTTTGACCCGACATGACCCAATTTTGAACTTGTCCAAGATATTATCAAGACAAACATTCTGACCAAGTTTCAAGAGTATCAGGCTCAAAATGTTCCCTTTAGGGTGCACACAAGCTTTTTCTAAGATTTAGCCCAGTGACCTACTTTTTGACCCAACATATTCCAATTTCGAACTTGTTCAAGATATCATCAAGAAAAACAATCAACTCAACTCTCATGTGTTTCAGGCTGAAAATGTGGTCTCTAGAATGCACACAAGGTTTTTCTAAGATTTGGCCCAGTGACCTACTTTTTGACCCGACATGACCCAATTTCGAACTTGTCCATGTTTAGATTAAACAAATTCAAATTCTGAAAAAAAAAAAAAAAAAAAGTAAATGAAGTCCACGAAGAAAACCCACGAACATTAGCAGAAAAGATATTGAAAATGTAAAATACAACCGCAAAAAGAAGAAAAGAAAAAGACCCGATTCATACGCAAAAATGTAGCAGATGAGCTATAATTGATAATAAATAATTTACAAAACAATCCGTACATCAGGTCTGTAGTTGCCAACGGCAATATTATCTGCTTCTCAGATGAAAAGATAGTACATGTATTATCGAAAAACTTCTGTTTTCAGGAAATATCGCAGGTATTGAAAAAGCTTGCAATTTAGGAGCATGTTATGTAACAACCATGTTTTTTTAATAACAAATCTGGTGAGGGAAGGAACTGTTACTTCGCCTATAATATTAGGTCCGACACTTTTACGGTGGAATGGTTCATAGACCACATATTGTGACTTTTCATCCAAAATTAAATCAGTTTTAGGATTTTTGTTTCCCATTGAAAAAAAAGTTTTTGGAACTGATGAAGAAACTTCAATGGTGAATACTATTTAAACAGCGTTTCCTAATTCAAAACATATACTACATGTATGTACCCGCCATTTAAAGGAAACAATGCAAAGGGGCATTTCTAAAAACTTAGGTTTCTGCAAAATGCACAATTATTGTCGCAATATTTTGGGAAAGCAGTAATTCTTACTTTTGAAAATCGGGTTATTTTCATGGAACAACAGCTGTGAATTATTGAGAAATTTGGATCTTTTTGCGGCAAATACCTCAGTGACAAGCTACTCCCAATTCTATTTAGGCCTGCCATTACTTTGGAAAAAAAAATAATTGTAAAAGTATGAACAACAAAATCAAATTGATAGGCATATTTCAAAACTCCCGCAATTAGTGAACAGGTTATGCAGGGATCGTAAATTACTCGTACAGTACATATGCCCCGCCCAGGGTTATGTGGCACTAAAGAATTTCAAATTATCAACATAAACGGCTCTTTCCACGGTCAGTTGATTCATTTATTATATTGTGTTTAACGCCGTTTTCAACATTATTTCAGTTATATCACGGCGGCCAGTGCACCTATCCATGCTTTCCTGGAGTTTATTTTACCAGTACTCCGCACAATATTCTTTCCAAGCCACTGGCTGCTTTCCCATATAACCATCGTCGAAACAATGGTCAGCGGTGAGAGAGGGATGAATCCTGTCGCCATGACTATCATCAATCCTCGGAAAGAAATTGGCCAAGCAAGGGATCGAACCAGCAACCTCTTGTTCTCAGGTCCTGTACGCTACCGACTGAGCTACGGGGGCTTGGCTACCACATGAAATCAAATGTAATAGATGAAAGAGCTCATAGGCTACTGAGTCCATAGAAGGACTTTTTGCCTGTAGTCTCTACTGGAGATGGAAATTGCCTATTCAATTCGATTTCAATAGCTCATGTTGTTAATGAAAGTTTGACCGCTGAATGAGTGAGGACATGTATTGAAGTTGTTTTGAATAAAAAAAAGATCAGAATGCTCACAAAACCGACGAATTATGGAAGGTCACAGAACCATTAGATGATGCAACTAAAGCATGCTTGATTGAAAAAAGCTTTTCTTCTGCATGGACAATACATGAAGAAGCGTCTGCAGTCGGGGGGTCCATTAGACCTATGTTTCCAGTTCAAAACAATATACTGAAAGTAGCTGTAGGCATTCTGAATAGCCAGTTCAACCGAAGAGTTTCCATGAAAAAAAGTCTTATGAAAAAATTCTGCATCGTGTATTCAGGGTCAGGTTCTCAACTTAATCACTTTGTACCATTATTGAGAAGATCAGACAATGTTTGCGTAGATCTCATTAATAATTCCCCTCCAATGCATTGCAATCTCCGTCATCTTGCTCTGTAGACAATCCTATTTCTTCTTCAAATAATACCTATACACAGTTGCTTGATGAAGATTTTTCGTCATCTGAATCTGTACTAAATCAGGGGATAAATTAGTTAAACAATTCAAAGAGACATGTGACACTTCTGATGAGACTTCCAAAACACCAACCCCCCTCTGGGTTAAAAAATGAAACCCATCAAATTTCCATCGCAGGAGAAATTGATTTTAGTGACTCAAGTCATTCAACTGATTTACCAGCACCGTCTAATGTAAAAATAAATTGCCATGTGATATATTCATGTCGGTATCAGAACTTTTAAGGTAGTAATGATCTATGATTCTTCAGATATAAGGATGTATACAATTCCTTCAGGACTAATGGAAAAAAAAATTCTGCGGTGAAAAGGCACGACCAAGTGAGGGGGAATTTTATAGAGGACTGAGGTGTGTGGTTAAAAGCGCCGCTTAAAACAAGTGTGATGCTGATAGATGATGACGGTAATTTAACAATATAGTGGCAGGGATTTATACTGTATTAGTGGCAAAAGCAAAACGACCCCACTTCAACCTCAACCTCATAGTGATGAAATATTAGTTAGACAGTATTCTAAACTAAAGAAAGATCCTCGGTACCAACGTAGAATAAAGTAGTTTCAGCATATATCGGCGGTTACAGATTATTCCTCTAAGTCAATTACACAAATTGTAGAATTCATAGGTATCTTTCCAGGAGGTAGTACACATGGTAATGCGAAACAAATCAGGCAGGATTATGCAAGGACTTATAACTGAAAATCGAAAAGTTATAATAATAGAATAGTTAGATTACAGCAATAAACCAATCCAAATTATGAAAAAAGGAAGAAAATCCTATCAGCAGCAAAGCAATTGAAAATGCAGCATATAACCACGTAAAGAGAAAAAAGACCCGGTTCATGTGTAAAAAAGTAGCAGATAAGGTATAATTGATCCGGAATGACTAATAAAACAACCCGTTCGTCAGGTCTGTAGTTGCCAACGACAAAGGTGAACCCCCTGCCTCTCAGGTGAACAAATAGGATTATTGAAATGTGCAGTATTTTCAGGAAAAGTCATAGATATTGATAGAACTTTCAATTAAGGAGCATGTTATGTAACAACAATGGTTTTTTAACATTACAAATCTGGTAAGGAAAGGAATTGTTACTTCGCCAATAATTTTAGGTCCGATCGTTTTACTCTGGGATGGTTCATATACCACATATTGTGACTTTTATCCAAATCAGAACAGTTTTGGGATTTTCGTACAACTGAAAAAACAGTTTTTGGAACTGATGAGGAAACTGCAATAGTGAATGCCATTAGTGTTTCCTAATTCAAAACATGTACAATGTACCCGCCATTTAGAGGAAAATGCAAACAGGCATTTCCAAAAACTAGGGTGACAGCAAATACGCATAATTATTATCGCAACTGTTTTCGGAAAGCAGGAATTCTTACTGTTGAAAATCGGGTTATTTCCATGGACAAACAGCAAGAACTTATTGATTTTTTAGTGGGAACTACCTCACAGACGAACTACTTCCAATTTCATTAAGGTATGTCATTACTTTGGAAAAAAAATTGTGAAAGTATGAGCAACAAAGTCAAATTGTTAGGGAACTGGCATATTTCTATACTTCCGTAATTAGTGGACAGGTCACGCAGGGATCGTAAATTACTCACACATACGACCCCTGGGTTACGGGACACTGAGAAACCTCCGATTTTTTGACATACACGAGCCTTTTTAAGATCAGGCAGTTTTGAACCCGCCCTAACAGCAAAATACACGTTTCCCAGAAACGCTGCTTGGAAATGAATGTGTAAAAGGAAAGACAATTTGTAAAGTTCCTGAAATTCACTTCTAATGAAACTGATAAACAATTTGCAACAACCACTGATGGTACCTTAGTACAGGGTCACTTACTGCTATGGGTTTTATGGGTTAGGTCGAAAGAGGGCAAATTATGAGTCCTGCAGCTGCGCACTTTTGAACATTGTCGACCCTCTAGAGACTAGTCCCTTTCTCACACTCATTTTCATTTCTTACGATAGACAGATCTTATTGACATATACAATAGTTACGATGAATATAAATGTACATCCGCAGCCTGCCTTGTGCAATTTGTCTCGGATGATTTCTAAACTAGAACTGTATTTAACCCTTATTCTGATAAATAAGTTAAATAAAACTTTCAAGGAGATAGTAAAACCCGAAAAATGTTATTTAAAACTAATTTTTTTGGAGAACGATATCACTTTATCGAACAATATAGATTCAAGATCACATTGCACGTTCTGTAGCAGTCTTATCTTGATCTACACTGTCCACAGAAGGTCAGTGAGTCACTCTTAGGGCTCAAAATATGTGTATACCGTTTTTCATATTCATCCGCAACCTGCCTTGTGCTCTTTCCTCGGATGAGATTTTATAGTGATATATTTAATGAACTTTTATCCTGCAATTTGTCTTTGATGTAAGTTTGTCTTTCTAGTGCCGTATTTCATTGCCAAACCCCCTCTGGATAAAAAATTAAAGTCCATGAAAATTCCATGGCTGGAGAAATTGATTTTCGTGACCCAAGTCATTGATTTACCCGCACCGTCTAAATGTCAAAATATAATGTCAGGTGATATATTCATGTCGGTACCAGATCTTTTTAAGGTAGTAATGAACTCTGACCCTTCAGATATAAAATACAATTCCTTCAGGCCTAAGTAAAACACATTTTATTTTTTTGCAGTGAAAAGGCACGAAGAAGGAAAGGGGAATTTTATAGATGATTGAGGTGTGTGGTTGAAATCGTCACTTAAAACAAGCGAGATGCTGATAAATGGTGATGGTAATTTAACAAAAAAAAAAAAAAAAATCAGGGTTGATACTGTATAAATGTTAATAGGTATCATAAGCAACATTACCACTCTTCAACCTCAATCTCATGGTGATAAAATATAATTTGTCAAAAGATATTATTTAAAGAAAGATCCTAAGTGCTACTGTAGAATAAGCAATAAGTTGGTTTCAGCATATATCCACCCTCGTTAACCCAGGTGTGAAGTATTACCATTCATCACCCCTGGGACATTCATTTGCGAAACCGTCGTTTCTATGAATATTCATAAGATTGCGAATTACACCCGATAGCCAATCGAATATGTCGATAACATAATTATACTCTCTTGTAGTGGAGAATAATCACATTTCTTCCATTAATATCAATAAACCGGGTAAAACCCACATCATTATCAACGAATATGGCGACCGCCAGTGGGCCTTCCTTCTGTGGCATTTGCCTTACGACATATACATCCTTGTATATAAAGGCAAATATTCAGAAATACAGCGTGCTGCTGCAGTCCTTAGGGGTATGTAGCAGGGGTGACGTCATCCTCGTTGACCCAGTTCCGATGTACACCGTAAACTACATTCATCGATTTGATTGATTGTAGACGAGGTAAAAATAGAAATGATGGAATGTTGTTGATAAAAATAGATTAAATTTTCTCACTGAAAAACTGAGATTACCAATCAAAATGCCTCATGGATAATTCATGAAAACGAGAAAACATACGCGATATAACCCAGGGGCGATGGATGTAGTTTACGGAATACATCGGAACTGGGTTAACGAGGATGCATATATCAAACAGAGATGATTTCTTGAAGTCAAGTACACAAATTGTAGAATAGATAGGCATTTATCCAGGAAGCAGCAGACATGCGAAACAAACCAGCCAGGATTATGTGAGGGCAACTGAAAATCAAAAAGTTATAATAACATAATATTTAACTCATAACATTAAACCAATTCAAATTCGGAAAAAAGTATATGGAATCGACGAAGAAAATACTACTAGCAGAAAAGGAATTGAAAATGCACAATATAACCACAAAAAAATCTCATTCATATGCAAAAATGTAGCACATTGGGTTTAACTGATCCTAAACGACTAACAAAGCAATCCGTTAGTCAGGTCTGTAGCTGCCAAAGGTAATTGCAAATCTCCGGTATTATCTGCTTCTCAGATGAACAGATAGGATTATTGAAAAGTGCCGTGTTTTCAGGCAATGTCATAGATATTGATAGAACTTCCAATATAACAGCATGTTACGTAACAACCATGGCTTTCCAAATTACAAATCTGGTGAGGAAAGGAATTGTTACTTCGCCTATAATTTTAGGTCCAACACTTTTACAGTGGAATGATTCATATACAACATACTGCGACTTTTCATCCCAAATTATATCAGTTGCAGGGTTTTCGTTTCCCATTCCAGGCGCGTCGCGTGGTTTTGTACATTGGGGCGGCGAAGGACGGGGTGGGTGTGGGAGGGGTGTCCCCTCCCATTGCCTAAGAAAATTTTGAAATCTGTCAGGGAAATGCCGCCATTTCCTGGACTTCAAAACTTGCTGGGAGCTTTTTTTAATGTTGATTTTGTCTTAGATTTTTGGCATTTAGTTCATCTATACATGATTGATCTGCAATATTATTAGATTATTCTGTGAATGGAAAACGTGCTAGTCACAAGCCCATTCTCCTTTTCCAAGAATGTTTTTAAGATCCGGAAAACAGGGGTTTGTAGTTTGCTTTTGTACATACCTTATTGTAATGGAGCCTCGAGAACTATTAAAACCATTGTGCGTTGAATGATCGTAGTTCTGGAGATTTCTTTCCAAAGGAACGCTTAGGGAACTTAAAGTCACGAGGCTAATTAGGTTCAGTCATGTTTACATATAGAAGATACGTAGAGGAATGAAGAAGAAATGTTGTTTAAGGAATTTGCATGTTTTTGAGTACAAGTAATTATTTCTTATCAAACCTGCCGCCTTTTTTCATTGCTATAAAGCACACATTTTAATTCTCAATTAAGCCTTTGACGGCTAATTAATTATTCAATCAAAGGTTCTCAGTTTGCGGCTGTTGTATAGCGTATATTCTTTTAAACCACACACTTAAACTCTTAAATAAGTTTTTGATGGCTGATTAATTGGTCAAAGTTTCTCTGTTTGAAGGCGTTCTTTACTGTGTATTGCCTAGGTCGCATTGTCACACTTTCACACTTAATCGACACAAAGGGAGAGTAGGTATACATGTCACGGTCGCCTTAGAAACCGATTACAGATATCCGCCGATTTCGCCGCTCCATTCAAATTGCAAGTTCTTAAACTGAATGTCAGAAATCTTACATTTTCATTGTACGAACTAAGCCTTTTTTGTGGAAATATTGGGGCGGCGATCGCCGCCCTTGCCGCCCCCGACGCGACGCCACTGCATTTTTTTTTTTTTTGAAAAATAGTTTTTGGAACTGATGATTAAACTGCAATGGTGAATACTATTTAAACAGCTTTTCCTAATTCAAAACATGTCCCGCCATTTAGAGAAAAATTGCAAACAGGCATTTCAAAAAACTTGGGTTTAAGTAAAGCACAAAACTACTCTCGCACCTGTTTGAGAAAGTAGGAATTCTGGTTTTTCCAAAAAAAAAAAAAAAACAAGAGGACCACGATGGTCCTAAATCGCTCACCTGAAATGCAACTCAGCTGTCATTGTTATGGCCACTTGTCTCTTGTTTTTTTGCTGGAATGTTTTAGTTTTGAAAATGATTCATCCATATGACAATACCAACAATCAGAGCAGGTAAGAAAATGATAGTCGAAATTATAGGCCCTAGAGTGTAAACAATGGAATTGTCATCAAGATCCCCTATTTTGATGCTTTTAGCTTGTCCCCATTTTGATCAGATTTGTCCTTAGGTCATCATGAACATCCAGGGAAATTTTGAGCATGACTGGGCCAGAATTGTGGTTGCTGAGTGTGTTCATGTTCATGTTCACAACCTTACAAACATTCTGGGCGATGGATCAAGATTATGCTCGAATTATGATACTTATATAATAAACAGTGGAATTTTGGCGACGCATATTTAAGGATACATAAAAGCTAACCATGAGTATGTTATGCTCAGGTGAGCTGATAATGGGTCTTCAGACAGAATCACATGCCAAATGTATGTTGTGGGCCATACAATACATGCAGCAGCGTCTGCAGTTGGAGGGTACATTAGACCTATATTTCCAGTTCAAAACAATATACTGGAAATAGCTGTAGGCAATCTGAATAGCCAGTTCAACCGAAGAGTTTCAATGAAAAATATCTTGTGAACCAATCTGCATCATGTGGTCAGGGTCAAGTTCCCAACTTAATCACTTTGTACCATTACTGAGCAGATCAGACAAAGGTTGCGTAGATGTCATTGATAATTCTGAGTTCCCCTCCAATGCATTGCCGTCCGTCATTTTGCTCTGTATAAAATCCTATTTCTCCTTCATATAATACATGTACACAGTTGCTTGCTGAAGATTTTCCGTCATCTGACTCCGTGCTAGATTTAGGGGAAAACCAGTTAAATAATTCAAAGCCATGTGACACTTCTGATGAGACTTCCAAACCGCCCCCGCCCCCCATCGTTCGAGAAATTGATTTTAGTGACTCTAGTCATTCAACTGATTTTCCAGTACCGTCTAAATGTCAAAATATATTGCCATGTAATAAATTCATGTCGGCGTCAGCACTTTTTAAGGTAGTAATGACATAGGATTCTTCAAATACAGGAATTTGTTGAGAAATTTGGATCTTTTGGTGGGAAGTACCTCACAGACAAACGACTTCCAATTTTATTTAGGCATGCCTTTACTTAGGAAAAACAATAATTGCGAAAGTATGAACGACAAAATCAAATTGTTAGGGAACTGGCATATTTCTATATTCCCGTAAATAGTGGACTGGTCACGCAGGGATCATAAATTACTCATACATACGACCCCTGGGTTACGTGAAACTGAAAAATCTCATATTTTTGACATACACTGCTCTTTTCACGGTCAGGGCAGTTTTGAACTCGCCCCTACAGCAAAATGTACGTTTCCCAACAGAATGGTTGGAAATGGATGTAAAAAAAAAAAAATTCGAAAAATTCCTAAAATTCACTTCTAATGAAAATGATAAACAATTTGTAACAACCACAGATGGTACAGTACTTGGTATCGGGTCACTTATTGCTATAGGTTATATGGGTTAGGTCGAAAGAGGGCAATTATGAGGACTGCAATTGCGTACCTTTGGATATTGTCCACCCTCTAGAGACTACGCCCTTAATAACACTCATTTTCATTTTTTATGATAGATAAATTTTACCGACTTGTACCAGTAAAAATGTATCTCGCCATATCCAATAGTTATGATAAACATAAATGTACATCCGCAACCTGCCTTGTGCAATTTGTTTCGGATGATTTCTTATACGTAAGTTATAGAGAATTATATTATATATGTATTAAAAATGTGTGTATACCGTTTTCATATTCATCCGCAGCTTGCCTTGTGTTCTTTTTCTCGTCGGAGATTTTATAGTGCTATGGTAATGTATGTTTTATTCTACAATTTGTTGTCTTTGATGATTTGTCTTTCTAATACATGTACTGTATTTCATTGTATTTTATAATTTCGTACGTGCTATGATTAACCCTTTCCCAAACAAGCCCTGGTTTTCACGTGTCTGCAGTACAAGTCTTTTGAAAGCACTGTGGGAAAAGAAGAAATTGCTCATAACGAGCAATTTCTCCTTTTCCCACAGTGTTTTCTACCCTTTTTGAGACCGTTCTGCCATTTTCATAAAATTTAAAATTGTCGTCTGCAAACTCTTTCAATTTGGACCAGTCCAAAATTTGTCGTTTGGGAAAGGGTTAAGGATATATTACCTTGCATGTGCTAATTGTATCGGCGGTAAATCATATCTTTAATGCTTTACAGGTTTTCTTTTTACCCATACACGAAGTCATCCCTATTGAAAGCATTTGCAGTTGAGAAATGTACGAGAGGTGTTCATCTTTTAATGAAACACTATGAAAACACGCCTATGAAAACACGCCTAGACTACAGTATTTTTCAACTTGTAAAACCTCGTCCAAAGTGATTAAATCATGTAAAGTAGTGAATCACATACATGTTCATCATATTTGAACTTAAAACACAATATAGTTAGACCAAAAAATAAATGAGCAATACTCTGTGAAAAGGGGGTTAAATGCATCTGCAAAAAGTACCGCTCCAGGTCAAGCCTGCACGGACCGCGCAGGCTGACATGGCTGGAAACTTTTTGCTATTTGTAAATTTTATGCATGTCCAAGGACCATTCTACCCCTATATCCAGTCAATTTTTAGACTAAATGGACTTTATAGATCCATACTTATGTAATGTCTTGCTTGATATAATACATTACGAAGATGTATTAAGCCCCCCTTTTCCAGAGCACTGCTCTAATTTAGTCAAAGGCATCATTTTAGGGCTTTTGAAGGAAAAGAAGTCCTACAGAAACATTGTGAAACAAGTAAAACAGATGGGACATAACGTTTCTGTTGATACTGTTCATCATATTCGGCATGGGAAAGACGTCATTAGAAATAGCGAACGCAAAATAGGTAAAAGTGGGGGTTACCAAACGTCGTACAGCAGCTTCTGTTGACGTTGTAAGGAAAATCTGTAATTGATTAACCTAAGTTACGCTGCAAATCGCGGCTCAAGGCTCTTATGTGTACAATGTAGATTAAGATCAATCACCACTGAGGAGGCCTCGTTCTATATGGGCGGTAGTCATGGTAGACGTTGTGCATAGTTTGCTATGTTCTCTCTGGGTTTATGGTTTGGACTGGTGTTAGTTTCTACAGCAAGAAAAGTTTTGATTTTCATCAATACAGGGGTGAAAGTCAATGCAAACTATTACATAGGCAAGGCTCTAAAGTCATTTTTGAAAAAGGGAAAAAAAAAAAGACGTTCCTCGCCTTTTCCCTAGAAGAGAAAATGATATGGTGTTCCATCAAGACCCTGCATCCAGTAACACTGCCGAAATGACCACTGATTTTCTCAACATACACAAAGTAAATTGCATTGTATATAACTCCTGCAGAATGGATGCCAAAAAGCCAAGATGCGGCTCCCATGGACTTCGGTATTTCGGGTTACAAAAACGCAAAATCTATACCATGACTTGTCTTAAAAAGGTTCTTAATCTATAGGCTGTGTAGCGCGGCGACTCACTGACCTTTGGCGGACAGGGTACATCCAAGACCAGACTGCACAGAACGTGCAATCCGATCTTGGATCTACACAGTCCGATATATAGTTGTTTTCCCCCTCAAAAAAGTAAGTTTTAAATAGCAATATATGAGTTTTAACTACCAGCTTGAAAGTTTCGCTACCTTATTTAGCAATATAAGGGTTAACCCTTTCCCAAACAAGCCCAAGTTTTCACGTGTCTGCAGTACAAGTCTTTTGAAAACACTGTGGGAAAAGGAGAAATTGCTCGTAACGAGCAATTTCTCCTTTTTCCACAGTGTTTTCTACCCTTATTGAGATCTTTCTGAGATTTTCATCAAACTTAAAATTGTTGTCTGCAAACTCTTTCAATTTGGACCAGTCTAAAATTTATCGTTTGGGAAAGGGTTAAAGACGAATAGAAAACACTTGAGCAGTCGTGCTTGAACCGGACTTTAGAACACCTTTAATTTGTCGTCCGCAAATGCTTTCAATCTGCACCAGCCTAAAATTTTATTGTCTGGTAAAGAGTTAACAGTTTACACAACAACCTCGACAACCCTGAGAAAAAAATGGACAACGAGGAACTGCCGTACAGCATTCTCTTGCTTTCCATGTTTCTACATAAAATTCCGTCTACACATACAGACGAAATATTAAATCTGGCTCAAATAATCACTGTCTCTGACAGGGTTGAAAACATTGTGGGAAAAGGAGAAAATGCTCGTTAAATTATGTACAAAACAATCCTATGCTTTTATAGCCCTTACAAAGAAGACTTTTCAAAACACTGTGGGAAAAGGAGAAAATGCCGTTCACCAGCATAATGTCCTCTACCCACATTGTTTTCTTTTCTTTCAGAGACAAGTCCAATCATTTTATTTACACTGAATGCTATGAATTGTGGCAAGTCCAGAATATTTTCATCAAGTGAAGAGTTAACAGACTGCACTTGTCAAACCCCCCATCTCTTTATGTAAGTCTATGGGAAATAACCTATGTAATTATATTATTCTCAATCCATACGAGTTATTTCCCTTGTGTACAGACACGATCCTCTGTGGGTGGGGGAGTGGGGGCAGTAATGAGTCTTGCCTTAAAATGAAATTTGGTTGAATACGTCAGAAAACTTGTGTTTGTCATAATCAAATTAGGAATAGGTCGCAAAACTTGAACTCTTACCTTTTTTCATCAAGACAAGTGGCAAAATGTAGATCAATTCTTTCCCATCTTTCCACGGCGTACAACAATGGTGTTTGCACTGAAAGTCACAAAAGGATCACCATCAAGAGTACATGACCATCAGCTGCAGCTTTAGTTGTGCATTACAATATTGGCATTTCCAACCATTAACAACCATCACAAACATCACTAAAATTCCAATTTCCTTCTGTCCAACAATTACAGCAAATGGTGCAACTGATTTCAGTCCTGCTCTATGAAAAGTTGGCTAAAGGTATCTGTGAAAAGTAACGATCCAGGTCAGCCTATGCATTCCACGAAGGCTGACATGGGCTGAAACTTTTGGCTATCGGTCAATAGTCTGTATGTCCAGGAACCGGTCTCCCTCATGAATGACCTTTTACCACACAAACGACCCTGAGGAACAAGGCTTTTGAAACTATCGTGGGAAATGGAGAAGATGCTTGTAACTAACATTTTCTCCTTTCCCCACAATGTTTTCTGCCCTATGAAAAGCAAAACTAAAGTTGAGTTACATTTAAATTCAATGTCATCTGTAATCGCTTTTAGTTTCAACTAGGCTAAAATTTTGTCTTTTGGATAAGAATCAAGTTGGCTGTTAATAAAAAGTGGCTTTTACAGATTGATAAGTATGTGATGTCTTGCTTGGTATAATGCATCACCAAGATGCATTAACCCTTAGAGTGCTGAATAAACCTATTGCACATTTTCATCCTAGAAATATGACCCAAATAAATGCAAGTTTGTGGTTGTTTTTGTCTCCAGTGTTTCGGCAAAGCGGATAGTGTAGATCAAAGATCAGGCTGCGTGTTTTGTGCAGCCTGATCTTAATCTACACTGGCCGCAAAGGCAACTATAGTTGTGAAAGGCGCTTTAAGGGTTAAATCCCCTTTTGCCAGGGCATGGGTCATTTTTGTGTGCGTGTGTGTGTGTACATGTGTGTGTGGGGGTGTCCCAAGGTGTTCCTCTGTGTCTAAAAGATTAACCCTTTACCAAACGACAAAATTTTAGACTTGTCTAAAGTGAAAGCACTTGCAGATGACAAAATGAATGTGACTCGACAATTGAAACTTGTTTTGGGAAGGTTAGAAAACAATATGGGAAAAGGAGAAAATGCTGGTTTCCAGCATTTTCTCCTTTTCCCACAATGTTTTCAAAAGGCCTTTTCTTCAGGGTCGTTAAAAGCCGTGATTGTGTGGTAAAGAGTTAATTGAATGAATGCACAAAACTTTTCAACATTATTCCAGTCATTTTGCATTGACAGCTTACTTATCAATGTATGTCCTGGGTTTCACCAGCACTAGACTAGGGTTCTGAAGTGTCTTGCTCAAGGACACACCCACGAAAAGCCCAGTGCTTCCAGTGAGGTGTGGAAATGGGATATCCAAGTTATGAGTCCTATACTTACCACTGAGCTACTGAGGACCCCTCTGTGGTTAAATAGTTAACGCTTTACTTAATGACAAGATTTTAGAATTGTCCTAATCCAAAGCACTACCTATAAGTCTTGCAGGTGGCATCTTAGATGTGGCTTAAAAATAGAGCTTTTATCTTTGATAGATTGGTACAATATTGTGGGAAAAGGAAAAAATGCTGATTAGCAGCATTTTTCCTTCTTCCCACAATGTTTTAAAAAGCCTTTTTTCCTTAAGGTGATTAAAAAACGGGAATATTTGGTAAAGGGTTAAGGCATTTGACTTGTAATCAGGAAACCTTACTTTAACCCTTTAACCCTTTACCGAACAATGACGCCTTTTGACGCCCCTGGGAAAGAAGCCTTTTGAAAGCATTGTGAGAAAAGGAGAAAATGCTGGTAACCAGCATTTTCTCCTTTCCCCACATTTTCAACCCTATCAAACAAAGATTGCACCGTTTGAGCCACACTGGAATTGTCATCTGCAAATGCTTTCAATTTGGACATGGCTAAAATTTTGTCATCTGATAAAGGGTTAATGCATGACAAAATTTCGGACTTGTACCAAACCCAATGCATGTGTACACAGCAAATAATATGATGCTCAAATTGAGAAAGTTGTCTTTGACAGGGTAGAAAACATTGTGGACAAAGGAGATAGTTCTTGTTTCCAGCATTGTCTCCTTTCCCCACTATGTTTTTGAGTCTTTTTTTCTCCAAGTTGGGATTGTGTGGTAAAGGGTTAATCTCTGCTAGTGGTATCAGTAACACAAGTCACATGGGAATGTCCTCTGGCAAGGCACATATGAGCTCCAGCCTAACACTGTTAAAATCCAGGACAGACAGGAACTAGTGAGCTCTCTTTTTGATAATACTGAAATACTATTGATGACAAGCATTTTCTCCTTTTCCCACAATCTTGTCTACCTTATCAAAAACAAATTTTGTTATTTAAGCCACAACTAATTTGTAGTCTGCAAATGCTTATTTGGACACATCCAGCTGGGTAGCTGAGTGGTTAGCATGTCAGACTCATGACCTGGTGCTTGCAGGTTTGATACCTGGTTTTGACAAACTTTCTTTTCAACAGTTTTTCACCTCTCACCACTAATGCATGTAAGAAAAGCTGTCAGTAGCTTGGGAAGAATTTGTGTCCGTACAGGCGTGAGAAAGCCAGGTATGAGTAGGTGCACTGACTGGTGTGATATGACCTAAGCTCTTAAAACAGCATGAAAACTCCAATGCAAATGTACAGAATTGAATTTGGACAAGTCCAATATTTTGTAGTTTGGTAGAGTTAAGCCTTTACCACACACAATCCTGAGACCCTGAGAAATAAGGATTTTGGATGAAAATAGTGAGAAAAGAACAAAATGCCAGAAACCAGATTTTCCTCCTTTTCCTACAGCGTTTCCTACCCTTTTAAAGAAAACTTTGCCCATTTGAACCACAAAGAGCACTTAGAGCTCCAGTTAAATCAACTGATATCTTCAATCTAGAAATATGACTCTTACCATACAACAAAACTGTAGACTTGTCCAAATTGAGAACATTTGCAGAAAACTAATTAGATGTGGTTCAAATGATGGAATTTCTCCTTAGTAGGGAAGAGTATGGAAGAAAACATTGAGGGAAAGGAAGAAAATGCTAGTTACTAGCATTTTCCTCTTTTCCCCTTTTCCCATTTTTTTAAAAAGGCTTCTTCCTCAGGGTTGTTGAAACTCGGGATTGTGTGATAAAGGGTTAAGTACTATTTCACGATTGCTTTCATCAGATTCTATAGATTTTCAGTAAAGAAGTGTAGATCAAAGATCAGACTGTACCTTTTGTGCAGTCTGATCTTGATCTACACTGCCTGCAAAGGCAATTTTAGTTGTGAAAGCTGCTGATGGGTTAATTTGTTGTCTGCAAATGCTCCGAATTTTGCCAAGTCTAAAATTTTGTTGTATGGTGTTGGGATAAAATCGTTCCTGAAAATAAACACTGAGCTTGGTAAGAAAACTAACAAAAAGAGTCATATTTTGAAAACATTTTCTTTATTTTCATCATTCATTGTATTAATTCATTACTTCAAGGATTGTTTAATTAACCTATAAAACCACTTTTATATATATATTTGCACTTTTTTGTACATAAAAACTTACCAACACATTCCAACTATTTATACAAACATTGTAAACAAAACCTTTTAAACCATGTTAATTCAGTTAAACATTCTTTCAAAAAATTCCTGGTTATATCTTATTGCAATTCCTAAAGGGGGAAAACAATGATTAAAAAATCCAGCCGAAAATTCCAGAAAGGGACTGATCTCCAATAGATCAGGTTTCTATACCTTGTAGAACATAAGCACAAGAGAGAAATTCCTATGACACTGAAATATGGGTTGGAAAAAAGATACGCTGCAAAACCTTTTGGATTACAAAATTTTATGTACTGTGACTTCTGGTGTAATTTGCAAAGAGTGAAGACAATGACAAGCCTGCACAGATGTGCAGTTTGATCTCAGTTAACAGTTATTCATACACACATAATTAGTCAGCTTTATTTTCAAAATTAATAAATTTTGGTCATAATTTTGTCTTGAACAGCAAATGGTAAGTAACTTGCTATACATTGTCTGCGAAAGCTACCAGTAGTTTTAATGCCTACAGTGGCGTGAGCATTCAACAGTTAGATTTAATCCATAAAAAATTCTTTCCCCTATATTGAGTGAATGATATTTTGGTGTAAAAAAAAATCCATAATTGGTTTTGAAACACTCTGTATACGACACATTATAAAAAACCAGTATCAAAAAGAAAATAAAAATTGGATTTGGTTTTAACACTCTCTGTGTCTATCATACAGAAAAAAAAACTCAAATATCTTAAACTTTTATAATTAACTGAATTCCCATGCAGTCAACTTTTCAGCCTTGTAGTATTAATTTCTCCACATAATATATCCTTATATTCTGTTTCAACACATATGCATGCCACTTGCACACACTTAAGTCTTTCTGTCACTCCATAATGCTCACTATTTACAGTAGTTACTATTGATAGCATGTTAACCCTTTACCACACAATCCCAACTTTTAACGACCCTAAAAGAAAAGGCTTTTGAAAACATTGTGGGAAAAGGAGAAAATGCTGGTAACCAGCATTTTCTTCTTTTCCCACAATGTTTTCTACCCTATCAGAAAGAGAAATCATCATTTAGAAGCATTTAATTTGTTGTCTGCAAATGCTTTCACTTTGGTCCATTCCAAAATTTTGTTGTTTGGTAAAGAGTTGAATATTTCCAAAGATCTTGTTTTACTAATTAACAAAAAATTTAAAATTTACTTTTCTTTGAATAACTATTCCTTGACTTAACCCTTTACCAAACTATTTGTAGTCCGCAAATGCTTTTAATTAAGCCAAGTCTAAAATTCCACTGTCTAAAAGAGCCTTAACTAAATTTGAAAATATTTCATTTTAAAAACATGACTTTGCTTTTATGTTTAAAAAATGAATATGATAAAGTAGTTCTTGGAGTGATTATAATAATTGCTTCCATTTTTTATTAAATGTGAAGTAATCAGTCAATTTATTCTTTAAGCATTATTTCATTAGCTTTTTAACTAAAAAGTTGAGAATTGCACTTATTAATAACCAAACTTTTAAATTAAAAGAAAATGCTAAAACAGTTATAAATGCTTCATTAGTCAATAAATATGTGTATAAATTTTTGTTACCCTTTACCAAACAATCCTGGTTTTAACGACCCTGAAGAATAAGCCTTTTGAAAACATTGTGTGAAAAGGAGAAAATGCTGGTAACCAGCATTTTCTCCTTTTCCCACAATGTTTTCTATCCTTTATGAAACAAATTTATTCATTAGAGGCACATCTAGTTTGTTGTCTGCAAATGCTTTCAATTTGGAACCAGTCTAAAATTTCCTCGTGTGGTAAAGAGGTAAACAAAAAAATAAATAAAGGAATAATTTTGAATCACTTATTTCTAGTTTTACACAGGGAAGAATAGCTCATACTGAGCTATTCATGGATGTATCATTTAACCCTTTACCAAACGACAAAATTTTGACTCATCCAAATTGAAAGCATTTGCAGACAAAAACATGAATGTTGCACAAATTAGGTAATTTTCTCTGAAAGGGTAGAAAACCTTGTGAGAAAAAGAGAAAATACTGGTAACCAGCATTTTCTCCTTTTTTCACAATGTTTTCAAAAACCTTCCTTCCCAAGGTATTTAAAGCTCAGGATTGTATGGTAAAGGGTTTTAAAAAAAATGCCAAATGCTTTCTATTGTGGTCTATCAATATCTAAAATCTTACAAATTTCAAAATAGCATCTTAAAATGTTTTCCCAAAAAGTAACTGTCTAAATTAAATGCATAAAACCTTCTGTAGAATATTTAACCAAAAATGCGAGAAAGAAAATTAATTGCTAAAACATAAATACATAAAATAACAAACAACTACTAAACATTGCCAGTTTTACTGGCAAAAAAAGGTTTGTTTCTTATCTGATTACCTTATACTTGTCATTATATAGTTTATTGTTGCCCCTAGCAACAGTCTCTATGTCATGGTCACATGACCACATGGTATCAAAGGCAACAAAAAGTTTATTTTTATTTTCTATTTTAACAATTTTCAACAAAGCTTTTTGGACATAAGAGTGTCAACAGGCCTCTCTTTTCTGAACCAATTGTTCAACAAATGACAAAATTATAAACTTTTCCATAATGAAAGCAGGTGACAAATGAAAATATGGCTGAAATGATGAAATTTGTCTTGGAAAGGTAGCTTTTCTTGTGCAACCAGTTTGGACTAGTATCACTTTGTTTCTTGATATGATGCTATATGTGCATAATTTCAGTCATTTCTTAGTATCAAGCTTGTTGCCTCAGATCATGTGATCATTATGTCATGAATATTCAAACGAGATTTCTGTGATCACTGTGTCATTATGCAACTTAATTATTGTCTACTGTAATCTAAATGTAAAATATCTACACAAACACAATAGCATTAGGGTTGCCCTAACCCTACATATTCTACCGGACACGACCTTTAAATAGCAAAAAATTTGGGCTGTTTTTCGTAATGAAAAAGGTCAAAGTCATTAATTCAGTGCTTTAACCCTTTACCACCCAATCTCAAGTTTTATCAACCTTGAAAGAGAAGGCTTATGAAAACATTGTGGGAAAAGGAGAAAATGCTGGTAACCAGCACTATCTCCTTTTTCCACAATATTTTCTACCCTATCAAAGACTGAAATTCTTATTTTAGCCCCATTTAAATTTGTTGTCTGCAAATGCTTCCAATTTGGTGGAGTCCAAAATTTTGTTGTTTGATAAAGAGTTATGGGTTAAACATTTAAAACTTATTACTTTATATTAGTAATTTTGGAGCAAAAGCGATTCTCTGAAAAAGTTATTTGAATGGGTTTTTTTTTCCCTTTTTTTTGAAAGTTCAATTTTGCTTTCAAGTTTTTTTTTTCTTCTTCTTGTCTTAACTTTAATTTTCTTTATTATATGAAAATTAACTTTATTTCTGAGGAATTCAAACATAAAACCACATGAAGACAAAGGTTTTTTTTTTTCTCATCTTATAGCAGACCATCAAACAATTTGGCCAAACAGGAAGCTTTTCTTGCCCCAAATCTTTTAACTCCTTACCACACAACATAATTTCATGCTCGTCCAAATTCAAAGGATTGGCAGACGACAAATCAAATGCGCCTCAAAAAATTGAAATTTATTTTTGGAAGGGTAGAAAACATTGTGTTACCAGCATTTTTTCCTTTTCCCAATATATTTTCAAAAAGTTTTTTCTTCAGGGTCGTTAAAAGTGGGGATTGTTTGGTAATGGGTTAAACAGATTCACGTATCAAACCTTGATACAAGGTAATTATCCGCATTTCTGGAAGATTTTTTTCTACATTGTCATCTGCGAATTTGTGTAAAGCAGTGACCCTGTGGAACATGGCTTCTGAAAACATTGCCGGAAAGGCAGAAAATAGTGGTAACCAGCATCTTTTCTATTTCCAGAGTTTTTTCTCTTCTTAAAAAGAAAACACATATCATTTGAGCCGAATTCAAACTGCCTAAGTCTGCTAAAGATTACAATTTGGCCAAGTCTCCCATTTTGCTGTCTTGTGCAGACTTAACCCTTTACAAGACAAAAAAAAGAAATTCTGACTGGTCCAAATCGAAATCAATATCAGCTAACAAATGAGAGGTGGCCCAAATAATGATATGGCAGAAAACATTGTGGGAAAAGGAGAAAATTCTGTGATCAGCATTTTCTCCTTTTCCCCCAATGTTCTTGAAGGCTTTCTTTGTCAGGGTCTTTAAAAGTCAGGATTGTGCGGTAAAAGATTAAAGGTTAAATTCATGAAACTCTGCATGCTGTCATACCAATGACGTCAACTTTCAAGCAAATAGGAAAAAAAAACAAAATTATTTATAAGTAAAATTAAAAAGTGAAATAAAAAGGTTACAAAAAAGTTTTGAATGAAATAAACAGATAAACAAACAAAAACAATTTAACTGCTACACATACATGTACTCCGTTTCCATGGCAACAATTTTACTTGCTGAATATGTCAGCAATTTGCTGGACCTGCAAACATTTAAACCAAATAAAACATATTTTGCACTCATAATACAGTAAAGTAATAAACTGAACAAAACTGAAAAAAATGAAAACACATTGTAAAATTTATCTATATTTTCACTTTCACTCTCTCACTGCCAAAGGCAAATTAGGAACCCTCTGCAGACATTGTACATCAAGATTAGACTGTACAAAAGAATGCAGTCTGATTTTGGATCAACACTGTCAGCAACCTGATTGTGGAGTATGACTAAGACAGAACAGAATATTTGTTTAACTGTTCACCACATAATCCAAAGTTTTGATGACCCTGACAAAGAAGCCTTCTTAAAGCAATGTGGGGAATGGGTAAAATGTTGGTTGAAAGAATTTCTCCTTTTCCAACAATGTTTTCTACCCTTCCAAACACAAAAATTCAATTTTTGAGTCACATTAGTATTGTTGTCTGCCAATGCTTTCAATTTGGACACATCTACATTTTTGTCATGAGGTAAAGAGTTAAACTAGTAGCTGAACTGCTCTTTCAGACCTACCAAATTATCTCATTGGGAGTGAAAGAGTTAAATGGAGTGAATTGACCTTGACCCCAGTTGACCTTTTCATATACAAAACACACCAAGAGTTTCAAGCATATGAAGGTAATGGGTTTTAAACACACACGGAAAAACATTACTTACTGACTTACTGACTTAAGTACATGTACATACAAAGAAAATGACTATATACAAGACAAGAACTGTCTGTTCTAAAAATATCACAAGAAGCATAATCAGGAAGTGTACTGACTGACCCCAGAGGTCACATGATCAATGTTATCTTTTGCAATTAACTCAGACCTCAAACAATGAAGTCTCGGCTTAGGATGTCGACTCTTTACCACACAGAAAAATTTTAGACTTGTCAAAATTCAAACAATTTACAGACAACAAAATAAATGTGGCAAAAATGATCAGAAAGGATAGAAAACATTGTGGGAAATGCACAAAATGCTTTTACCACAATGTTTTTAAAAGTCTTTCTCCTAAGGGTTGTTAAAACTGGGGATAGTGTGGTAAAAGTTAAAACTTTCTTGCAAAAAGCGACAATCAACATGGTTTCATTAAAAAAATTGTGACCAAGGGAGGAATTGCTGGTTATGGTCAAAATTGTACTGAAGCCACAATGTGTTCAATCATCATTTTTTTTGGCATTAAAGGTCTTGAGGCAGTAATATGCTTGTAAGTTATTGCTCCTAAACTTTAACGCTTTCCCAACACAACAAACTTTTATACATGTCCATTTTGAAAGAATTTTACAGAGGACAATCCCAATGTTTTTTAAAATAACAGTATCTGACCTTGCATAGGCAGAAAACATTGTGGGAAAAGGAGAAAATGGTGGTTACCAGCATTTTCTCCTTTTCCCACAGTGTTTTCAAAAGCCTTCTTATTCAGGTCTGTTAAAAACTCTGGACCATTTGCCTAAACTTTACCAACACACAATAAATTAATATGCTGTGTTTTTCGAAAATACAGCATATTGCGTGTTCATGGGCATTCAAATCAAGCAGCCACCTTAACTCTTTACCACACAAGAAAAATGTAGACCAGTCCAAATTGAAAGCATTTGCAGACGACATTTTAAATGTTACTCAAATGAGGAATTTTGCATTTGATATGGTAGAAAACATTGTGGGAAAAGGAGAAAATGCTGGTTACCAGCATTTTCTCCTTTTTTCACAATGTTTTCAAAAGGCTTCTTTCTCAGGGTCGTTAAAAGTCGGGATTGTGTGGTAAAGAGTTAAAATAAAAAAACATCATATAAAGTCATCAACTCTGAATTTTTTAATGAGACAGTCCAAACAATCAACAGTCATTTGCCGTACAAGGACAGTGTTCCCCTTGATGACTGTTTTACTTAGGTCCGAGTGCAAATCACATTTGTTGTTACCAACATCAAATATTCCATTTGAAATCTAGTACAACATTCAAATCAGAAAGTAAGCTGTTTATTCTTTCCTTTTCAAAAGTTTTCATTGGAATGATTAATAATTTTTAGGTAATCATTTAAAGCAAATTACATCAATACAAGTGAAATTTTCACCAATTTAAGTGAATGACTTGTTTCATCAAGACTAGGATGGCCATATTGCTTCAATACTTATGGGATCACATGCTAATTTTGCCAACAAATTTATATAAATTTTGAGTAACACAGTTGAATTAAAAACATCAATGCAGAAAAAAACTTTACATAAATGCTGCATTTCTTTCATTGGTGGGGACCTGCATTAACTTTTTACCAAATGACATTATTTTACACTGTTCCAAATTGACAGCATTTGCAGACGATAAATTAAATGTGGTTCAATGATTTGATTCTGTCTGAAAGGTCAGAAAACATTGTGGGAAAAGGAAAAAATGCTGGTAACCAGCATTTTCTCCTTTTCCCACAATGTTTTCTTAAGCCCTTTTCACCAGGGTCATCAAAAGTCAGGATTGTGTGGTACAGGGTTAACCAGTTGACGTACATACCGTATATGACCATCAACAAACCTGCAATCGACTGCTTTGCAAAAATTGTGTTTTCTAAAAAGTTCATTTCCTTTCCTTCAAATACCTCTCTTTTGAGTCCCTTGGATTATTTAACTCTTTACCAAATGACAACTTATGACTTGTCCGAATTGAAAGCATTTGCAGACGACAAAATTAATGTGACTCAAAAATAGAAATTTGTCTTGGGAAGGGTATGAAACATAGTGGCAAAAGGAGAAAAGGCTGGTTACGAGCATTTTTCTCTCCATCCCACAATGTTTTCAAATAGCTTCTTTCTCAGGGTCCTGAAAACCAGGAAATATTTGGTAAAGGGTTAACCCATTACCACACAATCCCAAGTTTTAACGACCCTGGAAAGGAAGGCTTTTGAAAACAATGTGGGAAAAGGAGAAAATGCTGGTAACCAGCATTTTCTCCTTTTCCTACAATGTTTTCTACTCAATCAAATAGAAATTTCATCATTTGAATAATATTAATTTTGTCGTCTGCAAATGCTTTGAATTAAGATTAGTCTAAAATTTTGTCGTTTGGTAAAGAGTTAACTCTTTCCCAAACAAGCCCTGGTTTTCATGTGTCTGCAGTACAAGTCTTTTGAAAACACTGTGAGAAAAGGAGAAATTGCTCGTAACGAGCAATTTCTCCTTCTCCCAGAGTGTTTTCTACCCTTTTTGAGACCTTTCCGCCATTTTCATCAAATTTGAAGTTGTCGTCTGCAAGCTCTTTCAATTTGGACCAGTCCAAAATTTGTCGTTTGGGAAAGGGTTAACAGAATTTCTATGAATAACATAAGTACCGTTTCTATGAAGAATGCAAATTACGTTTTAACGATCAGGAAATTATGTTTCAATCATCAGGGATGCACACCTAAGTTTTATGAATATTCTGTCACGTAACCCATACTAGTTTTTCGGGTAGACATCAAAACTGACTTCTTTTCACTGAAGGCCACAATAGCGTCGAAGTGTCTACAATTATAAACATTCAAAGGAAAGCAATATGCAAAACTTATATTGCATTGGAAACATGGATCCTCATGAGCAATTGCCTCTTTCTTCCTCACTATCATTCAAAACTGCCAACAAATTTTATATTTGAGCAATGCTCTGGCAAAAGGGGGCTTAATGCATCTCCGTAATGCATGGTACCAAGCAAGTCATCACATAATTATGGATCCATGAAATCAGTTTTGTCTAACAACCCACTAAATCATGTGGTTGACTGGTCCTTTGACACACAGAAAATTGACCAATAACGAAAAGTTTCGGCCTAGGTTAGCCTGCCGAATGTGCAGGCTTACCTTGGTCGATACTTTTTGCAGATGCATTAAGCCCTCTTTTCACAGAGCATGGCTCATTTATATATAAATGGGTTAACACTGATTTTTATAAATCTTTTTTTTTTTTTCAACAATCTCCTAGAACACACCTGGATTTACTTGAACAAACTTCCAGAATTATTACATTGCTATTTTTCCGCCGTTCGCACATCTTGCTGCTATACCAAAAAACCCTCGGACACCTGCATGTGCGGAAGATGGACCTGTGGAACTAATAACTGAGCACGAAGTGTCTGTACACTGTTCATAATTTTCTTTTGATGTCCAAGTAACGTAACACCGAGGGTATCCAAGTCTTTCACCGTTAAACGCATCACCTGGTCCATATTTGTGATTCCTGCGGTTGCGAAATTGTCCCGATACCGCTCCATTTTGATCACGTTTAACCACTCTTCAACGGAAGCAAAGTTGTTAATGTCAGGTGGAGTGTTGTCGATGAATACATGTGGCCTGAAATAAGTAAAAGCATATATGATAACTGTCAAGGTGACAAATAAACCCCATGGACATTTTCAGTCTAGAATACAACCCGTATAATTGCAATTTAACCCCTTACCAAACGACAAAATTTTGAACTCAACAAAACTGAAAGCATTTGCAGACGACAAAATAAATGTAGCTAACATGATGATTTCTTTCTTTGACAGGGTAGAAAACATTGATGGAAACGGAGAAAATGCTGGTTACCAGCATTTTCTCCTTTTTCAACAACATTTTCAAAAGGCCTCTTTCTCAGGGTCATTAAAAGTCGGGATTGTGTGGTAAAGGGTTAATGGTCACTTACTTAATTCTTTACCAAACGACAAAATTTTGGACCTGTCCAAATTGGAAGCATTTGCTAATGACAAAATATCTGTGAATCAAAAATTGACATTCGTTTTGGGTGGGGTAGAAAACATTGTGGGAAAAGGAGAAAATCAGCATTTTCTCCCACAATGTTTTCAAAAGGCCTCTTTATATGGGTTGTTTAAAGTCGGGATTGTGTGGTAAAGGGTTAACTCTTTACCACACAATCACATGTTTTAACGATCCTGAAGAAGAAGCCTTTTGAACACATTGTGGGAAAAGGAGAAAATGCTGATAACCAGCTTTTTCTCCTTCTCCCACACTGTTTTCTAACCCCCCCAAAAAAAAAAAATAATAATTTTTGAGTCTTATCTATTTTGTCATCTGCAAATGCTTTCAATTTGGACAAGTCTAAAATTTTGTGGTTTGGTAAAGGGTTAAGTCTCAAAATTTGTTGACAGCAAAATCAATGGGGGAAACCAGAAATCCAGGTGAACATGTGTTGTTGTAAAAGTGTTACCTCTTTACCAAACCACAAAGTCTCGGACTTACCCAAATTGAAAGCATTTACAGATGACAAAATAATTGTGACTTAAAAGTTGAAATTCGTTCTTCGAAAGGGTAGAAAACATTGTTGGAAAAGGAGTAAATGCTAGTTACCATCATTTTCTTCTTTCCTGCAATGTTTTCAAAAGGCTTCTTGTTTAAGGTCTTTAAAACTAGGGATTGTGTGATAATTTTTTTTATAACCAAATGACAGTACAGAACAAGAGACAGAAGCCATGGTGGCCTTTCATTCCTCCCCTACAAGCCAATATCCCCTGATTTGATTGACAGTTTGTTACAGACATAGACAAGAGTCATGCCAGGTCTAGGCCCATACTTCCATCACAAAGTGAACATTTGATTATATGGTAGTCGCAGGAAAACTTTCTATATCCCTTTGTTCTTTTATAATTCTTTACCACACAACCTTGAGTTTTAATGACCCTAACGTTAAAGCATTTGAAAACATTGTGGGGAAAGGAGAAAATGCTGGTAACCAGCATTTTCTCCTTTTCCCACAATGTTTTCTAGCCTTTCTGATAAAAATCCTACCACTTAAGTATCATCATATTTGTCATCTGCACATACTTTGAATTTGGATGAGTCTAAGAGTCTAAGATTTTGTCTGGTTAAAATTTGACAACTTTTTTCCTCTTTCCCAAATTTCTGCTAGTTCATATTGAAAGCATAATGTAGATGATATGTGTCTCTTATGATGGAATATGTCTTAAGCAAGGTGAAAAAACGATGTGAAAACAGGAGAAAAAGCTGGTTACAGGAATTTTCTACTTTTCCTACTGTGGCTCCATCAGTTTTTTGCTTTAGGTTTGCAACAGACAAGTTTTACAATTTTTCTATATGTGTGTTGTAGCATCAAATTGCTATTTTGCCTTATTCACACATTTTCTACCACTTCAAAGACATTCCATCATTTAACCCTTTACCAAACAATCCTGTGTTTTCACGTCCCTGAGGAAGAGGCCTTTTGAAAATGCTGGTTACCAGCATTTTCTCCTTTTCCCACAATGTTTTCTACCCTGTCAAAACCTTAAAGTTCATTTGTACCACTTTTAAATTTGTTGTCTGCAGATGCTTTCAATTTGGAGGGGCTAAAATTTGTCGTTTGGGAAAGGGTTTAGCCACACTGAATTTGTTGTCTGCCAATGCTTTCAATATGGACAAGGTTAAAATGTAGTCATTTGGTAAAGAGTTAGAGTTAAATGCTCTGGCTAAAAAAAAATCTTTGCAAACAGTATTTCAGTTTTTTCCAACATATTGTGAAACATGGACAATCAACATGAATTAAGAATACATGAACATGTGTTTAAAAAGAGTACTTTCAACTTCTGCCACTATGTTTTCGAAAGAAATCTGGAGTAACCGTGTCTATCACAGGATACGCGGTTGTGGAATTCATGTTAATTTTTGTCAGATCATGCATAAATTTAGACCAAAGTGTGACATGCAAGTCCGTGTAAAAAATAAACAATGAAAAAGCCCCAAACAAAGAATTTTTCTGGGTACTTATTTTCTACATGGAAGGGCGAATCCTCCCTCATTTTCAGTTTCTAGAAAAGACACTGACTAAAAGTCTAAGGGTAAATAATATAAAGACAAAACCACAGAGAGAATCAGATATTCACTATACATCAAACGAAAAATCTCCCCATCACCCGTTATTTATTTCCAATTTCCCACCGGCCTAGACACGAATAAGGCTTCAGAATATTGGCTCCTTTTAGGGGCACAGCAACATCTAGATAAATTGCTTATTTCATAAAACAACACCTAAATCAAGTTTCCATGGCGATTATTTACTTTTCGTCCAAGCCAAAACACCAACCTTGTAGCTGGATAAGCATCTATACCTCTATGTTCGTCTCTGTTTTGTATGGAAGCTATGTATCAAATTCCAATGAATAGTGATAATATGTTATGATAACAAACATTAATTCTTTATGGACAACAAAACTTTAAATTTATCCGCACCTAAAGCATTTGGGAACAAACAATTTCCTGTGGCTCAAATAACAGGACTTGTCTTCATATGGGTTTAATTAATTGTGGCTCAAATGGTGGAACTTGTGCTCTTCATCAAACAGAGACCATTGAAACAAAGGGAGAAATTTCCTGTAATCACTGATTTTGCCTTTTGCCATACTGTTTTTAGTATCTATATAATCAACAGTTACTGTAATACAGTGTAATGTTGATCAGCCACATTTATTTTTTCAAGGATATCTTTAACCTATACCAAACTTATCCATGTTTCAGCACTCTGATGATGAAAGCTCGCGAAAAAATTGTGGGAAAAGGAGAAAATGCTGGTAACCAGCGTCTTCTCCTTTTTCCATAATTTTTTATACCCTACTAAAGACAAACACCCTCACTTGAGCTACGTTTAATTTGTCATCTGCAATATGCTTTCAATGGGTTTCCACAATTTTGTCGTTAGATAAAGAATTGAAATTGGCCAACAATGGGTCGTGATAGATAAACATCAGTCTCTATTATGACAATATGATATCTATGAAAAGTTTATATTCCCCAACTCTCTGACACAAACAGACATGATATCTTTCAAACTTTATCATTTTCCAACTTTTCTATACAAATGGACAAAAAAACAAGTATCTAAGTTTTCCATATCAGGAGAGATCAAATTATACATCATGCTTCCCTCGCCAATTTATATGAAACTCATATTTTTCGTTCCGAAGAAAACAGTTCTTGCAGTTTTGAAGCCCTTTATTATTGCAATCTTAAAACTGCTTTGGACTGAATGTCTAACAAAAGCAGACAGTGTAGATTTAAGATAAGACTATACAATTATGACTTGTCTGATCTTATAAAACAACCAAAAGTTCTGCTTAACCCTTTATCACCCAATCCCGAGTTTAACGACCCCCCTCCCAAGGAAAAGGACTTTGGAAAACGTTGTGGGAAAAGGAGAAAATGCTGGTTACCAGCATTTTCTCCTTTTCCCACATTGTTTTCTACCCTTTCAAAGACAGATTTCGTAATTTGTGCAACATTTAATTTGTCGTGTACAAATGTTTTCAATTTGAACCAGTCTAAAATTTTGTTGTTTGGTAAAGTGGTAAAGGCTTAACTCTTTACCACACAATCCCGACTTTTAATGACCCTGTGAAAGAAGCCTTTTGAAAACCTTGTGGGAAAAGGAGAAAATGCTGGTAACCAGCATTTTTGCCTTTTCCCACAATGTTTTCTACCCTTCCCAAAACAAAATTCAATTTTTCAATCACTTTTGTTTTTTTTTTTTTTTGATCTGCAAATGCTTTCAGTTTGGACGAGTCTAAAATTCTGTTGTTTGGTATAGACTAAAAATGTTAACTCTTTCAATGCCGAATATCGAAACTCAACCTATTTCAATGCACTGAAACTTTGGAAGGTTTTTATCTTACAGCCTTGACTCAAAAAGAGGAAGGAAAAGAGCCAAGATCACACTGCCTATTCTGTGTAGTCTGATCTTAATCTATGCCATCCGAAAAAGGCTCCTGTTTGCAAATAATAAGGTGCTGAGGAGACTGAATCTTAACCACATGATTCCAAGTTTCAATGACCCTGAAGTAGAAGCCTTTTGAAAACATCCTGAGAAAAGGGGAAAATGTTGGTAACCAGCATTTTCTCCTTTTCCCACGATGTTTTCCACCCTTTCAAAGACGGAAATCATCTTTTGAGCTATTTATAATTTTGTTGCCTACTAATACTTTCAATTCGGTAAAATTTTGTTGTGTGGTTAAGAGTTAACCCTTAACCAAACAATCCTGTGTCTTAACTACCCTGAAGAAGAAGCCTTTTGAAAACATTGTGGGAAAAGGAGATAATCCTGGTAACCAGCATTTTCTCCTTTTCCCACAATGCTTTCTACCCTTTCAAAGACAGAAATCATCTTTTGAGCTATATATAAGTTTGTCATCTGCTAATACATGTACCTTCTATTTGGTAAAATTTTGTTGTGTGGTAAAGAGTTAAGGGTCAATTCAAACTCATGTAACTCATAAACATGTTATGTAATCCCGTTTTGATACACATTAGTAAATTTGATAGGAATACGATGCAGACACCATGTTAGGATATTTTTCCTCTAAAAGATTTTATTTCATGTAATTTGACAATAAAAAGAGAAATTACTCTGACATCTATCACTGTATCTAGCCACGTAACGCAATAGTGCAGTAAATTGTATCATACAGTTTTTGTTATATGACTGTTTTATACCTAGCCATTACCTTACTTTATATGACCATTTCCCCCCTTCCTTTCCCAAATGAAAATTTTTAGACCTTTCAAAATTGAAAGCATCTGCAGACAAAGAACTCAAAATTGGTACAAAGGTACTGAAGTTTACAGATAGGTTTGGAAACATTGTGGGAGAAGCAGAAATACTGGTAACCAACATTTTCTCTTTTTCCAACAGTGTTTTCAAAACCATTCTTTTTCAGAGTCCTTTAAAATCGGGATTGTGTGGTAAAGGGTTAACTGATATACATTTAACCCTTTACCGAACAACAAAATTTTAGACTCGTCGAAATTGAAAGCATTCGCAGACGACAAAATTAATGACTCAAAAATTGAAATTTGTGTTGGCAAGGGTAGAAAACATTGTTGGAAAAGGAGAAAATGCTGGTTACCAGCATTTTCTCCTTTTCCCACAATGTTTTTAAAAGGCTTCTTTCTCAGGGTCGTGAAAACCCGGGACTGTTTGGTTATGGGTTAAGGTATTGTACAAAGCAACTTTTCTAAATCTTCACCAGACAACAAAGTGGTTGACTCATTCAAATTGAAAGCATTTGCATGCAACAAATAAACATGGTTCAAAATATGAATTTGGAGATAAATGTTGTTGAACAAGAAAGTCACTGACTGTCCTATACCACCTCACTGCCTTATGCAAGACAAACTGTTGGCATAGTCGACCCCAACAGATAAGTAGTCTTAAGTCTTTACCATACCACAAAATTCTGGACTGAACCAAATTGAAAGCAGTTGCAGACAACAAATTAAATGTTGCTAAGTTGGTGATTTTTGTCTCTGATAGAGTAGAAAACATTGTGGGAAAAGGAGAAAATACTGGTTACCAGCATTTTCTCCTTTTCCCTCTCTTTCAGGATTTGTGGTTACCAGCATTTTCTCCTTTTCCCACAATGTTTTCAAAAGCCTTCTCATTCCTGATCGTTAAAAGTTGGGATTGTGTGGTAAAGGGTTAAACAATATATCAATGACTATGTCGTTGATAAAATAAACCCAGCCCACATGAAACCTTGAACAATGGTTATGAAAAACCCTTACCTTGGTTTAGCCATCTTTCGGAGAAGTTCTGGTGCCCGAATTAGTTTGTCCAATGACTTCACAATCATTGCAAACTTGGGCCTCTGGCTCCTCTCTTTCTGCCATGTGTCCAACATTAACTGGTGGATGGCTTCTGGACACTCCTGTGGGAAAATAAATTAATAACAATACAAATATGGCTGTTTAACCCTTTACCGAACGACAGAATTTTAGACTGGTCCAAATTGAAAGCATTTGTAGACAACAAAATAAATGTTACCGAAAAAGTTAAGTTTGTTTTGGGAAGGGCAGAAAACATTGTGGGAAAAGGAGAAACTGCTGGTTACCAGCATTTTCTCCTTTTCCCACAATGTTTTTAAAAGGCTTCTTTCTCAGGGTCGCTAAAAGTCGGGATTGTGTGGTAAACAGTTAAGACAGCTTTTAAAAACACTGAAGAGAAAAGTAGATTTGTTGGTAAAAAGCACTTGTTTTTCCTTCCAGCACTGTTTTCACACTTCTAGTTCTTCTTTTTGTGCTCTATGTCAAAACAAAATTGGTGAATCTCTTCTCTACATTCCTGCACATTAAACAAGAGGGCCATGATGGCCCTGTATCGCTCCACTGGCTTATAAATATAAACCACGAAGAAAAGTCTTCACTATATAAGCCCTTATAAAACTTTGACCTCATGGCTACAGTCTGACTAAATGGGGAATATTGTATTAGAAGAATAACATGCCAAATGTGGGAGTTCTTGGCCTTATGGCTGGTAACAAGATGGTTTCTGAACTTTTCACTCCATAAACCCATGTAAAACTTGTGATCCCTGGTGCAGGGCCAAACTTGATCCTAGAGCTGTAACTTGGGCCCTCTTTGTAACTGTCCACTAAATAATGCTATAATTATATGCAAAATTTGGTAGCCTAAGCCTTATGGCTATGTACACCAAGATTTAAAAGTTTTCCCTATGTAAGCCTATGTAAATCTTGTGAACCCCCCCCCCTCCAAGTATGAGGCCAAATTGACCCCAGGACTATACTTTGGACACTTTTGGTAGACTCCAACTAGATCAAGCTAAATGCCAAATTTGGTAGCTCTAGGCCTTATGGTTTCAGACAAGAAGATATTTAAAGTTTTCTCTATATAAGCCTATGTATAAAACTTGTGACCCCTGGGGAAGAGCCAATTTTGACCCCAGGGCTATAATTTCAAGAAACATGATAGAGGTCTACTACATAAAGCTACATGCCAAATTTGGTAGCCCTATGCCTTATGGTTTCAGACAAGAAGATTTTTAAAGTTTTCTCTATATAAGCCTATGTAAAACTTGTGACCCCTGGGGAAGAGCCAATTTTGACCCCAGGGCTATAATTTCAAGAAACATGATAGAGGTCTACTACATAAAGCTACATGCCAAATTTGGTAGCCCTATGCCTTATGGTTTCAGACAAGAAGATTTTTGAAGTTTTCTCTATATAAGCCTATGTAAAACTTGTGACCCCTGGGGCAGAGCCAATTTTGACCCCAGGGCTATAATTTGAAGAAACTTGATAGAGGTCTACTACATAAAGCTACATGCCAAATTTGGTAGCCCTATGCCTTATGGTTTCAGACAAGAAGATTTTTAAAGATTTCCAATATTTTTCAGTTTTGTTGCCATGGCAACCAGAGTTTTTGAAGGAATCAAATTCTTTCAAGAAATTCTGAAGAGGACCATGTCAGGATCATTTCTGTGAAGTTTCGTGAAAATCGGATGGGTAGTTTCAGAGAAGAAGATGTTTGAAATAAAAGTTAACGCACGGACGGACGGACGGACGCACGCACGCACGCACGCACGCACGACGGACACCGGGCCATGACATAAGCCCGCTGGCCTTCGGCCAGTGGAGGTAAAAATCTCTTACCATACAATTTACTTTTTGCAACCCTGAACAATAAGCTGCTCCTTTCCCCATATTTTAACCCTTTAAAATACAACCCCAAGTTCTAACAAGAGGGCCATGATGGCCCTGTATCGCTCCACTGGCTTATAAATATAAACCACGAAGAAAAGTCTTCACTATATAAGCCCTTATAAAACTTTGACCTCATGGCTACAGTCTGACTAAATGGGGAATATTGTATTAGAAGAATATCATGCCAAATGTGGGAGTTCTTGGCCTTATGGCTGGTAACAAGATGGTTTCTGAACTTTTCACTCCATAAACCCATGTAAAACTTGTGATCCCTGGTGCAGGGCCAAACTTGATCCTAGAGCTGTAACTTGGGCCCTCTTTGTAACTGTCCACTAAATAATGCTATAATTATATGCAAAATTTGGTAGCCTAAGCCTTATGGCTATGTACACCAAGATTTAAAAGTTTTCCCTATGTAAGCCTATGTAAATCTTGTGAACCCCCCCCCCCTCCAAGTATGAGGCCAAATTGACCCCAGGACTATACTTTGGACACTTTTGGTAGACTCCAACTAGATCAAGCTAAATGCCAAATTTGGTAGCTCTAGGCCTTATGGTTTCAGACAAGAAGATATTTAAAGTTTTCTCTATATAAGCCTATGTATAAAACTTGTGACCCCTGGGGAAGAGCCAATTTTGACCCCAGGGCTATAATTTCAAGAAACATGATAGAGGTCTACTACATAAAGCTACATGCCAAATTTGGTAGCCCTATGCCTTATGGTTTCAGACAAGAAGATTTTTAAAGTTTTCTCTATATAAGCCTATGTAAAACTTGTGACCCCTGGGGAAGAGCCAATTTTGACCCCAGGGCTATAATTTCAAGAAACATGATAGAGGTCTACTACATAAAGCTACATGCCAAATTTGGTAGCCCTATGCCTTATGGTTTCAGACAAGAAGATTTTTAAAGTTTTCTCTATATAAGCCTATGTAAAACTTGTGACCCCTGGGGCAGAGCCAATTTTGACCCCAGGGCTATAATTTGAAGAAACTTGATAGAGGTCTACTACATAAAGCTACATGCCAAATTTGGTAGCCCTATGCCTTATGGTTTCAGACAAGAAGATTTTTAAAGATTTCCAATATTTTTCAGTTTTGTTGCCATGGCAACCAGAGTTTTTGAAGGAATCAAATTCTTTCAAGAAATTCTGAAGAGGACCATGTCAGGATCATTTCTGTGAAGTTTCGTGAAAATCGGATGGGTAGTTTCAGAGAAGAAGATGTTTGAAATAAAAGTTAACGCACGGATGGACGGACGGACAGACGACCGGACGGACGGACGGACGGACGCACGACGGACACCGGGCCATGACATAAGCCCGCTGGCCTTCGGCCAGTGGAGCTAAAAACCACAAGGAAAAGGACTTTTGAAAAAATTGTGGGCAAAACAGTAAATGCTGCTAACCAGCATTTTCCCCTTTTCCTGGAAATTTCTAACTTTTCAAGGAAAAATTTCCTAATTTGTGCAACATTAGTTATGTCATGTGCAAATGTTTTCAATTTGGACTAGTCTCAAAATTTGTTATTTGGGGAAGAGGAAATGGGTTGAAAACAGATGGATTTCCTACGGTTTTTCTGATTGAGTATTCCAGTATATTCCTTAGTGCTATGATTCTGCTATGATTTGGCTTAACCCTTTACCACATTGTATAATTTAACCACCTTGAAGAAGGCGGCTTTTAAAAACATTGGGAGAAAATGCTGGTAACCACCATTTCCACCTTTTCCCACAATGTTTTCTATCCTAGACAAAAATCATGAACTGAGCCACATTTATCATTTTTGTCTGCAATTTGTTCAAGACCAAAATTTGAGACCCAACGTAATTGAAAGCACTTGCAGACGACAGATTAAAGGTGACTAAAATCATGAGATTTGTCTTTCAAGGGGTATGCAAGACAAACTGTTGGCATAGTCAACCCTAACAGATAAGTAGTCGTAACTCTTTACCATACAACAAAATTTTAGACTGAACCAAATTGAAAGCATTTGCAGACAACAAATTAAATTTGCTAAGTCGGTGATTTTTGTCTCTGATAGGGTAGAAAACATTGTGGGAAAAGGAGAAAATGCTTGTTACCAGCACTTTCTCCTTTTCCCTCAGTGTTTTCAAAAGGCTTCTTCCTCAGGGTTGTTAAAACTCTGGATTATGTGGTAACAGGTTAGTTACAAACCATGGGCGGGGGAAGCCTGTATCCTTTCTCTACAGCTTTCATGACATCTTGGTTCGACCAGTTCCAATATGGCCGCTCCCCGTATGATATAACTTCCCACATGACCACTCCGAAAGACCATACATCTGATGCTGAGGTGAATTTACGGAATGCTATAGCTTCAGGGGCAGTCCACCTGACTGGAATTTTACCACCCTGAAAATGACAGAAGAAAAAATATTTAATCAACACTTTACCAATTATCAAATTCTTAGACTTGTCTAAATTGAACGCATTTGCAATAGACAAAACAAATGTGACTCAAAAATCAAACTTTGCTGTTGAAAGTTTTTTGCCAAACGACAAAATTTTGGACTGCACCAAATTAACCCTTTTGCACACAATCCTGACTTTAAATGACCCTGATAAAGGAGCCTTTTGAAAACATTGTAGGAAAAGGAGAAAATGCTGGTAACCAGCATTTTCTCCTTTTCCCACAATGTTTTCTTCCCTTCCCAAAACAATTCTTAATTTTCGGGTTACCTTTATTTTGTCGTCTGCTTTCAATTTGGGTCAGTCTAAAATTTTGTCATGTGGTAAAGAGTTCATCAACACTTTACCAAATATCAAATTCTTAGACTTGTCGAAATTGAAAGCATTTTGAGGGGTGAATGCGAAACTATTCCATCTGCATTTTGGAAAATATTACAGGAGAGGGGAAAAAAACTCAATTCCATGAAAAGCGTTGTTAGATCATCTTGTTTAATTATGTTGTGCTGAATTCATGCTCTCAACTCAACACAACATATCTAAACAAGATGATCTAACTATTCTTTTCACAGAAATGAGAAGCGTTTGTCCCTCTCCTGTAAAATTGTTTGAAACGCAAATGGAATAGTTTCGTATTCACCCATCGATTTGCAGATGACAAAACAAATATGGCTAAAAAATTAATATTTGTTGTTGGAAGTTGTTTACCGAATGGCAGAGTTTTGGACTGGACCAAACTGAAAGCACTTTCAGACAGTAATTTACATCTGACTCAACTGATGGAATCTATCTTTGATATGGTAAAAAACTTTGAGAGGAAACGAGAAAATGCTGGTTACCAGCATTTTCTCCTTTTCCCATAAAGTTTTCATAGGCCTTTTTCCAAAAGATCATTAAAACTCAGGATTTTGTGGTAAAGGGTTAAAACCAAATGTTCAATTAACACTTTACGATGCAATCACAAGTTTTAACGACTCTGAGAAAGAAGCCTTTCGAAAACATTGCAGGAAAAGGAGAAAATGCTGGTAACAAGCATTTTCTCCTTTTCCCACAATGTTTTCTACCCTTCCAAAAGCATATTTCAATCCTTAAGCCATGTTTATTTTGTCGTCTGCACATGCTTTCAATTTAGCCTAGTCTTAAATTTTGTCGTTTAGTAAAGTGGTTAGGACAAGACAAACCAAGTTCATGGAATACACTGCACAACTTATAGCACATGAAGGGAAAAAAATCTAAAAGATATAATTGGAATTTATAACTTACAGACAACACATTAAGTGGTATCCATAATTTTTCATTAAGAAAAAAGGCAAGGCAAGCTGTGGAAACTTTCACCAACAGTAAGCTCATCCATTCATTGCATTGTCTAATTGTGAGATAGTTTCTATATAAACTAACTCATGAAACAATTTTGAACTAGACTTTCACCATATTTAGGTAAAAGAGGGTTTGTTTTGTTCAAACAATGCAAAATGCCTTTCTCAACATTATTTCAGTTATATCCTTGCAATTAGTGCACCTATCCATGTTTTCCTGAAGTTTCTTTTACCAGTACTTCACATAATATTCTTCCCAAGCCACTGGCTACTTTCCCAAAGAAGCATTGTCAAAACAATGATCAGCAGTTCGAGAGAAACAAATCCTGTCGCCATGATGATCATCAATTCTTGGAAAGAAATTGACCGAGCTGGGGACTGAAACCAGCAAATCCCTAGTTTCAAATTCTGAAAATGTCTGATGGGACTAGATCTAGGTACATGTTTATTGTAAATTCAGTCATAGAAAAAATGCCGAGTCAACCACTTTAACTCTTTACCACACAATCTTAAGAAGAAACCTTTTGAAAACAATGTGGGAAAAGGAGAAAATGCTGGTGACCAGCATTTTCTCCTTTTCCCACAATGTTTTCTACCCTTTCAAGGACGAAATCCATCATTTGAGCCATGTTTATATTGTCGTCTGCAAATGCTTTCAATTTGGACAGTAACACATTTTTCTTGAGAGCTGAACAGTAAAGAGTCCTGTTTGTATGAAACAGGGTTAAAGCAAGTCATGTTTGTGATGGTACAGGGTTAATGATTGATTAATTGTGTGATCTGTAACACCATTTTCAACATTATTTCAGTTATATCGCGGCAGCTAGTGCATCTATCCATGCTTTCCTGGAGTTTCTTTCACCAGTACTCCGCACAATATTCTTTCCAAGCCACTGGCTGCTTCCCCACATAACCATCATCGAAACAATGGTCAGCGGTGAGAGAGGAATGAATCCTGTCACAATGACTACCATCAATCCTCGGAAAGAAATTGGCCAAGCCGGGGATCAAACCAGCAACCTCCTGTTCTCAAGTCCTGTACGCTACCGACTGAGCGACGGGGCTTGGTGGTAAAGGATTAAAACACAGAACTGAGGACAAACCTTGGTTGTATAAGCGCCATCTGTTGTATCAATATCAACCTCTCTAGAGAGGCCAAAGTCGGCCACTTTACATACTAAGGACTCTGTGCACAGTATGTTTCTGGCTGCTAAATCCTGAAAACATAAAATGAGTAGTTTTTTAAAGTATACAAAAATGTAAGCGCCATGCTCTGTGAAAAGAGGGTTTAACTCTTTACCAAACGACCAAATTTTAGACTGATCCAAATTGAAAACTTTTGCAGACGACAATTTAAAGGTGGGTCAAATGATGAAATTTGTCCTCAATAGAGTAGAAAACATTGTGGGAAAAGGAGAAAATGCTGGTTACCAGCATTTTCTCCTTTACCCACAATGTTTTCAAAAGGCCTCTTCCTCAGGGTCGTTAAAAGTCGGGATTGTGTGGTAAAGGGTTAATACATTTTGCAAAAAGTTGTCTGCATATCCAAGGACCAGTCTATCTCATGATTTAGCCTGTCGTTAGACAAAATGGAGTTCATGGGTTCATAATCACATGATATCTTGCTTGGTATTAACCCTTTACCAAACACAAAATTTTAGACTTGTCCAAATTGAAAGCATTTGCAGATGACAAAATCAACGTGACTGAAATTAAAATTTGTTTTGGTACAGGTAGAAGACATTGTGGGAAAAGGAGAAAATGCTGGTTACCAGCATTTTCTCCTTTTCCCACAATGTTTTCAAAAGGTTTCCCTCTTAGGGTCATTAAAACTCGGGATTGTGTGGTAAAGAGTAATGCATCATAGAGATGCATTAAACCCCGTTTTACTGGCTTTGTAAAAAAGTAACATCAAATGCAGCTTTTATCATAAAAACTGCTGTTTTCATTCAAAATTTCTTACATAATCCAGTGAATTCAAAAACATTCCAGATCTATCCAGCTTTTCTAGAAATGAGAAGCTTGTTAGGCATCGTGCTGTACTAGCATGGATTATCTCCCTTCTTCTGATCCAGCTTCAATTTCTCCCTCTCTCTCTAACCCATCAGTCTTACCATACCAAACTGTGAAATTTTAGACCTGTTCATTTTGACAACATTTGCATAAGACAAATTTAATGGGGTCAGTTGATTGCAGTTTGTCTTTGGAAGGGTAGAAAACATTGCATACAAAATGCTGGTTACTGGCATTTTCTTGTTTTCTTACAATGCTTTCAAAAGCCTTATTCCTCATGGATCATTAAAATATGGGACTGTTAACTTTGATAAAGTGCCAAACAAAAAAAAAAAAGTACAATCAAAATCCTCATCTCTCTATCTCTCTCTCTCCCAATCTCATCTGCATGTTGCATGTCTGTCAGTTTAAAAGTCTCTTTATGTCTGTCAGTTTAAAAGTCTCTTTATTCATAACCCCCACACTCCTACATACTTTTAAATCATTATTCTCTTGCTATCATAAAATACTCATTTCCATTAAGATGACATTGTTTGAAGAGAAACAAAAACAAATTCTTGTTAGCATGAAAACTGTTATAAATGGAACAATCAAAAACACATTACAGACACGATCTACAAACAATGCAACAAACTTTTAGTAATGATTTCCATTCCCTGCATTGTTGATCATAGCAATCATCAGAACTACAGTTACTTTTGCTGCCAGTGTCAGACTGCACAGAATGTGCAGTCTTATCTATACTGTCCACTTTCCTGAGACACTCTGCACCAATGCAGCCTTTAAATTACAATTATGTAGGTTTTATTTCCTGAGAGAAAATGTCCCTCATAGTTTATTTAACACTTAACCCCTTACCACAAAATGAAGTCTAAGCCATTAGTCCAAGAACTTGTGGGTTCTAAGAACTAATGGCTCAGACCTCATGGACTGTTCCAAGAACTTCTCTTGAACAATTCAAAACAAGTTCTGCATATTTTACATTCTTGAACAGTCTTGATATAATTCTTCTTGATATTTAGACACATATTATAAAAGATCAGACTGTCACATCTTTTCAGTCTGATCTTGATCTATACTATACTATCTGAAAATGAAACAATATGAGCGATATGTGCTTTACTACCTTATTGACCGAAAAAGTCTATTTCATTCATTCTGGGATCTATGAGGTAACTCTTTACAATGCAACAAAATGATGACAAATTCAATGTGGCTCAAATGATTTGTTTTAGGAAGGGTAGAAAACATTGTGTGAAAAGGAGAAAATGCTGGTAACCAGCATGGTCTTCTTCTACTTCTTCTTCTCCCATTGTGTTTTCAAAAGCCTTCTTCACCAGGGATGTTTAACGCTTTACCACAACAAAATTTCAGATGTGTCCAACCAAACTAAAAGAGTTTGCAGATGACAAATGAAGTGTGGCTCAAATTGTTTGTGGAAAGGAGAAAATGCTTGTTACCAGTTTTTCTTAATTTCCCAATATGTTTTCCAAAGCCTTCTTCACCAGGGATGTTTAAAGTCGGGATTGTTTTGATAAAGGTACAATAAGAATGCTGAGGACTTCAAGAAAATGATTAATACAACAAAATAATCTTTTTCTGCCTTTTTCCCTATCTAATCATTATAAATTGGAAAATAATGAGGCAAAATCTGTCACAAGATGGTGGTCAAGACATAAGCTGGTCCCTTGACCCTATTCCAAACAGTTCAATGTTTTTATAACCCTTAGGAAGAGAGGCTTCAGAAAATATTGCAGGAAAAGAAATGATGTTTTCCAAGCATTTTCTCCTTTTCCCAAAGTGTTTCTATCTGTTTGACTCTTTATCAAACAACAAAATTTTGGACTCTACCAAACTGGAAGCATTCATAGATCTGACAAATCAATTGTTGCTAAATTACAACTTCTGTCTTCATCGGGAAGAAAACATTGTGGGAAAAGGAGAAAATGCTGGTTTCCAGCATTTTCTCCTTTTCCCCCAATGTTTTGAAAAGCCTACTTTTTTGAGTTGTTTAAAGTTGGGATTGTGTGGTAAAGGGTTAAAAACATCAAATCATTTCAACCACAATGAATTTGTTCTCTGCAACTGGTTTCAATGCGGACAAGGCTAAAATTTTCTTGTCTGGTAACAAGCTAAGCCTACTAAGCCTATTCTTTCCTATCTATTAATAGTATTTTCTTCCAACAAACATAATCAGTTATTTTTTCTTTGAAGGTAAACTGCTGCATGTGATTCAGTTCTAGGCATTTTTTTGTAGATAGTGTTGTCTGATCTTATATATAAAATATGCTATATACCATATTTATCATTTACCTTATAAGGCAACTACTGCGGATGACAAATTGTATTTGGTTCAAGTTATGAGATTTGTCTTTGAAAGCCAAGTAAACATAGGGAGCAAAGGACAGCTTGCTTGTAACTAGCATTTCAACAATGCTCTCCAAAGCTTTTTTCCTAGGGGTGCACAGGTTAGAATCACAGGAATTTTTGGTAAAAGGTTGTAAGATATTTAGGAAAAATAAATATACCCTATCCATATTTCAATTATTCTCTTGCTCCTTTTCCATAGTTGACTCTTCACAACACATCAAAATTTTAGACTTGACCAAATTTAACTCTATACCAGATCACAAAATTTTAGACTTGTCCAAATTGAAAGCATTTGAAGACAACAAAATTAATGTGACTCAAAAATCAAAATGTGTCTTGGGAAAGGTAGAACACACTGTGCGAAAAGGAGAAAATGCTGGTTACCAGCATTTTCTCCTTTCCCACAATGTTTTCAAAAACCCTTTTCCTGAGGGTTGTTACAAATCAGGATTGTTTGGTAAAGAGTTAAAGCATTTGCACATGGCATATTAACCTTTTACTGTGCAATGCCGCCTTTTAATGACCTTGGAAAAGAAGTCTTTTGAAAACAATTGTGGGAAAAGAAGAAAAATGCTGGTAACCAGCATTTTCTCCTTTACCACAATGTTTTCTTCCCTATCAAAGAAGAACTGCACCATTGTAGCCACAATGAAACTGTCATCTGCAAATACTTTCAATTTGGATAAGGCTAAAATTCTGTCGTCTGGTAAAGGGTTAAATGTGGCTCAAAGTAAAGGATCCGACTACAAAACACTGTTAGAAAAAGGAGAAAATAATGGTTTACCAGCATTTTCTCCCATTCCCACAAGATTGGGGATAGAATGGGAATTGAATGAACTAACAAGCCCTGTATTAATCATTTCTGCATTCTTAACTGTCAAAGCTTGCCAAATATAATTGGACTATTTTGTGTGTGACACTCCATACAATAGAAAAAGTCACAATTAACCCCTTCATTTCAAAGAAAGATGAAGATCTGTCTGCAACAAAACATGGTGAAAAATGGACAATTTGCTCAGCATGAGCCAATCTACTGTCCAAATTGTGTCCCTAATAATGATCAACTCTTTACCATACAGCAAAATTTTAGACCCGTCCAAATTGAAAGCATTTGAGGTGACAATTTCAGTGTGGTGCAAATGATATAATTTTTTTCTGATAGGGTAGAAAACATTGTGGGAAAAGGAGAAAATGCTGGTTACCAGCATTTTCTCCTTTTCCTACAATGTTTTCAAAAGGCTTCTTCCTCAGGGTCGTTAAAAGTCAGCATTGTGTGGTAAAGGGTTAACATATCTTTTCTCAGAACTTATTTAGCATCTTTTATCCTCAAAACCCTTTACCACAAAATCCTGAGTTTTAACAACCCTAAGAAAGATTACCACAAAATCCTGAGTTTTAACAACCCTAAGAAAGATTACCACGAAATCCTGAGTTTTAACAACCCTAAGAAAGATTACCACAAAATCCTGAGTTTTAACAACCCTAAGAAAGAAAACATTGTGGGAATTTTTGTCTATGAGTCACAATCATTTGGTCGTCTATAAAATCCTGCATTTGACCTAGTAAAAAGGTTTTATCATCTGGTAAAGAGGTTCTGAAGAGGCATTTTTTGTTTCTAACATTATTGAAATTACACAAAGGTGATGGAAAAGAAAATCTTCTTACCAAAAGCATTTGCGATACTGTGGGAAAAGGAACTCTACCTTGTTTCCCACATTGTTTTCCAAAGCTGTCAATCGCAGATGTAATGACACCAATTTATCAAACTGTAAACAAATAGCTTGTTTTTTTTTCTGAGGTTTCCTGACTTTTTTCTCCTCCTCAGTTTTTCGTAAATCGACAGTGCATGTTCGTTGTCAATTAAATTCCCTTTCCTAATGATGAGATCAAGTGTGTTTAAACAAATTAATCAGAATTCCGGCAGATTATTTCTGGCCGGCTCGTTAATCATCGAGTGTCAGTAGAAACTCTTATTTCTGTTATAGGTCCACATGAATACCAGGAACAAGATCAGCTACATTAGCTAACCATGACTAGAACAAGATCAGCCCACAAAATGAAAATAAAAAAGAAATTATGCAGGACAGTAAAACCTTGACGATCAGAATATGACAGTCTTTGAGTGTTTTATGTTGCTTTCAACAATTTTTGGTTAAACCATAGCTTACTTAACCCTTTACCACACAATCATGAGTTTTAACAACCCTGAAAGAGAAGACCTGAAAACACTGTGGGAAAAGGAGAAAATACTGGTAACCAACATTTTCTCCTTTTCCCACAATGTTTTCTACCCTTCCCAAATCAAATTTTAATTTTTGAGTCACCTATATTTTGTCGTCTGCATATGCTTTCAATTTGGACCAGACTAAAATTTTGTCATTTGGTAAAGAGTTAAAAATTGTACATGCCTGTGAAGAAGTAACATTAATCAGAACTTTTTTTCTCTTTGTAATTATTTTGCATATCTAAAGACCATTTTTCCCTATAATTCAATCTGGTTGTAAGATTCAATGGATTTTACGGATCCATAAGTACATGTATGTAAAATGACTTGTTTGATATAATGCATCACAGAGATGCACCAACCTTCTTTTCCCAGAACATGACTGAAATGTAAATGAAAGTTTAGCTCTTTACCAAACGACAAAATTTTAGACTGATCCAAATTGAAAACATTTGCAGACGACAAAATAAAAATTGAAATTTGTTTTGGGGAGGGTGGAAAACATTGTGGGAAAAGGAGAAAATGCTGGTTACCAGCATTTTCTCCTTTTCCCACAATGTTTTCAAAAGGCTTCTTTCACAGGGTTGTTAAAAGTCGGGATTGTGTGGTATAGGGTTAGGTGTATGATAAGCACACTGAGTGGCATCATCTTGATCAATGCAGTCAGCAAATTGTTGTGCAAAGCAAGGTAGGACTTTAGTAAAAATTTCAATAAAAAGTATCCTCGGAGATGAAAATTACTACAGGCTAAAGGGAGATACATGACAGGTTCCAAATATAATTAGAACATGGGATTTCATTGGTCAATCAAACTTGTCAGCTGACCAGTACCACTTGACAGACATTCTATAATTGGACCTGTCTTTCCCTGTCAGCCATGGTCCTAGATACAAGATGTCCAGGACCATCAACCTGTTACCAAACAATCCCATGTTTTAACAACCCAGAGGGCAAAAATAAAGGCTTTAGAAAACATTGTAGGAAAAGGAGAAAATGCTGGTGACCTGTTAGTTTTTCTAAATCAAACATGAATCCTAAGATACTTTTCAGCCACATTTGATTAATATCTCTCTATATTATGCTTTAGATATGGTCCAAAATTTTGTTGTCAGGTAAAATATTAATTAGTTAAATTATGCTATATAAATTAACTGCTTTTCACCATCCTGACATCAACACCTTCAAAACACTGTGGGAAAAATATAGCTTATAAGTTTATGAACTTATTAATTTTCCTATTTCCTTTTTTTTTTGCAACAGCATGTTAACATCGTATTGCGTAATTTTCAAAATCATGTATGACTATAATCTTTGTAAGTTTTTGTCACTTAACCCTTTCCCAAACAAGCCCTGGTTTTCACGTGTCTGCAGTACAAGTCTTTTGAAAACACTGTGGGAAAAGGAGAAATTGCTCGTAATGAGCAATTTCTCCTTTTCCCACAGTGTTTTCTACCCTTTTTGAGACCTTTCTGCCATTTTCATCAAGTTCAAAATTGTCGTCTGCGAACTCTTTCAATTTGGACCAGTCCAAAATTTGTCGTTTGGGAAAGCGTTAAGTGTTTTGTTTGTTCATTTGTTCCTTTGTATAACAAATAATTGCTCATTTGACCAGTCCTACCCCATGAGCCACTTACATGACACCTCGTCTTCGTTAAAAACATGTTATAGAAAAAGTACTGATCAAACAGAAAGCATCAGTTATTAGATGCACCTAATATTTTACATGTTATCTGATTCTGACAGAGAGAAAACCATATTGTTTTCTGTATTACTCAGTCCAACATCATTTAGTTTCTTAACAATTCAAACCCATTCATTTTTAGAGAGGAAATGAGATCTGTCACAGGCTGGGACTTAATGCACTCACATAGTACATGTACTTCTATAGAGAAAAAAAAAATAAGCCATGCTCAGTAAAAAGGGAGTTTAATGCATCTGCAAAAAGTATCAACTCGTGTCAGCCTGTGCAGTCTGTGCAGGCTGACATGAATCAAAACTTTTTGTTTTTGGTCCATTTTCTGCATGTCAAAGGATCAGTCTACCTTGGAATTCAGCCACTTGTTAACCATTTACCAACTTTTCACGACCCTATTGAAGATGACTTTTAAACTCTTAGAGCACCGAATAAACCTGCATTTTCATCCTAGAAATAAGACCCAAATAATTGCAATAAAACTGTTGCTTTTGTCTACAGTGATTCAGCAAAGCATATACCATAGATCAAAGATCAGGCTGCATGTTTTATGAAGCCTTATCTTGATCTACACTGGCCGCAAACGCAATTTAAGACACAAAAGGCGCTTTAAGGGTTAAAAATATTGTGGGAAAAGGAGAAAATGCTGGCAACCAGCATTTTCTCCCTTTCCCGCAATTTTGTCCACTGTTTCAAAGACAGAATTAATCTTTTAAGCTCCATTTAATTTGTCGTCTACAAATTTGGTTAGACCTAAAATTTTGTTGTTTGGTAAAGAGTTAACTCTTAACCACACAATCCCGACTTTTAACGACCCTGTGAAAGAAGCCTTTTACAAACATTGTGGGAAAAGGAGAAAATGCTGGTAACCAGCATTTTCTCCTTTTCCCACAATGTTTTCTACCCTTCCCAAAACAAATCTCAATTTTTCAATCACATTTATATTGTCATCTGTAAATGCTTTCAATTTGGACCAGGCTAAAACTTTGCCATTTGGTAAAGGGTTAAAGGAAATGGATTTGACAGATCCAAAATTATGTGATGATTTGCTTGTTACAATGTATCACAGAGAAACATTAAACCCCCTTTTGCCAGAGCATGGTGCATTTTTAAGTCCATGAACAGATTACCCTGTAACGATGAAGCTGTATGATAACTGTTATTACAGATGAAAAACAAAACCATCTGATACTAAAATCACCCTTGATGTTAACATGAGAAATTCCTTTATTTGCCACAATGTTTTCAGAATATGATACTACGGTGGTATCAAAATGATAGATACAGCTGATAATATCAGAACACTAGTATTTTTCATTATGTCACACGGCACACTGTTTTCTGCCCTTTCACAGAGAAACCTCAATGAGTGGCATCCCAACAATTAACGACCCAGACGAAGACACCTTTTGAAGACCTTGTGGAAAAAGGAGAAAATGCTGGTAACCAGCATTTTCTCCTTTTCCCATTAAGTTTTCAACCCTATGAAAAAACAAGAGGGCTACTGGCCCTAAAGCGCTCACCTGAATGGGTATAAGAGACCTACTTTCGGACCTGACATGGCCAAATTTTGAACTCATGTCCAAGATATCATCAAGACAAACAGTCTGACCAAGTGTCATGGGTATCAGGCTGAAAATGTGGCCTCTATGGTGCACACAAGGTTCATCTAAGATTTGGCCCCGTGACCTACTTTTTAATCCAATATAACCCGATTTCTAACTTGTCCAAGATATCATGAAAAACATTCTGACTAAGTTTCAAGAGTACCGGGCTGAAAATTTGACCTCTACGGTGCACATAGGGTTTTTCTAAGATATGGCCCACTGACCTACTTTTTGACTTGATATAACCCGATTTCAAACTTGTCCAAGATATCATCATGAAAAAGATTCTGGCCAAGTTTCATGAGTATCAGGCTGAAATTGTAGCCTCTAGTGTGTACACAAGGTTTTTTCCATTTGACCCAGTGACCTACTTTTAGACCCGACATGATCAAATTTTGAACTTGTCCAACATATCGTCAAGACGGACATTCTGACCAAGTTTCATGAGTAACAGGCTGAAAATGCGGCCTCTTGAGTTCACACAATGTTTTTTCCTAAGATTTAGCCCACTGACCTACTTTTTGACCAAACATGACCCAATTTGAAACTTGTCTCAGATACCATCAAGACAAATAATCTGACCGAGTTTCATGAGTATCATGCTGAAAATGTGGCCTCTAGAGTGCACACAAGCTTTTTCCAGGATCTGGCCCAGTGACCTTAACTTTCGACCCAACATGACCCAATTTCACACTTGTCCAAGATATTACTAAGACAAACATTCTGACCAGGTTTCAAGAGCATCAGGCTGAAACTCTATAGTGCACACAAGGTTTTTCTTTGATTTAGCCCAGTGACCTACTTTTCAACCCAATGTGACCCAATTTCAAACTTGTTAAGATCTACTCATGACAAACATTCTGACCATGTTTCATGACTATCTGACAGAAAATGTGGCCTCTGCAGTGCACACAAGGTAAATGTTGACCTCCCAGATGATGGATGACACATAACCAATGAAGGACAACGCATGACAGACACAGCACGATCACAAAATCTCACCTTAAGCACTTCATGCTCAGGTGAGCTAAAACACATGATATGTGGTCTGCAAATGCTTTCAGTTTGAACAAGTACAAAATTGTGTAGTTTGGGAAAGAGTTAAGAAAGAATCAGATATATGACAAGGTTTCAAAAAACAAAAATCAGATTGCAAAGAAGAATAGGAGCCATTTTAAATGTGTCATAAAATGCAGCGCTGTCGCTTTGTCAGAAATCAAAATAATCATATTTATTTCATTTTTATCCCTAGCAAAAAAAAAATCCATTCAAATTTTGTAATAAAAACAAGAAAAAAAACTCAATAAAGATTTAAGCCCAAAAGATGGAATTGATCTGTCTCGTTCTGGCCACAGGGGAAATAAGAAAAGATGATGTCAAATACAGAAAACTTCCCAATTCAATCACTGTTAGTGCAAATTTAGGAGTTTTCTCAGACTCACCCCTTTTTCCCATATATACAAATTTTTTATGAACACATGCATTTGAGCTATGCTCTGGCAAAAAGGGGTTTAATGTATCTCTGTGATCCATCATACCATGCAAGTCATAACATTATAATGGCTCCATAAAATCCATTTCTTTACGGCTGAATCCCGAGACAGAATGGTCCGTGGACATGCCGAAAATTTATCAAAAGCAAAAAGTTTCGACATAGATTTGAGAGTGCCTAGACTGCGCAGGCTGCCGTGGGTCGATATTTTTTGGAAGTGCATTTTACCCCCTTTCCACCCAAGATGGCTCTTTTTTTATGAATCATACCAACATACCAGACACAATGGAAATATTGCACAATTTCGCTCTTTACCAGATGACAGTATTTTACACTTGTCCAAATGCATAGCTTATGTAGAGGACAAGCAAAGTGTGGCTCAAACGTGTGGAGTAATTTTGTTCATCAAAGGGTTGAAAACATCGTGAGAAAAGGAGAAAATGCTGGTTACCAGCATTTTCTCCTTTTTCCACAATGTTTTCAAAAGCCTTTTCTCCTCAGGGTTGTTAAAACACAGGATTGTCTGGTGAAGGACTAAGAACAAACCTTTCATTTATCATTCATTTTTTTCTTGACAACTCAATCACATCTCATGGTACTTTTGTGCTTCTCTTGTGACATACGTGTTCAAGTTGTAAGTACAGTCAAAAATTCAAAATGATGTACAAGATAAACTCTCTAGCAAACAGACAAACTTTTAGATGGGTCCAAATTGAAAGCATTTTGGGGACAACATATCAAAATGTGAGTCAAAAACTAAAATTTGTCTTTGGAAGGGTCGTAAACATTGTGGGAAAAGAAGAAAATGTAACCAGCATTTTCCCCTTTTCCCACGATGTTTTCAAAAACCTTCTTCTTCAGGGTCGTTAAAACATGAGATTGTAAGGGAAAGGGCTGATCAATTTTAAGCGAGTGCTTTTTCTATGTCATATGGAAATATACCACATTTTTCGGCATAGCTGAATGGGCTGGCTTTTGACTTACTTCTTGGTACTGATAAAGAATGAATAGGTGGTAATTTGCCATTGGTCAATAATGTGCACATGTTTATTGGGCAGGCCCCTGCTGGCATATTTGCTCACACATTTATGAAACCACTATTTAAGCAAGTGTTGATACTGCTAATGGATACCCTGGGGCCAAAATAATGCAACAGAGAATAATTTTCTTGTGCTGTTTAGAAATTTAATATTTTCATAAGCACAAACCAAAATGAAAAAACAATGAGGAAAAAGAGGCAATTGCTAGTGATGTTACCTTTCATCATTTTACTTCATATTGTGCCACAAAAGACTTTCAATATTCATATTTCAGTATCTCTTATGCCGGCTATCTCTTTTAAAGGTATTTCTTGTTTCACTGACACTCAAATGTTATACCTGTGAAACTGGTAAAGTATAAAGTATCATTTGAGAATGTAAACCCTTTAAGTACAGGTAGGTAGTTGACAATACAAAGAACCATTTCCATAGCTATTCAAGAAGACAGAAAGAAAATTCAAACCAAAAACTTACTCTATGGACGTATCCCATCTCGGAGAGGTATTTCATACCCGAAGCAATTCCTCTCATCATTCCAACTAACTGTATCACTGTTAACTGACCATCATTATTCTGAAATTACAGAACAAATTTTTATTACAACATGAAGATGTTTAACTCTTTACCCTACAATCCCCAGTTTTAATGACCCCAGGGAGGAAGGCTTTGGAAAACATTGTGGAAAAAGGAGAAAATGCTGGTAACCAGCATTTTCTCCTTTTCCCATAATGTTTTCTACCCATCCCGATACGAATTTCAATTTTTCAGCCACATCTATTTTGTCGTCTGCAAGTGCACTCAATTTGGACTAGTCTCAAATTTTGTCGTAATTTTCCCATAATGTTTTCTACCATACCAAAAGCTTTTTTAAATTTTAGGTCAAAATTAATTGATCGTCTGTAAAATGCTTTCAATTTGGACAATCCTAAAATTTCACTGTTAACCCTTTCCCAAACAAGTCCTGGTTTTCACATGTCTGCAATACAAGTCTTTTGAAAACACTGTGAGAAAAGGAGAAATTGCTCGTAACGAGCAGTTTCTCCTTTTCCCACAGTGTTTTCTACCCTTTTTAAGACCTTTCTGCCATTTTCATCAAATCTAAAATTGTTATCTGCAAACTCTTTCAATTCGGACCAGTCCAAAATTTGTCGTTTGGGAAAGGGTTAATGACTAAAATTCATCTTGTTGCAGCAGTCAACACTGGCCAGGAGTTTGCTGCCAACCTTGATTTCTGTATTTAGGAGGATGGAAACAAACAACGTGACGGCTTAAGTCTTCACCAAATGACAAAATTGTAGACTAGCCCAAATTGAAAGTATTTGCAGATCTCAAATTAACTGTGGCTCCAAAGAAGGAATCGGTCTTTAATAGTATAGAAACCTTGTGGGAACCAGCATTTTCTCCTTTTCCCACAACATTTTCCAAAGCCTTCTTTCTAAGGATCGATCAAACTTGGGATATTGTCGTAAAGGGTTTAACTCAAAATAGTAGCTATTCAGCCATAAATTTGATTTGACCCTATACTGAACAATTCAAAGTTCTGACGAATGTGAAGAAAAAAGGCTTTTCAAAACATTGTGGGAAAAGGAGAAAGTGCTGGTAATCAGCATTTTCCTTCTTTCCAACAATGTTTATGACCCTCTGAAAGACAAACCCCATTACTTAACCCTTTACCACACAATCCTGACTTTTAATGAACCTGAGAAAGAAAACTTTTGAAAATATTGTGGGATAAGGAGAAAACACTGGGAACAAGCATTATTTACTTTTCCCACAATGTTTTCTACCGGTCCCAAAACAAATTTCAATTTTTGATTTACATTTATTTTGTTGTCTGCAAATGCTTTAAAACTGTGAAAGCTTTCTGACAAGACTACAATTTTGCCTTCTGCCAGAGTTAAAAATGTCAAATGAAGAAATTGCTAAAAGTGAACATATTATTTTTTTCACCCATAAATTGATTTGAAAAAACGGCAACCCATAGATCAAAACCAAACAGAGAAATCTTGTACCCATATCAGAAAATTAGGATGATAAATTATTTCTTTGAAGTTATTTATGATTTTGGGATGCCTTTACTCTTAGTGGATTTCCATGTTCCTTGAACAGAAGCAGTTAAGAATAGTTGTTTATATCATGTTTTTTAGCCATGATTTATTCCTTTTTATACCCTCAAAGAAATCTCTTTCCTAAAGCTACCTCAGAATTGGCACTTAACAATGTCTTAGAGAACAGGATGGGATGGGACGGGACGGGACGGGACGGGACTGACTGACTGACTGACTGAATGGTGTTTTACACCGCTTTCAACATAACTTCAGTCATATCACACAGGTCTCACATTCATGTATTTCCTGGGTTTCACCAGTACTAGGCTAGGGCTCTGAAGTGTCTTGCCCAAGGACACTCCCACGAAAAAAGGGAAGTCATTCATCTCACATGACAGCCATGCAAATCTGTAAAGCATGCAGCTTCCTTCTATCTCTGTCCAAATGACAACATTTTTAGACTTGTCCTTATTGAAAGCATTTGCAGACAACAAATAAGATGATAATAAATTGAAAGTTTTTGCAGATGACAGAAACTATAGTTACTCAAAAATAGATTTTAACCTTTAAAAGGATAGAAAACATTGTGGGAAAAGGAGAAAATGCTGGTTACCAGCATTTTCTCTTTTTCCCACAGTGTTTTCATTTGCCTTTTCTTCAGGTTCAATAAAGCATGCAATTGCTTGGTGAAAGGGTGAAAATGAAAGAAAGCAGAAATGGATAACTTGGTACTTATTTTGGTCTGTTTCAATTACATGTCTGCAGAAGTTTTTAACAACATGCCCATATAAGGAGGTATAGACACTTCTAGGTGTTAGACGTAGCTAATTGGGCACGTTTAAACCATTACAAAATGCTGAACTTTGAGACTATTCCAAGTTAACACATTATGACCTGCAGAAATTTTTTACAGCTTAGCTGAATACGCTAGCTTTTACCTACGTCTTGGTATGGAAATACTCGAATGAATAAAACAGTAATTTGTGATTGGTCAAAAATGTGGACATGGTTATTCAGTGGCCCTGTATCTGCAGGCCCATTCATGGCACCAATATACAGGCGTGGCTTTGGATAATCTATAACCTATCACCCATTTTTGTACGTCCACATGTATTTTCTGGCACATCACTGCTCCTTTTCCTAAAACGATTTGAATTAACGTCTACTATCAAAAGTATATCTAGTTGAAAGTTTCACTTTTCAGTGACATGCAAAACAAAGAGGAAAAAGAGGCATTAGCAGGTGAAGTTAAATTTCATTATTTCTCTTCCTAATCAACCACAAAAGAATTTCAATATTCAAATTCCAGTACCTATTACACTGTCTACCTTGTTAAAGTCGACTTTACGGACTTGAGAACAGAAGATCGCTGGTTAGATCCCCTGCTCGGCCGATTTCTTTCTGAGGACTGATGATAGTTATTGCGACAGGATTCATTTCTCTCTCACCACTGACAATTGTTTCAACAGGAAAGCAGCCAGTGGCTTGGAAAGAATATTGTGCGGAGTTCTGGTAAAAGAAATCCAGGAAAGCATGGATAGGGGCACTGGCCACTGCTATTTAACCCTTTCCTAAACAACAAATTTTGGACTGGTCCAAATTGAAAGAGTTTGCAGACGACAATTTTAAATTTGATGAAAATGGCAGAAAGTTCTCAAAAAGGGTAGAAAACACTGTGGGAAAAGGAGAAATTGCTCGTTACGAGCAATTTCTCCTTTACCCACAGTGTTTTCAAAAGACTTGTACTGCAGACACGTGAAAACCAGGGCTTGTTTGGGAAAGGGATAACTGAAATAATGTTGAAAACAGCATCAAATACCATAATACCAATCACTATCTTTTTTTTAAAAAAAAAAAAAGACATTTCTTGTTTCATCTGGCAGCAGACCTTTTTTTTTTTTGATATCACTGAAAAGGGGCCTTCGGACAATATGCGTAAAAGTATGTCATCTCAGATCAGCCTGTTCAGTCTGTGACTAATCCGACGCGACACTTCCCGTTTTTGTGCGATTTTCTGTATCACAAAAGTCTACTGTATGAAAAAAAACCAGCAGACTGCGCAGGCTAATCCAAGACGGCACTTTACACAAATGTTCGAAGGTCTCATTTCGTATGTTGCGGGCCAGTTGGAGAAATGTTTTGTCATCCACAATGTTTCTACATGTTTTCTATCAGTTACTGAACCTTAACTCTTGCCCATACAATCCCGAGTTTTAACGACTCCAAAGAAAAGGACTTTTGAAAACATTGTGGAAAGAGGAGAAAATGCTGGAAAGCAGCATTTTCTCCATTTCCCACAATCTTTTCTACCCTTTCAAATAAAAATTTTTCTCATTTGTGCAACATTTAGTTTGTCGTCTGCAAATGCTTTCAATTCGGACCAGTCTAAAATTCTGTCCTTTGGTAGAGAGTTAAAAGTCATCTGCTACAAAACTGTTTTATAATTAATTATTCTTTTTATTAAGCACGACCCCATTTTACAGCTGAAAATATAATCCAATGAAATTCAAAAAAGTTTTATCGTTTAGGCTTGGCCAAACATGCAGACAGTATAGATCGAAGATCAGACTGTACCTTTTGTCTGATCTTCATCTATGGTGTCCTCAAAGCCTCTGTTTTCACCTATAGCACTACAAGAGTTAACACTTTGAATAAAGGGGGGAGGGGGGCAACTTTCAGGTAATTCTACATAAAGTGTAGGTCAGAATCAGACAGAAAATAATGTGCAGTTACAGCCAGGATCAATGTCTGGTATTTTCTGACTTATTCTGGCGAGAAATTGACTAAATTTATTTAGACTGACTAACAATAATCATTTGATTTCATTCAGCAAAATAAAGTTTTAACTCTTTACCAAACGAAAAAATTTTAGACTGGTCCAATTTCAAAGCATTCAGCAGACGGCAAATTAAATATGACTAAAATGAAGATTTATGTCTTTGAAAGGGTAGAAAAAATTGTGGGAAAAGGAGAAAATGCTGGCTACCAGCATTTTCCTCTTTTCCCAGAATGTTTTCAAAAGTCTTCTTTCTCGGGGTCATTAAAACTCAGGATTTTTTGGTAAAGAGTTAACCCTTTACCAAACAGTCCCAGGTTTTGACAACCTTGTGGAAGAAGGCTTTTGAAAATATTGTGGGAAAAGGAAAAACTGCTTGTAAACAGCATTTCCTAAGTTTCCCACAATGTTTTCAAAATTTTCGATGTCAAATTTCATAATTAGATTCGGCTTGTTTAAAGACCCAGTTGTGTGGTAACAGGTTAATTCATGAATAATCCAAGTATTCAGTACAAATTAGATCATTTCCTTTGCCAATTTTCTCAAGGCCTGTTTTACAAAATTATCTTATTAACCCTTTACCACACAATCCCGACTTTCAACGACCCAAAAAAAAAGAAGCCTTTTGAAAACATTCTAGGAAAAGGAGAAAAATGCTGGTAACCAGCATTTTTCTCCTTTTCCCACAATGTTTTCTACCCATCGCAATACGAATTTCAATTTTTCAGCCACATCTATTTTGTCGTCTGCAAGTGCTTTCAATTTGGACTAGTCTCAAATTTTGTCATTTGGTAAAGAGTTAACCTTATCCTGCTAAGTAAGTTACATCAAACTTTCTAGCCAAAAGTAAAAACCTGAATAATGTTATTTCGAACCTTTTTTTATTTTGAGAAAAATATCTCCTTATCCGACACAAAAGATTCAAGATCAGACTGCACACTCAGACTGCACATTGTCCACAAAAGGTCAGTGAGTTGCGCTGAGCAGCTTAAGGGTTAAATTAACCCTAAACCCTTTACCTGCCTTCATGACCCAGTGGAAGCAGTCTTTTTTAAACAATGCAGGAGTAATTGCTGTCAACTAGAATCTTTCCCTTTTTCCCACAATGTTTTCTATGCATTCATAGACAAATCTCACCATATGAGTCACATTCAATTTGGTATCTGCAAATGATTTCAAAATGGACCAGTCTTAACCTTAATCCTGCTAAATTAGTTAAATGAAACTTTGAAGCCAGTGGTAATAACCTGAATAATATTATTTCAAACCTACTATTTTTTCTGAGAAAAATATCTCCTTATCAGACAATGTAGATTCAAGATCAGACTGCACATTCTGTGCAGTCTGATCTTGCTCTACATTGTGCACAAAAGGTCAGTGAGTTGCGCTTAGCAGCTTAAAGGGTTAAATTTACTTGTCAGGTAAAAAGTAAAAGCACAGTGTAAAAACTTTAGGTTACTTCTAAAAATACTGTGGAGTAAGATCAGACTGCATAGTGTGCAATCTAATCTTAGATCTGATCTACATTTCCAAATATTTTCTGTGGCATTCTGACCAAAACTCTCTTGAAACTGAAATACATGTACTACTGCAACAAATTTTGCAAAAAAGTTCTGCTAGAAAGGAAATGAGTTGAAAGGTCATTTCGAGCATATGATGCATAATGACTGCAGAAAAGAAATGAGGTTCTTTATATATTCCCAAGAATCATTCTAAATACAACATATGCAACATTATGGTGCAAGTAAATTCTTTCAACAATAAAGGTGCTAAATGTCAGGTCTATTTGAGAGAACAATAAACCTTTTACCATACAATCCTGTATTTAAACAACCCTTAAATAGAAGTCTTCTGAAAACATTTTTGGAAAAGGAGAAAATGCTAATAACCAGCATGTTTTCAAACCTTCAGAACAAATTCAATCATTTGATAATCTGCTTTCAATCTGGCAAGACATAACCAGCATTTTCTCCTTTTCACGCCATGTTTTCTTCTCTAAGACAAAATCAATCAATTCTTAATTATTTTACATGTCTGCAAATGCTTTCAATTTGGACAAGTCTGAATTTTCATCCTCTGGTAAAGACTTAACTCTGTACCAAATGACAAAATTTACTCTGTACCAAACGACAAAATTTTATACAAGTCCAAATTGACAGCATTTGCTGATGACAAGATAGATGTGACTCAGAAATTGAAATTAGTTCTGGGAAGGGTAGAAAACACTGTGGGAAAAGGAGAAAATGCTGGTTACAAGCATTTTCTCCTTTCCCCAAAATGTTTTCAAAACCTTTCTAGTCAGGGTTGTCAAAAGTCAGGATTGTGTGGTAAAGACTTAACTCTTTACCACACAATCCCGACTTTTGACGACCCTGAGAAAGAAGCCTTATGAAAACATTGTGGGAACAGGAGAAATGCTGGTTACCAGCATTTTCTCCTTTTCCCACAATATTTTCTAACCTTTCAGAAACCAATGCAATCATTTTAGCCACATTTAATTTGTCGTCTGCAAATGCTTTCAATTTGGACCAGTCTGAAATATTATCGTTTGGTTGAGAGTTAAATGCCAAGTAAGCTATATAAAATCACCTTACAAATTCTAATGATTTTATATCAAATGTTTAATGTCTATGCGTCTTCCAGTTAACAGGCATCAAAGGCAAATATTAGCATTTTACACTAATTATGGAGTGCCTAATGGTCCAATTAATTACAAGTTCTTTCTCTTCAAGAAGTTAAAAAAGACATTGAACTTAAGCTTAATTCTGATTTTTCTTCTAGTTTTTCTGGTGATTTTTTCTTTCTTTTGACCGTCAATTTTTTTCATCTTTGCGAATTTGTATAATAGCTAATTGTAATTCTAATTAATGCCATTTTGCTACGGTAATAATTAATTATCTAAAAATGATACATTAAGTCACTATAGTATTCATTTTTTTCTATTCCATTATAACCAAACTGCTCATTTTGTGCTTAACCTTTACCAAATGACAAAATTAAAGACTTATCCAAATGAAAGCATTGAAAATTTTTTCAGATGACAAAATCAATGTGACTGAAAAATTGAATTTGTTTTGGGAAGAGTAGAAAACAATGTGAGAAAAGGAGAAAATGCTGGTTACTACCATTTTCTCCTTTTCCAAAAATATTTTCAAACAGCATTTTCTGCAGGGTTGTTAAAAGTCAGGGGTTAACCCTTTACCAAACAATCCAGTGTTTTAAGGACATTGATTGATTGATTGATTGTATGATTGTTTAACTCTTTACCACACGGCAATATTTTAGATGGGGCAAAATTGAAAGCATTTGCAGATGACAAATTAAATGTTGCTCAAATAACTGGATGTGTTTCTGAAGCTCTAGAAAACATTGTGGGAAAAGGAGAAAATGCTGGTTACCAGCATTTTCTCCTTTTCCCACAATGTTTTCAAAAGGCCTTTTTCCCAGGGTCTTTAAAACCCGGGATTGTTTGGTAAAGGGTTAAAACCTTTTTCAACGTTATTTCAGTTCTATATCTGCAGCCAGTGCACCTATCTATGCTTTCCAAGCCAGTGGCTGCTTTCCCACATAACCATCATCGAAACAATGGTCAGTGGTGAGAGAGAAATGACTATCAGCAATCCTTGGACAAAAATTGGTCGAGCTGGGAATCAAATCAGCGATCACCCGTTCTCAAGTCCTGTACGCTACCAACTGAGCTACTAGGGATCAGCTAAAATGACATGGAGGAAAAAGCCTTTTGAATACATCGGTAACTAGCATTTTCTCCTATCCGCAAAATGTTTTTTCATTCTTTTAAGCCTTTACCACTCAATCCCAAGTTTTAAAGACCCTGAGAAAGAAGCTTTTTGAAATCATAGTAGGAAAAGGAGAAAATGCTGGTAACCAGCATTTTCTCCTTTTCTCACAATCTTTTCTACCCTTTGCAGAGTCAGGTTTCATAAGTTGAGCACATTTGTCGTCGGCAACAGCTCTCAATTTGGACAGGGGTAAAATTTTGTCATGTGGAAAAGAGTTGAAAAAGTCAAAATCTCTAGAAAACACTACTTGTAACAAGCAATTGCTCAATACTATCAAAAAATAATATTTTCCTCTTCTTAACTCTTTACCAATATTATTCACATAATTTTAGACTGGTGCAAAATGAGAGCATTTGCAGATCACAAAATAAACATGAATGAAAAATTTAAATTCGTTTTTGGAAGGGTAAACTAGAGGCGCTTGAGCGCCTGTATCGCTCCACAGGCCTGATATTTCTATAATGGCGAAAAGAAGTTTTTAACAATTACCATTCAATCCTGCATTTTAGCTCACTGAAGAAAAAAGGTATGGAAAAAACTTGTGAGAAAAGAAGAAAAAAATGGTAACCAGCATTTTCTTAGTTTCCCACAATAATTTCTACCCTTTTTATATATGTCTTACTAATTTCAAGATATGTTGTCTGCAACAGGTCCTTTCACAAACCATTTTGGGTGGGGAAACATCAAAATATAGAAAATATGTCTTTCTCAGGGTCGTTAAAAGTTGTGATTGTGTGCTAAAGGGGTAATCTAAAAGAACAGCTTGGAGGGCAAATGAATGAATGTTATAGCAATATAGATCAACTTACATCAATACACCAGATAGAATGAAATATGCTGGCATACAATGAACACCTAATAATCCCTAATAATCAACTTTTCAGAGTCACAGTTAGAATGTCTTCTGTGGCAAACAACACAAAATGGTCTACAAATGCATTTACATAAATCAAATATCCTGCTCCAGGGCACAGATTAATTCTGGTGTACTGAAGTTGCGGGATCAGTTTGACTGGGTAACATTAATGCCTTATCACAAATGTAAAGCCCTGTCCCACTGTGTACCAGGTCACCAGGATTTACACCCCTTCTCTGTCCACTCTGCATTTACTCATTAGTAGGTCAACAAACCTTTACCAGAACTAATAAAAGTGCAGAGGTTCTCTTGTTCTATATCAAAAGGACTATAAAGTACCTACAACATGGGGGTTTTGTTATTAAAATACTTTTTCTTTTTTATCTTGGCATGGTTACTCAGGCTTAGTAATAAGGCAAAATTGAAAAGCTCAAGTTGTGAAAGGTGCTCAAGCTTTTATCTTATTTATGGCCACAGTGATATTTTATTACTAGTACTAACTAATAGCATACCATTGGAGTAAATTGTGATCTTAATACCAAGGAAAATGTGTGGGCTTAAATAGGACAGCCCTGACTAGGTCAAGTCAATCCAATTTTCTTCCTTTTTCTTTGTTAGTCGATAAAACTAACACAATAAATAGTTTTGGAGAAGAACATTTTTTTGAAATATAAGCCTTGTCTATAAAAAAATGTGTTTTTAGGTGTATCATTTTTTTAAAAGGAATTTGGTATACAACCACCATAGAAACAATTTGGCAGACAACCACCATAGGAACTTACCTGCAAAACAACAATGAAATCCAATGAATAGTTTTAGAGAAGAAATTTTTCAAAGATTTTACTTTATACCATAAAAGGAAAATGAGTCTCCCATAAAAGCCATGTTTTTTGACAGATAATTTTTTTTTAAAGGAATTCTGTAAACCTGTATCTAAGGAACATTCCTGCAAAATAATAATGCTATCCAAATAGCAGTTTGGGAGGAGAAGATTTTTAAAGGTTTTTTTACTTTGGTTGCCATGGCAACCAGAATTCTTCATGGAACACAATTATTTGAAGGAATTTGAAAGAGGACCACCAAAGGAACATTCCTGTGAAATTTGGTAAAAATCCAGTCAATAGTTTCTGAGGAGAAGTTTTTTAAAGAAAAAGTTTACGGACGCACACACGGACGAATGGACGGACGGACGGACGCACGACGGACACAACGCCATGACAATAGCTCGCTGGCCTTCAGCCAGTGGAGCTAAAAACATTGTGGGAAAAGGAGAAAATGCTGGTTACCAGCATTTTCTCCTTTTCCAACAATGTTTTCAATAGGCCTCTTTCTCCGGGTAGTTAAAACTCAGAATCGTGTGGTAAAGGGTTACAGTGATATCCAAATTGCCCAATTTTTTGCTATAACTAACTTACCCTTAAGAAAGCATCTAGAGATCCATTTGCCATATATTCTGTAACTATCATGATTGGATTACCTGAAATACAACAAAAGATATTTATATAAATCATAAAATTTATAATCTTTTTGTGGATGCCCCTATAGCTACGTGTATCTCAAGAGCAAGATGCTTAACTCTTTACCAAATTAATGACAATATTTTAGTCTGGTCCAAATTGAAAGCATTTGCAGACGACAAAATAAATTGGACTGAAAAATTTAAATTGGTTTATTGTAAGGATAGAAAACATTGTGGGAAAAGGAGAAAAAGCTGGTTACCAGCATTTTCTCCTTTTCCCACAATGTTTTCAGAAGGCTTCTTTTACAGGGTTGTTAAAAGACGGGATTGCGACAAAATTTCTGACTGAACAACAAATTTTTAAGCCTGTCTATATTGGAAGCATTAGCAGACGAAGTGTATAGACTTAACCCTTTACCAAATGACAAAATTTTGGACTTGACTATTTTGAAAGCATTTGCAGATGACAAATGCAGCTAAAATGATGATTTCTGTCTTTGACAGGCTAGACAACAAGGTGGAAAAAGGAGAAAATGCTGGTTTCCCACAATGTTTTCAAAACTTCTCTTTCAGGGTTGTTAAACCTTCGGATTAAGTGTTAAATCTTTTCCCAATGACAAAATTTTGACAAGTCTAGATTGAAAGCAATAATTGCAGACGATCGACATATCAAATATGACTGAAACAAATTATCTTTAAAATGATAAAAAAACATCAAGGGAAAACCTGGTGGCATTTTCTCCTTTTTTCACAATGTTTTCAAAAGTCATTTTCCCTAAGGTTGTTTCCCTCAAAGGTTGTTTAACTCTTTACCAAACGACAAAATTTTGAAATGGTCCAAATTCAAAGCACTTGCAGACAAAATAAATGTGACTCAAAAACTGAAATTTGTTCTGGCAAGGACAGAAAACATTGTGGGAAAAGTAGAAAATGCTGGTAACCAGCATTTTCTCCTTTTCCCACAATGTTTTCAAAAGGCTTCTTTCTTAGGGTCGTTAAAACTCGGGATTGTGTGGTAAAGAGTTAACCCTTTAACACACAATCCCGTCTTTTAACAACACTGTGAAAGAAGCTTTTTGAAAAAATTGTGGGAAAAGGAGAAAATGCTCGTAACCAGCATTTTCTCCTGTTCCCGCAGTTTTCTACCCATCCATATGAAAATTTAATCATTTGAGCCACATTTAAATTGTCATCTGCATTGTGCTTTCAATTTAAAAGGAGAAAATGCTGGTTACAAGCATTTTCTCCTTTTCCCGCAGTTTTCTACCCATCCATATGAAAATTTAATCATTTGAGCCACATTTAAATTGTCATCTGCATTGTGCTTTCAATTTGGTTGATTGATTGATTGTATGGTGTTTAACGCCGTTTTCAACATTATTTCAGTTATATCGCGGCGGCCAGTGCACCTATCTATGCTTTCCTGGACTTCTTTTACCAGTACTTCGCACAATGTTCTTTCCAAGCCACTGGCTGCTTTCCCACATAGCCATTGTCGAAACAATGGTCAGCGGTGAGAGAGGAATGAATCCTGTCGCAATGACTATCATCAATCCTCGGAAAGAAATTGGCCGAGCCAGGGATCGAACCAGCGACCTCCTGTTCTCAAGTCCTGTACGCTACCGACTGAGCTACGGGGCTCGGCGCTTTCAATTTGGACCAGTCTACATATTTGTCATCTGGTAAAGAGTTGACAAAATTTGTTTGGTAAAGGGTTATGTAATGAAATTATTAGGATGCAAATGTGCACTATTCATTATCAACTTTACGAGTAAATTATGGTTTATGATACATAGTACGTTTACTCTGAAGTTCATCACACGATAATTTGCAACAGCTACTGGGCTGTTAGTAAAAAATCAACAATTTGTTTCTACAATTCTTTAACTCTTTACCACACAATCCCGACTTTTAACGACCCTATGAAAGAAGCCATTTGAAAACATTGTGGGAAAAGGAGAAAATGCTGGTAACCAGCATTTTCTCCTTTTCCCACAATATTTTCTACCCTTCCCAAGACAAATTTCAATTTTCCAGTTACATTTATATTGTCATCTGCAAATGCTTTCAATTTGGACCAGTCCAAAATTTTGTCGTTTGGTAGAGAATTAAATTTTGAAAGAATTATTTGACCCTTTGAGAGACAATCCCATCAGTTAACTCTTTACCAAATGGCAAAATTTTGGATTATTCCAAATTGAAAGCATTTTCAGACAATTAAAGAAATGTGGCTGAAGAATTGAAATTTGTTTAGGAAGGGTAGAAAACATTGTGGGAAAAGAGAAAATGCTGGTTACCAGCATTTTCTCCTTTTCCAACTGTTTTCAAAAGGCTTCCTTTTTTTTAAGGACGTTAAAAGTCGAGACTGTGTGTTAAAGAGTTAGCTACATTTGACTATGCAATAGCTTTCAATATGGGCAAGTCAGAAATCTTATAGTTAACTCTTTACCAAACGACAAAATTTTGGACTGGTCCAAATTGAAAGAATTTGCAGCCGAGGGAAAAGGAGAAAATGCTGGTCACCAGCACTTTCTCTTTTTCCCACAATTTTTTCAAAAGGCTTCTTTCACAGGGTCGTTAAGGTCAGGATTGTGTGGTAAAGGGTTAAGTAAAGACAGACTCTAACCCTTAAGCTGCTAAGCACAACTCACTGACCTTTGGCCGACAGTGTAGTTCAAGATCAGATTGCAGAGAACATCCAGTCTGATCTTGGTTCTACGCTCTCCGATAAGGAGATATCTTTCTCAAAAAATATTTTTTAAATACATTATTCAGGTTTTCGATAACGGCTTGAAAGTTTTATTTAACTTATTTAGCAGAATAAGGATTAACTCTATGCTTCAGAACAGTATTTTTTACCTCTCTAAATCCAAAGCATCTGCAGACTACAAATTAAATCCAGCTCAAGATGTGGACATTGTCTTTGAAAGGGTAGAAAACATTGTGACAAAATGCTGGTATCAAGTATTTTCTTCTTTTCCAACATGTTTTCAAAAGCATTTTTTCCTGAAGGTCGTTAAAACTTGAGATTGTGTGGTAAAGGGTTAAAGAAACATTCCTTGAAGAAACTTGAATTTTACGCATGATTTGAGGTGTTTGGTCTGGAAATTTGTGCATCGTCATGATTATGCTTCGTAAAGTAAAATTTAAACAATACAAAATATAATAAACGAGAAGTATAAATCATTTATACACATCTTTCATAATTGCTGCTGTTTAAACAATAAAACACTCTTCAGAATTTATTAAATCATTGAAAAATGATTATCTTTTGATTATGGTCCTTTTGTGTTACATCTTTACCTGGTGACAAAACCTAAGACTTGTCCAAATCAAAAGCAGTAAATTTTGCAGACAACAAATAGGATATCGCTCAAATGATGGTTGTTGTCTTTGAAAGGCTAGAAAACACTGTGGGAAAAGGAAAAGTTGCATCTATTAATCAAGAAGCCCCCTTCTCAACTGTTTGCCAAACAACAAAATTTTAGACCCATCCAAATTCAAAGCATTTGCAGATGACAAAATAAACCTGAAGCAAAATTACTTTTTGTGTTGAGAAGGGTAAAACTCATTGTGGGAAAAGGAGAAAATACTGGTTACCAGCATTTTCTCCTTTTACCACAATGTTTTCAAAAGTATTTTTCCTGAGGGTTGTTAAAAGTTGTGACGGTGGTAAAGGGTTAATTATCAAGGATTATGAAACTACCTTGAGGAACAATGCCTTTGGTAACATTGGTAACCAGCATTTTCTCCTTTTCCAACAATGTTTCCCACCCTTTCCAAGCGAAATCCTCATCATTTAAGCCACATCTATTTTTTACCTGCAAATGCTTTCAATTTTAGGCAAACTGTAAAATTTTACCATCTGGTAAAGGGTGAAATACACTTGAGCCAAGCTCTGGCAAAAGGGGGTATAATGCACTATACTAAGCAAGTCATTACATAATTACAGATCCATAAAGTCAATTTTGTCTTAAAACCAACTGATTCAGGTATAAGGTAGACTGGTTCTTTGGCATGCAGAAAATTGACCAATAGCTAAAAGTTTCATCCCAGATGAGTTAGCAACTAATACTTTTTGCAGATGCATTAACCCTTTACCACACAATCCCGACTTTTAATGACCCTGAGGAAGAAGCCTTTTGAAAACATTGTGGGAAAAGGAGAAAATGCTGGTAACCAGCATTTTCTCCTTTTCCCACAATGTTTTCTACTCTATCAAGGACAAATTTCGTCATTTGAGCCACGCTGAAATTGTTGTCTGCAAATGCTTTCAATTTGGACCAGTCTAAATTAGTGTAGTTTGGTAAAGAGTTAACTCTTTAACCAAACAACAAAATTTTAACTTGTCCAAACTAAAAGCATTTGTTCACGAATAATTAAAAGTTACTCAAATCCTGAATTTTTTTCCTTCAAAGGGTTGAAAACATTGTGGGAAAAGGAGAAAATGCTGGTCACCAGCATTTTCTCCTTATCCCATATTATGTTTTCAAAAGGCTTCTTCCTCAGGGTCGTTAAAACTCGGATTGTTTGGTAAAAGGTTAAAACCCCTTTTCACAGAGCATGGCTCAAATTTATCAGTCAACATATTCAAGTGACTACAAAATGTCACAGCACCAAAAGACATTCACCTCCATGAATAACAATACTGAGTCACCTATGCGTTATTAACTCTTTTGGCTCCAAATAAACAAACTTTGCTTCTTTTGATGGCTGTAAATTCAATCCACTGAGTCTCCGTAAGATTTTTATCATATAGGCATGACCAAACAAGCGGAGGGCATAGACCAAAGATCAGACTGGGCTGAAACTTTTTGCTATTGGTCCATTTTCTGTATGTCAAAGGACCAGTCTATCTCATGATTCAGTCTGTTATTAGACAAACTAGATTTTGTGGATCCCTTACTTTTTGATGACTCGATTGGTTTAAAGCATCACGGAGATGCATTAAGCCCCCTTTTGCCAGACAGTGGCCCATTTGTATGGCAATGGAATAACTCTTTACCACACAACAAAATTTTAGACTCGTCCAAACTCAAGGCATTTGCAGAAGACATGATATTAAGTGTGCCTGAATTATGGAAGTTGTCTTGCATAGGATAGAAAAAATTGTGGGAAAAAAAGAAAATGCTGGTATCCAGCATTTTTCCACAATGTTTTCAAAAATCTTCTTTCTCAAGGCCATTATAATTCTGGATTGTATTGTAATGCGTTAAATAAAGCATGACTTGTGATAAGGGTTGTTTTTAAGTCAGAAATGGGATAAACAGTTGAAAAATTATGAGAAAAATCCTCCTAGACTGGAATTACACAACCTCATTCTGGGACACGAAATTGTCATCAAACATGCAACATTAAAGGAAAATCTGTTTGCTCACTCAAGATTTTGACAGACAAGAAAAAATATTTGCATGAAAAAATGTGAAGTCTCGTGTCAAACTTTATTTCAAACTGTTTCAACATGAGTGGCTCTCTGGGAAGAGGGGGCTTAACTCTTTACCAAGCAACAAAATTTTAGACTTGTCCAAATTCAAAGCAATTTGCAGACAACAAAAAAAAAATGTGACTCAAAAATTAAAATTTGTTTAGGAAGAGATATAAAACATTGTGGAAAAGGAGAAAATGCTGGTTACCAGCATTTTCTCCTCTTCCCTCAATGTTTTCAAAAGGCCTTTTCTTTAGGGTTGTTAAGACTCAGAATTGTGTGGTAAAAAGTTAAAGCATCTCTGTGATCCATTATTCCAAGCAAGTCATCACATAATTATGGATCCAGACAATCCATTTTGAGTAAAAACTGGCTGAATTATGTTGCAGAATGCTCCCAAGCGGACATGCAGAAAATTGACCTATGCAAAAATTTTCGACCCAGGCCAGCCCGAGTGGACTATGCGAGCTGACTGTGGTCGATACGTTTTGCAGATACAATAAAACCCCTTTTCATGGATATGCAGTCTGATCTTGATCTGCACTGGCCCAACAGGCAACACAAGCTGTGAAAAGTGTTTTGATGGATAAAGATGTGTGAAGCTATTTGCGCAACTAAACCCATGATAAATGCATGGTAATAGTCCATATACTGCATGGAATAGTAGATCATTAGAATAAAATACTATTTGTGGAAACAAGGGATTCCAATATAACTTACTTTTGGTGACAACACCTTCGAGAAAAATTACATTCGGACTGTCAAATTGCCCCATGATACTAGCTTCCGTTAAAAAGTCTAATCGGTTTTTATCCGTCGCTCCAGGCTTCAATGTTTTTATGGCCACCGTCATTTCTGGCCGACTTGGGATTCGTAATTTTCCTTTGCAGACATCTCCAAATTCACCTAAAATAAAATTAAGTGGATTCTATGAACTGACAGCAACAAAAAGAAAATGGATCCGCGTCGTAAACTGTCAATTGTTCAGGCATCAGACAAAACATACTGCTTTACATTATCTCCTTTTGTTTTCTAGGAACTTTTTCCTGGAATCGCTGGCTGCAACTGATAAAGTACAGACATCTTCCATCTTTTCAGCACTGTGACAGTAAACTCTTAACCACACAATCCTGAATTTTCACGACTCAAAACGAAAACATTGTGGGAAAAGGGGAAAATGCTGGCAACCAGTATTTTCTCCTCTTCATACAATGTTTTCTACCCTGTCAAAGAAGTTCACTTCATTTTTATCACCTTTGAATTGGTTGTCTGCATGCCTTCAATTCAGAAGAGTCTGGAATTTGTTGTTTGGTAAAGATTTAACCCTTTACCAGGCAACAAAATTTTAGACTGGTCCAAATCAAAAGAGTTTGCAGAAAACAAATAAGACATGACTCAAAAACTGGAATATCTCTTTTGAAGTGTAGAAAACTTATGGGAAAGGAGAAAATGCTGGTTACCACCATTTTCTCCTTTTCCCACAGTGTTTTCAAAAGCTTTCTTCCTTAGGGTCATCAAAACTTGGCATTGTGTGGTTAAGGATTAAACCTTTAGCAAACAATCATGCATATTTCTGATCCCGAGCAATAAGGCTTTTGACAACATTGTTGGAAAAGGAGAAAATGCTAGTAATTAACCATTACAATGTTTTTTTCAAAACCTTTCAGAGATAAAATTCCATAATTTCAGCCATATTTGTCTCCTCCAGATGCTTAGCCAATGAACAGGGTTCATATTCACCAACCATTCTTAAGAACATTCTTTGTCTTGTTCTGCAAAATTTTCTATATTTGAAAGTAACACAACTCCTGATTGGCTAGGCCATTTGGTTTAGCCGATCAGGAGTTGTGTTAGTTTCAAATGTAGAAAATCTTGGAGAATAAGACTAAGAATATTCTTAAAAATGATTGGTAAATAAGGACCCTGGTCTCAAAATTTGTTCTCTCGTAAACAGTAACCTTCTGTATCTTTATTCCTACATTGGTAAACAACATTGGTAAACAGCAAAGTTAACAATTTTACCCATTTCCTTACAAGTAATTTTTTTTATGCCCTGCATTACACAGGTTAAAAGAAACACATTGAAGGAAAAGCAGCCGTTGCTTGAAACAGAAGGAAAATTAAAAAAAAAATTTGAGACAGATATCAAAATTAAAGGTAATGCTGACATCCTAAATGTGGTCATATGATGGACTTTGTCTTTGATAAGGTGGAAATCATGAGTGATAAAGGAGAAAATGCTGGTCACCAGCATTTTCTCCTCTTCTCACAAAGGTTTCAAAGGGCTTATTCTTCCAAGTTTTAACAGGCCTGAAACCTTTGTGAGAAGAGGAGAAAATGCTGGTGACCAGCATTTTCTCCTTTATCCCTAATGATTTCTGCCTATCAAGTCCATCATATGACAACATTTAGGATGTCAGGCCTGTTAAAACTTGGGTTTTGTTTCATAAAAAGGTTGAAAGATGGAGACAAATCATAAATAATCTCTGTAACTTTGTAAGTGTTGTGCTTCAACACAAAATAACTGGCCCTTTGGCGAGATTTTTGGTCTCCATGAATTGTAATTACAAACGCACCTGGACTCCATAAATTGTAATTAAAAAATTAAAAGTAGCATTATCCAGGTTTTTTACTTCCAGCTTGAAAATTTTCTTTTACATATTTAGCAGGATAAGGGTTAAAAGTAACTCCTTCCCAGGTGACAAAAGTTTACACTTGGCCAAATCAAAGCATTTCTAGACAACATTTTCCAAAAACGTTGCCAAACTGGGGGGCTTTGTCTTTTAACTCTTTACCAAATATGAAAAATTTGGAGTCAAGAAACCTGACAGTATTTAGATGTGGCTGCAATGATTATGCTTTTTGGCTGTGAAAGGATAGAAAACATTCAGGGAAAAGGAGAAAATGCTGGTTACCAGCATTTTCTCCTTTTTGCTAAATGTTTTAAAAGCTTTCTTTTTCAGGGTCGTTAAAACTCAGGATTGTGCAATAAAGGGTAAAAGGATTGAAAACATTGTTGGTAATAGAGAAAATGCTGGTTACAATCATTTTCTCTTTTTTCCACATTTTTTTTTCAAACGTTTTTTTCCCTTTCGGTTGTAAAAACATGGGACACTGAAGATGGGATACTGAAGTCAGAAAAAGCTTCATCTTAATGTCATACATGATTTATTTCTAATGTATGATTATTAGCAGCATAATGCATGTAACAGCCCCACAGCAACAATTTATGCAACTCTTTTTGTTTGTTGTAAAAGACAGAAAGTCTGCATAGCAATTTCTTGTAAAAGGCTACCAGTACTTAGTACTATCACCTATGCTGGCATTTCAGCCAAAGTTGATCTTTAAGTGCAAAACAATTTCAACCACGATTTCTTTTTTTTATCACAAAGGCCACAATTATTAATTTTCTTCCTTGAGCCATTACCATTCCCTTATTTTGGTTTTCCATAATGTAACAGTTGAAGAAATTAATGGTACTATTTCTGTTGAGCATAGTTTTATCGGACAGTAGATTTTATTTCAATGCTTTTGAAAATCCCGAATCTCACAAGCCATCAAGTCAATGTTTTGTTTGAAGTAGATTTACTTATAAAAAAAAGAAATAATCCTGTGTTTCAAAATTTCTCAGCAAAATGGCTTCCAAAAGCATTTGTAACAGGCAGAAAGGAAAAACATTTGAAGGAAAGGAAAAATCAGATCTTCCATTTGATAAAATTCCAAGGTTCAAAACTACATACACATACCTCCACCAATAACAGACTCTATGGTGATGTGTGAAGCATCTATTTCGCGTGTAAACTCTCGGACTGCTTGCTGTGGGTCTTCATATGTATGTGGATCTACGTAGGACTTAATCGTACCTGACGGAGTGAAAAGTGGCACGGTCACTGTAAAAACAGAGAATTCAAATGAATAAACAACTTACAATTTTTACCAATTTTTCTTGTATTTACTGTTGTTTGGTATAGAGTTAAATAATCAGTACAACCCTTTACCATACAATCCCAAGTTTTAAACAACTAGAAGAAAAAGGCCTTTGAAAACAATTTGTGGGAAAAGGGGAAGAAGCTGGAAACCATTATTTTCTCCTTTTCCTATGAATTTCTCCTTTCTAAAGGAAAATTTCATTTTTGAACTATGTCTTATTTGTCGCTTGCAAAGCTTTCTATTTCAAGTCTAAGATTTTGATGTTTTGTAAAGAATTTAAAAAAAAAAAGAAAAAAGAACATTCACTTGTAAACTTTCAAACTCGTTTTTGACATCCCAACTGTTGAATGCTGTAGAAAATATTGCAGCAGATGTTGCTTTGTAAATACAATTGCTTAGTACTAGTTTGTCTTTCCTACAGAGTTGTTTTACCTCAGCATATACCAAGTTCAGACAGCACAGAATGTGCAGTCTGATTTTGAATCTACCACTGGAAATTTTGCTGCATATTCTGGCCTTTGCAATAACTGAAGCACTAATTTTATACTAAAGAAAAAGACACTATAATTTATTGTGGTTTTAGTGTCATGATTATCTAGCAAATCAATGATTTAACATGAGGGAAAGATTTTTGCTACAAAGATACTATAGTTAACTCTGTACCACACAATCCTAAGTTTTAACGACCCTGAGGAAATATCCTTTTGAAAATCTTGTGGGAAAAGGAGAAAATAATGGTAACCAGCATTTTCTCCTTTTCTCACAAGGTTTTCTACACTTTCACAAAAAATTACCATATTTTTAGCAACATTTGTCGTCTGCAAATGCTTTCAATTTCGAAAAGCCTGAAATTTTAGCGTTTGGTAAGAGTTAAAGAGCAGTTACGCCTTGGAGCACCAAATAAACCTAACAAACAGATTCAGTCTAGAAATACAACACACATAATTGCACTTTCAAGGTGGCTCTTGTCTAGAATGTCTCAGCAAAGCAGACAGTGTACATGAGAGTTCAGACTGCATGTTTTGTAAAGCCTGATCTTGATCTACACTGGCCCAAAAGACAGCTTTAGTTATAAAGGTGCTTAAAGGCTTAAGAAATATCTATGTATGTTATATAATGCCTACATAGCACCTAACAGTAGTATAGAAAGATTTCAAGACATTTCTACAGGAAAATCTACAACCACTTAGAGCAAAGCACATTGATTTAAGCATTGATTTAATAAAACAAAACAATGCACAGAAATACAAAGTATGCCAGAAACGTGAAGAAAAAAAAAACTTTTAATGTTAAATTTATGCCAGAAATGTGAAGAAAAAAAAAGTTATAATGTTAAATGTTATTATTTTAATGCTTTGAAAAACAATTCAAAGTTTTGACAACCACAAAAAAGACAGCTTTTGAAAACATAGTGGAAGAAGAAAATGCTGATAACAAACATTTTCTCAATTTTCCAAATTGTTTTTTACCCATATCTAAGTACAATTCTGTTGTCTGTAAAAGAACTGATATATTAATATAAAATTAAGCCTTTTATCCCTGGTGTTTATTAAGGAAAAAAGAAACCCACATAATTTCAAGATAAAAGTTTTATTTAAAGAAAAGATTAAAAAGAAAAGATTTGATCCTCTGATAATTACACCAAAACCTATAATGTATTCAGTCTTGTCAGCCCTTTGATCTTGCACTCATGAACATCCTCATTAAAAACACTAATGCACTTTGATGATTTACAAACATCTCTACTATAAAATTTGAAATACAAGCTTTCTCTGCTTGTAACCCTTAACCGCACAATGCTGCCTTTTAACAACCCTGGGAAAGAAGCCATTTGAAAACATTGTGGGAAAAGGAGAAAATGCTGGTAACCAGCATTTTCTCCTTTTCCCACAATGTTTTCTACCCTATCAAAGAAAAATTGCACCATTTGAGCCAGGCTGAAATTGTCATCTGCAAAAGCTTTCAATTTGGACAAGGCTGAAATCTTAAAGCACATATCATGAATATAGCTGCTTTTGCCGCCAGTGTAGATCAAGATCAGACTGCATACTCACTTTACGGAAAGAAAGATGAAGGCAAGACTGCAAAAACACTTTATATTTGAGCCATGCTCTGTCAACAGGGGGCTTCATACATCTCCATGATGCATTGTACCAAGTAAACCATCACATAATTATAGATTTTTAACAACCGCTTTTTTTAACAACAAACTGAATCATGAGGTAGAGTGTCCTTGAACATACAGAAAATTGACCAATAGCGAAAAGTTTTAGTGCAGGTCTGCCTTCGCAGACTGCGCAGGCTGACCTTAGTTGATACTTTTTTTTTTTTTTCTCAGATGCATTAAGCCCCCTTTTCACAGAGCATGGTTCATTCTTTTATTGTAATGAATTACAATGAAATAAAGATACCATACTTTTTCAGTTGGCAGAAGATGACAAATCTTTTCAATTATCATTAATTGCAAGGCTAACATGCATTCATAAAAGGAAACATTTCCTAAAATGATTGAATCAAAATTTAATGTTGTTCCCAGTAAATATTTCAAATGATAGTACAAAGAAAAAAAAATGTACAATTCTTCTTCTGTCAGAAGCAATAGTTTTCATGCTTTTGAAAATATCATTTCGAAATGAGAAAATGAAAGTAATTTGCATTTCAAATTTATTCCTCAACAATTGTTTCAAACTTTATTCTTTAACCCATTACCACACAATCCCGACTTTTAACGACCCTGAAGAAGAGGCCTTTTGAAAACACTGTGGGAAAAGGAGAAAATGCTGGTAACCAGCATTTTCTCCTTTTCCCACAATTTTTTCTACCCTATCCAAGACAAATTCCATTATTTGAGTCACATTTAAATTGTCGTCTGCAAATGCTTTCAATTTGGACCAGTCTAAATTTTTCTTGTGTGGTAAAGAGTTAAGGTCAATCTGTCCATTCCTGTAGCCTTTCTATACAACCTTTTATGAAACAATCCCAAGTTTTAATGACGCTGCGGAAAAACGCTTTTGAAAACATTGTGGGAAAAGGAGAAAATGCTGGTTACCAAATGTTTTCTAACACCTTTTCCATCACGGTTGTTAACCCTTCATCACACAACCCCAAGTTTAACAATCCTGATCATGAAGACTTTTGAAAACATTGCGGGAAAAGGAGAAAATGCTGGAAACCAGCATTTTCTCCCTTTTCCACAATGTTTTTCATCCTATCAAGAACAAATTTCATCATTTTAGGCACCTCTAGTTTGTCATCTGCAAATGCTTTCAATTTGGACATGTGAAAAATTTTGTCATTTGGCAAAAGAGTTAAAACACAGGACTCTAAAATTAGTAGAAGTTGAAGGGGACACATATGTAGCATTACGAAGCATTTTATGGGTATAAGCTGAAACACAGGACATTTACAATTTATCTCTTGAGAACGAATTTTTTGTCTTAACCTAAAGCAGTTTACTTTTGAGAATATGTTAGCAATGGGAGAAATGTGTTCCTGTGTAAAACTTCAAGTTAAATTATGCCAATCCTCCATTTTTCTCGAGGATATTTCAATATTGTCAGCTGCAGAGTTGTTTCAGAGGCTGATGACTTTACAAAGACACTTACTTAGAAGCAGAAAAAAGATTGCATATACAGATCTCTAGATATGAGGGAGTGATGGTATTCTAAATCTATTATTTCTCTTCCAAACCCTATGTTGTGGGTACTCATTAGAATCGTCTCAATGAGACGATTCTAATGAGTATCCATAACACAGGGTTTAGTGGAAAATAAGTAATAGTTCAACTTTGAAATCAAAATCACTCCCTCTATCTAGAACTCTGGTACATAGTACCAACAGTGAACAAAAGTATACGAGTCATGCTTTGCGAAAAGGGGGCAAAATGCATCTGCTATAAGTTTCAACACATGTCAGCCTGCACAGTCCGCACAGGCTGACATGGGTCGAAACTTTTCTGCTATTTGTAAATTTTCCGCATGGCAAAGGACCAATCGCCTGCTCAACAAATGGATTTTGTGGATCACTAATTACCGGTATGTGATGAATTGCTTGGCAGAATGCATGTGAGAGATATATTAAACCCCCTTTTGCCAGAGCATGGCTCATTAATATACTAAAGATCAAAGAACAAAAAGTATGCATAAACTAATAATGACCACAGAACAAAAGTGAATATGAATTAAGCATAGAAAGCAGTTAGTTATAATATATCGTGTAATACAAAGAGTGCTTTGAATGGTTAGAATTTAATCTTCCATGATTCAAAGGGTACAAATACGGTGACAAAAGTTGCATTAAAAGAAAATATTTAGTGATTAAAGCTCCACATATCTATTGCATAGTGCCTTTACCTAACATAGTTAATAAATCTTTCTGATTGACCCTTAGGCAGCTAAGAGCGACCCATAGACCTTTTGTGGACAGTGTAGATCCAAGATCAGACTGCACAGAACATACAGTATGATCTAGAATCTACACTGTCCAATAGGTATATAAATTTCCTGCAAAAAATACTTTTGAAATAGGAAAATCTTGTTTTTTACTATTGGCTTGAATGTTTCATTTCTTTTAACCCTTTACCACGCAATCCCAAGTTTTAACAACCCTGAGAAAGAAAGCCTTTTGAAAACTTTGAAAACATGTGGAAAAAGGAGAAAATGCTGGTAACCAGCATTTTCTCCTTTTCCCACATTGTTTTCTAGCCTTTTAGAGACAACAACCACACTTAAAGCCATTTATAATATGTTGTCTGCAAAAACTTTCAATTTCGATGAGCCTAAAAATGTGTTGTTTGGAAAACGGTTAAGTATTAAAACTTAAAGATAATGTGAGAGTATTATTTCAGATACAGTAAAATTAAATTTCGACTTTTTTGGTACGGTCCTGCAACAAGTACAGACATGAATGCAACAGAAGGTGAATATCGATACTTGGTTATAAAAAGTGATTGGTTTCGTGAAAACCATTAGTTGGTTATAGCAAGTGACTGTTTTTGTTTATAGCAAGTGACTGGTTTTGCTTATAGCAAGTGATTGGTTTTGTTTATAGCAAGTGACTGTTTTTGTTTATAGCAAGTGACTGGTTTTGTTTATAGCAAGTGATTGGTTTTGTTTGTAGCAAGTGATTGGTTTTGTTTATAGCAAGTGACTGGTTTGGGTTATAGCAAGTGAATGGTTTGGGTTATAGCAAGTGCTTGGTTTCGTGAAACATCTAAACATTCACTAAATCTAAAATAGATGAAGAAAAACATAGAAAATATTTGTCAGTTGGTATACTAAGACAGGAAGACTAACTCTAACCATACATGCTACACATATAGGTAAATCTTTACTCACTGGATCCATTTATATGGGGCTCAATAGAGGGGCAGTGCACTAAAGGGAGAAAATTAGCTATCTTTTTAATATGTTTTCATGAATTACCTCCCTTTATCACACATATTTCATACTTTGAAATTACGAGTGTGATCCTTTGTCGTGTAAACCTTGTTGTTCGTACTATTACTGCTGAAAGCTCTTGCTACTTAAACCCTTTACCAAACGACAAAATTTCATCGTAGTCCAAATTGAAAGCAGATTTTGCAGATGACAAAATAAACGTGACTAAAAAATTCAAATTTGTTGTGGGAAGGGTAGAAAACATTGTGGGAAAAGGAGAAAATGCTGGTTACCAGCATTTTCTCCTTTTACCACAATGCTTTCAAAAGGTTTCTTCTCTATGGTCGTTAAAACACGGGATTGTGTGGTAAAGGGTTAATATTAGGCTATTTTACTTCAACTCAGGATAAATTGAAAAAAAAAAAATCTTCTAAAAGCTTTAGAAAAGCGAAAACCAAAATGATCAAGAAGCAGCAAACTGACAGAGTATCATCGCTCCATTACCACGACACTTTTAAGTCTCTTTGAACTATAGCCAAGAAGAATGGTTCAAAATAGAGTTGAACCATGCTCTGTGGAAAGAGGGTTTAACCCTTTCCCAAACAAGCCCTGGTTTTCACGTGTCTGCAGTACAAGTCTTTTGAAAACACTGAGGGAAAAGGAGAAATTGCTCGAATCGAGCAATTTCTCCTTTTCCCACAGTGTTTTCTACCCTTTTTGAGACCTTTCTGCCATTTTGATCAAATTTAAAAGTGTCGACTGCAAACTCTTTCAATTTGGACCAGTGCAAAATTTGTTGTTTGGGAAAGGGTTAATGCACCTGAAACAGTAAGACCATGTTATCCTGCAAATCCACGCAGGCTGATATGCACCAAAGCATTTTGCTGTTGGTCAATATTCTGCATGTCAAAGGACCAATATACCTCATGATTCAATTGGTCATTAGACGAAATGGATTTTAATTAACCCTTTCCCAAACAAGCCCTGGTTTTCATGTGTCTGCAGTACAAGTCTCTCGAAAACACTGTGGGAAAAGGAGAGATTGCTCGTAATGAGCAATTCCTCCTTTTCCCACAGTGTTTTCTACCCTTTTTGAGAACTTTCTGCCATTTTCATCAAATTTAGAATTGTTGTCTGCAAACTCTTTCAATTTGGACCAGTCCAAAATTTGTTGTCTGGGAAAGGGTTAAGGATCCATAATTATGTGATCTTTTTGTTTGATGTAAGGATCACTGGGATGCATTAAACCCCCTTTTGCAAAATTTGTGTGGTAATGGATTTATTAAGCATTTCTTTCAGCCAGAAATAATTTCACTCTCTAGCAGTACAGAATGGCTATGTTTGAGTGAACAAGAAAAACTTTCCCTCACACCTAGAGGTCCTAACACAGATTTCCAAGTAAAAATTACATTTCAACTATTTACCAAGCAACAAAATTTTTGACTTGACAAAATTCAAAGCATTTTCAGACAATTACCAGCATTTTCTCCTTTTCCCACAATGTTTGAGCCTTCCTCTTCAAAGTTGTTAAAAGTCATGATTGTGTGGCAAAGGGTTAAGGGATAGAAAACAATATGGGGAAAGAAGAAAGTGCTGGTTACTAGCATTTTCTTCTTTCCCCACAATCTTTCACCTCATGTTTTTTTCGAGAATCTAGGCCTAAAAACATGGGAATCATTTGGTCAGGATTAGGTAAAAAAGAGATCTGTCAGGCTTGGTAATGTAAAAAGGAGGCTTGGTTGCCAACTCCAACACAGCATGATATTATATATCTTCAAATCCTATTACTTAAATAATGTAAGTGCTAACAATTAAGAATGCAGTTTTACTTTGAATTACATCGCTCTTCAAAATCATGTAAATATCCAACTCGGAACATACATTGGCATATAATTAGGAATAAAAATTAATATAATAAATATAGTCTATACTTTGGTGTCAGGCTGATTCCCTTGTCATCAATGCACAAGTATAATAATATCGTATGTGCATTTTAAAGTGTGTGTTTTGGTTTTGCCATGCAGTTAACATATATGAGGTGGAACTGGGGTGGGGGGATTATAATTTGTGCATCACCAAATACCTTACAAGATTTGCAAACTATGAAATTAGGGAGACTTTTCCAGAAAGACATGGTGACATTTGGAGAATTTGCTCACTTTGGGCAATATTTCTATTTGTTCATTATGCCTTTTTCCCAGAAGTGTGCAGCACATTTGTATCAATTTGAGTGAATAACATTTGCGCCATGCTCTGTGAAATGGGGGCTTAAAGTATCTACAAAAAATATCGACCCAGGTCAATACTTTTTGCTACTGGTCAGTTTTCTGCATGTTAAAGGACCGGTGTACCCCATGATTCAGTCAGTTGTTATACAAATGGATTTTATGGATTCCACCAGAATTTTGTAATGACTAGTTTGGTATCATGCATCATCACAGCTCAATTTCAAAGAAAGTGGTCAAATGATCAGGAGGAGAGTCTGCATGATTTTTGCACTTGTGAAACTCACCATGATGGTATGGTCCATCGATGTCTGGATTCTTCCCATCATTCCGTCGGCTCCTTCAAGAAACGTCAATAAAACAGTAATTAAAATTCAGTGCTAACCTTCTTTTTTCCAAACAATAATCAGCAGTGAGAAGGGAATGAATCATGTTGAAAACACTATGTCGTAAAACAGACTTGCAAATTTGCTATATTTAACTCTTTACCAAACGAAAAAATTGTAGACTGATCCAAATTGAAACCAGTTGCAGATGACAATTTAGATGTAGCTCAAATGATGATTTCTATCTTTGATAGGGTAAAAAACATTGAGGGAAAAGGAGAAAATGCTGGTTACCAGCATTTTCTCCTTTTCCCACAATGTTTTTGAAAGGATTCTTTCTCAGTGTCATTTGGTAAGGGGTTATACTGAAGAATGTCCTACAATACAAAATACACCAACATGTATGCCTACAGATGGACACACTGATTCTGTTTTACACTGTAAAACATTCTTTTTAGGCAAGTTCAATGAACCTCAGAGAATGGCAAGGACAAGAATCCAACACAGATCCCCTTACATGAAGAGGCATCCTCATCACTAATCACGCAAGGAAGGCATTTCAACATACGCTCTTTGACTTTTTACCAAACGACAACATTTTGGATGTTTTCAAATTGAAAGCATTTGCTGATGACAAAATAAATGTGACTCAACAATTGAAATGTGTTTTGGGAAAGGTAGAAAACATTGTGGGAAAAGGAGAAAATGCTGGTTACCAGCATTTTCTCCTTTTCCCACAATGTTTTCAAAAGGCTTCTTCCCCAGGGTCGTTGAAAGTCGTGATTGTGTGGTAAAGGGTTAACAGATGATGTTAATTTTTGACTCATGTTATTGAATGCAGTTGCTGAAGACATTTTCAACATCATCCATATAAATGAACTTGTCATTGAAAAGGCAGAAAACATTGTGCAAAAAGGAGAAAATACTGGTGACAATCATTTTCTCCATATATGCAAATACTTTGTCAAACGCTTTCCTCCTCAGGGCCATTATTTCTTAACCACATGAGAAAAATGTAGACCTGTCTGTATTCAATGCATTTGCGGACAACAAATTCATCCTTGTTCAAATGATTAGGTTAGTCCAAGAAAGAGTGGAAAACATTGTAAGAAAGTAGAAAATGCTGGTTACCTTTTCCCACAATATTTTCAAAAGGCTTCTTCCTCAGGGTCATTAAAACTTTATGACAAAGGGACAAAACATGAGATTGTTTGGCAAAGGGCAGAAGGAACAACGGTTATCAGATACAAAAAAGGGAAGTCTTTCAAAAGTCAAATAAGGATAAAAGTAGAAGTCATACAAATGCACAAACTGCTCATTACTAAAACCGTGTTCATGGATAAATAATCCCATTAAGGTGTTACCATCCTAACGTTTCTAGTGCAACATGGAATAAAATTTCTTATTAGTTGACGAATAAGGATTTATACTGATATAATATTTTTGAACATTTCTAACTGACCAGAAATTCATTTGTTGTCTATCTTGAAATTATTTGATGATATTTTTGCTAGTTTTCTGAAAAGGGAGGTAATTATTATCTCTCTTTGTATTGAGAATTGAGTGGCTTTAGATTTATAAATGATAATTCTAAGAAGGAAAAAATGGAAAAAGTGGCTAAGTCAAAGTATTACAATAATACTCACTTTTAATCATAGCACATTTTTTTAGGATAATATTATTATGGAAATAGCTGTTTTTCATTAGAATGGTACTACCTTAATTAACTCTTTACCAAACGACAAAATTTTAGACTGGTCCAAATTGAAAGCATTTGCAGACGACAAATTAACCCTTCCCAAACAACAACCTTTAGTCACTTCCAAATTGAAAGCATCTGCAGATGACAAATTTGCAAGTGGAACATATGAACTTAAGTTTTTTGACTGGGTAGAAAACATTGTGGGAAAAGGACAAAATGCTGGTCACCAGAATTTCCTCCTTTTCCCATGAGGCCTCTTCCTCAAGGTCATAAAAACATAAGATTGTTTGGTTAAGAGTTGAAGTTGACCCAGAAGAGGAAATTCTCCCTGATAGAGTAGAAAACATTGTGGGAAAAGGAGAAAATGCTAGTTATCAGCATCTTTTCCCACAATGTTTTCAAAAGGCTTCTTCCTCAGGGTCGTTAAAAGTCGGGATTGTGTGGTATAAAGAATTAACCTTACAGCATTAACCCTTTCCCAAACAAGATCTGGTTTTCACGTGTCTGCAGTACAAGTCTTTAAAAAACATTGTGGGAAAAGGAGAAATTGCTCGTAACGAGCAATTTCTCCTTTTCGCACAGTGTTTTCTACTCTTTTTGAGACCTTTCTGCCATTTTCATTAAATTTAAAATTGTCGTCTGCAAACTCTTTCAATTTGGACCAGTCCAAAATTTGTCGTTTGGGAAAGGGTTAAATAAATGAATATTTCTGCCCTATCAGAAATTAATTCCATTGCTTTAATGATGTTTGTCATTGGCATATACGGTACTATGCTTTCAATATGGATGAATCTAAAATATTGAAGAGTTAAAATTTAAACACTGGTTACCAGCATTTTCTCCTTTTCCCATGATGATTTCAAAAGCTTTATTCCTGGCAATCGTAAACCCTTTACCACACAATCACGAGTTTTAACAACGCTTATAAGGAAGCCTTTTAAAAAAACAATGTGGAAAAAGGAGAAAATGCTGGTAACCTGCATTTTCTCCTTTTCTTACAGTTTCTTTCTGCCCTATCAGACAAACATTCAATAATTTGAGCTACATGTAAATTGTCGTCTGCAACTGCTCTCAATTTGTACCAACCTGAAATTATGTTGTTTGGTAAAGACTTAAAACCCTAGATTGTTTGGTAAAGGGTTAAAGTGGCCCGTAAAAATATAACAAAGAAGAAAAGCAAAAGATGACAGAGGGAACCAACCTTCTCAGTAAGATGAAGATCATGATGCCGGCAATCAGCATACACAACATGACCGCGATGATGGCGCCCACAATAATGACGACAGACGGACCCGTCTCAATCTCACTCTTTGTATCTGCAAACAGAAATAAAATACGAAATCATCTTAAGGTCTTTACAAGACAACAAAGTTCTAAGATTTGTGTATATGAGCTGTGCTCTGTGAAAAGGGGCTTAATGCATCTGCAAAAAGTATCGACCCAGGTCAGCCAGCGCAGTCTGCCCAGGCTGACCTAGGCCGAAACTTTTCCCTATTGTTCAATTTTCTATATGCCCAAGGATCAGTTTATCTCATGATTAAATCGATAATTCAAAAGCAAGATTTTATGGTGCCATAACCAACTGTGATGGCTTGATTGGTATAATGTATTATGCAGATGCATTCAGCCCCCTTTTGCCAGAGCATGGCTCTTACTGAACAAGAGGGCCATGATGGCCCTGGAGTCGCTCACCTGAGCCTTTTGACCAAGCACAACCAATTTCCAACGTCTTGTGAGATATATGTATTACCAAACAATAAAATTTTGAACTCATCAGTCTGAACCTTCTGCATAAGACAAATAATATGTGGATCAAGCTGTGGAATTGGTCTCTCAAAGGGGTAGAAAACATTGTGAAAAAGGGAAAAAATGCTGGATACTAGCATTTTCTCATTTTCGAACAGTGTTTTCAAAAGGCTTCTTTCTGAGAGTCATTCGTACACTAGGTTTTTCTAAGATTTGACCTAGTGACCTAGTTTTTCAGCCAACATGACACATTTTCAAACAGGTCCAAGATATCACCAGGACAAACATTCTTACCAAATTTCAAGAGTATTGGACTGAAAATGTGGCCTCTACAGCGTACACAAGGTTTTTCTACCTAGATCTGACCTAGTGACCTAGATTTTGACCCAACATGACCCATTTTCAAACTCATCCAAGTTATTACCAAGGCAAACATTCTGAGCAACTTTAAAAGAGTATTGAACAAAAAATGTGGCCACATCAGTGTACACATGGTTTTTCTAAGATTTGGCCAGGTGACCTAGTTTTTGACCCAATATGACCCATTTTCAAATTCGACTGAGATATCATCGAGACAAACATTCTGACCAACTTTCAAGAGTATCAGACAGAAAATGTGGCTTCTGGAGCTTACACAAGGTTTTTCTAAGATTTGACCTAGTGACCTAGTTTTTCACCCGACATGACCTATTTTCAATCTTGTCAGAGATATTATCAAGGCAAACATTCTGACCAACTTTCAAGAGTACTGGACAGAAAATATGGCCTCTAGAGCATACACAACCTTTTTCTTAGATTTGACCTGGTGACCTAGTTTTTGACCCAACATTGCACATTTTCATACTATTTCAAGATATAATCAAGACAAACATTCTGACCATTTTTCAAGAGTATTGGACTGAAAATGTGGCCTCTATAGTGTACAAAAGGTTTTTCTAAGATTTGAACTAGTGACCTAGTTTTTGACCCCACATGACCCAATTTCAAACTTGTCTGAGATTTTATCAAGACAAACATTCTGACCAAGTTTCATGAGGATCGGACTGAAAATGTGGCCTCTAGAGCGTACACAAGGTTTTTCTAAGATTTGGTCTAGTGACCTAGTTTTTGACCCCACATGACCCAATTTGGAACTTGTCCAAGATTTTATCAAGACAAACATTCTGACCAAATTTCACAAGTATCTGACCGAAAATGTGGCCTCTAGAGCGTACACAAGGTTTTTCTAAGATTTGACCTAGTGACCTAGTTTTTGACCCCACATGACCCAATTTCGAACTCGTCCGAGATTTTATCAAGACAAACATTCTGACCAAATTTCATGAGGATCGGACTGAAAATGTGGCCTCTAGAGCGTACACAAGGTTTTTCTAAGATTTGACCTAGTGACCTAGTTTTTGACCCCACATGACCCAATTTCGAACTCGTCCGAGATTTTATTAAGACAAACATTCTGACCAAATTTCACAAGTATCTGACTGAAAATGTGGCCTCTAGAGCGTACACAAGGTTTTTCTAAGATTTGACCTAGTGACCTAGTTTTTGACCTCACATGACCCAATTTCGAACTCGTCCGAGATTTTATCAAGACAAACATTCTGACCAAGTTTCATGAGGATTGGACTGAAAATGTGGCCTCTAGAGCGTACACAAGGTGAAAAGTTGACGACGGACGACGCACACCGCACGACGGACGACGGACACAGCACGATCACAACAGCTCACCATGAGCACTTCGTGCTCAGGTGAGCTAAAAAGAGAACACGTTAGCAAATGACAAAATCTTAGACCAGTTCATATTGAAAGCATTTGCAGATGACAAAATGAATATGACTTAACTCTTAACCAAACAACAAAATTTTGGACTTGATCAAATTGAAAGTATTTGTAGTCGACAAATCAAATGTTACTTAAATGGTGGAATCGGTCTTTGTAAGGGTAGAAAACATTGTGGGAAAAGGAGAAAATGCTGGTTCCCAGCATTTTCTCCTTTTCCCACAATGTTTTCAAAAGCCTTCTTCCTCAGTGTCATTAAATCTCAGGATTGTGTAATAAAGGGTTAACCAATCCACATAAACCAGAGTTTTAACAAATTTAGCAAAAAATTGTGACAAAAGGAGAAAATGCTAATAACCAGCATTCTGGCCTTCTCCCACAATGTTATTTTCTCCCTTTGGAATACAAACTCCACCATATTCACTGAATCTGTCTGCTGCAAATGTTTTCAACATGAAGTCTATAATTTTTTTGGTAAAGAGCTTATAATTGAAATTTGTTTTGGGAAGGCTAGAAAACATTGCAGGAAAAGGAGAAAATGCTGCTTTCCAGCATTTTCTCCTTTTCCTACAATGTATTCCAAAACTTTCTTTCTCAGGGTTGTTAAAAAGTTTGGATTGTGTTGAAAACATGCTTGGGAATGAAGAAACTATTAATAATAGGTAATGTCTCCTTTTTCTTTAACTCTGTTACCACACAATAACGGGTTTTAACGACCCTGAAGAAGAAGCCTTTTGAAAACATTGTGGGAAAAGGAGAAAATGCTGGTAACCAGCATTTTCTCCTTTTCCCACAATGTTTTCTAACCTTCCCAAAGCAATTTCAATTTTTGAGTCACATTTGTCATTTGCAAATGCTTTCAATTTGGACAAGTCTAAAATTTTGTCGTTTGGTAAAGGGTTAATGTTTTCGAATGGGTACCTCAGTAGACATATTCAAACATGTGACTGCATGTTGGAGATTTAAACATACCATATGGTTTCCCTGTTACTTCACTAACTGTTTCGCTGTATCTTCCAAAACCTTTACTTGTGTTACCTCTCACCTGAAAGAAAAGAAACATTGTGAAAAAGGACAAAGAAAAAATTGGGAATCAGGTGACCTTTAACTCTTTACCACACAATCCCAACTTTTAACAACCCTGAAAAAGAAAGCTTTTGAAATAATTGTGGGAAAAGGAGAAAATGCTGGTAACCAGCATTTTCTCCTTTTCTCACAATGTTTTCTACCCTTCCCAAAACAAATTTCAATTTTTGGATTACACATATTTTGTCATCTGCAAATGCTTTCAATTTGGACAAGTCTAAAATTTTGTCGTTTGGTACAGGGTTAAGTCTTTATTCCACTGTAAGTACTGTAGCTTTTGGCTGTTCAGCAATGAAAACATTAGTGCAAAATAATATTATGATTCAATACATGTTGCATAGGACAGCACTGTGGCTGGTTATAAGCATTTTATACTCCCACAAAGGTTTTTAGAAACATCAAATATGATGAATTATAACAACTGTGAGTAAAGTTGTTTAATTTCCAGCACGAAGAATTGATCCTGTATTTTGTTGTAAACTGAAGTGCATCCTCCAAGAAAACAGGTTCATGCATTTTGTAAATCATATTTTGGTGCTTTGTATATTCTGCCCTTAACTCTTTCCCAAACAAGCCCTGGTTTTCACATGTCTACAGAACAAGTCTTTTGAAAACACTGTGGGAAAAGGAGAAATTGCTCGTAACGAGCATTTTCTCCTTTTCCCACAGTGTTTTCTACCCTTTTGGAGATTTTTCTGTCATTTTCATCAAATTTAATGTTGTCGTCTGCAAACTCTTTCAATTTGGACCAGTCTAAAATTCATCGTTTGGGAAAGGGTTAACTCTTTACCACACAGCAAAAGTTTACACTGGTCGAAATTGAAAGCATTTGCAGACAACAAATTAAAGAGGGTCCAAATGTCAAAATTTGTACTTGATGGATAGAAAACATTGTGGGGAAAGGAGAAAATGCTGGCTACCAGCATTTTCTCCTTTACCCACACACAATGTTTTCAAAACGCCCTCTTTCACAGGGTTGAGATTATGTGGTAAAGGGTTAACCAGACATAAAAAATTTGGACTTACCCAAATTGAAAGTATTTTTGGATAACAAATTACATGTTACTCAAAACATGAAATCTGCCTTTATTTATAAGGGATGAAAACATTTTGGGAAAAGGGTAAAATCCTGTTTAACAGCATGTTCTCCTTTATCAATAATGTTTTCAAATGCCTTCTTTCTTATGGTCATCAAAACTCAGGATTGTATGGTAAAGGGTTAACTCTTACCAGAAATTAATAATTCCTCCAAATTGAAAGCAGTAAATGCATCCATGTTGAGACCTATCTAAGAAAACATTGTGGGAAATGAATAAAATTCTGGTTACCAGCATTCATTTCTTTTCCTAAAATATCTTCCACAGCTTACTTCTTCAGCTCCCAAAAATTAAAGTAATAATATTGTTTATTAAGTTATTTACTTTCCTTCCTCAGTCATAAAAAAAAATAAGCAACAGAATTGTTCCTTAAATTCTATTATTTCTAACATAGAGAACTATCTAAATGTTGTAAACTGGAGTGCATCCTTCAAGAAAAAAAACATTTTTTAAGAACTTTTTAACCCTTATCCACAAAATCCAACTTTCAACGACTCTGACAAAAGAGGCTTTTAAAAACATTGTAGGAAAAGAAGAAAATGCTGGTAAGCAGCATTTTCTCCTTTTCTAACATTTTCTACCTTTTCACAAACAAATTTCAATTCAATGTTTTCTACCTTTCCACAAAAAAATTTCAATTCTTGAGACAATTGTTTTTTTTGTCTGCAAATGCTTTGAATTTGGGCACGTCTTAAGTTTTGTTGTTTGGTAGGCAGTTAAGTAATACTTTGAAGTATTTAATTAAACCTTCTGTGCACGGACACTTGAAAACTTTTGAATGACTGACTGAATGGTTTTTTATGCCCTCTTTCAACATTATTTAACCCTTTACCACACAATCCCGACTTTTAATGACCCTGCAGAAGATGCCTTTAGAAAACATTGTAGGAAAAGGAGGAAATGCTGGTAACCAGCATTTTCTCCTTTTCCAACAATGTTTTCTATCCTTTCCAAAACAAATTTCAATTTTTGAGTCACATTTATTTTGTTGTCTGCAAATGCCTCCAAATTGGACAAGTCTAAAATTTTGTCGTTTGGTTAAAGAGTAAGTCATATTAAAGTGACAGCTCCCTTAGTCATGCAAGTCCTGGTTTTCAACAGTACTAGGCTAGGGCTCTGAAGTGTCTTGCCAAAGGACACTCCAATAAAAATTCCAGTGCTTCCAATGAGGCTGGAAACCAGGGCCTCCAAGTTACCAGTCCTACACTTTATACCACTTCTCCACACAGGACCCCTAAAAACTTTTGAAATACTAGCATTGTCACAGGACAAAGTACTACACTGATCTGGATCAGACTGCATATTTAGTAGCCTGGCTGAGTAGCTCAGTGGTTTGCATATCCGACTCATGACTTGGTGGTTGCGAGTTCGATACCTAGTTGAGACAAACTTTCTTTCTGGCAATTTTTTGCCTCTCACCTCTGATACATGCGAGAAAAGCAGTAAGTGGCTTTGAAAGAAAGTTGTGTCAGTACTGGTGTGAGAAAGCCAGGAAATACATGCAAAGGTGCACTGTCTCCTGTGATATGACCTAAGCTGTTAAACTCCAATACATTTTAACAAACATTAAGCATATTTAGTGAAGACTGATCTTGAATTCCGCTGTTCCCAAAAAGGAAATCAAGTTGGGTTTGGAACTTGAAGGAAAGTTACACTGTTTCTTCCCTTTCTAAGACAATATTTGAGTCACATTCCGTTTTTTTCCTTGAAAATGCTTACACTTTGGACAAGTCTAAAATTTTGTCTTCTGGTAAAAAGTTCAAGAAGTAGAACCTAACTGTGGAGTAAATTGGTTTAACTCTTTACCAAATGACAAAATTTTAAACCAGTCCAAATTGAAAGCTTTTGCAGATGACAAAATAAATGTTATTCAAAATTTGAAAGTTGTTTTGGGAAGAGTAGAAAACATTGTGGGAAAAGGAGAAAATGCTGGTTACCAGTATTTTCTCCTTTTCTCACAATGTTTTCAAGAGGCTTCTTCCTCAGGGTTGTTAAAAGTCTGTATTGTGTAAAAGAGTTAACTCTTTACCACACAATCCGGAGTTTTAACACCCCTGAAGAAGGAGGCCATCATTTAAGTCACATTTAAATTGTTGTCTGCAAATGCTTTCAATTTGGACAAGTCTGCATTTTAGTCCTTCCGTTAGGAGTAAACTTTTTAAACAGACGACAAAAATTAAAGACTTGTCCAAATTGATAGCATCTGCAGATAGCCAATTAAATGGGTTCAAATGGTGAGATTTATCTATGAAAGGGTAAAAAACATTGTGGGAAAGGGAGAAAATGCTGGTTACCAACATATTCTCCTTTCCCCATGATGTTTTTGAAATTATTCTTCCTCAGGGCCATTAAAACACTGGTTGTGTGGTAAAGGGAATCCTGAGTTTTATAACTACCCTGAGAAAGAAGCCTTTTGAAAGCACTGGAGGAAAAGGAAAAAATGCTTGTAACAATTTCCCACAATGTTCTCTACTCTATCAAAGACAGAAAGCATCATTTTAACTATATTTATTTTGTCATCTGCAAATACTTTCAATTTGGTCGAGTTTAAAATTTCATTGTTTGGTAAAATGTGACAAAATGTAGAAATGTGCTCCTATGCAGCAAGTTATTCATTTCTCACACTTTTTTCAAGAGCAATCCACTGAAGAGGTATTTAACCCTTAGAGTGCTGAATTTATGAAATAAACCTTTTCAGTGAAGAAAAACATCCAAAATATTGTCATTTCAAGGTTGTTTTAGCCAGAACATGTATTGAAGTAGCTGACAATGTAGATCAAAGATCAGACTGCACATTCTGTGCAGTCTGATCTTGATCTACACGTCAGCAAAAACAAGTTAAGTTGGTTCCAGCGCTTTAAAGGTTAAATAGCTTTTGTTGTAGGGAGTTTAAGGGTTGCTTGTAGGACTTTCATCCCATCTTTAATGCTACATCATAAAATACAATTTTACAGATTGGCATCGATTAGAAAATCACATCTGAAGGAAATCAGGAAATTTTGGGGGAAATCTTTAAAAAATTGGCTAAAAAGCTGTAAATTTAAGAAAATGCATGTAATTTCCGCTGCAAAACCTTTCAAGGTTGTCCTATTTAAATAATGCATCTTCATCTGTATCCAGGATTATCTTTACTCTTTACCAACCTGCCTCACATGGTTTTAGCTAACATAGTGAGAAAATAATGATGACCAGCAATATATACTTTTCCTGCAATGTTTTCTACCCTTTCAGAGGCATTAAATCATACATCTGGATAATTACTGGTATGCTTTCACCATGAGAGAGTCACAAAATCATGCTTCTAACAAAGAGTTCACCCTTTACAATACAGTCCTGTATTGAGCAAGACATTATGGCTTTTGAAAACATGGTGGGAAAAGAATACCAACATTTTCTCCTTTTCCCACTATGTTTCCTAACCATTCAAAGACAAAGTTATCTGAAAAACATTCAATTCCTTGTCTGCAAATGCTTTCAATTTGGACCAGTCTGAAATTTTGCAGATGGTTGAAGAATTCCTCTCTAAAGACCTCCACTCTCCATACAGATGACAACCCAGGGAACTACTTTTTACAAGCTTTTAGCATATATCCATTACTCGAACAGGCTGTCAAATAAATACTTATAAAATAACAATAACGGAAAAATGGGGAAAGTAGACTCTCTAGGTAGTAATCAGGCCTTAATCAATTGAATTATTGATGACGGATAAAAAAACTCTGTACTTAGTGGGAAGAACATGCCTTCAAATATTCCATAACTTGCTGCACTCTTAACCAAGTGACAAAATTTAGACTTCTGCAAGCTGAAAGCATCTGCAGAGGACAATTCAAATGTGTCAAATGTGGCTCAAATGATGGAATATGTCTTTGTTAGGGTAGAAAACATTGTGGGAAAAGGAGAAAATGTGTGTTACCAGCATTTTCTCCATTTACCACAATGATTGCAAAAGCTTCTTTCTCAGGGTCATTAAAACTCAGGATTGTGTGGTATGGGATAAATGAATTTGAGCCATGCTCTTTGAAAAGGGGGCTTAATGCATTTGCGAAAAGTATCGACCCAGGTCAGCCTGTGCAGTCCGGGCAGGCTGACCTGGATCAAAACTTTTTTCAATTGGTCAAAGGACCAGTCTACCTTATGACACAGCTTGTTGTTGGACATAATGAAATTTATGAATCCCGAAATGTGTGATGTCTTGCTTGGTAATGTTGCATCACAGAGGTGCATTAACCCTTAACCACACACTCCCGACTTTTAACGACCCTGAGGAAGAAGCCTTTTGAAAACATTGTGGGAAAAGGGGAAAATGCTGGTTAACCAGCATTTTCTCCTTTTCCCACAATGTTTTCTACCCTTCCCCAAACAAATTTTCAATCACATTTATTTTGTCGTCTGCAAATGCTTTCAATTTGGACCAGTCTAAAATTTTGTCATTTGGTAAAGAGTTAAGCCACCTTTTGCCAGAGCATGGCCCATTTATTGAACTCTTCACAAGACAACAAAATTACAGACTTGCCATAATTTAAAGGACTTGTAGATGAAAACAGTATGTGTGGTTAAAATGATGGGATTTGACTTTTGAAAGATAGAAGACCCTCTGGGAGAAGAAGAAAATAAAGGTTGACAGCATTTTCTTCTTATAATGTTTTCAAAAGCATTATATCTGAGTCGTAAATGCATGTAACAGTATGGCAAAAGGTTCCCCTACCAAAACCTTTATTAGAGAATGCAGCTGTTCAAACTAAAGAGTATCTATCTTCAAGGGCAGAGTACTCTGGTTTGTTCTGATATTCATATCTGAAACATATTCATCTCTGAAACACATATTTTGTACAACAACCATTTCTCGTGATCATAAATTTTTATCAAAATACACCAAAAAATATATGGAAAGGAGTTTGTTCCACAAACAGCACACTTACAGGTCGGAGCAGATGGACAGACCTCACAGACATGATAGACAGACTTCAAACTAACTGCAATTCCAATACCCAACCACAACCCAAACAAACCACTTTGTTTATTTATTATATAGAGTTATGCCATTTTATGGCAAATACATCTGAAATTTTATCTTAACCCGTTACCAAACGACTGAATTTTGGCCTGGACCAAACTGAAAGCATTTGCAGACGACAAAATAAAAGTATCTCAAGTAATGATTTCTGTCTTTGATTGGGTAGAAAACATTGTGGGAAAAGGAGAAAATGCTGGTTACCAGCATTTTCTCCTTTTCCCACAATCTTTTCAAAAGGCTTCTTTCTCAGGGCCGTTAAAAGTTGGGATTGTGTGGTAAAGAATAGGCTGCTAAGAGTGACAGTGCGGATAAAGATCAGACTGCATAGAAAATGCAAATACTTTGTATTTTGAAGTCTAAGTCTGGAAGTTATCTTGAAGTCCAAAGACTAGATTAACTCTTTACCAAACAAATTTTAGACTTGTCCAAATTGAAAGCATTTGCAGATAACAAAATAACTGCTACACAAATATTGGAATTTGTTTTTGGAAGGGTGCAAAACATTGTGGGAAAGGGAGAAAATGCTGGTTACCAGCATTTCCTCCTTTTTCCACACTGCTTTAAAAAGGCTTCTTCCTCAGGGTTGTTAAAACCTGGAATTGTGTTGTAAAGGGTTAAAGCCATGAAATAACTTGCAGATAACTGAAGTAATCTTTCCTTTTCTAGAATTTACCTTTCCCATTTTCAAGTGTTCCACACAGACCAATACTGTGAATAATTTACAGCGTATCATAAAATAGATCTGTCTTTATTGTCTAAAATTCTCTAAATGATGAGAGGACGACCAGAAAAATAAAATTTAAATATGCATGAGCCAGGCCTTCACTACAAAAGAATACCTAAATACAAAAACCATCAAAATGCAACCCCGTTTTATTATGTATTTTACTCATTTGAACCCTGATCAGAAGATACTTTTTTTCTATCAACCTTACACAGAAGGCTTCTGACAACTTCATGGGAAAAGGAAAAAATGCTGGTAACAAGCATTTTCTCCTGTTCCCACAATGTTTTCTACCATTTTATTGAGAATTCCATCATTTGACTTAAGTTTAATGTGTTGTCGTCTGCAAATGCCTCTTATTTGAAAGAGTCTGAAATCCTGTCCATCAAATTTTTGACTGGCACAATTTAAAAGCATTCGCAGATAAGTAATAAAAGTCAATTTGAGCGAGGGGATTTGTCTATGAAATGGTAAAAATCTTGTGGGAAAAGGAATAAAAGCCAATACCAGCATTTACTTCTTGTCTCAAACTGTTTTCAAAGCATTCTACCTTAAGGTTTGAAAAACACAGGATTGTCTGGCAAAGAATTAATGCATTTTTCATTCCCTTTGCTGTGTTTGAAGATGAAAGACTGCGTAATTAACCATCTTATTCTCAACATCTGATGCACAAAATGTACCCTGCAAATGTGCAATAACTCCAGGAATGTAAATACATTTCCATTGTTTTTCCCATTCCAGAAGGATTTAACCCTTTACCAGACAACAAAATTTTAGCCTTTTCCAAATTCAAAGCATTTGCAGACAACAATTTCAGTGTGGCTCAAATGGTGCAATTTTCTCTTGATAGGGTAGAAAAATTGTGAAAAAAGGAGAAAATACTGGTTACCAGCATTTTCTTCTTTTACCACAATGTTTTCAGATGGCTTCTTTCCCAGGGTCGTTGAAAGGCATCATTGTGCGGTAAAGGGTTAAACTCCCATAAGACTTTTTCCCCAGGTTATATACATATTATTTCCTGGGTTATGTCCCTTGGCAGCAATAAAATTCATCAATGTTCACCACACAACAAATTCAAGATTCCAGATTCAAAGAATTTGCAGACAAAAACTTAAAATGTCACTTAAATTGTCATCATTGACAGGGTAGAAAAAACTGTGGGAAATGAAGAAAATGCTGGTTACCAGCATTTTCTCCTTTTCCCACAATGTTTTCAAAAGATTTGTTCTCTCTGGGTTGTTAAAACTAGGGATTGTGTGGTACAGGGTTATTCCTTTCTTAAACAATCTGGAGTTTTAGAGACCCAGAGGGAGAAGGCTTCTAAAAACATTGTGGAAAAAGGACTCCTTTCCCCCACAATGTTTTCTTCTCGGTCAAAGAAAAGTACCTTGATTTAGCCACCTGTGATTTATTTTCTGCACAATTTATGCTTACAACTTGAAAATTTTAGTATTTGGTAAAACGTTAATTGTATCATAGAGCTATGGTAGTTTCATACATTTTAAAACCAAATAGCAATAATCATTTTTCCAATGATGCTTTTCATATTTCCCTTTCCTTCAAATAATTTTAGCCATGCTCTGGCAAAAAGGGGCTTAATGCATTGCCGGGATGCATTATACCAAGCAAGTCTTCATGTCATTATGGATCAATAAAATCAACTTTATGTAACAACCGACTTAATCATGAGTTAAGAAAATTGACCAATAGCGAAAAGTTTTGGCCCAGGCCAGCCTGCACGAAATGCACAGGCTGACCTGGGTCAATACTTTTCGTAGATGCATTATGCCCCCTTTTCACTGAGCATGGCTCATTTATAACAGTGGCACATGGAGATAAAAGTATATTTCTGAAAATAGCTTCAGGAGGGGGTGGGAAGGGGGAGGGGGTGTTGAAGAGAGGATCAACCCTTTACTACACATTTCCAACTTTTAATGACCCTGAGGTGAAAGGTTTTTAAAAATATTACTGGAAAAGAAGAAAATGTTTGCAACCAGCATTTTCTTCCTTTCCAATGTTTTCTACCCATTTAGAGACATTTCTTGTTTTGAGTAACATTTTAATACAGTGTCTGCAAATGCTTTCAGCCAAGCCCAGTAGCTCAGTCGGTAGCGTACAGGACTTGAGAACAGGAGGTCGCTGGTTCGACCCCTGGCTTGGCCAATTTCTTTCCGAGGATTGATGATAGTCATTGCGACAGGATTCATTCCTCTCTCACTGCTGACCATTGTTTTGGCAAGGGTTATGTGGGAAAGTAGCCAGTGGCTTGGAAAGAATATTGTGCAGAGTACTGGTAAAAAGAAACTCCAGGAAAGCATGGATAGGTGCACTGGCCGCTGCGATATAACTGAAATAATGTTGAAAACGGCGTTAAACGCCATACAATCAATCAATCAATCTAGCAAATACTTTCAATTGGACTAGGCTAAAAATTTGTTGTGTGGTAAGGGGATAAACATTCCAGAGGATATTCCTTCCAATCATGAAGATGCGCATCAAAAAAAAGATAAAATTTGATTTCATGCTCACAATAACCAAAGCAGATGGTCCTTCAAGAGACAAGATCTAACATTACCCATTTCTGCCAAACCAATTTTTCTTGGGTCCTCTTATTTCACCCTTCACCAAACAATCCCATGTTTTGACAACTCAGGAGATGAAGACTTTGGAAAACATTGTGGGAAAAGGAAAAAATGCTGGTAACCAGCATTTTCTCTTTTTCTCACAATGTTTTCTACCCTTTCAGAGAACTTCATTTCATCTGTACCAATTTGGAAGTTGTCATCTGCAGATGCTTTCAACATCAAAAAGTCTAGAATTTGTCAGGTGGGAAAGGGTTAATCCTTCCCTGAAATATTCCATGTTTTAACAACCTTAACCCTTTCCCAAACAAGCCCTGGTTTTCATGTGTCTGCAGTATAAGTCTTTTGAAAACACTGTGGGAAAAGGAGAAATTGCTCATAACGAGCAATTTCTCCTTTTCCCACAGTGTTTTCTACCCTTTTTGAGAACTTTCTGCCATTTTCATCAAATTTAAAATTGTCGTCTGCCAACTCTTTCAATTTGGACCAGTCCAAAATTTATCGTTTGGGAAAGGGTTAAAGAAGCCTTTTTACATAATCGTAGAAGAAAGAAAAATGCCGGTTACAAAGCCATTCAAAGGATATAGAGCAGACACAAAATTGCTTACAAATGGACAGACAGACAGACAACCAGGGCTACATTAACATGATATGTCCCTTCAAAGTGTATAAAAAGGAGATACCATTTATGACTGATTTCTCATATTTAACTCTTTCACCAAACAACAAAATTTTAGACTGGTTCAAATCAAAAGCATTTGCAGACAACAAATTAAGTTTATCTAACATGATGATTTCTGTCTTTGATAGGGTAGAAAACATTGTGGAAAAAGAGAAAATGCTGGTTACCAGAATTTTTTCCTTTTCCCAAAATGTTTTCAAAAGCCTTCTTCCTCAGGGTCGTAAAAAGTCGGGATTGTTAGGTAAAGGGTTAACCCAGTGTTTTCAACAACCTATTGTACAGGCATAAATGACCAGTCCATATTCATGATAAAGGTTAGGGGACTTTGGGGTACAATTCAAGAAAGAGGGCCTATTATTAGTCCTGGGATAGAATTAAAAGTTTCTCTTTGATAAAATGTGACAGATTTTTTATTTCCTTTACTTCAATATTGAGGATTGAAAATCCAGATGATGAACTCTCAACACTCTTTACCAAACGACAAATATTTAGGCTTGTCTAAATTTATAGCAAATGCAGACAACAACTTTAAATAATGGCTCAAAAGATGGATTTGTCTTTAAAAGGTTGGAAAACATTGACAGAAATGAAGAAAATGCTGGTTACCAGCATTTTTATTTTCTCACAGCGTCTGAACTCATTACCAAACCAAACAATTTTAGACTTGTCCAAATCGAAAGCATAATAAATTCAGACAAGAAATGAATTCGACTCAAAAAGTGAAATTTGATTTTGGGAGGGTAGAAAACATTGTGGGAAAAGGAGAAAATGCTGGTTTCCAGCATTTTCTCCTTTTCACAAAATGTTTTCAAGAGCTTTCTTTCTCAGGGTCATCAAAAGTTGAGATTGCGTGGTAAAGGCTTAAAAAGGCTTTTGTTCTCAGCATTTTTAAAACCATGCGCTGTGTGGTAAAGGGTTAAAAATACTTTGACACACAGAGTATCAACTCTTTCCACATCTTCTTTGTGATCTTTGTCTCATCTTTGGTGGAATTTTCATCCACTACCACATAATGCCAAGATTTAATAGCCCGCCAGAGAGGGCTTATGAAAACATTGTGGTAAAGGAGAAAATGTAAGTAACGTGTATTTTCTCCTTTTACCATCATTTAACCCTCTCACAAAGATATCCCTTCATTGGAGCCCCATTTAATACCTTATCTCGAAAATTAATGCTTTCAATATGCATATCCAAGTCTGAAATTTTGTCATTTTGTGAAGAGAGTTAACATTTTACTAGGCAACAATATTTCAGCATTTGAAGAAGACATATAAAAAGTGGTTCAAATGATGGGAATTGTCTGTCAAAGGATGGAAGACATTGTGAGAAAAGGAGAAAATGCTGGTAAACAGCATTTTCTCCTTTTCTCACAATGCTTTCAAAAGCCTTCCTCTTTATAAGGTCGTTGAAACAATATTGTTTTGTAAAGTGTTAATCTAATAATACAAACATCTCACCCCCCTTTTTTTACCTGCAGAATTTTCAATATTTCTGTATCTCCCAAAGTCACTCAGAAAGGACTCTCTCAAGCGGCAAATTCCCTTGACAAAAACCTCAAAGGGGATTTAAAATCTCAAGGCGTGTTGTTTTCAATCACGCTGGCACTCGAAAGCCGAGGATTTCATGGAAATAGCTTTCACATGACCCGCCAATTTTCTGCCTGATTTGCCGTCATGATACAATTTATCATATAAATACGAATTAATGAAATGTTGAAAAAAAAAATTAATAAAAGGTTCCCCGGCCTTACAATTTTCACCAGGTTAGATAATCTGCTCATTACATGTGCGAACATTTCCCTCCCAAACCCTCGACTGTACGTGAATGAATCAGCTCCTAGGCTGCTTAGTTTTTTACCAAACGACAAAAATTTCAAATCATCCAACCTGAAGGCATTTGCAGACGACAATTTTGACATGGCTGGAATTATACTTTTTGGCTGTGAAACGGTAGAAAACATTGTAGGAAAAGGAGAAAATGCTTGTTACCAGCATTTTCTCCTTTTCCCCCTAATACAATGTTTTCAAAAGCTTTCTGTATCAGGGCCATTAATCCTTTACCACATAATCTCAAATGTTAACGACTCTGAAGAAAGAGTGCTTTTGAAAACATTGTGGGAAAAGGAGAAAATGCTGGTAACCAGCATTTTCTTCTTTTCCCACAATGTTTTCTACTCTAGTTAAGACAGAAATCATCAATTGAGCTGCATTTATTTGGGCATCTGCACATACTTGCAAATTGGTTGAATGCAAACTTTTGTCACGTGGTAAAGAGTTCAAACTCAGGAATGTGTAATACAGAGTTAATGTATCACTTTCTGCAGCCAAACTTTCTCTTAGTTAACCCTTTCCCAAACGACAAAATTTTGGACTCGACCACATTGAAAGCATTTGCAGACGACAAAATAAATGTATCCAAAAAATTGAGATTTCATTTGGGAAGGGTAGAAAACACTGTGAGAAAAGGAGAAAATGCCGTTTACCGGCATTTTCTCCTTTTCTCACAATGTTTTCAAAAGCCTCTTTTATCAGGGCTGTAAAAACCAGGGATTGTTTGGGAAAGGGTTCAGTGTGCTTTTGAAAACATTGGGGCAAAAGGAGAAATTGCTCATGATGGACCCTTTTTTCTTTTGTCACAACATTTTCACATATTTTTATTTAATTTATCAAACCTAAATTCATTCGTTTTCCTCCTTTATTACTATTTAACTATTTCACTACTAGTGATGACATAAGTAGCTTTTGCAGGTTATGTAGATCAAGATCAGACTGCATAAAACATGCAGTCTGATCTTTGATCTACACCATCCGTTACTCGATGCGGGACAGTATGATGCAATTTGTATTCAATAGCTGTGGGAATCTTGTTTTAGACCTTGAAAAAAAGTGGAGTTTCTTGAGTTAGTAATGAAAGAGTTAACTTTTTACCACACAATCAGGGGTTTTAACAACCCTGAACAAAATGCCTTTCGAAAACATTGTGGGAAAAGGAGAAAATGCTGTCATCTGGACCACTTTTCATTTGTCATCTGCAAATGCTTTCAATTTGGAACAGTCTAAAATTTTGTTGTTTGGGAAAAGGTTAAAGGGAATTTTGTTAACCCTTAGAGTACAGAATAAGCCCAATGAATATTTTCAGTCTACAAATAAGATCCAAATAATTGCAGTTTTATGGGTTGATCTCTTGCCCGGAATGTCTTAGCAAAGCGGTCAGTGTAGATCAAAGATCAGACTGCATGTTTTGTGCAGTCTAATCTTGACCTACACTGGCCATCAAGGTAACTACAGTGCTGGTTACCATCAATTCCTCCTATTCCAACGTTTTAAAAATCCTCTTTCCTCTGGGCCGTTACCACACAGGTTTGTCTGGTGAAGGGTTTACAAGGATATTTCAAAAGTACTTCAGTTACAAACTTATTTCAGGAAACAATGACTTCAAACATTTTCTTCTCTCGTTTTTGTTTTTGAAAACCCATTTTTCAACATCATTCCAGTCAGTTCACAAACGGCAACCTTTCTAATAAATCTACACAGACTGTTTCTCATTTAATATTCTGAAACTTTATGCGATCCTAGATTGGTGTGAAGGAATTTTTATCCAATTAGAGAAAAACTTGACTTTCCTTTGCAAACATGATTCAGTGAGGCAGCCCTTGAACCAAGCTGTCGCCCACCACAATTCAATCAAACCTACCCTTCTTGTCAACCCCAATATACCATGCAAGTTCATCCCTTTACAAGATGACCAGATACATAATTTAGATTGCCCCAAGTCATGAGCATATGCAGAGGACAAATCCAGTATGGTTTAAATGAAGGGATTTTTTTTTCTATGGAAGGTTAGAAAAAATGCGAAAAAATGGGGAAAATCCCAGTTACCAGCATTTTCCTCTTTCCCCATAATGTTTTCAATAGCATTTTAGGATCGTTAAAAACATAGGATTAATTTTTTAAGGAGTAAACAAATCAACACCATCAGCAAATTTGCAGCAGACAACTTAGAAATCTTGCAGGTAAAATATTCCAACCACCAATAAAAAGACTGGAAAAATAACACCACAATGTAACTGTCATACCGTATTTCACCTAATTAATGCGCCCGGGTGCCATGCAAAACACCGAAGGGCGCTCTTACTTCATAGCAAATTCTCCGAAATTTAAGGGCCATCACTTAGAGTAACTATGTTACTTTGACCCAAGTTTGAGTTGGTGCCAAGTGCAAAATGACCACCATTTTGAAAGACTCACTGTAATGCAGTAATGCAGAATATTGGTTTTTATGCCGATCATGATTTATTTGGACATCAAAATTTTAATATCATTAACAATTAGTATGGGTTACTGGTGTTCACATTTGTTCAATACTTCACTTTCTTAAAGTTTTTCCAAGTCAGTTAACAAATTTTGGGTTACTGGAAGTCTATAACGTTTTTGGAAATGTATGTGTTTTCAGATAGTCAAGTGTTAATGACATCAATTAGTGAAGTAATTTGGTTTATGTTGACTCTTTACCGGTAAGTTAATTTATGAAATATCCATCATTAATGATTTTCCGAAGTTTGTGTTTGAAAAGTGTTAGTAAAATTATCTTGCGTTTGGAAGTTTGTCACTCCAGTCATCAATTAAGGTAACGACAGGTGTTGGTGGGGGTTGTCGGGATGCCTCTGGACTAAGATAATATAGTGGGGGCGCTACTATTAGGGAGGGAGCGTTAATGAGGTGAAATACGGTATATTAGACCAAGACATCTTAAACCTTAGACTGCCAAATAAACCCAAGCCCACATATTTAATCTAGAAATGAGACCCTAATAATTGTGATTTCAAGGTCGCTCTTGTTCAGAACGTCTCATCAAAGAGGAAAGAGTAGATCAAAAATCAACTGCACATTTTGTGCTGTCCGATCTTAATCTACACTGGATGCAAAGGCAACTATAATTGTATAGGTGCTATAAAGGTTAAGAGTAGAAGAGATTGCAAGGAAACACTGTGATGGGTGAAAAATGACACCTTCAACCAAAGATGAACTATATTCTGATGCAGGGAACAGTATCCTAAAAAATCATTTTCAGACATTTAGGAGCTGAGTATTTGACCAAAATATATATAAAAAGGCTCTTTTGTCTGAATTTCACCACAAAATATTGGATGTTTAAGGATCAAAGATTAGACTTGAACAGAATGTGACATACTTCTGTGCTTTATGACTTTGAGGAAAACAACTTATGAAACCATCATGGGAAAAGAAGGAGATGTTGGTTACCCACATTTCCTCCTTTTCACCCCGAAGTTTTCTTCCCTTCCAAAGACAAATTCCAGTTTATAAGTCCAATTCATATTGCAGGGTGGGCAAAATGTCAATTTGGGTAAGTCAAACAGATCAGCCAGCACATTCTGATATTGATTTACACTATTCCATAAGAGCAAATCTGAAGATGCCCTTAGTGTCCTAAGGTTTAATGGGCCTCAAAGTAATTTTCTCACAATAAAGTATTGATTTTAATGTTGAAAATGTTCCAAGGAAAGATTTTCAAGGAGTGTAAATAACACAGTCCATTTAAAACCCTTTACCACACTACGCCGACTTTTGACGACCCAGACAAGGAAGCCATTTGAAAATATAGTGAGAAAAGGAGAAAATGCTGGTAACCAGCATTTTCTCCTTTTCCCACAATGTTTTCTATCCCATCAAACAAATATCACATCATTTGAGCCACGTTAAAATTGTCCTCTGCAAATGCTTTCAATTTGGATGAGGATAAATTTTGTCATGTGGTAAAGGGTTAAAACCCTCTAACTCTCTATAATACAATCCTGAGTTTTCACAAGCCTGGGAGAGAAGGCTTTCGAAAACATTGTGAGGAAAAGGAGAAAATGCTGGCAACCAGCACTTCCTCTATTCCCCCCAATTTTTTTCTATCCTTTCAAAAACAAATCCAATATTTTGTGACACCTTTATATTGTGGTTGATAATGTTTTCAATTTGGACAAGTCTAAAATTTTGTCTTCTGACCAAGAGTTATCCATAGCAATTCAAGATTCTACACAAAAACCTCCAGGACATGTGAGAAATTGCATGTTGACCATGATATTGCAACCACTGGGCTTTTTTTGACTCACTAGACGTATTCATTTTAACTTCTTTGCAGTCTAAGGGTTAACTCTTTACTTGCTGACAAAATTTTATAATTGTCCATAATGAAAGCTGATGCAGACAAAAATCAGCTAGATGTGAAATTTGTCTCTGCAAAGGCAGTTAACATGGTTGATCTCCAGAATTTTATCTTCTTCCATTAAGCCTTACAAGCCTTCTTCCTCAGGGTTGCAAAAAACTACAGATAGTTTGGTGAAAAATAATCAAGAGACAAGATGATGTTCAAGAAAGAAGATGAGTGACACAAAATACACCGCATTCTTGCTCTGTGCCAAATCAAAGAGACACTTTATGTCTCCGGAGACAAAAACTTGTGATTTTCAAACCTGCTCGTAAAGGCAGCAATGTCATCTGGGTTTTGTTTAAACTTTTGTAAAATACACAACTCTTTAAATCTAATATTACCAATTTTGACATGTGTACGAGCATCACAGCTTTGCTGTTTCCCACAATCTGTCATCTATTTTTTTCCTTCCATTGATTTCTCAGAAAATTAATGGGTCTTTAGCATGATTTTCTAAAACTGCAGCTTAGAGTACAAGAAGATAAGTTGTGGTAAGCAATTTTCCGGGGGGAAAGTGCAATCTGGAATTGTTGTCAGTAAGTCTAAGCTGTGAGAATTCATTCCATTTTTTACAATGTGACTGAAAGATGCAAACTCTTCATTTTCTATTTCATAACATTTGGGTGCTATAGGAATCGTTTCAATTTTATACTTTACAGCATGCTTAGGCAACTTATGGTGACTTTAAAAACAGTGTAGAACAAGAACAAGCTTCCACAGTACATTCAATCTGATCTTATGTGAGATTCTTAAGGATTAAATGTCCCTATATGTGAAATAATAGCTAGCTAATCGGATGACTAGTTTTGAAAATTAGAACTTCAAAATTAATTTTGAAATTTAAGTTAGACTGGAGACTGTTTGTGAAAAAGCCTCTCTCTTACTCAGCCTATCAGATTGCTAGTTTTGAGACTTTGTTTTCAACTTTAAAACTAGAAATCTAGGATGGTTTATGAATAGTGGCCTCTGGTCAATGAAGGAAAGGACAAACTTACCTTGAATTCATATTCTGTTTTTGTAAGAAGGTTGGTGAAGGTCATGGACTGTGTTTTGGTCTGGTTGACAACTTCTGTATTACTCTGGTCCTTTATAGAATGTACCACCTCATACCATAGTATCTCGTCTTCATCAGCCACCTGTAATAACAGCACAATGTTATCATTATGACTTATTCAACCCTTTACCAAACAATCCCAAGTTATAACACTCTCTGACAGAGAAGGCTTTTGAAAACATTATGGGAAAAGGAGAAAATGCTGGTAACCAGCATTTTCTCCTTTCCCCACAATGTTTTTAAAATATCTATATGTCAGGGGTTGTTAAAAGATTGGGGTCGTTTGGAGAGGGGTGAATACATTGCCCCATCATAATTAAATAATAATTTTCTCTCTTGGAGAAAATATCGGTCGGCCCAGCAGCTTACATGGTAACAAACAGGGCCAGTAATCAGGGAGTCCAGACCACAAAATTGTAGACTTTTCCAACATGATTGATTGATTTAATCATGTTTTACACCACTTTCAACATATTAATTTCAGTCATATCATGGTGACAGCTTGCAATTTCGTTATGTCCTGGGTTTCACCAGTATTAGGCTGGGCCTCCACAATGTCTTGCCAAAGGACACTCCCACGATAAATATGGTGCTTTCGGCAAGGCCTGGACCCATCTTGTGCAATTTGAGCTTATTTGCAGGTGACAAATCAAACTTGGCTCCAAAAATGGAATTTGTCTCAGAAAGGATACAAAACAGGAAGGAAAAAGGAGAAAATGTTGCTAACTAGCATTTTCTCATTTTCTTACACTAGTTTCAAAAGCCCTTTACCTCATGGTAGTTAAACCACTGGAGTGTCTGGTAGAGGGTTAAATACTGCCTCCACCAAACTATTTTGGTCTCTGATTTTCCTCCTAACATTGTTTCCACCATGTTTATACTGGAAAGAAGCCAGTGGCTTAGACTACTGTGCAAAGTACTCGTGAAACAAACTTGAGAAATGCATCAATAGATGCACTGGCTGCCTTTTTGTAACAATCAAACAAATGGACTACTCTTGTTGGTATGAGTGTTATTTCAGTAATGGGTTGACCCTATACCACACAATCCCGAGTTTTAACGACACTGAGGAAGAGACAGATTTGGAAAACATGGTGGGAAAAAGAGAAAATGTTGATATCCAGCATTTTCTCCTTTTCCCACCATGTTTTCTAACTTATCAAAGACAGAAATCATCCTCTGAGCAACATATAATTTATTGTCTGCAAATGCTTTCAATTTGGTAGAGCACCAAATTTTATTGTTTAGTAAGAGATGAACTCCATGGGTGGGATAGGTAACTAAGATGAAACCATCATAAATTTTCTTCCAGTGATTTATATTTTTGAATGCTATTTTTAATTCAAAATGCAACCAAACACCTTCTTGATCCCTTTACCAAATAATCCCCTATTCTGACAACCCTGTCCAAGGAAACTTTTGAAAACATTGTGGGAAAAGAAGAAAATGCTGGTAACCAGCATTCTCTTCTTTTCCCACAATGTTTTACATAGTTCAAGAGACAAATCCAATCATTAAGTCACAATTAAATTGTCCTCTGTAAATGCTTTCAGTACAAAACTGAAAGTTTGTTGTCCCATCAACTGTTATATACTGTAACTTTACACTTCCTTTGGAAACTGTTTGTACATCACCCATTTGTCATCTTCAACAGAAAAAGATGACTAATTCTGCACGAAAACAACTTTATGACAAACGACAAAACATTCTTAGAAATGGAGAACTTTTCTTTTTCAATAATTTCAAAAGCCCTCTACTTATGCTGTCAAAATTTTGTTGTGTGACATAAAAGGTTAACATTGTGACAGTTTCCAAATTATGCATCAGTCTTGGCTATTAGCATTTTAAAGGACAACAAAATTTGAGACTAGTTCAACAAACTGAAAGCATTTTCAGATGGAAAATTAAACGTTGCTAAAATGATGGGATTTAGTTCTCCAGGAGTATAAAATCTTGTGGGAATAGGAGAAATTGCTGGCTATCAGTATTTTCTCCTTTTTCCACAACATTTCAAAAGCATTTTTCTCCAGGTCATTTAAACAAAGAAATGGCTTCTAAAGAGCTCAGATGATGTTCTTATTTTCATTGTTTTTTTAATCTTCTAAACTCTTTATCACACAATCCAGCTTCTTCAACATCATAAGGAAATAACCTCTTGAAAATACCATGGGAAAAGACAACGTTCTATACCCTGTCAAGGAGAATTTCCATTACTTGTCCGCAAGCACATTTTAATTTCTCCCATGCAAGTGATAAAATTTTTGTCTGGTACAAAAATTAATTATGCCTATAGACAATGCCCTAGAAATGGATCAAACCACTTACCTCCCATGCAATGGTTATATAATTTTCACCAACATCCAGTACATCAATCTTCAGGATCTGTGCCAGAGAGCTCTCTGTTGTAAACGTTACGGCTGAACATTTTGGGTCTGACTTGCTGGTAGACGTTACTCCATTTACAGAACACACTTGGACTAGATATGTGGTACTAGGTTTCAGTCCAGACAATTGGGTGCTATAAGAAGAACAGAGAGTCAACTTTATACAAAACCATAGAATTCTAGGCACATCAAATTGGAGGAATTTGTAGACAACAATTTGAATGTAGGTCAGAAGATGACTGTTGTTTTAGAAAGGGAAAAACAAAGAGTTTAACCCTCTAGCACACTATCCCTTGCTTTAATGACCCTGGGGTCATTGTGGGAAAAACTGTACACCAACGTTTTCAAAAGCTAAGGTTTGCTAAAGTTCAGATTGTGTGGTACAAGGTTAAAAGCAATGAAGGTCTCCTTTATCTGCCTCAATTGTGGCCAGTATAGATCAAGATCAGACTGCACAAAATGTTAAGTATGATCTTTGATCTCCACTGGCCACTTTGCTGAGACATTCTGGATAAGAACAACCATGAAATTGCTCTTACCAGAGTTGTATTTCTAGAATGAAAATGTCAGTCGGGTTTATTTGGCACTCTAGAGTCTTCACTCTTTCCAAAACAACAAAAACTTGGATAGTACAAAAGTGAAAGCATTGGCTTATCACAATAAGTACAGCTCACAATATGATTTCTTTCTCTGAAACAGTAAAAAAACATAGCAGGAAAAGGAGAAAATGCTGGTTACTGGCATTTTCTCCTTTTCCCATAATGTTTTCAACAGCATTTGACCCCTTTAACCACCATGTTTTCAGTAATATTTTACCCCATGGTCGTTGATATATGGGATAGTGTGGTAAAAGGTTAAACTCCATTTACAAATTTACCCGTATGATACCAAAACACAGATGAAGTAGACATCTTGCTATTCAAAAGATTGTTTTAGTTTGTCACAAACTCAAAGATTAATAAACCCTTTAACACAATTCTGAGTATTAACGACCCCAAGGAAGAAGCCTTTTGAAAACATTGTGGGAAATGCTGGTAACCAGCATTTTCTCCTTTTTCCACAATGTTTTCTAACCTTCCAAAGGTGAATTTCTATTTTTGAGCAACATTTATTTCTTCTTCTTCTGCTAAAGCTTTCAAATTGAGCAAGTCTAAAATTTTGTCATTTGGTAAAGGGCAAGAGAATGGCATGCCTGCACTAACGCTTGGCTGCAGTTGCTTCTAGAAACAGACTGATTTTCAATGAAAATTGTAAGTCAGAAAAGGACATAACTGTGTTAAAAATATTTTGATTGTAAGCTGCTTTACTGATATGGTTTCCCTTTTTTGTGGTTAACAAAATGTCCCGGTTTGAAGTAAGTATCTTCTGTAATGACAGAGGTATTATGAAATGTTGAGTTGCAAAGACACAAGGAGAAGACAGATGCTGACAAGGCTATAACAATACCTCTACATTTTCTTCGAAATCAGCCGAGGTAAAAACAGTCAGAATTTACATAAATATCAATCAAAAAACTGTTTCACTTACTTGGTGGAGTTGAAACCTTGCCACTTTGGACTGGCCATGACTTGATCTGCACAGCTGTCACAGTCTATGCTGTAGGTAGTGTCTGTTCGCCCGCCCGTGTCACGTGGGGGCTGCCAGTCTAGCTGTACCGTGGTATCTGTTAGGCTCACCACCTGAACTTGGTAAGGCTCTGATGGTGGCTCTGAAGTGATAATAATAATAGTTATTAAACCTAGATGTTAATTATTTGTAAGATTTGTATATTTGATTGGAGATGTTCACCTCTTTCATACTGCAGAGATACAACAGCCCGACATGACCTGCACTGCCAGCCAGGATCAAACCAGGATTTCCTGATTACAGATCCAACACCTTATCCACTGGTTCAGAAAGGGTTCATAAAATGTTAAATATTTTATTGAACCCTTTACCATACAATCCCAAGTTCAAACAACCTTGAGGAGATAGGCCTTTTTTTAAAACATTGTGGGGAAAGGAGAAAATGCTGGTAACCAGCATTTTCTCCTTATCCTGCAATGTTTCTCCCTTTCAATGAAATATTCCATTATTTAAGCCCTCACTTAATATGTGGTCTGCAAACACTTTCAGTTTGGGTCAGCATTTTTGCTGTATGGTAAAGAGTTAAAATTTAGATACAACAGTCCAACAAATCTAAAGTTCTGTTAGATCACAAAGTTTTAGACATGTCCATACCAAAAGCATGTGCAGATGACAAACTAAATGTGGCTCAAACTGAAGGGATTGTATTGAAACCATACAATATATTGTGGGAATAGGAGAGAATGCTAGTTACTGACCCCTTTTCCTTCATTTTTTTAAGTACAAGGGGTGGGGGGTGGGGGTGGGGGCAATTGTGTGTGTTTGAGAGAGAGGAGTATGTTCTATTCAGCTTTTCAAATTTAAAACAATGCTTATCAGTTCTTTGTTATCTAAAGAAGTGTCCATTTGGATTTATGCCTGCTTGAAGGTAAAGACATAAACTATTAACCCTTAAAGTACCTTTCACGACTACAGCTGCCTTTGCTTCCAGTATAGATCAAGATCAGGCTGCATAAAACATGCAGCACGGATACTTTTTGCTGACACATTAAGTGCCCTCTTGAAAGAGCATGGCTGAAACAAAAGTTTTGAAAATAGCCTTGTGAAATGCACTCTAAATATAACTTGGGTTTGACCCCATAATAAATAATTCCAATTTTTAATGACCCTGATGGGGAAAGCCTTTTGAAAAAATTAATTGGAAAAGGAAAAAATGGTCATAACCAACATTTTGTCCTTTTCCTACAAAGTTTCTACCCTTTTCAAAGACAAATTTAGTCACTTAGGTCAAATTTAATTAGTTGTCTTCAAATGCTTTCAGTTTGTACAGAACTAAAATTTTGTCATCTGGTTAAGGCGAGTACAATCTGTGAAAAAATGGTGGTAGAAGTTGCTTTGTTTACAATTTAGTCATTTGGAACAATGTCAAAAAAAAACACCAACAAGAAAAATCTTTCAAAAGATAGACAGCGTAAATTTGCCACCAAGTAGGCAGGGCCCTTGGAATAAACATGTCTACATTTTTTACCACAGGGGCCCTTAGAATAAGCATGACTACATATTTGACCAATCACAAATTTGTATTTAGTCACTTGTTATCAGTACCACAAAATAGGTCAAAACCCAGCATATTCAGCTACACTGACAAACAGGACTATTTGGGAAAGGGCTGAGGGTTTATATTTATAAGAAATCCACAAGAAATGTAAAAAAAAGAACACAAAAAAGATACAGTAAAGCTATAACCATTATTTTCTATTTATGCTATAAGAATGAAAATTATTGTATAAACCTTTGCAGGTGTTTTATGGTCATGAATCTGCACTTAAAACTTCGTGATTATTACACAAAAAAATAATGCAAAAATGCTATTTATGTCTTCAGCACCTTTAACCCTTATCCTGCTAAATAAGTGAAATGAATTATTCTCAAACCAAAAGTAAACACCCAAATAATGCTATTTCAAACTTATTTTCAGGAAAAGATATCTCCTTATCAGACAGCACAGATTCAAGATCAGACTGCACATTCTGTGCAGTCTGATCTTGATCTATACTGTCCACAAAAGGTCATTGAGTCTCGCTTACCAGCTTAAGGGTTAACATTTTACCAAAAACAAGTTCCTTTGTTAGGTGTTTTCTGCCACTTTCAACATTATGTTGCTATTGGACCATGCAACCACAGCAATCAACCCTTACCACACAATCCCAAATTTTAATGATCCAGAAGAAGAGAACTTTAGAAATCATTGTGGGAAAAGAAGAAAATGCTGGTAATTGGCATATTCTCCTTTCCTCACAATGTTTTCTCAGCTTCCAAAGGCTATCTCATCATTTGAGTCACATTTGATTTGCAAATGCTTCCAGTTTAGATGAGTATGAAATTTTTTTGTTGGGTAAAGAGTTAACCTTTTATCACACAATTCCTAGTTTTAGTGACCCTGAAGGAACATGCTTTTCAAAACATGGTGGGAAAAGGAGAAAATGCTAGTAACCAGCATTTTCCCCTTTTCCCAGATTATGTTTTTTGACCCTTTACAAAAGAAATTTCATGTTTTAAATAACAATTGATTTGTTGTCTGCAATTGCTTTCGATTTGGACTAGGCTAAAATTTTATCATTTGGTAAAGAATTAAGCATTTATGGTGCTGCCCACATCAGTACAGTGTTCATCAAAGATTAAAATGTCATCAAAAACAAAAAGTCTTGCAAGATAGTTTATGTTTCATCCAGTAATTCATCATAAATGAAACAGCAAAAAGCGAAAAGTGCCCATAAACAAATGCCGACAAAAAACTTGAAAATGACTGATTAGGCAATTTGTCATGCATTTTGATGTTAACTTTTTGTTTTTCTATTCCACACTGACTTTTAACCCTTTACTACACAATCCCAAGTTTTAACGACCCTCAGAGGAAGAAGCCTTTTGAAAACAATGAGGGAAAAGAAGAAAATGCTGGTAACCAGCATTTTCTCCTCTTCCCACAATGTTTTCTACCCAATCAAAGAAAATTTACATCATTTGATTCACATTTCAATAGTCATCTGCAAATGCTTTCAATTCTGACCAGTATTCATTTTTGTTCTCTGGTAAAGAGTTAAAATGGTGCGGTGTTTTATGTGGACCAGTAGTGAAAGGTGCAGTATAAGAAGCTGGGAAACTCCAGATTCGAGCCTCAATCAAACTGCTGGGTTATTCATGAGAGTTTCCTTGGGCAAGACCCTCCAGGACCCTTGAGTCTTGCACTGGTGAAACCTTGGAGGACATACAATGTTCTCTTCAAATAAGTCAGCTGTCGTCCTGATATGGCCAAAATAATGTTTAACTCTTTACCAAATGACAGAATTTTAGACTGGTCCAAATTCAAAGCATTTGCAGACGACAATTTAAATATGGCTTAAATGATTGGATTTATTTCTGAAAGGTTAGAAAACATTGTGGCAAAGGAGAAAATGCTGGTTAACAGCATTTTCTCCTTTTCCCACAATGTTTTCAAAAGTCTAATTTGACCAAGGGGTGTTGAAACTCGCCATTGTGTGGTAATGGGTAAAAGCTGCATCAATCAATCCATCCTAGTATAGTGCAAGATGCAATTTTGTGGACAGTATAGAACAAGGTCAGACAGGGATAGATCTTGACTGTAAGCAACCCACATGCTAGGTTGGAGCTCAGCAGTGCCTTATCAAAGGGCATGCTTAACTCTTTACCACACAATCCCGACTTTTAACGACCCTAGGAAAGAAGCCTCTTGAAAACATTGTGAGAATGCTGGTAACCAGCATTTTCTCCTTTTCTCACAATGTTTTCCACCCTTCCAAAAACAAACTTCAATTTTTCAGTCACATTTATTTCGTTGTCTGCAACTGCTTTCAATTTGGACTAGCATAAAATTTTATTGTTTGGTATAGGGATAATCAATAGTTTTACAGTTATGAAATTCTTGATTTAATCTGCTATCTTGTGACTTTCATTCTACAAAACTTAGACCAGTTTATACTATACATGTCACTCTTTAACTCTTTTCCAAACAACAAAATTCTAGACTTGTCTAAACTAAAAGCATTTGCAGATGAAAAGTAGTTAAAATGATGGGATTAGTTTCTGTTTACATTCATTTTCTCCTGTTCACTCAATATTTTCAAAAGCCTTTTTCTTGGGGTTGTTAAAACTCTGGATTGTTTGAAAAATGGTTAACACTTTGCCACACAAATCCGGTTTTAATGACCACGAGGAAAAAAGCCTATTGAAAACATTGTGGAAAAAGGAGAAAATGCTGGTAACCAGCATTTTCTCCTTTTCCCACTATGTTTTCTACCCACTCAAAGACACATTCAAATTGTTGTCTGCGACTGTTTTCAAGTTGCACAAGTCTAAGATTTTGTTGTGTGGTGAAGAATGAAAAATTTTGTGGTCTGGTAAAGAGTGAAAAGAAAAAAGAGCCTAAGTTTTAACACCTTATTGTTACATTTCATCAGTGAGATCACATCTAGCTATAAAGATGAAGATACCTAATGATAAGGTAATAAAACTCATCTTTTATGATCATATTAACCCTTCACCACACAATCCTGAGTTTTCACAACCATGACAAAGAAGACTTTTGAAAACATTGCGGGAAAAGTAGAAAATGCTGGTAACCAGCATTTTCTCCTTTTCCCACAATATTTTCTACTCTATCACAAACTGATATCATCATTTGTGCTACATTTAAATTGTCGTCTGCAAATGCCTTCAATTTGGGCCAGTCTAAAATTTTGTTGTTTGATAGAGAGTTTAAAAAAGAAGGATGCGGAGTGATATCTTAATCAGACCAATTTGTATGCTTAGAGCCTACTGCTTCATAAACACTGGAAAAAAAAAACAATTTTTTTTTTCTTTATTGCATTCCTTCTCTGTTCAAAGTTTGTAGCCGATAAATTTAAAAATATCCTTGTAAAATATAGAGAAAAGCAATGTAAAGTATGGATCAGCTCTTTGCAAGACAACAAAAAGTCAGACTTGTCTTAATACAAAGCATTATAGACAACTTGATGTATGTGACTCAAATGATGGGTGTTGTGTTTGAAATAATACAAAACATTGTGGAAGGATGGGAAAAAGGCTTTACCCTGTGCCAAACAATCCAGAGTTCCAATGACCATGGATGGAAAGGTTTTGAAAACATTGATGGAAAAGGAGAAAATGATAGTCAGCATTTTCTCCTTTTGCCAAAATGCTTTCTACCCTATCAGAGAATTTAACCTGGAACTGACTATACCACACAATCCCTGAGGAAATCATCGTTTGAAAACCTTGTGGGAAAAGGAGAAAATGCTGGTAACTAGCATTTTCTCCTTTTCCCACATGGTTTCCTACACTTTCACACACAATTACCATCACTTCAACTACATTTAATATGTTGTCTGCAAATGCTTTCAATTTGAACCAGTCTAAAATTTTGTTGTTTGGCAAAGAGTTAAAGGGCTGAATAAACCCAACACTTACTTTCAATCTAGATCCAAATTAGTGCAATTTCATTGTTTCTTTCGTTTATATCACTTCAGACAGGCAGAAATGTAGATCAAAGATCAGACTGCATGTTTTATGCAGTCTGACCTTGATCTACACTAGCCAAGAAGCATTTATAGTTGTGAAAGGCACTTTAAGAGCCAAGTAACATTCAAAATATTTCCAAATGCAAATGGTCTCAATATGCCTGATCAGTCCAAATTTCTGTGGTCTGGTTAAAATTTGAATTTAAAATTAATCCATTTCCAAACAATCTCAAGTTTAAACAATCCTGGGGAAGAATGCTTATGAAAACATTATGGAAAAAGGAGAAAATGCTGGTAACCAGCATTTTCTCCTTTTCCCACAATGTTTCCTAACCTTTCTGAAATAAATACCATTATCCGAGTCATATTTGATCTTTCGTCTGCAAATAGTCTAAATTTGAACATGTCTAAAATGTTTGTAATCTGGTAAAGAGTTAAGCCATTACCGTACAATGCTGCCTTTTAACGACCCTGGGAAAGAAGCCTTTTGAAAACATTGTGGGAAAAGAAGAAAATGCTCGTAACAGGCATTTTCTCCTTTTCCCACGATTTTTTCTACTCTGTCAAAGAAAAATTGCAGCATTTTAGCCACGCTGAAACTGTTTTCTGCAAATGTTTTCAATTTGGACAAGCCTAAAATTTTGTCATCTGGTAAAGGATTAATATATTCAAAACAGGGTACAAACTTGTACCCGAACAAATAAATGAATAACGATGCTCGTCCTATATCGTTAGATAAACATCTCAACTTTGACTTATTGGAAGATGAATGCATTTCAAATTCTGTCAGAATTTTATGAAAGGCGACATCAGAATGTCACTGTGGGAAGTGCTTTTATTTTTTTTCGGTATTCTGTCTAGGGTATTACATTGAAAGACACGGACATGTGGGTAATTTGTCAAATTCGCCCGTCCCCGTATTAGCCCATTTTGATTGTACGATAACACCTTATTTACCATAGATATGAATTTATCATTTATCATGAAGAGTTCTTTACATTTTACTAAATCTTTCAAGACATGAAAGACAAGAAATGAACCTAGATAAGATTTTTCTGATTTTTTCTCCATCTATTTCTGGACTTAAGTTTAACCCTTTCTCAAACAAGCCCTGGTTTTCATGTGTCTGCAGTACAAGTCTTTTGAAAACATTGTGGGAAAAGAAGAAATTGCTCATAACGAGCAATTTCTCGTATTCCCACAGTGTTTTCTACCCTTTTTGATAACTTTCTGCCATTTTCATTAAGTTTGAAACTGTCCTCTGCAAACTCTTACAATTTGGTCCAAAATTTGTCGTTTGGGAACCGTTAACAAGCTTTTATTTTTTTTCTTGTTCATTCATTTTAATGTATTTTGAAGACAACATGAAGTTATTTTTTGCATAAACTTATGAATAAGATCAGACTGCAGAGAATTAGCAGTCTGACCATTGATCTACACTTTAAAACAATCATTTACTGTCAAAATGTCAGAGGCAATCAGGTCACAGTCACACATGCGTATGTAAAATGAGTTTTGTCTGTTGACTGAAACTTTTCATTTATACCTAGCAGTGTATACTAATAGTAAGCATTTGCAGAGGACAAGTGTGGCTCAAGGATTGGATCTGTCTGTGAAAAGTAAGAAAACATTACGATAAAAGGAGAAAACACTATTGGTGCTTTTCTGGACAGCACAAGCTTGTTTACTTCGTAGGCATTATGCAATTTTCAAGATTATTTCAGTTAAAATGCAATGGTCAGTGCACCTGTCCATACTTTCCTAGGGTTTGTTTTACAACCAACTGCTTTCCCACATAAAATTAGGCATAACTATGCTCAGCTATGAGAGAAGAATGAATCATATTACAGACAATGACTACCATGAATGGCAGGAAAGAGAAAGGCCAAGCTTGAAATTGAATCAGCCAGTCCTGGGTCTCTGGTCCTGCACAATACAAACTGATCTACCAGCCGACAATTTATACATAAAACTGTTTGCTCAAGGAGGCATCAATTCATGAACAATGCTCTAGCAAAAGGGGGTTTAACCCTAATCCTGCTAAATAAGTGAAATAAAACATTCAAGTGGATAGTAAAAACCCTGGTGTTGCTATTTCAAAGTTATTTTTGGAGGAAAAATATCTCCTTATCTGACAGCGTAGATTCAAGATCAGACTGCACAGACTGCACATTCTGTGCAGTCTGATCTTGATCTACACTGTCTGCAAAAGGTCCTTGAGTCACGTTCAGCAGCCTAAAGGTTAAAGCATCTCCTTGATGCATGATACCAGGTCAGCCATCACAAAATTATGGTTCCATAAAATCCATTTTGTAGAAAAATTCAACTGAATAATGATGTAGAATGGTCCTTTGATATGCAGAAAATTAACCTATAGAAAAAAGTTTCCTACGCACGCTGACCTGGGTTGACAGCTTTTGCAGATGCATTAAGCCACCTTTTCATACAGCATGACTCACATTTTATGGTAACAGGTTAATTTTCATACAGGATTTGCATACATCTACAGCATTATATCGTAACCTCTGGCCCTTAACCACACAATCCTGAGTTGTTACAACCCCAGCTGTGAGTCTCTGTTCACTGTGGAAAAAAGAAGAAAACGCTTATCACCAGCATTTTCTCCTTTTTCCAACAACGTTTATCAACTATTTACAGACAAATTCCATCATTTGAGGCACGTCTACTTTGTCTTCTGCAAATAAATTCAATTTGGACAAGTCTAAAATTTTGTCACTGAGTATAAAGTAAAGCCTACCATAACAATAATTTTCACATTCTTCACCAACTTCCCAAAAATGACGGATAATTATACAAGGGTTAAAACACGGAAAAAAATGACTTGGTACATAATTTCATCGTCAAAATGATGTCGATTTAAGTCAACCAACAATAAGAAACCCAAGATATGACTTGCGATAAAATCTCGTTATTTAATGCCCTTTGTCAAAGTACCCTTGACAAAAAGTAGAGATGACAATTTGGGCATAATTATCCCCATAGTATTTAAACAGAGTCGATTTGTGTGTAACTCTTTACCAGACAACAAAATTTTGGACCGGACCAAATTGAAAGCATTTGCAGACGACAAATAAAATGTTGCTCAAATGACGGTTTCAGTCCTTGACAGGGGAGAAAACATTGTGGGAAAAGGAGAAAGTGCTGGTTACCAGCATTTTCCCCATTTCCTACAATTTCTTTAAAAGCCTTCTCTTTCAGGGTGATTAAAACTCGGGATCGTGTGGTAAAGTTTTAACCCTGTACCAGACGATGAAATTTCTAATTTGTCCAGATTGAAAGCATTTGGAGACGACAAAATAAATGCGACTCAAAAAGTAAAATTTGTTTTCGGAAGGTTAGGAAATATCATTGGGAACAGAAGAAAATAACTGTCACTAATATTTCCCTTTTTCCTACAATGTTTTCAAAAGCCTTCTTTCTCAAGGTCGTTCAAAGTGGGGTTTTCTTATAAAGGTTTAACTCTTTACCAGACAACAATTTTGTCTCACTTGTCCATGTAATTCTTTACCAAATTACAAAATTTTAGACTTGTCCAAATTGAAAGCTGTTGCAGACAAAAGAATAAATGTGGCTAAAATGATGAAACTTGTATCAGAAAGGCCAGAAAACATTATGGGAATAGGAGAAAATGCTGTTTATCAGCATTTTCTCCTTTTCCAACAATGTTTTCAAAAACATTTTTCCTAAGGATCATTAAAATTCAGATTTGTGTGAAATTGTATGTAGACTTACCCAAATCAAAAGCATTTGCAAACCACAAAATTGATGGGATTTATCTTTGAGATGGTAGAAAACATTGTGGGAAAAGAAAATGCTGGCTACCAGCATTTTCTCCTTTTCCTACAATGTTTTCAAAGGCTTTGCTTCCAAGGGTCATAATAATTCTGGATGGTGTGATATGGGGTACAGTAACAAAGATTTGCCAGTCAGCCTATATTTAAGTTGAATAACCTAAGCCTGCCTTGAAAGAAAAAGAGAAAATGCAACGGGAAAAGACAATCCATTATGGATAATAACATTTACATTTCATAAATCATAAAAATTCTCTAGGTAATTCAATTTTGCTCCAATTTTTAGAGATGAAAAGTTACTTAATACTGAACAAATAAATCTGCAGTTATTACATTTCAAACAAATTAGTCCATTTGTTACGCTGCAGTACATTAAATTTGCCAGGAAAACTATGAACTATTATCCAATCTATTTTCAGGCCTTTATCCCACATAGCTGAAATTAAGGTTCATCATTCTCTCGCACTTGGATTAAAAAAGTTTAGGTTTAAACATAATGAGCCATACTCTGTAAAAAAGGGGCTTTATGCACCCGCAAAAAGTATCGACCCAGGTCAGCCTGCGCAATTTGTGCAGGCTGACCTGGGCCGAAACTTTTTGCCTCTGGTCAAATTTTTGCATGTCAAAGGACCAGTGTACCTCGTGATTCAGTCTGTTGTTAGAGAACATGGATTTTGTGGATCCATAATAATGTGATGAACTTGCACAGTATAATGCATCATGAAGAAGCATTAAGCCCCCTTTTGTCAGAGCTTGCCTCATATTTATTTCTTATCAATTGAGAAACAAGTTATTGCAACCTACACTGATCTCTCTTGATTCTGGTTCCTGGAAACAACACAAGTACTCGCATCGAAAGTCACAGTGGGCCAACAAGGGTGAATTGGGTCACCATGACAGGATTCATTCCTCTCTCACAGCTGAACATTGTTTAGATTATGTTTATAATAGCAAAGCAGCCAGTGGGCATGGGAAGAATACTGTGAGAAGTAAATGTACTAGTGAAAGAAATTCTAGGAAAAAATGAATAGGTCTACTGGCTGCTGTGATATAATTGAAATAACATTGAAAACAGTCCCAACCCTTTACCGAAACATTGTAACTTTTATTGACCTTGAGGATGAAACTATTGAAAACAATGTGGTAAAAGGAGAAAATGCTGGTAACCACCATTATCTCCTTTTTCCAACAATGTTTTCTACCCTTCCAGCAAAGAATTCCAATGTTTGAGCCACATTTTTAATTTGTCTTCTGCAAATGCTTTCCATTTGGACAAGTCTAATATTTTGTTGTTTGGCAAAGAGCTAAATGATTGAATTTTCTTTAAAAGGGTAGAAAACATTTTAGGTAGTGGAGAAATTCCTGCATATCAGCATTTTAACTCTTTACCACACAATCACAAGTTTTAACGACCCTGAAAGAAAAGGGTTTTGAAAACATTGTGGGAAAAGGAGAAAATGCTGGTAACCAGCATTTTCTCCTTTTCCCACAATGTTTTCTACCCTATCAAAGACAGAAATCATCATTTGAGCTACACTTAAGTTGTCGTATGCAAGTGCTTTGAATTTGGTCCAGTCCAAAATTCTGTTGTTTGGTAAAGGGTTAATCTATGCTAATAGTATTTTTTACCTTTAACCCTTTTCCATACAATCCTGACTTTTAACAACCCCCAAAGGAGAAGCCTCTTGAAAACAATGTGAGAAAAGGAGAAAATGCTGGTTACCAGCATCTTCTCCTTTTCCCACAATGTTTTCTACCCTTTGATTAACAAATTTCATGTTTAAATTAAAATTTGTTATCTGTAAAATTAATACTTCCAATTTCGACAAGGCTAAAATTTTGTCGTTTGGTAAAGGGTTAAAGCAGCCTTTCACTACTACAGTTGCCTAGTTGCGGCCAGTGCTCAAGCTGCACAAAACGTGCAGCCTGATCTTTGATCTACACTATCTGCTCTGTTAAAACACTGTAGACAAAAGTAACCATGTAACTGCTATCATTTAGATCGCATATCTCAAATGAACCTCTGTTGGTTTAATTCGGTGCTCTAAGGGTCTTAAAACAAAAAAATCATAGAGTACAGGATTAACGCTCAAACTACCAATTTGAGAAAATTACATAACATTAACACAGATTTTAATCACATACAACTCCTAATTAGGGAATAGAGGAACTAACAACTACGTGCTTTAATTAACACTGTGAAAGAATTTGTTTATTTTTCAAACTTCTTTCCCTCAGTAAAATGATCGTTCCCTGTTATTCTTGTTCTTTTTTTGTGTGTGTAATTATAGTATAATTGCACTTAGCTTTGAAGTCATTCAATTCAAAATGGCCAATTATGCAACATTTTTGACTGGGTTTCAGTACATGAAAATGATAGCGAATTTTTGGGGGGGGATTGGTTAAATCATTCCAACATTTCATTCTTTGGTTTATTCTTTGCCTTGTGATGAGTTGATACTTTCCTAGTAATTCTCAAGTAATAATAATAACTGTCTTTTCACACTTGTAACACCAATCTAATAATGATTACACTTAGAATGTTAACCCTTTCTCAAACAACAAATTTTAGACACTTCCAAATTGAAAGCACCTGTATACAACAAATTTAAAAGTGGTGCAAATGAACTAAGTCTTTTAACCAAGTAGAAAACATTGTGGGAAAAGGAGAAAATGCTGGTAACCAGCATTTTCTCCTTTTCCGACAAAGTTTTCAAAAGGCTTCTTTCCCAAGGTCATGAAAACATGGGATTGTTTGGCAAAGGGCTAATAAATAATAAGGTGTCAGCCATAAGATGCTTTATTTTATCATTTTGCCTAACAGTGTGACCTTGACCTCAGTTCAGGTTACAATCATTCTATCATTTGACCTATAACTGTGCCTTTGTCCTTAGACCTGATTGAAAAAGTCTTTGACAAGATAAAGTAACTTCATGTCAACAAGAAGAATCATTGTGTCCAGTGATTTAACATCCAAGCATACATACAATGATTATGAACAACAGTTGTTAAATGTAAGATTTTTCATTCCTTTGATATTTAAAAAAACACCTTGACTTTTACACAATCTCATAAAACCTTTCACATTGACTTTTTATCCATCATTATGAATAATAAGTCTGTCCTCTTATTTTGACATCCATGTAAACTGTAGCAGTCATGACCTGGATGGACAAAAGTGCCATCAGGTATGACCTTTAGCTTCAGCCTACCTGAACAAATGTTTCAGCAGAGACTTCTGAGAACACATGAAGCAGAACTATTGTGCTAAATTAGCTTGGAATATTATGTCTACTTCTTAAGCAAATAATAAAATTTTAGATTAACATAAACTTGAACTGTCCCAAAGCGGACAAATAGCCCCACCAGCATCTTGTCACTGAAACACAATCAGAGAACGGAAATAATTTTCAAGACAAAGTTCACCCATGACCTTGACCTTTGACCCATGTGACCCCAAAACAATATGGCACCTCTTGGGTCATGAGCAAAACTTGTATAATAATTCAGTGTCCTAGGTCAAACGTCTTTTGCGTTAGAGCATGGAAACATTTTTCAAACAAAGTTCACCTGTGAGCTTGACCTTTGGCCCATGCAACCCAAAAACAATAGGGCACCTCCTTGGGTCATTAGAAACACTTGTATAAAATTTCATGGTCCTAGGTCAAACAGCTTTTGAGTTTGAGCATGGAAATGAAAAGATGGATGTACGGTCAACAGACAGACAGACAGACAGACATGGTGAAACCAGTATACCTCCTTCTACTTTGTAGGTGGGGGGTATACTTAAAAGCATTTACATACAGCGAACTAAAGGTGACGCAAACATTTAGTTTTATTTTGGCAAGGGTAGAAAACATTGTGGGAAAAAGAGAAAATGCCTGTTACCAGAAAATGCTGGTTGCTGACTTATCTGGGTCGTTAAAGTCGGGCTTTTGTGGTAAAGGGAAGCTTAGTCACATACACAAACACAAACATACACATTATACGGAACAGAAGTTGTGATGTCCTTGCATTGCTAATGAAGTGTTAGCTCCATTAAATCGAGAGCAGAGTCCTTTGCTTGCAATGTTCTAAAAAAGTTTGATAGCGAAGACATATTTGATTTGGTATTGTTCAACTCTTGCACTGCTAAACTAGAACTGTTGCAAAGCAGACAAAAATACCCCCCACCAACACCTTGTCACTGAGGCAGCACAATCAGAGAAAACAAAGTTCACCTGTGACCTTGACCTTTGACCTAAAACAATAGGGTACCTCCATGGTCATGAGCAACACTTGTATAAAGTTACAGGGCCCTAGGTCAAACGGCTTTTGTGTGTGCATGGAAACGAAAACATGGACGAACAGATGGACTGAGAGACAGACAGACATGGTGAAACCAATATTCCCCCCTCTTCCACATAGTGGGGAGGGGGGTGGGGGGTATAATAAATGCAAGGAAAATGTTGAGTCTGTAATACATGGATGCCTACATTGCAGTTTCAAAGCTGTTTTGTCAGAATATCTAGCGGAGTGTCATTCCAAGTTGACAGTGTGGATCCAAGATCAGACTGCACAATTCTGTTCACACAGACAATTGACTCTTTACCAGACAACAAAATTTTGGACTGGTCCAACATGAAAGCATTTGCAGACCAGAAAATAAATGAGACTGAAAAACTTAAATTTGTTTTGGGAAGGGTAGAAAACATTGTGGGAAAAGGAGAAAATGCTGATTGCCAGCATTTTCTCCTTTTCCCACAATGTTTTCATAAGGCTTCTTTCTTTGGGTTGTTAAAAGTCAGGATTCTGTGGTAAAGGGTTAAATCTGGGTTCAGTACTACTACGGATAAATCAAATGCACCAAGCTTTCAACCAATTTTCGTGTCTTGCGTAAAAAAACTGCAGAAAGTTAATGCCTAGTAACCTTTTCAGAACTAAAGTCCCTTTTGCAGCCAGTATAGATCAAGATCAGGCAGCACATTCTGTGCAGTCTGATCCTAAATCTTTATTGCCAACTATGCAAAGAAATTCTAGTTAAAAGCAGCCATGTAATTTCAATTCACTGGCTCTTTTTTCCTCACTAAAAATGTCCTTGTGGTCTATTTCACATTCAAAGGGCTGAAAGCTGGAAGGGAAAATTCCCAAAGGAGTTGTCTAAAACATGCTTTTTGAAAACTGAATCTAATTGCTGACTTATTTATTGTAACAGTACACTGTGGAATTCATATGAACAATAATAAACTTGAAATGATGAAACCTGTAACAATTAAACATTTAGAACGTTTAGGAAAAGCCGGCAAATTTGATATGACGCATGGGACCTACAAATGCAATAACCTACTGCTTTCCTTTTCAATCATTTTCTCCTGAAACAAATTTTCAGCAGATAAATATTAACCGTTTCTTTCCAGAGTATGACTAAAAGCCCTGTTACAAACTGTGTAGATCAAGATCTGACTGCACAGAATGTGCAGTCTGGATGTAGAGTCTGATCTTGGATCGACACTGTCAACTATGGTGAGATTTTCAGAGCTTTGAAATTGCAAAAGTTGATTTCTCTGACTATTTGATGGTAATACTTTGACCCTTTAACCTTTTACCAGACAACAAAATTTTAGAAAATATTGTTGGAAAAGGAGAAAATTCTGGTTACCAGCATTTTCTCCTTTTCCTAATATGTTTTCAAAAGGCTTCTTTCTGCGGGTCGTTAAAAGTCGGGATTGTGTGGTAAAGGGTCAAACATCAAGGAAGAAGCAAACCCCTAGTTAACTCTTTACCACACAATCCCGACTTTTAATGACCCTGAATAAGACAGCTTTTGAAAACATTGTGGGAAAAGGAGAAAATGCTGGTAACCACCATTTTCTCCTTTTCCCACAACTTTTCTTCCCATCCCAAAACAAATTTCAATTTTTGAGTCAGAATTATTTTGTCATCTGCAAATTCTTTCAATTTGGACCAGTCTAAAATTTTGTCGTTTGGTAAAGGGTTAAAAGCCTTTTTTTTTTCCCTTTTTTCCACAATGTTTTCAACCCTTCTAAACAAAAAATTCAATTTTTGAGCCACATTTATAATGTCGCCTGCAAATACTTTTAATTCTGACTGGCCCAAAATCTTGCTGTTTTGTCAAAGTTTATCTCTTCTTGCCATGCAGATAAGAAAACATTTTGGGAAAAGGAGAAAATGCTCGTTACCAGCATTTTCTCTTTTTCCCAAAATGTTTTCAAAAGCCTTCTTCCATGAGGTCATTAAAGCCCGTGATTGTATGGTAAAGAGTTAATCCGTCATGACGCACTTTGAATGACATCTGACCATATTTTATGTAATCGACAATGTCAAGTCCTATCCTATTCCCAATGCTGAATACTTGATTTAGAGCGCTGTAAGCCTATATGTAGTTTTCCGTCTGTCTCAACAATTAAAATATTGAATTTCTCTGGCTACTCAAACCAAATAAGCCATGCTTTAGCAAAAAGAGATTTAATGCATCTACATAAAGCATAATACCTAGCAAGTCATCTCACATAAATTTATGGATCCATAAAATCCACTCTAACAACTAACTGAATCATGATGTAGGTTGGTTGGTTCGTTGACATGCAGAAATTTGACCAATAGCATAAAGTTTTGACCCAGGTCAGCCTGTTCAGGATGTTGCCTTTGCAGATGATGTAGGTCAAGATCAGATCTAACAGAATGTGTAATTTTGTAATTTGGTACAGGCAGGGGTGCGATTAACAAACTGTGAGAGAGGAGGAAAATGCGCTGGCCCACCCTCACAACCTTCAGATAATATGTCATTTCGGAGCAGATCCATATGAGCTGGGACAGCTTTGTATTTTAACCCTTTACCACACAATCCCGGGTTTTAACGACCCTACAGAAAAAGCCTTTTGAAAACATTGTGGGAAAAGCAGAAAATGCTGGTAACCAGTATTTTCTCCTTTTCCCACAATGTTTTCTACCCCTGCGAAAACAAATTTCAGCCTTTGAGTCAAAATTATTTTGTCGTCTGCAAATGCTTTGAATTTGGACAAGCCTAAAAATTTGTCGTTTGGTAAAGAGTTAAGTTTCAGCTTCAAAGGGATAGAATCCTCTACATAGAGGAAAAATCACACCCCTGTACAAAGATGAGAAAGAATATATACAAGGGAAAAGTTCCTACCAGAAAAAGAGTCAGAATTAATTGTCTGCACATTGAACATGCAGTAATGGCCGCCTTAGAACTGGTCTGGTGCTATTGAAAGCATTGAAAATGTAAAAGATCATTGCTGAATACAGCCTCCCATTTTATGATATCAAAGCCACGAATAAATCAACAGTTTTCTTTGTGAATTTCTGCCTCAACGGGCCAACATCTTTTGCTCAGTGAGCGTGTATTATTTTTCCACAATCAGTAAATATGTTACATGGGACATTATTTCACTGTTTTTCCTTTGATCTCTCTAGCTTTATTGCAATAACCACTTAATATTTTCTCTAATGATCACGCCTGGAACATGGTGCTTTCTCTCATGTCAACGAATTTTTAAATCATTGAGGAATACTTTTTCTCTTTTCATTTTCTAATTCTGATCATAAGCGTTTTTTTTCTCCCCAAACTAATTACATCATGTATAGCTTTAGCCCTTTACAAAATAATCCTTACTTTGGCAACCCTGACAGGAAAAGCTTTTGAAAACATTGTGGTCATTTTCTCCTTTTCCCAGAATGTTTTCTACCATATCAAGGACAAACTTTATCATTTCAGCTACCTTTGATGTCTCATCTGCAACTGATTTCAATATAAAGAAAAGTCTACAATTTAAAGGTGTGGCAAAGAGTAATAAGACTTTCCAGAAATTTCCCTTAACCGTCTGTTCCTTGTTTGATGCAATTAAAACATAGGAGAGTTCAACCTTAGATCTGAACACAACTTATACTTTTCTTCCATAGTGTCTGTTTAAGTCATTACCGGATGACAAAACATTGTACCAGTCCATATCCAAAGTATTTGCTGGTGAAAAATCAAATGCGTCTCAAAATTGTGTGATTTGTCTTTGAAAGAAAACATTGTGGGAAAAGGAGAAAATGCTGGTAACCAGCATTTTTTTCCTTTTCCCACAATGTTTTCCCAGGTCTCTTCTTGAGGTTAGTTCAAACATGGCATTGTCTGGTAAAGGATTATGAAATTTACATTGAACTGGACTGCCCTGTGACAATAAAACTGACGCAAGCTCACTTTGGTACCAAAGAGGCATGGGGAATGTGTTAATTAGAGGAGGGGTGTCAATTACAGAATATCTTGTAACTGTTTCTAGCAGTACTGAAACTTTCAGCTATCAACATGATTTACATTTTTGCTTCAGTCATCAAAAACAATGTATACAGAAGAACTATTGAGAGGCAAAAACTACCATGAATAAAATATCAAATTAAGTGAAAGGGTGAATGCATCACATTCTTAACTCTTTACCACACAACAAAAAAGTAGACTTGTCCAAATTCAAAGCATTTGCAGACGACAATTCAAATGTGGCTCTAATGATGGAATTTGTCTTTGATACGGTAGAAAACGTTGTGGGAAAAGGAGAAAATGCTGGTTACCAGCATTTTCTCCTTTTCCCATGATGTTTTCAAAAGGCTTCTTCTTCAGGGTCATTAAAAGTCAGAATTGTACGGTAAAGGGTTAAGGCAAATGAATATAACTGTAGATTTGGCAATTTTTATATTTTGCTGATTTTGCATCTGATATTTATACTTACGTGTGCATGCCATGTCTTTTGGGTCAGCATCAGCACGGTAATAGTTATTAAGACAGCGACATTCAATGGAGCCTGTGACATCAGTGAAACTGTTCCTGGGACATGATCGGCAAATATTCGGGCCTGCCTGCCATTTATAATATCCTTTCTGGCACGCTGAAAGTAGAAAGTTACACATGAAAGCAGGATGATAAATCAAATTAGAAATTACACATTAACATTGTAGCAAATGACCAAACTCTTTGTTACATTCGCAATATCTCCCTTTTCACCCATCTTTCAAGTAGTATATTTTTGCAGAAGTATCTAGTAAGTGTCAAATTATCATTTTTTTTTTTTACCATAACTATCAATAGTCTTACCGAACAGAACAGAACATTTTATTTTACGACAAGTACACGGTTGTACATAGTCATACAGAAAAGATATATTAACATGAAAATCACTAGATCTTGGGCGAGCATGACGGCGAGACTGACATATATATATTTTTAGTACTCCCCAGCAAAGTCATAAAACACGTCTCATATAATTTGACTTTACTTGACAGTACCAAACTTATACTTAGAAGCCCTTTTGTAATGCACAAAATAGATAAGGTTGAACCTTTCAATCTAAAATACCGTCGTAGCCCATACAGCTCCCCAACTCTGAAGGGGGATAAAACATGAAGAGCATTGAAACAGAAGGAAATCAATTTCCAAAAAATAATAGACACAAGTACATGTATAGATCTTAACGTTTGAGGCACCAAAAATATTCAGCGCCCAAACGCTTATTCAAAAAGGACATAAAAAGTTATAAAAAGTTATATCCAGATACAAATTGTAACTTGACGAACCTTTAGAGACGAAATGAAATTAAATGGAGGATCAAGATCTCCTGAGTAACAATTTCCTTTCAGCTGATGCTTCTTGTATATACTTAGCAAGATTGTATAGTGTACTCCTGTCCCTTTTAGATAATAAACTTATGAATTTAAAAACACTTGGACGTTTTGTGTAAAAATTGATAATATATTTCTTTCGTATTTCGTTAAAACAAGGACAAATTAGAATAAAATGATATTCATCCTCAATATCCAAAGAATTGCAGCAAAGACAGTATCTTTCTTCGCGTCTTACTCTATTTCTCGAATAACGACCCGATTGTATTCTCAAATCATGTGCAGACATTCGAATTCTAGATAAGTGATATCTCAATGATTTGGGAATACAATTCAAGTAATCTTCACAATAAAAACTTGTTTTAACATAGCTATACAATTTCAGTGATGTTGATAACTCAATACCATTTAGCCATATTTGTATAAAATTATCTTTTACTGTTTTCGCAAACAGTGGCAAAAACAATCTTGAATCTATATTATTTGGATTATTCCAAACATAATTAAAACCGTAATCGCATAAAAGCACTTTTATATTTGACACCCAGTTAACTAAACCCTTTTCTGCATCAATACAACTGCTGCGGTATACATATTGGACGATAATGTTGTCTGAATGAATTACTTTAAACCAATATTTGATAATACTAATATATCTTAATACATATAAGGGATATCTACCCAACTCTCCGTAAACTGCCGACGAGCTTGTAGAATTTCTTACGTTTAACATTCTTTTGCAAAAATTCAAATGAATTCGTTCAAGCTCTTTATTTTTGGTAAATCCCCAAATTTCATTTGCATATGACAGAACTGAACCAACAAATGCATCAAAGAGCTGCATTAAACAACTAGTTTTAAAGTTAAACTTTTTGCATTTATATAACAAAAAATTAAGTGCTCTAGTGGCTTTACCGCTAACGTATTTAAAGTGAAGGGAAAATTTACCAGTAAAATTTATAACAACCCCAAGATAATTAAAATCATTGACAACTTCTATATTTTCATTGTTGTATGTCCAAGATTCGCATGATTTCAGTATGCCACGTTTACGAAATACTACTATTTTAGTTTTTAATATGTTTACCTGTAGACCCCAATGCGAACAATAATCATACAAACAATCAAGTTTATTTTGTAACTCTTGTGGCGTCTTACCAAATATAACCATGTCATCGGCAAATAGTAAAATAACTAAACATAAATCTTCAATGTTAATGCCGGTGTCAATACATGATTGTAAGGACAACTCAATGTCTTCCAAAAACAACGACACTAAGATTGGCGAGGTTATCTCCCCTTGACGAAGTCCAACCGCATATTCGAAGAAATCGGAGTATTTGTCACCACTTCGAACACATGATTTTACTTTGTCATACATACTACGAAAAATCTGGAGTATTTTACCTCTAATATTATATTTATGCATCTTGAACCATAAGCCATTACGGTAAATTGTATCGAAACATTTTTTAAGATCGATAAAGGTGCAGTAAAGTCTTTTATTTTCATTCAGGAATTTTTGCACCACATTTGTCAAGACGAAAAGGGCATCTACTGTAGATTGTCCTTTTTTAAACCCAAATTGAGCATCTGAAATAATATGATTTTCGTTACAAAAATCCAGAATACGTTTATTCAAAATGGAAGTAAAAAGTTTTGCTAAACAACTCAACAGAGTAATACCTCGATAATTATTTACATCTTGAACATTCCCCTTTTTGTGTAAAGGGACAATAATGCGCTCTGCCCATTTTTCTGGGAAAATACCTGAATCTAAAATATGATTAAACATGTCACATAAATGTGAAGAGAGGATATCACAACTTTCGATTAAGTATTCATTCAGTATCCGATCACGACCGTAAGCTTTCCCACGCTTAAGCGATTTGCACGCGTCAGTAATTTCCTGCACCGTGATTGGTCTATTCAAATTATCGTCTGTAGATGAAGAATCTTGAATAAAACTGCTGTTGCAAAATAATTCGGCTTCCTCGTTTTGAAAATGAAAGGTTTCATTGCTTATGTCTGCAAAATGCTTGGCAAATTTATCTATGTGAATGCTATTATTAGAGCGCTCATGTTTTTTAAAGTATCTCCAAAATTCCTTCGGTTTAGAAAATTTTAGTTTTTCTATTTCACCCATCTTCTGTTTTCTATAAGCACTTCGTTTTGACCTACATAATTTTTTATACTTCGTCTTCAATTTCAAGAAGTTTTCTCTGTTAAGAGCTGACATATTGTGATGATAATGATTCTTGGCTGAAATGAAGGCTTTTCTGGCCGTGCAACACATGAAATGAGACCTTCAGACATTTGCGTAAAGTGTTGTCCCGGATTAGCCTGCGCAGACAGCACTTTACGACTATGTAGATTTTTTCATACAGTAGTCACTTTCGTGAAACAGAAAATAGCACAAATGCGGGAAGTGTCATCTCAGATTAGTCACAGACTGCACAGGCTGATCTGGGACGACACACTTTTACTTACGTGTCCGAAGGTCCCTTTTCGCATGTTGCATGCCATATTGTGAAACCATTTGACTTGTCACTGCTATGTTTCTGTGACCATTTTCAGTTTCCAATATTTGCCTCATTCTAAACAGAGTTCAAATGTTTAATATCTTTGTATGATAAACTAATCTTTTCCCCATGTCCATGATGTAGAGGTAAAATACCTGGACATTATAATTATGATCCAAGTAAGTAAATGTCTTATAAAACTGTAAATTTATCAGAGATCTATAAATGGTCCACGTAAAAATACAGAATATTCATTAAGCGACAAGTCAAAGCGATTTCACTATACATGGCTAAGTAATAATAGATTAATAGTAATAACAAGAAGCGACTAACTCTTTACAGAATGACAAAATTTTGGATTCTACCATCAGGAAAGCATTCGCAAATGACAAAATAATTATCGTTCAAATCTTTTAATTTCTGTCTTTGATAGGGTTGGAAACATTGAGGGAAAGGGAGAAAATGCTGGTTACCAGCATTTTCTCCTTTTCCCACAATGTTTTCAAAAGCCTTCTCCTTCAGGATTGTTAAAACTCCGGATTGTGTGGTAAAGGGATAAACCAAGGAATTTTTCACCTTCAGGTATTAATTTATTTGCATGTCTTTGATTTATACAGATGTTTTGAATTCATAAAACAAAACATAATACATATTTTGTAAAGATAAATTTCAGTGTTCTTTTTTTTTAAACTCTGTGTAATGACCTGAAAAAGATTGACAGCATACAACTTTGAAATTCACCCTTGTAACATTAACTGTTGTTCTTCACCAAAGGACAAAGTTCTAGACTTGTCCAAATTGAAAGTATATTGCAGACGACAAAATTATTGTGACTCAAAAATTGAAATTTGTTTTGAGAAGGGCAGAAAATATGGGATGAAAAACAGAAAATGCTGGTTACCAGCATTTTCTCCTTTTCCCACAATGTTTTCAAAAGCTTTCTTTCTCAGGGTTGTTAAAAGTCAGGACGGTGTGGTAAAAGGTTAATGAGTACTCATAAGCACATTAACCCTTATGCAAACGACAAAAGTTTGGACTCAACCAAATTGAAAGCATTTGCAGCCAACAAAAATGTAGTTCAAATGATGATTCTGTCTCTGACAGTACAGAAAATAAGGCGGCAAAAGGAGAAAATGCTGATTACCAGCATGTTCTCCTTTTCCCACAAGGTTTTCATATGCCTTCTTTTTCAGGGTCTTTAAAACTCGCAATTATATGGAAAAAGGCTTAAGGAAAAATGAGAATTTTCTCATCAAAAAAAAGAACTTTCTCATAAAAAAAAAAACAACAATTTCTCCTTTTGTCATAATGTTTTAAAAAGTAACCTGCAGGAAGACTGAAAAAAAAAAATCAAACCCCAGGTGATGATGCAGTAAGATGCATTCCACTGATTTACAGTTATTTACTGCTACTTAACCCTTTCCCAAACAAGCCCTGGTTTTCACTTGTCTGCAGTACAAGTCTTTTGAAAACACTGTGGGAAAAGGAGAAATTGCTCCTAACGAGCAATTTCTCCTTTTCCCACAGTGTTTTCTACCCTTTTTCATAACTTTCTGCCATTTTCATCAAATTTAAAATTGTCGTCTGCAAACTCTTTCAATTTGGACCAGTCCAAAATTTGTCGTTTGGGAAAGGATTAAACCTTTACCACACAATCCAGACTTTTAACGACCCTGACAAAAAAAACCTTTTGAAAACATTTCTGGTGACCAGCATTTTCTCCTTTTTCCCACAATGTTTTTTCTACCCTTCCCAAAACAAATTTCAAGTTTCATTTACATTTATTTTGTCTGCAAATGCCCTCAATGTGGACAAGTCAAAAATTATGTTGTTTGGTACAGAGTTAGCTCTTTACCAAACAACAAAATTTTAGACTAGTTCAAATCGAAAGCAGTTGCAGACGACAAAGTAAATGTGACTGAAAATTTGAAATTTGTTATGGGAAGGGTAAAAAACATTGTTAGAAAAGGAGAAAATGCTGGTTACCAGCATTTTCTCCTTAAATTCTACCAGTGTTTTCAAAGGGCATTTCCAATAAACTTTCAGTGAGAAACTACCCTCAAACACAAAAACATCAATGAATACAATCATGAATAGGGGCTGGTCTAATCAAGCATTGTTAATACTGAATATAAGTGTACCCTAACAAAAAGTGCTTTGACAATAAGATTTCCAAAACTTTAGTAGCACGCATGCACAAACTGGGCATGACACAAGCCAGCTGGCCTTCAGCCAGTGTAGCTTAAGTCTTTTTTCAAAAATATGCAAGGCACATGTTGATATTTATTTGTTATAAATAATATGTAAGACAGTTTTTCCTTCTCATTAGTATGCATCATGAATGCAGTATGCAAATGATTGTGCCTAACCCTTTCCCAAACGACAAATTTTGGACTGGTCCAAATTGAATGAGTTTGCAGACGACAATTTTAAATTTGATGAAAATGGCAGAAAGTTCTCAAAAAGGTAGAAAACACTGTGGGAAAAGGAGAAATTGCTCGTTATGAGCAATTTCTCCTTTTCCCACAGTGTTTTCAAAAGACTTGTACTGCAGACACGTGAAAACCAGGGCTTGTTTGGGAAAGGGTTAAGCAAAACACATTGGCATTTTAGAAACCCTGAGGAAATGTGGGCTTGAAAAACACTATCGGAAAAAGAAAAAATGCTAGCTATAAGCAATTCCTCCTTTTCTCCACAAGGTTTTTATTTTTTAATTTTTCTAAGACAATACCATCCTTTGAGCCACAATTGCATTGTTGCTGCATAGGCTTTTAAGTTGAAAAAAGGGACATATAATTGTCAGAAATATTTTGCAAGTTACCTGCCCTTCTGCAATGGGTTCCCTACTTGACAGGTGGCATTAACTCTACCAAGCGACAAAGTTGAAAGCTCTTGCAGACATCAAAATAAATATGACTCAAAATCCAAAGTTGTTTTCTGGAAGGGTAGAAAACATTATGGAAAAAAGGATAAAATGCTGGTTACCAGCATTTTCTCCTTTTCCACCAATTGTTTTCAAAAGTCCTAACTTCCCAGGGTTGTTAAAACTCAAGATCGTGTGTGGCAAAGGATTAATCATGAGTTTGAAGACAACAATGTTCAGCAGACAAAAATATCAGAAAATGTCATTTTTTTTTAATATTTTGTTGCAGGACAATTGCAACAATATCTTCCTTCTTAATCCTTTGCCACCAATCTCCAGTTTAAACTACCCAGAGGAAATATACATTGTGGCACAATGAGAAAATGCTGGTAACCAGCATTCTCTCTTTTTCTCACTCTATCAAAGACATAAATCATAACTTACATTTATTTTGTCATCTGCACATACTTACAATTTGGTCAAGTCTAAAATTTGTCTTCTGAAGGGTTAAATAGCCCCGAAAAAAATAGGTTTGCAGGTGACATTGATTGATTGTATGGTGTTCAGCGCCATTTTCAACATTATTTCAATTATATCGCCATGGCCAGTGCACCTATCCATGCTGTCCTAGAGTTAAAACTTTTACCAGTGCTCCGCAAAGTATTCCTTCCAAGCCACAAGTTGCTTTCCCACATAACCATCATCGAAACAATAGTCAGCAGTGAGAGAGGAATGAATCCTGTCGCAATGATTATCATCAATCCTCGGAAAGAAACTGACCAAGCCGGAGATCCAACTTAAGTGACCTCCTGTTCTCAAGTCCTGTACACTACTGACAGTTGACAATGAGGTAACTTTTACCAAACCTTAACCCATTACCAGACGAGAAAATTTTAGCCTTGTCCAAATTGAAAGCATTTGCAGACGACAATTTCGATGTGGCTCAAATGGTGCAACATTTCTTAGATAGGATAGAAAACATTGTGGAAAATGGAGAAAATGCTGGTTACCAGCATTTTCTCCTTTTCCCACAATGTTTTCAAAAGGCTTCTTTCCCAGGGGCGTCAAAAGGCGGCATTGTACGGTAAAGGGTTAAGATACATCTATACTCGTTTTCAGCCAGTTTTTAACCCCATCTAATCTTTATTTTATCAAACTATAATAATTCTTGTATCTTGATGCCAAATGTTGCCCCTGACAGTGGCAAGGTTGCTTAGATTACAATTGATAGAAAATACATTTCATTTTTTGGAGGTCATCAAAGAAATCACTGTTGTGATGTTTCCAGTTTTAAATTAAAGATTTCAGATATATGTTTTTATCCCTTACCTCTACACCGTATAATTATATTGGTATTTTATCTGTGTTTACAGAGGCTACTATATTATGAACCATTCTACAGTCTTTCAAATTTTCTCTCTGGCTGCAAGGATGTATCTTTATGATTTTGACAGTAAATCTGATTTAAAAATTCATTCATGTAAATAATTTAATGGTCTGTAATATCATAAACTGCAATTGCAGCAATAAACATTAGCCCATTAACCCTTTACCAGACGACAAAATTTTAGCCTTGCCCAAATTGAAAGCACTTGCAGACGTCAATTTCAGTGAGGCTCAAATGGCACTATTTTTCTTTGATTGGAAAGAAAACATTGTGGAAAAAGGAGAAAATGCTGGTTTCCAGCATTTTCTCCTTTTCCCACAATGTTTTCAAAAGGCTTCTTTCCAAGGGGCGTTAAAAGGCGTCATTGTGCGGTAAAGGGTTAATTTCAAGGGTACATTTTTAATGGCCCTGCTGCAGAAATTTGAGGGGGAAGCATTTAACTTCTTACCAAACGACAATTTTTTTTCAAAGCTAAATTCACGATGAATCTCAAATTATTCATTTGGTCTTTAAAAAAGCAGAAAACAGTGTGTGAAAAGTGAAATTGCTGATTACTAGCATTTCTTCCTTTCCACACGTTTTCAAATTCCATCTTTCTATTGATTCTCTAACTCTTTACCACATAATCCTGAGTTTTAATGACCCTGAGGAAATAGCCTTTTGAAAACCTTGTAGGAAAAGGAGAAAATGTTGGTGGCCAGCATTTTCTCCTTTTGCTACAATTGGTTTTCTACACTTTCACAGATAAATACCATTGTTTTATCTAAATCTAATATGTCGTCTGCAAATGTTTTCAATTTGGACTGGTCTAATTTTGTCATTTGGTAACTAGTTAACCCTTTCCCAAACAAGCCCTGGTTTTCACGTGTCTGCAGTAAAAGTCTTTTGAAAACACTGTGGGAAAAGCAGAAATTGCTCGTAACGAGCAATTTCTCCTTTTCCCACAGTGTTTTCTACCCTTTTTGAGACCTTTCTGCCATTTTCATCAAATTTAAAATTGTCGTCTGCAAACTCTTTCAATTTGGATCAGTCCAAAATTTGGCATTTGGGAAAGGGTTAAACATGGCATTCAGCTTGATACAAGGCTATGAGAGAAGAAAAACATGATTCCTATGGAAGAAAACAAATAATTTGCATTTCTCCTTTGTGTCACTTAGAATATAATCATTTGGTCAAAGCTTAGCAAATGCTATCGCATGACAAACCATATAGACACAAATACAACTGTGATCCCTGACACTTGACAGCTTTTGAAAATATTGTAGAAAAAGGAGCATTTTTTTGTCAACAGCAATTACTCCTTTTTCCCATAATATTTTCCATACTGAAAAAAGAGCACTCATTTTTCCCATAATATTGTTCATGCTGATGAAAAAACAACATTATCCTTTTCTTTGATTTTTTTTCCTTTATGCCACCTAAAACATCCATTTGCAGATCACAACTAAGCCAGTGCAGTTATGAGATAACCCAGAACCACATTAACCCTCTACCACACAATCCCAACTTTCAACGACCCTGGGAAAGAAGCCTTTTGAAAATACTGTGGGAAAAGGAGAAAATGCTGGTAACCAGCATTTTCTCCTTTCCTCGCAATGTTTTCTACCCTTCCCCAAACAAATTCCAATTTTTGATTCAAATTTATTTTTTCATCTGCAATTATGCTTTCAGTTTGGACTATTTTAAAATTTTGTCGTTTGGTAAAGACTTAATTATAAGAATTTTGGTCCCTTTTACTTGACAGATTGGAAAATGCTGTGAGAAAATGAGCAAAATGCTTATCAAAACCACTTACACCTTTTCTCTTACCCACCCCATCCCCCATATTAATGAACAATGATAATTTCATTTCCGATAACTCTTTTCCCAGTTAACCAGTTTTAGACCAAAACTTCTAAACAGCTACAGTGAGACCGCAAATTCAAATTACACACAAATGGGATAAAACTCTCAGACTGCAAAGACAATACTAAGGAAAAACTGGTTACCACCATTTTCTCCCATCTTCCACAATGTTTTTAAAATCTTTTTCCCACAGGGCCTTTAAAACTAAGGACTGCTTGGTTAACTCTTTACCACACAAAAAAATTTCAGACTGGTCCAAATTTAAAGCATTTGCAGCAACAAATCAAATGCTGAACAAATTATGAAATCTGTCTTTGAAAGGGTAGAAAACAATGTTTTCAAAAGGTTTCTTTCTCAGAGTCGTACATACTGTCCTTTGCATTGGTAAACTGAAATACTCTTTTGCAGATCAAAAAGGTAATGTGTCAATTTGGCACTTACTGGGGTTTATGTTAATTTAAAATAGGTGACAAATTTGTCTGTTTGATATTGAAATTTCTTTTTTTATCAATAAGACAAGAAAGCAAATCTTGTGTGCAATTTTATACAATTATGACACAATTAGAAACAATTTACAACTTCTCTTTAAACCAGAATTAGTCATATTGTAACACACCACATGACAATTACCTCATGACCATCCAGAATAGTTCAAGAGGTATAAGATAGGAGTCATAAATGTTTAAAGTCCACAGCCACTAGAGGGTGTGGGTTCAAGCCCCACAGAACATGCAGTCTGATCTTGGATCTATACTGTCAAGCCTGTAAGATAGAAATCTTTGTGATTTTCCATGGATTCTATTTTCAACAGTCAAGAATGGCCAAGTATTTGACTCTGAAAGAGTTTACCCTTTACCACACAGCAAAATTTTGAACTCTCCCATATCAACCGTTTATTAGACGGCAAAATTTTAGCCTCCTCCAAATAAAAAAATAGCTGCTCGCCACATGGCTTTATGCCGCATGGCGACTGTAAAAAAGACAAATGATGATGATGCCTCCTCCAAATCCAAAGCATTTGCAGACGACAACTTCATTATGGCTCAAACAGCGCAATTTTTTCTTTAGTAGGGTAAAAAACATTGTGGGAAAAGGAGAAAATGATGGTTACCAGTATTTTCTCCTTTTCCCACAATGGTTTCAAAAGGCTTCTTTCGCAACAAAAGGCGGCAATGTGCACTGAAGTGTTAATGGAATTTGCAGACACCCATGTTTTTCAAATGAAAGTATTTAAGCTTGATTTGGTAGAAAACATTGTGGGAAAAGGAGAAAATGCTGATTACCAGCAATTTTTTCCAAAAGCCTATTTTCTCTGGGTTGTTTAAACTAAGGATTGTGTGATAAAGGGTTAACCCTTTACCAAACTATCTCGATTCTCGTTGATGACAACAAATTCAATATAGCTCAAATGATAGGGTTTCCTTTAACTCTTTACCAAACGACAAAATTTTAGACTAGTCCAAATTGAATGCATTTGCAGATGACAAAATAAATGTGACTCAAAAATCTAATTTTGTTTTGGGAAGGATAGAAAACATTGTGGGAAAAGGAGAAAATGCTGGTTACCAGAATTTTCTGCTTTTCCCACAATGTTTTCATAAGGCTTCTGTCTCAGGGTCGTTAAAAGTCGGGATTGTGTGGTAAAGGGTTAAGAGTGAAACATTGTGGGAAAAAGGAGAAAATGTTTGTTACCTGCAGTAACTCCTTTTCCCACAATGATTTCAACAGCTTTCTTTCTCAGCGTCACTGAAATTGGGTTGTTTGGTAAAGGGTTAAAAGTAAATTTTTCCAAATTGACCAAAAAAACATACAGAAAAGCATGATTTATCATCCCACAAAACTTTTAGAAGTATACTTTTCTATCCACAAATTAAATTCTGGTGGAATTCTTTTGAACAAAAAGGAAAATAATTTATGGCAAACCTATTTTCTTTAATTGTAACAGGTTTAACCCTTAGGCTGCCAAGCATGACTCACTGACCTTTTCCAGACAGTGTAGATCAAGATCGGACTGCACAGAATGTGCAGTCTGATCTTGGATCTACACTGTCCAATATGGAGATATTTTTCCCCATGAAAATACCTATGGAATAGCAAAATTTGTGTTTTTATAATCAACTTAAAAGTTTTGTTTCATTTACACAGCAATATAGGGTTAAAAATTCCGATATGATTTTCTCTTTCAAATAAACTGGCTTTTCTTCTATTTTTATTGCTTCCTTGAAATTTTCTCATTCCAGCCTTTATGCAGTCCTGGGTCCGTATTCACCAACCATTCTTAAGAACGTTCTTAGACTTATTCTTCAAGATTTTCCAATTTTGAAAGTAACACACCTTCTGATTGGCTAAACCGTACGGTTTAGCCAATCAGAAAGTGTGTTACTTTCAAACTTGGAAAATTTTGAAGAACAAGACCAAGAATGTTCTTAAGAATGGTTGGTGAATACGGACCCTGTTTTTCTTCTTTGTGTGTGTGTGTGTGTATGTGAGGACATTTTGTGCAAAGTACAACTGAGCCATGTTCTGGCAAATTAGGGGGCTCAATGCATCTCCATAATGCATTGTACCAATCAAGCCATCACATAATCATGGATCCATAATAGACACTTTTTTTTAAAACAACAGAATCAAGAGGCACACTGGTCCTTGGACATACAGAAAATTGACCAACAGCAAAAAGTTTCGGCCCAGGTCAGCCTGTGTGGAGTGCGCAGGCTGGCCTGGGTTGATAGTTTTTGCAGATGCATTAAGTCCCCTTTTCACAGAGCATGGCTCATATAAAAGTTACTCCCCAATTCAGAAGACACAGCACAGTTAAGCTCTGTCCCCACCTACAACTCCTCCCATTGACTTCAGACCACCCATATTGTGACAAAACTTTATCTGACTCATTCATTATGTAACACTTGTGTTCAAGAATATCTGGCATTTTTATCTACAAAATACTAAGGTCTTTATTGTAAAGAAAGTCTTATTCCATTCTCATGTAAAAAGCAATTTTAATTCTTTGTGGCGTGATAGACTGAGAACAAAGCCGACCTCTCTATCTCTCCGTCTCCTTACAAACCTTGCAATACAGAATAGAAATGGGTGCATGTGTTGCCCAAAGATCTGAATCAGACATCTGATCTGCATTGTCTAGTAACTTGCTGCACTGTCTAATAACTTGTGAGAAATTCAAACAAACATGAAAGCTAAAAACTTGCTATTATATATGATCTTTCCATGAGCTGAAACACTGATAAATGTAGTATTTCCAGAAAACTGGCTGGGAAAGAGACATGTCCATTGTACTTTAACAAACAATGCTGGGTTTCCATGACCCTGGGGAAAAGGCCTTTTGAAAACATTATGGGAAAAGAAGAAAATGCTGGTAACCAGCATTTCCTTCTTTTCCCACAATATCTGGTAACCAGCATTTTCTTCTTTTCCCACAGTGTTTACTTCCTTTCCAAAAGGAAACTTCATTTTTTGAGTCATGTTCAATTTGTCACCTGCAAATGCTTTCAATTTGGACAGGTCTAAAATTGTTGTTGTTTGGTAAAGTCTTAGTTAAATGGTACAACACATACAAATCACTACAAGTATGTCCATTTCATTTGATTTTTCAGTCTAAGGGCTGATGTCATTTAGAAAACAACCTACAGATTGACAGCATCATAAGGAAAAGTCTTCAATTTGTCTAAATCTGTATGAAATACTTGAACTCACAATCATGCAGTGTGTTATTCCAGAATAATTGATATCAGCTTTCATTGACAGTACTTTGAATGTAAATCGTCTCATTTTCTTTTCACTGCCAGTACTACAACTATAAATGGCAGTAAGATTTCTGTTCACTGCCAGAAATGCCATTATAAATGGCGGACAAATTTTCACTGTCAGAAATGCAATTACAAATGGCATGATATTTATTTTTCGCTGCCAGAACTGCCATTAGAAACAGTATCTCTTTTTATTGCCGAACTGCCATTATAATGCCAGCAGGTGACTTTTCATTGCCAAAACTGCCATTATAAACCATATCAGTTTTCTTTTCAGTGCCAGAATGACCATTATGAATCATAACAGTTTTCTTTTCATTGCCAGTGCTTCCACCATAAATGATATCAGCTCTCTGTATAAAGCCAGTACTTCAATTATGAATTACATATCAGTTTTCCTTCGACTGCCAGTACTTCCAGCATGAAAAATAATTCTGCTTTCTTTCACTTCAAGTACTGCCCTTTTGATGTCAGGTTTTTTATCACTGCTAGTGCTGCTATTATGAATGATGGCAGATTTTTCTTCACTGCCAGAACTGCTATTATGAATGGTATCAGATTGTTCATCACTGTCAGTACTGGCATTATGAATTATATCAGATTTTTCATTACTCACCAGTACTGCGCTTATGATATTAGATTTTTCATTACTGCCAGTACTGCCATTATGATATCAGATTTTCATTACTTGCCAGCACTGCCATCATGAATGATATAAGCTTTCTTTCACTGCCAGCACATCGAAATAATGCTGCAGCTCAGTAATCATAACCTCTTTTTGTCTAACAATCATTATTTGGCTGCTTTTTAACATGGGCATATTGTGTATGTATAGGAATGGCACTCCCAGATAGGTGATTCAATCGTCACCTATTGTGCTGTCTCCTTAATAAAACCAAGTAAGTTTTGATATATAATCATTGCAGGATGAAATATTAATCAATGTTCCTAATCATTCAACTGTATATAAAACACACCCCTGGATCAGACATCACATATGGTGGAAAATGATCTACTTATACACTGTTTTTCATTCTCTTCTTTTGCAGACAACAGGTATTGAATGGGCAAAACTAATGATGCAGACAGGCCTATGAGTCAAAGTTCAGATATTCTCTAGAATACAGGGGCAAAACCTCCCACACATCATGTCAAGATTGCTATGCTAACCAGCCAACAAAATTTTTGACTTCCCTATGGTGGAAGCATTTGCAAATGACAAAGTAAATGTCAACTGATTGGATTAATGTCATCTGAGGGGTATGAGATATAGTGGGAAAAGGAGAAAATCCTGTTTATCAGCATTTTCTTATTTTCCAACAATGTTTTCAAAGCTTTCTTCCAGAGTAATCATAAAAACACTAGGATGTTCAGTAAAAGGTCTAATCCCCTTGCCACATGACAAAATTTTAGACTCATAATTATTGAAAGCACTTTAGGGCAAAAACTAAACATGGGCCAAATGATGAGATTTGTTTTTGACAAAACAGAAAACATTGTGTAAAAAGGAGAAAATGCTGGTCACCAGAATTTTCTCCTTTTCCCACAACATTTTCCAACGCTGTATTTCTCAGGGTCATTAAAACTTCGGATTGTGTGGTAAAGTGTTAACCCTTTACCACACAATCCCGACTTTTAACGACCCTCAGAAAGAAGCCTTTTGAAAACATTGTGGGAAAAGGAGAAAATGCTGGTAACCAGCATTTTCTCCTTTTCCCACAATGTTTTCTATCTATCCCAAGACAAATTTAAATTTTTCAGTCATGTTTATTTTTTCATCTGCAAGTGCTCTCAATTTGGACTAGTCTAAAATTTTGTTGTTTGGTAGAGTGTTAAACCAGCACACACAATCAGTATTCATTAGGACCAATGCTTCATCAATTATTGGGACCCCATGATGAGAATGTTCATTAGGAAAAGTTTCAGCCCCTGCTACTGGACTCTCACTGACCCTTAACCCCTCATTAACCCTTAAAGCACCTTTCACAACAATATATATAGTTGCACTCATGACTAGTACAGATCAAGATCAGACATCACAGATGATGATGAACCATCCACTTTCTTAGCTACAATGCACAAAAGCAATCATGGTAGTGCAATTACTTGGGTCTAAATTTCTGTTGGGTTTAACCCTTTACCACACAATCCTGAGATTTAACAACCTTGAAGAAGAAAGCTTTTGAAAACACAGTGGGAAATGGAGAAAATGCTGGTAACCAGCATTTTCAGCGTTTTCTACTTTTCCCACAATGTTTTCTAACTCTTTCATATACAATTTTAACCATCTGAGCCACATTTGACTCATTATCTGCAAAGGTTTTTGGACAAGTCCAAAATGCCATGGAGAACTAAGATCACCCTTTAGGTCTGTGTAGATTGAGATCTGACTGTACAATCTCTGCAGTCTTATCTTGGATCTACAGTATCCTGCACTTTGTAAGACATTTTGACTCCAATTTCTGTCTCTTCTAAAATCTTAAAATATTTCTCTAACTCTGCCTGCCTCCAATAGATCCAGTATTTTAGTCAAGCCTAGATACCTTGGTCAGCATCATACTGGGTTAAGTAATACTTAACCCTAAAGCTGCTAATCGCGACCCACTGACCTTTTGTGGACAGTGTAGATCAAGATCAGACTGCACAGAACGTGCAGTCTAATCTTTGATCTACACTGTCCGATACGGTATTTTCTTTCCAGTGAAATCAACTTTGAAACCGCAATGTTTGGGCTTTTAGTATTGAGTAGAAATTTGCTTTTCATTTATTCAGCAGCTTAAGTGTTAATGGTAATGAGTTTGATCCCTGCCCCGTCCAACTTTTTTTTTAAATTTCAAGTAAAATGGTTTGGAAGAATCATGACTATCTTTCCACAATGATTGAAAAATGTGCAGTCTTTTTTACTTAGGAAAGAAATCTGTGATATAAAGAACAATGATTACATAAGATTTCTCTCAAAGAAACACCCGAGTGTTGAATAGATTCACCAGCCATTCAGACAAAACTGACCCTAGAAGTTCTAGCAATGTCTGAGGTTGTGTAATTCCTCTCAAAAGCACCCTGCAACACTTGCACCAAAATGTATAATGTTGTAATGAAAGGATAAATCAAATTATTGTGAAGTTCTTTCCAACACAAAGTCGACTCTAATGGGCTCAGTGTTTTCAATAATGAAAATTTCAATCCTGGGGTTTCAAGGGCTGTTCAAAGCTGTGACTAAGCCAGGGCAATCTCGAAATGGACATTACATCACCAGGAATGACACCTAATATAAGAGAATGACCATTAAAATATTGACTGGACACTGAGTGGTTACTTCAAGGGTGTCAATACTGATACCTCAAGTGGTCATTTTTTGTCACGATCAGCCGTCTCAACGAGAAGTGGTCATTTAGGACAGAAATGGAACAATTGGAAGGAACCAATGGTGACTGGTTCTGATTAGCCAATTTACTTTATGTCCACACATTTCAATATCTTTTGAAACATTGTGGAACACTGACGTATTGCTTGTGATGCCCTATATGTTTTTTTTTTGTCTCCTGATTTAAATAACTGTTGGTGTTTTTCTACCCTTTACTGGGATGTTGACTGATTGATTGATTGATTGATGTTTAATGCTATTTTCAACATTACCCAGTATTTCTTTTATATTATGGCAGCCAGTTCACTTACGCATGCTTTCCTGGAATTTCTGTTACCAGTGGTTTCCCACATATTCATTGTCAAAAAAAAGATCAGCAATGAGACCTGTCGCAATCATCAGTCCTCAGAAAGGAACTGGCCGATCTTGGGATTCCAAGCAAGAATCCATGTTCTCAAGGCCTGTGTTCTACTGACTGTGCTGCCAATGAAATAGGAGTGGAAAATATGAGAAGGAAAATGTCCTTAGCCTGTTCACAAACTCCAGTAAATATCATAATGTGATCCTGATCCGTATGAGCTGAGACAGTTTCGAAGTTTCCGCTTTTAGCTTCCAGAGAGGAAATCCTCTGAATGGAAGAAGAATCACAGCCTAGCAGCCTTTATTGTTTTTATCTCAACTTTGTCCTCTAGTTCAGACTGAACCCCCTTTCCACACAATCCTGTCTTTATATGATCCCAAGAAAGAAAGCTTTTGAAAACATTGTGGGAAAAGGAGAAAATGCTGATAACCTGCATTTTCTCATTTTCCCACAATGTTTTCTACCCTTTCCATAACAAATTTCAATTTTTGAGTCACGTTTAATTTTTTGTCTGCAGATGCTTTCAGTTTGGACTGGTCTAAAATGTTGTCATTTAGCAGACTTTACTCTTTACCAAACAACAAAATTTTAGACTAGTCCAAATTGAAAGCTTTTGCAGATGACAAAATAAATGTAATAAAAAATTCAATTTTTTTTTAAGAAGAGTAGAAAACATTGTAGGAAAAGGAGAAAATGCTGGTTACCAGCATTTTCTCCTTTTCCCACAATGTTTTCAAAAGGCTTCTTTCTCAGGGTCGTTAAAAGTTGGGATTGTGTGGAAAAGGGTTGACTCTTTCTACTGTTCCATAGATGCAATTTTCTCGTTATTACTTTCGAGGAAACAAGACCCAGGTATCTTTAGACAGAAAGAAACAAAACTAAAACAGGACAAAACCCCAATCTAATGACCAGGTTCAGGAACATGTTATTGGCTGGTACCTACATTAAATCTGGCTCCCTGGATTTTCACCCTGGAATCAAAGTGTCAAAAGGAATAACTTTAATTGCCACCTTTCCAATTAACATGGAGTATATATCAGCCTGCACTGACATGCCTTATAAACTCAGAGCCAATAATCTTGTTTTGAAATACCTCCTGGGGAACCAGGATCAGAAATAGAACAGTTTTTTGCTAAATTTAGTGATTTGCTCATTTTTGACACAATCCCAAGTTTTAATGACCCCAAGAAAGAAGGCTTTGGAAAAAATTGTGGGAAACAGAGAAAGTGCTGGTAACCAGCATTTTCTCCATTTTTCCCATAACATTTTTTACTACATCAGAGAACAAAAGCTCATTTGTATCAATAATGAATTTTTGGCAGCGGGTGAAACCCGCTGTCATAGTCCCCAGGTATGAGTTACTGATTTTCAACGCTTACGATATTTATCTAGGTCGAGAATTCTTGCATCCGGCAGCTTTTTCCTGGATACGCGAGGTAAACAAAACTTGATTCCTACACTTGACTAAATAGTTCCTCCATGAATACACAAACGATCATGTATAAATACGCGCTACTCGCGCAGACAACACCCTTTCAAAACTGCCTTATACCTTACGAGTTCATCCGTAATGTTACTGTAGAATAGAAACGGAAAGAGGGCGTCGGTATCTACATAGACCGAAAAAGTGCAAAAGAAAATATTTTCAGAGCAAAAGTTTTTATTAGTCGCCGCGCAGAAGCGCGCGACTATATTTTTAATAGTTTTTCGAGTTAGGACATGGACAATGGGAATTTCTTTTTTATAGGGGTGTTAAGGTTAACAAGGAATCTTTCTACTTCGCCTTAAACTGGCTTTTTAATTCATTCTTAAACTACGAAGTATATACAATACGATACTATTTTTGCTCTGTTAATACTTACAACATCAAAAAATCCGCCCAAGTATTACTTTTATTTTCGCTATTCGCAAGAAATGGACTCATCCAAATAAATGCCTTGTTTCCATTGGTCAAGGCTGTACAGGTTTCCAGTCATTTCGTACCTAGTTAATTTCGTACCTAGGTCATTTCGTAGATACGATTTTGGTCATTTCGTACCTACCTATACTTTCTATTTTGGTCCATTTCGTATCCAGTTGGTCATTTCGTATCCACTTTCGTCATTTCGTACACAGGTTTAATTATCATTTTGATTATTTAGTACCTAGTTTTTCCTACTATTTGTGTTTTTTGTTGAATGACCACCGCTAAAATTGTACATTGCTGAAATTGTGTTAAATTCCGCTGAAGAACGAGTATGATGGTTATGATTGTATCTAACCATTATTGGTTACTTCTTTCTAAGTTTAGTTTTTAAAACAAAGATTGTTTAGAACCCTTTTGTTTATTTCTCACCAAGTTCTAGATAAATTTACAATGTACTTTGTTGGAAAAAATCTGGAGAGAGACCAGTTTTTCGCTGTGTTGTTCATAAATCGCAATGCAAAACCAATATTCTTTATTAACAGCGTTCACCAAACAGTATAGTTTTAGACTTGTTTAAATTGAAAGCATGCCTTGCAAACTTACGTTCTCTTGAATCATACTATCCTAGGACAGCAACATTTTAGTAACTTGGCCCTGTTTTCAACACTTTCCCAAACAAACGCGGGTTATCACGTGCGCTGTCAAATTCTTTTGGAAAAACATGTTGGATAAGGAGAAATTACTCGTTATAAGCAATTTCTCCTTTAACAAATACTTTTCCCCCCACTACTAGCGAATTTTCTACCATTTTTGCAGCTTTTTAAATTGTCGTCTGTCAACTCTTTGAATTTGGAAGAGTCTGATATTTTTCGTTTGGAAAAGAGTTCAGAGAGCGCTATGCGAGGGTATTAGATACTGTAACAGAAGACAACTTTTGATATAGATTCACAGTCACATCAATTTCATAATGTGTTAAAAAAATCTGCTGATGAAAACTGACATTTACTTATTTGCCCTGGCTTTCTTGAAGCATTAAATAAAAAAATTCTTTGCATCGACTTTTTCTTGTCGGTGTTTGTTTGCATGATGAATTTTGCGCATAGGGCATCGTAATGGGATTCGTGTAACATCGCCTTTTATCGCCAAAGTCGTACGGATTCGGCTATGACAGGCGATGTTACACGAAAAGTCACCCATTAAGCCTTTGGCAGACGGCAAAATTTCAGCTGTGTTCAAACTGAAAGCATTTGCAGACGACAATTTCATTGTGGCTCAAATGGTACAAGTTTTATTTTATAGGATAGAAAACATTGTGGATAATAGAGAAAATGCTGGTTCCCAGCATTTTCTCCTTTCCCAGACTGTTTTCACAAGGCTTTTTTCTCAAGGCTGTTAGAAGTCGGCATTGAGTGGTAAAGAGTTAAAAGTAGTTATAACTGCAAATTATATTATGCATTTACTTGTACAACACAATCTCAAGTTTTAACGACCCTTAGAACATAACTTTTTACAAACATTGTAGGAATGGGAGAAAATGCTGGTAAGCAGCATTTTCTCCTTTTCCAACAATATTTTCTACCCTATCAAAGATGTACACTGTTTTTGAGCCATGTTTCAATTTTTGTCTGCAAATGGCTTCTTTCAGTATAATTTATTAGCAGTTAATGAAATTTAAACAGCTTGGGTCATAACAGCTGCCAGTGTACCTATGCATGCGTTTCTTGGCTATTTCCTTAAGGTCATGCACTGAATAACAACATGGCATAAATGATAAGTGGATCAGAAAGAAGACCATGCTGGAAATTTAAACCAGCGGTACCAACTTCAAGTCTTTGAGCTACAAACTCCTTAAAAGGGATCGGCAAAACTTTTATAAAGCACATTATTTGGCCTACAAGGATTTTGAGGTGTAAAACCTCAAAATTATACTAAGACTGGTTTTCAGTACTTTAAGATACCTTTCAAGAATTTCATAAATGTTACGGATTGATATAATAGAAAACATTGGTTAGAAGCACTTTCTCCATTTCCACAAATGTCTTTAAAGGCCTCTTCCACAGGGTCATAAAAACTTGGGATTGTTTTGGAAAGGATTAATATCATTTATTCAAGTCTTGTTTTCTGCCTGTGCTCATGTACTAGATTTTATCTTTATTTTAGCCACAAACAAATGAGCTGTGCTTTGGCAAAAGGGGGCTTCTTGCATCCTCGTGATGGATTATACCAAGCAAGACATAAATAATTATTGATCCATAGACCGAGCCTTCGATGTACAGAAAATGGACCAATGGCGAAAAGTTTCAGCCCAGGTCAGCCTGTGAAGACTGCACAGACTGACTGCCTGCACAGGCTGACCTAAGTCTATACTGTTTGCAGATCGATTAAGGCACCTTTTTACTTCAAGTCAAGTATAAAGGAAACCTGTGCAAAGAAAGTAATAAGATCTGTAGCTGGCACAAACCCGCTGCCTTCAGTGCGTCAGCGCTTTGATTGTCATATGCAGTTACCTTCAATTAGGAAGAGTATAATTTTCTTGTTTTGGAATGGGCTATTAATCTCTACAAAACAAAAATTTGGACTTGCTGAACATTTAGATATTTGCAGACAGGTGAGGCTCAAATGATGAGGTTCATCCTTGAAATGGTAGAGAAGAGAAAATGCTGGTTTTCTTCTGTGCGGATGGTTAAAAATCAGGATTGTTTGATAAAGAGTTAAGACTTCAGAACAGACTGACCTACAATCAATGACCAATCCTTCACAATATCCATTAAGTCTTGGTCATCATTCAAGACTTTTAAAACCTTGACCACTCTCTTTTAAGTGGCCTGTCTGAATGTCTGGCCATTACACTGGAGCTTATTCAACAAGTGAGAGTGAGACAATAAAATGTCTCTTCTCAATCAATGACTAAGCGTTTTCTCTGTTTTCCACAATGTTTTCTATCCTAATATAGACAAATACAATTTGTACCACATATAGTTTGATGTGTGCACATGCTTTCAATTTGGTCAAGTCTAAAACTTCGTCATATCATTATTGTATTTTTTTTAAGAGTTCAGCTGTACATACTGTTTTCAACCCTTTCTTAACCCTTTCCCAAACGACAAATTTGGACTGGTCCAAATTCAAAAAGTTTGCAGACGACAATTTTAAATTTGATGAAAATGGTAGAAAGTTCTCAAAAAGGGTAGAAAACACTGTGGGAAAAGGAGAAATTGCTCATCATGAGCAATTTCTCCTTTTCCCACAGTGTTTTCAAAAGACTTGTACTGCAGGCACGTGAAAACCAGGGCTTGTTTGGGAAAGGGTTAACGTAGCACAGAGCACAGAATCATTTTGGTAAAGATGCTCCTTTTTCCACAAAGTTTTCAAAAAGCCTCATCCTCAAGGTTGTTTAACCCTATACCTAGTAATCCCATGTTTTCATGACCCTGGGGAAGAAGCCTTTTGAAAACATTGTGGGAAAAGGTTACCAGCATTTTTTCACAATGTTTTCTACCTTGTCAAACAACTTCAGTTAATTTATACCACTTTGAGATTTGTCACCTGCAGAATGAATGCTCTCAATTTGGAAGAGTCTAAAATTTGTCATTTGGAAGACGGGATAAACTCCGGATTGTGTTGTAAAGGTTTTACATGGATTATGAAATCAGTTCTACAACTTAAATCAATTACCCTCCTGGTGGATGATGGCCTTTACTCTTTGATGGCCATCTCTTCAGAACCTGACCAGGGTCCGTATTCACCAACCATTTTTAAAAACATCCTTAGCCTTATTTTCCTAGATTTTCTAAATTTGAAAGTGACACAAATTCTGACTGCCTAAACCATTTGGTTTTGCAAATCAAAAGTTGTGTTACTTTCAAATTCAACAAAAAAATTGGAGAATAAGACTAAGAATGTTCTAAAGTATGGTTGTTGAATAGAGGCCCAGTTCTAAAATTATGATATTCTTAGTTCCAATGGTTGACCCCGCTGATCATGGTCTTTGAGCCCTGAACTTCTGATGTGGGATGCTGACCTCAACCTAACCCTAACTGTCTCTATCAAGCAAGTTGTATATAAGTTGGACTAAAATGGTGTACAAGTGAGAAGGGTGAAGTCATTTGTCTCTTCTGTAATTATTTCATGGTTTTGCCTTGTAAAAAGCTTAATCAATAAAGATGGTTTTCTCATTAGGCTTTCATGGCATGTGCCTCCTGTGAGACTCGGCATCACTGACCACGGGTCATTCTAAGATTGTCATCATGTGAACATTGGTGTTGGTCAGCGACTGGACTTGACAGCTCATGTCAGTCCTAAAATTGGTCTAGATGACCAGGGGTCAGTCAACTGGATGTTGTTTTCATCACTTATCCAATTATTTTGATAATCTGAGATGTGGCCAGTGAGAAATGGTAAAGGAGATGAATTTTTATTTCCCAAGCAGCCATATTTAATACTCTTGGGGCTTTGATTCATGGTTGGTCACATGACTTCATAGAAAAAAGATCAAAACAGGGATACTTTATGTCTCATGAAATAAATAAAATCTCTAGATTATAAATCTTTCTACCTCTCCCCCCACAAAAACCAAGCTAAATGAATACTAGCCTTTTATTTTTTTACAGAAAACAATTCCTTTGGGAATTCTGAGAATGTTTTTTTCATGGTTATTTCAAATGAATTACGAGGGCCCCATAATGTATGGCTCTCCCGGTGTTCCAGTTTTTGGTGCTTCTAATTTGAAAATATTGGTTATCAGATGTTGGCCTTGTAATTTATGAATTGGAAATAAAGATAACAGTAAGAGCGTGAAGTGCATTCATTACTGTTTTCATTTCTGGGCAGTACAGCCCTTTACCACAATTCTGAGTTTTAACGACCCTAATTAAAAAGACCTTTTCAAAACATTGCAGAAAAAGAAGAAAATGCCGGTAACCAGCATTTTCTCCTTTTCCCACAATGTTTTCTACCCTTCCAATGGTGAATTTCCATGTGTGAGTAAGAATTATTTTGTCATCTGCAAAAGCTTAAATTTGGGCAAGTCTAAAATTTCTTTAGTTTAGTACAGGGATAGAATAAGACTGGGCCTATATTCACCAACCTCTCAAAATTGCATTCTTATTCTAGATTCAGAAAATAACACAAGTCTCAAATCTTACTGCCATCAAAAGAGTTAAAAAAAAATATTGCCAAGAAGAAATTTGTGCCTCATTATGTGAACTCAGCAACTTGGAGAAACAGAGAGGGGCAGTACCATTTCAGCATTCATAGCATTGAAAGGTAAAAATATAATAGCCTTGACAAAAACATACTATCTGTCTACAAAGTGATAGATTTGCACAGACAAAACTATATATCAAACTTCCAAACATTCTTTGCCTTCAGACAAACTTTACCCATTTTCTATACTGTTTAACTTAATTCTACAACTTCATAAGAAACCATGTTTTTAATATACAACTGTGAACTTGAAAAGGGGGCTTAACCCTTAACCACACAATCCTGAGTTTTAATGACCCAAATGAAACAGTCTTTTGAAAACCTTGTGAGAAAAGGAGAAAATGCTGGTAACCAGCATTTTCTCCTTTTCCCACAAGGTTTTCTACCCTTCCAAAAACAAATTACATCATGTGAGTCACATTTAATATGTTGTTTGCAAAAGCTTTCGATTTGGACTGGTCTGAAATTTTGTCGTGTGGTAAAGGGTTAATGCATCTGCAAAGTATCCACCCATGTCAAGCCTGCATAATAAGTTTGTGAAGGTTGAGAAATTTTCTGCATGTCCAAGAACCATTTTACCTCCAGGTTTAGTCAGTTGTTAGACTAAATGGATTTTATGATTCTGTAATTACGTGAGGAACTGCTTGGTATCACGCGTTAGGGTATTGCATTCAGCCCCCTTTTCACAGAGCATGGCTCATATGCATGAATTATTGTAAAAACTCCTTTCTTTACCAACAATGTTTTCCAAACTATAACACAAAGCTCCTTTCCTTTCCTCCTTTCACTCACTTTTCTCTTTAGTGCACTACTGAAGTAAAGTACATGTACGGTGATACAGTCAAAAATAACAATATATTCTAGCCATGCTCTGGCAAAAGGGGGCTTAATGCACCTCCGCGATGCACTTTTCCAAGCAAGCCATTACATAATTATAGATCCAGAATGGCCATTTTTTTCAACAACCGACTTAACCCTTTTGGCGCCATGGGCGAAAAATGGGACTTTTGCGGATGGCATAGATCAAGATCAGACTGCACAAAACGTGCAGTCTGATCTTGGATCTATACCATCCGCTTGTTCCTTTAAGCCTATAAGATAAAGATGTTTCTAAGTATAAGTGGATTGTATTTTCAACCGTCTGAAGAGGTCAAGTAAAAATATTTGGCGCTGAAAGGGTTAATCATGAGGTAGACTCGTCCTTGGACATAGAGAAAACTGACCAACAGCGAAAAAGTTTCGCCCCAGGTCAGCCAGGCTGACCTGGCTCGATACTTTTCACAGATGCATTAAGCCACCTTTTCATAGAGCATGGCTCTTTTTTTTTTTTTTTCAAAAGAGTGTTAACCTAGTCAAAGAAATAACAATATTGAATGTCATGACAATTCCATTAACCCTTTACATTTTAACCCTTTTTAAATGATCCCATACTTTGAACAACCTTGAAATAAAAGGTATTTGAAAGCATTGTATGAAAACCAGAAAATGCTGGTAACTAGCACTTAACTTGTGCCCCACTATGCTTTATACCTTTTTCAATGCATTTCAAGCCCATCATGTGAGTCGATAATTTTGCTAAGCTGTCTGCAAATGAGGGTATTATTATGTAATCTGTCAAAAGTAGAGAGTTCCAAGCACTGTAGTTAAACTACATAACATTTCCAAACAGGTCTTTTACCTGGGATCCCTGCCTTTTGTATTTAGCCTACGGATAACCTCCCTTGAGCCAACAAATCAGTCATTTTTAATCAAAATCAGTCACATTCACAGTCGAGTGAAACAACACAATAAAGTATATGCAGGCCATATCTGCTTAACCCTAATAGGCTGCTAAGCACGACTGACTAATCTTTTGCAGACAGCATAGATCAAGATCAGACTGGACAGAACCATTCTTGTATCTTCATGCCAGATATTGCCTCTGTTGGTTGCAAAGTTACACAGATTATGGCAGATAGAAAATGCATTTCATTTTCTGGAGACCTTCAAAGAAATCACTCTTGTCGTTTCTGATTGTATATAAGGACATCTTAATCCCTTGAGTTTCTCTATCCCTTATACCATATACATTGGTAATACAATAATCTACATTTACACAGCTGACTAAATTCTGAGCCATCCTACATGTTACCAAGTTTTAACTGTGTCTTTTTTTCTCTCTGGCTGTAAGGATGTATCTTTGATAATCATGAAACAAACTCAAACCGTATTTTACAATAATTTTTTTCAAAGTTGTCTGTTCAAACTTTAATAATGAGTTAATCAAATGCATGCTTCAAAATCTCAAATAACACCCAAAATATTTTCTCTTTCTTCCCTTCATTCAAAATTTATTTCTGAATCTTTTTCGGAAACCAAAATGTCTGATCAAGCTGACAGCTGTACAATACCGACTTCAAAGTTCACTGATTTCAACTCTTTACCGTACCAGAAAGGAATTTTGGATTCTTCCATATGGAAAGCACCAGCAGAGTACAAAGCATACATGGCTAAAATGGCAAACCTTGTTTTTTAAAGGGCAGAAAACATTGTTGGAAAAGGAGAAAATGCTGGTAACCAGCATTTTCCCCTCTTCCAACAATGTTTTCAAAACCTTTGTTCCCCAGGAATTCGACCACAAGATCACCTTGTGAAGGATTAATCCTTTACCACACAATCCCAAGTTTTAACGACCCTGAGAAAGAGGCCTTTTGAAAACTTTGTGGGAAACAGAGAACCAGGTAACCAGCATTGTCTCCTTTTACCACAATGTTTTCTACCCAATCATTTGAGATATTTTTAATTTGTCATCTGTAAATGCTCTGAATTTGGACCAGTGTAAATTTTTGTCATTTGGTAAAGGGTTAAATAATACAGCATGTTATCATGTTGGTTTCTGCATTTTTGCGAATTATCATTTTCTCATTTAGTGGTTTGAAAACTTTTCCATGCAGGTTTTTGTGGCTTTTTGTGGCGGGTCTAATGCCTTTATATGGATTATAGGTTTATTCGTATTTCTATGAGTAATTAAATTATAATTTCCTTTTATAACCTGACTTATGTCTAATGGTTACAGGCATTCATATTAACTTTTTGCTAGATGACGAAATTTTAGCCTTGTCATAATTGAAAGCATTTGCAGACGACAAATTAAATATCACTCAAAACATAAAGCTTGTGTTTCATAAAAGGAGAAAATGCTGTTTACAAGCATTTTCCCCTTTCCCCGCAATGTTTACTACCGCCTTTTTTCTCAGGTTGTTAAGAGTCAGCAATGTGCAGTAAAGGGTTAAAAAACATTCCAAAATATAATGTATAATAACATCACTTCAATAAGTTCTTCTCTCAAATATTTTGATTTTTTTTTCATTTTCTGTGATAAATTTATTTGTTTGTATTGGGAGTTTAAAGCCATTTAAACAGCTCAGGCCATATCATGGCTGTCAGTGACACACCCATGTGTTTCCTGGCTTTCTCACACCAGTATTGACACAACTTCAAAAGCCACTGACTACTTTTCTCACATGCATCAGAAGTGAGAGGCAAAAAGTCGCCTGATAGATTCTGTGATGAAATAATGTTGAATAACTATGAAAACATGTACTGGTTCAGTCCTCCTATAGAACTTGGACATATGTTTTGGGACACCCTGTATACTTCAGATAAAAAGTATTCATCCCTTTCAAGTGAAAAAATTTTAGACTACTCTAAATTGAATATGTTTGCAGACAATAAATTCAATGCTGTTCAACTGATCCTGCAGATCTGTCTCTGACAGAATAGAAAACATTGTGGTAAAAGCAGAAAATACAAGAATTTTCTCCATTTCATAAAGTGTTTTTGACCTGTTGAAACATAAATCCCATCATTTAACTCTTTACCATACAATCCAGAGTTTCGCTGATCATGAAGAAGAGGACTTGGAAAAACATTTTGGGAAAAGGAGAAGAAAATGCTGTGAACCAGCATTTTCTCCTTTTCCCCCAGCATTTTCTCTTTTCTCCTTTTTCAACAATGTTTTCTAATGTATCAAATACAAACAATCATCACTTAAGCTACATTTAAAATGTCGTCTGTAATTGCTTTCAGTTTGGGCCGGTCTAAAATTTGTCATCTGGTAAAGAGTAACTTTGGTACTTTATTATGTCATCTGCTGATGCTTTCAATATGGATGAGTGTATGAATGTTTTTTTGGCTCTCTGACATCCTAATTTAACCCTTAAGCTTCTAATCATGACCCACTGATCTTTTGCGGACAGTGTAGATCAAGATCAGACTGCACAGAACGTGCAGTCTGATCTTTGATCTACACTGTCCGATACGGTGTTTTCTGTCCGGTGAAATCAACTTTGAAACCGCAATGTTTGGGCTTTTAGTATTGGGTAGAAATTTGTGTTTCATTTATTCAGCAGCTTAAGTGTTAACGTCACTTTTTCAAAAAACTGATTTTCTCTTCAAACGTGTGCGAGAAGAAAAGGGTTGAAGGGTTGAAAGGAGAAAGTTTTTAATGTTTTATTGTCACAAAACAACATCTTTTATGATTATTTCCCTATGTAATATCTCATTTTATTGGCCAACTGGGTCATAAATATATCTAAATGCTACTATAAGAAAACCTTATTGCAGTAAGTTTGAACAAAATTGCAGTCTAACAGCATCTCAATAAAAGATGAAATTTGTCGTTTTTTTGTGATTTCGATCCATTTGTTACAATGTTACACCTTACCTTCATTGTCATATATTGAGACAGACTGACTGGTATTCAGCCTCGAGTTTCATCTATTAGTCTTTCTTCTAAGTAAGTAAATATGAGCCCTGCTCTGTGAAAAGGGGGCTTGATGCATCTGCAAAAAGTATCCACTCTCCAGTCAACCTGCCAAGTCCTCTCAGGCTGACCTAGGTCAAAACTTTTTGCTACACTGGTAGACTTTCTGCATGTCAAAGTGTCAGTGCACCCCACATTTCAGTTGGTTGTTATACAAAATGGATTTTATGGATCCAATACTGAGATGAATTGCTTGGTATCATGAATCATGAAATTGCATTCAAACTTCTTTTGCCAGAGCATGGCTCATATTATAAACAATAGCATCCCTGCAGGTACCATTGCATTTTCTTTTTCAATGATAATTCTAAGTGCAAAAAGGGCATAACTTTGTCAAAAGTATTCTGAGGGTTTGTTTACCTGCATTTCTGATATAGGTTTCCCTTTTGAAAGTTTACAACTATGCAAAGTTTGAAGTAAATATCTTCATTAATGACAGAGACATAAGAATGTCAAAGTTTCCACACAAAGCTGGTGACACAGACAACAAACAGGCTATCCCTTTACCACACATTCAGACTTTTAGCAACCCTGAGAGAGAAGCCTTTTGAAAACACTGTGGGAAAAGGAGAAAATGCTGGTAACCAGCATTTTCTCCTTTTCCCACAATGTTTTCTTTCCTTCCCAAAACAAATTTCAACTGTTGGATTACATTTATTTTGTCATCTGCAAACGCTATAAATTTGGACCAGTCTAAAATTTTGTTGCGTGGTAAAGGATTAATGACAGAGACATAAGAATGTCAAAGTTTCCACACGAAGCTGAGGTGGTGACACAGACAACAAACAGGCTATGACAATGCCTCCATGTTTGTTCCAAAAATTAACCCTTAAAATGCCGAATAAACCCAACATATTTTTTTCAGATAGGAAATAAGACCCAAATGATTGAAATATTATGATGGCTGTAGTCTATAGTATTTCAGGAAAGCGGACAGTGTAGATCAAAGATCAGGCTGCACATTTTGTGCAGCCTGATCTTGATCTACACTGGCCGCAGAGGCAACTATAGTTGTGAAAGGCGCTTTAAAGATTAGTGTCCATCCTATATGTAATTTCATTTCCAGATAACAAAATTCTAACTCTTTATCAGAAAATAACATTTTAGACTTGAAAAATTTGTGTCTGTACCAAATTAACAGCAAGTGAAGACAACAAACTATATGTAACTCAAAACATGAAATTTGTCCTTCATAAAATCAAAGACATGATGGGAAAAGGAGAAAATGCTAATGTAACCAGCATCTTCTCCTTCTGCCACAATGTTTTCGGAAGCCTCCTTCCTTAATGTTGTTAAAAATCAGGATTATTTAGTAAAGGATTCAACCTACCACAGTCCAAATTCATGCCAGTCAACAATTAGAGAGCCAGAGCAAAAAAAAACATTCGCAAGCTTTTCATTTTGATAAATGGTTTCAGATGTACTTCAGAAAGAGCAATGTGTCAGCAAGAGGCATTTTCTTGGCGACCATTTTCGTAAATCAAAAAAAAAAATCGAGACAAGCTGATTATTTTTCCAGATGTAGGTTTTTCAAACATGCCAACAAAAATCACATTTCATCATAATTTACAATCTTTCTGCCAGGGTTCCCTGACAGATAACACTGTTAGATTAGGAGGGACTAATCAGTAACTTGTTAACTGTGTTATTCTGATACTGTAGACAAAAAATAATTGCTCCCGGACAACATATTTTGAGACATGATACATATGTTATGTACATCTTTTTACATAATGAATGTCACTATCTATGCAGTCAAAAACAACAGAAGGAAATAAAGTAAGAATCTATTCCTCATAAATTATTTTATCTCATTAACATCAGAAATATTTAGTTTGAAGTAAATGACTTTGAAAACATCCCTGAAGAGCTGATAACTCTTTCTGGGTTAAAAAATCTATCTTTTAACAAGAAATATCTTTTGAAAAGGTAGATGGCATAAGAGATACTGGAATATGAATATTAAAACATTGTTTTTGACATTATTTCAGTTACACCATGGTGGCCAGTGCACCCTATCAATGCTTTCCTCCAGTCTTTTTACCAGCACTATGCACAATATTCTTCCCAACCCACTGGCTATGTTAACCCCTTACCACTGAATCCCGGGTCTTAACAGCCTGATGAAGGAAGCTTTTGAAAACATTGTGGGAAAAGGAGAAAATGCTGGTAACCAGTATTTTCTCCTTTTCCAACAATGTTTTCTATCCTATCAAAGATAAATATCTCTTGGACGAGCCTCATTTGCTATGCCTTCTGCAATGGCTTTCAATTAAGACAAGTCTAAACATTTGTCATTTGGTAAAGAGTTAAGTGCATGCACATCAAGAAAAGGCAGAAACTGTTGCAACCAAGCAACTACTACCAAAATATCATCAAGGTCTTCTGCTGTATGGCAAAAAATTTTGTGTGCAAATATTGCACATCCTAGAGAAGAGTCATTGAAGATTGTGCAACTGATGAAAACTGATTTTGTTGTGGACAGCGACAGATCTAGATCTTCACAGAGCGTGCAGTCAGAAATGATAGTTTGGAGGATATTTTCTTGCAAAATTGCCCAGAAAATTTATACCCATCGACCATTTATGCAAAACCTATTTCACAACCTTGAAACAGAACATTCGGAAAATATTGTGCAAAAGGAGAAAATGCTAATTATTTGTGTTCTAACAGAATGATCTTGAAGTCTGATTGATAGCATAAAATCTAAAACTTGTTTGAAGATTATTCATTAATCAAGGAAATGGACTCGTACCAAAATAAACCTATTTATACAAGTAACATAACTGGACTTACATCTTTGTTGCTTGTTTATGTATAATTTGTTGGCCATGTTCAATGCATCTAAACATGGACAATTAGCAAAGCCCATTAAATCTTGGATAACCCTCAATATCCAGGCAGCTCAGATACTATTGGGATTCTCTGTTTACAACCCAACCAAGATGGCCATGATGGCTCTGAAATGTGTACATCCCCAACAAGAGGGCCATGATGAACCTATAATCACTCACCTGGAACTTTTAATCCTTTACCACACAGTCCTGACTTTTACGACCCTGAGAAAGACAGCCTTTTGAAAACATTGTGAGAAAAGGAGAAAATGCAGGTAACCAGCATTTTCTCCTTTTCACACAATATTTTCTAACCTTTCAAAGACAAATCCAATCATTCGATCCACATGTAATTTGTCATCTAAAAATGCTTTCACTTTGGACCAGTCTAACATATTGCTGTGTCGCACAGGGATAAATCAGGTCCCCAATTCACCAACCATTCAAAATTACTTTGTAAGTTTTGTTCAACCCTCTATCACACAATCATGAATTTTAATGACCCTAAAAATTGATTGAATGGTATTTTATGCTGCTTTCAACATTATTTCAGTCACATCATGGTGACAGCTAAAATATTCATGTATTTCCTGGGTTTTACCAGTTCTAGGCAAGGGCTCTAAAGTGTCTTGCCCAAGGACACTCCGACGAAAATTCAAACGGTTTCAGCTCAAACCTGGGACCTCCAGTCCTATGCTTTACCATTGAGCCATGCAGGTCCCCCAGTGATCCTGAGAAAGATGTCTTACGAAACATTGAGGGAAAAGGAGAAAATGCTTGTAACCAGCATTTTCTCCTTTTCCTGCAACATATTCTACATAATTAAAGTCAAGTTTCATCATTTGAGCCGTACCATTGATTTGTTGTCTGCAAATGCTTTAAATTTTGACAAGTCTAAAAGTTTCTTATTTTGGTAAAAAGTTAACCATTTGGTTTAGCCAAGAAGAAATTGTATTTAGCCAACCATAAATTTCATTATTTTGACAGTAAACTTTTGCGAATTGCAGACTACGAATGTGACTAATGTTGAGTAATTGATCAAACGGTGATTGAGACCATTTTCATCATTACTCACTTGTATCACGGCAACAGCTAACTCATTCATGTATGTCCTGGATTTCACCAGTACCAGGCTAGGGTTCGTAAGTGTCTTGCCAATGGAATCCTGCAAGGGTCCATATTCACGAACCATTCTCGCTGCTGTTCTAATTATAAATTCCAACACCATCTGATCATGACTATGCACTAAATTCTACACTGGGGAAAAAAATGTCTACAGTAAGTTATGAAAAAAGCGATTCATCAGTTATTCTAACTTACACTCTTAGTCTATTTCTTAAGAACTTCTGAAATTTTAAAGTAATATAATTTCTGGTAGAAATACCAAATGGTTAAGCAAATCAGATATTGTGTTTCTTTAGAAAGTTAGAATTAGACGAAGAATGCAAGTAAGAATTGTTGGTAAATATGAGCCTAGGACATTGATTTCCTCTTTACCAAACGACAAAATTTTAGACACAAGTCCAAATTGAAAGCAATTGCAGACAACAATTTAAATGTGGCTCAAATGACAAAATTTGTCCTTAATAGGGTAGAAAACACTGTTGGAAAAAGAGAAAATGCAGGTTATCAGCATTTTCTCCTTTTCCAACGATGTTTTCAAAAGCTTTCTTCCTCAGGGTCATTAAAAGTCGGGATCCTGTGGTAAAGGGAGTAATACAAGACACACCTATACAACTTTCTTCATCTTGGCCCTCGTAACCTGGGTGACAATGGCATCCGCCGAGGGCGATATCCCAAGATCCATCACTCATACATCGATACATGGGCTGTGAATGTTCAGAGGAATTTGGCACACATGTACCCGTTTGTTGAACACTGGAGGTGTGATCTTTACCGGTGGCAGTTTCTGGAAATACTGCGTAGTTAATCGTGGTATTTGGACATGTTACGTAGTATATTTTTATTGCAACTAATGACAAGCAGGAGCCAGTATCTTGGAATGCAAAATAAATTCCTTTGAGGTTTTTCGTTAATGACACAAATCTGGTTTCTGTATTTAAAATAACGTCGGAGGCACTTTCCCCAAGATATTTGGCAGGAATTTTGTCCACACTTGTGTACGTGGCTTCGTCCCACGACGGCATTTCAGTATTTGCGAAGTCTCGATCTGCTTCATACATATATAAATTAAAGGTCTCACGACACTGCTGCAATGTGGTGGGGTCTGAATGCTGTACACATTTTCTCATGGTAAATGTCATTTCAATGTGTAAACTTTTGGCATCCAACACATCAATGAATGGTGTCCGAAGCCAATTATTGACTTCTCGGCTACTGACGTAGCAGGATGTGTAAATTCTGATTGGTTCATCTTCTGAGATGGCGGTAATGTAAGATGAAACTTCATTCCACTGAAAATAGATGAAAAAAAAATTTATAAACATGTATCATTATTCTAAAAGAATATTTATAACTCTTTACCACATAATCTTAATTGACCTTTAACAACCCCTGTGGAAGAAGACTTTTGAAATCATTGTGGGGAAACGGAGAAAATGCTGATAACCACAATTTTCTTCTTTTCCCACAATTTTTTCTACCCCATTAAATGCAGAAATCACCATTTAACTCTTTACCACGCAATCCCTAGTTTTAACCACCCTAAGAAGGCGGCTTTTGAAAACATTGTGGGAAAAGAAGAAAATGCTGGAAACCAGCATTTTCTTCTTTTCCCACAATCTTTTCAACAATCTCAAAGACAGATACTGTCGTTTGTACCCTACTGTATTTTTCATCGGCAAACGCTTTCAATTTGGACTGGTCTAAAATTTTGTTGTGTAGCAAAGATTTAATCTACATTTAAATTGTTGTCTGCACATGCTTTCAATTTGGTTCAGTCCAAAATTTTGTGGTTTTGTAAAGAGTTAGAGTCGTCTGCAGCTGTGACAAGCGGCAGAAAGTTAACCAGTATTTTCTCCTTTTCCAACAATGTTTTCAATATTCTTCTTCATCATGGTCATTAACACTCGGGATAGCGTGTTAAAGAGTTAAAAGTCGGGATGGTGTGGTAAAGGGCTAGAATGGCTCCTATCGTCATCTCTTGCAATGAAGAATAAAATACAAATTTTTTTCCAGCTAAAAAAAGCTGAAGAATTACCAGCATTTACAACCATGAATAAAGTCTCTGATTTACATGAATGGTTTCCATTCTGTTTCAGCCTTTTGTCAGTGTGAAATAATATTTATGAAGGCAACGGAATGCAAAAACATTCATTAGGACTTGGAGAAAACCCAATTGTAAGAGTGACAAACATTTGCCGTTACTAGCTATAATAATACATCAGTGTCCACGTCCAATATCCCGCATGTCAAAGTTCATACATGTTGTACATTTTTCTAGACACCAATGACAGTGTAAATCCTATGTCTTAATACTGAGAGATCCGAGCATATTTTATCTAGCTTTTGTGGATAGTTTAGATCAAGATCAGAAGGCAAAGGCCTAGTGCAGTCTAATCTAAGATCTACAGGGTCCCAATATTTTGTGACATTTACTGCCAGAGCATTTTTTCAAATGGCCTCCTGCTTTATTAAAAACTTATATTACCTTTACCAAATTGAGAGCATTTGCAGACGACAAGTTAACTCTTTACCACATAAACTCATCCAAATTGAAAGCATTTGCAGAAAAGAAATTGAACATGCCTCAATTTATGATAGTTGTCTTTGAAAGGGTAGAAAACATTGTGGGAAATGGAGAAAATGATGGTTACCAGCATTTTCTCCTTTTTGCAGGGTGTTTAAACTCTGGATTGCGTGATACAGGATTAAACAGCCCTGAGGGAGATGGCTTTTGATACCATTGTGACTTTTCCCACAATGTTTTCAAAAGCTTTCTCCTTCACGATCGTTAAAACTCTGGATTGTTTGGTACAAGATTAAATGTGCCTCAAAAAAACGGAATATCTTTAAAAGGACAGAAAATATTGCGGAAAAGGAGAAAATGCTGGTAACCAGCATTTTCTCCTTTTTGCAGGGTGGTTAAAACTCTGGATTGTGTGATAAAGGATTAAACAGCCCTGAGGGAGGCGGCTTTTGATACAATTGTGACAAAGGCTTTTTTTGTGCAATGCTTTCAACTCTTTCTCACAGGAATTCAATCATTTTAACCATTAATTAAGACCAAAACTTGTCATCTGCACATACTTCCAAATTGGTAGAGCGTAAATTCTGTAGTAAATGAAGGTCAACTACTCTCTGGGCTTCCAATTTCCATCATCTTTTTCTCCTGCCATGTTGACTGACAGTGCCTTGCACATTTTCTTATTTACTTTCAAACAGCCAATATATCACAGTTCACCAGCACAGCTCTATTTTCTGTCTTTTATTACAGGAATATGACAACAATGCTGGCAAAAGCCAAAACCTACTAAATTCTCACCAAATTCTTATTGCATTAAATCTGTTTTCCAGTGACAATTTCCCTTACCGATGCCAAATATTCCGTTGAAGAATTGTGATCAATCAAATCCCAGAATTCAATTCTACTTCCTGTCAAAACTAATGCCTATGTGAGAAGGAAACCGAAATACAATGGTGCCTTGTTCATTGTTTGACATGATATTTTCAACTACAGTTCTGAAAGAAAATAATGGCTGATGGTGGAATTGAAGGAGTGGGTAATCCATCACCAAGTTAATATTTTGTTATAGAATCTGTGCTGGTTTATTCAGCATGTCTCTTATTCATGTATCATTTCATATTTTTGTCCTCATCCCTCAGTATAACCCTTTACAACCCAATCTCATGTTTAACCCTTTCCCAAACAAGCCCTGGTTTTCACGTGTCTGCAGTACAAGTCTTTTGAAAACACTGTGGGAAAAGGAGAAATTGCTCGTAACGACCAATTTCTCCTTTTCTCACAGTGTTTTCTACCCTTTTGGAGAAGTTTCTGCCATTTTCTTCAAATTCAAAATTGTCGTCTGCAAACTCTTTCACTTTGAACCAGTCTAAAATTTGTTGTTTGGGAAAGGGTTAACTCTTCACTGACAAAATCTTAGAATTGGCCAAATTGAAAGCATTTGCAGGCCACAATTTTAAAGTGGCTCCAATGATGGAATTTGTCTTTGATGGGGTAAAAAATATAGTGGGAAAAGGAGAAAATGCTAGTTACCAGCACTTTCTCCTTTTCCTCCAATGGTTTCTATAAGCCTTTCTGCTTAAGGTTATCAAAACTTGGGATTGTGTGGTAAAGGGTTAAGGTTAAGGATTATGTTGATGAACAGCAACAAAGACCAAACAAAAACACTCAAAATTGCAGATTGATGCTCCATCTAGGAAAAAAAAATAAGTAGCAAATATTAATCATTTCTGCTAGAAGACAAATTACCCAATCACTAATCTCTTGTCATAATAATCCTAATCCATTTGTTTATCTGTTATGTAAACAAATAATTGACAGACGGTTGCTGGTCATGTGACAAAACTCGCAGACCTATCCATAGTAACAAACTATCACAAAAGTATGTGATGATCGCAAGATGGATAGTTTAACTCTTTCACTACTAGTGACAACTTGATTACCTTTGGCGGACAGCATAGATCAAGATCAGACTGCACAGAACGTGCAGTCTGATCTTGATCTACATTGTCTGTTACTCTGTTTTAAAACAATGACGAAAGTTGTTTTCAATAGAAGTGAAAATCTATTTTTAGAGCTTGAAAAAAAAAGGGGGGAATTTCCAGAGTTAGTAATAAAAGAGTTAACTCTTTCACTACTAGCTCAAGAAATTCCGCTTTTTTTCGAGGTCTAAAAGATGATTTCCACTGCTGTTGAATATGAACTGCATCATAGTCTAGCATCTGGTAGCGGATGGTGTAGATCAAAGATCAGACTGCACGTTCTTAAGTCAACAGAAACACAGTCAAACATCTATAAAGCAACCTGGCGAGCCGTGAAAATGAATAACCCTGGCCTCTTTACGCAAATGGTTGTTTAACACAGAGTATTTAACATTTAACATTCAAAACTCACGGAGGGGAACTTAACTCTTTAAAGCCCTGAATAAACCAAATGCAACCAACATTATCTTTTGCAGAAAACATATCAAATTTTGCTGAAATGATAGCAATTAATCTGTGAAAGCATTCGGAACCATGTGGAAAAAAGAGAAAATGCTGGTTACCAGCATTTTCTCCTTTTCCCTCAAGGTTTTCAAAAGGCTTTTTCCACAGGATCGTTAAAACTCAGGATAGTTTGGTAAAGAGTTAATTTTACCAGACACAGAAATTTAAGTCTTTTGCAAATTTAGCAACTGGAGACAACAAGGTAAATGTTGTTCAGACAATCTGGTTAGCCCAAGCCAGGGTAGAAAACCATGAGGCGAACCAGGAGACATTGCTGGTTACCAGCATTTTCTCATTTTCCCATAATGTTTTCAAAAGCCTTCTCCCCCAAGGTCAACATGAGTCAGAATAGTTTGATAAAGGGTTCAGGAAAGGATTCGGTTTCTCTTTAATATGACAAAAAGAAAGACACAGCAATTAGCACATAAGGAGAAAGTACTTAAGATGCTTTGATTTCAGGCAATGAAATGTTCCATTTCGCTTTAGGTTTTTTGTCACACCCTTCTCTTCATCTCCTTACATATGACAAGGAAATTTTAGGCACTAATGTAATTCAGATCAGATCGGATATCACAAGCACTCTGATCTTGGTTCAGTTCTGTCTGAATTTCTATGTGACCTGCAAATCAAGGGTTCTGACTTTTCTTAAGTTCCCTGTAGAAGAGTTAGTGAAATTGAATATATTAAGGCTGATGCAGTAAGTCTAAACCTAATTTCTATTATTTCTAACTCCAAGAGTGTCAAATAAACCAAGCTGACACTTTCTGTCTACAAAAATGCAAGTCCAAGGTTGTTTTTGTAAAGAGTGTAGATCAAAAATTATAAGACTTCATGTTTTGTGCAATCTGATCTTATTCTTGATCTATGCTTGCTGCAACTGAAACTTAATTGATGAACGGTGCTTTGGGGGTTCTAAGAATTCTTTTTGCAGGCCATTTTCACAAGGGACCCCTGAGTAACATGTCTTCCAGATGTGGAAAAGCTACAGATGTGGAAAAGCTATGACAATAAATCAAAGCTTTTCTTGCTTCTGTTAAACCTTTACCAAACAGTTTTGAGTTGAGGAAGAAGCCTTTTGAAAACACTGTAGGAAAAGAAGAAAATGCTGATAAACATCATTTTCTCCTTTTCTGACAAGGTCTTCAACCCCATCAAAGACACATCCCATAATTTCAGCTACATTTAAATTATTGTCTGAAAATGCCTGTAATTTGGACAAGTCTATGTTTTACTTGTGTGGTGAAGAGTTACATAAAAACCTTTCTGTTATTATATCAGAGTATAAGCTTTTTCTCTTTGCCAGATGAAAAACATTTAAGACTTGTCCTTTTGAAAACATTTGCACATAACAACTTTCACATAGCTCAAATACATGCAGTGTTCTGCCAAGGTTTTGAGCTTGAGGGGCCAATGGCCCACCCAAGCTTAAAAAGTGAGGCCATCTTAATGCTAGATGGGAGCCAAGTCAGTCAATCCGATCCAAGAGCCATTTATTTTAAGAACATTTTTCATGGGAGGTTTTGCTTGAAGGCAAGACTTAACCCTTTACCACACAATCCTGACTTTTAACGACCCTGAGAAAGAAGCCTTTTGAAAACATTGTGGGAAAAGGAGAAAATGCTGGTAACCAGCATTTTCTCCTTTTCCCACAATGTTTTCTAGCCTTCCAAAAACAAATTTCAATTTTTGAGTTACATTTATTTTGTCGTCTGCAAATGCTTTCGATTTGGTGTAGCCTAAAAATTTGTCGTTTGGTAAAGAGTTAACTGTTAAGATTTCTGGGTGTTCAGTCTACATAATCTGAATCTGTATTTGGCCAATCTGTAGGCTAAATGTTTTGGCCTTTTTGACTGACACATTGGCCAAAATAACCGAGGAGGGATCTGGTTATTTTTGTCGGTTTCTTTTCCGCCACTGCAGACTGCGATCAACTGATGCAGAACATACTTGAAATTGCATACCATATACTTGTGACAAAGATACGTATTGGTCAAAATTCGGGAAATCCCTGGTTATAGAAGCAGCTTATCAAACAAAAATCATCAACATGGACAACAAAATGGTTCCAAGCATCTTTGTTTATTCCCACAACAAAACAAATAAAGCGGAACCCGCTCTACCAGTTGATTCGCCTTGCGTATTTTTCGTACCTTTGGCCACCGTGGCATATTTTTGACACACTGGTTGGCCCATCAGATATATTTCTGATGCGCCATCTGTAGTTTTTTAGCGCCCATCCTGCAATAATAAGTCCTTGGCAGAACTCTGTACATGTAATGGCATTTTTCTTTGACAGGGTAGAATAATACACCACTGGAAAATCAAAGTTACCAGTGTTTGTTCTGTGATGGGTATCATTTATAATCTTAACCCTTTACCAGACGACAAAATTCAAGCCTTGTCCAAACTGAAAGCATTTGCAGATGACAACTTCAGCTCAAAATGGTGCAATTCTTCTATGTTAGGGTAGAAAACATTGTGGGAAAAGGAGAAAATGCTGGTTACCAGCATTTTATCCTTTTTCCACAGTGTTTTCAAAAGGCTTCTTCCCCAGGGGCATCAAAAGGTGGCATAGTGTGGTAAAGGGTTAATTAACACATTATCACAAGTAATGTCCTATTTTGTGAAAAAATGTGGCAAAAGGCAAAAGTCAAGCTATCAGCAATTTCCTCTTTTGCTACAGTATTTCAGAAGTAAATATTTTACAAGGATGTTTTCAAAAGTGTAGTCTGCAATTTATATCAGGCAGTAATTATGCTTATCCTTTTACCAAACAATCATGTGTTTTAACAATCCTGAGGCAGACAATCTTTAAGAACATTGAAGAAAAATGAGAAAATGGTGGTAAACAGCATTTTCTCCTTTTCCCACAATAATTTCGACTATTTCAAAGACCTAATCATCTTTTGGGCTAACTTTGGATGTTATCTGTGATTGCATTCAATTTGGGCAAGTCTAAAAATTGTGTTGTTTAACTCTTTTGGTAAAGTGCAAAACTGAAACCATTTGCAGAAGACAAACTGACTGTTGCTAAAATGATGATTTCTGTCTTTGATAGTGTAGAAAACATTGTGGGGAAAGGAGAAAATGCTGGTTACCAGCATTTTCTCCTTTCTTTCACAATTTTTTCAAAAGCCTTCTACTTCAGGGTTGTTAATACTCAAGATCTTGTGGTAAAGGGTTATTATAAAGAGGTATCTTGGCCAGACTTCTAAGCAGATAACAGTCTGATGCAGGACTACTGTATTGTTAAAGTGTATGAGAAAATTGGCCTTATTGAGTATACAAAGTCATCTAGAGATATACTTGTAACCACAAAGGTAAATTTTCTAAATACCAGTCTAGCAAGTCGGTTGCTACCAGGGCATGTCGACCAGTCCATTTGACCCTATCCAGTTCATGTTGATGCCCATTTACCTGTCTATAGCACTTTCTTTCAGGTTCACAGTTTAACACAAAATCTTGACTGTTAATGACCCCGATAAAAAAGGCAACTAAAAACATTCTGGGAAAAGGAAAACATTCTGGTAATCAGCACTTTCTCCTTATCCCATAGAATGTTCTTCTCTTTCAAAACCAAATTCCGTCAACTGATTGATTATTAATTTGTTGTCTGCATACTATTTCAATTTCAACAAGTCTAATATTTTGTTGAACAAGAATACTGAAGAAACAGGAGCAAATGCTGGTTACCAGCATTTTGACCTTTTTCCACAAAGTTTTCTAGCTAAACCAAATATAAATTTCAAATTTTGAGTAACATGTATTTTGTTGTCTGTATAATAATGCTTTCAATTTCATCAAGTCTAAAATTTTGTTGTTTTGTACAGCTTAACTCTTTACCACACAAAAAAATTTTAGACTGGTCCAAATTGAAAGCAACTCAGCAGCAGACGACAAATTAAATGTGACTCAAAAATTAAAATTTGTTTTGGGAAAGGTAGAAAGCATTGTGGGAAAAGGAGGAAATGTTGGTTACCAGCATTTTCTCCTTTTCCCAAAATGTTTTCAAAAGGCTTCTTTCTCAGGGTTGTGTGGTAAAGAGTTAAACTTATACTCTTTACCAAACGACAAAATTTTAGACCAGTCCAGCCTGAAAGCCTCGCAGACGACATGATAAATGTGACTGAAAAATTGAAATTTCTTTTGGGAAGGGTAGAAAACATTGTGGGAAAAGGAGAAAATGCTGGTTACCAGCATTTTCTCCTTTTCCAACAATGTTTTCGAAAGGCTTCTTTCTCAAGGTCCTTAAAAGTTGGGATTGTGTGGCAAAGGGTTAATACATGAATATAGATGAAAGCCATGTGACCAGCATTTTTCTCAATTTGTAACAATTTGAGCCACATTCTGATCTGCAGTCTGTAAAGTGCTCTCAATATGAACTAGTGTAATATTTCCTCATCTCAAAAAAAGAAAAGAGATTGATAAAAGATCAATGATATCAACCCAAAGTCTTTTTTATGACATGCCAAAAAATTCCACTCACAGCCCACATTTGTCAAGATCAACATAATCAGGGTGAGCATAACAGGGGTACAAAAAGAAATATTTGTGTGGTGGGGTCAACCATTTCCTATCAGTATTTCTATATGCAATATTATCAGCTAGGATTAAGTAAATGTGTTTTAGATTAGAGAATGAAAAATACCAATTTCTGTGGGGGTTATAAAAGAATTCTGATAAAACGTATCAGTCACCTTGAGGCTTGACACCCTGTCTTTCATGAAAGCAGTACTTTATTTCCATTTCAGCCCATATTCACATCAGACTTATTTCTATGCATTTATAGTAAAGCTTTAGATATCAGAATAGTGTTGCTGCACAACCCTGTTACAAAAGTCTTTATGAAGAAAAACATAGCTTCAACAAGAGGGCAATTTCTCTGTTTCTGCTATGTATTTACAATGCTCCCTAGTCCTAAATTCTGTGCAGCTTGGGCTTGATCTACTGTTTAAAAAAAAAAAAAGAGACCTGCTCTGCACTTGAAGGATCAAACCACAGAAGAAAATCTAAATTCCTGATCATCAACAGCGATAGGTAAATTGGTGAACTGAGATATCAAATCAACATCCATCAAACGCTTGATAAGCAAACATGCTTTTCAATGACAATCAAAAGGAAATTTATTGTCTGGGCATAAATTCTTTCTGTCTTTACTTGTAACCATGTGATCCCCTCATTTTGCCTTAGACTGCAATGGGTACAGTAAATTGCTGAGGCAAAAAGTGTCTGATTAGATCACAGACAAAAAAGAATATTATGTCTTGTTCAACACTGGTGGTAATAAAGTGACTGCTAAATTAATATATAAATACTCCTTCTTTTTTCCTCATATTTTTTCTTGAAATGTTGTTCATTGCACGAGAATAAAAAAGTGGTATATCTACAATCCTGCAACACTTAAAAGTCATTCCATTCAATTCTGATACAAAACTGTGCATACCATTATAAAGGGAGGTAATCAGTCCATATTGTTCATGTTTCTATGTCCATGATAAAGTGCATTATCAGCGCTGATAGAGAGCAAACAGACTACAATTTTATCTGTTTGTAACATTCAGCTGTGAAACTAAACAGCCCAACCTCCTCTCCCACTGAAATTTGTTACTTTACAAATCACTTTGGTTACCCTTTACCACAGGAGGCCAAGATTTAAAAACCCTGACAATGAAAGTCTTTCAAAAACATAATGTGGGAAAAGGAGAAAATGCTGGTAACCAGCATTTTCTTTATTTTTCACTATGTTTTAACCCTTCACAAACAAATTTCAATTTTTGAGACACATATATGCTGTTGTCTTCAAAAGCTTTAAATTTGGACATGTCCAAAATTTCATCATTTGGTAGAGATCTAAAATCATTACTAGAACCTATTTTTTAACAACCCTGATGATGAACCATTTTGAAATCAACCTGCAGAAGACGCACTTTGAAAACATTATGAGAAAGAGGAGAAAATGCTGATAAATAGTGTTTTCTCCTTTGCCAACCTAACCTTCTACCTTTTCCCAGACAAACCACATCCATTTAACAACTTTTGGAAAAGGCCTTTGAAAACATAGCAAAAGGAAGATAAATTTCTTGTAACAAGCAATTTCTCCTTTTTCCACAAGGTTTTCCAACTTTTTATAGAGCCAAATATCATTTGTCGTCTGGCAAGGACAAAATTTTAGTCTGATCCAAATTCAACGCATTTACACACAGCAAATAAATGTGACTTAAAAATTCAAATTTGTTTCAGAAAGGGTAGAAAACATTGTGGGAAAAGGAGAAAATGCTGTGTACCAGCATTTTCTACTTTTCTCACAGTGTTTTCAAAAGGCTTCTTCCTTCGGGGTTCTTAAATCCCAGGATTATTTGGTAAAGATTTAACCAGAAAAGGCTTTTGAAACTTTATTTTGCCTAAATTTCAGTCAAAATGTGTGCCAGCAGAACTGAAAGGGTCGTGAACACAAAGCAATGGGGACAAACCCAAAAATCAGACAAATTTGTCATGACACTGTCAATGTCTTTTGCGCCCTGTCACACAGCAGAATAGAAAAGACACAATATTAAATGGACATTAATTACCAAACCCCAGACAGAAAAATATAACAATACATGTGGGTCCTCCTCTCTCAATCTCTCCCTTATGGATGAACAAATTTATCTGAATATTTGTTAAGTTTACCAAACCACAAAATTATAGTCTGGTCCAAATTGAAAGCATTTGCAGACAACAAAATAAAATTGTGACAGAAAAAATGGAATTATTTTGGGAATGGCAGAAAACATTGAGAGAAAAGGAGAAAATGCTGGTCACCAGAAAATACTGGTCATCAGCATTTTCTCCTTTTTTCCCATAATGTTTTCAAAAGCCTTCAAGGTCGTTAAAAGTCAGGATTGTGTGGTAAAGGGTTAACCTTTTACCACACAATCCCGAGTTTTAACGACCCTGAGGGAGAAGCCTTTTGAAAACATTGTGGGAAAAGGAGAAAATGCTGGTAACCAGCATTTTCTCCTTTTCTCACAATGTTTTCTACTCTTTCCAAAGCACATTTCAATTTTTCAATCACATTTATTTTGTTGTCTGCAAATGCTTTCAAACTTGGACCTGTCTAAAATTTTGTTGTTTGGTAAAGAGTTAACAACCCACAAAATTTAAGACCTTTCCAAATTAAAAGCATTTGCAGACAACTTAAATGTGGCACAGAGGATGTGACTCAGAGAGGAAAGAAAACATTTTTTCCTTTTCTCACAGTGTTTTCAAAAGTCTTCTCCATCAATTTGTGATTGTGTAGTAAAGGGTTAGCACAGGCGCAGCTAAATACTGCATGTAAGGACAAGAGTACAGAAAAAAATCCACTTCAGGCTACAAAACAATTAGTGCCAAGAACAAATATTGGGATGCCAGAAATATCCTGTCAAAAAGGGAACCAAGCTCTCAAAACCAGTCTTTCCTTGCATTTTGAATGCTCCAAGAGTATTATAAAATAAACAACATGAGAATAAGATGAAAACAGTATGGCAAATGTTGAAATATGCCCAACAGCAAATTTCTTTTGCTTTTTATTGTAACCACAATTGTTATAATATGTATGCATCCAATGTAATAAACATGCACTGACACAGATGTATTCTAGAAAACTTCCAATGGTAAATTTCTATGCATGTACTGGTGAGGATTTTCGAAACCATTTAATACTGCAAATGAAGACCAACTCTGGGTATACTAAGTAGTTTTTCATCTGTCATGGTATTTTTCAAGATGTTCTACAGTAGAGGTACCAAAAGCACCCTGCAAATATAAAGCCTAAAATTTATCTGTTTCTTGTTAACTCTTTACCAAACGACAAAATTGTAGACTGGTCCAAATTGAAAGCATTTGCAGATGACAAAATAAAGGCCACTCAAAAATTAAAATTTGATTTGGGAAGGGTAGAAAACATTGTGGGAAAAGGAGAAAATGCTGGTTACCAGCATTTTCTCCTTATCCCACAATGTTTTCAAAAGTTTTCTTTCTCAGGGTTGTTAAAAGTCGGGTTTGTGTGGTAAAGAGTTAACTCTTTACCACACAATCCCGAGTTTTAACGATCCTGAGAACAAAGCCTTTTGAAAACATTGTGGGAAAAGGAGAAAATGCAAGTAACCAGCATTTTCTCCTTTTCCCACAATGTTTTCTACCCTAATAAGGACAAATTCCACCATTTATGCAACATTTAATTTGTCGTCTGCAAATGCTTTCAATTTGGTCAAGTCAAAAATTTTGTCGTTTGGTAAAGAGTTAAAGAATGTGTTCTGAGATACAATCAGACAAAAGTCCCTAAACCAAAATCTATTTCCGAGCTTGGTCAATATGATGGCCTTTGAAAAACATGAAAAAAGGAGAAAGATGGCTTTTAAAATCATTATGAGAAAGGGAGAAAATGCTGGTAACCAGTATTTTCTCCTTTTCCCATAAACTTTTTACCTTGCCAGTAAAAAAAAAAACCCAAATGAGGAGAATTTAATTAGTCTGTGAATAATTTGAATATGGCCAGAATTTTGTCATCTGGTAAAAGAGTTTAAATATATCAATTGTCCAAAATACAATCCTGAGTTTTAATGACCCTGATGAAGACAGCTTTAGAAAACATTGTTGGAAAAGAAGAAAATGCTGGTAACCAGCATTTTCTCCTTTTCCAAAAATGTTTTCTATCCTCCCAAAAAACATTTTTCAATTATGTGAGACACTTTTTTTGATGTTTGCAAATGCTTTCAATTTGGACAAGCCTAAAATTTGGCCATTTGGTAAAAAGAGTTATAACGGCCCTGGGTGGATGCTTGTCCCTACAGAATGCCCAAGGTGCTTTTCAAACTGCCAATTAACAAATGAACAGCACTGGAAAGATTCCTTTATCCAATGCCCTATCTGCTATTCTCTTGGACTTTTCCAGGATTTTGACACACTACCAAAATTCATAAATGTAATAAATCACTGGTTGTTTAAATGATGAACATTTTCTGGAGAAAACGTCAAGTTTCATGACTATCAAAATCAATTTGATCTTCTTTCTCAAGACTAATACTTACAGTTTTAATGATGAAACAGCCTGAAGTCATGTAACTTTTTGAGGAAAGTATAAGATTCCTCTGCTAGACAATCTTTCTTGACAAAAAGCATTTGTCAGATTGTCAATTTAGCATCTTTTTTTATCCCTAAGCAGTGGATGGATGGATGGACTCACAATAAGGGGGGTCTTGTTAGCAGACAGGCATCCCTCAAACAGCATCAAAAATGCTTCATTAACCCTTTAGAGCCACAAATTAACCCTTATCCTGCTAACTGAATTAAATTAAACTTTCAAGCTGTTTGTCAAAACCTGAATAATAATATTATAGTTCAATGAATTGTGTTTTACGCCACTTTCAACACTGTCTGTGAAAGGTCTGTGAGTCACACTTACTAGCCCAATGGATAATGATACAGACTTTCCAATTTAAAAATACAGCCAAAATATTTAAATTCTAAGGTTGCTTTAATCCTTTACCAAACAATACCGGGTTTTAACCACCCTGTGGAAGAAGCCTTTTGAAAACATTGTTGGGAAAGGAGAAAATGCTGGAAACCAGCATTTTCTCCTTTTCTCACAATGTTTTCTACCCCATCAAAGACAAATCTAAACATTTGAGTATCATTCAATTTGTCATCTGCAAATGCTTTCAGTTTAGTCAAGTCCAAAATTTTGTGGTTTGGTAAAGAGTTAACTTTTTACTTCACAATCCCGACTTTTAACGACCCTGAGAAAGAAGCCTTTTGAAAACATTGTGGGAAAAGGAGAAAATGCTGGTTACCAGTATTTTCTCCTTTTCCCACTATGTTTTCAAAAGCCTTTTTTATTAGGGTTATCAAAACTCGGGATCGTGTGGTAAAGATTAAACACTGTCATTACTGGAATATTATAAGTTTTACTTCCAGGAATTTAATCATCTGTCCTCTAGAAGCTATTAAGAGTTACCAAAAAGTTGACTAACTGACTAACTGACGAACTGACCGATATGGACTGACCAACTGATTTGGAATTACTTTGATTGATTTACTTATTCAGACTGACCAACTGATTGATTAGTGTCTTAACTCTTCACCAAACAACAAAATTTTTGACTCAACCAAATTTGAAAGAATTTGCAGATGACAAATTAAATGTAGCTCAAATGATGATTTCTGTCCTTTATAGGGTAGAAAACATTGTGCGAAGAGAAGAAAATGCTGGTTTCCAGCATCTTCTCTTTTTCCTCTAATGTCTTCCAAAGCCTTCTTCTTCGGGGTCATCAAAACTCAGGATTAAGTGGTAAAGGGTTAAGTCTTTATCAATTTTCTTTCAGTTATATCACTTTATCAAACCTCACTTATTCTTTGTGTTTCCTGTGTTTTTCTTGTACAAATAATAGCAAGGATTCTTGTGCCAGAGGACAATTCCAATCAAAAATCAGACCCTCCAGTCAGAATCTAACTCGAGACCTCTGGATCTAAGAAGACAATTTCCTCTACATACAACAAAATTTGAGACTTGTTCAATTGAAAGCCTTTTCTGACGACAAATTAGATATTACTAAAATTACGAGATAAGTCTTGAAAAGGGAAAAAACATTGTTAGGAAAGGAGAAAATGCTGATCTGATTTTGGATGTGAAGACATCTCTTCTGAAACTCCTATTTGAGACTTAGCCCAATAAATTATTTTTTTTTGTAATCGAAGTAGGACATAGAGTTAATTCTTTACCAAACTACAAAATGTTAGAATTCTCAAATGCCAAAGCATTTGCAGACAACACCTTAGATTAGGCTCAAATGGTGGGATTCGTCTTTGAACAGGATGAAAAAAAACTCTGTGGGGAAAGGAGAAAATGCTGGTAACTAGTATTTGCCTGCTGGTAACCAGCATTTTCCTCCCTTTCCACATTTTTCTTATAGCCTTCTCCCTCTGGGTTGTTAAAATTTGGTATTGTTTGGTAAAGGGTTAATTACAGAGTCCAAAAAAGATCCTAATTACACAAGAATTTGACGGCTAATTACGGAAATGCCTCATCATACCCATAAGAAAAGTTAATTGACATTTTTACTGCTATTCAAAGTTCCCTAATTACTTTTGCCTTCTTTCTTGTGAGTTACAAAAAAAAAATCTGAGACAATATTTGAAAGACACTGGTGAATCACTAACATGGTGTACTGTAAACCTAAGCTCCTTTCACAACTATCGTTGGCTTTGCGGCCAAAGTAGATCAAAATCAGACTACACAAAACATACTGTCTGATCTCTTATCTACACTGTCAGCTCTGTTGATACATTCTAAACAAATACAACCACGATATTGCAAGTACTTCGGTCTTATTGTAACACTGAAAATGGCCTGTTGGATTTAACCCTTTACCACACAATCCCGACTTTTAATGACCCTAGGATAGAAGCCTTCTGAAAATGCTGTAGGAAAAGAAGAAAATGCTGGTAACCTGTTTTTTCTCCTTTTCCCACAATGTTTTCAACCCATCCCAAAACATACTTCAACCGGTCAGTCACAATCATGTTATCGTCTACAAATGCTTTCAAATTGGACTTAAGACTAAAATTTTCTCGTTTGGTAAAGTGTTAATCAGTGCCCTTAGGGTTAATGACTCCAGAGACAGCCTTTTATTCAGTTTTTTTCCCAAATAGTATGAATCCTACTGACGAACACATTCTGTGCAGTCTGATCTTGATCTACACTTTTTGCATAACAACTAACTCCAGATTAATTAAGCTCTTCAAGGGTTAAGTCTTAAGCAAACGTCAAAATATTAGACTAGTCCAAATTGAAGGCATTTGCAGATGACAAAATGGTTGTGACTGAAAAAATGAGCTTTGTTCTGGGCAAGATAGAAAACATTGTGGGAAAAGGAGAAAATGCTGGTTACCAGCATTTTCTCTGTATGCCCACAATGTTTTCAAAAGGCTTCCTTCTCAGGTTCGTTAAAAGTCAGGAATGTGTGGTAAAGAGTTAAGTCTTAACCAAACCCCAACATTTTAGACTTGTCCAAATTAAAAACCTTTCGCATAGGGCATTTAATTAAATGTGGCTCAGGCATTGGAATTTGTCAATGAAAGGGTAGAAAACAGTGGAAAAAGGAGAAAATCCTGGTTTACCAGCATTTTCTCCTTTTCCAAAATTGTTTTCAAAAGCTTTCTTCCACAGGGTCGTTGAAACTGGAGATTGTGTGGTAGATCGTCAAAACTTGGTTCTTTGAGTCCAAAAGTTTCTCAAGAACTCTATGTATATTCTCCCATTGGGAACAAACTACTGCATATTCCCCTCTCCCAAGAATATCTGCATTAATCATGGTACTTAGGATGTCAGAAGGCTTTTGGAGGCAGAGAACCATATTCATCTATCAGCGAAACTTGTCCAAAATAGTTGTTAGCCAGCCGACCCCACCTGACCCCCTAAAACGGCAAAATGTGATAATAATAACTTTTTCTGATAGTTACTAAATTCCCTGTCTGCTTCTATGCCCGAAAGACGAACTACTTTGAGATTTATTGTCCAAGAAGACAAGATAGTGATATTTCCGTGTGCTGAGAAAAAAAGAAATTTTTCTCCAGCTTCAAACTCTTCACCTGACGACAAAATTTTAGCCTGGCCCAAATTGAAAGCATTTGCAGACAACAAATTAAATGTTACTCAAAACATCAAGTTGATCTGTAATTGGGTAGAAAACGTTGTGGAAAAAAGGAGAAAATGCTGGTTACCAGCATTTTCGCCTTTTTCCACAATGTTTTCAAGTCTTCTTTCTCAGGCGCGGTATAAGGGAATCCTCTGAGAGCAAAAAAACCTGATTTTTCCCTGATAGCCATTTTCCAAAAAATTCAGTGTTTTTAACAAACTTGGGGGGAAATGCTTTTGAAAGTACTGTGGAAAAAGGAGAATATTTTGATAATCTTCATTTTCTTGTTTTCCAACAATGTTTTCAACTTTTGCACAAGCAAGTCCTTAAGTCCTTACCAAACAACGATATTTTAGACTTGTCCAAACTGAAAGCATTTGTATACAACAAATAAAACATTGCTCAAATTCTGAAATTTTGTCTCTGATAAAATAGAAAACATAGTGGGAAAAGGAGAAAATGCTGGTAACCAGCATTTTCTCCTTTTCCCACTATGTTTTTAAAAGGCTTCTTCCCCAGGGTCATTAAAATCCGGATTGTTTGGTAATGGGTTAATTGAACCATCTTAACTCTTACCAGAATCTAAAAATTTTTGACTTGATAATTGTCCACATGGAGAGTATTTGGTAAAGACAAATTAAATGTGGCTTAACTCTTTACCTAACGACAAAATTTTAGACTTGTCCAAATTGAAAGCATTTGCAGATGACAAAATAAATGTGACTCAAAAATTAAAATTTCTTTTTGGAAGACTAGAAAACATTGTGGGAAAAGAGAAAATGCAGGTTACCAGCATTTTCTCCTTATCCCACAATGTTTTAAAAAGGCTTCTTCCACAGGGTCATTAAAAGTCTGGATTGTGTGGTAAAGGGTTAACTCTTTACCATACAATCAGGAGTTTTAACGACCCTGAAAAAGAAATCTTTGGAAAACATTGTTGGGAAAGGAGAAAATGCTGGTTACTAGCATTTTCTCCATTTCCCACAATGTTTTCTACCATTCCATGAACAAATTTCAAGTTTTGAGTCACATTAAATTTTGTCATCTGCAAATTCTTTCAATATGGACAAGTCAAAAATTTTGTCGTCTGCAAATTCTTTCAATTTGGACAAATAAAAAATTTTGTCGTTTGGTAAACAGTTAAAAAGTCGGTTTTGTCTTTGAAAGGTTAAAAAATATTGTGAATGTAATAGACAGCATTGTTTGCTAAAGGATTACCTCTCACTTAAACCCTGAAATCTAACAACCTCATTTAGCAAGCAATCGGCTGAAAATGGTAATGATGTCAAAAGTTAAATGATTTTAGATGGCTACTATGTAACTGGTTCTATCACCTCTGACTGAAAGAATGAGTCATGTTTTTCCCTCTCTTGCTTCCTCAATTCCCCTTCTTCCGACCTCCTGTTCTAAATTGACGGGAAAACTTGACGACAAGGACAACTCCATTTATCAACCAGAAAGAAAATTGTGTCCTTGGCACTCTTCACCCATTACAATACAATCCTGAGTTTTACAACCCTGAGCACGCAGGCTTTTGAAAACAACATTTTCTCCTTTTCCCACAATGTTTTCTACACTATCAAAGACAGAAACCATTATTTGAGCTATATTTAACTCTTTACCAAACAAAAAAATTTAGACTGGTCTAAATTGAAAGCATTTACAGACAACAAATCAAATGTGGCTCAAAAATAGAAATTTAATTTGGGGAGGGTAGAAAACATTGTAGGAAAAGGAGAAAATGCTGGTTACCAGCATTTTCTCCTTTTCCCACAATGTTTTCAAAAAGAATTTTCTTCAGGGTTGTTAAAACTCAGGATTGTGTGGTACAGGGTTAATTTGTCATCCACAAAAGCTTCCAATTTGGTCCAGTCCAAATCGTTTTTGTTTTCTACAGGGTTAACCCATTACAATACAAAAATGACTTCATGCTCCTTCTGGAGACAGCTGGTAACCCCATCACAGCTGTAGTTACTTTTGCAAACAATGCAGAGCAAGATCAGATTGTACAGAGCACACAATCTGATCTTGGAGCTACATGGTCCACTGTGCTTAGAAATTCTTGTCAAAGACAGAAATGAGTTAGCATTATGGTTGAATATAAACTGACTAAAGACGTCTGCTTACCTATTTGGCACTTTAATAGTTAACCTTTTACCATACACAGCAAACTTTTAATGACCCTGGCAAAGAGAACTTTGGAAAACATTGTGGGAAAAGGAGAAAATGCTGGTAACCAGCATTTTCTCCTTTTCCCACAATGTTTTCTACCCTATCAAGAGAAAACTTTGTCAATTTGACCACCTTGAAATGGTGGTCTGGAAATGCTTTCAATTTGGACTAGTCTGAAATTTTGTCTGGTAAAGAGTTAAGACCATTTTGGAGAAGAAACAAAATTGACTGTTACATTGATAATTTATGGGGGGAGGAAGCATTATTCTAGTCTTATAATACCAAACCTCTGTGCATACATCGCTGTAGTGAGAGAGAAGGGCCTGCCACATTCAACCACTTAAGTTGATGACTTTTATAATTATTAGGTTTTCAAAAGATGAACTTGGCTGTCCGAGGATGACAGGCCAAAATTAGGTCATGCCTCTTCCTGTTATAATTATATAGGGGGAAGAGACAATTTCCAATTGTCTGAAGCTCAGAAATTGCACAATGAATAGACTGCTTGAAAAATAGCCTTTGTTTGTACGAAAAAGTGATTCTGCTATGTTTGTTAACCTTTTACCACACAATCCCGCGTTTTAACGACCCTGAGGAAGAAGCCTTTAGAAAACATTGTGGGAAAAGGAGAAAATGCTAGTATCCAGCATTTTCTCCTTTTCCCACAATGTTTTCTGACCTTTCAGAAGCAAATCCAAGCATTTGAGCCACATTTAATTTGTCATCTGCAAATGCTTTCAATTTAGACCAGTCAGAAATTTTGTCGTTTGGTAAAGAGTTAATAACTGTTCAAAGGGTTTAACCCTTTACCACGCAACCCCAAGCTCAGAGCCTCGAGGAAATGGGCTTTTGAAAATGCTGAAGGAAAATGAGAAAGGTTTAAAGACTAATGTCATTCTTGTGAATCATTATAGTTGCTGTAACATTATTGGCACCAGCAAGCAAACTATTGCCGACATAATATTCAGATTTACATTTCAAAATAGCTCTCTTCAAAGCCAAACTGTACCACCTGAATCATATAGGTCTGGTATTTCCAACTGTTCGCCAACAACAATAGTGCAGCAGACAATTTTGAAAGCATTTTTGTCAAAAAATATGTTAACATTCTCCTCCTGATGAACATTTTCTCATGTTGCCAGATTTTCATAAGTCAATGGTCCCCTCTAACCCTCAAACTTTCTTCCAAGACTGTACGTATTTACTACCAGAGATCAAGATCAGACTGTACAAAATGTGCAACCTTATCTTTGATCTACACTGTGTCGGCTCTGCTGAAACACTTCAGGTGAAAGCTAGCATTGAATGGCGCTTAATTCGGTCTTATTTCTAGTCTGAATATGTGTGCTGGGTTTATTCGGAGCTCTAAGGATAATGATGCAAAACAGTTGCCTTTGGGAGGCAGTGAATTTACTCATTACCAAGAAAAGCATTTGCAGTCGGCAATTTCAGTGCGGCTTATAGGATGGTATTTATCTGTGAATGGGTAGAAAACATGGTGGGAAAAGGAGAAAATGCTGTTAAGCAGCATTTTCATCTTTTCCCAAGTATGTTTCAAAAAGCTTAATTGTCCCGGTTTGTTTATCCCTTTACCACACAGTCCTAAGTTTTAACGACCCCAAGGAAATGGACTTTTGAAAACATTGTGGGAAAAGGAGAAAATGCTGGTTGCCAGCATTTTCTCCTTTTTCTGCAATGTTTTCTACCTTTCAATGACAAATTTCATAATTTGTGCAAGATTTAATTTGGCATCGGCAATTGCTTTTCTTTTGGACCAGTGTAAAATTATGTCATCATTCTGGTAAAGGGTTAAACACAAGATTGCTTGGTAAAGAATGAACAAGACATATAGTCATATTAATAATTTTCTGTGAAAAAAATTGGTTATGATAAGTGTTTTTTGTTTCCTTGCCATAGAATCTCCCTGATTAACCCTACAAACATCTAGTTTTCCGTTTTGTTTTCACTGTCCAAGGTTTTAAATTCATCAGAACCAAATGGTGCCCTTTACCACACAAGCCAGAATTTTAACGACCTTGAGAAAATATGGGAAAAGAAGAAAATGCCAGTAACCAGCATTCTGCTTTTCCCACAAAGTTTTCTATTCTTTAAAAGACAAATTCCATCATAAGACCCACATTAAGTTTGTTGTCTGCAAATGCTTTCAATTTGGAAGAGTCTAAAATTCTGTATTTTGGTAAAGAGTTAATGCCAGAATGAGGAAACTGGGATAATGATTACATGCAACTTGAGATATTGTTTCTGTCATGTAACATGTGCAACCATGTCATCGGCCCATATAATTATGCTGTCCTCCATGATTTATAATCACAACATCTTGGACAGAAGGCTGCTCAATGACTGCTGCACATGTTAGAGGATTTGGATAGATTGACTTGGTTGTTCCTAGTCTAAATCTCACTGTTTTGGACAAAGAGTTGCTTTAAGATATTAAAACTCTTTTTATTCCATCTCTATATTTCACCCTAGCAATTTCCTTAGACTGGTATCAGTCCGTTAAATAGAGCATTTTCATTTGAATAAAATCATAAAATAAAACAGCAGAATAAATACACTCATATAATGTTCTCAAGATCTGATTTAAGATAAAGAGCAAATAACAACATATATTTCTGTGCCTACAATAGTTATGTACCTTGTTTATTAGAATGACTCAAATAGAGGGCCTCAGAATGCCAGGCTACAATTTCCTTAATGCTTAGGCTGCCAAGAATAAGTAGTAGACCTTTTAAGGACAGCCTAGATCAAGATCAGACTGCACAGAACAAGATGTCTGATCTTTGATCTGTGCTCTTCGAAACAGTGTATTATGTAATGGTAAATAAACTTTGAAATAACAGTTCTCTGGTCTTAATTTCTGGCATGAAATGTTCACTGATTTATTCAGCAGTTATTTAAGGGTTTAACTCTCTACCACACGAGAATGTAGGCTTTTCTGAATAGAAAGCATTTGAAGACGACCATTTCAATGTGGCTGAAATGATAGAAGTTGTCCTTGATAGGTTAGAAGATATTGTGGCGGGAACTGGAGAAAATGCAGCATTTTCTCCTTTTCCCACAATGTTTTTCAAGAGACTCTTCCTACGGGTCAATTTAAGTCGGGAACTGTGAGGTAAAGGGTTAAGAAAGAATCATCTCATACAGAAGTTTTGACACTATTCAACTTATAAAAATTATAACCAACATTTCAAAACTCAATAGTTGAAAGATTTTAATTAACTTTGATCTGTGCAAACAAACTATATGGGTGGGAGGTACAATTGGGCTAGTCTAAAATTTTATCATCTGGTAAATGGTCAACCCATTGGGAAGTTTAACTCTTTACCAAAAGACAAAATTTTAGATTGGTTGAAATTGAAGCACTTGCAGACGACAAATTAAATGCAACTTTAAAATTGAAATTTGTTTTGGGAAGGGTAGTAAACATTGTGGGAAAAGGAGAAAATGCCGGTTAACAGCATTTTCTCCTTTTCCCACAATGTTTTCAAAAGGCTCCTTTCTCAGGGTCGTTAGAAGTAGGGATTATGTGGTAAAGGGTTTAAGTTCACAAAAAACATCAGGATACATATTCGCCAACCATTTTTAACCCTTTATCACACAATCCTGACTTTTAACGACTCTCAGGAAGAATTTGAAAACATTGAGGGAAAATGAGAAAATAAAGGTAACCAGCGTTTTCTTCTTTTCCCACAATGTTTTCTACCCTATCAAAGACAAATTTCCTCATTTGAGTCACATTTGTCCTCTGCAAATTCTATCAATTTGGATAAATCTGCATTTTTTTCATCATGTGGTAAAGTCAGTAACATTCCCAGTAACCTCACAAATTTTCTAAATTTGAAAGTAACAAAACTTCTGATTGGCTTAAATATTTGATTTAGCCAATCAGAAGATATGTTATTTTCAAATTTAGAAATCCAGATCTTAAAATCATGATACTGTTTGCTAAATAGTACATAATGAAGAGGAAGGAAATAAATTTCAAAACAGAGAAAGCGTCTGAGGCTTTTTATTAGGCCCTTACACACAATGGTAAGCAAATTCTGACATTTCATTGCACCCCGTCTGCCATCTTTATGCCAAATATGACAGTTATAAATTAATAGAGGTGAATTTTATGGAAGTGGCTCTCAATAAATCAGAATTACAGTACAATCCTAATTCTTTTCAAATACATATAATATGTAAATATACTTTTATTCATGTCCCTTCCCCTCTCCCCTGCATCTGGCTTTTTCGTATGTACATTTAAGTTCGTTCTGGAAGCACTCCTTTACCAAACAACAAAATTTTGGACTCAACCAAATTCAAAACATTTGCAGACTATAAATCAAATGATGCTAAAGTTAAAACGATGATTTCTGTCTTCTACTGGGTAGTAAACATTGTGGAAAAAGGAGGAAATGCTGGTTACCAGCATTTTCTCCATTTTCCACGAAGTTTTCAAATGCCTTCTCCGTAAGGATTGTTAAAAGTCAGGATTGTGTAATGAAGGATAAAGCACGTTTCCCATTTAACACTATATTTTTCTTACCTTACCCCAGACAACAGTAGGGTCAAAAGTCTTAAATGAGAAAGATAATGGATTAAAAATCCCAGCATGAGGACTGGCATTCTCTTTAATCCTTTAAGCACTAATCTTTTCAAATGTTATCCCCTCATGATAACAATGTCAACTTTTGACAAATAGCCACTGTTAGATAGAATTACACACTGAGCAAAGATTCATATCGCCTACTGCTCAGAGTATAAAAACAGACTCCACATTTCTGACCTGACTCCTAACATACTTTTCAATTTTTTCCCAAAATTTTTCTTACCTACGTGGGAAATTATGCTTACTACAGCTATCAAATTCAACAACAAACGACAAAATTTTGGACAAGTCTGAATCCAAAGCATCATTTTTTTTTCATCTTGTAAAACCAACTGGCAGCTTTTGTCCACTTGGTAAAACCAGCTGGAGGCTTTTGTCCACTTGGTAAAACCAAGTGGAAGCTTTTGTCCACTTTGTAAAAATCAATTGGAGGCTTTTGTCCACTTTGCACAACCAACTGGAGACTTTTGTCCACTTCGTAAAACAAACTGGAGGCTTTTGTCCACTTTTTTAAAATCAACTGGAGGCTTTTGTCTGCTTTTTGAAAACAACTGGAGGCTTTTGCCCACTATGTAAAACCAACTGGGGGATTTTGTTGACCACATAGGGCAACAGGAGGCTCTTTGAACAGCTTGCCAAAAGCATAACAGAAGAAACTGTTCCCAGGCCTTTTGTCAACAATGCTCCCTAAATTACTTCAGGTCAAACAAGGATTCCAAGTGACATAAGAACATTGGTTCCTTTTTCCAAAATAGTCTCAGCAGCTGTCCTTTGTTGGGATGTAAACAGTAGCCTGTATGATAAATTGGCCCAACAATTATGATAAATACATCCAATTCAGACAGTAAGTGACCTGATCTGTACCATCAAAATAATGTTGAAGAAATTCTAACTGCAAACATACAAGTTATGTGTCAGTGGAGTAAATAAGATTACAGGTCTTCTAGAGTCTCATGCCTGGTTATAAAGATAACAATGTGAGAAAAAGATTAGATACTACAATTTTAATTATAACTCCCACCAATATATCTCAACACATTGCCTGTTAAACTGAGATATCATTTCTAGATAGCATGAAAAAACAGACCTGCAATTTCTTTTATTTTGAAGAAATAAAAGTTTTTTATAACCAATGAAACTTGAAAAGGCTGTGTTGCATGGTGGGGCAAAGATTTTGGTCATGCTCTGCGAAAAGGATGTTTAACTCTTTACCACACAATCCCAAGTTTTAACGACCCTGAGAAAGAAACCTTTTGAAAACATTGTGGGAAAAGGAGAAAATGCTGGTAACCAGCATTTTCTCCTTTTCCCACTATGTTTTCTAACCTTTCAAAGAAAAATCCAATCACTTGACTAACTTTATCATCGGCAGATGCTTTGAATTTTGACAAATCTAATATTTTCTTGCATGGAAAACGAGTTAAAATATTTCTATCTACAGGCCAGACGAAAAGGATATCAAGAACTCTCCAGGGCAAAACATTCTTTCTATATCTATTGCACCTGTGCATGCTTGCAGCTGACCAGAAATTTGTCTGTATAATTATCTGACTATCGGTCAACATGGCCCACCAGATTCTGACCAGAGAGATAGAGCACAATTTGACTTGCCTATGGCATACTTACAACAAACAATAGTCGACATAACGCGTGGGCAAAAGAATTGATGGAAAGAAAGTTTTGAATTCAAATTATGAGGTAAAACATTGTGGAAAAAGAGCAATTGCTTGTAATGATAATTGCTTGGTTTCCCACAGTATTTCTTTAAGTTGTTCATCCTTTGTGTTTCAAAGACCCTGAAGAAGGCTTGAAAAAACATAGTGGGAATGTAAAAATTTCTGGTAACCTAGCATTTTCTCCTTTTTCCAAAATAATTTCTACCCTTTGAACCTTTATCACACAATGGGGAGTTTTAACGACCCTGAGGAAGATACCTTTTGAAAACATTGTGGGAAACGGAGAAAATGCTGGTAACCACCATTTTCTCCTTTTCCTACAATATTATCTACCCTATCAATGACAAATTCCATTGTTTGAGCTACACCTATATTGTTGTCTGCAAATGCTTTCAATTTGGGCATGTGCACCTTTTTTCTGTGTGATAAAGATCTAAGACAAATTCCATCACTTGAGTCACATTTAGTTTGTTGTCTGCAGATGGTTTCAATTTGGGTGAGTCTAAAATTTTGTCATTTTTGTGAACAGGTAAGCATTACAAGAGCTTAAGACAAATCAACATAATATAACAATCTATGAGATGGCCAATCATGGGCATTTCTCTTTCTGCCACAATGTTTATAAATGCTTTATGGGATAAAACGGTGAATAACATGAGGGAAAAAGGACAATCTATCAGCAGCCAATCAAATCCATGATTAATGACCCCATCTGTTTTCAACCCTTCATATAAGAAACCTCTCAGGCACATCACATTTAAAATCCGACACACTTCAAAAACTTCTATGAACCCCCAGTCTTTGCAAGGAAAACAATTCCTCTGTGCCTAAAGATGATGTTGGTCACAGTTTAGCATCAGCTGGGCGATGATGTAGATCAAACATCAGACTGCATGTTTTGTGCTGCCTGGTCTTGATCTACACCATCCTCCAAAGCAGATATTTAACTTGCCATAATGGCATAAACATTTAACCACACAATCCTGTTACTTAACAATGCTGGAGAAGACCACTTTTGAAAACATTGTACCAAATAGGATAAAATGCTGCTAACCAGCATCTTCACCTTTTCTCACAATGCTTCCTACCGTTTCAAAGACAGAAATCATCTTTTAAGTTACATTTAACTTGTTGCCTGCAAGTCCTTTCATTTGGTCATTAGTCTTGAATTTTGTCATCTGGCATATTTCTCATATGAAATGTGGTAATTCTAACCTTTAACCCTTTCCCAAACAAGCCCTGGTTTTCACGTGTCTGCAGTACAAGTCTTTTGCAAACACTGTGGGAAAAGGAGAAATTGCTCGTAACGAGCAATTTCTCCTTTTCCCACAGTGTTTTCTACCCTTTTTGAGAACTTATTGCCATTTTCATCAAATTTAAAATTGTTGTCTGCAAACTCTTTCAATTTGGACCAGTCCAAAATTTGTCGTTTGGGAAAGGGTTAAAGGCAGAATAAATGATATCAAGACTTTTGGTCTTTGATGGCCGCAAAAGCAAGTTAAGTTGTGAAAGGTGCTCTTTACCAAACGACAAAATTCTGGACTCAACCACATTGAAAGCACCTGCAGATGACAAATTAAAAGTTGCTCTCTATGATAGGTTAGGAAACATTGTGGAAAAAGGAGAAAATGCTGGCTACCAGCATTTTCTCCTTTTCCCACAATGTTTTCAAAAGCCCTTGGTTAAAGATTAACCCTTTACTACACAATCGCAACTTTTAACAACCCTGAGTAAGAAGCCTTTTGAAAATGTGGGAAAAGGAGAAAATGCTGGTAACCAGCATTTTTTTTCCTTTTCCCACAATGTTTTTTACCCTTCCCAAAACAAATTTCAATTTTTGAGTCAAACTTATTTTGTCGTCTGCAGATGCTTTCAATTTGGACAAGTCTAGAATTTTTTCGTTTGGTAAAGAGTCGACACACTATTCTTGCCCTTACTTCCTGATGTCACTATGAACCCCAAAAAGGCAAGCAATCTTAGGGGAGGCACACAAAAAATAACAAACTTGAAAACTATACATCAATGTCAAGCTTGTGAATTTGATTACAGAAAATTGGCAGTAAGTTCAATCGGAGAAAAATCACAGCATGTATGTCATTCCCAGATTTTTTTTCTTCTTGTCCTTTTTCAATTCTTATACTCTTGGCTGAAAAACCATAAGCAAAACATTGCTTTGCAACAGAATACAAACCATTGTGGGAAAAGAAGCAATTGCTGATTATCAGCAACTGATTCTTTTCTCACAATGTTTATCAAAGCTGACTACAAAGCAGGGGAATTAACCCTTAACCTGCAAAAAAAGTGAAATGAAACTTTCAAGCCGATCATAAGTAAACACCCAAATTTTGTTATTTCAAAGGTAATTTTTTGGGGGAAAAAAATCTCCTTATCAGACAACAGATCTAAGATCAGACTGCATGTTCTGTGCAGTCTGATCTTGATCAACACTGTCTGCAAAAGGTCTTTCAGTCATGCTTAGCAGCTTAACCCTTTCCCAAACAAGCCCTGGTTTTCACGTGTCTGCAGTGCAAGTCTTTTGAAAACACTGTGGGAAAAGGAGAAATTGCTCATAACGAGCAATTTCTCCTTTTCCCACAGTGTTTTCTCCACTTTTTGATAAATTTTTGCTGTTTTCATCAAATTTAAAATTGTCGTCTTCAAACTCTTTCAATTTGGACCTGTCCAAAATGTGTCGTTTGGAAAGGGTTAAGGGTTAAAAATATGGGTCCAACCAAACAGTCATTCAGTAACAAGCACAACACGGATGGCATTTCACACTTAACTCTTCATCCATGCATTAGTGCATTTTTACTCATAGAAGAAGACATGGCCCAAACCATGTTCCTCATAATAATATATCTCATTCTGATGTAATTTAAAAAAAATTGAAAGAAACTGCTAGAATGATAAATTTCTCTATCTGCCATCTTGTTTTCGGTCTTGGAATTCTTTGTCAAGATGAAATTTCTTCGTAAAAACTTTTTTGCCCTTTTGTCGTATGCCATTTTAATCTAAAATGTGATAAAGAATTTTGGTAAGAAATTAACAATGCAATTGCTACAAAGATAATTCTTAGCTGCGGGGGACATTTGACTTCCGAAGGCAACTGTTACTACGAATACCCACAACAAAGGCTTCTGTTCACACTTTACCAAATGACAAAAATGTAGACTTGTCCAAACTGAAAGCATGAACAGATGACAATCTAACTGTAGCTCAAATCATTGAATTTGTCTTTGATAGAAAGAAAACCTTGTGGGAAAAGAAGTAAATGCTGGTAAACCAGCATTTTCTCCTTTTCCCACAATGTATTTAATATACTTATTCCTGAGAGTTGTTTAACCCTTTACCACACAATCCCAACTTTTAACGACCCTGAGTAAGAAACCTTTTGAAAACATTGTGGGAAAAGGAGAAAATGCTGGTAACCAGCATTTTCTCCCTTTCCCACAACGTTTTCTACCCTTCCCAAAACAAATTTCAATTTTTGAGTCAAATTTATTTTGTCGTCTGCAAATGCTTTCAATTTGGACTAGTCTAAAATTTTGTCGTTTGGTAAAGAGTTAACCCTTTCTCAAACAAGATAAATTTTCAGACTTGTCAATATTGAAAGCTTTGCAGACGAAAAATCAAATGTGGCTCAAATGATAGTATTGCTTTTTTCTCAAAGGTTAGAAAACTTTGTGGGAAAAGGAGAAAATGCTGGTAACCAGAATTTTCTCCTTTTCCCACAATGTTTTCAAAAGCTTTCTTTCTCAGGGTTTTCAAAATTCAAGATTGTGTGGTAATTAAAGGTTTATTTCTTTACCAAATGACAAAATTTTAGACTGGTCCAAATTGAAAACATTTGCAGACGACAAAATAAATGTGGCTAAAATGATTGCATTTGTCTCTGAAAGGTTACAAAACATTGTGGGAAAAGGAGAAAATGCTGGTTACCAGCATTTTCTCCTTTTCCCACAATGTTTTCAAAAGCTTTCTTTCTCAGGGTTGTCAAAAGTCGGGATTGTGTGGTAAAGGTTTTAAACAAGGGATAGTGTGGCAAAGGGTTAAGAAACAGCTTGTAGGAATCTTAAGACCCACACTTATCAGTCACAAGGATTTCAAGATCAATCAACAGATAAAAAAGGGTGTTTCAATTTTTCTGCCTAAGCTGAAAATGGCTTCATTCACTGAGCCATTATCATCATCCATGGGAAAATCTATCCCAGAATTCAGATTCATTAGCTGACAGTGAGCTAACGGTCTAATTTCTGTCACATTTCCATCACGAGAAAAATGTGTTTAACTCTTTACCACACAATCCCGAGTTTTAACGACTCCAAAGAAGAAGCCTTTTGAAAATATTGTGGGAAAAGGAGAAAATGCTGGTAACCAGCATTTTCTCCTTTTTCCACAATGTTTTCTACCTTATCAAAGACAGAAATCCTCATCTGAGATACATTTATTTTGTTGTTGGCAAATGCTTTCAATTTGGACAGGTCCAAAATTTTGTCGTTAGGTAAAGAGTTAACTCTTTACCAAATGACAAAATTCTAGACTTGTCCAAATTGAAGCATTTCCAAACGACAAAATAAATTTGACTGAAAAATTAAAATTGTTTTGGGAAAGGTAGAAAGCATTGTGGGAAAAAGAGAAAACGTTGGTTACCAGCATTTTCTCCTTTTCCCACAATGTTTTCGTTACCAGCATTTTCTCCTTTTTCCACAATGTTTTCATAAGGTTTCTTTCTTAGGGTCAATTAAACTTGGGATTGTGTGGTAAAGGGTTAAATCTTACCAGATGACAAAATCTTAGACCAGTCCAAATTGAAACCATTGACAGACAAAATAAAAGTGATTGTAAAATTCAAATTTGTTTTAGGAAGGGTAGAAAACTGTGGGAAAAGGAGAAAATGCTGGTTACCAGCATTTTCTCCTTTTCCCACAATGTTTTCAAAAGGCATTGTTCTCAGGGTCGTTAAAAGTCGGTATAGTGTGAAAAAGGGTTAATGCATGTCCATAAAATACTTGAGATCCTGTCATCCTATTCACTCTGTTCCAGATTCTCCTAGCTTCTCATGACTGAGAGAAGCTTTGAAAATATTGTAGAAAAAGGAGAAAATGCTGCTAGCGTCATTTTGGTGCTAACAGCATTTTCTCCTTTTCCTGCAAATCTTTTTTTCCCCCCTTTCAACCGACACAGTTTAGCCATGTTTTTTTTTCTGTCTGAAAATGCTTTAAGAACCGATGAGAAAAAATAATTTGTCATCTAATAAAGAGTAAACACACATTAAATAGGCCAGTAAGTCTTTTATTCTTAACCGTAGTGTAGATCAAGATCAGGCTGCACAAAAACTTGCAGCCTGATCTTTGATCTACACTGTCCACTTTGCAAAAATACTGACGAAAGCAACCATGAAATTGCAAGTACTTTGGTCGTATTTCTAGGATGAAAATGTCTGATAGGTTTATTCCGCACTCTAAGGGTTAACCCTTTACCACACAGCAATATTTTAGACATTTCCAAATCGAAAACATTTGCAGAAGACACTTAAATAATTATGAAATCAAAATTTGAAAATTGGTTTTGAAAGGACAGAAAACACTGTGGGAAAACGAGAAAATGCTTGTTATCAGCATTTTTTTCTTTTCCCACAATGTTTTCAAAAGGCCAGGTCTTTCTCAGGGTCGTTAAAACTCGGGACCCTAGGAAAGAAGGCTTTTGAAAACATTGTGTGAAAAGATGAAAATGCTGGTAACCAGCAATTTCTCCTTTTCCCACAATGTTTTCTACCCTTCCCAAAATAATTTTCAACTTTTCAGTCACATTTATTTTGCCGTCTGCAAATGCTCTCAATTTGGACCAGTCTAAAATTTTGACATTTGGTAAGAAGTTAAGAAACAATAGTGTTTGGAGGATGAAGTCAGATTTCTTATCCACAAACTCAAATTTTATAGCGAATGATTTTTTTTTTCGTATAGTAGACCTTTGAAAACAGTTCTCCACAGAGAGATAAATATTGTTTTACTGCGTGGATCACTTTTTAAGAAAACAGATCCAAAAATTAAGAATTTGCTTGTACTAAGCAACTTTCTCTTCGAGGTGGTTTCGCAAAGAAAGTTCCCACAATATATTCGTGTAAAATAACCCAAATTAATTTGGATTACCCGTGATCTTACAAGAATGCTGCGAATTTAATTCCACAGATAATGAGTTTTTGGTAAACTCTTTACCACACAACAAAATTTTAGATCGGTCCAAATTGAAAGCATTTGCAGAAAAATAAAATGTGACTCAAAATATTACTAAAATGATGATTAAAATGATTACTGTCTTGTGATTGGGTAGAAAACATTGTGCGGAAAAAGAAGAAAATGCTGGATACCAGCATTTTCTCCTTTTCCTACAATGTTTTCAAAAAGCTTCTTCCCAAAGGGTCGTTAAAAGTTGGGACTGTTTAGGAAAGCGTTAATACCCTAAAAAAGTCATCAGCAAGGGGCAAAAACCTGTTTTTTTCCAGGAGGCTATAATCTTATTGAATTTAGATTTATTTCTAGTCACTAAACTCTGTATTTTTGGGGAGCCGATGGCAGTTAACCATAATCATGCATCAGAAATCTGAAATATTGAGATCTTGCTCCCAAAGTCGCTTCTTTAATCCATGAACATGATGCAAAACTGTAGTATCTCAATTCTTATTTTGTTTCCAATTTACATCATTTTTGCATAAAATTACATTTTCCTAGTGTCAATATCCGTCAACCATTTCCATATTGAAAGCAAACACAAACTCTGTTCATAAAGTTCTTGAACTTTTTTTGTGTGTCAGTCGCCCAGCTCAGGAGGGCAGTTGGTAGCGTTCAAGACTTGAGACCAGATGGTTGTTGGTTCAAATCTCCCACAGACTGCGGACTGTGCAGGCTGACCTGGGTCATTACTTTCGGCGAATGCATTTTGCCCCCTTTTCATAGAGCATGGCTTATTAGCGTGATGGATATTTGGAGTCATTATTAAGAATGCAGATACTACAATTTCTAAGCTTTTTCTTTTTTCAGAATATCTGGCAGATGAGTGGACAGTATAGATTTGATACCAGACTGTACATAATTATCAAGAGATTGTTCTTTTATTCTGAAGCTTCCAAAACAGCCTTCTGGCTGTGGCTTTCTTTGAATCTGTTCAAATAAAGGTTTTTCTTTTTAATCTTCAAAGTGTCACAGTGATAATGTCCTAAAAAAGGCTACCCACTGACTGATCCAAGTCCTTCTCATTTCAATATTCAACTCTGTACCAAACAATCCCAAGTTTTAATGACCCTTTGGAAAGAAAGCATTTTAAAAAGCATTGCGGGGGAAAAGACAAATATACTGGTAACCAGCATTTTCTCCTATTCCCGCAATGTTTTCTTTCAAAGACAAATTTTATGTTTTGAATAGCATTTACCATGTCATTCTGTAAATGCTTTCAATATGAACATGTGTAAAATTTTGTTGTTTGGTAAAGGGTTAAACCTTTGGAATTTTTAACCGGTTCAAGAAGACTTGTCTATTTTAATGTTCAGACAAAAAACAAACATAAAAGCTACATCAAGCCTCGGGGATCTCTTCCAAAGGCCCAATATTAACCTTCCTGTTAAAATGATTCTTTCATGGCTCCTTCAAGACTGTCTTCAAATTGAAATTGGTTTCCCATATACTATAACCAACAGCAGCCTATTTTCTCCTGTACAGTTATGGGCTGAGATGTCCTTTCAAATTCTACTTTAACCCTTTACAACACAGTCCCGAGTTTAAACAACTTTGAAAGTGGTGGTTCCCAGCATTTTCTCCTTTTCCCACAATTATGTTTTCTATCCTAATTATGAGACAAACCTTACAATCAACCGGTGTAAATCAAAGATCACATAGCACATTTTGTGTAATCTGATCTTGATCTATATTGGCTGCCAAGGCAACTGAAGTATTGAAAGGTGCTTTAAAGATTAAAAAAGGGTAATTAAGTTTTACTGCTATTGTACAACTTGTTAATTATCACAATTACTTTGTGAAGGGAAGTTCAAAGTTTATTCTCATTGCCAAATACACTAATTCAACTTCTTTACAGGGCAAAAACATGATTTCATTCAATAGTGAGAGATTTTTCTGCCATATCTCAGAGCAGGTTGATTTAGATCTTAGATTACGCTGCATATTATTTGCTGTCTGATCTTGAGTTTTAACTTCTACAAAAGCCACCAAGGTCAGTTGATATATCTAGTCCAGACAGGATTATATAGTGAAGTTAGAGACATGGACCATAGTAGATTGTTATCCTTCACTGTTTCAGGGGCAACACACTGGCTTGGAACACAAACTTGTATATGACCCAGTTTGGGATCAAACCTGTAACCTTCTGGATCATAACTGCCTGACATACTAGTCCATACACCCAGTGTGTGGGGCCCACAAAAGATTGTATACATCAGTTAGATAAAGACCAACAGATATTATGATCTATGACTGTTTTAGGGGCAATAAAGGCTACAACAGGCCTCCAAAAACCCGTGGGACATCAGTTACCACTTTGTTACAGTTTACTCCATGATGGAATTTCAGTTTGTATTCCATTCTAACCCTTTACCACACAATCCTGACTTTTAATGACCTAAGAAAGATGACTTTTGAAAATACTATAGGACAAAGAGAAAATGCTGGTATCCTGCATTCTCCTTTTCCCACGATGTTTTCTAATCTGTCATAAACATTTCCACCATTCCAGCCACATTTAACTCTTTAACAAATGACAAAATTTTAGACTTGTCCAAATTGAAAGCTTTTGCAGATGACAAAATAAATGTGACTCAAAAATTGAAATTTGTTTTGGGAAGAGTAGAAAACATTCTGGGAAATGGAGAAAATGCTGGTTACCAGCAATTTCTCCTTTTCCCAAAATGTTTTCAAAAGGCTTCTTCCTCAGGGTCTTGAAAAGCTGTGATTGTGTGGTAAAGGGTTAAAGTGTTGGCTGCAAATGTTTTGGATTTGGAAAAGTCCAAAATTTCGTCCTTTGGTAAAGAGATACTAAAGCTTAGAGCCCAAATAAACCCAACAGCTGCTTTCAGTAATTAATAAGACCCAAGTTCTTGCAATTTGGAGATCATTTTCAGGCAGAATGTCTCAGCAAAGCGGACAGTTATAGTTTTAAAAATAGAATTAACTTATGGCGATAGAAATTAATCTCATGTAACTACAATACAATCACTCATCTCTAGAGAAAATTGTGGGAAAAAAGCACTCCTAAACTGTTACATGCAGTTTTTCTTTTTTCCACAGTTTTTTTAACTTTACTTCAACATTAATAATAATATGTTCTTATATTCCTTTACAATACATTATCCCCGGTAAAAGGATCACAAACTGGTTTCCAGCATTTTCTCCTTTCCCAACAATGTTTTCAAAAGCCCTCTTCCTTAGGCTTGTTTAACCCTTTCCCGAACAAGCCCTGGTTTTCACGTGTCTGCAGCACAAGTCTTTTGAAAACACTGTGGAAAAAGGAGAAATTGCTCGTAACAAGCAATTTCTCCTTTTCCCACAGTGTTTTCTACCCTTTTTGAGACCTTTCTGCCATTTTCATCAAATTTAAAATTGTCGTCTGCAAACTCTTTCAATTTGGACCAGTCCAAAATTTGTCATTTGGGAAAGGGTTAAAGTTGGCATTGTATGGTGAAGGGTTTATGTTTTTCCTTGATTCTTATCATTCTAGGATTATCTTTATCTTTTAGGTATAAAATACATAATTTTGGTACTAAAAACAACATAAACCTCAGATGAATCATTTTGCCACTCATCTTTCAAACCTTTAATGCACAATCCTGTGTTTTAACAATCATGAGGAAGGAAGTTTTATGGGAAAAGGAGAAAATGCTGGTTACCAGCATTTTCTCCTTTTACCACAATGTTTTCTACCCTTTTCCAAGACCAAAATCTTCCTTTGGGCCAAATTTGATTTTTTTCGTCTGCAAATACTTTCCATTTGGTTGAGTCCAAAATTTTGTTTACTCTTTACCAGACAACAAAATTTTAAACATGTCCAAACCGAAAGCATGATTACACAACCTAAATGTGGTCCAAATGATGGGAGTCATCTTTATGAAACAGCAGTAAACATTGTGGTAAGCAGCATTTTCTCCTTTCCCCACAATGTTTTTAAAAGCTTTCTTCCTCAAGGTCATGAAAACTAGGGATTGTGTGGTAAATGGAGAGTTACTTATTTATTTCTTCCTATAACAAATTTATATTGGATGACTTTCAATACATCTTTGTAAAATCTTGGTAAAATAAAGGTAATAGCTATGAAATTATATCTAATACAGTTGAAACCACGACTGTGAAAACATTTTGGTAACAGGACAAAACTGCTTGTCACAAATGAATATTGCTATTTCTTCATATATCAAAATATTTTTCACTAGCAGTCCATTCTATGTTCTAGTGAAAATCACCAACCGTCTCTTGGTCATGCTTAACCCTTTACCACACAATCCTGACTTTTAACGACCCCGAAATAGAAGCCATTTGAAAACATTGAGGGAAAAGGAGAAAATGCTGGTAACCAACATTTTCTCCTTTTCGCACAATGTTTTCTAAGCTACCACAGGCAGAAATCGTCATTTCAGCGTCATTTAATTTGTCGTCTGCAAATGCTTCCAATTTGGTCCATTCTAAAATTTTTTCGTTTGGTAAAGAGTTAACCTTTAAAATGCCTTTCAGGACTACACATGTAGTTGCCTTTACTGCCAGTGTAGATCAAGACCAGACTGCATAAACATGCAGTCTGATATTTTATCTACACTGTCCACTTTGTTATAACACTATAGACAAAAGAAACCATATAATCAAAATTATTGGAGTTGTATTCAAGGCTGTAAACAGCATTTTTCCCACAATGTTTTCTTATCTAAGGAAGACCAGTTCCATCATAAGAGCAATGTTTACCTTAATTTGTCATCTGTAAGTGCTTTGATTTTGGACCAGTCTAATATCTTATTGTTTGGTAAAGAGTTAAGAGTTAAAAATTTTTTTTTAAAACACACAGCAATGTAGGCAGACCTTTGAAAATGATCATAAAACAGTGGGAGCAAATGTCAGGACCACATAAATATAATGAGGCCAACATTTCAACCCCTGGCAATAAAAACAAGCAATTTCCAAGTTATTGAGGCCATTACAGCTTAATTCCTCTAAATGACCTCTTTGGCTGAGGCTTTGTGAAAGACAGACAATCAATGTTAGCTCTTTCACAGATATTCTAAGGTATGAATCTCACTGGTGGCTCTGGTAGCATCGGTAACAGGGTCCTTGGGTGAGGCACTGCATAGCTACAGGGAAGTACTTTTGAAACCCTGGAAACATCACATATGGGTGCTGTCACCACATTTCATCTAAAATACCTTCAATTGGCAGTCTAAAACATTATTTAATCCAAACTTTCACAGACCCTGAGAAAGTTTGGGAATAATGGGAAAAGGAGAAAATGCTGGTAATCATCATTTTCTCCTTTCTCCACAATACCTCTGCCCTATCAATGACAGAAATCATCATTATAGCCACATTTAATTTGTAATCTGCAAATAATTTCAACTTAGCTGGTCCAATTATTTTGTTGTCTGGTAAAGGGTTACACTCTCTTACAACCCACTGGCAAACCTCAACTTCTTAACACTTTCCCACACAACAAATTTTAGACTCTCCCAATTTCAAAACTTAGGCAGATGAAAAAACTAAAATTAATGCAAATGAGATTAAATTCTCTGATAGAGTAGAAAACATTGTGGGAAAAGGAGAAAGTGCTGGTTACCAGCATTTTCTCCTTTTCTCACAATGTTTTCAAAAGCCTCTCTCATCAGGGTCGTTAAAACACTGTTTGGTAAAGGGTTAACAGTTTACAAAATTTTCGGTCTACCCTGATGAAAAAGACTTTGCAGACAAAATATGAAATGTTGCCCATTTAAGCCATATCTAATTTTCACCTGCATTTGCTTTCAATTTTGACAACACTATAATGTTGTGGTTGGTGAACTTATCAGTTAGACACCTAAGTAACGCCATAGGTCACAAAGCCTGATAAGGTCTTATCAATGCTGAATAGGATATTATCAAAGTCATGACACAGAAAAACTGACAAAGAAAAAACAAGTCTTTCAAATCAAACAGAACTGTCAATTTACAGTCTCAAGCCAGGAAAATTGTCTCCATCTTAACTCTTTACCAAATGACTACATTCTAGTCTAGTCAAAATTGAAAGCAGTTGCACAGGACAAATAAAAATTGGCTCAATTGATGCAATTTGTCTGTGACAGAGTCTCCTCATCAAACAGTGTAAATCTAAGATCAGACTGCACGTTCTGTGCAGTCTGATCTTGATTTACACGGTCCGCAAAATGTCAGTGAGTCATGCTTAGCAGCCAAAGGGTTAACACTTGCAGTACTAAACCAATGTGATGGACACTCTCAGTCAATACTAAAGATGCAGGTTGTGTAAATTCATTGCTTTTTATTTTTCCTGAATATCTGGCAAAAAAGTGGACAGTGTAGATCCAAGATCAGACTGCAGATTCTCTTGGCCTTTTACTTCTTGATTATTCATGTTGGATAAATCAACCTACCACAGCGTTACCCTTAGACAACCCCTTGACTATAATTGGATTGATTGATTGATTGTACAGTGTTTAATGCAGTTTTCAACATTAAATTTCAGTTATATCTTGTTGTGGCCAGTGTACCTGTCCATGCTTTCCTGTAGTTTCTTTTACCAGTACTACAAACAATATTCCTTCCAAGCCACTCCAAGCTGCTTTCCCACATAACCATCGTCAAAACAATGGTCAGCAGTGAGAAAGGAATGAATCCTGTCACAATGACTATCATCAATCCTCGGAAAAAAATTGGCTGAACCAGCAACCCCGTTCTCAAGCCTGTTATGATGCTACTGACTGAACTTAACTGGGGCACGGCCACTATAATTGGAAAGTATGCTTGTAACGATGGTGTCTACTCTTTCTGACACAAATTCCATCATTTGACAGCCTCATATAATTTTCACCAGCAAATGCTTTCACATTAGGGACAAATCTGAAGCTCTGTCATTTTCCTATAGATCTTGTTGGTACCACAAAAATGGCAGCCGGTTTTATTCCAATCACAATTTATGATTAGTTAGCGAATTTCTGACAATGAGGCAAAGTCCAAGAAGGTGATGAATTACAAGCCCACCTTCATTACATTCTGGTATGAGTTTCTGACTTCATGTGGCCTTACAAACCTTTGTCATTAACTCTTTACCACACAATCCCGACTTTTAACAACCCTGAGAAAGAAGCCTTTTGAAAACATTGTAGGAAAAGGAGAAAATGCTGGCAACCAGCATTTTCTTCTTTTCCCACAATGTTTTCTACCCTATCAGAGACCAGTTCCATCATTTGAAGCACATTTAAATTGTTGTCTGCAAATGCTTTCAATTTGGCCAGGTCTACATTTTTGTCTCGTGGTAAAGAGTTAGACCTTTACAGCTAAATTTGAATTCTTGTCTGCATATTGTTTCCAATTTGGAACAGTTTAAAATTCTGTAATTTGATAATGGGTTAAAAAAAAAACATTTACTTTCTTTTGTGGAGGTGAGCTAAAATAACCAATATTCAATCTATAACCTAACAAAGGAATTTATCCCATAAAACTTGGCGTCGTTTAGTGATGCTTCTCAAATCCCAAACCTATTAGAAAAGCCACCATCTTGGCAATAGAAAGTTTATGTGTTTTTGATTCCTCTTTTGTGTTGGAGATGAAATTGATACTTAAGATAAATGGGAAAATAACAGTTTTACATTTATGTATTTTTTCACTTACAATTTTGGATACATATCTTACTCTTTAACCCTTAGAGCACCTCATAAACAAAACTGACATTTTCATCAAAGAAAACAATTCTCAGATAATTGACCCTTTACCAAATGACAAAATTTTAGACTTGTCTGAATTGAAAGCATTTGCAGATGACAAATCAAACACTGCTTAACCCTTTACCACACAATCCCGACTTTTAACAACCCTGAGAAAGAAGCTCTTTGAAAACATTGTGGGAAAAGGAGAAAATGTTGGTAACCAGCACTTTCTCCTTTTCCCACAATGTTTTCTACCCTTCCCAAAACAATTTCCAGTTTTTCAGTTGCATTTATTTTGTCGTCTGCAATTCCTTTCAATTAGGACTAGTATAAAATTTTGTCGTTTGGTAAAGGGTTAAACGGTGGTTTCTGTATTTGATAGGATAGAAAAAATTGTGGTTACCAGCATTTTCTCCTTTTTCCACGATGTCTTCAAAAGGCTTCTCCTTCGGGGTCGTGAAAACTTGTGATTGTGTGGTAAAGGGTTAATGTATCATGGCTGCTCAATGATTGTTCACAACCTCACGCTTAACTGGGCAATAAAGATCCAAGATCAGACTGCCCATCTTTCAGTGTTGTAGAGATAATCACCAAAATTCCGTAAGAAATTTAGCCCTAAAATACTTAAATATATGCAAATTGAAGAGTTTTTGTTAAAATTTATCATAAAAAATTTACTCTACATCTGAGACTGAAAAATTTTAAGTCAGGCAAAGAGTTTTTTGTGTCTGGCAAAGAGTTGTGCTAGCCAGCACATTCTTTTCAGCAACTAAGTGACATAAAAGTATGTGAAAGTTCTTTTATACTTTACCACACAATCCCAAGTATGAAAGAACCTTAAGAAAATACCTTTTGAAAACATTGTAGGAAGAGGAGAAAATGCTGATAACCAGGATTTTCTCCATTCTCCACAATGTTTTCTACTATATCAAAGACAAAAAATTTATTTAACCCTTTACCACACATTATCCTGACTTTTAACGACCCTGAGAAAGAGGCCTTTTGAAAACATTGTGGGAAAAGAGAAAATGCTGGAAACCAGCATTTTCTTCTATTTCCACAATGTTTTCTAACCTATCGATGAAAATTTCATCATTTGGGCCACCTTTAATTTGTCGTCTGCAAATGCTTTCAATTTTGACCAGTTTAAAATTTTGTCATATAGAGTTAGACCACATTTAATTATGACGTCTGCAAATGCTTTCAATTTGGAAAAGTCTAAGGTTTTGTTAATTGGTACAGACCTAATATGCGAAATCCTGACATCAATTTCCAAAGAACAAAACTCTGCTCCTGATGAAGGCAAAGGGTAAGGCCTACAGTAAATTTTTAACCTTGCAAGACCTTTGAGAACCCAAATTACCAGCTGACAAATCTATACATGAATAGAAATTATTTTCATTGAAGTTCAAATTTTAGTCATAAAAATAAAACACCATTGTCACACACTACCGCAATAATTTCTGCCCAATGGATCTCAAAATTTTGGTCTACCTCAATTATAACAATTTCAATGTAATTTCAAACCTGTGAAAATATGAAGTGTTTGTAATGGCATGTAAAAACCAACCTCTGTAGTTTTGGATTTTTTTTTTTTCAAATTCCAAATAGTTCAAAATTACATTTAGTCCCTCTAACAAACATTATGCTGTGTTTTAATGTCCCTAAAAAGATAGGCTTTTGAAGACATTTTGCGAAATCGTGAAAATGCTGTCTACCAGTATATTCTCCTTTTTTTTTAACCATGTTTTCTACCCTTTCAATATGTTCTCATATCACTTAAGCTATATTTGTCATTGCAATTATCAACATGTGTAATATTTTGGGTTTTCCTGTAAATAATTAAAATATGGACAATCAATGTGAACAATATTTCATTATAATAAATAAAATAATAAAATAAATGTGACAATAAAGATTGATTGATTGATTGATTGATTGGAGCTTAACGTTGTTTTAACAGCTTAGGTCGTATCATGGCTGTCAGTGCACCTACGCATCTGTTTCCTGGCTTTCTTACACCAGTACTGACACAACTTTCTTTTCAAGTCATGGACTATTTTTCTCGCATGCATCAGAGGCAGAGGTGAAAAGTCACCAGAAAGAAAGTTTGCCTCAACCAGGTATCAAACTTGCAACCGCCAGGTCAAGAGTCAGATACACTAAACACTGAGCTATCCCGGCGGGCTGACTAAAAAGGAGAAGTTGCTCCAAACTGATTAACTCTTTACCAAATAACAAAATTTTGGACTCGTCCAAATTGAAAGCATTTGCAGATGATGAAATTAATGTGACTCAAAAATTGAAATTTGTTTTGGGAAGGGAAGAAAACATTTTGGGAAAAGGAGAAAATGCTGGTTACCAGCATTTTCTCCTTTTCCCACAATGTTTTCAAAAAGCTTCTTTCTCGGGGTCGTAAAAACCCGGGATTGTTTGGTAAAGGGTTAACTCTTTACCAAACAACAAAATTTTTTAATTGTCGAAATTGAAAGTAATTGCAGACGACAATTAAATGTGACTCAAATGGTGGACTTTGTCTGTGACAGGATAGAAAACATTGTAGAAAACATGTGCCTGCATTTTCTCCTTTTCCCACAATGTTTTCAGAAGGCCTCTTTTTCAGGGTTGTTAAAACTTGGGATTGTGTGGTAAAGGGTTAAAAAATATTTCATTTGAACAATTTTTCAATCAAAAGGACCTTGTACTTTTCAAATTTAAGAAAACCACTGGTCTACATCTATTGATGACATCACTACCCAAAGCCACTTAAACTGTTACTTCTCTAGGACAATACTTTTCAAACAGCCAAATAGCTTGGACACAAAAGAGGGAAAATCCCCCCCCCATTATATTCACCGTAAAATGTTTCGCCGTAACTCCAGGCCATATATTACCCCGTTCCCATTATGGTCAAAGCAATCATATTGAAAGATTCTTATTGGCGACAAAAGAATGCCTTTTTCCACCTGCATTACGCTTTCAATTAAAATAGCAGTTGCCCTGAGCTACATGTATTATTGCCCCCCCACTAAATGAGGCTACAATGTACTGGGCATATGGCTTGAAAGACCTTGATTATAATTTGGAAGTGAAGTCATTTCAGTGCTATTAACCCTTTCCCAAACGACAAATTTTGGACTGGTCCACACTGAAAGAGTTTGCAGACGACAATTTTAAATTTGATGAAAATGGCAGGAAGTTCTCAAAAAGGGTAGAAAACACTGTGGGAAAAGGAGAAATTGCTCGTTACGAGCAATTTCTCCTTTTCCCACAGTGTTTTCAAAAGACTTGTACTACAGACACGTGAAAACCAGGGCTTGTTTGGGAGAGAGTTAAATAAGAAAGTCGATTGTTGGGCAATATACTACGACTAGCACACAGGAAAAGATCTGGTAAAAGGGGGCTTAATGCATATCCTTGATGTATTATACCACACAAGTCCTCACATCATCGCATAATTTGTTTTTTCTAGCAATTGATTTTGAGGTAGAATGTCCTTTAACCCTTTACCACACAATCCCGACTTTTAACGTTCCTGAGGAAGAAGCCTTTTGAAAACATTGTTGGAAAACGAGAAAATGCTGGTAACCAGCATTTTCTCCTTTACCCACAATGTTTTCTATTCTATCAGGGACAAATTTTGTCATTTGAGCCTCCTCTAATTTGTCGTCTGCAACTGCTTTCAATTTGGACCAGTCTAAATTAGTGTGGTTTGGTAAAGGGTTAATTAACATGCAGAAAACTGACCAAAGGTAAAAAGTTTTGACCCATGTCAGCCTGTGCCGAATGTGCAGGCTACATGGGTCGAAACTCTTTGCAGATGCATTAAGCCCCCTTTTCACAGAACATGGCTCAATAATTTTGTGGCAGTTTGAATGGAGTTTTGCACTGTTTCATACAGTATGTCAGTCATTACCATGACAACAGCTGGATTATTTTCCAACCAGACAATTGTATGAGAAATGTTCTAATTAAAAAAGCTTATTTTTGAAATACGGAAGTCAAACAACCAACTGGTAACAGAAACCAACGGTTTGGTTTTATGTGCCTTATAGAGTGAACTTAAATAAACTTGTAATAACTTTTTACCAAACGACATAACTTTAGAGTCATTCAGCTTCAAAGCATTTGTGAACAACAAATTAAATATGACTCAAATAATGGAACTTTTCTTTTCACAGTAGAAAACATTGTGGGCAAAGGAGCTGGTGTAACCAGCATTTTCTCTTTTTCTCACATTGTTCTGTCGTGATTGAACCCATTCCAAGACAAGAAAAAGTCTAAGAAGGTATAAAACCAACCAGAGGCTGGAATATCCCTTCTTGGAGTCGGACTCACTCAATATAGATTAACCCTTTCCCAAACAAGCCCTGGTTTTCACGTGTAGGCAGTACAAGTCTTTTGAAAACACTCTGGGAAAAGGAGAAATTGCTCGTAACGAGCAATTTCTCCTTTTCCCACAGTGTTTTCTACCCTTTTTGATAACTTTCTGCCATTTTCATCAAATTTTAAATTGTCGTCTGCAAACTCTTTCAATTTGGACCAGTCCAAAATTTGTCGTTTGGGAAAGGGTTAAAACCAACCAGCGACTGGATTATCCCTTCTTGGAGTCAAACACAATCAATATAGAAGAAAGTCCAACCTGTATAAACCCTACCAAATGACGAAATCCTACATCATAATTCTCACTGACGATATATCAAACATGGCTCAAGTGATAAGAGTTGTCTTATAATGGTTAGAAAAGGTTGTGGAAAATGGAGAAAAAAGGCTGGTTACCAGCATTTTCTCCTTTTCTCACAATTTTGTATAAAGGCTTTTTCCTCAGGGTCATTAAAACACAAGAGTTGTGCTGTAAAGGGTTAGGCACAACCAAAATGTGCTTGCTGAAGACAAGTGCTTGCTTTGTGGAGGTACATTCCAACATTCAGTGCTTTCTCTCGAAACTTAATATATGCTGGCTAACCGTAAGGCTGCTCTTAGCGCGACTCAAGGACCTTTTGCAGACAGTTTAGGTCAAGATCACACTGCACAGAACATGCAGTCTGATCTTGGATCTACACTATTTAATCAGGAGATATTTTTTCCCCAGAATATACCTTTGAAATAGCAAAATTTAGATTTTTACTATCAGCTTGAAAGTTTCATTCCACTTACTTGGCAGCATAAGGGTTCACACAGGTTGCTTACTTAACTCTTTACCACACACCAAATTTTAGACCACGGCAGTCCAGATTGAAAGCATTTGCAGACTACAAATTAAGTTTAGCTCAAATGATGATTTATGTATTGGATAGGATAGAAAACATTGTGGGAAAAGGAAATAATGCTGGTTACCAGCATTTTCTCCTTTTCCCACAATGTTTTCAAATGCTTTCTTTCTCGGGAGTCGTTAAAAGTCGGGATTGTGTGGTAAAGGGTAAAATGAGTAGTCACTATGACAAGTTTTACCCCGCATCAAAAGAAAACTCTAGACCAGAAAATATGAATAAGAAGTAAATGTAAACGACAATCAAAACCAAAAGCATAAAGCAAAAGAGCCCAAGGGGGTGGTGGGGATTAGGACCAATTTAGTTCAATAGAAAAGAAAGTGGAGGGTTTTTCAACGCTATGCCTGAACAATCCTGTGTTTTTATGGCCCTGTCGAAGAAGGCCTTTGTAAACATTATGTAAAAAGGAGAAAATACTGGTAGCCAGCTGTTTCTGTCCCCATAAAGGCTTTTGCCCTTATAGAGATATTTATCGCAATTTAACTCGTATCTAATTAGTTATCTGTTTTCATTATACGTGACGTAAAAATTTAATGTCATTTGGTAAAGGGATACATCCACAGGTATATATAAAATGCTTGATTAAGCTGGCGATAGAAAAATGTTTATACAAGGATAAAAAATGATCTGATCCCGAAGTGAAAAGAGTCGCTTTTCCACTTGAAAAACAAATCTTGTCCTGTTTGATCCGCGAAAATATCAGTCTTATAAAAAAAGAATTCAGAAAAAAATTATGCACTCAAATTATTTGCACAAAATAAATGTCTCAAACTAAAAGGTACACAAAAGAAAAGCATAGGAGCTATGCTTTGGCAAAAGGGGATTTAACCCTTTACCACACAATCCTGACTTTTAACGACCCTTTAGAAAACATTGCCGGAAAAGGAGAAAATGCTGGTAACCAGGATTTTCTCCTTTTCCCACAATGTTTTCTAACCTTTCAGAAACAAATCCAATCATTCGAGCCACATTTAATTTGTCGTCTGCAAATGCTATGAATTTGGACCGGTCTAAAATTTTGTTGTTTGGCAAAAGGGGATTTAATGCATCTCCATGACGCATTATACTAAGCAAGTCATCATATATTAGGTATCCATGAAATCCATTTGTCTGACAACCTGCTTAAGCCTGAGGTAGAATGGTCCTTTGACAGGTAGAAAATTTACAAATAGCAAAAAGTTTCAACCCATTTGGCCTGCAAAGACTGCGCAGGCTGACACTGGATGATACTTCTTCCTGATGCATTAACCCTTTCCCAAACAAGCCCTGGTTTTCGTGTGTTTGCAGTACAAGTCTTTTGACAACACTGTGGGAAAAGGAGAAATTGCTCGTAACGAGCAATTTCTCCTTTTCCCACAGTGTTTTCTACCCGTTTTGAGACCTTTCTGCCATTTTCATCAAATTTAAAATTGTCGTATGCAAACTTTGTTGTTTGGGAAAGGGTTAAGCCCCATTTTCACACAGCATGGCACATAGTCTCAGTCTCGATTTTAATATATACTGCTATTCTTGCTTTGAAACTTTGAAATATAACGTAAAGGTTTTTCAGAAGAAAAAAAAAAGATTATTTATTAAGTGTATAGCAGTGTTTTCAATATAGCACAGTATGTCTTGATGCCAAATACAGTGTGTGTCCTATCCATGCATTCCTGGGGTTTCTTTAACATTAGCAATAAAAACAGTGGTATATGGTTATAACCAGCATCTTCTCCTTTTCCAACAGCGTTTTCTACCCTTTCACAGAAAGTTTTATCTTTTGAGCCACATTTGAACTGTCGCTTGCAAATGCTTTCAGTTTGGACTAGTATAAAAAATTTTTGTGTGATAAAGGTTACAAGTGCTTTTTTCAAGCTTCAGAAGAACCATGGGTAGCAGCTGAGAATCTCTTGGCCCAGAGCATGGGTGAAAACAGATTTTTTTGTGTGCATCTCTTGGCAATACCACCGAGACACTCAGATTCAAGAGTCTATTTGTCAACTCCATTTTTCGCCTTTTTCACAACATTTCTGATGAAGACTTTCTAATGTATCTAGATTACAGGGATAAACTTTGTGAAAAGTAGATAAAGCAAAATCTACATGAATTTATCATCTTCGTTATGATTATTCACTTTTTTTCCCCCTCAGAATTTTTCCTTTTTCGCTAAATCTTACAAGCAAATCACTGACAATCTTAAGTTTGCAGAAATGAATGGGTAAATTATTTGTCAAGGATTCAGAAAAGACCAGAACAAATTTACATTTCTTCCTGGAAAAACCCATGTATTCAATTCAACATTCTTGACAAGGGATTCCCCAGTGAAATCTGCTCATATAGACAACAGTTTCCCACAATCCTTCACTCCATACTGAATCCCATAATGCTTCACACTATCCATATCCCACAATCCCTGTGGGTTTTGTCCCACGATGCCTGACTGTCTTTAAATCCACAATCTTTCACAATATTTGAAAACCCAACAATCTTTTTTTATTTATAGGAAAGAATGGACCAACGCTGGACTTATTCTGAGATTCCTGAGCTCTTCAATTTTGTCAGAAAATGCTTACCTAAAGTTATTTAGACTACAGGAGAAATAAAAAGGTGGTTTCTTCGAGAATATTTCCCCTTTTTCTTACTTTAATTCTTCTGCCAACCCCAACCCAACATTTTTTTCTTTGTCACTATGTTTGTTTACCATTTTAAAGACAAATTCTATCAGTTGATTCTGATCAAATTTCTCCAGTTGTCATTTAGACAAGTTGTTGTTTGGTAATAAGTCAACCCTTTATGAAGCAATCCCAGATTTTCATGACACTAGCAAAGGCGGTTTTAGAAAACATTATGGGAAAACGAGAAAATGATTGTATCCAGCATTTTCTCCTTTTCCCACAAGGCTTTCTTCTCTTCAAAGACAAATCCTATAATTGGAGCTACATTTTGTTATCTTGTCTGCAAACAGTTTTAATGTGGACATTTCTAAAACACTGTTGCCTGGTCAAGTCCAAAAACTCAACAAGATAGTTTGTCAAGTCAGTCCTCATAAGGTAAAGAGGTACAATAAGAATATTCTTTTTTTTTTCTCTGATTCATGACAATTGGGTTTTCATGTATATTCTTTCCTTCCTGATGTTTAGTCCTGTGGGAAATGGAACATAAAAAAACATGGACAGAACCATACATCTTATTGTTATTTCCTCTAGTGATGTTACATCTCTTAACTCATGAAAACTTCCCTCCCACTTTTATAGAGAAGAAAATTCAGACAAGTTACAATCAGTCAAGGCAAACAGTCAAATCCTCTAGTTTTGTCTTTTCCAAAATAGTTACCGATGCTGCTTTTGTTGAAACTGTGATCTGATCTGATCTTGAACCCATCTTCTTGATGTTTTTAAAGATATTATGATCTACAGCATTGGAATCGCAATACCAAGTGACAAAATTTTGGATAAGACCAAATTGAAAGCATTTGCAGACAACAAAATAAATGTTGGTCAAGAGATGATTTCTAATTTTGATAGGGTAGAAAACATTGTGGGAAAAGGAGAAAATGCTGGTTACCAGCATTTTCTCCTTTTCCCACAATGTTTTCAAAAGGTCTCTTTCTCTGGGTTGGTCAAAGTCAGGGTTGTGAGGTAAAGGTTTAAAATGCACAGAATGTGGTCATGCACACAAAAACGCTCCTGCACTCTCTAAATAAGGTATATTCATCAAAAATTGGATTCTGACTTCTACAGTTTATCAATAATGCACATGATAACAGCAGCAGCAAGAGGAAACATGGCCAATGCTGTAACAACAAAAAGTGCCTTTAAATTCGTCCCAAAATGGGCAAAACCATTTGCAATTCTTGAATACCATGTCTGCTAAATAACAAAACTGGTACAAATTGATAATGGTATGAATTGAAAATTGGTACAAATGGGCTTAAGTTCTCTGACTGGGTAGACATCGATGTGGTAAAAGCAGCAAAATACAGGGGATGTAATTTCTCCTGTTCCGACAATGTTTTCAACAGCTTTTACCTTCACAGAAATAAAAACTCAGGATTGAATAGAAAAGGGTTATTTCCTCATTTGATTTCACTTTTCCAGGTTTGAGATTGGATTTATTCATGAAGATAAGTCCAGTATACTTCATTTTATATGCATGCCTGCACTCCAATTCCATGGTCATCTGACTGAGGTATGTAGGGCTTCAAGCATATTTCTTCCCTTGGTTACAAACAAACATAATCTAACTTTTTATCAGATGACAGAAGTTTTAGGCTTGTTCAGACTGAAAGCACAATTATGCAGACAACAAATTAGATGTGGTTCAAATGATGGAATTTGTCTTTGAAAAGCTAGAAAACACTGTGGGAAAAGGAGAAAATGCTGGCTACCAGCATTTTCTCCTTTTCCAACAATGTTTTTAAAAGCTAATTTTCTCACGGTTGTTAAAACTTGGGAAAGTTTGGCAAAGGGTTAACTCTTTACTAGATGACAGCATTTCAGACTAGCCTTTCATGAAAACACTTGCATACAACAGATTAGATTTGTCTCAAATGACGAGTTTTGTCTTAGGAAGGGCAGAAAAATTTCTTCTTTTCACACAATGTTTTCAAAAGCCTTCTCCAGGGATGTGAAAACAAAGATAGTTCAGTAAATGGTTAAGCACCAATTCATCACTGATTTCTATCTCTAAGGCCCTAGAGACAGTATTTATGATGTGAAAAAGCAGCCATTTAGCCTTGATTGTTTAGCATTTCATTTTCATATCAATTGTGGGTTCAAATCTATTTTCCTTCTTCAAAAATATGAATTGCTTCATAGAACTGTCAAACATTTAACCCTTAGCCTACTAAATAACTTGAAATGAAACTTTAAAGTCAGTAGTACAAAATCAAATATTGCCATTTTAAGGTTATTTCTGGCCAAGATATATCACCTTATTGGACAGTGTAGATTCAAGTTTAGACTGCACATTTTGAGCAGTCTGATCTTGATCTAAATTGTCTGCAAAAGGTCCTCAAGTCACACTTAGCAGCCTATAGATTCATAAAATTGCTACTTTCTGAAGGACTGAAAATAGATGTCCATGAAGTCGTTAATGTACAGGAAGTGAGTAAAAAGCAGGCTTCAAGTTAAATAGCCTCACAATCAATAAGCAAACCATCAGAACAAATTCTATAGGTTAGCTTCAACCAAAACATTTGGTTCTTCTCTCACAAAAAGACCTATCATTTAGTTCTAGGAAAACAAAAACAACAGCATTGATGCACTGGAACTTGTTCAGTTGTACAGAGGGTTTAAAAGACAGGTTTAAACAGCAAGAAATGACCATTTTCTTATTTATGGACTGATGCAAATTTCCTCAGTAATGACACAGATTAGAGCCAGTGACAATGTTTCTGAACCATGATGCAGATGATGAGGACAACAACATAGCTTAACCCTTTACCACACAATCCCGACTTTTAACAACCCTGAGAAAGAAGGCTACTGAAACATTGTGGGAAAAAGAGAAAATCCTGGTAACCAGAATTTTCCCCTTTTCTCACAATGTTTTTAACTCTTTACCACACGACAAAGATGTAGACTTGTCCAAATTCAAAGCATTTGCAGACGACAATTCAAATGTGGCTCAAATGATTAAATTTGTCTTTGATAGGTCAGAGAACATTGTGGGAAAAGGAGAAAATGCTGGTTACCAGCATTTTCTCCTTTTCCTACAATGTTCTCAAAAGGCTTCTTCCTCAGGGTCGTTAAAACTCAGGACTGTGCGGTAAAGAGTTAATCATAATACCATGGTGCTTATTTTGAAACAGCCCAGCAAGAAATGTGGTCAAGTAAGATATTTATATAATTAATATATGAAGAGAATCAAGACAACAATGTGACAAATGGGTAAAGTGTATGAAGGAAGCAACTTTGTATTGAGCAAAACATTTTCAAAAGGTACAGCAGAAATCAAACATTTAACCCTAGTCTACCACATAATCTAAAGAAGACTTTCAATCTGGACTAATCTAAAGCTTCTTGGTGTGGCTAATAGTCAACCCTTTCTTGCACAATCCAGACTTTTAACGATCCTGAGAAAGAAAGCCTTTGGAAACATTGTTGGAAAAGAAGAAAATGCTGGTAACTGGTAACCAGCATTTTCTCCTTTTCCCACAATGTTTTCAATCCTATGAAAGACAAATGTTATGTTTTGAGTAAGATTTAAATTGTCATCTGCAAATGCTTTCAATTTGGACAAGACTTAATTTTTTTCATCTGCTGAAGAGTTAACAGAAGAATAGGTTACCATGACAATCAGAATGCATCCATAAATTGTTGTTTCAGGCCAGTATGGATTCTATCCACTCTAAACAATGTTAACATCCTGTCAAATATAAAAAAAAAACTTTTTTGTCAATTGGTGCAAACTTGGGGCTGACATTAAAAGCCTTGAGAAAGGCAGAACAAATATTTACAAGGCTTTTAACCCTATCCTCTCTTTGAATCGATACAGCTTGGAAAAACTATATCTTGGATCCATTCCTCTCTCACTGCTGACCATTGTTTCGACAATGGTTATGTGGGAAAGCAGTTAGTGGCTTGGACAGAATATTGTGTGGAGTACTGGAAAAAAAAATTTCAGGAAAGCACAAATAGCTGCACTGGCCACTGGGATATAAATGAAGTACTGTTGTAAACAGCTTAAACACCAAACCATCATGATAATTATCATTGTTCGTTCTGGTGGAAAAGGATTCTTCCACTCCAACCCTTTGCCAAACTATCCTGTGTTTTAACTATCTTTAGGAGTAAGGCTTTTGAAAACACTGTGCTAAATGAAGAAAAATCAAGTAACCAGCATTTTCTTGTTTTCCAACATGTTTTCTTTTCCTTCCATGACAATGTCTGAGCCATATCCAACTTGCCAACTGTGAATGCCCTCGGTAAGGACAAGTCTAAATTTCTGTCATCAGGAAATCAGTTAAATCTCTAACAAATGACAAAATTTTAGCCTTCTTCAAATTGAAAGCATTTGCATCTATGAAAAATTAACTGTGACTGAAAACATGAAATTGGTCTTTCACAGAGTAAAACCATTGTGGGAAAAGGAGAAAATGCTGGTTACCAGCTTTTTTTCCCTTTTCCCACAATGTTTTCAAAAGGATTCTGCCTCAGGGTTGTTAAAATTCATGATTGTGTGGTAAAGGGTTAATTTAAGAAGCTGATAACAGTTTTAACCCTTTATCATACAGTCCTGAGTTTTAATGACAATCAGGGCTTTTGAAAACAATGTGCAAAAAGGAGAAAATGCTTTTAACCACCATTTTCTCCTTTCCTCCCAGAGTCACATTTATTTTGTTGTCTGCAAATGCTTTGATTTTGGACAAGTCTAAAATTTTCTCATTTGGTAAAGAGTTAACCCTTTACCAGACGACAAAATTTTAGCCTTGTCCAAATTGAAAACATTTGCAGACGATAATTGAAATGTGGCTCAAATGGTGCAATTTTTCTTTTATAGGGTAGAAAACATTGTGGGAAAAGGAGAAAATGCTGGTTACCAGCATTTTCTCCTTTTCCCGCAATGTTTTCAAAAGACTTCTTTTCCAGGGGTGTCAAAAGGCGGCATTGTGCGGTAAAGGGTTAAGCATATAAATTTTGTACTAATATTGAATTTGTCATCTGCAGATGTTTAGAACTCAGAGGAGTCTAAAATTTTTCGTTCGGGAAAAATTGTTTTTACAAAGAGGGGCAGTCATATTTAGATCAGACTGCACATAATGACAAGTTTGATCTTTTTATTCCACTATCACATAACATCAGATTTATTCTTGCGAAGAATGCCTTTGTATTGCATTTTCAGGGATTTTTTTTTACTGTGAATTAAAAACATATCAACATCATTTACTACCAATCTCTATGGTATGCTTTTATAGCTTTTGACACATTCCAAAACCAAGACATCTTCTTGGACAAGAAGATAAAACTGTCTGGTATGAAAATAGATATATGACTCATGCTCTGTGAAAAGGGGGCTTAATGCATCTGCAAACAGTATCAACCCATGTCAGCCTGTGCAGTCCATGCAGGCTATAGGTCAAACCTTTCCCTATTGGTCAACTTTCTCAATTGTACCTCAAAATTCAGTTGGTTGTTAAACAAAATGGATTTTATGGATCCACAATCATTTGATGACTTGCTTGGTATTTATAATGCATCACACAGTCCCGACTTTCAACGACCCTGAGAAAGAAGCCTTTAGAAAACAATGTGGGAAAAGGAGAAAATGCTGGTAACCAGCATTTTTTCCTTTCCTTTTCCCACAATGTTTTCTACCCTTCCCAAAACAAATTTCAATTTTTTGGTTACATTTATTTTGTTGTCTGCAAATGCTTTCAATTTGGACAATTCTAGAATTTTGTCGTTTGGTAAAGAGTTAAATCCCTCTTTTGCCAGAGCATGGCTCAAAAGAATATCAGACTGCTTGTCGTCCACATTTATAGTCAAACTTAACCCTTTCCCAAACAAGCCCTGGTTTTCATGTGTCTGCAAAGCAAGTCTTTTGAAAACACTGTGGGAAAAGGAGAAATTGCTCGTAACGAGCAATTTCTCCTTTTCCCACAGTGTTTTCTACCCTTTTTGAAACCTTTCTGCCATTTTCATCAAATTTAAAATTGTCGTCTGCAAGCTCTTTCAATTTGGACCAGTCCAAAATTTGTGGTTTGGGAAAGGGTTAAAACAATACCTCCAATGAATGGATGGCTAACTATCTCAAAATACACTAAATGAAATATTAATTACCTTATACAAGCACACTTAACTCTTTACCAAACGACAAAATTCTAGACCAGTCCAAATTGAAAGCTTTTGCAGATGACAAAATAAATGTGCTCAAAAATTGAAATTTGTTTTGAAAAAAGTAGAAAACATTGTGGGAAAAGGAGAAAATGCTGGTTACCAGCATTTTCTCCTTTTCTCACAATGTGTTCAAAATGCTTTTTCCTCAGGGTCGCTGAATTTCGGGATTGTGTGATAGAGAGTTAACTAAAAAATGTGTAAAACCTCACAGTTATTAAACTCTTAGAGCACCAAATAAATCCAACATACAGTTTCTGTCTAGAAATAACCCTTTACCACACAATCCCGACTTTTTACGACCCTGAGAAAGAAGCCTTTTGAAAACCTTGTGGGAAAAGGAGAAAATGCTGGTAACCAGCATTTTCTCCTTTTCTCACAATGTTTTCTACCCTTCCCAAAACAAATTTTAATTTTAAAGTCGCATTTCTTTTGTTGTCTCCAAATGCTTTCAATTTCAATCAGTCTAAAATTTTGTCATTTGGTAAAGAGATAAGACCCCTGTAACTATAATTTTAAGCATGGTTGTATATCTTGAATGTCTCGGCAAAGTGGACTATGTGGATCAAATGATAAGACTGCACATTTTATGCAGTGTAATCTTGATCTACACTGTCTGCAACTGGGCAACTCGATGTTCTGAAAGGTGCTTCAAAGGTTAAATTTTCCTGGCTAAAGCAAAGATCGACAAAACTTTCTGAAAATGTCACTGCTTTTGTCAAGCAGTAGATTACTTTTGAAAACATTTTGGCAAAAGGAGAAACTTCCCATGATGCACCTAGTGAAGAGGAAAACGTATTTTACCCTTTGCTAAACAACCTGTTGTTTTACCGACTCTGTGGAATAATGCTTTGAAAACATTTTTGAGAAATGGAGAAAATGCTGGTAACAAGTATTTTCTCCTTTTCTCATATTTTCTACCTTTCAAAGACAGCTTTCATCATTTGCGCCATATTTTAGTTGTCATCTACTAATGCTTTAATCTATATCTGCGAGTTTTAAATTCTGTCCTCTGATAAAGGATTAACCCTTTACCATACTATCCCGGGTTTTAACAACCCCGTAGAAAAAGCCTTTTGAAAACATCATTGGAAAAGGAGAAAATGCTGGTAACCAGCATTTTCTCCTTTCCCAACAATGTCTTTTTCAAGATTTCATACAGAAATCCAGTTAGTTCAGCCACATTTAATTTGTCGTCTGCAAATGCTTTCAGTTTGGTCGAATCTAATATTTGCCATTCGGTAAAGGGTTAAAAACTCCAGAATCAATAGCTCCACATGATTCCCAGCGAAGGATATATTGTCGACGCCAGTTTGTAAACATTGGGGTTTTAACGCTGCAATGGTTCTCTTGTTTGGCCGTCAGCAAGCCATGTTAGCTTTTGGGCCTCCGTTATTTGATTAATTTGAAAATTTGGTCCTCATAATGAATAAACCCATTACTTTAACTCTTTACCAAACGACAAAATTGAAGATTTGTCAAAACTGAAAACATTTGCAGAAGACAATTCAAATGTTATAGCTCATATAATGATTTCTATCTTTGACAGGGTAGAAACCATTGTGGGAAAAGGAGAAAATGCTGGTTCCAGCATTTTCTTCTTTTCACCCCCAAGACATTTTCAAAAGCCTAAATTTCTTTTAGGGTCATTAATAGATCTACCTTGGAGTTATGTGGTACAGGGTTTTAAAGCCTTCACCTAATCAAGTCTGAATTTCAGCAACCTTGAGGACAAAGGCCTTGGAAAACATTACAGTTACAGGAGAAAATGGTGGTGGCTGGCAACTTCTTTTCCTTTTCCTCTACGGCTTTTTACCATTTCAAAGACATTACTCTTCTTCTGAGCTACATTTCGGTGGTCATCCAGAAATGATTTCAATTTAGTCCAACATTTTTTGTTTGGTAAAGAGTTGAGGATTTCAATCTTAAATTATTAAACACATTTAGAAAGCTTTTTGACAAACACAGCTTTAATAATATATAACCATAGAGGGAACAATAGCTTCTTTTTCCAGATTGTTTTATGCCAAAGATAAAATCTTAAAGTATGAACATGTTTGTATACTGAATATTACGATTTCAAGCCAATTCTTGTTGCCATGATTTTTGTTACAAAGAAGAAGAAAGCATGGATCAAAGATTAGACTGCATATTCATGTTCAGTAATCTTGATTTACCATTAGTCTCAAGAAATCCAAGGATTGGGCAAAACAGAATTTTTTGGCTATAAAACTATCATTTCTATTTTCACTTCATTTAAACAGACAAAATAAAACTTTGACCTTTTATAACTGCACTCGTCATTTTTATTTTTTACCCAAACAGTACCATGAGAAAAGGTTATCTCTTTACTGAGGACAAAATTTCAGTCTGGTCCAAACTGACAGCCACAAATTAAATGTGGCTCAAATATTGAAACTTCTTGTCAAATAGTAGAAAACATTGTGGAAAAAGGAGAAAATGCTGGTTACCAGCATTTTCTCCTTTTACCTCAATGTTTTCATGAGGCTTTTCATTCAGGGTCGTTTAAACTTGTGATTGTGTGATAAAGTGTAGATAGACCTTTAGAGTCTTCAATAAACCCAAAGACATTTTCTGTCTAGGAATAAAACCAAACTAATTGCAATCTCAGGGTAGCTGTTGTTCAGAATATCTCAGCAACAAAGACAATGTATAGCAAAGATCAGACTGCATCTTTTGTCCAATCTGATCTTGCTCTACACTGGCTGATAATTCAATTATAATTGTGAAAGGCGCTCGAAAGGTTAACAACATTTGGAGGGTTGGCAGAAATCATAATATTTACATAAAAGATTATTTTTTTCCCCTGTATATGTTTGACAAATGCTTCGCACCTGCTTACTTCAAAAGTTTTTCTCAGAGTCCAGCAATGGAATTTGTCTCTCATTTACAATCATGTTTCATCCCGCTTTAGCAGCAATATTATGGAGACAGCTAGCTCACTTATTCATTTGTTTCCTGGGTTTTGCCCAAATTCCAGGCTAAGAATCTGCATTGCCTTGCCTAAGGAAATAAACTGGAGACCAGCACCACCAGGGGATGTTTTCCACAAACATTACAAAAAGTATTTTTTTTTTTATAAATTATCCCCTTTTGTTTTATTTTAACCCTTTACCACACAATCACGACCCTGTGTGAGGAGACTTTTGTGGGAAAAAGTTCACCAGCATTTTCTCCTTTTCCCACAATGTTTTCTACCCTTCCAGAAACATATTTCTGTTTTAGGGTCAAAATCATGTTATCATCTGCAAACGCTTTCAAGTTAGATAAGTTTAAAATTTCTTTAACCCTTTACCTAACAATCCCAACTTTTAGCGACCCTGAAAACAGAGCCTTTTGAAAACATTGCGGGAAAAGGAGAAAATGCTGGTAACCAGCATTTTCTCCTTTTCCCACAATGTTTTCTACCCTTCCCAAAATAAATCTTAACTCTTGATTCACATTTATTTTGTCGTCTGCAAATGCTCTCAAATTGGACTAGTCTAAAATTTTGTCGTTTGGTAAAGGGTTAAAGAGTTTATAACTCTTTACCAAGCAACAAGATTTTGTCCTCAACCAAATTGAAAGCACTTGCAGATGACAAAATAGCTCAAATGATGATTTCTGTCTTTGATAGGGTACATTGTAGGAAAAGGAGAAAAAGCTGGTTTCCAGCATTTTCTTCTTTTCCCACAATGTTTTCAAAAGCCGTCTTCTCCTGCCATCTATAAAAATCAGGGTAATGTGTGGTAAAGGGTTGAATATGTTTTTCATAGTCAATAACAAGAAATTATGACAAAGGATAGAAATTGGAAACAAAATGCATCAAAAGCTGGCCAACAATAGACAGAACTGCACAGTAGTTTCTACTTTTGATGCTAGTTTTTAACTACCATATGCTATCTTCACACATCAATGCAAGGTTCACTTATCAAAAAGAACATTCAGACAGCGAATAAATCTGACATGGCCCAGCAAGCAGTTCATCTGATACCTCTGTTCTTTTACAGCACTATCTGTCTTTCTCTGACATTAATCTCCAACTCCCAACGGTCAAACAAATTGCTGACTTAATTTAGAATGGCTCATGACAAATGTACTATGGAGCTTTCAGTGCTTTTAAGTCTTTTCCAAACAACAAAATTTTAGACTTGTACAAATTGAAAGCATTTGCAGACAACAAAATAAGCGTGACTCAAAAGATAAAAATTTGTTGTGGGAAGGGTAGAAAACATTGTGGGAAAAGGAGAAAATACTGGTTACCAGCATTTTCTCCTTTTCCCACATTTTCAAAAGCCTTCTCTTTCAAGGAGGTTAAAAGTCAGGATTGTGTGGTACAGGGTTAAAAACATGATTTTGCTTGTTGGCTAGAATAATTTCTCTAAGATTAGACTACATATAAGAGGTAGTCTGATCTTGAATCTAATGGTATGCTGTCCTCTTTAACCCTTTACCACACAATGCCGACTTTTAACGACCCTGATGGGAAAGCCTCTTGAAAACTCTTGAAAACATTGTGGGAGAAGGAGAAAATGCTGGTAGCCAGCACTTTCCCCTTTTCCTTCAATGTTTTCTACTCTAGTGAAGGTAGAAATCATCAGTGAAGCAATATTTGATTTCTTGCATGCAAATGCTTTCAAATTGGACCAATCTACAATTAAATTGTATGGTAAATGGTTAATTTTTTACATTCTGGTCAATATGAAGCAGCTTGGAATTACAATTCAATATTTGCAATCTTTTTTATTCGAGATCAAAGATCCCAATTTGTCCAATTTGTACTGTCTTCAAAAGAGGAGAAAACATTGTAGGAAAAAGAGAAAAATGCTGATTACAAGCAGAATGTGAACAAAAGGCTTCTTCTGTAGGGTAGTAAAATCGTGCGATCTTTGTTACGGGACAATATACAATTTCTTGATAAATGTCGAAAAAAGAACCTCAAATCCACAGAAAAATCTGTCACATTTTACCCCTAGCCAAAGCCGATAAGAAAAAGGACCAAATCACCTTTGATAATTATCAAATAAGCCACTTTCTGGCAAAAGGGGGGCTTACTGCATCTCCATGATGGATTATACCAGGCAAGACATCACATAATTATGGATCCATAAAATTCACTTTGTCTAACAACCAACTAAATTGTGAGGTGAACTGGTTCTTTGACATAAAGAAAAATGACTAATAGCGAAAAGTATCTGCCCAGGTCAGCCTGCATGGACTGCCCAGGCTGACCTGGGTCAATATTGTTCAGAGATGCATTAAGCCCCATTTTCACAAAGCATAGCTTAAATATTTTTAGCATTACCATATCCAGAGAAAGAAAGTCAAACTTTATTTATAAAAATTCTTTTGTAACTGGGAGCTCTTTTTGTGAGACTATTGCACGTAAATCAAGTGAAATTTGAACTGTTTCAGTCCAAACTCATGGATTTATCATTCTGTGGCTTTCACCCATTATCATATAGGCTGACTTTTGTATAGGCAAACCACAGATCAAAGCAGGTAGGTAGAACAGAGTAACATTTGGAGGAAATGAAATGGTTTTGATTTTAGTAATATGGACAATATTAGTACTGTGAAAATGAAAAAAAGCAATATTTACTAGTAACAAATTCAAATGTTTTGAATATGAAAGAATCTATAAAATTTTGTCATCTTAGTAAAGAATTAACAATTATGACAAAATTTTTGACTCATCAAATTTTTAACAGTCTTGGAGATTAATAAAATGTGGTTGAAAAATTTAGTGCTGGAATTTGTCTTGGAAAAAAATACAAATATAGAGGGAGTTCAAAACCCTCTATTCCTTAATCCTTTACCACACAATCCCAAGTGTTAATAATTTTGAAAAAGAAGTCTTTTGAAAACATTGTGGGAAAAGCAGAAAATGCTGGTAACCAGCATTTTCTACTTTTCCCACAACGTTTTCCACCCTATCAAATACAGAAATCACCATTTCGGCAACATTTAACTTGTCATCTGCAAATGCTTTCAATTTGGTCCCGTCTAAAATTTTGTCGTTTGGTAAAGAGTTGAAAGGTTGCTAACATCAGAGTAAAGTTAAAATTTTCTATTCTTTCTTTTGAAAATGCTAGTTGAAATGTATCAAAATAAGAGCAAACAGAAAAGTAAAATAAATGACCCGAATATCTTTTTAGCTTTTATAAATGTGACCTCGGGGATTTATATGAGGGTGAAATCTGATAAGTCACTCAGGCTAATCCTTGAAACTGGATTTAGAAAAAAATATATATAAATGACTTTCTACCCATTTCTTGATTTTTTTGGGACCATATACTTGGCTGCTTCAGTCCAGTTGATAATCCCTTACCACAAAACAAAACCATAGACTAGTCCAAACTGAATGCATTTGAAGACAACAATTTGAATGTGGCTCAATTGATGGAATTTGTCTTTGATAGGGTAGAAACCATTGTAGAAAAAGGAGAAAATGCAGATTACCAGCATTTTCTCCTTGTCCTACAATGTTTTCTACCCAAATAAAGACAAGCTCTAGCATTTGAGGCACATTTTTTATTTGTCTGCATATATGCAAATGTCAAAAATTTTGTCATGTGGTTAAGGCTTTTTTTTAATAACAAGTAAATTCAACATTTCTTTTTGATCATGTGACTCAACATCTTCTACCCTAAAAAGTTTTTCTGGTCAGCCCTAAATGAAACCAGGGGAATTGTAGGACAGTGCCTAATAAGGAAATAGGCACTGTGGGGTTAGCCCTAATTTCTTTGTTGTTGAACAGAAAATGTTCTTTTGGACAGTCATTGAACTTTTTTCAAGTATCTATTTGGAGAGTGGAAAATCTTTTTTAATTAAACAAAAAGGTGACTGGACTTTCAAAAGGGCTTTTTCTACACACACCCCCCCCCTTCCCATTTTGAGTGTAAATTAGTCATGCCCTTATTAGATCAGCAAAAAGCAAAATACACTTTGGCAGACTATGGTGTGATCAAGATCAGACTGAAAGGCCATCATGAAAGTTTACAAAATTTTCTCCCTTGATCATAACAGCAATTAGTATAGATCCAAGATCAGACTGCATATTCTGTACAGTCTGATCTTTTGATCTATAAGTGTTTGCAAAAGCATCTTGAACTCTCTACCAAATGACATAAATTTAGACTGGTTCAAATTGAAAGCATTTGCAGAAGATAAACATGAATGAAAAATTAAAATTTGTTTTGAGAAGGGTAGAAAACATTGTGGGAACAGGAGAAAATGCTGGTTATCAGCATTTTCTCCTTTTCCCACAATATTTTCAAAAGGATTCTTTTGCTGGGTCGTTAAAAGTCGGGATTGTGTGGTAAAGGGTTAAGCTGCACTAAGGGCACTACTAATCAATGACATTTACTATTCCAGTTGAAATTCCAAACGGACAAAGGCCACAAAATGCTTACATAATTTTCCGCCCATCCAATAAACAAAATGTCAAAAGCTATCATCAGTGCTGGCATCCTTACATCATGTAATGTAAATAAAAATTTGCTGGATGAAAAACTGTTGACAGATACCTATAAACTCTGAAGGGAAAACCAGGCCTGTTGTTTAGAGACAATTAATGCAACAGCCCACCTATTTAGAAATTTATAAAGAATAAATACATTTTTTGCTGAATTTTTGTTCCTATAGAGAATGATGTGCTGATACCTAAATCGAAGCATAATTTTACACCACTTTCAACATTATTTCAGTTATATCGTGGCAACAGATCACTTATATATGTGTGTCCTTGGTTTTATACATACAAGGCTCAATGAAGCCCGATAGAAATATTCACAAATAATTTCATTGCTGTTCTTTGTCAGCACATCTCTCAATGTTATCCAGGAGTGAAGATAAACTCTACCAAACGACAAAATTTTACACTCCTCCAATTCAAAGCTGTTACAGACAACAAATTAAATGTCTCAACTGATGAAACCGGACTCTGGTTATGAATGCTGGTTACCAGCATTTACTCCTTTTCCCATAATGTTTTCAAACAGCTTCTTCCCTAGGGTCATTAAAACTGCGGACTGTTCAGTAAAGGGTTAAGGAATAGAAGGCATGTTCTGTGCAATTCAAGCTTGCTCTATAATGACAACAACAGATTGTTTACGTCTGGTAGAAAATATGGATAGCAGATCAGATTGCATGTTTTGTATTGCCCCAAAGGACAACAACTTAACCCCTACAGTGCAGAATAAACACTACCAATATATTCATTTTAACTCTTAACCAGACGACAAAATTTTAGCCTTGTCCAAATTGAAAGCATTTGCAGACGATTGTTCAATATGGCTAAAATGGTGCAACTTTTCTTTGATAGGGTAGAAAACATTGTGGGAAAAGGAGAAAATGCTGGTTACCAGCATTTTCTCCTTTTCCCACAATGTTTTCAAAAGGCTTCTTTCCCAGGGTCCTTTAAAGGCGGCACTGTGCAGTAAAGGGTTAGGGATGAAGTTGGACTTGCCAACCCCATGTAAAAGCCCTATGTGAAACAGCAATGGGCCATAAGTTGTCATTTATTTTCATTTTAGGTTTCAAATTAATTAGCAAACTCAAAATGTTCATACATCACCAACATGGCTTATGCATCTGATGTCAAATTTAAAACCTGTCAGGTCTAAAATGCTTTCTCCTGATTTATTATACACAAATCTAAGAAAAACTAGATTCAACCCTTAAAGCACGTTTCTCAACTAAAGTTGCCTTTGCGGCCAGTGTAGATCAAGATCAGACTGCACAAAACATGCTGTCTGATCTTTTGATCTACACTGTCCACTTAGCCAAGACATTCTTGACTAACACAACCACGATACCACAAGTATATAGGCCTTATTTCTTGACTGAAAATGTATGTTGGGCTTATCTGGTGCTCTAAGGGTTGATCACTTCCCTCTTGAAGGTGTCAGCAGTACTGAAGTAAAAAATGTGGTAAGTGAACTAAATGCTCAAAATGTACTTTTTCTCCATCTGTCAAATTATTTTTCTCCAGCCAGCTACAAAATAATGAACCAAATGTTCAAAATGTCCTTTTTTCTCCATCTGTAAAATTATTTTTTCCAACCAGCTACAAACAGAGAACTACATGTTCAAAGTGTACTTTTTCTCCATCAGTGTCATATTATTTAATTCAACCATCTACAAGACATAGCAATACTCTAATTGTCTGTTCTTTCTTACCACACAATCCTGAGTTAAAACAAACCTATGGAAGAGAGCTCTTGAAAACAATGTGGGAAAAGGAGAAAATGCTGGTTACCAGCATTTTCTCCTTTTTCCACAATATTTTCTACTCTATCAAAATTTAGTACAGAAATCACAACTGCATCTAATTTGTCGTCGGCAAGTGCTTTCAGTTTAGTCCAAAATTTTGTAGTTTGGTAAGACTAACAACTTGTTGAAAAAAAAAATCTGGAAACAGAATGGGAAGTGTGAGATGCATTATTTACTCATTAACATGCAGAAATTGTTTCAAAACTAAACACATGAAAAACAGAAAAGAAACATTCAGAGGACAGGAGAAATTACATCAAAATCTAGCTCCTTTTCCATAAATGTATTTTAAAATCAAACTAGAGCTATATAACAGAGCTATAACAGTATTGCAACTGGTATACTATTATAGACCCATGCGAGTCCAATATGCACTATCATTGTGCAAAAGAGATCCTAATAGTGGGTATTCTTATGCTGTTTTTTCCATGATGTTTCCCAAAGTAGCTAACAGTGAAAATCTATAATCACACGGCAATTTCTATGCATTCTGATCTTGACATACACTGTCTTCAAACGCAACAAAAGCTATGCTTTGCACTTGAAGTGTTAAAGTTTCATCAGTTTACCTGCCACTTGCAAGGTTTCTTAAGCCCTTATAGATACTAAACAACCCCAAGCTGCATTTTCAACCCACAAATAAGACCCTAATAAAAACGATTTCAAGGTTGCCCTAATGCAGTATGTCTCCAAAAGGTGGACAGTGAAGATCAAAGATCAGACTGCATGTTTTGTGCAGTCTGATCTTGATCTAAACTGTCCAAAATGGCTACTAAAGTAGGAAAGGCACTTAAAGGGTAAAATGACATTCTGTTTATTAGATTTCTTAACACACTCAAACCTGTGCAACATTTTCTCCATGTCTTAGAAATTCTATAAATTTTTAATTCTTTACCAAATGACAAAATTATAGAATGGTCCAAATTGAAGGCATTTGCAGACAACAAATTAAAAAGAGTTGAGTCTCAAATGAAAGAATTTGTCTTCATAAGGGTAGAAAACATCGTGGGAAAGGGGAAAATGCTGGTAACCAAAAGCAATCTTCTCCTGGATCTTTAAAACTCTGGATTATGTGGTACAGTGTTAATTTCTCGTCTTCACATACTCCCAGTTTCGTGCAATCTAAAATTCTGTTGTTTGGTAAACAGTTAACTCTTTACCAAAGGACAAAATTTTAGACTAGTCCAATTTGGAAGCATTTGCAGACAACAAATTAAAGGCAACTAAAAAACTGAAATTTGTTATGGGATGGGTAGAAAACATTGTGGGAAAAGGTGATAATGGTGATTACCAGCATTTTCTTCTTTTCCCACAGTGTTTTCAAAAGGCTTCTTTTTTAGGGTTGTTAACCCATTACTGCACAATCCCAACTTTTCACGATCCTGGGGAAGAAGACCTTTGAAAACAATGTGGGAAAAGGAGAAAATGCTGGTAAGCAGCATTTTCTCCTTTTCCAACAATGTTTTGTACCCATCCCAAAACAAATTCCAGTATTTCAATCACATTTAAGTTGTCACCTGCATAAAAATTATGCTTTCAATTTGGCCTGGTCTAAAATTTTGTCATTTGGTAAGAGTTAATAGTCAGGATTGTCTGGTAAAGAGTTAAGTACATAAGGGTCTACAGGTGGGCTATGAACAGACTAAACAAAATAATCATAAAATGCATCAGTGGCAAAAAAGCAATCTCCCCGAACCAAAAAAAAAAAGCGCAATCACTCGTCACAAAACCAGCCCCGACTTTCACGTAAACAGACTTCCTCAATGCTTCAAAGTGTTATGCAGCTTCCTGTTACAGTTCTCCATCAGGCAGAAAACTGTTGCGTCAACATGCTTAAACTCTTTACAACACAATCCAGCAGTTTTAATGACCCTGAGGAAATAGTCTTTTGAAAACATAGTGGGAAAAGGAGAAAATGCTGGTTACCAGAGAGTCTCTACCGTCTGATACTTTATACAATATTCATCTACATATTGCAATATCTGACTCTTTCGCATGTTCAACCTATAGCATAGTTTCAAGGTTAAATAAAATTAATGATGCCAATTCTGTTGGAATTTGAAGAACATTGCCCAGATAAAACTTCTCACATGCTATTAACAGAGCTCCAGATAAGAGGAAGTGATGGCATTCTAAATCCGTCATTTCTCTTCCAAACCCTATGTTGTGGGTACTCATTAGAATCGTCTCGATCAGACGATTCTAATGAGTACCCATAACATATGAATAACTAATATTTTAAATTCTGAAATCAAAATCATTCCCTCTATCTGGAACTCTGTATTTATTTCTGCTTATAATTCTTATTTTTTTCCCTTTCAGATCTGCTATTCTTGATCTGAACAATGTCATCAGTAACCTTTGCAACTCTGAAACTCTGCATCACTGAAATTCGTAAATATCTCACATAAAAGCTAGACGGACTAGATCTAAAATCAGACTGTATCTTCTGAGCAGTCTGATCTTGATTTTCACTGCCCCCTAAAGGCACTTTATGTCATCCTTTGCATTTACAGAGTAATCTTTGCAAAATGCCAAAATTTTTGGAATGCTACAATTTGAAGGCATTTGCCAATGACAAATAACATTTGGCTCAAATGATGGGATTTGTCTTTAATAAATATAGAAAACATTGTGGTAAAAAGAGAAAATGCTGGTTACCAGCATTTTCTCTTTTTTTCCCACAATATTCTCCAAAGCTTCCTTTTTCAGGGTCGTTAAAACTTGTGATTGTGTGCAAAAGTAAGTATAATACTGCTTAATGGTTCAATGAAAACAGGCTGCCAGACAGTGTTATCAGTGGAACGACCAGAATTTCCGAAATCATCATCTGATAAATATCCTTCCGAGACTTGTCAAACATTTTCTTCGTCACAATTCAAAGGTTGTTTCCACTAATTTTCTAACTTTTTTAACCCTTTACCCAACAATCCCATGTTTTAACGAGGAAGGAAGTTCTTGAAAACATTTGTTGGAAAAGAGAAAATGCTGGTAACCAGCATTTTCTTTTTTCCACAGGGCTTTTGTACCCTTTCAGAAATCAAAATTGCCATTTTGGCTACTTTTAATTTTCAAACTACAGTCATGAAAGGTATTTTAAGAGCTAACCCTTTATCAGGCAATCCCAAGTTTTAATGAACCCCCCCCCCCCCGAAAAATATATTTTTAAAAACACTGTGGAAAAAGGAGTAAATTCGGGTAACCAGCATTTTCTCCTGTTCCCACAATGTTTTTCACCCTTTCAAAGACAGAAATCACCATTTGAGCTACATTTAATTAATTTTGTCATCTGCAAATCCTTTCAATTTGGACTAAATTAAAAATTTTATTGTTTGGTAAAGAGTTGATACATGTACATTGTTGGGCAATGATCAAAAAAAGAACAAGGAAACTTACCCCCTTATTTGATGGGTCAGGTGGGTCGGGTTTCAGTATTTTTGTTGTCCAATTCAAAGCCCCAGAAACTTTTGTGGTGTCTAATAAAACAACTGAAAATAGAATAAAATACATGAAATAATTATCGTTTCAACTATATATAGAAAATAGAATAAAATACATGAAATAATTATCGTTTCAACCATATTTATAGCTGATTCATCATACCTAATCCAACCACAAGTTAACCCATAAAGTGACTTTTCAAGACTATAGTTGCTTTTCGGGCCAGTGTAAATCAAAATCGGAACGCACAAAATATGCAGTCTGATCTTTGATATATACTGTCTACTTTGCTGAGACATGATGGACAAGAGCAGCATTAAAATTGCAAGCATTTGGGTCTTAACCCTTAACCATACAACAAAAGTTTAGACTTGTCCAAATTGAAAGCATTTGCAGACAAGAATCTAAATGTGACTTAAATGATGAAATTGCCTCTGATCCCTTGAAAGGTTAGAAAACATTGTGGGAAAAGGAGAAAATGCTGGTTACCAGCATTTTCTCCTTTTCCCACAATGTTTTCAAAAGGCTTCTTCCTCAGGGTCGTTAAGTCGGCATTGTGTGGTAAAGGGTTAACTAATACCTGGCAAAAAATTTTAGAATCACCCACAGACAGCAATTAAGTCTTTACCACACAATCCCAACTTTTAACGACCCTGAAGAAGAAAGCTTTTGAAAACATTGTGGGAAAAGGAGAAAATGCTAGTAACCAGCATTTTCTCCTTTTCCCAAAATCTTTTCTACCCCTCCTAAAACAAATTTCGATTTTTGGGTAACATTTATTTTGTCGTCTGCATTATGCTTTCAATTTGGACCAGTCTATAACTTTGTCGTTTGGTAAAGAGTTAAATAAATTGTGACAAACTTGGCCACAATGATGGACTTTTTTTTCTTTGGTAACCAGCACTTTTTCCTTTTCGAATCAAGTTTTCAAAAACTAATTGCCTTATGGTTGTGAAAGCACAAACATGTTTTGCAAAGGGTTCATGGTCAATCCTATCCCTGTCTACATGCTCATTTTACATGGGGTCATGGTTCTTGGAAATTAGTATTGATCCATCATAGATTCCATGTTTACTCTAAGAGTCATGTTTCTCTGAACAAGCAGAAATAAAACCCTGTCCCAAAATGGATGATGACAATACTAGTATGGCTGACGTACAGCTATTCAAGAGGAGAAATTCATAATATCATTTACCTTCGGTGACCAAAATTGTTTGATAAAATATGTAATTCATGATCGTGGTGTATGTAATGTTGTATACTTCTAATTACGTTAAACCAATGTCTCCAAGACAATGGTATATCAAGGTTATGACCTTAAAGTTACTCAAGGTCAAAAGGTGACCTTAAGTATATAAGATTAATACTTTCTGAACTACATTCCATCAGATTCTCAGGTCTCTAAATCAATGGGGGTAATCTAAGTTACCTACAGTTCCTAAAACCTATATTGTTGGCAGTCTTTAGAATTGTCTAGAAATCTACCATAAAAATTGCTTCTACAATCCAAAAACTACCTTCTTCCTAGAGCTGTCACAATCCCAGTTTTCTTAACATCTTATCTCATACAAACCTTTTTTGAAATTAAACGCCATGGCAAAACATGAAAAATCTAATAAATTTGTCCATGATTTCATTAACTGAACTGATTTAATGATGATAATCTAAAATTTACAAGGATATTTTCAAAGTCTTCTGCTGCAAAGTTGTTTCAGAAGGCAATGAGTTCCTATAATCGACCAATCCGTCAAGCAAAGGGGGTATTTGTTTACGGCAGTGAGTTATTTACTAGCCCTGCATGTACTAATGAATTTGTAAATAATTCTCTCAGATAACCCTTTACAAGAACACAAACTTTCAGACCTGTCCATAATGAAAGCTCCTTTTTCTATAGACAATTTAAATGTGTATCATGAAAACATTTGCCTTCGATAGGGTATAAAACATTGTTGGAGAAGGGGAAAATGCTGTTCCAGCATTTTCTCCTTTTACAACAATGTTTTCAAATTCATCCTCTCTAGGAAAGGAGGATCTCACTTTAGCTATAGCAAGGGACTATTTTGTAAAGGGATAATCAATGAGAAATTGCCATCTTGTGCCAATGTGGCGTTAGTTTACGAGCATATGGCAAGAGGGTAAAGCCAATGAAATCGGAGGATAATTGTACCATTCCATGAAATTTCGATCTCGATTGATTAATTTGGTAAGAGCACAGTCCGTGATGAGCTAATATATTTCTTGCTGCTTTTCTCACTTTTCATTAGTATAAGTTCATGTCAGCACAACTGATTGGATTCCGTCTCAATCACTCTAATGTAACATACATTTTTCGATCTATCTTTTTTCCGCGTTTATGCTTTCAAACATTATGCCTGTATCTTTCATCACTAATCATTTGACACAGACAATTTTTAGAAAGTCTAAAAATTTAGAAAAAAAAAGGAGCAATATTGGATGAAGTGAAATATTCCAATATTTTTGCAATAAATTCTGACCATTAGGGCTCATCAATGCAGTAACTGTGCCTTTTATTCTAATTTAACCTTTCATCACACAAAATCCGGAGTTTTAACAACCCAGGAGAAGACGGCCTTTGAAAGCAATTTGGGAGAAGGAGAAAATGCTGGTAGCCAGCATTTTCTCCTTTTCCTATAATGCTTTCTACACGATCAGAGACAAATTTCAACATTTTCATATTTAAAATGCTTTGAATTTAGATGAGTATACAATTTTGTCATGTGGTAAAGAGTAACAATGTTTACCACACAATACTGACTTTTAACGATCTTGAGGAAGAAGCCTTTTGAAAACATTGTGGGAAAAGGAGAAAATGCTGGTTACCAGCATTTTCTCCTTTTCCCACAATGTTTTCTACCCTATTAAAAACAAATTTCCTTATTCGAGTCGCACTTAAATTGTCATCTGCAAATGGTTTCAATTTGGAACATGTCTAAGTTTTGTCGTTTGGTAAAGAGTTAACCCTTTACCATACGACAAAATCTTGAGACTTGTCCAAATTGAAAGCATTTGCAGACCACAATTTAAATGTAGCTCAGATCCTGGAATTTGTCTATGAAAACATTGTGGGAAAAGGAGAAAATACTTTTTTATGTCAGAGTCATTAAAATTCTGGATTATGTGGTAAATGTGTTAAAAGTTTATTTCATTTATCTCAAGTTTTCACACTTAACCTTTCACCCTTTACCAGACCATCCAATATTTTTATCTCTTTACCAAACAACAAAATTTTAGACTAGTCTTAGTAGAAGGCATTTGTAGACAACGTATCAAATTTAGCTACAATTATGGTACCATGGCTGTCTGCGAAAGTGTGGAAAACATCTTCAGAAAAGTAGAAAATGCAAGTTACGGAAGGCTATTTCCTCCAGGTTATTAAAACTCTGGATTGTATGGCAAAGAGTTAACAACCTTTGAAAAAGACAGCTTTTAAAAACATTGTAGAAAAAGAATAAAATGCTGGTTATGAGAGAAGCAGATGGTAACAGTTACAAAAATCTACAGTGTATGCCCATATACATGTCACATTTTTTACAAATGATGAAGGATTATCCAATTAGAAAGATGCCGTGTATAATGTCACAATTTGTTGTAATACTTTACTGACCTGTAAAAATACATGTACAATCTGTCACTAGTTGTCACAGCAACCGTAATGGACAAGGGGACAAATTTAAATCTTCCTATGTTTTATTTCTCATTACAAAGATGCAATTGGATACAATCTGAATTTGTACAACTACAATGAACAAGAATTCAGTACATATTTCTACCATCTTCCAATTATTCAAAAGGAAGTTTTAACCCTTTACCATGCAATAAAATTTTAGACTCATCCAAATTGAAAGAATTTGCAGACAATAATTTTAGTGTGGCTAAAATGAATTAATACAGATTGTACATGTTCAATTCTTCTTGATTCTAAGAATTTGAGACTTCACTGTTGACCTCTTTAGACAGAATAATAGAAATGGGAACTAAAACAGGGTTGACTGTAATATGTCATCCTAAGAAGACAGAAAAGCTGAAACTGTACAGTTCTACAGGAAATTACTATTCTTTCTAATGATCCACTATCTATCTTCATTCCTCAGTTCATTGACTGATTACCAAAAAGCAGAATTACAGTGGTCCATAGTTCTTCAGCACTGATAGCTTTACAATCCTGATGAAAAGGACTTTTAAAAACATTGTGAGACAAGAGGGCCATGATGGCCCTGGATCGCTCACCTGAGTCAATAGGCCAAACATTCTGACCAAATTTCACAAGTATCTGACTGAAAATGCGGCCTCTATAGCATGCACAAGGTTTTTCGATGATTTGACCTAGTTTTTTAACCCACATGACCCAATTTTGAACTCGTGTGAGATTTTATCAAGCCAAACATTCTGACCAAGTTTCATAAGTACTTGACTGAAAATGTGGCCTCTAGAGCGTACACAAGGTTTTTTGAAGATCTGACCTAGTGACCTTGTTTTTGACCCCACATGACCCAATTTCAAACTCGGCCGAGATTTTATCAAGACAAACTTTCTGACCAAATTGCACAAGTATCTGACTGAAAATGCGGCCTCTAGAGCACACACAAAGTTTTTCGAAGATTTGACCTAGTGACCTAGTTTTTGACTCCACAAGACCTAATTTCGAACTCGTCCCAGATTTCATCAAGACAAATATTCTGACCAAGTTTCATGAGGATCCAACTGAAAATGTGGCCTCTAGAGCGTACACAAGGTTTTTCTAAGATTTGACCTAGTGACCTAGTTTTTGACCCCACATGACCCAATTTCAAACTCGTCTCAGATTTTATCAAGACAAACATTCTGACCAAATTTCACAAGTATCTGACTAAAAATGTGGCCTCTACAGCATACACAAGGTTTTTCCAAGATCTGGCCTAGTGACCTAGTTTTTGACCCCACATGACACAATTTCGAACTCTTCTGAGATTTTATCAAGACAAACATTCTGACTAAATTTTACAAGTATCTGACTGAAAATGTGGCCTCTAGAGCGTACACAAGGTTTTTCCAAGATTTGACCTAGTGACCTAGTTTTTGACCCCACATGACCCAATTTCAAACTTGTCCGAGATTTTATCAAGACAAACTTTCTGACCAAATTGCACAAGTATCTGACTGAAAATGCGGCCTCTAGAGCGTACACAAGGTTTTTCGAAGATTTGACCTAGTGACCTAGTTTTTGACCCCACATGACCCAATTTCGAACTCATCCAAGATTTTATCAAGACAAACTTTCTGACCAAGTTTCATGAGGATCGGACTGAAAATGTGACCTCTAGAGCTTACACAAGGTTTTTCGAATATTTGACCTAGTGACCTTATTTTTTGACCCTACATGACCCAGTTTCGAACTCATCCGAGATTTTATCAAGACAAACATTCTGACCAAATTTCACGAGTATCTGACTGAAAATGTGGCCTCTGCAGTGTACACAAGGTTTTTCGAAAATTTTACCTAGTGATCTAGTTTTTGACCCCACATGACCCAATTTCGAACTCGTCTGAGATTTTATCAAGACATACTTTCTGACCAAATTTCACAAGTATCTGACTGAAAATGCAGCCTCTATAGCGTACACAAGGTTTTTCTAAGATTTGACCTAGTGACCTAGTTTTTGACCCCATGACCCAATTTCGAACTCGTCTGAGATTTTATCAAGACAAACTTTCTGACCAAATTTCACAAGTATCTGACTGAAAATGCGGCCTCTAGAGCGTACACAAGGTTTTTCGAAGATTTGACCTAGTGACCTAGTTTTTGACCCCACATGACACAATTTCGAACTCGTCCGAGATTTTATCAAGACAAACTTTCTGACTAAATTTCACAAGTATCTGACTGAAAATGCGGCCTCTAGAGCGTACACAAGGTTTTTCCAAGATTTGACCTAGTGACCTAGTTTTTGACCCCACATGACCCAATTTCAAACTCGTCCGAGATTTTATCAAGACAAACATTCTGACCAAGTTTCATGAGGATTGGACTGAAAATGTGGCCTCTAGAGCGTACACAAGGTTTTTCTAAGATTTGACCTAGTGACCTAGTTTTTGACCCCACATGACCCAATTTCGAACTCGTCCGAGATTTTATCAAGACAAACATTCTGAGTAAGTTTCATGAGGATCGGACTGAAAATGTGGCCTCTATAACGTACACAAGGTAAAAAGTTGACGACGCACGACGGATGACGCACGACGGACACAGCACGATCACAATAGCTCACCATGAGCACTTCGTGCTCGGGTGAGCTAAAAAAGAGAAAATGCTAAAAAACCTGCATTTTCTCCGTTTCCCTCAATGCTTTCTATTATACCGTTAGAGACAACTCTCAGCACTTTGACCAAATTCAATTTGCTGTCAGTAAATGCTTTCATTTTGGCCAAGTCAAAACTTCTCTTGTATGGTAAAGGGTTAAACCTCTGGGTTTGTTAAAATGTCTCATGCCTGCAGTATGAAGTAAATGCAAACAGAAACAAAAACAAGCCATGCATGCAACTGACAAAAAATTTGAATCAAATAAAACCCTCAGCTTCTTCAATAGAATCATAAAAATGCCTCCTTCAACAAATTATGTCATAACTAGATGCCTGGTTACAGCAACTGTTCTCTTTATTTGACCAGCTCTCAAAAACTCTTCCATTACAAGATACCCCTCACATCTTAACCTTTTACCACACAATCCCGAGTTTTAATTACGCTGAAGAAGAAGGCTTTGGAAAACACTATGGGAAAAGGAGAAAATGCTCAGGTAACCAGCATTTTCTCCTTTTTCCACAATGTTCTCTCAGCATTTTCTCCTTTTTCCACAATATTCTCTTCCCTTCAAAAAAACATATTGCCATTCTTGAGTCACATTTATTTTGTATTTTCAAATGCTTTCAATTTGGAAAATCCTAAAATCTTGTTGCTTGGTAAAGAGTTCTATTCTAAGCTCTGGTCGAGTTCCTGGATGTGTTGAGGGAACTAAATTCCTTTGACTTTTTGGACCTAAGTTCCTGATTACCTGACTTGTGTCTAGACTGAATAAAATCTGAAAACTTGTACATGCAGAATAGCAATGGCACAGAGCAACACAATTTTAGACCGGTCCAAATTGAAAGCTTTTGCAGACGACAAATAAAGTACGGCACAAATGATATTATTTGTATCAGATAAAGTAGAAAACATTGTGGGAAAAGGAGAAAATGCTGATTACCAGCATTTTCTCCTTTTCCCTCAATGTTTTCAAAGGCCTTCTACCTCAGGGTCATTAAAACTCGGGATTGTGTGGTAAAGGGTTAACGGTTTACCACACAATCCCCACTTTTAACGAACTAAGAAATAAGCCTTTTGAAAACATTGTGTGAAAAGCAGAAAATGCTGGTAACCAGCATTTTCTCCTTTTCCCACAATGTTTTCTACCCTTCCCAAGATAACTTTTAATTTTTCGACCACATTTATTTTGTCGTCTGCAAATGCTTTTAATTTGGACATGTATAGAATTTTATCGTTTGGTAAAGAGTTAAACTCTAACACATTAGTGATGAATTTATCATAGAAAGGGTAGAAAATCAGTCTTGTCAGAGAGTTCATGGCTGTTCTGAGTTTCACTGAGAACTACACTGCTAGTGTGTGCCTTGCCTACATACAATCCCAAGAGACCTGCCCTCACATCAGGGTTCAAACCAGCATTTCCTGAACATAAATACCACCATGCCAACAAGGACTTGTAACAGCAGAAAAGGATAGAGTCATTGATAAGAATAGCCAATCATTTTCATTACCTGATAAGTATCTCCATTTTGCTGGTCTCAAGTAGGCTAATACTTTGGATTGTTTATGATGCATGAGAAAAATCTTTAAAACTCTTCTTTAACCCTTTTCCTAACAATCCACATGTCTCAACAACCCTGTGAAAGAATGCTTTTGAAAACAATGTGGGAAAAGGAAAAAATGCTGGTAACCAGCATTTTCTCCTTTTTCCACAATGTTTTATACCTCTGCAAAGACAAATGCTGTCAATTGAGCAATCTTTAGTTTTCATCAGGATGAATTTAAAACTTTGTAATCTAGTAAAGTATTCCTTCATGCAAATCAATTGAAACCTCTATGTTTTATGCTTTTAAAAAATTGCGACAAAATGGAAGATTCCTAGTTGAGAGTTTATTTCTCACAATATTTTCTTACTTATCTGTCACTGCTCATAGTTAAGTCTTAAAACATTTAGAATGTTATCTTTGAGGGCTTGGACAGAAGCCTAAAATCCTCATAAGTAAACATTGGTAAGAAATCACTAAGTTTCACAATAAAGAATATTCTGTTTACATACATGCCATGGGGCCATTTTTCACACTGAAAAAGGACAATAAATTTTCTAAAAGTGACATCAAGAAGCGGTTTATTATCTTTTAAACGACACTTCATACTGCAAAAGAATTATGCGAAACCGCCATAAAAACAAACGCACCCATGTCATCTTTAGATTACACAATCTTTTTTTGTCTTGTGTGACAAACATTTTTGCATCGCTAACAATTTTTCTACCACCAACACAATCCCGAGCTTTAACGACCCTGAGAAGAAGGCATTTTGAAAACATTGAGGGAAAAGGAGAAAATGCTGGTAACCAGCTTTTCCTCCTTTTCCCACAATGTTTTCTAACCAAGCAAGGACAAATTCCATCATTTGAGCCATTATGTATATTGTCGTCTGCAGTGGCTTTCAATTTGGACTTGTCTACATTTTTGTAGCATGGTACAGAGTTCAGGTGACAAAAAGGAATACTATTTGAAGAAATGGAATGAGGTTATATCCCCTAATCCCTTACCAAACAATCTGTGTTTTTATGGCCCACAGAATGACAGCTTATGAAAACATGGGTAACATGCATTTTTTTCGTTTTCCCGCAATGTTTTCTACAATGTCATAGAGAAATCATATCATTTGAGCCACATCTAATTTGTTGTCTGCAAATGCCTTGAATTCAGAAGAGTCTAAAAATTTTTTTTCTATAAATAATTATATGAAATGCTTTGTTGCAAGCAATAACAATAATTATTCACTTCCCTGCTGTCAAACAGTCAACTACAGGGTTATAAAAATTTGTTATAGGTATGATGAAGAGCAACTGATATTTTTCAAACAATATTTTCCAAATAATTAAAAAAAAGATCCCTTTTTTTGTACATACTCAACTCTTTTCTTACAACAGAATTTCGACCCTTCCACATCAAAAGCCATCACAAAAGTCTAAATCAAATATGTGGGAAAGCAGCCAGTGGCTTGGATAGAATATTAATTGTGCATACTGTACTGGTAAAAGAAACTCCAGGAAGGCATGGACAGGTGCACTGGCAGCAGCAATATGACTGAAGTAATTTTGAAAATAATTATAATCTATCAAATACTGGTTCAAATGACTTGGAAAGTCTCTAATAGGGTAGATAGCATTGTCGGAAAAAAAAACCTTGCTTGTTACAAGCAATTCTCTCCTTTTTCCCCAAAGCCTAAAAAGGCTTATTCCTCTGTAAATATCAGCTTAACTCTTTACCAAGCACCAAAATCTTAAACTTGTCCAAATTGAAAGCATTTGCAGACAACACAAATTTAGCTGAATTCATTGTAATTGTCTGACACAGTGTAGAAAACCTTGTGGGAAAAGGAGAAAATGTTGGTAACCAGCATTTTCTCCTTTTCCCACAAAGTTTTCAAAAGGCTATTTTCTCAGTGTTGTTAAAACTCGGGATTGTGTGGTAAAGAGTTAAACACAGGTCTGTTTGTTACAGACTTAATGTCAATTGTGTTTAGTAATGCACAGTACAGTAATGGATTCACAAAAATAAACCCGCAAGAGAAGAAAAACTGCTCTATGAGAAGTGGCAGTCATTACGGCTTCCTTACAACAAGTTTAGATTGCGGTAGTAACAGTCAACATCCATTTGTGTCTCTATCGACTAAGCGATAAAAACTGCATTAATCTATAAAAACTTTTTTTGTAACACAACCAGACTTCTGTCTGTGAACAAATGTCGTTAAAATCAATTCTAAAGCTATCAATCCAACACGAAAAACTTATCTCTCGCAAAATCACTTTCGCTAGGCAATTTTTTTCATGTTATAGTTGTTCATCATTATCCTCAATTTTCTTCTGTTTTATAAAGGAAAAACTAAATTTGCCTTTTTCTCTGAGTCAGTACCTCAGTCTATATAACCCTCTAATCTTTATTGCTCACAAATCAAAATACCGGTATGCTTCAGTTTCTTTACTCACATTCATCAAACTCTTAGGACTCGATTAATTGGGTCTTTGATGGAGTAAATCCATCAGAGCCCAGAACAAAGGTTTTGATTGATTGATTGATTGACTGATCAACATTATTTCAGCTATGTTTATTGTATATCACAGCAGTCAGTGCACCTATCCATGTTATTCTGCAAATCCTTTTTACCAGTACTTTAAACAATATTCTTCCAAACCCACTAGCTGCTTCCCCACATAACCTGATCCTCACAACAATGATCAGCAGTGAGAGAGGAATGAATCTTATCACAATGACTATACCCAATCCTCTGAGAGAAATTAGCCAGGCTGGGGATTTGAACCAGCCACCCTTGTTATTAAGTCTTAATACATTACAAACTGTGCTACCAGAGCACTCAGAACAAAGGTATTTACAAAAGAACTACTGACACATGACATCATGCACAGGTCTATGATGTTTTCAACAGAATTATTTCTCAGGGTCATAAAAACATTGGATTGTTTGGCAAAGGGTTAAGAAAATAAAACCGTGAGACAATTATTCCCAGTGGTAATATGGGAGTGTCCTTTGGCAAGGCACTGCAAAGACCTTGCCTAGCACTGGAGGATGTCATTGTGTATTATGACAGTATTACTTTTTCTCTCACAATGTTTTCTAAAGCCTTCCACTACTAAGAGCCATCAACCCTTTACCACACAATCCAGAATTATATTGACCCAACAGAAGAACACTTTTGAAAACATATTGTGGGAAAAGGAGAAAATGCTGGTTACCTTTTCCAACAATGTTTTCTTTCCTTTCAAAAAACAAATTTCAATTCTGGAACCTTATTTATTTTATCACCTGCCAATGCTTTCAATCTGGACAAGTCCAAGCATTTTCACTATTTGGCAAAGAGTTAAAACTCCTGATTGTTATGGGACTGTGTTAATCCTTCACTACACAATCCTGAGTTTTAACGACTCAGAGGAAATAGCCTATTGCAAACCTTATGGGGAAAAGGAGAAATTTACAAACACCATCATTTCAACTAAATTTACTTTGTCATCTGCAAATGCTTTAAATTTGGACAAGTCTAAAACTTTGTCCTATAGTAAAGAGTTACCCTTTACCACACAACCCTGACTTTAAACGACCCAAATGTTGAAGCCTTTTGAAAACAATGTGGGGAAAAGGAGAAAATGCTGGTAACCAGTATTTTCTCCATTTCCCACGTTTTCTACCCTATCAAAGACAAATCGCATCAACTGAGTCACACTGAAACTGTCGTCTGCAAATGCTTTCAATTTGGACCGGTCTAAATCTTTTTTGTTTGGTAAAGAGATAAATAAGAATTATCACTTCCTTTCTTTTTTTGCCAAGCCCCTGTAGCTCAGTTGGTAGGACTTGAGAACAGCAGGTTGCTGGTTCGATCCCTGGCTTGGCCGATTTCTCTCCGAGGACTGATGATAGTCATCGCGACAGGATTCATTCCTCTCTCATTGCCGACCATTGTTTCCATTATGGTTAAGTGGGAAAGCAGCCAGTGGCTTGGGCAGAATATTGTGCAGAGTACTGGTAAAAGAAACTCCAGGAAAGCATGTATAGGAGCATTGGCCGCCATGATATAACTGAAATAATGTTGAAAATGGCGTTAAACACCATACAATCAATCAATCCATTTTTTTTCTCAAAAAAATGAAAAGAAACAATCCCCCAAAATTAAGGACCAAGCAAGTCAGACCAAGCAATTTCGTTTTTTCGAGACCGGTAGCCAAAACAACTGTGAGATTCACTTCATCATACAAAATACCCTTTCATAAACAAGTCACCAGTATATTTTGGCCAAGGCAATCACATTGTCAGAGAAACAGACAGATTTATGGGGAATAAAGATACAAAAGCTTTCACACTGATTCAATTTGCAAACACAAAAAAATTGGTGGTCCCTGCTGATGGTCCTCAGACATCCCATGTCTGTATTCATCTTTTTGATAAAATATATATATTCATTCGAGGAGACTAGGTGATCTGATTCACAAAAGCAACAAGAAAATAGATTTTTGATGAGGAACCGACTCAAATTTCTCAAAATGAAATGAAATTTCTGCCTATTGCTTAACCCTTTACCAAACAACCCCTTGTCTTCACCACCCTGAGGAAGAGGCCTTTTGAAAACAATGTGGGAAAAGGAGAAAATGCTGGTAACCAGCATTTTCTCCTTTTCCCACAATGTTTTCTACCCTGTCAAAAAAACTTAAGTTCATTTGAACCACTTTCAAACCTGTCATCTGCAGATCCTTTCAATTTGGAAGGGTCTAAAATTTGTTGTTTCGGACAGGGTTAACTCTTTACCAAACACCAAAATTCTAGTGATTGATTGATTGATTGTATTGGAGTTTAATGCCGTTTAGGTCATATCATGACTGTCAGTGCACCTATGCATGTGTTTCCTGGCTTTTTCACACTAGAACTGACACAACTTTCTTTCCAAGTCACTGACTACTTTTCCCACGTACATAAGAGGTGAGAGGCGAAAAACCACTGCAGAGAAAGTTTACCTCAACTGAGTACTGCAACCACAAAGTCATGAGTCACATAACGCTAACCACTGAGCTACCCAGGCAGGCACAAAATTCTAGACTTGTCTAAATTGGAAGCACTCTCAGACAACAAATTCAAGGTAGCTTTTTGTTTGAAAGGGTAGAAAACATTGTGGGAAAAGGAGAAAATGTTGGTTACCAGCATTTTCTTCTTTTACCACAATGTTTTCAAAAGGGTTCTATCCAAGGGTCGTTAAAAGTCAGGATTGTGCGGTAAAGGGTTAAATCCTACAGACAACTTATTTCCTTCAGAAGCAACAAACAAATCTAAAAAACATTGTGGCAAAAGGTGGGCAGTTTCTCCTTATGCCACAATATTTTCACTTGCAAATATAACATGTTCTATGATTTATTGAAATAGTGATTTTGCTGCAATCAACAGTAAGTGAAAGTTCCATTTTTGAACTACAACAAAGACAACATGCAGCTTGCCTGAGAAAACCAAATAATACCAAAAACTACTTATAATGAACATAACAGCATTGCACCACAGGGACTGAAACTGATCTAAATGATAGAGAAATAGTTGTAACTAGATAGAGAACCATTTAAACCTAAGGAATACATGCCTGTAATCATTTGATTCCAATTGATCTAAGCACAACTTAAAATGCTTTCTCAAATAATGTTGATCAAGGGAAAATGCTGGTACAGAGCATTTTCCTCACTATGTTTCCTACTTAATCAAAGACAAATGCAACAATTTGAGCAGTAACATTTAAATTTCTCATATGCAAATATTTTTGAGCTGTAATATCTAAAGTCATTGCAAATGCTTTTGAGCAGTGACATTTACTCTGTTGTCTGCAAATGCTTTTCAGCAGTGACATCTACTTTGTTGTCTGCAAATGCATTTGAGCAGACTGACATTTGTCATCTGCAAGTGCTTTTGAGCACTGACATTTGATTTGTCCTCTGCAAGTACTTTTGAGCACCAACATTTGTCATCTGTATATGCTTTTGACCACTGACATTTAATTTGTCATCTGCAAGTGTTTTTGAGCATTGGCATTTGTTTTCTGCAAGTACAAGCATGTACTACTGAGCAGTGGCATTTATCATCTGAATTTTTGAGAAGTGACAATGAATTCGTCATCTGCAAGTGCTTTTGAGCAGAGACATTTTTTGTCTGCAAATAATTTTGAGCTGTGACATTTAACTGTTTACCACACAATCCCAACTTTTAACGACCCTGAGAACGAAGCCTTTTGAAAACATCGTGAGAAAAGGTAACTAGCATTTTCTCCTTTTCCCACAATGTTTTCTACCCTTTCAGAAACAATTTTCAATCTTTCAGTCAGTTTATTATCTGCAACTGCTTTCAATTTGGACCAGTCTAGAATTTTGTTGTTTGGCAAAAAGTTAATTCATCATAATTATGTGATTGCTTTTGAGCAGTGACATAAAATTTTGTTGTCTGCAAGTATTTCTGAGCAGTGACATTGAATTAGTCATCTGAACTTTTGACAAGTGACAATGAGTTTGCCATATGCAAGTACTTTTGAGCAGTCACATTTGTCATCTGCAAGTGCTTTTGAGCAGACACGTTTGTCATCTGCGAGTGCTTTTGAGCAGAGACTTTTATTGTCTGCAAATAATTTTGAGCAGTGACATTTGTCATATGCAAATGCTTTTGAGCAGTGACATCTGTTGTGTGGAAGTAATTTTGAGCAGTGACATTAAATTTGTCACCTGCATTTTTTGAGAAGTGACACTGAATTTGTCATCTGCAAGTGCTTTTGAGACGTGACATTTGATTTGTCATCTGCAAGTGCTTTTGAGCCGTGACATTTGATTTGTCATATGCGAGTGCTTTTTAGCAGTGACATCTGTTGTCTGCTAGTATTTTTGAGCAGTGACATTGAATTTATCATCTGCAAGTGCTTTTTAGCATTGACACATGATTTGTCTTTTGCAAATAATTTTGAAAATTGACATTAAATTTGTTGTCTGCAAGTATTTTTGAGCAGTGGATTTTCATTTGCCATCTACACATGCTTTCCATTTAGACAAAATCTTGTCCTTTTGTCAAGAGATAAGAGTATCAAGACTTAGTATGGTAACCTTTTTACCAGAAGATAAAATTTGTGACTTCCATGACTTAAAAGCATTTGTAGATGACTAATTAAATGTGACTCAAAATGATGCGATTTGTCTTTAGATGGGTAGAAAACAATGTGGAAAAAGGAGAAAATGCTGGTTACCAGCATTTTCTCCTTTTCCCATTATGTTTTCAACAGCCAGTTTTCTTAGGATAATTAAAATACCTGACTGTTTGGTAAAGGGCTACCAGTAACCTGCAAGAACTAAGAAAGGAAATCAAATCATTTTCTATACTGGACAACTGTAATATAGATTGGTTCATCTTCCCAAAGCTTTTCCAATCAAAAGGATCAACTGTAGTGATGAGCATTCTCTCTGGAAGCCCTGCCAGATACCAATAAAGACTCCCCGTGGAATTACCAACACCATTCCTCCACGTTTTTTGATGACTTTTCCAATGACCATAATTAACCTCCATGGTAGGAGAGTATCTGGAATCTCCATGTGATACACTCCGAACCGAAATTGGAGAAACTCCATCGCAAGTGAATGAAAACAGATCACTGAACAACCCTGGACTGATTGTTTTCCAATATTACTCGCAACTTGGTCAATATTCTTTACGGAGTTACAATGTTCCGAGTAAATATACAGAGATGAGTCCAGTCATTCATTTGGTCGAAGAAATGTCTAAAGAAATTAATCCTTTCCCCTTTGAAAGCTATGTATATCTTGACCCATGTTCAGTATTAGATCTTTGGGATATCATTGTGCAACAAAAGCAATATTTCCAATTCTAACAATATTTTGTCCTTTTCAGTGTCTTAAACCAATTTAAAATTTTCAAAATGGTTTATTGTTGTAAATTGAAATGCCACATTAAGTTTTACTAATGTGTATTGCATGCAATAACAGTTTCCATTTGCCTGCTGATACTGAGTGCATACTTATTTAGGATCCATTTGCTGCTTTTGCCAACATTTCAATCATGATTAGATTGCCATCTGATCTTTGATCTACAGTGTCTGATACTTAACACATTATATTTGTAAAAACAGCCAAGAAAATAAGACATTTCGATCTAATATCCAAACTGAAAATCCTCATTTTTTCTACTTAATCTTTTACCACATAATCCCAAGTTTTAACAACCCTGAAGGAAGGGGCTTTTGAGAACATGGTGGGAAAAGCAGAAAATGCTGGTAACCAGCATTTTCTCCTTTTCCAACCATGTTTTCTACCCTATCAAAGACAGATATCATCATTTGAGCTACAATGCTTCCAATTTGGATCAGTCTAAAATAATGTTGTTTAACTCTTTACCAAATGGCAAAATTAGAGGCTGGTCCAAATTGGAAGCATTTGTAGACAACAAATCAGATCTGACTCAAAAATTAGAATTTGTTTTGGGAAGAGTGGAAAACATTGTGGGAAAAGGAGAAAATGCTGGTTACCAGCATTTTCTCCTTTTCCCACAATGTTTTCGAAAGACTTCTTTTTCTGAGTCTTTAAAAGTGGGGATTGTGTGGTAAAGGGTTAATGCATACAGGGTCAAGATCTTGATGTTATTCTAATACAGGGAAAGACAGAGTGCTACGCAAACATGCTGTTCTAAAAGCTTGTCTGTTTTTGATGTTGGATGAATAATGAAATAAATACCGATATTCTATTCAACGATGTGAATGTCTTTCACAACTGGAATGTGACTAAAACCAGTCTGATGGATGAATGGTACATCAATGCATTGAACAAGATTAAAAGCTGGCCAATGGATTTTCTTTCATCTATTCATTGAAGGCAATGTGAGTCTTTCTTTCAAAATAATGGATGCTGTTTCTCAGAATTTATCACCCAGTCCAAATTTATCATCAAGTTTGAGTGAATATGTCCATGGAATATTTGTTAACTAAACAAAATCTTTAGGAGTATTATTTGACCCTTTACCACACAATTCCTAGTTTTAACAACCCTGTAGAAGAAGGCTTTTGAAAAAATTGTGGGAGAAGGAGAAAATGCTGGTAAACTGTGACAGACCTCCAGATATGAGAGGGTGATGGTATTCTAAATATATCATTTCTCTTCCAAACCCTATGTTGTGGCTACTCATTAGAATCGTCTCAATGAGGTGATTCTAATGAGTACCCATAACATAGGGTTTAGTGGAGAGCGATTAATATTTTCAATTTTGAAATCAAAATCACTCCCTCTGTCTGGAGCTCTGTAACTAGCATATTTTCCTTTTCCCACAATATTTTCTTCCCTATCAAAGATATATTTTATCATCCGAGTTAATGACATTTATAATGTCGTCTGGAAATGCTTTCAATTTGGACAAGTCAACAATTTTGTCATGTGGTACAGAACTAATGTTGTTTCCTGTATGATACTGAGCCCCCTCAAAATTCCTACAAGCCACTGTTTTATATACAGTGTAGATTACGATCAGGCTGATCAGAAGAAACTTGCAAGAGTTTATAACAAAAAAAGTTCCTAAATTATTGTCTCCCATTCTTAAATGTTGCAGGTTTTTATCAATTCCAAATGAGCTTGTGAAGTAAGAGCCTAATATGAAGACAGTATTTGCTTTTGATATCCCTAATGCTCTCTACAGGTTTAATAAATGATCCATTTACAAATATTCACAAGCAATAAAACGGGAGAGAAGTGGGGAATAAAAAACATATTTGTTTTTGGTCCTAGGATTTTAGCACCTGAAGTGAGCATTCTTTCCCGATCTGCAGTCATTTTGTAACATTAGTCCTTTTGTTGCAACTGGCAACTTTAGTCTCTTTCCAGACTGCATATTGCCCTTTACCAAACAATCCCGTGTTTTCACGTCCCTGAGGAAGAGGCCTTTTGAAATCATTGTGGGAAAAGGAGAAAATGCTGGTAACCAGCATTTTCTCCTTTTCCCACAATGTTTTTACCCTGTCAAAAAACTAAGTTCATATGACCACTTTCAAATTTGTTGTTTGCAGATGCTTTCAGTGTGGAAGGGACTAAGATTTGTCATTTGGGAAATGCGGATGAGACTTCCCAGAATGTGCAATCTGACAAGTTGGGCCTATACTGTCTGCTTTCAAACGACAACATTTTGGACTAGACCAACTTGAAAGCATTTGCAGATGAAAAATTAATTGTGACACAAATGATGGAATTTGCCTGTGATAGAGAAGAAAACATTGTGGGAAAAGGAACAATTGCTGGGTACCGGCATTTTCCCCTTATCTCACTGTTTTCAAACATCCAATCTCCCAGGGTCATTAAAACTTGGTACAGAGTGGTAAAAGGATTCATTGCAACAGACTTATATTAGTTTCTTTCCAGACAGCATAGATCAAGATCAGACAGCACACACTGTGCAGCCTGATCTTTGACCTATACTGTCCACTGTCTTATCATAAACAATGAAAAAACTTTGTTTTAACTGCAATGAGCTCTGGATATTTAGCCATTGAAAAAGCTGGTTCATCTATCTGGCAAAAACGGGTTAACCCTTTACCACAAAATCCCAATTTTAACAACCCTGAGGAAAAAGCCTTTTGAAACATAGTCAGAAAAGGAGAAAATGCTTGTAATCAGTATTTTCTCCTTTTCCCACAATGTTGTCTATTATATCAGTGACAAATTCCATTATCTGAGTGACATTGAAATTGTCTTCTACAAAGTAACTTTCAATTTAGACATGTCCACATTTTTGAAAAGTGGAAAAGATTTAAATGTCTATGATAAACCCATTACTTCACAGATTTTCATAAAAGCAAAGAAACTTTAATTGACAACTGGAGAAATTTCTCATTATATTCATTCATTGCTGTCTGATTTTCAACCCTTATCCTGCAAAATAACTTAAATGAAACTTTCAAGCTGTTGGTAAAAACCAAAATGTTGGTATCTCAGTCTTGTGGTGGGTGGGTGGGTGAAATATCTCCTTATTGGACAGTGTAGATCCAAGATCAGACTGCACATCCTGTGCAGTCTGATCTTGATCTACACTGTATGCAAAAGGTCAGTGAGTCACGCTCAGCAGCATAGGGGTTAAAAGTCTCTTTCCTTAGGGACGTTAAAACTCTGGCATGTTTGGCGAAGAATTTTAGTCTGCATTTCTACAAATGACTTTTCAGTCTTGCCCAAACTGAAAGCAGTTGCCGGTGTCAAATCAAATAAGGATCAAACAATTGGATTTATGATTGAAAGGGTGGTAAACATTTTGGGAAAACTAGAAAATGCTGGATATTAGCATTTTTCTCCTTTTCCTAAAATGTTTTAAATTAATCCTCCTTCCTTAGGGTCTTCCACTTTGGATTATTTTGTAAACTGATATACCAACAATTTTACCATGGCCTGCAAGTTAAGATGCCGGAAAAAAAAAATCTTAACAAATGTAATGAGGCATGACAGGCTTGGAAAAACAAGATGAAAAATATCTTCACATTGAATTCTACAATACTTCCTCTGACATCCATGTCAAAATATCCTCTAACACTAACAAGTATCTGTTTTATGCATTCAACCCTTTACAACACAATCCCAACTTTTAATGACCCTGAGAAAAATGCCTTTAAAAAGCATTGTGGGAAAAGGAGAAAATGCTGGTTACCAGCATTTTCTCCTTTTCCGACAATGTTTTCTATCCTTCCATAGACAAACCCCAGCTTTTTGCGAAACATATAATCTGTTGTCTGCAAGGGCTTCTACTTTGGAAAGGTATAAAAAATGGACCAAACAATTCCATAATTTTCATCACATAATGATTATTTGACTGCAACTGTTTTCAATAAGGACAAGTTACCTACATTTTATGTGTTTACAATTAATCCTTATGTACCTACAACTAATGACTTTTCCGAAAATGCTTTTAACATTTTCGGAAGCAAATCCTGCCATTTAACTCTTTATCACACAATCCCAAGTTTTAACGACCTGAAGAAAAAGGCTTTTGAAAACATTGTGGGAAAAGAAGAAAATGCTGGTGATCTCAAAGACAGGTACTGTCATATCTGTCCCATTTTTAATTGTCGTCTGCAAACGCTTTCAATTTGGACTGGCCTAAAATTTTGTTATGTGGTAAAGAGTTAAGCTACATTCAATTTTGTCATCTTGGATTGCTTCCAATTTGAATCCATATAAATTTTCCTGGTGTGGTTCAGGGTTACACAAGCCTAATTATAGCAATGAAGAACCACCAAGTTTGATAAAGAAACATCATGTAACACCTGTCTGTACAGGTCAAACTGATAACCCATTTACAGCCTACAAAATTGCAGACTTGTCCAAATTCTACACATTTGCAAAGATCAAATTCATAGTGGATATAATGATGGTAAAAGTCAGCCTTTTAACTCTTTACTAAACAATCTCGAGTTTTAATGACCCCCAGAGAGAAGTCCTTTAACTCTTTACCACACAATCCCGACTTTTAACGACCCTAAAAAGGAAGCCTTTTGAAAACATTGTGGGAAATGGAGAAAATGCTGGTAACCAGCATTTTCTCCTTTACCCACAATGTTTTCTTCCTGTCCCATAAAAAATTTCAATTTTTAAGTTGCATTTAAATTGTCGTCTGCAAATGCTTTCAATTTGAACCAGTCCAAAATTTTGTCGTTTGGTAAAGAGTTAAATACATTGCAAGAGATGCAGAAAATGCTGGTTGCCAGTCATGTTCTCCTTTTCCCAAACTTTTTTCAACCATATCAAAGACATCATTTGAACCACACTTAAATTTTTATCTGCAAATGCTTTCAATTTGGACAAGTCTACTATTTTGTCGTTTAGTAAAGACTTAGAGATAAACTCACTTTAAGTCTGGGCCATATCTGTTGTCTACATGTTTTCAATATGGACAAGACAAAAAATTTTTTTGCCTGGTAATTAAAGAGATAACCTGAAACTGAAGTCAAGCTGGGAATCAGCATGAGATTTTCAAATACCCATAATCCCCTATTACTAGCATTTAAATTTAATTTGTCACTTTTAGAGCTTCATTGTAGTCTGTTGGGATTTAAAACAGCTAGTCTTTGTTTCCAAGATAACATAGAAAAAATGTTTTAATCCTTAACCACACAATACAGAGTTTTAATGACCCTGCAGAAAAAAGGCTTTGAAAACATTGTGCAAGAAGGACAATATGCTGCTAAGCAGCATTTTCTCCTTTTCACACCATGTTTTCTACCCTATCAAAGACAGAAATCATCATTTCAACAACATTAGATTTTGTAATCTGCAAAAGCTTTTAATTTGGTCGAGGCCAAAATATGGTCTTTTGGTAAAGAGTTAAACCCCTAAAAGGTTTTTAACAACTCTTATTGCCTTTGCAGCCTGTATAGTTTAAGATCAGACAGCACAAATTGTGCAGACTGATTTTTGATCTACACTGTTTGCTTGGCTGAGACATTCTAGACAAAAGCACCCTTGAGAATAGTTATATGGGTCTTACCAGACCTCCAGATAAAAGGGAGTGATAGTATTCTCAATCTTATTATTTTTCTTCCAAACCCTATATTGAGGGTACTCATTAGAATCATCTCAATGGGACCATTCTAATGAGTACCCATAACATACGGTTTAGTAGAGAGTGATTAATATTTTCAATTTTGAAATCAAAATCACTCCCTCTGTCTGGAGCTCTGGTCTCACGCTGTATTTCTAGACTATTCAAAAAAGTTTGTTGACTTGTTTAGCTCTCTATGGGCAAAGTTTCTCTTTCAGCGCCAAATGCATTAAGTCTTAGGCTGCTAAGCATAACTCAATGACCTTGGCGAACAATATAGATCAAGATCAGACTGCACAGAATGTGCAGTCTGATCTTGGATCTACACTCTCTGTAAAGGAGATATTGTTTTCCAAAAAAAGTAAATTTGAAATAGCATTATTTGGCTTTTTACTAGCAGCTTGAAAGATTCATTTAAATTATTTAGCACGATAAGAGTTAACCCAAAGTTTTCAACAGCTGAAAATTCCATCCACTGAAATGGAAGTGATTTGTCTTCCGTAGGGTGGCAAACATTGTTGGAAAAGGAGAACACTGTTTAACAGCATTTTCTCCCTTTTCCCATATTGCTTTCAAGGGCATTTTTCTTTCAGGTTCTACAAACACACAAAAATCTTTGGGAGTGGATTATCAGTAATGGTTGTGCTAAGCGTTCAAACTTTCTAAGGGTTAAAAACATTTTATCACTCATAGCATTCATACTGAAGAAAATGTTCATGTCAAACAACATCCATTTAAATCTAGTTCTTTTTTCACAGGGGATTTGGTAGCCTGTATGAATCATCACTGAGGGAAAGAGAAGAAGCCCATCAAACACCCCAAACCCCCTGCAAACAAACCCAGGGCCTAGAGATTACCTGAATCCTACCACCTTGGGAGAAAGGCTTTTGAAAGAATTGTGGGAAAAGGAGCACACTTTCTCAACTGAGACACACTGATGTTCTCATCTTCCGATGTTTTCATTTTCAAGTGGAACATTTTACTGGCTGGTTAACTCTTTACCAAATGACAAAATTTTAGACTGGTCCAAATTGAACGCATTTGGAGAGGTCAAATTAAACGTTGCACAAATTATGAAATCTGTCTTTGAAAGGGTAGAAAACATTGTGGGAAAAGGACAAAAAGTTGGTAACCTTTGAGAAACAAATTCAATCATTTGAGGCACAATGAAGTTGTTGTCTGCATTACGCTTTCAATTTGGACCAGTTTAACATTTTTGTAGTTCGGTAAAGAGTTAACTCTTTACCACATGAAAAAATGTTGGCTTGTCCCAATTGAAAGCATTTGCAGATGACAATATCAATGTGGCTAAAATAATCTGGTATTTCTGTGATAGGGTAGAAAACATTGTGGGAAAAGGAGAAAATGCTGGTGCATTTTCTCCTTTTCCCACAATGTTTTCAAAAGGCTTCATCCTCAGGGTCGTTAAAACTTGGGATTGTGTGGAAAAGAGTTAACCCATTATGATAGAGATACAACTTTGAACACTCTTGAAGGGGACACACCACACTTGCCAACACACCGACTGCATTATGCAACTACTAGGGCATTGATAATGGAACGTGTGTTATTTCGGTCTAGAGAGATTAATTCTGAAGATCATCATTCCATCATAATATGATTATATCAAGCTATTGATCCTTCTGTGCCAGATAAGGCAGTGATTGAGGATTACCAAGGATATGGGTGATTAAGTTTGAAATGTAATATTTTAAAGATAAATAAATAAAGTAAAAGTTATTACAGTTTAGCATTAGAATAAAATCTGATGTGTCTTCTCTTTGCAATAAACATTCTCAATGAAATTTTATCTATCAAACTCAAGAAATAAAGATTATTAACCCTTTCCCAGACGACAAATTTTGGACTGGTCCAAATTGAAAGAGTTTGCAGACGACAATTTCATATTTGATGAAAATGGCAGAAAGTTATCAAAAAGGGTAGAAAACACTGTGGGAAAAGGAGAAATTGCTCGTTACGAGCATTTCTCCTTTTCCCACAGTGTTTTCAAAAGACTTGTACTGTAGACACGTGAAAACCAGGGCTTGTTTGGGAAAGGGTTAAACAGATACAAGTTTCACTGTTATGAAATTTAACTCTTTACCGAACAACAAAATTTTGGACTTGACCAAATTGAAAGCATTTGCAGATGACAAATGTATCACAAATGATGATTTCTGCCTTTCATATATATGATAGAAAACATTGTGGGAAAAGGACAAACCCTGGTTACCAGCAATTTCTCCTTTTCCCACAATGTTTTCAAACGCTTTCTCTTTCAGGGTTGTTAAAAGTCGCGATTGTGTGGTAAAGGGTTGATTTCTACTATACCACAACATTGTAGACCTGTCCAACGTGAAAGCTTCTGCAGACATTTCCAACATGGCTAAAATGATGGACTTTGTTTTTGTGTTTGCATTGGAGTTTAATATTGTTTTAATAGCTTTTAGGTCAGGGCACCTACGCACGTGTTTCCTGTACTGACACAACATTCTTTCCAGGACACTGAATGCTTTCTCACATGCATCAGGTGAGAACCCAAAAATCACCGGTAAAAAGTTTGCCGTAGGCCCGCAACCAGGCATCTGATAAACCTCACACCACCAGGTCACAAGTCAGATACACTAACCACTGAGTTACACGGCCGGGCACTTTGTTTTGAAAGAGGAAAAATGTTCTAGGAAAAGAAGAAAATTCTGGTTTCTGGTTAAAATAGCAGTCATTGTTTGCATGAGGCAATTTTGCTCCATTTTTTTAAAAGTTTTTGACAATCCATGACAAAGGCATAAATACTCAAGTTTGTAAGATTGCTGGTAAACTCTGGCAAGGCTGCAAGAATCAACAATTTTAACCCTTATCCTGCTAAATTAAAGAAAAGAAACTTTCAAGCCCATAGTACGAGCCCAAATTTTCCTATTTTAAAGGTAATTTTGGAGGAGAGATATCTCCTTTTCGGACAGTGTAGATCCAAGATCAGACTGCATGGTCTGTGCAGTCTGATCTTGATCTACACTGCCCTCAAAAAGGTGGAGTCGTGCTTAGCAGACGAAGGATTTTACAACTCAAGACACTCACAAAGAATGAATCTGATTTCTTATCTTACTTTATATAGTTCATGGCCCACTTGTGTGAACAACATCTATGCCTAACTACTGCATCTAGCATTAGACCACTCTAGAAAACATTGCGGCAAAAGCAGTCCATGACAGGAGCATACAAAACTGTATTTGTTAGATGATAGGTAAGCTATGGCAATGCTGTCAGAAATAAGAGGTTTAACCTTAGAGTACTTTGAAAGTCAAACAAAAATTCTCTAAGTACCTAAGAAGAGCATTTTTAACCCTTGTGTACAACGCCATATCAAAGCGAGTAGTGTACCTGTAGGCCAAAGATCAGACTGCACTAAATGTGCAGTATGATCTTGACCTACACTGATCGCAAAGGCAACTAAAGTAGTGGAATCTGCTTAACTCTTTACCACACGACAAAAGGGTTTACAGCACAATTAGTATGTCTTACAGCTCAAGACCATAACAGACAATAGAATGTATCTGATTTCTTATCCATATAATGGTCCACTTGTGTAAACAACACCTAGTCAGCAACCACATTATGGTTCCACAGAACTTTTTTTCGTCTTGTTGCGTAACACTTTCGGAAAACAATGTGGAAAATGGAGACAAGGCCCATCAAGAGAAATTGGTAAATAACATGCAGACAGACAAAAGGCTGAGGCAACAACATTATACCAAGCTTTTCCGAACATAAAAGTCTTTACCAAACGACAAATAGTTTTACTTACTAATCTTTATTGAAGGCATTGGCAGAAGACAAATTGAAAACACCTCAGATGGTAGCTTATATCTTTGAAAGGGTAGAAAACATTTTAGGGAAAGAAGAAAATGCTGGCTAGCAGCATTTTCTCTATTCCTCAAAATGTTTTCAAAAGCCTCTCTTTCTTTGTGTCATGAAAACTCATTATTCTTTTGTAAAGGGTTAATCAGGAAATGGAGAGCAGGCACCAAGATCAACCTGCACATTCCAATCTGGGTCTACACTCTTTACAGATTCGGTATCTGACGTCCCCCATGGTGAAATACCACAGACGGAGTTAAAAATTTGGTATCTGTCACAAGGGCACCATAAGTATGAGGGTTTATCAGCTAATCTGACCATTTGAACAGGTAGAGGTGGTCAATTAAAGATAAATTGACCACCTAGACACAAGGCAAGTGGTCATAAATTGGACTGTTTGGTTCCTGTTTGTATTTATTTAGAGCCCCTTAGCTGGTGATAATCACTCAAATATTTACTCATGCTGGGTACCGATAAACGATACTTGAAATTACAGTCATATATAAAAGTATATTAAGTTACTGAAATTACCCTCGAGATTCACCGTGAATTTTCTTACAGGTAGGTTATAACAGAATATCTTTTGACATTATTTAGAGTCAGCTTTCAATTTCAACAGTTTAAAAGTTTGTGTTAGGTTAAGAGTTAAGTCTTTATCAACTGACAAAATATTAGACTAGTCCTTTTATTAAAAGCATTCGCAGACAACAAATTAAATGTGGCTCAAAAATCAAAATTTTGCCATTGGAAGGGCAGAAAGATTGTAAGAGTAGGAGAAAATACTGGTGAGGAAATGCTGATTACCAGCATTTTCTCCCTTTCCAACAACGTTTTCCAAAGCCTTCTTCAATAAGTTCCTTTAAACTCTGGCATTGCATGGTACAGGATTAAATGGTGTTCTATGTTGCACCCATTGGTATTTCAGTCAGCATCGTGACAGTGTCTTTTCAGGATTTGACCAGCACTGGGCTGGGGCTCTAGCTGTGATTTCATTTACAACAATGATTTCTTTCAATCAAACTGTATCTGTTACGATCTTCCAGAGTTCATGAATTCACAGCATGCAGGAACATTAAGTTCTATACAGAATTTCCACTACGTGAGGAATCAAAAAAGTGAATCGCACAAGCAGAATGTGGTTAATTGCCAACTGTTCCTTTAATACACTTTCTGCACTTATATTTTCAAAAAACAAGAGTGAAGTCTTTACTATGCAACAGAATTAGACTTGTCTGTGCTGAAAGCATTTGCAAACAACAAAATTTATGAAATGCTGCTAAAATGACGGGATCTGGTGCTGATAACAGAAAGTATTGTTGGTAATGGACCAGCATTTTCTCCTTTTCCCATAATGTTTTGAAAAGCCTTTTTCTTCCAGGTTCTTAGAACTCATGATTGATTCCACTGATCAAAGGGTAAAGCAAACATTACTGGATAAACTCAGTTTTGAAACAAACTTGCAGCTGACAGCTTTTGAAAATACCCTTGTGAAATATGCTAAATCATTGTAACAATAGGAGAACCTTCTTATTATGAGCATTTCTCTTCACAGGAGAGGAAAACATTGTGGAAAAAGGAGAAAATGCTGGACACCAGCATTTTCTCCTTTTTTCACAATGTTTTCAAAAGCCCTTTCTTTTCTCATGGTCACTGAAATGTAGAAATTTTTGAGAATTTTTTACCCTTTACCAAACGACAATATTTTGGATTGGTCCAAATTGAAAGCTTCAGCAGACGAGAAATTAAATGTGACTAAAAAATTGAAATTTGTTTTGGAAAGAGTAGACAAGAGGGCCATGATGGCCCTGGAGTTGCTCACCTGAGCCTTTTGACCAGGCACAACCAATTTCCAACATCTTGTGAGATATATGTATTACCAAACAATAAAATTTTAAACTCATCAGTCTGAACCTTCTGCATAAAACAAATAATATGTGGATCAAGCTGTGGGATTGGTCTCTCAAAGGGGTAGAAAACATTGTGAAAAAGGGAAAAAATGCTGGATACCAGCATTTTCTCATTTTCAAACAGTGTTTTCAAAAGGCTTCTTTCTGAGAGTCATTCGTACACTAGGTTTTTCTAAGATTTGACCTAGTGACCTAGTTTTTCAGCCAACATGACACATTTTCAAACTGGTCCAAGATATCATCAGGACAAACATTCTTACCAAATTTCAAGAGTATTGGACTGAAAATGTGGCCTCTACAGCGTACACAAGGTTTTTCTAAGATCTGACCTAGTGACCTAGATTTTGACCCAACATGACCCATTTTCAAACTCATCGAGGATATTACCAAGGCAAACATTCTGAGCAACTTTAAAAGAGTATTTAACAAAAAATGTGGCCACAACAGCGTACACATTGTTTTTCTAAGATTTGACCAGGTGACCTAGTTTTTGACCCGACATGACTCATTTTCAAATTCTACTGAGATATCATCGAGACAAACATTCTGACCAACTTTCAAGAGTATTAGACAGAAAATGTGGCTTCTGGAGCTTACACAAGGTTTTTCTAAGATTTGACCTAGTGACCTAGTTTTTCACCCGACATGACCCAATTTCAAACTAGTCCGAGATATTATCAAGGCAAACATTCTGACCAACTTTCAAGAGTACTGGACAGAAAATATGGCCTCTAGAGTATACACAACGTTTTTCTTAGATTTGACCTGGTGACCTAGTTTTTGACCCAACATGGCACATTTTCGTACTATTTCAAGATATAATCAAGACAAACATTCTGACCATTTTTCAAGAGTATTGGACTGAAAATGTGGCCTCTATAGTGTACAAAAGGTTTTTCTAAGATTTAACCTAGTGACCTAGTTTTTGACCCCACATGACCCAATTTCGAACTCGTCCGAGATTTTATCAAGACAAACATTCTGACCAAATTTCACAAGTATCTGACTGAAAATGTGGCCTCTAGAGCGTACACAAGGTTTTTCTAAGATTTGACCTAGTGACCTAGTTTTTGACCCCACATGATCCAATTTCGAATTCATCTGGGATTTTATCAAGACAAACATTCTGACCAAGTTTCCCAAGTATCTGACTGAAAATGTGGCCTCTAGAGTGTACACAAGGTTTTACTAAGATTTGACCTAGTGACCTAGTTTTTGATCCCACATGACCCAATTTCGAACTCGTTCGAGATTTTATCAAGACAAACATTCTGACCAAGTTTCATGAGGATCGGACTGAAGAGCGTACACAAAGTTTTTCGAAGATTTGACCTAGTGACCTAGTTTTTGACCCCACATGACCCAATTTCGAACTTGTCCGAGATTTTATCAAGACAAACATTCTGACCAAATTTCACAAGTATCTGGCTGAAAATGTGGCCTCTATAGCGTACACAAGGTTTTTCTAAGATTTGACCTAGCGCCCTAGTTTTTGACCCCACGTGACCCAATTTCGAACTCGTCCGAGATTTCATCAAGACAAACATTCTGATCAAGTTTCATGAAGATCGGACTGAAAATGTGGCCTCTAGAGTGTACACAAGGTTTTTCTAAGATTTGACCTAGTGACCTAGTTTTTGACCCCACATGACCCAATTTCGAACTCGTCCGAGATTTTATCAAGACAAACATTCTGACCAAATTTCACAAGCATCTGACTGAAAATGTGGCCTCTAGAGTGTACACAAGGTTTTTCGAAGATTTGACCTAGTGACCTAGTTTTTGACCCCACATGACCCAATTTCGACCTCGTCCGAGATTTCATCAAGACAAACATTCTGACCAAATTTCACAAGTATCTGGCTGAAAATGTGGCCTCTAGAGCGTACACAAGGTTTTTCTAAGATTTGACCTAGTGACCTAGTTTTTGACCCCACGTGACCCAATTTCAAACTCGTCTGAGATTTCATCAAGACAAACATTCTGATCAAGTTTCATGAAGATCGGACTGAAAATGTGGCCTCTAGAGCGTACACAAGGTTTTTCGAAGATTTGACCTAGTGACCTAGTTTTTGACCCCACATGACCCAATTTCGAACTCGTCCGAGATTTTATCAAGACAAACATTCTGACCAAGTTTCATGAAGATCGGACTGAAAATGTGGCCTCTAGAGCGTACACAAGGTAAAAAGTTGACGACGGACGACGGACACAGCACGATCACAATAGCTCACCATGAGCACTTCGTGCTCAGGTGAGCTAAAAACATGGTGGGAAAAGAAGAAAATGCTGGTTACCAGCATTTTCTCCTTTTCCCACAATGTTTTCAGAAGGCTTCTCTCCCAGGGTCGTGAAAGCCCAGGACTGTTTGGTAAAGGGTTAAAGAGTAAACAACATGCAGAATAAGGGTAATTTCTACAATAAGCAGACTTGGCAAAAACAGCCAACTATTTCTTTGCTTATTCAACATGAACCACACAAAAAAAACCCTCAAACACTTTGAAACTTGCTACAAAGTGTGAACTGATGTCTACATCAAAACCAACAATACATTCTTTTGCTACGCGATGCTCTTTCTTCCTACCAGACTAAAGGTTCCGCTAGTTTGCCCTTGGAATTCTCAACAAATTTTCAAAGCAGACAACTTTCCCTGAGCGTAGCTTTGTACATTCTGTTCTAACTCTTAGAGTGCCGAATAAACCCAACAGACATTTTCAGTTGAAAAATAAGGCCAAAATAAGTGTAAATCCCATGGTAGCTCTTCAGAATAAGCAAAGCTGACAGTGTAGATTAAAGATCAGACTGCCCTTTAAGGGTTAACTCATGACCAGACTTCAACATTTTAGATGTGTCCAAACTCAAAGCCTGCAGACAATAAATGTATCATCAAATGGTGGTATCGTGTCTTTTAAAGGATAGAAAAAACTGTGATAAAAGGACAAAATGATGGTTACCAGCATTTTCTACCATTCCAAATTTGTTTTAACCCTTTCCCAAACGACAAATTTTGGACCAGTCCAAATTGAAAGAGTTTGCAGACGAGAATTTTAAATTTGATGAAAATGGCAGAAAGGTCTCAAAACGGGTAGAAAACACTGTGGGAAAAGGAGAAATTGCTCGTTACGAGCAATTTCTCCTTTTCCCACAGTGTTTTCAAAAGACTTGTACTGCAGACACGTGAAAACCAGGGCTTGTTTGGGAAAGGGTTAAATTGCCATCTTCCTCAATGTCATTTTACAACTATTCACTGTTTACTAAAGGGTTAATTTCATTTTAGCAGATTATCAGCTGGAAATGATATTATTTTGGCTTTGTAAAAAAACCCATTAGAAAACATTGTGGCAAAAAGGAGACATTGCCCTTAAGAGGCAATCTTTGTGCTTCCATTATGTATCCACATTTTAAGCCTTTACCGCACAATCCTGACCTTTAAAAACTCAGACAAAGATTGATTGATTAATTGAATGGTGTGTTATGCCACTTTCAACATTATTTCAGTCATATCATGGCGACAGCTCACATATTCACATATTTCATGTATTTCCTGGGTTTCGCCAGTACTAGGCTAGGGCTCTGAAGTGTCTTGCCCAAGGACACTCCCATGAAAAGCCCAGTGGATCCAGTGAGGCTCGAACACGGGGCCTCCAGGTCAAGAGTCCTACACTTTACCACTGAGCCATGCAGGACCCCTCTCTGACAAAGAAAGCTTTAGAAAACATTGTAGCAAAAGGAGAAAATACTGGTGACCAGCATTTTCTGCTATTCCCAAAATGTTTTCAAGAGTCTTTTTCCTTGGCATCCTTACAACTCAGGATTATTTGGGGAAAGGGTTAAACACCCTTTGGTGGAAACTCTTAGTCAAAGATTTAGAAGTATCTATTCTGAAACTGGCTTGTTTAGTGTCTAAGCAAATTAGTTTTCCATTCCAGTATTTAGTTTGCTTTCTGCTTGACTGTTTATCTTCTTTGGCTTTTTATCACCCTAGTTATGACAGAAACATTAAATGCTGGTGGAAAGAGCTTCTAATGAACAGCTGCTGATAAGCCAAACTGGCTGATTTCACAATTAGGTCACAGTGGTAATTAGAGGCATAGTTTAACAGGTAAACAATTCAAAACATTAATTTTAGCATAAGTTTTATTTGTCTCTGGTCCATGAATTCATTTTTAAATCAATGGTGCCCTCAGCAATATTGGAGTAATTTCTTCTTTTGCTACAATGTTTTCAAAAGTCATCTGCTTCAAGACCATAAAAGACACAGCAGGTAACAAATTAACCCTTAAAGCCCCTTTCACGACTATAGATGCCTTTGCGGCCAGTGTAGATTATGATTAGACTGCACAAAATGTGCAGCCTGATCTTCAATCTACACTGTGCGTTTGCTGAATCACTGTAGACAAAAGCAACCATAAAATTGCAATTATTTGGGTCATATTTCTAGGATGAAAATGTCTGATAGGTTTTTTTAGCGCTCTAAGGGTTAAGACAATGGAATAAGAAGTGATAAAAACCCCAGGTACAATATTCCAAATGCATGCCTATCAGTTGTTGGATCTTAATTAACATGTCAAATTACAGGGTTTTATCACAGAATGTGAGGGAATTATGGTGTAACCATTGTGCTTTCTAATCAACTTACAGCCATGTAGATTCTTGGGGACTGATTAGACCAGAAGGTGTCAAGTAAATTAGTGTAAAGATGCTACACCATCCAGAGCTCCAGATAGAGGGAGTGATTTTGCTTTCAAAATTGAAAATCTTAATCACTCTCCACTAAACCCTATATTATGGGTACTCATTAAAATTGTCTCATCCAGACGATTCTAATGAGTACTCATAACATAGGGTTTGGAAGAGAAATAATGGATTTATAATACTATCACTCCCTCTTATCTGGAGGCCTGCATGCTCTGGATGCAACACTATGCTCCATTCCGGAAATCAAAGTAATGGTAATTTAACCCTTATCCTGCTAAATAACTGAAATAAAAACTTTCAAACAATAGTAAAAACTTGAATAATGATATTTCAAACTTCCTTTTTTGGAGATCAATAATCTCCTTATCAGACAGCATAAATCCAAGATCAGACTGCACATTCTGTGCAGTCTGATCTTGATCTACACTTTCCACAAAAGGTCAGAGAGTTACGCTTAGCAGCTTAAGGGTTAATGCAACTGGCTGCTGAATTTATTACCAAACGACAAAGTTTGAGATTCACCCAAATTGAAAACTTTTGCAGAAAACACAAATCAAATGTTGCAAAATTGATGATTTCTGTCTTTGCTAGGGTAGAAAACATTGTGGAAAAAGGAGAAAATGCTGGTTGCCAGCATTTTCTTCTTTTGCCACAATTTTTTCAAAAGCCTTGGTTTCCAGTGTTACTAAAACTCGGAACTGTGTGGTACAGGGTTAATACAAGTAGTAAATAATACAAGTTAGACTGTTCAGTACAGGCTGTTTATCGGTATGGTGTTAGATGCCATTTCATCATCGTTTCCTCTATACTGCAGCTGTCATTGCACTTTTCGATGTGTTCCTGGAATTTCTTTCACCATTACTTTGCACAATTTTCTTCCCTGGAAGCCACTGGCTGCTTCCTAGCATCACCATCATCAAAACAACAATCACTAGTGAGAGAGGAATGAATCCTATCGCAATGACTACCATCAATCCTCTAGGACCCAAATTGGCCAATTCAGGCTTCAAAACTCCAACCCACTGGTGACAAGTCCTGTACTGACTAAGCTACCAGGCTCGGCCTTGTGTGCTCTGTGGTAGACATTTAACAGACAATATCACTTAGCTCATTTGCATTGGATCTTACAGACTTTTTTCACAATGACTGATAGGATCAAATAAATCAAGGCTGCTCACTTACAATATGATGTAATTATTCATGCTGGGATAAATGCACTTAACCCTTTAACAAACAGTTCCTAAGGAAAACAGCTTTTGAAAACATTGTGGGAAAAAAGAAGAAAATGCTCATAACGAGCATTTTCTTCTTTTTCCCCCACAATGTTTTCAACCCTGACAAAAGACAATCCCATTATTTCAATCTAATCTAATTTTTTGTTGTCAAATACTTTCCATTTGGACAAGTCAAAGATTATTATTCGTCTGGTAAAAGAGTTAACCCATTACCACACAATCCCCACTTTTAACGACCCTGGGGAAGATTTAGGCTTTTGAAAACATTGTGGGAAAAGGAGAAAATGCTGGTAACCAGCATTTTCTCCTTTTCCCACCACGTTTTCTATCCTTTCCAAAACAAATTTCAGTTTTTGAGTCACACTTATTTTGGCGTCTGCAAGTGCTTTCAATTTGGACTAGTCTAAATTTTTGCCGTCTGGTAAAAGAGCTAAATCTGCCCTCATTTTATCTGATGAAGATGCTACTTCCACTTCACTTGTAGCATCCAGAAATCATTCATCGATTACCTCATGAGCTGTAAAACAGACAAGACTGACATCTACTTCTAACTCTTTACCAGATCATAAAATTTCCAACTTGACCAAAATCAAAGTGATATATTTTGATTGATTGATTGATTGATTGTATGGTGTTTAACACCCTTTTCAACAGCATTTCAGTTAGATTGCAGCAGCCAGTGCACCTATCCATGAGATGTAAAACTGACTAGACCGACATCTACTCCTGTTACTCTTTACCAGACAATATTTTAGACTTGACAAAATGGAAGTAATACATGTATCACAATGCAGTTCGGGCAAAAAAAATTTCAAATTTTTTAATACTATGGGACATGGAGAAAATGCTCGAAAACCAGTTTTTTCTATCCTTTCAGAGACAATTACCATCATTCCAGCACTTTTTAGTTTTTCTTCTTCAAAATTTATGCTTTAACCCTTTACTGCACAATGCCGCCTTTTGACGCCCCTGGGAAAGAAGCCTTTTGAAAACATTGTGGGAAAAGGAAAAAATGCTGGTAACCAGCATTTTCTCCTTTTCCCACAATGTTTTCTACCCCATCAAAGAAAGTTGCACCATTTGAGCCACATTAAAACTGATGTCTGCAAATGCTTTCAATTTGGACAAGGCTAGAATTTTGTCGTCTGGTAAAGAGTTAAGTTGTCTGGCAAAGGATGAAATATGCTTGCCACACAATTCCAACTTTTAACCACCCTGAGAAAAAAGCATTGTAGGAAAAGAAGAAAATGCTGGTAACTAGGATTTCCTCCATTTCCAATGATGTTTTCTACCCTATCCAAGACAGAAATCATCCATTAAGCTAAATTTCATTTTTTTCTTGGGCAAATGCTTTCATCTTGGTCCAATCCAAAATTTTTGTTGTGTAGAAAAGGGTTAAATGTGAGAGATAATAGACATTACTTGAAAGAGAGAAGGGGAATGAAATATAAGATACAAGATTTTGTAAAAGAACCACCAATAATTGCATGATTACATAATTTCTACCCATACAGATATACATCTATGTATCTATCTTCTTTGTAACCTACCACATTATTAGCAGCAGTGGGTGGAGTAATTTGTAACAGCTATTTTCTGATTATCACTAATCTGCCTTCATTATCAAATACATACTACTTTTCTTCACAGAAAACCATACAGATTTTCACTGGAAGCTCTTTTGAACACATTCCAATGAGCAGTTAAATGCTTTACTTGTAGATTTATGCATCATTACCAAACAATCCAGTGTTTTAAGCGCTAACAAAACAATCCTGACTTTAAATGACCCTCGGAAAAAAGGCTTCCGAAAACTTAGTGAGAAAAGGAGGAAATGCTGGTTATAAACCAGCCTTTCTCCTTTTCCAACAAGGTTTTCAAAAGGCTATATTTCCTTAGGGTCATTTAAAACTTTGCGGCAAACATTTACCATAGTCCAAATTGAAGCACTTGCAGACAATAATTTAAATCTTTACCACACAGTCCCGACTTTTAACGACTCTGAGAAAGAAGCCTTTTGAAAACATGGTGAGAAAAGGAGAAAATGCTGGTAACCAGCATTTTCTTCTTTTCCCACAATGTTTTCTACCCTTCCCAAAACAAATTTCAGTTTTCCAGCCACATTTAATTTGTTGTCTGCAAATGCTTTTAATTTGGACCAGTCTAAAATTCTGTTGTTTGGTAAAGATTTAAATGTGGCTCAAATGATAGTATTTTTTATTGAAAGAGCTGAAAACATTGTGGGAAAAGGAGAAAATACTGGATACCAGCACTTTCTCTTTTTCCCAAAATGTTTTCAAATGCCTTCCTTTCTCAGGGTCATTAAAACTCGTGACTATGTGGTAAAGGGTTAAACTGGGTACTGGTGGTAAAGAGTTAACTCTTTCCCAAACGACAAATTTTAGCCCCCTTCAAAATTGAATGATTGATTGATTGAATGGTGTTTTAAGCCGCTTTCAACAATATTTCAGTCATATCACGGCGACAGATCACATATTCATGTATTTCCTGGGTTTCACCAGTACTAGGCTAGGGCTCTGAAGTGTCTTGCCTAAGGACACTCCCACGAAAAACCCAGTGGATCCAGTGAGGTACAAACCCGGGGTCTCCAGGTTACGAGTCCTACACTTTACCACTGAGCCACGCAGGACCCCCCCTTCAAAATTGAAAGCATCTACAGATGACAAATTTGAAAGTGGTACACATGAACTTAAGGTTTTTGACAGGGTAGAAAACATTGTGGGAAATGGAGAAAATGCTGGTCACCAGCATTTTCTCCTTTTCCCACAATGTTTTCAAAAGGCCTTTTCCCCTGGTGGACCTGAAAACACGGGATTGTTTGGTAAAGGATTAAAGTTTTCAAGAGGGAAAGAGAAAGAGTCCAAATAAATCTGGGTATTGGCACACAGACATGGGTAGCATGATTCAGTGCTATTTCAAGAATATAAATTAGTAAAATATCCTGCCCTCATTGTAAGCATGAAAGAGCATGGGTCTCTCTCATGGTTCAGGTTATTTTTATGACTTTGATGGTCTGTAGACAGGGTTTAAATGATTTACAAGTACTTTTTAAATGATTTATTATACAGGCTGTTGACAGGTCAGAATTTAAAACAGATGATGGACTTCTGACGAATCTCTGTGGCAAATCTCTAATCCCTGATTTTCCCTGTTTTTACTCAAAGCTAAAATCTTTGCCAGCAACAACAGAGACACAGAAGTAGAGCATATGCCTCTTACATCAAAGGTTCGATGTTTGAATTACATGGTGACCAGATTTTTCTCCTTTTCCTACTGAGTTTTCTAAACTTACAAAAACAAATCACATCACTTAAGCCACATTTTTCTTTTTTTGTTGCTGCAAATGCTTCCAACTTTAGGACAAGTCTTAATTCCGTCCTGTAGCAGATAGTAAAGAGTTGCACTTGTATTATGCTACCTCTATTCCAGACAACAAAATTTTAGACTTACCCAAATTGAAAGCTTTGCAGAAGGCAAATCAATTTGACACAAATGACCAGATTTGTCCAGGGTAGAAACCATTGTGGGAAAAAAAGAGAAAATTATGATCACAAGCATTTTTTTCCTTTTTCCATAATTTTTCATAGACATAATTTTTCAGAGACAATTTTTCGAAAGCCTTCTTTCTCTGGGTCATAAAAACTAGTGAATGTTTGGTACAGGGTTAAATCAGAACTACTTTGCTATCATGTTTTCAGAGTTGTCTATTATAAATAAGCCATGCTCTGGCAAAAGGGGGCTCAATGTATATTTTTGATGCATTATACAAGGCAAGTGGTCACATAAATTATGGATCCACAAAATCCCTTTATAAAAGAACCAATTGAATCCAGAGGTAGACTTGTCCTTTGACATTCAGGAAATTGACCAATGGCAAAAAGTTTCGATCCAGGTCGATTGCGGCCAGTGTAGATCAAGATCAGGATGCACAAAACGTGCAGCCTGATCTTAGATCTACAATGTCTGCTTTGCTTAAACACTGTAGACAAAAGCAACTATGAAATTCCAATTATTTGGGTTGTATATCTAGGATGAAAATGTCTGATAGGTTTATTCGGCGCTCTAAGGGTTAACTCTTTACCTAACAACAAAATTTTAGACCAGTCCAAATTGAAAGTTTTTGCAGATGACAAAATAAATGTGACTCGAAAATCGAAATTTGTCTTGGGAAGAGTAGAAAACATTGTGGGAAAAGGAGAAAATGCTGGTTACCAGCATTTTCTCCTTTTCCCACAATGTTTTCAAAAGGCTTCTTCCTCAGGGTCTTTAAAAGTCGGGATTGTGTGGTAAAGGTTTAAATGAGAAGCGGGTTAATGGACCAGTAAAGAGAAGACACAGAGAAGCTGTAGATGTCTATCTCAATGTGTAAAAGAGTTCTGTCAAATGAATTCCATTTTAATTGATAAATTTCTTTCTTTTTTGTGGAAAAGAGACTGCTCATTTCTTTTATCTCCCTCTAATGCCACCTGATATTTTTGGTCCTGACCTTTTTTTATTTCTTTTTTATGAAAAATAAGTGAACTCTGTCCCCGTATGTCACGGATCAGATTTTTTCCCCACTTGTTAATTAACCCTTTACCAAACAATCCCGTGTTTTCACGTCCCTGAGGAAGAGGCCCTTTGAAAACATTGTGGGAAAATGAGAAAATGCTGGTAACCAGCATTTTCTCCTTTTCCCACGATGTTTTCTACCCTGTCAAAAAACTTAAGTTCATTTGTACCATTTTCAAATTTGTCGTCTGCAGATGCTTTCAATTTGAAAGGGGCCAAAATTTGTCGTTTGGGAAAGGGTTAACCCATATCTCTTTAAATTTACCTTTACTACTGCTTACCAGCATTTTCTCCTTTCCTGACAATGTTTTCAAAAGCCTTCTTCCTCAGGGTCCTAAAACTCAGGATTGTGTGGTAAACTTAACTCTTTACCAAACGACAAGAATGTAGACTGGTCCAAACTGAAAGCATTTGCAGGCGATAATTGAAATGTGAATCAATGTGAATTATCTTTGATATGGGAGAAAACATTGTGGGAAAAGGAGAAAATGCTGGTTACCAGCATTTTCTCCTTTTCCCACAATTTTTTCAAAAGCCTTCTTCCTCAGGGTCCCTAAAACTCGGGATTGTGTGGTAAACTTTTACGGGGCCTATCACATTCTCTAATGCCTAGACCTCAAATTGCTGTAAAAACCAGTTCCACATAAAACATCACACAGCATTTCATTTCTGCCAGACACATTTTAGGGAACATTTATAGTTCCAAGGTGCATTATCAAATAACCTTGTGTTTTACAAGAAATCCTGTCATGTATATCTTGTCTTGGTTTTGCACGATCTCCCCCATCTTTATATTCCTCTGCAAATCCTCTAACCACACAATCACATGCTTTAACGACCCAGAGGATGACAGATTTTCAAAACAATTTGTGGGAACAGAAGAAAATGCTGGTAACCCGCATTTTCACCTTTTCCAACCATGTTTTCTACCCTATCAAAGACAAATTCCATCATTTGAATCACATTTGATTGTTGTCTGCAAGTTGATGCTTTTAATTTGGCCATGTCTAGTAGTTTTTTGGTAAAAAGAAAAATCTAGACAGTTTTTGCCTATAGTTTTCTGGTCTGGAGCAATGAATTAACTCTTTACCACACAGTCCCAACTTTTAATGACCATGAGAAAGAAGGCTTTTGAAAACATTGTGGGGAATGGAGAAAATGCTGGTAACCAGCATTTTCTCCTTTTCCCACAATGTTTTCAACCCTTTCAAGAACAAATTTTGTCATTTGGGCCACCTTTAATTTGTCATCTGCAAGTGCTTCCAATTTGGACAAGTCTAAAATTTTGTCGTTTGGGAAAGAGTTAATCCTTTACCGCACAATACCGCCCTTTGACGCCCCTAAGAAAGAAGCGTTTTGAAAACGTAGTAGGAAAATAAGAAAATGCTGGTAACCAGCATTTTCTCCTTTTCCCACATTGTTTTCTACCATATCAACAAAAAAATGCACCATTTGAGCCACATTAGAATTGTCGTCTGCAAATGCTTTCAATTCGGACTAGGCTAAAATTTTGTCATCTAGTAAAGGGTTAAACGGTGTCTTCTGCTGAGAGTAAAACACCCAGGCATACTGGTCAGAAAGACAGGCATGAGATAGGCTATCTCAGAAAAAAGCCAATAGAACATGAAAAATAATCGCTAATTTCATTACAACCCCAACAACCCATTACTGGATTGACATAAATAACTCTGACAAATCCCATATGGAGCAATCCATAAGGAACCATACACTGTACCGGTATATACATGTATCAAAGACTCTGGGCATTCACTCTTTACCAAGCAACAAAATATTATTAGACTTGTCGAAAATCAAAGCAAATGCAAATGACAAAATAAATTAACAGACACACCAAATTTGAAATTTCTTTTTAACCCTTTACCAAACAATCCCTGGTTTTCACGACGCTGAGAAAGAAGCCTTTTGAAAACTTTATGGGAAAAGGAGAAAATGCTGGTAACCAGCATTTTCTCCTTTTTCCACAATGTTTTCTACCCTTCCCAAAACAAATTTCAATATTTGAGTCACATTTTGTTGTCTGCAAACGCTTTCAATTTGGACGAGTCTACATTTATGTCCTTTGGTAAAGAGTTAAAAGAGCCAAAAAATTGTAGGAAAAGGTGAAAAATTGCTGTTTATTGAAATTTTTTTCCCTTCCAAACAATAATCTTCAAAGGCTCTCTTCCTCAGAGTGCTGTGGAAAGACAGGGATTTTATTGTCTGCTTGAAATGAGAGAAGTGAACAAGTGGTTTCATTCTGTTTAGGAAAATCTTTGCCATCATTCTATTTTCAATGCATTTTAGAGTGGTGAGAGCCAAGCACTTAGATGCTACAAATAACAAGAAACGTCCAACAAATACACCTAACCAGTTGATTGCATTGTCACTCATCTGGAAACAATTTCAAAGGGCCATAACTCCTGTGATAGTCGACCAATCACAATGAAAATCACAGGAGCACACGTTCCCATAACATTGCATGATTGACTGTAAGGTGCTTGTTTGAAAATAAAATTTTGCTTCAAAATTTTTTATTCATATCAACAAATTTGAATTGTACATTTCATGAAGAATATTTTCTCAAAATTGAAAATTTCTACATGTATGAGCATTTCCTTCATCCTTCCAATTCTTTCCTAAAAGTTCATTAATCAACATGAAACAAAATGCATTCTACTGGATTTTAACCCTTAGGCAACAAAGTGCTACTCACGGATCTTTTGCGGACAGTGTAGATCAAGATCAGACTGCACAGAATGTGCAGTCTGATCTTGGATCTACACTGTCCAATAGGGAGATACTTCCCCCCCAAAAAATAACTTTGAAATAGCAACATTTGGGTTTTTATTCTCCACTTCAAGGTATCATTTATCTTATTCAGCAGGATAAGGGTTAATACACAACCCAAAAAATTCCTCATGAAGTATTTAATAAATGATAACAATCGTAACACAATTGTTTTCACTATACAGAACCCGAGGCTTTAAATGGGCGGTACTGTTTATTTTATTTACGTCATGGGAGTCCTCTAGCAATGTTTTTGCTCCAGTCAAGAGTCATATCCTTTTCCTCTCTTTAATCTAGAAAATTTCAAAGGCAAATTTGATCCCTTTCTATCAACAGGTCTGGAAATTCTGTACAATGATTTACAACTGAACAAAAACAAACCCTACATGTTCACTCATTTCTACAGCATGAAATTTTTGGCTAGGTTTTGAAGTATCAAAGAGAATGTAACAGCCCTGGAACAACTATAGTAAAATCATTCAGGAGGAGACAGATCTTTAGAGAAGGAGCCTTCAAATGGCAAAAACATCAGTACTTCACTAAAACCTGTGTAGTGGATACTCATTACAGTTCTCTCCTCTCGTTTCATTCTTTATTCCCTAGATAAGAATTTATCAGAAAGGAAAAAATGCCCAGTTGCTAAGCTTTTCCCGCACAAAAAATTTCAGACAGGTTCAACTGAAAACATTTGCAAGTGACATCATGAATGTGGCAAACATAATGGGATCTGTCTGTGAAAGGTTCAAAGACACTGAAGGAAAAGGAGGAAATGCTGGTTACCAGCATTTTTCCTTTTCCCATTATGTTTTCCAAAGCTTTCATTCTCATTGTCATTAAAACTTGGGATTATGTGGTTATGGGTTAATCCTTTACCACAAAATCCCGACTTTAACCCTTTCCCAAACAAGCCCTGGTTTTCACGTGTCTGCAGTATAAGTCTTTTGAAAACACTGTGGGAAAAGGAGAAATTGCTCGTGACGAGCAATTTCTCCTTTTCCCCACAGCGTTTTCTACCCTCTTTGAGACCTATCTGCCATTTTCATCAAATTTAAAATTGTCGTCTGAAAACTCTTTCAACTTGGACCAGTCCAAAATTTGTCGTTTGGGAAAGGGTTAAACGACCCTGTGAAAGAAGCCTTTTGAAAACATTGTGGGAAAAGGAGAAAATGCTGGTAACCTGCATTTTCTCTTTTTCCTACAATGTTTTCTACCCTTTCTAACACAAATTTCCTTTTTCAGTCACATTTATTTTGTCATCTGCAAATGTTGTCAATTTGGACCAGTCTACAATTTTGTTGTTCGGTAAAGAGTTAACCCTTATCCTGCTAAATTAATGAAGTAAAACTTTCAAGATGATACGAAAAACCTGAATATTGATATTTCAAACTTACTGTTTTGGACATCAATATCTCCTTATCTGTCAGTGTAGATCCAAGATCAGACTGCACATTCTGTGCAGTCTGATCTTGATCTACACTGTCCGCAAAAGGTCAGTGAGTCGCGCTTAGCAGCTTTAGGGTTAAAAGATAGAATTATTTGGCAAAAGGTTAACTTTTATAAGAGACAAGGGTATGGAGAGGAAAGGTTATCTAAATATTATGACACTGATGCTCACTGAAGGGTCACATAATTAGAACAGGTCAACTATAATCACCATTGTCATTCCTGTTATCATTGTCCCCAAGGTACATGTAGAGATTCTATACATAAATATCAAAATTTTCCGGCATACTTTGTCTCTCATTAACTTCCATTTATCCCTTACCAAACAATCCTAGGTTTTCATGATCCCAAGACAGATGGCTTTTGAAAACATTGTGGGAAAAGGAGAAAATGTTGACAGAAAATGCTATAAGTAGTTTAGATCTACATGCTGTGCAAAAAGGAGTCTTAATACATCTGCAAAAAAAAGTATCAACCAAGGTCAATCCGCGCAGGCTGACCCGAGTCAAAACTTTTTGCCACTGGTCAATTTTCTACATCTCAAAGGACTTTTCTACCTTATGATTTAGTTGCTTGTTAGAAAAAATGTATTTTACGGCTCTTTAATCCTATGATGACTTGATTGGTATGATGGGTCATGGAGACACATTTAGCCCCCTTTTGCCAGAGCATGGCTCATATGTAATGCCAAAACTTTATCTAGGTTGCTCTTTTCCTTTGTTGTCATCTTATCATTTTAACCCTTTACCACACAATTTAACGACCCTCAAGCAGGCTTTTGAAAACATTGTGGGAAAAGGATAAAATGCTGGTAACCAGCATTTTCTCCTTTTCCCATAATGTTTTCTACCGTATTAAAGACAGAAATCATCATTTGCTTAAACTGTTGAAACTTTTCTGGTTTTAAATTGAAGATTTCCAAAGTATATGTATAGATCTGTCCCTTACACTATATAATTATATCAGGGTTCGAAATTACCAGTAGCAAGTAGCAAATTTTGCTACCTGAAAAACAAATTTTGCTACATGGGCACATGAGCTTAGTAGCAAAAGGTTGCTACCTGTCTGCTTGAAGTGTTTTGCCAACTTTCAATGAAATAATCCTCCACTTGTTAAACTATAAATCTGTTGAAATGATCTTCTCAATTGTCCGCATAGGTACAAAAACATGCAAGCATCACTGAGTCACACAATCGCATATGTCTGTGCTTGATGATGACTTTATATTTAACATCTATATTTATGGCTACCTTTGTGAATCTTTGCTAATGTCCATTTGAATACTGTCTGCATTTCAACAAATGTGCGAAAACATACAAGTATAAATGAGCCACCTGAAACTGTAATGGCCAAACAGCACAGCCTCTATGCCCATGTCTTTAAAGATGTGCTGTTCCTACTTCTGCCAAGCAATTTATGGGCAAAGGCAGTAATTCAAGCATCATTTAATTGGTGGGAGGGAGGGAGGGCTATTATTCGTCTGCCCCTTTTTGCAACCAGGAATGTTCCTTTTGCTACCTTATTTTAAGCAAGAGTGGCGAGGACTTGCTACCTGCAAAATATGTTAATTTCTAACACTGTATATGGGTAATTTATCAGTATTTAAACAGCTAATTCTGAACCATTCTACAGTCTATCAAATTTTAACAGCATTTTTTTTCTCTCTGACTATAATGATGTATCTTTAAAGGTTAGAAGAAGTGGCATATGAAGTAACTAGATTGGTATATCAAGTGATCAGTGAAATGTTTACTAGCCCCGAGGGACCAACATTTCATTCGAACAGTCATCTCCATCCACACCCTGGAGAAATAGTTCAGTATCAACGAACCATGAGTCAAAGTAATTTACACTGCATGTACCTGCTAAATTTATTACCTGTAACTTTATGTTTAAAACTTAGCCAATAATTAATTCTTCTATCTAGACTCTCCTTAACCCTTTCCCAAATGACAAATTTTGGACTGGTCCAAATTGAAAGAGTTTGCAGACGACAATTTTAAATTTGATGAAAATGGCAGGAAGTTCTCAAAAAGGGTAGAAAACACTGTGGGAAAAGGAGAAATTGCTTGTTACGAGCAATTTCTCCTTTTCCCACAGTGTTTTCAAAAGACTTGGACTGCAGACACGTGAAAACCAGGGCTGGTTTGGGAAAGGGCTAATTAACCTTTTTACCTGACAATTGCATATTCAGTTTTAATGATCCTGAGGTAGAAGGCTCTTGAAAACATTGTGGGAAAAGGAGAAAATGCTGATAACCAGCATTTTCACCTTTTCCCACAATGTTTTCTGCCCTTCCCAAAACAATTTTCAATTTTTAAAACACATCTATTTTGTCATCATCAAATGCTTTTTTGGACCAAATCTAATTGTTTGCCATTTGGTAAAGAGTTAACATGTGACCCTGAAGAAGGATTTTAACTCTTTCGGCGCCAAATAAATAAATTCAACCTCAATTGACGGCTGCAAAGACAATCAAGTGGAAATCAGACCAATTTTCATAGCATAGGCTTGACTTAACAAGCAGACAGTATAGATCCAAGATCAGACTGCATGTTCTGTGCAGTCTGATCTGGATCTGTGCTGTCCGCAAAAGCCCATATTTTTGCCCATGGTGCTGAAAGGGTAAAAAAAACACAGCTGAAAAAGGAGAAAGTGCTGGAAACCAGCATTTACTTCCTTTCCTACCATGTTTTCTATCCTTACAATGACAAAATCAAGCATGAGCCACAAACAATTTCTCATCTGCAAACCCTTTGTTTTTGCTCAGTTCTAAAATTGTGTGGCCTGGTCAAGCCTTTCTGAAATTCTTGTTTCCTTCAGTCTCAATATTTCCTGGAACCCCCCCCTTCTAATCCTACCAAGTCGGTAAATGAAGACAATTTGCATCAATGGAATGAGCGAGAGTGTAACAAAGTGTTAAAATTCAATATTTCCTCAGCTCCGACTATATTGAATTATTTCTATTCGGTGTTCTTGTCAATATAATGGCAGGCTTTGCTGGCGACAAATTTAATTATTCCCAAATTCATGGGCATGTTTTTGTGTTCATGTCACTACTACATTACTTTATTAAGGAATAGTCCCCTCAAAAACCAAAAAAGGGATCTAATTTCATTAGGGATGTGTTGGTAGTAGTCTGTAAAAGGGGTCTTTTATGGTCCCTAATTAAATACTATTACACTCAAATTTGCAAGTAGAAAGAGCAGCATGAATGTAACTCCTGCATGCAATCAAACAATGTGAAAAGGAAAGAAACCCTTTTCAAAACCATCCCTTGTTTTGACTACCCAGAAGGAAGGCAGCTGATAATAGCAATTTCTCCTTTCTACATACTGTTTTCTTAATGTTTCACAGATAACTTTCCACATTTAGGCTACACTTATCATCTAAAAATGCTTTCAATTTAGACATGTCCGAAATTCTGTCATCTAGTAAAGGACCATCCTTTGGTAGGATGTTGATAAACTTACCTGGCTTTCCAGACAGTGTAGATCAAGATCAGGCTGCACGGAATATAGTCTGATCTTGATGCTACATATCCCAATATCTTATAGAATGTCCTTCACAAAACAAGCAAGAAAATTGCATGATAGTGCTTTTTTCTATCAATTCAACATATTTGTCTCATTTTACCAAACAATCCCCAATTTTAACGACTCCCCAGGAAAAAACTTTGTGCTGGTAACCAGCATTTTCTCCTTTTCCCAAAATGTTTTCTACCTTATCGAAGACAAACTCCATCATTTGAGCCACATTTAAATTATCATCTGCAAATGTTTTCAATATAGACAAGTCTTTAATTTTGTCGTTTGGTAAAGAGTAAAGGGTATAATTAAACACCAGCAATTCTTAATCTTTCAATAGGCACATTATGAACTCTTCTGCAAATGACCAGGAAAATCTGCTGGAATTTTTATCCAAAAATGTTGCCTTCCCACGGGTTGCTGTTTTTCACTACATCTACTAATTAATGGAAAAAAAGCTCCTAGTCTCAATAAAAATAAAATAAAGTACAGAAGTAATAGGCCATATTCACCCATTATAAATGACATTCTAATTCTCAAGATTTTTCTGAGTTTGAAAGTAACATAATTTATGACTGGTTCAATTTTTACTTTCTAAATCCAGTTTTAGAAAAAGAATATTATCTAAAATGGTTTGTGAGGTTATACAGGGGGGCCTGTGGTCATTTATTTATTCAGACGGAAACAGAAGCATTCAGTGTATGCTGCATTGCCAAGATAATTGAAAACTGTCAGAGACAGAGAAAACACATTTGTCTTTACAAACATAATGTCTTCAACAATAGTACAGCTGCCAGGCCATTTTTGTTTTTAAACCTCGACTCTTACGGTTAAACCTTTACCAAACGACAAAGTTTTAGACTTGTCCCAATCGAAAGCATTTGCAGACGACAGAATAGACATGACTCAAAAATTTGAATTTGTTTTTGAAAGGGTGGAAAACATTTTGGGAAAAGGAGAAAATGCTGGTTACCTACAATTTCTCCTTTTCTGAAAATGCTTTCAAAAGGCTTCCTTACCAGGGTCGTCAAAACTCGGAATTGTGTGGTAAGGGGTTGACTGCATTTAAATCTGTACATTTTTCTAGATTTTATTTTCCCTCATACAATACCTTGGAACTGCCCTTATTTTAGCCTTTTACCATCTACTTATTCTTGGAAGTGACAATTTTTAAAAACATTGTGGAAAAAGGGAAAAATTGATTGATCCAGTTTATTCATGAAAATCTACCACAATGTCTCATATAATGTACAGAATGTATCAAAGCCAAATTTGTAATGATTATCATTATTTACAACTTTTTTTCCGTCTCTGACAAGTTTCTTCTTGGAGATAAATGCGTTAACAAACTTCAACATACTGAACTGGCGGTGCATAATTCTGAAAATGTCATGCAACATTCTGGCATTTTTATTTTCAAGTGATTTACCCAGCAATTATTACATCTCAGAACAAATATAATAACCCAATGTCCAATTATGACAGGCAAATTTTTCAAAACATGTACCAGTATTTCATCAGTTTCTATATTTAGAATAGCCATACAAGAACAGTAACTATTATGTACAAATAATGGAATACTATGTGTGTCTCCAAAACCAAGTGAGAAAGTAAGTAACTCTTCCAAACTGGAAAAATGTTGGACAAGTCCAAACTCAAGACTTTTGAAAACATTGTGGGAAAAGGAGAAAATGCTGTAACCAACATTTTATCCTTTTCCCACAATGTTTTCTATCCCTAACAAAGACAGAAATCATCATTTGAGATACATCTTATATGTTGTCTGCAAATGCTTTCAATTTGGTCCAGCCAAACATTTAGTCTTTTGGTAAAGAGATTTTTGAAAACATTGTGTGAAAACATTGTGGAAATGCTGGTAACCAGCATTTTCTCCATTTCCCACTATGTTGTCTATCCTATCAAAGATGAAAAATCATCATTTTCACAAAATTTAATATGTTGTCAACAAATGTTTTCAATTTGGTCTCGTCTAGAAATTTGTCGAAGTTGAAAACATTTTCAGGATTGTATAAATCTGAAATCTGGCCCAAAAGATCTTAAATGTCTATAGCAGAATACAAAATATTATGGGGAAAGGAGAAAAGGCTGGTCACCAGCATTACTTTCCTCATTTCCCACATTTTAAAAAGCCTTCTTTCTGTCAAACAGTCACAAGAACCCAGAGGATTGTTTGATAGAGCATTAAAAAGAGGGCTGTTCTGGAAAAAAAGCTGATTTAAAAGATAGTCTCAAATTACAGCAAAATAAATACAGATATTTCTAAAGTCTGACTGGAAGAAAAAAACATTTCTTTATTTCTTGTAAATTTTCTCACACATTCAGTAAGACTGATTCATTCCATTAAACTATTTAATGCAATGCAAATAATCAGTACGCCTAAAAACATGACTTTTATTGAATTCTACATGCAAAGCTCTGTTGGCGAAGGTAAACTCTTTACCGAATAAACCAACTTTAACCCTTTATTACCGCACAATCCCGACTTTAAACGACCGCAAGAAAAAAGCCTTTTGAAAACCAGCATGGTAACCAGCATTTTCAGCTTTTCCCACAATGTTTTCTACTCTTCCCAAAACAAATTTCAATTTTTGAGTAACATTTATTTTGTCGTCTGCTAAAGCTTTCAATTTGGACTGATCTTAAATAATGTCGTTTGGTAAGGAGTTAAACAAGTCTTAGAAAAATCGAAGTTGTTCTGTCGAGCAGGCTGCGCTGTAACTGTTATTCTACTACTCTTTAAGGATTGGTAACTTGATCCGTCAATCAGACGTAGTTTTTTGCTGGTACTAGATTTTAGACTATATAGATACACGTACATGTAGGACTGTATATACGGTAAAGACAGAGGCGAGGTTGAGCTGTATTTGCTAAAACTGAAAGTAGAATGGGTAGAGTGCAAATGTGATGGTATATTTGGTTCAGGGTCAAGCGATGTCATAGTACAGTGTGGGCGCACATGCGTCGTTATGCATGATGTATTTGGTTCCGGTCGGAACGATCACAGTAAGCAGATTTGCTATACAAATCCGCTAAAAAGCCTTAAAGATATTGTGGGGAAAAAAGAGAAAATACTGATAACCAGCATTTTCTCTTTTTCCCAAAATATTTTCTACCGTTAAATCAACAAACTTTTGAGTCACGTTTACTTTTTTATCTGCAACTTAGGCTTTCAATTTAGACTAGTGTGAAATTTTGTCCTTTGGTAAAGAGATTTAAATATATAATCATTGTGACATTATCTCCTGTTGATGACAGTTTTAAAAACATTGTAGCAAAAGGACTAACTGCCTTTTGTCACATTTTTGTAGACATAAACTTTCACCAGAGGTAAAAATCTATGACATATCCATATTGAAAGCATTTGAAGCCAGCAAGATAAATGATTGATTTATGGTGTTTAACACTGTTTTCAACGTTATTTCAGTTATATCATGGCAGCCAGTGCACCTATCCTTGCTTTCCTGGAGATTCTTTCACCAGTACTCTGCACAATATTCTTTCCAAGCCACTGGTTACTTTCCCACATAACCATCGTGGAAACAATGGTCAGCGGTGAGAGAGGAATGAATACTGCCGCGATGACCATCATCAATCCTTGGAAAGAAATTGGCCAAGCCGGGGATCGAACCAGCGACCTCCTGTTCTCAAATCCTGTTCGCTACCGACTGAGGCAAAATAAATGAGGCACAAATGATGAAAAGGGCCTTTATAAGGACAAAAAACATTGTAAGAAAAGAAGAAATCATTGTTACCAGCATTTTACCAAACAATAAAATTTTAGACTGGTGACCGAATCAAAAATGATTCCAGACTGAATTAAAATGTTGGCTAAAATTTTTCCTCTTGAATATATACCAAAATATAGTGGGAAAAGGAGAAAATGCTGGTTATCAGCATTTGCTCCTTTTCCCACAATGATTTCAAAATCCTTTACCTCAGGATCATTGAAAATTCTGATTGTTTGGAAAAGGGTTAAGTCTTTACCACACAATCCTGTCTATTAACCACCCTGAGAAAGAAAGGTTTTAAAAACATTGTGGGAAAAGGAGAAAATGCTGGTAATCAGCATTTTCTTCTTTTCTCACAATGTTTTCTACCTTTCAAAAAAAAAAAAATTACTTTTTGAGTAACAGTTATTTTGTCGTTTGCAGATGGTCTCAAATTTGACTCAAGACTAAAATTTTGTTGTTCGGTAAAGAGTTAATCCCCAATTTACCAGGTTTTTTTTCTCCAAAATTTTAGCAGTACAAACATGTCATACAGTGTGACTTTAGAAAAGGAAAAGGTTTCCAGTGAATGACAAAACAACCCGAAAGTCCTCCGTCAAATAAAGAATGTCTTTACAAAAATGACAGTTGATTAAGACTTTTTTGTACAAAAACCTTCTCAGAGTTTAATAATTTGATAATTGCTATAATTAAAATTGACTGGTGGTTGAATTCAAAAATTTATGACTTGAGTACCCATTCACTGTGAATGGTTTTCGGATGATTTTTATCTGTAAGATTTCCTTTTTATGACAACGAAAATTGCTGTCGATTTTTATCTCTACATTCGTACAATTCAACAGCCATCTCGACTGATTCAAATATGGCAGCAAGGGAACAGCCCCCTCATGTCTCAAGTGGAAGTGTATGTTCGCTTACTTCACAATTTCTGTATCTCCAACTGAAGGTTATCTGCCATTTGACCCTTACCTCTAACTCTTTACCAAAAGAAAAAAGTTTAGACCAGCCCAAATTGAAAGCATTTGTAGATGGCAAAATGAATGTGACTCAAAAATTAAAAGTTGTTTTTGAAAGGGTGGAAAATATTGTGAGAAAAGAAGAAAATGCTGGTTACCAGCATTTTCTCTTTTTCCACATGGTTTCAAAAGGTTTCTTTATCAGGGCCGTTAAATGTCAGGATTGTGTGGTAAAGGGTTAACTCTTTACCACATTTAAATAATAGACACATCCATACTGACAGCATTTTGCAGAAATCAAAATAAAACAGCTCAACTTGAAATGATTAGTTTTCTAATTGGCACATAACATTGTGGGAAAAGAAGATAATTTCTTTCTCCAGCAATGAGCCACACTAAATTTGTCAGCAAATGCTTTCAATTTGTATTAGTCTAAAACTTTGTCCTCTAGTAAGGAGTTGAACTCTTTACCAACCAAAACAATCTTAGACTTGTCCTAACTGAAAGCATTTACCGACAACAAATTTAACATGGCCCAAATAATGAAAATTGCCCATGAATGGATAGAAAATATTGTGATTTAAGGAAAAAATGCTGGTTATTTTTCTGACAATATTTTCAAAAGCATTCTTCCATGGGATTGTTAAAACTTGGTGTGGTAAAAGTTGAAGTCAAAGGGCGACATAAGCTATGGGAAACAGTCTCATATCAGGGATTCAATTTTGTTTCTTCCAGATTAAATTTCAATGATACAATAATATCAGTTTGTAACCAAGTGGTCTGTTGAAATCAATACAACTTTTAAACGGTGTAATTAATACCAAAATGGATATCTTTTTTCCATGCACCCACATGCAAGTTCTGACCTATTATTGCACAATATAGTTTTAACTTTGGTTGAATGATTCATTGTATGGTGTTAAACACTGTTTTCAAGATTATTTTACAGTAGTTAAATCACTGTGGCCAGTGCTTCCATGCTTTTCTGGAGTTTCTGTTATCAGTACTTCGCACAATATTCTTCCATGTAACTGGCTGCTTTCCCACAAAACCATCGTCGAAACAATGATCAGCGGAGAGAGGGAAGAAATTGCCCAATCTGAGGATTTGTGACAACCTGTTCTCAAGTCCTATACGCTACCGACTGCACTACCAGGGCTTGGCTTGAACTTTGGTGAACAGTTTTGATCAAAATCAGGACTATAGCAGCCTCTTTCCATACGTCACGTTGTCATCCATTCATAGCCCAAAAATTGAAACAGAAGCAATTCAAAGACGAATTAGCCGATGATAGCTTATGATATTTGTCTGCAATTTTTAATCTTTTTAACCCCTTTTGTTGTTTGAAATTAACTGCAGATGACAAATCTTAAAATAGTATGAATGAGCTGTAGTTCTCTGATAGGGTAAAAAACACTGTAGGAAAAGGAGGAAATGCTGGTAACACAATCATGAGTCTTAGTGACCCTGAAAAAGAAATTGTCTGAAAACATTGTAGGAAAAGGAGAAAATGCTGTTTTCTCTCGCTATTCAAGCAATCAAGGACAAGCACCAGTACTATTATTTGAAAAACATGAAATTTCATTGGTAAATCTTTCAATATAGACAAATCTAAAATTTTTCAGTGTGGTAAAGCAATCTTCCTCAGGGTCCTTAAAACATGGGATTGTTTGATAATAGTTTGAATCTGAGAAAAAAAAAAGATTCCAGAATGAAACTGGATTGTCAAGGAGGTTGGGAGTGGAAGGATAAATGGATTAAAATGAATCCCACAATCGGCTTGAAAAATGATATATGGGTTTATTTTGTGATACCCTGCTATTTTTATGGGCTGCGATCATCCTCAACCATTGTCCTGATGCAGTGTTTAACCCTTTACCACACAATCCTGAGTTTCAACAACCCTGAAAAAGAAGGCTTTTGAAAACATTATGGGGAAAAAGAAAAAATGCTGGTAACCAGCATTTTCTCTTTTTCCCACAATGTTTTCTACCCTATCAAAGACAGAAATTGTTTAGTACCACATCTAATTTGCCATCTGTAAATGCTTTCAATTTGGTCTAGTCCAAATTTTGTCATGTGGTAGAGGCTTAAATGACACTGAACAAAAGTGCTTTTAAAACACATTTTGGGAAAAAGAGAAAAGATGGCAACCAACATTTTCTCCTTTTCCCACAATATTTGCAAAAACCTTTTACTGAAGGTTGTGATAATCTGGGATCATTTGGCAAAGGGTTGGAATATTAGGATTGTACAGTTGGAACAATAACAGTACAAATAACAATACTGGTAAATATTGGTTTTAATCAATTATTGAACAGTACAGCTAATTAATAAACACAGGGAGATATCATAAAGAATGGCATTGATGCGATATAGTAGTTGATTATGAAAGGTGTATTGAATTTAAGGCTAATGTACCTCTGCTGCGTTTCAGAAAGTCCATGTTTTTGCGTTTTTGACGCACAAAATGAAAGCCCGACACAACAAAATTAATACATCGCGCCTTCCTTGACGCAACATAAATCAGAATAAAAAAGGAACATAAAGGATTGATTCAATGGATATATCTTACAAAATCGTCAAGTTTGTAACTGCAAAAATCATATTGAACCCGCTTTCTAACAGTGAATTATTTATTTCCGGTTTTACACTGAATCGGCCTAAAACGTGACATTACTCCGTCTGACATCACTGTTGTCTTGTCTATATTACTGTATGGAATCCATACTTAAACTTTTTGTTCACGTTTCAGACCCTGCTCAGTAATGGTCACCAACTTGCTGGAGTAATCGGGATGACAGACAACCGTTTCTACAAGGTCATTGTTTTCTACTTTTACCTTTAATACCATACTGTCATTTAAAACTCTTAGCATTATGCGACATCTACAAACTGGCAAAGGCAAGCAACACAAGAACGAAAAAAGGTTTGAGATCATGACGCGTGAAATTTCAGAATGACCCCCGAAATTCCAAATAGCGAGTCACGAGTCACGGATGACCCCAAAATTTATGAGCTAGCAGAAACACTGCCTCTGGAATCAATTTTGCACTGATAAATTTTGTTTGCAGCCATGACTGGACAGCAAGACCTTTTAGCAGTAGCAGACAACAATTTTATATGCTTTTCAAAGTTGGAGGCATTAGCAGACGACAAAAATCAATGTGCCTCAAATAATAGGATTTGGCTTTGAAAGTGTTCAAAAAATTATGAAAGGATCTAGGAAAATGCTGGTAACAAGTAATTTAATCTTTTCTTACAATATCTTGTTTGAAAGCCTTTATTGGTCATCCTGATGATTAACTCTTTACCACATGACAAAATTTTAGACTTGTCCAAATCGAAAGCATTTGCAGACGACAAAATAAATGTGACTGAAAATTTGAAATCTGTTTTTGGAAAGGTAGAAAATATTGTGGGCAAAGGAAAGAATGCTGGTTACCAGTATTTTCTCCTTTTTCCACAATGTTTTCAAAAGGCTTCTTTCTCATGTTCGTTTAAAAACCCTGTTGATCCAGAGAGGCTCAAACCCTGGGGCCTCCAAGCAGGGTGCCCAATCACGTACTGCAGTAGGTAATTCACGTATAAATTCTACTCCGCGCGTACAAATTTTTGTGCTTACGTGCATGCACACACTGTCAAAGGTATGCACGTACAAAAAGGCAAGTAATTACGTAAACTGCACGTACAAATTAAATACCATATTGCATGCCAAACAAACATAACGAAAGTAGTTTTCCTCATAAGTGGGTACCACGCTTTGTCCTCAACATAGAGCGGGTTACCATATATTTTCACTATATATATTTTGCGGCTCCCTCGTCCGTCTGAGTAATTTTTGCTACGATTTTATAAGGTGTAAAATTTACCACGTGTGCTGGAAATCTGGTAATTATTTTTCAGTGAGAAATTAAAATCATTTAATTATATTATGATGCGCAGTTATTGTTAAAAACATTTTTTTTTTTATGACATATGAAAGCTGAAAAATAGAGCCGCAAATTAAACGTGTAATTTTCGTAGGTATGGAAAAAAAAAAATGTCATCACAACAAAAGCTGTTAAAATATTTTACAGCGTGAAGATTTGAGAAAGGTAGGTGTACACAAGTGATTCTACCATTACACATTTTGTTTTATTTCGTCCTAACACGGCATGGCCTTTATTTGACAGAGTTTGAGCTTATAATGTACCAATCGGCCTGCTCCTCTGTGATTTTAAAATGGCCAGAAAATCATCTTGGCCAACGAGCATCAATCTGTCTACGCTTCCTTTTTAAAACAGTTCAGATGTATTTCACAACTCTGAGAAAGGAATAAAGGTGAAAAATCTTCCATAAAGGGTGGTCGATTATTAAAACTCATGGCTGTATTCGGCTTTTAAACCCTGACCGCCGTTGCGATTATGTCTAAGTATGTGCATGCCCTGGAGACATACGATGCATCCATATAATCACCAAATGCACATTTCCATAATTCAATTAAGATCCCATTCATAATGGTAAAGGAGCTAGGGTGTTAAAATTCATTAATAAAACTGAAACAGCCCAAAATTACTCTGTACCCCCTAATTTTTCTTTGTACCCCCAATTCAAAACCTCGGTGGTACAGTGTACCCCCAATTTTTTCTTTGAACCCCCAATTCAAAACCTGGAGGGTGCATGTACCCTCAATTTGAAAACGCAGTTGGCATGCTGCCTCCGAGTCACGAGTCCCACACTTTACCACTGAGCCAAGCAGTACCCCCAAAATCATTTGGTAAAGGGTTAAAATGATATACATCAGGAGAAGTTACTTATTTTAGAATAATATTCATCCCTTTGCCAAAATATTTTCTTATCTTTTGTATTCATCATATCTAAATGTTAATGATCAATACAGACCTCCAGATAAGACTGGAGTGATAATATTCTATATCCATTATTTCTCTTCCAAACCCTATGCTGTGGGTACTCATTAGAATCGTCTCAATGAGACTATTCTAATGAGTACCCATAATATAGGGTTTAGTAGAGAGTGATTAATATTTTCAATTTTGAAATCAAAATCACTCCTTCTATCTGGAGCTCTGCAATACCTTCATGTACCAAAGGATTTTATGGAAGTCAACTGCTTGAACTTTATTTCAAACTAAGACTTAGGCAACCCATAAAATTCTTTACCAAACAGTCATTTTATAAGGAGAAAGGCTTTTGAATACAATGTAGAAAATGGAGAAAATCCTGTGCTCACTGTTTCCAGCCCTTACAAGGACAAACAGAATAATTTGAGACATACTGAATATGTTGTCTGCAAATGCTTTCAATTCAGACAAACCTAACACCATGTCATCCATAAACAGTTAACCCTTTACCGCACAATGTCGCCTTTTAACGCCTCTGGGAAAGAAGCTTTTTGAAAACATTGTGGGAAAGGAGAAAATGCTGGTAACCAGCATTTTCTCCTTTTCCCACAATGTTTTCTACCCTATCAAAGAAAAATTGTACCATTTGAGCCATACTGAAATTGTCGTCTGCAAATGCTTTCAATTTGGACAAAGGGTTAAACAGTGAACATATAAAGACTGGACAACAATCTCATATTACATGTTGTCCATCGTCCCTTTATTTATTCCCGCTTTCAATGAAAGGGGTCAGACACTTTAGTACCCGTATGACCTGTCACTATTTAGACATTTCGGACATTTTACATGTAACAGTAGCCCCCGTCAATATTTTTCTTTTCAGAATTTTTACGGGAAAACTATGTTCATTTAATTACCCTGATCAATCTTTTTGTTTACCTATAATCACTAATATAACCAAGTTACCTTCAAACTATGTGAAAAATGATCAGAGAATTTTTTTCATTGTCACAACCATTTCCCGTAATTTTTAACTGCCCGTATTATTCACCCATGGGTTCAAGATTGCCATGTCATAAAACAACTACAGCTGGTGGAGATTCATTCATTTTTAAACAGACAGATTCAAAATGTTTTCTTTTAACCCTTTCCCAAACGACAAATTTTGGACTGGTCCAAATTGAAAGAGTTTGCAGATGGCAATTTTAAATTTGATGAAAATGGCAGAAAGTTCTCAAAAAGGGTAGAAAACACTGTGGGAAAAGGAGAAATTGCTCATTACGAGCAATTTCTCCTTTTCCCACAGTGTTTTCAAAAGACTTGTAATTCAGACACGTGAAAACCAGGGCTTGTTTGGGAAACGGTTAATGTCCATTATTAATTTTATTACAAAAGGTTCACTTTCAATCAATGAGAGGTATTGATTTTATAAGACTGGAAAAACATTAAAAGAAGCATAATAAGCTATGTCTTTATTTTTGTTTTTTTATTACATTAAAAATCAACATTCTTGCTTTTTCAGAGCTCCAGACTGAGGGACTGATTTTGAGTTCAAAATTGAAAATATTAATCACTCTCCACTAAACCCTAGGTTATGGGTAATCATTAGAATTGTCTCATTGAGACGATTCTAATGAGTACCCACAACATAGGATTTGAAAGATAAATAATGGATTTAGAATACAATCACTACTTTTACATGTACCATGAGCTCTGCCTCTTTTACTCCTAATATCTACTAGTATCTAAATTGCTAAAAAATCAGCTATTTATCCAGTATCAAAAAAACCAATTTTATAAGTTCTGTTGACTTTCCCTTATATCCAAGTTTCTTTCCAGCAGACTAAGAGGTCTAAAATTTAACCCTTGCCAAACAATTTGGTGTTTACACAACCTGCAGGCAGATAGTTTTCGAAACCATTGGAGGAAAAGGAGAATATATTTCATTTTAATCCCCTTTTAGGAATTCTCTTTCAGAACATGTGATCCATATTTGCCTTCTGCAAAGGTCTAAAATTTTATTGTCTGGTAAAGAGCTATGAAGGTAATTTTACATGGATGTTTCCAAAATTTAGACTACAGATATGTTTCAGCCACATAATGGGTGGGACAAAAACAGAGATCTTACATTGTCAAAATAAATCCCTTAACATTCTGCATATCTTCTGCCTCAAAACCATTTCCTTTTCCTAAAAAGCCTTCAATTTGAATGACTCCAAAAATTAGACAGATCAAAGAAAAGTGGGATGACTATCTCTGTACTGGTTAATAAATTTCCATTACTACTAACAGCAATTAATAATTAAAGATACATTCAGTGTCGTATATCAATATCTTAGTTTTCAGTTTTACAGCTCCTTTGGGATATATCTCCTGGTATTTCATGTCTGACTTAATGCACCCTTTCCTTCATAGCCAGCATGCCCACTGGGTTTTCAATTTGGGGGTATATGCACCCTCCAAGTTTTGAATTGGGGGTACAAAGAAAAAAATGGGGGTACACTGTACCCCCTAGGTTTTGAATTGGGGGTACAAAGAAAAATTAGGGGGTGCATTTGGTGATTATATGGATGCATCATATGTCTCCAGGGCATGCACTTACTTAGATATAATCGCAACGGCGGTCAGGGTTTAAAAGCCGAACACGGCCACGAGTTTTGATAATCAACCGCCTTTATGGAAGGTTTTTCACCTTTATTCCTTTCTCAAAGTTGTGAAGTACATCTGAACTGTTTTAAAAAGGAAGCCTAGACAGATTGATGCTTGTTGTCCAAGATGCTGTCCTGGCTATTTTAAAATCACAGAGGAGCAGGCCGATTGGTACATTATAAGCTCAAACTCTGTCAAATAAAGGCCATGCTGTGTTAGGACAAAATTAAACAAAATGTGTAATGGTAGAATCACTAGTGTAAACCTACCTTTCTCACATCTTCACCCTGTAAAATATTTTAACAGCTTTTGTTGTGATGACATTTTTTTTTTCAGCAGCAGACGCCATACCTACGAAAATTACACGTTTAATTTGCGGCTCGATTTTTCAGCTTTCATATGTCAAAAAAATGTGTTTTTAACAATAACTGCGCATCATAATATAATTAAATGATTTTAATTTCTCATTAAAAAATAATTACCGGATTCCCAGCACACATGGTAAATTTTACACCTTAAAAAATCATAGCGAAAATTAAGACAGACGAGGGAGCCACAAAATATATATAGTGAAAATATATGGTACCCTGCTCTATGTTGAGGACAAAGCGTGGTATCCACTTACAAGGAAAACTACTTTCGTTTTTTTTGTTTGGCATGCAATACGAAAATGGTATTTAATTTGTATGTGCAGTTTACGTAATTACTTTCCTTTTTGTATGTGCATACTTTTGACAGTGCGTGCATGCACGTAAGCACAAAAAATCTGTACGCGCAGAGTAGAATTTATACGTGAATTACGTACTGCAGTACGTGATTGGGCACCCTGATAGCTTGCATGAAAATCCAGCCAGTGTACTTGTTACTTCTTGGCCAAACGAGAAAATTTTGGACTCGACCAAAATGAAAACATTTGCAGACCACAATTAATTGTATAACAAATGACGATTTTCTTCCTGGACTTTCTCCCTGGCACATTCACAATTGTTCAACATTTCTTTAGCCAATGTCAACATGGCTATTCACTGACCACCTTAGTCCAATCTAAAGAACAAATATTCAATTCAATACTGGTCAAATACTGGCCCAACTGTCCACCAAACATCTTTACCCATTAACCCTTTACTACAAAATCCCGACTTTCAACGACCCTGAGGAAGAAGCCTTTTGAAAACATTTTGGGAAAAGGAGAAAATGTTGGTAACCAGCATTTTCTCCTTTTCCCACAATATTTTCTACCCTTCCCAGTACAAATTTAAATTTTTCAGTCACATTTATTTTGTTGTCTGCAAATGCTTTCAATTTGGACGAGTCTAAAATTTTGTCATTTGGTAAAGAGGTAACTTTTCATCGAGCAACAAAATTCAGACACTGCCAAATTCAGAACCAAATTCAAATAAGTTTTAGATGAATATTTATTGTATGTTAAAAGATGATTTCCATCTTTGAAAGAGTAGAAAACATTGTGGAAAAAGGAGGAAAATGCTGGTTACCAGAATTTTCTCCTTTTCCCACAATGTTTTCAAAAGGCTTCTTTCTCAGGGTCGTTAAAAGTCGGGATTGTGTGGTAAAGGGTTAAAGGTGTTCCTACTGCAGATGCAGTAAGTGGCACCTGAATGAGGGAAAAAGGTTAAACAATAACTGTTTGATCACATGACTTTTCTCACAAATGTTTTCACAGGAAATTCTATTGTATACCCTAAAATTGTAGCTTTTACCATTAATTTTCCCTACGGCCATACAAATATCTGAGTCAACATTTGCTCTTCTTCTTCAGATTGTTTGATCTGTCTGGCATAATAGTCGAAAACGAACGTTGCAGGCCAATCTGTCTAAATTTTCCCCGTAAAGATGATGCAATATGTGCAGTCTGATGTCAGCAAGCTTTGCATATAATTCTCTTAAAAATTATATCAGAAAACATTCATTGTACTATTCCTTTTACCCTTTACCACACAATCCCGAGTTTAACGATCGTGGAAACGAGGTCCTTTGAAAACATTGTGGGAAAAGGAGAAAATGCTGATTACCAGCATTTTCTCCTTTTCCCACAATGTTTTCTACACTATCAAAGAGAAATTCAGTCATATGAGCCACTTTAAAACTGTCGCCTGCAAATGCTGTCAATTTGGACAAGTCTACAATTTTGTTGTATGGTAAAGGATTAACCCTTTACCACATAATCAGATTTTAGACTGGTCCACAATGAAAGCATTTGCATCACAATTTGAATGTTGCTCAGATGATAGCATTTTTCTAAATAGCAGCATTTTCTTCTTGTCACACCATGTTTTAAAGTGCTGTCATTCTCAGGATCATTAAAACTCCGGATTGTGTGGTAATGGGTTAACTCTTTAACAAAGGACAAAATTTTGGACTGTCTAAATTTAGGGCATTTGCAAACGACAAATTAAATGCAACTCAAAAACTGAAATTTCTCTTTGGAAACAAAAAAAACCATTGTGGGAAACGGAGAAAATGTTGGTTACCAGCATTTTCTCCTTTGCCTATAAAGTTTTCAAAAGCTTTCTACATCAGGGTTTTTGTAAATTCAGGATTGTGTGGTCAAGAGTTAAATGGATTGGACCGTACCATGTTACAAGTCAATCCCTTGAACACTGAATAAATCCAAATAAATATTAACCATTTACCACACAATCCCGACTTTTAACGAACCTGATGTTGAAGCCTTTTGAAAATGTGGGAAAAGGAGAAAATGCTGGTTACCTTTTCCCCACAATGTTTTCTACCCTATCAAAGACAAGTCGCATCATTTGAGTCACAATGAAATTGTCGTCTGCAAATGCTTTCAATTTGGACGGGTCTAAAATTTTGTTGTATAGTAAAGAGTGTAAGTTTACAGTCTACAAAAAGACCCAAATAACTGCAATTTCATAGATGTCTCAGCAAAAGTAACAGCTTAAATAAAAGATCAAACTGAACATACTGTGCAGTCTGATCTTGATATACACTAGCTGTTGTAAAAGGCACTTTGGGATTTAATCATGAAGTTGGTGAAATCCATGCGCAAAATTGCCCATAGTAAAATTGGTCACGAAATCTGGTTTCTAATTTACATCTTTTACAGCTGTAACAACTGTAAATCATAATTGCTTCTTTTGTTTTTATTTTAATATCAAGTAATTGTTAATTGGCAAAAAAAAAAACAAAGAAAGGCAAGTGCTACCACAACAGAAAATATTTGAATTCTTGAGCTCTAGAAAGTAAAATCATAACATGCAAATAAAAATGCCAAACTGAACATTCAGTGAGGGATACAACTGTTTCTGCTCTTTTTGTTTATTCAATTTTCTAAATGGCAAAAGAATAAGACAGCTGAGATTAAATCTCGTCTTCCATTCAGATGAACATCATTCTGCCGCTAAGCCCTTTCTTTCGGTGATTTTATCCCGCTATGCTTATGTTCTTATAAACAAGTGACGTTTGTTTCGTATACAATTAACGCTGACTCAACCATATCTAAATGGTGCAGTAAAACAAAATTGCTTGTTTCAAATTTACGTAAAGTGAGCAAAAGCTTGCAAATTTTAACAAAAGCAATCTGATCACCTTCTGAAAACACTGTTACTTTAATGCTCTAATTAACCCATTTCCACACAATCGCGGAGTTTTAACAGCCACAAGGAAGAAGCCCTTTGAAAACATTGTGAGAAAGGGAGAAAATGCTGGTCAATGGCATTTTCTACATTTCCCAAAATGTTTTCCACCAAATAAGATAAAAATTCTGACAATCTATCAACATTTACCATTCAGTCTGCAAACACTTTCAATTTGGATGAGTCTTAAATTTAACATGATCTACTCTTCCTAAAATGTTTACCTACCAAATCAAACAAAAACTCTGACAATATTTATCAACATTTACAGGTAATACTTTGTACGCAAATGCTTTTGATTTGTTGGTTGATAAAGAGACTCTTTTTTTTGAGACTCTTTTTTTCTTTCCCAAACAAAAAAATATGTACCATTTTTTTCCTCACCAATTAACTCCTTCCAAACATAAAATTATGGACTTGTCCAAATTTCAAACATTTGCAGAGGACAAAGTAAAAAATGTGACAAACAAATGGATATGTGTCTTTAGAAGAGAAGAAAACATTGTGGGAAAAGGAGAAAATGCTGATTTCCAGCATTTTCTCCTTTTGGAAAAACGTTTTCAAAAGCTTTCTTCCTCCTTTTCCCACAATGTTTTCTATACTTTTATGGTCAGGTTTCACTAATAAAGCCAAATTCATTTTGTCATCTGGAACAGCTTCGAGTTTGGATAAGTGTAAAATTTTGTTGTTTGGTACAGAGTTAAAAAGCTTTCTACTTCAATGTTGTTTAAATTCTGGATTGTGTGGTATTTAGGGTTTAACCCTTTACCAGACAACAAAATTTTAGCCTTGTCCAAATTGAAAGCACTTGCAAATGACAATTTCAAAGTGGCTCAAATGGTGCAATTTTTCTTTGATACGGTAGAAAGCATTGTGGGAAAAGGAGAAAATGCTGGTTACCAGCTTTTTCTCCTTTTCCCACAATGTTTTCAAAAGATTTCTTTCCCAGGGGCATCAAAAGGCGTCATTGTGCGGTAAAGGGTTAAAAGGTAAAATGCATCAAAACTGCCACAAATCTTAATTCTCAGCTGATCAGGAACAAATCCTACATGGTTTTGTATATCTTCCTTACTGTACTGGGGAGAAGATGTCTACTGATAAATTCACAATAAATCAGAGGCACAGTATATAGTGGCCAAAAGTAAACAATGCAGATGTTTAAATGCATTTAAATTCAAATCACAACATTTAAAAGTATGGAAATAATTGTGAAGATGACAACTTCATTTTGTATGGTGGATCCCAGTATTTAGTCCCTGGCAGAAAAATTATCTTTAATCAGTCAACAAAAGTTTTGAAATTCATTTTTCTGCCACAGATTAACATTTGGACTGACCTCAAAATAACAAGTTGTCATCTTCAGAATAATTTTCATACTTTTATAATGGTACACTTTAAATCAAATGCATGTTTTTAACACCTGTATTGTTTACCTTTGGCCACCACTGGGCCATTAAACCTTTACCAGACAACCAAATTTTTCACCAATCCAAATGCTAAGCATTTGCAGATGACAAAATAAATATGATTGAAAAATTGAAAATTGTCTTGGGAAGGGTAGAAAACATTGTGGGAAAAGGAGAAAGTGCTGGTTACCAGCATTTCCTTCTTTTTCCACAGTGTTTTTAAAATGCTTCTTTGTTGGGGTCAGTAAAGGTCAGGTTTGTGTGATACCAGTAAAGAGTTATGATGACGGTTGCCTTTGAAAGAGCAGAAAACATTGTGATCAGCATAGAAATTGCTGGCCCTTTTCATTTTCTCCTTTTCCAGCATTTTAGTTTTTCATAAACTTTGTTATGGACTTTGCTGTCTGGTCAAGATTTAAATAAATTATTCAGCTAGATCTAGTTTAAATCAAAAAAAAAAAAAAAAATCTGTGCACCATCCTTCTCAATTCGTTCTATGCTTACAATGGGGAAATTTTGATTCATTGAAATTTGCAAGATCAACTATTTCCCGTGTTATTTCTGTCCCCAAAATGTAAAAATTCATAGTAACAATTGATCTACTGCCAGCTTCCAGTCGACTTCAACAATTTTCCTTAATTATTTGAATCCTGAAATGTCGTCTGCAAACGTTATCAAAATCAAAGATGGTGGACTAATTAAACTTTTAGGTGCATTTACGGAAGTAAACCTAAAATTCCTACTTCAAACGTAGGCAAATAGATTCATCAACACACATGTCAATTAGAAAATTTGCAAAAAAAATTCGAAATTCTCAATCCATGACTAATTCACGAGAGAAGATAAATGAATTACAGGGACTAATTTGAATCAATTAGTGGAACAACATGTTACAAATTTCACGTGCGTCTTGTAGAAAAATCGTATCAAATCTCTATATGTAGTAAGTCGTTCTAAATCTTTTTTTAAAAAGGCGCAAGTGCTATACTTTCGCACCGCATATCTTTTCATTTTCACCTGTGGTAAATTACAGTGGCTACATCGTCTAATGACATTGGATTGTAATACACATCTATAGGACAGATACACAAATCTGAGACTAGGGGGCTCATGTAAACACGAGTTTTAAAGTTACGAAAACTAGCCTGACAGTTATCAAATGGGGATGAATTTGAAGTAAATATATCAAATTATTAATTTACCTTGATTTGCGTTAATTCCATCGGTAAAAAGCGAAATAATTCCTATTAAAATCACACAAATAGTCCACTCACATCTTGCACACTCCGCCATGTTTCACTTTCTGAAATGAATGACTGACCCAGATTGAGACATGCGCAATGAGACTTCATCTGCTATTATTAACATATTGTAAACTGAGGACTATTGAAACTCTGTGGTGAGGCAACGTTCATCAATAGTAGGTGTAAGTTGTAACTATGAATCCAATAATTATGCGTATTACTGAGTTTAAGTTCCAAATCTTACACAAACGTCTTAGAAAATATTAAAACATTCATTGACAGTACTTATTTTGAAATTACCAAACAAAATGCTAAGCCTGATATCAACAGAAAATTAAGGATTAAAAGATCTAATGGCTTTGTGTTCTTTAAGACCTTGAACAGTGGCGCTTTTTGAACAGAGCATTCAATATCGAATTTTGACGCATCTTTCCTAAAATTTGATTTCTCAGTCAATCTGGATATTTGCCTATTTATTTGCTTTCTTTTGCTTGCTGAAAAGGTTTACTCCTACTTACTTCAATAAAATTGAATGTACCCTCTCCTTTCGATTACATGCTTCAGAGAATTTTTACATTAACTCTCATCCTGCCAAATAAGTGGAATCAAACTTTCAGACCGATAGTAAAAACCCCAAGCTTTGTTATTTCAAAGATAATCTTTTGAGAAAATATATTTCCTGATCGGACATTGTAGATCAAAGACCAGACTACATGTTCTGTGCAGTTTGATCTTGATCTACACTGTCCGCAAAAGGTTCTTGAGTCGTATAAGCAGCCTACAGGTGAACATGATCGCAGTACAGTAATTTATTTCCCCTTTTTCGATCATTACACGCAATTTTTAAACAATATTTATCTATTCAAAGTGGAAACTGCAAGTGTATCCTATAATGTCCCGATGTTTCTTCAAATTTCCTAAAATTTGGGATTGTGTGGTAAAAGCTTAACTTTTTAGCAGATTTAAAAAAATCTAGACTTGTCCAAATCAAAAGAATTTGCAGGTGACAAAATAAGTCCAGCTAAAGTGAGGACAGAAATCATTGAAGGAGAGGGAGAAAATTCTGGTTACCAGTATTTTTTTCTTTTTCAAAAATGTTTTCAAATGCTTTCTTCCTCGGGTTCGTTAAAAAAAACGGGCAGTGGCAAAGTGTAGGAATCGTAACCTGGAGGCCCCGGGTTCGAGCCTCACTGGATCCGCTGCGTTTTTCGTTGGAGTATCCTTGGGCAAGACTCTTCAGAGCCCTAGCCTAGTACTGGTGAAACCTAGGAAATACATGAACATGTGAGCTGTCGCCGTGACATGATTGAGATAATGTTGAAAGCGGCGTAAAACATCGATCAATCAATTAAAACTCGGGAGTATTTGTGCTCCCCTTGTTTTTATCCCAGTCCGTGGTGATGCCGCGATCTCACATGCAGTCCGCAGTTTAAAACATGCCACAGTAAGTCTGATGAATTATGCATAAGTTGTACGCTGTCGGCTCATCAAAGGAAATCGACACTGGCTGATTATCGCGATAGGTGTAGTATTATCGTAAACCCCGCCCCTTTTATACACCTAATGTCTGGATTGTTGCGTTGTTAATTGAATTAACAACTAATGCAATCATTTCATAAACTTTGACGAGCAATTCACACCCTACGTCGTTACCTTGGTATTAAGTTGATAAAATTCTGTCGCACACTTGTCAGGTCAAAGCAACCGATAGATAATTCTCGTTGCTGTGTAAATGCATCTTAATGACTACCATAAAAGTATAACGTATTATTTGACAACGTCAATGGCTATTATCGAATCAAACTTGTTGTCAAGTAAAAGTTACCTTAACCCATTAATGCACAGGCAATTTTTAAGCCTACATGTACCCGAAACGACCACAAATTGTTCACGAAATGGACATTTAAAAGGAAAGGAAAATGTCGTTCTTCGTCAGTCAATTACTCCTTTACCCACAATGTTGTCCATCGGTATCAAAGGTAGGAGCGCAAAAAGTGTTGGTAAAATGAGTAAACTCATAACCCTGCACAGAGATTCTAACCACTAGACATTATACGTAGTGAAACTTAGAAAAAAATGATAGTTTGGGAGAAATGGAGACTAAACTTTAACAACATGAAAACATCATGAAAAAAAAAGGACAAGCTTGTCTGTTTCAGGCAATTACTCATTTATCCGCCATTTTTCTAGTGAAATCCATACAATGGCCACATAGAGAAAATGGACAATTCTGTTGAGACGAAAATACCGAAATAGATCCACTACAACTTTGCTAAGCTCTGTCACTGCCACTGGCGATTTAAATAGCCTTTTTGGGGATGATGTAGTTAAAGATAAGACTGCAGATATCAGACTGCACAGAGCAAATTCTATGAAATGAAAATGACCGAGTAAAAAGTTGAAATAGGACCACTAATTTGTACGGAGCGCGCAACAGAAGTCTCACGTCGCATTGAAAAGTCACCGTTATACCTTCTTTCCATTAACTCCTATCCTGCTTAATAAAAGAAATGAAACTCTCAAACCAATAGTATAAACCCAATTTGTCCTATTTCAGAGGAAATATATCTCCTTATCGGACAGTGGAGATCAAAGATCAGACTGCACGTTCTGTGCAGTCTGATCTTGATCTACACTGTCCGCAAAAGGTCAGTGGGTCGCGATTAGAAGCATAAGGGTTAAACGTCGCCGAAACGATGGACTAGCCTTTGAACAAATAGAAAAAATAGTTTACCAACATTTTCTCTCTTTTCCCCCAATGTTTTCTCCCATTCAGTGACAAATCCTTTTTTTTTTTCTGTGACAACGCAAAAAAAAAAAATGTCGCATGCAAATCCTTGTAACTTGGCGAGTGTTTGTCATCTGGTAAAGAGTTAATGCGAAAAAATAAAAATTAAAATAAAAACATAGTAAATGAGCCATGCTTTGGCAAAAAGGATTTCAGGCATCTCCGTGGTGCACTGTACCATGCCAATCATCACATACTAGGAATTATGGATCAATAAAATCCATTTTGTCTGACATAAAAATTGAGGAAGAATGGTCCCTGAACATGCAGAAAATTGACCAATAACAAAAAGTTTCGGCCCAGGTCAGCCTGCGCGGACTGCAGAGACGGCGCAGACTGACCTGAGTCGATTCTTTTGCATTAAAGCCCCTTTTCACAAAGCATGGCTTATATACGCGTGATTAAGGAGTGAACATTTAACAGTGCAAAAATAAAGTGACTTTATACGACTTTAATGATGTGATCAAAGTTTCAATCGACATGAATTTCAAAGGGCAATGATATATACAGATCGTTTTAAAATACATACGTTCATTACCAGAGGCAAAACACACACGAAAAAAGCTCTCCCATTTTTTGTTCCATAAATGTACATTTCCTTGGATCAACCTTCGAGACATCACACAATATGAATACTACTATCATTTGATTTTTTTAAGAAATGTGCCGAAAGGCAAAAAAAAAAATGGAGATATTTTCTTCAGTATTTTTTTTTTGGGGGGGGGGGGGCGGGAGTGTTGGTATGACAACATAGTGTAAGCAGCTGACGTTCAATGAACATGTAGGAAGCTTTATCTCTCGATCAAACTTTCTAAACTTTGCAGACAGTGTAGATCAAGATCAGAATGCACAAAACGTGCCGTCTGATCTTGCATGTACACTGCTTAAGTGTTATTTACTTTAGCAAAACAACAAAACTTAAAAATTACAGTATTTTTACCGTTTTTCAAATCTGAAGAAGTTCATTTAATTACCTCTTTTACCAAAGGACAAAAATCTTAGCTTGGTCTAAATTGAAAGCTTTTACAGACAACAAAACAATGTAGATCAATTATTTCTGTCTTTGATGTGGTAGAAAACATTAAGCGAAAAGGCGAAATTGCTGGTTACCAGCACTTTCTCCTTTTCCCACAATGTTTTCAAAAGCCTTCTTCTCCGGGTCATTTAAGCTCGGGATTGGGTGGTAAAAGGTTTATTCAGCGCTCCAGGGTAAAACTTTGATTTCTTTTCTGGTTTGTATGAAGTTAGGTGACGACGGCGTACCCATGTCCCAGAGTTATATATCAATTGATCTGTATCGGGAGGATGCCGGTATGAACCTGGTATCGCTCGAAATTAATCTGAATTTTTGGGCTTTCTGTTTTTGTTAACAAATTTATTATGGTTTTTACATTGCAACGCAAGGACGGACGAGGGACAAGGAGGGGATAGGATTGAAACAAAAAAAGACATACTTTTTGAAAACAAAGTGGCGAAAAGAGACAATGCTCTTATCGAGTTTTATTCCTTTTACCACAACGTTTTGCATGTATGCATGTACAGTTCAATCTGTATTTTTACCCTTTACCACACAATCCCGACTTTTAATGACCCTGTAGAAGAAGCCTTTAGAAAACATGGTGGGAAAAGGAGAAAATGCTGGTAACCAGCATTTTCTCCTTTTCCCACAATGTTTTCCACCCTATCAAAGACAATTTACATCATTTGATTCACATTCCAATTGTCGTCTGCAAATGCTTTCAATTTGGACCAGTCTACATTTTTGTCGTCCGGTAAAGAGTTAAGCAAGGACTTAAGAGACAGTGAAAACGTGCTTGTTTAATCCTTACAGGGTCTCTCAAAACTGTAGTTGACTTTACGGTCGGTGCACAAAACGTGCAGTCTGATCTTTGATCTACACTGTCTGTTTTGCTGAGAAGCTATGGACTTAAGCAACCTTTGGAATTGCAATCATTTGGGTTTTATTTCTACATTGAACGTGTCTTTTTTTTTTTCGGCGCCCTGAAGGTTAAGACAGCGCTGAAAACATGTGAGCCATGCTCTGTCAAAAGGGGGCTAAATGCATCCCCGTGCTGCATTAGGCCCATACCATGCAAGTCATCGCATTATTATGGATGTATTATATATCTATCTTCTCTAACAAATGACTTAATCATGAGGTAGAATGGCCCTTGGACATGCAGGAAATTTACCAAAAGCAAAAAGTTTCGGCTCAGGTCAGCCTGCGCGGACTGCGCAGGCTGACCTGAGTCGATACTTTTTGCCGATGTGTTAAGTCCCCTTTCATACAGCACGGTTCATGTATGATTACAACATATTTTCCACGATTGTTGAGCAGTCTGCATGTAAGAGTTACCATCTGTGTATTCAGTGTTCTGGCGGTATGGAAAACATTGTGGACAAAAGAATGATCGCTTATTACTAACTGTCAAATGTTTGAACGATAAAGAGCCTCATTTGTACCTTCATTGGACGTCACTTACTATGATGCCGTCTTCTACTCAACCCGTGACAAAACTTGGATGCAATTTAAAAATCGTTGTCTGCGCATGTCATATTCTTCGAAGATTCGACCTGTCTGCTATGACGCATCACCCATCCCCCGTATACCGGGGAAAAGTAGGGCTTATATCGAAGCTATTAGCCTATTACGAAAGCATGTAGGGGCTGTTTTAATAAATGGTCGGTGCATAAGTTACATGCTAGCCGATCATAGCTGAATAAATGGCACTAGGTAGCGTTTTATTGAGTAAACGTTTATTTCATTTGAAATTCAAAGTCACGGTTGTTGTTTTAAACAATTACTGTACTCCGCTTCTGTACCCAGGATGCCAAAATTAGATAGATGTGTATTTGTAGAATGCCATCTAGCGGGAGATAATGATTTAAAAATGTTACTCTGTTTCCAATATTTCGGCTTACGCCTTTATCAAGAAATTCAACGTGGAATTAATGCCTTCTATATTTTGTGACTATTATCTATTATATACCACTATATAAATAATGGTAGCGTGATAATAGTTACAAAATGTAGAAGGCATTAATTTCACGCCGAGTTTCTTGATAACGGCGTAAGCTGAAATATTGAAAACAGAGTAACATTTTTTAATTTTGTATATAATTCCCTTAGGAATATTAAGTGGATTTATTGAAAACTTTGATGAATTTAACTTTTTGTCGTGTCCCGGTTAAAATTTCGCTTTTCTTTAATTGCTCTCTCGAAATACAAGTTTAACGATAAACTGATTAAAATTCACTTAAAATTTCGCAAAAGTGAACATTCTTTAGATTGTTCAATAGACAGCGTATATTGTGTGACAGTTGAATTTGGAGATTCGTTATCTTGAAAGTAGGTTACGACAAAACAGAATTTTTACGAGCGGTGTTTTAAACCGCGTTAAAAACACCATTTCGGTCATATCAGGACGACAAGTCCGTCATCCGTATGAGACGATGCCTATGCAGTGCCTTGCTCAGAGAAATTCCCAAATGACGAACCCTGCTTCATGATAAGGATTTAAACGTTTAAAACTTTACCAAACAACGAAATATTGGACTTGTCCAAATTCCAAGCATTAGCAGACGACAAATCAAGGTGGCTGTAATCGAGGGTTTTTTCTTTTAAAAGGTAGGAAACACTGTGGGAAAAGGAGTAAATATTGGTTACCAGCACGTTCTCATTTTCCCACATTATTCTCAAATCCTTCGTGTTCAGGGTCGTTGAAACTCGGGATAGTGTGGTAATGGAGTAAACCCTTCATGACCTCAGGTTTTAGTGGCTTTTAGCAAGAACGCCTAAGAAACCATTGTGAGAAAAGGAGAAAATGCTGGTAACCATAATTTTCTCATTTTTACACATAGATCCATACCCCTTTGAGGACATTGTGAGAAATTTGACTTGTCGTCTCTAGATGCCTTAAATTTTAGTGAGTTTAAAGTTTGCTGTGCTGTAAAAGACGTTTTTGTTCATTTCTATTCAGCAAGACTTCAGCAGGTTACGCTTCCGGTTTTCAACCGGAAGTGCAATGGCATTACCACCTTCAAAATGTAGGGATAAAAAGTAGACCCCGTATTAAGAAACATTTTAAAATACTTTTTAATTGGGTGGGAAAGAAATTTCAAGACAGAAATTCTGTCACAATATTTAGGCTTTTTGAGGATATGTAGGTACAGAAATTTTGAATCATCGACGAAAACGTGCGATTTTTTTTTTTCATATTGGCCCCGATATACAAATCATCGTGTCTGAATATCCTGGTTACCAGCAAATAAACGCTTCCTTAATGAAAGACAAACAGACGAACAAAATATTTTCATCTCAGATATAAAATTATTATGGATTATAATAGTTGTAATTCTTTTGACCATAAATATTTTTATAGGTCGCACGCTTTATCCTCGCCTAACATACTCTGTTTCATCTTTCCCCAAAACAAATTTCTACCAACTGATTTAAAAAAAAAAATAAATAAAAATTCAGTATTGTTTAAGTTTTTGATAATCACCATGAGGACATGTATATGTAAACACATTGAGACAAAATAAAATTCGTCATAACAGTGAAATTTTCCTTTCGTCAAAATGTTTTAAACAGTGGTCTTATTGCTTGACGGTAAAAGCAGGGAGTACATAGCCTAGAATGTATTTAACCCTTTACCACACAATCCCGCGCTTTAAAGACCTTCATGAAGAAGCCTTTTGAAAACATTGTGGGAAAAGGAGAAAATGCTGGTTACCAGCATTTTCTCCGTTTCCCATAATGTCTTCTACCCTTTCAGAGACAAATTGCACAATTTGAGCCACATATATATTTGTTGCATGAACAATCTTCATTTTTTTTTTAATTTCATTGAGTCTAAAAGTTTATACATGTACAGTGGACTTTACTGACAATATGGAATCACAAACATCCAAGGAGTTGGTACCGTGAAATCGAGTTACGTACGAGTACGTGTATTTTATTATTAATTTCCAGAATTTCAACATCTTTTCCCCAGTTTTCTCAAGACAAGCAAAATTGATAGGCCATATGGGATTAAAGGGAGATTAAAGATATCACTTACATGTATATTTTCATTACAAATCTTAATCCGCATTAATCTTTTGACCCGGCCTTTCAGTGAAAATCAAAAGTTATCCTTACAATCAGTTTTATCGTTTAACCCTTTACAAAGCAATCCCGAGTTTTAACACTTAAGCTGCTGAATAAATGAAACACAAATTTCTACTCAATACTAAAAGCCCAAACATTGCGGTTTCAAAGTTGATTTCACCGGAAAGAAAATACCGCATCGGACAGTGTAGATCAAAGATCAGACTGCACGTTCTGTGCAGTCTGATCTTGATCTACACTGTCCGCAAAAGGTCAGTGGGTCGCGATTAGCAGCTTAAGGGTTAACAACCCTGATAAAGTATGCCGGTGAAAGTCTGTTCAGGACTGTGTTGGAAAAAGGAGAAAATGCTTGTAACCAGCATTTTCTCCTTTTTCCACAGTGTTTTACACACTTTCTCGTTGTCTGAGCAATATTTTATGACACGTCTTCTTTCTCAACTTTCTTATAAGTACAGGACTGTTTAGTAAAGGGTTAACTCTTTACCAAACGAAAAAAAAATAGACTAGTCCAAACTGAAAGCAGTTGCAGACGACAAAATAAAAATGTGACTGAAAAACTGAAATGTGTTTTGGAAATAGTAGAAAACATTGTGGGAAAAGGAGAAAATGCTGGTTACCAGCATTTTCTCCTTTTCCCACGATGTTTTCAAAAGACTTTTCTCTCTGGGTCGTTAAAAGTCGGGATTGTGTGGTAAAGGGTTAAACTCCTTAACCCTTATCCTGTTAAATCATTGACATGGAATTTTCAAACCGATGGTAAAAAACCACAATGCTGCTATTTCAAACTTATTTTTTAGGGGAAAAATATCTCCATATCGGACAGTGTAGATCCAAGATCAGGCTGCACGTTCTGTGTAATTTGATCTTGATCTACACTGTCCGCAAAAGGTCAGTGAGTCCCGCTTTGCAGCCTAAGGGTTATATGTTTGACATCGACTCAATCCAATGATCTTCGGTCTCGCTAAAACGGCTCAGAAAGCTGAGAAGGAAGTGCCTAAAATGTGACATTTTCCTTCTCAGCCCATATCCAGCCGTCTTTACAACGCTTTACAGGCAGGGAAATTAATTCAGCAAAGTAACATCAGAGTAGCGGGGCATGTAGTCAGACAAGCGAAAAGGTGGTTTTTTTTTTTACACAGACAGACAGACAGACAGACAGACAGACAGACATGAGCATTTTCACAGAGTTCTGATGTCTGAACCATGGAATGGCAAACAGCCGGGCTAATAGTACTTCACAAAAAATAAATGAAACATTAACAATATTACAAAAATTTCAAACCAATTAAACCTCGGGCATATCTTGTGCATTAGTAATTCAATATCTCTTGATCTGTCACAGCGATCTTACCTTCTTGTTGATAAAATATCGATGGTTTTACCCATTCCCACTTGTTTTCTGTTATTTTCAAGTCTTTCAGCACCAAAATTAAAATAACAACAGCTGAAAATAGATCTACAATCCACTGTCTGTAACCCAAAGGTTTATCTTACTGGCTTAACAAGCCGGCGGTATACATATGAGATCAGACAGCAGATTCTGTGCAGTCTGATCTCGATGTATGCCGAGTGCAAAAGCCCGTGTTTCGTATGTCGCGCTGAACAGGTTAGCTCCTGTAGTACGACCTGTAAATTCACACACAGGACCACTACCATACAATTCTTAGTCTTTACAACTCGGACCAAGAAAACATTCGAAAAAATTGTAAGGAAAAAGGCTGGTTCCTAGCATTTTCCCTTTTTCCCACAATGTTTTTACCTTATCCAAGATAATTTCATTTGAGTCACACTTACATTGTCTTCTGTAAATGCTTACAATTTGGACAAGTCTATATTTTTTTTTCGTCCGGTAAGGTATTAAAACCTTTTACCACACAATCCCGACTTTTAACGACCCTGAGAAAGAAGCCTCTTGAAAACATTGTGGGAAAAGGAGAAAATGCTGGTAACCAGCATTTTCTCCTTTTCCCACAGTGTTTTCTACCTTTCCTGAAACAAACTTCAAATTTTCAGTAACATTTATTTTTTAGTCTGCAACTGCTTTCAATTTGAACTAATCTAAAATTTTGTCGTTTGGTAAAGTATTAAACATTACCGATATTTCAATCACATCACAGTGACAGGTCTCTTACCAACGTCTTTGGTTCTACCGGAACAACGGAGGAAGTATCACAGTAGTGTCTTGCTCAAGGACTCTCCCAGGAAAGAAAGAAATTGAAAATGAAACCATGTTACATTATTTTCGTAACCATCCTACTTCAGACGTGTCAAAACATTTTTTTTTACAATAGGCTCTCGATGACGCCAACCCTCGTTTCTCGTCTGACTAAAACTGTTTTCTCATCACGTCATATTCATGAACCAAACATAGAAAGGACTAGTGGTATAAAGATAAAATATTGCGACACAGGCAGAATTCGTTTAGTATGAGCAATGTTGTCTTTTTACAATAATTTAAAAAGAAATATGCAAAAAACAATTTTTTTTTTTCATTTTCCATGGGGCTTTTCTCCATCCCAATCCCCTCCGTTTGAATGAGCCCTGTTTTTCAAGTTAAATAGTCGTCATGGTCAGCCAGTGGAAAACGGAAATGGGATGGAAAGAAAATATTGCGACAAAAGTAGAAATTGCTCAACTTGAGCAATTTCTACTTTTGTCACACTATTTTCCTGAGGAGAATATCTAAAATATTTTTACATCTCTACATGAAGGAATTGACCAACCCCATTCCCGTTTGACTGAGACCCGTTTCTCATTACGATGAGAATGTTCATAGCCAGCCAAGTGCTGGTAATCTTCTGCATTTTCTCACAACGTTTTCTACCCTTTCAAAGACAAATATACTCTGAGCTAAATTCAGTTTGTCGTCTGCCAACGGTTCGTATTTGGGCAAGTCAAAAATTTTGTCGTTAATCCCCCCCCTCCCGTTTGATTGACAGGTGTTTCTTACCAGGATATCATGTTCAATGGCAACCACCGGAAAACAATAACGGTATGTGTCATATTACTCACAATAAATGATAAAGTATTGAGGTTTTAAACACTTTCAGCAACCATTTACTAATGTCACGACGACAGACAAGTTACGTTTATTACTGACAAAAATGATATTAAGGATTCAAACTCTTTAAATATTATACTTTCAAGTATTTAACTGCGAGTCTACACTGGCTGTCTGAACGGGTAACAAAATCAAAGCACTGGCGCACTGAATGCACGTTTCGCGCTTCATAAATAAACTTAGATTAACACGTAAGCTGCTGAATACATGAAACGCGAATTACTACTCAATACTAAAAGTCCAAACATTGTGGTTTCAAAGCTGATTTCACCGGAAAGAGAATGCCGTATGGGACAGTGTAGATCAAAGATCAGACTGCACGTTCTGTGCAGTCTGATCTTGATCTACACTGTCCGCAAAAGGTCAGTGGGTCGCGATTAGCAGCTTAAGGGTTAATACTTTAATACGAACTGTTGGACTAGTCCTAATTGAAAACATTGTAGATGATAAATAAGATGTGGCCCAAATAATTGGAGATTTGTTTGCAGACAACATTAAATGTCTATCAACTTAATACGGAATCTGTCTTTGATAGAGTAGAAAACATTCTGATAACAGAAGAAAGTCCACCAGCAGTTTCTCCTGCTACCAAAATGTCTTCAAAGACATTCTCCCTTAGGGTAAGTAAAACACGGGACTGTTTTGTAAAGATTAAATAAAAACAAGATCCACCTTTTACCATTTACTAAACGACGCAATTTTAGACTCTTCTAACTTGGAAGCATTTACAGGTGACAATTTCGAAATTAATGCGATGATCTCTGGTGAGGTAGAAAACATCTTGGAAAAAGGAGAAACTGCTTTTCCAGCATTTTATCTGTTTTCACGATGTTTTCAAAAGCTTTTTTTTTTTTAAATATCAGGGTCGATAAAACTCTGGACTGCTTGGCACAGGGTATAGAACCGCACGCAATGAAATGGCACATACGACTTCAGAACACTATCTGAACTTAGTATGGGGAGTCAGTACAGTGGTTATGGCCCACTACAGGTAAAAAGCGACCGTAAGCGTCATATTACTCACAGCCATTGATATGAATTTGTGGTTTCGAACAATTAATGCTCCGTTATTTTACAGCGGATGTACATCCTGAAAGCTCAACTTATTCATGTTGTATTTTGTGGTGCCACGGTCCTTCAGTCGGTAACGCACACGGCTAGTTATCTAGGGTCGCAGGGTCGCAGGTTAGAATTCCGGATCAGCCAAGATTATTTCTGGGGATTAAGTCTTAAGTAATTTCCACCTACACAATTCATTCCCCTTTCATGGCTTTACTCAGAATACTGATAGACTGAAGTTCTCGTTTCCTGAAGACAAACAAGTTGAAACGTTACTAAGATCACAATGTTATGTAAAACAAAGAGATCTTCCTTCAGCCATATTGGTTTATCCGAAAGAACAATATCTGTGATAAAATTTTGACATGTCAAAGGCACCAGTACGCGCTTTTGCGGAAATCGTAGACCATCTAAATTGCATTTTGGGTCTAATTACAAATTCAGGAAGTAACACAATTTGTAAATTAGCTAAACTAAATTGGTTAAGCCATTTGCTATAGCCAGTCAGAAAATGTGCTATTGAGAAATTTAGGAAATTCTTGAGAATAAAAACCTGAAAGCAACTTAGAATGATTGGTGAACACGGGCCTTGGATCTCATGGAGCCTGCAGTTCTATCTTAGACATACACGTACATTGGCAGATGGAGTCTGCAGTCTTATTTCAGACCTTCATTGTCAGATGGAGCATCTAGTCTTATCTGAGACTTCTATTGTGAGATGGAGCCTGCAGTCTTATCTTGGACATTCATTGCCAGATGTAGCCTGCATTCTTATCTTGGATCTCAATATTCAGAAGGAGCCCGCAGTCTTATCTTGGGTCTTCATTGTCAGGTGAAGACTGCTGTTTTATTTTGAGCATTCATTGCCAGATAGAGCGCACAGTCTTACCTTGGGCTTTCATTGTCCGACGGAGTATGCAGTCTTATTTTTGGCCTTCAATGTCAGATGGAGCCCGCAGCCTTATATTTGGCCTTCATTGTCACATGCTTAGCTGACTAAAAATTAACGGTTAGGCTGCCACGCGCTATTCAACCCTCTACCAAACAATTCAAAGCTTTTTATGACCAAGAAGGAAAAAAAAAAACATGGGAAGAGGAGAAAATGCTGGTTGCCACGCGTTTCCAGCGTAAAGCAATTTCCTCAATCATTTTACACCAGTACTGACACAACTTTCTTTCCAAGTCACTGAACATATTTCTCATATGCATCAGAGGTGAGAGGCGAAAATTCGGCGGAAAGAAAGTTTGCCTCAACCGTGTATCATACTCGCAACCTCCAGGTCACGTATCAGATACGCTAATCACTAAGCTACCCGGGCGGGCTGTTAATGTTGCACTATTTCGGCTGTTTTTTCGAACCGGGAAAGTCCATTTCATTAATTTAACCTTGAACTCTTTACCAGACGACAAAATTTAAACATGTCCATATGCCATAAAGCATTAACAAATGCCAAACTAAATATGACTTTCATGATGGAATTTGTACGGGAAAGGGTTGGAAACATCGTGGGAAAAGGAGAAAATGCTGGTTACCAGCATTTTCTCCTTTTCCTACAATGTTTAAAAAAAAAGCCTTACATGTTAAGGCTTTAGAATTAATTTCGGGTGATCGTTTTGAGTAGTAAGTTGTATGATCTGCTAAAAGCCGCTTAACGCCGTAGACTCTTGTTTATCATAACGTGTTAGTGCTATCATTCATTAACTTACATAATCACCCCAATTTATCAACTCGAAGGGCTTATCAGCACTCTGTCGTTACTATCACAACAACAATAAATATCTCTAACCTGAGGAACACCTTAGCGCCTAAATAATATTAATCAAAATAAAATATTTCTTTTATGGCTCCGGCTATTGCTCTACGTTTTCACCCGGATTCCCATCCGTTCCTTAATTCAGTGTCCTAAGGATTATCTGAACACGAAAGCTTTCGAAAACATTATAAGAAAGGTAGAAAATGCTGGTAGCCAGCTTTTTCTCCCTTAATCACAATGTTTTTAAACTCTTAACCTAGAGATGCCAGGTTTTTAGTTAAAAAGACGCCACTGAGCAGTATTCATGAGCGCGTTTAACACAAGTACAACAAAGCAAAGTCATTGATTTTGATAAGAACAAGTAAAACAATCCGAAAATAATTACGAATTTCAAGTCTGTATTGGCCCAAAACTTTTGTTTATGCATATCGGTTAGCGTGGATCCATGATCATACTGTATGCTCTGTGAAGTCTGATCTTGATCTACACTGTCAGTAAAAGTAACTTAATTACGATCCTAGGGATTAACAGAATTCGCGATAAATCAACGATAGCAAGATAAATTACATGACAGCTTAAGCCTTGGGCTGTTAAGCGTGACTTACCGACCTTTTGCGGACAATGTAGATCAAGATCAGACTGCACAGAAGTCTGCACAAGTCTGATCTTGGATCTACACTGTCCGATAAGATGATTTTCTTTTCCCAAAAAATATGTTAGCAATAACATCATTCGGGTTTTTAACTATCGGCTTGAAAGTTTTATTCATTTTTTTTGGCAGGATAAGGGTTAAATACAACGTATCTAGGAAACGCGCATCTTTGTTGCTAACATCACCGCCAAACTCCTACTTACTTCATAACCCAATTTTTTGATTTGGCAGAAAGACTGATACAGCTTTCTGTAAAATCAATGAGCCACGCTCTGACAAAAGGGGGCTTAATGAATCGCTGTGATGCATTATACCAAGCTAGCCATCTCATAATTATGGCTCCCTGAAATCCATTTTGTCTTGCAACCGACTAGATCATGTGATAGTATGGTCTTTGGACATAAAGAAAATTTACAAAAAAGCAAAACGTTTCGACCCATATCAGCCTGCGCAGACTGCGCAGGCTGATATGGGTCGATACTTTTTGCAGATGCATTAAGCCCCCTTTTCACAGAACATGGCTCATATGAAATGAGATATAACGAGATAGTAAGGAGGAGAGAGAGAGAAAAGGAGAGAGAGAGAGACAGACAGACAGATAGAGACAGAGACATAGAGAGTACTAATTCAGTGAATGATTGAGTTTCAAACAGAGTTCAATGCCTCCCATGGTAAGCTTGGCGTTACATAGCATAGATATTAGATCTCAGCTTGAAATGTAACTGTCGATAGGTTTCTTTGATAAATTGATGAAGATATTTTTCCTGACAAAAACCATTTGGGTGCCAAAAGCTTTGTGTGCCGGTTTAACTCGTTAATATAACTTATTGTGCAACGAATGGCATTTGAATTTGAAAGACACCCACATTTCACCTTTTCCCACAATGTTTTCAAAAGGCCCTCTTCCACAGGGGGATGTCCTTGGGCAAGACACTTCAGAGCCCTAGCACAGAACTAGTGAAATCCAGGACTTACGTGAGTGAGGGAGCATGAGTGAGCGACCTGTCGCCAAAATACCACTGTTATAATCCTGAAAGCGGTTTTCAATCAATCATTCTTCCTTTAGGTCCTTAAAACACAGAATTGTTTGGTTAAAGGTGATTTGCTTTTTAGCAAATATAATAATAAAACCGTCTCGTTAAGAACAATTGAGCTCTGTGAAAAGGGATCTTAATGTATCTGTGAACAGTATCGACCCAGGTCAGCCTGCATAGTCCGCGCAGGCTGACCTGGGCCGAAACTTTTCGCTATTGGTCTATTTTTTTTTTTGTATGTCCAAGGACCATTCAACCTCGTGACTTACTCCGTTGTTGAAAAAAGTGCCGATCATGGATCCATAATTATGTGATGGCTTAATAGGTATAGTAGATCACGGAGATGCATTAAGCCCCTTTTTACCAGAGCATGGCTCAATTATGAATGGCGGAGTGCTGGTTCAAACTCTAGACTGCACCTGCGTCATTACCGAATTGATGTTGACATAGCATTAATTAACCGTTGACTAAACAATCACAAATTTTAACGACCCTGGGAGAGAAGGCTTTTAAAAATATTGCTGGTAATCAGCATTTTTCTCCTTTTCCACAGTGTATTCAACCATTTCAAAGACAAACAACATAACTTAGGCCACATTTTATCTGTCGTTTGCAAATGCTTTCAGTTTGGACAAGTCTAAACGCTGTGTTCAGAAAAAGAGTTAACCCTCTACCATACAATCTCGACTTTCAACAACCCCAGGGAAAAAGCCTTTTGAAAACTGTGGGGAAAAAGAAGAGAATCCTGATAATCAGCATTTTCTCCTTTTCCCACAATGTTTTCTTTTCTTTCCGATGCAAATCTTATCATTTGTGTCACATTTATTTTGTCGTCTGCAAGTGCTTTGAATTTGGTGCAGTCTAAATTTGTGTTGTTTGGTAAAGAGTTAAGCAACATACTTTACAAAGGTATTTCTAATTACCCTGGGTGATAGAAACTCGTGTCTTGGCATTTGAATTTCATTCTTATATTTTCTTGTATAGTTTATTTTTAGCTGTGCAAGAGTATGGCTTTACTCTTCCCAATCAATGGCTACTTGGACGGAAATAACGATTAATTTTCATAACTAGATATTTGAACAATATACATATGAGCCATGCTCTGTGAAAAAGGGTCTTAATACATCTGCGAAAAGTATCGATCTAGGTCTGCCTGCGCAGTCCGCGCAGGCTGACCTGGGCCGAAACCTTTCGCTACTGGCTAATTTTCTGTATGTTCAAGGACCAGTCTATCTCATGATTAAGTCGGTTTTTACAAAAATATCATTATTGATCCATAAGTATGTGATGGCTTGCTTGGTATTATGCATTACGGATATGCACTAATCCCCGTTCTGCCAGAGCATGACTCATATATATATATCACAGACCAAACCTCGCATTCTGTACAGTCAGACCTCTGTCCACAGGCAAAGGCACATATACATAAACATGTTCGCAGCTTCCTCATACACCTTAACCCTTTCCCAAACGACAAATTTTGGACTGGTCCAAATTGAAAGAGTTTGCAGACGACAATTTTAAATTTGATGAAAACGGCAGAAAGGTCTCAAAAAGGGTAGAAAACACTGCGGGAAAAGGAGAAATTGCTCGTTACGAGCAATTTCTCCTTTTCCCACAGTGTTTGCAAAAGACTTGTACTGCAGACACGTGAAAACCAGGGCTTGTTTGGGAAAGGGTTAAAACGGTTTAACTGTATAAAGGCCCAAGTTTTCGAAATTTTGCATATTTAAACATGAAATGCAGTCGACACGGAACACCCAAATACTTTCATCACTTGGCATTTCGACATTATAAATTTCTCTGTTATGCTTTTTCATGTTCACTTGAAAATAATTACAAAGCTATTCATTACTGGCGACGGTGGGCTATTACAAACGTATTTCATTGGAGTGGTACTTGGCTGCCTGATATAGTTTCGCACCTAAACAGGGAAACAGTATACAGGTCAGAATTTGCCATTTCCGGTTCAACAAAAAATGGTATCCGTCCTATAGCGCAATTTTGCCATGTGAACGACCTTTTGTGTCTTGCAGCAGACTACCCATAGAAAACATTGTACCACTGAAAAAAGAAACTGTTCTTAACGACCAATTTCACTATTTGCCACAGTATTTTGTACTTGTAATTGTATTTACCAATTAAACCTTAATCCACATCGATTATCTAAGTTTTACAGGTATATTTTCAAAATTGTCCGCGGCAAAGTTCTGTCAGGTTGTTAGCCCATTACCACACAATCCCGAGTTTTAACGACCCGGAGAAAGAAGGCTTCTGAAAACAATATGTGAAAAGGAGTAAATGCTGGTAACCAGCGTTTACTCATTTTCCCATAATGCTTTCTACTTTTTCATTGACAATTTCTATCATTTGAGACACATTTACATTTACTCTCAATTTGAACGAGTGAAAAATATTGTGTTGCCTGGCAGAGCGTTTTTCCTCGAAGGGACTTTCACAACTTTAGCTGCTATAGCGGCCAGGGTAGATCAAGATCAGTCTGGTCAAGGATCTTCGAGGTCCGCTAGGCTGAGATATACATGTACTGTCATAGCAGTCTCGGTACAGCAAGTGTTAGGGTCTGTTTTTTTTTCCCGATTCAAAATTTCGATCTTGTTTATTGTGCGCTTTAACCATTTACTGCAAAATCCAGACTTTTAAGGACCTTAAGGGATAAGGCTTTTGAAAACATTGTGGGAAAAGGACAAATGCTGGTAATCAATCAGCATTTTCTACTGTTTCCAAACTGTTTTCTACCCTTTGTAAGATCAATTCCCGTCATTCCGGACACATTTAATTTATCGTCTGCAATTGCTTTCACTTTGGGCTAGTCGAGAATCTTGTCCTATAGTAAAAAAGTTACGAATAAAACGGATACTAGGTTACGGGAAAGAGTTCAACACAGGCAATATGTGCCTGCAAACATGTTACGGATAAAGAAAATAATCCCATCTCTAACGTCAAAACAATAGGAATTATCATTGTTCCTCTAGTTGTTACTAACATCTGTTACAATATATTGGGGTCGACGGAGGTCTCAAGTTCATTCAGTCATATTCCTTCCTTCCTTCCTTCCTTCCTCCGTCCGCTCGTCTGTTCGTTTGTCCGTCTGTCTTTCCTTTCTTTCAGGTTTTGTCGTCTGTTCTATGTTTCGCTCTTCGGCGTCTCGCGTCGGTCAAATTACGGCTCTTTTTTAATCGTTCGAAAACCTGTTTGGTCGAAAGTTTATTTTCATTGTTGTGGTCATAACATCAATGTCTAAAAATCACTGAAAATATTAATACATGTATGTCATGCTCTGTGAAAAGGAGACCGAATGCATCTGCAAAACGTGTCCATCCATAGCAGTCTGCGCAGGCTGACCTGGGTCGATTTTTTGTTTTGTTTTTGCTCTTTGTATAATTTTCTGTATGTCCAATATTTATATCCATGGCAGTCTGCGCAGGCTGACCTGGGTCGATTTTTTGTTTTTTTTTTTGTTTTTGCTCCTTGTACAATTTTCTGTATGTCCAATATTTATATCCATGGCAGTCTGCGCAGGCTGACCTGGGTCGATTTTTTTTTTTTTTTTTTGTTTTTGCTCTTTGTACAATTTTCTGTATGTCCAATATTTATACTACCTCATGATTCAGTCGGTTGTTAAACTACGTGGATGTTATGTATCCACAACAATGCGATGTTTTGCTTGGTGTAATGCATCATGGAGGTGCATTAAGGCCCTTTTGCCAGAACTTGGCTCATCTGATAAAAGTAATCTTATCGCACAAACAAAAGTGAACATCTTACACCGCTAACGTGTGAAACGAGATCAAGACATTGTTAGGAAAGTTAGAATACAAAAACGAATTCCGTTGCAGTGAATTCAACATTACATTGGAATTGAGTCATGCTCTGTCAAAAGCGGGTATAATGTATCTGCAAAAAGTATCGAGCCAGGTCAGCCTGCGCATTCCGCGCAGGCTGACCTCAGTCGAAACTTTTTGCTATTGGTCAATTTTCTGGATGCCCAAGGACCAGTCTATCTCATTATTCGGTCGTTTTTTTAGGCAAAATTATGGGACGACCTCTTAATGATATGATTCAAGGACATGCATCCAACTCCCATTTCCAAGAGCATGACTAAATTATTTTTGTAATAGTGACGACTCGAACTGTCAACCTCATACTACAACCCCGCGAACCAGTAACTGCACCCTAGGGACTCCGTGCATGTTATTATGGAGCCTTTAATGTACGAGTATACTGCACGTAACGGACAAAAGAGTCAAGTTGACCACCACGGTACACGAGCAAGATGGCCGACATGACGCCATTTTATTACTTTGACAACTTTCCATAAATCGTTCATGATTACGGTAATTGGTCGTCTTGATCGATGTCCGAACTTAAGAAAGGCGATTGTCTCAATTTTACGGCGAATGACTAAAGCCGCCCCATCTGGCGAGTGGAGTTCAGCGTAGGAATACAAAATGGCCCATCAACGCGGAGATAATAGTAACGCATTAGCATATTTTATGAATTAAGACGGTTAAATTAATATATTTTTGATCTGATCCAACGGACTTTCTCATGAAAAATGACCCTGCATATTTGATTGACCACATAGCGACGATAGCAACGCCTGCCTCCGAGCCCGCACTCTTTTTGTCGATGAATGGGCATAAATCACTACGCGGGGACTGATTTCGCTGATGAAGAGGATAGCTGTATTAGCTGGAGCCTTGATCTCTCTTTGCGCGCGGATTTATGCATCTTGAAACCACATTTATTGAAAAAAGTGAAGAAAAGGCGTTACTGGCATGCCAGAAAAAGACACAAATTTGTCATAAACAGCAAAGTGACCTTCATATCTGAGAAAATATTACGCGCACTTGCAGTATAGCTTAAGAAACAAGTCAGTTAGATGTAAATAAAACTGGATAAACTTACTGAAAGAAAACTGAAGGCTAGAGTTTAAGTAGAAGGATCAACGACTGCCATTAAATCAAATATAGGGGGAACGATGATTAAACCGATAAAAACATGGTGAAAGTGTATCAGAGAAATTAGAGAGAAAAAAGAGCGCCACGTGGAAGTTATTCTGACAACTCTTTCAACGAAGGGATTTTAGAATATTATTATCCATTAAAGCGCCTTTCACTACTATTGTTGACTTTGCGGTCAGAGCAGATCAAGATCAGACTGCACAAAATGTGCAGTCTGATCTTTGATCTACACTGTCCGTCTTTGTTAGACAACCTGAACTAAGTCAACCATAGAGTTACAATTAGTTAGGATTTATTTCTCGACTGACTTGGGTTTATTCGGCGCTATTAGGATTAATTTGGAGTTAACCTTCAGGACTCCGAGGTGAGGCCTCAGTGCTCTGAGGACAATGTAGATCCAAGGTCAGACTACACAGATCGTGACTCTTAATTGTCCGTTACTTCCGTTAAATTTACTTGCCGAAACGTCTTCGGAACAGCAATATTCTAAAAGTTTCTCGTTTCTACTCCCATCAAAGACAGAAATCATCATTTTAGCAGCATTTAATTGTCGTCTGCAAATGCTTTCAATTCGGTCCAGTCCAAAATCTTGTGTTTTAGAAGTTTAACAAAAGATAAAACGAGCGTAAATATTCTCCTTACAATAAGGTTTATAAAACACAAGAAATATCTTAAAAAAAAAAAAACAGATAGACGGTGTAACAGGTATCAGCATATAATCAAATACTAGTGGAAAAAAAAGTAGTTCGGGTTTACAGGCAAGTTGTTTTAAAATAAGACTTATTTCCGGTTGTCGTAGTGCGTTGTTATTGCGGCCCAACGCTCGATACGCAACTTGCAAAGTAATGAATGAAAAGCTGTCAGTGGGCAATGATGAAACGCAATACGAATGATTTTTTTTTCTTAAAACTGTAAATTTTTCTATTACGTTCCACCACAAATGAGCTTTACAATCAATGTAAACATTTAATCCATATCCAAACACCTTCAGCATATCGGTGACTATTACAAAAATATATTTCGTTAGATCAATTGACAAAATTTTGTTGAAGGTCTGTTTCATATTTAAAAATCAGAGGAGGAGGAAGCAAACAAAGATCAGATTGTAAGAATTGTAAGAATATGCAGCATGATCTTGGTCTATGCTCTCTGCTAAGTTCATCGACTGGGCTTAGTAGTAGGAAAAGGATTAACGTTACGGATACAATATTCTAACAGATATCTAATAGCAATACGCAACGTAGAGATTCACATTACACTAATAGCCTAGCTTTCTTCTGTAAATAACAACTTATGATTTATAGAAATTGCGGCGGAATGGTACAAACTCAGAATTACCCACAATTCCATCTCATTTACATATAGTGGACACGTGACGCCTCAATAAAGCCCCATGACATGTTTGCATACGTGATTAATTGATGTCGTTTAAAGCTTAGAATGCCAAAGTGTTCTTAGATATGCAGTGCAGCTCGCCATTTTATTGTTGCGGATTTAGAAAGCCTTTATTCACGTCCGAAGCTCATTGTCAAGTTTGGCGACGAGCAACTTTCAAACAGGTCGTAAATTTCCTAATAAGGATGGGAATCGATATAGCCCGGGATTACTGTAATAAAATTCCATTGATGTCGACACATAAAAATACAGGACAATTCGATCCGGTTAAAAATATGGTTTTGTGTTAATCCGCTATGAAAAATAACACCCAGATGTGCGGACTACTTATTATCGTGTACGAATACCCTTCCGTATTAAATCGCAATAAAATACAGGAGTGTCAGAGACGGCCATTTTTATCTTTCTGCACTGAAGAGCGCTCTAGTTGACGAAGGTATTAAATAGTCATTGAATGAATTGTTCTTCTGGAAAAATACTTAGTGGAAATAACTGTACCGAAAACTCTGGCAGTTAAACACACATAAATAATCCCGGGATAGAGACATTAAGGGTTGTAGATCAAAATTCATGAGAGGTGATTCAGATAATTCCGCATCTGATATTTAGATCCTCCAACGTCAAATGATCTTGTACAGTATGGACATATTGGAATGAAATGTCACTGGTCACTGTCGTTCAGAGACAGACAGACAGACAGACAGACAGACAGACAAAGCTAATGAATATTTTAAAGATGTTCTTCCCGACTTTTGCCATCTTTTTTTTGGTGGCGTAGCTGAAGGCACTGGCTTATGACCGACTTCCTTATTTTTATATATTCGAATGAATAAACAGCAATTTGCGATTGGTAAAAAATGTGGACATGTTTATTCTCAGGGCCCCTGCATGCCCATTTCTCGGGCAAATTTACCCCGTCTATTTTTTCTCAAGACATTTCTTTTTTATCATATTTGGTAAAAATCGAACAAAGATACACGGTTATTATGAGGTGACGAGTTACTGACATACAGAAAATCTGTACGCACATTTTCTACATCAGATCACAAAGAACGATCATTTTCGTTAAACGTTTAAAAGGTAAATGACTTAACCTGCATTTTAAACATTTCACCTAAATTTGAAATCAAAACATGTATAAACGCATGGCTTCTCCTAAATAAGGCAGACACTGTCTAAGCTCGCTGATTTGTCAAACTCTCGCGTGATTACATGTAATTGACGACATTTCACATTGCTCTCCTGCACTGGAGGTAAATGATTACTAAAATCTCGTAAAATCTCGCAGGGCACGAGAGGTGATCGTTTATCAACTGAATCGAACAAATTCATAGCTATAAAGCTAAGTTTATACAAAAACCCCTTATTCATAAAATGAATCATAAATACCCACATCGTTCAGACTGTTCCAAACTAAAAAAAAAAAACATGGCACTACTAAAATGTTGAACTGCTCAAGTTTCTCGATTGACAGTTTTCAGAAGATTACTAGAAGTGCAAGGGCGACCATTTTATAACTGAACTCTTTGTACTAGAGCAAGATAAGGCAAAAAGCTTAAGGGAGACAAGAGTACACTACATTCTTTCCCTATTAAATTGAGCCATACTCTGGCAAAAGGGGCTTAATGAATCTCCGTGATACATGATACAGTTGTACTTAGCAAGTCATCACATAATAATGTATCCATAAAGTCCATTTTGTCTAACAACCGACTCAATTATGAGACAGACTGGCATTTGGACTTAAGAAATATTGACCAATAGCAGAAAGTTTCGGCCCAGGCCAACCCGCGCGAACTGCGCAGGCTGACTTGGGTCGATTCTTTTTGCAGATGCATTAAGCCCCCTTTTCGCAGAGCATGGCTCATTTGTATTTAGTCATTTGAAGCATGTTTAACATCGATTTTCCGGCTTCAGTTTTCATTAATTGGCATTTTAATTACATGTTTTCCCTGTAAACTCAGTGTATTGGTTAATTACGGTCATGCGAGTGGCAGTTTATAGTTGTGCCTAAAATTCCGAAAGGCAAGAACACTTGAGCCATGCGCTGTGAAAAGGGACTTTAATGCATCTGCAACAGTATCAACCCAGGTCAGGGCTACGCAGTTCGCGCAGGCTGACCTTGATCGAAACTTTTTGCTTTTGGTTAATTTTCTGCGTTTCAAACGACCAGTGTACCTCATGATCCAGTGGGCTGTCACACAAAATGAAATCAATGGATCTATGATTATGAGATGACTTGCTTAGTATCACTCATTACGGAGAAGCATTAACCCTTTACCACACGACAAAATTTCAGCCTTGTCCAAATTGAAAGCATTTGCAGACGACAATTTCAATGTGGCTCAAATGGTGCAACTTTTTTGTGATAGGGTAGAAAACATTGTGGGAAAAGGAGAAAATGCTGGTTACCAGCATTTTCTCCTTTTCCCACAATGTTTTCAAAAGGCTTCTTTCCCAAGGGCGTCAAAAGGCGGCATTGTGCGATAAAGGGTTAAATCTCCATTTGCCAGAACATGATTCACTTATAACCAGAGTTTGTTTTTGCTCCGTGATCAGGATAAAAAGGGAGATAGCAAAAATGTTTACAATGAGTGTAATGTGAAATATTGGGTATTAGTCTTAACTTTCTTTCAAAGAGAGATGCATATTTGTGTGTGTGTGTGTGTGTGTGTGTGTGGGGCGTGGGAGGGGGGGGGGGGGCGCAGAGAAGTAGACATCTACTCTAGACAGAGCTCCAGATAGAGGCAGATAGAGGGAGTAATTTTGATTATAGAATTGAAAATATTAATTATTTTAAACTAAACAACAACATAGGCTCGGAAGAGAAATAATGGATTTAGAATACCATCACTCCCTCTTCTCTGGAGCTCTTCCATCTAATAAGTTTAACCCTTTACCAAATGACAAAAAGTTGGACTTGTCAAAATCAAAAGCATCTGCAGATGGCAAAATAATTTTGGTTCAAATTATGAGAGCTGTTCTTTAAAGAGTAGAAAACATTGTGGAAAAAGGAGAAATGCTGGTTACCACCATTTTATCCTTTTTCCGCAATGTTTCAAAAGGCTTTTTCCTCAAGGTTGTTAAAGGGATAAAGGGTTACCGCTTCAAATGTTTACATCGAAATACTGCCACCAAAGGAACTAACTTTGCACTTGGTCCAGTGAAGATTAAGGCATTCCAAAAGAAGGTTGACCAATTGAAAAATACGAACAAATGACAAGTATTGAGATATTAGAAGTCAAGGAAAAGACATCACTTGAGTTTTCTATTTTTGTGAAAACCATTGTGGGAAAACTGCAATTTCTTTTCTTAAGTAGCTGCTTCTGTTCCCTTTGTTTTGAATCTTGTAACAAACCACTCCGTGTTTCTATGGCCTTTTTGGCAGATGAGTTTTGAAAACAACGTCGGTAACCAGTTTTTCTCCCTTTTTCCCACAACGTTTTTAAGCCATTCAATGAAAATTCCATCATTTGGGCCACAATTACTTTGATGTTCAATGCTTCATTATGGAATAATGAGCCACGCACTGGCAAAAGGGGGTTTAATCCATCTCTTTTTTTGCATGATACCAAGCATGTCATCTTATAACTATGGATCTTTGGAAATTCAGTCTGTCTAGCAACCCGCTGAACCATCAGGTAGAGTGGTCCTTGGACATGGAGAAAATTTATCAAAAGCAAAAAGTTTCGACTCAGGTCAGCCTGCGCGAACTGCGCAGGCTGACCTGAGTCGATACTTTTTGCTGTTGCATTAAACCTCGTTTTCACATAGCATGACTCAAATCTATAATCTTGTCATCTGGTAATACCCCCGTCACACCGAACTCGTTCTCACTACGTTCCGAAAATTGTTGCCAAACGGACTCAAACTGTGTTCGAACGGAGCGGACGTAGTAGCAACCTTTTACGATCTGTTTACGAACTTCATGGACGGGCTAGGACGGGAAGGGTGCTCCAGAACTTTGAGCCTGCTCAAAATTTTTTGCCGTCCATCCCGTCCTGCAATTAGACGGAGTGACAACGTACTTAAAACGAGATGGACGTGCTACAAACGGAACTGCCGTACTTCGATCCTGTTAGGGACGTGTTACGACGTGGTGCAATATTGTGGCATTATTAAGCCAAAATTACACGTTCTACCCCGACCGCAACCTGTTTTACGATTTTGTTAGGACGGGGTAAGACGTTCTAAGAACTAGTCTGATGTGACGGGGGCATTAGGCATTATTAAGCCAAAATTACACGTTCTACCCCGACCGCAGCCCGTTTTACGATTTTGTTAGGACGGGGTAAGACGTTCTAAGAACTAGTTTTGTGTGACGGGGGCATTAGGCATTATTAAGCCAAAATTACACGTTCTACCCCGACCGCAGCCCGTTTTACGATTTTGTTAGGACGGGGTAAGACGTTCTAAGAACTAGTTTGGTGTGACGGGGGCATTATAAGAGTTTAAGGATTTCTCCAGCTTGGACGTATAAACCCGTCTTTGTATGATCAAGAGTAAAATCGGTATTTGTCAGTATCCACGCCATATTAAAATCATTTTTCTTTTAAAAAATTAATTACCAAATAAAAAATATCATTTATTTCCATGCCGTCATGTTGTTTTTATTTCCCCCTCTGGTGACCCCAATCAAAAATGACAGGACCAAGTCTCGTTAATTCTCGTGAGAGGTAGTGTAGTTGACGTGAAGTGGCCAGGTTGTCATTTCAACAAGCATGCCGTCATGCCACTGTAATCCCCACAAAGAGATTTTTTGTTTTTCTCTAGGATTTATCTTGTCTTTTTCAACTTTTTTCCCTTCCATGACTCGCCTTAAAGCGTGCAGAAAATACGTTTGAAAACAAACATTAGGGGACCATAAAACAAATAAAGAAAAAACTCATTGTAATCAATTTCTCCATTTCTCATATTTTCTTTTCATATTGTTACTAAAATGTAGAATTCGTGTTATTATTTGTATGGGTGTTTATTTTGCTGGTGCATTTGGAAAGTGACCAAGTTTGCGTATGAGAAAAAAGAATGGGACTCTTCATAAGTGATTTGTGAACATACGACATTCTTTCACATAGATACGGTAGTATGTTTGTTTTAACAACATTCGTTGGGGTATGTGGCCCATAAATTAGACTGATTGATTGTATGGTGTTTAACGCCGTTTTCAACATTATTTCAGTTATATCGCGGCGGCCAGTGCACCTGTCCATGCTTTCCTGGAATTTCTTTTACCAGTACTCCGCACAATATTCTTTCCAAGCCACTGGCTGCTTTTCCCACATAACCATCGTTGCCATAAATTAGAACATCTCAGGACATTTCTCAACACATTTTTCAGCAATATTTTCTTTTGGCCATTAGTGATCTGTTAGCCACAATCTAATGGAATCAAATTGCGGACGTTGTAAATACTATATGATCTTAGTCTACGTTGTCTACAAAAACATTTGTTGCCCTCCATTGCGGTGAAAGCAGGCGGAAGCATACCGGAACTACTTTCAGGTATGCGACCCATAAATAATGAAACAGATAGGAATGGAAACTGTAATGTCTGTAACAGTCTTTTAGAAATAAGTTGTGATATTTGCGATACTTTTATACTGCTTGAGCGAAGTTTGCAACTCTCAGTAGGGATCACAAAAAAAAAAAACCAGACAGAAAACCTGTTTCATTCGTTAAGATTTGACGAGTGTACTGTTACGAACTACTTTTTGTTCGTACTTACTTATTTTTTGAAAGACGTAATTAATTTCTGTCAACTCTGTGAATAATCAAAGGTTGAATACGTAAGATTATATTTTAACTCGTTGGTTACCTGCATTTTCTCCTTTTCCCATAATGTTTTCAAAGGCCTTCCTTCTCGGGGTGGTTAACATTCGGGCTTGTTTGGTTAAGGGTTTATGCATATTTCGTACAGTAGGGGAACCGTTGAACGATATTGACAGAAAATTACGCTTACAAACCTAAGAAACCTTTTAACGCGGTGCAGTCAAAGTGACAACAAATTTATTTGCAACGAGTTGCAATATAGATTATCACGCGGTAACGTCGTTGTAAAATGTGTAAAAAAATCTCTGATCATTCCTGACATGTACATTACTGTACTTCTGCAAAACATGATTTGCTTACTTCAGTTCTTTTTGAAAGAACAGAACTTTTCCGAAACTTCCACCGTGGAAAATATAGAAGCTATACAAAATCAACACGCCCGGGTCTGTATCCTTCTACCATTCTTAGAAACATTCTTAACCAAATGGCTAAGCCAACCATAAGTTGGGTTACTTTCTAAATCTAAAATAAGATGAGGACTGTTCTTAAGAATAGTTGATGACCGGCCCAGCAAATCATAATTTGAATCTTTCTGGGCTCGCGCCCTAATAAAATAGTGCTTTAAACCTTTACCACACAATCACGAGTTTTAACGACCCTGTGGAAGAAGCTTTTAGGAAACATTGTGGGAAAAGGAGAAAATGCTGGTAACCAGCATTTTCTCCTTTTCCCACAATGTTTTCTATCCTACTAAAGAAAATCACATCACATGAGCCACATTGAAACTGTCGTCTGCAAATGCTTTAAATTTGGACGGGTCTAAAATTTTTGTCGTGTGGTAAAGAGTCAACCACTGTCAATGTCTCCTATTGCTTTCGTGATGTCCATACTACTGCACATGCATGTAGCATAAGTAATATCAGTATTACGAGATACGTATCAACCCTTTATCAAACATTTCCGACTTTAACCCTTATCCTGCTAAATAATTTAACCGTTTACCAAACGACAAAATTTTAGACTGGTCCAAATTGAAAGCATTTGCAGACGACAACATTAATGTGATTAAAAAAAATGAAATATGTAGGGAACGGTAGAAAACATTGTGGGAAAAGGAGAAAATGCTGGTTACCAGCATTTTCTCCTTTTCCCACAAGATTTTCAAAAGGCTTCTTTCACAGGGTCGTTAAAAGTCGGGATTGTATGGCAAAGAGTTAAGTAAAACTTTCAAGCTAATAGTAAAAACCCGAATAATACTATTTCAAACTTATGTTTTGGAGAAATGATATCTCCTCATCGGGACAGTGTAGATCCAAGATCAGACTGCACGTTCTGTGCAGTCTGATCTTGATCTACGCCGTCCGCAAAAGGTCAGTGAGTCGTGCTTAGCAGCCTAAGGGTTCAGGTCTCCGATAACGAAAACTTTTAAAGACATTATGGAAAAAGGAGGAAATGCTGATAACCATTTCTCCTTCTCCGATCACAATGTTATCTCTCCTTCCAAGACAAGTCCCATCATGTAAGCCATATTTTAATTTGGTTGAGGACGAATTTCACTTTATGTTTACCTGCCACACGTTTAGTACACTACGTAGCTAATACACTGACAATTTCCTTTTCTAGAAGTCTAAGGGTATTTAAGTGGGCTGAACCTTTTCAACAAACACGAAAAAGAACTATCAAATATAGCAATAGCAATTTAAATGCATATAAAATCTGCATTATCTGTGCGTTTTCATACATATTTATCAGAACTAATGGTTATGTTTCGTCATTATTACTTACTAGTTATTAGGCTTTGTCTGAACACGTCATTTATCCTTTGCGTACTAACATAGGATACAGACCGTAAACTGTTCGTATAGTTAGTTCCCTGTTTTGACGAGGGCGCGAGAGCGAGCGAGCGAGAGAGAGAGAGCCTTGACAAATGTTTTTTGTATACATAACGTAATTTTGACTACGTATGTACAGATTTGTACTTGTCTTATAAAATATCTGTTCTTCACGATTCATATTCTCTTTTTTTCCAGCTTTTGAAGACTATCTCTGCCTCTTGCCATTCACTAGAGCAACCTTCTCTTGTTAGTATCGCCAATAAAATAAGCCATGCTCTGATTAAAGGAAGTTTAATGCTTCTGAGTCGTGCTCTGGCAAAAGGGGCTTAATGCATCTCCGTCATCCATGATACCAATCAAGCCATCACATACTTATCAACCACTACTTTTAACAACTGGTTATAATCAAGAAGTAGACTGGTCCTCGGACATACAGAAAATTGAACCAAGAGCGAAAAGTTTCGACCCAGGTCAGCCTGCGCGAACTGCGCAGGTTGACCTGGGTCGATACTTTTCGTAGATGCATTAAGCCCCCTTTTCACAGAGCATGGCTCATCCCTATGATGCATTATACCAGGCAAGTCATCACATAATTTTGGATCCATAAAATCTATTTAGTCTAGCAATTAACTAGATCTAGAGGCAGAGTGCTTCTTTGCCATGCAGAAAATGTGCAAAAAGTTTCGACCCATGTAAGCCTACGAAGGCTTACGTAATGCGATACTTTTCCCGGGTTCATTAACCCTTTACCACACAATCCCGAGTTTTAACGACCCTCAGAAAGAAGCCTTTTGAAAACATTGTGGGAAAAGGAGAAAATGCTGGTAACCAGCATTTTCTCCTTTTCCCAAAATGTTTTCTACCTTTCCCAAAACAAATTTCAATTTTTTGAGCCACACTTACTTTGTCGTCTGCAAATGCTTCAAATTTGGGCCTGTCTAAAATTTTGTCGTTTGTTAAAGAGTTTTAAACCTTATTTTCATACAGCGTGGCTGATTTGTACTTTACCTTTGAAATGTAGGCAATAAACTTAAGGTTAACACACTAAAAATTAAAGAAGAAACTGCAAGAATAATTATTTAGCCAAAGCAAAAGCAAATGAAACACCAAGATGTGATCCAAAAAATTCAAGTCATGTCGTCTGCGAACATTAAAACAGATGATAGAATTTAAATGCTGATGGCAGAAAACGAATTAAATAGCATTAATACGTCGCTCGAAGCGAGAGAGCTTTCAAAGAATATTTCTGCTAAAAGAATTAATTTTCAGGAGAAAATAAAATGTCGAGAAAAAAAAAGCACAGAATTCGTTTTCCATTTTTAGTGCCTTTCTGCCTCTTTGACAATTCCCGTATTCCTGGCATTCGTGACAAAAATGTTTTGAATTTGTGTCATATTTTCTTTTTTCTTTCTTCATTCATTTATTTTCCTCCCTTCCTTCCTTCCTTCCCTCTCTCCCTCCTTTTCCCTTCACTTTCTTTCTTTCTTTCATTTTTTCTTTCTTTCTTTCTTATTCGAAATTCCTTGGGTTAACATTGCTCGAATGATCTTGACAAGCCTGCTACCATGAGTCCAAAGTTGGTATTTCGTCAGTTTGTTTCGTTCCCATAGTTAGAGTCACTTTTTACAGGTCTATACCACTTTAACTTTTCGCTACAATATTTTAAGATGTTTTTTTTTTTTCGCGCTAAAAAAATCCTTGCGTATTTTATTTATCTATCAAGGACTTTTTCAAATTTGTCTGTTGCAAATTTGGAAGTAAAGAGTTAATGCTTTACCAAACAAACGTTTTTTGGCAACCAATAGGAAGAATGCCTTTGACAACATAGTGGAAAAAAAAAAAGGAGAACATTTTGACAACCAGCATTCTACCCATTCTACCAGTTTTCTACCCTTTCAAAGACAAATCCTCCACTTAAGCAAAATCGAATTTCTCGTCTGCAAATTCTCTCAATATGGACAAGTCTAAAATTTGGTTGTCTGGTAAATTGTTTAATGACTGCGTTTAGGAAACATTTAGGAAACCAGAAATGATATTTCTCGGGCACCATTAGGAAGAGTATCGTCAGGTTTTATTATTTATTAACCCTTGACCACACAATCCCGACTTCTAACGATTTTCAGCAATAAAACTTTTGAAAACATTGTGGGAAAAAGGATAAAATGCTGGTAACCAGCATTTGCTCCTTTTCCCATAATGTTTTCTGTCCTTTCATACACAATTTCTCCCTTGAGCTACTTAAAATTTCTCGTCCGCAAACACTTTGGACTTATTTGAGTCCAACATTCTGTCGTTTGGTAAAGGCTTAATCTTATGGACAAGATACCGAAAAAGAAAGGTTTTTCCTACGATGGGAACACCCAAATATCGCTAAATCGAGACAATTCACGCGGGAAATTCTCCAAGAGATCGTACAGTATGGTTGCAAGATCAGACTGCACCTCCAGCGCCAACTGATCTTGATTTACGACATACGCAACAGTGTATGAATGGTCTACGGTATGCAAAGCGAGTATAAAAAAAAAGAGGCAAAAAACAAAGGCGAAAGGCGATGACAAATACCAAGTAACGACAAAAACGTGTCTAACAATAGTTTCACGTATCCGGTGTCACGTGACGCGAGCCATTTTGTTGCTGTGATTAGTCTAGATGGCGCTGCCTACAACAAATATTGTCTTTTTCACCCTTGACCACGGAATTAAAACGAGTCTTGCTCTGTGAAAAAAAGTAGTTTAATGCATCTGCAAAAAGTTTCGACCCAGGTCAGCCTGCGCAGTCCGCGCAGGCTGACATGGGTCGAAACCTTTTTGTTATTGGTAAATTTTCTGGATAACAACTTGAGGATAATTCTTCCTCATGATTCGGACGTTTTTTTTTTCAAGTAGATCAATATTAAGCGACGACCTACTTGGTATAACGCATTACGAAGACGTATTCAGCCGCCCTTTTCCCAGAGAGAGCGCCGGTCGCTGAAATATTAGTTTTTGAATGCCTATTGTAACCGAGAGTTAACTGATGGTTGAACTCGATTTATGCCTTGACCCTTAAGCTCAGGCTGCTTCATAAGTTAACCCTTATCCTGCTACATAAAAGAAATGAAACTTTCAAACTAATATTAGAAACCCAAATTTTCCTATTTCAAAGGTATTTTTGGCGGGGGAAAAATATCTCCTTATCGGACAGTGTAGATTCAAGATCAGACTGCACGTTCTGTGCTGTCTGATCTTGATCTGCTGTCCGCAAAAGGTCAGTGACTCGCGCTTAGCAGCCTAAGGGTTAAATGAATCTTTCAAGCCGATAGTAATCAAAGTACTGAAAGTACTGACAGACTAGCGAATTTGATTGATTGATTGTTTGTATGGTGTTTAACCCTGTTTTCAACATTATTTTAGTTATGTAGCGGTGGCCAGTGCACATACCCATGCTTTCCTGGAGTTTCTTTTACCAGTACTCCACACTATATTCTTCCCAAGCCACTGGCTGCTTTCCCAAATAATCATCGTCGAAACGTGAGAGAGAAATGTATCCTGTCGCAATCACTATCATCAATCCTCGGAAAGAAATTTGCCGAGTCGGGGATCGAACCACCGACCTCCTGTTCTCAACTCCTGTGCGCTACCGACTGAGCTGCTGGGGCTATGCATGCTATTGGTTAACTATAATCCAGTTTAAGTTTAACCCTTAACTTGCTAAAAATGTTGAATGAAACTTCCAAGCCAATGGTAAACATCTGAATGTTGCTATTTAAGAGTTACATTTTGGAGAAAATATATCCTCTTATCGGACAGTGTACAGCCAAGATCAGACTGCGCGCTCTGTGCAGTCTGATCTTAATCCATACTGTCCGCAAAAGGTCATTGAGTCGCAGTAGTGAGGGTAAAAGAAACTGCAGAAAAGCATGGATAGGTGCTCTGGCCGCCGCAATATCACTGAAATGTTGAAAACGGCGTTAAACACCATGCAATCAATCAGTCAATATCCAATAGCACAAGATGTAGTTACATGTAACTATTTAACTCTCTATACAACACTCGTCCAAATTCAAAGCTGTTGCAGACCATAAATCAGATGTAGCTGAACTGGTCCAAAGTGAAAACATTTTCAGACGACAAACTAAATCTTGCACAAATTATAATTTTTTTCTTTAAAAGGGTAGAAGAAATTGAAGGAAACGGGGAGAACGCTGATTACCAGCATTTTCTCCTTTTCCCACAATCTTTTCAAGAGTCCTCTTCCTCGGGGTCGTCAAAAAAGACCAGGTGTAAAACCATTTGAAACATTTGATGGAGCCAGGAACTCTCTCTGCTTATGGAAGGGAGATAACTGAGTTGTGTCATTCATTTAACCCTGAAACTACTGAATAAATGAAATGAACATTTCCACATAATAGTAAAAAGCCAAATATTGCGGTTTCAAACTTGATCTCACAGGAAAGAAAACACCGTATCGGACAGTGTAGATCAAAGATTAGACTGCACGTTCTGTGCAGTCTGATCTTGACCTACACTGTCCGCAACAGGTTATCGAGTCGCGCTTAGCAGCTTAAGGGTTAAACCTACATTCTGCATAGTGCAATCTCTGGAGACCTTCCAACCACAATTCTAATTTCAAATAACAAGATTACCACTCTGACGGGCTGTGACAGAATCTCTCAGCCAATCACAAGGCTGGTTAAGATATTTGTAATTAGAAGGGTATTTGCAATACTTTGAATTTTCTCCTTTAACAATTTTCGATACCCAAATTGAACGGTGAGGCTATTAGCTCGTACTCATCAACAATTCTTAATAACATTCTTGCATAAGTTCTCAAGAATTTTCTACATTTCAAAGTAACGCAAGTTCTGATTGGCTAAACCAAAGGATGTAGTCAATCAGAATTTGCCTTACTTGTTAAATCTTGAATAAGACTGGGAATGAACATAACGGTTCACGGGCCCAATTATTCATTTAACCCTTTACCACACGATCCTGAGAAAGATGGCTTTTGAAAACATTGTGGGAAAAGGAGAAAATGCTTATAACCAGCATTTTCACCTTTTCCCACAATGTTTTCTACCCTTTCTTAGGCAAATTACAACATTTGGAACACACTTAATTTGTCATCTGCGACTGCTTTCAATTTCGACATGGTTAAGTATATGTCGTTTGGTAAAGAGTTAAAATCTACATTCTGGTCAAAGGATTTTTTCCACTGACTATTTAAACTTATGACCAAACAAGTGCAAAAGTTTACGTCTCTGAAATGGAAACGTTCATTTGAAAATACAGGGAAAGAGGACAATTGCTCAGGAAAAGAGGACAATTGCTCAGGGAAAGAGGACAATTGCTCAATGCCAGCAAACATTTGTGGACAACATACTTTACAGGCTCGTCAGTCAAAGGCATATTTTCTTTTCCTTTGGAATGATTTTTCTGTGTGTCCCTTTTATCAGTTATAGTCGTTTGAAGACAGGATTGTCCGGTATTTGGCGAATTCAACGGAATTCACCTTGACCCTTGGAACACCAACGAAATTAAAAGAACCTGTCAGCATCACATCCAAAAATTACCATTCGTGCTAAATCAAAAGCCAATGAAGTGATTGTCGCTAACACAGCTTTAAATAACAACAAAGCGCTAAACACAACTTCTCTTGTTTTATAGACGATGAAGATCAAGACAAGACTTCCTGAACATTGCGGAAAATGCACATAAAGATCAGACTGCAAAGAACTGAGTTTAGATCTACTTTGTCCGCTGTTTGAAAAAAAAAATTCTGGTAAAAAAGCCTTGAAATTGCCATGTTTGGGTGTTTTTTTTTTCTGACTGAGAATTTCCATTGCATGATTTAACCCTTTACCACACAAGCTCGAGTTTTAACAACTTTGAGGAAGAACATTTTTGGAGACCTTGTGTGTAAAGGAGATAATGCTGGTAACCCGCATTTTCTCATTTTCCCACATTGTTTTCCACTCTTCCACAGATACATTTCAGTATTTAAGTCACATTTAATTGTCGTCTGCAAATGCTTTCAGTTTGGACAAGTCTAGAAAATTGTCGTCTGGTAAAGAGTTAAGCTCATTAATGCTACATAATACTAGATTTTATGCAGATTTTTTCTAAAGAACAAAGTAGATACATGTACATGTATTTAGAAAGGACAGGACGTGACTATTCACTCCTAGGTAACCCCGTGACAAACTGGATAAGAAATTTAACCGAAAGACATGAAACAAGAGGGCCATGATGGCCCTGGATCGCTCACCTGAGTCAATAGGCGAAATTCACTCAATGTGCACAATTCAATTTCTGACCAATTGTCAGGTCAATTGAACTTAAAATGTGGCCTCTACAGCGTCCACAAGGAATTTCTGTAAGTTGACCTAGTGACCTAATTTATCACCCCACGTGACCCTATTTAGAACTCATCAAAAAATTTATCAAGACAAACATTCTGAACAGTTTTCAAGTAAATTGAGCAATAAATGTGGCCTCTAGAGTGCCCACAAAGTGTTTCTTAAATTCGACCCAGTAACCTAGTTTATGACCCCAGTTGACCCAATTTCAAACTCACCCAATATTTCATCAAGACGAACATTCTGACCAACTTTCAAGTCAATCGAGCAAGAAATGTGACCTCTAGGGTGCCCTAAAGGTATTTCTTTAATTAGACCTAGTGACCTAGATTATGAGCCCAGGTGACCCAATTTTGAAGTCATCCTAGATTTCATCAAGACAAACATTTTGACCAATTTTCAAATCAATTGAACAATAAATAGTGAACTTCGTGCTCAGGTGAGCTAAAAAGGGCCATTCCCATTGCTCTCTACGTGCATTTCTGGCCATACTTTAGCTTTCAAGCAAGCTCTGCAGGCGAATAAAATGATCAGTTTTTAGTTAAGATTTTCTTTAAGAGAGAAAAAAAAAAACTGTGAACCAAATCCGATTGCATGCCACTTAACTCTTTACCACACAACCCCGAGTTTTAACGAACCAGACAGAGACAGCTTTTGAAAACATTGTGGGAAAAGGAGAAAATGCTGGTTACCAGCATTTTCTCCTTTTCCCACTACGTTTTCTACTCTTTCAAATTCCATCATTGGAACTATAGTTAAATTGTCGTCTGCAAACGCTTTCAATTTGGGCATGTTTTGTAAAGAGGTCAAGTAATAATACAATTAATGGGTTTCATTTTCTCCTTTTCCCGCAACGTTCTCTATCCTTAGACAAACAAATTCTATACAATTAATCGAATTTAATATGTCGTCTGCAAATGCTTTCAATTTGGACAGGTCTATGATTTTGTCGTTTGGTAAGAGTTAAAACGCGGGTTAACATGGAGAACTGACGGACTTCAGCAAACAGCCTGTTCTCAGCCGTCATTCACGGTCATGCATTCCAGTGATTAATACGTCATTTTTAGATCCACAGAAGCGATTAAAAATTTACTATCAACCAGATATCGGGGTTGGAAACCAGTGCTGCAGTTTTCACGATGAAATGATTTCGTGATAAGGCATGTCACGCTTTCAGCAAACGTGACTGGACACATGGTTTTTGGAGATTCCGAGATAAGCACACGCGCGTTTTACTTCCCGGAAGTTAATTGATTTGGAATCCCTGTTGATCCTTTATATTCATCCTTAAACTGCTAAATAAATGAAACGGAAATTTCCACGCAATAGTGAAAAAACAAATATTGCTATTTTACAGTTGATTTCACCGGAAAGAAAACACCGTATCGGACAGTGTAGATCAAAGATCAGACTGCACGTTCTGTGCAGTCTGATCTTTGATCTACACTGTCCGCAAAAGGTTAGTGAGTCTTGCTTGGCAGCTTAAGGGTTAACCCGGCTGAAAAATTAAAATGGAATTTTAAATCCGATAGTAAAAACCCCAATGTTGCTATTTCAAAGTTATTTTAATGGGAAAATATCTCTATATTATACAGTGTAGATCCAAGATCAGACTGCACGTTCTGTGCAGTCTGATCTTGATCTGCACTGTCCGTAAAAGGTCTGTGAGTCGCGCTTAGCAGCCTAAGGATTAAGCCTTGAGTATTTTTAGATAGCATTATAACATCCAATTACAATAGCCGACACGTAAGCTTATAGAAAATCGTTTTAGTGTCAAAGATATGAGCCATGCTCTGTAAAAAGGGGACTTCATGCATCTGCGAAAAGTATCGACCCAGGTCAGCCTGCGCAGTCCGCGCAGGCTGACCTGGGCCGAAACTTTTCGCTATTGGTCAATTTTCTGTAGGTCAAAGGACCGGCCCACTTTATGCTACAGTTGGTTGTTAGACATAATGAATTTTATGGATCCCTAATTATGTGATGGCTTGCTCGGTTTCATGCATCACAGAGATGCATTAAGCCTCCTTTTGCCAGAGCAAGGTTTAAATAAACTCAGCCTCTCTCGACGGCTGAAAATACAAACCACTAAAACCCTATTTCTATCTTCTAGGCTTCCCTAAACAAGCGGATGGTATAGATTACAGACCAGACTGCACATTCTGTGCATGTTCATCTCGCTGTACGCCATCCGCGAAAGTCCCTGTTCTAGCGTATGGCACTGAAAGGGTTATGCCTACAACACCATTAGGCGACTACTTGAGATTTTGGCAATGGGCGGCATAGATCAAGATGTGACTGCACAGATTGTCCCACCACCTGTATAGGCTTACCTTAGTAATTTGAAAATGAGACCAACCGTTTCAATGTGTTGCTGTACTCTGTGGGGATGAAGCATTCCTTCAAGAATGGCGGTTGCTTCTGTCCATGCTCTCTGTAAGCAATAATCCAGCGACGTTGTCGTGCTTTACTGGATGGTATCATACGCTTTGTCAGTTGTTGCAACTGTCCGTCGTAAGGCTATAAAAGTACAAGTACAGTTATTCCAAGCATTTTATGCAACAGTTTTTCGGAAACATTAGAGCCACGCTCTGGCAAAATCAGGTTTGATGCATCTCCATGATGTATTAACCCTTTACCACACAATCCCGAGTTTTAACGAACCTGAGAAAGAGGCCTTTTAAAAACATTGTGGGAAAAGGAGAAAATGCTGGTAACCAGCATTTTCTCCTTTTCCCAAATGTTTTCTACCCTTCCAAAGGTAAATTCCTATTTTTGAGTCACATTCATTATGTCGTCTGCAAATGCCATCAATTTGGACTGGTATAAAATTTTGTCGTTTGGTAAAGAGTTAACTCTTTACCAGACAATCCCGAGTTTTAACGACCCTAAGAAAGAGGCCTTTTAAAAACATTGTGGGAAAAGGAGAAAATGCTGGTAACCAACATTTTCTCCTTTTCCCACAATGTTTTCTCTCCCTCCCAAAACGAATTTCAATTTTCGAGTCATATTCATTATGTCGTCTGCAAATGCTTTCATTTGGACTGGTATAAAATTTTGTCGTTTGTTAAAGAGTTAACCCTTTACCAGACAATTCCGAGTTTTAACGACCCTAAGAAAGAGGCCCTTTGAAAACATTTTGGGAAAAGGAGAAAATGCTGGTAACCAGCATTTTCTCCTTTTCCCACAATGTTTTCTCTCCCTTCCAAAACGAATTTCAATTTTCGAGTCATATTCATTATGTCGTCTGCAAATGCTTTCAATTTGGACTGGTATAAAATTTTGTCGTTTGTTAAAGAGTTAACCCTTTAACAGACCCTGAGAAAGAGGCCCTTTGAAAACATTTTGGGAAAAGGAGAAAATGCTGGTAACCAGCATTTTCTCCTTTTCCCACAATGTTTTCTCTCCTTCCCAAAACGAATTTCAATTTTTGAGTCACATTTATTTTGTCGTCTGCAAATGCTTTCAATTTGGCCTGGTCTAAAATTTTGTGGTTTGGTAAAGAGCTAATTAAACAAGCAAGTCATCACATAATTATGGATCAATAAAATGAGTTTTGTCTTACATGCTGCTTAATCTGAAATAGAGTGGTTGTTTGACATGCATAAAATTGACCAAAAGCAAAAAAGTTTCGATACCGATCAGCATGCGTGGACTGCGCAGGCTGAAAAGAGTCGATGCTTTCTGCCGATGCATTAAACCCCATTTTCACAGAGCATGGCTCATTTACTTTCTGTTTCAATAACTCTTTCACTGCCAATGGCTGAACCCTTATCCTGCTAGATAAACGAAACTTTCAAGCCGATGGTAAAAACCAAAATGTTGGTATTTTAAAGTTATGGGGGTCGGGGAAATGTCTCCTTAACGGACAGTGTAGATCCAAGATCAGACTGCACGTTCTGTGCAGTCGGATCTTGATCAACAATGTCCGCAAAAGGTCAGTAAGCCGCGCTTAGCAGCCTAAGACTTAGTCGCTGAGGTGGGCGGCGTGAAGCAAGATCAGGGCTGACGTAATTCATAGCAGTTAACCTTTTGCCTCCTAAGCGCGACTCGCTGACGTTTTGCCGACAACGTAGATCAAGATCAGACTGCACAGAACGTGCAGTCTGATCTTAGATCTACACTGTGCGATAAGGAGATATCTTTCCCCAAAGGTACCATTGAAATTGGAAATTTTAGGTGTTTACTATCGGCTTGAAAGTTTCATTTCTTTTATTTAGCAAGATAAGGGTTAAGCGACCTGTAGACATTGTCTTCATCAAATAGATTATCCATTAGAGAGCCAAATAAACACAATGGAAATCCACAGTCTGATGTGAAATGTGAACCAAATAATTGCAAGGATGCTTTACGCCAGACTATCTCAACGAAGCGGACAGTGTAGATCAAAGATCAGACTACGTTTTTAGAGGCACTCTGTTCGTGATCTATACCGGCTGCTATTAACCCTGTACCACACAATCACGACTTTAAACAACCCTGAAAAAGAAGCCTTTTGAAAACATTGTGGGAAAAGGAGAAAATGCTGGTGACCAGCATTTTCTCCTTTTCCCACTATGTTTTCTACCCTATCCAAGACAGAAATCACCATTTTAGTTACATATAACTTGTCGTCTGCAAATGCTTTCAATTTGGTTCAGTCCAAAATTTTGTTGTTTGGTAATGGATTAAGGCATTTACAGGTACATTGAATTTTGTGAAAGGAGTTATAAATTAAGCACTGAAAATAAATCGCACGTTTTTCTGATTCAGATTTTGCAGCGATCATTCAAAACTTTATGCCGTATTTAACACTTTACCACATAATCTCGAGTTTTAACAACCCCAAGGGAAAAGACTTTTGAAAACATTGTGGGAAAGGAGAAAATGCTGGTAACCAGCATTTTCTCCTTTTCCCACAATGTTTTCTACCCTTTCCAAGAAAAATCTCCTAATTTGTGCACTGAACATTTAGGTTGTCAGCTGCAAATGCTTTCAATTTGGACCAGCCAACAATTTTTCGTCTGGGAAAAAAGTTAAATAAAAGATAAAATTTATACCAGTTTCACTACATCAGAGTTTCATAGAAAATCATTTACTATTCACAAAATTTTAACTGCATACTCGAAACTGTGATATGCAAATAATCTTTCGTTGTATTTCGCCAAAAATGATTGCAAAATGATTGCAAAAAATGGCCCTAATCATCTATAAGCGTTAGGGAAACGTTCACCAGACTCTACTCTTTGGCAGGTTATTGATATTTATTCCCTATTTAGTTCTAAGTTATTTTGCATGTTTTATGAACGCCCGTTAATAACAACAGACACTATTGGTCTATATTCCGGCTTCATGCAATTTAAAGCTTCCATGTCAGGGTGCAATAAAACGGTGTTTCATTACACGACTGTGTCTGGGTTCCTTATAAAACGTGTAATAGATATTCATTTAGCCTTTGTATAAGTTCGGTGCCCCGAGGCTTCTGCCTCGATTTCACGTTTTTTCCCCTGAAAGTACTTTGCTTTACTTTATTCTTTAGGTTAAACCGATGAAATATGTTGGTAAACTATGCTGACTCCGGGCTACAGATACTGAACGCGTTCATTTGTTAATTTAAGGTCATCTACTGTATCGTGCAGCCTTTAGACGGAGGTCCAGAGGCTAAACCGGAAGCAAAACATTCCACTGATAAACCATCAAGTAAATAGAAAAGCGTGGGTGGGAGTAATATAGTTTTGCAACAGTTTTCAAAATATATCCTTACAGCCAGAGAGGGAAAAAAAGTTGTTAAAACCTATACGTGTGTAGAATGGCTCAGAGTTTGGTCAGCTGAGTAAACATAAATAAATTATCAATATACGATGTACGTATATGGTGTTAGAGATAGAGAAACTCAAAGGAGTTGTACTCATCTAAAGCCGGAAACCACATCAGTGATTTCTTTGAAGGCTGCCAAAAATGAAATGCATTTTCTATCCGTCGTAATCTGTGCAACTTTGCAGCAGTCAGGGACAACATACGGCATGAAGGTACACCAATGATTATAGTTTCATAAAATAAAGATGAAATGGGTTTAAAAATGGCTGAGAATAAAGATAGATTGGGTTAAAAACTGGCTGAAAACGAGTATAGATGTATCTTAAAGTGCTAGGATGATAAAAATATCACTTTGAAAATTTTAACAGTTGTGTCTCTCTAAACGAGTTCGCCGCAATTTGTGGATAACGTCCATAAAAAAAAAAGACTACATAGATTGTGTAGTTTTATCTCGGATCTTCTTTGACTGCTACTTTTTTTTGATACGCGAGCACTAATAAGCATTTTCGTCTTTTAGTTAAGACCTCTTAAACATGCACTGAGCCATTTGTTAGTGGAAAAGTAAATACAAAAGAGAGTCAAATACGAGTACAAACTAATCAATGTACTTGACCATTCTTTTGCGGTAAACTCTTGAGTTCTACTCTGATGTAGGTTAACTCTTTACCAGATGACAAAAATTTTAGCCTTGTCCAAATTGAAAACATTTGCAGACGACAATTTCAGTGTTGCTCAAAAGGTGCTAGTTTCCTTTGATAGGGTAGAAAACACTGTGGGAAAAGGAGAAAATGCTGGTTACCAGCATTTTCTCCTTTTCCCACAATGTTTTCAAGAGGCTTCTTTCCCAGGGTCGTTAAAAGGCAACATTGTGCGGTAAAGGGTTAAAACTATATTTAGAGTTGTCTCTAATTGTAAGTTGTGGACAAAATGCAAAAAAAAACGTAAAAGAGATCGAGGCACAAAGAGATCCTGTATCAGTGTCAGGATAGTGTAATTTATTAAGTTCTGGTCGGAATTGGCCAATTAAAATATAAATCATTGAATAACTCTTATCACGATGAGACTGCATATTACATTATAAAAACTGACAAATGAAAACTAACAAATGTCTACAGAAATTGAACGATGGTTGCCTGAAAAAACGCAAAAACAAACGAACACTTAAAACGAAGAGCAAAGAGGACCGCGTTCGTTACCTGGGCTGCGTTTCAAGAAACTGCGTAAATTTACGCAAATTATTTGGGATTGTATAAACATACATAGTTTAGTTTAAACATATTTTATTCAGTATAATATACATGGTAATATTCTGAAAATTAAAGTTGCGTGAAAAGGATTGGAACGAAAGCTGCTAGCTTATAAAGTTCCTCTCCTGAGAGTCACGTCAATGTCAGAAGTTTAACAATATAAATCAAAGTGCTGTAAGCACTGTAATCGGTCGACACTGAATAATTAAAGTGGTTTGAAATCACAAATCAGATGGTAGATGTTTGAACTATGTATTGGACAAAATATCTTACACCGTTACAAATGAGCTACGTAGGATCCCTCTTTTTTAAACTGTCTTTTACAAATTAGTAGTTTAACGATTGGTTAAAATATAAGTTATGTTTGCCAGCCGACAGCAATAGAACGTAAAAGATATGTGACAATTCTGATCAGCAATACCCATTATCAAGTTTTAGATATCACTCGTCATGAACAGCAGTACCTACCAACCCTTTAAAAGAGTGAAAAAATACATATATTCTTTTCTGTAACTTTGGCAACTTTGGTAACTGTATTGTAACATATAAAAGCCGTATAACATATGTCTGCATTATAACTTTGGAATTGTTTACTTTTGGCTGCTTGTAGGCCTTTCATTTTTCCATTTTGAACAAGACATCGTATTCATCTTGACAAACTGTCCGACTTATTTTTTAGCGGGCCAAATCGCCCAGTCCAAACGTCTGCTGGCAAATTTCTCCTACATTATACTTTCAAAGAACGTAGATACCCAATAGCTCCCTAACCGTCAACTCTTTACCAAACGATAAAATTTTAGACTTGTCCAAATCAAAAACATCTGCACATGACGATTAAATGTAGACCAAATGATGATCTGAATCCTTGAAAGGGTTAAAAAACATGGGAAAAGGAGAAAATGGTAACCTGCATTTTCCCCTTTTCTCAAAATGTTTTCAACTTCTTTCTCATGGGCATTAACAAAGGACAGTTTGGTTAAGAGTTAAAACACTCAGTTGATCGACTAGCCTTTTACAGTCAGGAAAACAATATCAAACATTAGGCTTCAATTTCATGGTCGTTTTTTTTTCCCCCATATACATCCCAAATAAACAGACAATTAGATCTAAGATATGAACGTCTGTGATATTAAACTGCATTGCGTTCAAAGGACAGTCTGATCTTTATCTTTTATTGTCTTCAAAAGCGACTTTACTTGTCCATAGCCAACACAAGTAATTGTATTTGGGTCATTCTAATCAGTAAGAGCATAACTGCGGTAGCCTTGCTCTCGTTATCTGAAATGTAGAAAGGATGAGAATCGACCAATGTGGAATAGCTGATGAGACAAACATGTTGCTGAAATTTGCACGCTTAGAGCGCTAAATTGTTAAAATAGACATGTTAAGCTTGGAATAGCAGCCTAAATCTTGCAGGACCATTGCTGTCTTGAGTAAAGTAACTCGGAAAACTGGCATGACAGATCCAAGATCTGACTGCATGTTCTGAGCAGTCTGGTCTGAATCTGCATTCTCTGCAAAGACTTTTTCCCTGTTCCGTTGATTCAGATATGGAGAATATAACAGTAAGTGAGCTTATTTGTGGGACCGTTTCAGGGTTTTTTTTATCCCCGATGAAAATGTTCTATTTGACAAAATTTCGAAAATCTTTTAAATGGGTGAAAAACGCTGTGGAAAAAAGAGAACATGCTGAATACATACAGTTTTTCCAACTATATTTTCAAAGCCACACAGGATTGTTTGGTCAAGGGTTTACAGACTGATTCCAGTCTGTAGAAACTCACCAAGAAGAAACATGTAAGTGAGTGTAAAATGGTAGTGCCATGGCTGGAAGGAGAGGAAAAGGGACTGTGAAAACAATTCAGCCCTTATCCCGCTAAAACATTGAAATGAAATTTCAAACCGGTGGTAAAACCCGAATAATTCTATGTCAAACTTATTCTTTTTTGGAAAAAGAAATATCTCCTTATCGGACAGTATACATCCAAGATCATACTGCACGTTCTGTGCAGTCTGATCTTGATCTATACTATCCGCAAAATAGGTCAGTGAGTCGCACTTAGCAGCCTAGGGGTTAATACATCATACGCTGAAAGATGCGTAATCAGTCAGTATTGCGAATGGACAGCCTGGGTACTAAGGTTGCAAGCGATGAATCGCCAGTCCATTCTGAAAATGTTTACGTAATGGCCTCTCCGCGAGGGCCATAACCTTTACACAACTCTATACTCTTTGTCCCCACAGCTTCACACGCTTCGCCTCGCTAACATTAAACGACCAGCCGGTTACTATTTTAAACTTACGGCTGTTACGAGTTGCATTTACATCAGTTTTCTCTTAGGCAGAGCAATCTAAATTTTCAAATTCTTTTCAAGCAATGTTTCCTGTTGCGATTTTATTCCCCTCAAGACCAAAATGACCTATTATCTTTTCAACACCTGCTACATATACGGAGAGCACTCGTCACAACTCGGCCGATCCCGTAACTACGTATAACTATCAACGGATCACTCGAAATTTGCCGAATGACACGGACAGCAGACGACTACAAGATGTGTTCACATCACCCAATACACTTGATTCGCACTCGTTTCATTCATAAAGTTGCTGCTAATTACTGACCATATTTCTTATAATCGTGTTGAAAGTAAACTGCTCCAGTTTTTGCTGGCCAGAGATTTTGATAATACTGTAATTATGTCATACTTCAATACTAAACAAATTGTAACCGCCGTTTATTACATAATTGAAAAGTTATTATGGGATTACTTGACATTACTTAACGCCTGTTTACCGCTAATTACTATTCCTGCGCTTATCTGGGTCAAAAGTGCGGTTATCTGGGTCAAAAGTAGTTTTTGTAATAAGGTCATCACAGCAGGTATAAGCGTTAAAACGCTGTAAGTAAAAGCTGTTCCGAGTTGCAGTTACACCAGTTTGCCCTGAGTTGACGGGTTTCCGAAGTTTTCCATCTCTCTAATCGGTCTACCGCCCGATTAAAAATTGCAACAAAATATGGTCAACTGTGTGTGTGTGTGTGTGTGTGTGTGACACAGAGAGAGAGAGAGTGTGTGTGTGTGTGTGTGTGTGAGAGAGAGAGAGAGAGAGAGAGAGAGAGAGAGAGAGAGAGTGAGAGACAGAGAGAGAGACGTGGAGTGCCACCAACATACAAATGTTCAGGTTAAACGTAATTTTAAACAGAAAACTTTGTATTCCAACATAAACATACATACGATCCCTGCTTCCCTGCTTTACTCATGGGTATGAGCTGGTGTAAGGTCAGAGCTCTAGACAGAGGGAGTGATTTTTATTTCAAAATTGAAAATATTAATTATTCGCCTCTAAATCCTATGTTATGGGTACTTATTAGAATTGTCTCATTGAGACAATTCTAATGAGTACCCACAACATAGGGTTTGGAAGAGAAATAATGGATTTAGAATACCACCACTCCCTCTTATGTGGAGCTCTGGTAAGGTGATGCAAATATTTACTCAAGTCGTAATGTTAAGCAGTTTTGGTGAAACTTGTTTTTAGACTTGATGCTTGCTTACCTAAACTGCGTACGCAAATTTCGTGCGTACGCAGTTTAGTGAAAGGCAAACCTGGGCATTCGGCACTCGTCAGAACTCGGCCAACTCCGTAACTACATCTAGCCTCGTCCGTATAAAGGAAGTTTCCATTTTAAACTACCAATCGCATGATCTTGAACATGGCGGGGCCCATGTAAATCGCTTAGCAACGACATAAACAACAACGGTGCAGTTATTCACATCTAATTGACAAACCACGCAAAAAATCGAATGTACAAACTGTTAGCCGACGGAAATATACTTAGAAAACATCGATATAAATTTTTGACTCATGTTTTCTTTGAAGAGGAGCCTTAAGATTTTAATAACGGTAAAACGGTGTACTTCCGGCGAATAAATGTACCGTCTCGTTGCATATCAAGCTACGTGATACAGCCGAGGGACTTGATCAGCGGATCACCCGAGGTTTGCCGAATGGGGCATTTGATTGAGGAATGTGAATATCGAGTTGAACACCACTTGTTGATACACTAAGTATCTATGTTTAACAGACAAAACAAAACAACAACAATGTTTGCGTTAGTTTTAATTAGATTCAAGAGTAACTGCAAAATAATGACTCTCATTTGGCAATAACGTACAGATCGTTAACGCGTCTGACTATGTGATGCAGTTCATCCCAAGATCCAAGCATTTTCTTAGACAATGTAGACAAGTGTATGTAAAACCTGTATGGCTTTGTTCAGAAAAACTAATTCTTAATTTTCGTTTAACTTTCCATAGGTTTTATCACTTCTAAATTAGCCATGTTCTGGAAAAAGGGAGGCTTAATGCATCTCCTTGATGCATTATAACAAGCAAGCCATAGCGTAATCATGGATCCATAAAATCCATTAAATTTTTGTCTAACAACTGACTGATTCCTGGTCATTGCACATACAGAAAATAAACGAAAAGCAAAAAGATTCGATCCAGGTCAGCCTGCGCAGACTGCGCAGGCTGACCTGGGTCGATACTTTAGCAGATGCACTGAACCCCCTTTTCACAGACCAAGGGTCAACCTGTTTTGGGAGAAAACCCCAAAATGTTTGTGCACTCCTTCCTCTTGGTCTTTGTATTTGGCAGAAACTGCGGGCATTATTTTACCGGGTTCTGTTCCTGTCGATGGTCCAGGGAAATAGGCATTAAATGGGTTTTTTTAATGCTTCATGAAATTCATCTGCTGCTTTTCTCCGCAATATAAAAAGAGTTAGAGGACATCACCCAGAGCCTGATTGCAATACAAGGACGGCTTGCATCATGGATAGCGTCTACATCATTTGGTTTTGTCTGGTTTGTATTGGAGTTTTAACGCCATTTTAACAGCTCAGATCACATCATGGCGGTCAGTGACGCATCCATATGTTTCCTGGCTTTCTCTCACCAGTACTGACACAACTTTCTTTCCAAGGCCACTGACCACTTTTCTCACATGCATCAGAGGTGAGAGGCGAAAAATCGCCGGAAAGAAGGCTTGCTTCAACAGGGTATTGAACTCGCAACCACCAGGTCAGATATGCTAACCACTGAGCTACCCGGGCGGGTTCTACATCATTCTTTGAGACACAAATGCGACTTATATATGAGCCATGCTCTGGCAAAAGGAGGTTTCATGCATCTACAAAGTGCATTGTACCAAGTCATCACACTATTATGGATCAGCAACATCCATTTACGTCTGGATCTGGTGATAGATTGGTCCTTTGCCATGCAGAAAATTTATAAAAAACCAAAATGTATGGATTCATGTCAGCCTGCGCAGACTGTGCAGGCTGACATGGCTCGATACTTTTTATGCAGTCCCGTTTTCAGAGAGCATGACTCCTGTATATGTGGACGAGCCATTTTGGAAAAAAAAAACAAGAGGGCCATGATGGCCCTGGATCGCTCACCCGAGTCAATAGGCCAAACATTCTGACCAAATTTCACAAGTATCTGACTGAAAATGTGGCCTCTATAGCGTACACAAGGTTTTTCGAAGATTTGACCTAGTGACCTAGTTTTTGACCCAACATGACCCAATTTCGAACTCGTGTGAGATTTTATCAAGGCAAGCATTCTGACCAAGTTTCATAAGTATTTGACTGAAAATGTGGCCTCTAGAGCATACATAAGGTTTTTCGAAGATCTGACCTAGTGACCTAGTTTTTGACCCCACATGACCCAATTTCGAACTCGTCCCAGATTTTCTCAAGACAAACATTCTGACCAAATTTGACAAGTATCTGACTGAAAATGTGGCCTCTAGATCGCACACAAGGTTTTTCTAAGATTTGACCTAATGACCTAGTTTTTGACCCCACAAGACCCAATTTCAAACTCGTCCCAGATTTTATCAAGACAAAAATTCTGACCAAATTTCACAAGTACCTGACTGAAAATGTGGCTTCTTGAGCGTACACAGGGTTTTTCGAAGATTTGACCTAGTGACCCAGTTTTTGACCCCACATGACCCAATTTCGAACTCGTCTCAGATTTTATCAAGACAAACATTCTGACATAATTTCACAATTATCTGACTGAAAATGTGGCCTCTAGAGCGTACACAAGGTTTTCCGAAGATCTGACCTAGTGACCTAGTTTTTGACCCCACATGACCCAATTTCGAACTCGTCTCAGATTTTATCAAGCCAAACATTCTGACCAAATTTCACAAGTATCTGACCGAAAATGCGGCCTCTAGAGCGTGCACAAGGTTTTTCGAAGATTTGACCTAGTAACCTAGTTTTTGACCCCACATGACCCAATTTCGAACTCGTCCCAGATTTCATCAAGAAAAACATTCTGACCAAGTTTCATGAGGATTGGACTGGAAATGTGGCCTCTAGAGCGTACACAAGGTTTTTCTAGGATTTGACCTAGTAACCTAGTTTTTGACCCCACATGACCCAATTTCGAACTCGTTCGACATTTTATCAAGACAAACATTCTGACCAAGTTTCATGAGGATTGGACTGAAAATGTGGCCTCTAGAGCGTACACAAGGTTTTTCTAAGATTTGACCTAGTGACCTAGTTTTTGACCCCACATGACCCAATTTCAAAGTAGTCCGAGACTTTCTCAAGACAAACATTCTGACCAAGTTTCATGAGGATCGGACTAAAAATGTGGCCTCTAGAGCGTACACAAGGTAAAAAGTTGACGACGGATGACTCACGACGCACGACGGACGACGGACACAGCACGATCAGAATAGCTCACCATGAGCACTTCGTGCTCAGGTGAGCTAAAAAAAAAAAAAAAAATGAGCCATGCTCCGGCAAAAGGGGGCTTAATGCATCTCCGTGATGCGTGATACCTGTTCAGCGATCACATAACCATGGATCCATAATAGCGACTTTTTTTTTTTTTAAACAACCGACTAAATCATGAGGTAGACTGGTCCTTTGACATATAGAAAACTGACCAATAGCGAAAAGTTTCGGCCCGGACCCGGGTCGATACTTTTCGCAGATGCATTAAGCTCCCTTTTCTCAGAGCACGGCTCATTTATTTTATTTTTGAATAAGCAAACTTAATTGGATGAGCCTTTGTAAATGTCGCTGAATAAACATGTGAAGGAAACTCTCAAAAGACTTCTTCTGGAGGCCATAGGATATAGAACAGAAAAAAAATGTGAATAAGCTAAAGGCACTGTACATGAGTCATACCAGCATTTCTCTTTTTCCCTCAAGGTTTTCAAAAGGCTTTTTCCTCAGGGTCGTTAAAAATCGGGATTGTGTGGTAAAGGGTTAAAATACATGCCTATCTGATTCAAAGCAAAGTACTACTAACTAGTACGATCCATCCAGCTGTGGTAAGGGGTCATGCGTGGCTCAGAGGTAAAGTGTAGGACTTGTGTCCTGGAGGCCCCGGGTTCGAGCCCCACCGGCTCCACTGGGTTTTTCGTGGGAGTGTGATTGGGCATGACACTTCGGAGCTTTAGACTGGCACTTGTGAAACCCAGGAAATACATGAATATGTGAGCTGTCGCCGTTACATGACTGAAATAATGTTGAAAGCGGCGTAAAACACCATTCAATCAATCAATCAACTAGCTATGGTAAGCTAGCATATAACCAATGCACTAGTCATTTATGAACATAGCCCCTGATAACTATGTAAGTTTTTGTCAGTAAAATATTCCGTTCGTTCCTATTGGCCTGGCAAATAAACCCGGCATAAGCCCAGCGTGGTGGGGACGCCTTTTCTTTTTGCTGTTAAAGTCTGTGAAAAACTCTGCACGTATCCCGGTTTTCGTCATGCCTTTATTTATTTTGAAAAACTGTATACAAAGATTTGCAGTAACCAATTTTTTTTTCGTTTTTTCCCCGTCTCAAAATATCGTATTTTTAAGAATTCTGGAGCGAAAACAGGCTTGATTTCTCCACAGACGTACTATATATATAGCCATTTTCCGCTTGTTACTTTTTAGCGGCAGAGTTTTGATTTTTCGCACAGCGCATTAATATTTATCCTGTACATGATAGTGATGCGTCATAGCAGACAGTTCAATCTTTGAAGAATGTATCATGTGCAGACAACGTTTATGTGATAAAAGAATAATATAACAGACGTCGATAACTCGTTTGGAATGGACAAAATAACTGAAATAGCGTGACGTCGGTGATAAATAATATCTCCCTAGTTCTAAATGGATAAAGTGACGTAATACGTTATAGACATGATACCGGCAGTAAAAATAGCCGCTCCCCGCGGTTTCTCTACCAAGGTGTCGTGTATCGTGAAGCCATTATGGATAGGCAATGTACGTGATTGAAGTGATCTGTTCGCGGCTATGTAAAATGTAGTCTGGTCTATTACCACACGATCTCTTGTTTTGGAAGGCTTTTGAATACATCGCGGAAACCAGCATTTTCTCCTTTCCACAACACGTTTTCTACCCCCTTCACAGACCAATCCCCTCATTTGAGCAGCATTTGATTTGTCATCTATACATGCTTTCAGTATGGAGAAGTTTAACCCTTCTCCTGCTGAATAAATGAAATTTTAAAGCCGACAGTAAAAACCCAGATAATGCTATTTCAAACTTATTCTGTGGAGAAATATATCTCCTAATCGGACAGTGTAGATCAAAGATCAGATTGCAGGTTTTGTACAGTCTGATCTTGATCTACATTGTCCGCAAAAAGGTCAGTAAGTCGCGCAGCCAAAGGGTTGACCCTTAAGCTGTTAAGTAAGTGAATGAAACTTTCAAGCAGTTAGTAAAAGCCAAATTTTTCTATTTCAAACGTATTTTTAGGGGGGGGGGATAATATCTCCTTATCTGACAGTGTAGATACAAGATCAGGATGCACGTTCTGTGCAGTCTGACCTTGATCTACAATGTGCACGAAAAGGTCTTTGAGTCGCGCTTAGCAACCTAAAGTTTAAAATGTTACACAAATTCTGTTGATTTGATTTTTAACGCCAGAGTAAACCGCGCTTTGTAAGAGACAAGCAGATTGATTGATTGACTGGCGTTTTACGCCGATTTCAACGTTATTTCAGTCATATCACGGCGATAGCTGACATATTCATGTATATCGGGGTTTTCACCGGTACTAGTCTGGGGCTCTGAAGTCTGGATACTCCTACGATTAGCCCAGGGCTTCCAGTGAGGCTCGAACCAGAGGCTACCGGGCTATGAGTCCTACACTTTACCACTGAGCCAAGCTGGACTCCAAGACGCTAGTAGAAACAATGATAACTGACTTCTTTGTACTCAACGAAGATTTCAAAATTGTATTTGTCAATTTGCGGAGGTCAGTTTTCTAATGCGTTGTCCCTGGAAAAAATAGGCCAGGGGAATTGCCTTGCCCAAGGACAAGACTTCCTAACTCTTTACCATACAATCCCAAACTTTAACGACCTCGGGGAAGAAGGCTTTTGAAAATATTGCAGGAAAAGAAAAAGAAAATGCTGGATACCAGCATTTTTTCCATTTCCCACCATGTTTTTTATTCTTCCGAAAAACAATTTTCAGCCTATTTCAGTTCAGATAATAAGAATATACAGTATAAACAGAAAAAAAAATGACGTTTTGCGAAATTTTGTTACAATACAGAGGACACTTTTCATGAAGATAAAGAATGTTGTTGTTTCGGAGGCATGACCGACCTCATCTTTGCAAGCCAAGGATACTAAGGTAGTACCCTTGGCCGCTCGCCTCTTTAAAAATCGAAACTCCTGCTGCGCCATTTCATTGGATGCGATCAAAACCCATCGCGTCCAATCAAACCATCCGTAACAAGAAATCTTCCGCGAAACAGAAAACAATAATGGCGGCGCCCGTCAAAAACGAAAGTAGTCGTGTTTGTGACGAAAATTTGCCAAAAAAAGAGTAGACGATCGATATTTAATGAGTTTTTTATAGTTCATGATCAATTATGTGAAATATTAGGCCGGGTTCCACAGCCAAATGATTGCGAATCATCGTATGTCTGATTAATTTCAGAAAATTGTGATGAATCCGAAAGCGCAGCCATATTTGATGCATAGCCTAACAAATTTTATTACCAGCATTTTGATTGGTCAGGAATAACATCAGCAAAGGTTATGCAACTCGTGATATTCGATAGGTGGCGCAGCGGGAGTTTCGATTTTTAAAGAGGCGAGCGGCCAAAGGTACGTAACGAACAAAGTGGAGTTAGTATCCTTGGCTTGCGAAGATGGACCGACCTAGGACGTTTATAAAATTTTATTACGACTCCTTCCTAAGTTATTGTCATCAACAGAAGAATTTCAGGATCTTTCGCATGTAGTAAAGTCTAAAATCAAATTGCATATAACATACAGTGTGATCTCGAATCTATACAAATTGATTTCTCGTCAGATATTCTAGCCGACAAGTGGGTAACATAATTTGAGCTATGCTCTGTGAAAAGGGGCTTAATGAATCTGCAAGAAGTATCGATTCAGGTCAGCCTGCGCAGTCCGCGCAGGCTGACCTGAGTCGATACTTTTTGCTTTCGATCAATATGTCAAAGGACCAGTGTACCTACCTCATGATTCAGTCGGTTGTAATAGAAAATGAATTTTATGGACCCATAATTATGTGATGACTTGCTGGGTATCCTGCATTACGTAGGTGCATTAAACCCCTTTTGCCAGAGCGTGGCTCACTTGGTTTTCAACACATGCACTGACTGAAATTGTCCATCGCATTTTTACGAGAAAACAAAGGCTTAATTTGACGATAAAGAAACAGCTTTCAGCTCTTGTACGAGTTCAAAGAATGTCCCTCAGTTAATAAGCTTTAAAAAAGTTTAAATATTTAATCGAATGAACATTTGCCATTCTTGTTTTATTGGACACACATTGAGTGTAATTGTTTTTTACTGCCTTTCTTTCTTCAACCGCCAATTAATCTCACTGTTGTATTTCTTCAAACCAGAACTGCCCCCCGTCTGTCTGTCTGTCTGTCTGGTCTTTCAAAGACAAAGCTGAGCATTTGAAAGTTTTCGAATTTGGAAAAGTCTAAATTCTTGTTATCTGGGTCCGTATTCATCAACCATTCTTAATAATATTCTTAGTCTTAAGAATATTCTAAATTTGAAATTAACACAAACTCTGACTTGCTAAACCGTTCGGTTTAGCCAATCAGAAGTTGTGTTTCTTTCTAGACTATAGAATTAGACTAAGAATGAAAATAAGAATGGTTGGTGAATACGGGCCCTGTTAAACCCACTACACGTATTTTTACATCAATTCCATTTGCCAAGCTGATGAAACTTGCCTGAAGTCAACGAGAAACATTTCTCGTTTTAGTAAAGCCTTATTGAATATTAAGTATCTGAGCTACGTGCTCAATAACTCTCTGAAATTGTAAAAAGACCGCCAGACTTTTTATTTCTTCAAAATTTTTACACCGGAAGTGCCTCTGGCATGACGGGAAATTATCGGGTTCCAGTGTCAACTCACGTGGCGGACATGTTTTTTATGGCACTTCACGGATTGAAACACTTTCCAACCAAATAAAATCTTTCTTTGAACCCCCTTACTCGCAAATGACATCTTTAGCTATCTATCAGGATGGTGTAGATCAAGATGAGAGTGCTAGAAATGTACAGTCTGAATACTGTGAGTAGATTGCAAAATATAATATGAGATAATAGTATTCTCGGGTATAACTGAGAACGTTTCAAAACTTGACAATTTCGGTCCTCTCTTGACTCTGTAAATTATTCATTTTCATCTATTTGCACCAGAAAAGGATAACGATATTTTTTGTAATATCACAATAATTATAATGAAAGAGTGGGGCGTCTTGCTCGTTGAGAAGTGCGCACAATAAAAGTATGCCTTCGGCTTTGGCAACATAAAAGCAGTAAACCTATCCTGCTAAATAAGTGAAATGAAATTTTCAAGCCGATACTACAAACCAAGATCTTGCTATTTAAAAGGTATTATGGGGAAAAGATACACTCTTATCGGACAGTGTAGATTCAAGATCAGACTGCACGTTGCAGTCTGATCTTGATCTACACTGTCCGCAAAAGGTCAGTAAGTCGCGCTTAGCAGCTTAAGGTTTAAAAGAAACATAAAGTAGATAACATGATTATGTCAACATGTTTTCATCTCAGCCTAGCGATAAATAAATGAAACAGCCATTTTCAGATATTAATAGAATCGGAAATATCGGGGCTTGTAAGAATATCTCTGAAAATATAGAACACTGTGGATCCTAGATCAGACGTCACGTTTCCTGCAGACTGGTCTTGATCTAAACTTTCTGCGTAAGGATCAAAAGTTTTTTCAAGCATTGGATCAGATGAACATGTCTCTAGACGGGGACAGCGTTTATTAATTTGGGATCTGTAATAAATTGTCCTTGGGAAGCCCGATTGAACAATTAAATTCTGTTGACGACAGCCGAACATCGCTTTGAAATGCTGTCTTTGAATTTTAACCCTTAGGCTGCTAAACGCGGCTTATTGACCTTTTGCGGACAATGTAGATCAAGATCAGACTGCACAAAACATGCAGTCTGATCTTGGATCTACACTGTCCGACAAGGAGATGTTTTTGTTTATAAAATTAGTTTGAAGTAGCAGCATTCGGGATTTTGCTATCGGCTTGAAAGTTTCACTTCACTTACTTTACAGGTTAAGGATCAAACATCATCAAAAACTGCTCTCCTAATCAGTTTCAAGATGGCTGACATTTTGTTCCCCTTGGTTCTGAAAATGACTGAATAGAACTAGATCTAGTCTGTTTTGAATAGCCCATTAAAAAATCTAGACTTCAAACTCAAAGCATATGAAGACGGCTAATTAAATGTGCCTCACATTGTGGGTTTTGTCTTTGATAGAGTAGAAAACATTGTGGGAAAAGGAGAAAATGCTGGTTACCAGCATTTTCTCCTTTTCCCACCATGTTTTTAAGAGCCTTTTAACTCAAAATCCTTAAAACTTGGGATTGTTTGACAATGGGGTTAAAACAATTGAAAATTCTTTTACAACCAATGACGACTACACTATCTTTTGCGGATGGCGTAGATGAAGATCAGGCTGCATGGTTTTGTTGCTAGACCAAGAACCAATTCATCTTCAGTGGCAGTGGATATCTACTTTAACACCTTGGAAAAAAAAAGAGGTAATTTTCTTGCGTTTGTAGTGAAAGAGTTCAAGCATTTTTGTTCACGAAAAGAGTGCGTTCTTGTTTCTTACACAGGCAGCCCCAACTACTGCTACACGTCGCTTTGAAAAGAAATGAGCCATGCTCCGTGAAAAAGGGGCCTTAATGAATCTGCAAAAAGTATCGACCCATGTCAGCCTGTGCAGTCCGCGCAGGCTGACATGGGCCGAAACTTTTCGCTAGTTGTAAATTTTCTGCATGCCCAAAGACAACTATTCCTCATGATTCAGTCGGTTGCAAGACAAAATGGTTTTTATGGACCAATGAATATGTGATCACTTGCGTGGAATGATGCATCACGGAGGTGCATTAACCCTTGCCCAAACAAGCCCTGGTTTTCACGTGTCTGCAGTACAAGTCTTTTGAAAACACTGTGGGAAAAGGATAAATTGCTCGTAACGAGCAATTTATCCTTTAACCACAGTGTTTTCTACCCTTTTTGAGACCTTTTTGCCATTTTCATCAAATTTAAAATTGTCGTCTGCAAACTCCTTCAGTTTGGACTAGTCCAAAATTAGTCATTTGGGAAAGGGTTAAGACCCCTCTTACCAGGGCATGGCTCAAATGCTTGTGTCATTGATTACAATAAAACCTGCCTTTCATGCCCCCCCCCTCCTCATCAAGCAAGCGACCTGCATCAAGCAAGCATGCATTGAGTTTCCATAGAAGGCAAATACATTCGAGCCATGCTCTGTATAAAGGGATCTAAAGCGATTGCAAAAAGCGAGTCTAGGACAATCCCCCCCCCCCCCGACAAATGCCCCCCCCCCCGGACAACTCCCCCTTGCAAATTCCCCCAGGACAGTTGCCCCCTCCCCTCCCTCCCCAAGACAATAGCCCCCGGAGACAATTACCCCCTGGACCATTGCCCCCTGGACAACCCCCCGACAATTACCCCCCCCCCCCCACAACTACCCCCCATGACCCCATACAATCCCCCCCGGAAATTAACACCCCCGGACAATTGCCCCCAGGACAATTGCCCCCCAGGACAATTGCCCCCCGACAACTCCCCCCTCCAGACAATTCCCACCAGGATGTTCATACCATCATAGGCACAACTCGATGAACTCAATTTTTTGTTCGCGAGGAACTGCTACTCGACGTGCGTACTTCAAATGTGATCACATGAAAAATCTAGTAACCTAATCTAATCTAGTTCCAGTTGAACTCGGCCTTGGAAGTGAACCCAGGGTCTGACGCTGAAAGCCGACAATGACCTCGTCCCAAAGCAAAAGCAGAAGAAATTTCGAGTTAGATTGGGGGGATTGTCCGGGGGCAATTGACCGGGGGAGGGGGGCGCCGCAATGGCCGGGGGGGGGGGGGGGAAGAAACAATTGTCGGGGGGGGGGGGGTGTGGCAGGGGGAGTTGTGGGGGTGTCGGGGGGGGGGGGGGGAGTTGTCCAGGGGGAATTGTCTCGAGGGGCTATTGTATGGGGGCAATTGTCCAGGGGGAATTTACAGGGGGAGTTGTCCAGGGGGCAGTTGTCTAGGGGGAAATTTGTCCTGATACGGCAAAAAGCATCGATTCAAGCCAGCATACGCGGACTGCGCAGGCTGACGAGGGTCTGAGCTGTTGCTGTTGGCCAATTTTCTGCGTGACCAAAGACCATTTTGATCTCATGATTCACGGGTTGTTAGACAAAACTGATTTTATAGATTCAAAATTGTGTAATGACTTACTTGGCACCATGTATCACAGAAGGGGCTTAACCCTTTACCCCACAATCCTGACTTTTAACGACCCTGAGAAAGAAGCCTTTTGAAAACATTGTGGGAAAAGGAGAAAATGCTGGTAACCAGCGTTTTCTCCTTTTCCCACAATGTTTTCTACTCTTCCCAAAATGAGTTTCAATCTTTCAGTCATATTTATTTTGTCATCTGCAGCTGATTTCAATTTGGACTAGTCTAAAATTTTGTCTTTTGGTAAAGGGTTAACCCTGGTTTTCAAGTGTCTGCAGTACAAGTCTTTTGAAAACACTGTAGGAAAAGGAGAAATTGCTCGTAACGAGCAATTTCTCCTTTACCCACAGTGTTTTCTACCCTTTTTGAGACCTTTCTGCCATTTTCATCAAATTTAAAATTGTCATCTGCAAACTCTTTCAATTTGGACCAGTCCAAAATTTGTTGTTTGGTAAAGGGTTAACACATCTCCGTGATGCATTATACAAAGCAAGTCTTCACATAATTATGGATCCATTAAATCCATTTAGTCTAACCATAGGCCACTGAAACTCCATTGATCTGTTACCGGACAACGAAATTTTCCTTATCGGACACCGTTACTATAAATAGCACATTGGCAACTTCCTCTATATTGTATATAGTAAGACTTACTATATACAATATAGAGGAAGTTGCCAATGTGCTAATATAGAGGAAGTTGCCAATGTGCTATTTATAGTAACGGTGTCCGATAAGGAAAATTTTGTTGTCCGGTAACAGACCAATGGAGTTTCAGTGGCCTATAGTCTAACAACCGACCGATTCCATAGACTAGTCCTCTGACACGCTGAAAATTTACCCATAGCAAAACATTTCGATCCAGGTCAGTCTGCGCGGACTGCGCAGGCTGACCTGAATCGATACTTCTTGCATATGCCTTAAACCCCTGTTTCACACAGCATGGCTCAAATACATTAGACATTTTCCATGGCTGTAAATACCTTTCCGTTTTAGTTGAAAGAAACATATTTGATCACCATTTAAAAAGCAGTAGCGGATGATGAAGATCAAAGATCAGACTGCATGACGTGTGTAGTACAATCCTGATCTACGCCGTCCGAAAAAGCTAACAGTGTAACTCATTGCAGTGAAAGACTAGAAAGAAGTACCTGACAGTGTGGATCATAGATCAGACTGCACGTTCTTTGCAGTCTGATCTTTGATCTATGCCGTCCGCACAAGTTATTACTGTTGCCTAAAGATTCTTGCCTAAGCGTAGCCTGAATTTCAGTACATCTCGCCGGTCAGATATGTTTCCTTTCGACTATTACAATATTAATGGGATGGCTCTCGTTTTATTTTTCTCTATCCCTGTATCATGATAAAAAGTAATAGAATTCCACTGAAATTGCCTTTTCCCACAGTGTTTTACGACCCTATAAAACGCAATTCCATCTTTAGTTTCCTAATTTTATCGAACTCTCGAGATTTCTCGCGGAATGTAAACGAGACTTCCTTTTTATTGGTTGATCCCCCGCTACTTTAATGGTGGATCAGGCTAATCCCCATTTGAATTAAGGCTCTCTCTCTCTCTCTGACCTCCGCCTTCCTCTCTTTTTTATCTCGCTGATCCCCAGAAGCTAAGTTGGTAGCGAAGAGGACTTGAGAACAGGTTGATTAAATGGTGTCTTAGGTCGCTTTCAACATCATTTCAGTCATATCACGGCGACAGCTCACATTATTCACGTATGTCATGGGTTTCATCAGTACTAAGCTAGGCTCCGAAGTGTCTTGCCCAAGGACACTCCAACAAAAATCCAAGTGCATCCGGGAAGGCTCGAACCCGGGACCTCTGGATTACAAGTCTTACACTTTACCACTGAGCTAGGCAGGATCCCTCTTTAAAAGAGGTGGTCGCTGGTTCGATCCCTGGCTCGGCAAATGTCTTTCCGAGGGTTGATGATAGTCATTGAGACATTCCTCTTTCACCGCTGACCACTGTTTCGATGATGGCTATGTGGGAAAGTAGCCAGTGACTTGGAAAGAATACTGTGCTGAGCACTGGTAAAATAAATTCCAGGAAAGCATGGACAGGTGCACTGGTGGCCGCGATATAACTGAAACAATGTTGAAAATTGGGTTAAACACCATTTAATCAATCAATCAATAGATCAATTCCTCATCTATCCCTCTATTCCCCCACCCCTAAATTCTTCCTATCTCTCTCTCCCCCCCCCCCCTACCTGTTCCTCCACCGCTTTATCGCCATCACACCTCTTTCTCACTCTCTTTTCCCCTTCTCCGCCTGCCTCTCGCTCTCTCTCCCTCCATGTTAAATAAAATAGACTGGTTTTCTCCTCAAGCTTAACCCTTTCCCAAACGACAAATTTTGGACTGGTCCAAATTGAAAAAGTTTGGAGACGACAATTTTTAATTTGATGAAAATGGCAGAAAGGTCTCGGAAAGGGTAGAAAACACTGTGGGAAAAGGAGAAATTGCTCATTACGAGCAATTTCTCCTTTTCCCACAGTGTTTTCAAAAGACTTGTACTGCAGACACGTGAAAACCAGGGCTTGTTTGGGAAAGGGTTAATTAAAGGAAAAAAAAAAAAATCGACGATACCCAATGCTAATACAGGAATATATAGATAGCTGCTCTGGTCGCAGTGGCATAACTTGGTTACCATTGGAAACGGCGTTAACTGCCAAACAGTTGGACAACCATACGTTTTCCAAATAAGCATCGATCTCATTTCTAGATAAATAATTCCAACTTGCAGCAATTCCTAGGGTGCTTAGCGACACTTACGTTGCTTTTGTGTATAGTATGGATCAAGAGCAGACTGAGCAGAAAGTACACGTAATCTTGGATCTATCCGTGACTATCTGATGTTTCGGAAAAAATTCTTACACGCCAACATTGCATTATTTGAGTCTTTATTAAACGATCTCGAGTTTTAACAACAAGAAGACTTCTGAAAATGATGGTTGGAAAATGAGAAAATGTCCGTATTATATCCTTTTCCCACGCAGCCTTTTTCTCTTTTTTGTGGCATTTGTCGAAGACAATGCCACTAAGAGTCCAATACGGTATTTTGAAAATCATGTATCGTAGTTTGTGCAAAGCCGAAGAAAGTAAACCCAGTTAAACTCAATTTTTCTAAGACAAATAAGTGTTTCGGTAGCACTCAGATATATAATTAACAACGGAGTATTAAAATAAACTAGATTAGAGCATCGATCATGGGAATTCTTCTTTTTTTTTTAATTGAAAATATCTATACCCGCTATGGCTTTCTATTGGCGCAATGATACACACGACCTTTGTCTCATGATCGTGTTTGTCCCAAAGCCAGTTCGTCCCTGGGCTTGTTCGTCCTTTGGCTTGTTCGTCCGGGATTGTTCGTCCCACAATATTGTTTGTTTATTTTTCAAATTATTAATTCCACACAATGGCTCCCTTGACCAGTGCCACACAAGTGCTTTCAACGCTTTGATTTCCAAAGACGAATCCTATCATTCGAGCCACATTTCACCCTTAGAGCGCCGAATAAACTCAACAGACATTTTCAGTCAAAAAAAAAAAATGCAATTTCATAGTTGATTTTGTCTATAAAGATTTAGCAAAGCGGTCAGTGTAGATCAAAGAGCAGACTGCACATTTTGTGCAGTCTGACCTTGATCTTCGCTGGTCGCAAAGGCAACTATATTCGTGAAAGGCGCTTTAAAGGTTAATTTGTCGTCTAAAAATACTGTGAATTCGGACAAGTCTAGAACAATTTCCTATGGTAAAGAATCCAGTCTTCAGTTTTTCATTTCGTTTGTGCTCTACAGGTTAACCTATTGACTACAGAAATGGTTAAGACATAAGACCCATGTTATGTGAAAAGGGGGTTTAATGCATTTGCTAAAAGTATCGATCCAGTCGATACTTTTAGCATTTGGTCAATTTTCTGTAAGTCAAAGCACATGTCTACCTTATGATTCAGTCGGTTGTTAGACAAATTACATTTTATGGATCTATAATTAATGATGACTTGCTTCGAGATGCATTAAACCCCCTTTTACCAGAGAGCCGCTCATATGTTTATATATTCAGTAAAAGCAAAAGCGCTCCAGATAGTCAAATTTTCAGTTTTGTTTTTTTAATAATTCAGAGTGTTACACAAATATCTGTCGAACTAGACTTAAGATCAGACTGGGCGTTCAGTGCATTCTGATCTTGACGTGAACTGTCCGCAAAAAACTCTTTAAAACACATTCCAGGGAATGTAATGACCCAAAAAGAATTTTTTGAAAGCATTGTAGGAAAAGGAAAAATATACTTGTAACCAACACTTTCTTTTCCCACAACGTTTTCTACCTTATCAGAGAACTACAACTCAATTGTACAAATTTTGAATTTGTCGTCTGCAGTTATTTTCTGGTTTTGATTGATTGATTGAGTGGCGTTTTAAGCCACTTTCTACATCATTTCAGCCATGTCAAGGTGACAGCTCACTTACTCGTGTTTGTCCTGGGTTTAACCAGATCTAGGCTAGGGCTCTGAAGTGCGTTGCCAAAGTATACTCCTAAGAAAAAACCAGTGCTTTGAGTGAGGATCGAGCCTGGGGCCTCCAGTCGACGAATGCTGCAACCTACCACTGAGACTCGCAGGACTCCCGTCAGGTTTAACCCTTTACCACACAATCCCGAGTTTCAACGACCCTGAGGAAGAAGCCTTTTGAAAACATTATGTGAAAAGGAGGAAAAAATGCTGGTGACCAGCATTTTCACCTTTTCCCACAATATTTTCTAACCTTTAAAAAAATTTCATGTTTTTAGTAATATTCACGTTTTAAGTAATATTCACTTTGACGTCTGCAGTTACTTTTAATTTGGACATGGGTAATATTTTGTCGGTTGGTAACAAATTAACAAGAGAAAAATCTACTCTTCAGTTTTCAAGTCTACCAGTATCGGTAGTCGACCAGCTTTGGTCCCCCGAATCAATGTGAATCCTTTCCAACAAACAAAATAGATATCTACTCTTTCACGTTTAACGTTTCACCCTTTACCAAACGACAAAATTCAAGACTTGTCGAAGTCCAAAGCATTGGCAGACGACAAATTAAATGTGACTCAAAAGTTGAAATTTGGCTCGAGGCGGGTGGAAAACATTGTTGGAACAGGAGAAAATGCTGGTTACCAGCATTTTCTCCTTTTTCCACAATGTTTTTAAAATCTCTTCTGTCAGGATCGTTTAAACCAGGGAGTTTGTGGTACAGGGTTAAGTCTACTCATAAACATTTAATCATGAGTAGAAAAGAAACGGAATGTAGAGGCCAATCAAAATTGCATTCTGGCAAGTGGAGAAATCTTTCATTTACACACTCTCTGCCGTTTGTCATGATGTTTTCCAATTTGGTCAGATGCATTTGAATATTCTAATAATAAAGGAAGAGGTTTAAGTGTGGTTTGGTTAGAATTACAGCAGAAAACTAAAAGCTGTTACCGGTGCGGTAATGGCGTGTCAAAGTCTCGCAAACAGGCTATCATTGTGAGATTGCACGAGAGTTCAATGGAAAACCTCACGTGCTTTCAACCAACATCAAGTGGATTGAGGAATCATTTAATTAATCAATATAATTAGTCGATCTTGTACAAAGGGTATTTAGCACTAAACTTAATCTGATGAAGGAGACTTTCTGTTTTGTAAGTATGCAAGTATCTGCCCCCGTACTCGTAAGAATTTCTTACATTTTAGTTACGTAATTTCTGATTGGCAAAACCAAATACCGGCACATCAATTCACTTATTCATGTCTTGTCCGGGTTTAAATAGTTTTGTACTTGGACTCTGTGCACATTACTTTACCAAAGTACGGTTCCACGTGACTGTCGTCGCGGACAGAGATCGAACCAGAATTTCTTAATTACAAATCATATGCTACTAGTACATGTATATAACCCATTTGTTACGGAGAATTCCCCCTCCCATGCCCATGCAAGCAATATTACATCTTTCTGTTGAAGAACGGAGAAAATTGTAACTAACCTACCTAGACCATCAGCTTGAGCTTTGGACATTTGGCGAATCAAAAACAAAAAGATGTATCGTGTTGCGTATGAACCAGGTCTGAGGTTGAACCTTCAACCTTCTGTAGCTAGCAGGATCCGTTACTGACGTCACACGGTCGACCTGAAAGAAGTGAATAGGTGACTGAGGTGATGGAGAAACAGTTTTGGGAAAGAAGCTCTATCACATCATACAGGTAACAACATATCTAACATTTCATTGAACAAGAAACTTTTAATGAAGCTCTGTAATTAACCATTAAGCTGCTAACCACGACTCACTGACCCTTTGCGGCCATTGAAGATCAAGATCAGACTGCAGAGAACGTGCAGTCTGTTCTTGGATCCATACTGTCAGATAAGGAGATATTGTTCTCCAAAAATAAGTTTGAATTATAATTGTAAGGGTTTTTACTACCGTCTTTAGTTTTATTTAACTTATATAGAAGGATAAGGGTTAGCCCCTAGGCTGCTGAGCGCGACTCACTGACCTTTTGCAGGTCTGCTCTTGGATCTACACTGTCCGATAAGGAGAGATCTGTTTCTGAAACCTAAGTTTGAAATAGCATTATTCCTGTTTTTACTAGCGGATTGAAAGTTTCATTTGATTCATTTAGCATGATAAGGTTTAACCCTTACCCACACGACAGTTTAAGACCCTCTCAAATTCAAAACATCTGCGGACGACAATTTCGAAATTGATATAAATTAGCTTAAGTTTTCAGATAGGATAGAAAACATTGTGGGAAAAAAAGGAGAAAATGCCGGTGACCAGCATTTTCTCCTTTTCCTACAATGTTTTCGAAAGGCCTCTTACTGAGGTTTGTTAAAACTGGGGATTGTGTGGTAAAGGGTTAAACGAAAAGGACAATCTCAGCCTGGGAAAAAAAAAACACCTGAATGCGACAATCTCAGAGCTGTTTATGAAAGAAAATCTCACAACAACAGTTAGATGTACGACCAGATTGCACAAGATAAGCAGTCTGATCTTGATTAACACTATCAAAAACTAGCAAGTAAGCTTTGTTTTGTTCTCTAACAGCTTCTCATTTCATTCAACCATAATTTTCTCAAGTCAAATTACGCTCACCCGAAACCAACGCGAAAACCCAATATAAGGGAAGTAACTATTCCCGTAATACTGAAGCGTGGGTTATTTCTCTTTTAATAGTGATAATCATTCAACGTGAAGTCAATGAACTGACTATTCGGTCCACATGCAATTCCTCTGTGCAACACAGTTAAATATTTGACGCATTCCTAAGACAATCCCGTGATTTCAGGAACACAATAAAGTGAGACTTCTTAAAACACTGTAGGAAAAGAGGAAAATCTTGGTTACCAGCCTTTTCTCTCTTTCCAACAATGTCTCTACCCTTTCAAAAACACATTTCATCTTTCGAGTCACATTTAATTTCTCGTCTGCAAATGTTTTAAATCTTGATCAGTCAGAAATTTTGTTGTCAGTGAAGATTTTAAGCCCCATCTCCTCTTTGATGAAAAAATGAGAAGGAAATTGTAGTAGGCAAATAAATAAGTAAACAAGAGTTTAAAACAAAGAAAGATACCAGTGTGTTACTTCCTACATTTAAGTTTTCATTAATTAGATAATTACAGGGAAAAACTTTATGCATATTACGAGGCAAGACCTGAAGTATTAAAATGAGTAGGCGGTTATTTGTATATAAGCATGCGCACTGGCACATCCGGTATTCATGCGCATGCTCGCTAGTCGAGACATTTCCGACGAAACAATTTCAACATACGGTCTGTATCTAGCGGAGGATTCTCCAGCCAGAAAAAATATTTTACAACAGAAATATGCCACAAACGATTTGAAATGCAGTACTCCTTAAATCGAATCTTAAGCCCAAATTTCACTTACTCAGAAGCTTCACGTTTTATAGCTTATTATCTATTTGAAACTGACTAAATCTATTCGGACGTGGAATTTTCAGCATTTCACTTATAGATCAACTCTTCTCTCGGAAAACAATTTGTACTTCAGTTTCAAAGTTAGTTTAAGATTCGCTTCTTTTTTCAAATGCAAAGAACAAAAACTTAGATAAATTGGTAATAGTTTTCTTTGACTTTGACGCCAAGAGAGAATAAATTATCTACTGTCCGGTCATGTGTAATGGTATCGCGGTAGGTATAGTTCACGATGGGTTCTGTATATTGGACAAATTAGAAGCATGTGGTATTCTGATTCGATACATTGCATATTGCAGTTTACATCTTGCAGTGTGCGCACTTTCGGTCGTTCGGTTCCGTATTCGTGTATCGCCCGGTTTCAGTTGCCAAGTCGTGCGACGACGTTCTAAATTTCGTTAGCGCTTGTTATCCTTAACAAAACTGAGATAATCTTCTGTAGAAAAACCATGTTTAATATTTTCATACGAGGGCTGAGCAAAAAGTTCGTGGAATTTCTTCATAACTTTTTAACTTGATGTCCGATTGTTTTTAGATTTTCACTTGTGAAATCATAGTCTTACATCAATTTCCATGTAAAAAAAAAAAAACACCAATCTGACTTCACCTTAAAAAGCGCAGGGTTTGCTACCCCGGAGCAAGCCATAAAGTCACGGTTGTCATGGGAAAACAATCATATTTCAAACTTGTCTTATTCAAATCTTCTGAAATCACACCAACGTGATGGATGGCTCCAGATGACATCCTGTGCAAAATTTCTGATGTCACTCCCAAAAAACAACGTTAGTCCGACAGTTTTTGTGAGACCTATCGAAGGAAAAATAAGGTAGAAAACAGTAGTTAAGGAAGTGGTAAAAACTCGCGTAGCGAGAAAATTCTGTGTAATCTTAGGGCACAGTCCGTCTGAAACGTTTAATTTATTGACAGAAGCTGGGATAAAGCCACAATTTAAATCAAAGCGTTGAAAGCACTGGTGTGTCATTTGTCAAGGGAGCCACTATGTGGAATTAGTAATTTGAAAAATCGTGGGTATTATTACGCCAATAGAAGGCCATAGCTGATCAGGCTATTTTCGATAAAATAGAAGTATTTCAATTATCTATGGCCTAATGCAATTTATTTTTAATACGTCATTTTCAATTTCATATCTGACTGCAATCGAAACACTTATATGTCTTAGAAAAACTGAGTTTAATTGGGTTTACTTCCTTCGGTTTCGCGCAAACTACGATACATTATGTTCGAATTACCGTATTGAACTCACAGTGGCATTGTCTTTGACAAAATGTCACAAAAATCTGCAGCAGTCAATTGGCATGCGCAGTTAAAAAAAATGACGAAAGAGAATTGAAGATGGTCCGACAGAGAGCACCGACATAAAATCAAACAACATGCTGGTTAAATGAAGTTAACATCATGGCGTGCTTCGGGTAGCTGTTTTCATCGTTGTAAAAGGATCATAGCAACTATGTTTTTTTATCAATTTGTCTGAAACTTTCCAATTTTGTCCATTATGAATGGAACTTACACATAAGTTCCACGAACTTTTTGCTCAGCCCTCGTAGGTGATTGATTTACTTGAATTGTGGATTTTTGTATACCATGTTTGTCGATAAATAACGATAATCTGTTGTTTTATATAAAGGAACTGACTATTTAATATTTCACGGTTTTGCCAAACACAGGCCATTCCAATTCGATTAACCCTCAGGCTGCTAAGCGCGACTCACTGACCTTTTGCGCACGGTGTAGATCAAGATCAGAGTGCACATAACGTGCAGTCTGATCTTTGATCTACACTGTCCTATAGAGAGATATTCTTTTCCAAATCATAAGTTTGTAATGGCATTATTCGGGGTTTTACTTCCGGCTTGAAAATTCCATATCAGTTATTTAGCAGGATAAGGGTATGCTCAAGTAGAACCATGGTATGTGCTATTACTGTTTACGTCCTGTTTAATTATTTTGTATACAGATTGTAATAAAATGTTGTTTGCTGACAATATGTTTTTTTTTCTTCTAGTAGTTCAGCATAATAATCCGTTGACAGATTTCCATTCGATATCTTTCTGGTTCTAAGTATAAGGCTTCTAGATTAGTAGATGTATTCACTCCTAGTTTAAAGATATTTTATTCAATATATTTCCAAGCATTACATCGAGTACAACAAAGCATTACGAAAAGGATTAGAACGGAAGCACAAAAGCATATATAGTTCCTCTCCCTAAAAACAGTCATCAGACCTCTCCAACAGTGGTAAGTTTAAAAGGCAGACTGCCTCAGAAATTGCATTCTAAATCCACGTTTTTTTGCGAAATTGTTCTGATACACAGTCTGTTTCGTCATGGTTTTAAAAATGAACCGAAATCAAAAAACTGAAATAGGAAACAGACGCGTTTTGTTTTTATGTGACGGATTTCAAAAAAAAAAATTTGTATTGATTTGATTGCAAATGTGTTTCGACAATCGATACAAAAACCAAGATTATTTTCGATATTTTCTTCATTTCTTTTCTGTTCGTTTCTGTTCCATCATGAATACTTTTCGAAAATCGGGAACTATAACTAAGGGAGATAATTTTTGCTTAACCTCAAAGGGTAGTTACAGTCATCATCTTCAGAACAAAATGACCTCTCCAATACTTGTAATTTTTCATTAAACAAATAAATCTAAGCAAGGGAAAAAAGAATTTCGTTATAAAAAAAGAGAAAGAACACCACAGAAAAAGATCATGCGACTTTAAAACACGGGAAGGTCACGTGTCTGTCATGTATGGTTAAGAGGTTTCTATGCAGTGGCAATAATATAATGCCTTACTTGTTTGTTTAAATGTTGTAATATATATAAATTAGAGGCCAATAAACTGTTTAAAAACATTGATGCTGACCTCTCTTGGCTTTTTTTTTTAAAGAAGCCAACTTGTGTGATATAACAATTACAGTTAGTCCAATAAAATGAATAAACACCAAAAGTTTAAACTGACAGTGAAAACCTCAGAGAGTGACAACAAGAAACGAAGTATGAAGAAATGAATCTTCACTCCTAGAACTTTGCGTAAAAATTTACAGTGTATTAGTTTTATGGATTTAGCTTCATCACATATGTAGAATCAAAAATAAGGGAACTCTTGTGTTTCATCTTGTGGTAATTCTTTATTTTACCCAAAACATAACAGATATGGAATCCAAGTCAATATAGGGTGTGACCTCCATGTACAGCAACACCTGTATGACACCTGGCGGGCATACTGGAGATGACACGGCTTATCGTTGCCCTTGAAATCTGCTGAAATATTGAGAGGTAAAGTCACCCTGTCAAATCATGTCAGAAGAAATGAGCAACAGGGTTCCCTTATTTTGGGGCTACGTATATTTACTTATAATTGATGTCCAATGACAGATGTTGAGAAAAAGAAAATTGTCACTTGTCAGTAAAGGCGCAGCTCACATTAAGATGGTCTTCATTTGTATCATGTTTTACATGAATAAATATGACATACCTTCCTTTAAAAAAAAAAAAAAAAAAGGTACTTTAACTTGGCAAGAATTCCTCAGTATTTACCAACCATTCTAAACGACATTCCCTGTCCAATTCACATTTCTAAACCTAGAAAGTAATGCTATTTCTGATTGGTTAAATCAGATGATGGTTCAGCCACTCAAAAATTGTGACCTTTTCTAAATATAGAATTACACGTCGAATGCAATAAAGGGTGGTTGGTGAATGCGGACCCTGGGATACGAGGTAATGCCTAGGTGACAAGATTTTGAACCTTTATTTTCCGTAAATGCTGAACCAGGTCGAAAATCTTAAGGTCGATTTTTTGCAAATGGTTCGGAGAATTAAAAGGATCTCTTGTTGACGATTTAATAGTGTAATTCTCAATCTCATTGTTCATGAATTAAACTATTATCAAACATAAAAAGTACGTGTTGATAGAAAGTTCCCTGATTGCTTAAAATTTCAAAACGTCGTTTATATGAGCGATGCTCTGTGAAAAGGAGGCTTAATGCATTTGCGAAAAGTATCGACCCAGGTCAGTGGAAGCGTGCTGACCTGGGTCGAAACTTTTCGCTAACGGTCAATTTTCCGCATGTCAAAGGACAAGTTTACCGTATGATTAAGTCGGTCGTTAGACAAAATGGACTTTATGGGTCCATAATCATATGATGACTTCCTTGGTATCAAGCATCACAGAGATGCATAAAGCTCCCTTTTGCCAAATCACGGCTCATAAATTATGTATGTCTGGATTTCTCTTACATGATGAACCGTTGATATCACCGTTCATGTTGTAACCTTTGCTTGTGAGCTGAAGGAACTTCATCAAGCTAGCGGAGAGGCATGGGGGGGGGGGAAACAAAGTGGACGAAGAATTTGAAATAAACACTAAGGAACATAACAGGTAAGCTAGATAAACACGTCTATGACTATCGTATGATAATTAAAACAGCTCAGCACTAGATATACATCTTGAAATGTTCATTATGTCAAACAGTAAAACTAAACCACTATGTACATTTAAACTCTACGAATTTTGCGGTTAAAACGTCAATTATGAAACACCCAACGCATCGATTGAAAATTTAGCAAAAAAAAAAAAATGACTACCGATACTATTTTCAAAAGAAACTGCTTTGATTCGAAGGCTCGACTATCTTGGCTAAAAACTGTTGTTTCTTACATGCACATGACTTTTGGTTGATTCTGTCATTCACACGAGTGAAAGTGTTTGTGCAGTTAAGGAAACGGAGGAATGAGTATGATTTTACTTTTATTCAACTGAATATTCAGTAAGCTTTAACATTTTGCAATGTTTATGCATTGTAATGAAACCTAATCCTTTCACAACCAGCGAAAATAAAAATAACAATTTCATTCAGTTAAAGAGACAAAGATACAAGAAATACTGAGCCGCTTCGTAAAAAAAAAATACTTGTGAAAAGTAGATCAAACAGTGGATTAAACATTCAGACGAAGGTGTTATCTTTATCGACACTGTTGGCTTTCTTATAAAAATTATCAAAAAAGTTGTATAATATATAGATGCAAAATTCATCAGCCAGAAACTGAACTCTTGCATGTTATGGAGTATTTTGAAAGAAATGAGCACTTTTTATACTCCCAACCCAAAAGTAGTGGCCGCGTTAGCCGTCCGTTTGTTAGTCCTTGCACTTACAAACGCTACTTCTCAGCAATCGCTCAATGAATACCAACAATTCTTCATGGGAAACTTCCCTATGAGCAGGACATGCGCATATTGTAAGCTGGTCTGGTTCGATGCCTTTTCTCACTGTAATGGCCATTTGTACTTTCAGTCCCTAGTTTCTTTTCCACGCTATTTCTCATGAACTATGCAATGGACACCCGACGTAACTTTATTAGAGGCTTCCCTATAAGGAAGACATTTATAATTTTATTTTAAGCATGTTTTGGTTCGATGATTTTTCTCAGTTATGGCCCTTTGAATTTTTATTCCCTAATTTAGTCTCTGTGGTATTTCGCGGCGATCACTGAGTGGAATTCTACGAAACTTTATAGGAAGCTTCCCTATAAGGAGGAAATGCGGATTTGTCAGCATGTTTCGGTTTGGTGACTTTTGTTACAGTTATAGGCCTTTGAAGTTTTAGTCCTTAATTTCGTTTCCATGATTGATTGATTGTATGGTCTTTTACGCTGCTTTCAAAATCATTTCAGTCAATTCACAGCGAAAGGTCAATAAACTACATGTATATGTTATCCGTTTCAGCCGTACAAGGCTTGGGCAAGGAAACACCAACGAAAAGCCCAGAAGCTCGTACCCGGGGCCTCTAGATTACAAGTCCTACACTCTACCACTTAGCCATGCTAAACGCGCCAACAACTGGGTGAAATGCAACAAAAACTACAGGGGAAACTTCCCTATAAGGGTCAAATGCCTTAAATGTCAGGATGTTCTGGCTTGGTGATTTTTCCTACAATTTTGGCCCATTGCATCTTTAGTCCCTAATTTTGTTTCCACGCTATTTCTCAGTAACCGCTTAATGGAATTAAACGAAACTTCATCGAAGATTTTTTCCTATAATAAAGGCAAGCACATATTTCTGTCATGTTCTGTTTCGGCTACTTCCCCTTGAGTTATGGCCCTTTGGATTGTTTTCCGTCATTGAAATATGAACGGTTGAATGGAGAGTACTTCCTACAACGACAGTGTTTCTTTTTGCAACAAAATTACACTCGGGGAGCATCACCCGTCTCCAACAGCTCTTGTTTTCAAAACTGCTTCTTAGTCTGATGTTACAGATAATTTCACTCTTCAGTCAGTGCATTGTCATATGAGTAGTAAAGGAGGGGGGCACCGGGACAGTGTCCCGCTGCCCCCCTCCCTGGAGCCAATTTGTCCCTGTATTGCCCTACGTGGCGGGCAATACAGGGACAAATTTGTCCGAAAATCGCCGAAAAATCGTCATTTACCCTTATCTCTCCCTTAACCCTTCTAAAACCCTTTTGTTTTGTTCTAAAACCCTTTTGCTTTCTTCTAATGGACAAATTTTCTTCTAAAACCCTTATCCCTGACTTGTCCCGCTGCTACCCTCCCTGGAGCCAAATTTGTACCTAGTCTACCCTACCGCCACCAAAATTTTGTCCCGCTGCTCCCCTACTACCAGATTTTTGTGATTTTCGGCACTTTTGGCGGCCATCTTGGATTTTGCCCCAGACTGCCCTCCCGTGGTAGGGCTCTCTGGGGCATTTTGAAAATGTCCCTATACTGCCCTCCCTGGAGCCAATTTTGCCCCAGAGAGACCTACGTGGCGGTCTCTCTGGGGTAAAAATTGCCCTAGGCCCACCTACCGCCAAAAGTGGGGAGGCTATTTCGGCATTTTGTCGGCCATCTTGGATTTTGCCCCAGACTGCCCACCCGTGGTAGGTCTCTCTGCGGCATTGGAGAGGTGTTCTTTCTCTATCACCGTGTTGGACTTAGTCTTTTTCACAGCCTTTGTTCGGCTTGGGTTTTCTCTGTCATTGTTGAACTTAGTCTTTTTTTTTCACGATATGGGCTGTAACCCTCCTCAACTTGGCTCAGGCAAGGGCCTCTGTCGGACTTAGTCTTTTTTCTCCACGATAGGTCTGTATGGGGTGCTGACAGGTCTGTATGGGTACTCGGGAAAACATTGTGTTGAACTTAGTCTTTTTCTCCACCATCGTTCGTCTCGGTCTTTCTCTGGTATCGTTGGACTTAGGCTTTTTTTTGAGAGGTGTTCTTTCTCTCTATTAGGATAAAGTTGGACTTAGTCTTTTTTCCACGATATATGTTTTTTTTTTGGAGAGGTGTTCTTTCTCTCTATCACCGTGTTGGGCTTAGTCTTTTTTCTCCGTCTTTATTCGTCTCATTTTTCTCTGTCATTGTTGAACTTAGTCTTTTTTTCACGATGTGGGTTATTTTCCCTCCTCAGCTTGATTCGGGCAGAGGCCTCCGTTGGATTTGGTTCTTTTCTCCACGATATAGGCTATACCCTTCCCCTCTAGGGATGTGGACTTAGACTTTTCTGTAGGCATTGTAGATAAATCATCATATTCTATATGAATAAAATTTCTATCTACATTTTTTTTCGCCCACGTTCGCGCTCTTAATTTTAATGGAATTAACATTAGCCAATCGATATTTTTGTTGCATTTTTTGGAGCTGATGCTCTTAGACATTGTAGATAAATCATACAGTACGTTATGATCTATCTACATGCTTTCGCCCATGTTCGCGCTCTTAATTTTAACGCAAAGTAGGTCAATCCCCCTACCAAGCTATAAAACCAGCAGATTTCTCTATAGACCATTTCATTTCCACGATGAAGTTGTCCATAGTGAGTCTTTTTTTTTGGAAGTACTTAGTAGTACTTGTCCGGGTTCTATTGTGGGTTATTTGATGGAAGTTCGGGAAGGAAGTGAAGGAGGATACAGCCTTTTCAGGGGATTATGAGTGGGCTAACCAAGATCAAGAAAGGTTTTTTACTTTTCTTCAAATTGTCAGATTGTCAAAAAAACAAAGTCAAGTCCTATATGTTTTTTATATTTTCTATTTAAAACTTTTTATTTAAAACTTTTTGTACAATGAAACATTGAAGTACAGAAATATATATATATATACAATGAAACATTGAACTGAGTTCTGGGTCATTATCTGACTTACAATCAACCCTTAAACAATGTTTAAAAGGCTAGTATCCTAGTTAGTATCCTATTCAGACAGTACAAGTGGCGATGAGTCAATTCAGTCCATGTCGAAATATATATATACTAATTTTGAGAATGAATCTTTTCCATAAAACAATGTCTAAAAGGTTAGTACCCTAGTTAGTATCCTATTCACACAGTACAAGTGACGATGAGACAATTCAGTCCATGTCGAATTTTGAGTATGAAAAAATGAACAGTTCTTTGAAACAGTTCTTTGAAACAGTTCTTTGAAAATGTTTTTTTACTGTCACATTTTTCTTTTTTTCTTCGGAATGTCAGGCTCACATTCACTCTTGCGTTTCTTTCATTGTTATTTTTCAACACAATATCTGGACAGCTTTTTGCTCCATGTTTTTTTGATTTGTAAAGGAAACAGTTCTTCTTTTTCTTGTTTTCTCTTTTCTCGTTGATTTTTACAACGTCGGATTTCCATTTACGTCTCAATTCGATATCTGAACAGATCTTCTTTTCTTCTCGTCGAATATTCTTTGCATATGGTAATTGCCTTACACGTGGGAATTCGTTTTTCCCCTCTCCTGGTCCTGAGGAAATCTCGTTGATTTTATCGTTGATTTTCTTTTCTCCAAACCCTGAAGAAAGTTTCTTGTTTTTCCCCTTTCCAGACACTGAAGAAGGTTTCTTGTTTTGGTTCTTTCCAGTCGCTGAAGAAATCTCGTTGATTTTATCGTTGATTTTCTTTTCTTCAGACCCTGAAGAAGATTGGTTGATTTTCTCGTTGATTTTCTTTTCTTCAAACCCTGAAGAAGGTTCGTTGATTTTCTCGTTGTTTTGATCCTCTCCAGATTTTTGATCGAGTATAAGAGTATCCTCTGAAGAAAGTTTATTTTTTGGGGAGCTTTGTTGCGAGCTTTGTTGCGGTTTATCATGTATCTCTATCTGAATTCTACAGATCTCTGTATCGCTGATTTCTGTGTTATCAGTCTCCATATTTTCGATCTCCTTTTCGATCTGATTTTCGATCTGATTTTCAGTCGATGACTCGTTGATTTTCTTTTCTTCAGATCCTGAAGAAAGTTTCCCTGAGGAGGTTTTCTTGTTTTTCCCCTTTGTAGACTGCGACGGGTTTTTCTTCCATTTATTTTCGTCTACTTTATAGGATAATAGAGACCCAACGTATTTAATATGTTGGAATTCACCACCAGTTTCCTTTATTGGCGAAATTTTGACATCGTGGGTGTGGGGGTCCACGAAGACAAAAACGAATTTCCACAACTGGTTTTCTTTCCCTGGACATTGTCTGGCCCAATGTCCTGACCTGTCGCATGTAAAACAAATATTCGTTGTCATATCACCCACTCCATGGCGTTTGTCGAATGTCACTTGATCTAGGACTCTGGTGATACGATAGACGTCTTTTTCTGCAAAATGTTGGTGGGATAGAAATGATCCCACGTAGTTTCCAGTATGGTAGACTTGATATCTTGGCGGTATATTGGTGATCTCATAATCGTGGGTGTATGGGTTAACATACAGATACATTCTCTTTGGTGTTGTGCTTTGTAGCTTGAACCCACTCATTTTTCTACCAAACGTCCTGTTTGAAATCTTTCCGAGGAATGATGGAGATTTCAATCGTAACGTCTCCTTTTATACCCGGTCGGCCTGAAAAAGGTATAAAAAAGTCAGGGTTTCTTGAGTTCTGGGTCATTATCTGACTTACAATCAACCCTAAAACCATGTCTAAAAGGTTAGTACCGTATTCAGACAGTACAAGCGACGATGAGACAATTCAGTCCATGTCGAAAAAGAGAAAAAAATTACTGCCGGCCAAAAAAAGAAAAGGAATCCTAGTCTATCCAGACAGCAGCAGTAATAATGAAAGCGACGATGAGAAATTTTCACCCAAAAAGAGAAAAAGTTTGAAAGAAAAAAGTGGCGGTGAAAGCGACGATGAGAAATTTTCACCATCAACCAAAAGGAGAAAATCTTTGAAAGAAGAAGAAGACAAAAAATCTTTGAAAGAAGAAGACGAGAAATCATTGAAAGAAAGTCATGACGAATCATTTTCACCCATGACTGTACGAATGAATGTGGACTGTACCAGTGAAGACGAGAAATCTTTGAAAGAAGACAAAAAATCTTTGAAAGAAGAAAGCCACGCTGGGTCGTTTTCACCCAAGAAAGAAGAAAGTCATGCTGGGTCGTTTTCACCCAAGAAAGAAAAAAGTGAAGATAAAAAACCTTTGAAAGAAGAAGACAAAAAATCTTTGAAAGAAGAAAGTCATGCTGGGCCATTTTCGCCCAAGGAAGAAGTAGACTTTTTGGATACAAAAAATCCAGATCTGAAGAGTCTATACGCCTTAACAGAAGTGGGAAAAAAGAAGTCAAGAAAATTCAATACAGACTCCCATGTACTGGAGGCGTCTTTTAAGAAATTCGATGAGCTACAACCACAGCAATTGACCGTCTTATTTGACGATGTTATCCGACAAATCGTTCAAAAGTTAAAGGCTGAATCGAGGGATATGATTAGAATTAGCATCAATCACCCTTCATTAGACGTGGGAATTCATATTCCCTTTCTATATGTAGAAGAGTTGGAGAGTCATACTATGTTGGACGAGATTGAAAAAGTTCTACAATCGAATGAGGAATTCGTCTTGAACGATGGTCGCATGACATTCGATATCACACATACGGTGCCTCCAAACGGTAGTGGGAGAAAAGTTAGGACCACAGAAGTATTGGATTCGAAAGTTTTTGCAAAGAAGAAACATTCGGTTATTGAAATTAACAATCAAGACCATCTATGTTTTGCAAGAGCCGTTGTTGTGGGGATTTGTCAGCATGAACGTGAAAACACCCAAATATGGAATCGAAAATGGGATATCATCAAAAGATCAAACAGACCACTTCAAAAGACTGAAGGCGAGAAATTGATGAATGAAGTTGGAGTTTCGTCGACACAACCTGTAGGTCTTGAAGAATACAAAAATATTCAAGATTTCTTGTATGAAAAAGGCTATGTTATTAAAGTCCATCAACAGCATTCGAGAGTGGAAAAAGTATTTGAACATTCAGAAGTGAAAGACGATAGTAAAATCATACATTTGTACTTTCATCAAAACCACTATGATTACACCAAAGCCATCAGAGGATTTCTTGATTGTGCTTATTATTGTGAGTTCTGCGACATGCGTTATAGGAACCGGGAAGACCATACTTGCTCAAAGATCTGTAAAGGTTGTTTTCGTGCTGGGAAATGTCCATCAGAATCAAAAGAGTATGTCTGCTCCAATTGTCATAGACGATTTTTCAGTGCAGAATGCTTGAAAAATCACAAAACGCTTCAAGGTAATGAGAAGAAAACCATTTGTGAATTAGTGAAACTTTGTTCAAAATGTGAAGGCCAGGTTTTTGTCAGAAAAAGAAATCATGTCTGTAAGGGAAAGAAAAAGTGTCACCTCTGCAAGAAAATAGTTGACTTTTCTCATCGCTGTTTTATTCAGCCTTACCAGAGTAAGATGAAACACGACAGCGACGATGAGACGAGTTCTTCCATAGTCAAAAAACCTTTGTTCATTTTCTTTGATTTCGAATGTCAGCAAGACACGGGAGTACACATTCCGAATTACTGTATTGCACATCGAGCCTGTGCTGAATGTATCGATAAACCACTTGATTTTCATTGTTCCACATGCAGTGAATTCGAAGAAGGAAGAGAAGTTATTTTTCAAGGAAAAGAAACTTTGAGTCAATTTTGCAGCTGGCTCTTTACAAAGCATCATAAAGGAATCATAGCTATTGCCCATAATCTCAAAGGCTATGATGGTCAATTTATTCTCAACCACATCATCAACGTTGGGATGAAAGAACCAGAACTAACCATGAATGGAAATAATATTTTGAAGTTAGAACTGAACGGTGTGTGTTTGATCGACTCCTTCAGTTTCATGAACTTTGGGCTGGCGAAATTTCCGACTACGTTTGGACTTCAAGAAATGAAAAAAGGTTACTTTCCTCACTGGGCAAATACAGACGAATTCTGGGATTACGTCGGCCCATACTTGGACATGTCTTATTACAAGCCCGATTCAATGTCTGAAGAGGCTCGATCAAAATTCATAGTCTGGTATAATGACAAAGTTCAAAACGGTGAGGAATTCAATTTTCAAAAAGAGATGGAGTTGTACTGTCGATCGGATGTTGATATCCTAAGACGAGGATGTGGTGAATTCAGAAAGTTATTCATCGAACAGAGTGGAATTTGTCCATTTACCATTGCCGGCGCCTGTAACAAGATTTGGCGAAAAGATTATTTGCCAAAAAATCAAATAGCCATCATTTCAAGCAAAGACCCAGTCAGACGTCGTTTTTCTACGAAAGCAATACGCTGGATTCAAAGCATTGCTATGGAAAAAGGGATTCATATTCGCCATGCCAGAAATGGTGGTGAATTTCGAATAGGGAAATACACTGTAGACGGTTTTCACCACAAATCAAGGACTGTCTATGAATTCCTCGGGGATTTATTTCATGGTTGCCAGAAATGTTTCAAGGATCGAAAATATATCAACCCCATCAATGGAAAAACAATGGATGAATTGTACAACAGTACTATTGAACGATTAGAAACCATCAAAAGAATGGGATATAACGTCGTGACCATATGGGAGCATGAATTCGACGCCAAGATGAAAAAGGACAAAGAGTACAAAAAAACCATTGAAAGTCTATACCCGAACTGTGACCCCATCGAACCAAGAGAGGGTCTGGCTGGAGGCAGATGTAATGCAATAAAAATTGCCTATGATGTTGAGGAAAGCAGTGAAAAGGAAATCAAGTACATTGGCATCTGCTCACTGTATCCTTACGTTTGCAAACATAAATTTTACCCTGTAGGTCATCCAACAATCCTGACTGCTGAGAACATTGACATGGAGAATATTCGTCAGTACGAAGGACTCATTAAATGCAAAGTTCTACCCCCAACTGATTTGTTTCACCCCATTCTTCCAGTTCACTGTAACAACAAGATGATGTTTCCACTTTGTATGAAATGTGCACAAGAAAGCTCAAACGTTTGTAACCATGAAAAAGAAGAGAGAACGTCGGTTGGAACTTGGGTTACATTCGAACTGTTCAAAGCTCTTGACTGTGGCTATCGGCTAATGCATGTGTATGAAATCTGGCAGTTCGACTCTGTTTCGGACCAATTCTTTAAAGGCTATGTGGACAATTTCTTGAAAATCAAGCAAGAAGCCAGTGGATATCCCGGTTGGTGTCAGACAGACTCAGAAAAAGAACAGTTCATTCGCGAGTATGAGGAAGCCGAAGGGATTCGTCTCGATCCCAAATGTATTCAAAAAAAACCCTGGCAAAAGATCATTTGCTAAGATTATGCTGAACTGTCTTTGGGGAAAATTAGAACAGCGTGAAAACATGAGCAAGACGAAATACATCAGAGAACCGTCTAAATATTTCGAGTTGATTACCGACCCGAAATACATGGTAAAGTATGTGGAAATCTTTGACAACGAGTGCCCATTCATTTTGGTCAACTATGAAGAAAAGATGGACTTTGTCGAAACGCATGCTACAGCCAATGTTATTGTAGCGTCTTACGTAACAGCCTATGCAAGGTTGGAACTGTACAGAGTTCTTGAAAGGTTGGGGGATAGAGTTCTGTATTTCGATACAGATAGTTGTGTGTACATTCATGATCCTGAATTGTGGAACCCTACCATTATTAACAGCAGACCAGGAAAATGGACCGATGAAGAGCCTGATTGCAGAATTACTCATTTCAGAGGATTAGGTCCAAAGAATTATGCTTACAAAATGAGAACAAAAGATGGAAAAGAAAAATGCAAATGTAAAGTCAAGGGAATTACTTTGGATCACAATACAAATCAGCTGGTGAATTTCGACACCTATTCAAAATGTGCTTTGGATCGTACAATAGAAATCAAAGTTCAGTATGACTGCAGAATCAAAAGACATAGAGACAGAACAGTGACCAGCGAAGCACAGTCAAAAACCTTTCGCTCCGTATACACCAAAAGAGTGATTGTAAACGATACTGATACTGTACCCTACGGATATAAAAGTTTGAGGGTATAAATAACTGTAAGAAAACAACATCGTGTTACATTGAAGTGAACGACCAAAGTAAGACGTTTTTAAAAACAGTTTTAATAAGAGTGGAAAAATTATTACTAGCGATATTATGTCAAGTGAAATGTTGCCTTTGCCGATAGAACTGCGTGAAAAAGATTATAGTTTTAATGATAATGTTAAAAACTGTATTGTCAGAAATATGTCAATCATGTATTTCAGTCACGTATTTCAATCATGTATTGTAACTTGAATGATGCTAAAAACTTTGAATAAAGAAAATGATTTAAAGAAGTCTCCTGTTTTTTTTATTTCTTCCCAAAAAACTTGAATAAAGAAAAGTTCAGACTTGTAAAAATTAACAAGAACAGAGATGGAAAAATGTAGATAGAAATAACATTCTATATGAGATCATATAGAATATTATTTTCTATCTACAATGCCTACAGAAAAGTCTAAGTCTACATCCCAAGACAATCCCCTCGACCAAAAACTATAAATTGCTGGAGAACTTTTTCTCTATAATCATTCGACTTTCGATTCTTGAATAGTACGAATAAAACAAACTGTTAACTAGTTCGAATAACGGAAAATGGATTCCATCTTAGACGCCTTAGACGATTCCTTACCACAAGGAAACCCCGTCCTAGACAACCCCTCACCACAGCCTGAAAACAGTAGAGATATTCTATCGACAGCTATGAATTCAACATTCATCGAGCCGATGACGTATAATAAAATCGAAGAAGAAATAAGCCAAATGATTTCAAAACAAAATTCTGTAATAACTCAGATTTTAGACGAAGTGAAGAGTTTGAACACAAATATGAATCAATTCAATAGAAACATTGAGACATTATGCCTACAAAATCAACAGAGTCAACAAGATTCATCTGTAACAATTCCAGCCCAGGTTAACTTTGATAAAACCAGTTTTCAAAAGTTAACAGCTTCTATCGTCACTCCTGTAAAACAAGAACGCCAGTCAAAGCAGACAAAAGAAGTCAAGTCAAGAAGAAAACGAAAAGTAGAGAAAGACGATAACCAGCTTCACAAAAAACAACGATTCGATCCCAGCTATATAACACCACCAAACACAGAGTTGGGTAAAACACAGATGGATAACTTCAATGACCTCAAGATTCCGATGATCCCAAAAGAACCAAAGGAAAGCTCTCAATAGAGGAGAAAGCTATACCAAAAACAAAAACAGTCCTTTTCAGGACTAACCAATACCCAGGAAGTCTATCTTTTGAGAACTGACAATTTCACGATTGTATCCCAAGTTAACAGAGAGAGTTGCACTCCAAACGAAATAACTCAAAACGATGTCCAACGATGGTAGAGAAAAGCCTAAGTCCACATCCCTAGAGAGGTAGGGGGTGTTTGCCTGTGCCAGCGTGAAATGTTATATAGCCCACATCGTGAAAAATAGTCTAAGTCCTACGGAAGCAGAGAAATGGCTAAGTCCTACAGAAACGTTCAAAACTAGAGAAAAAGACTAAGTCCACCAGCCTGAGACCATGGGGCAGTCGTTCGAACATTGTGTCAATTTCGTAAATGTATAGTACCCCTGCAGAGAGAAAAACTTTTATCAACAGAAAAATCTTGCAGACAAAAGAGATCTTGCAAAAAGAAAAACTTGCAGACAAAGAATCTTGCAGAGATAAAAAATCTTGCAGAGAGAAAAAACTGCAAAGAAAAATTTTTATCGATAGAAAAATCTTACAGACAAAAAAAGTTGTAGACAAAATTTTTTTCAAATAAAAAAATCTTACAGAGAGAAAAAAAGTTGTAGACAAAACTTGAAGAGAAAAATTTTATCGATAGAAAAATTTTTACGATTAAAAAATTTCGGATAAAAAATTTTTTAGTGATAGAAAAACTTACAGACAAATTAAAAATTTCGGATAAAATTTTTTCGATTAAAAATTTTTTACAATTAAAAAAGTTTTGCAGATAAAAACTAGGGACGAATAAAACTAGGGATGAATAAGACTAAGATCGGATAAGTCTAGATGATCTGATTCCTGGGAAATGTCGGAAAAACCCAGTAAACATGATTTGGTTACATTTTCGGAAAATGACGTCATGTTTGATTTCCGGGAAAGCCACGTATAGCACAAAGGGAGACAAATCTTGTCTGACTAATTCAACCATGATACGGTATATAGCTCATATCGTGGAGAAAAGTCTAAGTCCACACCCCTCCTAGAGAGAAAGAACACCTCTCCAAAAAAAAAAAAAAAAACATATATCGTGGAAAAAAGACTAAGTCCAACACGGTAATAGAGAGAAAGAACACCTCTCCAAAAACTAAGTCCTACAGAGTCGATCGATGATTGATCAAACCGAACAGTGTAGATCAAGATCAGACTAAGCCCAACAGTCTCTGCTTGAACGAGTCTGATTCGGTTTTATAAGTCATATCGTGGAGAAAAGACTAAGTCCTACAGAGTCCTTGCCTGACCCAGCGTAAGGATGGAATATAGTCCACATCGTGGAAAAAAGTCTATCCCCAAACGGTGATAGAGAAAAGCTGTGACGTCACATGACCCAAATCCTCTCCAGGGAGGGCAGTATAGGGACATTTTCAAAATGCCCCAGAGAGCCCTACCACGGGAGGGCAGTCTGGGGCAAAATCCAAGATGGCCGCCAAAAGTGCCGAAAATCATAAAAATCTGGCGGTAGGGGAGCAGCGGGACAAAATTTTGGTGGTGGTAGGGTAGACTAGGTACAAATTTAGCTCCAGGGAGGGTAGCAGCGGGACAAATTAGGGATAAGGGTTTTAGAAGAAAATGTGTCCATTAGAAGAAAGCAAAAGGGTTTTAGAACAAAACAAAAGGGTTTTAGAAGGGTTAAGGGAGAGATAAGGGTAAATGACGATTTTTCGGCGATTTTCGGACAAATTTGTCCCTGTATTGCCCGCCACGTAGGGCAATACAGGGACAAATTGGCTCCAGGGAGGGTAGCAGCGGGACAAATTAGGGATAAGGGTTTTAGAAGAAAATGTGTCCATTAGAAGAAAGCAAAAGGGTTTTAGAACAAAACAAAAGGGTTTTAGAAGGGTTAAGGGAGAGATAAGGGTAAATGACGATTTTTCGGCGATTTTCGGACAAATTTGTCCCTGTATTGCCCGCCACGTAGGGCAATACAGGGACAAATTGGCTCCAGGGAGGGGGGCAGCGGGACACTGTCCCGGTGCCCCCCTCCTTTACTACTCATATGCAAGTTGTAATTACGCGCTAAAAGAATGAGGTAATGGTATGCAATATAAATCTAACAGTAGGTGGTCTTGATTGAATTCGGGAGTATATTTGACATTCAAAACTTTGTTTTATAATTCAACATTGTTAATATGATCACATAATCCATAATTTTATGGTCCATACTTTTTATGTATGAGGGTATATTTTCGTAATTCCTGCCGGGCAACCTCGAACCTTACGCTAAACCAAATTCTACTTGACTGATTAATTTGGTTTTTTAGTAAGAAATTATATTCATTTGAAATTTAGAATTGCGCTGAATGGTATAAATTCTACAGAGTAATTCAGATATTTTCTGTTCTTGAATTAAACCTGTAACTTAACCATTAGTGGTTATGAAGATTTATAGACATTTAATTTGAATAATTTGTTGTAGACATTTCATCCAAAGCCAGATATTAGTTGTTTACTTTTCATAAGAATTTGTTTGCACAAAAAAATGCATGTCCCTCGTGGTCTTAACGGTTTCTCTATAATTGAGCCATGCTGTACGAAAGTGAAAAGGAGGGGGCCTAATGCATCTGCGAAAAGTATCGACCATGTCAGCCTGCGCAGTTCGCGCAGGCTGACCTGGGCCGAAAGTTTTCGCTATTAGTCACTTTTCTGTATGTCAAAGGACCAGTATGCCTCACAATTCAGTCGGTTTTTAGACAAAATGGATTCTATGGATCCATAATTATGTGATGTCTTGCTTGGTAAAATGGATCACTGAGATGCATTAAGCCCCATTTTCACAGCATGGCTCAAATTGAATTGCATCAGTTCAAAATGAAAGGGCAACTTTTTTATTTGTGCTGTGGTTGTTTAACCTAGTCCATGCATTGTTAGATTTGTTCAAGGTGTCTATGTGTTTTCCTTGCAGTGGTTGTTCGCCTATCGAAGCTGAAACAGTGCATTTCCTCTTCATTTGGGTAAAAGAAACAAGAGGGTCATAATGGCCCTGGATCGCTCACCTGAGTACAGTGCCTTAGGGGTATTTCTTTAATTTGACCAAGTGACCTAGTTTATGACCCCAGGTGACCCAATTTCAACCCATATTTCACAAAGACAAACATTCTGACCAATTTTCAAGTCAATTGAGCAAAAAATGTAGCCTCTAGAGTGCCCTAAAAGTATTTCTTTAATCTGAGCTAGTGACCTAGATTATGACCCCAGGTGACCCAAATTTCAACTGGTCTTGGACTTTATCAAAAGAAACATTTTAACCAATTTTCAAATCAACTGAATAATAAATGTGGCCTCTAGAGTGCCCACTAGGTATTTCTTTAATTTGACCGAGTGACCTAGTTTATGACCCCAGTTGACCCAAATTTAGACTCATGTGAGATTTTATAAAGACAAACATTCTGACCAATTTTCAAGGCAATTGAGCAAATAATGTGGCCTCTAGAGTGCCCACAAGGTATTTCTTTAATTTGACCTAGTGACCTAGTTTATGGTTCCAGGTGACCCAAATCCAAACGCATCTGATATTTCATCAAGACAAACATTCTGGCCAAATTTCAGGTCATTTGAGCAATAAATGTGGCCTCCAGAGTGCAAACAAGGTATTTCTTTGACTCAGTGACCTAGTTTATGACCAAAGTTGACCCAAATTCAGACTTATGTGAGAATTTATAAAGACAAACTTTCTGACCAATTTTCAAGGCAATTGAGCCAAATAATGTGGCTTCGAGAGTGCCAACAAGGTATTTTTTTAATTTGACCTAGTGACCTAGTTATGACCCAAGATAACCCACTTTTGAACTCAATGAACTCGTTGTGCTTAGATGGGCTAACAAACTTAGAAGAGAATCACTACATACCAAATATCAAAGCTCTACGCCTTCCAGTTTCAAAGAAGAATTCTAAAGTTTTCCTTCTTTGTTCCTATGTTCGAACTTGTGACCCCCGGGGCTGGGCCAGTTTTTACTCAAGCAGCATCCTTGGAACAAACTTGGTAGAGGTCAATTAGGAGATGCTACATACCAAATATCAAAGCTCCACGCCTTCCTGTTTCAGAGAGGCAGATTTTTAATGTTTTCCTTCCTTGTTCCTATGTTCGAACTTGTGACCCCCGGGGCTGGGCTAGTTTTGACCCCAAGGGCATCATATGAACAAACTTGGTAGAGGTCCACTAGGAGATGCAACATACCAAATATCAAAGATCTGCGCCTTCCAATTTCAGAGAAGATTTTTTTAGTTTTCCTTCTTTGTTCCTATGTTCGAACTTGTGACCCCAGGGGCAGGGCCAGTTTTGACCCAAAGGGCATCATATGAACAAACTTGGTAGAGGTCCACTAGAAGATGCTACATACCAAATATCAAAGCTCTATGCCTTCCAGTTTTAGAGAACATGATTTTAAAGTTTTCCCTCTTTGTTCCTATGTTCGAACTTGTGACCCCTGGAGCGGGGCTAGTTTTGACCCCAGGGACATCATATGAACAAACTTGGTAGAGGTCCACCAGGAGATGCTACATACCACATATCAAAGCTCTACACCTTCAAGTTTCAGAGAAGAAGATTTTTAAAGTTTTCCTTCTTTGTTCCTATGTTCGAACTTGTGACCCCCGGGGCGGGGCCAGTTTTGACCCCAAGGGCATCATATGAACAAACTTGGTAGAGGTACACTAGGAGATGCTACATACCAAATATCAAAGCTCTACGCCTTCAAGTTTCAGAGAAGAAGATTTTTAAAGTTTTCCTTATTTGTTCCTATGTTAAAACTTGTGACCCCCGGGGCGGGGCCAGTTTTGATCCCAAGGACATCATATGAACAAACTTGGTAGAGGTCCACTAGGAGATGTTACATACCAAATATCAAAGCTCTACGCCTCCAAGTTTCAGAGAAAAAGATTTTTAAAGTTTTCCTTCTTTGTTCCTATTTTCGAACTTGTGACCCCCGGGGCGGGCCAGTTTTGACCCCAGGGACATCATATGAACAAACTTGGTAGAGGTCCACTAGGATATGCTACATACCAAATATCAAAGCTCTACGCCTTCAAGTTTCAGAGAAGAAGATTTTTAAAGTTTTCCTTCTTTGTTCCTATGTTCGAACTTGTGACCCCTGGAGCGGGGCTAGTTTTGACTCCAGGGACATCATATGAACAAACTTGGTAGAGGTCTACTAGGAGATGCTACATACCAAATATCAAAGCTCTACGCCTTCTAGTTTCAGAGAAGAAGATTTTCAAAGATTTTGCCTTGTTTTCCTTTTTGTTGCCATGGCAACCAGAGTTATGGGTGGAATTCAATTCTTTGAACAACTTTGGTAGAGCTTCACCCAAGGTACATCCCTGCCAAGTTTCATCAAGATTGGCCCAGTGGTTTAGGAGAAGAAGATGTTTAAAGAAATTGTTGACGGACGACGGACGACGGACGCCGGACATAGGGCGATCACAATAGCTCACCTTGAGCACTTTGTGCTCACGGTGAGCTAAAAATGTAATACAAGATAAAGTAGCTGAAAAAATAATGACAAAAAGAAGCCTTTCTGCTGAGAAAGCTCTGTCATGCCAGTGCTATCAGAGCTTCGATTATCACTTTTTACGCATTTTGATTGAAAAAGACATTGACATTTCTTTCTCAATATAGACATACTTTTTGAGTCCTGGGTCCGTATTTACCAATCATTCTTAAGAATAATCTTTACTTAGTTTTGTTACCCAAAATTTTCTGATTTTGAAAGTAACACAACTTCAAATTGGCTAAAACAAATAGTTTAGCCAATCAGAAGTTGTGTTACTTTCAAATGTAGAAAATCTTGGAGAATAAAACTAAGAATGTTCTTAAGAATGGTTGGTGAATACGGACCCTGATACTAAAGTAAAGGTTGTATTACTCAATCTTTGAATGTTAACGATCTTTTTATTCATAGGTGACAAGAAAATAATGAAATTCAAGGAAGAGTACATGGAAGATTATATATTGAAATATTTCGTTCTTTTGAATTAAAGAAGCGGGAGGTTCAATTCCACCATCTTTGGAAGTAAAAAAAAAAAAAGAAAAAGAGACTAAATAGGGATTAAAGAATTAAAGAAATCAATACCCAGACAGTATGCTGATAAGGTAAGGATAACACAGCACAAATTAAGAATCGAGGCTGAGATAGTTAGGGATATGTTTCAGTCTACCATAACAAATGTCATCAGTCACGTGAAAAAACTCTTACAGCATCCATCTGCTAAAGGGTGCAGTACCATTCTAATGGTTGGTGGATTTTCTGAGTCAAAACTACTTCAAGATCAAATCAGAGATTTCTTCCCTTCAATGAAAATCATTAAACTACAAGATGCTGGTATGGCTGTTCTCAAAGGTGCAGTTATCTTTGGACATAATCCTTCACTTGTAACAGAGAGAATAAGTAAATATACCTACGGGGATAAAGTATTACATGAGAAGTCAGATTTCTGTACCCATCCCCTGGGAAAACCTTTCAGGACAACAACGGTGTCCTGATGTGTGACGATATATTCCGGATACATGTTAGAAAGGGACAAGTGATAAAGGTTGGTGACAGAAAACCTGCACAACTTACTTGTCCCCTACGTGATAGACAAATCAACATACGCAAACAAATTTACATATCAACAGAGGAAAATCCATTTTTTTTGTAACAGACAGTAGCTGTCAGAAGATGGGAGAATTTACAGTTCCAACTGTAGTAGGTGGATAAGAAGACCTTGCAACATCATTTATGTTTGATGGAACAGAGATACAGGTTACCGTAGAGGACCAACTTTCCGGTAAGTTAACCAGACATCGGATAGAGTTTCATGGTTAAAAGGTCTAAATTGATATATACAAAGTGGAGTTCGCTATGAAAAGTGGTTTTGGCTCTATTTTTTTTAAACTTAAAATTACTTGTACACTGTAAAACTTACAAATTTAGCTCTGTATAAAAACTTGTGATTAAATAGCATATGCGGCCAGTGAAGATCAAGATAAGACTGCACAAAATTTATTTCTAATTCATTGCACTCCTTCCGCTGCTTTATTCTAAACTATGATCAAACGGTGATCTTATCTGCTGTGGAATTGTATTTGTAGCTTTATCTTTCCATTTATTATCTTAGGAGAGAAAATTAAATGCTTATCATAGTGTGTCGGTGTCTCTAAAGTTAACCAAATGTCTTCGCTCTGGAATTATTGCAACTTTCGGATTTTTCTTGCCAGACTTGCTAAGAAATGAAGGAGTCGAATTCCAAGATCACACAGGTTCCGTAAAGTTGTACCCGTATTAAATACATGTATCGCATAAAAAATGATAGCAGAGGTCCTTTACCACATATAATACGAGGCATGAGAAATACAGTTATTTGGTTGGAATAAATATCCAAAAAATGTATTGATGATATCACATCATCGATGTCTTGAGCGTTGGCAAAAACTCTATTGGTGTCATGAACATGACATCTGGCTGCAGTGCCAGGGATCGAAAAAGTAAAGATCCAGTTTTGACTGTATTTAGTATTTGTTTAACCCTTTACCATGCAATCCTGACCTTTAACGACCCTACGGAAGAAGCCTTTTGAAAACATTGTGGTAAAAGGAGAGAATGATGGTAACCAGCATTTTCTCCTTTTCCCACAATGTTTTCTGTCGCTCAAAAGAGAGAAATCATCGTTTTAGCAACATTTAATTTGTCGTCTGCAAATGCTTCCAATATGGTGCAGTCGTTCGGTTAATGTTTCATGAGCACCGGTTGCAATATTTTCAATTGCGACATGTAAAGCCAGTCGCGAAAAATATGAGTCGTGCTCTTGCAAAAGGAGGCTTAATGTATCTGCGAATGGTATCGACCCAGGTTAGCCTGCGCAGTCCGCGCAGGCTGACCCGAGCCTAAACTTTTCGCTCTGGGCCAATTTTCTGTATGTCCTAGGACCTGTCTACCTCAAGAGCAAGTCGGTTGTTAGAGGAAACGGATTTTATGGATCCACAATTAGATGATGACTTGCTTGGTATAATGGATTACAGAGATGCATTAACCTTTTCCCAAACGACAAATTTTGGACTGGTCCAAATTCAAAGAGTTTGCAGACGACAATTTTAAATTTGATGAAAATGGCAGAAAGTTCTCAAAAAGGGTAGAAAACACTGTGGGAAAAGGAGAAATTGCTCGTTACGAGCAATTTCTCCTTTTCCCACAGTGTTTTCAAAAGACTTGTACTGCAGACACGTGAAACCAGGGCTTGTTTGGGAAAGGGTTAAGACCCTTTTACCAGACCATGGCTCATATGTATTTGATGGTCACTTCTCTAAAAACATAAATCGATGTCAGGGTCGCACTCGTACATAAAAACAAAGTCATTCCTTTTGTTCTCGTTCGTCAAAAGACTATAGTTCTTACTCTATAAACCTTTCATTATCAGTTTATATTAATGTCTATGTTTGGGATAACAGGTTTAAAATCACGTACCGTGACGAGATAACTTTTCGATTATCTCGTCACGGTTAGTAGTTTTAGACATGTATGCCCCAAAACAAACAATAATATAAACTGTTAATGAAAGGTTTATCGAGTTTGAGTTATAGCTATCGTAATTCATAGCTTGATAATTATCCTATACACCACCCCAAAGAGTAGACTTGACTAAATTGGATGTATTTGCAGACCAAAAAATGTAATTTATGTAGCTCAAACAAACATTTTCATTCTAGAATAAAACCCAGATTTCTTCGTTGCTTTTGTCCAAGTGTTTCAGCAAAGCGGACAGTGTAGATCAAAGATCAGACTTTATTTGTGAAAGGCGCCTTAATCCTTTCAGTGACATAAGCGAAGTCTTTTGCGGACGCCATAGTTCAAGATAAGACTGCACGTTCTGTGCAGTCTGATCTTAGATCTATGCCGTCAGCTTATTTTGTCAAGAATACGAGGTTACAAGAGGGCCATGATGGCCCTGTATCGCTCCACCTGCGTTTAAACGTTTACCACACAATTCCGAGTTGTAATGACCCTGAAAGAGAAGGCTTTAGAAAACATTGTGGAAAATGTCTAACGGCATTTTCTCCTTTTCCTATAATGTATACTACCCTAATAAAGACAGAAATAACCATTTAAGCTACATTTAATTGGTCGTCTGCAAATTCTTTTAATTATCATATGGTCCAGTAAAAAAATAGTCGTTTCGTATAGAGTAAAATATATGTGTCAAGCACTTAAATGGCATTGATAGAGATAAACGGCATAAAAAGTCTGTATGGCAATAAACTTACCTGGAAAAAAATATGAGCAGATCAAATTTCGAACTCACCAGGGTACTATCAAGACAAACATGCTGAAAAAATTTCATTACCATGGGACTGAAAATGTGCCCTCGAGGGTGCACATAGGGTACAAGGCTGACGACAGACACAGTGCGGTTACAAAACTATAGGATACATGAACACTTTGCGCTGAGGTGAGCTGTTAACTGTGTACCAAACGACAAAATTTTGGACTCGACTAAATTGAAAGCATCTGCAGACGACCGAATGAATGTAGCTCTAATGATGATTTCTGTTTTCGACAGAGTAGAACACATTGTAGGAAGGTTACCAGCATTTCTCCTGTTCCCACAATGTTTTCAAAAGCCTTCTTTCCCATGATCGTTAAATGGTTGGTTGTATTGGGGTTTAACGCCACTTTAACAGCTAAGGTCATATCATGGCGGTCGGTGACGCACATGTGTTTCCTGGCTTTCTCACACCAGTACTAACACAACTTTCTTTCCAAAGCCACCGACTACTTTTCTCACATGCTTCAGCAGAGGTGAGAGGCGAAAATACGCCGGAAAGAAAGTTCGCCTCAACCGGGTATCGAACTCACAACCACCAGGTCATGAGTCCGACACGCTCACCAGTGAGCCACCCAGGCGGGCATGATCGTTAAAACTCGGGATTGTGTCGCAAAGGTTTAAGTGATGATATTACCACGTTCATCAACTACTGTATTTCACAAAGCTAGATAAATATATCCACCTTTTACCAATGTCAGAACAAGAGGGCCATGATGGCCCTGTATCGCTCCACTGGCTTATAAATATAAACCATAAATACTAAGCATTTCAATTCTGAGCCAAATGGTTTCAAAACGAAGACTTACAAAGTTTTCTCTGTAAAAGCCCATCTGAAAGTTGAGACCCGCAGGGCAAAGCCATTTTTTGATCCCAGAGCTATCATTACTTGAACCCTGGTAGAGGTCCACAAGATAAAGCCACATGCCAAAATAATACAAGTCTATGCTGTATGGTTATAAATAAGGTGAATTTCAAGTTTCGTCCACATGAAGCCTCTGTAAAACATAAGACCCCTGATGCAAGGCTAATTAAAAAAAAAAAAAAAAAAAAAAAAAAAAAGTGATCCAGATTTGGTAGCCCTTCGGTTTGCGGTTAGGAGCAAAAAGATTTCTTGAATTTTCACGCTATAAGCACATGTTTATGACCCATGAGATAGGACTAATTTTGACATAACTCTAATAACTTTGGAAGAGGTTATTTAGATTACACTCATACAATATTACAGCTGTAACTCAAGGTAAGGAACAAGAAGACCTTTTAAGTTCTCACTATATTAGCCTATGTAAAGCTTTTGACTTACTGGGTGAAGCAGTCTCAGAGACGATAAGCTTGATGGCCTTAGGCCTGTGGAGCTAAAAAGCAGTATCTTTTTCATGAGCTACAATGAGGTTAGTAAATACAAGCTTTTGGAAAAGATTTTTAAAGGTTTTTCAATACTTTTCAGTTTTGTAGCCATAGCAACCATAGCTTTTAACAGAACTTAATTCTTTGAAGACATTCTGAAGAACATCATGGCAAGATGATATCTGTAAAATTTGGTCAAAATTGGAAGAGTGGTTTCAATGAAAAAGATGGAACAATCTTGGTAGAAGTCTACAATATGAATCGGCATGCCAAATTTTTATAGCCCTAGGCCTTACAGTAAGGATAAAAAAAGATATCTTAAGTTTTCACAATGTAAACCTATCTAAAATTCGTGAACCCTGGAGTGGGCCAAATTTTGATCCCAAGGCTCAAAACATGCCAAATTTGTTAGTCCTATGCTTTATGGTTAGAAACAAGAAGATTGTCGAGAAGTCTTCACTATATAAGCCCTTATAAAACTTTGACCCCAGGGCTACAGTCGGACTACATGGGGAATACGTGTATTAGAAGAATAACATGCCAAATTTGGGAGTTCTTGGCCTTATGGCTAGTAACAAGACGGTTTCTGAAGTTTTCACTCCATAAACCCATGTAAAACTTGTGACCCCTGGTGCAGGGCCAAACTTGATCCTAGGGCTGTAACTTGGGACCTCTTTTTAGTTGTCCACTAGATAATGCTATAATTATTCAAAAATTGGTAGCCCTAAGCCTTATGGCTATGTACACCAAGATTTAAAAGTTTTCCCTATATAAGCCCATGTAAATCTTGTGAACCCCCCCACCCCAGCATGAGGCCGAATTGACCCCAGGACTGTAATTTGGGCACTTTGGTAGACCCCCCACTAGATCAAGCTAAATGCAAAATTTGGTAGCTCTAGGCCTTATGGCTACGTACAGGAAGGTTTCTAAAATTGTCACTATGTAAGCCCAAGTAAAACTTGTGACCCCTGCGGCCGGAACAATTTTGACCCCTGGGCTAAAATTTTGGCCCCCTTGGTAGAGGCCCGCTAGATATAGCTACATGCAAAATTTGGTAGCTCTAGGCCTTATGGCTAGGTACAGGAAGATTTTTAAAGTTTTCTCTATATAAGCCTATGTAAAACTTGTGACCCCTGGGGCAGAGCCAATTTTGAATCCAGGGCTATAATTTGAAGAAACATGATAGAGGTCTACTACATAAAGCTACATGCCAAATTTGGTAGCCCTATACCTTATGGTTTCAGACAAGAAGATTTTTAAAGATTTCCAATATTTTTCAGTTTGTTGCCATGGCAACCACAGTTTTTGAAGGAATCAAATTCTTTCAAGAAATTCTGAAGAGGACCATGGCAGGATCGTTTCTGTGAAGTTTCATGAAAATTGGATGGGTAGTTTCAGAGAAGAAGATGTTTGAAACAAGAGGACCATGATGGTCCTAAATCGCTCACCTGAAATGCAACTCAGCTGTCATTGTTATGGCCACTTGCCTCTTGTTTTTTGCTGGAATGTTTTAGTTTTGAAAATGATTCATACATATGACAATACCAACAATCAGAGCAGGTAAGAAAATGATAGTCGAAATTATAGGCCCTAGAGTGTGAACAATGGAATTGTCATCAAGATCCCCTATTTTGATGCTTTTAGCTTGTCCCCATTTTGATCAGATTTGTCCTTAGGTCATTATGAACATCTAGGGAAATTTTGAGTATGACTGACCAGAATTGTGGTTGCTGAGTGTGGTCATGTTCATGTTCACAACCTTACAAACATTCTGGGCGATGGATCAAGATTATGCTCGAATTATGATACTTATATAATGAACAGTGGAATTTTGGCGACGCATATTCAAGGATACATAAAAGCTAACCATGAGTATGTTATGCTCAGGTGAGCTGATAATGGGTTTTCAGACAGAATCACATGCCAAATGTATGTTGTGGGCCATACAATATGGAACAGGAGGATTCAAAGAATACACTCTTTACATATTTGATCCCACATTGTGACTACAAAGGACTTTTTGTGATTCCAAGGAAGAAATTTGGTAAATGCTATTAGCAAACAAGAGCCGTCAAGTGGTTGTTGAGAAATCGCTTCGGACGGACAGACAGACATACGAAGTGGCGACTATATGCTCGCTCTTACGGGAGCATAACTATCCACCAGTTCATGCTTAATATGAAAGTTCTAGGGTTAATGTTTGGATGAAAGAAGATTTTAAAAGATCTTTTATTTGGATGTGGAAACTGGGATCCAACAACAAAGCACTTATTGTTTTTTCCTATGGTCACAATTCGATGTACTTTGGTAGAGTGCTACTGTTGCCAATTAAGTTGTAGGCTTTGTGTTTGGGTTTTTTTTTTTCAGCAGTTGACATGGAAACCAGAGTTGTTCATGAATTCCAATTTGTCAAAGGGCAATACAGTTGATCTTGCTTAGCTAAGCGACTACGTTTATTAAGCCAACACTTTTATTAAGCGATAGGAATTCCAATGTCTCTGTTGAAGTATATAAGACTAGCTGGAATTGAATGCCCCATGGATTAAAGCCTTTATGCTGAGCTAAATCCTATGTTGTTAGTACTTATTACAATCGTCTTAGTGAGAGTATTGTAATGAGTATTACCAACAAAGGCTTTTCTAGAAAGTAAGGTATTATTTGAGTGCAAGAAATGTTGCCACTCCATGTAATCTGAATAAGTTTTTCTTGCATTAAGAGACCATTTTCTAAAGTGACCAATTTTGGCAGTTCCTTGAGTGGTCGCTTAATAGATGTTTTACCCATACAAAGACCCAAATCCAACACTATTGGTGTATATAAGTTGTAAATTATCAAAATTTGTTTGTGAAATTTAAATGCATATAACCCATCGTTCACAGATATGGCCTTGATATTCAGTCTTAATATTGTGATTATACCTTTTTTATGAGTAGGTCCAAAAATAAATTAGATATGCAATGACCTTTTGATAGACAGGCAAATGAAAAGTTGACAACAATTAGACAATAATTGCAGAAAGCAGTTAAAAGACTCAGTGTTTCCCAATAGTGGCACATACCTGGTACGGGTTGACATCTGCGACAGCCCAAAATAGGGTTCCACTTATAATGATACTCAGGGGACCGAAGAAATCATATCGTTTTATCTGAGTATCATTTTAACTGATGTATATTCTTATACAAGAGGGCCATGATGGCCCTGGGTCGCTCACCTTAGTGGAGTGCCTTAAAGGTTTTTCTTTAATTTTACCATGTGAACTAGTTTTTGACCGCAGGTGACCCAATTTCAAACTCATATTTCATGAAGACAAACATTCTGACCAATTTTCAAGTCAATTGAGCAAAAAATGTGGCCTCGAGTTCCCTAAAGATATTTCTTTAATTTGACATAGTGACCTAGATTATGACTCCAGGTGACCCAAATTTGAACTGGTCTTTGACTATATCAAAAGAAACATTTTAACCAATTTTCAAATCAAATGAATAATAAATGTGGCCTCTAGAGTGCCCACTAGCTCTTTCTTTAATTTGACCAAGTGACCTAGGTTATGACCCCAGTTGGCCCAAATTCAGACTCATGTGAGATTTTACAAAGACAAACATTCTGACCAATTTTCAAGGCAATTAAGCAAATAATGTGGCCTCTAGAGTGCCCACAAGGTATTTCTTTATTTTGACCTAGTGACCTAGTTTATGGTTCCAGGTGACCCAAATCCAAACTCATTTGGTATTTCATCAAGACAAACATTCTGGCCAAATTTCAGGTCATTTGAGCAATAAGTGTGGCCTCCAGAGTGCAAACAAGGTATTTCTTTAATTTGACCCAGTGAACTAGTTTATGACCCAAGCTGACCCAAATTAATCTTATGTGAGACTTTATAAAGACAAACTTTCTAACTAATTTTCAAGGCAACTGAGCAAATGTTTAATGTGGCCTCGAGAGTGCCAACAAGGTATTTCTTTAATCTGACCTAGTAACCTAGTTTATGACCCAAGATGACCCAATTTTGAACTCAATGAAATTGTTGCGCTTAGATGGGCAAACAAACTTAGAAGTGAATCACTACATACCAAATATCAAAGCTCTATGCCTTCCAGTTTTAAAGAAGAAATTTAAAGTTTTCCTTCTTTGTTCCTATGTTCGAACTTGTGACCCCAGGGGCTGGGCCAGTTTTGATCCAGGGGCATCATATGAACAAACTTGGTAGAGGTCCACTAGGAAATGCTACATACCAAATATCAAAGCTCTACACCTTCCCGTTTAAGAGAAAAAGAAATTTAAAGTTTTCCTTCTTTGTTCCTATCTTCGAACTTGTGACCCCCGGGGCGGGGCCAGTTTTGACCCAGGGGCATCATATGAACAAACTTGGTAGAGGTCCACTCTGAGATGCAACATACCAAATATCAAAGCTCCACACCTTTCGGTTTCAGAAAAGAAGAATTTTAAAGTTTTCCTTCTTTGTTCCTATGTTCGAACTTGTGACCCCAGGGGTTGAGCCAATTTTGACCCAAGCAGCATCCTTGGAACAAACTTGGCAGAAGTCCACTAGGAGATGCTACATACCAAATATCAAAGCTCTATGCCTTCCCATTTAAGAGAAAAAAAATTAAAGTTTTCCTTCTTTGTTCCTGTGTTTGAACTTGTGACCCCCAGGGCAGGGCCAATTTTGACCCCAAGGGCATTATATGAAACTTAGTAGAGGTCTACTAGGCGATGCTACATACCAAGCTCTACGCCTTACAGTTTCAGAGAAGATGATTCTTAAAGTTTTCCTTCTCTGTTCCTATGTTCGAATTTGTGACCCCCGGGGCAGGGCCAACTTTTGCCCCAAGGGCATCATATGCACAAACTTGGTAGAGATCCACTAGAAGATGCTACATACCAAATATCAAAGCTCCATGCCTTCCTGTTTCAGGGAAGAAGATTTTTTCCTATGTTGGAAATTGTGACCCCCGGGGGGGGCCAGTTTTGACCCCAGGGGCATCATATGAAGAAACTTGGTAGAGGTCCACTAGGCGATGCTACAAACCAAATATCAAAGCTCTACGCCTTCCAGTTTCAGAGAAGATGATTTTTAAAGTTTTCCCTCTTTGTTCCTATGTTCGAACTTGTGACCCCCCCGGGGCAGGGCCAGTTTTGACCCCAAGGGCATCATATGAACAAATTTGGTAGAGGTCCACTAGGAGATGCTTCATGCCAAATATCAAAGCTCTATGCCTTCTAGTTTTAGAGAATAAGATTTTTAAAGTTTTCCTTCTTTGTTCCTATCTTCGAACTTGTGACCCCCGGGGCGGGGCCAGTTTTAACTCCAGGGGCATCATATGAACAAACTTGGTAGAGGTCTACTAGGAGATGCTACATGCCAAATATCAAAGCTCTACATCTTCAAGTTTCCGAGAAGAAGATTTTTAAAGTTTTCCTTCTTTGTTACTATGCTCAAACTTGTGACCCCCGGGGCGGGGCCAGTTTTGACCCCAGGGACATCATATGAACAAACTTGGTAGAGGTCCACTAGGCAATGCTGCATACCAAATATCAAAGCTCTACGCCTTCCAGTTTTAGAGAAGATGGATTTCAAAGTTTCCCCTCTTTGTTCCTATGTTCGAACTTGTGACCCCCGGGGCAGGGCCAGTTTTGACCCCAAGGGCATGATATGAACAGACTTGGTAGAGGTCCACTAGGAGATTTTTCATGCCAAATATCAAAGCTCTATGCCTTCTAGTTTTAGAGAAGAAGATTTTTAAAGTTTTCCTTCTTTGTTCCTATGTTGGAAATTGTGACCCCGGGGCGGGGCCAGTTTTGACCCCAGGGGCATCATATGAACAAACTTGGTAGATGTCCACTAGGAGATGCTACACGCCAAATATCAAAGCTCTACGCCTTCAAGTTTCAGAGAAGAAGATTTTTAAAGTTTTCCTTCTTTGTTCCTATGTTGGAAATTGTGACCCCCGGGGCGGGGCCAGTTTTGACCCCAGGGGCATTATATGAACAAACTTGGTAGAGGTCCACTAGGAGATGCTACATGCCAAATATCAAAGCTCTACGCCTTCAAGTTTTAGAGAAGAAGAATTTTAAAGTTTTCCTTCTTTGTGACTATGCTCAAACTTGTGACCCCCGGGGCGGGGCCAGTTTTGACCCCAGGGGCATCAAATGAACAAACTTGGTAGAGGTCCACTAGGCAATGCTGCATACCAAATATCAAAGCTCTGCGCCTTCTAGTTTCAGAGAAGAAGATTTTCAAAGATTCTGCTTTTTTTTCCTTTTTGTTGCCATGGCAACCAGAGTTGTGAGTGGAATTCAATTCTTTGAACAATTTTGGTAGAAATTCACCCAAGGAACATCCCTGCCAAGTTTCATCAAGATTGGCCCAAAGGGTTAGGAGAAGAAGATGTTTAAAGAAATTGTTGACGGACGACGTACGACGGACGCCGGACATAGGGCGATCACAATAGCTCACCTTTAGCACGTTGTGCTAAGGTGAGCTAAAAAAGAGACCCTGTTGGGACCAAGGGATTAACGTCATTATAAGCAATATATCGTATTAAGCAATACAGTAATAAGCAAAGTTTACTGTAATTGTTGCAGAGATGCTAAAGAAATTAATTAATATTTTAGCAGATCAGTATTGAGTTGACTCTTTTCAAGATATAATGGTGATCAACCTCTTTCCCACAACCACTTGCAAGAAGACTCAACACCATAATGCTACATGCCAAATATGAAAGCTCTAGCCCTTACGGTTTGGGACAAGAAGATTTTTAAAGATTTCCCTTTTTATCTCTATGTGAAATCCGAGACTAACAAAATATGGCTAATTTTCATACCAGGGTCATAATTTTACGTGTTTTGGTAGAGGGCCACTAGATGATGCTACATGCCAAATATGAAAGCTCTAGCCCTTACGGTTTGGGACAAGAAGATTTTTAAAGATTTCCTTCTTTATCTCTATGCGAAATCCGAGACCCCACAACATAGGGCCAATTTTTAATACCAGGGCCATAATTTGAAGTATTTTGGTAGAGGGTCACTAGATGATGCTACATGCCATATATAAAAGCTCTAGCCCTTACGGTTTGGGACAAGAAGATTTTTAAAGATTTCCTTCTTTATCTCTATGTGAAATCCGAGAACCCACAACATACGGCCAATTTCCACACTAGGGCCATTATTTGAAGTATTTTGGTAGAGGGCCACTAGATGATACTACATGCCATATATGAGAGCTCTAGCCCTTACGGTTTGGGACAAGAAGATTTTTTAAAGATTTCCTTCTTTATCTCTGTGAAATCCGAGACCCCCACAATATAGGGCCAATTTTTAACCCCAGGGCCATAATTTGAAGTATTTTGGTAGAGGGCCACTAGATGATGCTACATGTCATATTTGAAAGCTCTAGCCCTTACGGTTTGGGACAAGAAGATTTTTAAAGATTTCCTTCTTTATCTCTATGTGAAATCCGAGAACCCACAACATAGGGCCAATTTCCACACTAGGGCCATTATTTGAAGTATTTTGGTAGAGGGCCACTAGATGATACTACATGCCATATATGAGAGCTCTAGCCCTTACGGTTTGGGACAAGAAGATTTTTAAAGATTTCCTCCTTTATCTCTGTGAAATCCGAGACCCCACAACATAAGGCCAATTTTTAACCCCAGGGCCATAATTTGAAGTATTTTGGTAGACGGCCACTAGATGATGCCACATGCCATATATGAAAGCTCTAGCCCTTACGGTTTGGGACAAGAAGATTTTTAAAGATTTCCTTCTTTATCTCTATGTGAAATCCGAGAACCCACAACATAGGCCCAATTTCCACACTAGGGCCATAATTTGAAGTATTTTGGTAGAGGACCACTAGATGATGCTACATGCCATATATGAAAGCTCTAGCTCTTACAGCTTGGAACAAGAAGATTTTTAATGTTTTTTCTTTCGGTTGCCATGGCAACCAGAGTTCTTCACTGATTTCAATTCTTTGAAGTATTTTGAAAGAGCATGACCTAAGGATCATTTCTGTGAAGTTTGATTGAAATCTGATTGTTAGTTTAGGAGAAGATTTTTTTTGTAATTGTGAACGGACGGACAGACGGACGACGGACATTGACCGATCACAATAGCTCACCTCGAGCATTTCGTGCTCAGGTGAGCTAATAAAAGTTAACGCACGGACGGACGGACGGACTGACGGACGCACGGACGGACGCACGACGGACACCAGGCCATGACATAAGCCCGCTGGCCTTCGGCCAGTGGAGCTAAAAAACGACATTTCACCGAAAATCAAGATGCTTTTCAGACAGTTTAGTATCAATCAGTAGACGACGTACATGTAGATAAAAGATTACGGGTTTTGTCCAGTTTGGTCTTGATCTACACTATTGGTAAGCGCCATACTGTTCCAGCAAGGTCGATAAAACGTTAACCTTTTACCAAACAAACATGTATTTATTTTAAAGACCCTGAAGAAGAAGGCATTTCAGAACATTGTTGGTAGAGGAGAAAGAGCTGGTACCCGGCAAACTGTGTCTTCTCCTTTCACCACAGTGTTTCTACCCTTTCAAAGTCGAATCCCTCACGTGTGCAGATATTTTCCATGTACACAGTTCATAAATTCTGTGGTTTCGGAAGTCTAAAGAGATAACTGTAGACCAGACGACAAAATTTTACTAATGCTGGTTTCCAGCACTTTCTCTTTTTCCTATTTAAATCTCTGTTTTTAAAATCCGTCTCCGTTATAGTCGTCAAAATTCTGGATTGTGCGGAAAATGGTAAATGTTCAAATTATACTTGATTCTTTCTAAGAAATTTGTGTCTACTTGAATACTCACACAAAAGAACGAAACAATAAAAAGTTGAGATAGATCTGATTCGAATGCAACAAGACCTGTCACTGAGATGAGACTGATTCCTCCGAAAACACACATGACCTTGCTGTGATCTTGACCTTTACCCTACGGATATGATTCTTGCGCGTGAAGCAAAGTATCAACGTGGTTAACATTTGTGCAAAGTTATTTCAAAATTAAGTCATAAAGAAAAAAGTTGGCCGGAAACGAAAATGGTTACCTCAAAACACATTTGACCTTGCTGTGATCTTGACCTTTAACTGAAGGACATGACTCTTGTGCAAGACACGTTGTCTTTATGTGGTTAACAATTATGCAAAGTTAGACTGAAATTCATTCATAATGAAACAAAACGTGTCTCTGAGAGGTGACAGATGCCCCCGAAACACATATGACCTTGCTGTGACCTTGACCCTTGGTCTACCGACATGATTCTTGCGCATGACATATCGCCTCAATATGGTTAACATTTATGCAAAGTTATTTTGAAATTAACTTAAAAGGAAAAAAAAAAAAAAAAAAGGTATGGCCCGGACACTATAACGACCCCAACACATTTGACCTTTGTAGGACCGTGACCTTTAATCCACAGACATGACCCTTGCGCACGACACATCGTCTTTATGTGCTTAACAATTCTGAAATTCAATCGTAGTGTAAAAAGTTACATGCCGGACACGAATACTACCCCTTAAAAACAATTTGACTTTGCTGTGACCTTGACCTTTATCCTATGGACATATCTCTTGTGCATGACCCATCGTCTCAATATGGTTAACATTTGTGCCAAGTCATATCGAAATTGAACAATAAGGAAAAAAGTTAAGGCCAGGACACGAAAATGAAACACATTTGACCTTGCTGTGACCTTAACCTTGAATCCACGGACATGACTCTTGCACATGACACATTGTCTTTATGTGGTTAACGTTTCTGCAAAGTAATACTGAAATTCATTCATAATTAAACAAGTTACAGGCTGGACACGATTACTACCCCCACCAAACACATTTGACCTTGCTGTGACCATGACCTTTAACCTACAGATATGACACATTGTGTCGATATGGTAAATATTTGTGCAAAGTTATATTGAAATTGAACGACAGGGGAAAAAGTTATTGCCAGGACACGAAAGTGGACGGACGGACGGACAGACGGAAGGACGGATGGACTAAACAAAAATTATATGCCCACGAAAAAATGTTGGCGGGGGGCAGCATGAAAGTGACAGGTCGGATATGAATACCATCCCCCCCCAAAAAATGTTTACCTTGTAGTGACCTTGACTTTTACCCTACGGACATGACACTCGTCACAACTCGGCCGATTCCGTACCTACATCTAACCTCGTCCGTATAAAGGAGGCTTCCATTTTGAACTACCAATCACATGATCTTAAACATGGCGGCGCCCCTGTAGATCGCTTAGCAACGACATGAACAACCACTGTGAAGTTATTCACTTCTATCGATCTGTCGATGAAAGTTCCTAACAGAATTGATAAATCACGCTAAAAATTGAATGTACAAACTGTTTGCCGACTGAAATACTCTTAGAAAGATAACGATAGAAAATTTACTCATGTTCTTTCTATAGAGGAGTCTTACAATTTCAATAACGGTAAAGTGGTGTGCTTCCGAAGATGTGCGAAATGTACCGTGTAGGTGCATATCAAGCTACGTGATACAGCCGAGGGATTTGATCACCGGATCACCCGAGGTATGCCGAATGACGGACATGACTCTTGCTCATGACACACCGTCTCAATGTGGTTACCATTTGTGAAAACTTATTTTGAAATTAAAGGGAAAAAAGTTAATGCCCACCAAAAAGGCTACCCCTAACACATTTGAACTTGCTGTGACCTTGACCTTTGACCCAAGGACATGACTCTTATGCACGACACATAGTCTTTAAGTGGTTACCAATTCTGCAAAGTTATACTGAAATTTATTCATAATTTAAAAAGTTACAGACTGGACATGAATACTATCCTCCCCACACATTTGACCTTGCTGTGACCTTGACCTTTAACTATCACATCGTCTTTATATGGTTAAAAACTCTGCTTAATAATACTGAAATTCATTGTTAATTAAAAAAGTTACAGGTCGGACACGAATAGTAGCCCCCCCCCCCCCCCCCCCCACATTTGACCTGACTTTTAACCTACGGACAATAGGGGGAAAAAGTTATGGGCCGGACACGAAAATGGACAGACGAACGGACGGACAGACGGATGGACAGACGGACGGACGGACTAAACAACAAGAGGGCCATGATGGCCCTGTATCGCTCCACTGGCTTATAAAATATAAACCATAAATACTAAACATTTCAATTCTGAGCCAAATGGTTTTAAAATGAAGACTTACAAAGTTTTCTCTGTAAAAGCCCATGTGAAAGTTGAGACCCGCAAGGTAAAGCCATTTTTGATCCCAGAGCTATAATTACTTGAACCCTGGTAGAGGTCCACAAGATAAAGCCACATGCCAAAATAATACAAGTCTACGCTGTATGGTTATAAATAAGGTGATTTTCAAGTTTTGTCCATATGAAGCCTCAGTAAAACATAAGACCCCTAATGCAAGGCTAATTTCAAAAAAAAAAAAAATCAAAACACGAAGATTTCTTAAGTCGTCACTATGTAAGCCCATGTAAAACTTGTGACCCCTGCGGCCGGGCCAATTTTGACCACAGGGCTAAAATTTTGGCCCGCTTGGTAGAGGCCCACTAGATATAGCAACATGCAAAATCTGGTAGCTCTAGGCCTTATGGCTAGGTACAGGAAGATTTTTAAAGTTTTCTCTATATAAGCCTATGTAAAACTTGTGACCCCTGGGGCAGAGCCAATTTTGACCCCAGGGCTATAATTTGAAGAAACTTGATAGAGGTCTACTACATAAAGCTACGTGCCAAATTCGGTAGCCCTATGCCTTATGGTTTCAGACAAGAAGATTTTTAAAGATTTCCAATATTTTTCAGTTTTGTTGCCATGGCAACCAGAGTTTTTGAAGGAATCAAATTCTTTCAAGAAGTTCTGAAGAGGACCATGGCAGGATCATTTCTGTGAAGTTTCATGAAAATTGGATGGGTAGTTTCAGAGAAGAAGATGTTTGAAATAAAAGTTAACGCACGGACGGACGGACGGACGCACGGACGGACGGACGCACGACGGACACCGGGCCATGACATAAGCCCGCTGACCTTCGGCCAGTGGAGCTTAAAACGATATAGGCCTACCCTCGAAAAAAAATTTCGGAGGCATAAAAAACACAACTTTCACAGCAATCGTAACGTCAGCGAAAAAGATTATGCTAATTCAATAGTTATCAACTTCGGCTAGAAATACGATTATTCAACAGTCTTTTCATTTTGAAACGACGTATAATTTTTCTGTAGGAGGAACAGGATTGAAATGTGTCACAAATAAAGATTACGTACAGTTTGAAAATAATTTTGGGGGTTTTATCTAGGCATTCCCAAACAGAAATCCCCAGTCAGCTTTCCACCGAAAATGAAACTTAGAGGTACAGAGAAGGGGGCGTACTTCCGAGTTCTATGAAAAATCTCTTTAGGCCTTGTTCGTAACGTATACTGTTGGTTCACGTTAGAATGATGTAATCGATACGATTCTAATGATTACCCACAATATAGGTTTTCGTAAATATTTCTTTTTCGATAACAACCCCTTCACCGATCTGGACCTCTGCACATTATGTCATCACAAACTCTATTTTTTCGTATGGTATTTAAAGAGAGGAAATTTGGTCTTGTCAGCTGATTTCTCCTGAAGACCTCTGTGTTAAGACAGGCGACTCGAAAACAGTAAGTACACTTGTGCTCTCCAGTTTAGTTTTGATATAAATTGAGCTCTTAGTACTTCTTTCTTTCCCTGTCTTTTTATTGTTCAAAATGGCTGCTCTTTGTTTCTCTTCTTTCCTTCCTCCCTCTCCCTTGTTTCGTTTATATGAAAATTGAACATTTTCTTTGTCTCATCAAAGTCTTGGTTTCCCTCCCTTTCCTTCCCCCCGTCCCTCCCTGTTTTCTTTCTTTCTTTTTTCGTTTACTAACCACAATTCAGACTTTCGATTTTCGTTCTTGCAATGCTATAACATTTACGTTTAAGTACAAGTCACCGCTTCTATGAAAAATGGTGGTGGTGGTGGGGAGGGGAAATATCAGTTTTAAAAGGAAAAGGAAAACATGTTCCTTGAATTCTGTCCTTGAATTCTGTGTGATGACAGTGTAGAGCAAGATCAGACTGCACAAAATGTGTAGTCCGATCTTAGATGTGCTGACAAAAACAGTTTTAAAATTGCAATGTCTATATCTTTGGTAGATCTACTAAGAATGTCTGTTTCATAAATGTAGCACTACAAGGGTTAGTTTACCGAAAAGTACTGGTCCAGACATTCACTATGGCATTCAAGGTATGCCATACTTTCTATCCTTTACTTCAGTTGAAATAGATCTAGATCTAATTTTCTAAATTAAGCTTTAGACTGCCAAGTGCGACCGCGACTTAAAGACCTTTTGCGGACAGTGTAGATCAAGATCTGGCTGCATAGTACATGCAGTCTGATCTTGGATCTACACTATCCAATAATGAGATAGCCTCTCCTCATTACTTTTAAATAGCAACATTTAGGTTTTTAATATTGGATTGAAAGGTTCATTCAACAATTTCGCAGGTTGGGGTTTAAGATATCTAACGACAAGAAAAAAAAAAAGTACGAATGAAATTAGTATATATCTACATGAAGATCTTGTTCTAGATCTACAGGCACTTCAAGAAATGTTAATTAGCTCTATAAAAAAAATGTTAAAATACTATTGGTTCTCTTCTTGTGTACAAAATTGGCTCGTTGTCAAATAACACAGCTGAAAGATTGCAATGTCAAGGGTTATATGGTGCAACCTGATTGAATGTAAATTGCACAAATCGCTGCGTCATAATTCATTCTCGAAATCGCGCCAGCTTGCTGGACTACACACCCTCTGCGTTTAACCACCTATTTTTAAATCACTGGCCCCGTCTTTATCTTCACATGTAAGTGATTTTTTAAATCATTTTTAACCTTAAAACTGCAAAATAAATGAAATGCACAGAGTTAACTTTTCAATCAAAAGAAAAGACATAGTAATTCCACTTTTTTTACCGTCCCAGGGCAGAATTTTATAATTCTGCTGTGTCGAGCCAAGATCAGACAACATTCTTCGCAGTTTGATTTTGACGTAAATCTACACTGTCTACAAATGCATCAACTTTAATCATTTAAAGTATTTAGGTGCCTGCACAATGCACTTTACGGGATCTGTTGTGTTACTGAGGCATGTTAGGTAAAAGTGGGTTTAATGGATCTCCTTGATGCCTCGCACCGTGCAAGTCATTATTTATAAATGGACCCCTGAAGTCCGCTTCGTCTGACAACTGGCTGAGTCCTGAGACAGAGTGGTCCTTGGACATGCAGAAAGTTTACCAAAAGCAAAACAGTTTCAAGACGGGTTAGCCTGTGCAGAGTGCGCAAGCTTACATAGGTCGGTACTTTTTTGCAGATGCATTAAATCCCCTTTTCCCAGAGCATCATGGCATCATGGCTTAACTCTTTACAATGATAAAGTTATGGATACTCTCATTTTGAAAGCATTTTGCAAACAAATGAGCCATTCTCTGGGAAAAGGGGCTTTAATGCATCTCCATAATGCATGCTACCAAGTAAGTCATCACATAATTATGGATCCATAAAGTCAAGTATGTGTAACGACTGACTGTATCACACAGTATACTGGTCCTTTGACACACGGAAGATAGACAATTGCGAAAAGTTTTGGCCCAGGTCAGCCTGCATGGACTTGCAGGCTGACCTGGGTCGATATTTTTGGCAGATGCATTAAGCCCCCTTTTCACAGAGCATGGCTCAAATTTAATGTGGTTCAAATAATGGGCTTTGACCAAGAAGGGGTAGAAAACATAGTTGGGAGAGAAGGAAGTGCTGGTTAGCAGCATTTTTTCTTTTTGCACCATGTTTCATAAGCTTTCTTATTCAGGGATATTAAAATGCAAGATTGTTTTAGCCAAAGTTTGGCTTAGTATTTCACACCATTTTCAACAACTGCCTTTATCAACGGTTATTAGAGCACTTAATAAATGGGTTCCTGTGGGGTGTTGCCACTTTGCACAACATTCTTTCCAAGGCACTTGCTGCCAGTGATACAAACATCTTCAGCACCCTGAGCCTGTTGCAGAGACATTCATTAGAGTTTGTTAGGGCTGGGATTCAAAACTGTGACCCCTTGGATTAGATCTACTGCCTGTGTTTAAGAAATACTTAAAGTCTTGTAAATCTAACTCTTCAAACCCACATCGGATTTTGACCTGTGATCAAACTAAACCAGCATCCCTTTGATACGAAAATTTGGAACAATTCTGACAATAAACAAGAAGTTATTTCAATTGGAAAACAGAAGATTTCCAATTTTCATGATTTCAACGTCCAGTTCCTCTTCCAGACAAAAAGATTTTGACCTTGTTGAAATTCACTGGTGCATCTTACTGATACAGGGATCTGTACAAGATTTTGAATAAGACTGAAGTTGTTGAACAGAACCCAGAAGATTCCCAATTTTCACAATTTCATAGTCAAGCAACTCAACCAATTTATAGTATAGATCTAAGATCAGACTGCATTTGTTTGCGCAGTCTGATTGTGATCTATGCAGTCAATAAAAGTGCCTACTTGGGCCTTCGCCTCAATCCAGATGGGTATGCAGTTAAATAGGGGCTCATTAAGTCTGCCTTAAGCCCTGATAAATTGTCAATAGCTTTATAATTATGGTAACCCTCCATCACTTGTGGAGACTATATGCAGACTCTATCTAGATCTGTATTACTCTGATTCAGTCTTGTAAGCAAACAACAAAATTTTGATATGTCCAAATTGAAAGCATTTGCAGACCAACACAAAAGTTACTCAAAAATTGAAATTTGTTTTAGGAAAGGTACCAGCATTTTCTCCTTTTCTCACAATGTTTTCTACCATTTCTCAAGTTTACCCATTTGAGCCACATTCAGTTTGTGGCCTGCAAATGCCTTCCAGTTGGATGAGTCTAAAATTTTGCCTTATGGTAAAGAGTTAAATTATATCCATTGGTTATAATTATAGAAAAAAAATCATCATAGGTCTTCCTGGCTATGATAAGATAGGTAAAAATCTAAGATTCTCCATAAAATAAGCTTGGCACATTAATGACGTTACCTAAATGACTGATTTTGATTTCAGAACAAAGGCAATGCCGGGAGAGAGCATCCAGATTTTCCTGAATGGTCTTGAGAAAAAGACATACACAATTAACATTGATCAGGTAAGTAAAACTTGTGGCATTTATAATCATTAAATAGCCACAATCATAATTTCAGTTCTATGCTTTGACTATGATTACTGTTGGATAAATCAATTAACCCTTTACCACAAATCCTGACTTTTAATGACTCTGGAGAAAGAAGCCTTTTGAAAACATTGTGGGGAAAGGAGAAAATGCTGGTAACCATCATTTTCTCCATTTCCCACAATGGTTTTTATCCTATCAAAAACAAATTTAAATTGTCACATTTTAATTGTTGTCTGCTGATGCTTTCAATTTGGGCAAATCTACATTTTTTCTCATATGATAAAGTGTTAAGTAAGAATACATGTACATGTACTTTGTGATAACCATTAATAGGTGAAAAATTTAAATTAGCATAAATGTAACATGTTATCATTCATCACAATTCAACTGATTCCATCAACTCTATCTACCCTTAAAATCAAGGAGGTAACCAATGAATCTACTTTCAATCACATGATCTGACAGATAGCAGTGATGTTGACATTCTTCACGGCACCAACAACTATAGTGAGACACCAACAACTATAGTGAAGTTACGTGAATTTATCAATCTGTTTGCTAAACTTTGATGGGAACTGATAAAATGTTTCATCAGTACTGGTGAAATCCAGGGTCATGCATGTGGGTCATGAGGCCCAAGTACAACAGATCTATACTTTTAAGAAGTTTTTTAACTTCTTATTGGTTATATCTGAAAATTTACAATTTTCTAGGGATTTTTCTCTTTTCATTGAGGGATAGCACCAAGTATCTTCCATCACATTTTTGGTTTTGAACCCTTTACCTCACAGTGATTGATTGATTGATTGTATGGTGTTTTACGCCATTTTCAACATTATTTCAGTTATATTGCAATGGCTAGTGCACCTATCCATGCTTTCCTGGAGTTTTACTCGTACATTGCATGATATTCTTTCCAAGGCACTGGCTGCTTTCCCACATAACCATCGTTGAAACAACTGTCAGTGGTGTGAGAAGAATGAATTCTGTCACAATGACTATCATCAGTCCTCGGCGAGAAATTGGCAGTTCTGGGGATCGAACAAGCAAATCTCCTGTCCTCAGGTCCTTTACACTATCATCTGAGCTACCGGACTGGGCCCAACTTTTAATGAACCTTAGAAAGAAGGATTTTGAAAACATTGTAGGAAAAGCAGAAAATGCTGGTTACAAGCATGTTTTTGACCAGTTCAAATTTGTTGTCTGCAAATGCTTTTTTTGTGATTAGTTTAAACTTTTGTAGTTTGGTAAAGAGTTAATCAGCCTTTAATTTTGGTCAGCACATGTTTGTTTTAACCACACAATCAAGAATTTTCAAGAACCTGAAGAAAAAACTTTTTTAAAACATTATGGGAAAGGAGAAAATGTTGGCAACAAGCAACTTCACTTTTTCCCACTTTGTTTTCAGTTTCAGTTTTGGGTCACCTTTATTCACATTTGTTCATTTATTCACTTTTGTTTTCTGCAATTTCCCACAATGTTTTCTACCCCACCAAAGGCAAATTCTATCATTTTAGGCACATTTCATTTGTCGTCTGCAAATGCTTTCAATTTAGGCAAGTCTAAAATTTTGTTGTATGGGAATGAGTTAAAGAGTTTTGTTAGGAAAAAGAAATTTTGGTCAGCACATGTCTCTTTTAACATTTTACCACACAGTTCAGAGTTTTAAAGACCTTCAAGTGGAATGCTTTTGAAAGCAATGTCGGAAAAAGAGAAATAGCTGGTAATCAAAGACAAACTCTTTCATTTGAGGCACATTTTATTTGTCGTCTGCAAATACTTTCAGTTTGGACAAGTCTAAAATTTTATTGTATGGGAATGAGTGAAAAAATTTTGTTATGAAAAAAAAAAATTCATCAGGATCCCTTCGTATTTTAATTTTTAACCAGGATGCACCAATAGAAGCTCTACGTAAAAAATGCTCTGAGCTGACAGGCCTTCCTGATGATGATATGAGAATCATAAACGGCAGTAAGTTTTTTCCACAGATGAGGTTGTACAAAATTTCCAACTTGTGATGTATTTAACCCCACTGTCAACAATTTTTTTGCCAAACCTTCAGGGTTAACATGCAAGGCTAGCCACGCAGTAGTCACAAGTTTGACTGCTGATAGAATACTGCAATTGAAGATTGATGAAAGTCACCACGTTTTCTCTCTCTCTACTGAACAAAGTTTCCACTTTATCTGGGAAGTGGCTTGGAATGAGTGTTGTACGATTGTATGATTGTATGGATAATGGTGATTAATACCATTTTTAATATTATTTCAGTTATGTTGTAGCAGCCAGTGCACCTATCCATGCCATTCTGGAGTTTCTTGAAGCAATACTTTGCACAATATTCTTCCTAAGCCACTGGCTGTTTTCCCACATAACCATCATCAATAAAATGATCTGTGGTGAGAGAGGAATGAATCCTGTTACAATGACTATCATCAATTCTCTGAAAAATATTGAACAAGCTGGGGATTTGAAATAGCGACCTCCTGTGCTCTCATCCTGTAGGCCACTGACTGTTCTACTGGAGCTCTGAGAGTGTTGTGCAAAGTACTGATAAAATCTAAAGGGACACACATGTAGGATTGCTTATTACATCCTGATGGTAATACTTTTTTTCATCCGGATACCTACTGTTTTTAGGTTAACAGTATACAGAACAGTTTTTGTTTTTGGTTCTGTCCTTTGATCAGTCTACTGAATGACTTGCTTAGTTTACAGAGTCATATATCCTGAAAATCTTCTTGAATGTACATACAGAAAAAAAACCACACAGATTAAGTTTAACCTATCTGGCCAATATTATGCCAACCAGGTTCCTTTTTCAGCAAACATTCTTATCCATCAAAATTGTGATAGTGCTGTATTGGGCGTTCGTCATCCAGGCGTCAACAATTAGCTTGTGTGCATCCTAGAGGTCACATTTTAAGTCAAATACTCATGAAACTTGGTCAGAATCTTTGTCTTGATAATATCATGAAACTTGGTCAGAATCTTTGTGTTGATAATATCTCGGACAACTCTGAAATTGGGTCATGTCGGGTCAAAAAGTAGGTCAACAGGTTGAAATTCAGGAAAACCCTGTTTCCACTCTAGAAGCCACATTTTAAGTCCCAATATTCATGAAACCTGGTCTGAATGTTTGTCTTGGTGAAATTTCGGACAAGTGTAAATTGTGTCCTGTTGGGTAAACAGTAGGTCACCAGATCAAATGCTAGAAAAACTGTGTGCACTCTAGAGGCCACATTTTACTCAAATACTCATGAAACTTGGTCAGAATGTTTGTCTAGATGAAGTCTCAGACAAGTTGGAAATTGGGTCATGTCAGGTCAAAAAATAGGTCACTAGGCCAAATTTTAGAAAAACCTTGTGTGCACTCTAGGGCCACATTTTCAGTCTAATACTTATGAAACTTGGTCAGAATGAAATCTTGAACAAATTTGTCTGGATGAAATCTTGAACAAATTTGAAACTGGGTCATGTTGGGTCAAAAAGTAGGTCACTGGGACAAATCTAAGAAAAACCTTGTGTGCACTATAGAGGTCACATTTTCAGCGAGAAACTCATGAAACTTACTCAGAATGTTTGTCTTGATATTATCTCTGACAAGTCTGAGATTGGGTCATGTTGAGTCAAAAAGTAGGTCACTCTGCCAAATCTTAGCAAAACCTTGTGTGCACTCTAGAGGCCACATTTTCAATCCAATACTCATGAAACTTGGTCAAAACATTTTCCTTGATAATCTATCTCAAACAAGTTTGAAACTGACTCATATTGGGTCAAAAAGTAGGTCACTGGGATAAATCTCAGATAAGCCTTGTGTGCACTCTAGAGGCCACATTCTCTGTTAAAAACTCATGAACTTAGACTGAATGTTTGTCTTGATGATATCTCTGTCAAGTTTGAAATTGGGTCACTGGGTAGGTCTATGGGCCAAATTTTAGAAAAACCTTGTGAGCACTTAAGAGGCAAGATTTTCATCCGGATACCCATGGAACTTTCTCAGAATGTTTGTCTGAAGATGAAATCTAGCACAACTTCAAAATTGGGTCATTTCAGGTCAAAAAGTAGGTCATTAGACCAAATCTTACAAAAAACTTGTGAGCACTCTAGAGGCGACTGATTAATTGATTGATTGACTGAATGGTGTTTAAGGAATGGTGTATCACAGCGACAGCTCACCTTTCCATGTATTTCCTATATTTCACCAGTACTAGGCTAGGGCTCTGAAGTGTCTTGCCCAAAGACACTCCCATGAAAAACCAGTGGATCAGGTGGAGCTCCAATCTGGAACCTCCTGGCTACAAGTCCCACACTTTACCACCGAGCCTCGCAGGACCCCCCCCCCCCCCCCGAGCCGACCAGTTCTAATAAAATTTGGTCAGAATGTTTGTCGATGATATATCAGACAAGTTCAAAATTAGGTCATGTCGGTTCAAAAAAGTAGGTCACTGGGACAAATCTTAGAAAAATCTTGTGCGCAATCTGGTGGCCACATTTTCCGTTTGATACTCATGAAATATTGTCAGAATGTTTGTCTAGATGATATCTATGACACATTTGAAAATAGGTGAAGTAGGTTGAAAAGTAGGTCACGAACACTCGTGTGTTTTACATCATCACAACTAGGATCTCTTCAGCATTATCAGTTCTGGATGACTTTACTCAGGTAAATGCTTTAGGGCCTATGGCTCTTTTGTCATTTTTTCCCACAATGTTTTCAAAAAGCTGCTTTCTCAGGATTGTTTAACTCTTTACTAAACACCAAAACTTTGGACTGGACCTAATTGAAAGCATTTGTAGACAACAGAATGAAATGATGATTTTTGTCTTTGATAGGGTAGAAAACATTGTGGGAAAACAATGTTTTCAAAAGCATTCTTCCTCAGGTTTGTTAAAAACCACAATTGTTTGTTAAGGGTTAAACTCATATTTGTAAGGTAAAGGCTTAAGAAAGTAATCAGTTAACAGAGACACTCATATTAATTACAGTTAAAGAGATTCGTTCCCAAGACCACACGGGAAAAGTCATGCATCTGTCAGACTACAACATCCAAAATGAATCCAATATTTATGTCGTTCTACGCTTGCCCGGTGGATCCCAGCCACCAAACAACGAGGATGAGAGTGAAGAAAATGACATAACACCCAAAATGTATGACTCGGAGATCCAGCTGACGGACAAACCAGACATGTTTACATTGGATGATGAGAAAGGAGGACAAAGAGCAGAAATGCCATGTGGACATGCTATAAGTATGTACTTCAACACAACTGTTTTGCCCTTAACCCCCTAGGCTGCTAAGGGCGACTCACAGACCTTAACAGATGCATGTTGTAAAAACTTTCAAATTGGGGGTGTTTTTTGTCACTTGAGGTGATAATGGGAATTATACTGATTTTGAATAGATGTGCATAAATCAGTTATGCGACGATCATGGGGAAAACAAACAATCGGTCAAACCAGGCCAAAGTGCCATTAACAGTCACATGTAATCATCTTAATGAAACAGGACTAAAATATGAATGCTGCCTAAAGTATTAAAACAAAAATCAAAGAACATCTGATGTCTGCAAAGTCAACTTATTTATGAAACAGGATGACGAGTACTTCTTCCTGTTGCTCATTTTGTACAACGATTACGACTGTCTACGAGTAATGCTTGGAGTTCAAAAGATGTTCGTTGGGTTTGATTGCAATAGGTAGTTTAACAATAAACTTTGGCGTAATCGTTCTTTCTTTCCAAAAGATAAAAAAAAAACTGCTTTTCTTTTGTTTGGTTGAGAGGCTGGTTTTTCGGAATCCAGGTTAAATCTACCTGCGGCATTTACACGGATATAGGTTTTTGGAATGGATAAATTCAGTTTTCCATTCAGCGTATATTATGTAACAATTATCTTACCACACGATTTTTATCTGCAACTTAAATCTATTTTGAAATTATTATTCTATAATCCAATTTTCTTTAATTTAAACGAAAAGAAAAAAATACATTGTCAATCAACAGTAAAGGCTGTAACTTTGTCTGACGCTTTTGTTTATATGACAAGCTATACTGTGTTTAGATTGGCTGATATGGCCTGTCAATCAAATTCGGCAGAAAGGTAAATTCTGTGTCACTTGTTAAGTATGATATGAAATGTCTTTTTCGATGAATGATAAAAAAGTCTTACAAACAGTAATCTATATTCTTGAATAAACATATACAATAGTTCCAAAATTTATAATTACCGTTCGATGTTGTTTGTTTAGATTTTGTGTGTGTATATAAGTGACATAAATCCACGTTTAAGTATAACTCCCAACTCTATTAACCTTTCATTAACAGTTAATATTATTGTTTTTTTTGGGGGGAATACATGTTTAAAACCACAAACCATGATGAGATAATATAAACATTATCGAGTTGGGTTTATAAATCATCTCGTCACGGTACATGATTTTAAACCTGTTATGCCAAACATAAACAGTAATATAAACTGATAATGAAATGTTTATCGAGCAAGAGTTATAGGTCTGTGGGACAAATATAGATATTGTGATCACATGACATGATGTCATGTGTGCCAGGGGTTCTTCATAATTTGACATATTTATGAATTATTGCTGTTGTTTGTGTCCTCCCTCATTGGCTTTTGATTTTGAGTGAATTCGAAATTTAAGTGGAAATTATGCAGTTCTTACAACCACCAATCTGAGGGCTTGACTCTTCACTCCACCATAATTCAAATACCCCAAAATAGATCTACAATAACCAACACAAATTACAACTTCTTTATTGCAGTGTTTGTAAAAGGTGTACAAAACATCACATAGTTTGTTAATCACGAATATTTAGTTTATACCAAAGCAATATATAGATCTACAGCTTTCAACTGGTGTGGATGCAGTTCTAAATCCTACTTAGCAATGATTGTTGCGGTCCAACATTACGTCCAGGCCCCATGCTTATAAAACTGTTTTGGGCTCAATCTCATGTTCAAGGAGCGCATTCTTGCTCGTCTTCAGGAGTCTGACTCATAGTTTTGTGCAGAACGAAGGCAGGACAGTATATCAAGTGTCAAGAAAAGAGGTGTTGATTAAATGTTTTGCCAACAGATTTATCGTTTTCCCCGTCAGAATCTTAGCTCTAGGACAATACATGAGCTCTTTAATTTTAAGGTGGGGGGCTACTTATTTCAAGAAAATACCACAGAAGCTTGTGTTTGTGTTGATTCCATTATTAAAACTGCTAAAGCTACGATAATTTTTCCCCAAAAATCACTTTTTGTCCACTGTTTAGGGTAAGAATTCCTTTTTTTTTTTGTTTGCAGGATCCGGCAAACTAGCTGAATCGACACTAGCTAGCATCAGCTGTCAAAGCCTTCATGTTGTTTGTCAATGTTCAGCATCCGATTAGAATATGTAATTTTTAGGTTCAAGATGATTTGACCCAATGCAAACAGTGGTGAAGATTAGGAAAACTTTGGAAAATTTTGCCCGTCTGTAGATTTTCCTGTTTGTTTTAGTTATTTATATAATTCTGACGTTTTTCTTATTTCGACTCATATATCATGATAATTATGTAAAATTTATTTATCTGGATTTACTACTTATAAAACAATTTCGTTAGAAATATAAACTAAAGTTGTAATGTATTTTAAAGGTATGTGTATGATTTTGTCCATACTTGATTTTTGACACTGTACAAATTTGGTTGTTTTTGAAAAAAAAAGTTGTGACACTGCGTCAGCATGCCTTAAATCTGCTAATTATCAATATGCTAGTGATAGCAGCATCAGATATACTGAAACACAGCTCAGTCAAGTCTTTCCGAAAAGTCCATTTAAAATGCCCTAAAACATTTAAGTGAACTATGACTGCAACTAACATTTATATCAAGGGGTGACAGGGGTTTTGGTAAATGACAGCGAAGTTCGGTTAAAAGGAAGTGGAGGGTTAATTGATTTAAAGTGTTGATAATGGAAAGAGATGCTGCAGAATGGCGTTTATCAAACCTTTACATGGCTTTCATCACCAACACCTGTCTCTGTTCATCGGAGCAAAACCCAATCAATGACAACCACATCAGTGTTAGAACTTCCTAAGAGTGTGTGCGGGGAGGGGGGTCTTGGGCACATTAAGAAATAATGATAATAAAGTACTAAATGTATACTGAACTTCTATAGTTATATAACTTTCTGTTTCATGGAAACCTCCAAATCATTCACTATATAGATAATTTATACCAAACTTGCCATTTTCCAAACCTGTAGTATGTACCATAAATCATGACAAGTTAAGCATAATCATAATTAAGAAAAGTATTTGGGTTGAATCTTCTCATTTTCGGGGGCCAAACTTTCAGAATTTTTGGGCCAATTCTTCTCTAAAAATGTGGTTGGCCAATTGGGCCATGGTCTGAAACTTCTTTGGGCCGAATCTTCTAGTATCGGCTATTTTTAGATGTTGGGTCGCTTACGTTCGTGAACAATTTTTTAGTGCATACTGTGCTCAGATGAAAATGTTCTAAAGCGACTTTTATAAGCATCGTCTGAGTTCAAAACTCCCGTGAGCAACACTCAGGCTGTTGAGTACAGTTTTGTGCTAAGCATGAGATAGTTCTCAATGTTTTTTTAAATGCACGGGGCCAGGAAGCGACAAGAAGGGTTGAATAGTAACTCATTATTGCTCAAATTGATGTGTCTGAAAATACATGTATACATATGGGAATGGGTGATAGGGTAACGATTTTGACAAGTTAAAAGATATTAATTAGCGGTTGCAAGCTTCGTGATTTCAAACAGGCCTGAGAAAGGGGGGGGGGCACAGAATAAATATGTCAACATTTTTTATCATTCTCAAAATTGTATTTATTCATTCAAGCATGTCAAAACCATGAAGTAGACCAGTGTAGTCAGCTATGCTGATGAAAGTTATGGGCACTGTATAGTAGTGTCTCACTGTATAGTAGAGTCTCCAGTCCAACGGACATCAAACTTGGCTGAAATACTGCACATGTTGGGAATTGGTTGCCTCTCACTAGGCCACATAAGAGAAAAGTTGTGTGGGCCTCAGAGGCTGATGGTCACGTTATTGGGCCATGTTGTTTGGCTTGTGCTGTAGCAGCGACATTTCTAGTCATTGCTGTATTAACAATGACAGTTTCTAGCACTTGAATTAAGAAAACCTAAGTAGCAGGGAAGAAAAAGTTTAGAAAAAAAAAAAGTTTTCCAAGGCATCGTTAAAAACACTATAAAAGAATTTTGAATATGGGGACAGTTTCTCCAAAATTCAATATAGGGACAATTTCTCCAGGGGACAATTTCTCCTGCAGCCACCCAGAGGCCTTAGTTTTGCCCAGATTCTTTTGAGGCATTAAGCTAAGGACGAACTGCAAATAGCGATAAAACTTCATCAGTTATTTTATCTTGATGATACCTTTTGATAATCTTTTCTTTTTTTAATTGAAGTCATTAGGGTAAAAGACTAGGTCACTTTGGATTTTTTAAAGCTATTACTGATACATAAAGCACGATTCTCTCTACATATTTCTTTTTCATGTGAAATTTGATATTTTTGTTTGTAATGCTAGGATGACAATTCAGAACGTATGCTTGTATACACAAATTTTGTAGTCAGGTTACTTTGTATCTTAATACTATTAATAGATTTTTGTTTTAAAATTCAAAAAAGGGTGATGTAAAGCTGATGAGTTTACACACCATTACACACCAGGCGACTCTCAGGACTATCAATCCTTTGATTTTTTGCCTAAACAAAACAAGAGGGCCATGATGGCCCTGGATCGCTGACCTGAGTCAATAGGTGAAATTTCACTCCAGGGTCATAATGACCCAATTTAAAACTCATCTGAGATATTATTAAGACAAACATTCTGACCAAATGTCAGATCAATTGAGCTGAAAATGTGGCCTCTGGAGTGTCCAAAATGTCTTTCTTCAATTTGACCCAATGACCTAGTTTATGACCCTATGTGACCATATTTCAAACTCATCCGAGAACATCAAAACAAACTTGTTGACCAAGGTTCAGGTGAATTGGGCAAGAACTGCCGCCTATAGAGTGCCCACAAGGTATTTCTGTAATTTGACCTAGTGACCTAGATTATGACCCTATGTGACCCAATTTCAAATCCATTTAAGATATCATCAAGTCAAACATGCTGACAAATTTTCAGGTCAGTTGAGCAAAAACTGTGGCCTCTACAGTGCCCACAATACATTTCTTTAATTTGACCCAGTGACCTAGTATATGACCCTATGAGACCCAATTTCTAAATGATCCGAGATATCATCAAGTCAAATATGTAGACTGTAGACCAATTTTCAGGTCAATTTAGCTAGAATTGTGGCCTCTAGAGTGCCCACAAGGTATTTCTTCAATGTGACCCAGTGACATTGTTTATGACCCTATGTGACCCAATTTTGAACTCCTCTGAGATATCATCAAGACAAAAAATGTGGCCTCTAGAGTGCCCACAAGGTATTTCTTTAATTTGACCTAGTGACCTACTTTATGACCCCAGATGACCCAATTTCAATCTCATCCAAGATTTAATTAAGGCAAACATTCTGATAAATTTTCAAGTCAATTGAGCAAAAAATGTGGCCTCTAGAGTGCCCACAAGTATTGCTTTAATTTGACCTTAGTGACCTAGTTTATGACCTTAGGTGACCCATATTCGAAGTCTTTCAAGATTTCATCAAGACAAACATTCTGACCAATATTCAGGTCAATTGAGTAAGAAATGTGGCCTCTACAGTGTCCACAGGATATTTCTTTAATTTGACCTAGTGACCTAGTTTGTGACCCCAGGTGACCAAATTTCAAACTCATCCAAGATTTAATTAAGACAAACGTTTTGACCAATTTTCAAGTCAATTGAGCGAAAAATGTGGCCTCTAGAGTGTCCACAAGGTATTTCTTTAACTCTTTACCACACAATTACGACTTTTAATGACCCTGTGAAAGAAGTCCTTGGAAAACCTTGTGGGAAAAGGAGAAAATGCTGGTACCAGCATTTTCTCCTTTTCCCACAATGTTTTCTATCCTACCCAAAACAATTTTCAATTACATTTATTTTGTCGTCTGCAATTGCTTTCAATTTGGACCAGTCTAAATTTTTGTCATTTGGTAAAGAGTTAATTTGACCTAGTGACCTACTTTATGAGCCCAGGTGACCCAATTTCAAAGTTATCTGAGATTTAATTAAGAAAAACATTCTGACCAATGTTCAAGTCAATTGAGCAAAAAATATGGCCTCTAGAGTGCCCACAAGATATATCTTTAATTTGATCTAGTGACCTAGTTTTTAACCCCACATGATCCAATTTCAAACTCAGTTTTTATGAAGACAAACATTCTGACCAAGTTTCATGAATACCAGACTGAAAATGTGGCCTCTAGAGCACACACAAGGTTTTTCTAAGATTTGACCTAGTGACCTAGTTTTTGCCCGCACATGATGCAATTTCTAACTTGTCCGAGATTTTATCAAGACAAACATTCTGACCAAGTTTCACAAGTATCTTACTGAAAATGTGGCCTCTAGAGCGCACACAAGGTTTTTCTAAGATTTGACCTAGTGACCTAGTTTTTGACCTCACATGATCCAATTTCAAACTCGTCTGAGATTTTATCAAGACAAACATTCTGACCAAATTTCAAAATCATCTGACTAAAAATGTGGCCTCTAGAGTGCACACAAGGTTTTTCTAAGATTTGACCTAGTGACCTAGTTTTTGACCCATCATGAACCAATTTCAAACTCATCAGAGATTTTATCAAGACAAACATTCTGAATAAATTTCACAAGTATCTGACTGAAAATGTGGCCTCTAGAGTGCACACCATGTTTTTCTAAGATTTGACCTAGTGACCTAGATTTTGACCCCACATGACCTAATTTCAAACTCGTACCAGATTTTATCAAGACAAACATTCTGATTAAGTTTCATGAGGATCGGACCGAAAATGTGGCCTCTAGAGCGTACACAGTGTAAAAAGTTGACGACGGACGACACACGCTAGACACAGCATGATCACAATAGCACTTTGTGCTCAGGTGAGCTAAAAAAAAATAAGTCAAACAAGAGCACCACATGCAGGTTCCAACAATTGGCTGTTGTTTTTCGACGGATAAAAATTTCCCAAACAATTTTTGAAAAAGGTCACCCTAGGAACATTTCTGTGAAATTATTTCAAAATCTGACCAGCCATTCCAGAGAAGAAGAATTAAGAAATTCCTCTTCATGTCCCTATAGTGCAAATAGCCCCCACCACCAGAGCCATGTTTCTTGACAGACCACAATTTTGTGAACAATTTTTGAAAAGAGTCACCCAAGGAACATTTCTGTGAAATTATTTCAAAATCTGACCAGCAGTTTCAGAGAAGAAGAATTTTCAAGAATTTCTTCATGTCCCTATAGTGTAAGTAGCCCACAGCCATCAGAGCCATGTTTCTTGACGGATCAAAATTTTGTGAACAGTTTTTTAAAAGGGTTACCTGAGGAACATTTCTGTGAAGTTGTTTCAAAATCTGACCAGCGGTTTCAGAGAAGAAGAACTCTTAAGAATTTCTTCATGGCCGTATAGTGCAAGTAACCCCCAGTCACCAGAGCCATGTTTCTTGACGGATCATAATTTCACGAACACTTTGAAAAGGGTCACCCAAGGAACATCTCTGTGAAATTATTTCCGAATCTGACCAGCCGTTTCAGAGAAGAACGATTTTTAAGAATTTCTTCATTTCTGTATAGTGCAAGTAGCCCCCAGTGACCAGAGCCATGTTTCATGATGGATCAAAATTTTGCATTTTTGAAAAGAGTCATCCAAGGAACATCTCTGTGAAATTATTTCAAAATCTGACCAGCCGTTTCAGAGAAGAAGAATTTTTAAGAATTTCTTCATATCCGTATAGTGCAAGTAGCCCCCAGTCACCAGAGCCATGTTTTTCGACAAATCAAAATTTTGTGAACATATTTTGAAAAGGGTCACCCAAGGAACATTCCTGCGAAATTATTTCAAAATCTGACCAGCGGTTACAGAGAAGAAGAATTTTTAAGAATTTCTTCATGGCCGTATAGTGCAAGTAGCCCCCAGTCACCAGAGCCATGTTTCTTGATGGATCAAAATTTCGCGAACAAACTTTGGAAAGGGTCACCCAAGGAACATCTCTGTGAAATTATTTCAAAATCTGACCAGCTGTTTCTGAGAAGAAGAATTTTTAAGAATTTCTTCATTTCCATATAGTGCAAGTAGCCCCCAGTCACCAGAGCCATGTTTCTTGACGGATCAAAATTTCCCAAATTATTTTTCAAAAGGGTCACCCAAGGAACATCACTGTGAAATTATTTTAAAATCTGACCAACAGTTTCAGAGAAGAAGAATTTTTAAGAATTTCTTCATATCCGTATAGTGCAAGTAGCCCCCCAGTCACCAGAGCCATGTTTTTCGACAAATCAAAATTTCGTGAACATATTTTGAAAAGGGTCACCCAAGGAACATTCCTGTGAAATTATTTCAAAATCTGACCAGCGGTTTCAGAGGAGAAGATTTTTAAAGAATTTCTTAGAAAATTCCATTTCATTGCCGTGGCAACCAGAGGTTTTGATGGAATCAAATTTTGTGAATATTTTTTAAAGAGGACCTCCCAAGGAACATTCCTGCCAAGTTTGGTCCAAATTGGCCCAGTGGTTTAGGAGGAGATGATGTTTAAAAAATTGTTAACGACGCACGGACGCACGATGGACAACGGACACCAGGTGATCCTAAAAGCTCCCCTTGAGCATGTTGTGCTCAGGTGTGCAAAAAATGTATGAGCTGTTTTAAACCTTTTAACCCTTTACCGCATAATGCCGCCTTTTGACGCCCCTGGGAAAGAAGGCTTTTGAAAACATTGTGGGAAAAGGAGAAAATGCTGGTAACCAGCATTTTCTCCTTTTTTCCACAATGTTTTCTACCCTATCAAAGAAAAATTGCACCATTTGAGCCACATTGAAATTGTCATCTGAAAATGCTTTCAATTTGGACAAGGCTAAAATTTTGTCGTCTGGTAAAGGGTTAATCCATACATTTTATTTTAGGTCCTGAATCTTTGACAGCATTTTGCAGAAGTTTACTCACAGCTGGAAAGTTTGAATTCATATGTCCCTACAAAAAGGATGCATCTGATCCCCCTTGCAATACCAGATGGGAATTCCTCATCGTCAAAAGGCTTGCTGTACTTACTAAGAAAGAAGTCAAAGAGTTTGAAACAAAGATGACCGAGAACTACCTGCGAAAAGCTATGGGAATACAAGAATGTCCAAGATGCTGTTCTTTCTGTGAGAGACGAAGAAAAACAGATAGACGGGTTGTGTGCCCACTTTGTACCAAGCAAAAGGGCTCAAACTACGAATTTTGCTGGTATTGTCTTAAAACCTGGCTAACAGAAAACACAAGAGAATGTGGAAATTTCAACTGCACTGGAGAGGACCCTAGGCTTAGGATCGTCAAGAATTGTCCAACAAAGACAGTCATTGGCGTGAAAGGTTGCCCAGCAGTACGAGCTTGCCCAAAGTGTGGCATGCTGATTGAACACAAGGAAGCCTGTAAACAGATGGTCTGCCCTTGCGGTCAAAAATTCTGTTTCATCTGTTTGAAAAAGGCCGGTTCTAATGGAATATACCAATGCGGTGCTTGGAATTTCAAGTGTGAAATAGCACCTGTACAAACCACACTTCCTGGAGACAACTAGTTCCTAGGACACAAAATGTGTATTACAAGACACAAAACTTTGAAAAGCAAAAAATCTTTTTGTGAGAACTTTTTAAGCCAAAACTTTTTAACCCTTTACCAAACAATAAAAATTCAGGCTGGTCCAAATTGAAAGCATTTACAGATGACAAATTAAAAGTATCTCAAATGATAGTTTCTGCCTTTGATATTTGGTAGAAAACATTGTGGGAAAAGCAGAAAATGCTGGTTACCAGCATTTCTCCTTTTCTCACCATGTTTTCAAAAGGCCTCTTTCTCAGGGTCGTTAAAACTTGGGATTGTGTGGTAAAGGGTTATGCCAGTTATGGTTTAAATTTCTTCATGAAGTCAGTATGACTTGTTTCACTGAAATGCTAGATATTTGCACTGTACATGTTATGTTTCATACTTTGAGGTTTTTCATATCAGAAAAATTTGATTTTAATTTTAATATCTGCATGATTTATTATTTTTCAGCAAAACTTAAGACAGTTTGTGATGTGTATGTTGTGTTTAATACTTTGTGTTACCTTTTTGATTATTAAACTCGATTTACTGCATTTCTTAATCCTACTGTAGTCAACAGGATTTTAGACATGTCCATCTGGAAAGTGTAGCAGGCAATAATTAAATGTGGTTAAACTGGTGCATTCTGTCTTGAAAGGCAGAGCTCCAGATAGAGGGAGTGATTTTGATTTCAAAATTGAAAATATTAATCACTCACCACTAAACCCTATGTTATGGGTACTCATTAGAACTGTCTTATCGAGACGATTCTAATGAGTACCCACAACATAGGGTTTGGAAGAGAAATAATGGATTTAGAATACTATCACTCCCTCTGATCTGGAGATCTGGAAAGGATTGAAAACACTGTGGCAAAAGGTTAAAATGCTGGTTTGAAGCATTTTATCCATTAATCACAGTGGTTTCAAGAGTCTTCTTCTTCAGAAAAAATTTTGTCATTGGATACAGGCATGATTCCCGTAAGTTTTAGGAAACAACTAAAACTTCATTTTGTCCATGCAACCTTTCTAGAATTTTATTCAAAATAAGACAAGGATTGAATGATTGATTGAATAGTGTTTTACGCTGCTTTCAACATTATTTCAGTCATATCACAGCAACAGCTCACAAATTCATGTATTTCCTGGGTTTCACCATTACTAGGCTAGGGCTCTGAAGTGTCCTGCCCGCAAGGACATTCAAAATAAGACAAAGAATCTATCAACATTCGGGATAAGCTTGCATTGTTGTTTTAGGTGTTTAATCATTACCAAATGACAAAATATTAGACCAGTCTAAATTGAAAGCATTTGCAGATGACAAAATAAATATAACCCAAAAATTGATGTTTCTTCTGGAAAGAATTGAAAACAATGTGGAAAAAGGAGAAAATGCTGGTTACCAGCATTTTCTCCTTTCCCCACAATGTTTTCAAAAGGTGTCTTTCACAGGGTCGTTAAAGCTTGGGATTGTCTGGTAAAGGGTTAAATCATTACCAAACATCACAATTTTAGACTAGTCCAGATTCAAGGCATTTGCAGAGGACAAAATAAATGTGACAAAAAAATAAAATTCATTTTTGGAAGGGTAGAAAATATTGTGGAGAAAACGAGAAAAAGCTGGTTACTAGCATTTACCCCTTTTCCCACAATAGTTTCAAAAGGCTTACTCTTTTGGGTTGTTAAACTTTGTGATTGTGTGGTAAAGGGTTAAGGCAGTTGTGTGGTAAAGGGTTAAGGCAGTTACTCTGTTAACTCTTTACCACACAATCTAGACTTTAAACGACCCTGTTAAAGAAACCTTTAGAAGACCTTGTGGGAAAAGGAGAAAATGCTGGTAACCAGCATCTTCTCCTTTTCCCACAATGCTTTCTACCCTTCCCAAAACAAATTTCAATTTTTCAATCACATTTATTTTGTCGTCTGCAAATGCTTTCGATTTGGACCAGTGTAAAATTCTGTCATTTGGTAAAGTGTTAAAAAAGGACAATGAATGACATTTTCATAAGTTTGATAACTCAGATATTATCAGTCAGATGTTTGAGTTAAAATGTGATAAGACTAATGTCTCAACATCTTATGAAGGTGTTAACAACTTCAGTCAAGGGAAAAGTTTATACATAAAGCAATCAAAGGACTGATAGTCCTGAGAGTCGCCTGGATGGTGATGGGTGAGAAGTGTTCACCCTTTTTTGTTCAAATCCACTAAAAACATTCAAGATAGAAAATAACTTAACCTTAAGACAGTATTACATGCAAGCATATTTCTAAGTTGTCATCCTAACATTACATACATTAATATTAAATTTACATGGAAACATGTGGTGAGAATAAAATTTAGGCACCAGGAAGAGCTTTAAAAAGTTCGAAGTCTCTTACCCCGGGTGACTTCATTTAAAAATGGTTTTCAAAAGGTACAATCAATATAAAACAAGTCATTTCGTTGAAATAACATCCATCGCCGAAAAAATCGTTTTGATAATTATAAGAGGTATTGTGTTTTGCATGTAAATCGTCTTTTTTTGTTACTAGTGAAAATATACATTAAGCCCCATTTTTCCATGACACGGCATTTCATTAAATAAAAACAACTACTGATTGCCTGTGGCTCATGATAAATGATATAAATGTGAAGTGTCATAAAATGTTGTCCAGTAGATATTGGTCCATAATGGAAGTATACATCAAGCCCCATTTTCCATGATACCGCGTTTTATTAAATAAAAACAAATACTGATTGTCTGTGGCTTATGATAAACGATATAAATATGAAGTTGTGTCCAGTAGTTAAAGAGATATTGGTCCATAATGGAAATAAACATCAAGCCCCCTTTTTCCATGACACCACATTAAGAACAAAAACAAAATAAAACAAAACAAGCAGATCGGAAGACATCAAGCCTCCTTTTTCCATAACAAGACATTACATAAAAAAAAACAGTGTATCGGCGGGCTATCATGAGGGGCACGTATGAAGTTTCATTAACTTTCGTTAACGTTTTTAGAACATATCTTTCTGGATGGACGGAAGATCGGACGGACAGACAACAGGAAAACTATATCCCCTCACCCACCTGAAATTCGGCAGGGCATAATAACTGTCGAAGTTCCATCAATATTTACAGTTCCTCCCCAGCTTAATAATGCCTGTAAAGAATGTGCACAAAATTAGGCTTCTAGGTTGATAAAAGTGTTTTTCTAGCACAGAATCTGAGTGGATGAACTTACATGTACATGTATATCTTAATTCTTACACATATTGCTAAAACAAACATTCTGAATAATTTCAGTGGAATAGGGCATACATTTTCTCTCCAGAATTAGAACAAGTTGCTTTTGTATGACACAAATTTTCTAAAACTGGACCAAGTGGTTATACATACATCGGTTAACTTAACTAATTTTCCTTTCCAAATACAGGATGCTGGATATGAAATTGGGTATAATTGCTTATACTGTTTCAGTGGCGGTGATTCTGAAATGTTACTCATCAGTTCTGAAGCTTCTGTGAACTTTATAGAAACAGAGCAGAACCACTTGAACAATTATACAAGAGGACCATTTAGGCAACATTAGTATGGAATTCATTTGAACCTTATAGGATCTAGTGACATACGTTTAGACCAAAAATGCCCTTTTGCAACTCACCCATATCGAATCTAAGCAGTGTGACAAAGTTTCATGAATATTGGATCGAACATAAATAGATTCTAAAGCACTATTACGGGTTCGTCTGATTTGACCTAGTGACAACCTTTATCTTTTAACCCCTGGAGACCTATATTCAATTTTGTCAAAAATGTTATTGAGACAGTCTGGAAATTTCATGGTCATTGGACCGAAATGTAGCCTCTGCCGCAGTAATCTGCCTGTCCTTTGGAAAAAATTTGTTTTTGTTGTCCGGGTTCAAGTTTTGTCCACAATGGACTCTAAGAATGTGGTTGCTACAGCTCAAGAAAAACAATATAACCAGATAGCATGATCATCAGCCTTTTAACTTTGTCTGCGTTTCATAACGTCCCAGGAATTTGCATTGCTTCCATACCAATTGAAAATTGTAGAGATCTACATATTATATTGCTTTAGTGCAAACTAAATGTTCACGATTCGCTCTATTACCCTTTACAACAATCCTTTATGAGATAACAAACACACCAATAAATGTATAGAACTTGTTTTTCGAGTGGGTTAACATTGACCTGTTCTATTATACATGTATTTGAATTATAGTGGAGTAAAAAGTCAGGTTCTCAGATTACTGGTTGTTAGAACTGCGTAGTTTCGAGGCGAATTCCCGTGTGAATTCAGATTTTGGCACTTACGAAAGTACCTTGCGTTCTAACACCCGCACTAATAAATTGTTGTTTCATAAATATTAGATCTAGGTTAATCGCACAATGAAAAAAAAAAAACAGCAGACTTTGACAAATTCACCTCTTTAAAAACGAAAAACAAACAATTACACATAGTAAACTTTAAAACACTCTCTGCATTCAATGGATCGTTGAAGAACTAAATCCGTGTACGCTGAAAATAAAGGCCGATTCAGCGACTGATTCATAAATATGTAAATTCATAAAGAATTCCGTGGTGCAAATGACGTTATATGTCACGTGATTACAAGATCTATATTTGTCGCAGAGCTACATTCCAGAAAGCACCTGCTAAGCGATGACTTGGTACAGCCTAGAACGTGCGCATTACATACGCTAATGTACGATCTATGGTGCACGTAGAATATGGGTGTGCAAAGTATTTAAAGTCTAGAATAAAAAGCTGTGAAGAAGCAAAGTGTAAGAATACAAGATGTAAGAAGGCAACGCAACCATTCCAAGTCGTCATAAATTTGTTAAAAAAAAAAATAGCCAACTGTTAGGAAAAATCTCCATTGAAGGCTTCCATGTTAACTCGGTATCGCCTTTCTCTTTCCGATCATAGGTTGAGTGTTCAATTGAAATAATACTTACAATTAAGGACAGATTGTAAGATTTAGAGTGTAATTCTAATGGGTAATTATCAAACAATTTTCACCGAGAATTGTACACAATCAGAAGTGTGCCGAAGAAAAGAAGCTTGTAGTCGAATAGTCGAACAGTATTTTTTAGCGTGTCCGAAAACTTGTTTAGGTCACGAGGGCTATTTTAAGATATACACATACTGCGCTATTTTTAGAGATGATGTCTGTGTAAGCGATAGGCTATCGTGTACCCTTGCGGACGAGATGATTGTTTCAAAGGTTTGAACCGTTAAATAGCTCAGTCTCTGTAGACATATTCATTATCACAGAGGCACAATTGTAAGTTATTTACAACAGAAAAATACAGGGTTGTTTACCGAATAATTAGAAAACTATGTTTTATCTCGTAAACCGGAACTTGAGACAGGAAGCAGTACAAGGCCGGACGTATGCTTACGTCACCCCATAGATCAAGATGATAACAATGAGAGCCTGGTTGCTACGCAACCAGGCGACTCAATAGGGTAAAACAACATTTTTTTTCCAACTTTGTCTTGACTCTTTAACACTTTGCATACATTTAATGTTTCCCAAAATGGTTACCTTATATTCGAAGAAACCAGCAGTCTTACACAGTTTTGTCATTATTGCATTTGTCTTAGGAAAAATTTTATTTAATCAAATACTAATGTTATACAAACATATAAACCCTGTTGGCATAAAGACCCATGGTGGTTCCCCATGACTGAATTATAATTGGTCAAGGCATTTTTCTCAACAAAAGTACTATACTGACCAAAGAGCATGAATAAGTACTCTGTCAAATAGGCACAAAATGAACTAACGTTGAAAACAGATTTGAACACCATTAAAAGAACCTAGGCATCATGGCTATAAAGCCATATCAACCATTTGCTAGTAAAGCAGCTCCAGTTATTGAACCCACAATCTTTTGTATCACAGACAAGAAGACTACAGTGTCAAAAGTGAGGCTGTGGCGGTATACGACATTTCGTCGAAAACCGTGTTCGTTGAAAATGATCCCTAGCCCTGACCCTTACCCTAACCCAGACGAATTGTGGCTGAAATCTTCTTCCCAGACAGAGCTTTTCATGAAATAAATCTAGGAATTTAGCAATCAGCATTTTAAAACATACATGAATTTTGACAAAACTTTTGACAAAATGTGCACCCGGCTGTGGCACTGTATGTGTCCTTGTTTGATTATTCAGAGAACAAAGCCCATTTTTGAATGTGCTGCAAATCTCTGCAAGTCTTTATGGACCAAACAAACCTTTGCTCAGTTGAATTTATCATGGTAGAAATTAAGAAAACTGTTTTCAAGGACATCCATTCAACCAATAACTTTGAATTAAGCTTTCACTACAAAATCCCCAGTTTTAACGACCCTGAGAAAGATGTCTTTAGAAAACATTGTGTGAAAAGGAGAAAATGCTGGTAGCATTTTCTCGTTTTCCCAAAATGTTTTCTAGTCTTTCAAAGGCAAGTCCCATTATTTAAGCTATAGTTAAATTGTCGTCTGCAAATGCTTATGATTTGAGCATGTATTAAATTTGCCGTGTAGTAAAGAGCAAACAATTTCTCCCTTTCCCACCTGGTTTCCTCTTCATTTGAAAACTTCAGCTACTCAATACAGATTTCAAAGTTGTGTGCTGGGTTAGCCTTTACCAAATGATAAAATTTTGGACCTGTCCAAATTGAAAGCATTTGCAGTCGACAATTTCAAGTGATAAAATTTTCCTCTGATAGGGTAGAAAACATTGTGGGAAAAAGAGAAAGTGCTGGTTACCAGCATTTTCTTTTTTTCCCACAATGTTTTCAGAAGGCTTCTTCCTCAGAGTCGTTAAAAGTTGGCATTGTGTGGTAAAGAGTTAACTCTTTCCACAACAATACAACTTATGTAAAGCTACCAAGTATTTCATCAAAGTCATATTCCATGCATGGGCCAGTCAGTGAACTCCTTACCAGATGACAAAGTTTTACACTTTTATGAATTGACAGCATATACAGGTGACTAATTACCAGTAAATGTCATTATCTCCCGCTAGATGGCATTCTACAGATACACATCTATCTAATTTGGGCATCCTGGGTACAGAAGCGGAGTAATTTTTCAAAACAACAACCATGACTTTGAATTTCAAATAAAAAAAATGTTTACTCGATAAAATGCTACCTGGTGCCATTCATTCAGCTATGATCTGCTAACATGTAACCTATGCACCTACCATTTATTAAAACAGTCCCTACGTGCTTTGGTAATAGGCTAATAGCTCCAACATAAGCCATACTTTTCCCAGGTATACGGGGGATAGGTGATGCGTCATAGCAGAAAGGTCGAACCTTCGAAGAATATGACATGCGCAGACAATGAGTAAATGTTGCTCAAATGATGAATTTTTCTCCTAAAGTACAAAAACCTTGCAGGAAAAAGTCCTAGTTACCGTGTTTTCAAATGCCTTTTCCTTAACCCTTTACCACACAATCCTGACTTTTAACGACTCTGAGAAAAAAGCCTTTTGAAAACATTGTGGGAAAAGGAGAAAATGCTGGTAACCAGCATTTTCTCCTTTCTCCACAGTTTTCTACTCTACCCAAAACAAATTTCAATTTTTGAGCCAGATTTAAATTGTCATCTGCAAATGCTTTGAATTTGGACCAGTCTAAAATTTTGTCGTTTGGTAAATAGTTAAGGGTTCTTAACTTTGAAAGTGCCTTTCATGCCGATAGTTGCATTTGCAGACAATGTAGATCAAGATCAGACTTCACTAAATGTGCATTCTGATCTCTGATCTACTTTGTCTGCTTTTCCTGAAAAATAAAAGAGAAAAGGAACCTTAAAATTGCAATTATTATACGGTCTTATTTCAAGACTGAAAATGTTTGTTGGGTTAATTTGGTGCTCTAAGAGTTAACTCTTTACCAAACGACAATATTACAGACCAGTCCAAAAAACTGAAATTGGTTTTGGGAAGGGCAGAAAACATTGTGGGAAAAGGAGAAAATGCTGGTTACCAGCATTTTCTCCTTTTCCCACAATGTTTTCAAAAGGCTTCTTTCTCAGGGTCGTTAAAAGTCGGGATTGTGTGGTAAAGGGTTAAAACATGTGTTGACTGGTAAAGGGTTAACTCATTTCCATCTGTAACTTTTTCTTTCCAGATATTTTTTTTGTTGAAAAATAGGGACAATATACATAAAATTGGACTTTACCCACAGAAAAAGTGTCATTTGAACAAAAGTCATGTCAACAAGTAGAAATCATACAGGGATTTTTCTACTCAATATTAGGGTCTAAATTTGGGCTCCAGTAAGTACAATTTTTACCATTCAAGTTCCCAAAATTTTAGAATCTCACATATAAATGAGGGTCTGTGGAAAAGGGGCTTGATGCATCTGCAAACAGCATCGAAAGTATCAACCCAGGTCAGCCTGACCTGGGCCAAACTTTTCGCAATAGGTCAAATTCCTGTATGTCCAAGGACCAGTCTACCTCATGATTCAGTTGGTTGTTGGGCAACACAGATTTTAAGGATCCCCGATTCTGTGATGTCTTGCTTGGTGCAATGCATCAAGATGAATTAGGCCACCTTTTCACAGAGCATGGCTCATTTATTCTGGCTTATATCACCTGCAGGGAGAGTACATATACATTTTCTGTGAGCATACCGATTGGGATATGCAAGTAGTAGCTCCCTAGCCACTAACTCAAGAGCTGATTAACTCTTTACCACATGAGGAAATTTCAGACTCGTCCAAATTGAAAGCATTTGCAGATGACGAAATGTACTTGACTGAAAAAACAGCAATTTGTTTTGGGGGGTAGAAAACATTGTGGGAAAAGGAGAAAATGCTGGTTACCAGCATTTTCTCCTTTTCCCACAATGTTTTCAAAAGCATCTTTTCTCAGGTTTGTTTAAACTCGGGATTGTGTGGTAAAGGGTTAACCCCTGATCAAACAATCCAGTATTTTAACAATTTTACCCTGCAGAAAATGGCTTTTTAAAACACTGTGGCAACAGAAAAAAATGCTGGAAATCGGCACTTTCTAATGCTTTCTGACCTTACACATAAATCCCAACATTTGAGCCACATTTAATTTGTCCTCTTAACCCTTTACAGCACAATTCCAAGTTTAAACGACCCTGAAAGAGCAGACTTTTGAAAACATTGTTGGAATGGAGATATGCTGGTAACCAGGAATGCTGGTAACCAGCATTTTCTCCTTTTCCCGCTATGTTTTCTACCCCTCCTACAACAAATTTCAATTTTTGATTCATATCTGATTTGTCATCTGGAAATGCTTTCAACTGGGATAAGTCTAAAATTCTGTCATGTTGGTAAACAAGTCAAAAATGATATCTGCTACAGGGTTGATAAATATTTCCCGTCAGTTACAAAGTCCAAATATTGTGTTCCAAAGTTCTTTTTGTCTGACACAAGTTTCACCTAATGGGACAGTGTAGATCAAAGATAAGACTGCACATTCTGTGCATTCTGATCTTGGTCTACTCTTGTCGCAAAGGAATATGAAAAATTATAGAACAACCTAGAGATGCGCAGAGCAGCTTCAGTTTTAACCCCTTCGGCGCCATAGGCGAAGACAGGGACTTTTGCGGATGGCATAGATCAAGATCAGACTGCACAGAACGTGCAGTCTGATCTTGGATCTATACCATCCACTTGTTCCATTAAGCCTATAAGATAAAAATGTCTCAGAGTATGGGTCGATTGTATTTTCAACGGTCTGAAGAGGTAAAGTAAATACATTTGAAAGGGTTAAGAAGCGCTCAGCCGCTTAACCCTTGTCCTGCTAAAGAAGACATGAAACTTTTTAAGCCAACAGTAAAAACCAAAATTCCCCTATCTCAAAGGATTTTTTTTTTTTTTGGGGGGGGGGGGTGAGATATCCCACTATCGGACAGTGTAGATCCAAGATCAGACTGCACGTTCTGTGCAGTCTGATACTAATCCATACTATCCGCAATATAGGTCCTTGAGTCGCGCTTAGCAGCATAAGGGTTAAGTTGAACGGTTTCCGAAAGCATGTACTTACGGTGCCTTGATCCATTGCGAGCGTGCGTCTGATATAACTGGAAGAATGATTCACGAAAACACATTTAAAAATAGGTGAACGTAATACTGGTCTGCACAGTTTTGCACAGTTTTGTGAATTAATTCCTCCTTTATTGTCTAAACTTTGAGTTAATGGCGATGCAAATATTTTCCGTTGAATAGTTTCAGTCGGTGCGAAAGTCGTCTGCAACGGACTTCCGGTGAAACTTGCACGCGCGTTTGACATATCTTTGTATAGAGAAACATGTTTATTTCAAAACGATGCAAAGAGCTCGTCGCGTCATCGATATGCAGGTCACCTTCGAAAAGAGTTTGAAAATGTATCACACGGGCGTAGCAAGCCCATTTTTGAACAATACGAGGGCCGTGTGTGTGTGGGGGGGGGGGGGGGGGGGGGAAATCCATCTCCAGCGGGCATTTTAAAGGTGGACGAGCCCCCTACAGATTAAAGATGTATTCCCGGGAAATTTTCAACACTCAGCTGTGTAGACTATTTGCGTGTAGGCAGCTATGCGACTGCCAAATGTGCCCACCTTCAGCTCCTTGATTAACGTCGAGAAATTGTAGATCTGTTTGAGATTTTAAAATATTAATACCGTGTGAGAAGACACACTCACTTTTCGGGCATATGAGAGAGAGAGGGGGGGGGGGGTGAGCTACTTAAAGCGACAAGATAAAAAGCCCGCAAAAGTACGGGGAAAGCATAAATGGCAATGTAAAAAAGATGCCAGAACAAAACAATTCTATCTGAAATATATTTAAAGTTCAACTTTCTCTTCTTCAAATAAACAGCATAACATTACGTAAAAAACTATCATAAAAATACCCTAAATTCTAAACAACTACAGCTCGTTTCATGACAATACCGCCATCTAAAAAAATCGAGAAAAAAATCTTACTATTTACCACACAGTCCCGAATTTAAATAACCCATAGGAACAGGCTTTGGTAAACATTGTGGGGAAAAGAAAAATGCTGGTACCTAGCATTTTTTTCCTTTTTCCACAAAGTTTTCTTCCATTTCACTCACAAATTCAATTATTTGAGCAGCATGTTATTTCTCGTCTGCAAATGCTTTGAATTTGCACAGATCAAAATTTTGCTGTTTGATAAAGAGTTAACCCTTTCCCAAATGACAAATTTTAGACCCTTCCAAACTGAAAGAGTTTGCAGACGACAATTTTAAATTTGATGAAAATGGCGGAAAGTTCTAGAAGGAGGTAGAAAACACTGTGGAAAAAGGAGAAATTGCTCGTTACGAGCAATTCCTCCCTTTTCCACAGTGTTTTCAAAAGATTTGTACTGCAGACCCGTAAAAACCAGGGCTTGTTTGGGAAAGGGTTAATTTCGGTCCTAAGTTCATCCCTTCAAAATCTGTAGAAACGGTGAAGGGAAAAGGTGACCCTGCGTAGCTCCTTCTTGTTCGGTACCATCTGAAAATAGGGGAGGAGAAAATGCGGTATCTATGAGTAGGCAAGCTACTTAAACTTTTCAAGTTTCTAATCCTATCCCAAATAGTAGAAATGATCACTCAGAAGCTTCGACTTTTCTTTGTAAATATCTCGGTGAATTATCGACAATTATTTTGATAGTTTAAGAGTCAAATCTTTTTAACTCTTTACTAAACGACAAAAATTTTAGGTTCGACCAAATTGAAAAGCATTTGCAGACGAAAAATTCAAAGTAGCACAAAAGATGATATCTGTCTTCAAAATGATAGAAAACATCGTGGGAAAAGGAGAAAATGGTGGTTACCAGCATTTTCTCCTTTACCCACAATCACGGTTTTCTAAACACTTCACCTTTAAGATTGTTAAAACTCGTAAATGTGTTGTAAAGGATTAACCTAGAAAAGTAGAGGAGTCGATATCGGCTTTGCAGGATCGTGCTGGATTGAAAAAGTATATAGAGTTTTTTTTTTTGACAATTTTCACGACAAAATCTACTTATGCATTCTGAATCTACCACTTTTCTGCATCTAAAATACTAAACTATGATTGACTGACTGTATGGTGTTTGATGGTCTTCAACATTATTTGAGTTACATGTATATCGTGGCGGCCACTGCACCAATCCATGCTTTCCTGGAGTTTCTGTGACTAGTACTTCGTAAGAAATTCTTTCTAAGCCACTGACTGCTTTCCGCACATTACCATTGTCGAATCAAAGAGCAGCGAGAAAAGAACAGATCCTCGCAACGACTATCATCAATCCTCGGAAAGAAATTTGTCTCGCTGGGGATTCGAACCAGCGACTTAACGTCCTGAATGCTACCGACTGCGCTACCGGGGCTCGGCACTAAATTATGATACCTAATTTCTTGCTTTAGATCGATGTATCATATTCCAGCGTACTTATGTCCTTGGCCCATATCCGACCATTCTTAATCACAGCCTTAGTCTAACTCTCTACACTTTTCTAAAATTCAGATTTTAACATGACACGTGAATTCGGCTCTACAAACACAGTGCGTGGTAAAATCGACGTCATACTATACGAGTTCTTAGATTGGTTACCTCCCCTGATACAGGGAGTGTATCTACAACGGGGACCAGTTCATACGAGTTCTATGTATGGTGTCGCACCACTAGTTTTTTGCCATATTGAAAATAGAGTGAAATTGACCATCTTTGACGCTTCACAAATCGCTTAATGGCAAAACTTTGGCTTTACCGGCTCTTGCTCTCAAAAGTACAGTCATAGTCCTTCAAAAAAAAAATGCATAAAAAACAACATGTCAACCGATTGCGTTTTTTGCTAAATCCCAATCAATACAGGCACCCTAGAAATTGTCCTCTCAAAAATGCCTGTTCACGGTCATGACCCCAATTTTTTGGTCCTCCACTGACATAAAATAGTCCAATCAATATATGATAAAATCACATCTAAATGGTCCCCGACTACCTAAATTTGAAGCAAATCTATATACTACCAAGCCCTCTCAGCTCCATGAAACAGTGCAACAAAAGTGCTACTGCAAAATTTCACATCAGACTACTTTTGACTACTACGACCCGGAAGCAATCTCGCAGTGGTGCGACACTGTATGTTTAAACTCGTAAAGTAAGAATTAATCCGCATCCGATTTTGTATACGATTTTGTTTTCCTTTTATCAAGAGTAGGTCATGTTAGAATCGAACTAATCTTCTTTCTATCGTGGTTTATCGTTCAATAAACCACGGTTGTGAGTTAGAAGGCACAATGAATAAACCACTCAGGCTAACGCCCTCGTGGATTATTTATTGTGCCTCATAACTCACAACCTTAGTTTATTGAATGATAAACCACAATAGAAAGATTATTTCTTTAGTAACGTAATTTCTGATGTTCAGAAATCGTGTAACTTTCTAAACCCAGAATAAGATTGAGGATGTAATTTCGGACGGTCGGTGAATACAGGCTCAGAGCCAACCATTCTTTGAAATTCAGAAAACCGTTCAGAATCAGAATAAGATCGAGAATGCTTTTTAGGCGTCATGATTGATCCAGAGTCAAAGTAAACAAAAAACCCCACAGTTGCCAAATACTGCCTCACAGTAAAATACTTCTTCCTATTAGAAATCCTAATTCTGTTATATATGACAATTTTGAAAAAAAAAAAAAAAAAAAAAACAACAACAAAAAAAAAACACTAAATCTCTACCTCTCCAATTTGAACATGTCTTCTTACAAAGTAATAGACTGAACAAGATGTCATTTATAAGGTACAAGATCTTTGCTTATATGTAAATTAAGTGACCTATGCAAAGCAGGCTATTATCAGTTATTCCTACACCACTGTAACATTATGATTGAATCTTAAAAATAGATACACCTAAGTAACTTGTAGCAAATCCCAGCTGCATCAACTCTCACTGGACAGGGAACCCTTATCATTCCTTCAGTCATTCTTTGTTTAGATCATTGTGTACAGTTAAACTGCTATGTTAAACTGTTGTTTTACGTTTAGAATATTAACCCTTTACCACACAATCCAGAGTTTTAATGACACTGTAGAAGAATCCCTGGTAACCAGCATTTTCTCCTTTTCCCACATTGTTTTCTGCCCTTTTGGAATCAGGTTTCATCAACTCGGCCACATTTGATTTGTGGTCTGTAACAGTTTTGAATTTCGTTTCGTAAAGAGTTAAATTGTTCACTGCATCTTGCACTATTGGATATTGACTTATTGATTGTATGGTGTTTAACGCCGTTTTCAACATTATTTCGGTGATATCATGAAGGCCAGTGCACCTGTCCATGCTTTCCTGGAGTTTCTTTTACCAGCACCACCGCGTGTGTATTAAGATCAGACTGCACAGAACAGCAGTTTTTTCTTGGATCTACACTGTCCAATAAGAGGATATATTTTCTCCAAAATGTAACTTCGAAATAGCAATATTCAGGTGCTTACCATTGGCTTGAAAGTTTCATTTAATTTTTCTAGCAGGTTAAGGGTTAAACTTAAACTGGATGATAGTCAACCAATAGCATGCATAGCCCCCGGTAGCTCAGTCGGTAGCATACAGGACATGAGAACAGGAGGGTCGCTGGTTCGATCCCCGACTCAACCAATTTCAAGGATTGGTGATAGTCATTGCAACAGGATTCATTCCTCTCTCAAGTTTCGACGGTGGTTATGTGGGAAAGCAGCCAGTGGCTTGGAAAGAATATTGTGCGGAGTACTGGTAAAAGATACTCCAGGAAACTCGCGGCATGGATATGTGCACTGGCCGCCGCTATATAACTAAAATAATGTTGAAAATAAGGTTAAACACCATACAATCAGTCAATAAATCAAATTCGCTAGTCTGTCAGTACTTTCAGTACTTTGCTTTGAATAGTTTGTGAATTTGTACGGTTTTGGATAGGCCTACTATAATGGTGTCATAAAAACCATATTCTTTGCCAACTCTTCTCATGAAATTTTAAGCCAGGAGCATGATCAGGGATTCAGAATCATTACGCACCCCGAACTGTGAGTGCTATTTCACGCTAAGGGTGCTAAGCATGACACAGTGCAGTTTTGCGGACGTTGCAAATCAACGGAATAGACTTGCAGTCTGATCTTGACCTGCACTGTCCAATACAGTCAGATTTTTCCATCGAAAAGAAATAGCATGAAATTGAATATCTGGCTTTAAACTTTCGGTTGGAATTTTTTTTTTTTCAGTTTTAGCCTTAACCATGGAGTTGTTTTATTAACCCTTTCCCAAACGATAAATTTTAGACTGGTCCAAATTGAAAGCGTTTGCAGACGACAATTTTAAATTTGATGAAAATGACAGAAAGTTCTCCATAAGGGTAGAAAACACTGTGGGAAAAGGAGAAATTGCTCGTTATGAGCAATTTCTCCTTTTCCCATAGTGTTTTCAAAAGACTTGTACTGCAGACACGTGAAAACCAGGGCTTGTTTGGGAAAGGATTAAGTGATAAAAGAATGCTTCGCTTGTTCTCACATGTTTTTTCTACAATAACGCACTTGCGCACGGTTTATGCGTTATAGACGCTACGCCTTTGTAAGCAATGGGCATCATCCAGGAAATAACACTCTGTTAGCTGTACACAGTTTTAGCAACTTTATGGTCTAATCAAGCCATGACTTGGGTCCATTCTGTGATTTCTATAGATAGTTCTAAATCTGGATTTTCTTGTCCGCCCAAGTTTGCTCCGCATCCATTGACCATTATTTGATTTTCTTTCCCGACGGTTACTTTTTAGTAAAGGTTTTCTATGGGCTTATTTTTTTAAGTTCAGAAATTCCCATGTACATTTATGAATATTCAAGTCTTTCAGCATTTCACGCCCTCCACCCATATTTCAAGTATTCCATTCATTTCATCTTCACTTGACAGCAGTAGTCTATTCCTACAAGAATATTCCAGAATACTTCAGTGCAGGTTGACGGAAAAATTATAGAAGGGAGATAACTCAATAATTCCACTTCACAAACACTAAGATAAGGGTCCGTATTCACCAACCATTCTTAAGAACATTCTTGGTCTTGTTCTTCAAAATTTTCCAAATTTGAAAGTAACACAACTTATGATTGGCCAAACCATATGGCTTAGCCAATCAGAAGTTGTGTTACTTTCAAACTTGGAAAATTTTAAAGATTAAGTCTAAGAACGTTCTTAAGAATGGTTGGTGAATACGGACCAAGGTTGACGAGAAGTATGGAAGGGAGGTAACTCGATAGTTTTAAAAGACAACAATTACAGCTATAGTTATGGTTATCAATTTTGCCTCGTCTTTTTAGGTCCGTATTTTGTCACGTGTAAAACTCTGTATGAGTTGCAGCATAAATAATTTCGCCTTTACTGAAGTTTCAGTACAGTAGCACTGCAAATGAGGATCGTTTGCGACATAGTTTGGCATCAGGACACGACCGGCGTATATCACAGATCAGACTGCATTTTCTGTTGCGTCTGATCTAAATCTATACCGTTCGCAAAAAACCACTTAAATTGCCTTTGCAAGCAAAAGTTTTGGTAGTCTCAATGCTAGTTTAAGCAGGTGCTTCAAATATCACACGACAAAAAAAAAAAAGTCAGTGGAGGAGAAAATCTTGTTTGCTGCGAAAAACGTTTAGATCTACTGCTTCCCGGTAAATTCACTTAGAGTCGATGGCTCTGTCAATAAGAAACAGAGTTCAAAGTGTATCTCTGTATAGATATCAAAATGACTGAACCATGCTCTGTAAAAAGGGGGCTTGATGCATCTGCGCAGTCCACGCAGGCTGACCTGGGCCAAAACTTTTTGCTAAATTAGTTAATTTTCTTTATATCTAAGTACTAGTCTACCTCATAATTAAGTCGGTTGTTAAAAAAAGTAGCTATTATGGGTCCATAATTATGTGATGACTTGATTGGTATAATGCATTACGGAGATGCATTAAGCCCCCTTTTGCCAGAGATGGCTCATGTATTTCTTTACCAAATGATAGTTATAGACATGTCCAAATTGAAAGTACATGTCTTTGCAGACAACAACACAATTGTGACTCAAAAAAAGAAAATTTGTTCCGGGAAGAGTAGAAAACATTGTGGGAAAAGGACAAAATGCTGGTAACATGATTTTCTCCTTTTTCCAGTGTTTTCCATCGCTTTCCATCTCAGAGTCATTAAAAGTCCGTATTTTGTGGTAAAGAATTTACTCTCCATCAAAAGACAAATATATGAGTGATGCTCTGTAAAAAGGGGCTTAATGCATCTGCAAAAAGTATCGACCTGGTCAGCCTGCGCAGTCCGCGCAGGCTGACCTGTGCCAAAACTTTTCGCTATTGGGCAGTTTTCTGTATGTTTAAGGATGATTCTACCTCATTATTAAGTTGGTTGGTGAAAAAAGTGGCTATTATGGAACCATGATTATGTGATGGCTTGATAGGTATAATGTATCACAGAGATGCATTAAGCCCCCTTTTCCCAGAGCATGGATCATATTAGTCTAAACCCCCCATGCTGCCACCAACGTACTGGAATGTTGAAAAAGACAACGCAAAAGACACCATTATATCTTCGTATCTTTATCTAATAAATTTTAGATAAACCTTTAAAACTGAATGAAAAGATAACACTGTATTATAAGAGCATACTGATAAAACACCGAAAAATGTCAAACAAAATATTTTATCTTGAGCACATTTATATCGATTTATGATAAAATTGCAAAGTAGAAAATCCGGATAACATTCTTCTGTGACGTCACTTTTGACGCCATTCCATCAGAATCGGTAGAAACGGTGAAGGAAAAGACAAATTGTGAAGCTGATCTTTCTTGTAATCCTTAAACCACCTGAAAAGAGAAGAGGAGAAAAGGCTGCTTGTACGTAGTCAACATATGAAAATTATGAATAGGGAATTGCCGCCGTGATATGACTTGAGTATTGTTGAAAACAGCGTTATGTATCATTGAAAAAAGATGAAGTGAGAAATGTAGTTGTAACGTAACTTAATTCATTACCACACAATCCCGAATTTTAACGACCCTAAGAAAAAAGGCCTTTTAAAAACACTGTGGGAAAAGGAGAAAATGCTGTAAACCACACAATCCCAAATTTTAACGACCCCAAGAAAAAAGGCCTTTTAAAAACACTGTGGGAAAAGGAGAAAATGCTGTAAACCACACAATCCCGAATTTTAACGACCCCAAGAAAAAAGGCCTTTTAAAAACACTGTGGGAAAAGGAGAAAATGCTGTAAACCACACAATCCCAAATTTTAACGACCCCAAGAAAAAAGGCCTTTTAAAAACACTGTGGGAAAAGGAGCAAATGCTGTAAACCACACAATCCCAAATTTTAACGACCCTAAGAAAAAAGGCCTTTTAAAAACACTGTGGGAAAAGGAGAAAATGCTGTAAACCACACAATCCCGAATTTTAACGACCCCAAGAAAAAAGGCCTTTTAAAAACACTGTGGGAAAAGGAGAAAATGCTGTAAACCACACAATCCCAAATTTTAACGACCCCAAGAAAAAAGGCCTTTTAAAAACACTGTGGGAAAAGGAGAAAATGCTGTAAACGACACAATCCCGAATTTTAACGACCCCAAGAAAAAAGGCCTTTTAAAAACACTGTGGGAAAAGGAGAAAATGCTGTAAACCACACAATCCCAAATTTTAACGACCCCAAGAAAAAAGGCCTTTTAAAAACACTGTGGGAAAAGGAGAAAATGCTGTAAACCACACAATCCCAAATTTTAACGACCCCAAGAAAAAAGGCCTTTTAAAAACACTGTGGGAAAAGGAGGAAACGCTGTAAACCAGCATTTTCTCCTTTTCCCGCAATGTTTTCTGGTATGTAATGTAACTTAATCCATTACCACACAATCCCCAATTTTAACAATTCCAAGAAAAAGGGCCTTTTAAAAACACTGAGGGAAAAGGAGAAAATGCTGGAAACCAGCATTTTCTATTTTCCCGCAATGTTTTCTGCTATTTCAGACACATGCAATATAATTTGTTCCATATTTCAATTGTCGTCTGCAAATGCTTTCGATTTAGACAATTATAAAATTTCGTTGTTTGGTAAAGAGTTAAGTCAGTTGCATAACCAGGGGTTCAGAATCACTTGGAATCGAGAGAGCTAAATTTCATCCCTAGGCTGCTCAGCACAATGCAGTGCGCTTATGCGGACAGTGTAGGTCAAGGTCTTAATCTAAACTGCCCAATACCATGAGACTAAGAGAAAAATGATGAAATCGCAATACATGTATTTAGCTTTTAACTGTCGGTTGGAACTTTTCATTTCTCATCCACTTTCAGACTAACTATGACGATGAAGTTATTCTATAAAGTGATTTTTAAGTGTCACTATATATGATATAGAGTGGATGTGCCAATGTGCTGTTTTTCGTAACAAAGGTAGATGATCGACAAATGAAAGTTTCGCTCTTCCGCAATAGACCAAAGGAGCTTAAAATGCCTATGGTCGCACACAACTGTACAGAAACAAAATAAAACTTACTCTACGGAGTCAATGAGAGAAGGTCCACATGACTTCAAGCTAAATCGTTTGCTGATGTCTTTCCTGAAACAGACAACGAAACTTTTCTATCACGTGCCCTGCCTTAACTCTATACCACACAACAAAAATGCAGACTTGTCCAAATTGAAAGCATTTGCAGACGACAATAAAATGTGGCTTAAATGATGGAATTTCTCTTTGAAAGGATAGAAAACATTGTGGGAAAGGGAGAAAATGCTGGTTACCAGCATTTTCTCCCTTTCCCACAATGTTTTCAAAAGGCTTTTTGTTCAATGCCGTTAACACCCATGATTGTGTGGTAAAGAATTAAATAGTCATATATGTTACAATGCAAAACGCGTGCTTGTTTAACATTTTTCCAAGAGACAAAATTTTTGACTAGAAAAAATTGAAAGCATTTGCAAATGACAAACTAGATATTGATCAAATGACAAAATTTGTTTTTCACACCGTTAAAATCATTGTAGGAAAAGGAGAAAATGTTGGTAACCAGAATTTTCTCCTTCCTACAATGTTTTCAAAAGTCTTCCTAGTTAGGGTCGTTTAAACTCAGGACTGTGTGGTAAGAATATAGCTCTTTGCCAAACAATCATGACTTTTGACGACTTTGAGGAAGATAGCTTTTGGAAACAGCACTTTATCCTTTTCCCACATATGATCTTCAAATCCCATCATCTAATTCACATAGGTTTTATAATCTGCAAATGCTTCTAAAGATACGTACATACTCATTTTCGTCTAGTTTTTAACCCACTTCATCCTTACTTTGTTAAACTCTAATCATCATTGACGGTTGCAAGATTGCACAGATTACGGCGGATGAAAAATGCATATTATTTTCTGGAGGTCTTCGAAGAAATCAGCATTGTCATTTCCAGCTGTAAATAAGGACAAATCCCTTTGGTTGTTAATTTTTTTTTCCCTTGTTGTAAAGATGTATCTTTAATTTGGACAAGTATAAAATTTTGTTGTGTGATAAAGGATAAAAATAGCACTTTATGCCACTTTAAATACTATTTTAGTTTGCTCATATTCTAACACATGATTCAACCAATCTTTAGACAAATCTGTCCATAGTAAGCAACAACTTATTTGTTTTGATGCAGTATGTAGATGCATTAACGCTATAGGAGAAAACAGGGGATTTTGTGATGGGCATGGATCAAGATCAGACTGCACAAACCATGTAGTATGATCTTGGATCTATACCTCCTGCTTGTTTAGCCAGGGTTATCAGATAAGCACCTTTCTGAGTTTTAGTGGATTGTATATTTACAGCCTTTGAAAGCTGTCAGGTTTTTAAAACCTTAGGCTGCTGAGTGCGACACAATGGCCTTTTGCGGACAATGTAGATTCAAGATCAGACTGCACTTTCTGTGCAGTATGATTTTAGATCTACACTGTCCAATGAGGAGATATTTTTGCCCCCCAAAATAACTGAAATAGCCCTACTACGGATTTTACCGTCAGCTTGAAAGTTTCATTTAACCCTTTACCTAACAATCCCGAGTTTTAACTACCCTATGGGAGAGACCTTTTGAAAACATTGTGGGAAAAGGAGAAAATGCTGGTAACCAGCATTTTCTCCTTTTCCCACAATGTTTTCTACCTTATCAGAAAATTTAAATTCATTTTTATCAATTTTGAATTTGGGAAGGGGCTAAAACTTGTTGTTTGAGAAAAGGTTAAAAGTTATTTAACAGGATAAAGGTTAAACTAGGCACTGAAAGAGACAACCTCACTTTTCCGCAAGCGCTGCTGAAATGCTTACAGAAAATAACAACCATTTACCTGATACATGAGACTAAGAATCTCTTTCCAGGTTTCGACAGAAGTCCGTCAGGCTCAAATTTGGGAATAAAGTTTTCATTCAGAATATTTTCTTTTGTCTTTCTGCGCGTTACTGCTTTGTGTGGAGGCCTGTAGGAAAACAAAGAATAATCAAATGTGCTTCAATACTGCAATACTTCTCATTTCCATTAGTGTAACTCTTCAAGTTAAAGGCGTGTTTAGACCTACTATCGAGACCACACATACGGTGTTGCACCACTGTGAGATTGCTTCCGTGTCATAGTAGTCAAAAGTAGTCTGATGTGAAATTTTGCAGTAGTACTTTTGTTGCACTGTTTCGTGGAGCTGAGAGGGCTTGGTGGTATATAATTTAGATTCACTTCAAATTTAGGCAGTGGGGGACCATTTAGATGCGATTTTATCATATATTGATTGGACTATTTTGTGTCAGTGGAGGAACAAAAAATTGGGGTCATGGCCGTGAATAGGTGTTTTTGAGAGGACAATTTCTAGGGTGCCTGTATTGATTGGGATTTAGCGAAAAATGCAATCAGGTGACATGTTGTTTTTCATGCATTTTTTTTTAAGGACTATGACTGTACTTTTGACAGCAAGAGACGGTAAAGCCAAAGTTTTGCCATTAAGCAATTTGTGAAGCTTCAAAGATGGCCAATTTCACTCAATTTTCAATATGGCAAAAAACCCGTGGTGTGACACAGTAAACAAAAGTCAATGGTATTATATATGAAGTACAGTCAAACGCAGCCATCTGTACTTACAGAGGCACATATCACTGCGATGCAGTGTCTAATAAGTATATAAAGGTTTTAATTTCTCATTTTCTTTTCCTCTCATAGCTTAATTAACGATTTTGCTGCTTTGCTGGCACCTTCTAGGTTCTAATACTATCACACTGTCTCACGAGACTTGTTCGTTGTGTTACCATAATGCTGGAGAGTGCTCGAAGAGAGATAACTCTATCGGACTGAAGAATATATGTAATTCTCTACACCATTTTCTATCTTATATGAACATGGATATCGTATGTCTTGGAAGTTAGAACACAGAATTGAGCCATGCTCTGGCAAAAGGGGGCTTAATGCATCTCCATAACGCATTATACCAAGCAGGATATCTCATAATTATGGATCCATAAAATCCATTTTGTCTAACAACCAACTGTATCATAGGGCAGACTGGTCCTTTGACATACACAAAACCGACCAATAGCGAAAAGTTTCGGCCCAGGTCAGCCTGCGCGGTCTGCGCAGGCTGACCTGGGTCGATACTTTTCGCACATGCATTAAGCCCCCTTTTCACAGAGCACAGTCCAATTGAATTTAGCATTGTTCGTGAATACAGGTCCCATCTAAAAACCAAGCTTTCAACTACCTTCCATAGATAAGGTGGATTCCAAGCACTCCAGTTGAGAAGATGTCTGTAGCCTCGGTCACATGACCTTTGAGGAGTTTCTCTGGACTGGTGTATTCAACTAGGGTTCTTGATACAGGGTGATGTTCTTGTAGATTTTGACCTTTAACAGTTGCGTTTTCGTAACCAGTCTAAAAATTGAAGCAGATAAATTTTAAATGTGTGACTTTTAAATTGTCTTCTCTTCCAACAAAACTTTCTTTTATCTATCATCTGCATTGCATGAAACGTAAGGTTGGAAATTATTTTGACTCATGAGAAATGAAAATAATCTACCGACTATTTCATACTATGCTCCATTGACCTTTAGATATCCAAGCTAGATACTTTGCAATAAAGAATTTGAACGAGATTAAGAATGGCTGGTGAATACGTCCAAAGCTGCACATTTCTGTGCCATCTGATTCGATTTATACTGTCTGTGAAACGGTGTGAGTATTTGAATCAAGACAGAAATGTCAGTCACCCAATAGAATCATTTGTTTTATTTTGTAGTACTAAATGTTTCTCTCGGGAACAGATATACAGACCTATATAGATATAGCAAACTTGAAGACCTTGTTCAACGACACGATTAAACAGATAGACCAGCAAACAGACCAACAACAGACAGACAGACAGACAGATGGACGGACGGACAGACAGACAGACGGACGGATGGACAGACAGAGACAATAAATAAATAAATAAATAAATAAATAAATAAAATGATTAAATAAATAAATAAGTAAATAAATAAATAAATCAATCAATCAATCAATCAACCCACCAAACATGGATATCCCTGCTGATTCAGCACTACTTTTCTTGGGCAAATATCAGTATGGATGATACCATATGACTGTAGGAATCTCAGAATATCCAGTATATTGAAGCATATAAACTTGGCATGGATCTCGTTGAAAACCAACCTTTAAAGAATTAAAAAAGAAAGGGAGAATGAATGAATCGATAGATGGATGGATGGATGGATGAATAAATGAATGAATGAACTGACTTATACATACTGTACATAGTCAATTACATCCAAAAATTTTCATTAAGTCCGACGTGATACAACTCTCTCTCTCTCATGAAAAAGGGTTTCTGCCTAAAATAATCGAGATATAAAGGCAACTGTGACTTGAATTTGGCAGTTAATGTTAGGTATTGGCTTTAGTTAACGCTTCACCACACAATCCCGTGTTTTAACGACCCTATGACTGAATGCATTTGAAAACATTGATGGAAAAGAAGAAAATGGTGGTGATCACAACGTCTTCTATCCTTATGAAGACATATGTCATCAGTTGAAGTATATATGAGCCATGCTCTGTGAAAAGGGGGCTTCATGCATGCTGCAAAAAGTTCGACCCAGGTCAGCCTGTGGAGTCCATGCAGTGCATGGCTCATTTATTTAATTTGCCGTCTGCAAATGCTTTCAGTGTGGACAAGTCCAGAATTTTGTCCTTTGGTAAAGAATTAATGACGACCAATCATTCTTATATTGTTGTTTTTTCTAGAATTCCAAGACTATGAGATTGATATGCTGAGAGCCAAGTCTGGTGGCACACGCAATAGCGAGTAGGACTTGAAACCAGGGGGTTGCTGGTTCGAATCCCCAGCTCAGCTAATTTCTTTCCGTGGACAGATGATCGTCATTGCAACAGGATTCATTCTTCTCTCACTGCTTATCATTGTTACGACGGTATCTAGGTGGGAAAGTAACCAGTGATTTGGAAAGAATACTGTGCGAAGTAATAGTAATTTTTTCAAAAGCTTGCTTTCTAATGTTGGTTAAATCTTTACCAAACGACAAAATTCTAGACTTGTCCAAATTGAAAGCATTTGCAGATGACAAAATAAATGTGGTTGAAAAATTAAAATTTGTTTTGGGAAGGGTAGAAAACATTGTGGGAAAAGGAAAAAATGCTGGTTACCAGCATTTTCTTCTTTTCCCACAATGTTTTCAAAAGGCTTATTTCTTATGGTAGTTAAAAGTCGGGATTGTGTGGTAAACAGTTAAACACTTGAGATTTTTTGGTAAAACAAAATACAGTTCAGGAAACGTTACACCATTTAACAGCTCAGGTCATGTCATGACAGTCAGGGACACACCCATGTGTTTCTTGGCTTTCTCACACCTGCACTGACACAGCTTTCTTTCCAAAGCCACTGACTACTTTTCTCACATGTTTCAGAGGTGAGAGGCAACAAATTGTCACAACTCAGGTACACTAACCACTGAACTACCCGGGCAGGATTCAGGAAAAGTATCCTGCCAAAGTATGCTCTGAATAAGATCTTCGAAGAATTCTGGAGGAAAATCTTACCCCTTTCCCATTAAATCCTGAAGGTTTCTGGCAGCTTCCAGTTTTGGTACAAATCTGTACTCGCAGTCATAAGTCGAAAATATGGTAGAAATGTCAGATATGCTGGAAAATGATATTAATCCATTAATCCTTTTATGTCGTCATTGTAGAAGTTAATCTGGGCCCCTATTCCCCAACCATTCTTAAGAACGTTCCGAGTCTTATTCTCCACGATTTTCTGAATTTAAATATAACACAACTTCTGATTGGCCAAACCAAATGGTTTTGCAAATCAGAAGTTGTATTACATACAAAGTTAGAAAATTCTGGAGAATAAAACTAAGAACGTGTAAAAGAATTGTTGGTGAATACGCACCGTGGTGTTTAACTCTTTACCACACGCCAAACTCCAAATTGGAAGCATTTGCAGACGACAATTTAAGTGTGCATCTACTGGTGGAATTTTTCTTTGACAGGGCAGAACACATTGTTGGAAAAGGAGAAAATGCTGGTTACAAGTGTTTTCTCCCTTTTTCATAATGATTTCAAAGGGTTTCTTCCTTAATATCATTACAACTCGTGATTGTGTGGTGAAGGGTTGATTAGGTTGTTTTCTATAAAAATATAAGTTACAGCTTTCTTAACAACAAAGAAAGACATGTCAATAAAATATAAACGCAAGTTTTGTCAACTTTACGTGAATGCTTTTGAGCCAGGTGTATTTAGTTTAGCATTTGAAAAGCATGATGCATTGCTAATATCAACTGCAACCGAGGACAGAATGCAAAGCCAACAATGCTGCCACTTAACAGAATATTTTTATTGCTATCGATTCTACACCACACCTCGGTTTCACAAAAAAAAGTAAGTCTCTCATTTTGCTTAACTCTTTACCAAACAATAAAATTTTAGATTGGTCCGAATTGAAAGCATTTGCAGACGACAAAAGAAAGGTGACTCAAAAATAAAAATTTGATTTGGGAAGGGTAGAAAACATTGTGGGAATAGGAAAATTTTCTCCTTTTCCCACAATGTTTTCAAAATCTTTCTTTCTCAGGGTCATTAAAAGTCGGGATTGTGTGGTAAAGACTCAGTTTCCAGCTAAGGTTGAGTCCGTTTACTTGAAACACATTTCACGAACATTAACAGACTTTACTAATATTCTCAAATTCTCTCACATAGTATTTTAGACTCAACTCAATGGACTTAAAGTGTGTTAACTGAGTTACGTCCGCATTTCACGAACATTAACAGACTTTAGTAACGTTCTCAAATTCTATGCTGACACAGCATTTCAGACTCAACTCATCAAAGTAATTGACTTAAGTGTGTTAGCTGAGTTAAGTCTGTTTATTTTGCTATGTTGAGTCTGGAATGTAGTGTCAACTCGGGACTTGAGAATGTTATTAGCGTGAATGTGTCTCAAATAATGAACTGAACTAAGTCGGAAAATGAGCCCGTTAGCAGACTTGAGAAAAATAAGAGACCTAAGCTTTGTCGTGAAACTGGGCCATGTGGCCATGGAAGCGGATTTTTCTGCAAATCCGGAAATAACTGGTGATCGGATTGTCTGCCAATACTAATTATTGGTTCAAAATACAGTGTACTTATTTTTCCTCGATATTTTGATTTAAACAGAAAATATAAAATCGAATGTTGTCTGCGTTAAAGCTCATACGTTATATATACATAGAAGTAAGACACAGTTAGCTGTGGATTATTATAGCAATTTAATGAAGTACTTACAAAGTTATGGATTTTGAGAGTTCCTCGATATCATTTGTGCAAAAGTCCTGTAAAGAAAAAGGAAAAATAAGCATGAAGTTAACTAAGTATAACTGAGAGCCGCTCTGGGAAAAGGGGTACCAATAGATCTCAGCTATGTATTTACCAGGCAAGTCATCACATAATTATGAATCCATAAAAATTCTTTTTGTCAAACAACCAATTGAATCATGAGGTAGAATGGTCCTTGGACATGCAGAAAATTGACCAGTAGCAAAAAGTTTCAACTGCGCAGGCTGACATGGGGGGCGGGGGGGGCGATACTTTTTGCAGATACATTAAGCCCCTTTTTCACTGAGCATGGCTCAATAATTGAAGCCAAATTTGTATTGGCCCAAATTTTATACATAAGATTCCACATAATTATGACCCATGCTCTGGAAAAAGGGGGCTTAATGCATCTCCATGATCCTCGATACCGATCAAGCCATCACATAATTATGGATCCATAATAGCCACTCTTTTTTGTAACAACCGACTTAATCATGAGGTAGACTGGTCCTTGGACATACAGAAAATTGACCAATAGCAAAAAGTTTCGGCCCAGGTCAGCCTGCACGGACTGCGCAGGCTGACCTGGGTTGATACTTTTTGCAAATGCCCCCGTTTCACAGACCATGGCTCTTAAGTATCTGATATGGAACCTAATTTGGTATTACTGTATCTCGAGAGTCTTTCATCGATAAGTCATAGATAGCGTAGTTACATATCACATCTATGTAACATGTTTTGGCAACAATAATAAACATTTGATGAAAAGCTGATTACAGAGAGCTCACTAAATACACAACAACAATATCACCATGAATGATATTACCAGGACTCTAGCGTATAATGTGTTAGGTTCCCAATAGAGACCCATGCAGATCAAGACATGACTGCTTTTTATCTACACTGTTAATGAATTGTTAGATTCCCAATAAGGACTCATGTAGATCAAGACATGACTGCTTTTTATCTGCACTGTTTGATATTTGAAGATATTTTGGACAAACAGAATTGAAAGAACAACATTTCTGGACTTTTTTTTTTTCAATGAGAAGAAACATCCATTTCATAGAACAAGCACCAGAAAGTTGACATGTTAATGTAAAATAGATAGAAATTTATATTACCATTGGCTTTAAAGAAGCTGGTCTATCTGTGCTTTTGGTACCATAGCTTGCTTTGTGTCCATCACCAAACTGACCATCGGAAAACTCTTTTCTCTTTTTCCATGACCTCACAGGTCTTCTGGCTGCAGTGTTTTTACCCTTGCATTCCTCATTTATTAGACTTAAGTAACATTCAAGATCAGGGTCTGCCTGGTTGGGTAGCTGTTTACCATCAAGGACAGCTTGACATAATGTTCTTAGAAATGGCACTGGGGTATAAGCAGCGGCTTTTAAATTCTTATCGGGTCGTCTGAGCACTTTCTTTACATTGTCACCTGATTTAACAGTTTCATTGAAGTATCTATCTTTAGGTTTTTTCTTTTTTCTTGTACTGGCAAGTTTTCTCGTTGAACCAGTGTTCGCTTTCAAGTCCCCATTCTTCAGATCGAACTTGTAGATGGGCTGATGTTTCGTCTTGTCAGTAATTGATTTTCCTTTATCAGTAATTGCCTTACATAAAGTTTTAAGTGGTAATACAAAACCAAGAATATCAGGGGTTGATTTCAGAGGTAAATGATCTTCAAGTTTTCTGGTTGGTCTGGCTGAGTACATGTAGTCTGTTTTGTCCTTTATATCAAAGTGACCATCAGGAAGTTCATTCGTCTTTTTGTTTGGTTTTGTAGATTCAGCAGTTGTATATTTGTTATATTTGCAATCATTGTTGTTCAAAGTAGACTCATATTCTCCATTTGCTTCGTTTGTTGATATTATTTTCTTTTCATGTAAAGCAGCCTGGCATAATTTTTTCAGAGCCAATACTCGGACGATAGATTGAGCTTTTTCTTCCTTCTTAGAGATGGTATTTTCCAAAACTTTCTTCATAATGAAATCATCCATACTTTTGCTGTACCTATCATCATCTACTGCCTCCATGAAGAAAACACCATTCTCTGCCCTCCCACAGAAGTTGCCATAATTTCTTTTTCCATAACTTCCGTTATCAGCTGCCTCCATTCTACTTTCACACAACATTTTGAGAGATGCAACTATGTTGAAGACTGTATCCCGATGTTCTGTCGCCATAACTGATTCCTTCTTAAGAACAGTGTTATCTGCATTTCTCTTGGCACCATAATTATCTGCTGTACTTTCATCAATTAATTCATTATCTGTTGACCTCGGATATCTCTTCTTTTCCTCAGAGTTTGTATGCTCCACTTTCATCACACATTCATCATCATGCAATGTCTTCAAACAGTTTGCAGTTGACTTCACTGTCTTACAGCCATTATTATTATTGCCTAGTAGGCTACACAGACTTCTGAGAGATGGTACCATGTAATCCTTTTGCACAACATTTTCTATGATATCATCTGTATTTGCCATTTTCAGGTTATCAGCAGGTGCCTCATTCTCACAACTGTAATCATTTGGAGCCTCTTTAAAGCTGTCATAGTAGCATTCTTTCTTGCACCAAATATTGCCATCTGAACCATCATCACTATTTCCAAAAGCTCTTTCGAGAACATCGATAAGTTCTTCGCGTAGCTTTATGAGGGAGGGGAAGTCATCAACGCTATTATCTGGTGGAGCACGCTCATAACAGCCAGATTCTACCTTCGTAAAACTAAATCTATCAACAGCAGCTGTACTTTTGGAAATAGTATCGTCGTCTAATTGTGTAAGAGCTTCATCCTTCAATGCATTGCAGACATCTTTGCAAAGCTTTTTTAGAGAGGTCACATAGTTGCAGACAGTTGGTTCATGCATATTTGTGAGAGACAGGAAAGTGTTGTATTCTGAACCTACTACTATGCGCCTATCACTCCCAGATTCTACCTTCTTGAAGGAAGCATTATGTTCTGTTCTGTCAACAAACTGGAAACCTTCTACTTTCCCTTTCTTCAGTCTTTCAGGAGTTACTGAAAAATCCTCATTCTTTGTCCTCATTTCTTTACAATCCTCATCCTCTGTCTTCATTTCTTTACAATCCTCATCCTCTGTCTTCATTTCTTCACAGACATCTTCGCAAAGCTTCTTCAAAGACTTCACCTTGTTATTTATACAGGCAGCTAGTTCATCATTCATTTTGGCCTTCAACACACGATCTGGCTCTTCTAAATCATGAATGCTCTCTGAACTGGTACTTGTAAGCATCATAGAAGCGTAAAACTCTACTTCTTCCGGGTGTATTCCATTTATCAATTTGTAATGCAGCTGTTCATCCATTGATCCTTTTATCATTTCCTCAGATGTCAATTGCTCTCCTGTTGCAGAGATGTTAACCGATAAGGTCACGTCCATTTCCTGTGCCTTTCCTTGTCCTCTTAGTTCAGGTTTTTTCACAGCATGGATAGCAACGCATTTATTTCTTTGCACACGAGTTTCAGATAAAATTTCCAACTCTAGTGCAAAAGCCGTCTGTGCAGGTCGATCATCGTGCTTCAGTATAGCATGTCTGTCTCTGTTTAGTCTTGCATGTATCAATGGTTTAAAATCTGAGTGTGCATCATCATGATTTTTATCAGACTTTCTCTCAGAATTCTCTCTCTGATGTCTATCTTTATTCTCTATAAAAGGCAGTGTTTTAAGAGGTTCATCAAATATACATTCAGAAGTGCCATTATCCTCCAAGTCATTCATCATTACCAGTATCGCCCCAACATCAGTACTGTCATCATGTCTTCTATGGGTACTCTGGTTTGCAGTGTGTGTTTCGACCATCAAACGTATGATTTACCTGATTTGTTTCGTACTTCTTCGTGAAAACTTTTGCTCCTTTCTGATGGTTTTCATTTTCATCATGAGAGTAACATACAATTCTATCCCCTTTCACTGCAGTGCTGAAGGCAGACAACTTTCCAATTCTATCCCCTTCTTCAACTGTAACAAAATTGCGGCTGAGAATTTCTGCATTCATCAGAGCTAGGTCGTTCAGTTTTCTAGCTAGTCTGGCAAGGCCTTCACTCAGGTCATTATACATTTCATGTAACTGGGACAGAATCGCCTCGGTCTCTGTCATCCTTGGTGACCTTGTGTTGGCCTTGACTTTAGCTTGTTGTTGTTGTTTCAAGACTGTATTGTTACATTCCTCCTTCAAACAAGTGACATCTTCCGCCTGAAAATATGTTGAAAGTAACCGGTGATTCAATAATGACGACGACGATGGATGATGATGATGATATAGACAAGTTGCCTAAAATTGATTATCATATGAATGAAATGGAAGTATAACTAATAATTGCTACCATTATGGTTTAACCCTTTACCACACAATCCCGAGTTTAACGACCCTAAAAAGGAAGCCTTTTGAAAACATTGTGGGAAAAGGAGAAAATGCTGGTAACCAGCATTTTCTCCTTTTCTCACAATGTTTTCTACCTGTCCCACAACAAATTTTGATTTTTAAGTCGCGTTTAATTTGTTGTCTGCAATTTTTTTCAATTTGAAGAAGCCTAAAATTCTGTCATTTGGTAAAGAGTTAATTGATTGATTGTATGGTGCTTAACGCCGTTTTCAACATTATTTCAGTTATATCGCGGCGGCCAGTGCACCTATCCATGCTTTCCTGTGGTTTCTTTTACCAGTACTACGCACAATATTCTTTCTAAGCCATGGCTGCTTTCCCACATAACCATCGTCGAAACCATGGTCAGTGGTGAGAGAGGAATGACTATCATCTCAATGACTATCATCAATCCTCGGAAAGAAATAGGCCGAGTCGGGGATCGAACCAGCGACCTCCTGCTTTCAAGTCCTGTACGCTACTGAATGAGCTACGGGGGCTTGGCGGTAAAGAGTTAATAACCAGAAGGACAAAAACTCTCACAGTATTTGAAAGCGAACAATTGTGGAATGAGGAATAGCGGAGTATTCACCAAATGTTCTAAATTCAGTTTCAAGAAATAAGTATAAAGACTGTCTACTGGCTTGTGAAGCCAAAATGGATAGCATTGGAAGTTGTATTTAGATCAATATTTAGAAGGCTGCGTGAGAAAGCAAATACAAGTACCAGAAAAGTCACTTTGACATAACATTGCGTGTATCTAATCGGATTTCAAAGACTAGTCACTTCACTGGACACCACAGATCGTCTTATATCTTTACCAAACGACAATATTTTAGACTGGTCCAAACTGAAAGCATTTGCGGACGACAAAGTTTATGTGGCTGAAATGATGGAATTTTGTATGTGACACTGGGTCGCTAAAACTCGTGATTGTGTAGTTTGTAGATGTTTAAGTACTCATAAGGCTTAGAAATAGACCATACTAGTAATTAGGAATTTGTAGTGAATACGACCCCCAGTAAATGCATTCTGAAATCAAAGGAAAACACTAAATAACCATATTTTATCTTTTCCTAAATTTTGCCGGCAAGATATTAAACAATACCCGTGGATTATATGCGGATTCCAAAGTTCGGCTGCAGTTGCTTTTAGAAATAGATTGAATTTCAGTCAAAAGTACTAAGTCGATTTATTTAGCCACATCTCTATTTAGCATCGATGAATTCATTTTATATATATGACATATGCGCCCGTCTCAGGACTTGCAACATTGGTGTAATGTCAATGTCAAACCCGTACTTAAAGGTCAAAAGTAAAATTTCCTAAAAAATTTATCTTGACGATTACTTCAACCTAGTTGAGACAGAAACGTCTTTTGAGCTACACTTAAAGCATCCGCAAAACTTATCGACTCATGTCAGCCTGCGCGGTCCGCGCAGGCTGACATGGTCAGATATGTTTTTATTATTGGTAAATAATTTTTTGCATGTCCAAGGGCTATTTTACATAATAATTCAAATGGTTGTTAGACAAAATAGCTTTTACGGATCCATAATTATGTGATGACTTGCTTCGTATGATGAATGGATGGACCACGGAGATATAACTAACTCCCTCCTGTAAGAGCGTGGCTACTTTGTAAGTGCACCAATCTAATGAAGCTTCAAATTTTAAGTTGTATTTCATGAAGGCCATGGACAAACTTCAAGGTTAGAGGAAATATCTGAGTTTGGCAATAACGTGAGATTTCTTTATATAGTGACTTCATACTCAACATGTCTACTCCCACGGCTTTAAAGTAGTGGTATGTTATCTTTTCAAGTCAAAGGTCAATTTTTTGAAAAGATTCCGTCCATTCCCTTCACCATCCAATGCTATACCTCCACTGCCCACACAATGCTCAACCCCCTTCTTCTCCCCCCTCCCCCAGCCGTGCCCGTTTCTCCCTCTCTCCCCTTTGCTGTCCCCCTGCTACCTCCTTCTTCTTGCGGCCCTCTCTCTATCTCTCCGTCTATTTTCCCCTCTTTCTCTCTCTCCTCTCACTGTCTTCCCTCTTTCTCTCTTTTTCCTGGCTTTCTCAATCAGTCTCCCTGTTTCACTACCCAGACTTCCTAACAAGACACAATTCCATCTTGCATCTGAGCCATGCTCTGTCAAAAAAGGGCTTAATGCATCGCTGTCATGTATTATACCAATCATGCCATGGAATAATTATGAATCCAAAATAGCCACTTAAAAAAAAAAAAAAAAACAGATTGACTCATGAAGAGGACAGATCTTTGGAGACTTAGAAAGTTGACCAACAGCGAAAAGTTTCGGCCTAGGTCAGCCTGCACAGGCTGATCTGGGTCGATATTTTTCGTAGATGCATTAAACCCCCATTTCACAGCGCATAGCTCATCTGTTATTTCTAAGTACTTCCCTCCCTCGCGCCCTCCAGCCCAACCTAAAAACAGTTCCGCCTTCTATCCCTTATTTCAAATACTTAAGATTTCTTCCCTTTTCAGTTTCAACAAGAAGAAGAAGAACAACAACAACAACAAGAACGATATCTGAGATTAAAACAAATAGTGAAACGTTCATTCACTTTATAATTTCCATAAAAGTAATACGTTACACAAGTAAGTAATAACCCTTAGGCTGCTAAATAAATCAAACTCAAGATTCCAGCAAACTGTGAAACCCCATAGTATACGATTTAAAAAGTTTGCTCGTCGGAGAAATCTCATAGTATTGGACAGGGTAGATTCATGATCAGACTGCACGTTCTGTGCAGTCTGATCTTGATCTACACTGTCGTAAAAGCCCACAAAGTAAGTCGCGCTTAGCAGCTTAAGCGCTAATTTCAAGCAAGTAGACTAACCTCCTTGTCAGTATCTGGCATTTTCCAACAACATGCACTATAAAAGCGTTTCTTGAAACGTTTTCCCATTATTCAGTGTTATACATAACCAAACAAATAAAATACTTTCGAGAGCGCAAAAATCGTGCCGTTTATAGAAACAGACAAAGGTTTTTCGAGACGCCGCCGACGTCGTTGCTGTACAACGTTGACTTCCGCTTACAGACGCATGCTGGGAATTTGTAACTTTTTAAATGCAGCATCAAACTGAGAAGTATTGAAATTTTCGAACGGGATTAGGTCCTTCGATTTAACTCTTTTCCAAACATTGAAATTTTAGACTAGTCCAAATTGAAAGCATTTGCAGACGACAATATGGATGTGGTTCAAAAATGAAATTTGTTTTGGGGAAAAAAAGTTTGTGGGAAAAGGAGAAAATACTTGTTACCAGCATTTCCTCCTTTTCCCACATTGTTTTCGGAAATATTTTCCTTCTCTTTCACTAAAACTCGGGATTGTGTGATAAATGTTGAATAACAGACAAAATTGTAACAAATCTTTGAGTTTCTTTCACTACAATCTTGCCCAGATAATAGAAACTACATGTATATGATATGCGCAAAGTGGAAGTCGGGACAATTCTAGAACTGTCCTGTGCAAAGGAATTCCCACTTTGTTGTGCAATTCTAGAATTGCGCAGGGGATTTTATCGATTTTTTAAAAAAATTGACGAAGTTGTTTATTTGAAAGGACATGAGACCGAATTGTTTGACTACAAGAGGATGGATTTGAGAAATGCTCCGTCTATTGTTGGTTTCAGTTGCTTTTACTAGAATACATGCTACTTTATTAGATACTGAAAATCCCAGTAAGTTTATCAGGCCATCGTCAGTGCTGCTTCTGTCCACCAGACAGAACATCCATGTGTATAATCATTTTGTCGCTTTATCAACTGACTAAATTTCGGACTGAAATAAATTGAAAGCATTTGCAGACGATAAATTAAACGTAACACAAATGATGATGTAAGATTTTGCTTGATTCAAGAGATTCATTGGAGGATTATAAGTTGCAATGTAATGTGAAAAAAAAATGTTTAGTGTAAATCAGTTTTTTTTTTAATTTCCTAGTCTAAAACTACAATGTAATTAATGGCTTTATAAAAGAGAAGCTTCTGACCATTTGCCCCATTTCTGTAGACTTTTTAGCAAAATTTGAGTAAAAGTTTAGATTTAACCTCAAAATATGTATTTCTTGCTACATGGGGGCTCCTTTTCATACTCTGTTGTTTTCAAATTAAGTGTTCTTTGTTTTTGTTGTAAAAAGGAAGGGTCGAGGGCTAAAATAATTTTTATTTCATTAAAATCCAGGAATTTCTGCGGAAGATGTTAGGAGTTGAAAGTGAACAGAGCTTCAAATTGCTCTTATTTCTCGTCTTGGCCTCAAATTAGATGTCTGAAAATCTGTCTGATGTTCCGTACACCGGTCCGATTCCAATTCAGCACTAAGCAATAGTCTTGTTTTAGTCCATTTTATTGATTAATCCTTTGCCACAAAATCCCAGGTTGTAATAATATTGATGATGAAAGCCTTGGAAACCATTGTGGGAAAAGGAGAAAATGCTGCTTAGCAGCATTTTCTCCTTTTCCTACAATGTTTTCTATCCTCTTTCAAAGGCAAATTTCAGTATTTAAATCACATTTATTTTGTCATTTGCATATGCTGTCAATTTAAAATTTCCTTGTTTGATACAGAGTTAAACCCCTTCAGAGCACCTAATGCAACATGTGTTGGATAAAAGGTAACACTGCACCAAATATTGTACACCGGACAAATCAGTTCGATGGGTAATTGAATACTGTTTAGTTTTTAATTAATATCCATCATGTTGTTACTTGCTAACAGGAAAAAAATAATCAAAGCGTTGAAAGCACTGGTGAGGCATTTGTCAAGGGAGCCACTGTGTGGAATTAATAATCTGAAAAATAAACAATAGAAGTAGTTTCAAAATATTCACTTGAACGTCAGCCTACAATGTAGTCAGGCACAATCCAATAGAGTAGCGTGCAATCTTGTAGGACGAACAAGTCCTGGCGAATAAGTCCAGGAACGAATAAGCCCACGAACGAACTGGTTTGGGACGGTATCGGGAGGTCAGGAAACAATGATTGCGTATATCATTACGCCAATAGAACACCATAGCGGATTAAGCTATTTTCGATATAAAAAAAGAGAAGTATTTCCATGATCGATGGCCTAATCAAATTTATTTCAACAAGTCATTTTCATTTTTCATATCTGAGTGCTATCGAAACACAGTTTATTTGGGTTCACTTCCTTCGGTTTTGCACAAAATACGATATGTGATTTTCAAAATACCGCATTGAACTCATAGTGGCATTGTCTTCGACAAATGCCACAAAAAAACTACTCAGAAGACGCGCCTATTATGTAAAAATAAATGGTGCAATATTTCAAAAGCTAAAAACCAATCCTATGGCACAAATATCAGTATCAATAACTTTACAAAATGAATGAAATGTTTTATTTATGACGAAAAACCAGTAGTTAGTCACTCAAATAGTACCGAAGCTTCCGATACATTTAACCCATATATTCTGGCCAAATTGAATAAAACATTCCAGTCAATCCCTAGAACCCGAATATTGCGATTTCATAGGTTCTTTTCATCGAACAAAATTTCGTTGTATCGGACGGTGTAGATTCAAGATCAGACTGCAAGTTTTGTGCAGTCTGATCTTGGATCTACACTGCCCGCAATTTTAAGGGCTTTGAGTCACGCGTAGCAGCTCGAGAAAATATCACGTAAACAATTGTGCCAAATGAATCTATCAATTGTAAAGGAAGACCGAAGCTGTTGTATTAAATACATTACCCAGCCATGCTCTGGCAAAAGGGACCTTAATGCATCTCGGTGGTGCACGATATCCATCGAGTCATCACGTAATTATGGATCTCCTAATAGCCACTTTTTAAACAACCGACTTAATCATGAGGTAGACTGGTCCTTGCACATACAGAAAATTGACCAATAGCGAAACGTTTCGGCCCATGTCAAATTGCGCGGACTGCGCAGGTTGACCCGAGTCGATACTTATCGTAGATGCATTAAGCGCCCTTTTCAAAGAGCATGGCTCATTTAAACTATTTATAGATATTTAATAACCAATTTCTAAAATAATCATGTTTCATATGGAATGAAGTTCCTGTAGTGCTGATTGATTGTTCAAATATATGAGCCATGCTCTGTGAAAAGGGGGCTTAATGCATCTGCGAAAAGCATCGACCCAGGTCAGCCTACGCAGGCTGACCTGCGCATGCATCTGCGAATGCATCTGCGAAAAGTATCGACCTAGGTCAGCCTGCGCAGGCTGACCTGGGCCTAAACTTTTCGCTATAGGTCAATTTTCTGTATGTTAAAGGGCCAGCCTACCTCATGATTCGGTCGGTTGTTAGACAAAACTGACTATGGATCAATGATCATGAAATTGTGACGACTCGCTGTGTATCATGCATCACGGAGATGCATTAAGCCCCCTTTTGACAGAGCATGGCTCATATTCATTTTAAAAATTTATTGACAGAATGGTGTTTTACGCCATTTTCGACTTTGTTCCATTCATATTGCGGCGACAGCCGTGCTATTTATGTGTACCCCGAGTTTCATCATTTCTTGGCTATGGCTCTGAAATGTCTTACCCATGGACATCCCAATGAAAATTAATCCGAATGACATGTTGAGCCAAGCCCCGGTAACTCAGTCGGTAGCGTACAGTACTTGAGAACAGGGGGTCGCTGGTTCGATCCCCGGCTCAGCCAATTTCTTTCCGAGGATTGGTGATAGGATTTATTCCCCTCTCACCGCTGACCATTGCCTCGATGATGGTTATGTTTTGGAAAGCAGCCAGTGGCTTGAAAAGAATACTGTGCTTAGAACTGGTAAAAGAAACTCCAGGAAAGCATGGCGAACACTGACCGGCGCGACATAACGGAAATATTGGTGAAAACGGCGTTAAAACCATACAACCAATCAATCGATTAACCCTTTACCCATTGCAACACAATCCCGACCTTTAACGACCCTAAAAGAGAAGCCTTTTGAAAACATTGTGGGAAAAGGACAAAATGCTGGTAATCAGCATTTTCTCCTTTTCCCACAATGTTTTCTAACCTTTCAGAAACAAATTCAATCATTTAATTTGCCACATTTAATTTGTCGTCTGCAAATGCCTTCAATTTGGACCAGTCCGAAATACTTTCGTTTGGTATAGAGTTAACTGATTGAATAATGTTTCACACCGCCACCGCCATCACTTTGGTCGTATCACTGCGTTCTGGGTTTCACCGATACAAGGCTAGGGCTCTGAAGTGTCTTGCCTAAGGACATTCCCACGAAAAACAGAAGCGCTCCAGGTGAGATTCTAGCCTAGTACCGGTGAAGCCCAGGAAGTTCATGAATATGTGAGCTGTCGCCGTGATATTACTGAAATAATGTTGAAAGTGGCGTAAAACACCATTCAGTCAAATCCATGTGAGATTCGTGTTACGAACCATACACTTTACACTTTACGAATCAGCCATGGAGGGCCAAAGAGAGAGAAGGGAGAAAGGGAGGGGCAACGAGAGAGAGCGAGAGAGAGCTTTTGCTATTACTGTAATTGCATACTGAAACAGGCTATATGCTCGGCCGTACACCTCTACGGTTAGCGTATCTGACTCGTGACCTGGCGGTTGCGGGTTCGATACCCGGTTAAGGCAAACTTTCTTTCCAGCGATTTTTCGCCTCTCACCTCTGATCCAACTGAGAAAAGTAGTCAGTGGCTTGAAAAGAAAGTTGTGTGTTTTCTTTTTCAAAGTTTTATTTGCCACGTCAACTGGTATTTATGGGAGTCGTAGCCACCTCCCACCATACCGTACAATTCAATGTAAGTAGAAACCTTTTGTTAATAATTCATAATGCTCATAATGGTATATAAAATATTCACTTAAAGAAGAATGTTTTAAATACTAATATACAAAAAGATTTGCCTCTTAACACTAACCAAGATTATGTTATTACGTAACTATTCTATCCCTTAAATGTGGCTTTATTGAGAGAGAGAGAGAGAGAGAGAGAGATAACCAAAAACAAACATACAAGAACAAAAAGGAAATTATTATGCACGTGTGTGTGTATGGGTGTGTAGATATTGAGTAAGGAAAAAGAAACTTGGTTAAAAAGATAATATATTTGGAAATGTTTATACGCTGTAGCATATCGTTTGTTTGGTTTTCTTGTAGTATATCTATATTCTATATTGGTTCAGGGGAGATTTTGAAAAACATGTTCTACAATTGTCATGTTATATTTGTCAACTTCATGCGTTTTCGTGCAGTTATAAATATTTAAAGTAAGGTTTAAAGCATTTCTTAGACCTGTCCTTGTAGGTAACTTTTCTTTAATCCTACAGTGGTAAATATATTTTTTGAACTCTAAGAACAGACTGTCCAATTAAAGATTTTGTTTATCTGTGCCCAAAAGCAAAGTCCGACTATCAATATGTAAACTATGGTCGAAAATACTTATTATTGTTGCATTAGTATTAATCAAAAACTTGGTGTGTTCACAGTCATGGAATAAATGTAGGATGGTTTCTTCATGTCTTTTACAAAATGTACATAAATTAGTATCTATCAATTTCATCTTAAAGAGCAGAGAATTTGTTGGGATGATTCTGTGTATTATTCTTGTTTGAAACCATTGTGTGTAAGTGTCTTTTGTGCATCTAAAAACGTTTCCATGAACTTGTTTCCAATCGATATTTACATTATTATATAACGAGTCCCATTTAACTCTGCTTGAAGGTATTTCATCGTTGTGTATCAAGGTAATGTAAGCATGTCAGTTCTAGTTAATGTATGAAAGAAATAGCAGCTAATAAAAGGATTTTTATATTTGTTTTAAAGAGTCCTCTTTAATCGAAATTTAATGTTTTAAAGGGCAAGTTTTCACTGAAGATATTACACTACAGAAGTTTAGAAAGTTCACCTTGTTGTTAGTCAGTTTTTTAACATCTCTCCAACTTTTAAAGCTTCCATCTGCGTTTAACACGTCTTATACCACAGTCATATAGTACTTTGTTATATATATGTTTAGAGTCTACCATAATATTCTTATTAAAAAACAGAGGCATGTTGACTATATCCGACAATTGTGTAAAATTACATTTCGAGATAAATAAGGTAAAAGATTTTAAAACATCAATCCAGAAATCATTTTTAATACTTCTAATGATTTTTTCGCAGTACGTCATTCCAAAATTACATAACTTGTGTGTGTCAATTATATTATTTATGAACTTATAGCAATCACTTTTACCCCAAGCAACTAGTTTTTTTTAATCCATTTTATTTTCATACTTCTATTATAACTATTTATATCTATCATTTTTAGACCTCCTACTATGTAATTCTTTATGAATACGGTTTGTTTAACTTTAGCAGTACCGTCCCATACGAATTTATAAAGTGTGTCGTTTAATCGTTTCATAAATTCATTCATTGGTGACGGTAAACTGATAAATAGGTGTGTAAGTATAGGTAATAAAAGGTTTTTGACTACAGTTATTTTTTCAATAGGTGTTAATTTTCTTCTTTTCCAAGAAGCAATACTGTTATAAATGCTTTTGAATTTATGTTCAAAATTAAGTCTTATCATTTTGTCTAGATCAATATGGAACTCGATTCCTAGCAGGTTAAACTGTGTTTCTCCCCATGATAATTTCCATTTTTGCCTTGATAGATCTTGTACTTTATTTCATACTGCCAATCCGTAATAATTTTTGTTTTATCGAAATTAACTTTCAAGCCAGATACTGTATATGTGAAATTTTCTCAAGTAATTCTAGAGTACTTTCGATTGATTTTTCTGAACCGTCTAAAAAAGTGTTGTGTCATCAGCAAACTGTAATATGATGTATTCTTCTTTTTTATTTTTATCCCTGTTATATTTTCATCGTATTTTAATTTAATATTAAGAATTTCAGTACACAGGATGAAAATATAAGCTGGTATTGGATCACCTTGTCGACACCCCCTTCTGACTTTGAAGTAATCTGATAGGAAACCATTTATTTGTACACATACTTCAGTATTATGCAGAAATGATTTAATCCATTCTCTGAACATAGCACCGATATTAAAATATTCTAGCGCCTTCTCAATAAAATTGAATGAAAGGGAATCAAAAGCTTTTTCAAAGTCTGTTAACATTAAAAGTCCAGGTACTCGATGTTCTTCACAATGTTGCATGATATCGTAGACAAGTCTTGTGTTTTCCCCAAAAAACCTGTCCCTTAAAAACCCAGTTTGGTCTCCTGATATGATATGACCCAAAACATACTTAATTCTGTTGGCAATACTACCTGAAGCAAGCTTATATAAAACATTTAAAAGTGTGATCGGTCTCCAGTTTTTTTTAGAATTTTTTTAGGTTTATTATCTTTTGGTATGCAAGTTATAGTACCCAATTTAACATTCTGTGAAAAGGATTTAGAAATGAATGTGTGATTTAATGCTCTGACAACAAAGTGGCTAATCTTATTCCAGAACACTTAATAGAAATTGGTAGTGAAACCATCTCCTCCTGGGCTTTTATCGTTTTTCATGTTTTTAAGCATATCCATTACTTCATTATATTGTAATAATCCTTCAATTTCCTCCTTTTGTTTTTCATCTAACTTATATGTAGTACAATTTTTTAAGTCTTCCTCTAAATTGATGTCAATAATATTGTTTGGTTCAGTATATAAAGTTTCATAATAATGTTTTGCTTCTTTAAGTATTTCTTTTTGGTCAAATGTATGACTGCCATTTACTGTTTCTATAAAAGGAATAGTTTTTGATGCAATAGGCTGTTTTTCCAAATTACAGAAATATTTAGTCACTTTTTCTCCATTGTCAATCCAGTTTGCTCTAGACCTAATAAAGAAGCCATTTAACTTTTCTTTTCGCAGGTTGTCTAATTCTACTTGTAAGGAACATATCTTTATTCATTCCGTTTACGTTTGTCTCTAAAAAGGAAATTTCATTTTCAATATGATTTTCTCCCAGACATTTTGCTTTCGATTTATAACTTGCAAATGAAATAGTTTCTCCGCGTATTTCCATTTACAATGTTTCCAAAAAAACCTGATAGTCTATTATAAATTGTAACTCTGAACGATCAATATTGATGATATTTTCTCTATTATAGACTGGTAAACAGTACTGCAATATCACGCTGTTTATTTTTTCATTAATACAATTAACATATTCTATATCATTTAATAGTGCATTATTGAATTTCCAGTATCTTTTTCCATGTTCTTGATCAGAAAACTTGAGCTCAAGTACAACGATAGAGTGATCTGATTTATAGCTTATATATATATCACAATTTCAGAGGAAAGGAATTAAGTTATTTGTCATTAAAAAGAAGTCTAATCTCGCTCTTTGTAAAGATGAGAAACGTTTCCATGTGTACTTCCTTGTCTCCCCATATAGATGTCTGAATGGGTCCACAAGTCCTCTATCATTCATTTACTAAAATTTTCCTCGAATTATTGTTATGATTAGAATCGTTGTAGTTTTCATAGTCAATCCTACTATCAAGAACAAGATTAAAGTCACCACATACAATGATATTATTGACTTTTCAAATGAATCAAGTTGACTAAAAGCATTTTTAAAAATCCCAGATTATCAGTATTTGGTGCATATATATTTGCGAGGATTATTTGTGCGTCACTGTATGATATATTAAGAGCAATAAATTGTCCATTAGTATCTTTTTTGCATGCCGAAACTTTAATATTTAACCCTTTCCCAAACAAGCCCTGGTTTTCACGTGTCTGCAGTACAAGTCTTTTGAAAACACTGTGGGAAAAGGAGAAATTGCTCGTAACGAGCAATTTCTCCTTTTCCCACAGTGTTTTCTACCCTTTTTGAGACCTTTCTGCCATTTTTATCAAATTTAAAATTGTGGTCTGCAAACTCTTTCAATTTGGACCAGTCCAAAACTTGTCGTTTGGGAAAGGGTTAAACCTTTTGTAAGTAGAATAGCTACTCCTTTTGAATTTGAACTACCATGACTACAGAAACAATTTTCCTCCCATTGTTGGTAAATTTTATTTTCAATTTGTTAAAAAAAATGTGAGTCTATTGTAAACATAAAATGTAAACTTTCTTTTCTTTAAAGACTGTAAATACATCAAATCGTTTTTTAGTATCATTCAATCCACGACAATTGTAGGAACAAATCTTCAAACTACCTATAACGGTCATAAAGAGCATCTATCATTATCAATCTATCATTTTTTTCAAATCCCCCCATGTAACAAATATACATATAGTGTACTGTTAAAAGTGTTACATACGTGACTATTAAGGAGAATGTGGACCGAGATCAGACTGCTACTCCATGCAGGCTGATCCCGGTACACATTATTCACAAGAACGCGCCAAAATAGGCCAGCTCAACCAAGCCAGGGGTACAATAAACAGTGAACTGGACTCACATGTGCATAATTCTAATCAAAGTACTGAAAGTACTGACAAACTAGCGAATTTGATTGATTGTTTGTTTGTATGGTGTTTGACCCTGTTTTCAACATTATTTCAGTTATGTAGCGGTGGACAGTGCATATATCCATGCTTTCCTTGAGTTTCTTCTATCAACACTCAGCACAATATTCTTTCCAAGCCACTGGTTGCTTTCCACATAACCATCGTCGAAATGTGAGAGAGAAATGAATCCTGTTGCAATGACTATCATCAATCCTCAGAAAGAAATTTACAGAGTCGGGGATCGAACCAGCGGCCTCCTGTTCTCAAGTCCTGTACGCTACCGACTGAGCTGCCGGGGCTATGCGTGCTATTGTTTAACTATAATCCAGTATAAGTTTAACCATTAACCTGCTAAAAATGTTAAATGAAACTTTCAAGCCGATGGTAAACACCTGAATATTGCTATTTCAAAGTTACATTTTTGAAAAAAAATCCTCTTATCGGACAGTGTAGATTCAAGATCAGACTGCACGCTCTGTGCTGTCTCATCTTAGTCCACACTGTCCGCAAAAGGTCATTGAGTTGCGGTAGTGCTGGTAAAAGAAACTCCAGGAAAGCATGGATAGGTGTTCTGGCCGCCGCAATATCACTGAAATTATGTTGAAACGGCGTTAAACACCATACAATCAATGAGTCAATATCCAGTAGCACAAGATGTAGTTAACTATTTAACTCTCTTCACAAAACCAACAATTTTACACTCGTCCAAATTCAAAGCTGTCACAGACCATAAATTAAATGCGGCTGAACTGATGAAACGTGATTCCAAAAGGGCAGAAAAAAATGTGAGAAAAGGAGAAAATGATGGTTATCAGCATTTTCTCCTTTTCCCGCAATATTTTCAAACGGATTCTTCCCCAGTGTCATTAGAATATGGAACTGTTTGGTAAAGGGTTAATAGAGGTAGAATAACAATTCAGCATAACAGTGTAACTATACACAATGATGTAAATAATGAATGACAAGGGTTCTCTGTCCAGTGAGGGTTGCTATAGCCTGGCATTTGCTACAGGTTAATAATACCTAGGTGTATCCATTAATAGATTCATTCATAATGTTACAGTGGTGTAGGAATAAGTCATTCTCTGCTTTGCATAGGTCACTTAATTTACATATAAGCAAAGATCATGTACCTTATAAATGACATCTTGTTCACTTAATTACTTTGTAAGACAACATGTTCAACTAGAGAGGTAGAGATTAAGTTGTTTTTGTCCAAATTTTCATATATAACAGAATTAAGATTTCTAACAGAAAGAAGTATTTTCTGTGAGGCAGTATTTGGCAACTGTGGGGTTTTTTGTTTACTTTGACTCTAGGTCAGTCTTGATGCCTATAGACTAGCTTCGCTAGCTAAAAACGGAGAAAGTGAAACAAGATCAGGGGCCGTATTCACCAACCATACTTAAGAATGTTCTTAGAATTATTCTTCAGGATTCTCCAAGTTTGAAAGTAACACAACTTCTGATTGGCTAAACCATATGGTTTAGCCAATCAGAAGGTGTGTTACTTTCAAATTTGGAAAATTTTGAAGAACAAGACCGAGAATGTTCTTAAGAATGGCTGGTAAATACGGACCCAGACTGCACGTACATACAGGCCGATCAACGGAGAAAGTGAAAAGAGGTCAGACTGCATGTATATGCAGACCGATTTCGGCCGCAAAAACATGTCAAAGTAGCCCCATGTAACAGAGCGAGAACAATAAACATTCAAATGGACTCATCTGTACATAATCCAAAAACGGAGAAAGTGAACCAAGATCAGACTGCACGTGCATGCAGGCCGATCCCGGCATACATCGTCCGCAAAAACATGTCAATATAACTCCTTACGGCAGAGTAAAAAGTTACCATATACGGCGAAAAAAACCTAGATGTACATAGAAACGAGAACGTGGACAGAGTTCAGACCAAACGTCCATGCAAGCCGACCCGTCGAATATTGGCCGCAAAACATGTCGAAGTAACTGCGTATTGCAGAGTTATGGGTACAGTACACAGTGATGGAACCCAAATATACATAAAAAAGAGGGGGGAAGTGAACCCAGGTCAGACTGCACGCACATGCAGAGTTACTATGGCATACATTGTCCTCCAAAACTTGTCAAAAAGAGCTCTGCACAGCAGAGAAAAGGGCACAATAAACAGTACAAAAAACCCAAATGCGCATTTAAAAAAAAAAGAAAGTTGTGTCAGTACTGGTGTGAGAAAGCAAGGAAAAACAGGCGTAGATACACTGTCCGCCGTGATAATTATGACCTAAGCTATTAAAGCGACTTTAAATCTTTGCCACACAATCCCGACTTTTAACGACCATGGAAAAGAAGCCTTTTGAAAACATTGTGGGAAAAGGAGAAAATGCTGGTAACCAGCATTTTCTCCTTTTCCCACAATGTTTTCTACCCTTTCCAAAACAAATTTCAATTCTTGAGTCGCATTTAATTTGTCAGATGCAAATGCTTTCAATTTGGACTGGTCTAAAATTTTGTCGTGTGGTAAAGAGTTAAACTCTAACACAATCAAAGAAACAGAATAAATGCTAGATGTAATGTCATAATTCACATATTCATGACAGAGTGCGCATTGTCGCCTCGGTATAAATATAGTTCTGTCGGATGTCTCGTGGTACGTGGTCCAATCCAGTGATCCAATTTTAAAAACGCACGTAAAGTGTACATAAACTAATTCAAAATTTAAAGCAAAGAAAAGTGTCCAACACGTTCCTTCAAGTCCGGTCAAATTATCATAAACTATTGTTGCCCTTCGGAAATCTCGATGATTAAGTTATTGTACGTTTGAAAGGAAGAACTAATTAGAAATAACTATTAAACCTTTACCGGCTAAATAAGTGAAATGAAACTTTCAAGCCGGTATTAAAAACCCAGATTTTTCTTTTTCAGAGGTATTTTTCGGGAAAAAAAAATTTCTTCATCGGACAGTGTAGATCCAAGATCAGACTGCACGTTCTGTGCAGTCTGATCTTGATCTACACTGTCCGAAAAAGGCGTTTGAATCGAGCTTAACTGCCCCAGGGTTAACCTTCGTCCTGCTAGTAAAAAGAAAAGGACAGCGCAGACCATTGACCACCATCTACCTATTTACATGAAATACAAACGGGTAAAACAAGCTTACTCCATTACCAAATAGCCCGAAGTTTTAACGGCCCTAAAATGGAATGACTTTGAAAACATTGTGTGAGGAGGAGAAAATATTGGTAACCAGCATTTTCTCCTTTTTCCCCACAATGTTTTCTATCATTTCAAAGACATATCCAATTATTTGGGCTATATATGCTGCAAATGTGTTTAATTTGGAGTAGTGTAAAATTTCTGTCGTATGGTAAAGGGTTAACTCTTTCCTAGACAATATTTCCGGACGAATGAAAATTATATTCGAAGACGACAAATTAAATTTCAGTTATTCTGTGGTGCCAGTGTACCTATCCATACTTTCCTTGAGTTTCTTTTACCAGTATTCCGGACAATATTCTTCCAAAGCCATCATCGTCGATGACAAAGATCAGCAGTGAGAGAGGGATGAATCCTGCCGCAGTGACTATCAGCACTCCTCGGAAAAAGATTGGCCGAGCTGGGGATCGAATCAGCGAACCTGTTCTCAAGTCCTGTACACTACCGACTGCACCATGGGGGTGGTTAACTCTTTACAAAACGACAAAATTTTAGACCGGTCAAAATTGATAGCATTTGCAGACGACAAATTAAATGGTGGGCCAAATGAAGAAAATAGTCCCATTTATTGTAGAAAACATTGTGGTAGAGAAGAAAATGCTGCTTACCAGCATTTCTCCCGTTCCCACAATGTTTCCAAAATCCTTCTTCTAAGGGTCGTTAAAAGTCGGGATTGTGTGGTACAGGGTAAACCTCATTCTTATACGGTTTATTTTCAGACCTACCCCACCCCAGTTCAAAGGACAAAAAGGTTAAACGTATTTCACCATTTAGCCTATCAAACATTCCCGTGTTTCAACGACCCCGGGAAAAAGCCTCCTGAAAACATTGTGGAAAAAGGAGAAAATGCTGGTTACCACAATGTTTTCTACGCTCTCTAAGACAAATCGCACCATATCTATAAGTTAACCTTTTACCATTCGATTTCGAATGCTAACGACCCTCTGGAGGAAGGCTCTTGAAAACATTGTGGAAAAAGGAAAAAATGCTGATAACCCGCATCATCATCTCATTTTCCCACAATGTTTTTGCCCATGCACAGGCAAAATTAATCATGTGAGTCTCATTTTGTTTGTCGTCTGCAAATTCTTTCAATTTAGACACGTGTAGAATTTTGTCGTCTGATAAAGAGTTAAAAAAAATCGTAAAGTGTAAAACACTTAAAATTCTTAAAGTCCCTCCAGTGAAATTAATTTATTACATTTTTCTATGAGCAGGGGCGTGAGAAAATGATAACAATTAATCTTTAAAAAAAAAAAAAATGATCACGATGGTAGAAAGTGATCGACAAAAGTGATTGACAACCTTCGATCCCTAACCGTTCAACCCTTTAACGCACAATGCCGCCTATTAATCACCCTGGGAAAGAGGCCTTTTGAAAACATTGTGGGAAAAGGAGAAAATGCTGGTAACCAGCATTTTCTCCTTTTCCCACAATGTTTTCTTCCCTATCAAAGAAACAATTACACCATCTGAACCACACTAAAATTGTCGTCTGCAAATGCTTTCAATTTGGACAAGGCTAAAGCGTTGTCGTCTGATAAAGGGTTAAATTAATTCGTTACCAGAACGGAACTTCGTTTATTTGACAAAAACTATATAGTTTAAAGTCATACATATTGTATATATATGTAATTGTATTCTAAAATATATGCATTTAGTCACGAAGTTACCGAACAAAAAATTTAGAACTGTCAAAATCGAAAGCACTTGCACACGACAAAATATAAGTGACCCATATTTTAAGATTTGTTTTTGGATAGGTAGAAAACATCGCGGAAAAAAAATAAACAAAATGCCACAGTGTTCTCAAAAGCATCCATCCGAATAGCTTTTAAAACTTGGGACTGTGTGATACAGGGTTAAATTTTTAATACTCGTACACCCAATTCCGCCGTTATTTTCGACGAGTGCAGGCAGAAACAAGCCCTGCTCATCCGTCTTGATTTTCACTCCTCCACAATAATAACGTAACTCTTCCAGGCGGCCATATACTAAATGATCCATGCGCTTCTAAAAAGGGGGCTTAATGCATCTGCAAAAAGTATCGACTCGGGTAAGCCTGCGCAGTCCGCGCAGGCTGACCCGAGTCGATACTTTTTGCTATTGGTAAATTTTCTGCATGTCAAAGGACCATTGTACGTCAGCATTCAGCCAGTTTTTAAACAACATGGATTTTGTGGATCCATATCTATATTTTGACACAGGCCTTTGAAGCGCCATTGGTCTGTTACGGAACACTGACATTTTTCTTGGTTGATCATCGAGTACTTGCGAATTGGTGCATCGCCTGTATCAGTCTCCGAGCAGAGTTGTCGTTCGTTACTCTCACCATACATCTCTGCAACGGGCTAAATGACAAGAATCTTGTCAAACCGAGGAAAACATGTTTTGTTACTGTTTAACTGTTTCATGTGAAACATAATAAAGTAGACTAAGGAAATATGATTCCAGATACATTATAGGTGCATTCAAACGGATGAATTTACCTGTATACAATGGAACTATTTTTTCAAGCTTCTTTACTGATCAGAATCTTACGCCAAATTTTAATTGTTAAAAAAAAAAAAAAAAAATGGCTGCGTCCATGAATGATGACAATTTAAACAAAATTGTACACAAGTTATCGTCCTTTAAAAGACATTTAAGCTTTTCAGAAAATCCCTCTTTTTCACATTTCCAACCACTAAGTCTGATTGGCCGTATGCTGTTTGAACAGCACACAAAACAATCGATTGGTCTTTCTTTCACCGGCGTTTCTGCCGCCATTTTGAGTTATGGTCATGTGACGAAAATGTCACGTGATGACGGACTACTTTCTGAGCCAACTACAGAGGCATTCGGCATACCTCGGGTGATCCGGTGATCAAATCCCTCGGCTGTATCACGTAGCTTGATATGCACCTACACGGTACATTTCGCACGTTTCCGGAAGCACACCGTTTTACCGTTATTGAAATTGTAAGGCTCCTCTTAAAAAAGAAAACATGAATCAATTTTTTATCGTTATCTCTCTAAGACTATTTCAGTCGTCAAACAGTTTGTACATTCAATTTTTAGCGTGGTTTATCAATTCCGATGGGAGCTTTCATCGACAGATCGATAGATGTGAATAACTCCATCGTGGTTGTTCATGTCGTTGCTAAGCGATTTACATGGGCGCCGCCATGTTTAAGATCATGTGATTGGTAGTTCAAAATGGAAACCGCCTATGTACAGACGAGGTTAGATGTAGGTACGGAATCGGCCGAGTTGTGACGAGTGCTACAGAGGGGAATGGGAATGATCCGTAGTGCAAGAGAGTGCGCCTGTATATCAGGGAATACTCAAATTTTCATTTACATCGTTACTATAAATAGCACACTGGCGACTACCTCTATGTTGTACATGATAAGACTATTATGATATGTCTTATTATATACAATATAGAGGTAGTTGCCAATGTGCTATTTATAGTAACGGTGTCCGGTAAGGAAAATTTCGTTGTCCGGTAATAGACCAATGGATTTTCAGTGGCCTATGATTTTGACTTGCTTGGTATAATGCATCGATGAGATGCATTAAATCCCCTTTTTCAAGAGCGTGGCCCATACAGTCTCTGAGAATACATTTCCGTGAATCCCGAAAAGAAGTTTTTTATGTAAAAGGCCAGACTGAACAAGCTTGATTAACCCTTTACCAGAGGACAAAATTTTAGCCTTGTCCAAATCGAAAGCATTTGCAGACGACAGTTTCAATGTGGCTCAAATGGTGCAATTTTCCTTTAATAGGGTAGAAAACATTATGGGAAAATGAGAAAATGCTGGTTACCAGCATTTTCTCCTTTTCCCACAATGTTTTCAAAGGGCTTCTTTTCCTGCGTCGTTAAAAGGCGGCATTGTGTTGTAGAGTTAAACAAACAGACGGATCAGACTGCACTCTGTTCTAGAATTAAGTCTTTGCCAGCGAACAAAACTCTAGACTTGTCAAAATTGAAAGCATTGGTAGACGCCTCGAATAATGACATTTGTCTTTGAACGGGTAGAAAACATTGTGTGGTAACCAGCATTTCTCCTTTTCCCACAGTGTTTTAAAACCCCTTCTTTTTCAGAGTTGTTTAAGCTCGGGATTGTTTGATAAAGGGGTCAGGGGGTGGAAGGGGGGGGGGGAAATACAAAGTGGGTCACTTTGTGAAGAAAATTTAAAAACGTAATAAATATTCAAAATCATAATTGTCAAAGAAGACTGTATAATTACATGTAAGTCTATAACTAGTCCATGGCGTATAATAGAATTTAGAATAAAGAAACAAGTGTAAATTTCAAAAAGAATTCTTATTTAGTGTTAAAGTAAAATAAGACGCGTTCAAATCAATTATTCTCCCTCCTTGCCTTTCTACTTACCCTCAGAGAGCCAAATATATGAAATTAAGTCTTTACCAAACGACAAAATTTTAGACTTGTCCAAATTCAAAGCATTTGCAGACGACAATTCAAATGTGGCTCAAATGACTTTTCTATAATAGGCTAAAAGACATTGTGGGAAAAGGAGAAAATGCTGGTTGCCAGCATTTTCTCCTTTTCCAACGATGTTTTCAAAAGGCTTCTCTTGCGGGGTCATTAAAACTCGGGATTGTGTGGAAAACGGGTTTAGTGTACATTTACGTCTACAATTCGTACGAAAGACTGATTGATTGATTGTATGGTGTTTTACGCCGTTTTCAACATTATTTCAGTTATATCGCGGCGACCAGTGCACCTATCCATGCTTTCCCGAAGTATCTTTTACCAGCACTCCGCTCTATATTCTTTCCAAGCCACTGGCTGCTTTCTCACATAACCATCGTCGAAACAATGCTCAGCGGTGAGAGAGGAATGAATCCTGTGGCAATGACTATAATCAATCCTCGGAAAGAAATTGGCCAAGCCGGGCATCGAACCAGCGACCTCCTGTTCTCAAGTCCTGTACGCTACCGACTGAGCTACGGGGCTTGGCGAAAGACACTGAAGTGCTATATTAGAAATGCTGGAAAATGTACATCTAAAATCAGACTGCATGTTCTTTGTAGTTTGATCTTGATCTACACTGTCTACAAAGGTAACTTAGATTGAGTTTGATGCTGTAAGGGTCATTCAATAACAATAATTAAAAAAAAAATATCGATTAAGGTGACGATTCTGTATTGGAAATGTTAAAATGAATAATGGCAGTGATCAAATTTCATTTTAGAGATACACGTATAGTTTTCCTAAGTTTGGCGTGTTTTTCTTTGGATTCGCTGTTTTAATTCTTTTTTTGTAAGAAAGCGGGATTTTTTTTTTATCTTTTATTTTTCTCCCAAAATTTAAGCGCGTTTGTTATTTACATGGATTTCAGTGGGAAGCAGCCAGTCGCTTAAAAAGAACATTGTGCTTGGTGCCAGTACAAGGAAATATTAGAAATTCATGAGTATGTACACTGGTGACACTGATAGGACTGAAATAGTGTTGAAAACGATTTTAAGTCAAAGAATAAAATTATTACTGGGCAAAAGACGCGATATACGCATTAACCCTTATCCTGCCTAAATTAAAAAAAAAAAGAAATTTTCAAGCCGATAGCAAAACTCAAATTTTCTTATGTCAAAGGTGATTTATTGAGGAAAGATATCTCCTAATCGGACAGTGTAGATCCAAGATCAGACTGCACGTTCTGTGCAGTCTGATCTTGATCTATGCTGTCCGCAAAAGGTCAGTGAGTCGCGTTTAGCAGCCTTTACCACACAATCCCGACTTTTAACAACCCTGAGAACGAAAGCTTTTGCTGGTTACCAGCATTTTCTCCTTTTCCCACAATGTTTTCTACCCATCCCAAAACAAACTTTGATTTTTGAGTCACATTTATTTTGTCGTCTGCAAATGTTTTCAATTTGGACTGGTCTAAAATTTAAAATTTTGTCGTTTGGTAAAGAGTTAAGGGTTAAAAAAAAAAAAGGTCAAATGATACGAGAATACCTGTGCTTTCGTAAAACAAAATCTGTGCTTTAGATACACTGATTCAATCTGTCACAAAAACATGTTGCAATTGTACTGTTGAAAATATAACCTATGAGTGGTGCTTTGGCAAAACGGGATTTAATGCATCTCCGTGATGCATCATAGCAACGAAATCATCACATAATGATGGATCAATAAAATCCATTTTGTCCACAAACCGACAGAATTATAAGATAAAATAGTCCCTGGGCTTGCAGAAAATTTACATTTTGCATAAAGTTTCGACCCATGTCAGCCTGCGCTGCCTCGTATGTTATGAGTGGACAATTTACAGTCTTAAATTTAAATGCGTTGTAAATGAAACAAATTTCTTAAAGAGATTATAGGCAAAAATAAATAGATAAATTGTAATTTTCTAACAGAATTTTTTCAAAAAGTTTCGACTCATGTCAGCCTGCGCTGCCTCGTATGTTATGAGTGGACAATTTACAGTCTTAAATTTAAATGCGCTGTAAATGAAACAAATTTCGTGAAGAGATTATAGGCAAAAATAAACAGATTAATTTGTAATTTTCTAACAGGATTTTGCTCTAAATATTTTTGATAGACGAATAATAACAGTCAAACCTTCTTAAACAAAAAAATAAACTTTATTGACAAAAGGTGCTAACTGATTAAATCTGGATGATATAAAAACGTGTCACCTTATTCTTTACCTTCGGGCTGCTAAGCGCGACTCAAGGACCTTTTGCGGACAGTGTAGATCAAGATCAGACTGCACAGAACGTGCAGTCTGATCTTGGATCTACACTGTCCGATAAGGACATATGTTTCCCCTAAAAAATATCTTTGAAATAGTAAAAGTTCAGTTTTCACTATCTACTTAACCCTTTACCACACAATCTCGACTTTTAATGACACTGGGAAAGAAGGCTTTTGAAAACATTGTGGGAAAAGGAGAAAATGCTGGTAACCAGCATTTTCTCCTTTTCCCACAATGTTTTCTATCCTACCTAATACATAAATCACTATTTAAGCTACATTTATTTTTATCGTCTGCAAATGCTCTCAATTTGGTCCAGTCTAAAATTTTGTCGTTTGGTAAAGAGTTAAAAGGTTTCATTTCAGTTATTTAGGAGGATAACTCTTAACCCTTTACCAGACGACAAAATTTTAGCCTTGTCCAAATTGAAAGCATCTGCAGACGACAATTTCAGTGTGGCTCAAATGGTGCAAATTTTCTTTGATAGGGTAGAAAACATTGTTGGAAAAGGAGAAAATGCTGGTTACCAGCATTTTCTACTTTTCCTACAATGTTTTCAAAAGGCTTCTTTCCCAGGGGTGTCAAAAGGCGGCATTGTGCAGTATAGGGTTAACACGTGGGATAGAAATACCATAACACGTGGGATAGAAATACCAATCTAGATAGATTTTGGTAAAACCCGGACCCTTCAAGGGAAAGACTATTATCTTTGTTAAGAAGCGAGTATGCAGCATTATCTATTACATACAGACTAATACATAAAACCTTTATACTGCTAAATAAATTAACCTTTTCCCTAACGACAAATTTTGGACTGGTCCAAACTGAAAGAGTTTGCAGACGACAATTTTAAATTTGATGAAAATGGCTGAAAGGTCTCAAAAAGGGTAGAAAACAGTGTGGGAAAAGGAGAAATTGCTCGTTACGAGCAATTTCTCCTTTTCCCACAGTGTTTTCAAAAGACTTGTACTGCCGACACGTGAAAACCAGGGCTTGTTTGGGAAAGGGTTAAAACTTTCAAGCCGATAGTAAAACTCGAAATGTTGCCATTTCAAACTTATTTGGGGAGGGGGGGGGGCATCTCCTTGTCGGACGGTGTAGATCCAAGATCTGAAGATCTGACTGCACGTTCTGTGCAGCCTGATCTTGATCTACGCTGTCCGCAAAAGGTCATTGAGACGGGCTTAGCAGCCTGATGGTAAAAACTTCACAATATGCAGACGACCTTGGCGTCTTCACGTAAACTTTTTTTTTTCAAACATTCTGACGGAAGGAAAAAAATCTTGTCACCTTTTTAGCACCTGCTTCAGTATCAATCATTGATCCTTGTTGATGATATATATTTTTTACAAAGAAATTTTCAAAGTGTACTCGGCTACAAACTGTTCAGGGAGATATGGGTTAAACCTTTGGCTCCTAGCGGCGACCTTTAGACCTTTTGTGCACAGTGTCGATCAAGATCAGACAGCAGAGAAAGTACAGTCTGATCTTAGATCTTCAATGTCCACTAGAGCATGTTAAACATGGCAAAACAGTCTATGAAACAGAATACTTTTGTTTTAATTGTTGGCCGGAAATATTGATTTGTCAAGCAGTATGACCCTTTACCAGACCTCCAGAGAGAGGGGGTGATTTTGACTCAAAATTGAAAATATTAATCATTCTCCACTAAACCCTATGTTATGGGTACTCATTAGAATCGTCTCATCGAGACGATTCTAATGAGTACCCATAACATAGGGTTTGGAAGAGAAATAATGCATTTAGAGTATCATCACTCCCTCTTATCTGGAGCTCTGCTTTACCATACAATTTTGTATTCAAACGACGCAAACAAAGGATAACAAGCATTTTCTCCTTTTCCCACAATATTTTGTATCTTTTTTGAAAGACAAACTCCACTATTTGGGAGTTAAATTTTTAATTTGTCGTCTGCAAATGTTTTAAATATGAACGAGTCTAAGTGTTTTGGTCTGATAAAGAGTGAAGGGTGGAGATTAATGAGATTTTTCCTGTTTAGATTATATCTTTTTTAAATCGACGGTTTCGTCCCCAGATCTGTCGTAACATGAAATTGTGAAATATCTGTTGGTTAAAGCCTGAGCGACGGACGGTGACATATGCACATAGTTCTAAAATAAGTGGTGACTTAAGTTAACGAGATAGAAATATAAAATATAATTGAAATGTTGAAAAAAAAACTTTAATGGACAAACTGAGGGATACAGTTTTACTTCTGTGATTTTTTTTTTTGTAACAAAAGTGTTTTTTTTTTTATATATATAAATTTGTGTGGTGATATAAGGTAGCGAGAATTACAAATGAGCCATGCTCTGTGAAAAGGGGGCTTTATGCATCTGCAATCAAAAAGTATCGATTTAGGTCAGCCTCCGCATTCTGCGCAGACTGACCTGGATTGAAACTTTTTTGCAATTGGTCAATTTTCTGCTTGCGCAGTTGCGAAGACTTTTATAGGTAAAAACTTTTTGCTATTCGTAAAAATGTCCAAGGACCACTTTACCTCAAAATTCAACATTTACTTGATGACTTGCTTGGTACACCCCACCACGGGGATGCAGTAAACCCCCTTTTGCTACAGCACAGCTCTAATGCATATGGGCCATGTTCCGCGAAAAGGAGGCTTAATGCATCTGCAAAAAAGTATCGACCCACGTTAGCCTGCGCATTTCGCGAAGACTGACCCAGGTCGAAACCTTTTCCAATTCGTCAATTTTCTGCAAAGTCAAAGGACCAATCTACCTCCAGATACAGTCGATTGCCATACAAAATGGATTTTATGTGTCCATAATTAGGTGACGACTTGCTCGTTATCATGAATCATGGAGATGCAGTAAGCCCCCCTTTTTCCAGAGCGTGACTCGTATATGGCGTGCAACACACGCGAAAAGGGACCTTCGGACATTTGTGTAAAGTGTTGTCTCGGATTAGCCTGCGTAGTCTGCGCAGGCTAATCCGAGACAACACTTTACGACTACATAGGATTTTTTTCATACAGTAGACTTCCGCGACACAGAAAATCGCACAAAAACGGGAAGTGTCGTCTTGGATTAGTCACAGACTGCACGGGCGGATATTGGACGACACACTTTTACGCATATGTCCGAAGGCCCCTTTTCGTGTGTTGCACGCCATATGGAAAATCTTCAACAGACAAATTGCGGGGTATACTACTGGCACTTTTGTGATGTTATCTTCGTGATTAAAAGTGACTAATAATTTTTCAAAAATAAGTGGTGACATTAGGAAGTGCGACTAACCATAGGCCACTGAAACTCCATTGGTCTATTACCGGACAACGAAATTTTCCTTATCGGACACCGTTACTATAAATAGCACATTGGCAACTGCCTCTATATTGTATATAATAAGACCTTGTCTTATTATATACAACATAGAGGCAGTCACCAAGTTGCTATTTATAGTAACGGTGTAAATGAAAATTTGAGTATTCCCTGACATGCACCAATTCGCAAGTATTCGATGATCAACCAAGAAAAATGTTAGTGTTCCGTAACAGACCAATGGAGCTTCAAAGGCCTGTGGACTAACAAACGTAGATATTACAAATCTATAATGGACAAATCGAGGGATATATTTTCACCTTTCATATTTTCTTTGTAACCTAAAGTGACCGTGAATTTTCGTGTAAAATTTACTGACACTGCACAACTGCAGAATGGTTGTCGGTAATCTACACTGGAATAGAGAGTGAGAAAAGCATTAAAATTTGTAAGAGGGCACCTGTGTTTCGAATTCATGACCATGAATTCATCAACAACAATTTTGCTTTTTTATCTTGTTGGATATACATTTGGACAAACCAATTACTCTGACAAGGCATATAATTATGTTACTTTCTTATCCACATATATAAACTCCAACAATATTAGTACCACTGACCTGATTCCGAAGGAAAATTTAACTGAGCCAATCCAGGTCAATATTTCAATGGTGCTTCATGCCCTGTTTGATTTCGATGAAGTTAGCGGGACTCTAGAAATGTCGGCTTCAGTCAGACTCTCGTGGTACGACGAGATGATATCAATTCATTACGGGACTTCATCCTACTCTTTAGTTTATTTAATATCGGGCAACGCCAACTATGACTTTTTACAAGTACAATACAACAAAATGTGGACACCAAAACTGGTGCTAGGAAACACGGTGGATCAGTTTTCAAGGATAGGGGACACTGCCTACATGTGTCGCTATCATCTGTCAGACGGCTATGTTACATGGCAACCCAAGTTTCTGCTAAAAAGCACTTGTTCCCCTGACGTCACGTTCTATCCCTTTGATAAACAGGATTGTACGTTCACAATTCTATCTTGGGGCCACACGGATAAAGAAGTTATATTAAACTCGTTACACAGCACGTGGGACCTGAGTGCCTATGAAGGAAACGGTGAATGGGATGTGAAAGAAACTGGGTCAAGGTCATATGTCTCAAACAGCCAGTCCGTGTTTGAACTCAGCATATCTTTAAAAAGGAATCCACTGTACTTCGCCTTTAACATTATAATCCCAGTGTTGACATTATCTTTACTGAATGGTGTCGTGTTCTGGTTACCGGTAGAGTCCGGTGAACGTGTCGGCTTCTCAATCACATGTTTCCTGACCTTTATGGTCTTGCTCAGCACAATTCTTGGATATCTACCAGAGACCTCGTCTACAATGTCCTATCTGTGCTACTATGTTGCAGTGATGCTGATTTTCAGTGGACTGGTTACCAGCTTTGTGATTTTCAATCTGTATATATACCATAAAGACGAGAGCGGGAATGTTCCAGGTTTCATAAAAGCTTTCATACGGTTTTGGCGTTTCCGGTGGTGTGTGAGGTTGTGTAAAGCCAGGACAAAACCATCAGATGACAAACAAAGCAGCAAGTTTGAGACCCCTGTCTTTGCCATAGAGAGAGAAACAACGCATATTGCTGATGATACGTCCGAAATAATACCGTCCGAACAAGTTTTAAAGAACATTAAAGCAAAGGTGAAAAACGCCAGGCGAGAATCTGAAAGCGGAAGTAGCAGCAATGATATCGATGACGTCAGCAATGCTCCAGATGACAAGGTCACGTGGAAAGATTTCTCAGCATTTTTGGACAAGTTTTTGTTTCTTGCTTTCCTATCAGTGGAAGGATTCTTCTCCGTGACGTTCTTGGTTCCACTTGCGCATCGTCAATAAACTGGAAATGAAAAGAATGGAATTTAAGGCCACGTTAAACCAATACCACACAATCCCATGTTTTTGCAATCCTGATGAAGAACACTTTTAAAACATTGTGGAAAAAGGAGGAAATGCTGATAGCCAGTACAAGAATTCAGTCTTTCTAACACTTTGCAACACGATCCCAAGTTTTAAAGACCCTACACAAGAGAGCTGAAAACATTATGGGAAAAGGAACAAATGCTCATAACCAAAAATTTCTCCTTTTCCCACAATGTTTTATGTACTATCGATGACAAATCTCACCATTTGAGCAGTATTCTACTTGTCATCTGCAAATGCTTTCAAATTTGACCAGTGTAAGATTTTGTTGTTTGGTAAACGAGTTATGGGGACAATAGCTGCCAAGAGTAAACAAAGTGGGTGTTAAAATGCATTTGATTTTAAATCATACCATTTAAAAGTATGGAAATTATTGTGAAGATGACAATCTGTCATTTTACGGGCTGTCCAAATGTTAGTCGCTGGCAGAGAAATTAATTTCAAATCTTAAGTTAAAAGATGCCAGGTCCTTCTATCTTTTGTTTACTTTTTGCCTGATTTTAAAATTTATTTTTTTTCTGCCGGCGACCAGCACTTGGACAAACTACACAATAACAGATTGTCATCTTCACAATATTTTCCATACTTTTAAATAGTATGAATTTAATTTAACTGTACTTTAACACCTGCATCGTCTTTTTGGCCACTATTGGGCCTTTAACTCTTTACCAAACGATACCATTTTAGACTTGTCCAAATTGAAAGCATATGCAGACTATATAAAATAAATGTGATTCAACAACTGAAATTTGGGTCGGAAGGGGTAGAAAAATTTGTGGGAAAAGGAGAAAATGCTGGTTACCAGCAGTTTCTCCTTTTCCCAAAATGTTTTCAAAAGTTTTCTTTCTCAGGGTCGTTAAAAGTCGGGATTGTGTGGTAAAGGGTTAACCCTTTACCAAACATGGCTGGGTTTTCACGACCCTGGGAAAGTGGGCTTTTGAAAACATTGTGGAAAAAGGAGAAAATGCTGGTAATCATTGGTACAAATTTTGAATTTTTTTTTAATACAGCCATTTCGAATTAGAAGGGGGTCATGTTTGTCCTTTGGGAAAGGGTATAAGGGAGGCAATTATGATGTCATTACAAATATTGGAAAAGAAAGAAAGTTTGGTGCCATCTTTCTATGTTGTTACTATATGACAAAATTTTGGACTGGACCAAATGAAAACATAAATTGCAGACAACAGATTATACATAGCCTAAAAGGGGATGTCTGCATTTGACAGGGTGGAAAACATTGCTGGAAAAGGAAAAAATGCTGGTGACCAGGATTTTGTCCTCTTTCCAAAATGCATTCAAAAGCCACGCCTTTCAGGGTCGTTAAAACTCTGTATTGTTTGCTAAAGAGTTAATTTTGTACTATAAATTGAGCCATGCTCTGTGAAAAGGGGGCTTAATGCATCTGCGAAAAATATCGACCCAGGTCAGCCTGCGCAGTCCGCGCAGGCTGACCTGGGCCGAAACTTTTCGCTAGTGGTCAATTTTCTGTATGTCCAAGGACCAGTCTACCTCATGATCAAGCCGGTTGCTAACACTTAAGCTGCTGAATAAATGAAACCCAAATTTCTACCCAATACTAAAGGCCCAAACATTGCGGTTTCAAAGTTGATTTCACCGGAGAGAAAATACCGTATCGGACAGTGTAGATCAAAGATCAGACTGCACGTTCTGTGCAGTCTGATCTTGATCCACACTGTCCGCACAAGGTCATTGGGTCGCGATCAGCAGCTTAAGGGTTAAAAACAAATTGGCTATTATAGATCCATGATTATGTAATGGTTTGCATGATATCATTCATCATGGACATGCATTAAGCCCCCTTGTGCCAGAGCATGGCTCAATTGTATTTCTCCATGTAGTTTTATGATTGAAAGTTGAAATATGCATCCGCAGAGTCGAGATTGATTGATGTTTCTATAAACCGTGACCTTATTTTAGCCATAAATTTCTTTTGTGTTTCTTCATTTTCAACTGTTATTTCAGTCATGTCCTAACAGCAATGGAAAACCGTGATCTATTAGTTGCCATCATAATCTCCTTTTTCCACAATGTTTTCAACTTTTCCATAAACAAATCCAAATCCCAGCCTTTGAGTTACATTCAACTCACACAATACCGAGTTTTAATGAATTTGATGGAGGAGGCCTTTGGAAACATTGTGGGAAAAGGAGAAACTGCTTGTTACCAGCATTTTCTTCTTTTCCAAAAATGTTTTCTATCCTACCAAAGACAGAGGTCATTTCTTGAGCTACATTTAGTTTTTTGTCTGCAAATTATTCACTTAGGATACGTGCAAAATTTTGTTGCTTCGTAAAGAGATAACTCTTTACCAAACGACAAAATTTTAGACTGGTCCAAATTGACAGCATTTGCAGACAAAATACAGTAAATGTGACTAAAAAATAAAAATTTGTTTCGGGAAGGGTAGAAAACATTGTGGGAAAATTTTAGACTTGTCCAAATTGAAAGCATTTGCAGACGACAAATTAACCCTTTCCCAAACAAGCCCTGGTTTTCACGTGTCTGCAGTACAAGTCTTTTGAAAACACTGTGGGAAAAGGAGAAATTGCTCCTAACGAGCAATTCCTCCTTTTCCCACAGTGTTTTCTACCCTTTTGGAGAACTTTGTTATTTTCATCAAATTTCAAATTGTCGTCTGCAAACTATTTCAATTTGGACCAGTCCAAAATTAGTCGTTTGGGAAAGGGTTAATGCAATTAAGCCTTTACCAAACAATCCCAACTTTTAACGACCCCCGAGAAAAGAGCTTTTTGAAAACATTGTGGGAAACGGAGAAAATGCTGGTAACCAGCATTTTCTCCTTTTCCAACAATGTTTTCTACCCTTCCCAAATCAAATTTTAATCTTTCAGTCACATTGATTTTGTCGTCTGCAAATGCTGGTAATTTGGACAAGTCTAAAATTTTGTTATTTGGTAAATGGTTAAATTAATTAACCCATTACCACACAATCCTGACTTTTAACGACCCTGAGAAAGAGGCCTTTTAAAAATATAGTGGGAAAAGGAGAAAATGCTGGTAACCAGCATTTTCTCCTTTTCCCACAATGTTTTCAAGCCTATCAATGACAAATTTCATCATTTGAGCCACCTTTAATTTGTCGTCTGCAAATGCTTTCAATTTGGACAAGTCTAAAATTTTGTCGTTTGGTAAGGAGTTAAATGCAAGAAAACCAAATACATGTACATGTCGTTTACATGCTGTTAAATGATGGACCAAACAATCCTGTATTTAACTTGACCCTGCACAAGAAGGTATTTGAAAGCATTCTGGGAAAAGGAGAAAATGTATGTAACCAGCTTTTTCTCCTTTTCACACAATGTTTTCTACCCTTCCCAACACAAATTTCAATTTTTCAATCACATTTATTTTTGTTGTCTGCAAATACTTTCAATCTGACCTAGGCTAAGAGTTAATGATGTACCAAAAAATCCTGTGTTTAAATGACTTATCACAAGAGCGTATTTGAAAGCCTTCTGGGAAAAGGAGAAAATACTTGTAAACAGCTATTTCCTCTTTTTCTCACAATGTTTTCAAGAACACTTTAAAAGACAGATCCCATCATTTGGGCCACTTTTGATATTTTTTGTCAGCAACCACTTTCAATTTCGACCAGTTCAAAACTGTTTCATTCAGTGAAAAGATAACAAAGCTTCCTCACCAGCCAATTCCCGCTTTATGATGGTTTCACTTTTTGAGACTTTCAACAGCTTGTTTTAGGTCATCCACCACAATATCAATGTCCTCTCTGGATGTGTATCGTCCAAGTGACAGTCTTAGGGCATTTCTTGCGATCGACTCCTCAATTCCTATAGCTAACAAAATTGGGGATGGTCTGCAACAGAAAATAACAAGAAAGCAAAATGAAATTTTTTGTATGTCCGTGTGGTGCTTAACCCTTTACCACACAATCCTGAATTTAAATGACATGTATTAATGACCCTAAGAAAAAGGCCTTTTGAAAGTAAATGCTGGTAACCAGCTTTTTCTCCTTTCACCACATTGTTTTCTGTTCTTCAAATGGCAATTTGTATGTTTTAGATAACATTCAATTTGTTGTCTGCAAATGCTTTCAATTTAGACAAGGTTAAAATTTTGGCACATGGGAAAGAGTTAAGGTTATTTTCAACATTATTTCAGTTATATTTTGTTGGCCAGTGCACCTACCCATGCTTTCCTGATGTCTCCTTTACCTTTACTTTGCACAATATTCTTACCACATAGCTGGCTGCTCTCCCTCATAAACATTGTTGAAACGATGTACAATGGTGAGAGAAGAGTGGATCCTGTCACAATGATAATCATCAATCTTCAGAAAAAAAATGGGGGATTCAAACCTGTAACCCCCTAGTTTCAAGCCTGTATGTTACCAACTGAGCTATTGCAACACTGTCAAAATATTTTACCCAAGAACTTGTTTCTGCACAATGTTTTCAAACACCGTCTACTGCACCATTATCTCTTAAAGTGCCTTTTCCATATGGAATATTACATCAGTCTGCATTTCTGCGTGGTCGGATCATGTTGAGTTGCGTGTGTAAAGAGATGCGTATCAGATCGGAAGGTCGAATCCGATGCGCATCTCTTTACAAACGCAACGAGACATGATCCAACCATGCAGAAATGTAGACTGTTGTAATACATGTATTACTTTTATTATACACCTCGCCACTGTAACTGTAAAGAAACATCACAAAGTCAATACGAATGACCAAAAAATCTGAGAACTACATTTTATTGTAGATATATGTACAATATCTATGAATGGCGTATGAATAAACATAGATAACAGTAAGTCTGCATAGAAAGGATGCATTTAAAAATGATAGTTGCTGTTCGAACTGCTACTAGAAAATAAACAACAACAATGGCTTAAACACTATTTCTTAAACAATGAAAAGGTAGTCAGTGGTTGTTATTCACTGTCACTGTCAAGAACAGCAGGATTCAAGTCAATCTTTTGACTATTAGTCACGATGCTGAAATCACAAGTTTACTGTACAGTAGCATTTGGAAATACCCTTTCGAAACAAAACATGTTTATGTAATAGGCATTGATCAATATCGGACAAAATCAAGGTCTGAATAAAAACGATTTCTGAAAAAAGTAGATGACAAACAACATTCGAAATATCTATAAATACACTGTTAAATGGGTTTTTTGTGCTTTGTCATGCTATCTTTGTCATGCTAGCCACAAAGGTTGGAAGTCCTGAAAGTTATTACACGGAAGTAGTCTGCATACACGATTATGCTGTACACACGGTACCAGGCTGATACGGAAAAATTTTCCGTCGAGTTCTATTGCGAAGTTAGATAACGCCCATATTTTACTCAGATCATTTACAGGTATATAATAAAACTAACTATAGTTGCATCTGCCACGTGAGATCAGGAACAGACTGCAAAAAACATACATCTTTCATCTGCACTTTCCACTTTGCTTAAACTTTAGAGAAAAAAAATCTTGAAATTACATAATTAATTCTAGTCCGAAATGATCTTGATGTTTTTCATTCAGCACTCTAAGGGTATTGTTGTGGTCATGTATAAACCAAGGCAGCCCCCCCCCCCACTTCCTTTCCCCTATACTGTTCTTTCAAGGATATCTTTCAAAGTTTAACCGTACACTGGACAATCCCTTGTTTTAACCCTTTACCAGACGACAAAATTTTACCCTTGTCCAAATTGAAAGCATTTGCAGACGACAATTTCAATGTGGCTCAATTGGTGCAACTTTTCTTTGATAGCATAGAAAACATTGTGGGAAAAGGAGAAAATGCTGGTTACCAGCATTTTCTCCTTTTCTCACAATGTTTTCAAAAGGCTTCTTTCCCTGGGGCGTCAAAAGGCGTCATTGTGCGGTAAAGGGTTAATGACCCCAGGGCCAGAAACTTTCAAAAAGGGAATGGGAAAGGAGTAAATGTGGGTAACCAGCATATTCTCCATTCTCTAGATATTTTCTCCTGTTTTACAGACAAAGCCAACTGACAAAGCTACATTTAATCCTTTACAAGACACCAAAATTTTAGCTTTGTCCAAACTGAAAGCATTTACAGACAACAATTTCAATGTGGCTCAAATGGTGCAATTTTTCTTTGATAGGACAGAAAATGTTGTGGGAAAAGGAGAAAATGCTGGTAACCAGCTCCTTTCCCCACCATGTTTTCAAAAGGCTCCTTTCCCAGGGTTGTTAAAAGGCGGCATTGTGTGGTAAAGGGTTAATATGTTGCCTGCAAATGCCTTCAATTTTGGACAAGTCTAATTAATTTTGTAATCAACCCTTAATCCTTTATCACACAATCCTGAGTTTTAACGACTCGAGAAAGAGGCCTTTTGAAAACATTATGGGAAAAGGAGAAAATGCTGGTAACCAGCATTTTCTCCTTTTCCCCACAATGTTTTCTACCCTATAAAAGACAGAAATCATTATTTTAGCAACATTTAATTTGTCGTCTGCAAATGCTTTGAATTTGGTCCAGTCCAAAAATTTGTCGTTAAGAGAATTTCAATGTTTGTTACAATTCTATAGGAACTTTTTGACAAATAATCTATACAACTGATATATCCTTACTTGTTTTGTGAGTGGCAGGCAGCTCCAACACTGGCTTGGAGCCTTTTACACCTAGATAGCACCCTGTGTCCTGAAAGTATAAAAAAAACCCAAAATGTTAGGTTGCCTGTAACCAGCATATTCTCCTTTTACCCTTTCATTGAAAATCCCCGTCAGTTTAGACACATTTGTCATTTGCAAATGATTTCGGTAGCATGTCTACAAATGATTTTGATTTTGCACAAGTTTAAAGTTTTTATCATTTGGTAAACAATTAACTCTTTACCAAACGACAAACAAAATTTTAGACTTGTCCAAATTGAAAGCATTTGCAGACAACAAATTAAAAGTAGTTCAAATGGTGATTTCTGACTTTGATAAGGTAAAAAACATTGTGGGAAAAGGAGAAAATGCTAGTTACCAACAATGTTTTCAAAAGGCTTTTTCTTCCGGTTCGATAAAAGTCGGGGTTGTGTGGTAAAGAGTAAATGAGCACAATAGTAACCAGCTTATAGTGTGCTTTGTTCAGTGAATATAGATGTTTTCATTTCTGCCTTTTTATGCCAATTCTATTTTTTTCTTTGGACGGAGGGCGGAAAGAGGGGGATGACAAATTTTTTCTCCACTAGGACAGTCATGTACTTATATTACTTTGCCTTTTATACAATGAAAAACACTTACCCAACATGAAAATAAGTTAACCCTTTACCAGACAACAAAATTTTAGCCTTGTCCAAACTGAAAGCATTTGCAGACGACAATTTCAATGTGACTTAAATGGTACAATTTTTCTTTGATAGGGTACAAAACATTGTGAGAAAAGGAGAAAATGCTGGTTACCAGCATTTTCTCCTTTTTCCACAATGTTTTCAGAAGGCTTCTTTCCCAGGTGCATTAAAAGGCAGCATTGTGCGGTAAAAGGTTAAACTAAGTGTTTAAATACCCTATGTTTTCCACCATCAACTTTCTTAGGGAGTTTTTTCTTCCAAATACAGAATTTCTAGACAGAAAAATAGTTTTAACTCTTTACCACACAATCCCGACTTAACGACCCTATGAAAGAAGCCTTTTGAAAACCTTGTGGGAAAAGGAGAAAATGGTGGTAACCAGCATTTTCTCCTTTACCCACAATGTTTTCTACCCTTCCCAAAACAAATTTCAATTTTTCAGTCACATTTATATTGTCGTCTGTAAATGCTTTCAATTTGGACCAGTCTAAAATTTTGCCATTTGGTAGAGAGTTCAGCAGCTTTAAACATTCATTCGCTATAAAATTTGTCTTTTAAAGGATAGGAAAACATTGTGAGAAAAGGAGAAAATGCTGGTTACCAGCATTTTCTCCTTTTCCCAAAATGTTTTCAAAAGCCTTCTTCCTCAGGGTCGGATGGGAAAATTTAACAACACCAAAACCCGCCCCATTGCTGCGAAGTTCGCGTATTACCCAGATAGAGAGGAAGTAAGATCAAGAGCGAAAAAGTTAGAAAGGCCGCTTGGGATCAGCCAACAGTTTCCAAGGGAGGTAATGGAAGAAAGAAAACGGCTTATCCCGATAATGATCAAAGCCAGACAAGAGAAGAAAGAGGCCTATATCGCGGTAGACAAACTCTATATTGATGGTCGTTTATACAGGGAAACATCGTCAGGACGTGACTAGGAAACCAGCGGAAGTGTGCTTAGTTGTTTAAGCTGGAATGTTGAGGGATTGACGAATGAAAAGCTACAGTGCCCCGAATTAGTTTCTTTATTAAGCAACTTTGATATTATCTGCCTTAGCGAAACATGGACAGATTCTCATTCTCAACCAAAGTTGAATGGATATAAAACAATACATTCTTGTAGAAAATATAGAAACAAACGTGCAAAACGATCCAGTGGTGGTTTAGTTATGTTTATAAGAGAAAAAAATTATAAAGTAATACGAGTAGTAAAAAACGATGTCGATTTCATTATGTGGTTAAAAGTAGATAAAACCTTTTTCAGTCTGCAAGACGATTATTATTTATGTTTTACATACATTGCCCCAGAAAATTCGAAAATACACAGTTTATATGATTTTAATATATTTAATAAAATCGAATCAGATTTATTGCAATTCAGCAGTGCCGGAAAAGTTTTCCTATTCGGTGATTTGAATTCAAGGATCGGCAACAAGCTCGATTACATTGCCGATGATAGACCGTTACCGGATCATGATTTCGTCGAGACAGATTACGGTATTCCTCGTGCTTTCACTGACAAAGGTACGAATAAATACGGTGATCTGTTGATCGACATGTGCAGATCGACAAGCATGCGAATTGTTAACGGCCGCTGCGGTAGTGATTGCGGGATAGGAAAAACGACGTGCTTTACCCATAATGGTGAAAGCACGGTGGATTTCCTATTAACCAATCAAGAAAATTTCAATTTGTTGTATGATTTTAAAATTCATGATTTCAATATTTTTTCAAATCATGCTCCTGTACAATTTGATTTTGCAATAGGTGATACCACAGTTGCATATTCCGGTGAAAAAATATGCCACAGGTGGAAAGATGAATACAGAGATAACTTTGTCTCGGACATTGCAGATGATATTGACAGTTTATGTTGTAACCTGGACAGCTGTATAGTCAATAATGATGATACAGACGTTCTGGTTAGTATATTTACGGAATATTTAACTTCTAAAGGTAATGTATATTTTGAAAAACATTACAAGGAGCCTAATGGAAAAATGTCACGTTCATTCCATGCAAGTAAAAATTGTACATGGTTTGATGAGAAATGTAGAGAGAGTAAACAGGAGTATATTGTAGCGTTAAAAAGATTTAATTTAGATAAAAGACAAGAAAATAGATACGATCTATATGAAAAAAAGAAACTGTATAAAAAATGTTGCAAAGTAGCTAAAAACAGATACAATAGAACTATAGCAGAAAATATGAATGAATTACGGGGTAAAAAGCCTAGGGACTTTTGGCAGATGTTTAAAAAATCGAAAAACGTTGAAAATGGTAGCGAAATCGATGTACAGCAATTTTACGAGCACTTCAAAGGTTTGTCGTCTGAAATATCGGTAGAAAATGATCCTATATGTGAGAATTTCATTGATGAATTCGATAATAGGACAAAAGGCCTCAATACCTTAAGTACTTTTGACTCTCTCGATGTTCCCTTTACTACAAATGAAATACGGCGAGCCATCAAAAATTTGGGTAAAAATAAATCATGTTCAACTGACAGTATCATTTACGAATATTTTACAGAGGGAGTTGATGTTTTAGATAAACCCCTGGTTATTCTATTTAACTATATTTTAGAGAAACAGTCATTCCCAAAATCCTGGTCAAAAGGGGTTATTATACCCATACACAAAAAGGGAGAGACTTCGAACCCAAACAATTATAGAGGCATTACATTAATTAGTTGTTTTGCAAAACTTTTTACCTCCGTTATCAACAATAGATTGAAAAATTGGGCAAATGAATATGATATTATATCAGACGCACAATTTGGTTTTAAATCAAATTTCAGCACAACTGACGCAATTTTTATTCTGAATTCACTGATTGAAAATCAGCTTAACAAAAACGGTAGTCTTTTTTGTTGTTTTATTGATCTTCAGAAATGTTTTGATAGCATATACCGTGGGGGTCTTTGGTATAAATTGATCAATCAGGGATTAGATGGTAAACTGTTTAAGGTAATACGGTCGATATATGATGAGATAAAGTTATGTGTCAAGCATTCACATTGTTTTTCAGAGATATTCGAATGTAAGGTTGGTTTGTTACAAGGAGAGATATTATCACCGATCATGTTCTCACTTTTCATCAATGATATTGAATCATATTTACAACAAAACTCTGCCCAAGGATATGAAATTGACGATTTAACTTTATTTTTACTGTTATTTGCCGACGATTCGGTCTTGTTATCGGAAACAGCAGAAGGTCTACAGAATTTAATTAATAATTTCGAAAAATACTGTAAGAAATGGAAATTAACGGTAAATGTCAATAAGACAAAAATTGTTGTTTTTAAAAAGGGGAGATTAAATCGAAACATTAACTTTACCTATGGAAATGACAATTTGGAGATTGTAGATACTTTTAATTATTTGGGTGTCGTATTCACTAGAACAGGATCTTTTCTAAATGCCACAAAAACACTGTCCGGTAAAGGCCTGAAGGCATTAGGAGCGTTAATGGCTATGACTAGGGGAAAAGTAGTACCTATTAATATCATGCTTGATTTATTTGATAGTTTCGTTACATCAACTTTGAGTTATGGATGTGAAATATGGTCTTTTCCTAACACTGATAATTTAGAAAAAGTACATAAAAAATTTTTAAAATGGCTTTTAAATGTAAAATTAACAACATGTAATTCTGCATTATACGGTGAAGTAGGGAGATATCCTCTGAAAATTAATATGCAAGTTAAAACTATTAAATATTTTCTCAAATTATATTCTGTTAAAAGTAATAACTGCATAATGTCCACAGTTGTCGAAAATATGAAGTACAGATGCGAAACACGAAATGAAATAAATTGGCTAAGTAAAGTAAGGAATCTATTACAGCAAAGTGGTTTTAACGATGTTTGGCTTTTTCCACGTTCAGTTAATAGTAAACAATTTACCCCAATTCTACGTTCTCGTTTTATAGATATGTATATAAACGAATGGCACAGGGACACTGCAAACAGATCATCTTTAGTTCTGTACCGAAATATTAAAAGTTCATTTACACGTTCCAATTACCTCGACATTATGAAAATACCTAAATTTCGAAACGTATTGGCAAAATTCAGACTGTCGTCACATGAACTTAATGTCGAACAAGGAAGATACAGAAATATTCAGCGCAATGAGAGAAGATGTTCATTTTGTAATTTACACGAAGTAGAAGACGAATATCACTTCATTCTAGTCTGCCCATTATATAATAATTTGAGGAAAACTTACTTGAAAAAATATTTTTATATAAGACCAAGTGTATACAAGCTCACAAAACTTCTAAATAGCTCCAATCTTAGAATTTTGAATAATCTATCTCTATTTTGTATCAAAGCTTTAAATGTAAGAAAAGAAAAATTAAATATAATTACATAAGAAATTTAAATACCGATAAAATCATTAACTCCAGGAAAGATGTTTGTTTAAGCAGCCTCTTCCGCTTATTTCATTTATTTCATTCCATTATTTCATTATTTTCTAATGTATTACTTTTGATAGCTATAATGTACATGTACTGTTTGTCCATTATTACCGTTTGTTTGTTTGTTTGTTTGTTTACGTCTGTCTGTTCCGCATGTATTTGTACATGAAATTGACGAGGAACCTCATGGTTCAAGTCAAAGAATAAAACTATTGAATTGAATTGAATTAAAACATATGACTGTGTGGTAAAGGATTAATTATTCATTTTCTATAAGGCTGCTGTAGGAAACTTGTTTCTGGCAATAATGAATTGGAATTCATAACCTACCTGCAAAGTGTTCCCCTAGTATAGAGACATTACATGTATTAGGCAGTCTGCTAGAAGCTGGAAAACGTCCATTAAAATGGACCTGATCTGGAAAAGCTTCCTGGAAATACAATGTGATATTTAACTTACAAGAGACTGATTGGATTTGTAAAAACAGTCCATTAACTCAAGTTGAAAAATTAACCAACACAAGTGCCTGCAGGCTAGTTATAGTATAAAATATGATACCCATAAATTTCTTTGAGAATTTGTCTTTTGGCAAAATGAAACTTGCTGTCAGTAAAAGTTAAAGTTTTGAAAAAAGGTGATAATTTCGAATGAGAATTTCACTTGTAAACAAGATTCACATGATCTGTAAATTTCAGCTTCTGCTGATTTTTTTTTTTTCTTTTAAAGTTTCAACAGGTTATTATTTATCATTCATAATGACAGGGTAATGATGAAAGCGAAATTTTCTTTTTTTTACTTTTTGAGTAATACTGACTTTTCTGCTATGCTTGAAGCTTTCTGACCTTACTTGATTATAGTTTGACCTGGAATATTGTCACTGGTGCGTCAAAATGGCCTATGCCGAATTTGAACTCAATCAAATAGACCTACCCATGAAAAATCAAACATTTTTTGTTTTTTTGGTATTCATTATTGCAATGCATATAGGCAAGATAAAATTCCACATTGTCTGCCCCAATGGGCTTATCCTTTGAAAAATTAGAAAGACAACTGAATATAAAGGTAATGGTAAATGCAACATGTTACCTCAAGTTTTTCCTCCAAGTAATTTCTACAGCCTTCCATGTTCTCAGCAAACTCCTCCAGTTTATCTGTCACTATTTCACAAGCCTTAGATTAAAAAAAAAGACATTTTGGAATTCCATTTGTGAAAGCTTTCTGGACAGGGAGTAGGCCTGTGGAAATTCCAATTTATCTCATTTTGTCCAGAGACAAATTAGACAGAACATTCTACTTGCATGGAAATCAATCTTTACCTGATAACAGTATTTTAGACATGTGCAAATTGAAGACAACTAAAAATGACAAATGTCGCTCAACTGATGACACGTCAGAAAATGCAGAAAAAAGAGAAAGGGCTGATAACCAGCTAAAAAAGTTCAAGGAAACAACTTTAAGATCTACGGTTAAACAATATTGTTTAGTTTTTTCTTGCCATTCAGAAAAATCAAGAACAAAGAATATGAACAAAAAAGTGAAAGGGAAGAACAGTCACAAAAAATAAATGAGGATCTACATAAAGGAGGCAACTCTACCTTTCCTAAACCTGCTATCATTCCAGTGTTTTCTGTCCTGAAAAGAAAGAAGCATAGTTTCATTGAATAAAGCGGTTCCTTAACTCTTTACCACACAATCCCTACTTTTAACGACCCTGAGAAAGAAGCCTTTTGAAAACATTATGGGAAAAGGGGAAAATGCTGGTAACCAGCATTTTCTCCTTTTCCCACAATGTTTTCTACACTTCCCAAAACAAATTTCAATTTTTGAGCCACATTTATTTTGTCGTCTGCAAATGCTTTCAATTTGGACTGGTCTAGAATATAGTCGTTTGATATAGAGTTAAGTCTTAACTCGGAAAAGAAGTTCAGACTTAACCCTTCACCAGACGACAAAATTTTAGCCTTGTTCAAACTGAAAGCATTTGCAGACGACAGTGTGGCTCAAATGGTGCAATTTTTCTTTGACAGGTTAGAAAACATTGTGCGAAAAGGAGAAAATGCTGGTTACCAGCAATTTCTCCTTTTCCCACAATCTTTTCAAAAGGCTTCTTTTCCAGGGTCGTTAAAAGGCGGTATTGTGCAGTAAAGGCTTAACTGCTACTCAGATGAACAGAGTTTTCTTTGATAGGGTAGAAAACATTGTGGAAAATGAAGAAGAGCAGCATATCTCCTTGTCTCATACTTTCAAAATTTCTCAACTCATGCAGTGTAAAAGCAAAGGCTTGCTTGGCAAGGGTTAGCAGATTGATGCGTAGGCTATTGTCATAGTTATTAACCCTTTACCATACAATTCCGAATCTAAATGACCCTGAGAGAGAAGAAAATGCCGGTAACCAACCTTTTTATCCATTCCCACAATGTTTTCTAAAGATTTGAAGTCAAATGTTGTTGTAAGAGCCAAATGTAATTTATTGTTGACAAAAACTTTCAAACCCGACATGTCTAAATTTTTTTTGCATGATAAAGAGTTGTAAAAAAGCTAAACAAGTGACAAATGGAGAGATATCTACAGGAAATTCAATCCTTTCCCAAATGTCAAAGTTTAGACTCTTCCAAACTGTAAACACCTGAAAATGACAAATTTCAATGTGATAACTCTTTACCAAATGACAAAATTCTAGACCAGTCCAAATTCAAAGCATTTGCAGATGAAAAAATAAATGTGGCTAAAAAACTGAAATTTGTTTTCAAAAGGTTAGAAAACATTGTGGGAAAAGGAGAAAATACTGGTTACCAGCATTTTCTCCTTTTCCAACAATGTTTTCAAAAGGCTTTTTCTGTACGGTCATTGAAACCCGGGACTGTGCGGTAAAGAGTTAAGGGAGATCATTCCTTCCTTTCAGCATAGCTTCCTCCCATATAAAATTAATACCCAGCAACTGCGTTAGGGAGAATTCTCTTTAGCTCACTGGTTAATGTATTGGTCTTTCAAGCCTTGATGAATGAGGATCTTTCCTGCACAGGTTCAAATCCCCGCTGGGGTGGTTTGTGCTTCAGCTATGCTTTGTTGCGGACTTTCATGTTTGTAAAAATAAAGATCCATTTGTCACAAAACTTGCCGAATTTTGAGGTAAAATGGTCCTCTCATATGCAGAAATCTACTAACAGCAAAAGGTTTTGGCCCAGGGTAGCCTGCATTAACTGTGCAGGCTAACCTGGGTCAATACTTTTTGCAGATGCATTAAATTCCTTTTGACAGGGCATGACTAAAATACTTGACCGTACAAACCCAGGACGATAGTTTCTTTCCTGCCCTCCACCAAACAACATGGGATAAAGAGGGACTTCTCCACTTTCTAAACCTCGGGCATACAAGGCTCCAATTCTCGGACCATAAAACTACAACATATCAAGTCATATTGTACATTTCAATCATCCTATTTACTAAATATTTTTGTAATTGCCCTTTTGACACTACACAGTTGTATGCATTCAGGTATAAAAATTCATGTTATATATCATTTTTCACAGACGATGCACATGCAACCAAGCACTGGCACCCACATGCAATGCTCATATCTTATCTTGCACCAGATAGCTTTGAAAAAGATTGTGGCAAAAGCAGAAAATAATTGTCCTCTGTGACAATATTTTCATCTTGTATTCTCGAATAAAATTTCAATTACCTTATCTTATGAAAATGAAAGTTTGTAACAAATGCATAGCTCAGATACAAACTGGCTGGTATTCAAACTCGTGCAGCAAATATCCTCATTTATTGAGGTTTTAAAAGACCAATACACTAACCCCTGAGCTAAAGAGAATTCTCCCCAATGCAGTTGTCAGGTATTGATTTTATATGGGAAGAAGATATGCCATAAAGAAGGAGTGATCTCCCGTAACACACCCCCTCCTAAGAGAAGTCATCATTTTGATGATGGAAAGCCCTATTGGGCAGTAAGTCTATTATTTAGACAACAAATGGCTCAATGGCCCATCACGGGCAACAAATGGCTCAAAGGCAAATCCTGGACGAGCCCCCCCCATCTTACGAACATGAAAGTTTGTAACAAATGCATAGCTCAAATACAAACCGCTCCGGCTGGGATTCGAACCTGTGTGGCAAATATCCTCGTTTACTGAGGTTTTGAAAGACCAATACACTAACTCCTGAGCTAAAGAGAATTCTCCCCAATGCAGTTGTCAGATATAGATTAATACGGGAAGAAGCTATGCCGTAAACAAGGAGTGATCTCCCGTAACACCTTATGAGGTAAATTCAAAGTTAAAAAGGGACATAACTGTGTCAAGAAACATTTTGAGGGTTAGCCTCCCCTCTTGTACGGGTCTTCCTGTTAAGGTTGAAGAAGATATTTTCAGTAAAAACAGAAATATCACAAATACCAAAGTCAATCCATGTTGATAACGGCGATGACACAGATGCCTACAGTGACGAGGGTATGACAATACTTCAATGTTTTCTTTGGCATTTCACTCTTTACCATACTATCCTGAGTTTCAATGAACCTGAGAGAGTGGGCTTTTGAAAACACCGTGGGAAAAGGAGAAAATGCTGGTAACTTTCCAAAAACAAATTTCAATTTTTGAGTCACATTTAATTTGTCGTCTGCAATTGCTTTCAATTTAGACCAGTCTAAAATTTTGTCGTCTGGTAAAGAGTTAACGAGTTGCCTGCGGTATGTATGATGATGACTCAGCCTATCTTACCTTATGCCCTACAATAGTGAGATAGTCCACCCCAAGTATGTCTACATTCACTGCTACTTTTCCGATGGCCTGTGCTGTGTCTGTGTGCACCAAAATTGTTCGGGTCTCTCCATCCTTTCTTTTCAATGATTTTACGGCTTCAGTAATTTCTCTCACAGGCTGTCAAGAAAATTGAAGCAAAAGGATAATATAAAGCTGATAGTAATTTTTAATCTCAAGGTCAAAATAGATAATTAGCCCTTTACTATTCAAGAACTACTTTTTTATGCCCTTGCTGTTCAAAGCCCTGGGTAAAATAACAGGAAAATGTGCAGTAACTAGTAAAAGCTATTGCTCCCTTACTAACAATGTTTTCCATATACAGAAGAGAAAATAGCTTCCTTCTCTTCAAAGTCTTTGTCCTTTGTGTAACTTTTAACCCGTTACCACACAGTCCTGAGTTTTAATGACCCTGAGGGACAAGGCTAGTGAAAACATTGTGGGAAAAGGAGAAAATGCTGGCAACCAGCATTTTCTCCTTTTCCCACAATGTTTTCTACCCTATCAAATACAAATACCTTCATTGTTGCCATTTGCGATTTGTTGTTTGCAAATGCTTTCAATTTGGACAAGTCTCAAATTCTGTTGTTTGGAAAAGGAGTTAACTCTTTACCGAATGACAAAATTTTAGACCAGTCCAAATTGAAAGCTTTTGCAGACGACAAAATAAATGTGGCTCAAAAATTGAAATTTGTCTTGGGAAGAGTAGAAAACATTGTAAGAAAAGGAGAAAATGCTGGTCACCAGAATTTTCTCTTTTTCCCACAATGTTTTCAAAAGGCTTCGTCCTCAAGGTCATTAAAATTCGGGATTGTGTGGTAAAGGGTTAACAGACTTTTTTTTACATCTAAAATAAGCTGAAAAAAAGAGCACCGCATGTGGGTGCAAACCCTCAGCTGCAGTTGCTTAACCCTTTCCCAAATGACAAATTTTTGGACTGGTCCAAATTGAAAGAGTTTGCAGACGACAATTTTAAATTTGATGAAAATGGCAGAAAGGTCTCAAAAAGGGTAGAAAACACTGTGGGAAATGGAGAAATTGCTCGTTACGAGCAATTTCTCCTTTTCCCCCAGTGTTTTCAAAAGACTTGTACTGCAGACACGTGAAAACCAGGGCTTGTTTGGGATAGGGTTAATTTTCAGTGAAAGAAAAGAAAAAAATCAAAGTAAAAAGAGGGGCATAACTGTGTCAAAAATATTATGATATTACTTGCCCTTGTTGTATGGGTTACCTTTTTAATAGTGAAAACTTGCCCCAGTTTGAAGTAAATATCTTCAGGTAATAACAGAGATATTATAAAATGTCACAGATTTTGCACTACGACGCAGATGACCACACCATTGCTTTGACAGCACCTCCATGTTTTCTTTGAAAACAGCCAAGCTAAAAGTGAAGTAAGGCTAATGCCAGCAAGTTCTTGTGCTCGAATCCTTTATTTAGCTGGGTGAATCTTTGGCACTGCCAATTTCATGGCTTGAGTACCAGTTTGTATCGCAGAGGGCAATCATTCAGAACCAAAGTTGTTTGATGAACATTTGCTGCAACAGGTAAAAAGACTGAACACTTTTTATCTCTTTACCACACACCAAAAATATAGACTCATCCACGTTGAAAGCATTATGCAGACAACAATTTTAACCCTTTCAGCTCCATAGGCAAAAACAGGAACTTTTGCGGATGGCACAGATCAAGATCAGACTGCACAGAACGTGCAGTCTGATCTTTGATCTATACCTTCCGCTTGTTTGGTCAAGCCTATATGATAAAAATCTTCCGGAGACTCAGTGGATTCTACTTATAGCCATCTAAAGAAGCCGAGTTTGTTTACTTGGCACCGTAGGAGTTAAATGTGGATCCAATGATCAAATTTCTCTGTGGTAGGGTAGAAAACATTATGGAAAAAGGGGTAAATGCTGGTTACCAGCATTTTCTCCTTTTCCCTAAAAGTTTTCAAAAGGCTTCTTCTTTAGGTTTGTTAAATTCTGGGATTGTGTGATAACAGGTTAAGGAATATAACCAATCAATTTATTCAACTCTAAAAATGTCAAATGAAGCCAACAGACATTTTCAGTATAGATATAAAATGATAATGAACGAAATTTCAAGGTTCTCCTTTCAAAAATGTCTCAGTAAAGCCAACAGTGAAGACTAAAGATCAGACTGCATGTTTTGTGCAGTCAGATCTTGATCTAAACTGGCTGCAAAGAAGTGAAAATCTCTGTAAAAGTTAAAACTCTGATGTAAGACAGCACAAAACATTTTGAGAAATGGAGAAAATTACATGTGACGAGCAGAAGGCATCTTCAAACCTTTACCACACAGTCCCAAGTTTTACTGACCCTATCATGGAAGGCTTTGGAAAACATCGTGGGAAAAGGAGGAAATGCTGGTAACCAGCATTTACCCCTATACTCATGTTGTTCTCTACCCTTTCAAGAACAATTTCATCTTGCCTGGCATTCAGGCCCTGCATTTGTGTCATTCTAATAAACAAGGTACACAACTATTGTAAACCCTCAGGAATTTATGTTGTTACTTGCTCTTTATCTAAAATATAGGCGTTAAATCAGACCTTGAGAACATCATATGAGTGTACCTGTTCTGCTATTTTATTTCATGATTTTTTTTTAATGAAAATGCTCTATTTAACGGACTGATACCAGTCTAAATTTCATCATATGAATCATGTTCAATTTGTTGTCTGTGTTAAATGGGCATTAGGTTAAAAAAATAAAACATTGGTAAACCTGCATGATTCCTGTCTCATTATTAGCTAGCATCACTGACACCATCACAGTGTTAGACTGAACAGCATTGATGACGTCCTTGACCTCTAGTTGACCTGTGACCTTTGACAGTGGGACATAGGTTATATCTGGAAAATGAAACTCTTAACTCTTTACCAAATAATCCTGTGTTCTAACCACCCTAAGGTTACCAGCATTTTCTTCCTTTCTCACAATATTTCCTTCCATGTCAAAGAACTTCAGTTCATTTGTACCCCTGTCAAATTTATCATTTTCAGTTTATCTACTTTTAACTCTTTACAAAACGACAAAATTTTGGACTGCACCAAATTGAGAAAATTTGCAAACGACTACTTCAATGTTGCTAAAATGATGATATCTCTCTTTGATAGGGTAGAAAACATTGTGGCAATAGGAGAAAATGCTGGCTACCAGCAATTTTACCTTTTCCCACAATGTTTTAAAAAGCTTTCTTTCTCAGGGTCGTTAAAAGTCGGGATTGTGTGGTAAAGGGTTAATCCTGCACCACACAAGCCCGACTTTTAACGACCCTGAGGGAAAAGACTTATGAAAACATTGTGGGAAAAGGAGAAAATGATGATAATCAGCATTTTCTTTTTTTCCCATAATGTTCTTTTTACTTTTTCAAGAACAGTTTTCAATTTTTGAGGCACACTTATTTTATTGTCTGCAAATGCTTTCAATTTGGACTAGTCTGAAATTTTGTCATTTGGTAAAGAGTTAATTTGGAAGAGTCTAAAATTAGTCCTTCGGAAACTCATCAACTCTTTCCTAAATGGCAAATTTAGGACTGTTTCAAACTGAAATAACTTGCAGATGACAACTACAAAATCGGTATGAATGACCTGATAATCTTTTATAGGCTAGGAAACATTTTTGAATAAGGAGAAAATATTGGTAACCAGCTTTTTCTCCTTTCGCAGCAATATTTGTAAAATCTCTTTTGATAGGATTGTAAATACCAAGGATCGTTGGGTAATGGGGTAAAAGGAAAGTGGCATACCCCATTTGATACAGCATCTATCATGATGTACAAAGGCTGGGCCTGAACTTTACCTTGTTACAGATCAAAGTACTGTAAGCAAAGTACTGAAAGTACAGACATCTTGGCTTTCCTGTCTAAACTTTGCTGCAAATGGAAGAAATACATGTACAAGCTATGGTAGGCCTAACTGACTTCTTAGATATCATTTTCTTTTAGCTTCAAATACAGTCAAAACAAATATTCCATTTCTAAAACAGTGTAAGAAAATTTGTTGTTAATGCTTATCAACAAAATTTTAGACTACTCCAAATTTAACCCTTTCCCAAACAAGCCCTGGTTTTCACGTGTCTGCAGTACAAGTCTTTAGAAAACACTGTTGGAAAAGGAGAAATTGCTCGTAACGAGGAATTTCTCCTTTTCCCACAGTGTTTTCTACCCTTTTTGAGACCTTCCTGCCATTTTCATCAAATTTAAAATTGTCGTCTGCAAACTCTTTCAATTTGGACCAGTCCAAAATTTGTCGTTTGGGAAAGGGTTAAAGAATTGGCAGACAACAAATTAAATACATGTATGCAACAAATGATGGGAAGGGTGGAAAATTATTGTGGGAAAAGGAGAACATGCTTCTCCTTTTCCCCCATTTTATTTTTTAAAAGCCCACACTGCAAAATGGATACTACATACATTTTCAAAAATTATTTAAAATTTATAATTTCAAGTTTTTGCCTGTATGGTTTGTCTGGTGATTAAGGCGATTTCAAACTTATTTAACTCTTTACCAAACGACAAAATTTTAGACCATTCCAAATAGAAAGCATTTGCAGATGACAAAATAAATGTGACTCAAAAATTGAATTTTGTTTTTGAATGGTTAGATAACATTGTGGGAAAAGGAGAAAATGCTGGTTACCAGCATTTTCTCCTTTTCCCACAATGTTTTCAAAAGGCTTCTTCTTCAGGGTCGTTAAAACCTGTGACTGTGTGGTAAAGAGTCGAGTCATGTCACAGCAGCCAGATTACCTGTCCATGTTTTCCTGGTGTTTCTTTAACCAGTACGTACTTTGCTCAAGTTTCTTCCACAGCACTTTCCCACATGACCACATCGAGACAATGATCAGTGGTAATAAATCCTGTCAAGATAACTTATTATCAATCCTTGGAAAAAAATTGGCTGGGCTGGGAATTCCAACCAGCGACCCCCCAGTTTCAAGCCCTATATATTACTGACTGAACAATGTTTTGAAAAGTGTCTCTCTCCCAGTCACTAACACATGGGATTGTTTGGGAAAGCACTGAGTTGTAAAAGTTCTAGGCTTTTGGAAATACTGTGGGAAAAGAGAATGCTGGTAAACAGTATTTCTCCCATTTCCCACAATAGTTTTTCCCTTTCAAAGACAAATTCCATTATTTGAGCCATATCTAACTTGTTGTCTGCAATGGCTTTAAATTTGGAGAAATCTAAAAATTTTGTTGTCTGAAAAAGAGCTAACTGTAAACCTGCTTGTCCAGTGGATGATAAATGTTCCAACATAACCGTGACTGCGGGATGTTCCATATGTGACGATATAATGTGTGGAATGACCTTTAAATCCTCTCTTCCATTTGTACAGGAACCTCCTGACCGACCCTCATGGAAATACTGCACAGCTGATTGCAAAATCATGTTGTTGGCCTACAAACACACACACAAAAAATCACATTCATCATGATTGAGCCTAATGAAAAATATTATATGGCATGCAACACACGAAAAGGGGCCTTCGGACATTTGCGTAAAGTGTTGTAGTTGCACTTTACAACTACATAAGATTTTTTCATACAGTAGACTTTCATGAAACAGAAAATCGCACAAAAACGGGAAGTGTCGTCTCGGATTAGTCACGGACTGCACAGGCTGATCTGAGACGACACACTTTCACGCATATGTCCAAAGGCCCCTTTTCGTGTATTGCATCCTAGACCATATCTTTGGCCATCAGAAATATACAACATTTTTACACCTAACAATCCCACACTTGTAAGACCTGCAGGTAAGAGGCTTTTGAGAACACTGTGAGGAAAGGAGAAAAATGCTGTTCATTTCCCACAGTGTTTTCTACATTTTCACAGATAAGTCTTGGTGACAGTCTCAATGATTTTGAATATGGCAAGAAAATGTATAATCTAGTGAGGCAGCATCTACTTACAAATGAGACTGCACTAGTGCACATGCTCATTCACAAAATATCTCCCACCTATTTTTATGGAACTGTTGAATATGAGCCATGCTCTGTGAAAAGGGGGCTTAATGTATCTGCGAAAAGCATTGCGACCCAGGTGAGCCTGCGCAGTCTGCGCAGGCTCACCTGGGGCAAAACTTTTCGCTATTGGTTAATTCTCTGTATGTTCAGGGCCGAGTCTACCTTATGATACAGTTGGGTGTTAGACAAAATGGATTTTATGGATCCATAATTATGTGATGACTTGCTTCGTATCATGCATCACGGAAATGAATTAAGCCCTCTTTTGCCATAGCATGGCTCATATATATTTCCTTTCCTTCAAGTGTTTGTCCTTTTGGCAATCTTTGTCACTTTTCAGAACAGTCTGATCTTTCATCTACCCCTTCTGATCTTTTGTGAATAGTCCGACCTCAAAAAAAGGCTTGAAATTGGAATATTAGGTTCTTTTCTTCTAAGCTGAATATATCCATAACTTATTTGGAACTATGGGTGCAAAACAAATAGTATTGTAGCATTAGTTTTGTTAAATAATTTCCTGAAGACTTACCTCTGTCCCGCCAGATGTAAACACTATATCTGCAAAAGAAATGTAAACCTGCAAACTTAATCCTTTTCCAAAAAATACCAACTTTTAACGACCCTGGAGAAGCAAGGTTTAGAAAACACTGCAGGAAAAGAAGAAAATGCTGGTAACCAGCATTTTCTCTTTTTCCCACAATATTTGTTTTTTTTACTCTTTTAAAAGCAAACTCCAACTTTGTGATACTTTTGATCTATCAACTGCATATGTTTGGAATTTGGATGTGTCTAAAATTTTGTTGTTTGATAAAGAGTTAATTCCACCAAGTTTAAACAGCAGTTTCCCAAGATGTTTTCTGCCTTTTGCAAAAAAACCCAACACCATTTATGCAACATTTAAATTGTTATTTGCAAATGCTTTTTTTGGACAAGTCCAAAACTTTGTTATTTGGCACAGGGTTAACTCTTAAAGGTCACAACATTTTACTATATACAGGGTTTCAACTCTTTACCACACAATCCTGACTTTTAATGACCCTGAGGAAGAAGCCTTTTCAAAACATTGTGGGAAAAGGAGAAAATGCTGGTAACCAGCATTTTCTCCTTTTCCCACAATGTTTTCTACCCTATCTAGAACAAATTCCATTATTTGAGTCACATTTAAATTGTCATCTGCAAATGCTTTCAATTTGGACTAGTCTAAATTTTTCTTGTGTGGTTATGAGTTAATGCATCTCCTTTTTCCACAATGTTTTCTACCCTATCTATGACAAATTCCATTATTTGAATGGCATTTAAATTGTCGTCTGCAAATACTTTCAATTTGGACTAGTCTAAATTTTTCTTGTGTGGTAATGAGTTAATGCATTTCCTTTTCCCACAATGTTTTCTACCCTATCTAGAACAAATTCCATTATTTGAGTCACATTTAAATTGTCATCTGCAAATGCTTTCAATTTGGACTAGTCTAAATTTTTCTTGTGTGGTTATGAGTTAATGCGTCTTCTTTTCCCACAATGTTTTCTACCCTATCTATGACAAATTCCATTATTTGAGTGGCATTTAAATTGTCATCTGCAAATACTTTCAATTTGGACTGGTCTAAATTTTTCTTGTGTGGTTATGACTTAATGCATTTCCTTTTCCCACAATGTTTTCTATCCTATCTATGACAAATTCCATTATTTGAGTCACATTTAAATTGTCATTTGCAAATGCTTTCAATTTGGACTAGTCTAAATTTTTCTTGTGTGGTAATGAGTTAAGACATCTCTGTGATGCACTATACAAAGCAAGTCATCATACAATAGGGATCCACAAAATCCCTTTGTCTCACAATGGACTTGACTTTCAAGTGAAAATTTCAGGTTGGAAAAAAAAAAAGCATAACTGTCAAAAATATTTTGTTGGTTACCTGCCCTTGTTGTATGAGTTTGCCTCTAGATAGTTAACAACATTTGAAAACATTCTTGGAAAAGAAGAAATTGAAGGCAATTATTTTCACAATATTTTTTAACCCTTCACAGAAATCTTGCATTATTTGAGTCACATTTGACTGGTCATCTGCAAATGCTTTCAATGTGGACCAGTCTAAAAATTTGTTGTCGAGTAAACAGTGAAGTGTACACATCTAGCAACTAATGTTTGAGCCATGTTCTGTGAAAAGGGGACTCAATGCATCTGCAAAAAGTGTAGATTCAGGTCAGCTGGCACAATCAGCACAGGCTGACCCGGGTCAAAACTTTTTGCTTTTGGTAAATTTTCTGCCTTTTAACCCTTTACCAGATGACAAAATTTTAGCCTTGTCCAAATTGAAGGCATCTGCAGACAACAATTTCAATGTGGCTCAAATGGTGCAATCTTTCTTTGATAGGGTAGAAAACATTGTGGGAAAAGGAGAAAATGCTGGTTACCAGCATTTTCTCCTTTTCCCACAATGTTTTAAATAGGCATCTTTCCCAGGGACGTTAAAAGGCGGCATTGTGTGGTAAAGGGTTAAAGGACCAGAGTACCTCATGATTCAGTCGGTTGTTATATAAAATGGATTTTTTTGATCCATAATTATGTGATGACTGGCTTTGTATACATACTGAATCATGGAGATGCATTAAGTCCCCTTTTGCCATAGCATAGCTTAGTTATATTTTGGATGTTTACCTGATGATTTGGCACCGACCATGCTTGCAACATTTTGTCTTGCTTTATCAATGGTAGCTTTTGCTTTTTTACCTGAAAGTACAAGACTTGTTTCAGAATAGACTTCATTCATAAACAGAGCTCCAGATAGACGGAGTTATTTTAATTTCAAAATTGAGAATATTAATCATTCTCCACTGAACCCTATCTTATGGGTACCCATTAGAATTGTCTCATCGACACGATTCTAATGAGTACCCACAACATAGGGTTTGGAAGAGAAACAATGGATTTAGAATACTATCACTCCCTCTTATCTGGAGGTGTGATAAATATCACATTTTTCCAACAAAATTGCTAAGTCTGTGACATTGTTTATGTTTGAATTGAAAAACGACAATAATTGAAAAATTTGTCCAGGGGAAAAATATCTGAATATGACTTGTCTCACACAAATTTCACTCAGTAAAAATTATTCATATTTTGGACGCATGTTTTTCTTATAAAATCCATTTTTTTGACTGGTCCAAAGAGAAGCTCCACATACATGACTCTTGCACTTAACTCTTTAAGTGATTGAACCAACTTAAGTTGTTATTGCGGACAGCGTAGACCAAGATCAGACTGCACAGAACATGCGGTCTGATCTTGGATCTACACTGTCTGCTACTTTCTTACATGTTCCGGCCAAAACTACCTTGAAGTAACAATATTTTGAATATTTTTTCCTGATTGAAAGGTGCATTTCATTACTTCAACACTTTAACCCTTAACCAAATGACAATAATGTAGACTGGTCCAAATTCAAAGCAGTTGCTGACGACAACTTAAAGGTCGCTCAAATGACAAAATCTGTCCACGATAGGGTAGAAAACATTGCGGGAAAAGGAGAAAATGCTGGTTACCAGCATTTTCTCCTTTTCCCACAATGTTTTCAAGAGGCTTCTTCCTCAGGGTCATTAAAAGTCGGGATTGTGTGGTAATGGGTTAACCCTTTACCAAACAATCCTGGGATTTAATAGCCCTGTGGAAGAAGCCTTTTGAAAACAATGTGGGAAAAGGAGAAAATGCTGGAAACCAGCATTTTCTCCTTTTCCCACAATGTTTTCTACCTTATTGAACATTTGAGTATCATTTTATTTGTCATCTGCAAATGCTTTCAATTTGGTTAACTCAAAAATTTTGTCCTTTGGTAAAGAGTTAACTCTTTACCACACGACAAAATTTTACACTGGTCCAAATTGAAAACAACTGCAGACCACAAATTAAGTGTGAATCAAAAATTGAAATTTGTTTCAGGAAATGTAGAAAACATCGTGGGAAAAGGAGAAAGTGCTGGTTACCAGCATTTTCTCCTTTTCCCAAGATGTTTTCAAAAGGTTTCTTCCTCAAGAGTCGTTAAAACTCAGGATTGTGTGGTAAAGGGTTAATACATCTCCATGGTCCTATATACAAAGCAAGTTATCATATAATTATAGATCCACAGAATTTCTTGTGCCAACAACCAATTGAATCATGAGGTAGAATGGTCCTTGGACAAATGTTACAGATAGCAAAACATCTTTGACCTATGGCGCAGACTGCACAGGCTGACATGGGTCGATAATTTTTACAAATGCATTGAGCCCCTTTTTCACAAAGAATGGCTCATATATTAGTGGCACTCTGGAAAATGGGGGTTTAATACATCTACGTGGTATATAATATTAATCCTTTATCACATGAAAAAATTTTAGACCTGTCCAAATTGAAAACATTTACGGACGACAATCTCAATGTGGCTCAAATAATGTAATTTTTCTTTGATAGGGTAGAAAACATTGTGGGAAAAGGAGAAAATGCTGGTTACCAGTAGATCAAGATCAGACTGCTAAAGTTATCACTACAGCCAGTAGAAATTATATTATCTGTCACTCTGATAAATCTACCTGCGACATGTGAACTGCTCGGATTTCCCCATGCTTCTGACAGAGCATCGTGTATGCTTGATAAGACCTCCGGTTCTAGCGGAGTGGTTGCGTTGTAGTCGAGATAGATTATACTGAAAAATAATTTTGTAACAATATAGAATCATTAAAAAAAATAATCGGGTTTTCCCGGGACTGTGTGATACAGGGGTCACTTGATTTCAACCCTTCAAACGAAGGAAAAAATCAAATATTTAAGTCTTTACCACACAATCCCGAGTTCTAATGACCCTGAGGAAGGAGCCTTTTGAAAACATTGTAGGAAAAGGAGATAATGCTGGTAACCAGCGTTTTCTCCTTTTCCCACGTTTTCTACTCTTTCCGACATAAATTCCATCATTGTGGCCATATTTAATTTGTTGTCTGCAAATGCTTTTAATTTGGAGTTGTCTAAAATTTTGTCGTGTGGTTAAAGGTTAAAATCTCTAGGGGACATTTTGAAAAATTAGGGGCCTATTAAGTTAAAAGAAACAGGGAGGTCAGCATCTTCGCTAGCCAAGATTAACCCTTAAAGCGCCTTTCATGACTATATTTGTGTTTGCGGCCAATGTAGGTTAAGATCAGGCTGCACAAATCGTGCTGCCTGATCTTTGATCTACGCTGTCTGCTTTGCAGAATCACTGCAGACAAAAGCAACCAGGAAATTGCAATTGTTTTGGTCGTATTGCTAGGATAAAAATGTCTGCCAGGTTTATTCCGTGCTCTAAGGGTTAAGAATCATTATGTTGATCTATTTACCATTAGCAAGCCAGAACAAAATAAAATGTCAATCATCAGTTAACCCTTTACCACACAATCCCGACTTTTAACGACCCTGAGAAAGAGGCCTTTTGAAAACACTGTGGGAAAAGGAGAAAATGCTGGTAACCAGCATTATCTCCTTTTCCCACAATGTTTTCTACCCTTCCCAAAACAAATTTTAATTTTTCAATGGCATTTATTTTGCCGTCTGCAAATGCTTTCAATTTAGACTAATCTAAATTTTTGTCGTTTGGTAAAGAGTTAAGAAAAATAAAAAGTGATGTTCAATATTGCAGTTTAAAGGCTGAAAAAACAAAATACTGGACATTGTTGACTCAAGGTCACACTGTACATTGTGACTGACTGACCTTAACCCTGTCTCATTATCAAAAATAACAAAAATTTAGACGTGAAAGTACATGTATATGCAGAAGACAAATAATTCAAAATGAGAAACTCATAGGGTTAAAACACATTTATTAGTTGCTTTTGCGGCCAGTGTAGATCATAATCAAATTGTGGCTAAAATTGAGATCGATTTGTCTCAGACAGATTTTTGTTTTGAATGGCGAGTAAATTCATCAACAATCACATTGTTGTGAGCAAAAAGCCTACACAACGATCATTCAATATTGGCGATATTCCTGTTTTTCAATTTACCCTTACTGATGAGTACACGCATGTAAATAGCCGTTGGTAATCGATACTTTCGTGGTTTTGCACCAAAACACCTTTACAAAAATGCAGACTAGCAGTATTCATGACGAAGAATTATCGAACACAGTTACCAAATCTTTACCGCGTTAATGAGATTATCAACTGGACTTGACATCTAGCGGAAAGAAAAAAGTACTAATTAAAAACTTGAAAATATGCCTTAGCGAACAGTAGCCTCCCTTTGCTTAGTGACCGCCATAGTTCAAAATTGAAAATTCAAAGGTTTCCATCTTTCGTTCCCGTAACGTTTAGAGACTGTCATGGTACAAATGATTTTATTTGTAAATCTTGCTGTGATACAGAGTCAAACCGAGCCTTTGATCTAAATATTTCCTCAAATACTGATATATATATAAAAAAAGAAACATGGTAACTATACATTTAATTTATTTTGGTCCTAAACTAACCATATTCCTCTCCCGTCCAAAGCATTTTTATGGTCAAAGGGAGAAAACTCCTACTACCTTCAATAATATGATTATACGATTTACCTCCCCTGTACTCCAGCCGAAAAGCAATACAACAGGAATGTCGTAACAATGCAAAGTTTCAGTAATTTTTCACAAGTTATTTACGATAAGATTAAGTCGGTGAAAGTAGATCTAGGTAAGAGATAAACACCTAGCAAGAATTAAACTCTGTAGAGAAGGCCACTCATTTATTTTGTAAAAATCAAACATACCAGTGAATCGATATCAGTTTGAAGTAAATCTATCTGTGACTTAAAGAGATTAAGGTAGATGATTTCTGATATGGATTTTTTCATATATTTTCGGAAAAAACAATCATAAGGTTAGTTTATTACACGAAATTCTAGTTATCGCACTTCTGACACTTTTTGTATGTTTACGACATTTCACATTCATCTCGTTTACGGCTGAAGGATATAAGGGAGATTAATCATGCATTGATATATACTAAGACAGTACAAGTTTTCTCCCTTTGACCAATAAATATACTTTCGAGGGGGGGGTTACCCGTTATCATTGTAGACATATAATAATGTATAATACTTCTAGACTAAAACAAGTCTCACTTTCGTATTCATAAGGTCAAAGTTAAAAATAACTACTTAGTGATTGATTATTTGTCTTATTACATTGACTAAACTGTCAAGATGAAAAAGTGTGAACATATTTAAGTTTACTTATCCTCAGTGGGAGAAAAGTTCAGAAAACCAGTACTGCATGAGATCTTATAAGCACCATGCTCTGGCAAAAGGGGGCTTAATGCATCACCATGATGCATTATTCCAAGCAAGTCATCACAGTATTAAAGATCCATAAAATTCCTTTTGTCTAACAACCCACTGTATTATATGGTAGACTGGTCTTTTGGCATACAGAAAATTGACCATTAGTGAAAAGTTTCGGCCCAGGTCAGCCTGCGCGAGTACGCGCAGGCTGACCTGAATCGATACTTTTCACAGATGCATTAAGACCCCTTTTCACAGAGCATGGCTCAAATTTTATTGTGATAAATCTCTGTTTAACTTTACTCCTGTCAAAAAGCAAGACAAGTGATATGCACTGTCAGAGAGAGACCAAAGGACAAAAACCATTCTTAAAGTTTAAGAGATCTATTTTAATCTATTCATCTAGAGACTGTTTACTTCTAAAAAACAGGTTGACTGTTTCAGACATCATCCGTTTTTGAGTTTATCCACCGTCATCACTGATTGCTGACATGGCATGTGTGACGCCCCGATAGGCTGTTGGTCATTTTATTGTTTAAAGGGGATAGTGAGGCTAAAACCAATCATAAGTTAAGCCTAAACCCTTACAGCAACTATAGCGGCCTCTGTGGCAAGTGCAGATCAAGATCAAACGTAATAAAACATGCCATCTGAACTTTGATTTAACTCTTTACCACACAATCCTGACTTTTAACGACCCTGAGGAAGAAGCCATTTGAAAACATTGTGGGAAAAGGAGAAAATGCTGGTAACCAGCATTTTCCCTCTATGTTTTTTACCCTTCCAGAAGTATATTTAAATTTTGAAGTCACATTTATTTTGTCGTCTGCAAATGCTCTCAATTTGGACTAGTCTTAAATTTTGTCATTTGGTAAAGAGATAACAACTGCAAAACTGAAGTATGATACCTGGTCAATATTATAACTTTCCATATTGTCTTATTTAAATTTGAAAGAAAAATTGTCTAAATTTTGATAACATGGAGATGATGTAAAATGTCAAGGAGCATATTGGATTAAAAGGATAGACTCTTCAACAGCTTTTCTGACCCTTGGAAATTTGCATTTTATTCTTGAAATATTTAGCTCAGGGGTCATCAACTCTTTTGAGTTTCGGTCTAGCAGAAAACCCTGAACAGTAGACCCTGTAGACATCAGAGTCATAGGTACTGTGAAACAAAACCCTTTTCTAGATCAATTTCTTTCTACAATATGCCTTGATCAGGGTTAAGCATAATTTTATTATTTTGTCTCCGTTTAACAATTTAGCCTACCAAACAACAGAATTTTGAACTGGGCGAAAATCAAAAACATTTGCACATGACAAATTAAATGTAGCTCAAATGACGATTTGTCTTTGATAGGTTGAAAACATTGTAGAAAAGCGTAATTTAGACCCATGTTTACAAACGAGGTCACTTTTTTTGCGAATACGTCAAGTGCGCATGTGCGCCACCTTGCGGCTCGTTGGTTGTTGCTAGAAAAGAAGAAAATGCTGGTTGCCAGCATTTTCTACTTTTCCCACAATGTTTTCAAAAGCCTTCTGTTTCAGGGTAGTTGGAACTTGGGATTGGTTGGTAAAGGGTTAACCTTTTTACCAAACAAACAACCCCACGAAGGTCACTTTCTGATGAAATTGTGGGAAAAGGAGGAAATACTGGCAACGTACAATTCCCCCTTTTCTCACAATGTTTTTTATTTCTCTGTCAAAGACAAATTCTATCAATTGAGTCAAGGCGGGGCTTTCATGGACTATTCTTTAATTTAGTTGGCTTGTAAAGATTTGAACAATCAGTTCTTAAATGACTAATTAATACGTGGCAGATTGTACTGAAAATTTCAAAACTTTTATGTGGCAAATTGTGATTGGCTGAAAGGTTTTTAATCAGCCAATCAGATATTCGGTTTCAATCTGACCGGATTTAGTCTCAGTGCAGAACATAAGAAAATAGTCTGAAGCAAAGAAAATCCAAAAATCAATTTTACCTATCATGCTGCATTCCTTTTCTTTTCTTCAGTGTCTTCGTCCTAGTAGGTACTCGATATATACAACACCTGTCGGGTTTGATATTGTTCACGTTTGTTTAGAAGAGTAGCAGTAATATCGCTTATATCACACTAAATAAAATTCTCAGGTGCAAATCCTTTACAATCAATAGTATCTCTCTTTCAGTGTCTGATACGAAATACCATACAGGAGTAGTTAACTAATACCATGTCTTAATTAAATCAAGAGTTCACAAAAGTTAAAAAAAAAAAAGGTTAGCTTTTTTCTTTATCTTTAGTAAGACCGTAAGCGATTTAAAGATGGCCGACTTTGGACAATTTCTGCCAACGTCAACTCGATAAAAACCAAAATTCAGTCATTTTCGGGAATGTCATTCCTAAAAGTGTTGTTAATTGCATTTTACAAATCGTTTTGTGCAGCTAAAGACTGGATATTTCCGCGATTCAAGGATATTTCTCAAGATATCGTCCTAATTACAGGCGGAGGTCGGGGTATTGGTCGACAACTGGCCCTGGACATCGCACAGTACAAACCTCACCACGTAATATTTTAATCTTTCCCGAAACGATATAGTTGTCAAATCATTTTACAATGATCACCGAGTCTACTGTTAGATTGTAGCTGTACACTGTACAACTCTAGAAAGGACGCTTTCTCGTCAAATCTTTATCACACAACAAAATGTTAAGACTTATCATATTCAACTCGTTTACATATTGACAAAAATGTAGATTTGTCCAAAGTGAAGGCATTTGCAGACGACAATTTCAGTGTGGCTCAAATGATTAAATTTGTCTTTGATTGGATAGAAAACATTGTGGGTAAAGGAGAAAACATTTTTTCCCACAATGTTTTTAAATGCTTTTTTTCCAGGGTCCTTAAAAACCAGGATTGTTTGGTAAAGGATTAAAGCATTTGCAATGAAATTTTACTGTGAAATATATACTAATCAGCTGAACAAAGAAAAATGTTGATAAGTAGCATTTTTTTCTTTTTCCTACAAAAACAGATTCAAAAGACTTCTTTCTCAGGGTCATTAAAACACATGATGTTTAGGTAAAGAGTTACCAGTGATACTCCCTTACCGAGGTACTTCAATTTTGATGTTGATCATTAGTTTTGTGATGGTTATGGTCTGATAGGGCAAGCCTTTTATGTATCAAATACTTAAATACATAACATCCACAACTAAACAAGCCATTAATTGACTGATCTAGTATGAACAGTGAATTTTTAAAGAAATATTTGAAGTCTGTGATGTAATACAGCCAAGGAAAGGATATGCAGCTTTGCTCTCTCAAGGCAAACACTTTCTTCCTCTCAGAATATTGTAGAAAATGCAGATCAAAGATAAGATCTTTGTAATCTGTTACTAAATGATAAAATTTTAGAATCGTCCAAATTATAAGCATTTACAGGCATTAAATCAAATGCGGCTCAAACGATTGGATTTATCTTCTAAAGGCTTGAAAGCATCATGGGACTAAGAGAAAATGCTAATTACTAGCATTTTCTCTTTTGCTACTTTTCCTGGGGTCCTGCGTGGCTCAGTGGTAAAGTGTAAGACTCATGACCTGGAAGCCCCGGGTTTGGGCTTCAGTGGATCCACTGGGTTTTTCATGAGGGTGTCCATGGGCAAGACACTTTAGAGCCCTAGCCTAGTACTGGTGGAACCCAGGAAATACATGAATATGTGAGTTGTCGCTGTGATATGACTGAAATAATTTTGAAAGTGGCGTAAACCACAATTCAATTAATCCTACTTTTCCTGCAATGCTTTCACAAGTTTCCTTCTTCAGCATCATTGAAATACAGGATTATGTGCTAAAGGGTTAACTGACTTTGAAATACCATTTCAGATAATACTATGGGGAAGAACAGAGGACAACTTAAAGTCTACACAAGATGACATTAAAGCTATTGGAGTCAACTCATCCTACTATATATGTGATGTCGGTGAAAGAGAACTGATCTATGAAGCAGTTAGTAACTTGATTATATGTTCTTTTTCTCTTGCTAAAAATTAGCATATTTATATGAGCCATGCTCTGGCAAAAGGGGACTTAGTGCATCCCTGTGATTCATGATACCAAGCAAGTCATCACATTATCATGGATCCATAAAATCAGTGATAGTTAGCAACCGACAGAGGTAGAATGGTCATTGGACATGCAGAAAACTGACCAATAGCAAAAAGTTTCGGCCCAGGTCAGCCTGCGCTGATTGCGCTGGCTGACCTGGGTCGATACATTTTGCAGATGCATTAAGCCCCCTTTTCAGAGAGCATGGCTCATATGTATTCATAGAAAACTTGGCCTAGCATTTTGAATTGATCATGAAAGCAAGTGCAATAAAGTACATATTTTATGATTTGTTATCAGATGATCCAGATGTTATCTTTAACCTTTTATCAAACAATCCCTATGTTTAATGGCCCTAAGGAGGACAGCTTCGGAAAAAATTGTGGGAAAAGGAGAGGAATAAATCCTGTCGCAATGACCAGCATCAGTACTTGGAAAAGATTTGGCCAAGCTTGGGAACCTACCCATTACCCCTTGGTTGTACTTTAGTGACCGAGCTACTGAGTTGCCATATAAACTACACTGTACAAGGGCTGAGCAAAAGGTTCGTGGAATTTCTAATTTAAACAAAACTACTAATGCTGTTACACTTAAATTTTCATATTTTAAGTTCCATTCATAAAGGACATACTGGTAATTGGAAAGTTTCAGACACACTGACCTAAAAGTATACATGTAGTTGCAATGACTCCTTTTACAATAATCATAAGGGCTATCTGGAGCATTCCATGATGCTAACGTCATTTAACTAGCATGTTATTTAATTTTTATGTTGGTCCTCTCTGTCGGATCATCCTCAATACTCTTTTGTCATTTTCTTTTCCAAACGACAAAATTTTAGAGCAGTCCAAATTGAAAGCATCTGCAGACGGCAAAATAAATGTCTTTAAAAAAATTGAAATTTGTTTTGGGAAGGGTAGAAAACATTGTGCAAAAAGGAGAAAATGCTGGTTACCAGCATTTTCTCCTTTTCTCACAATGTTTTCAAAAGGCTTCTTTCTCAGGGTCTTGAAAACCCGGGCTTGTTTGGTAAAGGGTTAAACCACACATGCTATTTCAGTACTGCAGATTTTTTCAACTCTGGCTTTACCCAGCTTCTTTGAATAAAGTAAATGTTTCAGGCTGACTATGGCTATGCCCTAAGTTTACACAGAATTTTATTGCAGCACGAGTTTCTACCACTTCCTAAACCACAATTTTTAACTTACTTTTCCTTTGATAGGACTCACAAAAACTGTCAGACTAACATTGTTCTTTTTAACTGACATCAGAAATTACGCACAGAACGTCATATGGATCCATTACGTTTATATGATTTCAGGAGAGTTGAATGGGACAATTTTGAAATATGATTGTTTTTAAAACCATGACAGCAGTGATTTTACACCGTGCTCCAGGGCAGCAATCCTTGGGCTTTTTAGGGTGGAAATAAATATATCTAAAATAAAATTAGACAGGTGATTTTTTACGTGGAAATTGACGTAAGACCATAATTACACAAGTGAAAATCTAAAGACCTTTGGATATCAAATTAAAAAATTGTGAAGAAATTCCATGAACTTTTTGCTAAGCCCTCATGTTTGTATTTACAGGCTAGACGAGTCAGGGAAGAAGTGGGCCATGTGACAATACTTATTAACAATGCAGGGATTGTTTCAGGGAAAATGATTTTAAATCTCAGTGAAACCAGCATTATCAATACATTGAGAGTGAATACTTTGTCTCAGATATGGGTGAGTCTTCTGACTGATTTACCTTGTCATTCATCCTCTTTCATCATTTACCCTCATCCCGTCAATTTGTCTTGTTAACTCTTTACCAAACGACAAAATTTTAGGCTAGTCCAGATTCAAAGCATTTGCAGAGGACAAAATAATTGTGACTCAAAAATAGAAATTTGTTCCGGGACGGGTAGAAAACATTGTGGGAAATGGAGAAAATGCTGGTTACCAGCATTTTCTCCTTTCCCCACAACGTTTTCGAAAGGCCTCTTTCTCAGGGTCGTTAAAAGTTGGGATTGTGTGGTAAAGGGTTATCTCTTTAACAAGAGACAAAATGTTATGCTAGCCCAGATTTAATTCATTTGCAGACAATATATTAGATATGGCTGATATGAAATAATTTGTCTTTATTTGGCTAGAAAACATTTTTGGAAAATGAGAAAATACTGGTTAACAACATTTTCTCTTTTCCCAAAATATTTTTCTTTGTCTTTTTCCTTATGGTCGTTAAAACCCTGTATTATTTGGTAAAATTTTATTATCTCAGGAACAAATTCATTAAGTATACGGTTACATGTATTTAACCCTTTACCACATAATCCCGAGTTTTAACGACCGTAAGAAAGATGCCCTTTGAAAACATTGTGGGAAAAAGAGAAAATGCTGGTTACCAGCATTTCCTTCTTTCCCACAATGTTTTCTATATGGTCATTTAGCTTGAGCACATTTATACCAGTTTTAACCCTTTCCCACACAAGCCCTGGTTTTTACGTGTCTGCAGTAAAAGTCTTTTGAAAACACTGTGGGAAAAGGAGAAATTGCTCGTAACGAGCAATTTCTCCTTTTCCCACAGTGTTTTCTACCCTTTTGGAGAACTTTCTGTCATTTTCATCAAATTTAAAATTGTTGTCTGCAAACTCTTTCAATTTGGACCAGTCTAAAATTTATCGTTTGGGAAAGGGTTAAACTTGGCATATGCAGATATTTTGAATTTGGAAGAGTCTAAAACTTGCCTTGTGGGAAAGGGTTAACCCTTTACCAAAATCCAAAATTTTAGACTAGGACGCATAAGAAGCATTTGCAGATGGTAGATTTAATTTTTTGTTTGTTCAATATTTAACACTCTTTTCAACATTATTTCAGTTATATCATAGTGGCCTGTGCACCTATCCATGCTTTCCTGGATTTTCTTGTACCGGCACTTTGCACAATATTCTTCCCAAGCCACTGGCTGCTTCCCCACATAATCATCACCGAAACAATGATCAGCAGTGAGAGATGAATGAATCCTGTCCGAATGACTATCATCAATCCTTGGAAAAAAATTGGCCGAGCTGGGGATTCAAAGCAGCGACCTTCTGGTCTGAAGTCCTGTTTGCCACTTACTATGCTACTGGGCTCAGCAGGCTGCAGCTATAGGGTAAATGTGCCTCATATTATGTGAAGTATCTTTGATGGGATAGAAAAGGAGAAAATACTGGTTACCATTTTCCTAAGTTGATGTTTTCAAAAGTTTTCTTCTTTAATGTCATCAAAACTTTGGATTATTTGATAAAGGTGCATGTATGACCAAAGAGCCATTTACAATGTAATTTTATTTTTAGAAAACGAAAAAAGGTTAAATTCATTCATTTGCAGTGTACGTGGGGAAAAGAGTATAATATGCTCATGAATTCTGATTGTTTTTCAGACCATAAAGGCATTTTTACCTGATATGATAGCCAGGAATCATGGTCACATAGTTTGTATGAGCTCTCTACTTGGTCTACTTGGGATGAAAGGAACGTCAGACTACACCTCATCCAAATTTGCAACAACTGGTAAAAAATTTTGAAATCTAACCTTAATGTCATACATGCCATTTATTTTCAATTTCCTTTCTTCTCCTTGTTCTTTATTTATACATATTTGTTCCTTCTTATTGGTCTATATAGCAAAACTGTGATTAACTCTTTACCACATGACAAAATTTTAGACTGGTCCAGATTGAAAGCAATTACAGATGACAAAGTAAAGGTGTACCAAATAATGAAACTTGTCATTGATAGGTTAGAAAACATTGTGGGAAAAGGAGAAAATGCTGGTTACCAGCATTTTCTCCTTTCCCCACAATGTTTTCAAAGGGCCTCTATTTCAGGGTTGTTAAAAGTTGGGATTGTGTGGTAAAGGGTTAATGACCCAGTGGAAAAAGGCTTTAGAAAACACTGTGGGAAAAGGAGAAAATGCTGATAATCAGCACTTTTTTTCATTTTCCCACAATGTCTTATATCCTATCAAAGAGAGAAATCATCATTTTAGCAACAATTAATTTGTGGTCTGCAAATGCTTTCAGTTTGGTCCAGTCCAATTTGTCATTTGGTAAAGAGTTCACTACATGTATTTAAACTGAACTTTTAACCCTGTACCACACAATCCCGGGTTTTAACGACCCGTGGAAAGAAGCCTTTTGAAAACATTGTGGGAAAGAAGAAAATGCTGGTAACCAGCATTTTGTCCTTTTCCCACAATGTTTTCTTCCCTATCAATGACAGATTCTGTGATTTGAGCCACCTATAATTTGTCGTCTGCAAATGCTTTCAATTTGGACATGTCTAAAAAATTGGATTCCTGTTCCTGTTTGGTAAAGTTAACCCTTTCCCAAAGAAGCCCTGGTTTTCACGTGTCTGCAGTACAAGTCTTTTGAAAACACTGTGGGAAAAGGAGAAAATGCTTGTAACAAGCAATTTCTCCTTTTCCCACAGCGTTTTCTACCCGTTTTGGTAACTTTCTGCCATTTTCATCAAATTTGAAATTGTCGTCTGCAAACTCTTTCAATTTTGACCGGTCCAAAATTTGTCGTTTGGGAAAGGGTTAATGGAAGCCCTTCGACAATGGAAACATTTGCACCACCAATTTCCATTATGAATATTTGATATTCTTATGTGTTACGGTCATCTAAATTTTTTTCCTGATCAGATAACAAGGCACTGGTCAGGATACTTGTTGGCCTATGACAGCTCCTCTTTCTAGACTGTTTTCAATGCTTACTTCAAGAAGAAAAAAAATAAACATTTGCAAACATTTATAGAACATTAGCTATTACAGGGAAAGATATCAAAGTCACTACCTTCTGCTTTGAGGCAAATGTTTATCTTGTAGGTACTGGGATAGCAGGAAACAGTGTATCCCTAACATCGTGTCAATCTTTTAATTGTAGTCTGGTCCAAATTGACGGCATTTGTAGACAACATATGAAACTTACAGTAGCTCTGACTGTGTATGAAAGTGTAGAAAACCTTGTGTGGAAGGGTGAAAATGCCATTTAACCCTTTACCAGACGATAAAATTTTAGCCTTGTCCAAATTGAAAGCATTTGCAGACGATAATTTCAATGTGGCGCAAATGGTGCAACTTTTCTTAGATAGGGTAGAAAACATTGTGGGAAAAGGAGAAAATGCTGGTTACCAGCATTTTCTCCTTTTCCCACAATGTTTTCAAAAGGCTTCTTTCTCAGGGGCGTCAAAAGGCGGCATTGTGCAGTAAAGGGTTAAAAACATTTTTTTCTTTTCCTACAAGGTACATGTATTACAAAGGCTTTTCCCTAAGGGTTTTAAAAACACGAGATTGTGTGGTTAATTTACTTAGGAAGGAATGGTAACCTGCTTTTCCCACGATGTTTTCTACCCTTTCTGGTACAAATCCCATCATTTGAGTATCATTTTATTTGTCATCTGCAAATGCTTTGAATTTGGGCTAGTCTAAAATTTTGTCGTCTGGTAAAGAGTTAATCTGTTGTCTACAAATGCCTTCAATTTGGACCAGTCTTAAATTTTGTCATTCGGTAAAGAGTTGGAGAAACTTGTAGTTTTTCTCAATTAATTACCAGCAATTGTGATTTACAGGATTAATGGAAAGTTTGATGTATGAAGTAGAAGACTACTCAGGGATAAACACAACAATTATACACCCATATCAAGTGGACAACAGCATGTTTGCTGGCTGTAAAATTAGGTAACAATTTAGGTTAACCCTTTACCACACAATCCTGACTTTTAATAACCCAGAGAAAGAAGCTTTTTGAAAACATAGTGGGAAAAGGAGAAAATGCTGGTTACCAGCATTTTCTCCTTTTCCCACAATGTTTTCTACCCTTCCCAACACAATTTCAATTTTTGAGTCACATTTATTTTGTTGTCTGGAAATGCTTTCAATTTGAACTAGCCTAAAATTTTGTCCTTTGGTAAAGAGTTAACAATACTGCACTAGTATAACTTTTTAAAACTTAGTTGTCAGTTTATAGCTTTGGGAAAGCATTGTAGGAAAAAGACCAATTGCTTTAAACAAGTAATTACCCCTTGTTCCACAATGTTTTCCATATCATTTCAGACTGATTTTGATTTTTTTTTTTGTTCCTTAAAATTTTTTATCTTTATTTGAATTGCAATGGCTTTAGGCTCATTCAAAATAAGCTTTTATTGAGATGCATTAATTCTTTACCATAAAACAAAATTTTAGATTAGTCCAAATTGAAAGCATTTGCAGATGACAAAATGAATATGACTTAAGAATTGAAATTTGTTTTTGGAAGGGTAGAAAACATAATGGGAAAAGGAGAAAATACAGGATACCAGCATTTTCTCCTATTCCCACATTGTTTTCAAAAAGCTTTCTTTCTCAAGGTTGTTAAAAGTAGGGATTGTGTGATAAAGGCTTGAAGAAGAGCCATATCACTGGCCAAGTGCTTTGAACCTTTGCCAGGTAATCCAAAATAGATATGAACCACTCTGTTGAAGTTGGTTGGTTGGTTGGTTGTATTGGGGTTTAACGCCACTTTAACAGCTAAGGTCATATCATGGCGGTCGGTGACGCACATGTGTTTCCTGGCTTTCTCACACCAGTACTAACACAACTTTCTTTCCAAAGCCACCGACTACTTTTCTCACATGCTTCAGCAGAGGTGAGAGGCGAAAATACGCCGGAAAGAAAGTTCGCCTCAACCGGGTATCGAACTCACAACCACCAGGTCATGAGTCCGACACGCTCACCACTGAGCCACCCAGGCGGGCTCTGTGTTGAAGTAGGTTTGAAAAGAACTGTAATAAAAAGGAGAAATGTTGGTAACCAGTATTTTCTCATTGACCAACTTTTTTTTCATCCTTCGAAATTCCACCAAGATCTATCTCACTGTCTCGGTCTCTGTCTCTCTCTCTTTGTCTGTCTGTCTCTCTCATTTTCTTTCTACCCCCCCCCACCATTTGTCAGAAAAATGAGCTGGTAAATATGAACTTGTAACCAATGGCTTAGTCTTTGTATCTTTCTTTTTGTATATTTGCTTGCAAACTTGGAAAAAACAGGAGGTAAACACTTCTATGTGTTGTTGTTTTGCATGTGACATGCTATTTAACCCTTTACCGCACAATCCAGAGTTTTAAGGACCCTGAGGAAAAGAATTTTGAAAATATTGTGGGAAAAGGAGAAAATACTGGTAAACAGCATTTTATCCTTTCCTCATGATTTTTTCTTCTCTATCATGGTACATTCCATTTTTTGAGTCATTCAATTGTTGTCTACAAATGCTTTCAACATGGACATATCTCAAATTCTGTCACGTGGTAAAGGGTTAACCTGCTCAGCTATAGTACTGGATATTAATAGATAAGTACACTGCAGAACCAATCTTTATTTTAGACAAGCAGTATTGTACCTATGCAAGTTAAATAACCTCTTTATTTCACATTTTTATATTGACTTAACTCTTTGCCACACAATCCCGACTTTTAACGACCCTGAGAGAGAAGCCTTTTGAAAAAATTATGGGAAAAGGAGAAAATAATGGTAACCAGCATTTTCTCCTTTTCCCACAATGTTTTCTACCCTTCCCAAAACAAATTTCAATTTTTCAGTCACATTTATTTTGTTGTCTGCAACTGCTTTCAGTTTGGACTAGCCTAAAACTTTGCTGTTTGGTAAAGAGCTAAACAAATATGTGAGCAAGTCTAATTTCATTTACATTTGAGAACCAAACAAAACAGGACCTCTTTGCAGACTGTAGCTTACTTCTAGGCAAATTTGACATTCAGACATTGGCATCTGTAAAACACATGTGTTACATGAGTCCAACATGGATTCAGATGTTTTGTGCTTAGGTGGTTGTATTTAACCCTTTACTGCACAATGCTGCCTTTTAATGCACTGGGAGAAAAACCTTTTGAAAACATTGTGAGAAAAGGAGAAAATGCTGGTAACCAGAATTTTCTCCTTTTCCCACAATGTTTTCTGCCCATTTGAGCCACATTGAAATTGTCATCTACAAATGCTTTCAATTTGGACAAGGCTAAAACTTTGTCATCTGGTAAAGGGTTAAGTGATTTCATTGTTCATTATTATGGAGGTTTCATCGCTGTATTTTGTGTTATTAGATGTCTGTTCATATTTGACCTATTCCTGGTTGTCCTCAGCATTGTGGAGGTATCAAAAATGATACACACAGAGTATTTATCTTTATTATATACTTTGATATTGTCCCTATGTATTTGCACTGGCTGAAAGTATGCAATATTTTTTCATACTGCATACTTTCATATTACATACTTCAGAGCTTTTTCACGTGATGCTAGGTACGGAACTGTTTTAAAAATGTGCCATTTGTAAAAAAATCAAAATATGAATGGCTGCCATTATCATAAATTTCATTGTTAGACATTACGTTTAACTCTTTACCACACAATCCCGACTTTTAACGACCATATGAAAGAAGCCTTTTGAAAACATTGTGGGAAAAGGAGAAAATGCTGTTAACCAGCATTTTCTCCTTTTCCCACAATATTTTCTACCCTTCCCAAGACAAATTTCAATTTTTCAGTTACATTTATATTGTCGTCTGCAAATGCTTTTAATTTGGACCAGTCCAAAATTTTGTCATTTGGTAAAGAGTTAACAAACATTTCAATGCATAGTACAAAATAAACAGAACATTTGTTTTCCTAATAACAGCCACTATAAAGATATGAAAAATGTGTCTATCAAACATGTTTATTGACAATGAAATTATCAAGTAATGGAAAAGGATACTAGATCGTCGCCATCTTGCTTGTTTACATACCTCTAGCAATGGTCACGTCATCATGAGAAAGAAGCCTTTTGAAAACATTGTGGGAAAAGGAGAAAATGCTGGTAACCAGCATTTTCTCCTGTTCCCACAATTTTTTCTACCCTTCCCAGAACAAATTTCAATTTTTGAGTAACATTTATTTTGTCGTCTGCAGATGCTTTCAATTTGGACAATCCTAAACTTTTGTCGTTTGGTAAAGAGTTAACTGAAAGAGTTTACAGTATTCTCCTTGAAAACAACTGTATGAAATGTGGACATTTAACTTGAATTGAAGTTTAATACAAGAATGCATGTGAAGATACTGTTCTAGTTTCTCCTTTTGCCACATTGTTATCACATGTATTTATTGATTAAATGCCAATTTATATTGATTATTCTTATTTTCCATGGCATGCATCCAAATTTTCAGCAAATCTATTCAACCACACAATCCTGTGTTTAACAACCCTACAGAAGAAGCCTTTTGAAGACATTGTGGGGAAAGGAGAAAATGCATTTCCTCCTTTTCCCACCATGTTTTCTATTCTAGCAAAGAAAAATTCCATCATTGGAGCTACATTTAAATTGTCGTCTGAAAAACCTTTTAGTTTGGACAAGTTCACATTTTTGTTGTGTGCTAAAGAGTTAAAGTAATACTGAACTTTATTAGGCAACAAAATTTTGGACTGATCTATTTTTTACACATTTTACATTGGAAAAATAACAATGGGTCAAATGGAGGAATTTATATTTGAAAAGGTAGGAAACACTGCAGGAAAGTAAGATAATGCTGGTTATCAGCATTTTCTAATTTTCCTGCAAATTTATCAAATGCTTCCTTCTTCATGGTCATTAAAAACCACGATTCATAAAGGGTTCAATTAACCCTTTACCACACAATCCCGACTTTTAATGGCCCTGAGAAAGAAGCTTTTTGAAAACATTGTGGGAAAAGGAGAAAATGCTGGTAACCAGCATTTTCTTCTTTTCCCACAATGTTTTCTACCCCTCCCAAAACAAATTTCAATTTTCGAGTCACATTTATCTTGTCATCTGCAAATGCTGTCAGTTTGGACAAATCTAAAATTTTATCTATCGTTTGGTAAAGAGTTAAAAGTTGAGATTTCTTTTTAGGTTTCCTAGATTATTTCCACTACTACAAGAGAAATATGTGAGTGAACAGTCTGTGAAGGCTATACTATCAAACAGACGACAACTTGTCCTGCCTTCGTATTTCAATTTTGTTCTGTTTTTGAAAAGGTAAAATTTTACAGTTTTATTTTAACTCTTTATCAAACGATAAAAATTTAGTCTGGACTAAATTGAAAGCATTTGCAGATGACAAAATAAATATGACTCAAAAATTTAAGTTTGTTTTGGGAAGGGTAGAAAACATTGTAGGAAAAGGAGAAAATGCTGGTTACCAGCATTTTCTCCTTTTCCCACAATGTTTTCAAAAGGCTTCTTTCTCAGGGTCGTTAAAGGTTGGGATTGTGTGGTAAAGGTTATATGGATATTATGTTATTATCACAGATCTGTGTTCAGTTTCAGCATTTAACTAATTACCCAAAAAAAACCATGTTTGAAAGGCCCAAAGAACAAAGGTTTTTGAGAACATTGTGATACTGAGCCCTAGTAATGATACCAAGCCCCAGTAGTGCAGTCGGTAGTGTACAGGACTTGAGAACAGGGGATCGCTGGTTCGATCCTTGGCTCGGCAATTTTCTTTCTGAAGATTGATGAAAGTCATTGCGACTGGATTCATTCCTCTCTCACCGCTGATCATTGTTTCTGCAGTGGTTATGCGGGAAAGCAGCCAGTGGCTTTGAAAGGATATTATGTGGAGCACTGGTAAAAGAAACTGCAGGAAAGCATGGATAGGTGCACTGGCTGCTGTGATATTACTGAAATAATGTTGAATATGGCTTTAAACACCAGACAATCGGTCAACGATATTCCTTTCCAATAATGTTTAAACAAAATTTAACATAAGTATTGGGGTAACTGATGATGACTTTTTATGTCCTGCTATCCTTTTGGACTTCAGAAATGGAATGACTGTCGCTGAAAAACCAGTTGGCTTATTCCATAGAATTAAGAAATGGATGCTTTTAAAAATTCATGAATCAACCCATTCCCAAACGACAAATTTTAACCTCTTCCAAATTTGAAACATCTGCAGACAACAAATTCAAAATTAGTAAAAATAAGGGTGAGTTCTATGATAGGGTGGAAAGCAATGTGGGTAAAGGAGAAAATGCTGGTTAGCAGCATCTTCTCCTTTTCCCACAATGTTTTTAAGAATCTTCCTGCTCAGGGCTGTTAAAACTCTTGATTGCTTGGTAAAGGGTAAATAGATCGATCATAGATCAGTCGATCTATACATAGATCAGTCCATGTTCATATCTGTTAGTCTGTCCATTGGCCCATCTGTCCATCATTTATTCGTCTTTAACTTAATTTCTTTTCAGTTTTCTTCCCAATAAAGCCTTACTTCCCAGTCTACAATTTATGGGCCTTGATAAAGCAATGGATACCTTCCAGAAACGAGAAGAGAATTAGACATATTTTTCAGCCTGGACAATCGTTCAAAGTAACTTAGACATATCTGTTTCCCAGGGCAATAGTAGAGAAGGATGCAGCAAGTCTTTTTAGCCAGGGGAACACCTGAGAGTAACCAAGACATACGTTTTATTCAAGGCAATAAAACAAGTAACAAAGACATATCTTTTACCCAGGGCAATATTTGCAAGACTTTGTTAGACAATTGAGCCATGCTTTGTGAAAAGTGGGCTTAATGCATCTGCAAAAAGTATCGACCCAGGTCAGGCTGTGCAGTCCACACAGGCTTACATGGGTCGAAACCTTCTTGCTACTAGTCAATTTTCTGCATGTCCAAGGACCATTCTACCTCATTATCTAGTCTAGAAAAAAATGTTTTTTATGGATTCCTAATTATGTGATGACTTGGTTGGTATAGTGGATCACAGAGATGTATTAAACCCCCTTTTGCAAAAGCATGGCTCCTATATATTTCTCTCCCTCTTCCTCCCTCTCAGCCCCTGCCCAAATCATGAATGCTTGTAAGGGTATACAGGGATTGCCTATTTTTCAGTCCCATCTGTATGTTAATCCTCCCAGTGTATAATTATGACCATAGGTATATTGGTGTTTAGCTTCTTCCCTTGGTTTTGCTGTAATTATGTTGAAACTTTGTTTAACTGTTAACCCTTTACCACACAGTGCCGACTTTTAACGACCCTGAGGAAGAAGCCTTTTGAAAACATTGTGGGAAAAGGAGAAAATGCTGGTAACCAGCATTTTCTCCTTTTCCCGCAATATTTTTTACTCAATCAAAGAAAAATTGCATTATTTGAGCCACTTTGAAATTGTCATCTGCAAATGCTTTCAATTTGGACGGGTCTCCATTTCGTGGTAAAGGGTTAACATGATGCATGAGATAAGCAAAACAGAACAGTCAGATATCTGCCTTTAAGTATTGAAGAGTTATTTCCCTTTGAACATGGACTTTTTTTGGGGGGGGGGGTGTAAATGTGTGCGATATTGGTATTTTGTGTTGCAAACTTCTCCCTAAGTTTTTGGATCTTTGTACTTAGAAACTTTGTAGTTAGAAACTTTGTACTTAGAAACTTTGTACTTAGAAACTTTGTACAATTAATCCTTCAAGTGCCTTTCATGACAGTAGTTGCCTTTGCGGCCAGTGGAGATCAAGATCAGGCTGCACAAAACGTGCAGCCTGATCTTTGATATACATGTACACTGTTTTGCAGAAACACTTGATGAAAGTTGTCGTGAAATTGCAGTTATTTTGGCTGTATTTCTAGGATGAAAATTTCTCTTGGGCTTATTAGGCTCTCTAAGGGTTACTAATTAGAATCTGCAGAAACACAGTTTTAGCTTTGCTGTTTTCAAAGAAAATGTCAAGGTATTACAATAGCCCTGGTGTAGTCATCTGCATCATGGTGGTGGTGCAAAATCTTTGACATTTTACAAGATCTCTTTTATTAACGCTTTCCCAAACGATGAATTTAAGACTGGTACAAATTGAAAGAGTTTGCAGACGACAATTTTAAATTTGATGAAAATGACAGAAAGTTCTCCAAAAGGGTAGAAAACACTGAGGGAAAAGGAGAAATTGCTCGTTATGAGCAATTTCTCCTTTTCCCACAGTGTTTTCAAAAGACTTGTACTGCAGACACGTGAAAACCAGGGCTTGTTTGGGAAAGGGTTAATGAAGACATTTACTGCAAACTTGGACAAGTTGACATCTATCAAAAGTGAAACCCGTACAACGGGCAGGCAACTATCAAAGTATTTTTGATACAATTATGCTTCTTTTTTGACTTGAAATTTTCTAAAACTTTGACATTTTCTAATACCTCTGTTATTACTGAAAATGTTTACTCCAGATTCAGCCAAGTTGTTAACTAAAAGAATGGGAACCCATATAACAAGGGTTAATAACCATCAAAGTATGTTTGACACAGTTATACCCCTTTTTCGACTAAAAGTTTGCATTGAAAATCAAGCAACTGGTTCCGAGCATTGGCACCCGCATGCGGTGCTCTTGTTTGATGTCTGCTTTCTGTTGATGAAGAGTTATCTCTTTACTGAACGACGAAATTTGAGACTTATCCAAATTGAAAGCATTTGCAGATGACAAATCAAATGTGGCACAAAAATTGAAATTTGATTTGGGAAGGGTAGAAAACATTGTGGGAAAATGAGAAAATGCTGGTTACCAGCATTTTCTCCTTTTCCCACAGTGTTTTCAAAAGGCATTTCTTCAGGGTGGTTAAAAGTCGGGATTGTGTGGCGAAGGGTTATCTTCTTGACCATGGACATTTTTTGCATATGAAAAATTTAATCATCTTGACACAGTCGTGCATCCTTTTCTATTTAACTCTTTACCAAACGACAAATTTCAAACTCATCCAAATTGAAAGCATTTGCAGCCGACAAATTTAATCTGGCTCAAATGAAAGATTTGCCTCTAAAAGGGTAGAAAACATTGTGGGTAAAGCAGAAAATGCTGGTTACCAGCATTTTCTGTTTTTCCCACAAATGTTTTCAAAAGCCTTCCATCTCAGGGTCGTCAGAACTAGGGTCTGTATGGTAAAGAGTTAACTCTATACCACACAATCCTGAGTTTTAACAACCCTGAGAAAGAAAGCTTTAGAAAACATTGTGGGAAAAGAAGAAAATGCTGGTAACCAGCATATTCTCCTTTTCCCACAATGTTTTCTACCCTTTCCAAAACATTTCTCAATTTTTGAGTCTCATTTATTTTGTTGTCTGCAAATGCTTTCAATTTGGACTGTTCTAAAATTGTGTTATTTGGTAAAGGTTTAAGTCACCCTATACATGTATATTCCTGAACCCTTTACTACACAATCCAAAGTTTTAACGACCCTGAAGGAAAGGCCCGACCTTTGATGACCCTGAGAAAGAAGCCTTTTGAAAACATTTTGGGTAAAGGAGAAAATGCTGGTAACCAGCATTTTCTCCATTTCCCACAATGTTTTCTACCGTTCCCAAAACAAATTTCAATTTTTGAGTCACATTTGATTTGTCGTCTGCAATAGCTTTCAATTTGGACCAGTCGAAAATTTTGTCGTTTGGTAAAGAGTTAACCCTTTCCCAAATGATGAATTTTAGACTGGTTGAAATTGAAAGAGTTTGCAGACGACAATTTTAAATTTAATGAAAATGACAGAAAGTTCTCCAAAAGGGTAGAAAACACTGGGGGAAAAGGAGAAATTGCTCGTTATGAGCAATTTCTCCTTTTCCCACAGTGTTTTCAAAAGACTTGTCCTGCAGACACATGAAAACCAGGGCTTGTTTGGGAAAGGGTTAAAAAACCATTCAAATAATTTTTAGCCATGCTCTGGGAAAAGGGGTATATTGCCTCTCTGTGATGTATTATATTATACAAGTCATCACCTAATTATGGATCTACAAAATCCACTGTGTCTAACCATCAACTGGATTCTGAGGTAGAATGGTCCTTGGACAAGCAGAAACTTTGACAAAGGCAAAAAGTTTTGGCGCATGTCAGCCTGTGCAGTCTGCGAAGGCTGACTTTGGTTGATACTTTTTCCAGATGCATTAAATCACCTTTTCCCAGAGCATTCTTGATCACATACTATATTATAAAGAATTTTATCCTTTGCAAGTATTAACTGAAATATCATTTCTCAATATGCCCAATGGTTTCCTTTTAACTCTTTCCCACACGACAAAATTTTAGACTTGTCCAAATTGAAAGCATTTGCAGACGACAATTTCATTGTGGCTAAAATGATGGAATTTGCCTTTGATAGGGAAGAAAACATTGTGGGAAAAGGAGGAAATGCTGGTTACCAGCATTTCCTCCTTTTCCCACAATGTTTTCAAAAAGCTTTTTCCTCAGGGTCGTTAAAAGTCGGGGTTATGTGGTAAAGGGTTAAACATTACTTCCAAAAGCTGTATATTCTGTTTCCTGTGTAATCGTGAAACAGTGTTGGAATATAAGACAAGAATTAAGGAAAACCATTAACTTTTTTTAACAATGTTTACATATGCTAGTCAGTTTACATGCTGTGAAACAGTGTGTCAAAACAAAAACCACTTGTCTGCCTCCAGAAGCCTTCTCAGAAGCCATTTTCTTCGAATACTGTAAAACAGTGCGGAGAAAAAGACTCTATCTTGTGTGCAGAAGAGTACCATTTGTTACAATTTACCAAACAAGCAAACAACAAGGAAAAAAAACACAGAAAAAAAACTAGTCAGCTTGATTCCTGTGAAACAGGAAAGCAAATTGTTATTATGAGACCTTGCTTGTGACAGGATTAGTTACTTTAGTCAAAGTATTTTCTGGACTGTCGGATTTTTCCTGTAGAACAGTGTACTGTATAACCCTGAGAAACTAGTTTGCAGGAGACAAGCTTGCAAATTTCTCTTTTAACCAGCATTGTCTCCTTTTCCTACAATGTTTTCTAGCCTATCACAGAAAAATTTCATCCTTTGATTCGCATTCAAATTGTCATCTGCAGATGCTTTCAATTTGGAAAAGTCTAAATTTTTCTCATGTGGTAAAGAGTCAACCGTTTACCACACAATCCCGAGTTTTAACGACCTTGGTGATGGGGCCTTTTGAAAACATTGTGGGAAAAGAAAAAAATGCTGCTTCCCACAATGTTTTCTACCCTTTGAAAGACAAATTTTATGTTTTGAGTATCATTTGGTATGTCGTCTGCAAATGCTTTCAATTTGGACCATGCTAAAATTTTGTTGTGTGGTAAAGAGTTAAGCAGGGACCAAGGAGAATGTAAAAAAATGCAAATTTGCATGTGGATCTGTTTGCATCAGTCAGCTGAACTCTTTACCACATGACCGAATTTCAATCCCAAAGCAATCGCATACAACACTTTTTAATGCAGCTGAAATAGTGGGATTTGTTTTTGATAATGGAGAAAACATTGTGGAAAAAGGAGAAAATGCTGGTTACCAGCATTTTCTCCTTTTCCCACAATGTTTTCAAAAGCCTCTTTTTTAGGGTTCAAAAAAAAAAAAAAAAACATCGGGATTGCGTGGTAAAGGGTTAAGAATGCAGTCCCACCACAAGTCGTTACAAAGATTGATCACGTCTCATGTGACTTTTTTGGAGTTTTTTGGACCAATCACAATGATTAAAAAATATTACTTTTTACCATACATCAGTCTCGTCGATTCATCGAAGATAAAGGCATTTTGCAGGCTGACAATAAGTTAAGTATGGCTAAAATGATGAGACCTGTTTCCCAAAAGGATAGAAAACTTTGTAGGAAAAGGAGAAAAATCTGATTACCAGCAATTTCTTCTTTTACCACAATGTTTTCCACAACCTCCTTACTTAGTCTTGCTAAAACACAAGATTGTTTGGTAGACAGCAAACCCTTAGGCAGCTAAGTGTGACTCAAGAAGTGTAGATCATTAGTAGCATTTTCTCCATTTCCCACAATGTTTTCAAAAGCTGTTTTCTTCAGGGTTGTTTAACCCTTAAAGCGCTGTAACAAACTTAAGTTGTTTTTGCTGACAGCATAGATCAAGATCTGACTGCACAAAACGTGCAGTCTGATCTTTGATCTACACTATCAGCAATTTAACCCTTTACCAGTCACATGTTTTCATGCCCCTGAGGAAGAGGCCTTTTAAAAACATTATGGGAAAAGGAGAAAATGCTGGTAACCAGCATTTTCTCCTTTTCCCATAATGTTTTCTATCCTGTCAAAAAATCTTAAGTTCATTTTTACCACTTTCAAATTTATCGTCTGCAGATGCTTTCAATTTGGAAGGGGCCAATATTTTGTAGTTTGGGAAAGGGTTAATTACATCTTCTGGCTAGGACAACCATGAAAAGTCAGTATTTCGTATGTTTTTCTTTTTTGGAAAGGTCCATTTTATGAATTCAGCACTCTAAGGCTTAAAATTGGACTGTTTGGTAAAGATTTAAATATTAATACCTAGGCTGCTAAGCATGACTCACTGACCTTTTGTGGACAGTGTAGATCAAGATCAGTCTGGTCTTTGATCTACACCGTCCGATTAGGAGATGTCTTTCCCCAAAAATACCTTTGAAGTAGGAGAATAGTAGTAGGTTTTTACTATCGACATGAAAGTTTTATTTCTTTTATTTAGAAGGGTAAGTGTTAATGTTAATTATGTATATTTTGAAATGACGTTTTTAAAGGCGCATGTCTTGGATTTATTTTATTTGGTCGATGGCTTTTGTTTACAAACAAAATCCTTTTTTTTGATTACCTGAGAAAGAAGGCTTTTGAATACAATGTGAGAAAAGGAGAAAATGGTGATTAAAAGCATTGTCTCAATTTTTAACATTGTCTCATTTGTTTTTTTCTACTCTGTTAACACTTTACCAAACAACATTTTGGACATGTCCAAATCCAAGGCATATTCTCGTTTTCCCATAATAGTTTTCAAAAGCCTTCTCTCTGAAAGGTGTTTAACTCTTTACCAAACGACAAAATTTTAGACTGGTCCAAATTGAAAGCATGTGCAGACGACAAAATTAATGGGACTCAAAAATTGGAATTTGTTTTGGGAAGAGTAGAAAACATTGTGGGAAAAGGAGAAAATGCTGCTTACCAGCATTTTCTCCTTTTCCCACAATGTTTTCAAAAGGCTTCTTCACCATGATTGTGTGGTAAAGGGTTAAACACAGGATTATGAGGTAAAGGGTTAAAGAAAAACCCTGCCTTTTGAGCCAAACATATTATCCTTTTCCCAAAATAGTTTTCAATAGACTTCTTTGTGAAAGGTGTTTAACCCTTTACCACAATCCCGACTTTTAACGACCCTGAGAAAGAAGCCTTTTGAAAACATTGTGGGACAAGGAGAAAATGCTGGTAACCAGCATTTTCTCCTTTTCCCACAATGTTTTCTACACTTCCCAAAACAAATTTCGTTTTTTTGAGCCACAGTTATTTTGTCGTCTGCATGTGCTTTCAATTTGGACTGGTCTAGAATATTGTCGTTTGGTAAAGAGTTAAACACAGGATTACATGGTAAAGGATTGAAGAAAAACCCTGCCATTTGAGCCACATTTATTTAGTCATCTTCAAAAACTTTGATATTGGGCAAGTCTAAAATTTTGTTGTCTAGTAAAGATTTAACCCTTTACCTCACAATCCCGAGTTTTATGAAGCCTAAACAAGAAAGCCTTTGAAAAAATTGCGGGAAAAGGAGAAAATGCTGGTAACCAGCATTTTCTCCTTGTTCCACAATGTTTTGTAACTTATTGAGGAACTTTGATTCATTTGTATTGCTTTCGAATTTGTTGTCTACAGAAGCTTTCAATTTTGAAGGGTATAGAATTTTTTGTTTAGTGAAGATTTAAGTACATGTTACATGTATGTTTTGTTCACACACAAGTTATTGTTCACAGTGAAGTGATAGATTGCGTATAACGTTAATGTTGTGCTCTGAATTTTAAGTATTATGTTTTTCTTTGGTTTTGCATTGTATATTTATGTCACAAACTTTTGAACTGTCTGTAAACTTCGCCTACTGTACAAAAATCAAGCCTCTATTGGATAGAACTGAGGTATGTGAGTCATGCTCTGTAAAAAGGGGGCTTAACACTTTACCAAAACATTGTGGGAAAAGGAGAAAATGCTGGTCACCAGCATTTTCTCCTTTTCCCACTATGTTTTCAAAAGGCTTCTTTCTTAGGGTCATTAAAAGTTGGGATTGTGTGGTAAAGGGTAAACTTATTTTCATCACTGAATGAAAAAAATGAAATACATGTACATGTTTTCTATTTTTGACCTGTAACTCTGTACTAATTAATGCTTTTTTAACGACTCTGAGAAGGAAGATTTATGAGACCAATGTTGGAAAAGGAGAAAATGCTGGTGCATTTTCTTCTTTTCCCATAATGTTTTCTATCTGTTGGAGAGCAAATTACATTTTTTTCGACACATTTTTATTTTTCATCTGCAAAGGCTTTCAATTCGGAAATTTTGTCATTTGGTAAAGACTTAACTCTTAACAATCTTGAGTTTTAATGACCCTAGGAAATTTGACATTTGAAAACATTGTGGAAAAAAGAGAAAATGCTGGTAACCAGCATTTTCTCCTTTTACCACAATGTTTTCTCACCTTTTAGAAACAAATACAATCATTTGAGTCACACTTAATTTGTTGTCTGCAAATGCTTTCTATTTGGACCAGTCTCAAATACTGTCGTTTGGTAAAGACTTAAGCCTTTACCTCACAATACGGACTTTTAACAACCCTGAGAAAGAAGCCTTTTGAAAACATTGTGGTAAAAGGAGAAAATGCTGGTAACCAGCATTTTCTCCTTTTCCCGCAATGTTTTCTACCCTTTCCAAAACAAATTTCATTTTTTTAGCCACATTTATTTTGTCGTCTGCAAATCCTTTCACTTTGGGCCAGTCTAAAGTTTTGTCATCTGGTAAAGACTTAAAGTGGTTTGTCAGCTAACACGTAATTTTTTTCCATAGGTAGTTACTTATGTAGGATATTACCCCAGTTTGTCTTTACCTTGTTTCTTTGTTCTGAAATTAAGCTGATAGGTAGTTACTTATGTAGGATATTACCCCAGTTTGTCTTTGTTTCTTTGTTCTGAAATTAACCTGCTCTGTGATGGCATATTTGCAACTAGTCTGCATGTACATTGTTCCTCTATTGCTTGAAATTGTTTATTTTCTCTGTATAAGTTCACTGCTTGCTTTTACAAATTCTTAACCCTTTACCACATAATCCCGACTTTCAACGACCCTGAGAAAGAAACCTTTTGAAAACATTGTGTGAAAAGGAGAAAATGCTGGTAACCAGCATTTTCTCCTTTTCCCCCCAATGTTTTCTAACCTTCCCTAAAACAAATTTTAATTTTTGAGTCACATTTATTTTGTCGCCTGCACATGCTTTGAATTTGAACTAGTCTAAAATTTTGTCGTTTGGTATTGAGTTAACTCTTTACTGAACAAGAAAACTTTGGACTTAACCATATTCAAAGCATTATCTGTTGACATAGTAAATGTTACTCAAGTGATGATGTCTATCTTTGATAGGGTAGAAAACATTGTGGGAAAAGGAGAAAATGCTGGTGACCAGCATTTTCTCCTTTTCCCACGATGTTTTCAAAAAGTGTAGGACAAAACCCCACCAGGACAAAACCCCACTGAACAAAACCCCACCAGGACAAAACCCCACTGGACAAAACCCCACCAGGACAAAACCCCACCAGGACAGAACCCCACCAGGACAAAACCCCACCAATATATAGAATATGGCGTGCAACACACGAAAAGGGACCCTCGGACATTTGCGTAAAGTGTTGTCTCGGATTAGCCTGCGCAGTCTGCGCAGGCTAATCCAAGACAACACTTTACGACTACATAAGATTTTTTCATACAGTAGACTTTCGTGACACAGAAAATCTCACAAAAACGGAAGGTGTCGTCTTGGATTAGTCACAGACTGCACTGGCTAATCTTGGACGACACACTTTTACGCATATGTCCGAAGGCCCCTTTTCGTGTGTTGCATGCCATACAGTATATATGGTCAGAAATGTGACATAAAGAGAATATTTGATGAATGAAAGTTACTTTATATTTTTTATTCATCTTGTAATGTTCATACATTACTACATACTATATATACAGATAAATTCTTCCTTTGTTTGAAATCACTTTATAATTTGAAAATAAACAAAAAAAAAAACAAAAGCAACAACAACAAGTCATAATTGAACTGGTGGGGTTTTGTCCACCTTTCCAAATTTGGTGGTTGGGTTTTGTCCGGTGGGGTTTTGTCTGATGGGGTTTTGTCCGTACCCCGTTTTCAGAGGCCTTCTATTTCAAGGTCGTTTAACCCTTTCCCAAACGACAAATTTTAGACTGGTCCAAATTGAAAGAGTTTGCAGACGACAATTTTAAATTAGATGAAAATGGCAGAAAGTTCTCAAAAAGGGTAGAAAACACTGTGGGAAAAGGAGAAATTGCTCGTTACGAGCAATTTCTTCTTTTCCCACAGTGTTTTCGAAAGACTTGTACTGCAGACACGTGAAAACCAGGGCTTGTTTGGGAAAGGGTTAAACATGGATTTGTTTGTTAAAGGGTTAAGTCAGAATATTCTTGGCTAGTCATCATGCTCAAAGCTGGGGTCCTTGCTTATCATAGTATTTATCTGCTGAAATGGTTGGTTTCTTTTGTTATTGTTGAAACCCTGTCTTTTTTGTCAGCGTATATAGTCACCAATTTGTATTTTTGTCATATGTTATGCTGTTAATGAATGATATATTGAAGAAAGAGAAAATGTTTTTATTGTTTTTCAAGAGAGAGAGAGAGAGAGAGAGAGGTGGAATGCTAGATCGACAGACAGACAGACCCATCCAATAACCCATGGACATCAGACTGAAGGAGAGAGAGAGAGAGTGAGAAAGAGAAAGAGAGAGAGATTGCTGAATCACAGACAGACAGACAGACAGACAGACAGACAGACAATCTGTCAGACCCATCAAATAATCCTTGGACAACAGACTGGAGGAGAGAGAGAGAGATTTTTAATGACTGACCAAGAGTGATCTGTGCTAAACGAATTCCTGAACTCTTTACTAAACAACAATATTTAAGACACTTCCAAATGGAGAGCATTTGCAGATGACAAATCATATGTGACTGATATGATAAAATTAAAAGGGTGGAAACCATTGTAGGAAAAGGAGAAAATGCTGGTTTTACCAGCATTTTCTCCTTTTCCAATAATGTGTTCAAAAGGCTTCTTTCTCAGGGTCATTAAATATCGAGATTGTGTGGTAAAGAGAAAATCAATTTCCTACGCAAACTGTCACGTTCTTACTGGTTTACAATTTACTACCGAATGAACCCTTTCAGGGCCATAGGCCAAAACCAAGAGCTTTAGCGGACAGCATAGATCAAGATCAGACTGCTCAGAACGTGCAATTTGATCTTGAATCTGCTTAGTTGAACCGGTCAGATAAAAATCTTCCTTTAAGTTCAGTGGATTGTATTTTCAGCTGTTGAAAGAGACCGAATTTATAGTAATGAGCCGTGTTCTGTGAAAGAGAGCTTAATGCATCTGCGAAAAGTATCGATTCAGGTCAGCCTGCGCAATCCGCGCAGGCTGACCTGGCCGAAACTTTTCGCTATATGTCAGTTCTCTGTATGTCCAAGGACCATTCTACCTCATGACTCAGTTGGTTGTTAAAAACAATGTGGCTATTATTGATTTACAATAATGTGGTGGCTTGATTGGTATGATTCTGCATTAAACCCCCTTTTGTCAAAGCATGGCTTATATATTTGGCGCTGACTTGAAGAATTATGAAAGTACTTAGAAAGCAGAGAGGTGCACTGGCCACCGTAACATAACTATCGATATTAAACACCAAAGTAGAAACAAGAAATATCTTCAGTGATTGATTGTATGGTGTTTAACGCCGTTTTCAACATTATTTCAGTTATATCACGGCGGCGAGTGCACCTATCCATGCTTTCCTGGAGTTTCTTTTACCAGTACTCTGCACAATATTCTTTCCAAGCCATTGGCTGCTTTCCCACATAACCATCGTCGAAACAATGGTCAGTGGTGAGAGAGGAATGAATCCTGTCGCAATGACTATCATCAATTCTCGGAGAGAAATTGGCCGAGCCGGGGATCGAACCAGCGACCTCCTGTTCTCAAATCCTGTACGCTACGGACTGAGCTACAGGGACTCGGCAGAAATATCTGTAGAAAAGATAGACGGCGTAAGATATACTTGGATAGGAATATCGAAACTCTTCTGTGACTCAATATGAAATAAAATAATAAAAACTAATTTCGCGAGAAATTGCCTCTTATTCCTCATCGTTTTTCATTTTGTTGTAAAGGAGTACTTATTGGTTTATTGGGAAACGTTTATGAAATATTAAATTAAAAGAAAAGACCCATTCTCTATTACATTAATTTGCTGTGGTTTGAATCATGGCATTTATTAGCGGTAGCAAAGCTTGTAAAAAGCGGTTTCATAAATTATGCGAACAGGAGCCCGCCGAATAAACATATTCATATTTTTGACCAATTGCAAATTACCATCTATTCATTCTTTACCAGTACAAACAATTATGTTACACCCCAGCGCATTCAGCTACGCCGAAAAAAAAATTATGTGATAATGGTTTCTTTTCTGTTTACCAGACGACAAAATTTTAAACTCCTCCAAATTAAAAGCGTTTCTTGAATGTAGTAACGTAAATGTAATTTAAATTATGGAATACGTCTTCGACAGGGTAGAAAATACTGTGGGAAACGGATAAAATGCTGGTTACAAGCATTTGCTCCTTTTCCCACAATGTTTTCCAATATTTTTTTCTCATCAGGGTTTTTATAGATGTTGGATTTTTTTTCTATTTTGCAGAGTCAATGCATGATATTCTATAGGTTTGTTCTAGTGCAAGCATATCAAATTAATACAAACAGACGCCAAAAGCAACGTCCTGAGTAATAAAATCTCGCAGTAACGTTATTTCATAAACGAGAACATGATGTCCAAGCGGTTTATAAAGTTGTTAAGTCAAAGGCCTTATGATTTCCGGCCGTCGTCATAAACATATAAACTCCGGTACAAACCGGTTTAATTTTAATTCTAGCAATAAAACCCGGTAACTAACGGAAATAAAGTAACTTGTAAGCTTGGTCTTTCATCCTTAGGCTGCTAAGCGCGACTCCCTGACCTTTTGCGGACAGTGTAGATCAAGATCGGATTGCACAGAGCGTGGATAAGGACATTATCTTTCCCCCTAAATATCTTTGAAATAGCAAAATTTGGGTTTTTACTATCGGCTTCAAAGGTTCATTCTATGTATTTAGTGGGATATGGGTAAATGCCGTTATCAGCAATAGCCCAGCCAAATCACGGCGACCAATGCATCTATTCATACGATCCTGAGGCTTATTTACCACTGATCCAAACAAAACATTCTTTCAAAGCCACTGGCTACTTCCCAACTGTATGAAAACAAAGTCTAAATAACAGTATCACTGTGGCTCAAATGGTGCATTTTTAGCTCACCTGAGCACAAAGTGCTCAAGGTGAGCTTTTGTGATCGCCTAATGTCCGTCGTCCGTCGTGCGTCGTCCGTCGTCCACAATTTCTTTAAACATCTTCTCCTCCTAAACCACTGGGTTAATCTTGATGAAACTTGGCAGGGATGTTCCCCAGGTGAAGCTCTACCAAAGTTGTTCAAGAGATTGGATTCCACCCATAACTCTGGTTGCCATGGCAACCAAAAGGACAAAAATAGCAAAATCTTTAAAAATCTTCTTCTCTAAAAGTAGAAGGCGTAGAGCTTTGATATTTGGTATGTAGCATCTCCTAGTGGACCTCTACCAAGTTTGTTCATATGATGTCCCTAGGGTCAAAACTGGCCCCGCCCCGGGGGTCACAAGTTAAACATAGGAACAAAGAAGGAAAACTTAAAAATTCTTCTTCTCTGAAACTGGAAGGCGTGGAGCTTTGATATTTGGCATGTAGCATCTCCTAGTGGACCTCTACCAAGTTTGTTCATATGATGTCCCTGGGATCAAAACTGGCCCCGCCCCGGGGGTCACAAGTTTCGAACATAGGAACAAAGAAGGAAAACTTCAAAATTCTTCTTCTCTGAAACTGGAAGGCGTGGAGCTTTGATATTTGGCATGTAGCATCTCCTAGTGGACCTCTACCAAGTTTGTTCATATGACGCCCCTGGGGTCAAAACTGGCCCCGCTCCGGGGGTCACAATTTCAAACATAGGAACAAAGAAGGAAAACTTTAAAATTCTTCTTCTCTGAAACTGGAAGGCGTAGAGCTTTGATATTTGGCATGTAGCATCTCCTAGCGAAGCTGTACCAAGTTGGTTCATAGGATGTCCCTGAGGTCAAAACTGGCCCCGCCCCGGGGGTCACAAGTTTCAAACATAGGAACAAAGAAGGAAAACTTTAAAATTCTTCTTCTCTGAAACTGGAAGGCGTGGAGCTTTGATATTTGGCATGTAGCAACTCCTAGTGGACCTCTACCAAGTTTGTTCATATGATGTCCCTGGGGTCAAAACTGGCCCCGCCCCGGGGGTCACAAGTTCAAACATAGGAACAAAGAAGGAAAACTTTAAAATTCTTCTTCTCTGAAACTGGAAGGCGTGGAGCTTTGATATATGGCATGTAGCATCTCCTAGTGGACCTCTACCAAGTTTGTTCATATGATGTCCCTGGGGTCAAAACTGGCCCCGCCCCGGGGGTCACAAGTTTCGAACATAGGAACAAAGAAGGAAAACTTTAAAATTCCTCTTCTCTGAAACTGGAAGGCGTGGAGCTTTGATATTTGGCATGTAGCATCTCCTAGTGGAACTCTACCAAGTTTGTCCATATGATGTGCCTGGGGTCAAAACTGGCCCCGCCCCGGGGGTCACAAGTTTCAAACATAGGAACAAAGAAAGAAAACTTTAAAATTCTTCTTCTCTGAAACTGGAAGGCACGGAGCTTTGATATTTGGCATGTAGCATCTCCTAGTGGACCTCTACCAAGTTTGTTCAAATGACGCCCCTGGGATCAAAACTGGCCCCGCCCCGGGGGGTCGCAAGTTTCGAACATAGGAACAAAGAAGGAAAACTTTAAAATTCTTCTTCTCTGAAACTGGAAGGCGTGGAGCTTTGATATTTGGTATGTAGCATCTCCTAGTGGACTTCTACCAAGTTTGTCCATATAACGCTCCTGGGGTAAAAACTGGCCCCGCCCCGGGGGTCACAAGTTTCAAACATAGGAACAAAGAAGGAAAACTTTAAAATTCTTCTTCTCTGAAACTGGAAGGCGTAGAGCTTTGATATTTGGCATGTAGCATCTCCTAGTGGACTTCTACCAAGTTTGTTCATATGACGCCCCTGGGGTCAAAACTGGCCCCGCCCGGGGGTCACAAGTTTCGAACATAGGAACAAAGAAGGAAAACTTTAAAATTCTTCTTCTCTGAAACTGGAAGGTGTGGAGCTTTGCTATTTGGCATGTAGCATCTCCTAGTGGACCTCTACCAAGTTTGTCCATATAACGTCCCTGGGGTCAAAACTGGCCTCGCCCCGGGGGTCACAAGTTTCGAACATAGGAACAAAGAAGGAAAACTTTAAAATTCTTCTTCTCTGAAACTGGAAGGCGTGGAGCTTTGATATTTGGCATGTAGCATCTCCTAGTGGACCTCTACCAAGTTTGTTCATATGACGCCCCTGGAGTCAAAACTGGCCTCGCCCCGGGGGTCACAATTTTCAAACATAGGAACAAAGAATGAAAACTTTAAAATTCTTCTTTTTCTGAAACTGGAAGGCGTAGAGCTTTGATATTTGGCATGTAGCATCTCCTAGTGGACCTCTACCAAGTTGGTTCATAGGATGTCCCTGGGGTCAAAACTGGCCCCGCCCCGGGGGTCACAAATTTCGAACATAGGAACAAAGAAGGAAAACTTTAAAGTTCTTCTTCTCTGAAACTGGAAGACGTGGAGCTTTGATATTTGGCATGTAGCATCTCCTAGTGGACTTCTACCAAGTTTGTTCATCAATTGACCTGACAATTGGTCAGAAATTGGATTATGCACGTTGAGTGAATTTCGCCTATTGACTCAGGTGAGCGACCCAGGGCCATCATGGCCCTCTTGTTTCTTTGATAGGGTAGAAAACATTGTGACAAAAGGAGAAAATACTGGCTACCAGCATTTTCTCCTTTTCCCGCAATGTTTTCAAAAGGCTTCTTTCCCAGGGGCGTTAAAAGGCGGCATTGTGCGGTAAAGGGTTAAGCCATTACATAATCGTGGATCCACTTTTTTTTTTATAACAACCGACTAAATCACGAGGTAGACTGGTCCTTTAACATACAAAAAAAGTTACCAATAGCGAAAAGTTTCGGTCCATGTCAACCTGCGCGGATTGCGCTGGCTGACCTGGGTCGATACTTTTCGTAGATGCATTTAGTCTCCTTTTCACAGAGCATGACTCGTGTATTTGAAAAACTGACGACGTGTGCAAAGCAAGTCTGTTATCTGTTTGAAGGCTGTTATCTGTTTGAAGTCTGTTATTGTTTGAAGGCTGTTATCTGTTTGAAGTCTGTTATCTGTTTTAAGTCTGTTATCTGTTTGAAGGCTGTTATCTGTTTGAAGTCTGTTATCGGTTTGAAGGCTGTTATCTGTTTGAAGTCTGTTATCGGTTTGAAGCAAAGTGCATTTGACCTCTACAAAGAACTGATTGCCCATCCTTTTACCTCACAGTCCCGAGTTTTAACGACCCTAGGGAAGAAGCATTTTGAAAGCATTGTAGGAAAAGGAGAAAATGCTGGTAACTAGCATTTTCTCCTTTTCCCACAATATTTTCTTACCTTTCAGAGACAAATTCCATTATTTAACCCTTTACCAGAAGACAAAATTTTAGACTTGTCCAAACTGAAAGCATTTGCAGACGACAATTTCAATGTGGCTAAAATGGTGCAATTTTCCTTTGATGGGGTCGAAAACACAGTTGGAAAAGGAGAAAATGCTGGTTACCAGCATTTTCTCCTTTTCCCACAATGTTTTCAAAAGGCTTCTTTCCCGGTGTCGTTAAAAGGCAGCACTGTGCGGTAAAGGGTTAAGCCACTTTTCAGTCGTTGTCTGCAAACGCTTTCAACTTGGATGACTCTAAATCATTGTTGTGTAGTAAAGAGTTGCGACTGCGATGAACGGCTAGCAAACCTTTCTTTGGTGCTAAATGCTGTAGATTGAAATCCCGCTGTGAAAAACAGTTTTCTGAGACTCCTGAATATGAGTGTGTAACTCAAGGGGAGCCGTTTTAGATTAGGTTCTACACAAGGAGTGTTCTAATATGAATGCATCTAAGCACCTAAAATTTGATTCTTCATAGGTTTCGCTGAACTTTTTAGTTCGTTCCCACAAAGCATTCACCTCCAACAGATACACAAATGTTTCAGTCTCCGGATCCAATCTTTTAAGGCATTTTCATAGACTTTTTAGGTATACTATGACGACACTGGAATTCATTTTCTGTTAGCTCTATTTCAACGTGTGTAAAAACCATCAGTTTCAGTAAATGCCTTTTGTACGAGGTGCAAGACTTTCTGAAGCAGCAAAAAAGTCGTTGTGCTCCACCACCCTCCGTATCCACCTGACCTTGCCCCTTGTGACTTCTTTTTGATTCCAAAGCTAAGAAAATACCTTTCAGGTCGAAAATTTTTTCAGCGCAAACACCTCGCTTCTGCAGTATTCCAGTGTCTCCATAGTATACCTGAAAATCACTATGAAAATGCCTGCAAAGATTGGATCCGGAGACTGAAACTTTGTATATCTGTTGGAGATGAATACTTTGAGGGAACAAAATAAAAAAAAAAATCTGTGAAACCTATGAAAAATCAAATTTTAGGTGCTTATATGCATTCATATTTGAACACTCATTGAAAGTCTACATTTTGAACCAACTAACTTAGGATGGTTGGTAAATACATGGGTGCAAAGGAAGATTCAGACTTTTTCTCTCCAAGAGTCCCGCGATGATTAACTCATATTGTCTTAAAGTGATTAACTAAAAAAAATTACTAAGCATGAAAGACAACTTGGGAGGTAGATCATGGTTCCAGTTTGAATCCCGTATAGAGCAATAACCTAAAACGTGCTGCGAGCACTTGTTAAGTTGCTAGAAAGCAAATATCGACATTGTCTGACGTAAGTCTTGTTTCACAATCGATGAAGAACAAAATACATTTAAACTTTAATGGCAATGTCGCAAAATTGTCTGTCGTAAATGTAGACATCTACAACAACATACGTTAAATATGACCTTTGAACCCATGTTTCCTGTCAAACTACCGAACAGATCACAATTTACCGAATGTCGTGTTCAATAAATCAGTGTTTTTGTTTGTTTGCGTAATTCACCTTTAGGCTGCTATGCGCGACTCGCTGACTTTTTGCGGACAGTGTAGATCAAGACAGACTGCACAGAACGTGCAGTCTGATCTTGGATCTACGTAGTCCGATAAGGAGGTATTTTTTCCCTAAAAATAAGCTTGATATAGCATTATTCGGGTTTTGGCTACCGGTCTAAAAATGTTGTTTCACTTATTTAGCAGGATAAGGGCCAAACCTTTAGCAAAGACTCCCGATTTTTATAGATACTTAGAAAGAAGGGTTTTGAAAACAATGTGGGAAAAGGAGAAAATGCTGGTAACCAGCATTTTCTCCTTTTCCCACATTTTTTCCTGCTCTTCGAAAGACAAATTTCATATGTTGGGCTACAATTAATTTACCGCCTGTAAATGCTTTTAATTTGAAAAAAAGTTGAAATTTTGTCGTCTGGTAAAGGGTTTAACTCTTTGCGAAACAATCCCGAGTTTTAACGCCCCTGAAGGAGAAGACTTTTGAAATCACTGTGAGAAAAAGAGAAAATGCTGGTAACCAGCACCTTTCCCTTTTCTCACAGGTTTTTTACCCTTCAAAAATCAAAGTTTAATTTTTGAGTCACATCTACAATATTTTGTCGTCCGTGCACAAATACTTTCATATAAGGACAACATTGAAAACTTCCTTGTAAAATAAAGATAATCGATTGTAATTTATGTGTTTTACTTGAGTTCATGTGAGAACATTGTGGCAATAAGTCTACGTTACGAGCATTTTTTTCCTTGTGTCACTACATTTCTCTATCGAAAGTCGTCTGCAGCAGGACGAGCAAATTCGTCTGCTAGATGTCATTTGACAGCCCTTGACCAAACTATCTCTTTTTATTATGACATTGTGGAAGAAAGGCTTTAGAGACATTGTCGGAAAAGGAGAAATTGCTGGTAAACAGCATTTTTTTCCCCATTTCTCAAAATGTTTTCTACCCTCTGACAGACCATCCCGAGTTTTAACGACCCCAAAGAAGAAGACATTTGAAAACATTGTTTGATAGGAAGAAAATGCTGGTAACCAGCATTCCTTCTTTTTCTCCTTTTCCACAACGTTTCCTGCTCTCTAACAGACAGTTCCCCTAATTTTTAGCCAAAGTTAATTTTTCGTCTGCAAATGCTCTCAATTTGGACGAGTCTAAAACTTTTTCGTCTGGAGAATAGTTGAGATGAGATGTACGTTTTAGCCTAGGCAATTAACCCTCATACATGTACTCCTAAATAAATAAATTTTTCAAGTCGATAGAAAAAACCTAAATATTGCTACTTCAAAGCTATGTTTTGGTGAAAAAAATATCTTCTGATCGGACAGTGTAGATCCAAGATCAGACTGCACGTTCTGTGCAGTCTGATCTTGATCTGCACTGTCCGCAAAAGGTCAGTAAGTCGCGCTTAGTGGCTAAAGGGTTAACCTTGAGCATTGCAACAAGTGAACACGCACACAACGACGTATAGAATCGGATCGTAAATTATAGCTCATGTCCTTTCACCCTAAGGCTGCTAAGAGCGACTCAGTGCTCTCTCGCGGACAGTGTAGATCAAGATCAGACTCCACAAAACGTGCAGTCTGATCTTAGATCTACACTGTCCGATAGGGAGATAGTGCCAGTGTCGGCTTGAAAGTTTCCTTTCACTTATTTCGCACTTTAACCCTTTATCAGACGACAAAATTTTAGCCTTGTCCAAATTGAAAGCATTTGCAGACGACAATTTCAATGTGGCTCAAATGGTGCAATTTCTCTTTGATAGGCTAGAAAACATTTTGGGAAAAAGAGAAATTGCTGGTTACCAGCATTTTCTCCTTTTCCCACAATGTTTTTAAAAGGCTTCCTTCCCAGGGGCGTTAAAAGGCGTCATTGTGCGGTAAAGGGCTAAGGATCAACTCACCTGTATACCTGACTACATCCTGCACCAGACGAACCGCAGCCATGTTTTTCTCTTGTCCGGGATCATCAACTTCGTTTTTTACCCTTCAACGTTTTAACAGAGGACAAAATTTAAGACTCGTCTAAATTAACCCTTTACCACACAATCCCGACTTTTGACGACCCTGTGAAAGAAGCCTTTTGAAAACAATGTGAGAAAGGAGAAAATGCTGGTAACCAGCATTTTCTCCTTTTCCTACAATGTTTTCTACCCTTTCCAAAACAAATTTCAATTTTTTAGTCACATTTATTTTGTCGTCTGCAAATGTTTTCAATTTGGACTAGTCTAGAATTTTGTCGTTTGGTAAAGAGTTAAAAAGTACACGTATTTGCAAGTGGCAAATAACACATGGCTCAAATAATGGAATTTATCTGTGGAGGGGTTGTAAACATTGTAGGAAAACGTGAAAATGCTGGTTACCAGCATTTTCTCCTTTTCCAACGATGTTTTCAAGTCCTTCCTCATCAGGTTCGTTAACACTTAAGCTGCTGAATAAATGAAACGCAAATTTATACTCAGTAGTAACAGTCCAAACATTGCGGTTGTAAAGTTGATTTCAGCTGAAAGAAAATACTGTATCGCACAGTGTAGATCAAAGATCAGACTGCACGTTTTGTGCAGTCTGATCTTGATCTACACTGTCCGCAAAAGATCAGTGATTCGCGATTAGCAGCTTAAGAGTTAAAGGTACATCTATACTCGTTTTCAGCCAGTTTTTACCAGCACTTTCCTCCTTTCCCCACAATGTTTTTAATTCCTTCTTCATCAGATTCGTTAAAGGTACATCTATACGCGTTTCCAGCCAGTTTTTAACCCATTTCATTTTTATTTTATCAGACTATAAGCATTCTTGTATCTTTATGCTTCAAGCCAAAAACTGCTCCTGACGGTTGCAAGATTGCATAGATTACGACCGATAGAAAATGCATATCATTTTCCAGAGGCCATCAAAGAAATCACTGTTCTGACGTTTCCGATTTTAAATCGAAGGTTTCCGATATATGTATTTACCCCTTACACCATATACATCAGTAATTCATCTATGTTTACCCAGCTGACTAAATTCTGAACCATTCTACTATCTATCAAATTCTAACAGTGTTTTTTTTCTCTCTCTCTGGCTGTAAGAATGTATCTTCAAAGAGTCCAGATTGTTTGGTAAAGATATAAAGACCCTTTCAGAACCTTTTTTGCCCTTTGCGGCCAGTTTAGGTCAAAAATCATACTGCACAAAATATGTAGTCTTGTCTTTTGATCAACACTTCTTTGCTTGGACAATTATTGACTAAACAAGCAGGCGGTATAGATCCAAAATCAGGCTACACATTATTTGCATTGTAATCTTGATCTATGCCGTAAACAAATACCTTCGTTTCGGCTTTAGCGATGAAAGGGTGATAACACAATATCTTTGCTATTGTTTTGTGTAGAAGACGAAAGGACTGATGATTGATAACAATCACCATTATAAGCAATAAGTTTGTTCCAAAATTTGGTTTTGCTAACGCGTTTGATGAAAATCTGATACAAATGAACCATGCTCTGTAAAACGGGGGCTTAATGCATCTCCGTGATACATGACACCGTGTATCAAGCAACCACATAATCATGGATCCATAATAGCCACTTTTTTAAGAATCAACTGAATTATGAGGTAGAATGGTCCTTTGACACGTAGAAATTGACCAATAGCGAAAAGTTTCGCCCCAGGTCAGCCTGCGCGAACTGCGCAGACTGACCTGGGTCGATACTTTTCGCAGATGCATGAAGCCCCCTATTCACAGAGCATGAGTCAAATATTTATTGTTCTAACAAGTTACGGGAAAATCTGATACGAATTTTCATTGGTCTCACGAATCTCACATATCTGATGAAATTCCAACGCAAATTTTCATCGGTCTGCAAGTTACCTAAAAATCCGATACGAATTCTGATTGGTTTAACGAGTCAGGTGACAATTTGATACATACTATAATGTCGCTTTAACTCTTTACCACACAATCCCGGGTTTTGAAGATCCTAAGGGAGAACATTTTGGAAGACATTTTGGAAAAAAAGAGATGGTGCTGGTAACCAGCATGTTCTCCTTTTCCCGCATTTTTTTCTACCCTATTAAACGCAGAACTCATCATTTGAGTTACGTTTATTTTGTCGTCTGCAAATGCTTTCAATTCGGTCTAATCCAAAATTTTGTCGTTTGGTAAGGGGTTAAATCTTTATTGCGCTAGCCATTCAGTGGTAAGTACTAAGGGTTCTGCAGTTCTTTGTGAGTCAAGTCAAGTCTTTGCATTGCAATGTGTTATTCCCGTGTCGGTTTGTGAAAGGCGGGAATTTACCAAGGCGTTAATAACGAGTCTGATCTCTAAAAGGGCTATGAACATTGTCTGAGGGGAAGAAAATGCTAGCTACAGACTGGCTCTTCTGCCCTTCAGACAGTGGTTTCAAACTGTGGTTTCAAAAGTCGAGAGTTTCTCTTTCGGGTACTCTTTGTTAGCCATGTGTTGACTTATAATGTAATTTTAAGTCTTTATTTTATTAGACCTGTACTTTCTGTTTTCTATGGATTCTGTAGCTTTTATGAGCCAAGTTGCGTCTTTGCAACACGATAATGTTTTTCTCGTCGAAGCTTAAATTAGTTATAGACGTAAGCTTACTACGTCTATGATAACGAGTCTGGTTTCTAGAAGATCTGAGTGCATTGTGGGAATGGAGGAAAATGCCGGTTTATCGCCGGCTTTTTCTGCTTTTCACGCAATGGTTTCACAGGTCTATTTCCGAAAAGATCTACAGAATACTGGGTTGAGTGTTTAACCCAAAGAATCCACACTTTAGTAATGTGGCTGGTCGATGGAGTTGCTTATGTATTTGACCGTCTGACAAATGCAGAAGTAACTCTTACGATTGCCACCTGCAAGGAACATGTATAATCATACTTGTTCTGTGATTCGAACCTGAAACTGTTAGTGCTCATTCTTCACCTTCTATTTCCTGATTCCTTTCTCTTTTCTGTTTCTCTCTCTCTTTTTTTTTTTTTTTGTTACGTCATTTCATTATCTATTTCAACACTTGTAGTGACCTTTAATTTGTATTATATAAGAGTATGTTACGAAATGCATGTGTATGCATAAGTAATTAATAAAAATCTAATCTAACTAATTTTGATTGGGCTAAAATGAGTAACGTGAAAACCTTGCATAAAATTTGTATTGTGTAATGAGCCAGGTAAAACTCTGATACAAAATGCGATTGGTCTATTAAGTCACGTGGATATCTGATACAACTTTTGATTGGTGTAGGAAGTTGCGTCGAACGAGTCACGTGAAGCTGATGTCTAAATAATAGATTATACGGAGTAGTGAATCCTATGGCATTTGTGGAGCAATATGTCGAAATTGCTTGCTTGTGTAATGATCAATTTGATTTACCTTATATTTCTATCTGGTACACGAATAAAGTGTTTTCCGATTTAGTGTAGGTTTGTATTCCTTAGGAAGTGGATTGGCAAAACGATGGATGAATTTACTAAAACTTTATCTTCTTTCGTGTTCATGCCGTTTTTCTATTTATATCTAGAAATACATAATGTACAGAATTACATATGAATTACGGTCAGTTTAACAAGCGATGACGTAATTCGTCGATAGAAGTAACGGAGCAAAATTCAGTTCCAAGTTATCCTCTCTTGGACCATTTATTTACTTCAACCAATCGAATCGTCATTAACCCTTTAGCAATGAACCCACTGTTTTTGTGACAGTTAGGAAGGAAACTTTGAAAACATTGAAGGAAACAGGGAGAATACACCTTTTCTACTCATTCAAAGACTACTTTCATCATTTGAGACAGAATCCATTTTTTCGTCAATAAAAATTTCCAGTGTGGACGAGTGTAAAATTTCGGGTCAAGAGTTAACCCTACACCACACAATCCCGACTTTCAACGACCCTGAGAAAGGAGCCTTTTGAAAACATTGTGGGAAAAGGAGAAAATGCTGGTAACCAGCATTTTCTCCTTTTCCTACAATGTTTTCTACCCTTCCCAAAACAAATTTCAATTTTAATGTCACTTTTACCTTGTCGTCTGCAAATGCTTTCAATTTCAACCAGTCTAAAAATTTGTCGTTTGGTCAAGAGTTAACCGGCAACTGACGTTGAGAGGAAATAACGAGATACGACGGAAAACCCCGATAAGGACCAACCACAAGGAGAGACGTCAAAAACGATTTGCGACAAAAATTAATTAACTTTTGTAACAACCATGACAGTTAATTATGTAATACCTCATTAAAATTTTAGCCCCGTCGTCTACAAAAAAGAAAAAGCTGGCTTCAACGCTAGTATAAAAGAAGTCGAGAGCAGTGCGATAAAAGCAGATGAAATGCTTAAAAAGAGCTATTTTTCCGTTTATCTCAATGTTTTCAGTTGACGTGTTCATCTACTTTCTTCAAGTATACGGTATTGTACAGGAAACGATAGACAAGGAAATAAAAAGCAGTTGGTGACGAACAACTTTTGCAGTTATTAAAAAGAAACCAATAACAACACGGAAAACCCCAGACTCTTTTATGAATAACCGCAGTACAAATGTTGTATTTTTACGATTAAATGCTGACTTCTTTTATTATCTTTTGTATACTGTGCAAAAAAGAAAAGGTGCAGCCAGTTAGTGTATTTTTAACTACATTCGCGACAATTGCACTACTCTATAATAAAACGACATCGCCTAGCTATAGCAATGAATGTAGACTGCTCAAAAGTAAACAACTTTTCCGGTGGAAAATATTTTAAGCTCATTTGAAATCCACACCGAAATGTTTTAATTCTCTACTATAATTTAGCTCATCATATGAGCCATGCTCTGGAAAAGGGGTTTAATGCATCTGTTAAAAAGTATCTACCCATGTCAGCCTGCGCAGACTGGTTGACACTGTTCGAAACTTTTTGCCATTTATAATTTTTTTGCATGCCAAAAGACCATTCTACCTCTGGATTGAGTCAGTTGTTAGACAAAAAAAAAAAGATCTTATGTGTCTATAATTATGTGATAATTTGCCCGGTATGATGCATCACATAGATGCATTAAACCCCCTTTTGCCAGAGCAGGGCTCATGTATTGGCTGTACAGTTAACCCTTTACCAAACAATCCCGGGTTTTCACGACCCCGAGAAAGAAGCCTTTTGAAAACATCGTGGGAAAAGGAGAAAATGCTGGTAACCAGCATTTTCTCCTTTTCCCAAAATGTTTTCTTCCTTTCCCAAGACAAATTTCAATTTTTGAGTCACATTTATTTTGTCGTCTGCAAATGCTTTCAATTTGGACGAGTCTAAAATTTTGTCGTTTGGTAAAGAGTTAAAGAGTTAAACACAGATATACCGGTATCATACAATAACAGTATAAACAACTTGTTGCTTTTTCTAAGTGGGTCTTTACTAGCTTTGATGATCTTAACTAGCTTTGACAAGCGAAGTTTCTGTCCCTCTCTTCTTTTTGAAAAAAGAAAAACGCGATTGTTATGAACTAGACTTGCCACAAAGGGTGATTAAAAGGCCAAGTAGTTGCCAAATGTAAACAATGTCGGTGTCAAATGTATTTAACTTTTAATCATATCATTTAAAAGTATGGAAATTATTGTGGAGATGAAAATATGTTATTGTACGGTCGGTCAAAGTGTTAGTTGCTGGCAGAAAAAATGAATTTAAAAAACTTTGTTAAAAGTTGCCAGGTCGCTCTATCTCTTGTTTACTTTTTACCTGATGCTGAAATTCATTTTTCTGCATTATACCAAGCAAGCCATCCCATATTTATGGATTCATTAAAATCCATTTTGTCTCACAACCGGCTGAATCCTGAGATAGATTAGACCTTGGGTATGCAGAAAATTCATCAAAAGCAAAAAAGTTACGACCATGCCAGCCTGCACAGACTGCGCAACTGTACACTTGTCAGCGTCGACCGACGGACGAATCCACGAATAAGTTGATTCCTGTATATTCCGGAAAACAATCGCTTTGTATTGCCAGCATATCAGCACATAGTTCAACCTCAGTCGGACTGAAAGACAACTTTGACCAGTTTACTTAAACTAGTGGTTGGCTATGACCAAACATGACATCACTACAAATAACGTAGCCATTATAATGATGACTATGTCAGTCAAATTAACAGCTTGACGTCTGATGACGGGCAACGAATCGGGGCCAATAAGCGAAATAATTGAAATGAGCCACGTTCTGTGAAAAGGGGGCTTAACGTATCTGCAAAAAGTATCGACCGAGGTCAGCCTGCGCAGGCTAACCTGGGATGAAACTATTTGCTATTGATCAATTTTCTGCATGCCAAAGGACAATTGTACCTCATGATTCAGTCGGTTGTTTGACAAACTGGATTTTTGGATCCATTATCACTTGATGGTTCGCTTTGTATCATGCATCACGGAGATGCATTAAATCCTCTTTTGCCAGTGCATGCCTCAAATGATTTTTTTCCCCCCTTGACATTTGGTTTATTGTTAGGCTTATTGCTATTTTTGACGTAACTAGTTTCCCTTGGAATGCGAAGGCTGTGTGGTTGAGTTGTTTAGTTAGCCATATTCTCTACCGTTTCAGAATCATCGGCGAAAACAGGGGCTTTCGCGCACGGCATAGACCAAGATCAGACTGCACAGAACCTGCAGTCTGATCTTTTATCTATTGCTTTTGAGCCGTCTAAAGAGGTCAAGTTAACCCTTAGGCTGCTAAGCGCGACTCACTGACCTTTTGCGGACAGCGTAGATCAAGATCAGACTACACAGAACGTGCACTCTGATCTTTGATCTACTCTGTCCGACATGAAAACTAAGTTTGAAATAGCATTATTGTTTTTTGTGGCATTTGTCGAAGACAATGCCACTATGAGTTCAAGACAGCATTTTGAAAATCATGTATCGTAGTTTGTGCAAAACCGAAGGAAGTAAACCCAATCAAACTCAATTTTTCTAAGACAATTGAGTGTTTTGATTGCACTCAGATATGAAATTGAAAATGGCGTATTAAAATAAATCAGATTAGGCCATCGATCGTGGAAATACTTTTTTTTACTCGAAAATAGCGTGATACGCCATGGTCTTCTATTGGCGTAATGATACAAACAATCTTTGTATCCTGACCCCGCCCGATTCCGTGCTTGTGTGTCCCAAAACTAGTTTGTTCCTGGGCTTTTCCGTCCCTGGGCTTGTTCGCCCGGACTTGTTCTTCCCAAGATTGCACGCTACTCTATCGGATTGTGCATGACTATATAGCAGGTTGACCTTTAAGCGAATATTTTGAAACTATTTCTATTTTTTATTTCTCAAAGTACTCATTCCACACTATGACAATGACAAATGCCACACCAGTGCTTTCAACGCTTTGATTACTATCGGCTTGAAAGATTCATTTAACTTCTTTAGCAGGATAAGGGTTAATATTTGGCGCCGAAAGAGTCGACACTTTACCGCAACAAGCTACTGAAGAATTCAATGTCGCCAATTTTAAAAATAAAAATCTGGACCCGTTTTCACCGATTATTCGAAATAACATTCCTAGTTTAATTCTAAATTCTGAACAAGTAACGTACTTTCTGATCAGCTAAACCATTAGACTAGATACTAGACATTTTTGTTTTGAAGATCTTCAGAGAAATGAACCATCTACCCGGTATTGACGTTTTTAAAGATCTCTTTCTTTAATCAATTTATTGTTTATATACTATCTGCCTTCCTGTCTGTCTGTCTGTCTGTCTGTCTGTCTCTGAGTGGGTCACTAGCTCTATCTGTTTGTCTGTCTGATTGTCTCTCTTTGTGTTTCTATGTCTCTCTGTCTGTCTGTCTGTCTCTCCCTCTCTGTCTTTTTCTCCCCCTCTCTCTCTCTCTCCCCCTCTCACTCTCTCTCTGACTGTCTCTCTTTGTCTGTCTCCCTCTGTCTCTCTCTGTCTCTGATTGTCTCTCTAACTCTGTCTTTTGCTCTCTCCCACTGTCTTTCTCTCATTGTCTCACTGTCTATTTTTGTCGATCTCTCAGCATAATATCGGACGCTAAACTGACCATGTGATCTGTCCCCAGTGTTGGAAGACTGAGAATCTTACGTAAATGCCTGCATTCTGTTACCTCATGCATCTCTAAGTTAATAAAATCTACAAAATTATATGAAAAAAAATCAACATGCAAAATACACGCATATGCGGATGACAAATTAAGAAACGAGAGTATAATGATGGGATTTATCCTTATAATATGCTGTGGAAAGAAAACATTTTGGAAAAAGGAAAAATGCTGGTTTCCAGCATTTTCTCCTTTTTCAACAATGTTTCTAAAAGTCTTCATCCATGGGGGGTCCCAAAGCATACGATTCCTTGGAAACAGCTTAAGCCCCGAACCATTCACGACGTCTTTGTTTTTATTTAAAAGAAAGTGAACAAATTATAAAACATTAATACTTGGTCAAGGGTCGTGGTAATAAATCATCTCGTTTTGACGGACTTCAGATGGGAAAATCGACCAATGCACAATGAGAGGCGTAATCAAAAACCTACAAAAGACGCTACACGACGTTGCAAACGTTAGTTCAACGTGCCCAGCTGGCCTTCGAGGATTTACAATAACGTGCGACCGTTCCATACGTTAGTTTTTCGCCAAAAATGAATTCCAAAGCTGTTGTGGTGTTGCTGCTATGCAGTTTACTCGCATTCCAGATGACGACGGTTGAAGGTATTGTCATTCTGCGTGGATTTTTATATTTGCAGAAATTTATCGTACATGGAGTGATAGAAATTGTTACGTGCTGTATGTGTTCCTGTGGGAAAGTAGCCAGTGGCTTGGGCAGAATGTTGCACGAGGGTTATTGTAAAAGAAGCCCCAGGAAAGCATGGACAGGCACTGGCCGCTATATAACTGGAACTGTTGAAACCGTTTTTTAACACCGACCATACCATATGTTAAGTCTACTACTTTTCATATCCTTGAATGGTGCGATCTATCCTTCGTGTTAAAGGTTCATGGAGAACTTAACCCGACTTAATTTTTTTTGCAGACAGTGTAGATCAAGATCAGACTGCACATTGCAATTTGATCTACACTGTCTGAGCACTACTATGTTACATATTCCAACGGAAACAACCTTAAAATGGCAATATTTTGGGCTGTCTTTTCCTAACTAAAAAGGTCCAAGTCATCAATTCGGAGCTTTTAGGCTTAATACGTATGCGCAAAAGTTTCAGTAATCTACGAGAATTAATTGGTTCATTAACATTAGAACGCTATTGTGAGCAGCTATTGACAGTCTGTTAAAATCAGTTTTAAGGTAAGACAAAGCTTTCCAGGAACAGAGCATCACACACGTAGTTGGCATGTCTTGGTATACATGCTTGTCAAAAAAAAAAGTTACTTTGTTTTCAACGCCAGCGTAGAAAGTACTAAAGGTGTCTACAGCACTCTACTGTAAGGGTCTTATTTCATACCACAGCAAATTAATGTAATAGAGAATGTTCCTTTTTTTGTTTTAGTTGGAAATTTAATATTTCATAAGCGTTTCCCACTAACTCAATGAGTAACCCTTTTCAACGAAATGAAAAATGGTAAGCAACAAAAACGACATTTTCCCGCGAAATTAGTTTTCATTATTTTACTTCATATTGAGCCACAAAAGAGTTTCGTTTTTCACATTCCAGTATCTCTTTCGCCGTCTGTCTTTTTAAAAGCTATTTCTTGTTTATATTTTAAAAAAAAATCAGACTTATTTCTATCAAGTTTTGCTGGGAAGTGGGTGGAAAAATAGTATTACCATATGCAGGAATTCGTTTTTTATTATTATTATTATTATTATTATTATTATTATTTTGTATGGAGCCGAAAAGCTGATGTCAATACGCCAGAACGGTATTTGTACTTGATTGGTGTTTAACGTCATTCTTTCAAAGCGTCTGAGTCACTGAAAAGTCACGGGGGTCCGTTGTGTACATTTCAAATTGTCCTGCTTTCTTACACAGATAGAGCTGTGACTAAGTTCAGTGTCAAAGGCAATTTCGTACGGTAAATCCAAATTCCTATTAAAAACTGATTCATAGATCTACTTCTAGATATATATTCCTTTTGTAAACGTAAAGAACTTGCACTATAACATTCAGTAAAAAAGGCGCAATTTCGGCTTTAAAAAAGGAATGATCGTTTTATCATCGGGGAGTCCACCTATCTTTATGAGGCCAGATGTGACGTCATCATACTTATCTGAATACAACTTAATTAATTATCGACGAGTGTTCATGGTCATGTTACAATCCTTAAAGCCTCTGGAAAATTGTGTCGAGAAATCTAAGAATACCTATAGAGGCTACGTATCCCAATATAAGGAAATGCCATCAGTTTTTTTTTTTTTTATTTTTGTTGCACTTCTCTTTCTCACCTATTTTTTTTTCTATTTCATTGCCTTACTTAATCAGATCATAGATTTGCTTTGGATGCTAGCATAATTTCAAAAACCTGAATAGCCTGTTTGAACCAATGAGACAGGAATTATAGGATTTACAAAGAAATTCAAATAGCTGTATTATGAATGTAATCGAAAACGAATTGAGCCGTACTCTGTGAAAAGGGGCTTAATGCACCTTCAAAAAGTATGGACTCATGTCAGCCTGCGCAGTCCGCACAGGCTGACATTGGTAGAAACTTTTTGCCATCGGTTTCTGACGAGCAATGGACCTATCCCCTCCAGATCCAATCGATTGTTAGGGAAAAAAAAAGATATTTTATAGATCCATAATTATGCGATGATTTGCTAGGTATTATGCATGATGGAGGTGCGTTAAGCCCCCTCTTTGCTTGAACGTGGCTAAATTTCGTTTGAGACTTGTTAGTCTGTTCTATTGAGACCTTCGGTTCGACGTGTAACCGCTTAACCCTTTACCAGACGACAAAATTTTAGCCTTGTCCAAATGGAAAGCATTTGCAGACGACAATTTCAATGTGGCTAAAATGGTGCAAGTTTTATTTGATAGGGTAGAAAACATTGTGGGAAAAGGAGAAAATGCTGGTTACCAGCATTTTCTCCTTTCCCACAATGTTTTCAAAAGGCCTCTTTCCCAGGGGCGTTAAAAGGGGTCATTGTACGGGAAAGGGTTAACTCTTTACCACACAATCCCGGTTTTAACGACGCTGAAAGAGAAGCTTTTTAATAAATTGTGGGAAAAGGAGAAAATGTTGGTACCCATGATTTTCTTCTTTTTCCCACAGTGTTTCTATCCTACCTATGACAAAACTCATCATCCACATTTATTTTGTCGTCTGCAACTGCTTCCAATTTGGTCCAGTCCAAAATTTTGTCGTTTGGTAAAAAATTAACTTCTGATGGAAGCTTTAAAAGTTGGAGAGATATTAAAAAACTGACTAACAACAAGGTGAACTTTCTAAACTTCTATAGTATAATATCTTTAGTGAAAACTTTCCTTTTAAAACATCAAATTTCGATTAAATCCTTTTATTAGCTGCTATTTCTTTCATACATTAACTAGAACTGACATGCTTACATTACCTTGATACACAACGATGAAATACCTTCAAGCAGGGTCAGACGGGACTCGTTATAAAATAATGTAACAATAATGCATGAAGTTGACAAATATAACATGACAAGTGTAGAACATGTTTTTCAAAATCTCCCATGAGCCAATATAGAATATAGATATATTACAAGAAAACCAAACAAACGATATGCTACAGCGTATAAACATTTACAAATATATTATTTTCTTAACCAAGTTTCTTTTTCCTTACTTAATATCTACACACCCATACACACACATTTACATAATAGTTTCCTTTTTGTTCTTGTATGTTTGTTTTTGGTTATCTCTCTCTCTCTCTCTCTCTCTCTCAATAAAGCCACATTTAAGGGATAGAATAGTTACGTAATAATACAATCTTGGTTAGTATTAAGAGGCAAATCTTTTTGTATATTAGTATTTAAAACATTCTTCTTTAAGTGACTATTTTCTATACCATTATAAGCAGTATGAATTCTTAACCAAAACTTTCTACTAACATCGAATTGTAAGGTATGGTGGAAGATGGCCACGACTCCCATCATACCAGTTGACGTGGCAAATAAAACAACAACAACAAAAAAAATAATTAACTTCTATTGTCGGCCCAAAACGGAAAAATAAAAACATAAATGTCTATTTGAAATGTTTTGCCAGACATTACCGCATAAACTAGCCAATTACATTCGAACAATGATCTGACAAAAGGGGGCTTAATGCATCCCAGTGATACATTCTATCAAGCAAGTTATCATATAATTATGTATCCATAAAATACACTTTGTCTAACAATCAACTCGATCTGGCGGTAGAATGGTCCTTTGATATGCAGAAAATTCACAAATAGCAAAAAGTTTCGACCCATGTCAGCCTGCGCGGAGTGCGCAGGCTGACATGGGTCGATATTTTTTGCAGATGCATTAAGCCCCCTTTTCACAGAGCATGGCTCATTTATTTATCGATATTAATACATTAGATTTTGCACGAATTGATGTTTATTTTGTCTTACAATATGCTTGTATTTCTGTCCTTTTCAAGTTTACAAGTACATGTACTATCTTTTATGCCAATGAAATTACACATATATATTACATACACATGTATTGTGCCAAAAAAGTTGATGTTTAAAATCATCATCATCAGTAAATTGTTGATATAACTATCATTGTCATCATCGTTTACAACATACAAACAACACAGAACTTTATCATCAAATGATTCAATTTTGCTTGAAGAAAGAAAGAAAGAAAGAAAGAAAGAAAGAGAGAAAGAAAAATACTAGTATTACGTCAAGCGACTGTGACAGAAGAACGCCCTCAGTATAACGACGTCGTCACGAACGTTGTAAACGCGGGCTATTAAAACGTACTTCTCATGTACATAAATAGCACCGTATGTCAAAGGCAGATGTCTTCGCCTTTCAGCATTGTTTACATAAGAGATCGATAGTTCATAATCGATCACCATTAACCCTTAAACTACTGAATATTAAGCACACATTTCCAACTGATGATAAAACCTAAGTTTTGTGATTCAATGTACTTTTCGCCCCCAAAAAATATCTTATCGTTATTGGAAATTGTAGATTCATGATCGAAAGATCAAACTGCACTTTCTGTGCAGTCTGATCTTGATCTACATTGTCGCAAAATCGAATTAAGTGATGCAGTGCAGCTTTAGCTTTAATGGTGCTAAAGAGCACGCCATTTTCATTTTGATTATATTGCATTCATATTTTTCAACGGCGCGCCTATAGGTACAGTTTTAGAGTTTATTTGGCATCGCATGCGAACAAAGGCTTTAACTGCTAGTGGTGCATTTACAACGGCTAATTTTTGGATATTTTAATTAATCATAATAAAGAATGTATTTTTACTCTTGATTTTAACGCCAAAGTTATCAGGGGCGTTTCTGTAATAATATCAAGTAATAAATTCCCGCTGTCTTTCCTAGCAGTAATAAAATTAATCGAGAAAATCAGTATTTTTCGAAAGAAACTGCATTTATGGTTTTTTTTTTTTCACATTCTTACGAATTTTACATATGCCTTAATCGATTCAGTACAATCGAAATGTTGGAGAGACGATCATTTGGTACTTCTGCAAGTATCATCTCAACCTTTAAAGTGTTGCAACAGTTTCTGGACAATGTGTTCGTCCCGAGAAATACAAATGAGCCATGCTCTGTGAGAAGGGGGCTTAATGCATCTACGAAAAGTATCGGCGCAGGTCAGCCTGCGCAGTCCGCGCAGGCTGACCTGGGCCGAAACTTTTCGCTATTGGTCAAATTCTTGTAGGCAAAAGGACCAGTCTTCCTCACGATTCATTCTGTTGTTAAAAGAAGTGGCTCTTGTGGGTCCATGATCATGTGATGGCTTGCTCGGTATCATGCATTACGGAAGCCCCCTTTTGCCAGAGCATGACTCAAATAAAATTGATAATTATTTGACATAGATGTATTTGACCCATGCGTCGGCAAATGGGGGCTTAACACATCTCCGTGATCCATGGCACCGAGAAAGCCATTACATACTTACGAATCCATAATAGCCACTTTCTTTAACAACCGACTGAGTTAATCATGAGGTAGACTGGTCATTGGACATACAGAAAATTGACCACTAGCAAAAAGGTTGCGGACTGCGCAGGCTGATCCGGGTCGATATTTTTCGCAGATGCATTAAGCCCCCTTTTCACAGAGCGTGACTCATTCACACACTTATCTACACACTGATGAAATGTAACACATCCTTCCATGTCACCAGAATCTTTCCTTGAAGGACCAGTCCCTGGATAATCTTTCAATAAAAGATTATTTGAATATTTTCGAATTGAAGAGAAAAATCAAATCCCCAAATTTCTGTACAAGATAAAACTTTAGTTTGGATATTTGTTCTACTAACTGTCTGTTATCGTCCGCGCTCCTACATTATACCCCATGTATATGCATAGCTTTGTAATATGTAAATGCAGTCAACCTGTTTAAAATGTGAACATTCGTTTTAAACGTCGATCTATAGTTGGGGCTCAAGGGTTTTTTTTGACATGTCGAATGTCTCATTCTGTTGTCTGCGTTCTCTGCATCGGCATATCGATTTTGTCTTAGTCGGCCATGTTATTTTTTCAAGCTATGCAATCTTTTCCGAAGCTGCTGTAACGGAAGTTAAACGACCTAACAAGGCACAGGAAACAATCCCCAGTTCCTTTGAAAAGTGGGTCCATGAAATGGACGGAAAGATACAAGAAATATTGGCAGTTTTTGTCACATATAACCATATACAGACTAATTTTGTAATCATTCTACAACAAAGAGAAACTATAAGGTATCTCATGAATATGCAAACAGTCGCGTGACATAGCTTTGTTCTATTTTAAGGTATCTGTTTCCGGTACGTATGCAGAAGACGCTGTGTGTACAGACCACCCAGATTTGAGGAATATGCTTTTAGATACTTGTGGCCTCTTGCTTGTGGTCGACAAGCTGTAAATCGCTGGGGAATTAAGGCTTGCTGCGTGACATGGGGACGATACTAAACCATTACTTTCGACATAATACAGTAAGAATTAAAAAAAAAACTTTTCTGTAAAATGAAATTGCACCAAACCTAAGAAAGACTTTCCACGACCTTAACTCTCTCAGCGCCACAGGCGAAAACATGCACTGTTAGCGGCTGACAAGATCAAGATCTGACATCACAAAACGTGCAGTTTGATCTTGGATCTATACCTTCCGCGTATTTAGTCAAGACTCTAAGGTAAAAATTCCCCTGAGTTTGTTGGATTTTAATTTTAGCCGTCAAAAGAGTTAACTGATTCTTGTTTGGATTGTTTTCCAATGTGCTTCGGTTATGTCTAGTCGACATCTCACTCATTCATTCGTTTTATAGGCTTCCCTAATACTAGGCCGTTTCTCTATATTACTTTGCTCATTTGAGATCCAGCTCGGCCGGCGGGGACCGAACCCAGACTTTCTTGATTACGAAATCACCACCCAATCCACTAAGACATACAGGACGCCTGTCGCCGATTATAAAGTTGAACTAAACCTTCGAAAGCCTGATAGAATACCTACATGTACCAGTATGTTCAGATTTCCTTCAAAATTTTCTGATAAGTACTACCTTTCCACCTTTATACTTGTCCTTTCATCCTGCTTTTAGTGTATCGTTGTCAGATCTACAGGATTGTACAGATATGAACCTAGTGCATTCTTCTATTATAATTATTATTATCTTCAATTTCAGGATCAAAAGCTAGGTCAATCGAACCAACCACAAAGAAAAAACCAACATGACGAACAATCAACTTCAATTGATGTATTTTACCGCAGATGCAGCTTTTTGCAGTTCTTATAATGGGTTTTCGTTGACCGTTTTTTTTTTTTCTGATCAATCTTTATTTGTTAAATTTCGATTCCTTATTTTTCTTATCGTACAGTACAAATAAAACTACTTTTACATTTTTAGCGCTGCTCTTGCCTGATATTGTTACCATGTTAAAGCGGAAGTAAGGGCGCATTACCATAAAACAAATGGACATACGCAGTGAAAAGTAAACCGCCTACCGCAAAACGTGAAATTAGCATGTCGATTTTTACTCATTATCAGACGACAAAATATTAGTTTTGTTCATATTCAAGAAGCTGCCTACAAAAGTTAGTGTGTCTCAACTAATTGTGCTTATCGTTTTAACTCTTTACCAAACGACAAAAATGTAGACTTGTCCAAATTGAAAGCATTTGCAGACGATAATTTAAATGTGGCTCAAATAATGAAATTTGTCTGTAATAGGGCAGAAAACATTGTGGAAAAAGGAGAAAAAATGCTGGTCACCAGCATTTTCTCCTTTTTCCACAATGTTTTCAAGAGGCTTCCCCCTCAGGGTCGTTAAAAATCGGGATTGTATAGTATAAGGGTTAAGAGGAAACAAATGTGGGGAAACGGGGGAGTGTTGGTTACAAGCAATTTCTCCTTTTCCCAAAATGTTTAACATTCATTTCTCCGCAGGGTCGTAAAATGAAGGATCATTAGTACACGATTAAACTCTAGTTCGTAAGAAGAAGCAAATAATAATTCAAATGAGTCATGCTCTGGCAAAAGGGGTTTAGCGTATCTACGTTATGCATTGTACTAAGCAAGACATCACATTCTGATGGGGTCTCTAAATTCCACTTTACTAACAACCCACTTAATCACGAGGTAGAACGGTCCTTGGACATATAGAAGATTTACCCGAAGCAAAAAGTTTCGACCCATGTCAGCTTGCGCGGACTGCGCAAGCTGACATGGGTCGATACTTTTTGCAGATGCATTAAACCAGCTTTTCACAGAGCATGGCTCAAATCTTAACCTCTGTAAAGCCCGGTTCTAAGGTCTTGCCGCAATTTGACTTCACCTCCATGTTTGTTTGTTTTTTTTTAAATTTATTCTTCTGTTCCTTGGAAATACAAACTTACTTTGTAAAGAAACATAATTGTATTATTTTGTAAATACTAAATAGTAAGTCTGAGCAGTTTGTTTTTTATTTCTGTATGTACCCCTCTAACACAGTGACATTACTGTCTGTACAATGTCTGCAAGTTTAAATTCTAACCATACCAAAGTTCTTTTCAGGGGATGATATATGCAATCGTTCCTGTTCGTTTGCTTTGTATTTCTACTTTGATAATGTGAGAGCACAGTCAGTGGCTTTAGATAAATGTTCACGTGACTTAGTGAAATTGAAACAAAAGGCGCGCATGTATTGTAACTGTGTAATGTCCGCCATATTCCAGATATACCGCGGCAGCCATCACACCTTTCCTATCATTTTCCGGAGTTTCTTTTATCAGAAGTACCCAGGCAGAACATTGTTAATAATCGTATAACCAAAATGAGCATACGACCGTAGATAAACACATCCGTAGTCTCCAAAGAAAAATAAACAAGTCGTATGAATTAGAATGGTCAAAAGTGTACGGTGTAAGTAAGTCCGTATAATGGCTTTATTGCGGTGAAGCCTCTCAATTCTCACCTCATTTGCATACCTCATGAATAACCATGACAATATGACGAAATAGACATGACAATAAGGAAGCCAATCTCTTTGATTCGTTCGGAATGATTTAACGTGAACATATAACAGTATAATTTCATATCGATTAATGGTCAGTTAGCGATCACATTGCACATGTACCTCGCTCATGTAGATTAGCTCAAATAAAAGTATAATTTGCCCACGATACCTTTATGTAAAGACAAAGATTGCGAAGGAGAGTTCATCGTTTAGACATATATTTTTTGCCAATTTAATTTATAATACAATTTAAATAACTGCACCATATACATAATAATCCAATGACAAAAGGGTCTAACGACGAGTTCTTTCTATCTAAATTCGGTCGTATCTTTTCTGAAATTACAATTTTTAGAGTTGTACATTTTGACGTATAGCTTTCTTACACGCTAGACTAATCGCTATTTTTAGACGACAAGTTTGGTCTAGTTACTACCTCACATGGTAATGACAATTAACAAGTCAAATTATAAGAGCGAAAAAAAGCGAACGAATACGTTTCATGAAGAAAAAAAGTAGATCTTATAAGATTAATGGGGGACAGTTTATAATCCATCCTTTGTTTGCAGGTTCGATACCCGGTTGAAGCAAACTTTCTTTCCGGCGATTTTTCGCCTCTTACCTCTAATGCATGTGGGAAAAGTAGTCAGTGGCTTGGAGGGAAAGTTGTGTCAGTACTGGTGTGAGAAAACCAGGAAAAACATGCGTTGGTGCACTGGCCGCCGTGATATGACCTAAGCTGTTAAAACGGCCTTAAATCTCCAATAAAAACAAACCATAATTTGTTACAACACTTGCTTGTCTCTGTTGTATATCGCTTAAAAACATATGAGCCGCGCTCTGGCAAAAGGGGGCTTGATGCATCTCCGTGATCCATGATACCAAGCAAGCCATCACATAATTATGGATCAAATATAGCCACTTTTTTCAACAACCGACTTTATCATGAGTTAGACTGGTCCTTAAGCATACAAAAAATTGACCAGTAGCGAAAAGTTTCGGTCCAGGTCAGCCTGCGCGGACCGCACAGGCTGACCTGGGTCGATACTTTTCGCAGATGCATTTAGCCCCTTTTCACAGAGCATGGCTCAATTATGAAACCTGTAGCAAAAAGAGAAATGTCTCATCACGAGCAATTTTTATCTTTTTGCCACACAGTTTTGACAGGTCGATAGCAATCGTTTGCAGGTGGCTATGTAGATAATTTCAATGCATCATGTTTACTCCCCTGCTGTTGATCATAACTCGTGCCCCCTCCTCAGGTCAAGTTATCATCCATAGGCATATTATAAATACTTTCCTTTTGTTACTTGAGAAATAGATATAAATCTAACTACTTTCATAAATATGTAGAAAAAAATCTGGTACATCTAAATGTATCTGATAAAGGTCTGTAGCTACATGTAGATCTAGATCTTATCAAAACATGAAGACATACATAAATAAATTGATAAATACATTAAGAAATACAAAAAAAGAATTGCTCATAGTAAATCTCCTCCGTACTTTTATATATCCTTTCCTTTTTTTTTAACCAAGGTTTTCTTCCATACGTTTTATGATAGGCATTCAAGGAAATGGGCTGAACTAAGGCCGATACCATTGACCAATACAACCTGAACACAGAGCGCACTTGCAGTTACGTCATTTTACCCATTATCCAGTCAAAAGAAAGAAAATCGATTATAAAATAAAATGTAACCGCGCGATTATTCATGAAGACCTTCACTTTACTTAACTCACTGAAAGACAAACGGTTGGGGTTTAGACTTGTCCAAATTGAAAGCATTTGGAAGGGTAGAAAACATCGGGGGGGGGGGGGGGGGGCTGGGTTAGGGGAAAGCTTCTTCTTCAGGGTCGTTAAAGCTCGTAGTTGTTCGTAGAGGGTCACTTCTCATCTCGGATAACTCGAAATTCTTCCATCCAGATGAAATATGAAAAATCCGTATTTGATTAAAAATATGTTATTTCGTGCGTGCAGAGTTCATTTTAACAAAACAGTTAATTAGCCATTAATCTGCTAAACAATGTAATGAAACTTTCAAGCCTATGTATAAACCCAAATATTGCTATTGTAAAGATATGTTTTTTAGGGGGGGGGGGGGTGTCTCTAAAATTGGACAGTGTAGATCAAGATCAGAGTGCATGTTCTGTGCAGTCTGCTCTTGATCTAAACAGTCCGCAACAGGTCTGTGAGTTGCACTTAGCAGCATAAGGGTTTAACGGTTTTCATTTATTATTTTTACCGCATGCGAAAATTTTGCGGAGCTCATTATAAAAAGACTAAACGGCTAAATTACTAGGTCAGAATTGGTCTAATTTCGAAGTTCTCTCTCTGTTTTAGAGAAAAGATTCTTGGAAGTAATCTGCTGTAGACCAAATTATGTCTGAATATACACTTTATAACCAAAATTTATTGAAAAGATAGGACTTAAGAGATAGTAACTTTTAGATCTGAGTATATGGCTCTTTCTTTATGTTCGTCTGTCTGTCTGTCTGTCTGCCTGCCTGCCTGCCTGCCTGCCTGCCTGTCTGTCTGTCTGTCTGTCTGTCTGTGACTTTTCCTGTCTTTCTCTACTCTTTCTCTTTTTGTCTGTCTGTCCATCTGTCTGTCTGTCCGGCCGTACATCCATCCGTCCGTCTATCCGTGTACCCATCCGTCCGTCCGTCTCTCTCTCCCTTTTTGTTTTTCCTCTCTTTCTCTATTCTTTCTTTTTTTGTCTGTCTGTCCACTATCTCTCTGTCTCTCATTGTCTCATATTATTTCCTCCTTCAATCAAACAGAGATCTACTTTTGTTCCCAAGCATAAAAATTCGAACATTGCAGCAAAAGAAAAAGTTTATCCAGCCAGTTGTTTTAGGTAATGGTTTTGTTTAACGGCTCCATTAAATATTTTTGAAATATTTCTTAATTGCGAAAGAAAAAAGACAATGACAAATGACTGCGGTAATGATGACAGCAAACCCATCACATTAGAGACCTTTACCAACACATTCGAAATCTATTTTCAAAAATTTATTTACATAAAGCATTTATACAATATGGTTAATACAAAGAACACACACACATATATATAAAAAACATTGTGATCAAAGCAGAAATTGCTCATAATGAGCAATTTCTCCTTTTATCACAATGTTTTCGTAAGTTCTTGTCCTCAGATTTCAACATATTGCATCTAATTGTTGTGAGGTGTTGTGAGACTATAAATTGAGGCTGTAACACCTTTCAAACGTCAGTCCAAAAGTCGAAATCGTCATACCTAGGATTACTTGTCACCTTTGGAGGGAATTAAATCGGCCAAAATGAATTCAAAAGCTGTAATGGTGTTGCTGTTGTGCAGTTTGCTTGCGTTGCAATTGTCTTCAGTAGAGGGTGGGTATAATTATGTATTTTAAAATTTGTAGAGGGTAGGTATAAACTTGTATTCGTAACTTTAAAGGCATAGTACCAGCCAAAAGTAAACAATACGGGTGTTAAAGTGCATTTAATTCTAAATCATACCATGTTAAACTATGGAAATTATTTTGAAGATAATCTCTTATTGTACAGTCATTTTTCTGCCAACGACTAACACTTTAACAGCCAGGAAAAAAATCTGTAACTATTGTAAAGCTATTTAAGCGCATGTTACTGTATATGTCATTATTTATGACGAGAAACAGTAAACTTTAAATCATTAAAATATTGTCTATTGATCTGAAACAGTATTTAAATGTACACACATCCGTATTTGCTGCATTTTTACCCTGGTAAGAAAGCCGGTTTGGGATGGAACACTACGATTTAGTGCCGCTGATGTGCCGACTATTGCAGATACCGCCCCTTCTTATTACGGTTGTAGGTCGGAGGTACTCCGACACTACCCGATTATTACGGTTGTACGTCGGTGGTACGCCGAAGTTACCCGATTATCTGAAAAAAAAAAAGTGAGTCTTTATTACCAGACATCAAAGTTTCCGCCTGGTCGAAATTGACTGGATTTGCAGACGACAATGTAGCTCAAAAGAATATTTCGGTCTTGGAAATATACGCAAACCTAGGAAAAGGACAGATGCTTGATATCATTATTTTCTCCTTTTCCCACGTTTTCAAAAACCTGTCTCTCGAGGGTCGTTAAAATTTGGGGATGGTTGTTTGGTAAGAGTTTAGCGGCGTTAATCGATTTAGCATCTGCTTACTTCGTAACGGGTTTTCACGGCATTAGCCCTGGTTTCTTCCCGGTTAAGAGACGGTCTCACTCCGGAATATACCGGTATTGTTTCGATATAGCCGCGGTATAGCCCGGATTCAGTCATAGTGAATATCCTTCACTGTGATTCCCGCTTTTATTTAATTCTTTGAATACTATAGGCGAAAACAAGGGCTGTTACGGACGGGATAGACAAGATCAGACATCATAGAACGATCTTGGATTTACACTGCCCGCTTGTTTCGTCGAGGCCATAGGGTGAAAAAAATCCATTGAGTTTTACTGAATTGTCGTTTCAGCGGTCGACAGACGTTAAGGTCATATAATTGATCCCGAAAGAGTTTTGTTTTTGTAACACATAAATGGAACTAGAAGCAGGTTCATCCCGGTTTGTACCGATTTGTTCTGATTATATCCAAGGTACCATTAGGATTGTACTCCCGGTTGGACACGGTTATTCCCGATTCATTAAACCGGTGTCCGTATTCACCAACCATTCCTATATAACATTCTTAGTCTTATTCTCCAAGATTTTCTACATGTGAGAGTAACACAACTTCTGATTGGCTAAACCAAATGGTTTAGCCAATCAGAAGTTGTGTTACTTTCACACTTTGAAAATGCTGGAGAATAAGACAAAGAACGTTCTTAATTGGTGAATACGGACCCTTGACTCACTGGGGTGCCAAACAAGATAGTGGAAGCAGAACTAAAGTTCTCATTGTCCCGGTTTGGAAATACCTGACAATCCCGGTTATTATAAAATTTTACTACATCTGGAACTCATCCAGATCGTGAGACGGATTTTAAAACCAGCTCAATCCGGGCAACGAAGTATAGCAATACCGGTCCAGGGCCGTCTCTAGCCTCAATAGAAGACGTTAACGGTGCTTCTTTTCGTACTTGGACGTATATTGCACACCGCACCGTCCCAAGTCCATCGTGGATCTTCCGGCGCTGTACTGACTTTCTATTTCATTGCTTTAAGTTGTAGCGAAATACAATAAATCTTTAGTGACATATATATGATCAAGGAAATATCATAAACGTTTCGATATCTAAAGTGCTTTTAGACTGAGTCATTTATAATACATGTATGTAAATCTCAAAAAGACTAACGAATTTTATCATGTTTGGCAGCCATTTTGTGTTTATTTCGGGAAACGTGAACATATCCAGTAAAAGATGAATTAAACTGTTTATTTTCAAGTTAAGCGTATAAAATGAAACTATTGTATCTGAAATGAAGGTTCTTGAATACGCAAGCAAAAGGTATGGTTTCTAGTTTTGTCGTCAGTTTGTGAAAATATTAGAATTTAAACGTGCCCACGAAGTCTGTGCAGAGATTTCTACCATTTTTGTCTTGATCGTCTCTGTACCCGAATTCGACCAGTCAAAAACTAAATTCGCATTTGGTTATCTGTGTTAGGCCGTCTCTATGTTGGTTATCCGGCACTGAATCTGACATGCGCAGACAACGCTGAACTAATTAACCTTCAGGCTAATAGCATGACTTACTGACCTTTTGCGGACAGTCACGGTAGATCAAGATCAGACTGCACAAGACGTGCAGCCTGATGTTTAGTCTACACTGTCCGATACCGTGTATTTCTTCACGATGAAATAAACTTTGAAGGCGGAATATTTGATTTTCATGGGTGCCGCCATGTTTAAGGCAATGTGACTGACAGTACTTTAAAATGAAAACAACCCATTATCTTCAGCTAGGTGGCATTTTTCAAATACATAACCTATCCGATATGGGCATTCTGGGTACAAACCCGGACTACTTTTCGGCAATCAATGCAGCGAATTTAAAAATAAAATAAACGTTTACTCAATAAAACGCTACCTCGTATGATTCGCCTAGTCATGGTTAGTTAGCATATAACCTATGCACCTGTCATTTATAAGCATAGCCCCTATTGGCTCGGGAAATAGCCCTGGTAAATTTTTGTTGATAAGTCTGGAAGAAATCCAAATATACAAGTCCCGAGTTTCCTGAAATCTATATTTAGAAACTCTATATTTGCAGTAAACAATGATGTTTTTTAAAACTATTTTTCCCGTTTGAAAAAAATATTTTTTTTAAAGAAATTTGACAAGCTAGATTGTTTTTAGTCATTTTCTCGATTGCTACTTTTTTAGCGACAGAGTTTTAGTTTACGGACCGCGTATCAATAATTATCCTGTGCAGGATAGTAATGCGTCATAGCAGACAGGTTAATCTTCGAAGAATATGACATACGCAGACAACAGTAAACCACTTTGATATGGACGAGGTAAGATGTAGCTACGGAATCGACCTAGTTGTGACGAGTGTGGTACATAACAAGGAAAGCACACGAGATGCCGGCATTTCTCGGCATATCACCGGCAGGCAACCATCGATACTCCGTCCGAGATCAGCACTTGATCTGGCTAGTCCGTAATCATAATATACAATCTGGCTTCTTAACCAGGATAAAACCGGGCTGCCATCGGTGTAATAGAAGGTATAGACTTTCCTTCGGGGAAAAATGTCCCGGGTCAGCCCGGTATACCGACAACTGCACACCAGGGTCCGTATTCACCAACCATTCTTAAGAACATTCTTAGGGTTATTCTCCAAGATTGAAAGTAGCACAACTTGATTGGCTAAACCAAATGATTTAGCCAATCAGAATGTGGGTTACTTTCAAAGTTGGAAAATTCTGAAGAATAAGACTGGGAATATTCTTCAGAATAATTGGTGAATACGGACCCGGGAGGAATCGGGACCAATACCCTGATTACGAGAGCGGAGAGTTCTGATTTCAGTCTGTAATTATATTAACCTAATAAATTTTTTTAATCTTCAAAATAACGAGTCAGAGACATGACTTTCAATCTTTCTATAGGTATTTGTTTCCGATACGTGTGCAGAAGAAAGTGTATATACAGGCCACCCAGATACGAGGAATACGCATTCTATTATCTGTGGCCTCGGGCCTGTGGCTGGCGTGCAGTGATTCATCATCGGATGAAAGCTTGTTGCGTGACCTGGGGTCGTTATTGATAGAAACTTTATGGTAAGTGGATAGATTATTAGATCTTTATAAAAGAAAAAAAAAAGTACTTTAAAACATTGATTTCAAGAAAAACTAGGTTCCATATGGTATTTTTTAAAACCCGTCTTCGTTGAACCACAGTCTCGGGTACTAAGATTTTTTTTTTAATCCTTCAGGCTTAACCCTTTCCCAAACGACAAATTTTGGACTTGTCCAAATTGAAAGAGTCTGCAGACGACAATTTTAAATTTGATGAAAATGGCAGAAAGTTCTCAAAAAGGGTAGAAAACACTGTGGGAAAAGGAGAAATTGCTCGTTACCAGCAATTTCTCCTTTTCCCACAGTGTTCTCGAAAGAATTGTACTGCAGACACGTGAAAACCAGGGCTTGTTTCGGAAAGGGTTAACTAAATAAGCGGGCGATTTACATGCAAGAGCAGACTACACGTTCTGACGTTCTGTGACGAGAGAGAGAGAGAGATCCAGTCTGTATTCGTAATTCGCATGCTGCGCTGAAAAGGTTTTTTTTTTTATGGCAAAATACCCATGATTTTTTAAACGCCTATTTCACTTGTATACTTCACTTATGTATAGGTAAAAAAATGAAAAACGAAACGAACAGGTATAAACAGCTTAACCCTTTACCAGATGACAAAATTTTAGCCTCGTCCAAATTGAAGGCATCTGCAGACAACAAATTCAATGTGGCTCAAATGGTGCAATTTTTCTTTGATAGGGTAGAAAACATTGTGGGGGGAAAGGAGAAAATGCTGGTTACCAGCATTTTCTCCTTTTCCCACTATGTTTTCAAAAGGCCTCTTTCTCAGGGTCTTTAAAAGTCAGAATTGTGTGGTAAAGGGTTAAGAATAGATGAAATTTCGTATCATTTATTTTCAATCTTCATCTATTGTCTTTCTGGGGAGAGATATTGTTTTATTCCCGAAGGCGGTTTTGTGCGATCCGTGTTTTTGACAGAAAACCAACAAGACAGAAAACCAACAAAACTGTATTTTATGTTGGAAAAAAAATGGACAAAAATGAATATTTACCTTTTCTTGTTTCGTCACAATATTACAGGTGTTGTTTTCGGGCCCGTGACGTATCTTGTCTTTTTTTTTAGAGAGAGAGAGAGAGAGATGAAAAGAATACATATGGCTTATTGTCACGTCAAAAATGTTACGATTTTCAAAAATTAAACCAGCGACAACAAATACCACACCATAGAACATTTTCAAGCCTAAACAACTGATTGAAAGACGCAATATTTGAAAGAAAAAAAAAAGACTTTTTTCCCTCATTTACATGTACCAGTACACAGAAACTAAGCCGTTGTTAATTTTCCGCAATGTTTCTGAATGTTTGCTACAATTTTTCCAGTTCACTGCTTGGTATATATGCTACAATGAATAACATAAACTGTCCGCAAAGTTTAAGGCACGTAATTCTTGTTTTACAGATTTTACATCTTGTTAAACATTAAAAGATAAGTAATAAATTTAAGTTTACAAGGAAAGTGGCCTTAACACTCCATAGTACCAAATAAACACACTTTCAAGACATTTTCATTGAGGTAATAAGACCAAAATATTGCAACAATGTTTTTTTTCATAGTGGACGGTGTAGATCCAATATCAGACTGAGTGTTCTGTGTAGTCTAATCATGACCTATACTGTTCACAAAAGCAACTATGTGAACGGCTGTCTAAGGGTTTGCATATATTTATATTTCATATTAGGGTATCAGTTAGTGCAACATGGGCGTCATTCAAAAGGCATTTTAGGGCGCGTTAATGTTTCCATTTTTTTATCATCATGTTTACGCTCGATCCCTTGTTTGCAGCTACCATAACAGTTTAAACCTCAGAGCGTTTAGCAAAAGTATGCGGACTGTGTAGATCTAGATTAAACTGCACATAGCATGCTGTCTGATCTTGAATCTATACTGTCTGCTCTTTGTAAAATATTCTCGCAAAGACAATATTAAAATTGCTTAAAAATTTGGGCTGTTGCCCTTTGTCCTTAATGAAAAAGTCTATTGAACTCTTGGGCTGCTAAGCGTGACTCACTGACTTTTGCGAACAGCGTAGATCAAGATTAGACTGCACAGAACCTGCAGTCTGATCTTGGATCTACATTGTCCAATAAGGAGATGTCTTTCCTCCAAAAATACTTTTGAAATAGGAAAATTTGGGTTTATACTATCAGTCTGAAAGTTTCATTTCTTTCATTTAGCAGGATAAGGGTTAATAACTTCAATAGTCTATTTGGTGAGGTGATAGTCTTTTCTAACCTTTCTTGGATCTTAAAGTTTTGGATATACACTGTCATTCTTGTGTTTCTAACGTGGCAGTTTGATGGGTTAAGGTGTCATAAGGAAATAGCAATAAGCTTCTTTGTGTTCCTTTACCTATGCTACACAGTAAGTTATATCCATGCAATTGGCAATTTTCCGACGTGACCGGTGTCTCAACATGATTATGGGTAGAACATCCTGTCGTAATTGTTTTTAAATTGTAAAACCTAGGTTAAAAAAAACTTGAAATTGTGATCTTATAGCATTTCTAGGCGTATCATTTATAGCTAAAAATTCGCGTCTTTGGTGCTTTCTCTCAGGTCCGTGCTTTTTGTAAACAAGGCGCGAACATGAGAGAGAGCATCTACTACACACACGATTGGGCTGCTTTATCATAGACGACGATCAAAACTTAAAATACCGGAGCAACTGTGGGTACCTTTGCTTAACATTAAGTCAAAGATCAGACAGACCTACATGTGTATTCCGGTCTTAAATCTTGGATCTTAACTGCATGATAGATAGTAATACATGTAAATTCATGCAAAGACGCAATGAGATCGTTTTCTTTTCTCACGTCGTATCTTGAACGGGTCCAGTGCATTACTGCGACATACTAAAATAGTATCTACCGCGGAATATGCATTATAATGACATAATAGTATACATTACTGTGATAATTATATGTATATACATGTGTGTATATACATATGTATATATATGTGTGTATTACCGCAACAATGCCCCCTCTGTTCCCCAGCGCCTGCATATGTATTTCTTAAGCAGAAGGCCTGTTTTCTGCTCCAATGGCAAGTAGAAATAATACCTTGAGCGGGATAACCTATATCTGAGCCATGCTCTGACAAAAGGGGGCTAAATGCATCCCCATGCTGTATTATACCATTCAAGCCATCACATAGTTATGGATCCATAATAACCACTTTTTTTAACAAACGACTTCGTCATGAGATAGACTGGTCCTTGGACATACAGAAAATTGACCAATAGCAAAAAGTTTCGGCCCAGGTCAGCCTGCGCAGGCCGCGCAGTCAGACCTGGGCCGATACTTTTCGCAGATGTATTAAGCCCCTTTTCACAAAGCATGGTTCATCTCTATCGATTATTAGTAAGAGATTTAGTCTTTGAAATCTAGAACTATCTATAGATAAAACGGATTAACAACACACATCTTGTAACATAACTGGTAGTGCCTAGAAGGCCGTTTGTTTTACCTAAATGTAGTCTAGTGAGCTCGCAATCGCCATGTTTTACTTTCAGTTTTGTTTTTTTTTTCTTTTATTTGCCTTTCGTACCGTAGGGATCAGTTATACCTCGAATGCAGTTTTTCAAATATCATGGTAATGAGTCGTGCATAATTTAAAACAACAACAACAACAAAAACCGCGGTAATGAACACCTCATTTCAAGAAGAAATATCGCAGCAATGTGCCCCGCCTTCATCGGCGATATTGTGTCATCTGTACACACAAAAAAAAAGTCGTAAACAATGACACAAAATGGGTATTACCATACAGTTTAGAATATTTGTGTATGGATACTCCGTAGTGTGATATAATATCTTGGTAAGTGCTCGAACTGAAGTCCAAATGATTAAACCCCGACAAGGTGACACCCTCTCGCCGATAAACTATACCATCACTGCTTTGACTTGAGCTCACACTTCTGGTGAATAACAAAATTCATTTTCGATGATTTTCCTTTAGCACTCACGAGATGCTCTATAAACCCTTATGATTATAATCGTCTCTCACGACGGTTTAGCGAATACTGAAGACCAACATCTGACTACACAGAATTTGCAGCATGGTCTTAGATCTACACTACGTTGTTTACGCTAAAAGTCTCTATATGTGACACTGACCTATACCGAAATAGAATTATGTCAACTTTTGCGGTTGATGACGAAAAACTCTGTAGTTTAAGTCAATAAAATATTCTGATTCTGACTATTCGACACAGTGATATATTTTCGGCGGCAAAAACTCTGAAATCGTAAATGACAGCCGAAATAGAAAAATGATGATGATAATGAAGAAATTTTAAGAAAAATACCACATAGAACACAAACTATTTTTGTCCGGAAACAATGTTCGACTTGTAACTATAATGTCCGAACATGGTATAGTCGATCGTTTTTGACCTAATGACCCGAGTTCAGTCTACATGTAGTTTATTTACGGGAGTGTCATGTATTCTTACATACATAAAGAGACGCGAGGAGTTGAGGTTAAATAAAAAGAAATGGATTTTTTTTTCACACCCGATGCATCTTACTTTTTAGATTAACCAGGCATTATTTGTAGAAGTGATTTAAAATGTCTGAATCGTTTGACAAATAAATAAACAGATTCTGACAAATGAATAAACAGATTTATACATGTTATAAATTATAATCATTGCTTTTCTTTTTCAGTACAAGATCACTTACCAGCGACTGCTAACAAAGGTAAACGGGAAATTGGCAACAATTCGACATTTCATAGCTGGAGCTATACTTCTATTTACTGAACATTTTCAACACAATTGAGCCATGCTCTGGCAAATGGTGGTTTAATGCATCGCCGTCATGCATTGTACCAATCAAGCCATCACAATTATTATTGATCTACAATAGCATTTTTTAAACAACCGACTTAATCCTGAGGTAGACTCATCCGTGGACATACAGAAAATCGACGAATAGTGAAAAGTTTTGGCCCAGATAAGCCTGCGCGGACTGGGCAGGCTGACCTAGATCTATACTTTTCGCAGATGCATTAAGCCCCACTCCCCCCCCTTTTTCTTTTCACAGACTATGGCTCAATTGTAAAAGGTTACTGTATTTTCTCTTTACATGACCATGCGATTTTACTTTACTTTGATTGTTTAAACCTAAAACATGTTAGCCTGTCTAGATATTATCCATTAAAACTATAGAACACGAATGGAAACTTGCGTGATGTCAAAATATGAGCCATGCTCTGGCAAAAGGGGGCTTAATGCATCTCCGTGCTGCATTATACCACGCAAATCATCACATAATTATGGATCCATAATAGCCACTTTTCCTAAACAATTGGATGGATCATGAGATAAAATGGTCCTCAGCCATACAGAAAATTGACCAATAGCGAAAAGTTTCGCGGACAGCGCAGGCTGACCTGGGTCGAAACTTTTCGCAGATGCATTAAGTCCCCTTTTCACAGAGCATGGCTCATATGTTTATAGTACATCAACTGCATCGGAAAAAATATACAACCAATTAAATATACAATATTATCTGTTAACTGTTTTCTCTATGTTTTGGTAGAATAAAACAATACAACTTACATGGAGACGACAGATTTCTCTCTCTCTCTCTCTCTCTCTCTCTCTCTCTCTCTTTATATTCTCTCACTGATGCTGTTTCTCAAATTTTGTAAAGAAAAAATAATGTTATTGTTTCCATGTTACTGTATTTCGATGGGTGAGTGCAACACTATCCTAAGTGCCTATGTATAGGCACTTAGGATAGTGTTGCACTCACCCATCGATTTGTATCATATACATTATATTAAGTTACTGGAATGAAGCCGCTTTTATTAGTTTTCGCCAATTTAATACAGTTGACCTCTTCTCGATGACTGAAATACTACTCACTGAAACTTAAAAAGATTTTTATCTTTCAGGCTTGACGTGATAATCGGATGGTATAGATCCAAGATCAGACTATGTTTTGTGCAGTCTGATCTTGATCTATGCCGTCTGCAAAGGCCCGTGTTTTCACCCATGGCGCTGAAAGGGTTAATTCTTATCCTGCTAAATAAGTGACATGAAAATTTTCAGGCCGTCACTAAACACCCAAATTTTGCTATTTTTTTTGGGGGGGGGGAGAAAGATATCTCTTTATCGGACAGTGTAGATCCAAGAACAGACTGCACGTTCTGTGCAGTCTAATCTTGATCTACACTGTCCGCAAAAGTTCAATGAGTTGCGCTTAGCAGCTAAAGGGTTAAACAGTTAGAAAATAAAGTTAACATTTTCTGTCTTAGAAAGGCGTGAATCCTGCAATTTTAACACCGTTTTTGTTGAGTATTTCAGAAAATACCGGATGGTGTAGATATAAGATCAGCCCGCATGTTCTGTGTGGTCTGATTTTTAATCTACACCTTTCCAAAAATCAATCTTGGGTCGTGCTTTGCCTCATCAGGGTGAATTTTATGTACAATTATAACAATAAACAATAAACAATAAACGGGGTTTTATGGAGACAATCTAATGATTTGTTTTGTCTGCATGGCTGATTTTAAAATGTTAAGATGAAATATCGCTTCGAAATGCTAAATACTTATTTTTATCTTACATTTAAATTGTGTGTGTGTTTTTTTTTAAATGATGGTTTGATAAATCATTTTAAATCGAAGAATCAACAAAAACTGACATAGGTGATATTAAAATGTTAAGATAAATTATCTTTTCGAAATGTCAGATAACTACTTTCATACTTAATTTGAAAAGACAGATATTCCTCGAGTTAGATGATTAAATAAATGAGCCATGCTGTGTGAAAAGGGGGCTTAATGAATCTGCAAAAAGCTTCGGCCCAGGTCAGCCTGCGCAGTCCGCGCAGGCTGACCTGGGCCGAATCTTTTTGCTATTTGTAAGTTTTCTGCAAGTCAAAGGACCAGTTTACCTCATGATTCAGTCGGTTGTTGGACAAAATGAATTTCATGGATCCATAATTGTATGATGACCTACTTGGTATAATGCATCGCAGAGACGCATTAAGCCCCTTTTTGCCAGAGCGTGGCTCAAATAGATCCGAGTTAATTCGAAGAATCAAAACAAGTGGGCCTGTCCACAGATCTTGCGTAATGCCGCAGCCCGTCCAAATGCTCTTTGGAGCCACCAAAAATGTCGCTGCACCATTTTCCTCAAAAACAAACACATCATTTGTCACTTGCATCATTCGTATACCGTTTTTTCCACTACTTCTTTCCAACGTAAACATTGTCGAAAAATTTGTTTGCTTGTATTGGAGTTTGACGCCATTTTAACAGCTAAACTCATATCACGGCAGCCAGTGCACCTATACATTTGTTTCATGGCTTTCTCACACCAGTGCTGACACTGACTGCTTTTCTCACATGCATCAGAGGTGAGAGACAAAAACCGCTGGAAAGAAAGTTTGCCGCAACCGGGTATCCAACCCTCAACCACCAGGTCTCCAATTAGATACGCTAACCACTAAGGTACTCGACCGGGCGCCATTGTCGAAACAATGTTAAGCGGCAAGCGAGGCATGAATCCTGTCGCAGAGGCTATCTTCAAACATCGGAAAGAATTCGGCCGAGTGAAAAAATAGAACCAGCAATCGTTGGTTTTACGCCCTGTCTGGAAAAGCCGTTTAACTCTTTGCCACACGACAAGATTTTAGACTCGTCCAAATCCATTTTAGACTTGTCCAAATCCAAAGCATTTGCAGACGACCAATTTAACCCTTATCCTGCTATATAAAAGAAATGAAACTTTCAAACCGATAGTAAAACCCCAAATTTCCCTATTTCAAATGTATTTTCAGAGGAAATATACTTCCTTATCGGACAGTGTAGATCCAAGATCAGACTGCACGTTCTGTGCAGTCTGATCTTGATCTACGCTGTCCGCAAAAGGTCAGCGAGTCGCGCTTAGCAGCCTAAAGGTTAATATTACTCAAACGGTAGAAAAGTTTTGTAGTTGTTGGTTTTTCTTTTTATAAAGTAAAAAAAAAAAAACATTGTTGGAAATGTATAAAATGTCGGTTACCAGCATTTTCTCCTTTTCCCACAAAGTTTTCAAAAGCATTCTTCCAAGGGGTCGTTTGCATTACGGACAGTGCGGTAAAATGCTCAGCCCTCATTGGCAATGAAGTATTTAAAGCCGATTCGCATGACCTTCATCTAGGCGCCAAGCATACTTCATGTGACTGTTTATCATTCAAATGTCCCTTATTTACACATAATATATGCCCATTAATTAGCTAAATAAAACATAAACATCGAGCCACGCTCCGGCAAAAGGGGGCTTAATGCATCTCCGTGATGGATGGTCCCAAGTAAGTCATCAGGTTATCATGGATCCATACAATCCATTTTGTCGACCAACTGTCTAAATTATGAGGTAGACTGGACTTTTGACATACAGAAAATTAGCTTGAAATAGCGAAAAGTTTCGGCCCAGGTCAGCCTGCGCGGACTGCGCAGGCTGACCTGGGCCGAAACTTTTTCGCAGATGCATCAAGCCCCCTTTTCACAGAGCATGGCTCATTTAATTTTCGAGGCCAAACATTTACACTGAACATTTTTCGAAGGTTGAAAATACAATCCACCGAAAATCAGAAAGATTCCAATATTACAGACATGACCAAATAGGCAGACGGTATAGATCTAAGGTTAGACTTCACGTCCTCTGCAGTCTGATCTTGATCTATACCATCTGCAAATGTCCCTGTTTTCGCATATTGCACTAAAGGATTAAAAAAAAAAAAAAAAAAAAGCTGCGCTCTTTTAAAGGGGGCTTAATGCATCTGCAAAAAGAGTCCACCCATGTGGTCAGCCTGCGCAGTTCGCGCAGGCCGACATGAGTCAAAACTTTTCGCTAGTTTTGACTGTTCTGCATGTCCAAAGAGCATTCTACCTCCAGATTCAGTCAATTGTTAGACTAAATGGATTCTATGAATCTATAATTATGTGATTACTTGCTTGGTATCATGCATTGCTGAGATGCATTAAGCCCCCTTTTCACAGAGCATGTCTTAAACATATAACAAAAAGAGCATTTACCTTTCGTTTACTAGAATCATTACTCACGTATTTGTTTGTCTGTTTAACCCTTCACCAAACAATCCAGTATTTTATACGATCCATTAGGCGAATTGCTTGTGAAAGCATTGTGGAAAAAAGACAAAATGCCTGTGGCCAGTTTTTTCTTTTCCTTTTCCGCAGTATTATCTCCTTTTTAACGGACAAATATTATTGTTGCGCCTTATTTACTGTTTTCCGCAAATGCTTGCAATTTTGGACGAGTCTAAAATATTGTAAAAGGAGTAGTTTAAGGTTTCCTACCCTTTCCACAGAATATCAGCCATATTCTGTCAGCTAATACTGCCTGGCTTTGGCTATGTTATTCCATCCCTGCCGAAATCTCAGACTATATTTTGTTCGAATTCTGGACCCGTATTCACGAACCATTCTTAAGATAGTCTTAGTCTTATTCTCTAGAAATTTTCAAAATGTGAAATTAACACACCTTCTGATTGGCTAAACCATTTGGTTTGGCTAAACCATTTGGTTTAGCCAATCAGAAGTTGTGTTACTTTCAGATTTAGAAAATCTTGGAGAATTAGACTAAGAATGTTCTTAAGAATGGTTGGTGAATACGGACCCTGGAGTTTCAATTTAATAAAGTCTGGTACATATTTACCGATATTATGCACCCGTTAAAGTCTTAATAAAAACAAACAAGTTATGTACAACAGTCAAAACTTATTTACGAATATCATGTACAGCACAACTCTATACTTTTTTACAAATATCATAAACAACACCACTCCATAATTTCTAACTGAAGTCATGTACAACAACACTTTATACACATTTTTAGATATCATGAACTACACAACTCTATACTTATTACCGATATCATGTACAACACCATTCTATACTAATTTACGGATATCATGTACAGCACCACTCTAAACTTCTTTAATCGTTGACAGGTTGTATGGTGTTTAACGCCGCTTTCAACATTATTTCAGTTATATCACGGCGGCCATTGCACCTATCCATGCTTTCCTGGAGTTTCTGTTACTAGTACTCCGCACAATATTCTTTCCGAGCCACCGGCTGCTTTCCCACATAACCATCGTCGAAACAATGGTTAGCGGTGAGAGAGGAATGAATCCTGTCGCGATGACTATCATTAATCCTCGGAAAGAAGTTGGCCAAGCCGGGGATCGAACCAGTGACCTCCTGTTCTCAAGTCATGTGCGCTACCGACTGAGCTACGGGGGCTTGGCTCTTTAACCGTTATCGTGTACATTACCAATCTGTATTCATTTACGTACATCATTAGCAACACCACTCTGTGCTTATTGACCGATACCATGTACCACACCGATATCATGTACAACACTTCTTTATACTTATTTACCGATATCATGTACAACGCCCATCTATACTTGTTTACTGATATTGTGTACAACACCTCTTGTTATTCATTTACCAGTATCATGCACAATATAGGCCGTAAGAATTAAGCTGGCAGGGCGTGGCTAGCCTTTGACATAAGTCGACCAGTTTATTTTTTTCAATTTAGTTGCCTGGAGTCCATTAGGAATCGTTCGTCGTAAATCTAGAGTATTTATCGATTTACACCCGAATACGGCTACTCACGATTATTTCCAATTACCTCTTTTACCTCAATGTAAAAATACAGTGAACTGTAACACAGCTTAGCCCTGCCAGGTCAATTCTTACAGCCTATACAACACTATACTTATTTACTGATTACATGTACAACACCACTCTATACTTAATACTGGTTTTATGTACAACACCTCTCTAAATAATACAACACAACTCGATACTTATTTACCGATATCATTAACAATACAAGGACACAACTCGATTCTTATTTATGGATATTGTGCACAATTCCACTCCATAATTATTTACAGATATTATGCACATCGGTACCGGGCTTTTGCCCATTTCCCATGTATTCTAAATTATATACTGTTTACCTCTTCACTTACCTTGTAAATCTGCGTGCCCACATAGTTGTTCCAAACAGTGCATGTCCACAGAGCATTATAAGTCACGGGCATTACTATTTTATCGATCTCGTTAAACTTTAAACCTAAGAAAAATCTTTTGAATAAAGCTAAGCATATTAATCCTTTATCAAACGTCAAGTTCTGGATTTGTCCGAATGATTTGAGCCATGCTCTGGCAAAAGGAGATTTAATGCGTCTCCGTCATTCATGAGGCGAAGAAAGTCATCTCATAAGTAGGTATCCATAAAATCCATAATGTGTAACACCTTACTGTATCATAGGGAAGACTGGTCCTTTGACAACAAGAAAATTGACCAATAGCGAAGGGTTTCGGCTCAGGTCAGTATGTCCAAGAACCCGTGTACCTCATGATTCACCTGGCTGTTATACGACAGACAGTATTGCGACACTGTCATTAAAGTTTAAATGTATTTTATTCTGCATCGATTGTGAAACAAACTCCAAAGCTTTTGTCAGGCAGGGACGATATTTGCTTCCCAGCAACTTCACAACAGTTCGTGCCATATTTTAGGTAATTGCTCATTACAGGACTCCAACTGGAACCTCTGGAGTCCGAGGCTGATCTACCTCCCACGTTGCTTCAATGCTTAATAAAAGCGCTAACGCCCTGCGGGTATTTTTTTCTGGTACTGAATACGTGCTTATTAAATAAATAATTCAAACTCAAATAATTTTATTTTGGTGTTGGGCAAATAAGATTTTGCCATTGACCATTTACAAAAATAACATCATGAAATTAGCTTAAACATGTACACAATATAGAAAAATCAGAAAACGTATGATTTATCACAACTTATAGGAGTATTAATAATATAAAATAATTAAACGTTATTAAGAAAGCTGTCTCTTAAATCTAGTGCCCTTTTGATAAATTTTGCTGTATTTAATTGAACTTTCCTTTTTCTTGTAGCCGGTTCGTTTGGGCCAACGGTAGAGCTGCCAGAATTGGAGGAGATATTCCGGTGCGTTCGTTTGGGCGTCTTCCGCTTTTAGAAGCTCTGCCGTCTCTTCCACTCGATATTTGGAAGAGCCGGCAGAGATTCGAAACAAAATGGCGGAAGCGGCCAACGAAACGCGAGTTGAAGAATGGTTTCTTTTCAGTTGACATTTGTTTTTATTGTTGTCATGTGCAAATATTCGTGTTTTTACTTGCTGAAAAGATTGCTCTTGCTCAGTATCCAATTTGCGGTGGTAAATATACAGTAAATACTGATTAATTCCTCCGCATGTCTTGAATCGCCCTCAGAATCTTTAGGGGCGAAATGTCTTGGGTTCGAAACGTTCTAATATCTCTCGAATTGGTATAAAAAGTATATATATTTTTATCACTAATTCGACTTATACTGATGAATACAAAGCTGCTATTTTGGGGATTGTTCAAGGCCTGTTTAGACAGAACAAGCTAGCGCCATTCTCATCAAATAGCCATTCTTCCACAAACAACAGCAGTTTGTTGTAAAAAGCTGCCATGTTGAATGATTCTAAATTCGTTCGATTGGCTTTCTATTCTAATCGCTTCTGTGAATAGCATTCTCTTCTTAGCAGAGCCCAAACGAACCGGCTATTGGTGACATTATTCTATTAAATTTAGCAATCGTAAACCAATGGATATGCAAGTATTTTGATCTCAAATCACGATATTTTGGACAAAGACATAAAAAGTAATATTCTGATTCTATTCTGTTGCCATTGCATAGTCTACAAAGTCGATTCTTTCAGTCAGTATTTTGGACTCTTCCAATTTCTATTGCAAGCTTATGCGAGGCAAGTCTTAAGTGTTCAAACTTTTTCTTAGTGTTTCATCTCTTATATTTGATAAATAATTTTCAAATTCAAAAACCATTTTGAAATTACAATAATGTTCTAGTTTAAAACAATTGCTGATAGCATTTTGCCATTCTTGTATAAAATTATCATAATTATTATTTAAAATTATAGAAAAAATATCAGACAAGTTGCTTCACTACATTGTAGATAAGAGGTATGTCCGGAAAGTAATAGAACAAGCTTATTCGATTCCCTTAGCGTCTTTGAATAATAACAAAACTAGGTATTCATAATATTCAACCTTTGTTCTCCACATATACCAATTTTCACCATTATATGTTAAATCAAACCATACTAGCAGTATCTGTAGAGAAACAAAGTTTCGACCTACGGATCACTTTGGAACGTCAAGAAACGTTAAATGCCACATAACGTTATTCCTTTTTGAAGTAGGAACCGCCGTGAAGGCCACACTTCCTGTGCCAATGAACCCACTTAATTTGGTTTTCTTGGAACCAGTACTTTCTTTAAGATTTAATAATAGATCGTACGACCAGGCGAAGCTCCTCAAGGTCCGTGGACCATCTCCCACAAAGGTCCGATTTCAACTGGGGGAAAATGCAGTCAAATGGCCCTAAGTCGGGCGAGTACGGTGAATGCTTAACTCTCTCAAACCCTAGGAAGTCATTTGTAAGGCACGATTCCTCTGCTCGGTGTGCAGGTGCATTGTAGTGATGATACAGCAAGTTTTCAATTTCTGCGTTTGGACGCTTTGTGCGAATAGCATTGATCAAATCTCTGCGGACAACCTTTTGGTAATACACTGCGTTTACAGTTTTTCTTGCTGGTACGGCGTGTGGTGTGTCAAAAGGATACCCTCGTGATCCATCCGGAACATAGACATTAACTACTTTGCAGATTTTGACCAGCGTGCTTTTTTAGGTGCTAAGTTCTCATGCAGTATTTCGCCCGTCTTTGTCAATAGTTCTAATATCAGACCTATTTGTAACTGGTCAGCCTCAGAGGGTTACAAAAACTGCTAGTCGTCTGTTCTACAGGTAAATGCCGGTCAACATCATAACAAGGTAACAAAATACGTCCTTTCTGTTCGGCTTCTGGATTTCGTCTGAGGCTAGCATTATTACACGGGGTTCTCGGGCGCTTATTAAGCACGTGCAGGACCGGCTAAAGTCCAACCGGTAAAATTATTATATGGTGTTACCATGCAAGGCACTACCTAAAATTGACGGTCTCCCGGAGTGACATCCATAGTACCAACCGATAGCGGAAACATTATTCTACAAGAAATTTTTGTCACAATTTTATGTTTCTAAGAATATCTAGCTTACAAAGAACAGTCAAACAAACAAACCCCAGTTTTTTTCCCGCGTTCCTGCCCATTGAATCATTACCGGTGCATAGGGGTCATTTCCGGCAAACATAATTGAGCCATGCTCTGTGAAAAGGGGGCAATCCGCGCAGGCTGACCTATGCCGAAACTTTTTCGCTATTGGTCAATTTTCTGTATGTCAAAGGACCAGTCTACCACATGATTTAGTTGGTTGTTAGACAAAACTGATTTTATGGATTCATAATTATGTGATGACTTGCTTGATATGATGCATCACGGAGATGCCTCAAGCCTCCTTTTGCCAGAGCATTGCTCAATTCTAGAGCTACTTTGTCCTTTTTGGAGCTTTCTTGTATATTATCCCTATCAACATGTACTTGTTTGTCTTTCTGTCATGTAGAGTAAGAATACATGGGTAAGACATGCAAAACTAGGACAGTTATCGAATAACAACGGCACCGTTTTGGAACAAAATCATCTGTGTTTTTAGCACGGTCAACTGATCAAGGCATCCCTATTGCTATATGGAAGGTTCACCGCGCACGTATGCGTTCCTTATATGGTCTATACATAACAGACAAATAACTGTATATGAATGTTTTATAATAACTATCAAAATTAATGAGAGAGCTTTATTTTTTTCCCCGCCATAATGTTTAAGCTAAGGGAAATAACAAGATACGGCAGCTCCAGTCTGGTAGTTGTCATATTCCCACCCCTGCCCTCTGCCACCATATGTAACGTGATGCATCTTGGACACCCATCCAAGCACTGACCACAACGCACGCTGCTTAACTTGCACAGCGAGAAATACCACGACGTTGTAAGGTGAAACTACCAATTACGAACAATTTCTTCTTTCCAAAAATGTTATTTTTTTCTAATAATATCAGAGATCAGCAACGTTTCCTCATTTACATTCAATGATTTCAAGACCGCGTGATCTGGTCTATTCATCTTTTACTAGTGGAGACTTACGCTGGTCCCCGTTGAATACGCATAGTGATCGATTACCGGAAAGGCTTTATCATCCAATACTAACTCTTAACTCTTTACCAAACGACAAAATTTTAGACTGGTCCAAATTGAAAGCATTTGCAGACGACAAAATAAGGGTGATTCAAAAATTAAAAAAAAGATTTGGGAAGGGTAGAAAACATTGTGGGAAAAGGAGAAAATGCTGGTTACCAGCATTTTCTCCTTTTCCCACGATGTTTTCAAAAGGCTTCTTTCTCGGGGTCGTTAAAAGTCGGGATTATGTGGTATAGAGTTAAAGTTCCTGTCACAAGTTTTGCTGTTCTTATGAAGGTGGGGTAGATTAAAGATCACCTTGCACAAATCGCACGAATTGATCTTGGGTCGACCTTGTCCAGTATCTGGTGAGATTTTCTACTACACGAAAATAGTGCTGAAACTGCAAGAACTTTTTGTTACTTGTTACTTCGTAAGCTATGTTTTCGGAAAAGTGGGCTTAAAGAATCTTCATAATGTATTATATCAAGTATGCCATTATGAAATTAAGGATCCATAAAATCCATTTGCCAAAAGAATATGGCTCAATTATTTTTTATATAATTATCTACTTAGTATTTTAAGTTAAACTAAACGATTTCTATTTCTATATACGACCCACGCTCTGTGAAAAGGGGGCTTAATACATCTGCGAAATGTATCGACCCAGGTCAGCCTGCGCAGTCCGCGCAGGCTGACCTGGGCCGAAACATTTCGCTACTGGTCAATTTGCTGTATGTCCAAGGAACACTCTACCTCATGATCTAGTCGGTTGTTAAAAAAAAGTGGCTATTACGGATCCATAATTATGTGATGGCTTTATTGGTATAATGCATCGCGGAGATCCATTAAGCCCTCCTTTGCGAGAGCATAGCTCATTTGTAAATTTATGACAAGAAAAACGAGAGACAATTTTTAAGAAGAAAACCTTTAAAGCGTGATGGGCGTTATCAAAATGCATTGCTAGAATACACTATCTTAATTTACTATTTCAGAATGATTTTCCAAATGTTATTTTTGTTGTTATTTTCTGTTGAAGCAGAACAGTTATTTTGATAAAAATCTGCAGTGTGTGCATTTAAAAGCCTAATTTGGGTAGTTTTTTAGATACTTAAGCTGATGGAGTAATAAGTAAACACATTTTAAATTTGTATAGGCATTTAATGTCGTTTTATAAGAATATACGAAAACTTGATTTACCACCGCCTTCGCCCTAGATATAGAGATATCTTCCTTACACAGTTGGTCAACAGCAACAACTGTTTCCATCATCATCATCATCATCATCTTCTCCTTTTTCGTCGTCGTTACTGTGTGTCTTCGTCATCATCATCATCATCGTTGTCGTATCATTACCGATACTACTATTTTTATCATAATATTACAATCATTATTTTACGTTGTGCTTTGTTTGTGATCAATAGTGTATAAAGGTTGTGTATGCTATCCTGTGTGCATTCGGTTGTCGTGCAGATCTTCTACTGCATAAAATCCATGCAAGTAAATAGATCCTTGATGCTTATCAAACCCTTATCAATAATGCCCCACGATAAATGTTTTTCTAAACACACAGAAGGTAAAGGAGACCAAGGTGGTAACCAACATTTTCTCCTTTTCATTCCTTCAAATGTTTTCTGTCATTTCCAAGACAGAGCAAGTTAAGCCATGCTCTGTGAAAAGGGGCTTAATGCACCTGCGAAAAGTATCGACTCAGGTCAGCCTGCGCAGTCCGCGCAGGCTGACCTGGGCCGAAACTTTTCGCTATTGGTCAATTTTCTGTATGTCCAAGGACCAGTCTACATGACGATTCAGTTGGTTAATTAAAAAAAACAGTGGCTATTATGGATCCATAAGTATGTGATGGGGTTCTTGGTACCATGGATCACGGAGATGCGTGAAGTCCCCTTTTGCCAGAGCATGGCTCAATTATTGGAGTAGATGCTCCCAGGATTACATACAGATTCGTCTGATTTTGAAGAAAGGTTTATCATTTCAGCTGATATACTCAGATACACGGGTAGGAAACTTCATATTCGGAGCCAATGGCTCCGAGGGGAAAATGTTGTGTTGGTCTTCCGGTTCCGAAATTGTCGGCTCAAAAACAACTGAAAAACAGGTAAACTTGTCATTCTTTGTAATTATGTGTTCTTACGTCTTTGAAATTCCAAAAAAGGAGAATATCATGCAATGCTCTAGTCTTTCAACGTGTTTTCTACACTACGGAAAGCCGTGGAATGTGTACAGTATTGTCTGAATCATTTGTGCCGTGGGTTGACCGTAGCCGAAATAATACATCGAGAACCTAGATTCAGTCTGTTATTGCCATTAAATTAGCAAATTAAGAGAGAGGTTTGCTGTCTTAAAAGCGTGAATTAGTATTTTGAACAGTTATAATCGCTGCTGGTTAAAAAAATGAAAAGAAATAACGCGAAAATGATAAAAACAAAGTAGGGCTCCGATTATGTGAACCGGCTCTGAATATGTAAGTCGGCACCGATTGATGAGGGCTTCCTTTCACAAATGTATTTTTCTGCTAGAAATTACTAAATACATAAGCTCTGTTTTCCCGGAAATATCCTTCAGCCAAAATTTAATTCATTTGTCGATGGAACGTGACCGAATTTATAATAACACAAAGGACTGATATTGTCACATTTGAAAAATACTGTCAAACATTAGTCTATCTAAATTTTGAAAATACATGTACTTTTGTGTAGCTTTCGAGTAACCGTATGGTCTATACCGGTATGTTACATTTGTAATGCTTTCGTCATAAGTGCAGCCAACACATAGACACGTATAATGAAAACTATTTGGCATCTTCGGAACGCTGTGTGGTCTTCAAATAGTCATTCTAAAGCTAAATAGAAAATGTAATGCACCTATTGTAGCAGAAATATTGAATAAAAAAATGAGTTTGCATAGAATATTTGATTTTTTTTTTTTCCAAACTACACATGCATATTACAGAAGCCTGATTACTCTGGCAATAAGCACTGTTCCTTTACAAGTAAGAGAATATAAGAAAATGTCTACATACATACACTTGCATTATGCAGTTCATTACGCATTCATCAACGTACCGGTAATTGTTTACACTTAAAGTAACATGAAAAGTGTAGGTGTAACAATATGTAGGACTGAATTCCCTATTATCGTGCTACTAAAACGTTCCACTGTGTGTAGAAAAATTATTGTCTTGTCTGCTATTTTTCTGTTGCAAAAATCATGCGATGATACCTCATGTATATTTCTACGATAACTGATTTTCCGTTTGTCAGTTAACGATTCTAAATCAAGGCAAAGCAGGGGACAGCATTGACCAACTTTTAAAAAGGCATACTTCCGGTATTATCGTGGCATTGAGATGAGGCCCAGGAAGATTTACATGCTCACCCTATTTGTGTTTAAAACTTTGGCAAATGAAAATCAAGTTATTTTCAAAGCGTTGAGATGATTTTATCAAGAGTTTTGAGCAATATATATAAATAAATTCTCCCTGTCATTTTGTAAGCGAGGTTTTACTTTGCGCACCTGTAAAAACGGAGGAAAAAACGACGTCTACAGATCTTTGATTAAAATAGCATCAAATACCCCGTTTTGGACCCTTTTGTGGATAAAAAAAAAGTTAATATATAATTTCTACAGTGTTCTTTCATTTCAATAGATCAGGGAACTCAATTTAAAAAAAAATGTAGTGCTCTGAGAAGATTTTTATAATTAGCATGTCAAAAATTTTGTCATGGCCTCTTATTTTCGTTCCCATATTTGGAAAGCGATGACGTCATCATTTAGCGGTCGTCTGAAATTTACTTTCCCGTTTGATAAACTTCAGTGACAGGAAAACAAATTTTACAGAACTGTTATAATGATACTGATTTTGTTACACTGATAAGATCATCAATTTCATCTAGGGGATAGAGTGATTTTGCAAAGAGCCAAGTTTTCTTACTGTTCGGATGAAGACTCGATTTTACCTACCATTTTCGGAAAAATTGCCGAAGTAAGTTTGCAAAGTGTGTTAACTGTATCTGATCTACAAGTGCTCACGTGAGGACATCCTCAAGCAGGTGCATTTCAGCCTCACTTTCGGAAATTGTAAATACCACGATGTTGAAGAACCCACGATAATACCGGAAGTGACTATATCAAACTTAAGTTATAACTATTAATTAATTCATTCATTTAAGCATCCGTGCATTCATTCAGTGATTAGTTCATTGTCCATTTGTGTATCTTTAGTTTTCTATCTCTCGCGTTGGTGGGAGTGGGCGACTGAGTGGGTGAGTGATCACCTTATATATAGGGAGAACAGGCTGTTATGGTTAAACTGAAACGTAATGTCTTACACATAAACACTTCGGATAACAATTTTACGCTTAGGCATAAATTACAAAAAACGAACAATGTTGTCTTCTTCACAATCTCTAGTACGAGCAGTGAAGTTGTAATTTGGACCTCAAATCAATCAATATTCGTTGCCCACGTATCTTACCAAAGAAGCTATGGGTTAGGGGTCGCGTTTGTGAACGGGAAGTTTAATATTGCAGTGTAATTGATTGTGTGTAAGCAAACTAATGACGGACACATTGTAAATGTGACACATCATTTTTCCAACCATTGCAGATTTTATTGCTTTTTCAAAATTGATATAGCATTCGTTGGAAAAATGGTGTCATGTAGCATTTACAATGCGTACATTGTTGGTTTGCTTACACGTCTAAGTTTGAGTTTGTTGTTCTTTTTTTGTAACTTATGCCTAAACATAAATTTTTTACCCGAAATGCTTATGTGTAAGACAGTACATTTCAGTTTTACCACATCAGTCTGTTTGTTCCCATTATCACTCACTCACTCACTCACTCCGGCCCATTTTCAAGGTAACAGAGATAGAGAACAAAAGATATACAAATGGGCAATGAACTAATGACTGAATGAATGCACGACCGCTTGAATTAATTAATTAATTAATTAATTAATTAATTAATTAATTAATTGTGAGATCTTAAATTTGATACATAATTTTTGCACTTACTCTCTTTTTATTTTATGTTTTATGTTGATGAATGCATTATAAATTGTATAATATAATTATTATATTCATGTATGTATGTAGACCATTCAAACGTGTTGCTTATATTTTCTTCTCTTCTCTTACTTGTAAAAGAATGGTATTTAATCCCAGGGTAATCGGGCTTCTGAAATATGCATGTGTAGTTGGATAAGACTTTTGTTTCGCAAAAAAATCAAATATTCTTTGCAGACTCGTTCTTTTCATTCAATATCTCTGCTACGATAGGTGCAATCCATTTTCTATTTAGCTTTTGAATGACTGTGGGAAGACCACATAGCGTTCCTAAAATGCCAAATATTTTTCATTATATGAGTTTATGTGTTGGCTGCACTTACGACGAAAGCATTTCAAATGTAACATATAGACCATTCAATTAATCAAAAGCTACACAAAAGTATTTTCAAAATTTAGATAGACTAATGTTAGACAGTGTTTTTCAATTCTGACAATATCAGTCCTTCACGAGTATTGCCATAAATTAAATTCTGTCTCGTTCCATAGAACAAATTAATTAAATTTTGGACTGAACAAAGCTTATGTATAAAGTAATTTCTAAAATAAAACTAAATTTGTGAAACGAAGCCCTCATCGATCGGTGGCGACTTACATATTCAGAGCCGGTTCACATAATCGGAGCCCTTCTTTGTTTTTATCATATTCACGCTATTTCTCTTCAATTCTTTACCAGCAGTGATTATAGCAGTTCAAACTACTAATTCACGCTTTTAGGCAGCAAAACTCTCTCCTATTTGCTGATTTAATGGCAAAAAAAGACTATATCTAGGTTCTTGACGTACTATTTCGGCTACGGTCAACCCACGGCACAAATGATTCAAACAATACTGTACACATTCCACGGCTTTCCGTAGTGTAGAAAACACGTTGAAAGACTTGAGCATTGCATGACATTCTCCTTTTTTTGAATTTCAAAGACGTAAGAACACATAAGTAGTAGGTGTTTTGCCAATTAGAAAATATTCCGCATCATACCGCCTCATTCCATCTCATACCCTCTCATTCTTGAAAACATTAATGCCTAACCAACTCATTCTTGAAAACATTAATGCCTAACGCATGCTAACCCCTCAATTTAAGCAATACCCGATTGCCTACTAATCAGCAAACCAACGCAATGGCTAGCCAGTTTATGAGTTAGTGGGTGACTTAAGATTTTTGATTAAAAAAAAAAAAAAAAAAAAAAAAAAAAAAAAAAAATTAAAAAATCAGCTAACTCAATTAACACGCCGCGCCTTTCGGCCCCGACGTGCCACTAACCTGCTAACCAATTAACACGCCCGACGTGTCCTAACCAAGCTAACCCGCTAACCAACTAATGCCCAACAAAGGCCTACATGCAAGCTAGCAGGTTTATGAGATATTGAAAAATTGATTTAAAATTTAAATATCCACCAAACAAAATAGAACCATGAGCGTGTTAAATAAACTCACAAAAATTGAAAAGAAAACATTAAATAGATGTTTTAAAGATAAAGTATTCCATAGCTTAATTTGTAAACATGTACCTGATCAAAAAATATTAACTTTTGGTTTTATTGAACCAGCAAATATGAATAGAGTTATGAAAAGAATAATTTCATCTCTTACTTATTTTGCAAGTAAAAAAAGAATTAAAAATAAAACTTTTAAAATATTTGTATGTTACAGTTTAGAAAAACGTAAAGCGGGTGATATAGTTAATTCATTTTTACCAGTATTATGTAAAGAAGATGGTCTTAAATGCTCTTTTTTACTTTTAAGTAATTTATCAAGATTATTAGCAAATAAACCGTTTGCTTTACATTTTATGTTTACTGATGGAGACTTTACAGAGGATGAACCAAAAAATATTAATAAAGGTAAAATATTTACTTATGATAAATGCGTTATTTGTTTAGAAGAAGAACCAATGGTTCATTTTGTTGATTGTGGACATATTTGTTTATGTGAAGAATGTGATGAAAATAATGTTTCAGTTGTTTGTCCAGTTTGTAAAACTGAAAACAATATTAAGCGATTAGTTTAAAAATATTTTATTTCTTTTTGTTAAGAAATAAAAAAATGAATTAAGCAAAAAATTTTTATTTGATAAAAAATAATAATGGAAGATAAAATAAAAAGGTATCTACCCCCAATAAAATATCCTGTTTCATTTTATCCAGGAAATTTTATACCATATTCATCATTACGCATGAAATCTAATTTTGATGATTTTAATTTATATTATAATATAGAAAAAGCTATTACTTTAAAAGAAAAATATGAAAAATTAAAAAACGGAATAAACTATAATACAGGTAAAAAAATACAATATGGAAAAGAAACTTATATAAAACTTTTACAAAAATTAAAGAATCATGTTCTTTTACTTAACACAAAAGAAAAATATAGAGATACTTTAACAAAAGAAGATTTAGAGACAACTGAAAAGATAAATGAAGAAGTAGACATCATTAATAACTTAATATCAGATTATAATGAAAAAAGAAGTGAGCTATCTAAAAAAAAGCAAGAATTAACAAATTGGAGAGAATATACAATTTTTGAAAATAAAAAATATGGTCTTTTTAATGTATCTTTCAACAATCTCCATCACGAAAATAATTGTTTAGGCAGATTTGAAAGAAAACTAAAAGAAAACCTATTATTTAATAATATAATGAATTATATTACAGGAAGAAATACTAACAAAAACTATGTTTTTGAATGTTTAACATGTGGTAAAATTAAAAAATAAATTTTTATTTGTTTTTACCAACAAATAAAAATATTTTAATATTCCTCTATCCTATGATGACCCCAAGCAAGTGTATGAATTCCATCAGGTAAAATAAACCTTTTATCATCATTTGCACTTAAAGCAATTTTATTAATTTCTTCTGTATAAATTTGATGCTTATAACTTCTTATATTTGTCATTGTTCTATGTTGAATATTATTTTTTTCTAAACAATTCAGATAATCCTGATGCGTTATAGTTTTCTTAATTATATTTTTCTTAATCCCCTTACATTTTCTATTTTCCACCCCATCATCCATTTTAATACTGTACATTTTTGGTTTTAATCCAACACATTCTTCTATTTCCTCTCCATTTGTTTCATCCTTAAACATTCCAATTACCTTTTTATTTATACCAACTGGAATACCTGAAGGATGTCCCTCTTTTGGGTAATCACTTGTATCAAACTTTTCTTTAACATCATCTGAAATATCTTTATAAAAATCTTCTGTTTTAATTTCATATAATAAACTATCAGTATCAGTAAGTCCTAAAGTTGCTCTATCTCCATATTTCGCTTTAATATAGTTATAGTGAAAATCATACATCAATGTTTTACTTAACTCAAGAATGGAAAACCCTAAATAAATAGGTTTATCAAATTTTATCTGTGTTTTTCCCATATGAATGCTTATCAAATTTTCATTAAATATTTCTAAATGTTTAAAGTTTGGTTTGTTTACGAATTTCCTTGCTGATTTTCTACTTCTGACAAGCCTAACATTTACCCTTTTTCTTATATTTTCCATAGTTTTACCAAATACTGAATTATTCATTAACTTATAAAAATCCTTTTCAAAATCATTTTTTGCTTTTGTTCTTAGTTGTGTGTTTAAATCTATGTATTGTTTTAACCAATCACTCTCTTTAAACTTAATCCCTCTATGTATCTTCCTCAATTTTAAACCAAGACTTAAACACTGTTTTAAACTTTTATAATGTATAATATATTTCTTTTTATTATGTAAATTTGGTACTAGCTTTTCAACTTTATTTACTTTTTTTCTCTCTGCAGCAAGAGGAAGCTCATTTAAATAATCATGCAGCTCTTTAGGAACATCTAAGTCAACTTCTAAAAAACAAGAATGCCGCTCCCAGTTGTTTAATTCCTTTTCTGTCATCCATTTAAATCCACCAATTGGAAGCTTTTGACTCACTGCCCAACCATACAAGTTATTAGCATCTAAATATTTACAAAATACTGAAGGCATATTCGAATTATACTTTTTACCTAAATATTTATTATTAGCTTTTATATGTCTTTTAATAACCGACGAAATCCCACCCCTAATCCCCCTTTCAATAAATCGGATTTTATTTTCATCTCTAATCAGTTTTAACTTAACACCAGTTAACTTTAATGCAGCATCCCAAGCTAAACCAGGCGCAGTAAAATACCAGGCAGGGTCTAATTTATAAACGTTAAAACAAACTTCTCTAAAACTTTCAAACACATCGGCTAAAAGAAGAACATCCGTTTTTAAATATAAATCATGATATTCACCAAGAGTTTTAATTTTAAATGTTTTCCATACCTTTTTTGCATGTTTATAATCTTCTTCTGTAATTCCTTCCCCAGCAAGTTTTGAATAAAATGCTTCTATAGGCGGTAATTGTGTTTCATTAAGCCTTTCTAAAGAATCAATATATTCATATGGATAAACACCCTTTCTACGAAGAAGTTTAAACTCTTCTTCTTTTGGAAATTCGCTTTTTAAGTTTTTGAATTGATAATCTTTTAAATTTTCCGCTAGTTTTGCTAAACTTGTAGCCATAAATTTAAAACTATCTAAAAACCTTATATCCTTATAAATATCTTTTGTTTTATTTTTATCTATAAAAGTCTTTTTTGTAAAGCTTATATATTTTTCCTCATTATTTGGAATTACATTAATTTCCCCCTCACTAACACCAAGATTTCTAATGAACAAATGTGTATCATATCCAGACAAATTATGAAAGAAAACAGGGAGAAAGTTTGGTTTACGAAATTTAAGATTACATTTATTATGTGCTGCCCCCCTATATCTACCACTAAAATGACAGTGGTCTCTTACTTTTTTCCATCTATCTTCATCTTTTTCCTTTTTCTTTCCTTTTTCTTCCTCTTCTTCCACTCCATCTTCTTCATCACTTTCCTCTTCTTCATCACTTTTTTCTTCCTCCCCAAACTTTATATTACAAAGATAACATGTATCAGCCTTATTAAAATCTTCTACATCATCTGTGGTAAGTATCATATCCTTTTTTGGTAATTTAAAAATCTCTTTGGCCAGACTTTCTATTTCTTCCACAAACTTTTCCTCCGCTTTTTCTCCTCGATATTGCAACAGTCTAGACTTAAAAACATTTTCATCAAAGCTTTTTAAAAAGAAAGCATAGCCTGTTGGGTCATGCATATGAGTTTTTGTTGTTGAACTTTTACTTGGATCTGGTTTTGCATGTTGTATTGGTACAAGCATCGTTTCAAAATCACCATAAACAGCAAAAGGATGCCATTGTGTTTTAACCCAGTTTTTAAACATTAATGTACTTTCTTTTTTTGAAGGCATTTTAATTCTTACAGCATCTTGATCATAACAATGCTCTCGATGATCTTCTAAAACGCTTTTACTTGTAAAATGAACTAAACAACTCCAACAAAAAGAAAGTTTATGTCCATTTTTGGATATTTTTGATGCTAATAGTGCACTTGGATCTTTTACTAAAACATAATGACTATTCTCATTTTCATCTTTTATTAACAAAAGAACCACTAATTGTTTTCTATCAAAAGTTTCTTTTCTTTGCCTTCTAAGGGGATATAAACCATCTTTCTCATCATAACCTATAACAACAATAGAAAAATCAGGATTTTGATTTTCAAATTTATTAATATCACACAATTTAACAGGACATTCTATTCCTTTCATATTTAATTCTTTTATTTGTTCTTTTAATTTTTTATCAACTATTCGTGGATTTTCTTTTTTTGGGTATTCTGCTCTTTTTACACAATATTGAAAGCAATTGTGATCATCTTTGTTTTGAATATTAATTAATCCAGTCCTATTATTTTTTTTAGCCAATCCTGCAGGTAAAGGTATCCATGAACCTGCAAGCCCCTCCCATAACGGAATATTTTCTACAACATGCAATTTTAAGCTTATAACCTGCTCAAATTTCCATCCACTTCCTGATTGTAAAAAAGACACAAAATTTTCCATAATTTGTTCTACCATTCCATCATATATTTCATTTACATCACTTTCCCTTGTTATAATTTCATGATGTGAAGAAAATTTAGCTTCAGTATATTCGATTTCACGCTGTCTTTTCCTTGAAAATAAACAAATAAATTCTATTTTTACCTTTATATTTCTATTGTTTCTTAAAAAATTTGTTATGCTTTCTTTACTTACTTCTAAAAAATCATTCGCCCCCCATCCTGCCACCCCATCTATAACATGTTGTGTTGCAAATTCTCTTAATGCAGACGCTTCTTGCCTTAATTCAGTGTTTGGCATTTCTCTTCTTGGCAAGTCTTCTTCTACATCTTCTAAAACTTCATTTATAACTTGTGGTATTTGCTCTTCTGGAACATTACCAGTTAACCAATTACTAAAATTAGATACTCTTCTTCTAACACTCTGAGGAATTGCTGCTGAGACAGCCCTTTGAGCACCTCTATATAAATTAGATGCAATCGATTGACTAGCATCTACCAGTCTATTGATAAATCTTCGTGAAAAAGAATTCATCGCTATAATTTTTAAATTAAATAAAATTTCATTAAGTCAAATTTTATTATTTTTTTAATAAATAATAAAATTAAAGAATATCAATTTTATATTTACCATTCCAAACTCTACCATCCCAGTTTTCTATTGTTTGAGGGCATTTATCAATAAACTTACCTGCCTTGTAAATTGATGGAAATTCAATCACCTCTTCAGTTTCAACATCCTTTAAGGTAACCCTCTTTGGATTTTTAGCAATATCCTTTAATCTATCATAATTAGGATTTTTTTTAAAAAAATTTTTTTCTTCCTCTTCTGGATACAATCCATGCTCTTTTAAAACATCAATATACTTTTTCTTGTCCCAATAGGAATACCACTTAATATTGTTATCTGTTAATATCTTTTTAAAATCAGCAATTTTTTTCATTTTATTTAAGTAAAAAATTACTTAATATACTACACTTATCTTATTCCCATCACTCTGGAAGTTAATTAGTCTATCACTAATTAAAACTGCATAAGCTACAGCATCATTCGGTGCATTTACAGCAAATGTTGCTTTAACGTGAATATCAGTAACAGAATACTTAAGTCTTTCACTTTGTTTTGTAAATCAAACACAAACAAAGGATAAAGGGTTTTGTAATCTGAAGGAGTAATATTGGGGTTTGATACTAATTCATCCATGTTAAAAAACTTTTTTCTAAATGAAGCTGCTTCACCATATATTCTACTAAATTGATTAGCAGTAAAATTTATATTATAATCATATATTGGGTATTTTTTTGAACCTAACATTACATAAATATTTTTAACATTTAAGTTATCAAATATAGCAGGGTTTTGTGTTTGGTCGTCATTTCTTCCATTTTGAAAACCAATAATTAAAAACCGTGGTACTTCAGGAGATGATTTAGATGATAACCTCCAAGTAAAACTGGTTGATGGTGGAACAGCAATAGTATCGATTTGTATCATTCTATACCCAACTGGGAATTTTTCTTTCTTCTCAATAAATTTTAAAAGTTCCATCTTATTACCATCTTCCGGTGTTACATATGGCATAAACCAAGATATCTTCAGTAAATTAATTCGTCCATCAACAACAACAGGATTACCCCCTCCATCTGTAGCATTAGTTTTAAAAATAGCATCATCATCATGATCTCTTGTTAAGGTTAAAGTTTGTTTCATACCATATAAAATTTTGTTATAATCTTCACAAAAACCAAATATATGTTTTAATGGTATCCTAAAACTAAATGTTCCAACAGGGGCTGAACTAAAAATATAATCCCTTCTTATTCTAAAACCTATATTATTAACAGCATCAGCTGTTGCTGTGGTATCTTTATACCACAGTTGGTTTAAGCCTTGTGATTTAGAAAAGTCATCTGGGTATTTTAACAACCCAAGCATTGTTGTAGCCTCACCAGGGTACATAATGTTTTCTATCTCTTGTCCACTAAGTTGATATCTGATATTTTTAAACAGAAACATTAAACCATTATTTATTATGGTAATCACTTCACCAGCTCCATAAACAGTCCCATCATTTTTTACTAATTCACCTATAATTTCTAAATATGACTCGGAAGGATGATAAAAAATATCTTGAGTTTCAATATCAATCCTAATATTTCCTCCAGGGTTGTTTAGATTAGTTCCTGTAATAGGTAGATATTCATAATATTCATATTCATTAATACTATCATCTTTTAAAATCGGTGCTTTAATATTTAAAATATCCATTTTATTATATACAATTATAATTTTTAAGTCAAATTATAATTGTTTTATTACTCTACCCATAGTTGAGGGAATGACCTGTTTTCATCATCTACATACACACCCTTAAGTTTAATATTTTTAAGTTTTTCTTTTGAATGGTTTTTTTTCATTTTAGGATAAATTCTATTTCCGTAAAGAATGGTTGCCTTAGGAACATCATTTTTTTCTAAATATTGATTTACATCTTCTTCAATTTCCTTAATGATATCAGCTTTTTCAGGAGACAATTTTACAACCGCCTTTTTATAACCATAATTTGTATCATTAACTTCAAGAATTTCACAATCTTCATCAAGTTTAAAATTTGCATAAAGGATACTAACCCTTTTTGTATTGTATTTTTCATAAAGTCTTAAATTAAATTTTAGATTTGGCATTTTTTTATTTAATGTAATAGTTTACTTAACTTAAATTTCATAATACTTTAACTCCAGAACCCTTTTTACTATTTAACTTCTTAACTAAATCTTGAATATCAATTGCACTACCATCTATTAAGGTATTAACATTTTGTGTTGCAGGTTGAGTTGTTGCGGTGGGCTTTTGAGTATATTTTTCCATAATCTTTTTAGATTTTGTTGTTAAAGCCTTTTGAACTAACTTTTTACCTGCATCAATTGCTGCCGTCTTTCCAACCTCTAACGCTTTTTTTGCTCCTTCTTTTGCCACACTTTTACCGACATCAACTGCTGAAGATGCAATTTGTTTAGCTGCGCTGCTTGTAAAGAGTTTTGTAAGAAAATTAACAAAGCTATCAAATATTCCTGCTCCTCCATAAGCATAATTTCTTTTAAATCCTCTCTTTTGTGATGTAATCATTTTTATAGTATAGACATAAATTTTTTATAAGTTTTTGTATCTAAAACACGTTGTCTTTTTAATTCATCACAAATACTTACAAGCTCATTTCTTACACCTGTATTACCTGCCCCTTTACTTGACATTAAGAGATCAAATCTTTCTAATAGCGCATTAGGGTCAGATGGGATAACGGTAATTCCTTTTCCAAGGACTGAATCATTCCAAATATGTCTAAGCATGTTATTCCACTTGTATGCTTTACTACTTTTTGGAAAATTACTTTTTGGATCATTATTTCGATAAAGGGTGCCAGATTTTAACATTATCTCCTTGTAATTATCAAAATCTTCTTCATCATATTTATCTTCATCCGGTTTTTTAGCTACAATTAACTCCCACAGACCAGGAGTGCCTACATAAGTTTTATTTCCAACTAAAAGATCATCTCCTAAAATTTCAGCTTCCTTATTACCGATATAAAATTTACCTTTTTTGTCATATATCCCATACGTTGTATCAGCTTCATCCTTATTAGTATATCTTCTTAGTTGCTTTGCTGCAAGTGGTCCAATAAGCAATAATGGGTCAGTATCTTCTTCCATTTGATCCCTAAACCAAAATATTTTTTCAAGATCTTCACGTTCTTTATCAGTCAATTCCTCTTTTTCATAAGCTTTTATAGAAGGAAATGCTGGAAATGTAATAGCATTTGGTAATTGTTCAATCCCCTCTTTAATAGGTTTAAGTCCTTCTGTAATCTCCTTTGTTGCAGCTTTTTGTGTTTCTGTAATAGGTTTAAAAAACTTTGAAAGGTCTGTTTGCAACTCAATGTCTCCTGTTTTTTCTGCAACATTACTATCTCGTATTCTTTTCTTTAGTGCAACAAAATCTTTTACTGTTTGTTCCCTTTTTAAAGGGTCTTTTATCTTCAAAAACGACATATTTTTTAAAGTAAAAAAATACTTTAATTTGTACTATCTATCTCACATGTGCAAGAACATTTAAACTTGGGTGGTTTTATTCTTAATGGTGTCCATTGTTTCTTTCTACTAGTCTGCGGAATTCCTCTCGTGCTTCTATTCTCCCCTTCTCTATTAAACTCTCCTGTTCCTCTAGATTGCTTTTTTTCTTCGACTTACTCCTAATTTCTTCCTTCATTGACTTGTATTTTTCCAATTCGTCCATAATTAAAGTAAATTCAGAATGATTAATTTCATTATCTGCTATTGCTTTTGATATATGTGTAAGTAGTGTATTTAACTTTGAATCTGCTAACATTTTAATCTGAAGATGTTTTTCTGATTTAGTTCTGCTTCTTCTAACAAAAAACTTACCTGCTATTGCTATTAAACCAGCTGCTAAAGCACAACCTTCTAGGGCTATCGTTACAGGTATCGCTACCACAGTTGAGAGTAAAGCAATTCCACCTGCTCCCGCTCCTAATGCAATAACAGTTAGTCCAGCTTCAATATTATCCGCAGTCTTACTATACTTTAAATACTTTTTATATAACTGTTCTCTTGTCTTAACTTCATTTTCCAGAAATGTTTGAATTTCTGATATTTTTTGTAGCCTAAAGGATTGACCATTGTCTCCTACTGATAATGTTGGTGCATTTGGTATATTTCGTGCTTCTGGTAAATCTGGATAAATCTTTTCTTTTAGCTCCATTTTATTAATTACAACTAATTTTTTAAATTGAATAGTAAAGGCGACACAAAAATTCACCTTCATTAATTTTTACTAACTTTTTAGAGTTGTTTGTAATTGTTATAACCATGTCATCCACTTCTTCTAATGTAACTTCATTTGTAATAGATATTTGATTAAGTTTAAGATTATAAGATAGAGAAGCTAAAACAAAGCCTTTACTCATATTAAATCCCATACCTAAAGCTATCGTTCTTGTTTGTCCTCCTTCTAATACTAACGGTTGTTGAGTAAAAATATCCCATAAAACAGGATTAACTTTTTTAGCTGGGTATCTAACTTCTATAGGTTTCCAAAAAATAGTTTTTGGTTGAACTATTTTATGTTTTCCATTTCCAAATTTATGCACATTCATATTTTTAAATTTATAATATTGCTCCTAATATAGGAATATTAGCAAATGGGCTATTAGGTCCTAAAATAAGACCTTTTCCATCATAAATTTTTCCACTTTGTTTTAAATACAATCCATCACCAACTTTACCTAATCCTTTACCTTTTGCTGGACCGAGAAATAAACCTTCTCCATCAGTTTCTACTTGACAGACGTGACCACCTTTCTTAAGATACAGTCCATTACCCATTGCTTTTTGAACTCCTGTTGATGCTAAACCAGATAGGGCACCAACTCCTATTGCAGGTAAAACGGTTCTTGCTAATGTAGGTAAAATTGATGAAGCTAATCCTGCTAACAAAGGTAAAAATCCACCTTCTACTTTCATATTATGTCTAAGTTGTTTAGTTGACATTCTAAACGTTGTCCCCTTACCGGCTTTATAAGCTTTTGTAAGTTTATTTAGTTGTGATTTGGTTAATGCAACTACATCCTTACCATGAATATCCTCATGCTTTAAACGAATACTTGCTGGGGTTTTATTTTTAAAAGAATGTAAATTTTTTTCCTTTTGCCCGTCTGATATATTTATTTTAGCGTTAATATAGTTTGTCATTTTTTTATATCTATCTTGCTTCTCTTATATGAAATCTAATTGTTAAATTTTCCCCTCTAAGATTGAGTAATGTTCCATCTTGATCAGTAATTGATACATTTAGATTATCTATTTTATCTAATGTTAGTGGAAGATAAACTAGATTGACTGGATTTTCTATTATTTTATACCCTGGTGATACATTAGGAAAAAAACCATAAATTGTATTTCTTTGTGAACCGTTAACATAACTACCAGAAATTAAATCTATATTAACTAGTAAGCTATTAATACTAAGAATATTTACTACATTTTCTGATTCATGAAATCCTTGTTCATATTTAGCACGAGAGAATCCTAATACTTTTGCAATAGAATGTTGTTGGTTAAAATCAACCTGATAACCATTTTCTAAAATAAGAACAGACTTTAAAGTATTAGTATTTGCAGAGATGATAATATAATATTCTTCATTAACTGCGTCATAATGACCTTTTTTTCTCATTTCTTGTTGAATATAATCATTAATATCAACTAAATCATAACTTCCTTCAGGTATTTTTATTTTAACCCATGATGTGCCATTGTCTGGTGAATAAACAAAAATGTTATTGCTTGCATCAATATTAGGAAATGAATAATAAGTTTCGAGATTAACCAACACTATTTCATATTCTTTATCATTTTCTAATAAAAGAGGAGGAGTAAATCTTGTATTAAACTGTGTTTTGTTATCGCTTACGATAATTTGAAATGATGTTTTATGGTCGGTGTTTTTTACTATCTTTTCAAGTAATTCTGCTTCCATTTTTTATATTTAGTAAAAATATATTTTAAAACGAAAATATATTTTTAATAGTAATCTCTGTAATCTCGTGGAAAATAAAAGTTGTCAAATCCACATCTATATTTTCCATCAAAACGGTTCTTAGTTAAATCAATTACGACAAAACCATGAGGCTTTTCCCAACAGTTTTTACAAAAATTGATAAACTCTGTTTTAGTCATATCATCCCCTACATGATCACTATAAATATGATTAAGATTTTTAAAGTCTTGTCTAAACAAGCATATTAAGTTAGCATTTTCTCTAATAGTTTGACGTGGTAGTCTAAAATAATTTTGTGCCAGATAAATACAATCAGCATTACTATGCCTACCCCTTACATAATAGTTTTCACACTTGTTTTGTCTTTCTAAAAGTAAGTCATCAAATATCATTAAGTTTTTATTTGATGCATTTAATTCTCTTGGGTCAGGAACATCACTAGCATATTCAAAAAATTCACAATTGATATCAGATTTTTTCTTAATTGTTTTTGCCCATTCTTCAACTAATGCAGTAGGTGAAATATCGCGGTTTTGAACTTCATCTTTAAATGAAAACAACCTTAATATGCTTTCTTTTGGTATTTTTTTTTTCAAAAGCTTTTTTAAGTATACGATATTCTGGCTGAAACAAACTTTTGCCAAAAATGAACAAGTTATCATAATCCAACCAATCAGGTCTCAACAAAAGATTAAGTAAAAGTGTAGTTTTACCACATCCTGATTTACCTACTATTAAACCTCTGATACTCTTAGGTAAAAGGTCATGGTTATTTCTTCTTGCTAACGCTTCATTCCAAGATAAATTAAAAATATCCATTTTTATATTAAAATTTTTTTTTAATATAAAAAATGTATTGCGTTAAGTGTAAAAAGAAAACTGATACTACAGATTTAGATTGTGTAGTAAGTAAAAATGGTAAAAAAATGGTGCGGGGAAAATGTGCTAATTGTGGTACAACTAAAACACAATTTGTTAAACAAAAAGAAGGTGGATCGTTGTTAAACAAAGCAATCAATAACTTGCCTGTTGAAATGCATTTACCCGGTCATAAATTTACTGGTCCAGGCACTAAGTTAAAGAAAAGATTAAATCCTGACTTAACACCCAAAAAATGGAGTAAGCCGATTAATCGTGTTGATGAAGCAGCTTATCATCATGACCTTTGTTATCTAGAGCATGATGATACAAAAACGCGTAATGATGTGTGTGATGCAAATATGCTTAAAGAGTTAAAAGATATCTATAATCCTACTATTAAGGAAAGAATGGAAAGAGGATTGGTTTCCACATTAATAGGAACCAAGAAAAGATTTGGTATGGGTGTGAGTAAAAAAAAATTTAGAAAATATAACGCTAGCAGAAGAATTACATAAACCTGTAAAAAGAAAATTTAAGAAAAGGAGAGTTAGAGTAAATGGTATTGATAGAATATGGGCTGCAGATTTAGTAGATATGCAAGCATTTTCTAAACTTAATCGTGGAGTAAAATTTCTTCTTGCTGTCATTGACATCTTTTCTAAATATGGCTGGTTAATACCATTAAAAGATAAAACAGGAAAATCTGTTTCTGTTGCACTAAAGAGTATTTTTAAGGAAAGAAAACCTGAGAAAATGTGGGTGGATAAAGGTAAAGAGTTTTATAACAAAGATGTTAGAGACTTGGTTGAATTGTATTCTACTGAAAACGAGGAAAAATCAAGCGTTGTTGAGAGATGGATTAGAACAATGAAAGAAAAAATGTGGAAGTATTTCTCTGCTCACTCAACAAATGTTTATATTGATGTATTACAAGACCTTGTTAAAGAATATAACAACACGAGACATTCTTCTATTAAGATGACGCCAATTGAAGCAAGTAAAAAGAAGAACGAAAATAAAGTTTGGATAACATTGTATCCTGATTATGATCAAGTAAAGGAGGATATTAAACCAAAGTTTTCTGTTGGTGATAAAGTACGGATAAGTAAAAAGAAAAAGACTTTTGAAAAAGGTTATACAACAAGATGGACAGAAGAGGTTTTTACAATTTCAGAAGTAAAACAAACATCACCTGTAACGTATAAGATTAAAGATTTAAATGATGAAGAAATAAAAGGTAGTTTTTATGAACCTGAACTACAAAAAACAAGACAAGAGGTGTATAGGATAGAAAAGGTTATTAAAAAGGGTAAAAAGAAATCTCTCGTAAAGTGGAAAGGTTATTCTGATGAGTTTAATTCATGGGTTGATAATAGTGCTATTGTAAATATTTGAATATATAAAAATGCATGATATTTTAATTGATAATATAACTTTAAAAAATAAACCTTTAAGCAATTTTGAGCTTGGGGATGCTGCAAAAAAATTAAAAATAAAAAATTTTAAAGGCATATTTTTAAGAGATACCTTACCTAAAAAAGTAAGAAATAAAGAATGTGGTATATTAAATCTTGATGACACAGGTGGACCTGGTACTCATTGGGTTGCATGGTTTAAGGATGGTAAAACTAAAATTTATTTTGATAGTTATGGTATACAACCTCCTCTTGAAATTATAGATTATTTAAAAAGTCCAATACACTACAATACAGATCAATTACAACAAGCAGGTGAAGTATTTTGTGGCCATTTATGTTTGTACATTTTTAAAGAATTGAGCTTGGGTAATAAATTTCAAGATATTTTAAATAAACTTTTTTAGTAATATTTAAAATGCCTGTTGATAAATTTGGAAGAATGGATGAAGTTAAAACGAGCGGTGATGGTGTATCACTTGCTTACATAAGTAATAATTTTTTACGTAAAGATGGAACAACTCCTGTTGCTGGTTCTATAAATATGAATGGTAATACATTAACACGGGTTAGTAATCCAGTAAATCCACAGGATGTTGCAACTAAGAGTTACGTTGATGCTAACGCTGGGCTGTTAGATGCAAATGGAGGATACCATATGACGGGGTATTTAAATATGGGTTTTAATAAAATAAAAAATATAGCTGACCCTGAGGATTCAAATGAAGCTGCTAATAAAAAATATGTAGATGCAGCTGTTAAGGTAATACCCGCAGGTAATAATGCTTTAACAAAAAACCAAGCAGGAGTTTTTTTAGCAACTGGTGAAATAAATATGAACACTCATTCACTAACTGGTTTACCAAATCCTACAGATCGTGATGCAGCTGCTAATAAAAATTATGTTGATAATGGAGGAGCTATTGTAAAAAATCCTGATGGAAGTTTTACAGCAATATCTGATGTAGATTTTCAAGGTTTTTCTATAAAAAATGCTGGAACACCAGTAGAACAAAGAGATTTAGCAACAAAATCTTATGTGGATGGAAAAGTATCACTTCCTTCTCTCATAGGTCCTAAACCTATTATAAGTGTATGTGCAGAGGAACAAGGCGAATTAACAGATGGTAATTATGAGTTTTCTTTTGGTAATGGAAACACGGGAAAGGGTCATGCAATAGGGGGTTATTGTATGTCTGCTCCTGGTAGAATTATTCGAGGGTCTTTAATGCTTGTTAAAGGTCATAGGTTTTTGCGAGAAGAGGCAAAAGTTAATTTAGTAGTAAACGGAGTTGAACAGGTTGATTACTCCATAATAAAAAGTGCTAACGAAAAATGTAGTTGTGTAGTTTTTCCCCAACCTTTAGAAGTAAATCAATGTGATGTTGTAAACTTTATAACAAGGTCAAATAATCCAGATGCAAAATTTGCATATTTAACAATATTGATAGAGTTGGACTTGTAAAAATATTTAACCTGGTAAAAAGGTTAAATATTTAGATTTTTCTTATGATATCACTTTTTGTTTTACAAACTGGGCAATTTTTTTTTGCTGTAAATGGTAAAACATGGTTCACAAGCACAAAGATGACCACAACTGCAAAACAAAATGTTGGATTTTATGTTTTCATCTAAGCATAAAACGCATGTATCTGATTTAAAGGTTTCATTTTTGTTAATATGTTCTGGCTGAACACTAGAATTATCTTCCCCATACATTTCCCTATAGAATTCCATAGCTCCAAAATATCGTTGTTCTTCATTATTAAGGTTTCTTCTTTTTATAATTTGTTGAATACCTAACTCATTAAATGTAATATCATAGGTTCCAGCAACAAAAATATGTTTGTTGTCTGCCCAAAACCTTTCAAAAACTAATGGTGAAAAATCAGATTCAGATTCGGGGTTAACAGTTATGATTGTTTCATTATGTATATTTATTTCTTCATCTTCTAGATATCCAGTTAAATCCTCATGTCTTCCACCAAATTCAATACAGGGGCAAAGACATTCATCAACATTAAACACAGAGTCACGAAAATTTATTTCATATTCATCATTACTAAACTCAAAGTCATGCCAATCTATTCCATATGCATCAGGCATAAATGCACCATCACTCATATATATTCCTTCTATTCTTCCGCTATATGTAACTAAATATTTTTCATCTTCTGGTCTAATGTCAAGCCAATACAACCCTGTTCTATTTAAATTAGTTTTACCAAGCCCAATCCACATAGTAAATTCATTATCTCGTCCACGTTCAATCATCTCTCTCATCTTTTTACTAAATTGGTAATAAATAGCAGACTTTGCTAAATAAAACGTATTTATATAACGTCTTCTTGCAATTCCTGTAAAAAACACCATTCTATCTTTATATTTAGGCTCACATTTTATTTTTCTCCATAAAGTCTCTTTTAACTCTTTATTAAACTCTTTAGTGATTTTATTTAAGACACTCATTTTATATAAGATTTTGAATATTTATAAAAGTAAATTCAATTTTTATTTCTTATCAATAGAAATAAAAAAAATTATTTTTTTAAAAATTAAATCTTCCAACCTTTATTTTTTTAACTTTACTATGCCAAAATGTATAAACAGTTAATATTTGTTCAAATAGGGGTAATATGTCTCTTTTTTTATTTTTTTCCTTAGCTTCTCTATACTTTTCTAAAATAAAAGTAATAATATTTTTTTTCATTTCTTCATTTCTGTTTTCTCCTTTAACTTTCTTTTCACCAATACAAATTAAAATTCTTTCTAAAATTTTATTACTAATTTCACTTTCATTAATATTTTTAATTAATTTATGAACTTCAACATGAATACAGCTTTTTATTTCATCTAAACTAAAATCTTTGAAGACATATCTCGCTTCATTAAACGTTTTTTTTTGTTCTTTAATTAATGTAACAATTTTTCCTTTAGGCATTTCTGTGGTTATAATATGTTTTGTGAATTTTAAAAGATAAATTCAATTTTTATTTCTTATCAATAGAAATAAAAAATTATTTTTTTATTTTATATTACTATATTATAGTAATTTATTCTTTTAATTTATTTAAGACGGCATATGCCAAAGTTACATAATTATGTTCTTCTATTAGTTTATTTTTTAATAATGAAAAACTTTTTGTGGTCTTCATCATTTCTACACAATATTTATAGTTTTCTAATAATAAACTTATAATCAGATTCTTCATTTTTTCATTTTTATTTTCTCCTTTAACTTTCTTTTCTCCAATAATTCTTAAAATATATTCTAAATTACAGTTGCTAATTTCTTCATTATTAATCTTTTTTATAAGTTTGTTAATGTCAAAACGTATCTGCTCCAGTGTATCATCAATACTTAAACCAATAAGAGATGCTTTGGGTTTGATTCCAGTTGTAAATTTATTTATATAAAAATCAATACGTTTTCCTTTAAACGACATTTTTGTGGTTATAATATGTTTGATGGATTTTAAAAGATAAATTCAATTTTTATTTCTTATCAATAGAAATAAAAAATAAAATTTTTTATAATTCTTTAATTTTATCTTCTAAGTAGTCAATCAAACAGTCTGCAATGTTATCAGCAAAAATATCAACAGTACATTTTTTTTCTAATTCTATTTTCCATAAAGGTTTGTCATATAGCTCATCCATTACTTCTTCTAAACGATAATCAAGGTCATCATCAAGGTCAAGAAAAAACTGTTTAATGCATGATATTAGTTTGTCTTCTAGCTTAAGTATTGTCTTTGATAGTCTAAAATGCATGTCATTATCCATTTCTTTTAGTTCGGTTTCTCTATCTTTTTCTGGTTCATCAAATACTTCTTTACGTATTTGTTTTTTATGTAAGTACTCATCACGGTACTCTTTTTCTTGTTCATCTATAGGTTCATATGCATAAATTTGATCATTCATCTTTGTTGAACTTATGGTTCTATTATGTTTGGTGGATATTTAAATTTTAATTCAATTTTTCAATATCTCATAAACCTGCTAGCTTGCATGTAGGCCTTTGTTGGGCGTTAGTTGGTTAGCGGGTTAGCTGATTTTTTAATTTTCTAATTTTTTTTTTTTTTTTTTTTTTTTTTTTTTCTTTTATCAAAAATCTTAAGTCACCCACTAACTCATAAACTGGCTAGCCATTGCGTTGGTTTGCTGATTAGTAGGCAATCGGGTATTGCTTAAATTGAGGGGTTAGCATGCGTTAGGCATTAATGTTTTCAAGAATGAGTTGGTTAGGCATTAATGTTTTCAAGAATGAGAGGGTATGAGATGGAATGAGGCGTATGATGCGGAATATTTTCTAATTGGCAAAACACCTACTACTCACATAATTATAAAGAATGACAAATTTACCTGTTTTTCAGTTGTTTTTGAGCCGACAATTTCGGAACCGGAAGACCAACACAACATTTTCCCCTCGGAGCCATTGGCTCCGAATATGAAGTTTCCTACCCGTGAGATAGGTTATCCTTTCTAAGTTTAGGTACGTTGTGAACAAAGTCATATTGATTACGATTCGATGCGAGCTTTTAGAAAAGCGGGTTTAATGCGTCTCTATGATGCATTATACCAAGCAAGTTGTCACACCATTATGGATCCATGAAATCCATTTTGACCAATAACTGATTGAAGCATGAGGAAGAATGGTCCTTGGACATGCAGAAAATTTACAAATACCAAAAAGTTTCGACCCAAGTCAAGTGAGTTTAGAAACAAGTATTGAAAACGCTACTATTTTACACAACCATCAGTCTATAAGTATCACCAGTTGTAAAATTATTCGAATAGACATAACCTCATCTCATTGTGTATTTTCATTGAAGTAGCTTTAATAAGGTTGAGAAATAGTATAGTAATACATACTGGTGCATAGAAAGTCCATATTATTTAAATGAATATAAAATTTATATGTTTTCTTGATATTTACCTTTAATGAAAGGATGTTGCATTGTCTTTCTTTCGGCTAACACATGTACTGTAAACCCAGTTTTTTTGTTTTCAAGGATCCAATCTTTGAGGCATTTTCATAGTCATTTTTAGGTATACTATGAAGACACTGGAATATTGCAGAACCAAATTGTTTGCGCTGAATAAATTTTCGACCTGAAAGGTATATTTTTTGCTTTGGAAACAAAAAGAAGTCAAAAGGGGCAAGGTTACGTGAATACGGAGGGTGGGGAAGCACAACGACCTTTTCCTGCCTCAGAATGTCTTGCACCTGGTACAAAGGACAATGGCTGAAAATGATGGTTTACACACCTTGAAATAGTGTTGACAGGAAGGAATTCCAGTGTCTTCATAGTATACCTAAAAAGACTATGAAAATGCCTTCAAAGATTGGATCCAGAGACTGAAACTTTGCATATCTGTTGGAGGTGAATACTTTGAGGGAACAAAATAAAAAATTCAGTGAAACCTATGAAGAATAAAATTATAGGTTCCTAGATGCATTCATATTTGAACACTCCTCGTATAAATCTTGCCTTTTTGTGGCATTTGTCGAAGACAATGCCACTATGAGTTCAATACGGTATTTTGAAAATCATGCATCGTAGTTTGTGCAAAACCGAAGGCAGTAAACCAAATTAAACTCAATTTTTCTAAGATGAATAAGTGTTTCGATAGCACTCCATATATAATTAACAACGGCGTATTAAAATAAACTGGATTAGATCGTCGATCACGGGAATACTTCTTCTTTAATTGAAAATATCTAGACCAGCAATGGCCTTCTATTGGCGCAATGATACACACAACCTTTGTCTCTTTACAGTGCTTTCAGCGCTTTGATTTTCTTTCAAATTTTACTTTTAATGACGTTTGGTATAAATGTTCACGCGCATCCATACTGCGCATTTGTATTTCTCACAGATAGTAAAACTATCAGCGCTATTGTGTATTTTTCCGCACAAATGGCAATAGTAACAGCGAACCGACGGTGCACTTTTACAAGTAGAACTTTCTACGGATGGTACTACATTTTCCAGACAATAAAGTGGTTGTTGATTAAATAATGGGATTTATCTCTAGCAGGGTTGGAAAGCATTGTAGGAAAAGGAGACAGTGCTTCTTTCAAGCATTTTCTCCTTTACCCACAAAGTTTTCAAAAGCCTTCTTCCTTAGGGTTGCAAGAACAGGGCTTATCTGGTAAAAGGTTAAACTCTGTGTAAATATGCAGTTACATTACAGTAACAATTTGATTGAACATGTGATTGAATTACATGTAGATGCAAGTTGTAATGATATGTTCACTTTTTGAAAAACTACTATGAAAAATAGTATGCCATTTTGCTAAATTCTCACAAGTAGCAATTTTCTCATTTTTTTTTTTCTAATTTTTGCAAAACTTGCAGCCTAATGTGAGGTATGGTATCTATAGTCATTCAAAGTGAAGGTTCTCAGGCCAGTGTTTCCTGAACTTATTTCTTCATCCAGTTCTTGACCAGTCACATTTTCCTGACACTGGCAGGCCAGTTGTCATGCTATCTTTTCAGGATTAAGGTGATGACATCAAAACTGGCCTGCCTGTGTAAGGATGATATGACTGCTAAAGTACTAGCTGAAAAAAAAAGTCCAGTTACACAGCAAACAATGAAACAGGCAGAAAATTGAAATTGTTGAAGTATACCTATTTCTTGAAGTATAGCTATTTCCTCTTTGAAAAATACTGTGGGAAAAGGAGAAATTTCTTCTACTGAGTATTTTTTCCTTTTTCCATCATGTCTGCCAAGCTTTTATCCCATTTTTTTCCACAGACATTTTTTTTTGTATTTCTATGAGCCGTATGGCCATAATCATGTGTGCAAATTTATAAAAAAAAAAAGAACTACATGTAGATAATGAAGAGTTTGATATGAATTTGAGGTATATAGGCTATGTTCATTTTTTGAATGAGTATAGGATCCAAAATTAATGTGGGAAAAGGAGAAATCGCGTTTAATGAGCATGAGCAATTTCTTCTTTCCTACTATGTCTGCTGAGCTTCTATTATATAGTTTTCCTTGAAAAAATTAACTTCCATAGTGACCTTCATCACTGTTTCCTGGGGAAAGAAGCACGGGTAGGTGCCATTTTTATTTTTTCTTATTGTCTAGATTTATAAGTACAATGATTGTGGAAATTTAAAAAAAAATCTGTCCGTTAGAAAGTATGTTTTTATTGAAGATTAACCCTTAACCCGGTCAAATTATCTCCCTTTATATATAAGATGCATATTGGTACATTTACCATGCTGAAAACCAGGCCTTTATATGTTTTTTATGCAAAACTGAATTATTTTTCTTTAAAGTGATGTATATTTGTATATTCTTCTGGTAATTTTCCTGTTTAATTGACTATTAAAGGAAAGTGTGTTAAATCCAGTATATGCTGAATTTTGGAACTGTATATACCTTTTTCAAAAGCGAATTTCTCAGAAACGAGCTCTGGTACCCCCCCCCTTTTTTTTCATTGTAATCTACAAGAGACATGATGAGCTTTGTATGTGCAAAGTTTAAAAAAAATCTGTCCACCGGAAGAATTTGTCATATACGTCCTTAAACAGATGCTATTGACCTGTAGATATTTATCATACATGTAATTGTTCCTCCAATAGACCCCTCTCCCACTCCCATTCCCCATTTACACTCCCAACGTTGTTTTATAGGTGTAGGCGTTCGGAGAATAAAGCGTTTCACTACCGCTGAAGCTCACTTTGTCCATAGGAGAAATGGCCGATTTCCCTGGCAACGTATATATGACCACAGGCCTTTGAAGCTCCATTGGTCTGTTACGGAACACTAACATTTTTCTTGGGTGATCATCGAATACTTGCGAATTGGTGCATCGCCCGTGTATCAGGGAATACTCAAATTTTCATTTACACCGTTACCATAAATAGCACATTGACAACTGCCTCTATGCTGTATATGATAAGACAAGGTGTGCAACGAAATCGAAGAAAATTTTTACCCCTGTACGCTTTCAGAGATAATATTTCACCAAAAATGGAAACATAAAGCTAGTTACCGTTGCAGATGGGTTGACAAATGGTTTTTCTTGAGTACCCTGACCTGGATGAATTTGGCAATCAAAAAGGAAATTCGTCGCCGTAAAAGATTATATAGGAAAGCGAAACTTTCAAACAATGTTAATCACTGGTCGAAATTCAAATCTGTTAGAAACAATGTGATCTCTTTAATTCGACAGAGTAAATTAACCTATTATGAACGATTGTCATTGAAGCTAAAATCTGGTTCCCTGTCTCCGCGTGATTGGTGGAAAACCCTCAAGTCAATGATATCTTCACAATCATCAACATCTATTCCTCCTCTCTTTGATATTTTGAGTGATTCGCTGATTATCGACGAACATGAGAAAGCAAATGTATTGAATAATTATTTTGCTAACCAGTCATGTATAGATGATTCATTCAGTACCCTTCCTGATGAACGTTTCAACGTCATGCATGAAACTTTGGACTCAATTCATGTCGAGCCGTCTGAAGTGCTGGATGTTCTAAGAACACTTAAAACGGGCAAAGCCTCTGGCCCTGACGGTATAAATAATAGGATTCTTATCGAAGCAGCTGGTCAGCTGGCACCGCATTTGTGCGATCTATTTAATCACTCACTAAATGCCAGATCTGTTCCTTCATCATGGAAAATATCTAATGTGTGTCCCATATTTAAGTCGGGTGACCCTTCTCTTCCTGCTAATTACAGACCCGTTTCATTATTAAATAATATTGAAAAAGTCTTAGAACGAATTATATTCAAGCACGTTTATAACTATCTAAAGGACACCGATTTCTTTACTCCATATCAGTCTGGTTTTATGTCAGGTGATTCTACTGTTAATCAAGTGACATGTCTTTATAATAATATATGTAAAGCTTTAGATGATGGATTGGAATTCAGAGCAGTATTTTTTGACATAAGCAAAGCATTTGACAAAGTCTGGCATAAAGGCTTGATGTTTAAGTTGCGAAGAGCGGGTATTAGAGGTAATTTATTGTCCTGGTTTTCTGATTATCTTTCTAACCTGGTGGTGTCTCAAACTTATGTCATATTCAAGCCGGTGTGCCTCAGGGATCCATACTGGGACCCCTTTTATTCTTAATTTATATTAATGATATTGTTGATGACATTCATGCAAATATTAACCTTTTTGCAGATGATACCAGTTTATCAATGGTTGTAACGGACCCGGTTGCCGTTGGAACTATGTTACAAACTGATATCGATAAAATTACTCATTGGGCGCAGAGGTGGTTGGTCAAGTTTAATCCATCAAAGTCTGAATCTTTAGTTATATCTCGTAGACGTATTAGGACTAACCATCCAGACCTTTTTATGTCAAAATATTGAAATTCCTTCTGTTACTAGTCATAAACACTTAGGCATATTTCTTTTTAACGATGGGTCGTGGGATATCCACATAGGTAAATCTATCGAAAAGGCTTGGAAAAGAATCAGAATTATGCGACTATTGAAAACCCGTCTTGATCGCCTTTCACTCCAAATCATGTATTTCTCTTTTATCAGACCTATTCTTGAATATGGTGATGTTATATGGGACAATCTGTCTCAAGGGTTGAAAGATCGACTGGACAAAGTGCAAAATGAAGCTGCTCGGATTGTTACCGGTTGTACTAAGCTTGTTTCTATCGTTGATCTATATCAGGAGTCTGGGTGGGAAACTTTAAGCCAACGACGGCGCAAGCACAAGCTTATTCTTTTCTATAAAATGTTTAATGGGCTTTCCCCAAATTATCTTAATACTCTTGTTCCACCTACGGTTGGCAATTCTTGCTCTTATAACCTTCGAAGGCCTAACAATTTAAGAAACATTGCTTGTAGAACTAGCTTGTACAGTGGATCTACTTCATTTTTGCCATCTGTGATTAATGATTGGAATTCCCTGCCAGATGAAATTAAAAACTCTGAATCATTGACATGTTTTAAATACCGTTTGAATGTAGATAAACCCTGTCCACGGAGGCTTTACTTTTTTGGCGATAGGAAAATTCAGATCATACATGCTAGATTAAGAAACAAATGTAGCTGTCTCAATGAACATTTGTACTTGAAAAATTTGGTGCAATCACCACTTTGTAGATGCGGTACAGTGGAATCAACCCAACATTTTTTTTTTAGAATGTCCGTTTTATAATAACAAAAGAATTATTCTAAGCCTAAGTATTAACAGTATAACAAGACTTACACTCCAAATCATTCTATTTGGAGATGAAAACCTTAATCTGCTTGATAACCAAAGATTATTTGCTGCTGTGCACACATACATCCGTGATAGTAAAAGGTTTACAAGTAATGCCTGATTGCCCACCTTTAAATAGTTAAACAGTTACAATTTGTTAAATTGTGATGGTCAAGCTGGAGTTTCTATAGCCATTATACAAGAGTCTTCAATTGAAATCTTTATCAATAACACTCCACACTCTTCTGTTATTTTTCCTATCTTTTTTCTAAATTAATTTACTTTTTTGCAATCAGTAATGATACATTCATGTAATATTAGTAACCGTTACCCGAAATTTGGAAAAGAACTTTATAAGCTTAAGCTTCCGTTCTTATCCTTTTCTTCAGTATATTTGTCATATGATTGTATTGTATTCTGTTAACCTGTATCTTATACTGTTGAATAAATATGTTTAAACAAACGGCTCTTGCGGTCAAGCAATAGCTCTGATCATAAAAAAATTAAAAAGATTCTACATTTTCCGGATCGCCATGCGCTGACGTCACACAATTCATTATGACGCAGCGAATTGTAACTCACGTGAATTTACTATCAAAAGACGCGCCAAAGTTTTTGACCAATAAACGGTAAGTACGCGTTTGAAAATATGCGAAATGGAAGATGAAAATCGTGATACTGGATTAGATGAAAAGACAAATTATAACAGACGAAAAATTAATTTGATAATGTCATCAATATATCAACAAAAGAATTTTAGATCTTTGTTTGGAAAAAAATATTTTAGTTATCATTCGCTGCGGGATTATAAATTGTGTGACGTCAGCGCATGGCGATCCGGAAAATGTGGAAGCTTTTTAAAAAATTTCAGATCAGAGCTACAGCTTGATCGCAAGAGTCGTTTGGAACTTTCGAAGGTCAGGGTACACAAGGAAAAATAATTTGCGAACCCATCTGCAACGGTAACTAGCTTTATTTTTCAATTTTCGGTAAAATATTATCTCTGAAAGGGTACAGGGGTAAAAATTTTCTTCGATTTCGTTGCTCACCTTGTCTTATTATAATATAATTATAGGTGCTACCTATGAACGGGAAAAGCATAATACCATTAACCAATTAAGTATTGCTGTTGATCATCCAAAAAGTCAACCATTTGTTGTAAATGAAAAAGCTTTCTACCATGAAATGAAAAACTTTTCCTTACTTTATATTCAGAAGTAAACCAGTGTAGATCTCGCTACTTCTGCAGAACGCTCAGGAAAAAAGGATTTTTTAATCACTTGCTAGATCTATGTTTTCTGTCAATCCCGATAAACTGAGAACAGAATGTTCTCTAAGGTGCAGCCAAGAGATGTGTTTACATGCTACTAGTAACTGTACATGTATATTCTGTAATATTGCAGACCGCGGAGCCTTTTTCGATTCTTCCAGATGTATTATATCAGAGAAAAAGACAGCTTTGGGCCATCAGACCACTGCCCTATTTGGCATAGCTGACCCTTAGTACTCTAGACTGATGATGTGATCATTTACAATTGTTATCGATCTACAGTTAGACAGGGGAACAAAATAAGTGAACGAATCTCTGAAGGGGTTACGGATAAATACACTTTCATGGCAAAAACAGTGGATGAATATATTGTTACATTTTCTTTTCTATCCCCATTTTATTTCATTGATAATGAGAAAAAAATCTTATGTCAAACTAATTTGTTTAAAATGTAATGGTTGAAAGGACTAGGCGCGAGAGTGCATTGTGCGTAAAATATTTAAGGCAACAGACATCATTTGTAAAACTGGATGACATTTACTTTTTTTTTTTAAATAATTGCTTTGAAAGCTACACAGATTAGAACTTTTTCAATCTGTAGGTTTTAATATTCAAAGTTCATTCATTACAATAAGTTCTGTCATGTGCATTGAAAGTAACCTGCTATTCGGTTTGACAATTTGTTATTTTCAAAAATGTTTATCATTGTTTCAGAATGGATGTTTTTTCCGTTGTAAAATTTGTAAGTCACAAATGGTGAATTTTTGTGATCATGAATATGTCTATAGGGACTGGACTATTCAAAGGTTCGACTCTTAAAAACAATTATTTTATTTACTGTGCAACTGCCCTACTCTCAAGTAGATTCGCACCTCTCTTACCTGTAAACTTGCCTGCGATCTGATATTCGGATAGAGCTACCTGTTGAGCGTCAACACTTTTATTTCTTAAGAGAGAAAGTACCAATCCAATAAGCTACACTATGACTGACATTTCGAACTACCGTATATAATTATATGTTACATAAGTTCTTGCCCATTTAAAAAGATATTGATATAATTTCATGTACTGTCTAGGATGTATTGACCTTGATGATCAAATACATAAAATTTGAGTCATGCTCTGGCAAAAGGAACTTAATGCATCTCCGTGATCCATTGCACCAAGTAAGTCGTCACGTGATTATGGTTGCTAAAAATTTATTTAATCTAACAACCAGCTCACTCATGAGGTAGACTTGTCCCTTGGCATGCAGGAATAATAAAAAATTTCGACCCAGGTCAGGCTGCGTGAACTGCGCGGGCTGACCTGGGTCAAAATTATTTGTGGATGCATTAAGTCCCCTTTCACAGAGCATAACTCATTTATTAACGAGCCACGCTCTGGCAGAATGGGGCTTAATGCATCTCCGTGATGCATTATACCAAGCATGTCATCACATAATTGTGGGCACATAAAATCCATTTTGGCTTAAGAATGGTCCTTGAACACACAGAAAGTTTACAAACAAAAAAAGGTGTGGATATATGTCAGCCTGTGGACTGCACAGGCTGACATGGGTCGATACTTTTTACCAATTGCATTAAGTCCTCTTTACACAGAGCATGTACAACTGTTTAGAAAATCACAGCTAAACAAATACTGGACATGCATATCCCGTAACATTTTTCCACATCTTGATTTACATGTACTTGTCCAAATAGTATTTCAGTATCAGATCAAGCCTAGAACCAGTGAAACATTGGTAATTTGTGACTAGATCTAATGAATTATCACCGTGATGTTTATTAAAAACTGTTGAAAGCAGGATAAACACTATGCAAACAAACAGAATGCTAGTTTAGACCGTTACATGACAGAAACGTTCTTTAAAACTTTCAGAAAAGGAGCCTGATCTGGTTTCGAGACCTTATATAGATAGTTTATGAAGCATACTTTTGAAATCTTAATATCAACATCAACAAACGATGGAATTAATCTGCCAGTATTGAAATAATATAGATCTACCCAATTATTGCAATTGGGATGATCATTTCTTTACAGATAAATATCCTCATGTTGGTAGTGTAGTCCTACGATAACACTGAAGGTTCTATTTAGTCTGATCTTGCTCTACACTGCGGCACTCCGAAGCCGTTTAACTCGACACAAAGAAATTCGGCAAATGCACACTTCCGAAAATGATTTTACTGTAGGGCCCTATTTATATATTTATCGTTTTATTTATTCATTTTTCTGCTTGCAATCAAAATCCACCATTTCTATTTTCATTTCAATAAATTTTGCTAAACAGCTATTTAGTTCTCGAGCCGTTAAACAAAAACAAAAAAAAAAAAAACTCTGTCAATACAAACACTATAATTTAAAAGAGTTATCATTCTTAGAATGTTGTATGACGTCAGGATGACGTCAAAGTTCGCATAGAGTATGATTTTTTCCCGCTAGGTGATTTTTATACAATTTATCTATTCTGACGGAAACACCGCATTGATTCTAACGGTAACACCGCTACTGACAACCTGTTTTCGATTTAAACGATTAACCTGAATGACTTGAAAAGGGTACCATCGCCGGAAGTATAGTGAAATCCAAGATGGCTCCATGAAATGGGAAAAACGGCTTTTCCCGTATTATACAATATAGAGGCAGTTGCCAATGTGCTATTTATAGTAACGGTGTCCGATAAGGAAAATTTCGTTGTCCGGTAATAGACCAGTGGAGTTTCGGTGGCCTATGATATGACGTATGCCTCAGCATCTTCGTCGCCGGCATTCAAACTCAGCCAGCAATAAATCCTAACCCTTAGGCTACAAAACGTGACTCACTGATCTTTTGCGGACAGCGTAGATCAAGATCAGACAGCGTAGATCAAGATCAGACTGCACAAAACGTGCAGTCTGATCTTGGATCTGCACTGTCCGATAAGGAGAAATAATTCCTCAAAGAATACCTTTGACAAAGGAAAATTTGGGTTTATACTACCGGTGTGAAAGTTTCATTTCTTTTATTTATTTTTTTTAGCAGGATAAGGGTTAAAATTTGTTAATTTTGTCTCAAGAATACATCCTGCAAGGACAATATGATAGTAACCCCACAATGTTTTCAAAAGCCTTTTTCAGGGTCATGAAAACACGGGATTGTTTGGTAAAGGGTCAGGTAGTAGAACTGCTTTACTATCAACCCTTAGGCTGCTAAGCGCGACTCCCTGACCTTTTGCGGACAGCCTAGATCAAGATCAGACTGCACAAAACGTGCAGTCTGATCTTGGATCTACACTGTCCGATAAGGATATATCTTACTTTCAAAACAACTTTGAAACGGGAAAATTTGGGTTTATAATCCTTAGGCTGCTAAGCGCGACTCGCTGACCTTTTGCGGACAGCGTAGATCAAGATCAGACTGCACAGAACGTGCAGTCTGATCTTGGATCTACACTGTCCGATAAAGAGATATCTTTCCTCCAAAAATAAACTTGAAATAGGAAAATTTGGGTTTATACTATAGGTATATAGTTTGAAAGTTTGAAAGTTTCATTTCTTTTATTTATCAGGATTAGGGTTAACAAGTTTGATCCTTTCTTCAGAAAAAAAAAAAAAAAAAACATGTAACCTTAATGTGACCCGGTGTAGAGCCTATAACATGGCGTGCAACACACGAAAAGGGGCCTTCGGACATAAAAGTGTGTCGTCCCAGATCAGCCTGTGCAGTCTGTGACTAATCCGAGACGACACTTCCCGTTTTAGTGCGATTTTCTGATTCACGAAAGTCTACTGTATGAAAAAATCATATGTAGTTGTAAAGTGCCGTATCGGATTAGCCTGCGCGGACTGCGCAGACTAATTCGGCACGACACTTTACGCAAATGTCCGAAAGTCTCATTTCGCATGTTGCGGGCCATATACGAGCCATGCTCTGTGAAAAAAGGGGGCTTAATGCATCTTCGTAATGCACTGCACCACGAAAGACATCACAAAATTAGGGATCCATAAAATCCACTTTGTTTAACCCTTTCCCAAACAAGCCCTTGTTTTCATGTGTCTGCAGTACAAGTCTTTTGAAAACACTGTGGGAAAGGGAGAAATTGTTCGTAACGAGCAATTACTCCTTTTCCCACAGCGTTTTCTACCCGTTTTGAGACCTTTCTGCCATTTTCATCAAATCTAAAATTGTCGTCTGCAAACTCTTTCAATTTGGACCAGTCCAAAATTTGTCGTTTGGGAAAGGGTTAACAACCAGCTGAATCCTGAGGTAGACTGATCTTCTGACAGGCACAAATTGACCGAGTGCAAAAATCTTTGACCCGGTCCGCGCAGGCTGACCTGGGTCTATTCTTTTTGCAGATGCATTACGCTCCCTTTTCACAGAGCATATAATTTATCCAGTATAAACCGAATCGACTTAAAAGATAGTAACATAGAGTAAACCCAAGTACAGGTTAAGTATAAATCCGGCGTAATGGACTAAAGTGAATCGTTTCAGTAAAAGCATCCAAAAAGACAAAAATTATGCCTGATAATGCCTGGGTACAAGAAGAAATGTGCTCTGCTCTCTCTCTCTCTCTCTCTCATTTGACTTATTTTCTCCTACACTCAAACAGAGATCTACGTTAGGTCATAAATCAAACAACTCGAACACTGCAGCAAAAGACACGGTATATTCAACAAGTATTTTAGCAAAAATTCTTTCTAATGCCTCCATTAAATGATTTAAAAACATTTGAGCCTTGCTCTATGAAAAAGGGACTTAATGCATTTGCAAAAAGGTAGGCGGGCAGGCTGACCTGGGCCGGAACTTTTTGCTATTGGTCGATTTTGTGCATGTCAAAGCACCAGTCTACCTCATCATTCAAACAGTTGTTAAACAAAACTAGTTTTATGGGTCCATGACCATGTGATGATCTGCTCGATCTAATACATCGCAGAGATGTACTAAGCCCCCATTTTCCAGAGCATGGCTCATTTCTAAACTGCAAAATATGGAGCGGAACGACCAAATGTTTGCGGCAATACTGAAAGCAAACTTATCTCATCGATAGAAAACATTCGAAATCTAATTGAAAAAAGTAAATTAAACACAAATACAATATGGCATGGGCAAGCAAAACAAATAACGAAAACTTGAGATCAAAGGATAAATCGCTCATAATGAGCAACTTGTCCTTTTATCACGCTGTTTTCCAATGTTCTTATCATCAGGTTTTACATATTGCATCTAATTGCTGTGAAGTGTTGTGAGACTATAAATTGAGTCTGTACGAGCTTTCGGACGTCAGTTTGAAAATCGAAATAGCAAGGATTACTTGTCATTTCTGGAGGGAATAAATCGGCTAAAATGAATTCAAAAGCTGTAATGGTCTTGCTGTTGTGCAGTTTGCTTGTGTTGCAAATGTCCTCAGTAGAGGGTAGGTATAAACGTGCATTGTCATTTTAGGAGGTAGGTATCCGCATACGTTAAACAAAATTTTGAATAGCAATGTTTTAATTTTTTATGTATTTCCTTTCAGTGTATTAGAATTTCCTGATGTTTCCCACAATGTTTTCAAAAGCTTTCTTCCACAGGTCGTTAAAACACGAGAATGTTTGGTAACGAGTTACATGCTATCGTGCAATTTTTACAGTGGTTTATTCAGGTAGGCTCTTGTGCGACTATATGAAAACTTTGGAAAACATTTCTACATTTGAAAGGAATACAACTTCTGATTGGCTAAACCAAATGGTTTAGCCAATCAGAAGTTGTGTTCCTTTCAAATTCAGAAAATCTCGGAGAACAAGACTAAGAATGTTCTTAAGAATGTTCGGTGAATACAGACCCAGGAATCATGGTTTGATGAAAAAACAATGAAAGAATACCCGTCAAACACAGAAATGTTGTCATATCGCAAAAACAGTGAAGCTTTAACCCTGATCCTTCTGAATAAGTTAAATAAAACTTTCAAGACGATGGTGAAACTCCAAATAATGTTGTTTCAAACTTGTTTTTTGGAGAACAATATCTCCTTATAGGACAGTGCAGATCTAAGATCTTTGCAGCTTGATCTTGATCTACACTGTCCACAAAAGGTCAGTGAGAACTTAATGTACCTACATACAGGGTGTTTCTTACGTTGTGATAAAAATGAAATCGAAGCTAAAAATTTCTTTTTGGTTTGTCTGGACATTTGCCAGTTTCCTCTGCTAACCAGCTTGCGCATGTTTCCATTTCCTAACTCTTATATTCCATTGGACGACTATGACAGTGGGATAATATATTTTTATCTGTAACATGCCGGTTGCCTTTTAAAATGTGGAAATCACAGACGCGGTTCAAGAAAAATGGGAGATTCAGGGTTCTCCCCAGAAAATTTGGAAGGTGTAGTGCTACTTTGCCGCAAAGACGTGTCCAAAAGATTTTGAAGGACACGTAGATATAAAAAGAGGGATATATTTCAATTTTATATCAATCCTTGTCCTGCTAAATAAAATTCAGTTCCCAACTGTTTTTAATATTCAATGCATTTGTTATAATTTTGTGCTGGAAAGATATTTTAAAATGCTAAAATGACAAGCAGGTAGTTTTGACTATGATTAGACTGCACACTATCATATGTTAAGGCTGATCTTTGTCTATGCTGCCTGCCAAAGCAGGAATATTTCGAGATCAGCAGAAGGGTTAAGAAATAAACAAAGATATGGGGTATATTTTTGTCTTCAATTTATTCAGTTGTGTTATTTCAATAGTCATTTGAAGAAAAATAAAATTTAAACAAAAGAATGTAATCAGTTATAAAATTTAAAAAAATAACAAATTTATGATGCTACCTGGCCACATATTTTAACCTTTTACCACACAATCCCAAGTTTTAACAACCCTGAAAAAAGAAGGCTTTTGAAAACATGGTGGGAAAAAGTAAAGATGCTGGTAACCAGCATTTTCTCCTTTTCCCACAATGTTTTCTTGCCTTCCAAAAAACTAATTTCAATTTTTGAGTCCCATTTGTCATCTGCGAATGCTCTCAAATTGGACTAGTCTAAAATTGTATCATTTGGTCAAGAGTGAAAGAACTCATGTTTGTTAATCTCGCATTTGTCCTTAACACAGTTTAATTCTACTGTTTTTTTCTTGAGACCAAACATTTACACATTCTTTTATGTCAAACTCATGTACTGATTTTCCTCCTAAAGAGACAGTCAACAGACAGTTTTAAATATGGCCTGAATGGTTTTATCTCAAGTCTGTCTTTATCCTTTTCAGTGTAGAAAAACCTCTTTCACAGTCTGAAATATAATTTGAAATGTTTTCTTGTTAAATGAAAGTATTGAAAATTAAATCTGCAAAACTCGACAATTCTACCAATGATGTTCTGCCAAAGTCAGAATGCTACAATGATTTAACTCCAAGTGGTAACTAGCATTTTCTCCTTCTCCCACAATGTTTCTACCCTATGAAAGAGAGAAATCATCACTTTAGCAACATTTAATCTGTCGTCTACAAAAGCTTTCGATTTAGACAAGTCCAAAAATTTGTTGTTTGGTAAAGAGTTAAAGTCCTGTTTCCCTTGAATAAGGATTTAGCTTGATTAATGATTTAGCCTTCACCAAACAATCCCAAGTTTTAACAACCCTTTAGTTTAGAGAAAGCCTTGGAAAACATTTATGGAAAAGGATAAAATGCTTCTACCAGTACCTTCCTCTTTTACCACAATGTTTTCTATCATATTAATTTCAGTTTTCACAATTTGAGCCACCTTTAATTTGTCGTCTGCAAACCCTTTAAAATTTATTAAAAGAAAAATTTTGTGTGGTAAGGAGTTACGAAAAAAAGTTCTTCAGGATTATGAATTTATAAATCCAATCTAAAGAGATACAGATAGTCAGTTCTTTCATGAAATTAATTAGGTATGATTGATTGTAACAGAGCAATAAGCAGTAACTATAGATCAGAATGTACAGATGTGCAGACTGATCTTTGCTTGCAAAATCAACCAACCACTTAGAAATGTAGAATCAGGGCCTACAGTATTGACCCACTAAAAATACCTAAGATCAGACTAAATTCTCACAATGAAAAGGACTGACAAAATAGGTTTGGTAATTCATTTTATACATAATCACTTAGCCCGTCAGGTTGAAAGAAGGGCCTTTCACACAATTACAAAATTACGTCAAACAAATAAGGGCTACACATTTTCGGTGATTTATCACGGCATTCTCACCTTTAAGTCTGGTATACATGGGATATAATGGGATGCTTACCTATCTACAGGCAGACTGGTTCATAATTTAACACCTTTCAAAGTAATATCTCGCGAGTCTGTGGCTTCCGATTACCGCAGATTAATAACTGTTTTTACGACCATCAGCTGGGAACCACGACAAATTAACTTCGTTCTAGTTTACGACCTGACATCCGGGTACCAATTTTACTTGAAATATTGGTTCCTTCTACCTGGTCAATGCTTGAGTGATTCTAGGGATGTGTATATGCTGTTTTATTACCCCTTATCGACAAAACAGCATGAGGGCCTCTAATTTACAGATTAATTAGGGTATTTGCCACTTTTCTCAAGGGTATAATATTAAGGAGTATCGGACTTGTCAATAAGCTGTAGCGGCATTTCAAAGGCGTATCGGCAAATGGGTAAATCTTTGGAAGGCGTATCGGGCCGATACGCTATAAGGGCCTGGAACTAAAAACTAATGATCGGGATGCCAAATCACGCCAAAATAGACGTTTATTATAAAAGGGGATTGATTTTGTCAACAACAGTTAAAAATGCACTGTATCTCTTACAAATGCCCCAGTTGATGTACTTTTTTTTAAAAGAAAATTATTACAAGATATTAGAAAGTACTATTTCCGTACAAAACTAAAAAAAGAAATGTGTCTGCTGACTTTTTTTTACTGCAGAAAAATGATCAGAAAATAAGTCTTTATTGACACGTTAGAGCATTCCTAATTGGTACTGTGAAGTGTGTAGTGCCTTAATTCTTTCGATTAGTCCTTTTGACTATTGGCAAATATTGCATTTCTATGAATAATCATTTATTTGAGTACTTTAAGAACCCTTTTCTTTAGGTTAGAAATTAAAGCCTGTTTTCTGTAATTTTGACAAGAGTTATCTCCTTTGAAGAACGTAACATATGATTTTCTTTTCATAGTTTTACTTCTCCTACGTTATATTATCATCTGAGCGAAGAAATCAGAAACAGACGGGCATATTTTCTAGACAAGATACATGTATGTAAAAATTAAAGAGTATTACACCTATTTTTCATTTATACAGATGTTTCAAAACATGGTGATGCTGTTGCAACAGCTGTTGTTTATGGAGACCGTAAAAGGAAATGCAGACTTCCAAACAGTGCTTCCTTTTTTTTTTTGGCTGAACTGAAGGCCATTGATCTTGCCCTCGACCAAGTAAAGAATTCTAATTCCTGCAGATTCATTATTTTCTTGGATTCTTTGTCTATCTTACAAGCCCCCTATAATCAAAAGTTTGAAAATCCTCTGATCTGCAAAGGTTTAGAAAGGATCTCTCGCATCCTTTCCTCTAACAGATTAGTCTTCTGTTGGCTTCCAGGCCATATGGGCATAAGAGATAATGAAAAAGCTGATGAAAGTGCAAAATCTGCGCTGAACCTGCCAATTTCTGAAGTTAAACTTCCTCATACAGATTTTAAAACATCCAATTTACCTTTTATACAGTCTCTTTGGCAATCCCAGTGGGATGCAGATCACTTCAATAGACTTCATTCTGTTAAACCAATCCGTAGACAGGCCCGTTCGTCGAGAAGAGGTGATAATTACAAGGCTTCGAATTGGGCACTCTCGGTTAACGCACTCATGGCTTTTAGCCAGAGAAGAAGCACCTGAATGTATTCAATGCAATGAACACCTTACCATTAAACATATTCTTTTGGATTGCATTGACTTTCAGCCAATGCATGAGATATACTATAATGTTGACCATGTGCACAGCCTCTTTGAAACAGTCACCATTTATTTAATCATCACCTTCATCAAAGAGATTGGTCAATACAACAAGCTGTAATATTTTCTTAATTACCTTTTTAACCTGTTGTGTAAACCCATATTTCTACCACTTAATCCTTTTTATCTCCAGTTTGCATCTCCTTAATGTGAGGATTAGCTCTCTTGAGGGCATCTTATCTCATTGGAGACAGGACCTTTTTAATGGGAGTGTTTTGATCCCATTGGAGACTCCACACTTCCTCAGTTTTAAGCTCTCGTTTCCTTGAATGTACTATTCACAGTCTTAACTTTTCATTTCAAACTTTTGAGTAGGCAGGAACGCCCGGCCACTCAATATTTTATGCGCATTAAAAATGACACATAATCCTTAATCATTTAAAGACTTCTTACCATCGATTCAAATTTTGTTCAAATCTTTTTATCACAATCTTAGCTTCGTCATATAAAACTTTTGAGCAGATAGGCATTGCCATGTCACTCAATAATGTCTTTTATGCATATCAAGACCACACATAATCTTTCTTAATTCAACCATTTTATTATCATCATTGTGTTTAAATCTTTTTCAGTCCAGAAATCCCGTTTTAACCATCCTTCAATACAGAAGAATATAAGATATATATGATTGTCTTAACATGCTACCTTCTATAAATAAAGTGATTATTATTATTATAGACAAGCACGCTAAATGATCAAAGCTGTCGATGCGCCATAAAACAACATTCATTCATTCATTCATTCATTCATTCCTGTACCAGTTGTGTATGTCTGTATATATACAACGGGGACGACGTTATATGAGAGCGTAAAGATTTAGGCTAAATATGTCCCAGATCAGTCTGGTGTACCAACAACGTCACACCGGGAGGATTTGGTTTGTATTTGAGTTTAACGCCAATTTAAACAGCTCAGGTCAAATCATGGCGGTAAGTGACGCACCCATGTGTTTCCTGACTTTCTCACACCAGTACTGACACAACATCTTTTCCAAAGCCACTGACTACTTTTTTCACATGCATCAGAAGTGATGAGAGGTGAAAAAATCGCCGAAAACAAAGTTTGCCTCAACCGAGTATCGAATTCGCAACCACCAGGTCACGAGTCAGATACGCTAACCATTGAGCTACCGGAGCTACACCGGGAGGAACCGGACCAATACCCTGACTGCGAGATCGGAGGCCTCTGTTTTCAGTGTGAAATAATAATCCCCTGAGAAATTTTTCTAATACATAAAATAACGAGCCATACTTTTCTTCTGTCTATAGGTATTTGTTACAAATACGAATGCATAGAAAAGTGTGCAGAAAGCGAGAAAGGTGCACGTAATTGTAGGTCGGAAGCAGGAGGTCAAAATCTAACATATTGTTGCGTGAGCTTTGGCCGTCATTAATAGAAACTTTATGGTAAGTAAATAGATTGTTAAATGTATACAAACAAGAAATTCAGATACTTTGAAACAATAATATTCATTCTAGAAAGACTAGGTTCCCGATGCTATTTTTAACAAGTTTCCGTTAAAACATACAATCCGGTAACGCTATAACTAAGAAAGATTTTTTTTTCTTTCAGGCTTAACTAGACAAGGGGACGATTTAGATCCAATATGGCATGTAACACACGAAAAGGGGCTTTCGGACATATGAGTAAATGTGTGTCGTCCCAGATCAGCCTGTGCAGTCTGCGACTAATCCAAGACGACACTTCCCGTTTTTGAGCGATTGAAAAAATCTTATATAGCCGTAAAGTGCCGTCTCGGATTTTCTTTCTCTTCCGGATGACGGAAACAACACGATCATAAAAGCTTACATGAAGCATTGTGGTTAGCAAAAATCAAAACGACTTTTTTTTTTCTCATTTTTCGCAGTGTTTCTTGATGTTTCCTTTAATGTTTTTAATTCACTGCTGAGTATATGTGCTGCACTGAATTTACATAAGCATAGACTGTACACCAATTTTAAGGCATATAATCCGTGTTTTACAGATTGTTTAACATTAAACGAGAAGTTAAAAATATAAGTTTACAAGGAATGTAGCCTTTACGCCCATAAACGTATACCTCTTTTTGGGCCAAATAAACACATTTTCAAGACATTTTCATTGCGGTAAAAAGACCAAAATGATGGCTTTTCTTATACTACTTTTTTGCAAAATTTGTCTCAAAATAGCAGACGCTGCAGATATCAGACTGAGTATCAGTTTGTGCAAAATGAGCTTCATTTAAAATGCACTTCAGAGCACGTCAACTTTTCCATCATCATCATATTTGCACACGATCTCTTGTTCGCAGCTAACATAACAGTTTAACCCATATTGCCCTGAGCAAAACCATGCAGACTGTGTAGATCTAAATCATACTGCACATGCCATGCTGTCTGATCTTGAATCTACACTGCCCACTGTTTTTTTTTAAGTATTCGCACAAAGGCATCTTTGAAATCGCTCAAATTTCAGTGGTTTCCCTTTTCCTAATTAAAAATGCTCATTTTACAGCTTTAGGGGCCTGATTATGGAGGTGATCTACAATTTCTTGAGATCTAAAGTTTAAGATATGAACTGTTCTTTTTATAGTGTTTAACACCATGTATTCCGTGGTATGTTGATAAGTCAAGGTGTCAAGAGAAAGTATCAGTTAGTTTCTGTTTGTTTCTTTACCATTGCCAGACAAAAATTTATATCCATGCCATCGACAATTTTCCGAAGTAAACGGTGTCGCAACAAAGTTCCATGGTTCAGTAAAAAATATCAAGTCATTTTTTAATTATAAATCGTAAAAGCGAGGTTGAAAGCACCTGAAATTGTGACATTGTAGCATTTCAAAGCGTATCATATATAGCTGAAAAGTCATTATCTTCCGCTAGGTGGCATTTTTCAAATACACAACCTATCTGATAAAGGCACTCTGGGTACAGAACCGGACTACTTTTCGAGGCGGGGATCAATGCAACGAATTTCAAAATAAGATATACGTTTACTCTATAAAACCTCTTGTACGATTCATCCAGCCATTGTAAGCTAGCATATACCTATGCAAGAGCCATTTATAAATATTGGCCCATATAAGCTTGGGAAAATGCCCCGGTAATAAGCCCTGCAAGGTGAGGACTTTATTTTTGTTGTTAGTCTGTTACACAAATCCCGGTTTTCCCAATGTCTATATTTAGAAACTGTCTACCGACATTTGCAGTAACAGTTGGTATTCTAAAAGATATTTCCCCGTTTGAAATCATTTTGTCTTTTAAGAAATTTGTAGCGAAAAACTGGCTTGATTTTTCCACAGACGTATTATTTATTGTCATTTTCGCTTGCACTTTTGAAACGGCAATTTACCGTGTATTAATATGTGTCCATTTTTCTTTTATCCGGTGATGCGTCATAGCAGACAGTTCAAATCTCCGAAGAATATGACATGCGCAGACAACGGCTTAAAAGTTAGTGGTGTCGCACCACTGCGAGATTGCTTCCGGGTCGTAGTAGTCAAAAGTAGTCCGATGTGAAATTTTGCAGTAGCACATTTGTTGCACTGTTTCATGAAACTGAGATATAGGTAGTGGGGGACCATTTAGATGGGATTTTATCATATATTGATTGGATTATTTTATGTCAGTAGAGGAACATAAAATTGGGGTCATGGCGGTAAACAGGCATTTTTGAAAGAACAATTTCTAGGGTGCCTGTATTGATTGGGATTTAGCGAAAAACGCAATCGGTTGACATGTTGTTTTTTATGCATTTGAAGGACTTTGACAGTACTTTTGAGGGCAAGAGACAGTAAAGCCAAAGTTTTGCCATTAACCGATTTGTGAAGCTTCAAAGATGGTCACTTTCACTCTATTTTCAATATGGCAAAAAAACCAGTGGTGTGAAACCTAGTGTCTTTGCTGTTTTCTCTCAGGTCCGCGCTTTTGTACGATAAACGCGAACCTAAGCGAGAGCAGTTAATACACACTTTATTAGACTACTTTATCATAGAAGACGATCACGACATTGAATTCCGAATGCAACTGTGCCTGCCTTTGCTAAACACGAAGTCAAAGACTAGGCAGAATCACATGTGCATTCTGATCTTCGATCTTAGGTCTTAACTGCCTGATAGATAGAAAGAAATTCATGCATATAGATGCATTGAGATCGTTTTGTCTTTTTGTTATCAAACGTCCATCGCATTTCTTTCCAAGTTCAAATAATCATGCTCGTCAATCAAACGTGTTTCTTGAACGAGACCATTACATTACCGCGACATATTGAAAATAACAATTAGCACGACATATACATTACAGCGAATGAAAGTGTTTAATATAAAAAAAAGGAAAAGCCTCAATACGAGCGACATGAAAAATTTGTGGAATAAATATCTAGATCTAATAATTCGAGTGACGAGCTAGATATTGAAATCATAGGGTTTTGAGTTCAATCCTGGCTTTGCCTAAACTAATTTTGAGGGCTGTCAAAAGTCCTTGCGACAGAATGCATTCTTCTCATGAGATGTATACATGTGAAATAGGGCGAACGGTCCTGGATTCTCTTAACAAAACCAAGGCAGTTGCCCGACAACTTTGTTCATTTTGGTTCAGAGTCAAATAACTTTTAGGACCTTTAGTCATTCCCATCTAGATTTATACTAAAACACAGAAAGAAGTAGGACTTTTAATTTTAAAAAATCTAGAACCGCAAAACGAGCTTCATTTATATTTGAACCATGCTCTGGTTTGATGCTTCTGCAAAGAATATCAGCCTAGGTCAGCATGCCCAATCCGCGCAGGCTGACCTAGGTCGAAATGTTTTGTTCTTGATCAATTTTTTGCATGTCAAAGGGCAAGTCTACCTCATGGTTGTTAGACAAAATACACTGCTCGAAATAATTAAAGGAGCACTTTTTTTCCTGTGAAATTGCGGTGTTTCACTCGAAATAATTTTTTACAATTTCTAGTATGCATGTATATCAAATTACATTACATTCAGTGTATACCGGTAGATCGATATATGTCTACCTATTCTCATTGAAAGCATGCAAGCCACTGAAGCAGACAACCCAAGTTTTACCAGTGCTTCATTGGTTTTTGTGCCTCCAAATTTGTTCTGAAAAATAAGTGTTTATGTAAGGATTTTGACTCTTTCTTGTGTCTATGGATTATCGGTCAGACACTATTTGAACAGTATTGAAACAGCAAGTTCTGTGCAAATTAATGAAGATGGATTTCCAAGCGCCAGGTGACACGTACACTTGGTGTATCTCCCAGTGTTGTTAATAGACTTTGGGCTTGTTATCTGGGGACTGGAAATTACGACAGAAGAACAGGACAGGGTAGGCCAAGGGCAACAACTGACGTTCAGAATCGTTATTTGCGGGTTTTAGCTTTACGTAACCGTCACTCAACGGCTACAGGCCTACGTAATGTCTTTCAGCTAGCAACTGGAATCCGTGTATCCAACCAGACAAAAACAGACAGGTTTCACAGTGATGTATTACAGGCCAGACGCCCTGGCACAAACCCCATTTGAACCGTAGATAACCCCAGAGACAGACGAATATTTGCCAAGGACAACATCGGATGGCAATTGGATCAATGGCACACAGTACTATTTCCGGACGAAAGCCGATTCCATGTGTTCACTTGTCACAGGCGTGTCCGTGTATGGAGATGCGATGGAGAGCGATACATGGACTGTAACATTGATGGAACTTGACAGATTCGGCGGTGGCTCAGTCATGCTCTGGTGTTGAATTTGTTACGACGGACGTACGGAGCTGGACAGGGTTAATGGAAGAAGTCTAACAGCTTTAAGGTATAGAGATGAGATTCTAGATCGCATTGGAAGGCCAATTCTTGGTGCCATTGGTTACAATGCTCTTCCAGAGCAAGATAATGCCAGACCTCACACTGCTTATGTGGTACAGGACTACATTGAACAGATTATTGACTGGCCATCCAGGTCACCGGACCTTAACTGTTTAGAACACATGTGGGACATTGTTTATCACGTGGTTTCGAGTAGTATTAACCCTCCGCGAAGTGTTCAAGAACTGGAAATCGCAGCTGTGCAAGCCTGGACCAATGTACCCACACGAAAGACTCAGATCCTGGTTGAAAGCATGCCGAATTGCGGCAGAGAGTGCCTAGATGCCCGTGGTGGTCATACGCTCCACTAAATCAGGCATTTAAAGCATTTGCATTAACTGAAATAGATTTGTATATCCTCTTTAGGAGTGCCATAAACTGCAATTCTTCTAATTTTCCAGCATGTTTGGAACAACTGGCAAATGAGATTGCTCAAATAATGTTTAATTAATGAGGGCTTTAATAAGCTTTTTTGGAATGTCATTAAAAGTTTACCTGACAAACCTCTGTATTAATTTCTTCAGAAAAAAGCAAGTGCTCCTTTAATTATTTTGAGCAGTGTAGATTTTATGGATCCATAATTATGTGATAACTTGTTTGGTATAATGCATCACCGAGATGCATTAAACCCTTTTTTGCCAGAGCATGGCTCATTTTAAGTGCTCGACCTGCAGTACAAATGATTTAATCATGACAACGTGACACGCTCTCGCCGTTAAACTATAGCACCACTGCTATGACTTGAATTCACACATCTTGTGAATACGAAAATGCATTTTAATCATTTTCCTTTAATACACAAGAGAAGCTCTATCAACCCTTAGGCTGATAATTGCCACTCACCACGATTTAGCGAATAGTAGACCAACATCAGACTGCACAGAACGTGCAGTATGGTCTTAGATATACACTATTCGGCACAGTGATATATTTTCGGCGACAAAAACTTTGAAATCGTAAATGACAGCCGAAATAGAAAAATGATGATGATAATGAATAAATTGTAAGAGAAATACCACAAAGAGCACGAAGTATTTTTGTCCGGAAACTATGCTCTGCTTGTAACTATAATGTCCGAACATGGTAGAGCCGATCCTTTTTGACCCAATGACCCGAGTTCAGTCTAGTGGATTTAAAGGAGTGTCGTGTATTCATACATACATAAAGAGAAGAGAGGAGTTGAGGCTAGAATTAAAAAAAAAAACGGATTTTTTTCCCACATCCGATGCATCTTACACTTTAGATTAAGCATGCATTATTTCTAAAAACGATTTAAAATGTCTGGGTCGTTTGACAAATGAATAAACAGATATATGAATATTCTTATTACATATGTTTATGAATTATTATAATTACTTCTTTTTTTGCAGGACAAGATCACAAGCGACTGCTGACAAAACTAAACGGGAAATGGGAAAGAATTTGACGTATCATTGCTGGAGCTACACTTCTACTTACTGAACATTTCCAATAAAATTTAAACAGTTTTATAGCTTGTTGCATTTTCTCATTACATGATTATGTAATTTTACTTTACTTTATTTGTTTAAACATACACATTATCCAGTCTAGCTATTATCCATTACAAATATAAGGAAAGATTGGAGACGCGTGTTATCAAATATGTATATAGCACATCAACTGTAGAGGAAAAATATATAGATCCGGTCAAAAATGTGTTACGTAAGGTCAAAAAGTAGGTCACCAGGTCAAATACCGAAAAACATTGTGTACATTCAAGAGGCCAATACTCATTACAGTAAAACAGAATTAATTCTTATGGTAAAAGGCAAAACTGATCATTTTTTGTAAAAGGCGAACTGAACTTATCTGGGATAATTCGAAATTTTAACATTTCAACGAAATATGAAAAGTTGTCAGTGCTTAAATAAGGCCAACTGTGCATGTAGCGTTCGTTCCAACTCAGCATTTAATTAAACGGTCTTAGTATATTATTTTTACCGCATGCAAACATTTAGATGTTTCACTATCGGTGAAGCTAACTTTATCCTTTTGCGAAACGGCCAATTTCCTTGGCATGGTAAAAATGACGACTGCCTCAGCATCTTCGTCGTCATTCAAACAAAATCAACAGTAAATCCTGAAATTCGTAAATATTGTCCAAAAATCTAGCTTTTGATAAAGGATATCTTTAATTCATCAACTTTGAAGGCATCGGAATTCAATTTCTGTCAACTCTATTTCAACATGTGCAAACCATCAGTTTCAGCAGGGATCGTATGTATACGATTCCTGGTTTCAGTCACTGTCTTTTGTACGAGGTGCCAGACTTTCTGAAGCAGGAAAAAGTTGTTGTGCTCCCCCACCCTCCGTAGTCACCTGACTTTGCCTTCTTTTTGTTTCCAAAGCTGAAAAAATACCTTTCAGATCGAAAATTTGTTCAGCGCAAACACCTCGGTTATGCAATATTCCAGTGTCTTCATAGTATACCTAAAAATACTGTGAAAATGCCTTTAAAGATTGGATACCGAGACTGAAACTTCGTGTATCTGTTGGAGGTGAATACTTTGAGGGAACAAAATAAAAATTTCAGTGAAACCTATGAAGAATCAAATCTAAGGAGCTTAGATGCATTCATATTTGAACACTTCTCGAAATGTTTTATATAACGTATCACATTTCTCTGCAACACCGAATGCGACCAAATGTCTATTTTTCGATTAGGTATGAATTGATATGAACCATGCTCTGTGAAAAAAGGGTTTAATACATCTGCGAAAAGTATCGACCCAGGTCAACCTGCGCAGTCCGCGCAGGTTGACCTGGGCCGAAACTTTTCGCTATCAGTCAATTTTCTGTATGACCAACGACCAGTGTACCTCATGATTCAGTCGATTATTAAAACATGGATTTTACAGATCCATAATTACTTGCTTGCTATCATGGACCACGGGGATGTATTAAGCCCCCTTTTGCTACAACATGGCTCATATATATTATTTCCATATTTTATTCATGCATGCTTATTGTGTACTCACATGATACCCGTACTGTATTCACAATGCACTTGTATATACAAGTTGGAAATAAATCTACATCTACATACTCGACCTCGACACATTTTTTTCAACCTGAAATGATTCTTTCTAATGTTTCCACTAAATGTTTTTTTGAGAGATTACAAAAAAACTAAATGATTACGGTAATGCTGAAAGTATACCCATCACATCGGAGACCTGTTCTGAAGCCTTCGAGATCTATTTTAAAGAGCAGAAATAAAAATATAACTATATTACATGGTATGGTAAAGCAAATGAAATAAAGAAAACATTGTGATCAAAGGAGGAATTGTCCAGGATTAGCAATTTCTTCTTTTATCACAATGTTTTCAAAAGTTCTTATTATCAGGTTTTAAATATTGCATGTAATAGTTGTGAGGTGTTGTGAGACTATAAATTAAGGCTGTAACACCTTTCAACGTCAGTCTAAAAATCGAAATCGTCGTAGCAAGGATTACTTGTAATCTTTAGAGGGAATAAATCGGCCAAAATGAATTCAAAAGCTGTAATGGTGTTGCTGTTTTGCAGTTTGCTTGCCTTACATATGTCTTCCGTGGAAGGTAGGTACAAATGAAAGTCACATTTTTCATTTTAAGAAGTAGGTATATGTGTATTTTGAACAAACTTTTGTATAGCGATAGTTTAATTATTTATGTATTTCTTTTTGAGTATTAAGCCTGGCTCCTTTTCCCACTATATTTTTAAAAGCCTTCTTCTATAGGTCGTTAAAACAACAGGAAAATACAGTATCATTTTTATAAAACTTTTCAAAAGTCTTTTAAAATGCCCCCACCATCTCTCACAAAAATAATTAGAATTTTCTTTCGCCAAGAAAGAGCATATTGCCTAATTTAACAACGTTAAATTTTTGTTATGAAGCTTAGCTTTTTTTCCGGTAGTTTCGTACAGTGACCAGAACAGCAAACCTAACTGAACAAGTGCATGACGTCAGTACCTCTCTTTAGTTAAATATGAGGCCCTGACAGGGTTTTGCGTGCAAATGATATGAATCTATACGTTACCAAAGATATCGCTTTCGCCACTTCCATACAAATCTTCGAAGTCTATGGTAATTTGTCCAATGTCCTCTGTTCATGTTTTGTACCACTTTTGTTGATATAAGTGTCCGAAACCACCTGACACAGTGCTTCGAAGGTCTGTCAGGGTTTAAAATATTGATTTGTATTTTGCTGTGATTTTTTTTCAGTTCGCCCCAAACTAGTTCGATTGGATTTACATGTATATCACAATTATAGGGTGGTAATCTTAAGACACTGTGTCCCTTTGACCTTAATCTTTAGGCTGCCAAGCGGGACTCACAGACCTTTTGCGGACAGTGTAGATCAAGATCAAACTATACACGACGTGTAGTCTGATCTTAGATCTACACTGTCCGATTAGGAGATATTTCCAACCCACCCCCAATAACTTTGAAGTATTAACATTTTGGTTTTTAACATCGGCTTGAAAGTTTCATTTAAGTTATATAGCAGGATAAGGGTTAAAAACTCATCTGCACAAAACTTAGGAGCAGGTTAATGGAACTCAATCAGTTCATACCATTCACTCTTCTTCATTTTATTGTCGTGTGCTATGGTTGGGCGGGGAAAACAAACCAAAGTGTAAACAAGTGCGTGCAAGTCTCCAGTATTTAATCATTATTATAAAACTCAAACAAACAACGAGATAAGGGCCTCATAAATTGGATTTTTTTTTTTTTGCTGATCAAACAATAGACCACTACGATTTTTGTACTCGCACGAGAATTGTTTTCACAAATACGTAAACCCTTTACTTGGAGCCCTCCCCCGTTTTTCTGTTGTGTTGTTCCTGCATTTTAACGTTGCTTTGAATGCCAAAAAGTCAAACTAATATATCAAAAATTCCGAAAATTTCACCCAGAGTTGGTAAAGGTAATATCATTAAAAATGTAAAGTTTCAATACAAACGTCAAAGCGTTTTTAACCCTTTCCCAAACAAGCCCTGGTTTTCACGTGTCTGCAGTACAAGTCTTTTGAAAACACTGTGGGAAAAGGAGAAATTGCTCGTAACGAGCAATTTCTCCTTTTCCCACAGTGTTTTCTACCCTTTTTGAGACCTTTCTGCCATTTTCATCAAATTTAAAATTGTCGTCTGCAAACTCTTTCAATTTGGACCAGTCCAAAATTTGTCGTTTGGGAAAGGGTTAAGATATTTCATTAAGGGCGTCCCGATGAACTTCAAACTACCTATACATCGGGTTACACAAATTGAAGCATGGGTCTTTTTCTGGTTGGAGTTTGGCCGTACAATGGCTCTCTCTCTAGTCATATACTTTGTATTATTGTTCTCGTTTTCATTCTTTTCTAATGTGTTCATTTTACCACTATTATATAAAATAATAATAGTGTGAAGAAATGTTCGTATCTGGACATCTTGTGACAAAAATGACATCGAACATGAATACCAGTTTTTATTAGTTTGCCCCGCCTTACGTAGATCTAAAGACCACGTTTACTAAAAGCTTTTTTCATAAACGTCTAAACATATTGAACTTTGAGTACGTTAAACCTTAAAACTAAGCAAAGTCTGCAGCACTAACCAATCCTGGTTGTCATTGCCCATGCAAATTTATATTATACACATGTCTTAGAATAATATGTGCTGATTATTAATTCCTTCTTGTAAATTGCTTAATGCTGGTCGGTAAATCCGCTTTTCAGGACTCTTAGCCCTTTGATAAGTAACTGTGGGTGGTCAGCTGTGAGGATCAAATCCGCACCCTCAAGGGGCCGGAGGTTTGATGTTCACAAGTCTCATCCTCTACAATCTGAGCTATTCTGGCTGGTCATTAGCGACTGTCTATATCAGACAGATATTTTATTGATTTCCGGTTATCTATTGTCACCATTGGTTGACCATATTGGCGACGCCCACAGAAGTTTGTTAATCGTGTTAAGGGATATACTGCGAGATACAGGACGAAACTTAGCCTCTAGTTGCGCCTGGTTCTTTAACGTGCTCGGTGTATGGCACCATCACATGGGACCTCGGTTTAACGTCTCATCCGAAAAACTATTGGTAATTTTATGTGGCCAGACGTGGGGCCGTGGGGCGTGGGACCGTGGGGCGTTATCATATCCGTTTTTTAACCGGGATACCGTTGGTTGTTTTAGAACATGAAGACTTTTCTTATGGTAAAAACGTCCCGGGTCAGTCCGGAATGCCGACAATTTCACACTGGTACCAATACCCTAATTGCTACAGCGGCGGCTGCTGATTTCAGATCGAAATTATTATCTCCTGAAAAATTTCTCTAATACATAAAATGACGAGTCAATAATATGACATTCATTCTTTCTTTAGGTAAGTGTATATACCGACCACCAAGGTACGAGGAATACGTATTTAGATATTTATGGTCTCGTGCCTGTGGCTGGTTTGCGGTGCGTTTCGATAACGTAAAAGCTTGTTGCGTGACCTGGGTCCATTATTGTTAGACACTTTATGATAAGTACATATATTTGTAGATAGATGTTTATACATAAAAGATTTAGACATCTGTGCTGAGAGGGAGAGAGAGAGATTCTGCTTTCGCCTACGGCGCTGCTGAAAGGGTACCTGAAATTGGTATTCACCCAAAAATACCTGAAATACCTTTGATCGTATGCTTTATATACAGATTCTCATGGAACAGGTTGACTTTTTTTTTGGCAAAGATCAGCTTCATTGTCGGAATTTTAGTTTCTCCTTACTTATTCACGGATTTTGTCTACAACACCACTCCATACATGTATGTATTTACTTTAACACTTTCCCGTACAATGCCACCTTTTAACGCCCCTGGAAAAGAAGCCTTTTGAAAACATTGTGGGAAAAGGAGAAAATGCTGGTAACTAGCATTTTCTCCATTTCCCACAATGTTTTCTACCCTATCAACGAAAAATTGCTCCATTTGAGCCACATTGAAATTGTCGTCTGCAAATGCTTTCAATTTGGACAGGTCTAAAAATTTTGTCGTTTGGTAGAGGGTTAATGTAAACACTACTTCATACTTTATACTTTACCATTATAATGTACAACACCACTCCATACTTGTCACGTATACATGTACCATACTTATTACTGATGATCTCCTTTCATGTCGACACCACGCTACACTTATTTACCGATATCATGTACAATAAAACTCTATACTCATTATTTAAGGATATCATGCACAACACCATTCTATACTCATTTACAAAAGTCATAAACAGCACAACTCTATGCTTATTATCGATTTTGTGTGCAACCGTGACCACTTTATACTCATTTACGGATATCATGTACAACAAAACTCTATACTTTGTTGCGGCTATCATGTTTAACATCACTATACTTATTTAAGGATATAGTGTGTGTGTGAGCCGTGCTCTGTGAAAAGGGAGCTTGGTGCATCTGCGAAAAGTATCGACTCAGGTCAGCCTGCGCAGTCCGCGCAGGCTGACCTGAGCCGAAACTTTTCGCTATGGATCAGTTTTCTGTATGTCCAAGGACCAGTCTACCTCATGGTTCAGTTGGTTGTTTAAAAAAGTGACTTTTATGGATCCATAATTATGTGATGGCTTGATTGGTACAATGCATCACGGAGATGCATCAAGCCCCCTGTTGCCAGAGCGTGGCTCATATATTGGTAACCATTATTTCTTTCTTTTTTTTTTTTTTTTCTTTTCCATTTATCTTTTAGTGTTTTTGTCCAAAATAAAAAAAAAAAAAGAAAGATTTTAAAAATCCTTGTGTGTGTATTCTAAATTATGTACGGTATAGATCATTACTTACCTTATAAATCTGCCTGCCCGCTCAGCTGTTTCAAACAAGTCATGTCCACATATCACTGTAGCTCACTGGTATTTGTATTTTATCGCTGTCTCTGATAAATCATGAATCATGAATCTGCTTAATCCCAAGAACATGAACATACCATTTTTATGGTATGACATTTCCATAGGTATAAAAGACCTTGGCCTCGAAATGACTAACAGCAGTCTCACAACATGCATTCTATCGTAGAATAATATCTTTTTGATAACGACAATAATTACTCCTTTGCACTTGTGAATGAATGTATCCAAGAACTTGGCCAAGCACCTTCGAAGCACTTAAAAAAAATTACAATCATGTGTATACGAACATTTCCTAATCCGAAAACAATTGAATTGATACCTGTCTTTTTGTTGGTAATGGCATTTGAAAATGAGTCATGCTCTGTGAAAAGGGATTTTAATGCATTTGCAAAAGGTATCGATCCACATTAGCCTCTGCAGTCCACGCATGTTGACCTGGATCGAACCTTTTTGCTATGGGCAGTTTTCTGCCTGTCCAAGGAACATTTTACCCCACGAATCGGTCGGTTTTTTGAGACAAAGCAGACTTTTATGGATCCATAATTAGATGATAACTTGCTTGGAATGATGCATCACAAAGATGCACATGTTACACCCCTATTTACCAGACTGCAACTCATCTACATGCACGGTGCATCAATAATCCCTAACAGTAACATCATCACAGACTAGTATTCAAACAACATTTCACCACAATTATGGTACCTGTATAAAAACAAAAAGATCGGTATCAAACTACACGGTACACCTAGAACAGGGTATATCAATGAAGACCACACGTTGTACAAACAAGTTATTTCCATATCATATGAAGAAGCATGCATGTTTGTGAGATATATTCTATCTGAATTGACTCTTGCTTCATCTAGACCTTTTTTTTTTTTTTAATCCGAGCCATGCTCTGACAAAAGGGAGCTTAATGCGTCTTCGCGATGCATGATACCAAGCAAATCATCACTGTTTTATGGATCCATAAAATACATTTCGTATAACAACCGATCCAATGATGAGGCACGCTGGTCATTTGGGCTGCAGATAATTGACCCGTAGCAAAAAGTTTCGACCCAGGTCAGCCTGCGCGGACTGCGCAGGCTGGCCTGGATCGATACTTTTTGCAAATGCATTAAGCCCCCTTCTCACTCTATTCTATTCTAACAAGGAACTACTTATGGACAGCAAGACGCAAAAAAGGGAGTCAAAAATGAACTTGGGAACATGTATATTAATTAAAGAAATCACTGTCAAAATTCAAAGAGAAATTTCTCCATCTGTCACAATTTTTTCAGACCTACCAATTACATATAAACCATGCTCTGTGAAAAGGGGGCTTAAGGTTTCTGCAGAAAGTATCGACCTATGTCAGCGTGCGCAGTCAACGCAAGCTGACAAGGGTCGACACTTTTGAATTTCTGTATGTCAAAGGATTATCCCCACCCCTAGATGAAGTCGATCGATAGACTAAATGGATTTTATACATCTATATAATTATGAGATTACTTGCTTGAAATAATGCATCACGGAGATGTATTAAAATCCCGTTCGTCAGAGCATAGCTCGTTTACATATGGATCAGAGTGAATATGTGTTTATCTGAAACACAGAAGTAAGGAATTTGGAAAGAAGTACACGAGTATGGAAATGTTGTTTCGCGTGCTTTCTGCGCAAGGGAATCAAGTCGGCAAGCGGGGAGCTGATAACTTACATGTACTTCTACTTTGATTGTATGATGTTTAACGTACAGGGTGTCCGTAAAGTTTCAATACCATTACAAGTATTTATTGCTCAGAAGCCATATGACATAGAGTATTGCAGTATTTTGTAAATTATTGTACACCTCCTCATGCACTACTTTCCACATGTGCACCTCTAGTTGCCCTCACAATGCCATCTCCCTCCATAGGCGCTGCAGCATTTCAACGTCAACTGTTTGGACAATTTCAACTTCATCAATAGGAGTCTGGTAGACACGATCCTTGACATACCCCAAAAGGAAAAAAAATCCAAGGGTGTAAAATCAGAAGAGCAAGGTGGCCATGCTATTGGTCCGTCACGGCCAATCCGTCTGCCAGGCAAGTGTCCATCCAGAAGCGTCCTAACATCATAAGGCCAATGTACAGGTGGTACGAGGGACACTTTTTAAGTTTGTAGAGTAAGCCTATAACTTTTTAACGCGATTATGAAGTTGCACGATTTTTTACACAGAACTTGCGTAATCATTCCTCTCTCGAGCGGCGTCACGGTATGCGGCGCAGGAGGTCCACGTGCGCGCTGCGCTGGGTATTTTCAACACGTGGTTTTATACACTATAATAAAATATAACGTTCAATATGGATGGAAAAATCTCTGAACAGAGGGTATATTGTAAGGTTCGAGCACAGCTCGGGTTTCCGCCAACAGAAATTCATGCTGATTTGCAAAAAGTTTTTGGGAATGGTGCTTTAAAATATGCTACAGTTTGCAAGTGGGTACGTCGTTTTAATGATGGTCGGGAGTCAATTGAAAATGACCCTCGGGTGGGTAGGCCGGTTTCCGTTTTGACGGAAAAGAACGTTGCTACTGTGAAAACGTTAATTGAGGAAGACGCACGTTATACGGTGCAAGAGATAGAAGAATTAAGTGGCATTCATTTGTCAAGTGTTTTGAAGATCTTACGTGAACGACTTGGGCTACGTAAGATCTGCGCGCGCTGGGTGCCCCATTTGCTCACTGACGAGCAGAAACAAAGTCGGGTTAGACTTGCATCGCAAGTTATATAAAAATATGATAAATGTGACCCACGTCGTTTGGAAGAGATAGTTACAGGTGATGAAACCTGGATCTATCATTTTCAACCCGATTCTAAGGCTAAAAATAAGGTTTGGGTTTCATCTGAGGGCGACAGACCTGTCATTGCGCGCCGTTGCAAAACATCAAATCGCATGTTGTATGCGATATTCTTTGATTCGAAAGGTCCAGTCCTTCAAATTCCAGTCCCGAAAGGTAGTTCTGTCACTGGAAAGTTTTACAGAGAAAGTGTTCTTATTCAACTTGTTGATTTCTATCAGAAACGCAGACCGCGCACCGGTGTCCGCGGCATCAAATTACTCCATGATAACGCACCGGCCCATAAATCCGCTACGGTACAGGAATATCTTAAAGAATCTGGGCTCGATGTCTTAGATCATCCCCCATACAGCCCTGACCTGTCCCCCTGTGACTTTTGGTTGTTCCCAAGACTAAAGGAAATGCTGGCAGGGCACCGTTTTGAATCCCGTTGAGGTATAGGCAGTGCGGTCTACCAGTGTCTGCAACATATACCTAAAGAGGACTACCGGGCGGCGTTCCGGAAATGGGTAGATCGGTGTAAAATGTGTGTGGAGGCAGACGGGGCATATTTCGAAGGTCTTACATAAATAAAATTTTGATATTTCAAGCGGTTTTAAAAAGACCGCCCTACTCTACGAACTTAAAAAGTGTCCCTCGTAAATGTAAAGAAGACTTGAAGATGTACAACATTTTACCAAAAAAAAAAGCAATACTCTAAGTCATATGGCTTCTGAGCAATCAATACTTGTAATGGTATTGGGACTTTATGGACACCCTGTATAAGTCGTTTTATGGCGGACAGTGCACTTATCCATGACGGTACCTCTCACAACCTTCCCTTTAGCCACTTGTTGCTTTTCCCTGTAAACGTTGTCGAAATCATGTTCAGCAGTGAGAGTGGAATGAATCCTGCCGCTATGACTATCATACGTCTTCTAAAAGACTTTGGCAGGGCTGGGATGCGAACTCCGAATGACCGAAAGGAGGGACAGTCGAATGAAAGTGAGCCATGGTCTGTTAAAAGGGGGCTTAATGTGTCCGCAAAAAGTATCGATCTAGGTCAGCCTGCGCAGTCCGCGCAGGCTGACCTGGGCCGAAACTTTTGTTGTTTTTTTTTTTCAATTTTCTTCGTGTCAAAGGACCAGTGTCCCTCGCGGATTCATTTGGATGTTAGTGAAATGGATTTCGTGGATCTATTATTATGTAATGATTTGCTTAGTATAATGGATCACGGAGATGTATGAAGCCTCCTTTTGCCAGAGCATGGCTCAAGCATTTTCTCCATTGATGGTAACAAGCAGTTTCTCCTATTCCAATGACTGAGTCCGGTAGCTCAATCATGAAGTTATAAGGCATGTAAATAAGGAATCCCCAACTTGGCCAAATTTCTTTCGAGGATTGACTAGATAGTCATTGCGACGGGAATCATTTTTCTCTCCCCGCAGATTTCGGGAAAAAAAGAAACCATACTGAGAGATCGCAACCGTTATTGTTTTATAATTTCTACCGATGATAGATTAGCTTGACGTGTACAATTGACAGGTACGCGAAAAAGCAGTCCCCGTCGAACGTCAACGTATTCCTACGCAACGAAGTGTGTAATGGGCCTAGAGACGTTTTGCGTCAACCCTTAACATTAATCCTAGTGCTAATTTGATCGCATGTCCACTGTCAGACACTTTTTTCTCGGCTTTCAGCTTATAAGTTTTGAAAAAAAAAATGTAACTAAGGGGACAATAGGGTTACTGTTTGAAATAAATAACCAAATTTCCGCTGTTTTTGAAAATATTGTCAGATGTTCCTTCATTGCGAGGTGGTTTACTTGTAGGGTTAGTGATTAAGGATCCTGGGTTTGATTCTCAAGCAAGGCACTGGGTGTTTCATGGAAGTGTCTTTGGTAATGCACTTCAGAACTAAAACACAGCAAATTTAAGGAAACACATGAATAAGTAAGCTGTCCCCGTGATATGACTGAAATAATTTTGAAAGTGGCGTAAATCTCCATTAAAGAAATAGATAAGCCATGCTCTGGCAAATAGAGGGCTTATGACATCTCCGTGACCCATGTTACCACGCAAGTCATCACATTGTTATAGATCCATAAAAATTCTTTTGTCTAATCTTTTACTAATTCTTTTGTCTTTTGCCAAATGAATCATGAGGTACAACTGGTCCGTTGACATGCAGAAAATTCACCAACAGCAAAAAGTTTCTGCCAAGGTCAGCCTGCGCGAACCGCGCAGGCTGACCTGAGCCGAAACTTTTCGCAGATGCATTAAGCCTCCGTTTCACAGAGCATGGCTCAAATCAATTAAAATCTCCCGGATGTATGGACGTAAAAACAGGTGTTTATTTGGTAACAAGTAACTGGGCCAAAACATTACGGTGTCATAATGGACTAGGGTTCTGCTTAGTTGCGATGTCTGCTGTCAATCAAAAATGAGGTTTTTATATAAGCTGGTCACTCTCTCCTCATTTGCATAAATCACACATGTACACATGTGTATTGTGTTTGACCACTGTTGTCGGCACATATGTATATGTGAGCCATGCCCTGGCAAAAGGGGCTTAATGCATCTCCGTGATGCATTATACCAAGCAGGACATCACAAAGCCATGGTTCCATAAAAATTCATTTTGTATAACAACTGACGGACACTTGGGGTAGAGTGGTCCTTAAACATACAGAAAATTGACCAAGCAAAGAGGTTCGGCCTAGGTCAGCCTGCGCAGGCTGATCTTGGTCGATACTTTTTGCAGATGCATTAAGCCCCCCTTTTCACAGAGCTCGGTTTATTTAGTTTTGTTCGTCTATGTTTCGACTTATTCGGTAATGGATATGGCTTGTAATTAAGGGGTTAACCCTTTACCACACAATCTCGAGTTTTAACGACCCTGTTTAAAAGGGTTCTGGAAAACATTGAGGGCAAAGGAGAAAATGCTGGTAACCAGCATTTTCTCCTTTTCCCTCAGTTTTTTTTTAGTCTTTCAGACACAAAGTCAATCACTTGAGTCACATTTAATTTGACGTCTGCAAATGCTTTCAATTTGGATCAGCCTGAAATTTTGTCGTGTGACAAAGAGTTAACGATCAGGAAAAAGAAGGTTATTGAAAACATTGTGGGAAAAGAAGAAAATGCTTGCAAGCAGCATTTTCTCCTTTTTCCCACAATGTTTTCTACCCTTATAAAGATAGAATCAATTATTTTAGACATATTTAATTTATCGTCTGCAAATGCAGTCATTTCTTACACGTGTAAAATTTTTGTCGTCTGGTAAAGAGTTAACTTTTTACCAAACGACAAAATTTTCGAGTTGTCCAAATTGAAAGTATTTGCAGACGACAAAATGAATATGACTGAAAATTCAAATTTGTATAGAGAAGGGTAGAAAACATTGTGGGAAAAGGAGAAAATGCTGGTTACCAGCATTTTCTCCTTTTCCCACAATGTTTTCAAAAGGCTTCTTTCTTAGGGTCGTCAAAAGTTGGGATTGTGTGGTAAAGGGTTAACTCTTTCAGCTCGAAATACATCAACCGACTTCTTTTGACTGCTGAATATACTTCCCGCTGAAATTCATAGTGATTTTATATTGTAAGCTAGAATGAACAAGCAGACGGTATAGGTTTAAGATCAGACTGGTGGTTCTGTGCAGTCTGATCTTGATTTATGCCGTCAGCAAAAGCCCCTGTTTCCGCCTATGGCGTTGAAAGGTTTAAAGGGCCTGTCGTCAGCAATGGCCCACCAACATTTATGACCATAGATGGTCTGACTGAAAGGAATTTCGATCGAGTCAAGATTCGAACTAAAAACCCTTTGGTCGCAAGTCGGGCGTTACCAGCAGGCCACCGTGGCTCCTAAGTTTGTCTATAAATTATCCTCTAGGTGTTTACTTACGGGCTGCAAGAGAGCGTTAAACGGAAAATGAAATTACAAACACAAAAAAAAATGCTGAAGCAAGAGATATTTAATTCTGACGTACATTACCACGATGACTTTGCGATACGTCATTGGTTTATTTTTTTCGTTCGCAGGTATGAATTATAATTTCTTTGGCTTTTTCATCGTAAATATATATGTGTCTAGGCAAAATGTTTTGCTATATTAATTTTACAATGAAATAAAACATAACATACTTTTATTCGAATTAAAGAACAAAAAGCCCATTATTAATCCTTTACCAGACAATCCATTGTTTCAACGACTTTGACGAAGAGGCATTTTGAAAACATTCTGGGAAAAGGAGAAAATGCTGGTAACCAGCATTTTCTCCTTATCCCAAAAAGTTTACGATCCTTTCTAAGACAAAATTCATTATTTGGTCTACATTTAATTTGTCTGCAAATACTTTCTAATTGGACAAGTCTAAAATTTTATCATGTGTTGAAGAGTTAAAATAAAATGAAAAAAAAACATAAGTATGTTCATTTAGCCACTCGTGGGGAAAAAAATAAAATTATCAGCCATGATTATTGCTTAATAGATGACTGTATATATGATAAATGGTCCAAACTCCGAGAATTCAAAGTGGGATTAAGGCAAAAAAGTTTTAATCATATTTTCTTTTACCATTTACCACACAATCCCTGATTTTAACGACCCAGAAAAAAAGAAGTCTTTTGAAAACATTGTGGGAAAAGGAGAAAATGCTGGTAACCAGCATTTTCTCCTTTTCCCACAATGTTTTCTTTTCTATCGGAGACAGATTTCATCATTTGAGCCACATTTAAACTGTCATCTGCAAATGCTTTCAATTTGGACAAGTCTACGTTTAAGTCGTGTGGTATAGGGTTAAATAGGCCGAGCCCGGTAGCTGAACCGAGAGCGTACCGACTGCTGGGCAAAAGCGGTTTTGTTTTTATTATAAAGTGTTTATTATTTTGTCGAATCATGCTAATATTACCGTATTCCAAAAGGAATGAGACAGAAGTTCAGAAAGAGACTTGTCTTTGCGGGAAAAACCGAGATCTACTAAAGGTACAAAACACACGCAAAACCACGAAAAATCTGGAGATGAAGAGTGATCACTTAATACTGCAATCTGATTGGTTAATTGCTGTTGACGTACACGTAATCAATATTGTTGTTAAAAGTAGGCATTCATTATTCATAATTAGATGAAATTACAATTCTTTCGAGATTAATTGCCTTTGAGAGGACGCAAATCGTTTTGATAACTCAAGGTTATAAGCCTACGCGAGAAAAAATAGTTCAGTTATATTTACTTTCACCCTTCCCGTCAATAATTGTTTTGAATCTAAGGCTGCTAAACGCGACTCATGGACCTTTTAAGGATAGTGTAGATGAAGGTCAGACTACACAGAACGTGCAGTCTGATCTTGGATCTATACTGTCCGATAAGGAGATATTTATCCCAAGGAAATGCCTTTAAAATAGCAAAAGTTTGGTTTTTACTATCGTCTTGAGAATTTTATTTCACTTATTTAGCAGGATAAAAGTTAAGAATGGTTGGTAAATACGGACCCTGGATTGAACCTTCGGTGGAGATGCACGTCACGTGCAATTTTACAATGAGCTACAACAACAAAAACAACAACAAGAACGAAGATGACGACGATGGCAACAACAAATACGAGTACTATAGCTCTCACTCGATAAACCTTTCATTATTAGTTTATATTATTGTTTGTTTTGGGGAATACATGTTTAAAACCACGAACAGCCACGAGATTATGTAAACATTATCGAACTGAGTTTATCAATTATCTCGTCATGGTACGTGATTTTAGACATGGTATCCCAAACATAAACAATTATATAAACTGATAATGAAAGGTTTAACGTGTCAGAGTTATTACGAAGGAAACATTTAGCTGAACAACAATCACAAAACAGTTCAATACCTTTTAATAATTTCCAAATAAATATACCGCTACTTACATGTACATATCGACATTTTGTGTGACTAGCCTCAAACTAACCTACAGTAAAACTTGTAGGAATGGGATGGGACTGAATATTCGAATATTCTTACAAAGACCAAATATTCGAAAGTGAAATTCATTATTCGAAAGTTGAGTTCGATGAAAGACAGGTATAATTGGGTTCTGAAACTTCGGAGTGCCAAGTTCTCTTCTTTATCATTCGTTTGTTTGTGTTTCAATATGACTTTACAACATAATGTGTTTAATGTCACCTTCAACAGTGCTTCATTTATGTCGCTGCAACAGTACCACAGGCGTTCGTTTTGTGACGAACTTTGCCAACTATATGATGTAATATATAAGACATATATTACATCATATAGTTGGCAAAGTTCGTCACAAAACGAACGCCTGTGAACAGTACACCAGATTATGTTTCCCAGTTAATCTACAGACACTGCAGCTTCCAACTATGTGCCTTGTCCCTCATCCGTTGGGGACTGAACGCAAGAGACCCGAGTTACGCACAACCTTTCACTCGTTTGAGAGACAAACTATTAACTTTTGCGACTCACTGACCTTTTGCGGACAGTGTAGATCAAGATCAGACTGCACAGAACGTGCAGTCTGATCTTGATCTACACTGTCCGATACAGTATTATATTTCCGGTGAAATCAATTTGGAAAAAGCAATGTTTGGGCTTCAGCTATTGAGTGAAAATTTTCGTTTCATTTATTCAGCAGCTTAACCCTTTACCAAACGATCCCGAGTTTTAACGACCCTGTGAGAGAAGCCAATTGAAAACAATTTGGGAAAAGGAGAAAATGCTGGTAACCAGCATTTTCTCCTTTTCCCAAAATGTTTTCTACCCTTTCCAGAACAAATTTCAATTTTTCGGTTACATTTATTTTGTCGTCTGCAAATGCTTTCAAATTGGACCAGTCTAAAATTTTGTCGTTTGGTAAAGACTTAAGTGTAAACAGTAAGATATTCAACATGTTGGCTACTCCAGTTTCATTTTCTTTTATTTTCCGGGCGACTATGCCATCCTTCAATCGACGAATATTAAATTCATTTAAAATAATGCTGTAAAAGTACTTTTTTATCATTAACATGACCTCTCAGACAAAAATGTAACCCTTCATAAAACGATCCCGTGTTTCAACGATCCTTGGAAACAAGGCTTTTGAAAACAGCGTGAGAACAGAGGAAAATGCTGGTTACTCCTTTTCCGACAATGTTGCTACTCTTTCAAGGACAAATCTCATCAATTTAATCCTCGTTTTAATTTGTCGTCTGCAAAGAATTTGGCACTTTCAAAGCTTCTCCCTTGCAACAAAATCTGAAATATCCCGATCAGCAGACCCAGTTCACTCAATCACGACGGTGCGCCATTCTGGAAGCCATTTTCTAGTTCTTCCCTGTAAGTGAAGATACATGACAAGATTATTTGAGCCATGCTTTGGAAAAAGAGGGTTTAATGCATCTCCGTGATACGTGATACTAAGCAAGTCATCACATAATCATGGATCCATAAAATCAATTTTGTATAAAAACCCAATGATTCACGGGGAACACTGGTCCCTCCCTTGAAATGCAGAAAAATGACCGATAGCAAATAGTATCGATTCAGGTCAACCTGCGCAGTCCGCGCAAGCTGACCTGGGTCGATACTTTTTGTAGATGCATTTAGCCCCCTTTTCACAGAGAAGGGCTTATATTATTTATCTCAGTGGCTATTTTCTTAAAACAGAAAAAGAATCTCGCACAAGGCTGTTTTTGGCAAGTCTATTTTGCACAATATCTGACATATCAGTTTTATCACAGCACACTTAAAAGTAAGAAGAATTTTGTCACGATCTGACAGAAAAAAGAAATCCCATTATCTGTGCATCAACTTAAAAAAAAAACTAAATTAACATAAGAAGTGAGCAATAATTCGAATGCCATCGGTAAGTCAAAATGTGACTTTGAACGGATGTAACAAAACAGTGCAGGACCAGTTTTGATTGCTCATGTTATCCATGAGAGATTTCTTAGCACAATGTTTTCATGCAAAACAATTAATTTATAAAGAATTATACATGCATGCGAGGAGCACTCTGGCAAAAGGGGGGTTATAGCATCTTCGTGATGCTTTGTACGAAGCAAGTCATCACATAAATTACAATCTCTGAAATACATTTTTTAATAACTTACGGAATCACGATGTAGGCTGGTCCTTTGACATGCAGAAAAATAACCAGTAGCAAAACATTTCGACCCTGGTCAGCCTGTATGCACTGCACAGGCTGACCTGGGTCAAAATTCTTTTTTGCAGACGCAGGAAACACATCTTCCACAGAGAATGACTCATGCAAATTTGAACGCTTGACTCTTAACCCTTTACCACACCATCCCGACTTTTAACGATCCTGAGAAAAAAAGCTTTAGAAAACATTGTGGGAAAAGGAGAAAATGCTGGTAACCAGCATTTTCTCCTTTGTCCACAATGTTTTCTACCCTTCACGGGAACAAATTTCAATTTTTGAGTCCCATTTATGTTGTCTTCTGCAAATGCTTTCAATTTGGACTTGTCTTAGATCTTCAATTTCGACTTGTCTTAGATTTTTATGGTTTGGTAAAGGGTTAACCAAATTACACATTTTGGACCTGTCCAAATCCAAAGCATCTGCAGATGAGAAATGGCTCAAATAGTGGTAAATGTCTGTGACAGGGTAGAAAACGTCGTGGGAAAAGGAAAAATGCTGGCAAACAGCATTTCAACCTTTTAGCACAATGTTTTGAAAGCCTTCTTAGGTCTTTAAACTTGGAGATTGTGTTGTAAAGGGTTGAAGTGTATAGCTATCCTTATTACCCTTTATCAACCAATTCAGTTCATGAGGTATGAGGTTTTTGAAAATATTATGGAGAAAGGAGAAAATAGTGTTAACTAGCATTTCACCCTTTCCCTACAATTCGTTTACCCCGTCAGAGGCAAATACCATCATTTGTGTTCCACATCGTAATTTTCGTCAGCAAAAGTCAACGCAATACGAATTTGTAATCTGGTAAAGGGTTAATGCACACATTATCACGTGATCACAATCTTTGGCTCAAATTTTCGTCTGCAACCGTACCTTCAGCGCCGCCTTGGCTAGCAACGTCAATACCGGAACTACTTGATCCGTCACTCGAATACTTGGTCTTTTTCGTTAACTGTAATTTAGGAGGGTGCTCTCGCGCGTAATCTTTCAAATCTCGTCCGAAATGAGATTTTTCGTGTTCCACTTCGACTGCATAGTTGTAGTATGAATTTGGACCGTTCCAGTTAGGTTCCGAGTCACTACGGGAAATATCGGTGAACGTTTCGGACCTCGCCAAATCGACACTTGAACCATGTGAGCCAAGCTGAAATTCAGAACAGAGGTACATTTAACACTTTACCACACAAAGCCGAGTTTAAACGACCGTAAAGAAGAAGAGTTTTGAAAACTTTGTGGGAAAAGGAGAAAATGCTGGTAACCAGCATTTTCTCCTTTTCCCACAACATTTTCTACTCAATTAAAGGCAAGTTTCTTCATTTTAGACACCATTGATTTGTCGTCTGCAAATGTTTTCGATTTAGATTTGTCTAAAATTTTGTCGTTTGGTAATGAGTTAAACATAACTTAGCGCTAAGAATAACATCGACCTTAACACTTTAGAGCGCCAAATGAACCCAGCAGACATTTCCATTTTAGAAATAAGACCCTTATAAAAGCAATTTCAAGGTTGCTCTTGTCAAGGCTATTTCGACAAAGCGGACAGTGCAGATCAAGGATCAGACTGCACGTTTTGTGCAGTCTGATCTTGATCTGCAATGTCCGCAAAAGGTCGGTGAATCGCGCTTAGCTGACAAAACGATTCCAATAATGTGTGAACTTGGAGAAGGGAGGCAACTCAAACATATTTCATATTAAACGTTCCATTGCGATTGTGTCCCTTGACAAAAAAAATGTCCCTCCCCCACACACACAGCACCACCACCCCCCAAAGTAATGCAATTTAAGACTATTATGGCTATGATATTTAACAGAATATTATGCAGTGTAGATCCAAGATCAGATTACATTTTCAGTGCTGTCTGATCTTTGATCTACACTGTCTCGAGGTGGCAACCGATACAAGCTTTATTGCGCGAAGTATTAAATAATAATAACCGGAATTCAAACCTTAAAGATTGGTTTCCCCTGCTTGGCCCTACGCTTGGCTCTCGTAACAAATGGAATCAAAAAAGCGAAAAACACCACGATAAGCACGAGTACCCCGGCAAACACGGCGGGGATGGCTGGATAGTCACTGGCCACTGGCCGCTCTACGTACACGATGAAAGGAAGAGGGTTCGATAATGCTTTTCCGTTGCTTGTGTCTTCCAGTAAAACCTGCAACCATAGCAATGTATTAAATCTCATTTTGCCAAAGTAAACTCATCATATGTATTCTGAAGTTAATTTTTTTCAAAATAATGACGGAACATATCAATAGTTTATTTCCTCAGATCTGTTAAGCTTATCACAAGGAGACCGCCAGCTTAGTGATTTGCTTGATATTATTAATAAGTATTAAAATAGGAGAGTGTTTTAAAGCTAGAAATCTTATTTTCTGCAATGTGAAATAGCACTAAACGGAGTGAAATTGGTCGAAATGTTTAACAAGATTTGACAACGTTTTGCGCTGCATAACAGAATGAGAGTCATTCTTCAGTTATTTCCCTTGATTCGTCTCCAATACTACATTGGTCCTGTAGGGTTTTTATCCTTGATTTTCTTGCACTTCACAGATATGTTCTTTAGAAAATAACTCAATTAAATCTGGTCAGATTGTTTGACAGATTGATTACATCCCTTTCTCTTATGATTGGGAACAGTATTTGCTTTAAAATTACATGGAGTCCTTACAAATATATCATAAACAAAATTATATTTATTGCAACATTCCTAGGGTAATCAAGGATGAAAACAAAGGAATACATTTGAAAGGACCAATCTGTTACTTGGTTACCTTCAGTCTTCATCTGGCAAGGGAAATAATTTGACTTACAGGAATGGCCCTCATTGCATCTTAACTAATACTCATGTTCCTTGATAAATCCATTTCTAAATTAAAGAGACTTTTTCTTGCTCTTGCATTTTACAGCTTTTGAAAACAAAATACACATTCAAAGACATATAACTATGAAAATACACATTTATGTTCTTGCAATTTATCACTTATGAAACTGGAGATTTAACAACACTCCGCAAGGATGTTTTCAAAATTTGTCTGCGGCAAAATTGCCTTAGGCGTTACATCTTCCACACATTCCCGAGTTTAATTTCCCTGAAAAAAAAAAAGGCTTTTAAAACAATGTGGGAAAAAAAATACTGGTTATCAGCATTTTTTTTCTTTTCCAACAATGATTTTTATACCCTCTCAAAGACAGAAATCATTATTTTAGCTGCATTTAATTTGTCGTCTGCAAATGCTTTCATTTTGGTCCAGTCCAAAATTATGTCGTTTGGTAAATGGTTAATGAATTCGATACAATTCCATCTGCAGACAAACTTTTCGTTTTGCAGTTAACCAATTTTGAAATATATACTCACGAAGAATTCAATCAAATCTTTCTCTTCGATCTCTGTGACGTCTTCAACAACGATAAAACCTTCAGAATCAACGCTGAAAGCTGTGGTATCCATGACAACGAACGCCGTAGTAACGACATTAGTTTCCGTGATGACCGGTTGATTGTTGGTATCTATGTTACGTTTGTGAATAATATGAATTGTGTGATCAACATGGGGGCCGAGGTCCGGGAGATGCATACGCCGAGCTATTGTCGACTGACCCGTCCTTTCTGGTATATCTAAAAAAAAAAAAAAAAAAGACAAAGGAACCGTATTCACCAATCATTTTATAGCGCTTTCCCAGACTATTTCTATATTTAGAAAGAAACGAAAACTCTGACTGGTTAAACCAACTGGTTCAACCAATCAGAAGTTCCGTTACTTTGAATTTCAGAAAATGTGAAAATTCGCATTTGGTCCTTCCGGAGCTGTATTCACCAACGATATTTATTTCACGAAGGATAACAATGTAGAGAATTTCATTGTAAATACATGTAATCAAACATAATCAAAGCTTATTTGTTCTCAATATTTCGGCATGAAATATTGGGAAAAGTGCTTGCTTATGTGTTGCATACACATGAGCCATGCTCTAGCAAAAGGGGCTGAATGCATCACCGTAATGCATTGTACCAAGCAAGACATCATATAATTACGGATCCCCAAAACCCATGTTGTCTAACAAACGACTGAATCATGAGGTAGACTGATCCTTTGACATACAGAAAAATTGACTAATAGCGAAAAGTTTCGGCGCTGGTCAGCCTGCGCGGACTGCGCAGGCTGACCTGGGTCGATACTTTTCGCAGATGCATTAGGCCCCCTTTTCACAAAGCATGGCTGATACGATATTTTATAAGAAGCAATTTAACACTAATGTTACATTAACATGACTGTAACAGTGGCATTTTTCTTTAAACTCTTTGCATTCGTGCGGTGAACAAAGGAAAACAAACAGAAAGTTTTTTTTGTCATAAAGAAACATGATACATATAAGTAATGCTCTGTGATCATGGAGTCTAATGCATCTTTAGAAATTACTGACCCGGGTCAGCCTGTGCACTTTGCGTAGGCTGATCTGGGTGGAAACTTTTTGCTACTGGTCAATTTTCTGCATGTCAAAAGACTATTCTGCCGTATGATTTGGTAGGGTTTTTGTGGCATTTGCCAGAGACAATGCCCTTATGAGTTCGCTATGAGTTCAATACGGCATTTTGAAAATCATGTATCATAATTTGTGGAAAACCGAAGGAAGTAAACCTAATTAAACTCAATTTTTCTCAGACAAATAAGTGTTTCAGTTGCACTCAGATTGAAAATGGCGTATTAAAATGAGCTGAATTATGCCATCGATCGTCGAAACACTTCTTTTTAACGAAAATAGCTTTATTCGCTATGGTCTTCTATTGGCGTAGTGATACACACGATCTTTGTCTCCTGACCAATCAATTCCATGCTTGTTCGTAAACCAGTTCGTTCCTGGGCTTATTCGTCCCTGGGCTTGTTCGCTAAGGCTTGTTCGTCCCACAAGATTGCATCTGCTCTATTTGGACTGTGCATGACTATAGAGTAGGTTCACTTCAAGCAAATATTTTGAAACTATTTCTGTTGTTTATTTTTCAAATTATTAATTCAACACAATGGTTTCCTTGACAAATGCCACACCAGTGCTTTCAACGCTTTGATTATACAAAAAGGATTTTATGGGTCCAAAATGAAATAGTGACATGCTTGGTATGAGATGCGTCAAACCAAATGATGCTAGAGTGCCACTCATTCTTATACTGTTGTAAAGTTACCTTTCTTTGTTTAAGGAAAAAAGTACTCACTGAAGTGTGCAGACACGTGATCTCCATCTGACGTTGAGAGATCGTCTGCTACTGCTGTAGGGTTTGCCGGATCTGACGTCATACCACGGTTTGACATCATTTTTGAGGTCATTGTCGGATTTGCTGGAACAGACGATCATAAGTTTATGAACATAATTGAAAGCTTAACCCTTAGTCTACTGAGCCGACTCAGGGTTAAGGGTTACACTTTTGGACAGTGTAGATGAAGATCATACTGAACAGAATCTGCAGTCTGATCTTGGATCTACTCTGTCCAATAAGGAGATGTTTATCTCTATATTATACTTTTGAAATAGCAGCATTTGGGTCTTAACTATGGGCTTGAAAGTTTCATTTCACTTGTCTAGCAGGTTAAGGATAAATTGATTTTTTATCAAGGAAGACTAGGAAACAGATCCATCAGATACACAGCTAGACGAACCGACAGACGGAAAGGGGAAGAGACGGAGGCTGGAAAGGAATCGCAGACAAACAAGAACGGAACAGCCACAGGGATGATCACAGCAACTCAGAGAGGCCAAAGACATACGGTATTGACATCCATAATGAGATGCTCTTTTACAGTTTGTTGATATTGATATTCCTTTCGTGTGTGTGTGTGTGTGTGTGTGTGTGTGTGTGTGTGTGTGTGTGTGTGTGTGTGTGTGTGTCCTTGGGCAAGCTTTTCAGAGCCCATGTCTGATACAGATGCAACCCAGGAAACGCATGAATAATATTTAGTGAGCTGTCGCGGAGATATTATTGAAAGGAAAAAAATGTTTAGAGCTGAGGGAAAAACTATGAAAAACAACACTCTCGAGTGATGGTTTTTTTTTTTTTTAGTTTTTTCATAGTTTTTTCATAGCGTTTCATTCATCCCCTGAGGAATTCATAGTGAATGAAAAACCATTCGGTCAATAAGGTTGGTGCTTGGTGCCTTTTTCGGTGATATTTCAGATATCTGTACGGTGAACAGTGCACCGATACACAGAGTTTCTTTACGAGTATTATAAACAGCCAAGAGCTGGTCTTTGAAATAGACAGGAACTGTTAATTAACAAACAATAGGTTGTTTATTTTACAGTTTTCTGCCAGTGTACACACACACACACACACACACACACACACACACACACACAAATGACTATTTACAATTAACTCTCAACAGCCAAAACATTTGAAATGTGTATATACACTGAACTATCAATAATTAATTTTTTTACATACCCTGTGTGTGTCTGTGGGCTGTTGGCGTTGGTTTCTGGCTCGAACCTGCCATTGTTATATCAAGCGTTTTCGTGGTCTGCATCCGAGTGAAAAATATACAAAATTAGCACATATCCTGTTGAATTAAACTATTACTGTATATGCTATATATTTTTGTTTGTTTGTTTGTTCCGTTTTAATACGGTTGTCATAAGGTCAGTCACATCACTGCGGCTGGTGCGCTTATCCATACGTTTCTTTACTGAACTCTTTACCAAACGACAAAATTTTAGACTGGCCCAAATTGAAAGCATTTGCAGACGACAATTTAAATGTGGCTAAAAAATGAAAATTGTTTTGGAAAGGGTGGAAAACATTGCGGGAAAAAGAGAAAATGCTGGTTACCAGCATTTTCTCCTTTTCCCACAATGTTTTCAAAAGGGTTCTTTCTCAGGGTCGTAAAAAGTCGGGATTGTGTGGTAAAGGGTTAAGGGTCACTTTCTTTGGATTAGACCCAATTAGGACAAAAGAAAGAGAGAGAATGAAGTTTTTAGTAATAGATGCAAAAGTGCCAGGAAAGTAAACAATCAATTTGAATTGTGTTTACGCCTCTTTCAACAATACTGCAGTCATATTACGGCTATAGTTCCCTTCTTTATGTTTCATCGTTTTCGCAAATACTTGGCTGTGACGGTGCCGTGACTCTGAGTCCGAAATTGTGTTAGTTTAATGAATCTAGAATTAAACTAAAAATGCGATATAGAATGCTTTGGGAACACCGCTTCAGGGGATCGACTGAGTTACAATCAGAGACTGAAAGGTCATGTACTCTTCAACATAGAGACCATTTGTTTACAGATTGATTGAATGGTGTTGTACGCCGCTTTCAACATTATTTCAGTCATATCACGGCGACAGCTCACATATTCATGTATTACCTGGGTTTTACCCGTACTAGGCTAGGGTTCTGAAGTTTCTTGCCCAAGGACACAGCCACGAAAAAACTAGCTGATCAGTTTCGGGCTCGAACCCGAGGTCTCCTGGTAACGAGTTCCATACTCTACCATTGAGCCACGCAGGATCCCCAGAGACCATTTGCAATGAGAGACCACTTTGCTCACAGTCCTTGGTTGATCATTGTATAAGAGTTTCAAAGCATAATCTAGTAATTTATAATTGAGTCATACTCTGTGAAAAAGGGGCTTAAGGCATCTAAAAAAAAAAAAAAAAAAAAAAAAAAAAAAAAAAATTATGTCCATGTGTCAGTCAGGCAGGCTGAAATAGGTCAAAACTTTATTGCCATTCGTAAATTTTCTGCAAGTCCAAGGACCATTCTACCTCCAGATTCAGTCAATGCACTCCTAGAATGTTATATGTACGATGATTTAAGGCATACATTATGTGAGGCTGCGGCCAAAGTTGATGCCGATTTTTTAAATATGTCGACCAACGACAAGCTAGTTTTCCTTTTCACCAATGTTATTTTGATTCGGGCATCTGCCAAAACCTGTCATGATACCGGTATTTCAAAACGACGGACTTTTTATCTGTACAAGTGATCTTCACTTTTTATTATTATCATTATCTTTATTATTAATATTATTATTAGCATCATTATAAGCAACTTGGAGTTTTTCTTTTTTCTTTTTTTTTTCTAAATAGGTAGCTTTGTTCGTAAATATTGTCTCTTTTCTGTTCCTTTTATGTAACATTTAAATACATGTACTAGTCTCTTATAATTCTTTTGTAGAATGGTCATATACTTTTTTACTGGAATTGTTCCTAAATGTGTTTTAACCTTGCTTTGTATATGAATGAGACTTTAATAAAGATATACATTAATAAAGATATACATATTGTTAGACGAAATTGATTTCTTATCGATCCATAATTATGTGATGACTTGCTCGGTATAAAACATCAAGGCGATGCATTAAACCCCTTTTTGCGAGAGTATGGCTCAATTATACCTTATAATTTGAGCCATGCTCTGTGAAAAGGGGGCTTAATGCATCTGCGAAAAAGTGTCGACCCAGGTCAGCCTGCGCATTCCGCGCAGGCTGACCTGGGCCGAAACTTTTCGCTATCGGTCAATTTTATGCAAGTCCAAGGACCGACTACCTCATGATTCAGTCGCTTGCTTTAAAAAAAAATAAATGGCTTTTATGGATACATACATGTAATTATGTGATGGCTTGCTTGATATCATGCATCACGGAGATGCATTAAGCCCCCTTTTGCCAGAGCATGGCTCATTTGTAATAACATGTAAAAAAAAATAAAATTCCTACCTTTGGCTCGTTATTTCGCTTTTTAACTATTTTAAGGAAATGCTCCTCCGTATTTTCTTCACCGTGACGGTGACCTTCACCTTCCTCTATGGCAACGACCCTTTGACCCCGATAACCATCGGGCTGTATTTTTCCTGCCACAGCCCCGTGTTCCTCAACCAAGTCATATGGAAAGTAGAGCTGTTTACCGATCCGTTTTTCTGAAACTGCAAGGAAAATAACTCTGTAAATGATATGTACGACGCAGATACGATGCAGATACGACTCAGATATGATGGAGAGAGGTAAAGCAAGTTTTTTTAAAACCCTTTCAGTGCCATAGCAGAAAACAGTGTTATTTTTGCGGACGGTGTTGATCAAGATCAGACTGCACAGAACGTGCAGTCTGATCTTTGATCAATATCACCTGCTTGTATAGTCAAGCCTTTAAAAGATCGCAATCTTTCTGAGTTTTAGTGGACTGTGCAAGTACTGTCTGCCATCGATAGACGTCGAATAAATATGAGCCATGCTCGGTGAAAAGGGGGTTTAACGCATCTGCGAAAAGTCACCAAGCCCCTGTAGCTCAGTTGGTAGCGTACAGGAATTGAGAACAGGAGGTCGCTGGTTCGATCACCGGCTTGGCCAATGTCTTTCCGAGGATTGATGATAGTCATCGCGACAGGATTCATTCCTCTCTCATCGCTGACTATTGTTTCGACAATGGTTGTGTGGGAAAGCAGCCAGTGGCTCGGAAAGAATATTGTGCGGAGTGCTGGTAAAAGAAACTCCAGGAAAGCATGGGTGGGTGCACTTGCCGCCGTGATATAACTGAAATAATGTCGAAAACGGCGTTAAACACCATACAATCAATCAATCAATCTGCGAAAAGTATTGACCCATGTCGACCTGCGCAGTCCGTGCAGGTCGACCTGGGTCGAAACTTTTTGCTACTAGTCCATTTTCTGCATGCCAAAGGACCATTCTACCTCATGATTCAGTCGTTTGTTGGATTCTACGGATCCATAACTATGTGATGACTTGCTTGGGATAATGCATCACGGTGATTCATTATACCCTCTTTTGCCAGAGTGTGGCTACGATTTCTATACATACAGAGGGAACGGGACAGACAGACCGACAGATCAACAGAGACGGAGAGACAAAGAGAGAGAAATTTGAACTATTGATCTAAACATATATAAATAGCTAATAGATAAATGGTGATGATACATGTATATGAGCCGTGCCCTGACAAAAGGGGGCTTCATGCATCTCCGTGATGCATGACACCGAGCAAGTCGCCACATGATCATGGATCCATAAAATCCATTTTGTCTAACAACCGACTGAATCATGAGGTTAACTGGTCCTTTGACATACAGACAATTGACCTATAGCGAAAAGTTTCTGCCCAGGTCAGCCTGCGCGGACTGCGCAGGCTGACCTGGGTCGATACTTTTCGCACATGCATTAAGCCCCCGTTTCACAGAGCATGGCTCCTATATGTTGTATTATACGAGTCGTAAATAGGTAAATGATTGATGATTGTATGGTGTTTAACGCCGTTTTCAACCTTATTTCAGTTATATCGCGGCGGCCAGTGCACCTATCCATGCTTTCCTGGAGTTTCTTTTTACCAGTACTCCGCACAATATTCTTTCCAAGCCACTGGCTGCTTTCCCACATAACCATCGTCGAAACAATAGTCAGCGGTAAGAGAGAATGAATCCTGTCGCAAAGACTATCATCACTCCTCGGAAAGAAATTGGCCAAGCCGGGGATCGAACCAGCGACCTCCTGTTCTCAAGTCCTGTACGCTACCGACTGAGCTACGGGAGCTTGGCGTAAATAGGTAAAAGAATGGGCACTAACTGATCGACAGTCAAACAAGCAGTCAATAAAGAAATAGATTAATGATTAAATAAAAGAAATAATAACTTAAATGCTTTACCTGCAGTTTGAACTGTTAAGCAGAGGACAACTAAAAGGCCGAACTGGAAATATCTGTGTACGAACATCTTTCTAGCCTCTGTCATTTTTTTTGTAAACAAACGAATATCAAATAAATAACTAAATAAATAAAATAAATAAAGAGATAATTCAATAAATAACCAACAGGCGTTATAGATCCTTGACACACTTTCAGTCAATTTTTAGTATTTTGAAGTAAAAGTAAAGTTGTAATCCGTCTTTATCAAAGATTCAAAAACTTTATTCACTGTTTATTCATAATCATTATAATCCATGAAATCACTTTGCCGACTAAAAAGTTCCCAATCACCCGTAGTGCTCGATAAAAGTTCTAATTTTGGATTTATATGTCAAAATGACTAAAACAGTTACATAAAATTGTCAGATTCAATTCTGATTAATCTAAATTTAGGATGGTCAGAAAAATCACTTTTAGCAATTCAGAAAAATTGGTCCCTCATTAGTCATTCGTTCATTGAAGAAACTCAGGTCACATTCACTGCGCATGTCACTTTTCACTTCCGGTCGCACATGCTCAGAAATAATTGTCCGTTTACTTATTACCTCTTGAACAAATATGGCGGCATACGAGTTTGACATCTTTGATATATATTGATCATAGATATGTAAAAGTCGATTTATCAGATAGGAACACTTGAAAACATTGTCGCCAAAGGAGAAATTGTTCGTTATGAACAGTTTCTCCTTTTGCTGCAATGTTTTCCAGTGTGATCAGCTCTAAGACGAAAATAAAGTCGTCTACGCGAGGGGAAAATGTCATCGTGTGTATTGAAGGCCCCCGGGATATATGAACGGGAGTGCTCGGCAGTTTAAGTCAATCAAATTTCAATTTAATAACCTCTGCTTCCTCATTTCTAAATTTGGTGGCAAATAGTTGTAAATATAAGATTTTATGGATATGTACTTGTGACATTCTTGCATTGAATCACAAATACAGAACTTGAAAATTTGAAAATCGAAAGTTCTGAGAACGGAAACATATAATATTATGATAAATTGCTGTTTTTTTTTTTACCCTTTACCAGACGACAAAATTTTAGCCTTGTCCAAATTGAAAGCATTAGCAGGCGACAATTTTAATGTGGCTCAAATGGTGCAACTTTTATTTGATAGGGTAGAAAACATTGTGGGAAAAGGAGAAAATGCTGGTTACCAGCATTTTCTCCTTTTCCCACAATGTCTTCAAAAGGCTTCTTTACCAGGATAGTTAAAAGGCGGCATTGTGCGTTAAACGGTTAAACTCTTTCAGCCCCAAGTATAAACCCGACCTCTTTCGACATCTGAAAATACAATCCACTAGAACTAAGGACGATTTCTATCACATGGACTTAAATAAACAAGCTGACGGTATAGTTTCAAGATGCACGTTCTGTGCAGTCTGATCTTCATCTATGTCATCCGCAAAAGCCACCGTTTTCGCCTAAGGCGTTGAGAAGGAAAATACACAAGGATTTAAAAAAAAAAGTAACGGAAATTTTGTTATGAATCATCTCACTTTTATGTATATCTGTTTTGATCAGCTGTATACATTGACCACATAGAATATCATTCAAATATAGTTGTAGGCCTTAGTAAATGTTGATGTAAATAAATAATTAAGCAAACAAACGAACAAATAGATAGATCACTCACTCACTCACTCACTCACTCACTCACTCACTCACTCCATCCATCCATCCATCCATTCATAACCGACCGACCGACCGACCGATCGATCGATCGATCGATCAATCAGTCATAAACCAACCAACCAACCAACTCATCCATCCATTCATAACCAACCGACCGACCGACCGACCGATCAATCAATCAATCAATCAATCAATCAATCAATCAAAGCATCAGGCTGCTTGATCTTCTGGAATTCAACCCACTGTTGTTCGGGCATTTTCATTTCCTAAATCAAAATGGCCGAAAATAATTGAAAATTGCACAGAAGAAAAAAAATACTTAAAGAAGCGGAAAACATTGTAGTTCAACAGTAGGGAAAGTACTGTGGTAAAAAGATAAATTGTTTGTAACAAGCAATAGCTCTTTTTCTTAGCAATTCCTCCTCTTCTCACGATGTTTTTAAAGTTATCGATTGCACAGCACCGAAGTATTTCTGAAGTAAGCTTTAATTCTTTAACTCTTTACCAGACAACAAAATCTTAGACTAGTCCCAATTGAAAGCATTTGCAGACGACAAATTAAAAATGACCCACATTCTGAGATTTGCCTCTGGAAGGACAGAAAACATTGTGGGAAAAGGAGAAAATGCTGGTTACCAGCATTTTCTCCTTTTCCCACAATGTTTTCAAAAGGCTTCTTCCTCAAGGTCGTTAAAAGTCAGGATTGTGTGGTAAAGAGTTAATAGTCATTTTAATGCTTCAACAACCCCTAGGACGGATGTTCTTTAAAACATTGTAGGAAAAGGAGAAAATGCGGGTAAACATATTTGTTCTCCTTTTTCCATAATGTTCTCAAAATCCCTTTTACCCTTTAAGATTCGTGATTGTGAGGTAAATGGGCGATACCTAGAAATGCAACAAACCACCACAGCTGAAACGGGAAAAACTGCAAGGAAAGCAGGTTTTTGTTTTTCATTTTCTAATACCACTACGAAGAAATTTTCGAAGGAAAGTGGGGGTGATGGAAGAAGCCCAACCCGTTTTCCCGTTTTATAAATGGCATGAAAAGGCATCGAGGGAAAAGAAGCAATTACCTGTCACAACCCCATCGTGTATCGAACCCATCACCTGCAATAGCACACTGACAAGAGCCACTTGATCTTGCTAGGCGTTCCCAAACCAAGACGTAATAATTACGTGAAAGGATGTTCTAGACCTTTACCGGACTAATCCCGGGTTTTTTTGGCCGACCCTGTGGAAGAAGCCTTTTGAAAACATCTTAACCCTTTACCATACGACAAAATTTTAGCCTCATCCAAATTGAAAGGATTTGCAGACGACAATTTCAATGTGGCTCAAATGGTGCAATTTTTCTTTGATAGGGTAGAAAACATTGTGGGAAAAGGAGAAAATGCTGGTTACCAGCATTTTCTCCTTTTCCCACATTGTTTTCAAACGGCTTCTTTCCCTGGGGCGTCAAAAGGCGTCATTGTGCGGTAAAGGGTTAAAAAACGTAAAAATGCTCTCTGAGATGATTGACTGTGTTCTTGCACAGGGTAGGAGACTTGTGAAAAAAAGGGAGAAAATACAGTTTACCAGCACGATCTCCATTTTTTTTTTTAAACTTTTTACCAGAAGATAAAATTTCGGAGTTTTCCAAATTGATAGCGTTTGCAGACCACAAATTAAAACTGGCTCAAATGATGGAATTTGTGTCTGAAAAAGTACAACACATTGTGGGAGAAGGAGGAAATGCTGGTTACCAGCATTTCCTCCCTTTCCTACAATGTTTTCCAAATTCGTCTTTAAGTCTTTATCAGGATCGTTAAAACACGAGATTGTTTGGAAAAAGGTCGAAAGTTTCTTTCCCAGGGTCCTTAATCCTTTACCACACAATGCCGAGGTTTAACGACCCTGAAGAAGAAGCCTTTAGAAAACATTGTGGGAAAAGGAGAAAATGCTGGTAACCAGCATTTTCTCCTTTTCCCACCATGTTTTCTACCCTATCAAAGAAACACCACATTACGAGTATTTGAGCCACAATGAAATTGTCGTCTGCAAATGCTTTCAATTTGGACAGGTCTAAAATTGTGTCGTGTGTTAAAGTGTTAAGAAAATGGGATTGTTTGGTAAAGGATTCAGCTGGGCTAAGATTCGTCGGCAATGCTTTGGTTACTGGGTTATTTGATGAACTTTTCCCTTTCCAACCTACATGAGCATTTGGACTCTCCCTAATTCAAGTTACCACAGAGCAAAAAAAGGTGTAACTTTACAGTTTCCAAATTAGAGCTAAACTTTCAATTCATTCTGTGAAGCTATCAAAATGAATTGCGTCTTGATGCTCTTTTTCATTTAATATCGCCCGATTTTACCCAAATTCTTTCAGAAAATATCGTGAAAGGAGTTAAATTGTTTCGAAATTTTTAAAACCTTACTACAGTATATGACGTAAAGGAAAGTGGGCTAAATTCAGTTTGCAAGAAGAGAATTCATATACCGTACTTCAATGTTAATTTGGTAAATATAACGAAAACAAGATCGCACGTTGTAGACCCAAGACTGCACGTTATGTACAGTCTGATCTTGGATCAACATGATGGCCAAACGCGCCTTAACTTGTCTTAACCCCTAGACTGCTAAGCGCGACTCACTGACCTTTTGCGGACAGCGTAGATCAAGATCAGACTGCACGGAACGTGCAGTCTGATCTTGGATCTACGCTGTCCGATAAGGAGATATCTTTTCTCCATGAATACCTCTGAAATATGAAAAGTTGGGTTTCTACTATCGGTTCGAAAATTTCCTTTCTTTTATCAAGCAGGATAAGGGTTAAGTATGCATTTTTAGACTAGCGAAGCTAGTCTATAGGCATCATGATTGACCCAGAGTCAAAGTAAACAAAAAACCCCACAGTTGCCAAATACTGCCTCACAGTAAAATACTTCTTTCTATTAGAAATCCCAATTCTGTTATATATGACAATTTTGACAAAAACCACTAAATCTCTACCACTTCAATTTGAACATGTCTACTTACAAAGTAATGCTCTGTGAAAAGGGGACTAAGTGCATCTGCGAAAAGTGTCGATCCGGGTCAGCCTGCGCAGTCCGCGCAGGCTGACCTGGGGCGAAACTTTTCGCCAATGGTCAATTTTCTGTATATCCAGGGACCAGTCTACCTCATGATTCAGTCAATTGTTAAACAACAATAAAAAAGGTAGCTACTATAGACCCATAATTGTGTCATGGCTTGATAGGTATAATGAATCATGGAGATGCATTAAGCCCCCTTTTGCCAGAGCGGGGTTAACCCTTTCGGTGTCATAGGCCGACAACAAGGGATCTTTTGGGGTGGCATAGAGAAAGCTCAGCCTGCACAGAACATAGTCTGATCACCGCTTGCTTAGTCAGGTCAGAGTTAAAAAAGAAACTCTTTCTGTGTGTGTTTTTATTTTCAGCCGTCGAAAGAAAGAGAGTTTATATGAGCCACGCCCTGTGGAAAAGGGAGTTTAATGCATTTTGCGAACAGTATCGATCCGTGTCAGCCTGCGCAGTCCCCTGCACAGTCCGCGCAGGCTGACATGGGCCGAAACTTTTCGCTAACTTTAAAATTTTTTCTGCATGTCAAAGGAGAGTTCTACCTCATGCATTAGTCGGTTGTTTTGTTAAAATGGATTTTATGGATCCATAATTAGGGGATGTCTTGCTTGGTATGATTGCATTGCGGAGATGCATTAAGCCCCTTTTTGCCAGAGCTTGGCTCATACATTTTCTGTCGAAATAGTTAACCCTTTTTCCAAATTGTCTCGAGTTTAAACGACCTTGGGGAAAAAAAAAAAAAAAAAAGACTTGTGGAAATCATTGTGGGAAATGGAGAAAATGCTGGTAACCAGCATTTTCTCCATTTCCCGCCATGATTTCTGCCCTTTCAAAAGCAAATCAAATTGTTTGAGCCACATTTGATTTGTCTTCTGCAAATACTTTCAGTTTAGACAAGCGTTAAATCTGTTAATCTGTTAACTGTGAAGAATTCAGCAGCGTTTCAAATCTTTATGTCACCATGTTATGAAGACACCGATTGTGCCCTGAAAGTATGTCAAATGAGATTAGCTTTGCTGAACGAAGTTATGTTATAATTATTATCAATTTTGTAGATACGAAAGTCTTCTTCTTCTTCTACACACCCCCCCCCCTCCCCCACCAGGATAAATCCTTCGAAGGTGTGTCCTTAGGCAAGACACCTCAGGGCCCTAGTACTGGTGAAACCCAGGTCAAACATGAATAAGAGGGCTGTCCCCTTGATACGAATGAAATAACGTTGAAAGTGGCGAAAACAATATTCAGTCCATAAATTAATTAATGTTTTTTTTTTTCTTTCTTTAACGATCGTTTAATGACCACAAAGCGGAACACTTTTAATAGTAACCTATTTAATACAAGAAAACTACACGACATCAATTTTTACTTTTCAAATAAGGTTATATTCGGCCCTTTTAGCGCCAGTGGACAATTTTATGGCTTCTGGAGAGAGACGAGATCGAGATTTGGGTCCGTATTCACCAACCATTCTTAAGAACGTTCTTAGAATTATTCTTCAAGATTTTCCAAGTTTGAAAGTTACACAACTTCTGATTGGCTAAACCAAATGGTTTAGCCAATCAGAAGGTGTGTTACTTTCAAGTTTGGAAAATTTTGGAGAACAAGACCTAGAATGTTCTTAAGAATAGTTGGTAAATACGGACCCAGATTCCACGTTTTAAGCAGTCTTATCTAAACCCATATAAGTGAGTGGCATTCTGGGAAAAGGGGGTTTCATGCTTCTCCGTGATGCATTATATCAAGCAAGTCAGCACTTAATTATGGATCCATAAAATCCATTTTGTTTAACAACCGGCTGAATCGTGAGTTCAGAAAATTTACAAATAGCAAAAAGTATCGACTCATGTCAGCCTGCGCGGACTGCGCAGGCTGACATGAGTCGATACTTTTTGTAGATGCATTAAACCCCTTTTTTACAGGGCATGCCTCAGATGTAATTTAAATGCCCCTGTAATTTTACTCTATAAGATATATTATCTTTATTTGCATGTCCATTTGTCTGTCCGACTTGTCTGTCTATCTATCTCTGCTTTTTCCTTTATGTATCGTATCACTTGGCCCGTAATCACCAACCACGCTCAGTCCCATTGCTAGTCTAATTTTCGAGAATTTTCTGAATTGCAGAGTAACGCAATCTCTGATTGGCTAAACCAAATCGTTGAGCCAGTCAGATATTCCGTTACTTTCTTAATCTAGAATAAGTCAAAGAAAAGCAATTCAGACCGATTGGCTTGTACGGGCCCTGAAATATTCCCACCCTCAACTGACGTAAAAATCCAAATTCTGCACTATAATCGAGAAAGTTGAATTTCCATGTAGTAGTCAAAAAAAATAAAAATAAAAAAAAACTAAAAGACACAATGATAAGATAATTATCATTTATGGATCCATGAAAGCCATTTTGTCTAACAACCGACTGAATCATAAGATAGGTTGGTTATTTCACATACAGAAAATTGATCAATAGCGAAAAGTTTCGGCCAAGGTAAGCCTGCGCGGACTGCGCAGGCTGACCGTGGTCGATACTTTTCGCAGATGCATTGAGCCCTCTTTTCCACAAAGCATGGCTCTTACAGATTAATATCAGAAACTAAGCCTAATCACAAATATTTTGATGGACAAATGACGCAAAAAGTCGAATGTCCTAAAGACCCCCATATAAGGCCCAGGCATATACTAAAAAGATAAAAACGTGGTGGAAAATTCCATTCCACTTTGAGACGGGTGAGGGAGAAGGACATAGAATGAGTTAAGTGGTGAGAGAGAAGGTGGACTGTACTGAGAAAGAGAGAGAGAGACAGAGAGAGAGAGAGAGACAGACAGACAGACAAACAGACAGACAGACAGACAGACATAGAAAGGGTTGAGAAAGAGAAAAGACAGACGGACAGACATACAGACGGACGGACGGACGGACAGACAGACATAGAAAGGGTAAAGAAAGAGAAAAGACAGACAGACAGACAGACAGAAAGACAGACAGACAGACAGACAGAAAAAGATGAAATGAAAGTTTGAAATAATACCTGTGATAGACATTGACATATCTATTATATACCGTTATATTATCAAGCGATACCAAAGTAAACGACAGACTGTGCTCTGATTCTTACGTATATAGTTGACACTAAAGTCCAGATTGCGAAATGCCGGTACCCCACCGGGATCCAACGAAACGAAGCATCAAAACATACAGAAACCACAATTTCCACTTTACTTTCACAGACGAAAAAAGGTTAACTCTTTCACTGCAAATTTTGTCTCTAATACCTTTTGCGGAAGGTGTAGATCAAGATCAGACTGCACAGAACGTGCAGTCTGATCTTGGCTCTACACCGTCCGTTAATTGATGCTATATTGTAGTACTACGACTGAAATCATATTCAGTTGCAGTGAAAAATCTAATTTTAGACCCTTGGGAAAAAAAAGCGAATTTATGTGGCAGAGAAAATGTTAGAGAAGTTACGAAATATAAAAAGCTCCAGTCGACACGGTGAGCGAGATAAAAATATATTTACATACACAAAAAAATAAAAAACCGCATGAAACATTTTTACATACATTTGACGCAAAACTTCAGATATCAAGATGGACTCCAGCCGGGTCGTTGATGCGACATCTCACTCGCAGCAGATAAGCCCAAATTCTGGCCTTTACCCCTCTCTATTTACACATCCCATTCCCCTTGATTCCCCCCTTTTTTTATATTTAAAACTAGCAAAGTTTCTATGATCACATTGATAGTTAAGTCATTTTTTCTTTTCCAACAGTATGTAAAAATTGATTTGGGCCGCCATTTTAAAAAAAAAAAAACATGGAACCGGTCTGTCCATTACATTATTCTAACAGTACGTAATTGGGCAATGTTCTGGAAAAAGGGGGTTTAATGCATCTCCGTGATGCAACATACCAAGCAAGTCATCACATCACTAGGATCCCTAAAGTCCGTTTTGTCTAACTACCAAGTGAATTATGAGGTAGACTGGTTCGTTGACATGCAGAAATTGACCAATAGCAAAAAGTATCGACCCATGTCAGCCTGCGCAATTCGCGCAGGCTGACATGGGTCGATACTTTTTGCAGTTGCATTGAACCCTCTTTTCGCATAGCATGTCTCAATTATAAAGTATCCCAACAACTTCAAACTTTTTCAGAGTGAAAATGTTCGCTGGATTCATTCGGTGCCCTATGGGTTAATAGTACATTTTATTGGTTCCATACCGCCATTTCGCGGTTCTTTTGACGCTTTACAAATAACATGTAGAAAGAGATTTCCTGATCTAAATTTAGTAACAAATTTTAGTAATCAACCTTTGTATGGTAATCCAATATATGACGTCATATCTGACGTCATATTTAGATATATTTAGAACCCCCCCTTTTTTTTTATAGTTTTTCCAGATCAAACACCGGTTTTTTGTAAGGTTGCACAGACATTTTTTCGGCTGTCGAATATTAATGAAAACGTGATTTTTGCAGTCGAATTACCCATGGCTAGTAATGCAGTGTAAACAAGAAGACAAACATGGGGCAGGACGAAGCTGTATGACAAAACAATCATGGTCGTCTCTAGGAGATAACATGATCACACGAATTTGACCTTGAAGTTTTACCCTGAGAATATTTAAACTTATCTAGATCTTGAGATCACTCGATTGCAAAATTTTGCCTCACCCTTTACCAAACAGTCCCGTGTTTAAACAACCCTGAAAGGGAATGCTTTTGAAAACATTATGGGAAATTGTTTGTATTGGAGTTTAACACCATTTTAACAGCTCATGTCATATCATGGCGGTCAGTGACAAACCCATGTGTTTCTTGGCTTTCTCACACCAGGACTGACACAACTTTCTTTCCAAACCCACTGACTACTTTTCTCCAATGCATCACAGGTAAGAGGCGAAATATCGCCGGAAAGAAAGTTTGCCTCGACCGGGATTGTGGAAAAAGGAGACGATGAGGGTAATAAACATTTTCTGCTTTTCCCATAATGTTTTCGATCCTATCAAAGAGAGAAGTCGTCATTTAAGCAACACTGAATTTGATGTCTTGAAGAGCTTTCAATTTAGTAGAGTCTAAAATATTTTCGTTAAGTAGAAAAGTCAAAACTTTTTGGCAGATAACATATTTTAGACTTGTTAAATATGAAAGCATTTGCAGACGACAAGGCAAACTTGGTTCAAGTCACAGGGTTTGGTCTTTGAGAGGGACGGTGGAAAAAAAATTATGGGAAAAGATTTCCCTCTCGTTACCAGCACTTTCACGTAACTCACAATATATATAGTATTATTTCAGTACTACAATAAAATTCAAAATCAGTGTGAGGAAGGAGAAATTGAAGTTTGGTTTGGTTTGTATTGGAGTTTTAACGCCATTTTAATAGCTCATGTCATAACATGGCGGTCAGCGACGCACCCATGTGTTTCCTGGCTTTCTCACACCAGTACTGACACAACTTTCTTTCCAAAGCCACTGACTACTTTTCTCACATGCATCATAGGTGAGAGGCGAAAAATCGCCGGAAAGAAAGTTTGTCTCAACCGGGTATCGAAATCGCAACCGCCAGATCACGAGTCCGACACGCTAACCACTGAGCTACCCGAGCGGGCGTTTACTCGTAAGAGGTACCAACTGATAGTGGCTAATTGTACATGAGCTATGCTCTGGCAAAAGGGTGTTCAATGCATCTTATTGTTGTAGTATACCAAGCAAGTCATCACATAATTATGGATCCATAAAATCAATTTTGTCTCGCAACCAAATGACCCCTCAAAGTATTATTGGCTGAAGATTCAGGCAATTTACCAAATGCAAAAAGTTTCGACACAGGACCTGTGTCGATACTTTTTGCAGATGTATTAAACCCGATTTTTACAGAGCAATGCTCATATCTTTGTTTTTCTACTTTTATCTAAGATAAAAGGGGTGACCCCTCTAAACAAAAACACGCGATACACACTCTTCAGAAAATTCTCTTTGAAAATACTTTTGACGCACTGCAAAGGACGTTATTTGAGTTAAGGCCACATCAAATATTTTTTTTTTTACCTTCATTTTACACTATTTGAAACATTGTGGTCACATTTAAAGTGCCACCTTCATCATTGCGTTATCTCACTTATTTGTGTGAGTCCTAGGTTTTTCCAGTACTAAGCCAGACACTAATGTTTTGCCCAAGGACACTAGCACGAAAAACCGAGCACCTGGAGTGAAGATCGAACCGGAGGTCTCCGGACTGCGAGCCCCAAACTTTCACCACTAAACCCCGTAGGAAAGATATTAGCCCTTAACTTGATATATAACTAAAATGAAACTTTCAAGTCAATTGTAAAAAACCCAAATATTGCCAGTTCAAAGATATTTTCGGTACAAAATATCTCCTCATCGGGCAATGTAGATCGAAGATCAGACTGCACGTTCTGTGCAGTCTGATCTTCATCTACACTGTCCGCAAAAGGTCCTTGAGAGGCGCTTAGCAGTCTAAAGCTTAAAATGGTATGATTTCTTTTCGTCCTTTGCGTTGAATAAGTGCTTGTCGTTATCAGGAATTAGATTTGAACCTGGTTAACTTTCTGTTATCATATATATAGGGCTCTGTTTCAAGGTGTGATTGTGGATATTAGGATTAAAGAAGATAAATGTGAGAGAGAGAGAGAGAGAGAGAGACAGACAGACAGACAGACAGACAGAATGAGAAGGAGAGAAATTGGGGTATGAGGATAGACAGACAGACAGACAGACAGGAGGAGAGGAGAGGAGAGAAGAGAAGAGGAGAGAGAGACACACACACAGAGACAGTCAGAGAGAGAGAGAGAAAATCAAAGAGAGTAAAGAGTGTACGATAATTGATTCCATGATAGTTCCTCATGCTCCGTCAGCATATCATTTTTAAAACATTATGACAAAAGGATAAACTGCCCATCACAAACATTGTTTTTATCATTCTTTTTTTTTTACATCGATGCTATTACATATATTCATTTCCCAGAATGTTTTCAAGAGTGTTCTTCTTAAATGTAAAACTACGGAACTTGTTTGGTACAGGATCAAAATGATAAGTCACAGATTACCTCCCTTTGTAGGTGTATATGACAATTTCGACTACCTCCCTTATATTCAAACTTTCTGACGGTGTATAAACTTGAGAGTATCCCTTTGGTTGCTTAATGGTTATTGATCTGTGTGCTAGTATTTAGCAAGTGGTATGTTCCAACTCCAACTGGGCTACAGTTTTTTTCCGAAGATTATTGATAGTTATTTCAACAGAGTGAATTACTCTCATCCATAAACATTCGTCCGTTTTTCATGTAGAAAAAAATAGCCAGTGGCTTCAAAGGAGTAAACTTGAAAAGAAAGTCGAGGAATGCATTTCAATTTGGGTAGTACAAGCATAAATCACTAAACAAATCAGTTTTCATTTTTAATTTATTCAATTCCTTATTTTACAGTAACAGTGTTTCAAAGAGAGGAATTGATACATTATCACACTGTTTTCAAAATATCGAATTGTCACACTGTTCACATAGTTCATTGCACAGAGGACTTTTCATTTCATATTGCTGCGGCACCATTTTTGAAAACAGCGTGCCAAGAGAAAAAAAAAATACCCCTTGGAGAACATTACAGTATGCATAATATTTCAAATAAGAAGAACACTTAACCTCTATTCCTGCCCAAGATCATTATGGAAGTGATATGCATAGAGAGTAGTTTTATGTTATGTGGGTCCGAGGGTTCAAACCTGGGTCCGTATTCGCCAACCATTCTTAAGAACATTCTTAGTCTTATTTTCAAGAATTTTCTAAATATGAAAGTTATACAACTTCTGGGTGGCTAAACCAAATGGTTTAGCCTCTCAGAAGTTGTGTTACACTCTTAAATCTAGAATTACACTTAGAATGAAATTAAGACTGGTCGGTGAATACATACCAAGATCTTGTTTACATTCTTCGAAAAATTCTAGCGAAAACACCATTAAGATTGTAATGCTATGATTTGTAATCCTGGTTGAGAAAGTTTTTTTTTAAATCTAGCTATTTAGCCCTTTACCACACAATGCCGAGTTTTAACGACCCTGAAGAAGAAAGCTTCTTAAAAGAATTGTGGGAAAAGGAGAAAATTGTTGTAACCAGCTTTTCTTTTTTTTTTTCCCACAATGTCCTCTATCCTTCCAACGACAAATTTCAGTTTTGATTCACGTTTGTTTTGTTTTCTGCAAATGCTTTCAATTTAGAAAAGTCCAAAATTGTGTAGGTAAAGAATTAATGATAAATTGATAGCCAATAATCTTAAGGAAATCATATTTTCTGATAATGATGCAAGTTCAGCAGGATAGCGGTTAATAACAAAAACTTAACAAATAACAAAGTTTCCATACGAACACAATCGCAATATCTTGGGTATACCATATGATCGCTACTGAAATACCAAATGTTTTACCAAGGTCTCCACACTGGGTCCGATATCACATAGCCAATTTTGTTTCCACTTCCGGTTCCGATGCTAACTGATTTTCCTTCGTCATGGCAGCCAACATCTAAATCGTCTGCTGAAACAAGGAACGAACCTGAACTTGAGGAGATTTCAAGGGAAGACATTGTCGCATTTGCTGATGTTCTTGCACTGTCCGTGAATGACGAATTGCGAAATTTTGACGCTATATTTGGTGTTGGGTGTGGCATCATATTGAAGCTACCGTCGAACATCGCACCGTCGTGAAAATCGCTTCCAGTTGGAGAGCCGCTATTGTTAGTATAACCACTGGCCTGGATCGGAGAAATCTTCGATATATGGTACGGTGTTCTTTCAAGCGGGTTGGGAATTGGCTGGGCTCTGAGAGGAGTTGAGTTCGATCCATTCCCTGGTATTAACTGTACTGGCTGACTGTTCAAAGTGCTCTGCAAATGGCGACCTAGTTCCACCAGTCTACCTTCGTCTATCAGTCCATTGGAATACAGAAAACCAGTCACTTCTCGGGCGCAGTCGTGGAAACCGGAAACATACGACCCTCGGTCGTTGCTTGGGATGGTAACACGCTGTTGGTGACGTAGTTTTGTAAGATGGCACACCGCCATTTCCAAAATGTCTGCCTTGTCTACTCGAGTCATTGGGGGAATCTGAAATGAGCAAGAAGAACGATTGGGAAAAAAAAAGCCATGCTTTGTGAAAATGGGATTTATGCATCTGCAAGAAGTATCGAGCCAGGTCAGCCTCCGTAGACTGACCTGGGTCGAAACTTTTTGCTATTGGTCAATTATCTGCATGTCAAAAGACCATCCTACCTCATAATTCATTCGGTTGTATGACAAAATGGGTTTTATGGATCAAGAATTATGTGACGACTTGGTATAATGCATTACGAAGGTGCATTATACCCCCTTTTGCCGGAGCATGGCTCAAATGTGATTGAGGCTTTTATCGAGAGAATTTTGTTAAATTATTGTTATTAACCCTTTCCGAAACGAGTCACTTGACTCTCTTCTAAATTACAAGCGTCTGCAGACGACAAAGCATAGCTGGACAAAGCTAAGTTGAAGTTATCTCAGTTTGCAGAAAACGTTGTGGGAAAAGAAGATATTGCTTATTACAAGCATTTTTGCCCTTTCCTACACTATTTTCAAAATGCCATCTCTGTTTATTACAAATACCAGGGGTCATATATACACATGTGGATATAAGATACCTGCAAATACCTATCTAGGTTCCTAAAGCATTGTTCCTCATGAAAAATGGATACTTTTTGTCACTCTTCGGCATATGGTAGCGTATAGTGTATATCCAAGATCCGACTGCACGCCTTTCACAGTCTGATCTTGATCCACACTTTTCGCTAATCTGAGCCACCACTTTCCGGACACCGGCCTCCATAGTTCAGGCATTAAACGTTCTTGGGTTTACAAGCTCGAATCCCAAACTCGGTCCAAATTAATGTTATCTCGGTACCAAGATGACAATTTTTTAAAGCACGAACAAACTGAAACATTTGTAGAAGACAAACTTCAATGCGGCTTAAAGAAGAAGAAGAAGAGGGAGGAGGAGAAGAAGAAGAAGAAGAAGAAGAAGAAGAAAAAGAAGAAGAAGAAGAAGAAGTAGAAGAAGAAGAAGAAGAAGAATTTTTTAAAAAAAAACTAACACTTACATTTTGTTTGATAGTATCGTGGATCAAGGCTCGTAACTGTGTAATACTATGATTCATACGTTCTCGCCTCTTTTTCTCTATCATAGGTTTTCTTATCTGAAACAACATCGACAACAACATCATTAAATAGGGTTATATCAGGATATCTTCCAGCTATTTTGACTTCAGCAACACAAGCAGCAAGTAGAGGATATTTGGTTTTTTTTCGGTGAAAGATCGAAATTCATTTCATCTCGTGAACATCACCGGTAATATTTTCACGAGTGGCGTTCACTTGATGATATAAATTTCGATCTGCGCCACTCGTGAAAATATCGGTGAAAGATCGAAATTTGTTTCATCTCGTGAAAATATTACCGATGATGTTCAGGAGATGAAACAAATTTTGATCTGCGCCACTCGTGAAAATATTACCGGTGATGTTCACGAGATGAAATAAATTTCGATCTTTCATCGAAAAAAGCTAATTTTCTATTTATTTCATGCTTCTAACCCCTACTTTGTTGGAACTTTCATAAAAATCCAGTACAGTAGTTTTCGGTAATTCCCCGTGGCGCACCCCCCTCACATAACAAAGCATTACAGTATTACGTCAAGCGCGAGAAATATAGCGTAAATTACGACATATTTCCCTCCATTTGACTGACACGCGCTGATTACCTAGGTAACTAGTGTGCGGGAGCTACTGTTTCCGCCTTCAACTGAAGAGTTAGAAAATATAAAATCGGTATTTTCACTGGTCGTAACCATGATATATCAAACCATAATCCATCGTTATTTCTCGATAAACTACCATTTTGGTGGCTATTTTGGGCAAACAGGAAGTCACTTGTACGGAGCAATTCGTTGTTTGTCAAGATATTTTCACTAACATTAGTGTTGGAATCCTTAATATTGATAAACTCTTTATCACACAGTTCTGTGTTTTAAGCCTTAGAGTGCTGAATTTAAGAAATGGACCTTTACAACATCTGAAATATTGACATTCAAGCTTGTTTTTGCAATACAATGTAATTAAGTTGCTGACAGTGTAGATCAAAGATCAGACTGCACGTTCTGTGCAGTCTGATCTTGATCTAAGCTGTCAGCAAAAACAACTTTAGTTGGTTCCAGTGCCTTCAGGGTTTACGACCCTGGCAGAGAATGTTGTAGCCAGCATTATTTCCTTATCTCACAATATGTGTCAGAAATCGTCTTTTGGGCGACAACGAATTTTTTGTCAGCAAATGCTTTCAATTTGGACAAGTCTTTAATTTTGTCATGTAGTGAAAGGGGGAATATCAACGGTTTTCGCAAATCATTCTGGTGCAAATTCGTGATTTTACAAACTTAAACAATCAAGCACTTGAAAAAAAAAAAACACACACACACACACACACACACATTTTATCCAGGTCTCACTTTTAAGAAACATGAAAACGGAAAGGAAGCAAGATGAATGCATGTACCTGTCAATTGCTAAATGAATAAAGGGAAAATTTCCCGCCAAGATTAAGAACATAAATATTTTGGTATCAAAGGTCTTTTCGCCAGGATGATCTCACGTTAAAGGAGAGTGCAGTTTCACGATCAGACTGCACGTTCCGTGCAGTCCGGTCTTAATCTACATCGTCAAGGAAAGCGAAATGAATATGACCCGGGAACCTAGAGGAAACAGGCGCAAAAAAAAAATGAAAGAAAAATCTACACCTTACCTTTCTAAGATAGGTTGCATCATCCACTGGGGGTTGTCTGTTAATTCCAACCATTTTCACGATGTCTTGATAATCTCCAACTTTTGATCGTTTCTTCGACACAAGATCGTAACGGCTTTAAAACCAGAAATGCGAATGTAACAACACACGAAGCTTTTCGACTTTATATACTAACTCCGAGCCACAATTTATGACACCCGATCATAATAATTATTATTGAGGTCTCCAATTAAAGGATTCCTCTAAACGATGCCACCCGAACATCTAGTTGAGTAAGTGTGTCTCTTTTTCTTTGTCTTTTTTCACACGTTAATTACTCAATTTGTTGTCACTTTAGATTGCATCAGGAAGTTTCGTAGATCGAGGACGGGTGTCTGGCTCGTTCCGGCAGTGTTTAATTAGTGTATTTGTTAATTGTTGAGTAATTAATTTTGATTGTATAGTGTATCGGTTTGAGTAATCATTAAGATTTTCTGGGGATGTCATTAAAACATTTCTTTAAATGTTTGTCACAGTTTGTGGTATATTTCGACATATGTCCTATGTTTCCATTACTTTTTTTTCCATCTATCCATTCGGATATTCAAATCAAAACAAAAATGTGCTTTAACTGTTTACCACATAATCCCGACTTTTAACGACCTTGGTGCAGGAGTTTTTTTTAACTCTTTACCAAACGACAAAATTTTAGACCAGTCCAAATTGAAAGCATTTTCAGACGACAAAATAAATGTAACCTAAAAATTAATATTTGTGTTGGATCGGGAAGAAAACATTGAGGGATAAGGAGAAAATGCTGGTAACCAGCATTTTCTCCTTTTTCCACAATGTTTTCAGAAGTTTTCTTTCTCAGGGTCGTTAAAAGTCGGGATTATATGGTAAAGGGTAAAATATTATGGGAAATGGAGAAAATGCTGCAAACCAGCATTTTTTCCTTCTCCCACAGCACTTTCTTCCCTATCAAAGACAGAAGACATCATTTTCAAGAGCTACTTTTAAGTGTTCGTTTGCAAATGCTTTCAATTTGGTCCAGTCCAAAATTTTTTCGTTTGGAAAAGAGTTAAACTAGATCAATTTCAAAGCATTTGCAGGCGACAAATTCAACTTAGGTACAAATGAGCTTAAGAACTATGATAAAGCAGAAAACATTGTGGGAAAAGGAGAAAATGCTGGTTACCAGCATTTTCTCCTCTTCCCACAATGTTTTCAAAAGCTTTCTTTCCCAGGGTCGTGAAAACCCGAGACTGTTTGGTAAAGGATTGAGGGGGTGGGGACCAGTGTCTTGTATTTTCAAGAGAACAGAACAGAAATTACCTTTTATATGAAAAACCTACTTCTCAGAGGAAATTAACTCTTTACCAAACGACAAAATTTTAGACTGGTCCAAATTGAAAGCATTTGCAGACGACAAATAAAATGTGACTTAAAAATTGAAATTTGTTATGGGACCGGTAGAAAACGTTGTGGGAAAAGGAGAAAATGCTGGTTACCAGCATTTTCTCCTTTTCCTACAATGTTTTCAAAAGGCTTCGTCCTCAGGGCCGTTAAAAGTCGGCATTGTGTGGTAGAGAGTTTTTAAAGACAACTTTATTGTTTTTTTTTACCCAAATAAACAAGAACAAAAAATGATGTCCAATATTTACGGGTACATAAGAAATCCACCATACCCACAGCATTTTAGACTTTGCAGGCAACATACCAAATATGGCCTTATGATGGAATTTGACTTTAAGGTGGCTCAGATGGTGGATTTTGTCTTCGAAAGAGTAGAAAACATTGTGGGTAATAGAGAAAATGCTGAAAACTTTTGGAAACATTGTCGGAAAAGGAGAAAATGCTGGTAACCGAGGAAAAAATGAGACACATGTTTTTTTTTTTTCGTCTGCAATTGCTTTGAATTATGGCGGGGCTAAACTGTTGTCATGAGGTATAGAGTTAAGACCTCCTCAGCAAACGGCAAAATTTCCTGCAACACCAAATTGAAAGCACTTGCAGACGAAAAAAAAAATGTTGATTAAATTATAATTTCTGTATTAAACAGGGAAGGAAACATTGTTGGAAAAGGCGAAGAAAAGGCGAAAATTCAGGTTCTCCTTTTCCCTAAATGTTTTCAAAAGCCTTCTTCTGCAGGTTTGTTAAAACTCGGGAAAGTGTGGAAGAGGCTTAAGGAATATCTAAATTTGTCGTCTGCAAATGCTTTCAATATGGGCGAGTCTAAAATTTTGTCGTCTGACGAAGACTTAATATCAGACTACACTTTCTGTACAGTCCGACCTAGATCTACACCGTCAATAAAAAGCATCCATGGTGGTTGGTAAACTACAAAATTTTAGACTTTACCCAATTTAAAGCAATTGCAGACAACAACGGGGCTTAAAATTTGGGTTTGCGTGTAAAACATTGCGAGAAAAGGAGAAAATGCTGGTTACCAGCATTTTCTCCTTTTCCCACAATGCTTTGAAAAGTAGAAAATGCTGGTTACCAGCATTTTCTCCATTTCCCCCAATGTTTTGAAAAGCAATCTTCTTTAGGGTCGTAAAAGATAGGGATTGTAAATTATGTACCTATTTATCAATTATAATAAGGATTCTTTCAGAACTGTTCATATGCTAGGACAGAATTTGCTGAGTAACTGGCTCTGCATGGACCGGGAAAAATGAATATGTGATTAACTGCATTTAAAGAAATAGAACTGATTGATTGAATGGTGTTTTACGCCGCTTTCAACATTATTTCAGTCGTATCACGGCGACAGCTCACATATTCATGTATTTCATGGGTTTCACCAGTACTATGCTGGGGCTCTGAAGTGTCTTGCCCAGGGACACTCTTATGAAAAATCCAGCAGATCAGGTGGGGCTCGAGCCCGCGGCCCCCAGATTGCGAGTCCCATACTTTACCACTGAGCCGCTAAAGAAATAGAAAATAGGATCGGATAAAATATTGTAACAATAGTCACAGTAAAGTCGATCTAGTCAGTTTGAAAGACGCACCACAATGTCTAAAAGCTTTCTTCCTCAGGGTCATTAAAACTCTGGATTGTGTGGTAAAGGTTTTACCCTTTGCCACACGATCCCGAGTTCTGACGACTTTGGTGTAGAAGCCTTTTAAAAACATTGTGGGAAAAGGAGAAAATGCTGGTAATCAGCATTTTCTCCTTTTCCAACAATGTTTTCCACCCGATCAAAGAACTTCACTTCATTTGTACCACCTTCGATTTTGTCGTCTGCAGATGCTTTCAAATTAGAAGAGTCTAGAAACTGTCCTTTGGTAAAGAGTTAAATCTTGTCAACCAATACCTTTGATACGCCATAAATCCACCGCCCGGGTAGCTCAGTTGTTAGCGTATCTGACTCGTGACCTGGTGGTTGCGAGTTGAGGCAAACTGTCTTTCCGGCGATTTTTCGCCTCTCACCTTTTCCCACAATGTTTTGAAAAGCAATCTTCTTTATGTGAGAAAAGTAGACAATGGCTTTGGAAAGAAAGTTGTGTCAGTACTGGTGTGAGAAAGCCAGGAAATACATAATTTCGTCACTGACGGCCATGATATGACCTGACCTGTTAAAATGGCCTTAAGTCTTTACCAAACGACATTTTTTTTTAGACGGGGCCAAATTCAAAGCAGTTGCAGACGACAAAATAAATGTGAATCCAGAATTGAAATTTGTTTTGAGAAGGGTAGAAAACATTGTGGGAAATGGAGAAAATGTTGGTTACCATGTTTTAAAAAGCCTTCCTCCTCAGGGTCTTCAAAAATCGGGATTGTGTGGTACAGGGTTAAATCAAAGTCCAATACAAACCAAACCAAACGATATAATTCCCCCAAATAGACAAAATGCTCACTAACCCTGATAATTCGAAGACGAAATTTCCGCACATAAATTAGGTCGAATTATCGATTGAAAAATCAATGGAACCCATAAATAAATTAAACGAAAATTTTCAGCCTATAGTAAACTCCAGTTCATGGCATTTTCAATGTGCTCTTTCATCTAAAGGATCTCGGACAGAGTAGGTAAAAGATCAGACTGTATTTTCCGTGAATTCTGATCTTGACCCGGAATGTCTGCATAAACGGGTTGTTGAATTGCATGCTCGAGTGATACAGATATGAACCATGCTCTTTGAAAAGGGGGCTTAATGCATCTGCGAAAAGTATCGACCCAGGTCAGCCTGCGCAGTCCGCGCAGGCTGACCTGGGCCGAAACTTTTCGCTACTGGTCAATTTTCTGTTTGCCAAAGGACCAGTCTACCTCATGATTCAGTCGGTTTGTTAAAAACGTGGCCATTATGGATCCATGATTATGTAATGGCTTAATTGATATCATGAATTACGGAGATGCATTAAGCCCCCCTTTTGCCAGGGCATGGCTCATATTTTTACCGATTAATGAACAAAACTTCGCTTTCAAATCTAGACAAACTTCACGGTCGATGCGCACATTGTTCCTAAAACAATACAGATTAAGTTTATAAAGTCGCAATTGAAAACAGTCTTTAAAGTTTGTTATTGTTCTGCGGAGACAGTACACGAAAGTTTTGGTATTATATTGTAGTAAATGACTGGACTATTTAAAAACTTATGAGAAAATAAAGATCTATACTGTCAGATTAACCGCTAAATTGCCAATCTTAACTTATTAAAATAATTTTGCTTATAGTATGATTGAAGATCAGACTGCACTGAACGTGCAGTCTGATCTTGGATCTACACAGACCTCTATTTTGTGAAAGGTACTAGCAAGAGACACTTCTAAATCTGAAACGTTTGCAACACGCTACTGCTTCTCTTTTAACAATGTTTTTCAGAATGCGAATCTATTGTGTAATTTGTGACAGTTGGTAGCAGTTCTAAAAGTAGTATACAGGGTGAATACAGTGTCTTGTGCATTGTGTAACAGAGTCCGCGAAAGCCGGAATCAGATTGTTAACCCTTTCAGCGCCATAGCCGAAAACAGGAACTTTTGCGGACGGCACAGATCAAGATCAGACTGCACAGAACGTGCAGTCTGATCTTTGATCTGTACCCACCGCTTAATTAGTCAAGCCCCTACGATAAAAATCTTTCTGGGTCTCTGTGGATTGCATTTACAGCCACCGAAAGAAGTCGAGTTTATTTATTTGGCGCCGGAAGAGTTAAGGAAACATGTAGGAACCAGAAATCTGTGATTGATTGCAACCACTTGCATTCGATCCATGCTCTGGCAAAAGGGAGCTTAATGCATCTCAATGATGCATGGTAGCAAGTCGTCACATTGTTATGGATCCATAAAATCTATTTAGTCCAACAAGAGACTGGACCTGGAGGTATAACGATCCTCTGACATGCAGAAAAAGCACAAATAGCAAAAAGTTTCGACCCATGTCAGCCTGCGCGGACTGCGCAGGCTGACGTGAATCGATATTTTTTGCAAATGCAGTAAGCCCCCTTTTCAAAGAGCATAGCTCATTTTCAATTGCTTGTTTCTTTTTTTCGTCAATAATAGTGACAAAAATGAGTACGACCTTATGTGACCCTTGCCAAACTAGGTCAAGGTCAATTGGCGCTTCTTACTGGTGCCCGTTCTGTCGGGAAGCTTTCTGTAAGGTGTGCTGTCAGTTTCACCAAACCATGAAAGTTACACGAACTCACAAAGTTCAACAAATAGTTGAAATGAGCCCAGGAGACCATCGACAGCAAAGGACGGTGCAAAACCAATTTCAAGAATTAACTCCTGTTACTTTTAACGAAAAGACACAGTTACGGGAAATAGACAGTGTTCTTCTAAATATGGACTCTTTGAGTGACACGGCCTTGACCTTGAAAAAGATGAATTTTGACATGAAAATGAAGAATGAGTCTCGAAAAAACGAGGCGATGAGAAAATGTCTGCTTTTTAAACAGAAATTGAAAGAACTTGCAGACGATTTTGAAAGACATATTGCGAGCGAATTGGATTATTTACAACATGCAGAAAATATGCAAATAGAATCTAGAATAGATGAATGTGAGAAACTATTCAATGCTATTGAACTCTCAAAAGAACTTGCTCAGAACTTGAAAACGGAATTTATAACGTCACAGACTATTCATAAAGTGAACGCGGCAAGGCTTCGCTGTAATGAGTATAAATACAGTTTACAGCGGGTACACAGCTTAATGCAGCCAGTGGAATATAACTTAGCCATCGATCGCAATGTGGCTGACGCTATAAACAAATCACCAGCAGTCCTCGGCAAGATAGAAGTCACACATGAAAGTTTAGATGAAGAAAAACCAGTTGTTAAACAAGGTCACGCGAATATTGGTCGCAGGACCAGTAATGTCTCGCAATTCACGAGACGATCCGAGAACAGGTTTTCCATGGAAACTGCGCAGGCGCAGAAGCTGCATGACATATCTTTACAAACTAGAGAAGACCAAGATGAAGTGATGATTACCTCAATTTGTACGTTAAATTCCGGTAACTTAGCAACACTGGACAGAAGTAATAATAAACTGCTACTGGTGCGACCGGACGGTGCCGTACTCATACAATATATATTCTCAAACCAGATCTGGGACATGGCCTTGATAGATCAGAGTACAGCTGCCGTTACGGTACCAGATCACGAGAAAATAATTATCGTCAGAATCCGGGAATCGACTATCGTCGCGGAAAGGCTTATTAAAGCAAGCAACGTTTGTTACGGAGTTTGCAGCATTGATGGCTATCTAGTAATCACAGCTAAAGGGGGTTATGTGAGGATCATAACAAAAGCAGGTGAAATCATGGCAACGGTGCATCAAAATCACCATGGCGACATCTTGTTCCAGGATCCTCAATACGTAGCAACAAATCGCGATCAGAATGAGATTTACGTCACCGACTATGACCTTCACACCGTGACCGCCCTTCGTGTCTCTGGGGTAAAAGTGGATCCCCGTCCAAAATTCATCTTCTATAACAGCGAGTTACGCAGCCCCACGGGTATATGTTTGGACAGTCAGGGTAACGTTTATGTCTGTGGATGCTCGACCCATAACATACTGCAACTTTCCCCGGACGGTTTACTTATACAAGTTTTGGTGTCAGGGATTGTTAATCCACAAACGGTTGCCTTGGCAGCAATGGAAGACAGGTTGTTTTTGTCAGGGATACAGACCGGGGTACGAGGGAAGCATGCACAAAATGTTATTGAGGTCTATAAACTGTTCTAATAAAAAACAGACAGAGACACAGACAGAGAGAGAGAGAGAGACAGAGAGAGAGAGGGACAGAGACAGACAGAGACAGACAGACAGACAGACAGACAGACAGGCAGGCAGGCAGACAGACAAACAGACAGAGTTAACTGTAAAGACAGCCAATTTTCTGTCAACGTGAACGGGTCGATTACTGTATTGAACGGGTCGATTACTATACAGTACACTATAATGTCATACCTGTATTTAGCCACCACCAAGGGAATACAGATGGTCTCTTACAACAAGTGGTCTTCGAGTGCAAGTGTATTTAAATGAATTTAACCCTTAGAGCCCCCCCCCCCCCTAAAAAAAAAAAAAATCTTAGCAGACATTTTAAATCTAGAATTAAGACAAAATTAAATGCACCTTCAAGGTCGGTTTTACCTAGAATGTCCCAGTTAAGCGGTCGTTGTAGATCAAAGTTCTGACTGCATGTTTTGCACAGGCTGATCTTGATATACACTGGCTGCAAAGGCAACTATGGTTGCGAAAGGCGCTTTATGGGTCTAGAACACGTTGAAACAAAACAGTTGTATCATAAAGCAGTCGCTTTCTTAATACACGTGGTTTCAAAGATAGGCTCGACGGTACTTTTGTTTACTTTTAACATGCAAGTATAAAATGGAAATCATCTTCAATATGGCAAAGAATTTGTTACTCATATTAAACGTCTTTTATATCCACAGCTAGACTAGGATTTGTTGATAATGGACTGTGTTCTTTAGTATTTAACCCTTTACCAAAAGATCCAAAGTTTTAACGCCCCTGGGGTGGAAGGCTTTTGAAAACAATGTGGGAAAAGGAGAAAATGCTGGTCACCACCATTTTCTCCTTTTCCCACATTGTTCTCTTCCGCTTCACAGAAAGAGCCATTATTTTAACCATTTAATCTGTTGCATGCAAATGCTTCCACTTCGGAGGAATCTAAAATTTTGTCGTCTGGTAAAGACATAATGCCATTTTTTAAAACTTTTGTAAGTATGTTACTGCGACCAGTTCACCTATCAATGCACTTCTTTAATTACTCAACTGTAGTGTTTACAAAACGACAAAATTGCAGACTGGTCAAAATTAAAGGCGTTTGCAGCCGACAAAGTCAGTGTAGCTCAGACGATGGGTATTGTCTTTGAAGGGATAGCAAATATTGTGGAAAAAGGAGACAATGCAGGTTACCAAATTTTTTTCCCTTTTCCCACAATGTTTTCAAAAGTTTTCTTTCTCAGGGTTGTCAAAACTCTGGATTGCGTGGTAAATGGTTAAACAAACACTGTTTACAGCAATCTTTCAAAGCTACTGGCTTCTTTCCCACCAAACCAAAGTCGAAACTATGTTCAGGGACGAAAGAAGGGTGAAATCCTCTAGCAACTGAATGTATTCATCAATTTTTGCTCCAGCCGGGATTCAAACTCACAGCCGATAGATTACAAGCAATGCACGATTCGCACGTCACAGTTGAACTGCTTAGGCTAGGACAGGCAGTCGACACTTTCTAAAAAATAAATCAACTAGATCGATAATGTAATGCTTTGGTTTTTCTCTGTACGATGACGTAGCTGGTTAACCCTTCACTACACAGTCCCGAGTTTAACGACACTGAAGAAAAATGCTTTTGAAAAGATTGTGGGAAAAGGAGAAAATGCTGGTAACCCAGCATTTTCTCCTTTTCCTACAATGTTTTCTATCCTTTCCGAGAAAAATTTTGCCATATGAGACACATTTGATTTATAGTCTGCAAATGCTTTCCATCTGGATCAGTTTTTTTTTTTTGTTTGGTAAAGAGTTAAGTGGTTACAAATGATGACATAAATATACCCGAGCTTTTACGAGACAAGGTTGGACGTGCCCTCGGTGCATATTCGGTTATTTCCGTGCGCTACTATTATTATTGCCGATAACCGTTAAGAAAGTAAATGAAGGGCAAGTTGAATTTTTTTTACTAACACACGTTCTTTGTTTTTGTTTTCTACTTTTGTTTGTATACAAGTGACACGGAACCGCCCTTTAAGTATAGTACAACCGCTTTAACCTGTCACTTAATGAATATTCTATCTTTTTACGTGAAATATTTATAGATTTCCGATAAATTTACGGTTTTAAAGGACGTTTACTTCGGAATCATGCGTCCAGGTATTTTGCCTCTACACCATTGACACTGCAATAAGAACGAGGCAAGTATCGGAAAACCGAACACGGTCACGGAAACAAAGCAGTGACAAGTCAAAGCGGTTTGACTATATAAGTGATTTCAAACATGTTATCCCAAACATAAACAATAATATAAAGTAATACCGTGAAACTGCTTTAACTTGTCATTTGATGAATATTCCGTCTTTTTACGTGAACTATTTATAGATCTCCGACAAATTTACGATTTTATGGGACGTTTACCTCGGGATCATGTGTCCAGGTATTTTACCTCTACACCATGTACACGGCGACAAGATCAGTTTATAATATAAACATATAAACTCTTATCCTGCTAAATGAGTTGATTGGAACTTTCATGCCGATAGTAAAATATCAGAATAATGCAATTTAAAACTTACATTTTCTAGAAAATTATCTACTTATCGGACAGTGTAGATCCAAGATCAGGCTGCACGTTCTGTGCAGTCTGATCTTGATCTACACGGTCCGCAAAAGGTCAGTGAGTCGCACTTAGCAGCCTACGGGTTAAACATTTGAACTACCTTCAGGAGGAGCCTCGGCAAATATCGGAAAAAGCCGAACACGGTCACGGAAACAAAGTAGTGACAAGTCAAAGCGGTTTCACAATAACGAAAGATTTATCGAGTGAGAGCTATATTCATCGTCGTCATCTTTGTTGTTACTGCTGAAGTTGTTGTTGTTATCGCTGCCGCTTTTGTTATTGTTGGGAGCGGATCACAATGCAAAATTCACTAACGTTATACTAAAAATTATTACTGTATACTATATTTGAGCCATGCTCTGGCAAAAGGGGGGCTTAATGCCTCTCTGCAATGCATTGCACCAATCAAGCCATCACATTATTATGAATCCAAAGTTGCCTCTTTTTTTAAAAACAGACTTAATCATGAGGTAGAATGGTCCTTAGACATACAGAAAATTGACCAACAGCTAATAGTTTCGATACTTTTCGCAGTTGCGTTAAGTCCACTTTTTACAGACAAGGGTTCATTTGTATTCAAATACTTTGTGCAATTAGAATTCCACGAAGGCAATGAGAAAAAATAAAAAGTAAAGTGAGCAAGAATTTACATTACCAACTGACTTTTATCGTCATACAGCACAACACTTTTCTAAAACATTGTGGCAAATAGAGAAATTGCTCGTATGAAGCAAACACTCCTTTAGCCACGTTTTTTACTTGTACTGGTGTATTTAACTCCTTTTTTACGCGCACAAAGATGTTTTGAAGGATCTTTTACGCCCCTTTCAACATTATTTCGGTAGCACTACGGCAACTGCTCGGTTATTAATGCCCTTCTTTCAGCTTTCCAGGCAGAGCCTCTGCAGTGCCTCACCAAAGGACACTCTGATATGACGGCATCGTCATCGGGGATAAAATAGCCGTAATATACACAAAAAAAAATGGGGTCAAAATTTTTTAAAGGTGTTCACGGTTTCTAATGCAACCATCACTTCAAATGGGCCATGCTCTTGTAATAGGGGCTTTAACCCTTTACCACAAAGTCCCGAGTTTTGATGACCCTGAGGAAGAAGCCTTTTGAAAACATTGGGGGAAAAGGAGAAAATGCTGGTAACAAGCATTTTCTCCTTTTCCCACAATGTTTTCTGTCCCTTTACATACAGATCTTCACATCCAATCATTATTTAATTTGTCGTCTGCAAATGCTTTCAATTTGGACCAGTCTGAGTTTTTCTCGTTAGGTAAAGAGTTAATGCACTTCCGTAATGAAGTTTCTAGTACATGTACAAAATAAGTCAGTGAAGTCAGCGTATAATTATGGCTCCATAAAATCCATTTTGTTAACTCTTTCGGCGCCAAATAAGCAAACTTAGCTTCTTTTGTTGGCTGTAACTACAATCCACTGAGTCTCCGGAAGATTTATATCCTATAGGCTTGACTAAACAAGCGGAGGGCATAGATCAAAGATCAGACTGCACGTTCTGTGCAGTCTGATCTTGATCTATGCCGTCCGCAAAATTCCCTGTTTTCGCCTATGGCGCTGAAAGGGTTAAAAAAAAAACCCGACTGTATCCTGAGGTAGACTGGTCCTTTGCCATGCAGAAAATCTGCAAATAGCAAACAGTATCGTCCCATCTCAGCCTGCGAGGACTGCACAGGCTGACGTGGGTCGATACCTTTTAGCAGATGCATTAAACCCCCTTTTCACAGAGCATGGCTAAAATATTTTGCTGATTACTCGGCCAAAGGATTGAAAAACCAACTTTTGATGTTACATCTCAGAGACTTATCACGAACAAGTTAATAACGCGTCTCTTGGTCTAATTCAAAATTTTACAGCTACCAATCTGATTGGCCGAGACAGAGTCCAGACATTCTGTCTCAGCCAATCATTTGTCTAGTCTTAGAATTTAGAAGCAAAGTGAACTCTAAAATGGTTAAACTTCGGTTTTGTAAGCAGCGGCCCTACATTTCAAGCATGAAGCGCAAAAGAATAGAGAGACAGACAGACAGACAGACAGAGACAGAGAGAGGGTAAACTGGTTTTGTAATTCTTGGCGTTCATTTTCGCACCGTGAAGCAGTACAGAGATAAGCCTGTTACCACTATACATGTATACCATGTCTTCTTGGTCATAAAATCTCATAAAACCCACACGATGTCATAGATCCGAAATTGTATTCCATAGTCTGTACAGTCTGATCTTGTCCAACTTTGTCAGCAACATCAAAGATAAACTTTAACCCTTTACCACACAATCCCGACTTTTAACGACCCTTAGAAAGAAGACTTTTGAAAACATTCTGGGAAAAGGAGAAAATGCTGGTAACCAGCATTTTCTCCTTTTCCCACAATGTTTTCTATCCTTCCAAAAACAATTTCCATGTTTTGAATCATGTTTATTTTGTCATCTGCAAATGCTTTCAATCTGGATTGATTGTTTTATTGTATGATGTTTAACGCCGTTTTCAACATTATTTCAGTTATATCGCGGCGGCCAGTGCACCTATCCATGCTTTCCTGGAGTTTCTGTTACCAGTACTCCGCACAATATTCTTTCCAAGCCACTGGCTGCTTTCCCACATAACCATCGTCGAAACAATGGTCAGCGGTGAGAGAGGAATGAATCCTGTCGCAATGACTATCATCAATCCTCGGAAAGAAATTGGCCAAGCCGGGGATCGAACCAGCGACCTTCTGTTCTCAAGTCCTGTACGCTTTCAATCTGGAAGTGTCTCAAATATTGCCATGTGGTAAAGAGTTAAATGAGCCACGCTCTGTTGCTCTGTGGGAAGGGGACTTGATGCCACTGCATGAGGCTGACATGGGTCGAAACCGTTTGCTATGTGTAATTTTTCTGCATGTCCAAGGACCATTCTACCCGTCTAGAGACAGTCGGCTGTAAGACAATATTGATTCTATCGATCCATATGATGTGATGACTTGCTTGGTATCACGGAGATGCATTAAACCCCCTTTTTGCCAGAGCATGGCTCAAATATTTCGATACTCTAACGGAGTGAGGCACTTTCGAAGGAAACCTGACACAAAATTTATTTTTAAAAACCATGACGTCATGACTGTCAAAAATATAGATGGGTATCCCATGACGCACCAGGAAAAAAATCGTCAACAATCTCCGGCTTGACCAATGGCCTTGGTGTAAGTGCGAGAAATGATTGAAATATGATGGATATTTCGCTTTAGGTGAGATTGAATTACGCTTCAAATATTTTACCTTTTGAGCGGCCTTTGGAGTGAATTACTTAGGACGTCCGTGTCACGTTAATAGGTATCTTCAGAAAATTCGTTAAGATTAAATACCATTGCAGTTGATTAATTTTGGGGAGAACTGTGGAAAAAGGAGCAAAGACAATGCATTCCTAAACCCCCCCCCCCCCCCCCAAAGACAAAATACATGTATTTCTAGTTTAGAATTTTATCCTCGTATAATTAAAAAAGAGATACGAATAAATTCAAGAGATTCAATAATTTTCTGTCCGACCATTACATGATGACACTGATATTGTTGTTGTTGTTGATGATGATGTTGATGATGACGATGATGGTGATGGGGATGATGATGATGATGATGATGATTCCCAATGTTTAATACGTCTGAAACATTTTGAACAGTACAGGGTTCACTTAGACTTAAAATTACATAATTCTTTATACAATTTTCAATACCATATGTTTCTCATTATCAAAATTATCATCAGTAAGTTCAGCTGTGGTTGTGTTTTTGTTGTTGTCACCATTTTGATTGAAAGAAGATATAAAAATTCGTACACTTTTTTGTCACTTTTGTTCTCCTTATCTCGTTACCAAACGACAAAATTTTGGACTGGACCAAATTGAAAGCACTTCCAGACGACATATTAAATGTAACTCAAATGGTGATTTCTGTCCTTGATAGGTTAGAAAACATTGTGGGAAAAGGAGAAAATGCTGGTTACCAGCATTTTCTCCTTTTCCCACTAGGTTTTCAAAAGTCTTTTCTTTCAGGGTCGTTAAAACTCGGGATTGTGTGGTAAAGGGTTAAATTAAGATGAAGGGGTGGTGTGATTCTACATGCCTCGTCTATTTCAAATCTACCTCACTTCCTGTAACGGTCATAGCTGATGCACGTTAATTAAAACGTTTTATAGATATATAACTGACAGTTTGTAATCGACTTACGGAAGTCCGCTTAAAAATCTGTTTGTTTTACTTAGACGAAGAAAAAAAAAATCAATACGCTGAAATCATAACATTATTCGTGTTTTGAAACGTTTTCAGAGAGCTATTTTTAACGTTCAAGGAAAATTGAAATTCTTAGTCACAGACTTTCCGTGTGAAATAACTTTAAAAAAAAGAACTTCAAATCCTATAATACAGTCGGACTTTAAAGTGATAAAAGATTCTTTACATAAAAGGGACTTATTTTATATTAAGTGCATAATTTCTTCGAAAAAAATACGAAATTTCCACAATTAACTGCATAGCTTTTTCAGAGAGATATTGGAATTTCGATTATTATTAGAAAATAAACAACACTGTAAAGCTTTAAAAAATATTGTAGGAAGAAAAATCTTTTGTACATTGAACTAGTATCAACGATGATGTTACGATTCTTATGTATCGGTAAGTATTTTTTTTTTTCATTTTGGTATTTCATTTTAACCCTTAAACTGCTAATCGCGACCCACTGACCTTTTGCGGACAGTGTAGATCAAGATCAGACTGCACAGAACGTGCAGTCTGATCTTTGATCTACACTGTCCGATACTGTACTTTCTTTCCGATGAAATCAATTTTGAAACATCAATGTTTGGGCTTTTAGTATTGAGTAGAAATTTGCGTTTCATTTATTCAGCAGCTTAAGTGTTAATTCTTTTATTATGTTTTTCATTGAATTTATGTTGTAGGTAATATGTAGCCAAGGTTCAGGCTGTGGTTTCTCTTTAAATGTATAAATTATATCACCCCAAACTTTCAATTATTGAATGTGCAACACACGTGATTGGAAATCATCGAACAAGTCGAATGGAGTCAGACTTGCGGCAGAACTGTTTTTCCACCATAATTCTTTTGTGAAATTTCAAATCTGTTGTGTTCCTTTAACTCTTTGCGACAACATTTTAGACTGAGTCGAAAAATCCAAAACGTCTGCATACGACAAATCAAATGTGAAATGAAATTTATCTTTGGAAGGATAGAACACATTGTGGGAAAAGGAGAAAATGCTGGCTAACGACATTTTCTCCTTTTCCTACAATGTTTTCAGAAGTCTTCTCCGTAAAGGTCTTTAAAACCTCGGATGTTTGGTAAATGGTTAAAAAAAACCTTTCTTTTTCCTGAAATCAAATGACTGTGAATAGATATAGCAACGTTGTAAAATCAAGGACGTTATTTGGGGGCTATATATACAAATTCGGTCACAACCTATTTGTTACTTTTGATAAATGAAACATAAAGTATTATAATGTAAATAATGCTAGGACGATATATCTTACGTTATAGATCGGTGTCATTAATTAATAACGATGAAAACAAACAATGCGAATTCATTTTGAAACTCTTATCAGAAGAAAGAAATTAAACTCGTCCTTTTGAAAGCATTTTCAGACGACAAATTAAAACTGGCTCCAATGATGGAACTTGTCCTAGAAGGAAAGAAAACACTATTGGAAAAGGAGAAAACGCTGGTCAATTATTCAATTTCGCACAATGTTTACAGCAGCCTTCTTCCTCCGTGTCTGAAAAACAAGAGATTGTGCTTTTCTTCGCAATGTTTTTGATCTCATTCGAAAAACAAAACTCGTGTTCTTCAAATAGTTTCCCTTGCACGGTTGTTCGTCTGAAAATTGCGTACATATATTTCACATACATGTATATATATCGCATAGTGTTTCACTTCTTTTGCAATCTCCAAATCATTAGATAAAATGAAACATTATTTTTTTCAAACCGCTCTCTAAGATCTATATATCTAATTTAACATTTTTTTAGTTTCCTTCTTCTTTTTCTATATGTCCTTTCTGTCAGTTTTCATCCTCTCCTCCCCTTGTGTGTGTGAGTGTGTGTGTGTGTGTGTATATATATCTGTTTTATTTTCCTGTCAATAATTAAACAGAGAATGATTTATATTTCGAAATGTACCTTAAATTTTAAAGAACGGTCTTTTTTTCTTTTAATCTTTTTTAAATTATTTATTTTTCCTTTCCCCTCTTTTTTACGCCTTTTCTCGTGTATTTTTTCTTGAACAGTTCATTCATATATACAAAACTATTAATTTACTGTATAGGCGAAAATAGGGACTTTTGCCGACGGCATAGATCAAGATCAGACTGCACAGAACGTGCAGTTTGATCTTTGATCTATACCTTCCGCTTGTTTGGTCAAGCCTATGTGATAAAAATCTTCCGGAGACTGAGTGGATTCCATTTACAGCCTTCAAAAGAAGCCGAGTTTGTTTATTTGGCGCCGAAAGAGTTAATAAAAATATACAAGCAATTCTCTCTGACAAATCACGTAATTAAGTATAATTTTAATGGAAGTTTATTACCCATCATATGGCGTGCAACACACGAAAAGGGGCCTTCGGACATATGCGTAAAAGTGTGGCGTTCCAGATCAGCCTATGCAGTCTGTGACTAATCCTGGACGGCACTTCCCGTTTGTGTGCGATTTTCTGTTGCACGAAAGTCTACTGTATGAAAAAATCATATCTTGTCGTAAAGTGCCGTCTCGGATTAGCCTGCGCGGACTGCTCAGGCTTATCCGGGACGACACTTTACGCAAATGTCCGAAGGTCTCATTTCGCATGTTGCGGGCCATATAACCCTCTTCTTTATCACACTTCGTTTCGGTACCAAAACTTTAGCTTCTGTCGCTGATAGTGTTCAGAGTGCATGCACAGAACGTGCAGGCTGATTTTGAATCTATCCTGTCTGGTATAGAACATGCAGCCTGATCTTGGATCTACACTGTTTGACATTTATTAACATATTCTATGCATATCCTTCTCATTTCACAAACTGAATATTCCTTACAATTATTTGACAGGTCTAAAGGATATAGTAAATTTATACAGAACAAAACCCCGTAGAATTTCTAAATGAATAATATTGGCGTCATTATTTACATCTAACTGAAGGGGCGTTAACCCCAAGGTTACAAAGCAACACCTAATGTAATTTGAGGATCGTGTAGATTAAGATCAGGCTGAGCAAAACGTGCAGAACTTTGAAATCGCAACACAGTGTGCTTGGATTGCACTAATGGCTGGTTGATTGATTGATTGATTGATTGATTGTATGGTGTTTAACGCCGTTTTCAACATTATTTCAGTTATATCGCGGTGGCCAGTGCACCTATCCATGCTTTCCTGGAGTTTCTTTTACCAGTACTCCGCACAATGTTCTTTCCAAGCCACTGGCTGCTTTCCCACATAACCATCGTCGAAAGAAGGTCAGCGGTGAGAGAGGAATGAATCCTGTTGCAATGACTGTCACCAATCCTCGGAAAGAAATTGGCCAAGCCGGAGATCGAACCAGCGACCTCCTGTTCTCAAGTCCTGTACGCTACCGACTGAGCTACGGGGCTTGGCACTAATGGCTGGAAATGCCCGCAGTCTAAGGTTCTAATGTTGAATCGTTAAGACTGTTCTAAATGATTATGAAAAATCGCATGATATATATTCAAGGTCAGACGACAGATTACTTGCTGTCTGATCTACACTGTCAGCGGCAAAATCAACTATAAAATCATGAAGAGCTTAAGTCTTTTTGCAAACAATCCTGTGTTTTACCGACCCTGAGGAAGAAGCCTTTCGAAACCATTGAAGGAAAAGGAGAAAATGCTGGTTTCCATCATTTTCTTCTTTTCCTACAATGCTTTCTACCATTTCAAAAAACAGAAACCATCTTTTAAGCTACTCTCAATTTGTCGTCTGCAAATGCTTTCAATTTGGGCAATTTGAAAATTTTTTCTTTTGGTAAAGAACTTGTAGAGTAAGAATTGCGATACAGTTGTTTCACGTCTGGAACTTCGTGTTTCAAAGTTTCGGTATTCCATCAAATTTGTACCTGGCCTAGAACGTGCCTTCCTGTGTTGGCGCCAAATACCATCGAGTCGAAAAAGCATTGGTGACCTTTGATTAATGACCGGGGTTGATGATTGATTGCTTAAGGTGATATTGTTTTTGTTTGATAGCAAGAGCCACGTGGTTAGATAAGCAATTACAAAGATTTAAACCTTTAACTCTTTACCACACAATCCCGACTTTTAACGACCCCGAGGAAGAAGCCTTTTGAAAACATTGTGGGAAAAGGAGAAAATGCTGGTAACCAGCATTTTCTCCTTGTCCCACAATGTTTTCTACTCTTCCAAAAACAATTTTCAATTTTTGATTTACATTTATTTTGTCATTTGCAAAAGCTGTCAATTTGGACCGGTCTGAAATTTTGTCGTTTGGTAAAGAGTTAATCTGCTAAATGATCCATATGAAACTTTCAAGCCGATAGTAAAAATCAAAATGTTGCTATTTCGAAGTTATGTGGGCTGAGGAAACATCTCCTTATCGGACAATATAGATCCAAGATCAGACGGCACGTTCCGTGCAGTCTGATCTCGATCTACACTGTCCGCAATAGGTCAGTGAGTCGCGCTAAGCAGCCCTAGGGATTAAAGTGCAAAATAGGAAATACCCAAATGGATGTTTTGTCTCGAAAAAGATGAGCGGGTAAAATATTGCATACATCCGGGTCCTTTTTTTGCTTGGAGCCAGTACTGGATTGACGAGCAGACTTTGTAGAGGTAAGATCAGAACTGACTTGGTACTTCAGAGGTTTATTTCCTTGCAGCCGAATTAATACCGGGTACTCCTCTCTCCGCCATTGCAGAAAGAAAAATGAAAGCAAGCGTGGAATCAAACATTATTAGAAATTAATTTTGCTTCACAATTATAGAAATGTTATTATCTGTAGTGAATGCATAAACGTGTCTATTTTACCTCTGCAGGTTTCGTACTGATACATTCCATATGCGGCCAGTTACAGCCAACCCAACAAGGTTTTCCACAAAATGGATTCAACAATCAACCAGTGCAGCCGCAAAATCCCAGGTTTCGGGCCGGAAATACAGGAATGCAGCAGCCAAACAGCGGTTTCCAGCAGCCACCAATGCAGCCAAAAAATACAGGGAGACAACAGCCAATGCAGCCAACAAATAGCGGGATACAACCAATGCCGCCACCAAATACTGGAATGCAGCAGCCCGACCCGACACAAATGAGCGGCGGAAGAATGAATGTTGCAGCAGACAACAATGTAGGAATGTCAGAAGAACAACGAAATGAAATGACATGCGCACAGGTTGGTATACAACCGCTTTTTATTGAAATGTGTAAAATTAGCCTTACATCTTATTCTTCGATTGGGATTTTTCAACAGAATACCTATCCTTGGAAAATTTTGGAACTTTTTCCTCTTGTAATAGCTCTATGCTTTATGCATCACAGCTTTAAGTTTATCTTAATTCCTTCAGCCCCTATGCCCAACCATCCGTGACATATCCATTTTTTGCCTCTCTTGTCTCGTTATATTACTGTGAATTTTTATTTATCTGTCGCTAACTCGAGCACTTTTTTTAATCGATTGATTGAATGATTGTCTGGTTAATTCTGCTATACAGTTGAATTTATCCACTTATTTATTCAATCAATGGATTCATTCTAGGCGTTCGCTTATTGATGCAAACCTTGATAAGATTAGTTTCTAATTAATGTGTGGCCAATGTTTGCCTTGCGTTTCGTTTTCGTGCAAGGTTCCCCTCATTGATTCTTATTTTCCTTTTACTTATTTTTAACTATTCACTTTTGTACTCTGGGTTTATAACAATGTGCTCCCGCATTCTGACCAGGGAAGGGGCTTTTGCATTTTCGTCTTTTTAATGCAAGGGTCTTTTTCGGGTCGGAGTTTGGTCGTACATTGGTTCTCTTCCTCTTGACATACACTTCATAATTTTCTTCTTTATTTTTTTTTTTTTTTTTTTTGTATTATTGTTGTATAATGCTCGCCATTTTGGCGGAAAAACAATAAAATAATAATAATAATAACAAACTTTAAGTACTTTCATGCTGAATAAACCGCGAGAATAACCGATCTCTCATTCCAATTTTACAATCCCAATATGTACTTATATGCATTTTAACATGAATACAGCTGTGGCTAGAGCCTTTGACAGATATTACGGTGAAACAAATACAAGATAAGTTTATCTTCTCCTGCACAAAAATAAAAGAAAACAAAAATCTAACATACGACGGAACAGGTTTACTTTCTTTTCTGCGGTAATCAGCTTCATTGTCGAATTTTAGTTTATGAGACCATGCATGATTTGATTCATAGTATATTACTTGCGACACCAGGCACATAAAAACCCAAACTCATGAAAAAAGCCTTATAAGATTCGTTCATGTTTTTTTTTTTTCATTTCAGGCTGGTCGTTTGGCAGTTTCTCAATGCTTCCAGTCAAATGGCGGCTATAACATGATGACTGTCATCGCTTTATTATCCAATGGGACGCAAGGACAGCTTCCGCAGAACCCAGACCAAATCAGACAAGCGCTTTGTGGGTCACAGAGACAAATAATTGCCTGCATCTTTGATAACATTCGTAAATTTAATGGAAGTCAACAGTGTAAATCGCTCGCTGCTTTCATAAGACTCGAACAAGAGACTGTAGGACTCATGAATAGCGTTCAACAAATGTGCGGAACAGGTAAATTCTTTGATTACACAAGTACACCATAAAACCGTCCAGAAAACTTTCTAAACACTCAAGCCTTTCTAAGGGATATTTTAACATGGTTAAACATGACAGAAAGAGTCGCATATCGGGTTACGATATCCACGGACCAAACTCAATATACAAAAAATAGTTTTGCATCTCAAAATTTTCACATCACAAAGAAACCATAGGCTATTAATCAGTCTTTGGAATTCTTAAAACATCATTTATGTGTACAATTAAAAAGGTCACCCAAACCTGCTTGCTGCTCATCAACGGGTCACTGGTAATTAACTAAGGAATACATTAGGATGAAGCTGATAGAAACTGTCTTTTTCTTTTCCAGGGTTGCTGCCCGTGGTCACAGAATGTATGCGAAGAATCAATTATGACATGCTTGAATGCTATGCCAAAGTGGGTTTGAACCCCGAACTGTACACACCTCAAGGCTCAAGGATGGAAGGGGCCGTAATTGGGGACAATAGAGAGGTCGCAAAGATGTTTTGCAGGTTCGTGCTTTTCACAGGCATTACAGTACTCAGTATTGACGGACGGAAACTTCTTGTTACCTTTAACATTCGAAGTGATTTCTTTTTTCTCTTTCTTTTTCAGACTTCCCGTTTTTGTTTTCGATTCAAGCCAATACAAAAAACGTTCGTTGACAATTTCAATCATACAAGATTATCTTCATTATTTCAGTAAGCGGAAAGAGTTGTTTCAATGCCAGACTGATATACTAAATGCTTGTCCTAAAGCCAAACAACTGCAAGCACTCAGCGGCCATGATCAGATTTCCATGCAGAACGGCATGGACGTTCTGTGCAAAGATATCAATGGTGAGACTCTCTCTCTCTCTTTCTCTCTCTCTTTCTCACAATGACAATATCTAATGTATCCGGAACAGATGCACTTATTAAATAAATATATTAGATTTTCAAATTACCGATGATAATCATCTTAATCTTTTAGCCAGAGGGAAAATCCAAATTGTTTCAATTCGAACGTGATTAATGGCCAAAATTATCAACAGAAAACTGCAAGCTAAATCCATGACGATATGTGTAGTCTAACTGTCGATCTATGTTCTCAACCAAAGCATCTCAGATCCTGCTAAACATCATGACGTCCAGTAATCCATCTTTGTTTTCTCCCGATCAGTGTACGTGAAAGGTTTGGTGTGCTTCCAAACACCTACAGAAGAAGTTCAGACATGCGCGACAAGGCTCGTGACAGAGATGACGCAGGTCACCATGAAGCAAATAAGGGATAATCTTTCTCCAGAGGGCTTTTTTAGGGAATACTGCAAGTGAGTCTGAATCTTTCTTTCTTTCTTTCTTTCTTTACCTCTGTCTTTCTCTTTTTCTTTCTTTTTCGTATCCCGGATTTGAAAAAAACCTTTTGGGAAATTGATTATATTATTTGTTCCAGTTCTTATTCCTCTCTCACCTCTAAATATTGTTTCCGCAGTTTTTGTGTAAAAAGCAGCCGGTAACTTGAAGAGTTATGCTGATTGAAAAAATAAAACTCTTACTTGTGTTTTAAATTCCCCCATCTTTGTTTTAAATTTCTCACTTTTTTTCTGTCTGTAAAATACTAAATATTTCGTGGGTTTCAGCATCTGGAATTTTAATTCTTTGCTCAGTTCGGTGCTATGATATAAACTTTACCAAACAATCCCTTATTTAATGAGCTTAAAGAAAAAAGCTTTTGAAAAAATCACGAGAAAAGAAGTGAATGCCGGTAATCGACATTTTTTCCTTTTCCAAAAATATTTTTTACGCTTTCAGGACAAATCCCATCATTTTAGCCATAATTCATATTTCATCAGCGAATGCTTTCAATGTGGATCAGTCTAAAATTTTGTTGTTTGATGCACGGGTAATCATTGTTTCTTTGATGTGACCTCCAATAACCACGGGAATTTGTTTACTACGGGTATGAATTAGTGAAGTGTGCACAATTCAACCATCCTACCTGATCAAGAATTTCAATAAATCACTATGTTCATATTTAATTAGACATCATTGAGGAATTCGATGGTTCGAGTCATGTCATCTTTGATTGATGACATCGTGTTGGAGATATACACGAATAAGGCCAATCGGTGCATACGTAATCAATCAATTTACCAGTCGACAAAATTGTAGCCTTGTACACACGAACCATTCTAAATTGCATTCTTGGTCTAGTTCTAGATCTAGAAAGAAATGCAATCTCTGATTGACTAAACCAAAGGGTTTAGCCAATCAGAAATTGCGTTACTAACAAATTTGGAACATCATAGAGAATTAGACAAAGAATGACATTAAAACAGTCGGTGAATACTGGCCAATAATCAAAATGCCTCCTCATGCACAATTAAGTTGTAATTTAAGCTACCGAGAAGGTACTTATCTGGCAGTTAAAAAGATAATGTATTATTTCTTCAAATTTTACAGAGTACGAATTGCCAACCTTAAGTGCGACTCTGGTGCATGGGGTGATACGTGCGAGTCCGTGGCGGTCGGACTGAAAAACGAATTCCAGTGCAACCTTCTACCATCATTTTGTAAAAACGACTCTGCCATTAGCGGTATGTACGGTGAGGCATGCGCAGAAAAGACATTCCAAAGAGAATTACGTGACTCCGGAAATGGCGTCGAATCAACAATGACGTCATCAATAACTACTATTGTACTTACTGTTTTTAGTGTTGCATTATTCATGTTGTGATAAGATACGCAAAATAAGACTCAAATCAACAATGTTTTTGTATATGATATTATTTGTATCTGATATTTAGTTAATTGATATATCATCAACGAAAGAAACTTAACCCGTAAAGCGCACTTCGCTACTATAGCTGTCTTTGTGGACAGTGTAGATCAAGATCAGGCTGCACAGAACGTGCAGCCTGATCTTTTATCTACACTGTCCACTTTGCTGAATCACTGTAGACAAAAACAATCACGAAACAGCAATTATTTGGGTCGTATTTCTAGGTTGAAAATGACTGCTAGGTTTATTCGGCGCTCTACGGGTTAATTTTGAAGGAAATAGATCAAAATGTAAATTTCCCATCCTACCTAGTATTATACTCAGTTTTTGTGGGAAAACGCTAAAATTTACTTTAATCTTCCTTATACACTTCATGCAACTCTGAAAGATAGTTCTTCTTCAGAGAAATGTGTGGATGGCAGTTTTTGCCAGGTTGACTTTATACGTGACAAAGAAAAGAAACAAATCTGAATACTGCCATAAAACTTGACAACAATTAAAGTAATTATCGTCTTTTAATAATTGAATATCATAAAACGTCTTACCTTTTTCTTCTCATCGGCAGCCAGCAAATCTGTAAATCACGTCATCTGTATTTTCACATTACAAAAATATATATTCCAATTTTGAATCTCGAATGATTGAGAATACCTTTCAATGAAATTCTGTCCAGATTGTTGATGCGTTTCGCCACTGAATTCGTACAGATATAGAAATTGTTCATGATGGGAAATATTTCTCTTATCTCAATGTTTTTGTCTTTTGATGGGTCCATGTTAACACTTAGAGGGCCAATAAACCCTTCTAGACAGTTCCAGTATAGAAGTAAGAGCTATATAACTTCATGACCGGTTTTCTATATAATGTCTCACAGAAACGGACGATGTAAATCAAAGATCAGACTGCACTTTGTGCACAGTCTGATCTTGACCTAAATTGACCGCAAAGACAAATATACTAGTAGCAGTGAAATGCGCTTTAAGGGCCAAATAAATTCATGTCTCATTACATGTGATATAAGATTCCTGAGTTGTCTTCAACATAGTACAAATCCTATCTGGAACGATTTTAAACAATGTATATTGTGTAATGTTGTGTACACAGCCAGTTTATCAGTTCTATGTCATCTGTATTTCATGTTATCACAAACATGACTGAAACTTGCCATTATGTCATTATCTCACAAGTATATGGTGATATGATCGATATGTCTGTGCTTTTATGTCATTTGTTATGCTTTGCTTTTCGTGAATATAAAGATGCCATAATCTCTCATCTGTAAACCTTATGTTATCTGCACATGTGTGTTACATTTTCTTTCTAGGCAAGTTCTCTTCACTAATCTGTATTTTTGCAACATTACCATTTGACAGATGCTTTTTCGTATTATCACAAATCATAAATTCTACAGTTCAAGCTTATGTCATATACACTTTATACACGAGAAACTCACTTCTAGTCTTTTAATTGAGCAAGCGGGTCTACCTCATTTGTACATTTAAAAAATATTGCTCGTAGGAGCAATTTTTCCTTTCCCCATAATGTTTCCAAATGTATTGATGGATTATCCACATTTTACACAGGTGATTTCGTGTTCCCTTTTTCTTATATATGTTTATTATTTCTGTGTTGTAGAATCTACGCGATTTATACGGTGACAATATTCCTTTTACTCCTTATCACAATCACAAGGAATTGAATGCGTCTAAACTACCCATACATAGATAAAATTAAGTTATGCTCTGTATAAAGGGTGCTCAATGCATCTGCAAAGTATCGACCCTGGTCAGCCTGCGCAGTCCGCGCAGGCTGACCTGGGTCGATACTTTTTGCCCACTGGTCAATTTTCTGCATGTAAAAGGACCAGTGTACCTCATGACTCAGTAGTTTGTTATACAAGGTGGATTTCACGGCTCCATAATTATGCGATGAGTGGTGCATCACGGAGATGCATTAAGCCCCCTTTTACCAGAGCTTGGCAGTTTGGACTATGATTCGATTCCCCGCGGTTATAGGAAGGAGGCCTCATTTCATCCAATACCTTTTTAATAATTTTCTTAATAAAAACAAATAAAACTATTTTAAAGTAGACCCTATCTTTGTTATTTGTCATGCCTTGGCTTTTAAGTCATGCAAACCACTGTTTGTTTTACCTTAAGTACGTTTTTTTTTTTTTTTTCTTCCTTCTTCTTCTTCTTTTTCTTAATATCCAGACCAAGTTATTTCCAATCTAAAATAAGTCCAATATTAATTATCACGTTTCGAGAAATAAGAATCACACAGTAAATAACAGAAGTTTTATACTCTCACAGTAAACATCTCTACACAATTATTTGTACATTATACATATATCTATTTGAAAAATATTGCACAAGTTACACGTGCAATGGCAAAAGAAGAGCATTACTATACTAAATAGAACATAATAGAATAGAACGATATCTACACTTTTACCCTTTACCATATAATTAATGACCTTTAGGAAGTAGGCTTTGAAAAAAAAAAACGTTTCCGGAAAAGGAGAAAATGCTGGAAACCAGCACTTTCCCCTTTTCCCACTATGTTTTCTTCCATTTCGAAGACGAAAACCATTTTTTAGCTTTATTGAACTTTTCGTCTGCAAAAATGCTTTGAATATGGACAAGTCTAAGATTCTTTCTCTGTTGTAAAGAGTTAACCCTTAACCTGCTAAAGAAATTTTAGAGCCCGAAGTAAAAACCCGAGTGCAGTTATTCCAAATTTATTTTTGGAAAAAAAAAATATCTCCTTATCGGACAGTGTCGATCCAAGATCAGACTGCACGTTCTGTGCAGTCTGATCTTGATCTACACTGTCCGCAAAAGGTCTTTGACTTGCTCTTAGCAACCCTTAAAGGTTAACATCATAATCTTCACAAAGCAAAAGACCTAAAATCGTTAGCTTTAATTACATGACTGAAGGTTTCGAAATTTGGAACGTTGACGATGTCGGAGTTTGAGAGTGGCTGAGAAATACTGTTCTGACATAGGTGTCCATGGATTTGAGCTATGCTCTGGCAAAAGGGGGTTTAATGCATTTCCGTCATGCATAATACCAAGCAAGTCATCACATAACAATGGATCCATAAAAGCCATTTTGTCGAACAACCGCGTGAATCATGAGGTAGACTGGTCCTTTTGACATGCAGACAATTGACGAATGGGGAAAAAAAAGTATCGACTCAGGTCAGCCTGTGCAGACTGATCTGGGTCAATAGTCTTTTTGCAGATGCAATTCTCTCCTTTTCACAGAGCATAGCTCATTTGGACAATGAAGAATGTGATTAGCCTGTGCATATATAGTTCGCAGTCAGATCTTAGTCGAAGTCTATAGCCTCCGCTTGTGATTTGATGTTTTATGTCAGTCACATAAGCTCCGTGAAATATCAAGGGACTAAAGGAACGTTATTAGTGTGTCGCAGAACAATATAAATCATGCAGAGTATGAGTAAATCCTAAGATCGCTAAATAAATAAGGCAGGGAAAGAAGGACTGAATGGTGTTTTACGCCGTTTTCAACATTATTTCAGTCATATCACGGTGACAGCTCACATATTCATGTATTTCCTGGGTTTTAACAGTACTAGGCTAGGGCTCTGAATTGTCTTGCCCAAGGACACACCAACGGCAAACCCAGTGGATCAGATGGGGCTCGAACCCGGGGCCTCTAGGTTACGAGTCCCACATTTTACCACTGAGCCACGAAGGACCCCGAGGGAAAGAAGATCCAAACACAGAAATTAAGGTTGTTATTGCCAGAACAATCCACAAAACGTTCTTTGCAGCCTGATCTTGTGTCTTCAATGCCCACAAAGAACAGCCTGATCTTAATCTTTATTACCGACAAAAAGATCTGAGCCATGCTCTCTGATTTAATGCATTTGCAAAAAGGATCGACCCAGGTCAGCCTGCGCAGTCCTGACTGCGCAGGCTGACTTGGGTCGAAACTTTCTGCTTTTGGTAAATTTTCTACAAGTCAAGGGATAATTGTACCTTATTATATAGTCGGGTATTTTAAAAGATGGATTTCATGAATGCATGATAATATGATAGTCTACTTGGTATCATGCATAACAGAGGTACATTGAACGCCCTTTTGCCAGATAGTGACTCGTCTTTTTTTTTTTTTTTTTTTCTCAGCGGCGTAAAGATGCAGGGGAAAAGCGAATTATTAAACGACTTATTACTATCAGAAGGCATTTTGTGGAATAAACGTTTTCAAATGTTCAATAAAATAACTGAACATTTTTTTTGTGAAATCAAAGCACTGGCAGGAATGAACATGTCTACAGAAAACAAGAGGATAATGTGGGTCCTCAACTGATAAAATTTGAGAGACTGTTAAAGAATGACCACTTTTTGATACCATGGCCAAATAACTTGAATAACTATCTTGGCCCGAGTCTGTGCCGATAAGATTTTTTTTTTTTTTACATAACTTGAGGGATCCGTACTCGCAAAGCAGTGTAGGTAGAGGAACCATCGCTTGTTACGAGGAATTGCTTTTTTTTTCCCGCATTAATTTTCCTTCCGTTAAAATCTTTATTTTGCTTTCGTTAACTCTTTGCCATATGACAAAATTTAAGACTCTTCTAAATTCAAAGCAGTTGTAGCTATAATGACGAGATTTGTCTCTGAAAGTGTAGAAAACTTTGTGGGAAGATGAGAAATTGCTGGTTACCGGCATTTTTTCCCTTTTCACAATCCTTTTTTCCAAGTGTTGTTAAAACTCGGGATTGTTTGGTAAATGCTTAAAGGCTTCCTTGCGGCCAAAAGTAGACATTTGGGGTGTCAAGTTTAAGGCATAGCTAATTTATACCATTTAAAAGGTATGAATATTATTACAAGTCTGTCACTGTATTACTGTACAGTCAGCCAGAAATTCATATTCTGGCAGAAAAATGGGCCATAAACCTGCAACGGCATGAAAATTGCTTGTATCTTGACTCTCGAATTCTTTACTTTTGGCCGCTAGTGGGTCTTAAAACTGTTGTCCGCTGTGTAATACGAGTTATGCTCTGTGAAAAGGGGGCTTAATGCAATTGCAAAAAGTATCGAACCATGTCAGCCTGCGCAGTCTGCGCAGGCTGACCTGGATCGAAACTTTTTGCTTTTGGTAAATTTTCTAAGTGTCAAAGGACCAGTGTACCTCATGACCCTGTCAAGTGTTATACCAAACGGAATTTATGGATCTATAATACTGCGATGAGCCGCTTGGGATGATGAATCTCAGAGATGCATTAAGCCCCCTCTTCACAGAGCATGGCTCATATTAATTTAACTTTGATAGGTCCAAAGAAATCTGTGCGGGGCGGATTAAAGGGCTATTAGATTTAAAGGTCAAAAGATAACACCACACACAACATATACACATTGAAACCCACTGCCTTGTTAGTTTGCACAAAAAGATCCCGAAAACTTTCCAAAATCCCCCAAAAATTTCAAATAACTGCTCTTAATGAGCAATTTATGCACAATATGTGTAGAAGGACTTTTCCTGACACTATATGCCAGCCTGGCTTGCGGTTTTGGAGAAGCTTTATTCCAGACTACGCCAAATATACATGTAGCAGCGTATGCCAACTTGTTAATGTGACTAACATATTTTGAATAAAACCTTTAAACACTGGCTCCAATAACATGCCCCGAGCAATTTTTGTGAGAACTAAGTCAGTGACATTATCCTTGATTGCTCATGTAGTAGGAAAGGCGTTGAGTTTGTGATGAAATAAAGCAGGTTCGGTCCCATGAAATAGCGAACAGCAAACTTATTCATCCCACCTGAGGACAGCAGTCCAGTGGGATTGTCCTTCCTTCCTTCCTTCCGGCGTATCAGATACAAGACTGACAAAAAGTATTAAGAGTATTCAGAGATAAAAACAAACATGTATTTCAATATTTATTATATAAAGTTTGATATGATGCAATGAACACATAAAAAGGACACATACAACAACCCAGCGACTACATAAACACCTATAGCTTTTGCATGAAACGCTTCCTTTCGTTTGTTTTCTTAACAAATACAATTTTAGGTTGAAGGGCGTTTGACTCGTTCGAACACAAACAAAAACAGAAACTTGAAAAGAGAAACTTCAACAACTTTAAATTAAATAAATACATAAATAATAATAAATATCAACCATAATTCTGTAAACACTTTAACTTGAACAGAGAAAAAAAAAACTTACACGACTGCTTGAAAAAAAAAACAAATAAATCTCACCTTACAGGACTTTTTTCAGGTTTTAGATTTATTCAAAGAATTCAGAAAGTCAAGCATTCCATAGTCTAAATATGACAAATATTGTTCAAACTTATCAATTAAACAACAGTCACTTCATATAAATGTTCTCTTATTTCCCCCCCCCCCCCCGCACAAAAAAGAACATTTGGAAACACAAAAACAGGAAGAACAGTAAGTACGACCAGCATACAATTTTGTATAAAGTGATGGAATAGTTAAGGAGTTCATTCATACCACTTACATGCATGATATAGTGATGATAATGGATTTTCACTTAGGGATGAGATTAACTTATGTGTGAAAAAGATGTTCTGTTTTTCTATCATATCTGTTAGTATACAATTGCGGACACTTTGGACCCACGTGGTTTCCGATCTGAATCTACAGTAATTTGAAGTAGTTCAAACAGATATCTTTGCATTCTTAATAGAAATGCAATTTTAAAAAATAAAAACAACAAAATTCAAATACCAATCAATAAGATCATTGTATCCGATAAGATCATATTGAGCTGGCTTCTTATATTGGCTTTTGAAACTGTTTATCTCATTTAATATATTGACTTTCAACATCAACATTTTGAGTAAAAGTATTCATTCGACCAAAATGTGACATCTTATAGTCCATGTAGAACGAATTTCCCGAAATGTGACCAAAATGGATTTCCTGGCATGATCTATAGAGGACTGAAACTAACTTGAATATATCTTCTAGTATGCACTAATCTACCTTCTAGTATTAAAACATGGTAGGGGTTAACTTCTAAAACGGATATTAAAACGCTTTTTTTGATTTTCTTTTTGTACAAACCCACATTCTACAAAAATCCAAGAAATTACACCAACAGTTATGAAATCAAGCACTGTGTTATGGTTCGTGTTTAAATATGCAAATTATTTCTAGTCGTTTGCCATCTCACTTTATGGGGTTCCACGATGATGCTATGCATTATCATGATGATAATATAATAGTTTCCGTAATTACCATTATCTTTTAATACGACAATAGCTGATAAGCAGAGAATGAACAGTACTGTTGCCATCACAACGCGTTATCCACCAGGTGTTTCCTACTCTAATCTATCCCACGGTGAAACACTGCATTTGTGTTTCAAACTCGTTAGGTGTTCGAGCAGGTGGCTTCATCAGCGTCGATGGTACAGACAGTTTCCTTCTCAAATAGCTTGATTAACACCAGCCCACTCCTAAAGACAGTAACTTAACTTCATAGAAATCTTGGGTAGAACGCTTCTTTGATCAAAATTACGGTTTGGACCTCATTTTTCCTCTCGTTTTCAGGGATCAAAAATGATCTTTCACATATCACCAATTCACCTATTTTCAATTTGTCGTCTGCAAAAACCTTCGAAATGGATAAATCTATAATTTTGTTATCTGGTAAAGAACGAAATGCACTGGAATTTGAACACGCGGGAAAAAAATATGTTTATTTATTATCTGACAGATGAAGGGAAAAAGAAAAGATATTTCTTGAATATCTCCATTAGACAGTAAGCCTCCCTAAGGTTAACTGAAATATGTTTTCATAATTTTATATTTGAATTGATTTAAAAAAAAATATATAATACAAACAAAAATCTACAGAAGTGGATTACTATCGAAAAGTACTTGATGAACATAGAATCGGACGTGACGGTTTACATGAAAGTTAAAAACAGTGACAAAGCGAATCCTCCAATAACAGTCACAAGAGAACCGGAAGTTGGAATGACGCCATTTCCGTTGTCATTATTTCCTCCACCACCTGACTGGCGGGAAATCGTTGAGTAAGTCTGCTCGTTACAAATGTTTTTGAAGTTTCCTACTTGGAGATTTTTGCAGTGCTCCTGGATCAAACTGCACTCAAACTCAGTTTTTAGTCCGATAACGTCATCCTCACATGACTGTTTCCAGCCATTCAAATCGCATCTGAGATGTTCAATACGGATTCTGAAATACAGAAATGGGATTTTTGATTAAAGTGCAAATGCACCAACTGACCAACTGAGTGGGTATCAGCATGTACAGATCAATGTTAGAGTGCACCGACATGTATGCTGATGGTTGTCTCTTTCTTCGTAAGTGATATCAAATGTTGCAATAAGAACAATATTTAACGCTCAACAGAAATGATTTATAAAACAAATTTACAATGATTTTTTTTTCCTTAATAATCTTTTCATTGTATTCGTCATCGTTCTGAGGCAGGCTCTCTTTTCAAATCGAAGTTTTCAAAGATAAAAAAAAGTAGAAAAAGCACTTACGAGCAAAAATCTCTAAAGTAAGAATCAGGCGAGAGGTTTTTGGTAACTTGTTTGTCTGCAAGGTTCATCATTTTGGACTCTGTGTTAGAGATACATTGTTGGATCTGTGAGTTCCCGTTTGCAAAGCACTGGTAGCCTTTCTGGTAAACTGTGTAATGACAAAAATGAATATGTTAATACATGTACATTTTTTTCATCGCAAATTTTGCACTTGCACAAACCGTGTGAAATGAGCATATCACAAGATGCAGACTCAAAAAATAACAATGTGCAGATATATCCATCCTCGCAAAAATAAAGTATATCCTCAAAAGAAAAAGAGCAGATTCGTATCAAGAATACACGAATCAAAAGCAATACATAAAACTCCAGATAATAAACAAAGTATTTCAGAGTGTTAATGGCAATATTATTTCGTTAATGACGATAATTATACTTAAGATATTGATAAAGAAGGGAGACAGTTCACTAACCATTTACATTTAGTGTAAATTATGTGTCCCATCCAGGGAATGTATTAGGACAAGACTTTTTTAAGAAATAAGAACTTAACTTTGTATCGAAGTTAAAATTATTACCATCATTACTATCTGTACCTTTATATTCATAGAAAGACACTTATATCATGAGTATCAAATCAGCAACAACAAACTCAATGATAATTAGAGCAGCAACAATTATAAGAACAACAACAATAATACTAATACTAATAATAATTCCTTACGTGGAAGTTCATTACAGATCACGCTAACTGCGTTTTCCAAGGAAGACTGTTGATGACCCCAGTACGATAATACATCCTTGGCTGCGGGACAGTTATTTAATGTGGATCTCATACACTGGAATATGGAATTTCTTGACCTGGAAATAATCATTTTTCAATATATCAACAATATGCAGTGATATTTAACTTATTTATTGATCTAGGAATTTTGTGGGTAGGTTGATGCGGATACATGATGTATTTTCATGGCAATTCGAATTTGCGATTTTGTTGGGTCGTGAACTTCGCTACTTGAAATCTCGCAGTACTAATGTCTTGATTTACAGTTCATCGACAGATAGATTGATAAAAAAAAATACATAACAGAGATCGAGACATACGTGTATGAAATTTTACAACTTTTGCTTCTTATTAACAATCTATGCTGTGTGTGCCAATGATTCAGGCCTATATTCATCAACCATTCTAAGTTGTATTCCTAGTCTAATTCCAAATTTAGAAAGTAACACAAGATCTCGCTGGGTTAACCATATGGTTTAGCCAATCAGAAATTCCATTATTTTCAAATTTAGACTTACACTCGAGAATTAGACTGAAATGGTTAGTGCATGTGGGCCCTGATTATACACTGCGTTTCGGTGTCTACATCTTGGCATCAACTTAATGCCACTGGATTGACCAATCAAATTTTGTATGGTATTTTACAATTGAATAACTTTTGTCATCTTATTGGTTATTTTTGTACTTATAACGTATATAAGCCATGCTCTGATAAAACGGGATTTAATGCACCCTAGGTAGTGATACACTATACCCGTCAAGTCACTACATAAGTCTGGATCCATAGAATTAATTTTGTCTGACAATCGACTGAATCCTGATGTAGAATGGTTCTTGGACATGCTGAAAATTTACCAAAAGAAAAACCTTTCGAACAAGGTCAGCCTGCGCAGAGGCTGACATGGGTCGATACTTTTTGCAAATGCAATAAGCCCCATTTTTCACACAGCATGGCTCATATATAGATATCATGTGATTACTCCTGCGTCTGAGAGTCTCGCAACGCTATATGGCGTGCAACACACGAAAAGTGGCCTTCGGACATATGCGTAAAAGTATGTCGTCCCAGATCAGCCGAGACGACACTTCCCGTTTTTGTGCGATTTTCTGTTTCAGGAAAGTCTACTGTATGAAAAAAATCTTATGTAGTCGTAAAGTGCCGTCACGGATTAGCCTGCGCGGACTGCGCAGGCTAATCCGGGACGACAATTTACGCAAATATCCGAAGGTCTCATTTCGCATGCTGCGGGCCATATAAAGACGCTGGATACAAGTGGAAGTAATTTTTTTGTATAATCAAACATACTGGCAGAGGGACTGTGCTTTGCTTGCGTCACCAAGAATGTTTCGTCTGTCGTCTGTGATGTTGACCAAAAATAAGTCAGAATTGACGCCATATTGCTGGAAGCAATTAGCCATCGTTGACCGGATGTTTCGCGCACAGGGCGGCTGTTCATGTACCTTGATATTTGCATCGCCATCGGGAATATAAACATCTGTTTTAAAGAGCAAAATCGTTAGTTGTTTGTACAGGACATGGATGCAGCACGAATATGCAAGTAAGAGAATTGTTTGAAAACATGAAAAGATACTAATGTTATCACTCCAGAAAGAATATTTTTTCAAATCAAAACCTTTTCTCTGAACCTAACCAAATATTGATAACAAAGTATTCATTCTATAAACATGAATTTAAAGAACATATACAAAAAGTACTCGACTGAAATAATGTTGAAAGTGGCGTAGAACTCTATTTAATCAATTCAATCAATATGTATTCGACAGGTTTAAATAAGGATACCAGAAAGTATAATTTCGAAGGCACATGAAAACGGGTTGTCCATTTATGCTGAGGGCAGAATAAACTGATCCATATACACGTTCTTGTTTAAAAAATGTGCAAATTATGATTTTATGTTTAAATATTATTTTGACGACATAAAGGAATCATTTGGTTGTCCAGTAAGGTGGCAGGGCACTTGGAAACTTGTTCACAGCTGTGGCGAATCATGTCGCCCCGAGCCGAAGGCCCTGCCCCCTGACCGGACATCGGAATTATTTTACTGCAAAGTTTTACCATTCCAACGTGAGTTCAAGTGAAATTTTCCTGTTTTATGGTCTCACGGATCGAGTACGCTTACGAAATCTAATTTCCCTTCTTAGTTCCCCCAACACATAGAAAACTGACGTCACTGTAAACTGACGTCACTCAAAACTGTGTAAAACGTAAAGTTCGGTACATGAAGTCACTGTGATAGACATTAGACGTATTTTCATTTAAACATGTAAGTAAACAACTCCTATGAAGGTAACTTTTCACTTTATGATTTGTTGGCAAAAGTATACAACCATTAGTCCTTCAAACAACTATGAGTTTATTTTCTTTTAACGTCAAAATGTATGACCTTCACGATTTGTTTACATGACGAAGGAATAGCTCGTTTTAACCCTGTGTATTTGTTTTACAAAGACGGGAAACGATAATATATTAAAACATATTCATTCATTTAAAAAAAAATTCTTTCCGCTTTACTAGCAACCCTTAAGGGAAACTAGTTATAATCACGGTGTAATCTAATGTCTTGTTGGCGACTCGTATCGATCGAAGCCGACATATTGGATTTTGCGTTGAAGTGCATAAGTCAAGTCTACAAGGCTTGCAACAGAGAAACTGCTTTTCCCTGGAGCTTACCAGTGTACAGTATTAGTTGCGCGGTCAGGTGGCAGGGCATTTGGAAACTTGGCGACATGATTCGCCACAGCGGTGAACAAGTTTCCAAGTGCCCTGCCACCTGACCGCACAATAAATTTAGTATACTACAAAGTTTTATCATTCCAACGTGTACTTAGTGAAATTTCCTTGTTATAATTATAGCGTCACAAATTGTGTAAGCTGAAGAAATCGAATTTACAAGACGAAGGGATGGCTCGTTTTAACCACATCATATTTTATTATATTAATTTATTTTCAGAAATACACCATGCTTTTCACTTTTATGACAAACATCAAGGGAAACTGGTAATTTTGGGTTCAGAGTGTGGTAATTATATGGGGCTGCTGAGATGGAAACCGCTTTTCCGTGGATTATGCCAGTGTACTTCAGGATATATTTAGAGCCAATTATCAAAGCAGATCGCGAGAAATTTCTTTGCAGTATAATAAAAATAATAATATTTTCGGAGCATATTATCCAAACAGATCGCGATAAACTTATTTGCAGTATAATAATGTCATCTTTAAATGAAAATACATCATAATACAAAAACTCCGGATATGTAAGATGTAGTATATTATAAATGCATTAACACATTATCTATAAAAAAGTGAAAAGTGATATGTAAATGAATAAGAAAATGGTCAATAACAAAATTTCTGCATGCAAGAATCTGAATCTACAACAATGAAAAAAAGGGAAATGCACAAGAATAACTTGCAAAAAAAAAAAATATATATAAACTTGTTCATAATGAAAGTAAACTTTCTACCTGCAATGGTATAACGATAATTGATCTATGCAGGTTCCTATCTATCAAAGTCATTTAAGGACTACAAACAATGTTTCAAAATCTCCGTCTTTTGATTGATTTTTTTTTTTTTTTTTTATACTTTTTAAAATAAATGCCAGCATCCGCGTTTTTGTAAGTCTATTGAGTTGTTAAATACTTTTAAAATGCCTAAAAAAATGTTAAACTGTAAACCGAATACATTTTCTTAAAAGATTATCGAATGCCACTGTTGGCAATGATGATATTGTTGACAATAACAATAATGATAATATACAGTGATATAATTATAAGAATAAAGAATCAACAAGAAAAAGAATATATAAAAATAGATATATAGAATACATGAATGAAGAATATATGTAGAAATAACGTTTGATTGCAGGCGTTTCGTGATGCTCTCCATTTTAATTTTAGTAGATGATGCTATCTGTACCTATACTATACCATGTAAACAGCTACAAGTTTGATGGGACCGTATGATAAGTTCCCATGATTCTGTACTTTACCAAAAACCATTTAAATTGCAATTACGGTACATTATCCTTTTTTAAAACCACTCTTGTGCAATTGTTGAAAAAAAAAACCGCAATGATTTAAGTTGTTTAAATTTCGACACTTGACATCTCTTTGAATATGTTATAATCGCTAAAAAGTTAACAATCAATTTGAAATTTGAATTACAAATTACAGTAGTGCAACAATGACTAAAAATTCATGCAATTCGCGATTGACAACAATCGTTCTATTTTAGGAATGTATAAGGTGATGATCGCGCAATGTATTGTTAAATTGTTAAAAAAAAAAAAAAAAAAGGACAGCATCACGTAAAGGAAAACAATATAAAAAGTATATGGGTAAATGAATATACAAAGTGAAAGTGATGAGTTATACCTTCATCTGTGAATGGTTTATGAAAAGAAATTAATAATTAATATATTATGCACAGATGATTTTCAATTATGAAACATGATAAAAGAAAACATGAAATATTTTTGTGTTGAATACTGGACAATATGAGCAGGGACCCCTGATGATGGAGAAGTATGAATGTTTAAATTCAAACTTTTAAAGAGATAAGTGAAGAAAAAAAGAAATATAATGTGAACGGGTTTTTTTTTCAGATGTTTGGAGCATTCTGTCTCATTTATATTCATTTTTTCTCGATACATGTTTATTTAGTTACGTAAATCTTGGTCTCCAAATTTAGGATGGATGAGTCTTACTGTTTCATTTTCTAGAAATTCATGAATCTTGTTAAATAAGTTTGTAAAAAAAATACTAACTACATTTAGACAAATCTTTTATCAGAACACAGAACACAGAATACAAATTTTAATGACGAATACTAATCGTACATAGTCATTTTTAACATGAAGTGAAAAATATATCTTTTATCTTTATCTGAATACGTTAACGATGAATAAATTAGCTCAGATTGTCAGGTCGTTGTTCAGAAGCTGCCCAAATATGATCCTTCTATTTTCGAAAAGCAAATCAGCAGTCTTTGTGGACATGCTAACATTTATAATGTCATTTATAAATGTTAAAAGACCAATGTCGAATACGAATTGCATACTTTGTATAACAAAATAAAATGTTGTGCGATTGTAAAACATACCCAAAATAAAATTATAAAGTGTCCCAGAAAATTCTTCGTGATTTCGGAAAAAAAAAAAGGAATTTACAAAAGTAGTCTAAAATCTCACAAATCAAATAGCTTAGTAACTCATGTTCATGTATTGCGATATAATGCTAATATTTTGTTTTTGCGGGGGGCGGGGGGGACGATGGGGGGTAGGGGGCCTCTAAATAACGTTTCAGTAAGTTTGACCCATTACAAAACAACTGTAAATATTATGGGCAAGACAGCAAAATAAATAGGCGTAGGAGCAAAAGATGCAGAAGGATCTTGTTCCCCCCCCCCCCCCCACGAAAAAAAAAAAAAAATTAACAAAAGCGGGGTTAACAAAGTTGCCCCTCCCACTATTGATTGAGTTTTCTTCATTTCTACTAAACTAAAATTGTCCCTATTCATATTTGAATATATTTGAAGTTTTCTTGATTTTATAACCTTATGCCAGTTCAATGCTGCCAATAAGCTGACCGAGTAAGCGAGAAAGAAAAAGAGAAAATGGTAACATTGCTGCACTGTTTACAACTCCTTCATACATCTAAATGTAAATGCTTACCTGTATGCGGACAAACAACGTCAATGTTATCTCTGTGAGAATTATAACATCTGGATGGGATAAGCTGACATTCGAATTGGTTCTTCAGAGCCACGGCCTCTTTCTTGCACGATGGCCAAGCGGAGGCGTCACATGACACATGTTTGACTCTCGCCCTGCAGTACATACACAGAACACATTTAATATTGTTTGTTTACTTTTTCATCGAAGAAAACAAAAAGATGTACTCTAACGACAGTACAGTCTCATCGAATGTGAGAAGCCAAGGACAACTGTAAAAGTTAACAATAGAGCAAAGATGGGCGGCGTGTGATTCAAAGAGGGATAGATTTAACCCTTTACCACACAGTCCTGTCCCGAGTTTCAACGACCCTGAAGTAGTAGGCTTTTGAAAACATTGTGGAAAAAGGAGAAAATGCTGGTAGCAAGCACATGAATAATCTGATAAGTACTTGAAGTTGGATGATTAGCGTTGATCAGGTTACCAGTTAGCTCTAGTCTCCACCATAATAATAGGGCTGCTTGCAACAATAAATAAGTTAAAAGTCGTCCAGGAAATAACAGTAATTTTAAAGCGAATTACAGTTGGACTTTGACCTTATTTCTTTTCTTCGACGAAATTTGATAATCCATACTGTGATACACTAAAACAGGCCAGTTTAGTCTTAGTGGGCGGAAAACATGAGAGAAAAAAGTCAACAAAAAAGAAAGTTAGCCTTTAGTCAGCTTGGCTTCAAAACAGGGACAAAACACTATCGCAGAGGTCATCAGTGTGATGACCTTAAACTTACGTGCAGAAATCGTTGAAGAAGATACCCATGGAGAGTTGTTGAGTGATCTGTTTTGTGGACAAGTCCGTAATAGCCATTGTCATGTCCTGCATACACTGCTTGGCTTGTTCTGTCGGGCTCTCAAAGCATTTCAGTCCTTCGAGGTAATCTGAAGACAAAACCAAAATCCAGTCTACAGTGTCTTGACCTGTACCTGCACCGAATTTATATTGTTGAATATCGCACAAAACAGACTTGGTTAAGTTCACAGGCATTCGACAAAGATTGTATGGCCGACACCATTTTATAATTTAGAATCGAGATCAGGAATATGTCCCAAATAAAGCAATACAATCAGCGGTTGAACTAATGGCGAGACTGAACCGTGACTTAAAAGTTTACGGGTGTTATTATCAAATGTTTTGGGGAAAAACAAGACTCAACAGGTCCCCGTCGTCGTCGTTATTGTTTCAAAGATTTAGTTAAACACTGTACCAAGATTTTGTAAAAGACGGGGCTATTTAACCCTTTCCCAGACAAGCCCTGGTTTTCACGTGTCTGCAGTACAAGTCTTTTGAAAACACTGTGGGAAAAGGAGAAATTGCTCGTAACGAGCAATTTCTCCTTTTCCCACAGTGTTTTCTACCCTTTTTGAGACCTTTCTGCCATTTTCATCAAATTTAAAATTGTCCTCTGCAAACTCTTTCAATTTGGACCAGTCCAAAATTTGTCGTCTGGAAAAGGGTTAACCCTTATCCTGCTAAAAATAAGCGAAATGAAACTTTCAAGCCGGTAGTAAGAACCCAAACTTTGCTATCTCAAAGGTATGTTTTGGGAAACATATCTCCTTATCGGACAGTTTAGACGTAAAATCAGACTGCACATTCTGTGAAATCTGATCTTGACCTACACTGTCTGCAAAAGGTCCTTGACTGGCATTTAGAAGCCCAGGGGTTAAGTTCATTCGTACCTGGAATATCGTGACAAAGAAGCCCAACGGCACGTTCCATTCCATGAAGGTCAAATCCGGTCAAGGACAAAGTCTGTTCAGCTCCAGGACACTTGTGGATAACCTCTTGCATACAGGTAAATAGATCGTGCTTCTTCCTGTGATGATAGTTAACAAGATATTTCTTTTAAAAAGATAGACAGCGTAAATTTGCCCGCAAATAGGCAGGGACCCTTAAAACAAACATGTCTACATTTTTGACCAATCACAAATTTCTATTTATTCATTGTTTATCAGTAACAAAAAGTAGGTCAAAAACCGGCATATTTAGCCCCGCCGAACAATACCCAATAATGTATATCGTTTCATTGACTGAATTAGTGGAGTAAACCAGCGAGCGTACAGAAGGGGGAGGGAAGGAGGAGGCAATTACGTTCAACGTTTAATTAAACAGTCCCGGGATTTCCCGACCCCGAGGAAGATGGCTTTTGAAAACATTCTGGGGAAAAAGGAGGAAATGCTGGTAACCAGCATTTCCTCCTTTTTCCTAGAATGTTTTCTACCTATACAAAAACAGAAACACATTCTTTGAGCCCCAAACTTAATTTATTGTCTGCAAAAGCTTTACACTGGACAAGCCTAAAAAATTGCCCATTGGTAAAAAGTTAATCTTGCCCAAAATTATTGTTATAAACGCTTAGCATTTCAAAACAATATAAAACCTCCGTAATCTCTTTCAGTCCTTTTAAAGGAAGACTAAACAGAGTGACTTAACCCTTGTCCTGCTGTGCTAAATGAGTTGATAAAACTTTCAAGTCGAATAATGTTCTTTCAAACTTGTTTTTTGGTGAAAAAAAATATCTCCATGTCGGACAATGCAGATCCAAGATCAGACTGCACGTTCTGTGCAGTCTGATCTTGATCTACGCTATCCGCAAAAGGTCAGTGAGTTGCGCTTAGCAGCTTAAGGATGAGTAAATCTTGAGTCAAAGGTATTGTATCTAGATGCCAAATTGATGGATAATTGAGCTGCATATAGTAAAGAGGTAAACTTGTTAGGATCGATTTCTCTTTTTGCCACAATATTTTCAAAAGAGGTCTTTTCCCGTACAAGCAAGTCGTTACACGAGGAAATGAATTTATGTTTCCGGTAACTTACTCGCAATAAACTTGGGCTTCCTCTGTGTTGGCGCCAATAAGAGCTCCCTTGTGGTCCGTGGCGTTACTCAGGTATATTTCTGGGGCGAGACCGACTTTACCGAAGCATTCTCCGAACTGTTTCTGCAGGGTGAGCAGACATGCGCCGGGAAGGGCTGCAAAAAAATGAGGATACTATAAATATATTTATTTATTTGTTTGTTTGATGTTACAGGGTGGTTTCAACAGTGTTTAAGTTACGGCTAGTGTACCCATACATAAGTTACTCTTTGTTGCTACATTTGTTGTTCAGTTTGCTGTTGTTGTTGGTGTTTTTAACACTTAAGCTGCTGAATAAATGAAATCCACATTTCTGCTCAATACTAAAAGCCGAAACATTGCGGTTTCAAAGTTGATTTCACCGGAAAGAAAATACCGTATCGGACAGTGTGGATCAAAGATCAGACTGCACGTTCTGTGCAGTCTGATCTTGATCTACTCTGTCCGCAAAAGGTCAGTGAGTCGCGATCAGCAGCTTAAGGGTTAATAAGTTCTTTTTACTAGTGCTTCACAACAACGCTTCCAAAAATCCACCGAATGATTTGCCACGTAAGCGAGGTCAAAAACTATGTGTGCCTGGCTCTGGCAAAAGGGGGCTTAATGCATCTCCTCGATGCATTGTAGCGAGCAAAACATCACATAATTAGACATCCATAAAATCCACTTTGTCTAATATCCGACTGAATCAAAAGGTAGACTAGTCCTTGAGTATACAGAAAATAGACTAACAGCGAAAAGTTTCGGTCCAGGTCAGCCTGCGCGGACTGCGCTGGCTGACCTGAGTCGATACTTTTCGCATATGCATGAAGCCCCCTTTTCGCAGAGCAATTACTCATATGAGTCATGCTGTATGAAGAGGGACCTAATGCATCTGCAGAAAGTATCGACCCAGGTCAGTCTGCGCAGTTCGCACGGGCATACATAAGTCGAATCTTTTTGTTTTTTGTGAATCTCCAGATACAGTCGGTTGCTACATAATTTTTTTTCTCTCCCTAGTTATGTGATTACTCGCTTGGTAGGCCTATAATGTATCACAGGGATTCATTTATGCCCCGTTTGCCGGAGTATGCCTCATATTTAAACGTGAGAGAGGACAGAGTCCTGTTCCAATATCTTTCATCAACAATTATCAGAGAGTTTAGTTCACAATTCGAACTCCAAGATGGTTGGTGGAAACAGATAGATAATACCAAACTAAGTTTAACCCTTAAGCTGCTGATCGCGACCCACTGACCTTTTGCGGACAGTGTAGATCAAGATCAGACTGCACAGAACATGCAGTCTGATCTTTGATCTACACTGTCCGATACAATATTTTCTTTCCGGTGAAATCAACTTTGAAACCGTAATGTTTGGGCGTTTAGTATTGAGTAGAAATTTGCGTTTCATTTATTCAGCAGCTTAAGTGTTAATGATAAATTGATCAACAATGCACCAACACACGGTGCACATGTGAAATTGCAAAAGCACAAAGAATCTACGAATGCAGTCAATGATTGTATCTAATGAGATGAGTTTACCTTATACCCCCCAAAAATAAGAGAAAACACATATACGCATATACAGTCTCTTGAAAATCTAGATATTCCACAATCAAAAGCGTGAAAAAACAGATGTAAAAAAGAAATGGGTCATCCTCTGTGAAAAGGGGACTTAATGCATTTGCAAAATGTATCGACCCATGTCAGCCTTCACAGGCGGCGCAGGCTGACATGAATCGAAACGTTTTCCTATCTGTAAAATTTTAATTGGACCATACTACATCATGATTCTATCGGTTGTTAGATAGAATGGATTTCAAGGGTCCATAATGATGTGAAGACTCGATCGGTATAATGCATCGCCGAGATATATTAAATCCCCTTTGGCCAGAGTATGGCCCGTAATTTGCCCGCAACATGCGATATGAGACCTTCGGACATTTGCGTAAAGTGTCGTCTCGGATTAGCCTGCGCAGTCCGCGCAGGCTAATCCGAGACGGCACTTTACGACAACATAATAGTTTTTTCATACAGTAGACTTTCGTGAAACAGAAAATCGCACAAAAACGGGAAGTGTCGTCTCGGATTAGTCACAGACTGCACAGGCTGATCTGGGACGACACACTTTTACGCATATGTCCGAAGGCCCCTTTTCGTGTGTTGCACGCCATTTATATATATAGGAGGTATACACTATAGATAAAACACTGAAAGGAAAAAAATCAAGACAAGTAAAGGCAGAGTCAGTAATGGGCTCTTTTCAGCAACCATCCTTAAATCATGCTTCTGCGTCAAAATTCGAAGACTAACTGTTTAATCGAATGGCTTTGCCAAACGCCTTAATTTATAATTTAATTATTTGCGCGGTCCGCAAAGGCTGGCCTGGGTCGAAACTATTTGCCTTCTTTAAATTGTCTGCATGTCCAAGGACCATTCTACCTGAGGATACACCCTGTTGTTACACTGAATGTATTGTAAGGATTCATAATTATGTGATTAATTGCTTGGTATAAGGCTTCATGGAGATGCATTAAATATATTTTCCCAGAGCATGCCTCAATTACAAAAAATACAAACCCTGAAACCAAATACTTGTTTGTTTTTATGAGGAAAAAGAAACTGCGAATATTTATATTTTGAAATGAAAATAACAAGTATGCAGAAAAAAAAATGTTCATAGAAGTTCAAAACATAACCAAAATAATAGCACTGATAACATTTTTTAAAGAAATTTCCATAGGACCCTAATTCAGACATAGCAAGAGCATTGTTAAGTTGTAAAACAAGCTGGGATTCCTCAGATTTAATCCACAATTTTCAACAAAGAAAAACGTTTATTGCTTAAAGTCATACAACATTGTCGTTCGTATATAAAAACGAGTATCGAAAAATAAAGGTGCGAACAAATATATAACAATACAAAGAAAGCTTCATGAACGTAACACAAGCAGCCAAAATACAGGTTTGCTGACAAGTATCGACAAAAAAGTTTAAAAGCGAAATGAGAAAGCGAATAAACATAATACAACACCAATGAAAGCTACATGTATATTACCGCAACAATCGAGTACGCATAAAACAACACCAATAAAAGCTACATGTATTTTACTGCAACAAGCAAGTACGCATTAGTTTAAAAGCGAAAGAGAAAGCGGTAAGCATAAAACAACACCAATGAACGCTACATGTATATTACCGCAACAATCGAGTACGCATAAAACAACACCAATAAAAGCAACATGTATATTTCCATCACAAGCGAACAAGCATGTAATGATACGAATAAAAGCTACATGTATATTGCTGTAACCATCCTCGGTTACCCAGCGTACTTCAAATACGTTTCACTTCTTCTACCGTGGAAAGTAGGCTGACAAAATGCTGTTGTCATGATGATTAATTAATACAGTATTTATTGGCTTCGCTGTAAAGCTATGTCGACCAATAATATTGGCTGCTACAATCTCTCATGCAAAGCATTCTCTTAGTCCAAGTTTTGACACAAAATCCCGAATATGGGGTTATGGCGACCCTCCTTTATAAGAGTTTTCAAATGAAAAACGAATTCTAATTGGTTCAAAGGTCTTTCCTGCAGCTCATGAATATTCATGACAACGAGATTTCGGCAACCAAATTTTCCACGGGTAGCAATGGAGTGTAAACGAAGAGTATGCATTAGTTGGCCGAAGATGGACCGTAACCAAAGCAGACGAGAACACTGATTAGCTTACAAGTATCGCCACAAAACGTTGCCATAGTGAGCATGACATTGGCAAAATTTGCCTCCATTGGAAGTAGTTGGGTTCGCGGGCACCTCATTGACAAAACAACATTTTTGCCGCAGTTTCGTATATCCTTCCATTTGCTACAACATAAGTTAGTATTTTGTTCGGTTTATGAATCTAATTCTAATCATATATTTTAATTCAACTCTTTACCATACGATCCAGTGGTGTCTACTACACTGATGAATTAGGCTTTTGAAAGCATAGTGGGGAAACTGAGAAAATTCTGGTAACCAGCATTTTCTCTTTTTCCCCGCATTGTTTTCTACCCTTCTAAAGACAATTCGCATCAGTACAGCCATATTTGATTTGTCATCTGCAAATGCTTTCAATATGGACATGTCAAAATTTTTGATGTCTGGTAAAGAGTTAACATGTAAGTGAGCACTGCTGACGTATGTTCACGTTCTGATCGGTCCACAAGCTGTTGGGCTTGGTTTTTAACAATTTCAAGTTTTTGCAGCTGATTTCTGATTCTTTCGCGTTGTTATTAGTTTTCGTTTGACCGTTATATGGCCATGGCAAAAATGTATTACCCTTTTTATTAGGTATTTTTGGCGCTTGCGAAATTCAAACATGTGACTCAAGCACCAGATGTAAAAATTGGGTCCCCCATAAGATAACAAACGACTTTCTTAACGGGAAAGAAAAATAGTTTTGAAAATTTCTTTGATACTCCTTTTTTAAATTCGGTTCCAAAGGGATAAAGTATTCGAATCACCGTCATCTCTTTATGTCTTAATATTTCGTGCTAATAATTCTACTCTGAAGAATTAAAAGCTAAATTTGAACTACCTGAATTCGGTGGACACGTGACGTGAATATGACGTCAGCAGGTGCTCGTTACAACCACCTCATAAACGGAATTACTTACAAGTATCCCCACAAAAAGTAGCGGTTGTAATCATCATATTAGCAAAGGACGCTTCAACCTGCAGAAGTTCGAGCCGGCCACAATTGATTCCACCGATGACATTTTTCCCGCAATTTTGTAAATTTCTCCAACGTCTGGTTGTCAATATAAGTTTGCATAGACAGTTAATGTATTATGCTCTAAACATAACGACATATGAGTAGATAACTAAAAGGGCACCGCTCTGACCAAAGAGGGTTTAATGCATCTCTATCAGAGCTCCAGGTAGACAAAGTGATTTTTATTTCAAAATTGAAAATATTAACTACTTTCCACCAAACTCTATGTTGTGGGTACCCACAATATAGGGTTTGGTGGAGAAATAAACGATTTAGAATACTGTCACTCCCTCCTATCTGGAGGTCTGTCCATGTTACGTTATACCAAGAAAGTTATCACATAATCATGATACCATAAAATCAAAACCATCTAACAATCGGCTGCATCTTGAAGTAGAATAGTCATCGGACATGCAAAAAATTTACCAAAAGCAAAAAGTATCGACCCAGGTCAGCCTGCGCGAAATGCGCAGGCTGACCTTAGCCGATACTTTTTGCAGATGCATTTAATCCCCTTTTCACAGAGCATGGCTCAAATGAATCAATGAATGAAAACTTTTGTCAAGAACTGACAAGTGAAAATGTTGATGAAATAAAAGTGATAAATAAATGACGGAGGGATAGCTATCTGGTGCTATTTGGTGATAATTTAAAGCGCCTGGCTGGTAGAAATTAATTGGACGCTCACGTTTGTTATGGTTTGATCATTTTTAAGCTGTATTTAAATTATATTACAGAGGTCAGGTCACTTTTCCGTACATTCCTTTTTTTTTTTTTCCAGTAAACTCCTTCTTTACCAACTGGTTACTTTCCCAAATGAAAAGTCAAACATGTGTACAGTGGTCAGATTTTTATCTGTTTGTAATGGAGTTAAACGCCGTTTCAACAGCTTACGAGGTCATATTGTAGGTCATATCACGGCGGTCAGTGCACTTACGCATGTTTCTCACACCAGTATTGACACAACTTTCTGTCCAAATTACTGACTACTTTTCTGACATGCATCAGAGATGAGCGGCGAAAAACAGCCGGAGAGAAATTTAGCCTCAACCGGGTAATGAACCCGCAACCACCAGGTCACGAGTCAGATACTCTAACCACTGAGCTACCTGGCCAGGCTCAGTGGTCAGAGAGGAGTATTTTCTGACGCAATGACGTTCATCAACCCGTTGTCAAAGTTTTGCCGAGTTCTTGATTAAACTCGTGCGTGTTATATTATTTACCATCTGGTGCTCCGTGCAAGTATAACTCTAACTCGATAAACCGTTCATTAACAATTTATATTATTGTTTGTTGTTTGGGAATACATGTTTAAAACAACGATCTGTGACGAGATAATATAAACGTTGTGGAGTTGAATTTATAAATCATCTCGTCACGGTACAGGATTCTAAGCCTATTAACAAAAACATAAACAATAATGCACGCTGATAGTAAAAGGTTTATCGAGTGAGAGCTATAATTTGAATTCATAATGATTACTTTACTCCGCAATATTAGAAACAGTTACCTCCCTTGCATTACAGAAACGAATAATCTGGGATATAAATGGCGGACAAGTTTATCTTGTAATCTTTTCTCTAGGCTGAAATACATACCCGCAAATTTGCTTCTTAAGTCCAGCAGAACTTTGTCCCGAAGGCAGTGATTGGTTGTTCAAGGTCATGAGGATAACGGTCATGTCCATGTTGAGTGTTTTCTGCGCGCACTTGTTCATCCCGTCTTCAAACGTTTGCATACATTGATCTGGGTTAATCGGTTTCCCGGTACCTGAATAAAAATGGTTCACTTCCTATGTTAGCAATCAAATAATGAAAATTCTATCGTTTTATTTGAAATCACGGTAGTAAAAGATTAATTCTATGCCCTTAGGGCTAAAATTCTATTTACGAAGTTTAAATGTTTACAAATATATTGAGCCATGCTCTGTGGAAAGGGGACTTAACACATATTCAAATAGTATCGACCCATGTCAGCCTGCGCGGCAGGCTGTCCGCGCAGGCTGACCTGGGCCGAAACTGTTTGCTTTTGGTCAATTTTCTGCATGTCAAAGGACCAGTATACCTCATTATTCCGTCCGTTGTTAGACAAAATGGATTTTATGGATCCATCATCATGTGATGACTTGCTTGGTATCATGGACTACGGAGATGCATTAAGTCCCCTTTTTGCCACAGCATGGCTCATAATATTATTCATTTCATTTTCCAAGCCTCAAATAGTACGTCTGTTTGTTCCAACATAAGTTTTTAGTCTCTGTAAATATGTGTTATTTACATGTACCAATAATTTCGGTATTTCTACTTACATAGGCCCTCATACGCTCCAAGCATGTTTTGTAAAGTAGTTGCAACCAACACGGTATCCTTGGCTTCACACTTCGGCTGTAATTCGGACACCAAAGCCGAGGAACACTGAGTCATTTTCTGTTTTGTTTGAGCGCTGTAATACAGAGTGGTGTAAAAAATAATATGATCAACAAATAAGCCATGATCTGTGAAAAGGGGGCTAAATGCAACTGCAACAAGTATCAACCCATGTCAGTCTGCACAGTCCGCACAGTTCACGAAATGGGTCGAAACTCTTTGCTATTTATGAAATTTATTTGCATGTCCAATGACCATTCTACCATTATATCAAGTCAATTGTCAGACTAAATGGACTTTATGGTTATATAATTATGGGATGTCTTGCTTGGCATAATGCATTCCGGAGATGCATTAAGCCCCCTTTTGCCAGGGCGTGGCTCAGATAGGACTATGTAGACTATTTTAACTCAGTTCTTGCGCGATCAAATAAATAAAGTAGACTTCAACTGTCATAGAAGAAACTCGGGTCATAGCTTCAGAAATACGTCGAGAAAAGTCAAAGAGCAGTGTCAAATACTATAGATATTGCAGATCCACTAACGAGTACCAAAGCCGCTTTGTTACCTGTTTAATACATGATCAACATGGCCGACTTCCTTCGGCATATTCCGTAAATGATCGTCAGTAATGACGATCATTTGCGGAAATTCACCGGGAAAAAAATCGGAAATTAATTACACGCTAGATTCATTAAATCATTAACTCATGCAGGCAGATCTAAATTGTTAAACCAAATATACATGTACCTGCAAATCGTCGTTTTCATCTCGTTCCTGTTTACTTGCGGCGGAAGTGTCTGGTTCGCCAGAAGCTTGAAGAAATTTTCGGGATTCAGCTGTATGGAAGTGAGACATTGTCTGAAACCCTTATCGAAAGCCTGCAAGCAGGTAGAGCCTTGTGGAGCCGCTGAAATGTAGGGGAAAAAAAGGTTTAAAATTAGATCTTGATAATTGGAACACTGGTAACTGGACTCGATATTGTTAAACTCTTTATCCAACAATCCTGAGAATGAAAGCTTTTGGTAACCAGCATTTTCTGCTTTTTCTTACAAAGTTCTATCCATCCTCCCGTTTCAAAGACATATTCAGTTATTTGAGCCATATTTGATTCGTCGTTTACCAACGCTTTAAATATATTGCAAGTCTACAGCTTTTGTTTCTGGTAAAGATTTAAATGCGGTTTAACCCTAAAGGTGCTAAGCGCGACTCACTGACCATTTGCGGACAGTGTAGATCAAGATCAGACTGCACAAACTGTGCAGTCTGATCTTGAATCTACACTGTCCGATAAGGAGATATCTTTTCCCCGAAAAAATCGTTTGAAATAGGAAGATCTGGGTTTTTACTATCGGTTTGAAAGTTTCATTTCATTTTTTTTAGCAGCATAAGGGTTAACAATTGGAGGGTAAAGATGAAAATAATAGGACCCAGTTCGAGCTCAAACTGTGATCTTCTGCTTGGCATACAGATCCAGTAGTAGTAGTAGTGGTAGCAGCAGCAGTAGTAATAGTAGTAGAGGTAGTAGAAGTTGTAGTAGTAGTAGTGATAGAAGTAGTAGTGGTTGTTGTAGTAGTAGCAGTAGTAGTAGCAGTGGTAGTAGTAGTAGTTATAGTCAGTAAAAGTGGTGGTAGCAGTGAACAACGATGATACTTACGAGCTCCACAGAGACTGGCCACACCGCTGACCATTGAGTTGACCGTACCGTCCATCATACCGATGTCTTGTTGAGCACAACTCTTGTCCGCATTGGTGACCAATGGAGTTATACAGTTTGTAATACCTTGGCGGTTTCTGTATAAATAAATAAATAAATAAATAATACCGATGTCTTGTTGTGAAAACAAGTCTTATAGACCTATGCATAGTGAAACAGTGGTGTTAAAACTTGTTATCTATAGCTTGCTTTGTTTTTGGTGATTTCTGTAAATGAGGAATAACCTTTGTCGATATGCCACTGCATTTCAGGCAGACGCAGTTTTTTTTTTCTTTCAGTAGGCCAAATGTGAACAGTGTACCAACTCTTATCCTGCTAGATAAATGAAATGAAACTTTTTAGCCGATAATAAAAGCCAAAATTTTACCATTTCAAAGATATTTTTTGGGAAAAATATGTCCTTATTGGAAGGATGGATCCAAGATCAGACTGTACATCATGTCGTGTCTACGTGCTATTCTTGCCATTGTTAAAAAATGCTGCTCACACTTACCCACACAAATTACTGATTAAGTTCTTCTTTTGTGGTGCAAGGTTTGGCGGTAACCGTCCACTGGTTTCGTTTGTGACCAACGAGAACACGATATCAAGTTCATATCCCACTATGTTACGAAAGCACTGTCTGAACCCCTGGTCAAAACCTTGCACGCATCTTGATGTTGGTCGTTGCGCATGCGCTGGTACTGTTATGGTTAAAGCTACAATGACAAAACAGTAACTTGTGATTAAATTTGCAAGAATTGTGGCACATTTCCAACGTAATGTCAAACCAAGAAATGGGAACTTGAACCATTTTGAAGCAAAACGAAGGTTTTAAGACTTGGTAACTTGTCAACCTCAAAAAAGTAACTGTACTTGGTCAAAGTTGTTAATTGATTGTACTGTATTGTATCGATTATGTATACTGTACTTCTGTATGTTTAAATTCAAACTTGTAACCAAATTGTTACAATCAATATGTGATTGTGGCACACCTGCAGATATTTTGGTAGTTACAAAATCCAGTTTATGGACAACCCGGAAACAGAAAATTATCATGTGATCGACGTACTAGCTTCCGCTATGAGTCACACTGTTACAAAATCAATAATGGCGCCCCAATACTACAAAAAAGTAGTGCGCATTTACTTAATGAAGACGGCGGAAAGATATGAGCTATGCATTAAATGCGTCTACAAAAAGTGTCGATTCATGTCAGCCTGCGCAGAAACCTTTTGCTTTTGGTTAATTTTCTACATGTCCAAGGATCATTCTACTTATGAGCAAATCGGTTGTTAGTCAAAATGGATTTTATGGATCTATAATTATGTGATAACTTGCTTAGTATAGTGCATCACGGCGATGCATTAAACCCCCTTTTGCCAGTACATTGCTTATATGGCGTGCAACACACGAAAAGGGGCCTTCGGACATAAGCGTAAAAGTATGTCGTCCCAGATCAGCCTGTGCAGTTTGTGACTAATCCGAGACGACACTTCCCGTTTTTGTGCGATTTTCTGTTTCACGAAAGTCTACCGTATGAAAAAATCTTATATAGTCGTAAAGTGCTGTCCCGGATTAGCCTGCGCGGACTGCGCAGGCTAATCCGGGACAGCACTTTACACAATTGTCCGAAAGCCCCTTTTCGTGTGTTGCACGCCATATAGTCTCTTCCTGAAATTCCCATAGATGATCACCCATTTCTTATTCAATCCTTGTAATGCTACATGAATGAAATGGTCACTCTCTCAGTAGTGCTGCTGCAGATATTGCAATTTCAAAGCTGTTTTTGTCAGACTATCTGACGAGGAAGCAGACAGTGTAGATCCAAGATCAGACTGTACTTTGTATGCAGTCTGATCTTGATTGACACTGTCCACGTAAGCTGTTAAATCGGGTATTCAGTGCTAAAAGGGTTAAAATAATCCTTTTAACGGTCTAACTTGAACACAACGGCGACAATTACACGGCGTAATAATAGTTCACAAAGCTGTTAAATACATACGTATTAGCCACGCTCTGGGGTTAATGCATCTCCTTGCAAGTCATATCATAAATATGGATCCATAATAGCCATTTTGACTAACAACCGACTGTATCATAAGGTAGAGTGGTCCTTTGGCATACAGAAAATTGACCAACAGCGAAAAGTTTCGGCCTAGGTCAGCCTGCGCGGATTGCGCAGGCTGACCTGGGTCAATACTTTTCGCAGATGCAGTAAGCTCCATTTTCACAGAACACGGCTCATGTATTTTCCAGGTGCAATACGTAATAAGAAAGTTGAAAACATTCTTTGGCCTAAATTCTTTATTCAAAAAGGTAACACAATTTCTGCCCGCCTACACTATTTGGTTAAGCCAATCAGAAATTATGTTACATTGACATTAAGAAAATTCCTGAGAAATACTATAAGACTGCAATATTATAAGGTTGGTGAATACTATGCACTTCTTGAGGACTCGAGTCGACTCGAAAAGAATAAATTTTGCTGATGTATATGAAATCATACAAAGAAAGGAAAAGATATTCAACCACTTTAACTTGTCATTTAATGAATATTCCGTCTTTTTACGTGAACTATTTATAGAACTCCGACAAATTTACGATTTTATAGGACGTTTACCTCTACACCATGTACACGGCGACAAGATCAGTTTATTATATAAGTTTATTATATAAACACACAAACTCTTATCCTGCTAAATAAGTTGATTGGAACTTTCATGCCGATAGTAAAATATCGGAATAATGCCATTTAAAACTTACGTTTAGGAGAAAAATATCTCCTTAGCGGACAGTGTAGATCCAAGATCTGCTGCACGTTCTGTGCAGTCTGATCTTGATCTACACTGTCCGCAAAAGGTCAGTGAGTCGCACTCAACAGCCTACGGGTTATATATTTGAACTCCGTTCAGAAGGAGCCTTGGCAAATATCGGAAAATCAAAGCGGTGAAAGCGCTGCTGAGGTGGGGTGCGTTTAATCCAGTTCAAATTGAACTCGAAGTCTTGTACCAAATAATAAGCAAGTAGTGCTACTAGAAAGAATCGACTAAAAGCAAGCAGACATTTAAAGAGATGAGAGGTATCTCTCCCATAAATCGCAGAGAAAACTATCAAATTTCTGTTTTTTATGTGTGTGAGGGGAAGGGGATTCAATAGAATTTCAAAATAAAACGACGTGAGAAGTATTATTAAGCAATATCTAGACAAATAATGCAATCCTATTCAAAGAAATTAGCACAAGAGTTCTCATGATGCTTCTAAGCTTTCCATGGCACTTGCTGACGCTTCTTGACGCTATTTGGTGGAACTGATACATAAATGTGTATACCTACGCATGCCTAATGGTAGTCTGTTCTAAATTTCTTTTTTTAAAACGTGTTATGATAATGGGTATTTGTTTTCATATTTATCGTCCAAGTCGTGTAAGTTCTCACATTGTTAACTTTTTAGTGATGCCTTGACGCCAAAGTGAATAAAATACTTTCTTAATAGTACTGTTTTTCCAGGTAATGATTTTGCAATGTTAGGTATCCCAGAATTAGATTTTTCAGGTTCAGTTTCCCACATGGTAAATCTGAGCTGGGATGCTTCACACCCCACCTCAAAAACCGAACACGGTCACGGAAACAAAGTAGTTACATGTCAAAGCGGTTTCACAATGGATCTGAATGACGTTTAACTGAGTATAATCTTTAAAGCACCAAAAGTTCATCGTGAACTTAATATCTACACATTAATTATGTATGGGTAAAATTAAATCTTCAGACGCTGAGGCAACTTTTAGACGTTTTGTGCACAGTGTATATCTGACAGAAAACTGCATAACATGTGCAATATGATCTTTAATCTACACTGTGCTAAGTATTGAGAGGTACTGTATGGTTTTTTGGGTTTTTTTTTGTTTGTTTTGTTTTATTTTTTGTTTGTTTGTTTGTTTGTTGTAACCCTTATCCTGCTAAATAACTTAAATGGAACTTTCAAGCCGATGGTGAAAACCAAAACGTTTGTATTTCAAAGTTATGGGGGTTTGGGAAATATCTCCATATCGGGCAGTGTAGATCCAAGATCAGACTGCACGTTCTGTGCAGTCTGATCTTGATCTACACTGTCCGCAAAAGGTCCGCGAGCCGCGCTTAGCAGCCTAAGGGTTAAGATCGAATATCGTCCACTTTGTGTATCAAGGGATACTAGAAACTCGTACAGTCTTTGGTTTCTCTAACAGCTGAAGGGCTAATTATACATTTGAATATAATTAAAGATTGTAATTTGACAGGTTAATGCTGCTGTGTGAGATATTTATTAGTGTTAAGATGGTTTGAAATTTGCATCTGCTCCACCTAGTATTGAGTTAACATAAGAAAAGCGTACCTGCAGACGATCGCTTTCGCCTTTAACTCTTTACCAAACGACAAAATTTTAGACAGGTCCAAACTGAAGGCATTTGTAGACGACAACATAAATGTGACTGAAAAAATTGAAATTTGTTTTGGGAAAGGTAGAAAACATTGTGGGAAAAGGAGAAAATGCTGGTTACCAGCATTTTCCCCTTTTTCTATAATGTTTTCAAAAAGCATCTTTTTTCGGGTCGTTAAGTCGAGATTGTGTGGTACAGAGTTTTAAATGAGTAACCTTTGAAAACATGTATTGTGGAAAAAAGGGGGAATTTTTAAATACTCGTGAAAAGAAATGTCTCCTGTACTCACAACGTTTTCACATAAACCTTCAAACTTGACGACTATTCCTGTTTCGACAATGATGTTTTCAATGTTGCTTGTTTCGAATTGGCTTCAAGATATAATAAGCTCTATATACAACGTGTAGTTTAGACTATAATAATTAAATAATAACCGAAAAACGACATGTACAGTAATAAGAACAAATATAATTAATAATGATACAAGTCATACTCTGTGAAAAGGGGGTCTAATGCATCTGCAATTGATTGTATGGTGTTTAGCGCCGTTTTCAACATTATTTCAGTTATGTCACGGCGGCCAGTGCACCTATCCATGCTTTCCTGGAGTTTCTTTTTACCAGTACTCCGCACAATATTCTTTCCAAGCCATTGGCTGCTTTCCTACATTACCATCGTCGAAACAATGGTCAGCGGTGAGAGAGGAATGAATCCTGTCGCGATGACTATCATCAGTCCTAATGCATCTGCAAAGAGTATCGACCTATGTCAGCCTGCGCAGTCCGCGCAGGCTGACATGGGTCGATACTTTTTGCTAGTGTGAATTTTCTGCATATTCGAGAACCATTCTACCTCCAGGTCCAGTGCATTGTTAGACTAAAATGGATTTCATGGATCTATAATTATGTAGTAACTTGCTTGGTATAATGCATCACGGAGATGCATTAAACCACGTTTTGCCATATCATTGCTCATACATAAAAAAAGAAAAGAAAAAAAAAAGAGTTTTTGTTAAACCATTAACAGGGTCAACAGCACTTTCTTGATAGTAGTTTGCGTTAAACTCGTCATCATAATTAATAGTAAAGAAACAAATAATCAAATGAAATTCTTACCTATAGCAAAGATGGTGATCCACATTTTAGCACTGATAAGGTATAGGTGTACTTTTTGCTTTGTAGTATTATAATGTTTGTTCCTGCGCTTAAGAAAGTTTAAGTTCTAAATAGCACTTGATGGTTATCTTTGTCTTGTTGTTACTTGTGTGTCTCTACTTAAATAAATGTTCTCCAAATTAATTTCAAACTTTATATTACAAGACTCGATGTGAGTGCGTCACCCTAACACGCCCCACCCAGGATCTTCTCGTCGACTGACGAACACTGGCCGGACGGACATACGTCTTTAACTTATTGTCGGAAGTGAAATTGAAAATTCAAAATCGCCTGAAGCCCTGTAGAAACCTGTGAGGCGTAACAGCTTTCTTTAACCATCAATCATTTCGTTATTAATGTTGAAATTAATTGATTTGGTGTTTGTATAATATCAATTTGATATATTGCGTAAATATTTCTGTTCTGCAAATCTTTTCTTGTTGTCATACAGGGTATACACTGACAAGACAATAAAATTTGTTTTAAGGAATTGTAAGGAATTTATAATGATGATGATGATGGTGATGATATAATTGAAGTCCAAATGTCGTCCAAACGTTTCCAAGAAAATTTGAATCAAACTTCCTTAAAACTTTTAAACTAAATTAAATCAGTTAAATATATACAAAGATCGCAAGCAAAGAAAAAAAAATGTAAAACTATTTCTTTTAAAAAAGACTGTAAATTGAAGTGTATTGCATTCCGTGTCTAAAACCGTCAATCCACTTTTCCTACACTATTTTAGAAATGAAAATGAGCCATGCTCTGTGAAAAACGGGCTTAACGCATCTGCAAAAAGTATCGACCCAGGTCAGCCAACGCAGGCTGACCTGGACCGAAACTTTTTGCTACTGGTCAATTTTCTGTACGTCAAAAGATCATTCTACCTTACGATTCAGTCAGTTAATATACAAATTGTATGTTATGGATCCATGGCTCTATGATGACCTGATTAGTATAATGCATCACGGAGATGCATTAAGCCCCCTTTTGCCAGAGCATTGCTCAAATATATAAGCAAGTAAGAACAAAGCTGACATTGACAGCAAGTATTAAGTAATTAATAACGGAAGCAAAACGCCCCCCTGATGTACACCATGACAGCCCGTGTCAATGCTGTTTCAGATACACAAAATTAATTACTTATGTCTTACATTAAGTTACGAATATAATGAACATTAAATTATATTCGTTTACGACATCAAAGGTGTGAAAGAAAGTTTTTATTTCAACTCATTGATATTCCAATTCCTCTGCGCTCCTTCATATACCTATTAACCCTCAGGTGGCTAAGGGCGACTCACTGACCTTTTGCGGACAGTGTAGATCAAGATCAGACTGCACAGAACGTGCAGTCTGGTTTTGGATCTACACCGTCCGATAAGGAGATATTTTCCCCCGAAAAACTATTTAAAATGGCATCATTTGGGTTTTTGTGGCATTGTCTTCTATGAGTTCAATAGGGTATTTTAAAAACTATGTATCGTAGTTTGTGCAAAACCGAAGGAAGTAAACCCAATTAAACTCAAATTTTCTCAGACAAATAAATGTTTCGATAGCACTCAGATATAAAACTGAAAATGGTTTATTAAAATAAACTAAATTTGGCCACCGATGGTGGAAATATTTCTCTTCTTTTATTGAAAATAGCTTTACATGTTTAGGGCCTTCTATTGGCGCAATGATACACACAATCTTTGTCTCCTGGGTGTGTTCATCCGAAAACCAGTTCGCCCGAGCTTGTTCATCCCTCAGCTTGTTCGTCCAACATGATTGCACGCTACCCTAAATTGGGTTGTGCGTGAATATTTGCAGATCGAAATAATTGACTTTCAAGCGAAAATTGGATAATAGTTTGATTTTTTTTTTTCAAATTATTAATTCCACACAATGGCTCCCTTGACAAATGCCACACCAGTGCTTTCAACGCTTTGATTACCATCGGCTTGAAAGTGTCATTTAACTTATGTAGCAAGATAAGTGTTAAAAGCTTGAAGGGAAAAAGAACGTGTTTGCAGCAAGTAATTGTCCTTTTCCTATCATGTTTCCGCACGATTAAAAAGATCATTTTTCTTTCTCAAATTTCTCAATATTGTGTTTGTCTTAACCCTTTCCCAAACAAGCCCTGGTTTTCACGTGTCTGCAGTACAAGTCTTTTGAAAACACTGTGGGAAAAGGAGAAATTGCTCGTAACGAGCAATTTCTCCTTTTCCCACAGTGTTTTCTACCCTTTTGGAGAACTTTCTGTCATTTTCATAAAATTTAAAACTGTCGCCTGCAAACTCTTTCAATTTGGACCAGTCTAAAATTCGTCGTTTGGGAAAGGGTTAAAGTGACATACACTCTTGCATGTAACAATTGGTAACAGTAGGTTTGATAACAACAACTGTCGTATTAGAATGCCTTACTCTGTGTTCTTTGCCAGAACTAGGCCTGTATTCACCAACCATTCTAATTTGCTTTCTTAGTCTTATTCTAGATTTAGAAAGTATCACAATGATTTCTGATTAGCTAAACAATTAATGTCACATTTAAATTAACATTTGCAGATACTGTCAGTGCGACCTAGCCTAAAGTTTTGTTATGTAGTACAAAGTTAACAAGATGTTAGCCTTAAAACAGCGCATGAAGCCGTACAACAATCGCAATATCACTATGTATGAAACAATGATAGAAGCAAAGGATTCGCAGCGATAACCACTTTGCAATTCTGTTTCCTAAACTCGTTACCTTCCGACACAAATTAGGAGCTGATGGCCTTGAAAACTTATTTGAAAAATAAGCCCTAAGTAAATTAATTAGGAGTGAATACAAGGGAAAACATTGGGGCAAAAAGCAGTTTTGTTTCATTTGAAGCGCTTGAGACTTTGACGGCGAACAATTAAGTCACGAGCACTTCCTGAGAAGCCTGTCGATTAGTATTTAAAGTCAAGATAGCATCAAATCTGTCGTAAAATTGTGATAAATAGTCCGATTATTTAATTTTTTTTATCAGATCACAGGTAACATTAACCCTCGCACAATATTCTTCCCAGGCCGCTTGCTGCTTTCCCACATAACCATCGTCAAAACAATGATCAGCTGTGAGAGGGGAATGAATCCTGTCGCAATGACTATCGTCAATCCTCAGAAAAAACAATGGTCGAGCTGGGGATTCGAACCAGCACCCCCTGATCTCAAATCCTGTCCGCTACTGACCGTACTACCGGGGCTCGGCACGTTAATCATGACGATCAAACAAAACAGTGACAAATACAAGTAGGTAAGTTTGGTCTTTTCAGTTAACTCATGAAGCGCCTTTCACAACTACCTTTGTGGGCAGTGTTGATCAAGATAAGACTGCACAGAGAGTACAGTTTGATCTTTGATCTATGCTATCATCTGCAATTATAAAGACAAATACATGTACAACAATGATATTGCAAATATGATGATGGTATTTCTAGACTGAAAATGTCTGTTAGGTTTATCGTGCACTCTAGGGGGTCATTGTATCAGTCATGCGCATTTTTTGTCTCTTTTCTGCACCTTTAATTTTTTTTATCCTTATCCTGCTGAATAAAAGAAATGAAACTTTCAAGCGCGATTGTATAAGCCCAAAACTTTCCTGTTTCAATGGGATTTTGGGAGGGAAGATATCTCCTTATCGGACAGTGTAGATCAACGATCAGACTGCACATTCTGTGCAGTCTGATCTTGATCTACGCTGTCGGCAAAAGGTCAGTGAGTCGCCATAGGCAGCCTAAGGGTTGATATGTCTGTTTCAATGGGATTTTGGGAGGACAGATATCTCCTCTTCGGACAGTGTAGATCAACGATCAGACTGCACGTTCTGTGCAGTCTGATCTTGATCTACGCTGTCCGCAAAAGGTCAGTGAGTCGCCATAGGCAGCCTAAGGGTTGATATGTCTGTTTCAATGGGATTTTGGGAGGACAGATATCTCCTCTTCGGACAGTGTAGATCAACGATCAGACTGCACGTTCTGTGCAGTCTGATCTTGATCTACGCTGTCCGCAAAAGGTCAGTGAGTCGCGATAAGCAGCCTAAGGGTTGATATGTCTGTTTCAATGGGATTTTGGGAGGGCAGATATCTCCTTATCGGACAGTGTAGATCAACGATCAGACTGCACGTTCTGTGCAGTCTGATCTTGATCTACGCAGTCCACAAAAGGTCAGTGAGTCGCGATAAGCAGCCTAAGGGTTGATATGTCTCATAGCTTTACAAAAGTGTCGCCTGCGATTGCTTTTAGTTCCCATGCAGCTGACCATTTTTAAAAGTATTTCGGAAAAAGGAAACATTCTTCGTCACGAGCAATTTATTCGTAATATTTTTTTTAAAGTCACTTAACTATTACTCATGATGATTATTCCTGGTTTATGGGGATGTCTTGCAACTTCGTGTCAATTAACCCTTTACCACACAATCCCGACTTTTAACGACCTTGAGGACGAAGGCTTCTGAAAACATTGTTGGAAAAAGGAGAAAATGCTGGTTGCCAGCATTTTCTCCTTTTCCCACAATGTTTTCTCCCATTTCAAAGAAAGAAGTCATCTTTTGAGCTTCATCGAATTTTTCATCTGCAAATTCTTTGGATTTGGACAAGTCTACAATTTAGTTGTTTGGGAACAAGTTAAGCCTTAACTAAACAATCCCCATGGGTGTCGAAAACATCGTTGAAAAAAGGAGAAAATACTGGATACCAGCGTTTTCTCATTGTCCCAAAATGTTTTTCGCCTTTCGAGAGATTTTTTTTTTATCCATTGGGTCGTATCAAATTTATTTTCTGTAAATGCTGGGAATTTTGACAAGCCAAAATAAAAACCTGTTGTCTGGTACAGAGTTAAATCAAAGAGCCACAGAATCGTATTTTTTTTTTTTCATTCTTTCGTATGAAGTAATCATGAATATTTGATTGAGATTTAATTCAGTCTCCCATAAATCAATACGGAAAGATAACGCACAAAAGTCGTTAAGTAAATTTCACACTGTCGATAACCACTCGTCACAACTCGGCCGATTCCGTACCTACATCTGACGGATCACCCGAGGTATGCCGAATGTGTCGATAACCGCAGATGACATTATTATATACTTTACATGTACATACATTCGAATTCAACTTATTATCGCTTTTGTGAAGCTGCCTAAAAAAAATATGACCCATGCTTTATGAAAAGGGGGTTTAATGCATCTGCAAAAAGTATCGATTCAGGTCAGCCTGCGCGGAATGCGCAGGCTGACCTGAGTCGAAACTTTTTGCTTTTGGCGAAATTCCTGCTCGTCAATGGACCATTTCGGTGCACGACATTTCGTCGAAAGAGTGTTTCGTCGAAATCCATGCATGTTTTAAAATACCGACTGCTAAATTCCTACATTTATTTCATGAAAAGCTCTGACTGGGAGGAAGATTTGAACCACAATTCGTCTGGGTTAGGGCAAGAGTCAGGGCTTGGGATCGTTTTCGACGACCGTGGTTTTCGACGAAATGTCGCCCACCTGGCCATTTTATACTACATTATGATTCAGCTGGTTGTTAAACAAAACGAGTTTTAAGGATCTAATTATATGAAAACATTTTTTATATAGTGTCTAACGAAGATACATTTAACCCCCGTTTGCCAGAGCATGGGTCATTTCTCTTTTGAAAAATTGCTGCAGACGGCCTCCAGAACATCACTGTAAAAAGAGGATGATCAAAACGAGTTCTTGGGCCATTTTTTTCACCAATCATTCTAAATTTCATTTTTTAGTCTTGTTCTAGATTTCGAAATTAACGTGATTTCTGATTGGCTAGACAAACTGGCCGAACCAATCAGAAATTTCGTGACTTTCAGATAAAGAAAATTCTAGAGAAATAGACAAAGCATGATATTAAGAATGCTTGTTGGATACAGGCCCAACAAATGATGGTGGTTGTTACGACCGGGCTGACTCTCCTCTCTCGGAATGTTTCCGAAGACTCTCTTTCTCATGGTCATAAAATACTAGTACGCAGTTGCATGGAAATGGTCTGGTGACAAGACTTCTCTTTGAAAGGGTCAAGAAAATGGAAAATGGAGAAAATGCTGGTTACCACATTTTCTCCCTTTTGCACAATGTTTCCAAAAGACTTCTTCCATGGGGTCTTAAAAACATGTGATTGTTTGGTGATTGGTAAAAATGTGTATTTCGAGAAGAGGGGCTTGTTTAATCCTTAACCTGCTAAATAAGTTAAATGAAACCTTCAAGACGGTCGTTAAAAACCTACATGTTACAATTTCAAACTTATTATTATTTCTTTTTTTTTTTTTTTTTTTTGAGGGGAAAAAAAAAGCATCTCCTTATCGGACAGTGTAGATCCAAGATCAGACTGCACGTTCTGTGCAGTCTGATCTTGATCTACATAGTCCGCAAAAGGTCATTGACTTGCGCTTAGCTGCCAAAGGTTTTAAGTTGTGTATTTCGAGAGAAAAGGTCTTCTTCCAAATGGCCCGGGGTAGTCGGTTTAGCGACGTTGCCTCGTGACATTAACACGAAATTAATATCAGCCCTGCAGCAAGTTAACCGATGAGAAAATCGCAGTAATTTCCGCCAATTTATGTTTTTATGAAAACTGACAACCGATTTCCCCCCCTCCCCTTCTTATTCATTTTAACCCTTACACTTCTAGATAAATAGAATAAAGATTGCCAGCCTAAAATATATACATGTACCGAAACATTGCGATTTTTAAGTTATTGACTGATTGATTGATTAATTGGTTGAATGACTGAATGGTCTTTTACGCTGCTTTAAACATTATTTCAGCCATATCACGGCGACAGCTCACATATTCATGTATTTCCTGGGTTCCATCAGCACTAGGCTAGGACTCTGAAGTGTCTTGCCCAAGGACACTCCCACAAAAAACCATGTGGATCCAGTGAGGCTCGAACCCGGGGCCTTCGGGTCACGAGTCCTACATTTGACCACTGAGCCGAGCAGGACCCCTAACAAGTTATAGTGACTGGGAAAGAAAAAAAAAAAAATCACCGTATCGCACAGTGTAGATGCAAGATCAGACTGCATTTTCTGTGCAGTCTGATCTTGATCTACACTGTCCGCAAGAGAGTACCGCATGGAGTCACGCTTAACAGCTGAAGGGTTAACTCTTTACCAAACAATAAAATTTTACACTCCTCTAAATTCAAAACTGTCGCAGACGACAGATCAGATATGGCTCAACTGATAAAATTTGTCTCTGAAAGGGTTGAAAATATAGTGGGAAATGGAGAAAATGCTGGTTACCAGCAATGTTTTCCAAAGCTTCCTCTCTCAAGGTCTTCAAAACCCGGGATTGCGCACTAACGAGTTAACTCTTTACCACACAATCCCGACTTTTAACGACCCTGAGAAAGAAGCCTTTTGAAAACATTGTGGGAAAAGGAGAAAATGCTGGTAACCAGCATTTTCTCCTTTTCCCACAATGTTTTCTAACCTTTCAGAAACAAATGCAATCATATTAGCCACAATTAATTTGTCGTCTGCAAATGCTTTCAATTTGGACCAGTCCGAAATATTGTCGTCTGGTAAAGAGTTAACTCTGTCATGAATTTGCTCTGTCACCGAGCCTCGTTGACACAGTGTGGTACACGACATTTCGTCGGAAGGGTGTTTTATCGAAATGCATATGTTTTAACACTTAGACTGCTGAATGAATGAAACGCAAATTTCTACTCAATACTAAAATCCAAAACATTGCGGTTTCACCGGAAAGAAAATACCGTATCGGACCGTGTAGATCAAAGATCAGACTGCACGTTCTGTGCAGTCTGATCTTGATCTACACTGTCCGCAAAAGGTCAGTGGGTCGCGATCAGCAGCTTAAGGGTTAAAATACGGAAGTTGCTAAATTCCTAGATTTGTTTCACGAAAAGTTCTGTCTTGGATGAAGGTGTGAGCCCACAATTCGTCTGGGTTAGGGTAAGGGTCAGGGCTAGGGATCGTTTTCGCAGGCAGGGCAAGGCTCGAAATAACCCAAAGGTTGTTACTTCGAATCCCAGGAAGACCATTTTTTTTCCAAGAGAATGTCTTGACGCAGATAAGCCCTTTACTGAGAAATCATTCAACCATTTACCACAAGACAAAACTTTGGACTTGTCTATACTGAAGAAATTCACAGATCTCAAATCAAATGACAGTATTTGTGTTTTAATACGTAGAAAACATTGCGGACAAAGAAAAAAAATGCTGGTAACACGCATTCTCCTTTTCCCACAATGTTTTCAAAAGCCTCCCTCCTTTGGGTTATTAAAACATAGGGATTTTGTGGAAATGGGTTAAACTAATCATAAAAAAAACCAGCCGATAATAATACCGAAAAAAAAAAAGCGTAACCGTACATGACAGTGAAATCCACAATTTGTGCAGTCTGATCTTGGTCAATATATCTTCAATAAAGCGCCTAAAAGATCGATAAGCAGCCTAGGAATTCCGGTACGATTCCTCTCTCTCTTCTCGGAGACCTATATGACTCTGTAGTTGACTGTACATCAGACGACGAGTCTAGGACAATGCCCCCCAGACAAATGCCCCCCGGACAACTCCCCCTTGCAAATTCCCCCTGGACAATCCCCCAGACAATAGCCCCCGGAGACAATTACCCCCTGGACCATTATCCCCTGGACAACTCCCCCCCCCGACAATTACCCCCTGGACACCCCCCCCCCGACGATTTCCCCCGACAATTACCCCCCAGGAAATTACCACCCTAGGACAATTGCCCCCAGGACAATTGCCCCCCAGGACAATTGCGCCCCCCCCCCCCGACAACTCCCTCCTCCAGACAATTCCCACCAGGATGTTCATACCATCATATGCACAACTCGATGAACTCAATTTTCTGTTCGCGAGGAACTCCTACTCGACGTGCGTACTTCAAATGTGATCACATGAAAAATCTAGTAATCTAATCTAATCTAGTTCCAGTTGAACTCGGCCTTGGAAGTGAACCAAGGGTCTGACGCTGAGAGCCGACAATGACCTCGTCCCAAAGCAAAAGCAGAAGAAATTTCGAGTTAGATTGGGGGGATTGTCCGGGGGCAATTGTCTGGGGGCAATGGCCCGGGGGGGGCAATTGTCCAGGGGAATTGGTAGGGGGGGAGTTGTCGGGGGGGGGGGGGGCAGTTGTCGGGGGGGGGGGTGTTTAAATAGTCGGGGGGGGGGGGGAGAGAAACAATTTGTTGGGGGTGTGTGTAATTGTCGGGGGGGGGTGTTTGTCTCGGGGGCTATTGTCGGGGGGGGGATTGTCCAGGGGGAATTTGCAGGGGGGAGTTGTCCAGGGGGCAGTTGTCTAGGGGGGAAATTGTCCTGATACGATCAGACGACAACATTTTGGACTTGTCTAAATTCAGAGTCTTTACAGACGACAAATTTAACGTGAATGAAATACACGTAGTGGGATTTATCTTTGAAAGGACCGAAAACATTTTGGGAAAAGGAGAAAATGCTGGTTACCAGCATTTTCTCCTTTTTCCACAATGCTTTCAAAAGGGTTTTTCGAGGTCGTTAAAAACGGGATTGTCGGGTAATCGGTTAAGGCGTTGGATTTGTAACTAGGAAATCCTTTAACGAGCCCTGCATTAGTCACGTGGGAGTGTAAGCGGATAGCAAAGATATATAGGATCTGTCATGAGTTGACTGTTGAGATAAAATTTTATTATACGAGTCTTGAAAAATGTTATTAAGCGAGCCTTTGGCGAGCTTAATAACATTTTTTCTGGACGAGCTTAATAAAATTTTATCACAACAGTCAACGAATGTCAGATTCTTTTTATCACATAACCGAATCCGTCAGCCATGTTTTGGAATTTTAGCGTAGGAATACATATGTAAAGTGCTTCGACCTATGACGTCATGAAATCGTATCTCACACGTGTGTGAGACAAGAAAATTCGTAATGGCTATATTACATTGGAAACAAGGGTTGTTGTGTGATAAAAAACATGGACTCTTTACTGAGCTGCGAATTAATGCTTTACCGAACGACAAAATTTCAGACTTCACCAAATTGAAAGCATGTGCAGACGATAAATTCAGTTTTACTCAAAATATCAAAATTGTCTTCCATACGCATCTCTGCAGGTCAGGTAGCGGACGCTGTAGATCCAAGATCAGACTGCACGGTCTGTGCTATCTGATCCTGAATTATGCCGTCCAAAAGAGCTGTTTATGTCGTATTTGGCAATGTCAGAATCAACTCCAGCTTTTTTGTTTGTTTGTACGATGTTTTTTTTTTCATTTATATCGCGGCGGCCAGTGCACCTATCAATGCTTTCCTGAAGTTTCTTTCAACAGTACTTCGCACAGTACTCTTCCCAAGCCATTTGCTGCTTTCCGTCGTCGAAACAATGATCAGAAGTGAGAGGGGAATAAATCCCGTCACAATGACTCTCATCATTTCTCGGACAGAATCGGACAGAGCTTAGAATTCGAACCAGCGACTACCTGGTCCCAAGTCCTGGACGCTACCGACTGCGCTATCGGGGCTCAGCGGATACTCTCGCTGTTGTAATATAACGGGTAAAAGGTTGGAAAGAATCATAAACACTCAACTCAACGAAAAAAAAAAATTGCTTTGTCACTTTATTTTCATCCAAAACAAATGAAGTATGAAACATTAGATTTCAATAATCGCAGTGAATGTAGATGTAGTGAATTTTGTCCTGTGTGCCCGCCCGGGTAGCTCAGTGGTTAGCATATCTGACTGGTGACCTGGTGGTTGCGAGTTCGACACCCAGTTGAGGCAAACTTTCTTTGCGGTGATTTTTCGCCTCTCACCCCTGATGCATGTGAGAAAAGTAGTCAGTGGCTTTGAGAAGAAAGCTGTGTCAGTACTGGTGTGAAAAAGCCAGGAAACAAATGGGTGTGTCACTGACCACCATGATATGACCTGAGCTGTTAAAATGGCGTTAAACTCCAATACAAACAAACAAACAAACAAACAAACAAACAAATTGTCCTGTGTGCTGTGTAATACCGTTCTCAAAATTATTTGAGCCATGCTCTGGAAAAGGGGCCTTAATGCATTTCCGTGATGTATTATACCAAGCGAGTTATCACATAGGTAATAGATCTATAAAACCCATTAAGTCTAACGATTGACTGAATTTTTAGGAAGAATGGTCCTTGGATATGCAGAAAATTGACCAATAGCAAAAAGTTTCGATCCATGTCAGCCTGCGCAGTCCGCGCAGGCTGACATATGTAGATACTTTTTGCAGATGCATTAAACCTCCTTTTCACAGAGCAGGGCTCATTTTATTTGAATCGCGCCGGCCAGTGCACCTAACCATGTTTTCCCATAGTTTATCATACTAGAGCTTCGCTTAGTATTATTCCCAAGCCCGTGACAGGCTCCTATTCCTAATAACCGTGTTGGATACTGTTAGGGGAGATCACTCCTTCCTTACAGCATAGCTTCTTTCCGCATAAGATCAATATCTGACAAATGCGTTAGGGAGAATTCTCTTTAGCTCAGGAGTTAGTGCATAGGTCTTTTCAACCTCGATAAACGAGGATCGTTGACGCACGGGTTCGAATCCCAGCCGGGACGGTTTGTATTTGAGTTATGCATTTGTTGCGAACTTTCATGTTCGTAAGATGGGGGCTCGTCCGGGATTGGCCTTTGAGCCATTTGTTCTCTATAAAATTGCCCGTTATTGGCCTTTGAGCCATTTGTTGTCTGCCCCGTTATTGGCCATTGAGCCATTTGGTACAAGACCTTTTCTCTCGAAGGGACAGAAAACATTGTGGGAAAAGGAGAAAATGCTGGTTGTTGTCTAAATAACCGACTTCCTGCCTAATAAGGCTTTCAGTCATTGAAGAGGTCATCAGACCTCTCCAACAGCGGTGAGTTTAAAAGGCAGACTGCCTCAGAAATTACGGTCTAAATCCATGTTTTTCACGAAATTGTTCTGATGCACAGTCTGTTTCGTAATGGTTTTATAAACAAACTGAAATCAAAAAACCGAAATAGGAAATAGACGTGGTTAGTTTTTATATGACGATTTCGAAGAAAAGATTTGCTATATTGATTTGATTGCAAATGATCTCCCCAATAGTTCAATAATTTTTCATTAAGAAACTAAAGTTAAGCAGAAAAAATAGAGAATTTCGTTAAAGAAGATGACACCACGGGAAAAGATCACGCGACTTGAAAACGCATGAAGAAGATCACATGTCTGTCATGTAATGCATAAGAGATTTCTACAGAGGGCAATCATAATCATAGTGCCTTACTTGTTTGTTTATATGTACCAATATAATATATTGAAATTAAAAGCCAATAAACTATTTGAAAACATTGATGCTGACCTCTCCTGGCTTCTTTTTCAAAGAAGCCAACTTGTCAAATGATAACTTCTCTTACGGGGGGGGGGGGTTTATTGGGGGTGTTGCAGCATAGCTTCTTCCCGTATAAAACCAATACCTGACGGCTGTGTTAGGGAGAATTCTCTTTAGCTCAGGGGTTAGTGTATTGAACGTTTAATCCTCAGTAAACGAGGATATTTGCCGCACGGGTTCGAATCCCAGCCGGGACGGTTTGTATTTGAGTTGTGCATTTGTTGCAAACTTTCATGTTCGTAAGAATACAATAATCACTAGGTGAGAGAGAAATAAGTCCTGTCCAATGGACTATCATCAGTCTTCCGAAAGAAATCCGGGAATTCACAATCCTGTGTTTTGATGACCTTGAGAAATAAGGCCTTAAAAAAAAAAAAAAAAAAGACACTGTGAGAGAAGTACAAAATGCTGGTTACCAACATTTTCCACATTTACGAAACGTTGTCTACCCTTTCAAAGACACCTGTGGCCTTTTGAACCAATTTTTATTTGACATCTGTCAATGAGTCATGCTCTGGGAAAAGGGGGCTTAATGCAACTGCGAAAAGTATCGACCCAGGTCAGCCTGCGCAGTCCGCGCAGGCTGACCCGGGGCCGAAACTTTTCGCTATTGGTCAATTTTCTGTATGTTCAAGGGCCAGTTTACCTCATGGTAAAGTCGTTTGTTGAAAAAAGTAGCCATAATTATGTGATGGCTTGTTGGATTAATGCATTACGGAAATGCATTAGGCCCCCTTTTGCCAGAGCATGGCTCAAATGCTTTCAGTTTGGATAAATCTAAAATTCTGTAGTTTGGTAAAGAATTTCGCTGCTGTAGGTTATCGACTGAGCTTCTGGTTTCAGCAAACAAAAGCCGAGCCCCGGTAGCGTACAGGACTTGAGAAGGGGGGGGGGGGAAGGGGCGTTTGTTCGACCACCGGCTCCGGCCGGTTTCTTTCCGAGGACTGATGATAGTCATTGCTACAGGATTCATTCCTCTCTCACCGCTGACCATTGTTTGGACGATGGTTATGTGGGAAAGCAGCCGGTGGCTTGAAAAGAATATTGTACGTAGTACTGCTAAAAGAAACACCGGGAAAGCATAGATAGGTGCACTGGCCGCCTCGGTATAACTGAAACAATGCTGAAAACAGCGATAAACACCATACAATCAGTCAATCAGCAAACAAAGTGAAGTGCATCTTGGTTACTAATTTCGAGCCGCGCTCTGTCAAAAGGGTGATAGGTTTAAATACGAGGATAATGTAGATCAAGATTAGATTGCATGTGTCTTTTAAAAACCATACTCTCTATAGAACCGAACCCAAAAGCTTATCCTATAACGTATTTGGTACCAGCATTTTCTCCTTTTCCCGCAATAATTTCTCGGGGTCGAAAAAACACGGGGTAGTATGGAATAAGGGTCGGTTTAATTTACCGTATCACTGAATATATTTGAACCCTTTACCACACAATTTCGTGTTTTAACGATCCCGAGAAAAGAAGCATTTTGAAAACATTGCGGGAAAATGGTAAAATGCTGGTACCCAGCATTTTCTCCTTTTTCCACAATGTTTTCTACCCTCTCCAAGACAAGTTCAATAATTTGAGCAACATTTACATTGTCGTCTGCAAATGCTTTCAGTTTGGACAAGTCTACGTTTCTATCGTCTGGAAAAGAGATAAAGTTTTCGAATACATGATTCTTTGACCTGGAAATAAAGCTTTAACTTACGAATTCGATTGGATGTCGGCAATGTTAAGGTCTTATCTTTGAGGAGCACTACATCTAGTTCAAAATCATTTGCCTGAATTATGCAGTCGACAATTTCTGCATATGACGACACTGTGCACAGTGTCAAGGTCAAACTTCACCTTGATAAGCTATAAATAAATTAACTTGCAAAGTGAACCGGAAGTCATATTTTTTCACCTTCTCTTCTTTCTTTTCGAACTCAAAAAAAGTCAACGCCCGAATGCTTTGTACTGAAAATAATGACAGAGATATCATCACTATTAAGATGAGCCATGCTCTGTCAAAAGAGGGTTTAATGCATCTCCGTGATGTATTTTATACCAAGCATCCATAAACTCTGGTTTATCTGACAACCGACTTAATCCTGGTACATGTTGAATACTGACCAATAGTAAAACGTTTCGACTTGTGTCAGCCGGAGCAGACTGCACAGGCTGACCTGGATCAGTACTTTTTGCAGATACATTAAGCCCCCTTTTTTTTATATAGCATGCTATCTCAACTTCACGCCATTCATCTCTTTCGCTACCAGCTAAATAAGTCAGTTTTTTTTAGGTATGAAAGTAGATTTTTTATTGCATCTGAAGAAAGCTTGACCATGCACTGGCATCAGAGAGCGGACTATGTAGATCCAAGACCAAACTGCACGTTCTGTGCAGTCTGATCTCGATCTACGCCGTCAATACCGTATATTAAACTCGCCATTCGCAGTAAAAGGGTTTGCATAAAGTGAGGTGTTGAAATACGAGTAGCTTGTAATATTTAGATCGAACAATTTATATGTGAACACATACTGGATTCTGTGTCTTTGATTCAGGTGGGTTTATTCTGTTTGAAACTGAGCTGTGACTTTGAATATGACCCATACACTGTGAAAAAGGGGGCTTTGTGCATCTGCGAAAAGTATCGACTCAGGTCAGTCTGCGCAGTCCGCGCAGGCTGACCTGGGCTCAAACTTTTCTCTGTGGTCATTTTTTTTGTATGTCAAAGCGTCAGTCTACCTCATGATTCAGTCGGTGGTTAGACAAAATGGACTTATGGATCCATGATCATGTGATGGCTTGCTTGGTATCATGCATTACGAAGCCTCCTTTTGCCAGAGCATGGTGCATATATATATTATACCAAATACAGAGAGAGAGAGAGAGGGGGGGGGGGCAGAAATAGGCATACCGTTTCTCTTTAACCCTTAGAGCGCTGAATTTATGAAATAAACCTTTTCAGTGAAGAAAAACATCAGAAATATTGTCATTTCAAGGTTGTTTTAGCCAGAAGGTGTATTGAAGTAGCTGACAGTATAGATCAAAGATCAGACTGCACGTTATGTGCAGTCTGATCTTGATCTACACTGTCAGCAAGAACAAGTTAAGTTGGTTCCAGCGCTTTAAGGGTTAATAACTATTAACTCTCTAACGGACGAAAAAAAAAAAATGTCCATGTTGAAAGCATTGGCATAAAAACATTTTCAAATGTTATTGACGGTTTTTGTCCTGGAAGAAAGTATTCAAAGAAAAGAAAAAAAAATGCTGTTTAGCACCTTTTCCTTTTTTCCTTAGTATTTTCTTCTTCAGCATGGTTCTTATCAGGGGATTGTTTTGTTAACCCTTAAAGCGCTGGAACCAACTTAACTTGTTTTTGCTGACAATGTAGATCAAGATCAGACTGCACAGAACGTGCAGTCTGATCTTTGATCTACACTGTCAGCTACATGTACTTCATTACATATTCTGGCTAAAACAACCATGAAATAACAATATTTTGGATGTTTTTCTTCAATGAAAAGGTCCATTTCGTAAATTCAGCACTGTAAGAGTTAAGGATTAATGCTGTAAGGGCATGGGGCACGTTGAAGGTAAACCCTTTACCACACATTCCGGAGTTTTGACGACCGAGAAAGCAAGTTTTTGAAACTATTGTGGGAAACGGAGAAAATGTTGGTGACTAGCATTTTCTCCTTTTTCCACATTTTTTTTTTTCTGCCATTGAAGGATAAATCTTATCATTTGAGCCCGGAGTCATTCAATATGCCGTCTGCAAGTCCTTTCAATATGGACAAGTCTAAAATTTTTGTAAAGAGTTAACAGGTGTACAGTCTTATTATTCCAAACCGATCATGGAGTGGTACGCTCGGCATGTTGATGTTACAGAAATTTGATGGTTAATAAATAGCTATGAGTGTGTATACATATATAGGTTGTTAAGTGGAGATTTGCAGTCCTGTCCGAGTGCTGCGGTCGTCCCTTTATTTGACATGGCATTTTAGAGACTTGTCGCAAATTATTTATGGCTCTAATGAAGAGGTCTGTCTATGAAAGGGTAGACTTGGGTGGCGGGGGGGGGGGGCGATTGAAGCACAGGATAGCCTTTTTTTTTACATGAACAAAGGTAGAACTTTTGCTACACTTTGCTGTTCAGAGAAAACTGGTTGATTGCTTTTCCGTTTATTCATCGTAGCTACCAGTTGTCATATGGGCAACGTCCAAAGAAGACTATTAGTTATGTTACAGGGGACAGTGCAAGATACAGGAAGAAACCCATTTAAAGTTACGCCTGATTTTTTAACGTGCTCCGGTGTTTTGCACCGTCAAGCGGGACCTCGGTTTAGCGTCTCACCCGAAAGACTATTGGTAAATTTAGGTGGTCAGCCGTGGGCCGTGGGGCTCGAACCCACAGCCCCAAATGGCCCAAGACTTGACGTTTACGAATCCTACGCTCAACCTCTTGAGCTATTCGGGCTGGTCATTCAGAGAAGATATTCAGACCCCATTCTTGGAAGTCGAACTTCAATTTTCACGCCAGACTTATTTATCATAATGTTCGTAATTGTACATGTATGTTGGTAATTGTAATGCACATTTCCCTGATTACCAAGCATTCCTTTTTAACGACCTCGGAGAAAAATGGCTTTTGAACATTTGCATATGAGGAGAAAGGGTACCCAGCATTTCTAATTTTCCGACAGTGTTTTTTAACCCTTCTATTGACAATTCTCGTCATAAGACCGCATTTTATTGGTGGTCTGGAGACGAGCCATGATCTGTGAAAAGGGAGCTTAATGCATCTGCAAAAAGTATCGACCCATGTCAGTCTGCGCAGTCCGCGCAGACTGACACGGGTCGAAACTTTTTGCTATTTGTCAATTTTCTGCACGTCCAAGAACCCGTTTGCCTCATGATTCAAGTCGAATGTGAAACAAAATGGACTTGTGGATCCATAATTATATGATGACTTGTCTGATATAATGCATCATGGAGATGCCTTAAGCCCCCCTTTGCCAGAGCATGGCTCAAATGCTTTCAATATAGACGAACCCATTTTTTTCTTTTTTACTCTGGTACAGAGTTATGCTAAGAGTATTTTGTCGGTACGGTGTGTACCATTACACAAGAAGAGTCGATTACGGAGCTAGTCAAGTGCAACATATAGGTCTATATAACACATCACTGATTATGTTTTCGTGGGATTTTTGTCCCCTCTGTACTTTAGGCATTTTTTTGTATGGATCTTTAAAGAGACAGAATATATGAACTATGCTCTGTGAAAAGGGTGTTTAGTGCATCTGTTTAAAAAAAGTATCGATTCATGTCAACTCGAGCACTCTGGGCAGTCTGACGTGGATCGAAACTTTTTGTTATCGATGAGTTCTGCATGTCTAAAGACCTGTTTACCTCATGATTCAGCTCGTTGTAAGACAAAATAGATTTAAGGGGTCCATGATAATGTGATGATTTGCTCGGTAGAATGCATTACGGAGATGCACTAACCCCCCCTTTTTCGCCAGAGCTCCGCTCTTACGTTGATTAAAAAAAAAAAGTCGGATTGTAATACCATTTATTTTGGCTTGCATAGTTACTTCCCTTGAATTATTGCACATAAAGAGTTTTGACATTTTTTGGGTGTTATGCAGGGTATAATACATACTTCTCACAATTTGATATGGATCATTATGATATTTCGATACATTTAACAAGAATTCAGTTTTGCATTTAAAGAATCCAACCACTTCCACAAGCACTTGATTTTATCAGTGTGACAATGAAGCAAATTCAAGTATCCCAATGGAAGCGTATTTCAAATATATCGACTAAATCTTCACATCAAAACAGATATTCATAATTATGGGCGGGCGAGATGCTGATCCCTAGCAAATTTTGGATAGTATATATTAGCTTACGATGACATAGTTCTGTTGAAATGTTGAATGTCTCAGCCACTTTGTCTTAATTATGTCTCCCCGCTAGGAGCCTGCACCACTTTTATCTGATTTGTGTCAATTTTATTTTGTTGCGACTTGATGGCCGTAACACCTACAGTTCAAAAAAGCCTCTTGCTGGTTCCCTTGTGTTCACATGGTAAAGTATTGAAATCTGCCTGTTAGCTTTTTACTTTTGTACCTTATGTTGTGTGAGAAAACGTGTTGTCAGGTGTCTCTGAATATTTGCCTCTACTACCCGGAATCGAACCGATCGATGGCCACGTGCTAAACGTAAAGTTCTGCAAATCCTAATGTTCCCCGTAAATAGATTATAGTTGTACGGAGTACAGGTTTAAATGTGCCATGTTCTGTGAAAAGGGAGTTTAATGCATCTGCCAAAAAAAAAAGTATCGATTCAGGTCAGCCTGCGCGGTCAGCGCAGGCTATTCTGGGACGAAACCTTTTTGCTATTTGTCAATTTTCTGCAAGTCCAGGGACCATTCTACCTATGATTCAATCGGTTGTTAGACAAAATGGACTTAAACATACGGATCCATGATCATGCGATGACTTGCTTGGTATCATGCATCACGGAGATGCATTAATCCCCTTTTAGCCATGGCTCAACTGAATTTGTGACGGTGAAATTAGGAATCAATAGTACACAAGCCTTTGGGACAAAATTATCACCGATTTCTTCCTGCAGACGGCATTTCTTTACGGCGTGCAGAAGACAATTTTGAGAACATTGTAGCAGTTGGAGAAATATGGCTTGTGACGAACAATTTCTCTTTTTTTATTTTAACCATCAATGTCTTCGTGTGTATTGGTTTAAAACCTTTGCCACACAATCCCGACTCTTAACGAACCTTAGGAAGAAGCCTTTTGAACATATTGCAGCAAAAGGAGAAATGCTGGTAACCAGCATTTTCTCCTTTTCCCACAATGTTTTCTACCATATCAGTGACAAATTCTATCATTCGAACCACTTTAAAATTGTCGTCTGCAAATGCTTTAAGTTTCGACAGGTCTACATTTTTGTTGTGGGGTAAAGAGTTAATCTACATTCATGCTGATCCTGCCTCAAGATTTTCTTCTTGTTTCTTTGAATTCCCTGTCTGGAGCGTGTAGCTACCATTCTATGAGTAGTTTCTAATTTATTACACGTGTGTTTTGTTTTGTTTACCAACAGCATCTGTAACCCCGCCTTCTTAGATTTGATTGGCTGTAACCACAGATGTTGTATCGTAGCGCCATCTGAAGGTCATAAACAAGCATGGAGTCCGTAATTCTCGATCCAGTAAAATTTCTTTCGGATAATTTAGGTGCTGGTGATGCCACGATCCGACTTATTTTGTCATTGCTTGCAGGTAATACATATTTAATTTTTCAGTTATCATTTCTGTGCTCATATTTATTGCTTTAGCGAGGCATGCATTAAGAAACCTTCCACATGTGGGCTCACGTCACCACGTGAAGTGGGAGGGGTAAGATTGATCATGATTCGTTCCCGGGAATAATCGGCAAAATTAAAACTGCGTAACGGTGCGTTTGACTGTATAGCCTCATGGACTGTTCGTGCCAAGTGCGAACTCTGTGAACATGTGTTATGAACTTCGCTTAGAAGTCAGGTTTTCCTCTGAAATTTATCTTTCTGATAAATGTAAAATATGTTTCCTCGACACAGAATGGGTCTTTGTTTTAGTTGAATGACAGATTGCCAACTAACTAAACTCTTTACCGAATGACAAAATTTAGACTGGTCCAAGTTTAAAGCATTTACAGACTGCAAATTAAAGATGACCCAAAAGCTGAAATTAGACTTTTGAAGAACCCAAAAAATATTGTTTCGAAATGAGAAAAGCTGGTTGCCAGCATCTCCTTTCCTACATTTTGCTCAAGGTTGTTAAAAGTTCTGGAATATGCGGTAAAGGGTTCAATCTCTCTAGCAGCAGTTTTTGATCTCAGTTGAATTAGGAATATCTTACCTGAATGTGGGTTTTTTTTTCGTTGTTGTTGTGAAAGAAATATTAATCCATTAGTGCAAAATAAACAAAAAAACCCATTTTCAATCAGTATTAAAGATTCAAAAAAAGAGAAATTTCATGGCTTGTTTCAGGGTTCAATCTAGGCTGCGTTTTTGTGCCAATGGCACGATTTTAAAGTCCTTGGCCCATTTTTGAAACTCCAGTGCGCTGGATCGGCGCAAAATCAAATGCATTGGTGCTCTTCCGATTCTGTTGTGTGCTTCCATTAACTTTTTTTTTTTGTATAGTCAGTGTTAGAAGACGCTTTCCGTGGTATTGAAATTTGACTGCAAAGCATCGCAACAACATGGAGAGTGTTACTGGTAATCGGATATTGGTTTATTCACAGCTCATGAACAAACGCGATGGAAACCAGCTGTTAGAAACATGTCGGCAGCACAAACACAGAAACGAATCAGTGTTTTCTTTTCTGGCGGAAATTCCGCCAAACAAGCGAAAATGCAGCAGTTGGGTGAAACCAATGGTGAAAAACAATTAGCTGATGGAAAAGTTGGGAAATCGTATGCAAAAAAAATTCAAACTGGGTGGCTACAAAAGCCTCAATTTCACTGGCTTCGTTACGACGATGCAAAAAAATTGATGACTTGCAGTATTTGTATACAGCAAAAGAAAACTAATGCAATGACACGAGGCACTGACAATTTTAGGACAAGTACTTTTTAGTGTTGTCACATAATTTGACCTCTTAACAACTCAATCACTGTCCCCATTAGGGGTGAAACAATACGGTAAAAAGCGTATTGCAATATATTGCAATACGGCTGACCCGTATTGCAATACGTATTGCAATATGCTGTATATGCTGGCATTTAGCATACCTGACCACTTGTAGTCACTATTAGGGTAGCATATGCTCAAAAGGTGATAAAGAAAACTAGTACATGTGCTTGGAACTCTTCCATTCTTTCAAGATAATGAACTAAAAAGCAATTGTTTCGCATGAACAAATAAAAACAAACTGAAATTGACTAGTCTTTAACACTCACTATCTCGACGATTTTCGTCTGCCATTTTTTTTTTCTTCAAGAGCGTACTTGTTTATATAAAAACCAGCGCTACTATACCGAACTTCGGGACATGGCTCAACAGAGTAGACAGTGCGATGCACTAACTTACTCAGTTGCTTACTGCACTAACACTAATACTTTGCCGCTTAACTACTGGAAAACGCAAAAATAAGTGTGAGCAAAGTTATAAGAAATGAATAACATACAAACTCCATTGATCCAAAAGCATTAAAGCCCGACGTTTATTTGGAGTTCCTGTCGTGAATTTTATGTGGTCATAGTTTTACCTAAACACCGGTGACACCGCCTGTGGAAAAAAATAAACAACTTTCGCTTTCGGAAATCTTTAGAACTGTAAGTTGAAAAACGATCGATTTCTGACAGAATTTTTGGGAAAACCAGACTTTCTGATGCAATTAAGAGAAGTTGACATATTGCAGAAATACCGATACGGTAAAATTCGAACCGGTTTTGGTTTTTTCTTTGAATAGACCGCGGTTAATCGGTTAATCGGTAAACCGTTTCACCACTAGTCCCCATACACAAGCAGTAAATTATCTGGATTTACTTCCTTTGTATGGTAAGTCAGAATAATTGAGCTTTTGAAATGCCAAGATCCTGGTTATTTGGTCGTAAAAAAGTGCTGGCCCATCTCAAAATACTGGTGGCCCCTTTTTAAAATATTGATGGGCCACTGGCCCATTCTGACAAAATTCTAGATTGAACCCTGTTGTTTTTGGCCGGAATATATAGCAAAGAAGCACACAGTTTAGATCCAAGATAAGACTGCATGCTCTTTGCAGTCTGATCTTGATCTGTATAGGCAGCAAAAGCAATATATTGAATCCAAGTTGACTGTTAGAAATGTGAATATACAACCAAGGCAGCTACCCATTACCTCACACAGATAGCTTTGCTGTCTTGCAGCAGACAACTTTTGAGAACTTTTGAGGGGTGAAAGCATTTTAACTACATTATTTCTCTTTCAAACCCTATGTTGTTGGTACTCATTAGAATATTGACAAGACAATTTTCATGAGTACCCATAACATAGGGTTTAGTGGAGAATGATGAATATTTTCAATTTTGAAATTAAAATCACTCCCCCTGTCTGGAGGTCTGAATCTGTGTACATGGTTGGTTGAAAACTGATCATTGCAGAATTGTCTCAGAGACTAGCAATGAGTAACTCCTTTTCAGAAGACTTGTCCATGTTGAAAGCAGTGTTACTGCAACCTCATGAATTTTGGAGGTAATCCATGACTCGCTGTTTGGAATTTTGGGGGTCATTCAGAAATTTTTAGAGGCAAGATCTTTAACTCTTTACCACACAGTCACTAGTTTTAATGACCCTGAGAGAGAAGCCTTTTGAAAACATTGTGGCAAAAGAAGAAAATGCTTGTAACCAGCATTTTCTCCTTTTCCCACAATGTTTTTTACCCTACCTAAAACCAATTTCAATTTTTCAGTCACATTTTTTTTGTCGTCTGCAAATGCTTTCAATTTGGACTGACAATCTCTTTCTGTCACCTGATTATCTGTTTCATATAACCCTTTACCACACAATCCGGAGTTTTAACGACCCTTAGAAAAGAGGCCTTTTGAAAACATTGAGGGAAAAGGAGAAAATGCTGGTAACCAGCATTTTCTCCTTTTTCCACCATGTTTTCTACTGGTCACGAGTCCTACACTTTACCACTGAGCCACGCAGGACCCCACCCGCAAATTTGGTTCGATTTGGACAAGTCTGAAAATGTATTGTCTTGTAAAGGGTGAAAAGTGGATGTACATTATTGTAATATAAACCTGATTGTTTTCAACTTCTTTCCCTTTGCTTACCTTTTAACCTTTTACCAAACAATCCTGTGTTTTCATGTCCCTGAGGAAGAGGCCTTTTGAAAACATTATGGGAAAAGGAGAAAATGCCGGCTACCAGCATTTTCTCTTTTTCCCATAATATTTTCAGAAGTCCATTTCTTTGGGGTTGTTATATGGATTGTATGGTAAAGACTTAATGTGGCTCAGAAGATGGAATTTGTATTTTTTTTTATGAAGATGTAGAAAATATTATGGAAAAAGGAGGGCTGATGGATGTATAGCAATATTTTCTCCTTGTCCCACAGTTTTTAAAAGCTTTCTTCTTCTGGATTGCAGAAACAGATCTGTCTTTTAACCCTGTACCACACAATCCCAAATTTTAACAACCTTGGTAGTGCAGACCTTTGAAAAACTTGTTAGAATAAAAGAAAACGCTGGTTAGCAGCATTTTTATACCCCCGCAAACGAAGTTTGTGGGGGGTATACTGGAATCAGCCTGTCGGTCGGTCATGCGGTCGGTCGGGCGGTCTGTCTGTCCGCAAAATCTTGTCCGGACAACTCCTCCTACAGTTTCTGTCCGATTCACGTTAAACTTGGCAGAAGTGTTCATTAGGAGCTGTAGATGTGCAAGACACACATTTTGTAAAAATTCCATCAAGAATTACTGAGTTATTGCCCCTGATTTGACTTAAAAATGTTTGTCCGGACAACTCCTCCTACAGTTTCTGTGTGATTCACTTTAAACTTGGCAGAAGTGTTCATTAGGAGCTGTAGATGTGCAAGACACACATTTTGTAAAAATTCCATCAAGAATTACTGAGTTATTGCCCCTGATTTGACTTAAAAATGCTTGTCCGGACAACTCCTACAGTTTCTGTCTGATTCACTTTAAACTTGGCAGAAGTGTTCATTAGGAGCTGTAGATGTGCAAGACACACATTTTGTAAAAATTCCATCAAGAATTACTGAGTTATTGCCCCTGATTTGACTTAAAAATGCTTGTCCGGACAACTCCTCCTACAGTTTCTGTCTGATTCACTTTAAACTTGGCAGAAGTGTTCATTAGGAGCTGTAGATGTGCAAGACACACATTTTGTAAAAATTCCATCAAGAATTACTGAGTTATTGCCCCTGATTTGACTTAAAAATGCTTGTCCGGACAACTCCTCCTACAGTTTCTGTCTGATTCACTTTAAACTTGGCATAAGTGTTCATTAGGAGCTGTAGATGTGCAAGGCACACATTTTGTAAAAATTCCATCAAGAATTACTGAGTTATTGCCCCAGATTTGACTTAAAAATGCTTGTCCGGACAACTCCTCCTACAGTTTCTGTCTGATTCACTTTAAACTTGGCAGAAGTGTTCATTAGGAGTTGTAGATGTGCAAGACGCAACTTTCGTGAAAATTCTATGAAGAATGAATGAGTTATTGCCCCTGATTCACATTTAAAATGCTTGTCCGGACAACTCCTACAATTTTAGTCCGATTCGCATTATACTTGGCAGAAGTGTCCATTTGGAGTTGTAGATGTGCAAGACACACATTTTGTAAAAATTCCATCAAGAATTACTGAGTTATTGCCCCTGATTTGACTTAAAAATGCTTGTCCGGACAACTCCTCCTACAGTGTCTGTCTGATTCACTTTAAGGAGGTCTTTTCTGTCATATGTATAGTTGGCCAACATTATGCGAAAAGGCACCTTTGGACATTTGCAACAAGTTTGGATCCAGACCAGCCGCTGTGTCTCAGACATATAATCAGATCATGGTCTGCACTTTTTTACACTCATTTAGTTTTGTGTCCAATTAAATTGATACTTTGCATAAATATTCACCAGGAGCAGTAGAGGTTCAAGATGCATTCTTCTCAAATGTTTGCCAAATTAATTACTCCTGAATTTACTCAAAACTTCTTGTCCAGAGAACTATTCCTTCAGTTTATGTCTTATTCACTTGATATTTGTCATGATATTCACCAGGAGCAGTAGATGTGCAAAGCACAAATTTCATGAGTGTTGGCCTAATGATTACGGAGTTATTGCCCCTAAATTGACATTGCAGAGTTATTGCCCCTGTGACATGAAATATAGGGGCGGGGGTATTTATCACCTTTAGTGATAGTTATTCTAGTTCTCCCTGCAATGTTTCTTACATCTTTATAGACAAATCCAACAATTCGAGCCACATGAAATTTGTTGTCTGCAAGTGCTTTCAATACAGACGAGTTAAAAATATTGTCGTCTGATAAAAGGTTAACCCTTTGTCAGAAAAAGAAGTTTTAGTCATTTCCATATTGAAAACACATGCAGACGTCATGTAAATGTGGATGATAAGAGTTGTCATTCAAAGAATGGAAAAGATTGGCGGAAAAAAAGAAATTTCTGATCACCGAAACTTTCTCCTTTTTGCACCATGTTGTTTTCTAAAGGTTCAGACATCTTCCTTGGGTGCATAATAAAGGATTCATTGTTTGGTGAAGAAGTAATGTTAGTCTTATTTGTGATAAAATCATCGAACCGTTTTGTGGAATGAATGACTTACTTTTTAACTCTACCAAAGGACAAATTTCAGACTGATCCAGACTGAAAGCATTTGCAAACAACAAATTGAAAGTAGCTCAAATGATGATTTCTGTCGTTGATAAGGTAGAAAATATTGTGGGAAAAGGAGTAAAGCCTGGCTACCAGTATTTTCTCCTTTTCCCGCTATGTTTTCAAAAGGCTTTTCCTTAACTCTTTACCAAACAACAAAATTTTAGACTGGTCCAAATTCAAAGCATTTGCAGATGACAAAATAAATGTGGCTCAAAAATTGAAATGTGTTTTGGGAAGGGTAGAAAACATTGCGGGAAAAAGAGAAAATGCTGGTTACCAGCATTTTCTCCTTTTCCCACAATGTTTTCAAAAGGCTTCTTTCTCAGGGTCGTTAAAACTTGGGTTAAGGGTCATTAAAGTTAACTCTTTACTGAACGACAAATTTAGACTGGTCCAAAATTGAATGCATTTGCAGATAACAAACTAAAGGTTGCACAAATTAGGGAATTTTTTCTTTGAAGGGGTAGAAAACATCATGGGTAAAGGGGAAAATGCTGTCCTTTTCCTATGGTTGAAAATTTGTGCAAATTATTATGACAAGCGGGGAAATTACTTTTTTTTTTAAATTCTGATTACAGGGTACCCTCTAGCATTTATATACAGACTAGCCTTCCTTGGTAGAGAAGAGAATCTTCAGCATAGATACTTCATTGTCTCTGGACTTGCCTTATGTTACTTCAACTTTGGTAAGATATATTTTTCATGGTACAGTGACTATTATGTATATGATATATGTACACATGCCATTATCTTCCGAAAGGTGGCATTTTTCAAATACATAACCTATCTGATAATGAGCATTCTGGGTACAGAACCGGACTATTTTTCAAGGCGGGAATCACTGCAACGAATTTCAAAATAAAATACATGTTTACACTCTAAAACCTACTTTGTACAATTTATCTAGCCATGGTTAGCTAGCATATAACCTATGCACCAGCCATTCATAAACATAAGCCCCTATAAGCTTGGGAAAAGCCCCGGTATAAGCCCAGCAAGGTGGGGATGTTATTTTTGTTGTCAATCTTTGGCACAAGTCTCGGTTTTCCCCATGTCTATGTTTAGAAACTGTCTACAGAGATTTGCAGCAAGCAGTTAGTATTCTAATAGTATTCTAAAAAATATTTTCCCCTGTTTGAAATCATTTTGTCTTTTGAGAACTTTGTAGCGAAAAAACTGGCTTGATTTTTCCACAGACGTATTATTTATTGCCATTTTTACCTGCACTTTTTAAGCAGCAATTTACGCATGACGCATTAGTATATGACCATTTTTTTAATCAATTGATGTGTCATAACAGACAACGTTACACAGGCAACTCTGTACCAGTTGACAAAATTTTACCCTTAGAGTGCCAGATAAGCTCACAGTTCATTTTCAGTCTAGAAATAAGATCCCAACAAGAACAGTTTAAAGTTATCCTTGTCAAAAATGTCTAAGCAAAGCTGAGGTTGTAGATCAAACTACACACTTTTTCCAGTCTGATCATGATCTACATTTGCAAGTAGTGGAGGCCCTTTAACTCATTACTACACAACCCTGAGTGTTAATGACCCTGATGAAGAAAGTCTTTTGAAAAAATTGTGGGAAATGGAGAATATGCTGGTAACTAGTTTTTTAGCTCTACTGGCTGAAAGCCAGCAGAGCTTATGTCATGGCGGGGTTTCTGTCGTCCGTCCGTTTGTCTGTCCGTCTGTCCGTCCGTCCGTCTATCCGTCCGTTAGTCTTTTTCTTGTTTACGCGATAAAGTCTGCATTTGTTGCTGGATTTTCATGAAACTTGCACAGTTTGTTTATCTCATCAATAGCTTCAACCCTATTGAATTTGAAAAAAATCCAACAAACAGTATGGGAAAAGTAGCCATTTCAAGTTGAAAATTTCCAGTTCTTGTTTACGCGATAAAGTCTGCAAATAACTTCAGATTTTCGTGAAACTTGCACAGTTTGTTTATTTCATCAATAGCTTCAACCCTATCGACTTTGAAAAAAATCCAACAAATAGTATGGGAAAAGTAGCCATTTAAAGTTGAAAATTTAAATTTTCTGTTCTTGTTTACGCAATAAAGTCTGTATTTCTGGTCAGATTTTCATGAAAATCACACAGTTTGTTTATCTCATCAGTAGCTTCAACCCTATTGATTTTGAAAAAAAAAAATCGAAGAAACAATGTGGGAAAAGTAGCCATTTCATGTTGAAAATTTCCAATTCTTGTTTACATGATAAAGTCTGCATTTGTAATCAGATTTTTGTGAAATTCACCCAGTTGTTTTGTCTCATCAACAGCTTGAATCCTATTGATTTTGAAAAAAAATACAAGAAACAATGTGGGAAAAGTAGCCATTTTTTTTTGTTGAAAATTTGTCTTTTTGCATCATGAATTCATAATGTATGCTAGCATAAAAGCAAGATTTAATTCCCTGCCAGTAGAGCATATTCAGGCCCTTCAGGGCCTTCTAGTTCTTCTTTTTCCCACAATGTTTTCTACTCCTTTTAAGACAATTTTCTCCATTTGAGCCTCATTAAAATTGTTGTCTGCTACTGCTTTCAAGTTGGACCAGTCTAAGATTTTGTCATTTGGTAAAGGGTTAAGGGTTAACCCTTTACCAGATGACAAAATTTTAGCCTTGTCTAAATTGAAAGCTATATGCAGACGACAATTTCACTGTGGCTCAAATAGTGCCATTTTCCTTTGATAGGATAGAAAACATTGTGGGAAAAGGAGAAAATGCTGGTTATCAGCATTTTCTCCTTTTCCCACAATGTTTTCAAAAGGCTTCTTTCCAAAGGGGCGTTAAAAGGCGTCATTGTGCGGTAAAGGGTTAAGATTCCTCATTTCTAATAAGATTAACCCTTTACCATGACCTTAAAGAAAAAGCCTTTTGAGAACATTGAGGGAAAAGGATAAAATGGTGGTAATCAGCATTTTCTCCTGTTCTTACTTTTATTTTTTTCTATCCTATCACATATAAATCTAACCATGCGATCAGTATTTAACCCTTTACCAAACAATCTTGACTTTTAACAACCCCAAGAAAGAAGCCTGTTGGAAACATTGTGGGAAAAGGAGAAAATGCTGGTTACAAGCATTTTCTCCTTTTCCCACAATGTTTTCTACCCTTCCGGAAACAAATTTCAATTTTTCTGTCACATTTATAAATGTCGTTTGCAACAGCTTTGAACTTGGACTAGTCTAAAATTTTGTGGTTTGGTAAAGAGTTAATTTGTAGTCTGCAAATGCTTACAGTTTGGAGCAGTGTGAGATTTTGTGATTTGATGAAGGGGATAAAAGGATCATTTGATTTTCTTTCTTTCTGTTGTTTCTGCTTTTTGCTACTTGTGATAGATAGGTAGTAGGAGGTAGACATAAATGAAGCATGCTCTGGCAAAAGGTGGCTTAACCCTTTCCCAAACAAACCCTGGTTTTCACGTGTCTGCAGTACAAGTCTTTTGAAAACACTGTGGGAAAAGGAGAAATTGCTCGTAACGAGCAATTTCTCCTTTTCCCACAGTGTTTTCTACCCTTTTTGAGAACTTCCTGCCATTTTCATCAAATTTAAAATTGTCGTCTGCAAACTCTTTCAATTTGGACCAGTCCAAAATTTGTCGATTGGGAAAGGGTTAATGCATTTCTGTGCTGCATGATGGCTAGCAAGTCATCACATGATCATGGATCCATCAAGTCCATTTTGTGTTATAACAGACTGAATCTTGAGATAAACTGGTCCTGGGACATGCAGAAAATTGACCAATAGCAAAAAGGTTTGGCCCGTGTCAGCCTGCATTGACTGCTCAGGCTGACCTGGGTTGATTCTGTGTGCAGATACATCAAGCCCCCATTTTACAGAGCTTGGCTGAAATCATTTTGACAGATAAATATTTTAGTCTTTTACTAACAAAGCTGTGGTCACTATGTCCCAGACATTTAGGCTTTCTAAAACATTGTTGGGAATAGGAGAAAATGCTGGATAGTGTTTTCTCTTTTTCCAGCAATGTTTCCCTACTCTTTCATGGACAGATCTCATCATTTTAGCAAGTACTACTTTGTCATCTGCAAATGGTCTCTTTGTGGATAAGTGTAAAATTTTCTTGTCAAGTAAAGTGACGAGAGCTGACCGTAAATATTACCAAAATTTATTGCATTTCCTGCAGAAAGATTGTTTTGTTTTTCCACCCTTACGTTATATCTAGTTATTTTACGTACATTGTGAAACAAAGTTTGTAACTTACTGTCAACCACTAGCAATGATTGCGCTCTGGAAACTTGGCCCACACATGCCCAATGTTGTGGGTAGGGTCAGAGTTGAATCGTGCTCATCAGGAAATTCAAACATGGAACATCTGGTGCAAGAATCTGAACCTTTCACCAATGAAAGAGTTTTTAAGTTGCTAGAGATGTCCCCAGATACTGAGATAGTGAAAATTCCAGGTTCATCAACTAAGAATAACTAATAAGGATTTGCAGACAACAAATTTAGTGTGGACCAAATGAATGGATTTGTTCCTGAAAGATTAAAAAACATTGTGGGAAAAGAAAATGCTGGTTACCAGCAGTTTCTCCCTGTCCCACAATGTTTTCTAGTCTTAATTTCCATGGTTGATTAAAACATTGGATGGCATGGTCATGGGTTAATGAATGAAAGGAGAGAATTGTGTTCACAAGCATTTTCTCCTCTTGCCACAATGTTTTCAAAAGTCCTAGTTCTCAGGGTCATGAAAACTTGGGATTCTTTTGTAAAAGGTTTAAAGATCAAACAGTGCATCTTCGGTCTGATCTGTATCTATGCAGCCTGCAAAATATGTAATGTAAGAACTTTTCATGATAAAAATTAGCTGGATGTCAAGAGAAATCAGTGCAGTGAGATGAGGTGAATGCAAAAAGTTGCATATTACCTCAATAAACAGATCTTTTATCACAATGTTTTCTGTATTATAGGGGGAGACAGTATCCACTCAGTCATCACAATCACCATGATATGGCTGTTGCTGAAAATAATAGGTGGAACAGCTTTGTCTGTCGTCTTGAGTTTTGTCATCAATACTGTAAGTACGATGTATGTGACCTTATACTCTTTACCACACAATCCAACTTTTAACGACCCTGAGAAAGAAGCCTTTTGAAAACATTGTGGGAAAAGGAGAAAATGCTGGTAACCAGCATTTTCTCCTTTTCCCACAATGTTTTCTAGCCTTCCCAAAACAAATTTCAATTTTTGAGTTATGTTTATTTTGTCATCTGCTAGTGCTTTCAATTTGGACCAGTCTGAAAATTTGTTGTTTGGTAAAGAGTTAACTCTTTCCCACACAACAAAGTTTAGACTCTCCTAAATTCAAAACATCTGAAAAAGAAGAGAGAGTAGAGAAATGTACAATCCCTGTAGATTTAATTTATACTGTTGAGATTAATTATTGTACAAAAATTCACTCTGGTTCCTGATTGTTTGTCAAGATGAAATATTCCAGTGAAACAGCCTTCAATTTGGTACATATAAGTTATGTTTTACTGACAAGAAATGTACCCCTAGCGGTCTAATGGCTCAGATGACAGATTCAAAATTGATTAAATTGAGCTCAAGTTCTGTGATAGGATGGAAAACATTGTGGGAAAAGGAGAAAATGCTGGTTAATAGCATTTTCTCCTTTTTCCCCAATGTTTTCAAAAGGCTTCTTCCTCAGGGTCATTAAAAGTTGGGGATATGTGTGGTAAAGTTAACCCTTTACCAAGCAACAAAAAAATTAGATTTGCCCAAGTTTGAAGCATTTGCAGATGAGAATTCCAGTATTGCCCCAAACATTATTTCTGTCTTTGAAATGACAGAAAACTTTGTGGAAAAAGGAGAAAATGCTGTGTTTTCAGAAGCATTTTTTCTCAGGGTCTTTTAACCCTTTACTGCACAATGCCGCCTTTAAACTACCCTAGGAAAGAAGCTTTTTGAAAACATTGTGGGAAAAGGAGAAAATGCTGGTAACCAGCATTTTCTCCATTTCCCACAATATTTTCTGCTCCATCAAAGAAAAACTGAACCATTTGAGCCACACTGAAATTGTCGTCTGCAAATGCTTTCAATTTGGACAAGGCTAAAATTTTGTCTTCTGGTAAAGGGTTAAACATGGGATTAAGTGGTAAAGAGTTAACTTTTTACCAGACAACAAAATTTTAGATTTGCCAGTAATGAAAACATGTGCCTACGACAAACCAACTGGGGCTTAGATGATTAGGTATAACTATGAAAGGACAGAAAACATTGTGAGAGAAGGAGAAAAAAAAGGTAACCACCACTTTTTCCTTTTCTCAGATTGTTTTCAAAAGCCTTTTTTTTTTAAAGGTTTGTTAAAAAAACCTCTGTTTGTTTTGCAAAAAATTAATCTTAGGTTAGTTAAAACCTTTTTCACACAGCTCAGAGTTTTAATTACCCAGAGGAAAAATCCTCTGAAGACATTGTGGGAAAAGAAGAAAATGCTGGTAACAAGAATTTTCTTTTGTTCCCACAATGTTTTCTTCTCTGTCAAATACAAATTCCATCTTTTGAGCCATAATTAAATTGTAGTCTGCAAACACATTCAATTTGGACAAGTCAGTCTACATTTTTGTTTTGTGGTAAAGAGTTAACTCCTTACCAAACGACAAAATTTTAGAATGGTCCAAATTGAAAGCATTTGCAGACGACAAAATACAAATAAATGAAAATTTGAAGTATCTTTTGGGAAGGGTAGAAAACATTGTGGGAAAAGGAGAAAATGCTGGTTATCAGCATTTTCTCCTTTTCCCACAATGTTTTCAAAAGGCTTCTTTGACAGGGTCGTTAAAAGTCGGGATTATGTGGTAAAGAGTTAAGACTCTATACTAAACGACAAAATTCTGGACTCAACCAAATTGAAAGCATGTGCAGATGACAAAATAAATGTAGCTCAAATGATGACATCTGTCTTGATAGGGTAGAAAACATTGTGGGAAAAGGAGAAAATGCTGGTTACCAGCATTTTCTCCTTTTCCCACAATGTTTTCATAAGCCCTCTTTCTTCAGGGTCATTTAAACCAGGGGTTGTGTGGTAAAGTGTTAAGGTTGAGAGAAAAATAGATACAGGACACAATGTGAATTATATACACAAGTAAAGTGTTTTTGTATCCATATATATACATTTGACACTCTGGCAGGTAGTTGTCTTGTTTTCCTGAAGTCTATATGCCGGAACCAAAGGACAAAATTTTAGACTCTTCCAAGTTGAGAATTTTTTCATATGACAAATTAACCCTTTACCACACAATCCCGAGTTTTTATGACCCTGGAGAAACAAGGCTATTGAAAACATTGTGGGAAAAGAAGAAAATGCTAGTAACAAGCATTTTCTCATTTTCTCACCATGTTTTCTACAATTTCAGAGAAGAATTCGATCATTTGAATAACATTGATTTGTCGTCTGCAAATGCGTTCAATTTGGCGATGTGTAAAACTTTGTCCTTTGGTAAAGAGTTAAATGTAGCTCAAAAGAATGTTTCTGTCTTTGAAATGGTAGAAATAATTTGGGAAAAGGAGAAAATGCTCATAGCCAGCATTTTCTCCTTTTCCCAGAATGTTTTCAAAGGCCTTCTTTGTCAGGGTTGTTAGAACTCAGGATTTTTTTGTAATGGGTTAAAACAATGAATTCTTAACCCTTTACCACACAATTCCGACTTGACAACCCAGAGGGTGAAGGCTTTTGACAACACTCTGGGAAAAGGAGAAAATGCTGGTAACCAGCGTTTTCTCCTTTTCTCACAATGTTCTTTATCCTTCCAACAACAAATTTCAATTTTTTAATCACATTAATTTTGTTGTCTGCAAATTATACTTCCAATTTGGACAGGTGTTAAATTTTTTTCATGTGGTAATCTGATGAAATTTTGGACTCTATCAACTTGAAAGCATTTGCAGAAAACTAATTAAAATTTATGTACATTTAGCTCAAAAGATTATTTCTGGTTTTGAAATGGTAGAAAACATTTGGGAAATGGAGACAGTGCTTGTAGCCAACATTTTCTCAGTTTTTCCAGAATATTTTTAAATGCCCTCTTTGTCGGGGTTATTTGGTAATGGGTTAAAACGATGAATTCTTAACTCTTACCACAGGACAAAATTTTAGACTTGTCCAGAGTGAAAGCATTCGCAGACGACAACCTAAATATGCGTCAAGCAATGGCTTTTGTTTATGATAGGGCAGAAAACTTGGTGGGGAAAGGAGAAAATGCTGGTACCAGCATTTTCTCCTTTTCCCATGATGTTTTCTAAAGCCCTCTGTTCTAAGGGTCGTTAAAGGTCAGGATTGTGTGGTAAAGGATTACCGTAATCCTTTACCACACAATCCTGACTTTTAACGACCCTGAAAAAGAAGCCTTTTGAAAACATTGTTGGAAAAGGAGAAAATGCTGGTAACCAGCATTTTCTCCTTTTCCAACAATATTTTCTACCCTTTCCAACACAAATTTCAATTTTTCAGTCACATGTATTCTGTTGTCCGCAAATGCTTTCAGTTTGGACTACTCTAAAATTGTGTTGTTTGGTAAATTGTTAAATATGCGTCGAGCAATGGCTTTTGTTTATGATAGGGCAGAAAACATGGTGGGGAAAGGAGAAAATGCTGGCACCAGCATTTTGTCCTTTTCCCACTATGTTTTCACAAGCTGTCTCTCTTTAGGGTTGTAAAAAGCCAGGATTGTGTGGTATAGGGTTAACCCTTTACCACTCGACAAAATTTCACGCATGTCCAAATTGAAGACATTTGCAGATAACAAATCAGATGTGGCTCATGTGGTGGGGTTTGTCTGTAAAAAGAAAGAAAACATTGCGGGAAAAGGAGAAAATGCCATTTACCAGCATTTTCTCCTTTTCCCACAATGTTTTCAAAAGGCCTCTTTCTCAGGGTCATTAAAACTCGGCATTGTGTGGGAAAGGGTTAAGGAAATGAATAGAGATTTGTGACACTGAATGCTGAAGGAAGTGGAAATATATTCTTGACTAATCCTTGATGAATACAATGTTAACATGTTTCTGGGATTTAACCCTTTACCATACAATCCCGAGTGTTAACAACCCTGAGAAATAATCCTTTTGAAAAGATTATGGGAAAAGGAGAAAATGCTGGTAACTACCACTTTCTCATTTCTCCACAATGCTTTCTACACTTGCAAAACGGGAATTCTATTTTTGAGTCACGATAATTATGTTGTCTGTAGAAGCTTTCAATTTGTGCTAGTGTAAAATTTTGTTGCTTGGTAAAAGGTGAAAACTAATTGCAGATCTGCTGTAAAAACATAAAAAACTTCCTTTTTGCATTTTGTAATAATATTAACCCTTTACCAGACAACAAAATTTTACCTTTGTCCAAATTGAAAGCATTTGCAGATGACAATTTCAATGTGGCTCAGATTGTGCAGTTTTTAGCTCCACTGGCCAAAGGCCAGCGGGCTTATATCATGGCCCGGTGTCCGTCGTGCGTGCGTGCGTGCGTGCGTTAACTTTTATTTCAAACATCTTCTTCTCTGAAACTACCCATCCAATTTTCATGAAACTTCACAGAAATGATCCTGCCATGGTCCTCTTCAGAATTTCTTGAAAGAATTTGATTCCTTCAAAAACTCTGGTTGGCATGGCAACAAAACGGAAAAATATTGGAAATCTTTAAAAATCTTCTTGTCTGAAACCATAAGGCATAGGGCTACCAAATTTGGCATGTAGCTTTATGTAGTAGACCTCTATCATGTTTCTTGAAATTATAGCCCTGGGGTCAAAATTGGCTTGCCCCAGGGGTCACAAGTTTTACATAGGCTTATATAGAGAAAACTTTAAAAATCTTCTTGTCTGAAACCATAAGGCATAGGGCTACCAAATTTGGCATGTAGCTTTATGTAGTAAACCTCTATCATGTTTCTTGAAATTATAGCCCTGGGGTCAAAATTGGCTCTGCCCCAGGGGTCACAAGTTTTACATAGGCTTATATAGAGAAAACTTTAAAAATCTTCCTGTACCTAGCCATAAGGCCTAGAGCTACTAAATTTTGCATTTAGCTTGATCTAGTTGGGGTCTACCAAAAGTGCCCAAATTATAGTCCTGGGGTCAATTTGGCCTCATGCTGGGGGGGGGGGGGTTTCACAAGATTTACATAGGCTTACATAGGGAAAACTTTTAAATCTTGGTGTACATAGCCATAAGGCTTAGGCAACCAAATTTTGCATAATTACAGCATTATCTAGTGGACAACTACAAAGAGGGCCCAAGTTACAGCCCTAGGATCAAGTTTGGCCCTGCACCAGGGATCACAAGTTTTACATGGGTTTATGGAGTGAAAAGTTCAGAAACCGTCTTGTTACTAGCCATAAGGCCAAGAACTCCCAAATTTGGCATGTTATTCTTCTAATACACATATTCCCCATTTAGTCCGACTGTAGCCCTGGGGTCAAAGTTTCATAAGGGCTTATATAGTGAAGACTTCTCTTCATGGTTTATACATGTATTTATAAGCCAGTGGAGCGATACAGGGCCATCATGGCCCTCTTGTTCTTTGATAGGGTAGAAAAGATTGTGGGAAAAGGAGAAAATGCTGGTTACCAGCATTTTCTCCTTTTCCCATAATGTTTTCAAAAGGCTTCTTACCCAGGGTCGTTAAAAGGCGGCATTGTGCAGTAAAGGGTTATTGTAGAGTTGTAACCCTTTTTAGCTCACCTGAGCACAACATGCTCAAGGGGAGCTATTAGGATCACCCGGTGTCCGTCGTCCGTCGTGCGCCGTGCATCGTTCGTCGTGTGTCGTCAACAATTCTTTGAATATCGTCTCCTCCTAAACCACTGGGCCAATTTGGACCAAACTTGGCAGGAATGTTCCTTTGGAGGTCCTCTTTAAAAAGTGTTCACAAAATTTGATTCCATCAAAAACTCTGGTTGCCATGGCAACAAAATGGAATTTTCTAAGAAATTCTTTAAAAATCTTCTCCTCTAAAACTGCAGGTCAGATTTTGAAATAACTTCACAGGAATATTCCTTGGGAGGTCCTCTTTAAAAGTTGTTCGCGAAATTTTGATATGTCGAAAAACATGGCTCTGGTGAATGGGGGCTGCTTGCACTATATGGATATGAAGAAATTCTTAAAATTTCTTCTTCTCTGAAACCTCTGGTCAGATTTTAAAATAATTTCACAGAGATATTTCTTGGGTGACCCTTTTCAAAAACTGTTCGCGAAATTTTGATCCGTCAAGAAACATGGCTCTGGTGAATGGGGGCTACTTGCACTACACGGGAAAGAAGAAATTCTTAAAAATTCTTCTTCTCTGAAACGGCTGGTCAGATTTTAAAATAATTTCACAGAGATGTTCCTTGGGTGACCCTTTTCAAAAACTGTTCGCAAAATTTTGATCCGTCAAGAAACATGGCTCTGGTGACTGGGGGCTACTTGCACTATACAGCCATGGAGAAATTCTTAAAAATTCTTCTTCTCTGGAACCGCTGGTCAGATTTTGAAATAATTTCACAGGAATGTTTGTTGGGTGACCCTTTTCAAAAGTTGTTCGCGAAATTTTGATCCGTCAAGAAACATGGCTCTGGTGAATGGGGGCTACTTGCACTATACGGAAACGAAGAAATTCTTCAAAATTATTCTTCTCTGAAACGGCTGGTCAGATTTTAAAATAATTTCACAGAGATGTTCCTGGGGTGATCTTTATCAAAAATTGTTTGTGAAATTTTGATCCGTCAAGAAACATGGCTCTGGTGACGGGGGTTAAATTAAAGCAATACCTTGTGGGCAATCTAGAGGCCACATATTTTGCTCAGTTGACTTGAAAATTTATCGGAATGTTTGCCTAAATTAAATCTTGGATGAGATTGAAATTGGGTCATCTGGGGTCATAAAGTAGGTCACTAGGTCAAATTAAAGAAATACCTTGTGGGCACTCTAGAGGCCACATTTTCTGTCTTGATGATATCTCAGAGGAGTTCAAAATTGGGTCACATAGGGTCATAAACAATATCACTGGGTCACATTGAAGAAATACCTTGTGGGCACTCTAGAGGCCACAATTCTAGCTAAATTGACCTGAAAATTGGTCTGCATATTTGACTTGATGATATCTCGGATCAATTAGAAATTGGGTCTCATAGGGTCATAAACTAGGTCACTGGGTCAAATTAAAGAAATGTATTGTGGGCACTCTAGAGGCCACAGTTTTTGCTCAACTGACCTGAAAATTTGTCAGCATGTTTGACTTGATGATATCTTAAATGGATTTGAAATTGGGTCACTTAGGGTCATAATCTAGGTCACTAGGTAAAATTACAGAAATACCTTGTGGGCACTCTTAGAGGTGACAGTTCTTGCCCAATTCACCTGAACCTTGGTCAACAAGTTTGTTTTGATGTCTCGGATGAGTTTGAAATATGGTCACAAAGGGTCATAAACTAGGTCACTAGGTCACATTGAAGAAAGACATTTTGGACACTCCGGAGGCTACATTTTCAGCTCAATTGACCTGACAGTTGGTCAGAATGTTTGTCTTAATAATATCTCGGATGAGTTTTAAATTGGGTCATTATGGCCCTGGAGTGGAATTTTGCCTAATGACTCAGGTGAGCGATCCAGGGCCATCATAGCCCTCTTGTTACTAAATAACAAGCCTTAGAGAGATGGCCTACGAAAACATTATGGGAGAAGGAGAAAGAGCATGTAATCAGCAAAGACCCTTTCAAATACAAATTCTATCGTTTCATCTCATCAATTGATGTTTTGTCTGCAGAATTTGGACCAGTCTAAAATTTTGTCTTTTGGTTTTGAGATAAACCTTTGTTGTATGAACTCCTTTGAAGTGTCTGCATGAGCCAATTATACTGAGTACCCACAACATAGGTTTGGTGAAGTAGTTCTATTTGTATAATAACTACTGTGTTTGTTATTCTCTCTCTACCCACAGTTGTACCTAATGGGCGCCTATGTACATGTGACAGGGGATGACTATGACATTTCGTGGGCCACACCTCAGTGTGTTCTCTCCCTCAGGCTGACGGGTGTGGTGTTTGATGTTTATGACGGGAAGAAAAAACAGGTTGGTTTTGCCATTGTATAGCTAAGGTCATGGTCATTGTTACTTGATCCTTTATCGAAAAATCCCAAGTTTTAACCATGTCCGGAAAGAAGGCAAGAAAAATAGTGTAGGAGAAAGGAGAAAATGCTGGTAACAAACCGTCATTCATTTTTAAGCCACATTTAATTTGTCATTTGTAAATGCTTTAAGCCTTTACCACACAGTGTCGAGTCTCAAAGACCATGCGAGAAAAGTCTTTTTGGTTACCAGCATTTTATCCTTTTCCCACAATGTTTTTTAGCTTATTATAAAACAGTCAAGTCATTTGAGTCACATTTAATCTGTTGTCTGAAAATGCTTTCAATTTGGACAAGTCTAGAATTTTGTCATTTGGTAAAAAATTAATCAGCACTTAGATCGTAGAGCACTGTATAAATACATTTGCTCTCTCCTTTTAAGGAAATAAAGCCAAACTTCTGCTATATTAAGGTTTTTTTTTTTTTTAAACCAGGATATGTAACAAAGTAGCAGATAGGGTAGATTTGGGGTCAGACCTATTCTGTGCAGTCTGATTTTGATCTACACTGTCAACAAAGGCAACTTAACTCTTTACCACATAATCCAGAGTTTTAACAACCCTGAGCAAGAAGGCTTTTGAAAACATTGTGTGAAAAGGAGAAAATGCTGGAAACCAGACTTTTCCCCTTTTCCCATGTTTTTACCTCTTTCAAAGACAAATCTCATCATTTTAGCCACATTTAATTTGACATCTGCAGATGCCTTTAATATGGGCAGGTCTAAAAATTTGTCATTTATTACAAAGTTAAGTTGGTTTCAGCATTTAAAGGATGAAGTTTTATTTGTATATTTGCAGGAGAAACTGTCAAAAGAGCAAAAAGAGACAGCCTTGGCAGAGACACCAACTCTCTTAGAAATGGCTGGCCATGTGTACTTCTTTGGGGGGTTTTTAGCAGGACCACAGGTAAATAGGGGTCAACAGAAAAGTCAGAGGGGCTAGGGTCTGCATTAACCAACCATTCTTAAGAACACAATTAGTCTTATTCTCCACAATTTTCTAAATGTGAAAGCAACACAACTTCTGATTGGCGAAACCAAGAGGTTTAGCCAATCAGAAGTTATGTTACTTTCACATTTAGAAAACCTTCGAGAATAAGACTCAGAACCTTCTTTAGTGAATACAGACCCAGTTTTTTTTTTAGCTCCACTGGCCGAAGGCCAGCGGGCTTATGTCATGGCCCGGTGTCCGTCGTGCGTCCGTCCGGTCGTCCGTCCATCCGTCCGTCCGTCCGTGCGTTAACTTTTATTTCAAACATCTTCTTCTCTGAAACTACCCATCCGATTTTCACGAAACTTCACAGAAATGATCCTGACATGGTCCTCTTAAGAATTTCTTGAAAGAATTTGATTCCTTCAAAAACTCTGGTTGCCATGGCAACAAAACTGAAAAATATTGGAAATCTTTAAAAATCTTCTTGTCTGAAACCATAAGGCATAGGGCTACCAAATTTGGCATGTAGCTTTATGTAGTAGACCTCTATCAAGTTTCTTCAAATTATAGCCCTGGGGTCAAAATTGGCTCTGCCCCAGGGGTCACAAGTTTTACATAGGCTTATATAGAGAAAACTTTAAAAATCTTCTTGTCTGAAACCATAAGGCATAGGGCTACCAAATTTGGCATGTAGCTTTATGTAGTAGACCTCTATCATGTTTCTTGAAATTATAGCCCTGGGGTCAAAATTGGCTCTTCCCCAGGGGTCACAAGTTTTACATAGGCTTATATAGAGAAAACTTTAAAAATCTTCTTGTTTGAAATCATAAGGCATAGGGCTACCAAATTTGGCATGTAGCTTTATGTAGTAGACCTCTATCATGTTTCTTGAAATTATAGCCCTGGGGTCAAAATTGGCTCTTCCCCAGGGATCACAAGTTTTATACATAGGCTTATATGGAGAAAACTTTAAATATCTTCTTGTCTGAAACCATAAGGCCTAGAGCTACCAAATTTGGCATTTAGCTTGATCTAGTTGGAGTCTACCAAAAGTGTCCAAAGTATAGTCCTGGGGTCAATTTGGCCTCATACTTGGAGGGGGGGGTTCACAAGATTTACATAGGCTTACATAGGGAAAACTTTTAAATCTTGGTGTACATAGCCATAAGGCTTAGGCTACCAAATTTTGCATATAATTATAGCATTATTTAGTGGACAGTTACAAAAAGGGCCCAAGTTACAGCTCTAGGATCAAGTTTGGCCCTGCACCAGGGATCACAAGTTTTACATGGGTTTATGGAGTGAAAAGTTCAGAAACCATCTTGTTACCAGCCATAAGGCCAAGAACTCCCACATTTGGCATGTTATTCTTCTAATACAATATTCCCCATTTAGTCAGACTGTAGCCATGAGGTCAAAGTTTTATAAGGGCTTATATAGTGAAGACTTTTCTTCGTGGTTTATATTTATAAGCCAGTGGAGCGATACAGGGCCATCATGGCCCTCTTGTTTGAAATTGATACTTTGCAGGCACAAATTCATTTTTACCTGCAACAGACCTGATTTTGAAAACATTTAATGTTGTCTTAAAATTTCTTCTTGTAGGTATTAGTTAATGAGGTAACTCTTTACAGGGTGCCCAATCACGTACTGCAGTACGTAATTCACGTATAAATTCTACTCGGCACGTACCATTTTTTTGTGCCTATGTGCATGCACGCACTGTTAAAAGTATGCACGTATAAAAAGGAAAGTAATGACGTAAACTGCACATACAAATTAGATACCATTTCGTATTGCATGCCAAACAAACAAAAGGAAAGTAGTTGCCTTCGTAAGTGGGTACCACACTTTGGCCTCAATATAGAGCGGGTTACCAAATATTTTCACTATATATATTTTGCGGCTCCCTCGTCTGTCTGGATAATTTTTGCTACAAGTTTTTCAATGTGTCAAAATCTACCATGTGTACAGGAAATCTGGTAATTAATTTTCAATGAGAAATTAGAATGATCAAAACTCATGGCCGAGTTAGGCTTTTAAACCCTGACAGCTGTAGTAAGTATGTGCATGCCCTGGAGACATATGATGCATCCATATAATAACCAAATGCACAATTTGATAATTTAATTAAGATCTCATTCATTATGGTAAAGAAGCTAGGATGTTAAAATTCATTAATAAAACTGAAACAGCCCAAAGGTAACATGTACCCACCAATTTTTCTTTTTACCCACTATTCAAAACCTAGAGGGTACAGTGTACCCCCAGTTTTTCTTTGTACCCCCATTTCAAAACCTAGAGGGTGCATGTACCCCCAAATTGAAAACCCAGTGGGCATGCTGCTTTACCTATCAACAAAATGTTAGACTGGACCTGAAAGCACTGAATGCATCTGCTGACAACAAATTAAATGTAGTTGGAAGAATGATTTTTACCTCTGAAAAAGTAGAAAACATTGCAGGACGATGAGAAAATATTGGGCACCAGTATTTTCTTCTATTCCCTCAATGTTTACAAAATCCATCCTTAAGATCAGAAAACATTGGATTTTATAGTAGTATTGGTTAAAGGTATTGATTCAACACACTCTTTTCTTTACAGTTCAGCATGAAAAGATATAAAAACTTTGTGGAGGGAAAATATGGAAACAATCACGTAAAAGGACCACCACAAAAGTAGGTTTATGTTATGATGATGTTGAAAAGAGACCTTGCACTTAACTCTTTTACCAAACGATTCCGAGTTTTAGCCACCCTGAGGAAGAAGCCTTTTGAAAACAATTTGGGAAAAGGAGAAAATGCTGGAAACCAGAGTTTTCTCCATTCCTCACAATGTTTTCTACCCCTTACTAGTTAAATTAATCTGTTAAGCTCCATTTAATTTGCCGTCTGCAAATGCTTTCAATCTGGAAAAGTCTGAAATATCTCTCTTATTCCGCACTCAAAGAGTTAAAGATACACCTATACTCCTTTACAGCCAGTTTTTAACCTGTTTCATCTTTAGTTCCTGAAACTACAATCACATTTGTATCTTCATGCAAAAATGTTGCCCCTGATGACGGCAAGTTGCACAGATTACAACGGATAGAAAATGCATTTCATTTTTTGACAGCCTTCAAAGAGATCACTGTTGTCATTTCCGGTTTTTATACAGGACAAATCCATTGAGATTGTCTGTCCAATACACCATTTATTTTGATATTTTATTAGCTCACCTGAGCACGAAGTACTAAGGTGAGGTATTGTGATCGGTCATTGTCCGGAGTCCATCTGTCCGTCTGTCCACAATTCCTTTAAACATCTTCTCCTCCTAAACCGCTGGGCCAATCTTGATGAAACTGGGCAGGGATGTTCCTTGGGTGAAGCTCTACCAAAGTTGTTCAAGAGATTGAATTCCACCCAAAACTCTGGTTGCCATGGCAACAGAAAGGAAAAAAAATAGGAAAATCTTTGAAAATCTTCTTCTCTGATTCTAGAAGGCGTAGAGCTTTGATATTTGGTATGTAGCATCTCCTAGTGGACCTCTACAAAGTTTGTTCATATAATGCCCCTGGGGTCAAAACTGGCCCTGCCCCGGGGGTCATAAGTTCTAACATAGGAACACAGAAGGAAAACTTTAAAATTTTTCTTTTCTAAACCTTGAAGGCATAGAGCTTTGTTATTTCGTATGTAGTGAACCTGTTCTAAGTTTGTTAGCCCACCTGAGCACAACATGTTCAGTCTGCTCGAAATTGGGTCATCTGGGGTCGTAAACTAGGTCACTAGGTCAAATTAAAGAAATACCTTGTGGGCACTCTAGAGGCCACATTTATTGCTCAAATGACCTGAAATTTGGTCAGAATGTTTGTCTTGATAAAATCTCGGATGAGTTTGGATTTGGGTCACCTGGGATCATAAACTAGGTCACTAGTTCAAATTAAAGTAATACCTTGAGGGCACTCTAGAGGCCACACTTTTGGCTCATTTGACTTGAAAATTGGTCAGAATGTTTGTCTTGATAAAATGAGTCCGAATTTGGGTCATGTGGAGTCCTAAATTAGGTCACTTGGTCAAATTAAAGAAATACCTTGTGTGCACTCTAGAGGCCACATTTATTGTTTAATTGATTTGAAAATTGGTCAAAATGTTTGTCTTGATGAAATCTAGGATGACTTCAAAATTGGGTCACCTGGGCTCATAATCTAGGTCACTAGGTCTAATTAAGAAATACTTTTAGGGCACTCTAGAGGTCACATTTCTTGCTCAATTGACTTGAAAGTTGGTCAGAATGTTTGTCTTGATGAAATATTGGGTAAGTTTGAAATTGGGTCAGCTGGGGTCATAAACTAGGTTACTGGGTCAAATTTAAGAAACACTTTGTGGGCACTCTAGAGGCCACATTTATTGCTCAATTAACTTGAAAATTTGGTAAGAATGTTTGTCTTGATAAATTTTTTGATGAGTTCTAAATTGGGTCATGTGGGGTGATAAATTAGGTCACTAGGTCAACTTACGGAAATTCCTTTTGGATGCTCTAGAGGCCACATTTTAAGCTCAATTGACCTGACAATTGGTCAGAAATTGAATAATGCACATTGAGTGAATTTCGCCTATTGACTCGGGTGAGCGACCCAGGGCCATCATGGCCCTCTTGTACATGTTTACAGAGCTGACCAAATTCTGAACCATTCTACACACTATCAAGTTTTAAAAGCGAATTTTCTCTCTGGCTGTAAGGATGTATCTTTAACAGTGAAAGCACAATTTTCAAATTACTGTATGTTATAAATCCCTTATAATGCTTAAATAAATGAAATAAACATTCTCAGTCAGTTCTAAAGGTACAGGTTTTGCAATTTTCAAGACTGTTCTTATTAGAATTTATCCTGTCACCTCCTATAAATTCCGTCGTATAACAGGGGGTCATATAAACTTGGTGATATACGGTCACTTGACCACGTGACTAGGTTTATTATGTCAGTTGGTCACGTGATCAAGGTTTATTAGGCTAGTTGGTCATGTGACCAGCCAGAACTCCTTTTTTAGGTGCCGGTACACGAAATCAATATTTCAAAGTAAAATTATCGCTTAAAATTCGATGCACATGTTGATTTTTCTTATTATTTAAAATAAATTAGAATTCTCCGCCACAACATTCTTCCGAGGGTTTACGTCACGTTTATGACGTAGTCAATATTATTCATGACGTCATTATTACAGTTGCATACCAAAAGCGCTTTGCTCAGTTCGCCATACAAGTGTGTTTTTTTCATAGTGCGAAAGATGTCAATACGTGCCTTAATTTCGAGCGAAATATTCTATCTAGTCGGATTTATGTTTGTAAATGTGTAACAGGATAAACAGAATAGTGTCGTGGAAAATTTGAAGAATAGACAGTAGTGTCTTTGATTCCAGGAAATTTTGTCAGGCTCGGCTCGGGAATTTTATGGTATCAGTACCATAAGATATTGAAGAAAAGGTACAGTCTTTGTATCATGTCTGTTTTTTGTTTTGTTTTGTTCATTTACAGTGCGTGACAGGATAAATAGAATAGATGGTTGGTGTCTTGGATGGTTTAAGTTTATCGGGCTCGGCTCCGGAATTTATCCGGTTCGCCTTCGGCTCACCAGATAAATTCCTCCGCCTTGCCCGATAAACTTAACCCATCCAAGACACCAACCATCTATTCTCTATATCTGTCAGACAAGTGGACATTGTAGATGCAAGATCAGACTGCACATTCTGTGCACTCTGATCTCGATCCACACTGTCCCCATAAGTTATTTAATCTAGGTTCAGGGCTACAAGGATTAACCGTTTAGAGTTCAACTGACATTTTCAGTCAAGAAATAAGACCCCAGTAATTGCAATTTTAAAATTTGAGAAATTTGAGAAATAAAGACGCAATTAGTTGCAATTTTCCAAGTTTTATTGACTCTGACAGAGGAAGCTTTTGAAAACATTGTGATAAAAGGAGAAAATGGAGGTGTCCAGGATATTCTCCTTTTCCCAAAATGTTTTCTACTCTATCAAATAGAGAAATCAACATTTAACCCTTTACCAAACAATCCCAGGTTTTCACGACCCTGAGAAAGAAGCCTTTTGAAAACATTGGCAACCAGCATTTTCTCCTTTTCCCACAATTTTTTCTACCCTACCAAGAACAAATTTCAATGTTTGAGTCACCTTTATTTTGTCGTCTGCAAATGCTTTCAATTTGGACGAGTATAAACTTTAGTCGTTTGTTACAGAGTTAAGCTACGTTTGTTTTCTGCAAGTGCTTTACATTTGGACAAATCCAAACCTTTGTCATTTAGTAGATAAAGAGTTAATGCATGCAGTTATATTATAAAGGCCTAGGAAAATTACTCATTTGCTTCAAAGTTTTCAAAAGATATCCTCTGCAAGATGGAAAAAAGTGTCTGTGAAAAGTGATAGATGGATGTTGACAGATCAGTCTGTAGTTACAGAGATAATTCCAAAAGCCGTAAGCCGGGCTGGGTAGCTCAGTGGTTAGTGTATCTGACTTGTGACCTGTAGCTTGCGGGTTTGATACCCGGTTGAGGCAAACCTTCTTTCCAGTGATTTTTTGCCTCTCACCTCTGATGCATGTGAGAAAATAGTCAGTGCCTGGGAAAGAAAGTTGTGTCAGTAGTACTGGTGTGAGAAAGCCAGGAAACACCTGCATAGGTGCACTGACTACCATGATATGATCTAAGTTGATAAGTTAGCTTTAAACTCTAATACAAACAAGCAAACAAAGAAACCTAAAACTGTAGGATGCCTTTTTTTCTTAACAGTTATATTTTGTTCCTACAGGTTTGTTTGTATGTATGGTTTTTAATGCTATTTTTACTTTATTTCAGTTATATCGCAGTGGCCAGTGCTTCTATCTATGCTTTCCTTGAGTTTCTTTCACCAGTGTTTAGTAAAATATTCTTCCCAAGCCACTTGCTGCTTTCCTACGCAACCATTATCAAAATAATGACAAGCAGTGAGAGAGTAATGAATCCTGTTGCAATTACTCACATCAATCCCCGGAAAGAAATTGGCTGAGCTGGAGATTCGAACCAACAACCTACTGGTCTTAAGTCCTGTACTGACCGTAGTTCAAAAATACTCACTGATGTAAAATTTCTACAACTGTTTTCTTTTTCCTGAGAAAAATGGATCTTTCCGGTGTCATAAAAAGTACATTAAATAACCAGCCAGCTATTAAACATCTCACCAGGATGGTTTTATGTAGAGGGGTGTTTACTGAAACCAGGTTGTCTGGTAGTCCTTTGGCGCAATTTTGTGTCGCCCTGTCCTCTTACAACAGGAAATTGTGCATTTTATGATTGGTCCACTGCTACAGGAGTTATGGCCCTTTGAATTTTTCTCCTGGTCCAGTAAAAAGATACCAATGGAGGGTATATGATGGCCTGCATCAGTTCTAGTGTTGGCCTCTGAATTGCATTTAACCCTGTACCACACAATCTTGACTTTTAACGACCCTAAAAGAGAAGGCTTTTGAAAACATTTTGGGGACAGGAGAAAATGCTGGTAACCAGTACTTTCTCCATTTCCCACAATGTTTTCTACCCTATCAAAGACAGAAATCATCATTTTAGCAATGTTTCATTTGTCGTCTTGAATTTGGTCCAGTCCAAAAATTTGTCGTGTGGTAAAGAGTTAACCATTTACCAAACGATAACTTCTGGACTCTTTCAAATTCAAAGCTTCTGCATATGAAAAACTTTTAAAGTGATGCAAATTAATTGAAGTTATTTGACAGGGTAGAAAACATTGTGGGTAAAGGAGAAAATGCTGGTTATCAGCATTTTCTCCTTTTCCCCACAATCATTCAAAAGTTCAAAAGCCTTCTCTTACAGGGTCAAGTTTGTGTGTTAATGGGTTAACTGTTTACCAAACAACAAAATTTTAGACTGGTCCAAATTGAAACCATTTGCAGACAACAAAATAAATGTGACTGAAAAAATTGAAATTTGTTTTAGGAAGGGTAGAAAACATTGTGGGAAAAGGAGAAAATGATGGTTACCAGCATTTTCTCCTTTTCCCACAATGTTTTCAAAGGGCTTTTTTTACAGGGTCGTTAAAAGTCGGGATTGTGTGTTAATGGGTTAAACATGTTGTCCTTAACTTTTATTTCCAGTATACAGTTAGCTCTGTTGCGACTATTTGGAGGCTTGGTGTATATTGCATTGTTCCAAGTGCTAAGTGCTCTTTACTTTACAAACTCCTATATGCTTTCTAATAAATTTGAGGTAAGTTTTGTTCTATTAACCCTTTTCCAAACAAGCCCTGGTTTTCAGGTGTCTGCAGTACAAGTTTTTTGAAAACACTATGGGAAAAGGAGAAATTGCTCGTAACGAGCAATTTCTCCTTTTCCCACGGTGTTCTCTACCCTTTTTATTAACTTTCTGCCATTTTCATAAAATTTAAAATTGTCGTCTGCAAACTCTTTCAATTTGGACCAGTCCAAAATTTGTCGTTTGGGAAAGGGTTAAACATGAGCCATGCGCTGTTAAACAGGATTTTAATGCATCTCCGTGAGGCATTATACCGACAAAGTCGTCACATTATTATGGATCCATAAAATCCGTTTTGTCTAACAGCTGACTAAATTATTAGGTAGATTGGTCTTTAGACATGCAGAAAATTGACAGATAGGTAAAATCTTTCGACCTGGGTAAGCCTGTGTGGGCCGTGCAGGTTGATCTGGAATAAAAGATTTTGTAGATGCATTAAACCCTTCTTCACAGAGCATGGCTGACACCATTTAGGAAAAAACTCTAGGATATCTAAGTATTTTAACTTGTTGCAGCATAAGCTAGTATTAGGGGAATTGAAGACAGTTACATGAGACGAGAAGGAAAAACATTAGAAGGAATACACATTATCTTTGTTCAATGATATAGACCAACTTAAGGTGCACTTTTATATATGCAAACAGTTTTAGATTCAAGATCAGACAACACTATGGAATATTTTAACAGACCTCCAGATAAAAGGGAGTGATAGTATTCTAAATCCATTATTTCTCTTCCAAACCCTCTATTGTGGGTACTCATTAGAATCGTGTCAATAAGACGATTCTAATGAGTATTCATAACACAGGGTTTAGTGCAGAGTGATTAATATTTTCAATTTTGAAATCAAAATCACCCCCTCTATCTGGAGCTCTGTTTTGAGCTATCACATGATTAGAATTCAGTGATATTGTTCAGTAGTTAGCATTGTTTTCTATGTTATTTCAGTCATTTCATGGCAGCCAGTTCATCTATCTGTTTGTTCCTTTAATATTTTTACCAGCGCTCCGCATTCTCTGCACAAGATTCTGAGGTCTTTCGAGCAGAGATAAAGTTGACAAAGTAGAGAGGAACAGATCCTTTCACAATAAAGATAGGAGCCAAGGTGGTTCAATGCATCTGCAACAAGTATCAAGCCTCGCACCTATGCAGTCCAAGCCAGCTGACATGGGTCAAAACATTTTGCTATTTGTAAATTTTCTGCATGTCCAAGTGCCACCCTACCTCATGATTCAGTCAGTTGTTAAACAGAATGGATTTGGCCAGAGGGTGACCTATCAATAATACTCAGAAGTATTTTTTGTCAAGCTGGAGTCAGATCACAAAGTCACTTGGTTACAGGCGCTGCTGTAACCAAGGACCTGCAGTTCAGGATGGAACCAGGCTTTACAGAATCTTTAACTCATTACCACACAACAAAATTTTAGACCGGTCCAAATTGAAAGCGTTTGCAGACGATAAATAAAATGGTGTACAGACAACAGTATCTGTCTTTGAGATTGTTGAAAACATCGTGGGAAAAGAAGAAAATGCTGGTTACCAGCATTTTCTTCTTTTCCCACAATGTTTTCAAAAGCCTTCTTCTTCATGGTCGTTAAAACTCGGGGTTGTGTGGTAAAGAGCTAATTATATGGCATTGTTTTGATCTACCAGATATGGGCCTTGCTGTGCAAAAAGGGTGTTCAGTGCATCTGCAAAAGTATCGACCCAGGTCACCGTGCATTGTCGGCACCAGCAGGCCTGGGTTAAAACGGTTTGCTCTTTGTAAATTTCTAGCACATCTACCCCATGATTCAATTGCTTGCTAGACAGTGTGGTTTATATGAATCCATGATGACTTGCTTGGTATAATACATTACGGAGATCTGTACTAAACCTCTTTTTTCCCAGAGCACGGTTCAACTGAAATCATGTTTGTTTCCCTTATTTTCACAGAGTCTAGGACTTCTCTCTAAATGTATATACATTACAATATGGGGAAAACTACACATATGTAAATATGTCGGCTGCTGGCTTGTAGCTGTAAGTATATGAGGTGTTTTGCCTCTCTTTTGCCTTATTTGTAGCCAGGAAATCTTGCTAATTTCATTATAACTAGGGCTGAAGAAATTATATCAAATTACCAACAAATAATGCAGTATGTTAAGCCTTAACTGCATAGTCCTGTGTTTTACTGATCTAGAGGAAGAGGGTTTTGGAAAATGGGGGAAATGGAAAAAATGCTGGTGACAAGCAATTTCTCCATTTTCCATAATGTTTTCTACCTAATCAGAAAAATTCAGCTCGTTTGTATTTCTATTTTGACAAACTAGACAATAGCTACATGTTGATTCTCAATACAGTAAAACCTCCCCTCACGACCACCCCGGCAATAGGAGCAACCAGCTATTATGAACAATTTTGATTTTTGTAAGAATGGAATTTTTCCTTTTTAATGATCAATGATCATGAACCCAGAAATACGATTGCCCTGCTATTCTGAAATTACGACCACCATTTTCAGTTCCAATGAGAAATTACCTATAGATTTTAAACCAGTGAAACAACCACTCAATTTTCACACATTCTTCATGACCAGCTAATTTTGATGTGTCTGTATCGCGAACTGTAGGCCGTGCTACTTGTACAAATATTCTTGGGTCTGATGGAATTGACAATCAATTGTTGTTCTTTTATGTTTCTACTACTGTAACATGATTGTGTTAGTGATCAGGGTGTTACCTTACATAATCAAATGATCAATGAATTGATATGAATTAATTTGGCTTTTATGCAGTAATCAGGCGTTTATCACACATTGCTAACCCAGGTGAAAAACGTTTTGGTAATTAAAATTTGTTGATTATATCCAGTTGTTGTAAATCGAGACGCTTGGGTTATTATGTAGTTATCGAGATGGGATAATTATTTTGTTTTTTTAACACATTAAGGCCATACTTATATCATAAAGAATATGCAGAATGTAAACAAGTGAACACTATGACAGTGCATTCGATGATTAATAGGACTGTTCACTTTCAACCAGAATCAAAATGGAAAAAAACGTAAAGGAAAAAAATAAACAGTAAACGTCAGGCTGTTCAGTGATAAGCACTTATTCGAAATTCTTTGTTTAATTATGAAAATCAACATGTGGAATATGAGCTCTTGAGACTGCACAAAATGAAAAAACTGATCAAAACAGGGAAAATGATAAGTTCTGTCAGTAACATTAAGTTATGTAGTCTTTAAGTTCATTTTCTTAATTTATGTACATATCTGTAGGATTTTACATAGGCAGTCATAAATTTGCATCCACGCACATGTGGATCTATTCATTAAATTCAAGAAACTTATCAACCAACTCTTTAATGAACATGTGTGGGCATAGGCTTCCCAAACTGGAATACATTACTCTGCACATAATTTAAATCCACATAAGTCTACACAGATTCCGGGATTGATTCAAAATCGTGGTTGGTGAAACCCGGAAATCAGACCACCCAGCCAAGAAGACGAATTTTCCAAAGTGCCATGGATGGTCTTAATGGAGAGGTTTTACTGTATATGTTTACTCAAAATATGTTAACTCAAATATATTATTTACAGAATTTTGACAGTTGAAAAACACAATCTGGTGAAACTCGGAACAAATTTTATCTTAAAGGTTATAGTCTATGGAAGAGGATGGTATAAATCAAAGATCAGACTGCATGCTCTTGGCAGCATTGCACTCTTACCTGTTATTTTAAAAACAACATCCAACATGAATTTTCTGGTCAGTTTAACTGTGATATTGATGATTGTGGTAAAGCTTAGGTTTCTGTTATTTCTAGATTTAAGATCTAGAAATAATAATGATTAATTATACATCAGTTTTTTTGAACTGCATGTATTTTAAGTTTGGAACATGCACTTAAGTTATGTTAAAGCAGTGAGTCGGTCCCATTCATGACTTATGTTGGCTTCTCATAGAGATACAACAATTATTCAAGCAATTCTTGCGAAACAGTTATGTGATAAAAGGAATCTGGCATTCAACAGCGTTTGAGATGAAAATTTTATTTAACCCTTTGCCAAACAATCCCGACTTTTAATAACCCTGAAGGAAAGAAGCCTTTTGAAAACATCGTTGGAAAAGGAGAAAATGCTGTGACCAGCATTTTCTCCTGTTCCCACGTTTTCTACCCTATCAAAGAAAAATTGCACCATTTTAGTCACATTGAAATTGTCGTTTGCAAATGCTTTGAATTTGGACAAGGCTAAATTTTTGTTGTTTGGTAAAGAGTTAACATGTTAAGGAAAGAAAATGTTACTAAGCTTGCCAAAGGCTTGTTTTGTAAAATTTTTCCTAGACCAATTCAATGAAATTGTATTTCAAATTCCTTCTTCATGTCAGAACCCGTTTATCCTGTTTTTAGCTCTACTGACTGTAAGCCAGCAGAGCTAATGTCATGGTGTTGTTTCTGTCGTCCGTCCGTCTGTCCGTCCGTTTTTCTTGTCTACGCGATAAAGTCTTCATTTATGGTCACATTTTTGTGAAACTTGCACAGTTTGTTTATCTCATCTATGGCTTGAACCCTATCGATTTTGAAAAAAATCTGACAGTCAGTGTGGGAAAAGTAGCCATTTAGAGTTCAAAATTTCAATTTCTTGTTTACGCAATAAAGTCTGCATTTGTGGTCGGATTTTTGTGAAACTTGCACAGTTTGTTTATCTTATCAATAGCTTGAATCCTATTGATCTTGAAAAAAATCTGACAATCAGTGTGGCAAAAGTAGCCATTTAAATTTCAAAATTTCAGTTTCTTGTTTACGTGATAGAGTCTGCATTTGTCATCAGATTTTCCTGAAACTTGCACAGTTTGTTTATCTCATCAATAGCTTAAATCCTACTGATTTTGAAAAAAAAAATCTTACAATCAGTGTGGCAAAAGTAGACATTTAAATTTCAAAATTTCAGTTTCTATTTTACGCAATAAAGTCTGCATTTGTCATTAGATTTTCGTGAAACTTGCACAGTTTGTTTATCTCATCAATAGCTTGAACCTTATTGATTTTGAAAAAAATCTGACAATCAGTGTGGGAAAAGTAGCCATTTAAATTTCAAAATTTCAATTTCTTGTTTACGCAAAAAAGTATGCATTTGTGGTCGGATTTTCATGAAACTTGCACAGTTTATTAATCTCATCAATAGCTTGAACCCTATTGATTTTGAAAAAAATCTGACAATCAGTGTGGGAAAAGTAGCCATTTAAATTTCAAAATTTCACTTTCTTGTTGACGCAATAAAGTCTTCATTTGTTCTCAGTTTTGTGAAACTTGCACAGTTTATTAATCTCATCAATAGTTTGAACCCTATTGATTTTGAAAAAAATCTGAAAATCAGTGTTGGAAAAGTAGCCATTTAAAGTTCAAAATTTCAATTTCTTGTTTACGCGATGAAGTCTGCATTTGTGGTCTGATTTTTAGCTCCACTGGCCGAAGGCCAGCGGGCTTATGTCATGGCCCGGTGTCCGTCGTGCGTCCGTCCGTCCGTGCGTTAACTTTTATTTCAAACATCTTCTTCTCTGAAACTACCCATCCAATTTTCATGAAACTTCACAGAAATGATCCTGGCATGGTCCTCTTCAGAATTTCTTGAAAGAATTTGATTCCTTCAAAAACTCTGGTTGCCATGGCAACAAAACTGAAAAATATTGGAAATCTTTGAAAATCTTCTTGTCTGAAACCATAAGGCATAGGGCTACCAAATTTGGCATGTAGCTTTATGTAGTAGACCTCTATCAAGTTTCTTCAAATTATAGCCCTGGGGTCAAAATTGGCTCTGCCCCAGGAGTCACAAGTTTTACATAGGCTTATATAGAGAAAACTTTAAAAGTCTTCCTGTACCTAGCCATAAGGCCTAGAGCTACCAAATTTTTCATGTTGCTATATCTAGTTGGCCTCTACCAAGCAGGCCAAAATTTTAGCCCTGGGGTCAAAATTGGCCCCGCCGCAGGGGTCACAAGTTTTACATGGGCTTACATAGTGACAACTTAAGAAATCTTTCTGTTTTGATTTTTGTTTTGAAATTAGCCTTGCATTAGGGGTCTTATGTTTTACAGAGGCTTCATATGGACAAAACTTGAAAATCACCTTATTTATAACCATACAGCATAGACTTGTATTATTTTGGCATGTGGCTTTATCTTGTGGACCTCTACCAGGGTTCAAGTAATTATAGCTCTGGGATCAAAAATGGCTTTGCCTTGTGGGTCTCAACTTTCACATGGGCTTTTACAGAGAAAACTTTTGTAAGTCTTCATTTTGAAACCATTTGGCTCAGAATTGAAGTGTTTAGTATTTATGGTTTATAAGCCAGTGGAGCGATACAGGGCCATCATGGCCCTCTTGTTGTGAAACTCACACAGTTTGTTTATCTCATTGATAGCTTGAACCCTATTGATTTTGAAAAAAAATTGACAATCAGTATGGGAAAAGTAGCTATTTAAAGGTCAAAATTTCCTTTTTCTTATTTATGCAATAAAGTCTGTATTTGTGGTTGGATTTTCATGAAACTTGTAGTTGCTTTGTATCATTAACAGCTTGAACCCTATCAATTTTGAAAAAAAATTTGACAATTAGTATGGGAAAAGTAGCCATTTAATTTTGAAAATTTATAACTCTAGTTTAATGTCTATTTCTAGTTAATGTTGGCATTTGTGGTTGAATTTTCATGAAACTTGCATAGTTGCTTTATATTATCAATAGCTTGAACCCTTTGGTTTTAAAAAGAAAAAACCAAACATTTGAAAATCAGTATGCGAAAAGGAGCCATTTAAAATTGAAAATTGACATTTCTTGTTTATGCAATTAAGTCACATTGTTGATTCAATCTTTTGAAACTTGCAAAGATTATTTGTATCATCAAGGGATTGAACTCTATTAAAAATGAAGAAAATCTAGAAAATTAGGAAAAGCAGCCATTTGATGACTTAGTATTGTTTACTCAATACAGTCCACATTATTGGTCACATTTCTTTGAAACTTGCAGGGATTGTTTAAAACAGTGAGTACTGAAACCCTATCACATTTGACTGGATTCCATACAATTGGCTTTGAGAAATTGTACTTCAGTTTTTTTTTTTTCACTATTAATTTTGTTCAGTTCACCATGCCTACTTGTGCTATCTCAGTGGGTTCAAGCCCAGTTGCAACAACCCTTTCCCCCATTTTTTTGTGTGTTTGCTTTTCCTTTTCGCTTCATGAATTCATAGCATATGCTATAAAAAACAGCACAATCATGCCAGTAGAGCGATTCAGGCCCTCAAGGGCCTCTAGTTCAATTTTGTAAGAGAAGAATAGAATCATAGGAATTAGCGAATTTTCTGCATTTTCAGGAAGGCAGTTGTATGCTGACTGGTTTAACATATAATGGAAAGGATATCAATGGGAACACGTTGTGGAATGGATGTTCAAATGCTAAAATCTACGAGTTAGAAACAGCTACGACATTTAGGGAAATGATTGCTGGATTTAACGTCATTACAAATGAGTGGATGTCGAAGTATGTAAGATTAAATCCTTGACACTTAAGCCTTTACCACACAATCCCGACTTTTAACGACCCTGAAAGAGAATACTTTTGAAAACATGATGGGAAAAGGAGAAAATGCTGGTAACCAGCATTTTCTCCTATTCCCACCATGTTTTCTACCCTATCAAAGACAAATTATCATTTTGGTAACACCTACTTTGTTGTCTGTAAATGCTTTGACTTTGGTGAAGTTCAAGAATTTGTCGTTTGGTAAAGAGTTAAGTCACATATACTTTACATTAAAAGTAAAAAAGATATTAGCATCATGTTAGATTAATACGAAGATGGAAAAGCTATGACAAGGTAAACTTTGAGATGTGATAAGTAGATATTTATGCAACTTTGAGTCTTAATGTCCATCGGAGTCAATCTCAAAAAGTGGCTGTTAGTTTCCGCAGAGTGCTGTGGGAATGGCGACAGCAGGAATGCATAGGCTTTCTTCCCATGCAGAGTTTTTAATACTCTTTACCACACAATCGACAGTTTTGATGACAGTGATGAAAAGGGCTTTTGACAACACTGTGGGAAAAAGGAGAAAATGCTTTCGACACTTTTAGGAGACAAACATCATCATTTGAACCACATTTTTGATCTGCAAATGCTCTCAATTGTACAAGACTAAAATTTCCTTGTCTTGTAACGAGTTTTACACTGTAAAGAGTTATACACTGTAAAGAATTATAAACTGTAAAGAGTTATACACTGTAAAGAGTTATACACTGTAAAGAGTTGTACACTGTAAAGAGCTATACACTGTAAAGAGTTATACACTGTAAAGAGTTGTACACCGTAAAGAGTTGAGTTGTACATTGTAAAGAGTTATACACTGTAAAGAGTTATACACTGTAAAGAGTTGTACACTGTAAAGAGTTGAGTTGTACACTGTAAAGAGCTATACACTGTAAAGAGTTATGCACTGTAAAGAGTTATACACTGTAAAGAGCTATACACTGTAAAGAGTTATACACTGTAAAGAGTTATACACTGTAAAGAGTTATACACCGTAAAGAGGTATACATCGTAAAGAGTTGTACACCGTAAAGAGTTATACACTGTAAAGAGCTATACACTGTAAAGAATTACACACTGTAAAGAGTTGAGTTGTACACTGTAAAGAGCTATACACTGTAAAGAGTTATACAATGGTCCTTTGTTGCAGGTACGTATTTAAGAGACTGAAGTTTCTAGGAAATATACAGATTTCACAAGCTGCCACATTATTATATCTTTCCGTATGGCACGGCCTGCATTCAGGCTATTATATGAACTTTTTCTTAGAATTCATCATGCTGAATGGAGAAACGCAGGTTTGGTTTAATCACTTTGCTTTTCTTTTTTATTGATTTCACATCTTTTCTAGCAACACTGCTTAACCCTTTACCACACAATCCCGACTTTGAATGACACCGAGAAAGAAAGCTTTTGAAAATATGTGGGAAAAGGAGAAAATGCTGGTAACCAGCATTTTCTCCCTCTTTCACCATGTTTTCTATCTTTCCCAAAGCAAATTTCAGTTTTTGAGTCACACTTTATTTGTAATCTGCAAATACTTTAAATTTGGGCTAGTCTGAAATTTTGTTGCCTTTTACATGGTTAGTTAAACGTGGTTGAATTCATTGATTTTTGTACCCGTTTTACTTTTGTGATGATTGTGAAACACATTGTACACTTAATATTAATTTACTCTTTACTTGACAAAAAACTTTAGACTTCTAAATGAGCCAAGCCCCCATAGCTCAGTCGGTAGCGTACAGGACTTGAGAACAGGAGGACGTAGGTTCGATCCCCGGCTTGGCCAATTTCTTTCTGAGGATTGATGATAGTCATCGCGGCAGGATTCATTCCTCTCTCACCGCTGACCATTGTTTCGACGATGGTTATGTAGGAAAGCAGCCAGTGGCTTGGAAAGAATATTGTGCAGAGTACTGGTAAATTAAACTCCAGGAAAGCATGGATAGGAGCACTGGCTGCCATGATATAACTGAAGTAATGTTGAAAACGGCGTTAAACACCATACAATCAATCAATCAATGAACTTCTAAATTAAAAGTAAATGTGCCTAGAATAGTCAAATTTTGTCTTTGTTACGGTAAAAAACATAATTGGGAAGATGAAAGTTCTGGTTAACCCCTTAACACACAATGCCACCTTTTAACGACCCTGTGGAAAAAGCCTTTTGAAAACATTGTGGGAAAAGTAGAAAATGCTGGTAACCAGCATTTTCTCCTTTTCCCACAATGTTTTCTACTTTATCGTAGATAGAAATAATCATTTGAGCCACATTTAATTTGTCGTCTGCAAATGCTTCCAATTTGGTCCAGTCCAAAATTTTGGCGTTTGGTAAAGGGTAAACAGTATATTCACCTTTTTTGCAACAATGTCTTCAAAAGCCCTTTTCCTTTCGGTCTTAAAATTTAGAATTGTTTGGTAAAGGGTGATTTGCTGCCATTGATGGCAGTGTTAATCCTTATTATAATGTACAGTATTTGACCGTATAAATTATTGTTCTTGAGAGAATTTCAACATTGTATAATATATGGACAAAAACCTCCTAACCCTTTTCCACACAATCCTGAGTTTTAGCAACCCTGAGGAAGAAGCCTTTTGAAAACATAGTGGGAAAAGGTAAACCAGCATTTTGATTAGTAAACCAGCATAGTGGGAAAAGGTAAACCAGCATATTCTCCTTTTCCCACAATGTTTCCTACCTTATCATAGACAGAAATAATCATCTGAGCCACATTTAATTTGTTATCTGCAAATTCTTTCAATTTAGTTGAGTCCAAAATTTTGTGCCCGCCCAGGTAGCTCAGTGGTTAGCGCGTCTGACTCGTGACCTGGTGTTAACGAGTTTGATACCTGGTTGAGGTAAACTTTCTTTCTTGTGATTTTTCACCTCTCACCTCTGATGCATGTGAGAAAAATAGTCAGTGGCTTTGGAAAGAAAGTTGTGTCAGTACTGGTGTGAGAAAGCCAGGAAACACATGGGTGCATTACTGACTGTGATGATATGACCTGAGCTGTTAAAATGGTGTTAAATTCCAAAACAAACAAACAAACCAAAATTTTGTTATTTGGTAAAGGGTAAACTGCATATACACCTTATTTGCAACAATGTCTTCAAAGGCCCTCTTTCTTCGGGTCTTGAAAGTGCAGGATTGTTTGATAAGGGGTTATTTGGTGCTATTGATGGCAGTGTTAATCCTAGTTATAATGCGAGTGACACGCTGTTCTCGAGAAATTTTCATTATTGTATAATATATGGAAAAAACCTCCTAACCATTTCCCACACTATCCTGAGTTGTACTGACCCTGAGGAAGAGGTCTTTCAAAACGTTATAGGAAAAGGAGCAAACCAGTATTTTCTCCTTTTCCCACTATTTTCTACCATATCAAAGATAAATTCTGTCATTTGAGCCATATTTAACTCATTTTTGTTGTCTGGTAAAGAGTTAAATGTTGTATCAATGATGTCTACATGGGAAGGCAGCCAGTGGCTTGGAAAAAGCGTTTGCAAAGCATGGGCAAAAAAAATTCACGGAACCAATGAGGATGGCTGGTAAATGCTGGCTCTTGACCTGCTATCTACTGATTCTGTGTTTTTATGACCTGAAAAATGTTCTTGAACCAATGTGAGAAGGTACTTGAGGAAAGGTTTTGAAATTATTTTGGGAAAAGACCAAGATGTTGGTAAAAACATTTTTCTCCTTATACCACATTTTTTATTAGTTAAAGTTCAAATTCTATCATTTGAGCAATATTTAATTTGTAGTCTGAAAATGCTGTCATTGTGGACAAGTCTAAAAGATTTAGTCATTTAGTTAACCCTTTACCACACAATCCTGAGTTTTAATGACCTTGAGAAAGAAAGCTTTTGAAAACATGGGAAAAGGAGAAAATGCTGGTGGCAAGCATTGTCTCCTTTTCCCACAATGTTTTGTACTCCGTTTAAGGCTAGTTTCATCATATGAACTATCCTGGATTTATCGTCTGCATTTGCTTCGAATTTGGACAAGTGTAGAATTTTGTCGTGTGCTAAAGAGTTAACCCTTTACCACACAATCCCATGTTTTAACGACCCTGGGGGAGGGCCTTTTGAAAACATTGTGGATTAACCCTTTACCAAACAATCCTCTGTTTTCACGTCCCTGAGGAAGAGGCCTTCTGAAAACATTGTGGGAAAAAGAGAAAATGCTGGTAACCAGCATTTTTTTCCTTTTCTCACAAGGTTTTCTACATTTGTACCACTTTTAAATTTGTTGTCTGCAGATGCTTTCAATTTGGGAGGGGCTAAAATTTGTCGTTTGGTAAAGGGTTAAGGAGAAAATGCTGGTTGCCAGCATTTTCTTTTTCCAACAAAGTTTTCTACCCTGTCAGAGAACATAAATTCATTTGTACCACTATTAGATCTGGCCGCTGCAGATGCTCTCAATGTGTAAAAGTCTAAAATTTGTTGTTTTGGGAAAGGGTTAGGAGAAAACACACATTTCCCGAATTTGTAACATCTTTTTCAGCTTGCAGACGTCATCAGAAGAATTCCTTCGTTACAAAGACTGTTCAATAATGTGTATTTTCGACCGTTTGTGTTCACGACGAAGAAACTGCTATTACAGTTTTTTGTTAGTTACGCTCTGGTCAGCTTTGTTCAACTTAAATGGAAAAGATACTCTCAGGTAGGAGTGTTTGTTGTCTCTCTTTCCAGTTTGTCCGTCTTATGACTGTATCTGTGTTATGTCCTTAATGATAAAACTTAACACATAACTTTGAACACAGTCTATATTTACCTATTATCAAACAATCCAATATTTGAATGACCCAGAAAAAGAAGCTTTTTAAAAAAGTTTGCAGGAAAAGGAGAGAATGCTGCTTACAAGCATTTTCTACTCTTCCCACAATGCTTTCTACTTTTTTCTAAGACAAATCCAATTATGTGGGCCACATCCAACCCTTCGCCCCACAATCGCAATTTTGATGAACCTGGAGAAGAATGCATTTGAAAACATTGAGGGAAAAGGAGAAAATTCTTGTAACCAGCATTTTCTCCTTTTCCTACAACGTTTTTTATCTGTTCAAAAATATATTTCAATTTTCGTGTCACATTTATATTGTTGTCTGCAAGTGCTTTGAATCTGGACAAGTGTAAAATTTTGTTGTTTCGTAAAGAGTTAATTTGTCCTCTGCAAATGATTTCAATTCAGTGAGCCTAAATTTTTGTGGTTATGAAAAGAACTAACTCTTTGCTGGAGGCATTGCCTCATAATTTTGAAGTCAGGGTGGAATAATATCAGTCTCCTCAGAATGTACAGTCTGATCTTAGTCCACTCTGTATGATACTTTCCAAGATATAGCAAAGAAAACCCAATAGATTAGCCATATTTGGGTCTTATTCTGCAGACCAAAAATGCCCGTTTCATCTGCTGAGCATGTGCTTAGCAGTCAAAGAGACAAAAAGTACTTTTCTTGAAATAGTTTCGCACACCAAACAAATACTGTAAACAGTTTGTTCATTGTTTCTTTTGCATTATATCTGTCTTTGTTGGACGAAGACACAAACATATTTTTATTCCCCGCTGAGAGGCAGATGCATATGAGCTATGCTCTGAGAAAAGGGGCTTAATGCATCTGCAAAGAATATCGACCCACGTCTGCGCAGGCTGACCTGGGTCGAAACATTTTGCTGTTTGTAAATTTTCTGCAGTGGACCAGTGTGCCTGATGATTCATTTGGTTCAAAATTGATTTTATGGATCCATAATTATGAGATGACTTGCTTGGTGTCATGTATCACAGAGATGCATTAAACTCTCTTTTGCCACAGTACATCTCATATTGTCTTTGTCTATCCATCTGTCTATCCCAATGTTTGTCCATTTTTCTTTTTTAATTTTAGTTGGTCTGTTTTTAAAAGAAAATATGGAGGTATTGCCATAGCCCTGTCAATGTTGGCACTGTGGTAGTCATGTGAAAGCTTTGATTTTTTTCGTGTATTTCTAGGCCCCTTTTTTTGAAAAAAAATTTTTTTTTACTGAAAAAGCAATTGCAGCTTATCATAGGCACCTTCATGTGATGCTTGTTTTCTGTTCCATAGTATACCTTGTTTCTATGGGATGTCAGGTGAACCCTTTTCCTGCTAAATAAGTGAAATGAAATTTTTAAACCAATACTTAACCCTTTCCCAAACAAGCCCTGGTTTTCAAGTGTCTGCAGTACAAGTCTTTTGAAGACACTGTGGGAAAAGGAGAAATTGCTCGTAACGAGCAATTTCTCCTTTTCCCACAGTGTTTTCTTCCCTTTCTGATAACTTTTTGCCATTTTTATCAAATTTATAATTGTCGTCTGCAAACTCTTTCAATTTGGACCAGTCCAAAATTTGTCGTTTGGGAAAGGGTTAAGATCCAAATAATGCTTTTTCAAACCTATCTTTTGGGAAAAAAAATCTCCTTACTGGACAGTGTAGATCCAAGATCAGACTGCATGTTCTGTGCAGTTTGATCTTGATCTACATTTTCTGCAAAAGGTCAGTAAGTTGTGCTTAGCAGCCTAAGGGTTAATGATGTAACATCTTTTCTTACCTTCAACAGGTGTACAGTTCAGTATTGTACATAGGTCATGTGATATTTTTTGTGCTACCAATACTTTGTCTGGCTGTGAAATTATTTCTACATCCCAAAAAATCCCATGCAAATGGAGTTCACCATAGCAAGTAAGTACAACAATTTGTAAAAGTTACATAGTCAAATTAACTCTTTACCACACAACCCCGACTTTTAACGACCTTGAGAAAGAAGCCTTTTGAAAACATTGTGGGAAAAGGAGAAAATGCTGGTAACCAGCATTTTCTTCTTTTTCCCACAATGTTTTCTACCTTTGCCAAAGCGAATTTCAAATTTTCAGTCACATTTATTTTGTCGTCTGCAAATGCTTTCAATTTGGACTGGTCTAGAATTTTGCCGTGTGGTAAAGGGTTAAATAGGAACAGAAACTGTTTTTCAAAGCCAAGTACTGCCAGTGACTAACAATGGCTTCCACTACCTTCTTAACTCTACACCACACAAAATAAAATGTAGACTTACCTAAATTGGAAGCATTTGCATATGGCAATTCAAGTGTGACTCATATGAAGTAATTTATCTTTTCTCCTTTTTCCACAATGTTTTCAAAAGGCTTCTTCCTCAGTGTCATTAAAAGTTGGTATTGTGTTGTAAAATATTTAGGCATTGTTGCAAAATGAGAAATTGCCTATTTGACTTCCAAGGCAGTGCTGGTAGCCTGGGAGTGTACCTAGGTAAAGCAGAGTGGAACTGGAAACTGGTACTGGTGAAATCCAAGAAACGCATGATTATGTGACCTGTTGCTGTTGAATAATTAAGAATAATTAAGAGTGGAGCCATGCGCTTTGAAAAGGGGGCTTAATGCATCTGCGAAAAGTAGTCTGCGCAGGCTAACCTGGGCCGAAACTTCGCTATTGATCATTTTTCTGTATGTCCAGGGTGGAGTCTACTTCATCATTAAGTTGGTTGTTACAGAAGGTGGCTATTACTGATCCATAATTATGTGATGGCTTGGTTCCTATAATGCATCATGGAGATGCATTAAGGCCCCTTTTGCCAGAGCATGGCTCAATTGTAAATGTGACCTTTTTACAGCAGTTGGAGCTAAAATGAGCAAAAATTTCAGGTCTCAGTACTCTGGAGATAAGAAATTTTAGAATCGTTTCATGTCCCAGTATGTTGTATTGTCAAATATTGTCAGCCATCTTTCAGTCCTTCCATCAATCCATCTATCCATCAGTTAACCAAATCATTTTTTTTCCCATTCAGCGAAAATTTCAGGCATGTTCTTGAGTTCAGGATTTTTTCATCTGCTAATGCTTTCAATTTGGACAAGTATAAAATTTTGACGCTGGTAAAGACTTAAGGACAAGTTGCGTCGTATTTGCCACTTCTAATTTGTCGTCTGCAAATTCTTTCAATTTCAACAAAGTCTAAAATTTTGTCATTTGGTAAAGAGTTAATGACAAGTCGTGTTGTAAGAGCCATTTCTAATTTGTTGTCTGCAAGACCACTCAAGTTGGACAAGTATAAAATTTTGCTTCTTGGGTAAAAAGTTTTCCAGGTAAAAAATAAAAGAGGAGAAATTGCTAGCAATGGGCAATTTTTTCCTACTAACACAAGATTTCTCAACTGTTTACTAAACAGTTCAGAGTTTTGATGACCCTGAGATATAAGGCTTTTGACAACATTATGGGAAAAGAAGAAAATACTGGCAACCAGCATTTTCTTCTTTTCCAACAATGTTTTCTGCTCTCAAAAAAAGAAAAACCAATTTCAGTTTTTGAGTCGTATTTATTTGGACGCCTGCAAATACTTTCCTTTTGGACAAGTTAACATTTTTGTTGTGTGATTAAGAGTTGAAGTGGTTTACTGTATGTCAATACAGGTTGTCAGCAGGAAATGGTGAGATCATTACTGTAGATTTAAGCTGATCTTTGAAATGAGCCATGCTCTAGCAAAAGGGGGGGGGGGGGTAACCCTTTACCAGACGACAAAATTTTAGCCTTCTCCAAATTGAAAGCATTTGCAGACGACAATTTCAATTTGGCTAAAATGGTGCAATTTTTCTTTGATAGGGTAAAAACATTGTGGGAAAAGAAGAAAATGCTGGTTACCAGCATTTTCTCCTTTTCCCACAATGTTTTCAAAAGGCCTCTTTCCCAGGGACATCAAAAGGCGTCATTGTGCGGTAAAGGGTCAATGCATCTGGGTAATGCATGTTCCCAAGCAAGTCACAATCCCAACATTTACACGACCATGAGAAAGACGCCCCTTGAAAACGATGTGGGAAAAAAGGAGAAAATGCTGGTAACCAGCAATTTCTCCTTTTTCCCCTCCATGTTTTCTGCTCTTCCCAAAATATATTTCTGTTTTTCAGTCACATTTATTTTATCATCTGCAAATGCTTTCAATCGGTACAAGTCTAAATTTTGTCATTCAGTAGAGAGTTAACCCTTTACCGCACAGTGCTGCCTTTTAACGACCCTTGGAAAGAAGCCTTTTGAAAACATTGTGGGAAAAGGAGAAAATGCCGGTGACCAGCATTTTTTCCTCTTCCCACAATGTTTTCTGCTCTATTAAAGAAACATTGCACCGTTTGAGCCACGTTGAAATTGTCGTCTACAAAAATGCTTTCAATTTGGACATGGCTAAAACTTTGTTGCCTGGTAAAGGGTTAAGTATCCAGAAAATCCATAATGATTAATGCTACAACCAACTGTATCCTAAGGAAGACTGGTCCTTTGACATACAGAAAATTGACCTATAGCAAAAAGTTTCGGCCCAGGTCAGCTAGTGTAGACTGCATTTAGCCCCCTTTTCACAGAGCATGGCTCAAATAAATTTACCTCAGCTGTCATCTCTTTCCAGTACGGGTCTTTGGAAAAGAAATGACAGTTTCACTCAATGTGACGCCTTACCAGACAATCCTGTGTCTTAATTCTTTACCACGCAACACAATTTTAGACATATCCTAATTGAAAGTGTTTGTCTAATTATGACAAATATAACCGAATTTGCCTTTGACAGAGAAGAAAACATTTTGTGAAAAGGAGAAAATGCTGCTTACCAGCTAGTTACCAGCATTTTCTCCTTCAACAATGTTTTCTAAACTTTTCCAAGACAAATATCATCGTTTCAGCTAGATTTAATCTGCAAGTGCTTGCAAATTAGACTAATAAAAAAATTCTTGTGGTCTGGTAAAGTGTTCAAAGGGAGAGAGGGTCTGTAACTCTTTATACTTTTTTGTCCATGAAATTCTAATTTTTTCAACAGATCTTTCACAACTTTGCCACTATCTCTTGTCTCTTTTCAGTAAATCTAGTGCTACTCAAATAGAAAATGGAGACAAGATGAAAGTCAACTAATTGTGATCGAATGAAACTGATCTCAAAACTGGTGAGGAGAAATATTATTTACTGCAATATGTAATAGTATGGAGGAAACCCCATCTCGTTGTTGATGAAACTTGCGCGGCTTCTATGTAGATTTGAAATGCTGATGTCTTAAAGGTTTAGTGGTAATTCTGTTGTAGTGGATGATGTAGAAGATTTCTAGATGTTTGAGTTGAGTCAGTTATTGTTATTATTCCAAGTGTAGATGTATTAACTCTTTACCAAACGACAAAATTTTAGACTGGTCCAAATTGAAAGCATTTGCAGATGACAGTATGAATGTGACTCAAAAATTGAAATTAGTTTTGGGAAGGGTAGAAAACATTGTGGGAAAAGGAGAAAATGCTGGTGACCAGCATTTTCTCCTTTTCCCACAATGTTTTCAAAAGGCTTCTTTCTTGGGATTGTTAAAACCAGTGATTGTGTGGTAAAGGGTAAAACTTCTACCACACAATTGTAACTTTTAACAACCCTGAAGAAAAAGTCTATTTGAAAACATTGTTGGAAAAGGAGAAAATGCTGGTAACCAGTTTCTGTGAAAAGGGGCTTAATGCATCAGCAAAAGTTTCGGCCCAGGTCAGCCTGTGCAAAGTGCGCAGCCTGACCTTGGCCAAAACTTTTTGCTGTTGGTCAATTTTCTGCATGTCAAAGGATCAGTCTGCCTCATGACTCAGTCAGTTGTTAGATAAAATGGATTTTGTGGATCCGTAGTTATGTGACTACTTGCCGGGAATCAGCTATCGCAGAGATGCAACAAGGCACTGTTCCACAGAGCATAGCTTATATGTAGGGAAAGGGGTAATTGCTGATTTTTGTCTTTAGTCTTTCACAAACAGGCATTTTTCAGTTGATGGCATTTACTTTGAACATACCATAGTTGGTTCCACTGTTTTTGAAGAAAATGAGGTATTGTCTTTGGCCCTAGAAACAGAAATTTCTGAGATTTATCCACCCTTGCAGCAGGGCTGAAAAAAAGAGGATGAATTGGTTAAAACAGACTTTGAGATTAAACGCAATGCTCTGATGTAAGTAGTCTGACAATTCCATTGGTACAGGGGGTGATTTCTCTTGCCTTGGAGCAAGAAATCTAGGGGAGTTGCTAGTAAATATGGTAAAGAAGCCAGCAGATATAGTTTTGTCGGTAGGGAGATATTTAAAAAATTAAAGACCTGTGGGTGGGTGGGTGTAAAGAAGGGTTGATTTCTGTTGCAGATACCCCTTTTATTGAACTCAGTTCCTGGAACAGCCCTCCGGATTTTATCATATTTTTTATCCGCATTGCCATCTTCCTCACCAAATGAGTCTTTTTGGTGTTCTAGATAAAAAATAAACAGGTTTCCTTTCTTTTTTTGTCATACTATTTATTAGATAAGCTAGACCAAGGTTCATTGACAGCCCAATCTTTCAAGTATACAAAGTACAGGACTTAAGAACAGGGGGTCACTTATTTGATCCCAAGCTTAGCCAATTTCTTTCTGAGGATCACTGATAGTCGTATGACATGATTAATTCCTCTTTCACTACTGATCATTATTTCGATGATGGTTATGTGGAAAAGCAGGTATTGGCTTTTGAAGACTATTGTACGTAGTACTGGTAAAAAAAAACTCTAGAAAAGCATAGATAGGTGCACTGGCCCCTGCAATATAACTAAAATAATCTTGAAAACGGCATTATACACCATACAATCAGTCAACCATTCAATCAATTTAAGTATACAACAAACTTGTTCATTGTATGAACAGTGTAGGAAGGGATATAATATGTCATGACTATTTTTCATAAAGGAAGGGAGATAATTTCAAAACATGTTTTAGAAATAGAGTCTGGTAGAAACAGTAACCTTAATTTGAATTAAACTTTCATCAAGGTCCGATATTTGTGCAATATTAGAACTGTCTTTAGAAAGTAGGAACTTATTTTTTTTTCCGGAGTTGTAAAAGCCCCATTGTTTTCTTTTAACTCTTTACCAAACGGCAAAATTCTAGACTTGACCACAATGAGAGCATTTGCAGAAGACAAACTAAATGTTACTCAAAACATGAAATTTGTCTTTCATAGGGTAGAAAACATTGTGGGAAAAGGAGAAAATGCTGGTTACCAGCATTTTCTTCTTTTCCCACAATGTTTTCTAAAGGCTTCTTCCTCAAGGTCGTAAAAATCTGGAATTGTGTGGCAAAGGGTTAATGCTCTAGCAAAACATCCCATGTTTGAAGGACCCTGAGATAGACGGCTTTTGAAACCATTGTGAGTAAAGGAGAAAATGCTGGTTACCAGTTTTCTATCCATTTTAAAAGAAATTACATAATTACATAATTTGAGTCACATTTGATTGGTTGTTTGCAAGCATTTTCAAAATTTACAAGTCTTAACCCTTTACCACACAATCCTGAGTTTTAACGACCCTGAGGAAGAAGCCTTTTGAAAACATTGTGGGAAAAGGAGAAAATGCTGGTAACCAGCATTTTTTCCTTTTCCCACAATGTTTTCTACCCTATCAAAGACAATGTTTCATCATTTGAGCCACATTTCAATTGTCGTCTGCAAATGCTTTCATTTTGGACAGGTCCACATTTTTGCCGTTTGGTAAAGAGTTAAGTTTTGTTGTCTGTACCAAAAAGTTAAATGTTTATCCTCTGTGTTATTTGTTAATGCTGGATCTTTAGATTCACTGTTAATCAAATAACAATATTTTAGACTTGTCCAAATTGAAATCATTTCCAGATGACAAGTTTTAATATATTCAAATGATGTGATTTCTTATGGAAGGATAGACAACATTGTAGGAAAAAGAGAATATGCTGGTTACCTGCATTTTCTTTTTTTTCCCTTATTTTCAAAAGCTTTCTGTCTAAGGGTTGTTAAAACTCAGGATTCTGTGGTAAAAGGTTAATCAGCATAAAATTCTGCAGAAAACAATTAAACAAGCAAAATTTGCACTTGATAAGGGATTGCTTTTGTGCAATGTTTGTTGGTCATAAATGTCATTGATGTTGTCATGCAAGACCCTATTTGCCTTTTAATTTGGAAGGGGGGGGGGGGGGCGACAGCACAACAAGTAATCTTTTTACCAAGCTGTCATGTGTTTTAACAACTCTGAGATAGAAGGTCTTTGAAAATATTGTAGGAAAAGGAAAAAAATATTTTGTATGACTTGAAATATGAATTTCATCGTTTGAACTTCTTTAGTACTTGACAACACAATGCCGAATTTTAATGACCCTGAGGATACAGCCTATTGGAAACTTGGTGGAAAAAGGAGAAAATGCTGGTAACCAGCATTTTCTCCTTTTCCCACAAGGTTTTCTACACTTTCACAGACAATTTCCATAATTTCAGCTAGATTTGATATGTCTGCAAATGCTTTCAATTCGGACCAGTCTGAAATTTCGTTGTTCGGAAAGAGTTAACTTATCAAGTGCATATACTCCTAATATGGACATGTGCAGAATTTTGTTATCAGGTTCAAAAGTCTGATCGTGAGATATTTAGGGAAAGGAACTGATTTTTTTCTCTGAGGTTTTTATCAGCTTGTGGTTCTTCATATTACTGTAGAATTATTGTTGAATAATTCTTAACACTTATTTCTTCCATATTGATTTAATTTGATTTTTTATTTTTATGATTAGTCATGATTGCCGATGTTGAAGTTCAGTTTTATGTCTCAGGGTTTGCTGTAATTTTTTTTTTCAAATATTATCTGCTTGGATTTAGATCTTTCTTCATATAGACTAGTTTTCGTAAGGGGTAGGTCAGAAGGCTTTTGAAAACTTCACATAGATTAGTTTTGCTAGAATGCTTTGCTGTATTAACTCTTTACCAAATGACAAAATTTCAAACTGGTTCAAATTGAAAGCATTTGCAGATGACAAAATAGACATGACTGAAAAATTGAAATTTGTTCTGGGAAGGGTAGAAAACTTTGTGGGAAAAGGAGAAAATGCTGGTTACCAGCATTGTCTCTTTTGCCCAGAATGTTTTCAAAAGGCTTCTCCCTCAGGGTCGTTAAAACTCGGGATTGTGTGGTAAAGGGTTAAGCTTTGTTGTATTACGCTTGCGAAAAATACTGTGCAAATGAATAAATTGATCTCAAAGAGCATTTTCTTCATTTGAAACCATATTTTCAGCTTCATAGAGCATGGCTTATATATATTAATCTATGAGATAATTTATCGCCTAGATTAATTATGAGCCATGCTCTGGGAAAGGGGTGTTTAATGCATCTGTGTGATGCAGTATAGCAAGCAAGTCAGTATAATTATGGATCTGTAAGTCCATTTTGTCTTACAATGGAATGGATTAACCCTTTCCCACACAATCCCGACTTTTAATGACCCTGAGAAAGAAGCCTTTTGAAAACATTGTGGGAAAAGGAGAAAATGCTGGTAACCAGCATTTTCTCCTTTTCCCACATTGTTTTCTAACCTTTCAGAAACAAATGCAATCATTTTAGCCACATTTGATTTGTTGTGTACAAATGCCTTCAATTTGGACTCGTCCAAAAATTTGTTGTGTGTGGTAAAGAGTTAAGGGAAGAAGGTCCTTGGACATACAGAAAATTGACCAGTAGCAAAAACTTTTGACCAAGGTCAGTCGGCATGGACTGTGGAGGCTGACCTGGATTGATACTTTTTGTAGATGCATTAAACCTCCTTTTCACAGAGCATGGCTCATTATGTATATGGTACATGTATATTGGTTTCATGTTCTTTTTGATAATTTAAGAAATCTTTGAATTATGAATATTTTGTGAGTGGAAAGTTTTCAGCGTACCATTTTAATCCTTTACCACACAATCCCGACTTTTAACAACCCTAAGAAAGAAAGCCTTTGAAAACATTATGATAAAAGGAAAAAATGCTGGTAATCAGCATTTTCTCTACTTTTCCCATGATGTTTTGTACCCTTTCAAAGACAAATTTCAATTTTTGAGTCACACTGAATTTGCCATCTGCACAAGCTTTGAATTCGGTTATGTCTAAAATTTTGTCGTGTGGGAAAGAGTTAAATGGGAAAAGAATTTATTGAAATTAATAATGTTCTTCTGTTCATGACATCTTTGGTTAAAATATACAAGATCAAGCTGCACATAGCTTTAAGACTGATCTGAATCTATACTGTCTGCAAAAGTGATTTAAATTCCCAATGTGCAGGTAAAAGATGACATTACATTTCATTTTTTCCTATGGAAACTTGTACATGAAATATTTGATCCCAATTTAACCCTTAAGGTGCTGAATAAATTAAAGATTTCCAGCCAACAGTGAAAGCCCATAGTTTATGTGTTAAAATAAAAAGTTTGTCGTAGAATATCCCAGTATCAGGTGGTGTAGATCCAAGATCAGACTGCACGTTCTGTGCAGTCTGGTCTTGATCTACACTGTCCACAAAAGCCTAAAGTATATGGACTTTTACCGCTTTACCACACAACAAAATTTAAGACTTGTTTATTTTGAGACCATTTGAAGACAGCAATTCAAATTTGAATTAAATGGTAGAGAGTGCCTTTGAAAGGTTATTACACATTATGGGGAAAAGTACAAAATGCTGGTTACCAGCATTTTCTCCTGTTCCTACAATGTTTTCAGAAGACTTCTTTTTCAGGGTCATCTACAGTCAGGATTGTGTTGTAAAGGGTTAAAGATACGGTATTTGCAGTGCCTAAAAGAATGAATTGTTAATATATTTTTCTATTAAATCATTCTATTTTCATCATGTATATGTAAGTGTAAGTATATTCTTGTAGAAAGAAAAAACATCTTTTCTATTTTTTGCCATTTATATCTCTCCCGTATTAACCCTTTACCACGCAACCCTGACTCTTAACGTTCATAAGAAAGAAAGTTGTTGAAAACATCATGGGTGAAGGAGAAAATGCTGGTTACCAACATATTCTCCGTTTCCCACAATGTTCTTTACCTTTCCCAGAACAAATTTTAAATTTTGAGTGACATTTATTTTGTTGTCTGCAAATGCTTTCAATTTGTCATTTGCCAAATGACAAAAATGTAGGCTTGTCCAAATTGAAAGCATTTGCAGATGACAATTCAAGTGGGATTCAAATGATGGAACCCGTATTTGAGAGGATAGAAAAGATTGTAGGAAAAGGAGAAAATGCTAGTTACCAGCATTTTCTCCTTTCCCACAATATTTTCAAAAGGCTTCTACTTTAGGCTCGTTTAAACTTGGGGTTGTCTAGTAAAAGGTTAAACTGTATTTTTGAACATTTCCTACAGGTAGAATTGGAAAAACATCGGGGTAGTTTTAAACATTTGCCAAAATTGCCTTTGGAAGACATTGTGGTGACTGTAAACATTCCAATTAACCCTTTACCACACAATCCCGACTTTTCATGACCCTGAGGAAGGAGCCTTTTGAAAACATTGTGGAAAAAGGAGAAAATGCTGGTAACCAGCATTTTCTCCTTTTCCTATAATGTTTTCTACCCTTACCAAAACAAATTTCAGTTTTAAAGTCACATTTATTTTGTCATCTGCAAATGCTTTCAATTTCAACCAGTATAGAATTTTGTCGTTTGGTGAAGACTTAAATACATGTGGTATTTGGAAAAATTTATTTCGAAATGAGACATTATTCAATATGAGTATCCTCTCCACTCAAAAAATGTCTTCCACCGTCTCTGAACATAATTCTTAACCTGTTCCTACAGTATGAATTTTAAGACTCTTCCAAATTGAAAGGATTTGCCGCGGGCAAGTTATAATTAGCAAAATGAGCGGAAGTTTTTTAACCCTTTACCACACAATCCCAAATTTTTAATGACCCATAGCAAAAGAACTTTTGAAAACATTGTGGGAAAAGGACAAAATATTGTTAACCTTTTCCAGCAATGTTTACTATCAAAGACAGAGATTGCCATTTGAGCAATATTTATTTTGTATTCTACACATTCTGTTGATTTAAACAAGTATAAAATTTTGTTGTTTGGTAAAGACTCTTTACCAATTGACAAAATTTTGGACCGTTTTTAATCCAAAGCATTTGCAGGCCACAAATCGAATGTTGCTCAAATTGTGCAAAGCGTCTTTGAAAGGTAGAAAACATTGTGGGAAAGGAGAAAATGCTGGTTATCATCATTTTTTAAGTTTTCCCACATTGTTGTCAAAAGGCTTCCTCCCAGAAATGTTGTTTTAACTCGGATTGTTAGAAAAAACAGATTTTATGGATCTTAAATTATGTGATGACTTGCATGGTATAAGGCATCACAGAGATGCATTTAGCCCCCTTTTGCCAGAGTATGGCTCATTTGTTGTCAGCAAATGCTTTCATTTTGGACTAGTCTAAATTTTTTTTTTTGTGGTAGAGTTAAGGTAATCTATATGTTAGTGGGAAACTTAACTTGAAATGGCTGCTGTATGATGTTTTGGTGCTCTTCCCTCTCTTCGCCTTTGTATTTTTTCATGAGAGTTTTTTTGCTCCTATTCTCACACTGGTTGCATATCACTTAAGTATGCATTTCTTTTGTGTAAACTGTGTATGGTAATGGGGAAATGATATGTATCAAGATTTTGATAAATTGTAAAGGAAATGTTTGCATGTGAATGAAAAAAAAAAGGTTACTTTTTCCTGTTTCCCTCAATCGTGATGTTTAGCCTTTTTCCATAATGATCCAGAGTTTTAGCAACCCTGAAGAAAAAATGCTTTTGAAAAGTCTTTGAGAAAAGGAGAAAGTGCTGGTGACCAGCATTTTCTTCTTTACCCACAATGTTTTTTACGCTACCTCAGACAAATACTTTGATTTGACGCTCATTTAAAAAGTTGTCTGTAAATGTTTTCAATTTGGGTGAGTCCAACATTTGGCCAGTTGGTAAGGAGATAACTGTTTACCAGATGACAGAATAGAAAGCATTTGCAGACAACAGTTTCAATATTGTTTAACTGTTTACCAAACGACAAAATTTTGGACTTGTCCAAATTGAGAGCATTTGTAGACAACAAATCAGATGTTGGCTTAAATGACAATTCCTCCTTTTGATTGGGTAGAAAACATATTGGGAAAAGGAGAAAATGCTGGTTCCCAACATTTTCGCCTTTTCCCAAAATTTTCAAAAGCCTTTTTCTCCTGGGTCGTTAAAACTTGGGGGTTTTGTGCTAAAGGGTTAAACAGGGGAAGCTTTTTTTGTAACAGAAGAAAACATTTTGGGAATAGGAGAAAATGCTGGTTACCAGTATTTTCTCTCCCATTTCCCATAATGTTTTCCAAAGCTTTTTTAATTGTATAAAAACAAGATTGTTTAGTAAGGGACTACCTTATTGTGCTTTTAAATTTTCTTTCGTCCCTTAAGCTGCTAGGCGCGACTCACTGACCTTTTGCAGACAGTGTAGATCAAGATCAGACTGCACAGAACATGCAGTCTGATCTTAGATCTACACTGTCCGATATGGAGATATTTTGCTTAAAAAAAAAAAAAATTGAAATAACATTATATGGGTATTTGCTATTAGTTTGAAAATTTTATTCGAGTTATTTAGCTGGAGAAGGGTTAAGATTTTCCTTCTATTTGAAGACTTTTCCATGTAAGGTAAAAGACTGCTGTAAATATTAGTATGTTGCTTGTGGGTCTTCTGTTCTTTTAACTCTTTATCACATGACAAAATTTTACATTGTCCACATTGAAAGCATTTGTAGGCAAGAAATTAAGTGTGGCTCATATGATTGAATTTGTTTGTGAAAAGGAAGAAACATTGTTGGAAAAGGAGAAAATGCTGGTTACCGGCATTTTCTCCTTTTCCCACAATATATTTTCAAACGCTTTTCCGTCAGAGTCATTAAAATTGAGGATTGTGTTGTAAAGAGTTAAAATTATTTTGTAAAATGAATTAAATATTGAATAAATCAAATAATTGGAAGATTAAAAAGATGTATTCTGTATAGTTCAGCTCCTTGTATTTAATGTATGAATATATATTTTTTGCCAAATGGCACTCTAATTTTATTTTTTCTTAAATATTTGTAAATTATATAACACACTGGTGGACATGAATGTTGAATTTATATGATTGTGCGCTTTAAGTATTTTCATGTGTTGTTTGTTTTTATTATTTTTGTAACTGTTTCCTAAGAAAACAAGATACATGTATTGTCATAGCCTTGTCTTCTGTGGCCTCTTCTTCATCCGAAAAATATGAAATTCTGTCATATTTCTGTAACAACGTTAAACTGGTTGTTGACTGTCAAAAGAGAAACCCGCACTAGAAGCGCATTTTACCTTCAAAATTATCTTAGACTAGGTAATGCTTCTTTTTCATCATGGAATTTTTTGTGAAAAAGCAACTTAGCGGAGCTTTTGCTCCAGTATATGGTATTCTTGTTTACTATAGGCTCAATATTTTTTTTGTCTGCAGTAGATGAAAAAATTTTAGACTCTTCCATATTGAAAGCATTTGCATCTGACAAATTGCAAGTGGCTCAGATGATGAGATTTGTCTTTGATAAGATAGAAAACATAATTGGAATGTGAGAAAACACTTTCCAAGGATTTCTTCAAACAGGCCTGTTTTCCTCAGTGCGGTACAAACTTGAGATCAACAAACAATACTGAGTTTTAACCACCTTTAACACATCTTTCATGACTGGTTGCCTTTGCAGCCAGTGTAGATCAAGATCAGACTGCACAATGTGCAGTCTGATCTTTGATCTACAATGTCTGCTTAGCTGAAACACGGCAGACAAAAAGCAATCATGAAATTTCAGCTATCTGGGTCTTATTCTAGACTGAAATTATCTATTAGGTTTATTCGGCGCTCTAAGGGTTAACAGCCCTTAGGAACAAGGATCATGAATATATTAACCCTTTCCCAAACAAGCCCTGGTTTTCACGTGTCTGCAGTACAAGTCTTTTGAAAACACTGGGAAAAGGAGAAATTGCTCGTAACGAGCAATTTCTCCTTTTCCCACAGTGTTTTCTACCCTTTTTGAGACCTTTCTGCCATATTCATCAAATTTAGAATTGTCGTCTGCAAAGTCTTTTGATTTGGACCAGTCCAAAATTTGTCGTTTGGGAAAGGGTTAATAGAAAAGGCTTTGTGGCGAAAAACCTATCTTCCTCTGGATGATGAAAATGCAGAATTGTCTCATAATGTAATCTGCTCTTTTAGAGATAAATGCCACCATTTATCCATTCTAAATGTTTTGTCTGTAAATGCTTTTTATTGGTACCCGTCTAAAATTTTGTTGTCTGATACAGGGTTAATTAACTATCAAACAAATGTATTTGAGCCATTATCTGGCAAAAGGGGGTTTAATTCATCTCTGTGGGGCTTTAACCCATTCCCAAACAACAAGTTTTAGCGCCATCCAAATTGAAAGCATCTGCAGACAACAAATTTGAAAGTGGCACAGATGAACTTAAGGTTTTCTGACAAGGTAGAAAACATTGTGGGAAAATGAGAAAATGCTGGTTACCAGCATTTTCTCCTTTTCCCACAATGTTTTCTACCATAACAAAAAAAAAATTGCACCATTTGAGCCACATTGAAATTGTCGTCTGCAAATGCTTTCAGTTTGGATGAGGCTAAGATTTTGTTGTCTGGTAAAGGGTTAAGCAAATGCTCCTATTCCATTCGTGTTTTGTATGCAGATCAAAGAAGGGAAATTCTGAGAGTAGTCATCTCAATTGGTTGAGATAAAATGTCTAAGGCAATGAGTTTGCAAGTCTTGGAATTATAGATGTCAGCAATGTTTAGAAGAGCTGGCAACTTGAATCAAAAATGAAAAACGAGTTGGAAAGAGGAATGTGCATGTACATGGGTTGGAATGTATTTGTGTGTCTATTTATTTATTAAGTGTTGTTATTCTCTCATATAAAAATAACTTTGTTGACAAATACATGAGATGAACTTGTTTTGAGTAATTCAATACAGGCAGATGATTAATATATTTGTCTGTTTTGGTCAGGTTTATGTTAAGGTGTTCACACCTGTTTGTTTGTATCATATTTTCTTGCCTTGGTGTATCCTTCTGAAGATTGACACTTTACCTTACAATCCTGTGTTTTAACTAGTCCGAGGAGCAAGACTTCTACAGAAAAGTGAGAAAAGGAGAAAATGCTGTTTACCAGCATTTTCTCATAATGTTTTTTATTCTTTCAAAGAAAAATTCCATCAATTGAGTACCTTTTAAATTGTTGTCTGGAATTTTTGGAAACAATTGTTAAGTCTTTACCACATAATCCAGACTTTTAACGACTCTGCAAACTTAAGCTTTGGAAAACATTGTGGGAAAAGGAGAAAATGCTGGTAACCAGCATTTTCTCCTATTCTCACAACATTTTCTCCCCTTTCTCAAACAGAACCCATTAATTAATCCTTTACCAAACAATCCCATGTTTTTACGACCCTGGGAAAGAAGGCTTATGAAAACATTGTGGAAAAAGGAGAAAATGCTGGTTACCAGCATTTTCTCCTTTTTCCACAATATTTTCTACTCATATCAGAGACCCGAAGCTCATTTGTACCACTTCTGAATTTTTTGTCTGCAGATGTTTTGAATTTGAAAGAGTCTGAAAATTGTCGTTTGGTAAAGGGTTAAACTGCTCTATTTGTCCTTTACAAATGATTTCAGTTTGGACGAGGCTAAAGCTCTGTTGTGGGGTAAATAGTAATTTAACCCTTTACCAAACAACAAAATTTTATAGTTGTCCAATATGCTTCGCAGACGACAAAATAAGTGTGGCTCAGAAATTGAAAATTATTTTTGGATGGATAAAAAACATTATGGGTAAAGGAAAAAAAGTTGGTTACCAGCATTTTTGCATTTTTCCATAATGTTTTTAAAAGCTGTCTTTTGGGAGGGTGGGGGTGGGGGTCAGGACAGTGTGATGAAGGGTCAAGAAAGCTTTGAATGTTTATTTGAGCTATGTGGTGGCAAAAGGGAGCTTAATGCTTCTCTGTGATGCATGATGCCAAACGAGTCATCCCATGATCATGGATCCATAAAATCCATGCTATCAGCAGATGGAATCATGAGGTAGACTAGTCCTTTTACAGAAAATTTTGGCACAGGTTAGGCTGACTTGGGTCGCTTCTTTTCGCAGATGCATTAAGCCCCTTTTCACAGAGCATGGCTCATTTGTGTTTGGAGATGAGTTCTATTTTAGATAGGATATCATAACTGATTTATGTGTTATTTTTTAATTCATATGCATATCAAAGTGCTGTTTCTTATAGCCAGTTTTGATGTTTATGAATGTAAACTTGGTATAATATAATCAAGAAAACATGCAGATGAATATTGTACTTTATGCAGTGTTTATTCTTCCATTCTTTGCATAACCCTTTACCGCACAATGGTAACCAGCATTTTCTCCTTTTCCCACAACGTTTTCTACCCTATCAAAGAAAAATTGCCCCTTTTGAGCCACATTGAAATTGTCGTCTACAACTGCTTTCAATTTGGACGGGTCTAAGATTTTGTTGTCTGGTAAAGGGATGATTAAGTGGGAGCATGGCAAAAGTCTACATTATTTCACTTCTTGTCTTCATTTGTTTTGCTCATTTTTGGCGTTTCAACACAATTTTTAACATTGTTTGTGGTTATATCTCAATGGCCAGTGCACCTGTCCATGCGTACACAGAGTTTTTTACCATTTGGCATAAATTTTCTTTCAAAGCTGGTATTTAACACAAACAGTGTTGCAACAACTTTTAGCTGCTAGAGAAGAATAAATCCAGTTGCAGTTACAATTCATCAATTTTGAAAAAGAATGTGGCCGAGTTTGGAAAATGAACGTGTAACATGTTGATTTTAAACTCTATAATTTGAGATACAGGAATAAGCCCTACCAACACTGGTATTACAATTGTCAGGAGCCTGACCATGTGCTGATGTGTTTGTGTATTTGCAAAGACTCTTTGAGAAACGATCTGATAATGCTATCATGTGTTATATTTGCCCGTTACCAAACAGTCCCACTTTTAACCTTTCACCACACAATCCCGAGTTTTAATATCCCTGAGGAAGCAGCCTATTGAAAATGTTGTGGGAATAGAAGAAAATGCTGGTAACTACTAGCACTTTCTCCTTTTCCCACAATCTTTTCTACCCTTTCATTTTTTTGGCCTCATGTAATTTGTCATCCGTAAATGCTTTTAGTTTCGAACAGTCGAAAATAGTGTCATTTATTAAAGAGTTAACCCATTACCAAACGACAAATTTTTAGACTGGTCCAAATCGAAAGCGTTCGCATAAGACAAAATAAATGTTACCGAAAAATGGAAGTTTGTTTTGGGAAGGGCAGAAAACATGGTGTGAAAAGGAGAAAATCTTGGTTACCAGCATTTTCTCCTTTTCCCACAATGTTTTCAGAAGGCTTCTTTCACAGGGTCCCTAAAAGTTGGGATTGTGTGGTAAAGAGTTAATCTACCCTGAGGAAGGAGGCTTTTGAAAACATGATGGGAAAAGGAGAAAATGCTGAAATCCAGCATTTTCTTCTATTCCCACAATGTTTTCTAACCTTTTAGAAACAGTTCCAATCATTGCAGCCATATGTATTTAGTTGTCTGTAAATGCTTTGAACAAGGACAAGTTTCAGATTTTGTCGTTTGGTAAAGAGTAAATGAATCACTTTAAATTCGATTCTGATTCAAAATTCCAAGACAAGCTATATGATTGGCTGAGATGTTGTATTTTTGAATTTAGAGTGTTTCATAGATACAAAGCCTGATTTCTCAACTATTTACCAAGTTCAAATTCAAAGCTGTTGCAGACAACAAATGTAGCTAATTTAATGAAGACTCTATCTGGGAGGGTAGAAAACATTGTGGGAAAAGGAGAAAATGCTGGTTACCAGCATTTTCTCCTTTTCACACAATGTTTTCAAAGGCTTTGTTCTCCATGGTTGTTAAAACTTGGGATTGTGTGGCAAAGAGTTAATGATCTTTTAAAAAAAGGGGAAAAAACTGAAAATTTTCTAGTCTTCTTTCACAGTATGAATAAGAGCACATATTTTATTTTGTGGACTTTGCCTTGCCTTATCTTGATTTTATCTTTATGTATTGTCATATTTAATCCTTTAAATTTAAATCGCAGATTAAATATTTTTTCTCGAATCTACCTTTTTGCAAATTGTTCTTTATATATCCAATTACAGTTGTTTCCCTTTGAAACGCGCACACCCCTATTGGTTGCTTTCCCACGGTTAACTTTTTACAAGATGGTAAAATTTTAGACTCCTTCATTTTTGACTCTTTACCAAACGACAACATTTTAGACTGGTCCAAATTGAAAGCATCTGCAGACGACAAAATAAATGTGATTGAAAAATTGAAATTTGTTTTGGGAAGGGTAGAAAACATTGTGGGAAAAGGAGAAAATGCTGGTTACCAGCATTTTCTCCTTTTCCTACAAGGTTTTCAAAAGGCTTCTTTCACTGGGTTGTTAAAAGACGGGATTGTGTGGTAAAGGGTTATAGCATTTGCAGACAACAAATTAATTAAATGTACTTTAACACTTTACCAAGCAACAAAATTTTAGAATTGTCCAAATTAAAAGCATTTGCAGACAACACATTCATTCAAATGTTTTGATTTGCCTTTGGAAGGGTAGAAAACATAGTGGGAAAAGGAGAAAATGCTGGTTACCAGCATTTTCTCCTTTTCCCTTAATATTTCAAAAGCATTCTCTCTAAGTGTCATTAAAACTCTGGACTGTGTGGTAAAGGGTTAAATGATGGGATTCATCTTTTAAAAAAAACATTGTGGAAAAATTAGAAAATGCTGGTACCCACATGTAATTTGTTTTCTGCATAATTAAGCTTTCAAGTCTAAGGTTGTGTCAACTGGTAAAAAGGTTAACCCTTTCCCAAATGACAAATTTTGGACTGGTCCAAATTGAAAGAGTTTGCAGACGACAATTTTAAATTTGATGAAAATGGCAGAAATTTATCAAAAAGGGTAGAAAACACTGGGAAAAGGAGATATTGCTCGTTATGAGCAATTTCTCCTTTTCCCACAGTGTTTTCAAAAGACTTGTACTGCAGACACGTGAAAACCAGGGCTTGTTCGGGAAAGGGTTAATCATTTACCAAATAATCTCAAATTTTAACAGCCTTGATGAAGAATGCTTTTGATAACATTACAGGAAATGGAGAACATGCTTCTCCTTTTTTCCAGAACGGCTTCTGTCGTTCAAAAATGAATTCTCTCATTTGAACCACATTTAACTCAAGACAGAAAGTTAGACTGATCTAAATTCAAAGCTTTTGCAGACAACAATTTAAATGTAGTTGAAATAATGAAATTTGTCTTTGATAGAGTAGAAAACATTGTGGGAGAAGGAGAAAATACTGGTTATCAGTGTTTTCTCCTGTTCCCACAGTGTTTTCAAAAGGCTTCTTCCTCAGGGGATTGTGTGGTAAATGGTTAATTTGTTGTCTTTAAATGCTTTCAAATGGACAACTCTAAAAGTAATGTTACAAGAGAAAAATGTTACAAGAATTGTTTAACTCTTTAACACACAATCCCAAGTTTTAATGACCCTGGCAAACAATGCTTTTGAAAACATTGTGGGGAAAATGCTGGTAACCAGCATTAGCTCCTTTTCCACAAAGTTTTCAACCCTATCAGAGAATTAATTGTAGTCCATTGTTCTAATATAAAATTTGTTGTCCACTGATGATTTGAATTTGGGAAATTTGGGAGAGGGTTAACTCTTTACCAAACGACAAATTTTTTGCAGACGACAAAATAAATGTGAATCAAAAATTGACATTTGTTTTTGAAAGAGTAGAAAACATTGTGGGAAAAGGAGAAAATGCTGGTTAGCAGGATTTTCTCCTTTCCCCACAATGTTTTCAAAAGGTTTCTCCTTCAGGGTCGTTAAAAGTCGGGATTGTGTGGTAAAGGGCTAAGAGAAATGGTTCAAGGTAGAATGAACATGATTAATTATCTCGCATGTTTATCATGCCAGGTTCTTGAACCTAGAGCTTATTTAACTTTACCAAACAATCCCAAAGTTCAACAACCCCATGGAGAACACAATGTTTTCAAAAAGCTTCTTCCTCAGGGTCGTTAAAAGTTTTTCATAACAAAATTTTGGACTTGTCTAAATATGGAAAGGAATTTCAGACAACAGAGTGATTTGTATATTACAAGCCCAAGTCTTGCCTTCTTGACTTTGACAAGCACAGAATGTGAGAAGGACAATGTAAGCTGTTCTGTAGCAATAGAGTAGCCTCTTTGAGGGGGTGTGCAGGTGGGTTCTCTGAAAATTTAAAATCTATGACGTCAGAAAATTATACTGAACTACTGCTGGAAAAAACTCTCCTTCTTGTTATTAAGAACTTATTTCATATGGTGTGTAAAAAAATGCATACCAAATGCATGTAGGCAGTGTACACAACTAGTCTGTATTTCCCCATTAACTCTTTACCAGACGACAAAATTTTAGACTGATCCAAATTGAAAGTATTTGCAGACAACAATTTAAATGTGGCTCAAATGATGGAATTTGTGTCTCAAAGAGTAGAAAACATTGTGGGAAAAGGAGAAAATGCTGGTTACCAGCATTTTCTGCTTTTCCCACAATGTTTTCCAAAGCCTTCTTCTTACAGGGTCGTTAAAAGTCAGGATTGTGTGGTAAAGGGTTAAGTTACTTTAGTACATGTATATTAACTACCTGGACGTTTGGGCCAGGAGTGAAAAACCTGACACACTGTCTCTTCAAGGTGCACAAATATAATACATTTTCAAGTGTAAGAGCATGTTGCCTTTGAAGCCCTGTCTTGACCATGACCTTTAAACCTCGAATCTGAAACCTCAGCTTTGGAAAGCGTCTTATCAAGGTACACCATTGTGAAGTATTCTAAAAATTAGGCTAGTGGTTCAATTTATATGGCACAAACACAATTTTGGAGAATGTGATCTTTGACCACCCCACTCTGACCTTGACATTGGAGTCTGGCGTTTGAGACCTCTTCTATGCATGTTGTCTCATCAAGGTGCACATATGTATGAAATGTCAGGACAGAAGTCAGAGAAATGTGCAGCAGACACATTATAGAAGCATGCGACCTTTTACCCTGCTTTGACTTTGACCTTTTAGTTTGATGTTTGAAACCTCCGCTCTGCAAATTGTCTCAAGGTGGACAATTGTGTGAAATATTTTTGATTGGACAAGAAGTTCAGGAGATGAAAAGGAGACAATATACTATTAAGGACAGACAGATTGACAGACACATGAACAAATGCCATTCCTTTAATCTCTTCGTTTTGTGGTGGGGAGTAAAAAATGTATTGGAATCATTTATTACAGGCTGCTATTGTTTAATGATAATATGGATCCTTGGATTCTGTTGAATTGTAGATCAAATTCAGTTTGTAAGAAACCGTCAAACATGATTTATTTCTCACGGTAATATGACTTGAGCAATTCTACGTTTTTTCTATTTAACTTGATTCTTTTAGAGAATAAACACGGCAATCGAGGTGTTACCATCACATGCAGAAATAATGCTAACGTTTTTCTTACAAACCCGCTTAATAAACTTATTACGCTACTGGGCCCCGTTTTAAATTATCGCGCAAATACAAGCAGGAAAACTGTTCTACTCTCCACAAAGGAGAACTTGGTCAAAATACGAAAGCGAATTCTACTCGAATTTCGACGTAAAAAGCGATCAATTTCTCGTTTTTCTGTCACTTATTTTATATTACTGGCACAGAACAACGAAAACAATCAATTCGCCCTACTTATGGATAAAAAATAGATGAGTGATAAATATGATAAAAGGTTCTAATTAGCCCAAGCTCGAAACAGTTATTATTTAAAACAATGGGGCGAAATCTGGACGAAAATTGATAGTGATAATCAAAGTGCGGTGGGCACACTTCGGTATTTTATCCACGTTTCGTGCATATAGGTTTTCAGGTAAGAATATGTGTTAAGAAAGGAATTTAAAGATGTTTTGACATGACATCTGAGCTGCGCGAACATTTCTGGAACTTTCTCAGAATTACAGTATCTATTTGTCATAGAATCAGTGAAGGTTAACAAGCCCGCGGAAATTTTTTTTTCGTGGCGCATTGTAACACAGTTGCAGACGAAAAATGTTGGCAGGACAATTAGGTCAACAGAGTTGGTGTTTTTTAAACTTTCACAGTCGTTTTCATTATCATTTAAGGACCAAGATAATTCTAATCTGATAAGATGAAATGCGCATAGAAGGTATGGATACAGAAATGTGTCAGAATTGATAAAGCTCACTGAAAATGTAGCTTGTGGTCAAACATGCAAACTTTACATTTAGAAATTACGAAATTTTATTAGTTAGTATGTTGTGACCTTTAACCCTTTGAGTGCCAAATAAACCCAGCGACCATGTTAAATCTAGAAATAAGACCAAAATAAATGCAATAAGAAGGTTAATTTTGTGTAGAAGGTCTCAGCGAATCTGTGTTTATCAAAGATTAGACTGCACATTTTGTGTAGTCTGATCTTGATTTACACTAGCCACAAAACCAAATATAGTTGTGAAAGGTGCTTAAAGAAATAGCAGTTTTTACCCTCTCCCAATTACATCTAAATATATATGCCATTCAGGGCTAGCTCGGATGTTATCTTTTGTGATTGGTACTCATCTAGCAGAGAAGAAATAACAGAAAATAAATTTAATGGTGGGTAGATTATCCTCTGTTCTGAGGTTAGCTCCTATGTTGTTTATTTTTACTCAATTTTTTGAGATCTAGAATAGAATACAATTTTGTACCAATTAAGGATGTACCTGGCAGTTCAGAATCATTGCGCACTCCAAATTGAAAGTGCTATATTTCATCTTTACTCCTTAGTCCTTAGGGTGCGAGGTTCTACGCAGTCTGCTTTTGCAGACAGTATTTATATAAATCAAGATCAGACTTCATGGAACTTGCAGTCTGATCTTGATAAATACTGTCTGATAAAGTGAAATTTTCCACGGAAAAGAAATAGGATAAAATCGTAATAATGTAGATCTAAATGTATTTGGCGTTTTACTGTTGGTTGGAAATTTTCACGTTTCATTTTTTTTAAGCATTTTTAGGCTTAATTATGAAGATGGAATTGTTCTATAAAGTGATAAAAAACTGTTTTGGCCTGTTCCATTTTTCTACATTACGCAAGTGAATATTGTGCATTATGGATGCTAAGCCTTTTGTTTACTGATGGTGATTAGGGCCCCCTTACCTTATTCTACCTTCCCAGAATTTTGTTTTATTCAATGATGTTCACAGAAAATTCAAAGTTTTAATTGTACATAATTTTACATGCTGCCACATACTAGACTTTGTCATCGTACAGGCAACCACTTTCGAAAACATCAAAGGGAGAAACCGCTGTAACAGTGTTTCAAAAGAGTAGCATTCTAGGGTATAATTTATAGTTATAGTCAAGCCTGTTTTAACCCTTTCCCAAACAATCCCTGGTTTTCATGTGTCTGCAGTACAAATCTTATGAAAACACTGTGGGAAAAGGAGAAATTGCTCGTAACGAGCAATTTCTCCTTTTCCCACAGTGTTTTCTACCCTTTTTGAGACCTTTCTGCCATTTTCATAAAATTTAAAATTGTCTGCAAACTCTTTCAATTTGGACCAGTCCAAAATTTGTTGTTTGGGAAAGGGTTAAGTATGCAATTAACTCGTTACCATACAATACAAGTTTTAATGACCTTGTAGAAGAGGGCTTTTGAAAGCATTGTGGGAAATAGTGAAAATGCTTGTAACCAGCATTTTCTCTTTTTTCCCCCACAATGTTTTCAAGCCTTTCTGGGACAGATCCCATCATTTGAGCTTCACTGAATCTGTCCTCTACAGAGAGCTTTCAGTTTGGACCAGTCTAAAATTTTGTTGTGTGGTAAAGAGTTAAGGAACACTGAAAATCTGATTTCTTAGCTCTTTACCACACAATAAAATTTTAGACCAGCCCAAGTTTAAAGTGTAACATGCAATAGCCTGGGTCCGTATTCACCAACCATTCTTAAGAATATTCTTGGTCTTGTTCTCCAAACTTTTCTGAATTTGAAAGTAACACACCTTCTGATTGGCTAAACCAGCCAATCACAAGTTATGTTACTTTCAAATTTGGAATATCTCGAAGTCTAAGAATGTTCTTGAGAATGGTTGGTGAATACGGACCCTGGTCACCCATCCACGCTCTAATCTAACACATGCTGCTTAACTATCACAAAGAGAAATACACCTAACCACATCACTGTAAAAGCTAGTGCAACAGCAGGGCAGTTTAAAGCACTTATATATCTAACCTCTCTCCATAACATTACTCTCCCCTTTGAAGAGTCTCGACCCTTAGACTTACATACAGATCAACCTGGGGAACAAATGAGGGTAAGGCAACTCCAGTCTAGCAGTTGTCATAATTCCACTGTGGCATGTTACCCATCCAGGTACTATATATAACTATAACGATGTTGCTAATTTGAAGGGAGAAACATACACCAAACTGCATTGCTAGCTCAACAGCAAGGCAGGTTTAACATGCTTATGATATATCTAATGACTCTCCGTGATAAAAGCGTTTGCAGACGACAAATAAAATGGGGCACAAATGACAGTATATATCTCTCTTTGAGATCATTGAAAACATTGTTGGAAAAGAAAAGCCTTCTTCAGGGTCTTTAAAACTCAGAATTGTGTGGTAAAGGGTTAAAACAGGTGCTTGCTTAAGTGATGGCTGGTAGGGCAGGTTTTAACATATTTTTTAATTTGAATGACATACACATATGCTGAGCATCCATAACACACAATATGCGAGTGTGTAATGTAGAAAAAAATAGGAACAGGCAGATATTCTTTTATCACTTGATGGAACAACTCCATTTTGATAATTGAGCCTTAGACTTCAAAAAATATCAACATTTCCTACCCATGGTAAGAAGCCAAATATTGTGATTTTATCCTATTTCCTTTCGATGGAAAATCTCACCCTATTTGACAGTGTAGATCAAGAAAAGACTGCATGTTCTTTGCAGTCTGATGTTGATTGCCACTGTCTGCAAAAGTGCACTGTGTCCAGCATAGCAGCCTAAGACTGAAATTTTGAGTGCTTTCTGATTCTGAACTCCTTGTTATGTCACTGATACATATTCAACTCTGAGCATGTCACGGACATTTAAGGATATAGGGTGCTCTAAGGTACAGCTAAGATTTTGGCCAGCAACAATTTGGCCTAATTCTGAATTCAAAAGTAGCACAGTTTCTGGTTGGCTAAACTGTTTTTCTTTATTTTTTTAAGCCAGTCAGCCATTATGTTACTTTCAAAATACAGGAAATTTGGACAGTCCATGCTTATAAAACTTGAGTTCTTGCAAATCACAGTTCATGGTCATCATAGTTCATGGCTCAACCTCAAATTTCATCAATGCTTCAGATCTTGAGGAGAAAAAAACTTGAAATAAAGACTTTGATCTAAGCAGAAGAAGGGATGGAAGCTGTAAAAGGTGAGTCCTTACTCCATTTTACCCTTTACCACATGACAAAATTTTAGACTGATTCATATTGATTGTTTTGTTTGACGTTTAATGCCATTTTAACAGCTTAGGTCATATCATGGTGGTCAGCGACGCACCTATGTGCTTCCTTGCTTTCTCACACCAGTACTGACACAACTTTCTTTCCAAAGCCACTGACTACTTTCCTCACATGCATCAGAGGTTAGAGGCGAAAAATTGCCGGAAAGAAAGTTTGCCTCAACCGGGTATCGAACTCGCAACCACCAGGTCACGAGTCCGACACGCTAACCACTGAGCTACCCGGGCGGGCTAATAATTCATATTGAAGTAATTTATAGACGACAATTCAGATGTTTGTCAAATGATGGTATCTGACCTTGATATTGGTAGAAAACATTGTGGGAAAAGGAGAAAATGCTGGTTACCAGCATTTTCTCCTTTACACACAATGTTTTCAAAAGGCTTCTTTTTAAGGGTCGTTGAAAGTCGGGATTGTTTGGTAAAGGGTTAATGTACTAAATTTTCTCATGTGGCTTTTGAAACTCCCACCTTGTAATGCCAGCCTTATTACTGCTCAAATCATGTTCGTGTATTCCTACATGGGTCTAGCATGTTGGTATGAGTTCATATGCATTGTTAGAAAAAAAAAATACAAGATTGAAAGTAACATTTTAACAGCTTAACCCTTTCCCAAACAAGCCCTGGTTTTCACGTGTCTGCAGTACAAGTCTTTTGAAAACACTGTGGGAAAAGGAGAAATTGCTCGTAACGAGCAATTTCTCCTTTTCCTACAGTGTTTTCTACCCTTTTTCAGAACTTTCTGCCATTTTCATCAAATTCAAAATTGTCGTATGCAAACTCTTTCAATTTGGACCAGTCTAAAAATTTATCGTTTGGGAAAGGGTTAAGATGGAAACTTGATGAAAATGTCATTTAACTCTTTACCACATGACCGACTTTTAGACTGGTTCAAAATGAAAGCATTTGCAGACAACTAAATGCTACATAAATTCAGAATTTTTTTTTGAAAAGGAAGAAAACATCATGGGAAAAGGAGAAAATGCTGGTTACCAGCATTTTCTCCTTTTCCAACAATGCTTTCAAAAGTCCTTTTCCTTTGGGTCGTTAAAACTCAGGGTTGTGTGATAAAGGGTCAGTCCAAGTGATGGAGCTTCTCTAAAATGATAAATAACCTAAGGTTTGATAGTTCATGCAAATTACTCAGTTGATTTCAATAGACAAAGTCTATTTAGTTGCAGACCTACTTTTTTAACCCTTTACCAGACAACAAAATTTTGGCCTTGTCCAAATTGAAAGCATTTGCAGACAACAATTTCATTGTGGCTCAAATAGTGCAAGTTTCCTTTGATAGGGTAGAAAACATGGTGGGAAAAGGAGAAAATGCCGGTTACCTGCATTTTCTCCTTTTCCCATATTTTCAAAGGCCTTCTCTTCCTGGGTCGTTAAAAGTCGGGATTGTGTGGTAAAGGGTTAATTTGAAATAATTTCATATAACTTAGAGGTTCCATACTTGGCTCAGACGAGTATGAAAAAAAGTTCTCCAAGCATCTGATTAAGACTAGACTGCATAGATTATGCATTCTGACCTTGGATCTACAGTATCTGCAATTGTGAGAATTATTTTGACAAAAAACAGCTCTGATATTATAATATTTTGGTGTCCTATTTATTGACAGAAAATTTTTATTTCATCTATTTTTCACATCTTCTCTGTAGTGCTAATATAAGGCTGGAATCATCCATGTTATTATCTCTTTAACCCTTTACACGCAATCTTGACTTTTACCAACCTTTTGATAACCTTTTGAAGGCGTTGTTGGAAAAGGAGAAAATGCTGGTAACCAGCACATTACTCTTTTACCCACAATGTTTTTATAATATTTGGAAGACAGATACAATCATTTGATGCACATGTAATTTGTTGCCAGAAAATGCCTTCGATTTGGGCAAGTCTAAAATTCTACTGTGTGGTGAAGAGTTTATCATTTACTACACAACCCCAACTTTAAACGACCTTGATAAAGAGGTCTTTTGAAAATATTGCGAGAAAAGCGGAAAATGCTGGTAACTAGCATTTTCTTCTTTTCCCACAATGTTTTCTACCTAATCAAACACAACTTCTACAATTTTAGCCACATTTAATTCATTAATTACCGGTAATGCTACTTCAAAGAATGCCTTTTGAAAACATTGTGCGAAAAGGGAAAAAAAAAACTCTTTTATTTTTTTGGGGGGGGGGGGCACACTAACCTGAGATGAGACTGCAAAGAAAATGTTTCTGATCTTGGATTTAAATTATCTGCAACTTACATGAATTGTAAATGGCATTGGCAATCCAATATTTGAAGGTAGTATCTATTAATTCTTGTTGTAATGACCCAAGGAAAAAGCTTTTTGAAAACCTTGAGGGAAAAGGAGAAAATGCTGGTAACCAGCATTTTCTCCTTTTCCCACAATGTTTTCTACGCTTTCACAGACAGTAACCTTCATTTCAGCAAAAGTTTATATGTCGTCTGCAAATGCATTCAATTTAGACCTGTACAAAATTATGTCGTTTGGTAAAGAGTGAAATGAAAATTATTTGATCTGTTTCTTCTATTTATCACATATACCCCTCACCAAAAGTCAAGCTACAAAATCACTTGCCTTTATTTTTGGTCTTGTGAAATATTTGACCAGTTAACTTTAACCCTTTACCACACAATCCCGACTTTTAACGACCCTGAGAAAGAAGCCTTTTGAAAACATTGTAGGAAAAGGAGAAAGTGCTAGTAACCAGCATTTTCTCCTTTTCCCACAATGTTTTTACCCTATCAAAGACAGAAATCACCATTCTAGCGACATTTAATTTGTCGGCTGCAAATTAAATGCTTTCAATTTGAACATGTCTAAAATTTTTCCGTTTGGTAAAGAGTTAATGGGAAGAAAAAAATCTTATTTTCTAAAGGTAACAGTGTAAAAAGTAAGTTGTAACCACCAGTTGCACATGCAAATAACATGTTTTTCTGTGCATTTAAAGCTAACTGATCAAATATTCCACAGGACTAAAAAGAAAAAGAAATGATATTGTTGTTTGACTTTTTTTGTGGAGTGTATTTTCATTTGTTGTTAATTGAAGGATGGGACCACTCATATTATATCATTGCTATTTTTCTTTTTCAGAGAAAGCGTTTTGAAAACATTGTGGGTACAGAAGAAGTTGCTTGTAACAAGCAATTTCTCCATTTTCAGCAATGTTTTTCTTAGTATCAGAGAATGTTAAAGCTCTTTTGTACCAATTTTGAATTGGCATCCACTAATACTTTCAATACAGGAGTAATATACAGGGTGTCCCAAAATACCAGTATATGTCCCAGTTTCAGAGTTGGACATGTACAGCATGTGTTATGATGGAATGAAGATAAATTAGTCATTAAAATTACTCTTGATACAAAATTTTAGATGTTTTCAGTAGTATTATCAGGAGCCATCTAGTTTAATGTTGAATATTTAGAAGCAAAATTGAACTTTGAAACTGGGACATATATTTTGGGATGCCCTGTATATAGATACCTGGTAGATTTTATTTGACTTATACAAATACATTGTATCTTGTCATATACAATAGCAGTGATAAATACAAACAATATATAGAGTCTGTGATTTGGGAAAGGGGTTTACCGATAACTGATAATATCCCTTCATTGTGGTTAGAGGTCATTCCAAGTATTTGAGCTTGTTTACTTGTTGTTGACAAAGGTTACTCACATTGAAGGAAAATTCAATTAAATAGAAATATGCAAAATCAGCCTTTGAATGGTAACCAAACAATCCTGTAAATATTATTGACCCTGAGAAAAAAAGCTTTTGAAAACATTGTTAGAATAGGAGAAAAATGCTGTTAACCAGCTTTTTCTCCTTTTTCTCACAGTGTTTTCCACCCCTTTGATTGAGTCACATTATGTTTGTCATTGGAAATTGTTGAATTTGGGCAAGTGATTACAAAAGTTTGTTATCTGGAATAAAGTTTAACCCTTTACCACACAGTCTGGACACCTTGAGGAAGAAAGCTTTTGAAAACAATATGGGAAAAGGAGGAAATGTTGGTAACCAGCATTTCCTCCCTTTCCCACAATGTTTTCTACCATACCGAACAAATCTTATCATGCAGGCCAACTTTAATTTGTCATCTGCAAATGTTTTGAATTTGGACCAGTCTAAAATTTTGTTGTTTGTTAAAAGAGTTACAAAACCCACTGAATTTCCTATTTTTATTCATTATGGGAGGGACACCAAGCTGCGTGGCGCCAAATCTGATTTCATGTGCTCTTTGTAGACAGTGTAGATTAAGATCAGACTACATAGAAAAATGCAATTTGATCATAAATGTACACAGTCTGATAGTTCGTGGAAATTCTATTCTTAAGATATTTTTGGCTACATAGATCTGTCATCTTGTAACTCATTTCGTATTTTAAATTGTATAATATTTTAAAAATCATACAAAGACAATATTATCTTTTCTAACTCTTTACCAAATGACAAAATTTTAGACTCATCTAGATTGAAAGTATTTGCAGACAACAATTGAAACGTGGCTCAAATGATGGAATTTGTAAGCGAATGGGTCGAAAACATTGTAGAGAAAGGAGAAAATGCTTGTTACCGGAATTTCTCCTTTCCCCACAATGTTTTCCAAAGCCTTCACCCGAAGGGTAATTAAAAGTTGGGGTGTCTAATAAACGGTTGACTGAGCATCAAGTGTTGTATGTACTATGACAGTTTCCTTGTGCTCTTCTTGTGAGAATTATCTATGCTCCTATTCTCACGGCAATGGCTTCCAACTTGTCAGAATTTCTTTTGTCCAGAAGACTCCTTGATACAAGAGGGTTTGATAGAAAGCAAGTGTATTCTAGTTGTATTTTCCTTAAAAAATTTGTTGTATGGTAAGAAAGTATAATTAGGATACATTCTTTGAGAAAAGCACAAAAAATACTTGCCCTGAATTGGGTTTGAACCAGCAATAGTCAAACTGTAGCAGTGCAACTCTACTTTGAAAAATTTTACAGAAAACATAGTGAAAAACAGAACATTTCACATATAAATCTGTGCAAATCTAGGTTTAAAGACCATCTTTGCAGGTGAATATGCCGAGCCCCCGTAGTTCAGTCGGTAGCATACAGGACTTGAGAACAGGAGGTTGCTGGTTCGATCCCCGGCTCGGCCAATGTCTTTCCGAGGATTGATGACAGTTATTGAGACAGGATTCATTCCTCTCTCACCACTGACCATTGTGTCGGCAATGGTTATGTGGGAAAGCAGCCAGTGGCTTCGAAAGAATATTGTGCGTAGTACTAGTAAAAGAAACTCCAGGAAAGCACGGGTAGGTGCACTGGCTGCCGTGATATAACTGAAATAATGTTGAAAACAGCGTTAACCCTTAAAGCGCTGGAACCAACTTAACTTGTTTTTGCTGACAGTGTAGATCAAGATCAGACTGCACAGAACATGCAGTCTGATCTTTGATCTACACTGTCAGCTACTTCAATACACCTGGCTAAAACAACCTTGAAATGACAATATTTCGGATTTTTTCTTCACTGAAAAGGTTTATTTCATAAATTCAGTGCTCTAAGGGTTAAACACCATACAATCAAACATACAATGCAGGTGAATATAATGCATCAGACTTTGTATAGATTTAAAACACAAAATTGTCAATACAAAAGGTGCCTGCATGCCCCTTTAACTCTTTACCAAACGACAAAATTTTAGACTGGTCCAAATGGAAAGCATTTGCAGATGACAAAATGAATGTGACTGAAGAATTGAAATTTGTTTTGGGAAGGGTAGAAAACATTGTGGGAAAAGGAGAAAATGCCGGTTACCAGCATATTCTCCTTTTCTCACAAAAGGCTTCTTTCACAGGGTCGTTAAAAGTCGGGATTGTGTGGTAAAGAATTAAGTGGATGTCTTTGTTAACCCTTAAACTGCTAAGTAAATGAAACGAAAATTTCCATTCAACGGTAAAAAGCCCAATATTGCAGTTTCAATGTTGATTTCACCAGAAAGAAAATGCCGCATCAGACAGTGTAGATCAAAGATCAGGTTGCATGTTATGTGCAGTCTGATCTTGATCTACGTTGTCAGCAAAAGATCAGTGAGTCAAGCTTAGCAGTTTAAGGGTTAATATTCAAATAAGGCAATGCTTATGGCTTCCACGCCCCCACAGAGTCAATGTCTGGCCTCTTGGGCCAATATATCGTGGGGCATTGTTCACAGTTGTCTGTGCTTTGATCCCATTTAGAATCATTACGTATGATAAATAGGAAGGGAGACCATGAAGTTTCTTTTCTAGCTAATTCAGATGACTTGGCAATTAATTCTGTACCTTACAACAAAACTTTCCATTTATCTAAAATCAAAAGCATTTGCAGACAACAAACTACTGGTAGATATGGCTGAAATGATGGGATTCATGGCTTTGAAAGGATAGAAAAACAATGTGGCAAATGATGCTGGTAACCAGCATTTTCTCCTTTTCGCACATTGTTATCAAAAGCCTTTTCCTGAGGGCCAATGAATCTCTTTCTTTTATTTTCTTGAGTCATGATTGTAATGATTCTTTTAATTCCGTGCTTGTAAGAGCTTCAGTAAATATTGTTGGAAAAGGAGTAATTGCTTGTACCTTTCCTTCTTTTCCTTTTTGTTGTTCTCCGTTTCCCACAATATTTCTCAAGCTGCCCTCTTTCCTTGAAATACCAGTCCTCTGTGGAATATATAAAAGTGCTTTTGTAGATTTTGAAATATTATGCACAGTACTCCCATCACATAGACACATTGGCTTGTCAATTCTTTTGCTGACAATCCCATAATTTAAAAACCCATTGGGTTAAAGATTTCACAACATTGTGGGAAAAAGAGAAAATGCGGGTAACTAGCATTTTTTCTCTTTTCACACAATATTTCAAAGACCTTTCAAAGACCAATGTCATTAGTTGGGCCACATTTACCATGTGGCCTGAATTTTTTTTTTTTTCAGTATGGACAAGTCGTAACCCTTTCCCAAACAACAAATTTTGTACTGGTCCAAATTCAAAGAGTTTTCAGACCACAATTTGAAATTTGATGAAAATGGCAGAAAGGTCTCAAAAAGGGTAGAAAACACTGTGGGAAAAGGAGAAATTGCTCTTTACGAACAATTTATCCTTTTCCCACTGTTTTCAAAAGACTTGTACTGCAGACACGTGAAAACCAGGGCTTGTTTGGGAAAGGGTTAAACATTGTTGTCTGGTAAAGGGTTAAAGTTGGCATCCATTGGAATAAGAGCGCTGCATTTGGTTGCTAACACTGGACTGCACTTGCCTTTTCAGTGAAAATTCTGAATTGAAAAAGGGGCATAACTGTGTCAAAAATATTTTGAGGGTTACCTGCTAGACTTGTAAATCATCATGGTTCCCAGCTCAGTGGGTAACAACTGGCTCAAGTTTGAAGTAAATATCTTCAGTAATGACAGAGATGTCAAAAAATGTTTCTCTTCCCATGCAACACTGGCACAGAAAACGACAGGGCTATGACAACAACACAGCTATGTACCTTAAAGGCCCAGTAGTGGCCAGGATTAAACAAAGTGGTTAGTGAAATGCATTTGAATTTAAATCATACCATTAGAAGTATGGAAATTATTGTGAAGATGGCAATCTGTTATTGTAAGGTCAGTGTTAGTCGCTGGCAGAAAAATGAATTTTAAAATAAAGTAAAAAGTAAACGAAAGATAAAGTGTCCTGGCAACTTTTGACCTACTTTTGAAATTAATTTTTCTGTTAGCAACTGACACTTGGACCGACAAGACAATAAGAGATTGTCACCTTCATAAAAATTTCCATACTTTTAAATGTTACGATTTAAATCTATTGTAATACCTGCTTTGTTTACTTTTGGCAGCTGTTGGGGCTTTAACATCTTCTAAAACAGCTAACATAAAAATGTGCATATAATTACTCTTGTAATGTACAGTCTGATCTTAGATCTACCCTGTCTGATGGTTTGCTTAAAATTGGTATTAATGTTTGTGTAAACAGTAAAACATGAAGTCACATGATAATTAAGTATTGGAAAACATCGAGGCATCATGCTTGTTTTTTGTTCCCCAAGTGCATAACTGACTACATGCAATTTATTTACTTTGAACATCTCAGATAGTCTTGGACATTCAGATGGCTAGTTTTGGAATATCTTAGGAAAGTTGCTGAATTTGACCTTGCTGAATCACTTAACTCTTTACCAAATAACAAAATGCTGGGCGTGTCCAAATCAAAAACATATACTGACCACAAATTAATTGTGATTCTAACGGTGGGATTTGTCTTTGATGGGTAGTAAACATTGTGGGAAAAGAAGAAAATGTTGGTAACCAACATTTTCTTCTTTTTGCCACAATGTTTTCAAAAGCCCTCTTTCTCAGGGTCATTGAAACTTGGGACTGTGAGGTGAAGTGTAATAAAGTATCTTTGACGTATGTGGAAAATGGTGTGAACAAGGAGGCGGTGGCAACGTCTGATCAAATGTGATAGTTTTGGCTAAATTGAGAAAAGTTATAATACATGTGAATCTAACAACGTTGGTGATTTTATCTTAGATATACATCCTTACAGCCAGAGAGAAAAAAAATCTGTTAAAAATTGATATACCGACACACACACACACACACATGTGCTGTAAGGGATAAGTACATGTACATATATCGGAAATCTTTCATTTAAAAGTGGAAACCTCACAATAGTGATTTCTTTGATGGCACCTAGAAAATGAAATACATGTACATTTCCGGTTGTAATCTATGCAACCTTGCAACCATCAGGGGCAACATTTGGCATGAAGATATAATAATGATTAAGGTTTAATTAAAACAGAGATGAAATGGGTTAAAAAAATGGGTGAAAATAAGCATAAATGTATCTTTAGAGGGGAACGAAAAAGTTGAGTGACTATGAGCTTGCAAGCATGTTGCTAATGGCCAACCCTGTTGACAGTTTGTTATATAAAAAAGGGATTGCCTATGTGGGCTGAGATAGTAAGCATCGAGTAGGTAACTCAAGCTCATCTCCGCTCACCTAAGTCATCCCATTTTTAAATGTAAAAATAGAATCACCAGGTTTACTGGTATAAGCAACTTGTTTGCACAAGGTCTATACATGTCATGTGAGTTTGTTGGACTGCTCGATTGGTTTACATATGTTTTGAAAACGGTGGTAGTGCATGGTATCCCTCCTCTTAACTTTTTTAGCATCTGGCAATAGGGGGCTTAATGCATCTCCCAGGTTTGTTATACCAAACAATTATGGTTTCTTAAAATCCATTTTATCTCACAACCAACAGAATCATGAGGTATACTTGTCCTTTGACATGCAGAAAATTGACCAGTAGCAAAAAGTATTGACCCATGGCAGCCTGCGCGAACTGCGCAAACTGGCATGGGTTGATACCTTTTGCAGATGCACTAAGCCCGTTTTTCACAGAGCATAGCCCGTGTAGGCCCGACTTCTATTGACAGCTGAAAATACAACCCACAGAAACTCAGAATTTTCCTTTAAAGGCTTCGCTAAACCAGCGGGCGGTACAGATCCAAGATCAGACTGCACGTTCTGTGCAGTGTGATCTTGATATATGCCGTCAACACGACAAAATTTTAGACCTGTTCAAATTCAAAGAATTTGCAGACGACAATTCAAAGATGGCTCATAAGAAGGAATTTGTCTATGATAGGGTAGAAACTGACATTCACGGATTCTATAAACAGATACGGTTTCGGAATATCCTTGTCATCTTGTACAGTCAAAACTACCGAGTTCATAAATGTTCTATTTATAGATATCGAGAAACGGGTAGAACTATCCCGATGATTCTATCGCGAATGTCAGCTTCGTGCAGAAATGAGAAATTTTGTGTTATAATATTTACTGATCAATGTAAAATTTTCTAGATAACGGAATTTACCGTGATTTCTTTTTTTTAACAGGAAACTTTTTACTATCTAGATAAAATTTCCAGGAAACTTCGATCTATCGAGATAGTTATGTAAGATTATCCCATAGTTATTTGGTATCTCGTGGCACAAATATGCCACCATAGGTATGGTCACGAACGCGGGAAAAAAAAGTCGTGATAAAAGTGAGAATTATCGCGATATTCTTATCGGGAAACTTTTTATCATCGAGATAATATTTCCAGGAAAGACTGTTTTATCGCGATAGTTTTCTTACATACTTATCTCGTATTTAGTGGCACAAGTATGTCACCATACAGATATTCTACAAGAGGCAGTATTTCACTCTCTACCAATTTAGACATGTCCAAGTTTTAAGCATTTTCAGACGACAAATAAATTGTTGTTAAGGGGTTGAACTTGTCTCTAGGGTAAGGTAGAAGGCATTTTGAGAAAGTAGGTTACCAGAATTATCTCGATTTTTCCTGGATTGTTTTGAAAAACCTTCGTCAGGGTCGTTAAAACAGGAGATCGTTTGGTAGAGGGTTTATTTATTAACCCTTAAGCTGCTAAGTGCGACTCACCGACCTTTTGCGGACAGTGTAGATCAAGATCAGACTGCACAAAACGTGCAGTCTGATCTTGGATCTACACTGTCCGATACAATATTTTTCCCCAGTGAGTTCAACTTTGAAATCGCAGTATTTGGATTTTTACTATGGAGTGGAAATTTTTGTTTCACTTATTTAGCAGCTTAACGATTAACTAAGGCGCCATTATACTCGAAGCACGAGGCGGGGTGCCCGTTTCCTACTGGATATATTTCTTGTCAGCTCTTAACCCTTAGGCTGCTTATCGCGACCCACGGACCTTTTGCGGACAGCGTAGATCAAGATCAGACTGCACAAAACGTGCAGTCTGATCTTTGATCTACATTGTCCGATATAGAGATATCTTTCTTCTAGAAATACCCTTGAAACAGGAAAATTTAGGTTTATACTATTAGCTTGAAAGTTTCATTTCTTTCATTCAGCAGGATAAGGGTCAATAACAAAAGGAATGGCATACATTTACTCAGGTAAATACACACATGTAACCTGTCGAATTTGAATGTTGTTTGAACCCTTTACCACAATTCCGAGTTGTTACGACCCTGACAGGGAAAGAGTTTGAAAACATTGTACAAAAAAGGGAGAGAATGCTGGTCACCAGCATTTTCTCCTTTACCGTCAAAATATTTTACCCATTCACAGGCATATCTGACAGTTTTAGCCACTTTAATTTTTTGTCTGCAAGAGCACTTTTGTTTGGATTGGAGTTTAACGCCGTTTAAACAGCTTAGGTCATTTCACGGGGCTCAGTGCACCTACCCATGTGTTTCCTGGTTTTCTCAACCGGTACTAACACAATTTTCTTTCCAAATCACTGACTGCTTTTACCACATGAATCGGAAGTGAGAGGCGAAAAATCACTTGAAAGACAGTTTTGCCTCCACTGGGTATCGAACTCACAACCACGAGGTCACGAGTCAGCTACGCTAACCACTGAGCAACCCGGACGGGCTAATCGCTTCCAGTATGCACGGTTCTAGAATTTTGATCTTCTTGCTTGTGAAAGTCATTTTAAGCAATATTTCAGTTATATCACGGCGACACTTCACTTACTCAAATGTCTCTGGTATACCAAGCACTAGAGTCCGTGTTCACCAACCATTCTTGAGAACATTTTTAGTCTTAGTCTCAAAGATTTTCTAAATTTGAAAGGAACACAACTTCTGATTGGCTAGACCAAATGGTTTAGCCAGTCAGAAGTTGTGTTACTTTCAAATTTAGAAAATTCAAATTCTGTTCAATAAGACTAAGACCGTTCTTGGGTGCTCTTCAGTGCCTCGCTTAAATACACATCCTTACAGCAGGAGAGAAAAACCCGTTAAAGTTTGATGGACTGTAGAATGGCTCAGAATGAGTCAGCTGTGTGAAATAGAAAACATACCGATATATATGGTGTTAGGAATAAATGCATATATCGAAAATCTTCGATTTTAAACCGGAAACGTCACAACAGGGATTTGTTTCAAGGCCTCCAGAAAATGAAATGCATTTTCTATCGGCCATAATCTAAGCAACCTTGCAATCGTCAGAGGCAACATTTGGCATGAAGATATAAGAATGATTATAGTTTGATAAAATAAAGATGGAATGGGTTAAAAAATTGGCTGAATACGAGTATAGATGTATCTTCAAGGACATTCCAACGCCACTAGAGATCTCAAGGACTGGCGACCTTTTGCCCTTTCTTGTCTCTTGGAAATGGGATTTTACTTTCACTCAAAGAGTAAACATGACGTATGAAATGACGTATTTAATTAACACTCCAGAGTATTTGAGAAAAGTTTTAGGACTGCTAAGATAAAACTAATGACTGCTCTTGTTCAACTTAGCTCTTTACGTGTGATGTCCATGGTTGTGAGGTAGAGCGTTGGCCTTGTAACCATAAGGTCCCGAGTTCGATACCCGGTAGCGTCTGTCAACTTTTGAACTGTTCATTGGCCCACGCACTTGGTGCGAGTACTAGTGTAGTTTCCAGACGCAGAATCGAGAGAGATTAGTATAAGTTGTAAGAACTTGTTTCTCAATCGATGTGAAATAAATTAGCCATGCTCCGGCAAAAGGGGGCTTAATGCATCTACGTGATGCATCATACCAAACAAGACATCACCTAATGATGGATCCATAAAATCCATTTTGACAACACAACCGACTGAATCATGAGGTAGAATTATCCTTTGACATGCAGAAAATTTAAAGATAGCGAAAAGTTTCGGCCCATGTCAGCCTGCGCGGACTGCTCAGGCTGACATGGGCCGAAACTTTTCGCAGATGCATTAAGCCCCCTTTTCACAGAGCACGATTTAAATATGTTTAAACTTAAACTCTTTACAAGAAAATTGTGGGAGACGGTGGTTCAGGGGTACAGTGTCGGTCTCTCGCAGCAAAGGTTTTGGGTTCGATTTCTGTGGTAAGCGGGATCAACCTTTGGAACACGGCGGGAGAACAGTTTAACCCTTTTCCAAAGGACAAAAAATTTACACTTGTTATACCTCCACCTATGTAGTAGTGGGGGTATACTGGTTTCACCATGTCTGTCTATCTGTCCGTCCATCCGTTTATCCGTCAATCCGTCCGTCAGTCCGTCCATTTTTTTCGTTTTCGTACTCTAACTCAGAAGCCGTTTGACCTAGGACCCTGAAACTTTATGGAAGTGTTCTTCATGACCCAAGGAGGTGCCCTATTGTTTTTGGGTCACATGGGTCAAAGGTCAAGGTCACAGGTGAACTTTGTTTGCTCTAATTGTGTTGCTTCAGTGACAAGGTGCCGGTGGAGGGTACTTGTCCGCTTTGCGACAGTTCTAGTCCAAACTGAAAGCGTTTGCAGACGGCAAATCAGATATGGCTCATATGGTGGGATTTGTCTGTAAAAGGACAGAAAACGTTGTGGGAAAAGGAGAAAATGCTGGTTACCAGCATTTTCTTCTTTTTCCACAATGTTTTCAAAAGGTGTCTTTCGAGGGATTGTGTGGTAAAGGGTTAAGGTTTCGAGAGTGATTAGTATAAGTTGTTAGACTTGTTTTACAGTCGTTGTCAAATAATGTACGTTTAACCCTTAGGCTGTTAAGCGCGACTCAGGGACCTTTTGCGGACAGCGTAGATCAAGATCAGACTGCACAGAACGTGCAGTCTGATCTTGGATCTACACTGCCTGATAAGGACATATTTTTCCTCCCCAAAAAAATCTTGGACATAGTATACTGGTACTTAGGGGTTTTACTATTTACTTAAAAGTTTCATTTCACTTATTTAGTATGATAAGGGCTGAACTAAAACCTAGCAGAAAACTAGATCGTAGACTAGTTGCAGACGGCAGAGCAACTTTGGTTCAAATGATAGAATTTGTCTTTGGATTGATAGAAAACATTGCAAGAAAGGGGCAAAATGCTGGTTTAATAATAGCGGTTGTTTTTTAGCTCACCTGAGCACGAAGTGCTCATGGTGAGCTATTGTGATCGTGCTGTGTCCGTCGTCCGTCGTGCGTCGTCCGTCGTCAACTTTTTACCTTTTGTACGCTCTAGAGGCCACATTTTCAGCCCGATCCTCATGAAACTTGGTCAAAATGTTTGTCTTGATAAAATCTCGGACGAATTCGAAATTGGGTCATGTGGGGTCAAAAACTAGGTCACTAGGTCAAATCGTAGAAAAACCTTGTGTACGCTCTAGAGGCCACATTTTCAATTCGATCCTCATGAAACTTGGTCAGAATGTTTTTCCTTATAAAATCTCGGACGAGTTCGAAATTGGGTCATGTAGGGTCAAAAACTAGGTCACTAGGTCAAATCTTCGAAAAACCTTGTGTACGCTCTAGAGGCCGCTTTTCCACTCAGATACTTGTGAAATTTGGTTAGAAAGTTTGTCTCGATAAAATCTCGGACGATTTCGAAATTGGGTCATGTGGGATCAAAAACTAGGTCATTAGGTCAAATATTCGAAAAACCTTGTGTACGCTCTAGAGGCCACATTTTCAGTCAGATACTCGTGAAACTTGGTCAGAATGTTTGTCTTGATAAAATCTCACACGAGTTCGAAATTGGGTCATGTGGGGTCAAAAACTAGGTCACTAGGTCAAATCTTCGAAAAACCTTGTGTACGCACTAGAGGCCACATTTTCAGTCCGATCCTCATGAAACTTGGTCAGAATGTTTGTCTTGATAAAATCTCGGACGAGTTTGAAATTGGATCATGTGGGGTCAAAAACTAGGTCACTAGGTCAAATCTTCGAAAAACCTTGTGTACGCTCTAGAGGCCACATTTTCAGTCAGATACTCGTGAAATTTGGTCAGAATGTTTGTCTTGATAAAATCTGAGACGAGTTTGAAGTTGGGTCTTGTGGGGTCAAAAACTAGGTCACTAGGTCAAATCTTAGAAAAACCTTGTGTACGCTCTAAAGCCCACATTTTCAGTCAAATACTTGTCAAATTTGGTCAGACTGTTTGTCTTGATAAAATCTCGGACGAGTTCGAAATTGGGTCATGTGGGGTCAAAAACTAGGTCACTAGGTCAGATCTTCGAAAAACCTTTAGTACGCTCTAGATGCCACATTTTCAGTCCGATCCTCATGAAACTTGGTCAGAATGTTTGTCTTGATACAATCTCATACGAGTTCAAAATTGGGTCATGTGGGGTCAAAAATTAGGTCACTAGGTCAAATCTTCGAAAAACCTTGTGTACGCTATAGAGGCCACATTTTCAGTCAGATACTTGTGAAATTTGGTCAGAATGTTTGGCCTATTGACTCAAGTGAGCGATCCAGGGCCATCATGGCCCTCTTGTTCCATTTTCTCCCATTGTTTTCCAAGGTCACCCTCAACAGGATAACGAAACAAGAGATCGGCTGGTAATCATTTGCGCATATCAGATTCACAGAATCAATTAGCGTAAGGTAAGTAAGTAATTGATTATAGTGACGTGTACAGAATAACAAAATATGCAACAATATTAATGATAAAGGTACACCGGCCCCATAGGCCTATAAATCACTGTCAATTTTGAACAGTTGTACGTATATTAACTCACATGTTGGATTATTGGTCAAATCAATCAAATTATAAACTTTAAGATATTAGCAATAGGTAAATTTTCGTCGATTCTCGAATGCATGATCAGTGAATTTTGCAAGTGAGCAAACATGGTTCTTGATAAGATGTGATAGTTTGTCCAAGGGAGATAATTGTGTAAAAAGGATTTTTGTCCAGTATATCACCGAAAGTCCGGGTTCTTAAGTCCCAGCGTAATATGGGTTTTGTCTCCATTTCAAACATTTAGAGGTTTCATACTTAAGTGAACTACGTAGACCTTTAGCAAAGTGATTGAAATATATTTTTTCCCAGGAAGTACTGAAATACAGCAAAGTTTACCCTTTACCACACAATAACGACTTTTAACGACCCTAGGACAGAAGCCTTTTGAAAACATTGTGGGAAAAGGAGAAAATGTTGGTAACCAGCATTTTCTCCTTTTCCCACATTGTTTTCTACCATTTCATAGACAATTTTCTCCAAATGAGCCACACTGAAATTGTTGTCTGCAAATGCTTTCAATTTGGAACAGCCAAGCATTTTGCCGTTTGGTGAACGGTTAAATACGTTCCTGTTGTTGGCAACAGAAGACAGTGTCAAGCCAAGATAGAACCGAACATTGGCTATTATCTGGGCTTAAGCCACACGGGGGCACAAATCTGAGTCGTGCTCTGGCAAAATGGGGTTTAATGCACCTCCGTGATGCATAATTCATAAGTCATCATAAGTATGGGTCGATAAAATCCATTTTGTCAAATAACCAGCTGAATCCTGGGGTAGACTGGCCTTTGGGCATGCAGAATATTGATCCCCACAAAAAAAAAAGAAAAAAAAATTGACCAAGGTCAGCCTGCGCGGATTGTGCAGACTGACCTGAATCGATACTTTTTGCAAATGCATTAAACCCCCTTTTCACAGAGCATGGCACGTATATGTATGAAAAGTTTTAAACTTGTTTAGAGTTATTCGATTGATACTGTAAAAAAGTATCCATTTGTTGCTTTGGGACGCAAAATATGAAATGCAGAGAAAAAATCTTCCTCTGAAATAAATTGCATTCTGGGAATTGTAATGTTCGATCGTAGACGTTTGTTAAACACCGATCTCCGCTTCAGTCTGACAAGTTTAAATATGAACATATGTATCCCAGCTACTCGAGTCAAACCTTAACGCAATTATTCATGTTCGGAGACCTTTTATAGGTAACTGCACTGTGTAACAATTGAATTTATGAAGGCATCGTAGATTGAACAGCAATGATCTAGTCATGCAAGAGGTTGATATGAATATATCGGTCTGTCTGAAAATGGCTTCATTTGGGAGGAAATACCAGACAACAAAATTTAACCCTTAAGTTGCTAAATAAGTGAAGTGAAACTTTCAAGCCGATAGTAAACCCCCAAATTTTGCTATTTCAAAGGTATTTTGGGGGAATATATCTCCTTATCGGACAGTGTAGAAGCAAGATCAGACTGCATGCTCGTACATCATACCTTGTCCGCAAAAGGTCTTTGAGTCGCGCCTAGCGCCCTAAGGGTTAAGCCTCATCCAACTTCAAGGCATTTGGAAAAGACAAATCAAAACTTTTTCTGATTATAGTATTTGTCCGAGAAAACATTGTGGGAGTGAGAGAAAATGCTGGTTACCACAATGTTTTCAATATCCTTCTTTCTCAGGGTCTTACAACTTGGGATTGTGTAGTAAAGTGTTATACAGAGGTCGTTTTTACTGAATTTTCGAAGTTAAGCTCTAATCTTGACTTACGACACAAATCCTTTGATTGGCAGAGACTTTCTGTCTTGACCAATCAAATGGCTAGTCTTAGATTTTGAATTTTGAACATTATTTCGAATGATTGGTGCATAAGGTAGCCAGTCTGTTATGGTATTTTGGATAGACAGAATGGTTGCTTTATCGTGGAATTGAAGCGAAACACGCTGTCTGAGAGAGAGAGAGAGAGAGAGAGAGCATGCATTTCCCTCATCAAAGGGACTCGGAAAAAATAGATTGTAATGATGGCAAAATTTTCCTCTGACCACATTGTGTTCCTTATTCATAGCTTACAATATCTGCATTTTAAAAGTAGTCAGTCGCAAATTAAGTTTCAGTAGGTGAAATCAGTTAACCCTTTACCACACAGTCCCGAGTTTTTAACGACCTTGAATGAGAATTCTTTTGAAAACATAGTGGTAAAAAGAGAAAATGCTGGTAATTAACATTTTGTCCTTTCGCTATAATGTTTTCTACCCAGTCAAAGAACATTGGTTTATTTGTATCGTATAAATTTGTCGTCTGCAGATTCTTTCAGTGTGGAAGATTCTAGATTTTATCGTGTGGTAAGGAGTTGATTGCTTTGACTTGATAGATCAGCTGTTTATTCACGAATTGACTGTCCCTAGATTTTTGTAATCAAATCAAATGAATGTTTTATCAGTTTTATCACTTAACTCTTTACCAAACAACAAAATTTGGGACCGGACCAGATTAACTCTTTACCACACAATCCCGACTTTTAACGACCCTAAGAAAGAAGCCTTTTGAAAACACCGTGGGAAAAGGAGAAAATGCTGGTAACCAGCATTTTCTCCTTTTTCCACAATGTTTTCTACTCTTCCCAAATCAAATTTCAATTATTGAGTCACGTTTATTTTGTCGTCTGCAAAAGGTTTCAATTTGGACTGGTCTAAAATTTTGTCGTTTGGTAAAGAGTTGAAGGCATATGCAGACGACAAATCAAAATGTTGATAAAATGATGATTTCTCTCTTTAACAGGGTAGAAAACATTGTGGGAAAAGGAGAAAATGCTGGTTACCAGCATTTTCTCCTTTTCCCACGTTGTTTTCAAAAGCCTCTCTCCTCAGGGTCGTTAAAAGTCGTGATTGTGTAGTAAAGGGTTGATTTAGTTAGCAAACCGCTGACAAACCATCAGTAAGTTTAGAAAAAGGAGTGTGGAGAGAGACACAGGATACAGGGGGTGGGGGCTGACTGATAAGTTGCGAGCCTTGTATTAATACAAGGAGTTAAGCAAGGATATCACATTTTTCAGTTCTACTATTCCCTGACCATTTAAGATTGTGTATTCGAAGAATTGTGCCATTTGGTCAGTTTATGTCGAAGAGACAGCACTATAAAGTGAACAAGGCAAGTAACTTTTGATCTACCAGGACAGTGCACCTGTTCTCAAGTCTATCATTGTCATAGCTGCGATTGACGATCGTGGCTTTGAACTGATTGTGCATTCGCCTGATCTCGCTCCATAAGACTTCCATATATTTCCAAAATTGAAAAAAAAAAAAAATGCCATTTCCTGTGCTCAATTTCGGTCAGATGATGACGTCATACATGTAGTTGAAGACTTTCTATTCGGGTAAGAAAAGAACTTTTCTAAAAGTGGTATTGAGGCCCTTAACACTTCACCACACAATCCCGAGTTTTAACGACCCCTGAAGAAGAAGCGTTTTGAAAACATTGTGGGTAAAAGAGAAAATGCTGGTTACCAGCATTTTCTCCTTTTCCCACAATGTTTCCCACCCTGTCAAGGACAAATTTCATTTGAGCCACATTTAAGTTGTCGTCTGCAAGTGCTTTCAATTTGGACAAGTCTACTTTTTTGTTGTGTGGTAAAGGGTTAAACATTGCTGGCAAAAGTGTATAGATATTGAAAGGGATTATGTTGAAAAAAGAATGCAATATTTCTGCAAAAAGTCAAACCCTTGCATATGAGGCTCACAACTTACCAATCAGCCCTCGTAATTATATGGGGCACGTAACCTTCTAAAATATTTTCAGATTTCCCGCCAGAATATTTCAGAACATTATTGAAATTTCACATGATCTTAAAGACTCGTCGATTATGTGGAATCTTATTTAAAAAAAGCACGATGGCGCCATATTTAATCTGGTAAACACTGACAGGGTCACCGTTAACAAAACTAGCAGCCCGTTATGTAAATGCGAAAATTTACCTTTTAACTGAATGTAGCAGCTTGCAAAGATCAAAGTACTGAAAGTACTGACAGACTAGCGAATTTGATTGAGGTGTTTAACCCTAATTTCAACATTATTTCAGTTATGTAGCAGTAGCCAGTGCACATATCTATGCTTTCCTGGAGTTTCTTTTATCAGTACTCAGCACACTATTCTTTCCAAGCCACTGGCTGCTTTCCCGTCAAAACTTGAGAGAGGGATGAATCCTGTTGCAATGACTATCATCAGTCCTCGGAAAGAGATTGGCCAAGCCAGGGATCGAACCAGCGACCTCCTGTTCTCAAGTCCTGTACACTACCGACTGAGATATCGGGGCTATGCATGCTATTGATTAACTATAATCCAGTTTAAGTTTAACCCTTAATCTGCTAGAAAAAATTGAACGAAACTTTCAAGCCATTGTAAACACCTGAATATTGCTATTTCAAAGTTATATTTTGGAGAAAATATATCTTCTTACCGGACAGTGTAGATCCAAGAACAGACTGGACATTCTATGCAGTCTGATCTTAATCCGCACTGTCTACAAAAGTTCACTGAGTCGCGGTGGTGCTGGTAAAAGAAACTCCAGGAAAGCATGGATAGGTGCACTGGCCGCCATGATATCACTGAAATAATGTTGAAAACGGCGTTAAACACCATACAATCAATAAGTCAATAACTAATAGCACAAGATGTAGTGAACTATTTAACTCTTAACAAAGTGAAATTCAAAGCTGTTGCAGACCACAAATTAAATGTGAAACCAGATTCCAAAAGGGCAGAAAATAACGTGGAAAAAGGAGAAAATGATGGTTACCAGGGATTCTTCCCCAGTGGCATTAAACTTGGGAATGTGTGGTAAAGGGTTAATATTCAAGATGTAAAATAACAGTTTCACATAACAGTTTAACTGTACACAATGGTCTGAAGGAATGACAAGGGTTCCCTGTCCAGTGAGGGTTAATGCAGCTGGGTTTTGCTACAAGTTACTTAGGTGTATGTATTTTTAGATTCATTCATAATGTTACAGTGGTTTAGGGATGTGATAATAGACTGCTTTGCATAGGTCACTTAATTTACATATAAGCAAAGATCTTGTACCTTATAAATGACATCTTGTTCAGTCTATTACTTTGTAAGAGGACATGTTCAAAGTGGAGTGGTAGAGATTTAGTGGTTTCTGTCAAAACTGTCATATATAACAGAATTAAGATATCTAACAGAAAGAAGTATTTTCTGTGAGGCAGTATTTGGTAACTGTGGGGTTTTTTGTTTACTTTGAATCTGGGTCAATCATGATACCTATAGACTAGCTTCGCTAGTCTTAAAAAACGAGCCATGCTCAGGTAAAAGGGGGAGGGGCTTAATGAATCTCCGTGATGCATGATACCAAGCTAGTCGTCAAAGTATTATGGATTGATAAAATCCAGTTTGTCTAACAACCAAGTGAATCAGGGGGTATACTTGTCCTTTGACATGCAGAAAAATGGCCGATAGCAAAAGGTTTTGGGCCAGGGCAGCCTGCGCGGACTGCCCAGGCTGACCTGGGTCGATACTATTTGCAGATGCATTGAGCCCCCGTTTCGCAGAGCATGACTCATGTTTTTGTTGTATTTATCAATCTTAAAAAGAGCTTAACAACAAAAAATTAAATGTGTATCGGCATATTCTGTACACAAAGTGGAAGATTGATTGTATGGTGTTTAACGCCGCTTTCAACATTATTTCAGTTACATCACGGCGGCCAGAGCACCTATCCATGCTTTCCTGGAGTTTCTTTTACCAGTACTCCGCACAATATTCTTTCCAAGCCACTGGCTGCTTTCCCACATCGTCGAAACAATGGTCAGCGGTGAGAGAGGAATGAATCCTGTCGGGATGACTATCATCAATCCTCGGAAAGAAATTGACTAAGCCGGGGATCGAACTAGCGATCTCCTGTTCTCTAGTTCTGTGCGCTACCGACTGAGCTATGGGGGCTTGGCACATAAGGTGGAAGAATTACTGCTTTTGTCCTCAAGGTTGGGGTACTTTCCACAACAATTATCAGAGTTACAAGAAAGCTAAATGTTGAACGCTTAAGCTGCTAAGCGCGACTCACTGACCATTTTCGGACAGTGTAGATCAAGATAAGACTGCACATAACGTGCAGTCTGATCTTAGATCTACACTGTCCGATAACGAGATGTCTTTCCCCAAAATTACCTATAAAATTGCAAAATTTGGGTTTTTAATATCGGCTTGAAAGTTTCATTTCGCTTATTAGCTCACCTGAGCACGAAGTGCTCAGGATGAGCTATTGTGATCACTCACCGTCCGTCGGCGTCCGTCGTCCGTCCGTCCGTCCGTCCGTCCGTTCACATTTTTTTGTTTACACTCTAGCATCTACAAATATTAACCAATCAGCACCAAACTTGGTCAAAATATATATGACCATAAGATCTCGGATGAGTTCGATTATGGGTTTAATCGGACCAGAATGACTGGAGTTATTTGCCCTTGAATTAGAAAAATTGCTATATTTGACTTTGTTAACACTCTAGCATCTACAAATATTAACCAATCAGCACCAAACTTGGTCAAAATGTATATGACCATAAGATCTCGGATGAGTTCGATTATGGGTTTAATCGGACCAGAACGACTGGAGTTATTTGCCCTTGAATTAGAAAAATTGCTATATTTGACTTTGTTTACACTCTAGCATCTACAAATATTAACCAATCAGCACCAAACTTGGTCAAAATGTATATGACCATAAGATCTCGGATGAGTTCGATTATGGGTTTAATCGGACCAGAACAACTGGAGTTATTTGCCCTTGAATTAGAAAAATTGCTATATTTGACTGTTTACACTCTAGCATCTACAAATATTAACCAATCAGCACCAAACTTGGTCAAAATGTATATGACCATAAGATCTCGGATGAGTTCGATTATGGGTTTAATCGGACCAGAACAACTGGAGTTATTTGCCCTTGAATTAGAAAAATTACTATATTTGACTTCGTTTACACTCTAGCATCTACAAATATTAACCAATCGGCACCAAACTTGGTCAAAATGTATATGACCATAAGATCTCGGATGAGTTCGATTATGGGTTTAATCGGACCAGAACGACTGGAGTTATTTGCCCTTGAATTAGAAAAATTGCTATATTTGACTTCGTTTACACTCTAGCATCTACAAATATTAACCAATCGGCACTAAACTTGGTCTAAATATATATGACCATAAGATCTTGAATGAGTTCAATTATGTGTCTAATCGGACCAGATTGACTGGAGTTATTTGGCCTTGAATTAAAAAATTGCTCCATTTGACTTTGTTTACACTCTAGCATCTTCAAATTTAAACCAATCAGCACCAAACTTAGTTAATATTATATATGACCGTAAGATCTCGAATGAGTTTGATTGTAGGTCTAATAGGACCAGTTATTGCTGTGTCATGGAAAAAGGGGGCTTGACGTATATTTTCATTGTGGACCAATATCTCTTTAAGTACAGGACAAAATGTCATGAAACTTCATCTTTTTATTGTTTATTGCAAGCCACAGACAATAGTTATTTGTTTTTATTTCATGAAACGCCATGTAATGAAAAAAGGGGGCTTAATGTTTAATTTCGTCATTGACCAATGACCATCTGTTTGTCCATCTTTCAGGACAGATATCTTCTAAAATCCTTGACAAAAACTAATAGAAATTCATACAGGTGTTCCTAATGATGTCCGCTGATATTTATTGTTTTTTAGCTGACCTTAGCACAACGTGCTAAAGGTGAGCTATTGTGATCGCCCTATGTCCGGCGTCAGGCGTCCGTCGTCCGTCGTCTGTCGTCCGTCGTCCGTCAACAATTTCTTTAAACATCTTCTTCTCCTAAACCACTAGGCCAATCTTGATGAAACTTGGCAGGGATGTTCCTTGGGTGAAGCTCTACCAAAATTGTTCAAAGAATTGAATTCCACCCTCAACTCTGGTTGCCATGGCAACAAAAAGGAAAAAAAAGCAAAATCTTTGAAAATCTTCTTCTCTGAAACTAGAAGGCGCAGAGCTTTGATATTTGGTATGAAGCATCTCCTAGTCTTTGGTATGAAGCAACTCCTAGTGGACCTCTACCAAGTTTGTTCATTTGATGCCCCTGGGGTCAAAACTGGCCCCGCCCCGGGGGTCACAAGTTTGAGCATAGTAACAAAGAAGGAAAACTTTAAAAATCTTCTTCTCTGAAACTTGAAGGTGTAGAGCTTTGATATTTGGCATGTAGCATCTCCTAGTGGACCTCTACCAAGTTTGTTCATATGATGCCCCTGGGGTCAAAACTGGCCCCGCCCCGGGGGTCACAATTTCCAACATAGGAACAAAGAAGGAAAACTTTAAAAATCTTCTTCTGTAAAACTAGAAGGCATAGAGCTTTGATATTTGGCATGAAGCATCTCCTGGTGGACCTCTACTAAGTTTGTTCATATGATGCCCTTGGGGTCAAAACTGGCCCTGCCCAGGGGGTCACAAGTTCGAACATAGGAACAAGGAGGGGAAACTTTAAAAATCATCTTCTCTGAAAATGGAAGGTGTAGAGCTTTGATATTTGGTATGTAGCATTGCCTAGTAGACCTCTACCAAGTTTGTTCATATGATGCCCCTGGGGTCAAAACTGGCCCCACCCCGGGGGTCACAAGTTTGAGCATAGTAACAAAGAAGGAAAACTTTAAAAATCTTCTTCTCTGAAACTTGAAGGCGTAGAGCTTTGATATTTGGTATGTAGCATCGCCTAGTAGACCTCTACCAAGTTTGTTCATATGATGCCCCTGGGGTCAAAACTGGCCCCGCCCCAGGGGTCACAATTTCCAACATAGGAACAAAGAAGGAAAACTTTAAAAATCTTCTTCTGTAAAACTAGATGGCATAGAGCTTTGATATTTGGTATGTAGCATCGCCTAGTAGACATCTACTAAATTTGTTCATATGATGCCCTTGGGGTCAAAATTGGCCCTGCCCAGGGGGTCACAAGTTCAAACATAGGAACAAAGAAGGAAAACTTAAATTTTTTTTTCTTTTAAATGGGAAGGCATAGAGCTTTGATATTTGGTATGTAGCATCTCCTAGTGGACTTCTACCAAGTTTGTTCCAAGGATGCTGCTTGGGTCAAAACTGGCCCAGCCCCTGGGGTCACAAGTTTGAACATAGGAACAAAAAAGGAAAACTTTAAAATTCTTCTTTTCTGAAACCGAAAGGTGTGGAGCTTTGATATTTGGTATGTTGCATCTCAGAGTGGACCTCTACCAAGTTTGTTCATATGATGCCCCTGGGTCAAAACTGGCCCCGCCCCGGGGGTCACAAGTTCGAAGATAGGAACAAAGAAGGAAAACTTTAAATTTCTTTTTCTCTTAAACGGGAAGGTGTAGAGCTTTGATATTTGGTACGTAGCATTTCCTAGAGGACCTCTACCAAGTTTATTCATATGATGCCCCTGGGTCAGAACTGGCCCAGCCCCGGGGGTCACAAGTTCGAACATAGGAACAAAGAAGGAAAACTTTAAAATTCTTCTTTAAAACTGGAAGGCGTAGAGCTTTGATATTTGGTATGTAGTGATTCTCTTCTAAGTTTGCTTGCCCATCTAAGAGCAACAAGTTCATCTAGTTCAAAATTGGATCATCTTGGGTCATAAACTAGGTCACTAGGTCAAATTAAATACCTTGTTGGCACTCTCGAGGCCACATTATTTGCTCAATTGCCTTGAAAATTAGTTAGAAAGTTTGTCTTTATAAAGTCTCACATAAGATTAATTTGGGTCAACTTGGGTCATAAACTAGTTCACTGGGTCAAATTAAAGAAATACCTTGTTTGCACTCTGGAAGCCACATTTATTGCTCAAATGACCTGAAATTTGGCCAGAATGTTTGTCTTGATGAAATACCAGATGAGTTTGGATTTGGGTCACCTGGAACCATAAACTAGGTCACTAGGTCGAAATAAAGAAATACCTTGTGGGCACTCTAGAGGCCACATTCTTTGCTTAATTGCCTTGAAAATTGGTCAGAATGTTTGTCTTTGTAAAATATCACATGAGTCTGAATTTGGGTCAACTGGGGTCATAAACTAGGTCACTTGGTCAAATTAAAGAAATAGTTAGTGGGCACTCTAGAGGCCACATTTATTATTCATTTGATTTGAAAATTGGTTAAAATGTTTCTTTTGATATAGTCAAAGACCAGTTCAAATTTGGGTCATCTGGGGTCAAAATCTAGATCACTAGGTCAAATTAAAGAAATATCTATAGGGCACTCGAGGCCACATTTTTTGCTCAATTGACTTGAAAATTGGTCAGAATGTTTGTCTTCATGAAATATGAGTTTGAAATTGGGTCACCTGCAGTCAAAAACTAGGTCACATGGTCAAATTAAAGAAAAACCTTAAAGGCACTCTACTAAGGTGAGCGACCCAGGGCCATCATGGCCCTCTTGTTTTGCATGGTAGAGGTTTAAAAAGTTTAATATTGAGTACAAAATCTTTGATACAATACCATTAAAAGATGATGACAAAGATGTTTGGGGAAAAAAGAAATAAACGATCCGGAATTCAAACATTTTGCCAATAAGTTCGATTACAAAGAGGTCTGTCTCTGTTCCTACCGAAGTAGTGTAGAATGAATTCCTTAAAAGAAAAAAAAAAAAAAAAACAAAACAACATTGTTCATTACAAGCGTATTGCATTCTGAAAGAAACGCTATTTAACAATTGTCAAAGACAGATGCCAAATGACAACAAAAAACCGTGAAGATAAAATATAAACGACTATTTAGTTACACCAAATTGTTGTATTGTGGGAAACGAACATTCGAAATCGACAACTTCCGGTTGCAAGGCGACAAGATCTATATTTCCGGTGTGATATACGACGCTATGTAACCGAGTATTTTTCGGCGATGCAATCTTGCATCCGTCAGGGGCAACATTAATTTTGATATGAAGATATATATGAATGATTATGATTTTATAAAATAACGATGATATTGGTTAAAAAAACTAACTGAAAATGAGTATAAATGGGGATATTTCTTTGACTCCTTATCAAACAACTGAATTTTAAGCCTTTCCCAAACGACAAATTTTAGCCCTTTCCAAATTGAAAGCATCTGCGGACGACAAATTTGAAAGTGGTACAATTGAACTTAAGGTTTTTTGACAGGGTAGAAAACATTGTGGGGAAAAGGAGAAAATGCTGGTTACCAGCATTTTCTCCTTTTTCCACAATGTTTTCAAAGGCCTCTTCCTCAGGGACGTGAAAACATGGGATTGTCTGGTAAAGGGTTAAGCTAGTTCAAATTCAAAACATTCGCAGACGACAATTTAAGCATGACTCAAAAATTGACATTCGTTTTGGGGAGGGTAGAAAACATTGTGGGAAGAGGAGAAAATGCTGTTTACCAGCATTTTCTCCTTTCCCCACAATGTTTTCAGATGGCTTTTCTTTAAGGACGTTAAATCTTGTGATTGTGTGGTAAATGATTAAAGCAGTATAGGAAGGACGACTACGATCAAGTTTTGCGGTATAGGTCAAGATCAGATTGCACTTACAGAATATTAGTGATGGACTGTCCTCTTTTTCGATATTTTGACATAAAAGTTTTGAAATTGGAATAATATAGGCAGATCTCCGCCAAGGATTATTCAGAGAAAGGACATTTTCCTATAAACTTACAGAAATAAGGCGTCTTTTCATAATAAGTAGGATCAATGCACTCTGGACTAATCCTCGAATAAATTTGAAAAAGGGCATTGTCCCACCTGTGTGCATTGTGAGGGACCATTCCTCTGATTCAACGAGACAGTGCCCTTCGAAAACCTACCTTTCCAGAATAATGCAGAGGTCTCATTTCTAGACTGAAAATGTCTATTTTCTTTATTTTGGCGCAGCATTGTGAGATTCTTCGTGCCACCCATCAAATGAAGCGGGAGTTTTGCATTGAAAAACGGACCAAAATGCTTCAAGTTGAATGGGCCACGCTCTGGCAAAAGGGGCTGAAGGCGTCTCCGGGAATTGACTGATTGATTGTATAGTGTTTAACGCCGTTTTCAACATTATTTCAGTTACGTCGCGGCGGCCAGTGCACCTATCCATGCTTTCCTGGAGTTTTTTTTACCAGTGCTACGCACAATATTCTTTCCAAGCCACAGGCTGCTTTCCCACATAATCATCGTCGAAACAATGGACAGCGGTGAGAGAGGAATGAACCCTGTCGCAATGACTATCATTAATCCTCGGAAAGAAATTGACCGAGCCGGGTATCGAACCAACGACCTCCTGTTCTCAAGTCCTGTACGCTACCGACAGAGCTACCGGGTCTCGGCGCATCTGCGTGAAGCATTGTACCAGGCAAGTCAGAACACAATAATGGAGCCATAAAATCTAGTTTGTCTTACAACAAAATGAATCATGAGGTAGACTGGTCTTTTGTCATGCAGAAAATTCACATAAAGAAAAAGGTATCGACCCATGTCAGACTGCGCGGACTGCGCAGGCTGACATGGGTCGATACTTTTTGCTTTTGGTAAATTCAAAAACCATGGCTCAAACGGTATTTGAAAATACATGTATAGTATTCAGGACTGCGTTTCACTAAACTGCGTAGATTTACGCAATTTATTTGGGATTGTATATACACATATACTATCCCTGCTCGACCAAAGGCTGGCGTAAAGTATGCAAAATATCTACTCAAATCGTAAATTGGTGCAATTTACTGAAACTTGTTTTCAGACTTGATGCTTGCTCACCTAAATTGCGGCTCAAACGGTATTTGAAAATGCTGTATAGTATTCAGGACTGCGTTTCACTAAACTGCGTAGATTTACGCAATTTATTTGGGATTGTATATACACACATACTATTCCTGCTCTACCAAAGGCTGGCGTAAAGTATGTACACTATCTACTCAGATCGTAAATTGGTGCATTTTAGTGAAACTTGTTTTCAGACTTATTGCTTGCTTACCTAAATTGCGGCTCAAACGGTATTTGAAAATGCTGTATAGTATTCAGGACTGCGTTTCACTAAACTGCGTAGATTTACGCAATTTATTTGGGATTGTATATACACACATACTATTCCTGCTCTACCAAAGGCTGGCGTAAAGTATGTACACTATCTACTCAGATCGTAAATTGGTGCAGTTTAGTGAAACTTGTTTTCAGACTTAGTGCTTGCTTACCTAAATTGCGTATGCAAATTTCGTGCGTAGGCAATAAAGTGAAAGATGGTCCTGGTGTAGAGTAAACGCAGTTGATCAAACATGAGGCTGTATGTATGTAGTATGTAGTCTGATCTGCATTTATTTTGTCTGTTAAGCGGCTTCTGATTCCCATGGCACGCTAAAGTCGTCATCTCTCTAGACTATGACTTTTTTTGCGTTTTGAAGCAAATCCTTGGTCACTGTTGAAAACATCTATGATAAGGAGGAATCGCTTCTGTTTCTAACGATCGGTGTCTGGTTTTGCCTCATGGTTTATACCTGAAATTTATCTGACATTTATTCAACCCTTTCTTTGGTTATTAGGTACAGTGTTCAAAGATATTACTCAAATCGCCAGGTGCATTTGAGCCATTCTCTGTGTGAAGGGGGCTTAATGCATCTGCAAAAACGGTCGACCCAGGTCAGCCTGCGCAATTCGCGCAGGCTAACCTGGACCGAAACCTTTTTCTATTGGTTAAATCTCTGCATGTCATAGGACCAGTCTACCTCAGAATTCAGTCGGTTTTTATACACAATGGATCTTGTAGATCCATGATACTGTGATGACTGGCTAGGTATCACGCATCAGGAGATGCGTTAAGCCTCCTTTTGTCAGAGCATGGCTAATTTCTTTTTATGGGTAAGGGATAAGTTTTTGGTACGGGAGCAATCCGATCAAGACTTGTCTTTTGCGAGGCATTTTTATGGCACTTATTATCAAACCTTCAACAAACAATCCCGTGTTTTAAAGGCCCGATAGCAGCCAAAAGTAAACATGCGGGTATTAACGTGCGATTGAACTTAAACCATGCCATCTAAAAGTGTAGAAATTATTGTGAAGATGACAATCTGTTGTTATTCTACGGTCAGTCCAAGTGTTGGTCACAGGCAGAAAAAATGTATTTCAAAACCAGTTAAAAAGCAACAGATAAAAACAACAAAGCAACTTTTCACCTATTTTTTCAAAATTTATTTTTTCTGCCAGCGAATAACACTTGGACTAACAGTACAATAACAGGTTGTCATCTTCACAAAAACTTCCATATTTTTAAATGGTATGATTTAAATCTAAATGCATTTTAACACCGGCATGGTTTACTTTTGGCTGCTATTAGACCTTTAAAACACGAGATTATTGGTGAAGGTTTAATATAAATTAGTGCCGCCACCGGGCCTTTAACTACCTGAAAGTGCAAACTTTTGAGTGCATAGTTGGAAAAAGAGAAGATGTAGGTTACCAGCATTTTTTATGCCATTTCAAAAGAATTCCAATCATGAGTCACAGTTAGTTTGTCGTCTGCGAATGCTTTCAACTGGGATTGATCCAAAGGGATGTTGTTTGAAAGAAGAGTTAACTCTTATACAAAACGGTAAAATTTTATACCTCTTCAATTTGAATGCAAATTAAATGACTAAAATGATGGAATTTGTTTGTAATAGAGTAGAAAACATTGTGGGAAGAGGAGAAAATGCTGGTTACAGCATATTCTCCTTTTCTCACAACGTTTTCAAATAGTTGTTGTTTTTTTCTCAATGTCGACAAAACTCGGCATTACGTGGTAAAGGTTTAGTCAGAAATCATAAACACTGTGAGATAACTCTGCGTATAATTACATCACCTTAAAAAAAAAGATGAAAGACACTGCAATGCTTAAAATTGTAGATTTTTTACAGCAAAGAAATTTTTCTATTTTTTTTACATATAGCCTTGATAATCCCACCAAACAAAAAGAATTTAAAACGAACCCGAGAAAAAAAAGTTTTGAGATATTGTGGTGAAAAGTGAAAAAGGAGAGCGTTCTGATAAGTATATTCTCATGCCTCTCCCACAATGTTTTCTACCATTTCGAAGATGAATACCATCAATTAAACCGCACTTAGTTTATCATTTGAAATTGCTTTCATTAGGGACAAATATTATTGTTTTGGAAAGAGTGAAGAATTTCTAAAACTTTTCAGGAAGACATCTTATCCGCGATAAGCTTAATTTTAATCCTTTACCTGACGACCAAATTTTAGACTTTTATTCCGAATTCAGAACATTTGCAGATGACAAATTAAGCATGGCTTAAACGATGGAATTTATCTTTGAACAGGTAAAAATATTTTTGGAAAAGAAGAAAATGCTGGTTCCCAGCATTTTCTTCTTTTCCCAAAATATTTTCAAAAGTCCTTTTTTTTTTCTCTCTCATGGTAACCATCAATCAGGAATGTTTGGTAAAGAGTTAAGATATAGCACTGTATCAGTTAGCTGAAATAGTAAGCAAATGAAACAGAAAGAAACTGAAAAATCAAGACAGGCTTGAAAAGAAGGGGAAATATGAATATTCATTACTGTAATAAACTGCATTCTGGGAATTGTTATATTCGACATAAACTATTGTTAACAACAGAGCGCTGCGTCGAATTGACGAGTTCCATACTTTACTGATGTATTGTGGTTACTCGAGTCGACCTCAAACATAATTCCTCATGTTTGGTAACCATAGATATGTAATGGACCGTTTGATTATTGAATTGTATGACAAAGCCATGAGTGTGAAAGGATTAACCTAAGCAGATATATTATGGGGGAAACGTTATATAAAACACGAATTTCTAAATGATAAGAACTGTTCCTCTTTCCCCCCCCCCCCCATCCCCCCCCCTCAAAAAAAAACCTTGTTAGTGTGTTGCAATGCAAAGTACATAGTTGCTTTTGTAAAAGGTATTTAAAACATTGTGAGAAAAAGAGGAATTCTTGTAAGGTGGATTTTCAAGGTCGTACTTTGTAAGATATTTGGTAAACTCTGGGGTTTAAAGTAATTAATGAACAATGAAACAATGAAATAAATGAAGTCTGAGGCGAGAAAGCATAAAAGAAAATGTGAAATGTAACATAATAAGAAAGATTAAAAAAAAAAAAAAAAAACCAGAGAGAATAAGAAAAATCCATTAGACATTGATAACATAAGAAAAAGATTGAGAAAAGAAAATATAATTGGAGAAACAAGTAGGGGACAGAAAGCTGTAAATCAACTCTCAAAGTTTGCCAAAACGAGAAAAAAATGAGACTTGTCCGACTTAAAAGAATTTGCATACGAGACACGAGTATAATGGTATCTGTCTTCTTGAAAAGATTAGAAGACATCGTGGGAAAAGGAGAAAATGCTGGTTACCAGCATTTTCTCCTTTTCCCACAATGCTTTCAAGAGCTTTCTTCTTCAGGGTCGTCAAATAACGAGTCTGCTTCTTGAAGGGTTAAATGATTCGATTTAATGCTGTCTGATGCAGTATTTTAGTTATACGAGTATGTCGCGGCTAGGGTACACTTATTAGCGCATGGTTGGTTGGAAGGGAAGCAAGGAACGAGGGAAGCAGGGAACGAGCGAAGGTACGAGGGAAATACTATAGAAAGGAAGAAACGAACGAAAGATCGATGGTATTGGGGAAGGAAAGAGGTAATCAAAGAAGAAAAGGCGGTTTGGAAGAAATGAAAACGAGGCTTTATCTAAAAAATCTTAAAGAAGGAAAGAAAGAGGGAAGCAAAGGAAGGAATGATAGTCGTAGGGAAGGAAAGAAGGACTCAAGGAATTAAATGGAAGCTTTAAAGAAAAAGAAAAACGGGAAAATGACTCATTAATTTTCTTTCGTAATGAAATCGCAGTTCAGCCGCAAGAGCATTGGCATTTGATCCTACCTATAATTATGACGGTATTTTTTAACGTTATACAATTTGTTTTGGATGTACAGAGCAACTGAAACAGCTGATCAGCTGCTCCCATTAGACAGGTTCTCTAAGATAAACATGTTCCAGCAGAAGGGGGCTTTATGCACCTCCGCGATGCATTATTCCAAGCGAGTCATCACATAATTATGGATCCATAAAATCCATTTTCTTCAACACTTGATTAAATCGGGAGGTAGAATAGTGTTTGGGCGTGTAGAAAACATAGCAAAAACAAAAAGTTTCGACCCGTGTCAGCCTGCGCGGACTGCGCAGGCTGACACGGTTCGATACTTTTTGCAGATGCATTTAGCCCCCTTTTCACGGAGCATGGCTGACATGTATGCAGCAGAAAAACATAAACAGCAAGGGCTGGGAATCAACATTTTCTCCCTTTTCTGTCAATATTTTCTACCATTTAAAAAGTATTACTATTATTTTGGTCACTTTTTGATTTGGCGTCTGAAATATGCTTTTAATTTAAGTCATTAATTTTGTTGTCTGGTAAAGAACTAGAATAGGTTGGGACATAGTTTGCAAGTCAAAAGGCAGACTTGTGCCCTCCCCCCCGCCCCGAAAAAAAAGAAAAAAAAAAGAAAAATCATGCTCTGGCAAGAGGGAGCTTATTGCACCTCCGTGTTCTATGATACCGAGGAAGTGCTGAATCTTGAGGTGCACTGGTTCTTTAACATGCAGAAAATTTACCAGAAGCAAAAAGTTTCGGCCCTGCTCAGCCTGCGCGGACTGCACAGGCTGACCTGGATCGATACTTTTTGCAGATGCATTAAGCCCTCTTTCACAGAGCGTGGCTTGCATGTAATGTTTAATGTGAATAGAGGTGGAGGTCAGTGGCAAGAAAAAGTCCAACAGCGGTTAAAAGATAGGTCTGTAAACAACGTGTATTTAAATCTAAGGTTTTATAATTATATACTCTATACTAGATAACAAGAATTCCGTGAGACTTCCCGCGATTGGAAGCGCGTTTGCAGACTGGAAATTAAGTGTGGTTCAAATGATGTAAATTGCCTTTTAAAGCGTAAACAATTCTGGTTGTAGTGGAGAAAGTGCACGTCCGAACTAGCTTGTTTTCAAAAATCATCCTGTCACGTGGGTTGTAAACACGCAGGACAGTTTGGTAAAGGGTAAATGTTAGGAAGGTAAGTTGCCAGTCAGTGTCCGATCTCACGGAGAAAAAAAATGTTTGCAACAACAGGTTTATGTACACCGAGAATTTTAAAATTCTTAAAGATAAATCCTTTCTGTCAGAAAAAAAAAAAAAAAAAAAGCTGTCAAATTTGAAAGACTATAGAATGGTTCAGAATTTAGCTGTGTAAACATACAGAAATTACCGATACACGGTGTAAGGGATAAATACATATATAGGAAATATTCGATTTAAAACCGGAAACGTCAAAAGAGTGACTTCTTTGATGGCCTCCAGAAAATGAAATTCATTTTATATCCGTCGTAATCTATGCAACCTTGCAAACGTCAGGAGCAACATTTGGCATGAAGATACAGTAGTGATTATAGTTTGATAAAATAAAGATGAAATGGGTTAAAAACTGGCTGAAAACTGGTATAAATGTATCTGTAAAGGCACGCTGGCGGCCAAAAGTAACTTGGATTCAAAATGCAGGCAAATGTTATTCATACCATTCAAACGTGTGGGTATGATGAGTCTGACATTGTACAATACGGTCTGTCAAAGTTACACTCGCTAACAGTAAAATGTGCCTTGAAAGCAGAATTAAAGTTGCAAAGTGTAATTCCAGTTTTACAATTACTTTCCAATCACTACCAACACCTGGAACATTGACGGACCGCACTGTAACACTAACATATTCCAGACTCTTAATAATATACATACTTTTAAATGGTAAGATTTAGAGGATATTTGTTTTTTTCAGTGAAAGATCGAAATTTATTTCATCGAGCGAACATCATCGGTAATATTTTCACGAGTGGCGCAGCCAAGAGTGAAAATATTACTGATGATGTTCACGAGGTGGAATGAATTTAACCGAAAATCAAAGCGTTGAAAGCACTGTTGTGGCATCTGTCAAGGGAACCATTGTGTGTAATTAATAATTTGAAAAATAAACCATAGAAATAGTTTCAAAATATTCACTTGAAAGTCAACCTACTGTATAGTCATGCACTATCCAAGAGAGTAGCGTGCAATCTTGTGGGACGAACAAGTCCTGGCGAACAAGCCCAGGAATGAACTAGTTTGGGACAATAAAGCACGGAATCGGGCGGTCAGGAAACAAAGATTGTGTATCATTACGCCAATAGAAGACCAAGCTTTTTTCGATAAAAGAGAAGTTTCTATGATCGATGGCCTAATCCAATTTATTTTAATACGCCATTTTCATTTTCATATCTGAGTTCAATCGAAACACTTAATTGTCCTAGAAAAATTGAGTTTAATCGGGTTTACTTCCTTCGGTTTTACACAAAATACGATACATGATTTTCAAAATGCTGTATTGAACTCATAGTGGCATTGTCTTTGACAAATGCCACAAAAACAAATACTGTATTCATTTCGTGCTTCTAACCCCAGTTTTTTTTGGGACTTTCATCTAAGTCCAGAACAGTTGTTTTCGGTAATTCCCTGTGTCGTACCCCCCTCACAAAACAAAGCATTACAATATTACGTAAAGCGCGAGAAATATAGCATAAATTACGTCATATTTCCCTTCATTTGAATGGCACGCGCTGCTTACCTAGGTAACTAGTGCGCGGGAACTTCTGTTTCCGCCTTCAATTGAAGAGTTAGAAAATATAAAATCGGTATTTTCCCTGGACGTAACCATGAAATTTCAAACCATAATTCACTATTATTTCTCGATAAACTACCGAAAAGCATGAAATAATTGCAATTTGCCTCCCGAATTGCTTAGGCCTACTTTTTGGCCGCTAGTGAGCCTTTAGTTCTCTCCGTGTCAATTAAATAAAATCGACTTTTAATCGAGATCTAAAAGTAGATTTAAACTACAGTTGAAGATGATTTTGGTCAGAGTTTAACATCATGTAGCAGACGGTGTGGATCCAAGATCAGACTGTATGTTCTGTGCAGTCTTATCTTGCTCTACGCTGTCCGCAACGGTGATCTAAAGTACCATTATCAGTGACAGAGTTAACCCTTAACCTGCTGTATAACTTCAATGAAACTTTCAAGCCAATGGTAAAAACCCGAATATTGCTGTTTCAAAGTTAGGGTGTGTAGGGAAATATCTCCTTATCGGACAGTGTAGATCCAAGATCAGACTGCACGTTCTGTGCAGTCTGATCTTGATCTACACTGACCACAAAAGGTCAGTGAGTCGCGCTTAGCAGCTTGGGGGTTAATCAAAGCAAGTAGGGATAAACACCGAGTCAAAGACCGGCTGGTCACACGTGTATTTCAGCGTCTGTTTATTGAAGGATCAGCACCCGAGCCCACAAGAACCATCCTGTTCGTGAAAATGCGAGTTTCCAGAACACTGGGCTAAGAAAAGAGAGATGTAGTTGTAAATTAGAGAATCACATGTTCTCATTATAACATGTACGATCCACGTTGTTTAACATTGTACCAAACAATCCCAAGTTTTAACGACCTTAAAGAATAAGACTTATAAAGTATTTTTAGAACCAGCATTTTTTTTCCTTTTCCTACAATGTTTTCCACCCTTTCAAATACAAATTTGAAATTTTCAGTCACATTTATCGTTTCGTCTGCTAATTCTTTCAATTTGGATCAGTCTGAAATTTTGTCAGTGCATAATGCATACGAGACATGCTCTGTGATAAAGGATCTTAAATGCATTTGCAAAAAGCATCGACGCATGTCAGCCTGTGCCGTCAGCACAGGCTGACCTGAGCCGAAACATTTTGCTTTTGGTCAGTTTTCTCACTTGCTTTGTATAATGCATAATGGAGATACACTAAGGACGTTTGTCGCAGTATTTTCCTATGGACATATCTTTTTCATTCTCCATAGCTCAGATGGTAATATGCTGTATGCTTGTGTGCGGAGTAAAAAAAATGAAAAGAGAATCATATGTTGCGGAGCAAAATACAAAGAAATAGTTCCTCCGAGGGATAAGCCTTACCATATATATATATGTGTGTGTGTGTGTGTGTGTGTGGTGAGATGCGGTGCATTTTCAAAAGTTATTGACGATGAATTACCTCCCTTTAAAATAAAAGTATATTTTGGCGTGATTTGGCATCCCGATGATTTGTAAATCCCTCATTTTTCTTTCGTGTCTGTGATTTCCAGATATTTAAAAGGTAACTGACATATTACAGGTAGAAATATACTATTTCTCTGTCATACCCACTGTAATATAAAGAGAAACATGCGCAAATAGGCAAGCAGGAAAAAACTGTGGCATATGTCGTCAAACCCTCTTTTGCCAGAACATGGCTCATTTATAATGCAAATTCGACCTCTTTCGACTACTAGAATTGCAGTCCATTGAAACTTTGAAAGATTTCTTTTATTCGGAGGTTTAAACAAACTAGCGGACGATATAGGTAAAAAATCAAAGCTTTGAAAACACTGGTGTGGCATTTGTCAAGGAAGCCATTGTGTGGAATGAATAATTTGGAAAATAAACAACAGAAATAGTTTCAAAATATTCGCTTGAAACTCAACCTACTATAAATTCATACAAAATCTGATAGAGAAGAGTGGAATCTTGTGGGACGAACAAGTCCGGGCGAACAAGCCTGGGACGAATAAGCCCAGGAACGAACTGGTTTTGGGACGAACAAGCACGGTATGTGTGTATCATCACGCCACTATAGAATACCATAGCGGATCAAGCTATTTTCGATAAAAAGGAAGTATTTCCACATCCGATGGCCTAATCCAATTTATTGTGATACGCCATTTTCAGTTTCATATCCGAGTTCAATCTAAACACTTACTTATCTCAGAAAAAATGATTATAATTGGGTTTACTTCCTTCGGTTTTGCACAAACTACGATACATGATTTTCAAAATGCCGTATTGAACTCATAGTGGCATTGTCTTCGACAAATGCCACAAAAAAAAAAACCAGAATGTACGTTATGCGAATGGACGAACGAACAAACAAACAAACGAACGATGATTGAAAGAAAGAGGTGAATGAATGTTGATTCTGAGCATATCAACAGCTGATATGAAAACAAAATTGAGCAGTTGTTTGTTGTGTTGATTAGTTTAATTCATTTAGGATAAAAGTTAGAAGAGCAATTAGCAAAGCTTGTTTAAAATTCTGTGAAACCCATATGGCGTCTACCAAAACTTGGGTCGCTTTTGACTGTGTAGATTCAGGTCAGTCTGATCTTGGATCTACACCGTCCGATCCTTTGTTAACTATTCTTATAAGAATGTATAGGAAGGTCAATTTGGAAGACAAAGGCTTTTTAACTCTTTACCAGAGAATCCCGAGTTTCAATGACCCTGAGAAAATAGCCCTTTGAAAATCTTATAGGGAAAAGAGAAAATGCTGATAACCAGCATTTTCTCCTTTTTCCACAAAGGTTTCTACGCTTTCACAGACAATTACGATCATTCAGCTAAATTCAGCATGTCGTCTGCAAATGCTTTCAATTTGGACAAGTCTAAAATTTTATTGTTTGGTAAAGAGTTAAATGAGTGAACATGTTCATTTCTTTTGTACGGTGCTAAAAGCGTGAACTGTTTACCAGACAACAGTGCTTTAGAATTGTCCAAATTGAATGCAGCAGCAGAAGGCAAATTAAGTGTGGCTTTAAGGATGAGATTTTGTGTTCGAAATAAAAGAAAACATTGTGGGAAAAGGAGAAAATGCCGGTTACCAGCATTTTCTCCTTTTCCCACAATGTTTTGAAAAGCTTTTTTCGCCCGTTAAGGTAGTCAAGACAGGCGGATTGTTTGTTAAAGAGTTAAACACTTCCGTGTCCCTTCTTTCTTGATTAAACTCTCATCCGACTTGTTTTAAACCCCCATACCACCAATAAACCCTTTACCACACAATCCTGAGTTTTAACGTACACGGAAAAGAAGGTTTTTGAAAACATGGTGGGAAAAGGAGAAAAATGATGGTAACCGGCTTTTTCTCCATTTCCCACAATGTTTTCATCATTTGAGTCATTTTCAGTCTGTCGCCTGCATATGATTTCAATTAAGACAAGTCTAAACTATGGTCTTTTTGTTAAGGATTACTTGAAAATGGACATTTTCAGTTGGTAAATATGTCAGTTTAATAGCAGTAACAAACCTGATATTTTCTGAATACCTCACAAGCGGACAGAGTAGATCCAAGATCAGACTGCACGTTTTGTGCAGTCTGATCTGGGATGCATACTGTCCATACAGCTGATAATGCCCTTGGCAAAGGAAAGGTTAAATCGCTTTGCCTTCTAAGAAATTGGTGCCACGTGACTGTAGAGCTGTCACGTGACGTGTGAGATGTCTGGTTAAATTTTAGTCAGCGTTTGTTATGGTCGGAGAATCTATTTTGTTCGAGTAATGCAATTTTCGAGCTTCGGAGCAATTTGGCGTAAAAGCTTGGTCGGACATTTTGCTGTTGTTTATTTGCCTTGTTTGTTTATTGTGGTTTTACGCCCCCTTCAACAATAATTCAGTCTGAATATTACGTCGGTATGTATTTCCAGCGAAATTTGCCTGGGATAGTCCATGACGTAGTATTTAAGGCATCAGATTTGTATTCATGGGTTTCACGTGTTCAGTTCCCGGTCATTGTAAAGCCCACCGGGGCTGCCAGCAGCATAGTATATAAGGTATCATCAGTGACCCGACAGCCCGTATAGCTCAGGTGGTAAACATCAAATCTTGGGTCACTTGAGGATGTGGGTTCGTACCCCACGGCTGGCCATCTAAAATTGCTAAGTCTTTCGAATGAGACGCTAAACCGAGGTTCCGTCTGACGATGCTATACATCGAGCACGTTAACCCTTTCCCAAACGACAAATTTTGGACTGGTCCAAATTGAAAGAGTTTGCAGACTACAATTTTAAATTGGATGAAAATGGCACAAAGTTCTCAAACAAGTTAGAAAACACTGTGGGAAAAGGAGAAATTGCTCGTTACGAGCAATTTCTCCTTTTCCCATAGTGTTTTCAAAAGACTTGTACTGCAGACACGTGAAAACCAGGGCTTGTTTGGGAAAGGGTTAAAGAACCAGGCGTAACTTAGGATGGGTTTCGTCCTGTACCTCGCACTATTAAGAACTAACCGTCTTCAGGGGGCGTCGCCCATATGGGCAACCTCTGGAGACGATAAATAAACGCAAAATCAATCAAACTATTCTCTCTGACCAGCCCGCATAGCTCAGCTGGTAGAGCGTAGGACTTATGAACATCAAGTTTTGGGCCACTTGAGGGTGTGGGTTCGATCCCCTCGACTGGCTTAAAAGTCTTTCGGATGAGACGTTAAACCGAGGTCCCGTATAGCGATGCTTTACAATGGGCACGTTCAACAACCAGGCCTAACCTAGGAACTTAGGATTGGTTTCGTCCTGTATCCTCTACTCTCCCCAGTAACAAAACTACTCGTTTTCTGGAGGCGTCATTCATATGGACAACCGGCGGCGACCATAAATAAATGAGCCATACTCTGGGCAAAAAGGGGCTTAATGCATCTTCGTAATGCATACCACCAACCAAGCCATCATAATTACGGATCAATAATAGCTTCTACTTTTAACAACTGACTGTATCACAAGGTAGACGGGTCATTGAACATACAGAAAACTGACTAATAGCGAAACGTTTCGGCCCAGGTCAGCCTGCGCGGACTGCACAGTCTGACCTGGATCTTCACTTTTCGCAGATGCATTTAGCTCCCTTTTCACAGAGCATGGCTCAAATGTAAATCAAACCATTCGCTCACGAAGTCGGTTGCTGATGCCTGGAAATTTTCTGGACAAGTAAACATTCTGGTATATGGACTCAGGAGGCACAGAAAATTGCTTTGTTGCCGATGTGACCGAAACATTGTTGAAAACGGCGTCATATACGACCAAAATAAATCTGACCCTGATAGACAACCCAGACCTTTGATTGATTGATTGTATGCTTTTTAACGCCGTTTTCAACATTATTTCAGTTATATCGCGGCGGCCAGTGCACCTATCTATGCTTTCCAGGAGTTTCTTTTGACCAGTACTCCGCACAGTATTCTTTCCAAGCCACTGGCTGCTTTCCCACATAACTATCGTCGAAACAATGGTCAGCGTTGAGAGAGGAATAAATCCTATCGCAATGACTATCATCAATCCTCAGAAAGAAATTGGCCAAGCCGGGGATCGAACCAGCGACCACCTATTCTCAAGACCTTTGAATGGAATAACCTACCTAGCAGATCTAAAACTGAATCTTGCTCTGTAAAAAGAGGGCATAATGCATCTGCAAAAAAGTATCGACCAAGGTCAGCCTGCGCAGACTGCGCAGGCTGACCTGTGTCGAAACTTTTTTGCTGATGGTAAATTTTCTGCATGTCTAAGGACTATTATACCTCGGTATTCAGCTTTTGGTAGACAAAATGGATTTTTTGCATCCATAATTATATGATGACTTGCTTGGTACGGTTCATCACGGAGATGCATTAAACACCCTTTTACCAGAACATGGCTCATGTATCTGTTGCCTGATTTAGTCTGTGATACATCAATAAAACTGTCGGAGGCCAGTCTGGCAAATAATACCCAAATACTGCATTTTCTAGACTTTTTTTTGTAGGAATAACTAAACGGTTCTGATTTGAAATCAGAAGATCGCTAATCCGAATTCCCAGCTCTGCAAATTCTTTCTGAGAATTGGTTATAGTCATCTTTTTCTCACCGCTGGTCATTGTTTCCACTACGATTATGTGGGTAGGCAGCCAGCGGCTTTGGAAGAACAAAGTTCGAAGTACTGGCAATAAATATCTTCTGTTTCTGGGAAACATGGAAAGGTGGACTGGCTGCTGGAATAATGTTGAAAAGAGCGCAAACAAACAAACAAACAAACAAACAAATAAACAAACAAACAAAGATCAGAATGCATCTAGCTGTCATGATAAGCTCCTGACCGACGACAAAATTTTAGATTTAAAATGGGTGGTGCCATTCTTCAGTTATTTCCCTTGATTTTTCTCCAGTACTTCATTGGTCCTGATCAGGTGATTACTTGGTTTCTATCCTTGAATTTATTGCACTACACAGGTATGTTCTGAATAAAATATCTCAACTAAATCTGGTCAGATTGTTTTACAAATCAACATATACTCCTTTCGTGATGATTGGGAACAGAAATTGCATTAAAAATGCCCGAAGACCTTACACATATGTCATAAATCATATAAAATTGATCGCAATATCCCCAACGGAGTCAAGGATAAAAACAAAGGAATACAGGTAGAATGACCAATCTGACTTCTTATTCGGTTACCTTCGGGCTTTATCTTGCAAGGGAGATAATTCGACATACAGGAATGGCCTCATTTGAAATAATTAGCAGACGACAAATTAAGCTTAACAAATGGGACTCGTTTAAAGAAGTATTTATAACATTGTGGGAAAGGGAGAAAATGCTGGTTACAAGCATTCTGCTGTTCCCTTAACCCTTAGGCTGCTTATCGCGACTCACTGACCTTTTGCGGACAGCGTAGATCAAGATCAGACTGCACAAAACGTGCAGTCTGATCTTTGATCTTCACTGTCCGATAAGGAGATACCTTTCCTCCAGAAATCCCTTTGAAACAGGAAAATTTTGGGCTTATACTATCGGTTTGAAAGTTTCATTTCTTTTATTCAGCAGGATAAGGGTTAAGATCGTAAAACATATACTTTCTGTCTGGCTGCTCAGAACTCAAAAATATCTCTGAAATAGCAAAATTTTGAGTTTTACTATCGCCTTGAAAGTTTTATTTCACTTATTTAGCAGGGAAGGGGTTAATGATTGTATTGCGCGATTGGATTGTGGGAACTGGGCATTTGCCATTGACAGCTGTAAGGAAAGGGACGTAATCAAATTACTTAAAGATACATCTATACTCATTGGTTGAAATACTCATTAGTATTTAACCTATTTAATCTTTATTTTATGAAACTATAGATATAATCATTCTTTGTATCTTCATGCCAAATGTTGCCTCTGACGGTTGCATGGTTGCATAGATTACGGCGGATAGAAAATGCATTTCATTTTCTTGAGGCAGTCAAAGAAATCGTTGAACATTGTCGTTTCCGGTTTAAAGTCTAAGACATCCCTTGAGTCTCTTTATCCCGTACATCATATATATCGGTAATTTATTCATGTTTACACAGCTGACTAAATTTTGATTGATTGATTGTATGTTGTATATCGCCTCTTTCAACGTTGTTTCAGTTATATCGCGGCGGCCAGTGCACCTATCCGTGCTTTCCTGGAGTTTCTTTTACCAGTACTACACACAATATTCTTTCCAAGCCACCGGCTGCTTTCCCATACAACCATCGTTGAATCAATGGTCAGCGGTGAGAGAGGAATGAATCCTGTCGCAATGACTATCATCAGTCCTCTGAAAGAAATTGGCCGAGCCGGATATCGAACTAGCGACATCCTGTTCTCAAGTCCTGTACGACTAAATTTTGAACTATTCTACAGTGTATCAAATTTATCAGCGTTTGTTTCTCTCTGGCTGTAAGGATGCATCTTTAACTCTGTCAGCACAATAGTCGAAAAAATCATGGGCTTTTGTGGACGGTAAAGACCAAGTTCAGACTGCACAGAACGTGCAACCTGATCATGGTTCTCGTTGTATAGTCAAGCCCATAAGATAATTTTTCATCTTTCCGAGTGTCAGTGTATTGTAATTAAGCCGTCGACAGAGGTCGAGTTTGATGGTGAAAATAGTTGGTTTTAGGAGGTCTAATCTTAGTAGCTTAGTGGCAAGTTCTTGTTTTGAACCATGAGGTGTTGAGTTTAATTTTGTATGAAACATTGGAACATGGTCCTTTATCGAAGTTCATATTGTATCCTAGGGTCCAAGATGGTCTCACTAAAGGGGTCGCGTATCATGGAATGTTTTTATATGGAATTTTAACGGGTAACAGAAGCTTGGCTGAAACCATAAAACACAGTCTCTGTCTGCATATGTCTGTCTGTCTGTCTGTCGCACGAACGAACGCACAACGAACTTCACCTTGCTGGGTTGATGGCCAGAAGAAGGAGGGGCCTTTCAAGCTGTGTATATCACATTACAGTAAAATTTAACCTTTTGTTAACAAAAATCTCGAGTTTTAACGAGCCTAAAGAAGAGAGCATTTAAAAGATTGTGGGAAAATGAGAAAATGCTGGTAACCAGCATTTTCTAATTTTCCCACAGTGTTTCATATTTTCAAAGACGGAAATCATCTTTTGGGCTACATTAGATAAGTTGTCTGCAAATGCTTTCAATTTGGCGGAGTCTAAAATTTTGCCGTGTGGTAAAGAGTTAACCCTTAAACCGCTAAGTGTGCTTTGATGACCTTTTGCAAACATTATATATCCAAGATCAGACTGCAAACGTGCAGTCTTATCTTGAATCTACCTTGTCCGATAAGGAGATATATTTCTCCAAAATAATAATTTTGAAATAACATTATTCGGCTTTTTACCATCGGCATGAAAGTTTCATTTAACTTATTTAGCAGGATTAGGGTTCTCACTTCACCAAGAAAGATGTGCTAACTGTTGATATCATGACAAGATAATGGTCACATCACGGTAACTGATCAAGTTTACTTGTTTTCTAGTGCCAGGATGGGGCTTTGTAACCTCTTGCCCAAGGGCTTCACCACGTGACAAGTAACGCCCTCCACATCAAGCCAGGATTTTCTGATTCCAGTGAATTCACTGAAACAAAAAGTACTTCATATATTTCTGTACATATATGAGCCATGCTCATTGAAAAGGGGGCTTAATACATCTGCGAAAACTATCGACCCAGGTCAGCCTGCGCAGCTGACCTAGGCCGATATTTTTTGCTATAGGTCAATTTTCTGTATGTCTAAGGACCAGCCTACTTCATGATTAAGCCCTTTATCTAAAAAAAAAAAGTGGCTATAATGGATCCATAGTTTTGTGATGGCTTAACTGGTACCATGTATCACGGAGATGCATTAAGCCCCCTTTTGCCAGAGTATGGCTCTATCTAATCTACATTCTTTTTGAGTAACTTTTTAACCCATTTCATCTTTATCTGATTTAGCTATAATCATCTTGTATCTTCATGCCAAATGTTGCCCTGACAGTTGCAAAGTTGCACAGACTACATCAGAAAGAAAATGCATTTCATTTTGTGGAGGCCGTCAAAGAAATCAGTGTCCTCGTTTCCGTTTCTCTCCCTCTCTCTGAGTATGGGGAGGTATCTTCTCTCTCTGAGTGTGGTGATGTATCTTAAAAAAAAAAAAAGAAAAAGAGATCCCTGAAAAAAAAAAAAAAAAAAAAATAAGTGACGTAAGAGATGCTGGTATATGAGTTGTGAAACTCATTTTTGCTTCAGTATGAAGAGAACTATCCGGCAAAGGGAGAAAAAAGCGCTATAAAAAATACCTCCCTTCTTAGGTTAAAAAAAAAAAGCAAGTAGGTCCTTTTATTTCTTTTTCCTTTGTATTAAATTTTGTCCTTGCTTTAGAGATGCTTCGATTATTATAATTTGGCGCCTGATTGATATGTAAGGCATGCAAAATGTTTGCAAATCGAATTTAACACACAACAGTTGCCATAGAAATGCATCAAGTAGATCTAATAAGCGGTTTGATAAATTTTGAAAGAGATTTTTAAACCTGAACATTCCGAAATAGTGCAAAGAATATCAAGGATAAAAACCAAGTAATACCCTATTTATAAACTGGCAGCCTGTTATCGATCTTCGTACGGTTACTGGAGATACAACGGGTACCAGTTAGACCTATGAAGTACAGGAGAGCTATCAAGGGAAGTAACTGTCTTTTGTTACCTATTGCATCGCAATTGTTTTGCATATTGTTGAAAAGTGATTTTTTTTTAGTTACGAATCGATCTATTTTTCAAGATTACATATTACCATGTTAATCCAATTCATCGCTGAAAAAAAGAGTAGTTGCTTCTATAAGAGTGTCTAAAAATGTATGGGCCATGCTCTGTGAAAAGAGGGTTTAATGCATTTGTTAAAAAGTATCGACCCAGGTCAGCCTGCGCAGTCCGCGCAGGCTGACCTGGGCCGATACTTTTTGTTATTGGTCTATTTTCTGCATGTCAAAGGACCAGTCTACCTCATGAGTCAGTCAGTTGTTAGACAAAATGGATTTTCTAGATCCTTAATATGGCGTGCAACACACGAAAATGGGCCTTCGGACCTATGCGTAAAAGTGTGTCGTCCCGGATCAGCCTGTGCAGTCTGTGACTAATCCGAGACGACACTTCCCGTTTTAGTGCGATTTTCTGTTTTCACGACAGTCTACTGTATGAAAAAATCTTATGTGGTCGTAAAGTGCCGTCTCGGATTAGCCTGCGCGGACTGCGTAGGCTAATCCGGGACGACACTTTACGCAAATGCCCGAAGTTCTCATTTCGCATGTTGCGGGCCATATGTGATTACTTGATTACTTGCTCGGTACGATGCGTGGTAGAGATGCATTTAACTCCTTTTTGCCAGAGTGTGACTTACATACAGTAGTTGGTAAAAGCGGATAACACATAGGAAAAAGAAATACATGTAAATTACCAATTAGAACAAGACAAGGATTATTCTCTATCCGTTCTATTTGCTTACGTGTGAATAAGTTCCGCGGGAAATCAATAACCGGTAGCAACCCTTTTAAACTGGTGTCTGAGACGGGCCCACAGAGGGGCCGCAAAAAGGCCCGCAGAAGCCCACAAAACGAACATGCCCACAATTTTCACCAGTCGCAAATTAATTTGAGCAGTGCTCTGTGAGAAGGGGGGACTAAATGCATCTGCAAAAAGTATCCACCCAGGTCAGCCTGCGCACTCCGCACAGGCTGACCTGGGCCGAAACCTTTTGCTTTTGGTGAATTTTCTGCATGTCAAAGAACCAGTGTACCTCCTAATCCAGTAAGTTGGTAGACAAAAATGGATTTTATGGATCCATAATCATTCGATGACATGCCCGGTGTCATTGATCACAACGATGCATTAAGCCCCCTTTTGCCAGAGCATGGCTCATATGCAATAATTCGCGACTTATAGCAAGAAGGACAACAGCCAGCCTTTACAACTACGCCACAAAAAAAAAAGTGTTGCACCAGGACCTATGACTAGAGTGATCGAATTATATATTTATCTCTCTAATTTGTTTAACTTTACTGAAATTTCCCAATTTTAGGATAAAATGTGCTGATCGTCTTGCAACGTGTTGTTCTAAATTTAATAGTATTTGATCATCGCCTGCGATCCATTTTATATATACGTCGTCTACCTGAAAATTGAATTGAATGAGGTTTTTTTTGGGCCCGTATTCGCCAACCATTCTTAACCCTGAGTTAAAGAAACATCCTGACATCCAGAAAAAAAAAAACGCTGTTAAAATTAGATAGAAGAATGGACAGAAGAATGTTTCGGAATTTAGTCACCAGTATAAACATAGACAATTACAGATATATATATATAGTGTAAGGAATAAATACATACATTGGAAAACTTCGATCTAAATCAGGAAACGTCACAATAGCGATTTCTTTGATGGCTTCCAGAAAACATAATGCCTTTTCAATCTGTCGTAACCTGTGCAATTTTGCAACCGTCAGGGTTAGCATAAAGATACAATAATCATTAAAATTTGATAGAATAAAGATAGAATGGGTTAAAAGGTGGCTGAAAACGAGTATAGATGTATCTTTAGAGCGCCCTTGACGACTTTAGTTGCTCTTTGCGGCCAGTGTAGATCAAGATCAGATTGCACAAAGCGTGCGGTCTGATCTTTGATCTTCACTGTCCGCTTTGCTGAATTTTTAAGACAAAAGGTAACCACAGAATTACAATCTGCGTCTTATTATAGACTGATTTTTTTTCCAAGGCCTATAACCTTCACCACATTTTCTTAATAACAATTTTAAGCTCCACTGGGCGAAGGCCAGCGGGCTTATGTCATGGCCCGGTGTCCGTTGTGCGTCCGTCCGTGCGTGCGTGCGTCCGTCCGTCCGTTAACTTTTATCTCAAACATCTTCTTCTCTGAAACTACCCATCCAATTTCCATGAAACTTCATAGAAATGATCCTGCCATGGTCCTCTTTAGAACTTCTTGAAAGAATTTGATTCTTTCAAAAACTCTGGTTGCCATGGCAACAAAACTGAAAAATATTGGAAATCTTTAAAAATCTTCTTGTCTAAAACCATAAGGCATAGGGCTACCAAATTTGGCATGTAGCTTTATGTAGTAGACCTCTATCATATTTCTTCAAATTACAGCCCTAGGCTCAAAATTGGCTGTGCCCCAGGGGTCACAAGTTTTACATAGGCTTATATAGAGAAAACTTTAAAAATCTTCCTGTACCTAGCCATAAGGCCTAGAGCTACCAAATTTTGCATGTACCCATATCTAGTGGGCCTCTACCAAGTGGGCCAAAATTTTAGCCGTGGGGTCAAAATTGGCCCCGCCACAGGGGTCACAAATTTTACATGGGCTTCCATAGTGACAATCTAAGAAATCTTCCTGTACCTAGCCATAAAGCCTAGAGCTACCAAATTTTGCATTTAGATTGATCTAGTGGGGTCTACCAAAAGTGCCCAAATTACAGTCCTGGGGTCAATTTGGCCTCATGCTGGGGGGTGGTGGGGGGTAGGTTCACAAGATTTACATGGGCTTATATAGGGAAAATTTTTAAATCTTGGTGTACATAGCCATAAGGCTTAGGGCTACCAAATTTTGCATAATTATAGCATTATCTAGTGGACAACTACAAAGAGGGCCCAAGTTACAGCCCTTGGATCAAGTTTGGCCCTGCACCAGGGGTCACAAGTTTTACATGGGTTTATGGAGTGAAAACCTCAGAAACCATCTTGTTACTAGCCATAAGGCCAAGAACTCTCAAATTTGGCATGTTATTCTTCTAATACACATATTCCCCGTTTAGTCCGACTGTAACCCTGGGGTCAAAGTTTTATAAGGGCTTATATAGTGAAGACTTCTCGACAATCTTCTTGTGTCTAACCATAAAGCATAGGACTAACAAATTTGGCCTGTTTTGAGCCTTGGGATCAAAATTTGTCCCACTCCAGGGTTCACAAATTTTAGATAGGCTTACATAGTGAAAACTTAAGATATCTTTTTTTATCCTTACAGTAAGGCCTAGGGCTATAAAAATTTGGCATGCCGATTCATATTGTAGACTTCTACCAAGATTGTTCCATCTTTTTCATTGAAACCACTCTTCCAATTTTGACCAAACTTTACAGATATCATCTTGCCATGATGTTCTTCAGAATGTCTTCAAAGAATTAAGTTCTGTTAAAAGCTATGTTTGTTATGGCTACAAAACTGAAAAGTATTGAAAAACCTTTAAAAATCCTTTCCAAAAGCTTGTATTTACTAACGTCATTGTAGCTCATGAAAAAGATACTGCTTTTTAGCTCCACAGGCCAAAGGCCATCAAGCTCATCGTCTCTGAAACTGCTTCACCCAATAAGTCACAAGCTTTACATAGGCTAATATAGTGTAAACTTAAAAGGTCTTCTTGTTCCTTACCTTGAGTTACAGCTGTAATATTGTATGAGTGTAATCGAAATAACCTCTTCCAAAGTTTTTTAAGTTATGTCAAAATTAGTCCTATCTCATGGGTCATAAACATGTGCTTATAGCGTGAAAATTCAAAAAATCTTTTTGCTCCTAACCGCAAACTCAAGGGCTACCAAATCTGGATCACTTTTGATTTTTTTTAAAATTAGCCTTGCATCAGGGGTCTTATGTTTTACAGAGGCTTCATATGGACGAAACTTGAAAATCACCTTATTTATAACCATACAGCATAGACTTGTATTATTTTGGCATGTGGCTTTATCTTGTGGACCTCTACCAGGGTTCAAGTAATTATAGCTCTGGGATCAAAAATGGCTTTGCCCTGTGGGTCTCAACTTTCACATGGGCTTTTACAGAGAAAACTTCATTTTGAAACCATTTGGCTTAGAATTGAAATGTTTAGTATTTATGGTTTATATTTATAAGTCAGTGGAGCAATACAGGGCCATCATGGCCCTCTTGTTATGTAATTCTACGGACCTCACTGCCCGATATTTTATAAATTCTGTGAATTTCTGACCAAGCCCATATGATTGAAATTCTGTAACGTCCTTTGAAAATATTTCGTATGTTGATCTCATAATCACTATTTTTATCGATAGCTGTGTGTTCTAGTTAGGAAAATATTTTTCGGTGATGTAGAGAGAGAGAGAGAGATTTTATTCCAAGGTAATACAGGTCCATATGTTTAGTCCTATTGTATAGATTGTAGAGCTATTGTGATACAGAACTGTCTTTCAGCCTTTATTTAATCATTACGCCTCGATATATCCGAATTGAAATCAACTATTAGATTACCGAGAGGTGATATTTGTCAAAGCCTCTAGAAGTAAAGCGACCCTAATAGATCGTAGAATTAGACGCGAGGCTGTCCGTAACCAACGTTTCTAATCACGTGATACTTTCGTCAAGCATCACATGACCAATCCGATAATTTTTTTTGTGGGATGAGTTTCCGGAACGTACAAATAGACGGAATAACAGGATTGTACAACCATTTGGAAACTTGGCGTAGATCAACTTGCGTGCAGCACCCTATTTAATTCCTTGTAGCTGGAAGTTACTGTTCGAATCAAAGAGTCCCGAGTCAAAGACGTAACAAGGAAAAAGATCTAAGGTACGTTTGTCTTTGAAATTAGAAATTAGAAAAAAAAAACAAACTTAATATTCTACAGAAATTTCATTCAGTTTTTTCTTTTTTACTTTGTCTTTTTCGTTTAATTTATTCTTTTACTTTTGTAATTTTTCAGTCTTTTTATCTATAATAGTAAAATTTGTGTCGTGTAATACAATGAACTTTATTCAGTATAAAGGCCTTCAGCTCATAATAAAGTATGTTATTGACAAGATTAAATAATTTTTAATGTTTTTGTATAAAATGATATGAGCCGTGCTCAGGCAAAAGGGGGCTTAATACATCTCCGAGATGCATTTTTCCAAGCAATTCATCACAGTATTAAAGATCCATAAAATTCATTATGTCTTACATACAACCGGCTGTATTGTAAGGTAGACTGGTCCTTTGACATCCAGAAAATTGACCAATAGCGAAAAGTTTTGGCCCAGGTCAGCCTTCGCAGAATGCGCAGGCTGACCTGGGTCGATACTTTTCGCAGATACTTTAATCCCCCTTTTCACAAAGTATGGCTTACATATTGTATGCAGATCACGTTCAGATAGTAGTCTGTTTACGTATCGACGATTTTGTTGTTTTACACCAATTCATAGTTACATTGTGTAGGTATTTTGGTAGTAAACGATATTGGAAAACAACAAAAACATTTCAGGTCAGTCCCATCAGTATGTAAAGAGAAGAGCACGTGGGGCCCATATTCACCTCCCATTCTTAAGAACATTCTCAGTCTTATTCTCCTGATTTTCAAGATTTGAAAGTAACACAACTTCTGATAGGCCAAACGAAATGGTTAAGCCAATCAGAAGTTGTGTTACTTTCAAATTCAGAAAATGTACTTTATTAATTTTGTTAAAAGTAAGTAAGAAATTATCAATTATTGCATGTCCTTTGAATTAAGCCAAATCGGAATTTAGATATCATTTAATCATTTATTTGTAAATTTGAAAAAAAAAAAACGAAATTCTTTCTAAAGCCACTCTTTTTTTTTTTTCAAATATTTAATAAGCGCTAGTGCGTCGCAGCCGAGTTCGTCGTAATTAGTATAAGATTTGGTATGATTGATCTACAGTCGATTGCTATTTAAACAGCTTTTGCGGACGGCGTAGATCAAGATCAGACTGCACAGAACGTGCAGTCTGATCTTGGGATCTACACTGTCTGTTATTTGATGCCCAACTATGATCAGAATCATCTTCATTTGCCATGAAAATCTCTCTGGAAAAATTCAAATTTAATACATTTTACAGAAAGAGAGGAAGTATATATATTTCACAGATGGACATAAAACTGTCGTGAGCATACAGTATACTAAATCTTTTGCAGGAATAATAGTGCAATAAAATAGATCACTAGCAATAAAAGATGCTAGTTGCGGTCGATAGTGGTTTAAGATAGTTCAAGGCATCACTTGACATAAGCGTGAATTGTTAATTTCGAATCACTCTCTCTGTCTCTCGAGCGGGCGCGCGTTCATCTTCTTCTCTTTCTTCTCTGTCTCCTTCTTCATCCTCTCCTCCCTCCCTCTCACCCCCTGTCTCTGTCTCTGTGTATGGTCGAGTGGTTTAAGGTTGTGAATCTATCATCAAGCCGTCCGAAGTTCTACTCCTGCCTGTGGAAATTTCGTTTTCTTGGTCTTTTTTGGATAAAGATAGATAAACACTATTTTTCTACAAATACTGTATAAAGAAAAAGAAGACATAGTTCAAGAGATTGGTATGAGCGATATATATATATATATGTGTGTGTGTGTGTGTGCGCGCTCGCGTGTGTGTGTGTGTGTGTGTGTGCGCGCGCGCGCGCGCGCGCGCGCGCCATGCTCTGGCAAAAGGGGACTTAATGCATCTCTGTGATGCATTGTACAAAGCAAGCAATCACATAATTTTGCATCCACAATAACCACCTTGTTTTTGTAAATAACCGACTGAATCATGAGGTTAGACTGGTCCTTGGAAATACAGAAAATAGGCCTATAGCGAAAAGTTTCGGCCCAGGTCAGCCTGCGCGGACTGCGCAGGCTGACCTGGGTCGATACTTTGCGCAAAATGCATTAAGGCCCCTTTTCACAGAGCAAGGCTCATATTAGTATCATGCTGTGGCAAAAGGGGGCTTAATGCATCTCCGCGATGGATCATACCAAAAGCAAGTCATCATATAGATATGAATCCATAAAATCCATTCTTTCTTAAGAAACGACTGACTCATGAGGTAGACTGATCCTTTGACATGCCGACAACTAACCTGTCGCAAAAAGTTTCGATCAAGGTCAACCTGTGAGGACTGCGCAGGGTGAGATTGGTCAATATTTTTTTGCAAATTCATTAAACCCCCCTTTTCACAGATAATGGCTCATTTTTATTAAAAAAAAAAAGAAAAAAAAGATTCCTCTCCTTTACTCTCCCAATACCCTTGGCGTCTAAGTGGGTCTTTGTAAATGGCATAGATAAAGATCAGACTGTAGAATATGCAGTCTGATCATGGGTCTCACCGTCCACGCACAACTCTGTTTCATTTCTGACCAAAGTGTCTTTTACACTGATTGCGAAATATAGTATTTCTTTTAGAATATGCAGTCTGATCATGGGTCTCACCGTCCACGCACAATATTTCACTTCTGACCAAAGTGTCTTTTACACTGATTGCGAAATATAGTATTTTTTTTTTTTAGAATATGCAGTCTGATCATGGGTCTCACCGTCCACGCACAATTCATTTCTGACCAAAGTGTCTTTTATACTGACTGCGAAATATAGTATTTTTTTTTTTAGAATATGCAGTCTGATCATGAGTCTCACCGTGCACGTACAACTCTATTTCATTTCTGACCAAAGTGTCTTTTACACTGATCGCGAAATATAGTACTTACAATCTTCGAATTACGAATCATGAGTCACGCTCCGTGAAATGGAGGTTAAATGCACCTGCAAAAAGTTTCGGCCCACGTAAGCCTGCGCATTCCGCGCAGGCTTACGTGGATCGAAACTTTTTGCTATCAGGTATATGTTGTCTGTGTCAAAGGACAACTTTACCTCATTATTCAACCGGTTTTTGCTACAAAATGAATGCATACAGTGAAACGACCTGCTTTATATAATGCATTAAGAAGATGCCTATATACCATCTTTTACCAAAGTGTCGCTATTTTATGTTGAAGTGAAAACACACTCACTAAATCGGTTATTATCACCCCTGATTAGACACGGGCACGGTTTTGTTTGTTTCTTTGGTTGGTGTTTAAACCCGTTTTCAAATTATTTCAGTTATAATCCCGGCGGTCAGTGCACCTATCCATGCTTTTCTGGCGTTTCTTTTTTTCAGTACCCCGCACAATATTCTTCGCAAGCCACTCGCTACTTTCCCACGTAACCGACGCCGAAACAATGAATCTTGTCGCAATGAGAATCACCAGAAAGAAATTGACCAAGCAGGGGATTCGAACTAGCGTTCCTGGTTTCACCTCTGTTACGTTGCCGACTGAGCTTCTGGACGCGGTTTATCAGACACCAACGCAATTTTAACCATTATCTAGCGCCAAGTAAACCTGACAAAATTATGCAGACAGGGTACATCAAAGAACAGACTGACTTCAGCTTTTGTGCAGTTTGATCTTGATCTACATTGGTCGCAAAGGCAGATACAGTTGTGGAAGGCGCTTCAAGGGTTATGTTTGCTCTGGGAAGGGTCTTTCATGAATAATTTTGTGACACAACTTGGCACATTTTTAACACCTATTCCTATCCCTTCCAAATCCCTCTCCCATATTTCCTACCTTTCCCCTCCCCCGCTCTTCCCGCTACGACATAGATTAATTTTGACTAAAAATAGATGACCTCTGTCTAAAATAATTTGCCTGATTAATTGTCACAGGTAAATCTAAAGTTTGCTATTTTGAGTAAAAAATGTGTTTTAGCTCTTGTCCTTGAGAACGCGGGGCCCCGCATGGCTCAGTGGTAAAGTGTAGGACTCGTAATCTGAAGCCCACGGGTTCGAGCCTCACTGGAAGCATAGGGTTTTTCGTGGGAATGTCCTTGGGCAAGACACTTCAGAGCACTAGCCCAGTGGTGAAACCCAGGACATACATGTACAGGGTTTCCGGAAAGTGAGGTAACACTTTTGTATAGATTTCAACTCAGAAGTACATTTTTGTACTTCTAATTTTAAATCTGTATAAAAGTGCACACTTTTAAAATGTTTCCTCTTTTTTCAACATTTAGGCTTACACCATTATCAAGAAATTTAACACGAAAATAATGCCTTCTGCAGTTTGTGACAATTTTCACACCACCATTATTTATAAATTTCTTAATAAAGGCGTAAGCCGAAATTTTGAAAAAAGAGTAAATATTTTAAAAGTTTGTATAATTATAGGCGACTGAAATTCCATTAGTCTATCACCGGGAAATTAAATTTTCCTTAGCGGACACCGTTACTGTAAATAGCACATCGGCGACTGCCTCTACATCGTATATAGTAGAACAAGGTCTTATTATATACAATGTAGAGGTAGTCGCCAATGTACTATTTATAGTAACGGTGTAAATGAAAATTTGAATTTTCCGTGATATACAGGTGATGCACCAATGTGCAAATGTGTTCGATGATCGAGCAAGGAAAATTTTAGTGTTCCGTGATAGACCATTGGAGTTTCAAAGGCCTGTGGTATAATTCATTCCCTTTGTAATATAAGTGGATTTGATGTATAATAGTGTTTATTATGTAATGAACATTGTATGAAATTATCACACAAAAAACCTACATTTTTTATAAACACGTAGATATATTTTTATCTATTCATCTGAAATTAAAAGCCACTTTATTAATCCTTTACCACACTATCCCGACTTTTAGCGACCCTGACAAAAGAAGCCTTTTGAAAACATTGTGAGAAAAGGAGAAAATGCTGGTAACCAGCATTTTCTCCTTTTTCCACAATGTTTTCTACCCTTCCCAATACAAATTTCAATATTTGAGTCAAATTTATTTTGTCATCTGCAAATGCTTTCAATGTGGACTAGTCTAAAATTCTGTCGTTTGGTAAAGAGTTAATGCACAAAAGTGTTACCTTACTTTCCGGACACCCTGTATTTGTGAACTGTTACCGTGATATGACTGAAATAATGTTAAAAGCGGCATGAAACACTATTCAATCAGTCAACCCTCAAAGCGACGGATTAATGAAATTACCTTTTTGATTTGGTAAAGACGACTTAAGTATTGCTATTTCAAGCTTTTTTTTCTGTCAGAATATGTTACACATAGTAGCGGATAATGTAGATCCAAAATCAGACTAGGCGTTGTGTACAGTCTGATCTTGTTCTTCTCTGTCCACAAAAGGAACCGTAGTCGGTATCAGGTTTCTCAAAACGATTGATCCATACTGAAAGCTGTTGCAGACGACAAAATTAAATGAAGCTCAAATGATGAAATTTGTCTCTGAATGGAAAGAAAACATTGTGGGATAAAGGAGAAAATGCTTGTTACCAGCATTTTCTCCTTTTCCCAAAATGTTTTCGAAAGCTCTTTTTCTTTGGCTTTCGTTAGAACTAGGATTTCTTTTGGTAAGTGGTTAATGGTTAAGGTCCCTTCTGCCGTACAAACGTGTACATTTGTCGCAAAGAATCCGCCATTCACCAATAGTAATGTCATTTATCATTTACTGCAATCCCAGGGCCTGCATCCACCAATCATCCGTAATAACAGTCGTCTTCTAATAACGAAGCAGACCTGAAACTTTACTTACATGTACTTAATATGAGCCATGCTCTGGCAAAAGGGGGCTTAATGCATCTCCGTAATCCATGATACCAATCAAGCTATCACATAATTATGGATCCATAATACTCATTTTTTTTTTAACAACCGACTTAATCATGAGGTAGACTGGTCCTTGGACATACAGAAAATTGACCAATAGCGAAAAGTTTCGGCCCAGGTCAGCCTGTGCGGCCTGTGCAGGCTGACCTGAATCGATAGTTTTCGCAGGTGCATTAAGCCCCCTTTTCACAAAGCATGGCTTATATATTATTGCCACTTACGTTCTTTCTGTTTTTTTTTTTTTGTATGCTCTCGGTTTTTTTTTATTTGTGTATTTTTCAGATTCATGTTTTATACACGTGCCTAAATTAATTGTATGTATATGTGCTGTGACAATGTACAACTTGTATACGTCAAAAAATAAATGTCAGTTCAGTTCAGCACAGCTTCATATTCTCAAAGTTTTTTCTAAATTTCAAAGTAACGCAATTTCTAATTGGCTAAACCAAATTGTGTAGCCAATCAGAAGTTGCGTTACTTTCTAAATTTAGAATCAGACTAGGAGTGCAATTGAGAATGGTTAGTGACTACTTACCATTTAAAGGAGACAGAAGACAATATCACAGTGCACGTTTAGAACGTCTTATCATATCCCACTCTTTCGCTTCCCAGTTAGTTCTGTACCGGGCAATTCTATTTTCAAACGATCCTGGAGAAGGCGGCTTTTGTAAACATTTTGGGAAAAGGAGGAGATGCTGATAACCAGTGCCAAAAACGATTTAGAGTTACATGCCATTGTGGTATGGATGTTTCCGGCTTTTGATAGTGAACAAGTAGCCGAAGTTAGTATCTTCTATAATAAGAGAGATATGAGAAAATGTCAGACTTGTCGCTCAACGACAAAGACAATGATGATGAAGAAAACGGGGCTATGACGATACCTCAACGTTTTCTTCGAAAATTGCTGAGCTAAAAAGTCACGTTTTAGGGGATTCAATGGGATTAGTTCAGATTGTCGTAAAAAGAAATCTGTAATGGATCCGTATTGCTTTTTTTTTATTACGACGAGGGAAACCAGTGCCAAAAATATTTTGAGAGTTACCTTCCCTTGTGGTAAATAACCTCTTTGTTGGCAAATAGCCCAGGTTTGAAGCTAGTATCTTCAGTAATAAAAGAGAATTGAGAAAATGTCAAAAGGCTTCGTACAACGATGCAGGTGAAGATGACGACGAAGACAACGATAGGGCTATGACAATACCTCGCCGCTTTGTTGGGAAGCTGCCGAACTAATAAGTTGCAGATTTTGGGTATCATTTGGATTAGTTCAGATTGTTGTTAAAAGAGAAATCGTAATGGGTCCATATTGCTTTATTCATTACGACGAGAGAAAAATTCCGATGGTAATTAATTATACACAAGGACAGGTCGAGCAAGTAGCAATGCCTTTTTCTCTTTATGCCCTATAGTCCAGTGTTTTAAGCTCCACTGGCCGAAGGCCAGCGGGCTTATGTCATGGCCCGGTGTCCGTCGTGCGTGCGTCCGTCCGTCCGTGCGTTAACTTTTATTTCAAACATCTTCTTCTCTGAAACTACCCATCCAATTTTCATGAAACTTCACAGAAATGATCCTGCCATGGTCCTCTTCAAGATTTCTTGAAAGAATTTGTTTCCTTCAAAAACTCTGGTTGCCATGGCAACAAAACTGAAAAATATTGGAAATCTTTAAAAATCTTCTTGTCTGAAACCATAAGGTGTAGGGCTACCAAATTTGGCATGTAGCTTTATGTAGTAGACCTCTATCAAGTTTCTTCAAATTATAGCCCTGGGGTCAAAATTGGCTCTGCTCCAGGGGTCACAAGTTTTACATAGGCTTATATAGAGAAAACTTTAAAAAATTTCCTTTACCTAGCCATAAGGCCTAGAGCTACCAAATTTTGCATGTAGCTATATCTAGTGGGCCTCTACCAAGCAGGCCAAAATTTTAGCCCTGGGGTCAAAATTGGCCCCGCTGTAGGGGTCACAAGTTTTACATGGGCGTAGATAGTGACAACTTAAGAAATCTTCCAGTACCTAGCCATAAGGCCTAGAGCTACCAAATTTTGCATTTAGCTTGATCTAGTGGGGGTCTACCAAAAGTGCCCAAATTACAGTCCTAGGGTCAATTTGGCCTCATGCTGGGGGGTAGGGGGGGGGGGAGGTTCACAAGATTTACATGGGCTTATATAGGGAAAACTTTTAAATCTTGGTGTACATAGCCATAAGGCTTAGGGCTACCAAATTTTACATAATTATAGCACTATCTAGTGGACAACTACAAAGAGGGCCCAAGTTACAACCCTAGGATCAAGTTTGGCCCTGCACCAGGGGTCACAAGTTTTACATGGGTTTATGGAGTGAAAACTTCAGAAACCGTCTTGTTACTAGCCATAAGGCCAAAAACTCCTAAATTTGGTCATAAACATGTGCTTATAGGGTGAAAATTCAAAAAATCCTTTTGCTCCTAACCGCAAACCCAAGGGCTACCAAATCTGGATCACTTTTGATTTTTTTTTGAAATTAGCCTTGCATCAGGAGTCTTATGTTTTACAGAGGCTTCATATGGACGAAACTTGAAAATCACCTTATTTATAACCATACAGCATAGACTTGTATTATTTTGGCATGTGGCTTTATCTTGTGGACCTTTACCAGGGTTCAAGTAATTATCGCTCTGGGATCAAAAATGGTTTTGCCCTGCGGGTCTCAACTTTCACATGGACTTTTACAGAGAAAACTTTGTAAGTCTTCATTTTGAAACCTTTTGGCTCAGAATTGAAATGTTTAGTATTTATAGTTTATATTTATAAGCCAGTGGAGCGATACAGGGCTATCATGGCCCTCTTGTTTTTAGCTTATGTCATGGCCCTGTGTCCGTCGTGCGTGCGTGCGTGCGTGCGTCCGTCCGTGCGTTAACTTTTATTTCAAACATCTTCTTCTCTGAAACTACCCATCCGATTTTCACGAAACTTTACAGAAATGATCCTGCCATGGTCCTCTTTAGAATTTCTTGAAAGAATTTGATTCCTTCAAAAACTCTGGTTGCCATGGCAACAAAACTGAAAAATATTGGAAATCTTTAAAAATCTTCTTCTCTGAAACCATAAGGGGTAGGGCTACCAAATTTGGCATGTAGCTTTATGTAGTAGACCTCTATCAAGTTTCTTCAAATTATAGCCCTGGGGTCAAAATTGGCTCTGCTCCAGGGGTCACAAGTTTTACATAGGCTTATATAGAGAAAACTTTAAAAATCTTCCTGTACCTAGCCATAAGGCCTAGAGCTACCAAATTTTGCATGTAGCTGTATCTAGTGGGCCTCTACCAAGCAGACCAAAATTTTAGCCCTGGGGTCAAAATTGGCCCTGCTGCAGGGGTCACAAGTTTTACATGGGCGTAGATAGTGACAACTTAAGAAATCTTCCAGTACCTAGCCATAAGGCCTAGAGCTACCAAATTTTGCATTTAGCTTGATCTAGCGGGGGTCTACCAAGAGTGCCCAAATTACAGTCCTACGGTCAATTCGGCCTCAGCTGGGGGGTGGGGGGGTCACAAGATTTACATGGGCTTATATAGGGAAAACTTTTAAATCTTGGTGTACATAGCCATAAGGCTTAGGGCTACCAAAATTTGCATAATTATAGCACTATCTAGTGGACAACTACAAAGAGGGCCCAAGTTACAACCCTAGGATCAAGTTTGGCCCTGCACCAGGGGTCACAAGTTTTACATGGGTTTATGGAGTGAAAACTTCAGAAACCGTCTTGTTACTAGCCATAAGGCCAAGAACTCCCAGATTTGGTCATAAACATGTGCTTATAGGTTGAAAATTCAAAAAATCCATTTACTCCTAACCGCAAACACAAGGGCTACCAAATATGGATCACTTTTGATTTTTTTTTTTTTTTGAAATTAGCCTTGCATCAGGGGTCTTACGTTTTACAGAGGCTTCATATGGATGAAACTTGAAAATCACCATATTTATAACCATACAGCATAGACTTGTATTATTTTGGCATGTGGCTTTATCTTGTGGACCTTTACCAGGGTTCAAGTAATTATCGCTCTGGGATCAAAAATGGCTTTGCCCTGCGGGTCTCAACTTTCACATGGGCTTTTACAGAGAAAACTTTGTAAGTCTTCATTTTGAAACCATTTGGCTCAGAATTGAAATCTTTAGTATTTATAGTTTATATTTATAAGCCAGTGGAGCGATACAGGGCCATCATGGCCCTCTTGTTACAATCCTGAAGATAAAGGCTTCTGCAAACATTGTGGGGAAAAGGAGAAATGCTGGTAACTAGCATTTTCTCCTTTTTCCCACAATGTTTGCTACCCAGTTAAAGAAAAATCCAGAAGCTTTAGCCACATATTTTTTTCGTCGATAAATCATGCTTTCAATTTATACAACATACTTCTTTTCTCTGGTAAAGAGTTAACTCTTTCGATGCCATCTAGGTAAACCCGACTTCTTCATTGGTCAAAAAAAAACCAATTCCACTTCTGTGCATATGTGACTCATTTGTTTTGTTGATATTTCATATAATTCATGATCTATTTTTAATACTGATAGTCAAATAGCGATCGTATTCAAATGGATACGGTGACGCCATGTTTGGTCTTATTAAAAAAAAAAGGGTGGAATTTCCGAATACAAAGCGACCGTCAAATTATTGTAAACGTCAAAAATGTACCTTTTCTACTGCATGTAAAAGCCAAGTCTGTTTTTGCTTGCAAAAAAAAAATAGATTTAGCAGTATACACATGTATCTGTGTTTTGCAATAAAGTTTGATTCACGGTAACAACTCTACATAGGCCCTCTTAATGAATGTTGTAGTCATACGAAACGGCTGGGTCCGTATTCACAAACTATTCTTTAGAACATTTTTAGTCTTATTCTCCAAGATTTTCTAAATTTGAAAATAACACAGCTTCTTATTAGCTAAACCAAATGGTTTAACTCTTTACCACACAACCCCGACCTTTTACGACCCTAAAAAGGAAGCCGTTTGAAAACATTGTGGGAAAAGGAGAAAATGCTGGTAACCAGCATTTTCTTCTTTTCCCACAATGTTTTCTACCCGTCCCATGACAAATTTCAATTCTTAAGTCACATTTAATTTGTCGTCTGCAAATGCTTTCAATTTGGACTAGTCTAAAATTTTGTCGTTTGGTTCAGAGTTAACCAATTAAAAAGTTGGTTACTTTAAAATTTAGAAAATTCTGGCGAATAAGACGAAGAATGTTCTAAAGAATGGTTGGTGAATACGGACTCTGTTACCCTAATACATCTAGATGTACGTTGTGTATACTTGTGGTGTGGTGTCCGTAGTTGTGAGGTAGTGCGTCGGCTTCGTAATCAAAAGGTCCTGAGTTCGATACCCGGGAGTGGATGTCAACTTTGGGACTGTTCATTGACCCACACATTCGGCGCGAGTACTGGTGTAGTTTCCAGGAAGCAGAATCGAGAGGGATTAGTATAAGTTGCAAAAACTTGTTTCTCAATCGATGTAAAATAAATCTGTTTAAACTAAGATGTACCAGGGATCATATATACACGGGGATGGGTAACGCGATAGAACTTCGGTTATTGGCCGACTTTGGTAAAATTGATAAGAAAGGAAAAATGACGCCATCTTGAATTCAACATTTCGAACGAGAGTTTAGAAGTAAATATGATCCCTGGATGTACGCTGAATAATCCGTAATAATGCAAGGGTGGTAAGAAACGTCGAAAATTTGACTTTGCAAATGGGTTAATGATGTTACATGCATCTCATAAAAAAAAAATACATACATACCAAATGATCAAATTTTATACTTTTCCAAATCCAAAGTATTGGCGGACGACAAATTAAATGTGGCTAAAATGGTGGGGTTTATCGCATGAAGGGTAGAAAACATTGTGGAAAAAGGAGACAGTGCCGGCTACCAGTATTTTCTCTTTTTCCCCCACAATGTTTTAAGTATTGGTGGGCGACAAATTAAATGTGGCTAAAATGGTGGGGTTAATCTCATAAAGGGTAGAAAACATTGTGGAAAAGGGAGACAATGCCGGTCGGCTACCAGCATTTTCTCTTTTTCCCACAATGTTTTCAGAAGCCTTCATCTGCAGATCGTCGAAACTTGGGTTTATTTTGTAAAGGAGTAATATTTCTTTAACGGTTGCTTTGACACTTTACCACTCGACAAAATTTTACACTTGTCTAAATTGAAAGCATTTGCAGGCAACAAATTAGAAATGGTTTGTATGGTGAGATTTGTCTGTAAAAGGACAGAAAACATTGTGGGAAAAGGAGAAAAATGCTGGTTACCAGCATTTTCTCCTTTTCCCACAACGTTTACAAAAGGCCTCTTTCTCAGGGCCGTTAAAACTCAGGATTGTGTGGTAAATGGTTAATAAATGACCCCATATTTAACGACCCTTGAGAAGAAGGCTTTGAAAAACATTGTGAGAAAAGGAGAAAATGCTTTCGTTTCAAAAGTAATTTTTACCGTTTGAGCCACATTTAGTTTATCGTCTGTTGTTTCTTTTAATTTGGACCAGTCGTAACCCCTGGGCTGCGAAGCGCGACTCAATGACCTATTGTGGACAGTTTAGATAAAGATCAGACTGCACAGAACGTGCATTCTGATCTTAGATCTGCACTGTCCGATATGGAGATAGCTTTTCCCAAAAATTACCTTTGAAATCGGAAAATTTGTGTTTTTACTATCGCCGTGGATTTTTTCACTTCTCTTATTTACCAGGATAAGGGTTAAATTTTGTTGTCTGACAAAGAGTTAATTATATTTCAGGTCCCCATATGTGTAGTAAATAAAGTTATGCTTGCATCCTAACCTATTGTAAAATTTGTAGGCCGCAGATAGTTTATGAGGCGAGGAAAGAATTATGTGCGTTACGCAAAAAGATTTGGTCGGCTGAATATGTAGGAAATAATTTCTGAATCTTCCTTCAATTTTCTAATTGGAGTTCATTTCGGTTTTAAAGAAGGATGTATGTTAATACTGTACAATATGCATTTGAACCAAGCTCTGTGAAAAGGGGGTTTAATGCATTTGCAAAAAGTATCGGCCCAGGTCAGCCTGCGCAGTCCGCGCAGGCTGACCTGGGCCGAAACTTTTTGCTTTTGGTAAATTATCTGGTATCATGCATCACGGAGATATATTAAGCCTCCTTTTCGCAGAGCATGGCTCATTTATATGTCAAAGAGTTGAGGCGACAGTTTAAACTTTCGATTTCATTTTATTGGGTAGACCACTCTCTCCGAGCATTCAACTTTATAAACATGTTTGTTGGCGAACAGTGTGGACGTAGATCACACTGTACTGGACGTTGTTTTTCAAACTTGTTCGTTTCAACCGTATACAAAACTATTCCGTTGTTTGCACGACCTACAGAAAGAAGGCTTTTGAATTACCAAAAGTATTTGCTGTTTGTAAATGCTTTCATTTTGAACAGTATTTCTGGTACAGAATTAAATTTGGTAGAAACGGTATAGTTCACACGCTTTCAACAAACGAGTTTGACAGCATCGTTGTAAATCAAAGCGCTGAAAGCGCTGCTGAGGTGGGGTGCGTTCAATCCTGCTCAAATTGAAATCTAACTGTTGTACCAAATAATAAGCACGTAATGCTACTAGAAAGAATTGGGTAAAAGCAAGCAGTTGTTTAAAGAGCTGAGAGGTATTTCTCCGTTAAATCTCAGAGCAAACTAACAAATTTCTGTTTGTGTGTGTGCGTGTGGGGGGGGGGGGGGGGGGGGTCAGTAGAATGTCAGAATGAAACGACATGAGAAGTATTATTAAGCAATATCTAGACAAATAAAACATTCCTCTTCAAAGAAATTAGCACAAGAGTTATCATGATGCCTCTAAGCTTTCCATGGCGCTTATTGACACTGCTTGACGCTATTTGGTGGAACTGATACATAAATGCGTATACCTACGCATGCCTCATTATTGTCTGTTCAAACACTATTTTTCGACGTAGCTGAATGCGCTGGCTTTTGACCTCCTTCTTGGTACTGATAAAGAATGAATAGATAATAATTTGCGATTGGTCAAAAATGTACACATGTTTATCCCGCGGGTCCCTGCAGGCATATTTGCTCACACATTTATGAAACCAATATTAATAAGCGTTGCTGCTGCTTATAGATATCCCGGGGCATTGATTCATACCATTGCAAAATAATGTAGTAGATGATGGTTCCTTTTTTACGCTATTTGGAGTTTTATATTTTTATAGGCATTATCCAATAACCCAATACTACCTATCAATAAAAAAAAAAAAAAAAAAACAAAAAAAAAAAAAAAAAACAGTGAGGAAAAAGAGGCAATTGCTCGCGAGGTTACTTATCATTATTTTACTTCATATATAGCCAAAAATGATAATCAAGTTTCATATTCAAGTATCTCTTACGCCGTCTATCTTTTTTGAAGATATTTCTTGTTTGAAATTGTGTTATGATAATGGTGTATTTGTTTGCATATTTATCGTCCAAGTCGTGTAAATTCCCTTACTGTTAACGTTTTAGTCATGCCTTGATGCTTAAGTGAATAAAATGCTTTCTTAATAGTACTTTTTTTCCCAGGTAATGATTTTGCAATGTTAGGTACCCCAGAGTCAGATTTTTTAGATTCAATTTCCCTCATGGTAAATCTGAGCTGGGATGCATCGCACCCCACCTCAAATATAGATAGGGCCTGATTGCACGAGTTACAGCAACATGAAACTAGATGTTGTTTGTGTGAATTAATTTTAACCCTTTACCACACAATCCCGAGTTTTAACGACCTCAAGGAAAAGGTCCTTTGAAAACTTTGTGGGAAAAGGAGAAAATGCTGGTAACCAGCTTAGTTTAGTTTAAACATATTTTATTGCCATACATATGTACATGTCAACAAAAGCAATACATAAATACAATTTCTAGTATACATGGAATGACAAATGTACATAGGCAAAGGGGTCTGGCCACAAGTTCTCACAACTTAGATTCGGCCATTCCCCTCCTCCAATTACATGTTTAGGAAACAACAGTCTTATGGCAGCTAAAAAAAATTCAAACTTTTCAGTAGTTAGGGATAATAAAGAGAAACAGATAATGAAAAATCTGAACATCAAAGACTAATGTACTAGACAACATCAGAGAGATAAAGATTATAGATATATTATATATTGTCAGCCGGGATTGAGATTGGAGAATTCTGATCAAATAGCGACTCATATAGGATGGGCTCAAGGAACGTATTATAAACGGTCAATCAGACCTTCCTGAGTTTTTAATAAATTCTTGGACAGAATAAACTATTTCAATATTATCATTAAGGCTTAAATTATCAGATCCAAACAATAATAAATTTAAGTTTAAAGGGTGATATTTGCGGAGTTTGCGAAATAACATCAATCTTTGATTGGTATATGACAGGCAGTGAAAAAAATAATGCTCCGCATCTTCAACATAATAGCCACAGTGGCACAAATTACTTTCCGAAATGTGGTTTTTGTGTAAGTCAGATTTCAGGTCGCTGCAATTATTTCTTAATCTCGCTTGAAAGACTGAGAATTTGCGATCTCCTACACCAAAGTATTTTGGGACTACAGACACTGGAAATTGACGCAAGATTGTTGACTTAAACATAGAAAGTGATTGTAGTAATTTTGTTTCCATCGGCAAATTGTTCCATAGAGATATTGCCGACGGAATAAACGACTTCGCAAAGATTTCGGTACGGCGGGCCAATGTTTCAGTATCTAGGGAATTTCGAAGGGAATATACTCTACTATTTCCAACAGTTGATGGAAACAGTTGACATAAAAAGTCTGGAACTTGACCATTGATGATTTTAAACGTTAAAATAAGTTTCTGGTATTTACGTCTGTCGGACAAGCTCAACCAGCCGATCTCTGTATACAAATTTATAAGAGAAGTGGATTTCGTAAGTCCTGTAACTATTCTTGCAGCTTCGTGTTGAATTTTTTCAAGAGAATCTCTTTCACTACAGGTACAGTTACCCCATACGACAGAAGCATACTTAAGAAGAGGGCGTAAAAATGATATGTAAAGTTGGTTCAAAGAATTTCGGCTTATTTTGAATATTACCGCCCTCATCATTCCAAGGATTTTAGAAGCCGACACAGTCAATTGCCTTATATGTTCACGCCATTTTCCATTCGCAGAAAAGGTTAAACCTAAGTGTTTATGGTGTTCAACAAAACTTATTTGGACATTATCGAAGAACAGATTTGGGCTGGGAACGGTTTTTGCAGAAAAGATCATTGCTACAGTTTTTTTGGGATTGAATGTAACCAGCCACTGCTTTGCCCAGTAAGAAATCATTAATAAGTCATGATTAAGTATACCCTGAATATCTTGAACTGCTGCAGCTGAACAAGCTAATGATGTGTCATCAGCAAATAAACGTGAAATGCTGAGCAGATTTTCAGAAATATCATTAACATAAATTAGAAATAGAAGAGGGCCGAGAACTGAGCCTTGTGGAACACCCGCCTTAACATTCATTAGTTTTGACTTCGCAGTACCAACAAATACTGCTTGTTGTCTATTTGAAAGATAACTTTTAATCCAATTTAGCAAACAACCATTAATTCCATTTTGTTGCAATTTGAAAAGGAGACCCTTATGCCATACTCTATCAAAAGCTTTCGAAATATCACAAAAAACCATACAAGTATTCTGGTTAGAGTCCAGAGAAGAAACAACTTGATGATAAATATCAATCAGCTGATGAATAGTAGAATGACCTTTTAGAAAACCTGACTGCTTTTGGTATATTATGTCATTTGAAACAAAGAAATTGTACATATACTTGTAGACACACCGTTCCATTAATTTTCCAACACAACTTAGTAAAGATATAGGACGGTAGTTACTAACGTAAGATTTGTCTCCTTTTTTGAACAGTGGCATGATAATAGACTGTTTCCAACTTTGCGGAAAAGTTTCTTGATCGAGAGATTTATTGAAGATCCTACACAAAGGCTTTGATATACTGTGTTTTGTAGCCTTGAGTAGTTTATGACTTATTTGATCCGGTCCAATTGCTTTATTTATGTCTAATGTTCCAATAATACTTTCAACATCCGCAACAGAAATTTGAATGGTTGAAAGAGTATTTAGTGTTTTATGAACAAAGTTTGGTAAAGTGGCATTTGAGTCATCTAAAGTTGATATGGAAGTAAAATATTCGTTCAGACAATTAGCTTTATCTTCGTCAGTATAATGAAGCATTTCTAAGTCATTATTCAATGTTTTCAAAACTGGAATCGAATTAATGCTGGTATTATTATTGACCAAACTGCGAAGATATTTCCAGTACTGTTTTGGATTTTCAAAACGCGATGAGGATAGACGTTCGTCGAGATTACTGTAATAGCGTTGTTTAGCATGTTTCTTTAGGTTATTTACTTTATTGCGCATTTTCTTGTATTTTTCCCAATCGTTTATACGCTCGGATTTCGTAGCCAGCGTTTTTTCCTTTTCCCACAAAGTTTTCTACACTTCCCAAAACAGATTTCAAATTTTTTGTCACATTTATATTGTCGTTTGCAAATGCTTTTAATTTGGACATGTCTAAATTTTTGTCGTTTGGTAAAGAGTTAAGAGGAATTCTTACAAAAACTACTAATCTATAGTCGCCTGCAGAGATGACAAAATTTACGTAGAATACATATGAATACAGTATTGCAAGTAGAGAAATTGCTCGTTACTATCAGTTTGTCATTTTTGCCGAGATGTTTTGAAAACATGTCTGATAGAAGACCAAAATAAAAAGTGTTGGTGATAATTTGTTAAACAGCAAACCAATATTGTATGTGGTCTTTTCAATTTTTAGTAACCCAAGTTGAAATGTTTACCCAGCTTAATATTCAAAGTCGAATGATTTTAATTAAAAATAGTTCAACAAGTCTTGCACATTTCAATTTTGTTTTTTTTATTGAATTAACGAAGAAGTTTCTCTGCGGATGTCGACAGATGTCTGACAGAACTGTGGAATAAACGCGCTGATCAACTCTTTACGAGATGGTAGAACTTTATGGACTCATTCTAGTCGAAACATTTCCAGATGACAAAACACGTTACCTTTCAAATTATGGGGTTTGTCTATGAAGGGGCAGAAAACATTCTGGACAAAGGAGAAAGTGTTCGTTAACCAGCATCTCCTTTTTCCACAGTGTTTTTAAAAGCCCCTACTAGATCAAGGTCAAACATAGAATTGTCTGATGAAGAGTTACAAGGCAAGCCAGAGCATATTGTTTTGATGTTTGCAACCTGTATTGAAATTGTTTCAGAGACATTAATTTCTACAGTAAAGTATGTATTCAGAATGTAGAAGGGGCGCATTTGCCTCCGACAGGCTAGCCTACTTTTCTTGTCTTGAAAATGAATTTCTGAAAGGCTGGGGCAAATGGTTTAGACAGTAAGAAATTGTGGTAACCCTTTACAACACGAGAAAAATTTAGGCTTGTCCAAATTGAAAGCATTTTGCAGACGACAATTTAAATGTGACTAAAATGGTGGAATTTGTCCTTGATAGGGAAGAAAACATTGTGGGAAAAGGAAAAAAATGTTGGTTACCAGCATTTTCTCCTTTTTCCACAGTGTTTCCAAAAGGTTTTTTTCTTAGGACCGTTAAAACTCTGGATTGTGTGGTGAAGGGTTAATTTCTAAAATCGGAGTAAGATAAGGAATGCTGTTTAGAATGGTCGTGTTCTGCCTTCATTTTAACCCTTAGGCTGCTAAGCGCGACTCACTGATCTTTTTGCGGACAGTGTAGATCAGATCAGACTGCACAGAACGTGCAGTCTAATTTTGGATCTACATTGTCCGATAAGGAGATATTTTTCTATTCCCCCGTATAAATAAATAAATAAATAAATAAATAAATAAATATTATTATTTGTTTTTACTATCGACCCGAACTTATTTAGCAGGATAAGGGTTAAATAGATTGAAGATTGAAGATTTAGTAAAGTAAAATGTTAGAAAATAAACAATACGCGGGTACAGCAACAAATATGCTTAAAAGCAGAAGCAGCTATGTTTTCGACCCAGAAACTGCTTCTTATAAACCGGTATATTTGAAGGGTTAGATGAAATCTGATGTTTTTCCGAGTACATTTGAGCGAGAGGCTTAATCCATTTGCGAAAAGTATCGACCCATGTCAGCCTGCGCAGTCCGCGCAGGCTGACATGGGCCGAAACTTTTCGCTTTCTCTAAATTTTCTGCATGTCAAAGGATAGTTCTATCTCATGATTCAGCCTCAGTTGTTTGTCAAAATGGGTTTTATGAGTGCGTAATTCGGTGATGTCTTGCTTGGTATAATGTGTTACGGAGATGCAGTAAGCGCCTTTTTGCCGGAGCACGGCTCGTTTATAAAGGAAACCTTGAATTATTGGCAACAAATAGAACAGACGTAGGAGAGATCAACGACCGTAGATTTGGGGAAAAGAAATTCCGAGGAAAGAAATAATTACGGAAAAGGAATGCAAGGAAGAAAATTAATGTAAATATTGCCTGCCATGGCCAAATAAGATAATAAAGCGACTCATTAAATGGTAAAGAAAAGGCCGTCATCAAAGGGCTCAAGGTACTGTGTTTAAAATGACGTTGACAGATGGGGTTTTCTTATGTAAATATAACTGGATCGGCTCTGTCGAACAGCAATTCATTCAGACCGGGAACCATCCCTCTGTTAAATGGGGCGAGTCTAATTTTTGGTTCTCTATTCAACATTGCATGCAGGAAAAAATAACATCTATCTTGTTTAAAAACTTTATGCACATTTAACATGTCGAATTTTTGCTTAGCGGTAAAATGGTAGGCGAAATTTATAGACCAAGATCAGACTAAACAAATCTGGTCGTTGGTCTGTGTCTACATTGTCTAACGAGGTGTGGTCGCAAACATCAGGATGGGGGATATAAGATATTCTATATATACGGATAAAGGTTTTTAGTTGTCTTAATTCGTCATACAAAAGATAAAGAAGTAGAAAATGGAATTCATCTTCGATATATACTTCTTTAAAAGCAAATTTTGCATAACTTGTACCTTTTTACGGATGATTTCACTGCATTTCCAGGACAAGCAAAAAGCACTGCGGACAGTTAAGACATAGAACACTGCACAGAAACTGCAGTATCGTCTTGATTTGATGCTACCAGATATTTATTGTGAAATTCTCGTCACAAAAGCATTCGGAATTACAATAATTGGATATTTTCTACAGGCTGAAAAGGTCTTTTTCGTTTGTCTCTCAGTTAACTAAGTTATTATTTTACTACATATATTCCTCTCTCTCTCTCTCTCTCTCTCTTTCACTCAATCAGTCATCAGTATGTTACATAAACCAAGCATTGATAACTAAGTAATCCTTTTGCTACATAAATTCAATGAAAAATTTCGGCGGAAATCGTAGAGATTCGGAATACATGTACTAAAAGTTTTAACGATCATTTTCGTCTTGAAAAAACAAATTACCATATCGGAACGTGTAGATCCAAGATCACACTGCACGTTCCGACTTGCAGTACGATCTTAATCTACACTGTCCACAATTTAGCGCATTAAGTCGAACTTACCGCTCTAAGGGGTTAGGACGTCATTTAGCTACTTTCGCATGTCAAAGAGCACGTCTGATGTAGAAATTTAATCAAGTTTTATTTCTTCACGGTAATAGCTCTCAGGCCGGATTGATTAACTTTGTATCAGACGAAAAATATCTTAGATTCGTCTAAATTGAAAGCAATTGCAGACGACATATAAAATATGACTCAAATGATTCATTTTTGCTGTTTTATAAGATAGAAAAAATAGTAGGAAAAGGAGAAAAATGCTGGTTACCATCATTTTCTCCTTTTCCCACAATGTTTTCAAAATCCCATTTCCTCAGGGTTGTTGAGACACGATATTGTTGAAGTAAAGGGTTAAATAGTTCCGCAAATAAAATGGGAAAGAATCGGAATGCCTGTTGCACAGACTATTGAATATAGAGATTTGTAAGCAAAACGTTTTGCTACCTCCTATATCTGCTCTTCTCGCGTCTTCCGTATTTCGTCCCGCAAGTTTTGGTTCCCATTTTTAACGTTCTTTAGACTCCTCGAAGCGACATGCTGGACACTTTCGAACATCCCCGCTGTTCTTGAAGCCAGCTGATCGATATCTCGGCCTATTTCTTTGTTCTGTTTAATTTGCCGGTCCTGAGACACAAATAGACAAATACTGCAGAGCAAGAGTTAAACCATAGAATCACCCTCATGTGAATGCTGCTATCCTAAAGAACATAATGTAAGAAAGACTGATAATTACAGAATGTTTCAACAATTATCAGACAGTGTAGATCCAAGATCAGACTGCCCGATGTATTCTGATCCTTATCTGTATTGTCCCAAACGCACCAACGATTACTCTTATGCCAAGAGCTGAACGTTTATTGTTTTCTTAGACTTACAAAAACTATTTCAATTTAAACAAAGCACAAATATTTGCGCAAATACTTTTTGGCCCTCCAGTTGACATCAGTGCCTCCTTTAGTAGGCACTGCCTTTTCTGTCAGTCTTAGGCTTAGGTCAAGGTCACTGTTTTTAATAAAGAATGGAGACAACAACAACAACAACAATGTATCTGCGATAAATTCAACAAACGTTCAAGTAGTTTTTTGAAAAATGATATATCTTGATATACAGATATTGCGCATAACTTTATTTAAATGCTAAAGTAAAGGTCAAGGTCACTAAATATAGGAACATAAGGGTCAAAAGTGAATATGGTGGATGAATATGGGTCCAGCTTTTGTTTAAGCCTTCATTATCTGCTGCTCACTGTGCTTCACAGGGCACTACGTTTCACGAGATTAAGTTAAAAAAATAAATGCTCTGGCAAATGGGGGTTTAATGCATATCAGATTCTCTGCGATGCATGATACCAAGCAAGACGTTACAGTATGATGGATCCGTAAAATCCATTTGTCCTAACAATCGACGGGTTCTGGAGGTAGAACGATCCTTTGACATGCAGAAAAATTACAAATAGCAAAAAGGTTTCGACTCATGTCAGCCTGCGCGGACTGCGCAGGCTGACACGGGTCGATGTTTTTAATAAATGAATTTAGCCCCCTTTTCACACAACACGGCTCAAATTTAAAACGAACTCGATTGTCAGACCCAGTCGATGTTATACAAAGGTCATTCTTTCGGGTCCCTTTCATATTATGGTGTAGCAAATTTATAACATCAGGGTTCGTATTCACCAACCATTCTTAAGAATATTCTTAGTCTTGTTCTCCAAGATTTTCTACATCTGAAAGTAACACAACTTCTGATTGGCTAAACCAAATGGCTTAGAAAATTTTAGAGAATAGGACTAAGTTCGGGTTGGTGAATACGGACCCAGGCCTATTTGTCTAGTTTGCGCGCCGCCGCCCCATTATTTAGAAGCCTTTAATTAGAATCTGGTTGCCGATTTATACTATTTGATTGAAAGCAACACATAAAATCATCGAGGTTTACGATTACAGGAAAATGAACGTAAAGAAAAAATACAGATGTAATTAGGTTAATACGGCCCACGTTAAAGAAAAAAATAGGGCACAAAGATAATGGAAGTACCTCTGAAGAAGTTTTGATTATTTTGAGTTGATTCAGCTGTCAGCAATCAAACATCGATGTTCTATGGACATTTGGCTTATTTTGTTGCTCGCTGTCTGACTCTCTGTTTGTCTGTCTCTCTGTCTTATCTGCCTGCCTACCTGCCTGTCTTTCTGTCTGTCTGTCTGTCATCCGTCCGTCCGTCCGTGTGTGTGTCTGTCTGCCTGCCTGCCTGCATGTCTGTCTGTCTGTCTGTCTCACATCACTCATTTCTCTCTCTCTCTTCTTCTCTCTGAATGTCTCCTTCGGTCTCCCTGTCTGTCTCTAGTCACCTGTTACCCTTTAACGAATGACTGTCGGGCAAACTTCAATAAAGAAAAGAGGCATCACAAGGCACGTGCACGAGAGAAACCGCCGTCAGAGTCATAAAGTCCAAGAAGTTTCCAATTACCTTATCTGTACCAAAAACTATTTGTGTTCTATAAGGTTTGTTTGCGCAGCACGTCTCTCGAATAGAGATATCGGTAGTTGTCGATTAACCCTTAGGTCGATTAAAGGACCTTTTTCGGACAGTGTAGATCAAGATCAGAATGCACAGAAAGTGCACAGTCCGATGAGATATCCCCCCCCCCCAAAAAAAAAAAAAAAACTTTGAAGCAACAATAATTGGTTCTTTACTATCGCCTTGAAAGTTTCATTTAATTTATTTCGCCGGATAACGTTTAACTCTTTCAGCGTCAAATGTAATAATTGATCCATGCTCTGTGAAAAGGGGGCCTGACGCATCTGCGAAAAGTATCGACCCAGATCAGCCTGCGCAGTCCGCGCAGGCTGACCTGGGCCGAAACTTTCCGCTATTGGTCAATTTTCTACGTGTCAAAGGACCATTCTACCTCCTAATTCAGTCGGTTGTTAACAAAAAGTGGCTGTTATGGATCTATAATAGTGTGATGGCTTGCTTGGTATCAGGCATCACGGAGGTGCATTAAGCCCCGTTTTCACAGAGCATGGCTCATATAAACTCCGACCCCTTTCGACTGTCGGAAATACAATCCACTGAAACTCTGAAGCATTTTTATCTTGGAGGCATAATTAAACAAGCAGACGATATAGATCCAAGTTCAGACTGCATGTTTTGTTAAGGCTGATCTTGATATACGCCGTTAAAAAAAGTACCTCTTTCCACCCATGGCAGATAAAGGGTTAAGAAACAGGACAGAAGCGATTAAAGAATTATTGCAATACCCGGTCACATGACTGTTCCACTTATAAGGGAATACTCACAGGTCAATACAATACAATACAATACAATACAATACAATACAATAATACTTTATTGGTAATTAAAGGGCACCGGCCCAAAAAACAGCAAAATACATATATCTGTAACCATAAATATTGATGGTTACAGATATATGTATTTTGCTGTATTTTGGACCGGAGGCCTTTATTTACTAATAAAGTATTATTGTATTGTATTGTATTGTATTGTATTGTATTGTCAATGCTTTTAACCCCTAGGCTGCTAAGCGCGACTTAATGACCTTTTGCGGACAGTGTAGATCAAGATCAGACTGCACAGAACGTGCAGTCTGATCTTGGATTTACACTGACCAATAAAGGGATACTTTTCTTCAAAAAATAAGTTTGAAATAGCGTTATTCCACCTTTTTACTATCGGCTTAAAAGTTTCATTTAACTTATTCAGCAGAATAAGGGTTAAAACTTTTTTCATGCTCAGCTCGGATAAGCATGAAATTTCACAGTTGTATAAATGTAATTTGATTAACCTAAATGAGTAACCTCAGAACTTCAGAGCTGTTTTTTTTTTCTTTGCCAACCAGCATTTCCTTTTTTCCCTCAAAATTTTTAACCTCTTCTTCACAAAGAACTCTAGTCATCGAGGAATATTTGTTTTGTAGTCTGCAGATGCTTTGGAGTCGGACAAGTCCAAAGTTTCGTTGTTTGGTAAAGAATTAAAAGTGCTTTCCTGGTGTATTCAAATTGTGCACGTTTCAGGGGTCCTGCATGACTCAGTGGTAAAGTGTGGGACTCGTAAGCTGGAGGCCCCGGTTTCGAGCCTTACTGGATCAACTTGGTTTTTCGTGGGAGTGTCCTTGGGCAAGACACTTCAGAGCCATAGCCTAGAGCTGGTGGAACCGAGGAAATACATGAATTTATGAGATGTCGCCGTAATATGACTGAAATATTGTTGAAAGCGGCGTAAAACACCATTCAATCAATCAATCAACCACGTTTCACAGTTAAGGATTACCAGTCAGGGGTGTTCTTGTAGCAGAGAAAGATGTCACTTTAACGCTCCACAACAAAATCCCTATGTTTCATGGCCGTAATGAAGACAGTTTTTGAAAATATTGTGGGAAATGGAGGTTGTCACCATTTTCTCTCGTTCCTCAATGTTTCCTAACCTTTCAAAGACATATTCCATCATTTGAGGTACATTACATTTTTCTTCTGCAAGTGCTGTCAATTTGAACAATCCTACAGTTTTATCATTTGATAAAGAGTTAAAGGTTGAAAGTACTTTCTAGACGTGTTTGAATTATCCACGTTTCACTTTACATTTGAGTCATGCTCTGGGAAAAGGGGGTTTAATGCATCTCTGTAATGAATTGTACCAAGCAAGACATCACATAATCATGGATACAAGAACCCCGCCGTGTCTGACAACCGACGGAATCACTGAGGTAGAATGTCCTTCGACATGCAGAAAATTGACCAGTTGCAAAAATATCGGCCCAGGTCAGCCTGCGCGGACTGCGCAGGCTGACCTGGGTCGATAGTTTTTTTTAGCAGAGGCATTAAGCCCCCATTTCACAGAGCATGGCTCATGTATCTGTTGACCAATTAAGGTGTCCTCGTAGCGTAGAAATGTCATCTTAATTTATTTTGGCCGGAGAGAGTGGTGGGGTGGGGGGGGGGGGGATACTAGATCACTAGTTCGTTAGTTAAATGTGGTAATAAAACACAGGGACCTGACCAGAATACAAACTCGGTATCGTTGCGGACATTGTGTGAAGAGAATATGAAATTTTGGACAATGATACTACAGTTTATGGGGCTGCAAGAGCCGAGAGTTATCCGAATCCGTTGACCCTTACTTCGAGAATGCAGATTTTCCTTATCAAGCCGTAAGGCTTTATTTATACTGTAAATAATTTCCTTTTCAAGCCGCAAGGCTTTATATTGTAAATTATTTTTTTAAAAAATCATTTATTTCGTAAATTATATGATCACTGCTCTGTACAAAGGGGGTTTAATGTATCTGCAAAAACATCGACTCGGGTCAGGCTGACATAGTTCGAAACGTTTTGCTCTTTGTAATTTTTTGTGTGTCCAATAACCATTCCACGTCATGACTCTGTTGTTAGACAAAATTTATTTTATGGATCCACAATTATATGATGTCTTGCTTGTTATAATTTGGTATAATGCATCACAGAGATACTTTAACCCTTTCCCAAACAACAAATTTTGGACTGGTCCAAATTGAAAAAGTTTGCAGACGACAATTTTAAATTTGATGAAAATGGCAGAAAGGTCTCAAAAAGGGTAGAAAACACTGTGGGAAAAGGAGAAATTGCTCGTTACGAGCAATTTCTCCTTTTCCCACAGTGTTTTCAAAAGACTTGTACTGCAGACAAGTGAAAACCAGGGCTTGTTTGGGAAAGGGTTAACCCTTTCCCAAACAACAAATTTTGGACTGGTCCAAATTGAAAGAGTTTGCAGACGACAATTTTAAATTTGATGAAAATGGCAGAAAGGTCTCAAAAAGTGTAGAAAACACTGTGGGAAAAGGAGAAATTGCTCGTTACGAGCAATTTCTCCTTTTCCCACTGTGTTTTCAAAAGACTTGTACTGCAGACAAGTGAAAACCAGGGCTTGTTTGGGAAAGGGTTAAGCCCCCTTTGGCCGGAGCGTGTCTCATAGGCTTCCATTTCTTTCAGCTAAATAATTTCGATGTTTTTAGAGATCTTACAGTACATTTCGGCTGCAGTTATGGATGATTTTTGTCTTAGTTAAGCATCGGGTGGAAACTTTTGTAGATCAAAGGTAAGATTGCACGTTCCACAAGACTGTACAGAAAGTGCCGTTTGATCTTAGATCTACACTGCTAGCTGGTCACCAAAACAGTCTAGAAATGAAATTCTTAAGTGAACCTGTCTATTTTATTAAGTTAGCGTTCTTATGGTTTACTCTTCTCTTTTCCGGATGAGAATATCATGGACTCGTCCAAATTGAGACTCGTCCAAATTGAAAGCCTTTGCAGACGACAATTTAAACGTGGTCCGAATGAATTATGGTGGAAATTGTCTTCGAAATGGTATAAAAAAAAAACATCGCGGGAAAAAGGATAAAATGCTTGTTACCGTTTTTCCCTCTTTGCCCACCATGTTTTCAAAGGCTGTCTACCTCAGAGTCGTAAGACACTGGACTGATCGGGGGAAAGGTTAAGTTTATGCCAATCAATTTTTTGACTGTCAGTGCCCTTTGTCTGATTTTGTTTCATAATTATGATACCCAAGGTCGCTATAAGAATGTCAATCAACTGCAATAAGCAGTGTCTGAAATAAATTGACACTTTTCATAGAAACTCTGTGATTGATTACGTATGACGTATCTATAGGCTTTCATAGTTCGTATTCACCAATCATTCTGATAGCATTCTTGGTCTTATTCTAAACTAGAAAGAAAGTAACGCAATTTCTAATTAGCTAAACCAAATGGTTTAGCCAATCAGAAATTGTGTTACGTTGAAATTCAGGAAATTCTTGACCATTAGAATGCAATACAGTTAAGATGGTCTTTACACTAGAAGTTTCTGAAGGATCCGGCGTGACTCAATGATAAAGGGGAAAGGATTGCTATGGGTTCGATCCTCAATGCACTGGGCTTTTCATGGTAGTGTCCATGCGCAAGACACTTCAAAGCTCTTGCCTAGTACTGGCAAAACCGAGGACACACATGTGTGAATGAACTGTAGCCGCGATATGACTGACATAATGTTGAAAGTGGCAAAAAAAAAACAAAAAAAACTCAGAGCAATCCATCAATCAGTTTAAACATTTTTTTAAGCTTGTTGCAGGATAACCCAGTTGGGAACTAATAATAGAGATTTTACCATGAAAGAATTGCATTTTCAATCACATGGGACCGTACTCACTTATGGCATCTGTATTAAATTTCTGCTAGGGGTCGATCACAAAGTGTAGATTTTGCACATTTCCTCGGTTGTACAGGTTATGGTAAAAGTCACTGTTCAATAACAACAGAAATAGAAAATATAGAATGTACAACAACTTCATTTATCTCGTATCGTGAGCCAGACATGAAATAATGATGGATCTTGCTATTCAGACTGCATGAAAACTCGTTCAATCATCGTGAATTGTAAGTATGAGCTATGAAGACTTAGGATCTATTAACCCATAGGCTGGAAAGCGCGACTCTGTGACCTTTTGCAGACAGTGTAGATCAAGATCAGATTGCACAGAATGTGCAGCCTGATCTTGTATCTGCACTGTCCGATAAAGAGATATTTTTTAGCCTAAAATAAGTTTGAAATATTCATCATTTGAGCTTTTACTACCGGCTTGAAAGTTTCATTAAATTGTTGAACAGGTTAAGGGTTAAGTTACATCCCTCTCAGCCGATTGAAATTCTCTGTAGTCTTACTTACTTATTTCGATCAGGAGGATTTTGCCTTAGATGAAAGAAGGGTACTTTCCTTGACCTCACCTGCAAAGCGCAATAATGGCGGCCTGCATGGCGACCTCAAGCTTAGCACTAAATGCTTTCCTGTTGTTCTCAATTTCACGTGATCCAGTTTGATCAGTGAATAAAATGAGATCGATTTTGTACAAAATATACATTACTGAATCTAAAACGTGCTTTTGGGATATGGTTTAAATGTAAATTTGACAATGAATCATTTTAAAAGTAGCCCTGTTTTCGGACGTTATGTCGGTTCATTGAAATTTCGGATACTTTAAAGCATTTCTGATACGTAGTTTTTCTAGCTAAATAAGAACGACAATTAAAAAACTAACGGCAATTACTTTTTTGCAACCGATCTGTTTTAATTCAGACTCTAGTAGGATTTGATCAAGTGAAATAACAATAATCCGTTACTTCTGCATATTGCAAACGGGGACCGCCATTATTGCGCTTTGCCTGACGTACTTTTGAAGTACGGCGGGGTACCAGACTACCCACTACCCTGATAGACCCATAACTCGAACCTTTTTCTCAGTCTTGTACACGTTTGAAGTTATCGATTTTTTTTTTGCAGTATATGTTTTGTATTTGAAGAGCGGTTAATGCAATACTTCTTATTTCCATTAGTGGAGCTTTTCAAGTTAAAGGTGTGTTGATTGAGACTTATCACCGGGACACGCGTAAACAAAAATCAGTGGCACCATATATGAAGTACAATCAAACGCAGGCATCTGTACTAACGGAGGCACTTATCATTGCAAAGCAGTCTCTTACAGGTATATCAAGGCTCTCCCCATTCATTTTCTTTTCCGGTTATCCGTTAGTTAACGATATATCTATGTTACAGTCATCGTGTAGGTTCCGATAATATCGCGCTGTCCCGCGAGACATGTTCAATTTCTTACCATATATGCACAAGAGTACTCAAAGAGAGATAACTCTATTTGACTGGCGGTAACAAGTATTAGAATGAAGCGTCAATAAAACAGAGCTTCACAGAAGAATTCACACGTTTTTACTATCGGAACGTTTCATGTTTTTAGAACCAAATTTTCACATGTAATGTGTATTGTACTTTAGCTATTAATTGCTGCAATTATTTTTTTCTTTGAATTCACATTTGAAAAAAAAAAAAAGTTTAATAAATTAAGTTGTTTGAATAAGTTTAGCCTTTGGGGGATGTAAACAATTTGAAAGAATCGAGTTTAAAGAAAATTCACACGTTTTTGTCCCTGGAAATGGCTTTTTACGACCAAATGTTAGAATACATTTATTCAATTTTAGCAATGAACTTCATTGTTTGTAATTTTCAGTTTTGTGTTGGTAGAGGATCGCTTTAGAAAATTCAAGGGAAATAAACTGGTAATGAATCTTTACAAAAGAGTTTTAAGGAAAGTTCACACATTTTTTACTTTTCTTTTTTAACATTCCAATGTTTAATTTGAACAATCAAGTGCAGTAATTAAAATTTTAGATTGTTCTTGGCAATAGAATCGTTTGAGTTAATTTAGTTTGTAAAGACCTGTGTGGAAAATGCGCAAAGAGGGGCTTCGTTTGTAAGAAGAAGTGCTTTAACCCTTTACCAGACAACAAAATTTTAGCCTTGTCCAAATTGAAAGCATTTGCAGACGACGATTTCAGTGTGGCTCTAATGGTGCAAGTTTTCTTTGATAGAATAGAAAACATTGTGGGAAAAGAAGAAAATGCTGGTTACCAGCATTTTCCCCTTTTCCCACAAAGTTTTCAAAAGGCTTCTTTCCCAGGGGCGTTAAAAGGCGGCATTGTGCGGTAAAGGGTTAAGTCTTGTCATGAATACTCTGTGTGTTTTTTTTTTAAATGTCCGTTTGCCGGTTGTCTGTTGTTTTTTAGCTCGGCTGTTTTTGAAGAAAACGTCGACTCGTGTTGTCCTAGCCCTACCGTCTTCGACGTCGACGTCGTCATGCAAAAACTTTGACACTTTATGATAACTCTGTAACTACTGAAAATACATGTATTTACTTCGAACTTGGAGTACTTGTTGATTATTAACCCGTAGGCTGCTTATCGCGACCCACCGACCTTTTGCGGACAGCGTAGATCAAGATCAGACTGCACAGAACGTGCAGTCTGATCTTTGATCTACACTGTCCGATAAGGAGATATCTTTCCTCCAAAAATACCTTTGAAACAAGAAAGTTTTGTGGCTTCTACTATCTACTATAAAGTTTCATTTCTTTTATTCATCAGGATAAGGGTTAAAAGGGAAACCCATACAACAGAGGCAGCTAACCATTAAAATATTTTTGACTTGGTTATCCCTTTCCCAAACAAGCCCTGGTTTTTACGTGTCTGCAGGACAAGTCTTTTGAAAACACTGTGGGAAAAGGAGAAATTGCGAGCAATTTCTCCTTTTCCCACAGTGTTTTCTATCCTTTTTGATAACTTTCTGCCATTTTCATCAAATTTAAAATTGTGGTCTGCAAACTCTTTCAATTTGGAGGAGTCCAAAATTTGTCGTTTGGGAAAGGGCTATACCCTATTTACGACGTAGACAGTTCACTGAAAAATCAGTCTATTTTGTGAACGTAACTGCAGCCGAGTGTAGACACCCGCATGCCCTGTTCTTGTTTAATTAGAAATAACAGTCGAAAGTAACTACGTATTTCGCAAACTTTTATGATATCTGTGTGATTCTTCATTATTGGGGAAAAACATAATTTAGGAATGCCATATTTAACAGTAGCACATATATTTGAGTCATGCTCTGTGAAAGGGGGGCTTAATGCATCTGTGAAAAGTATCGACCCAGTATGGGACGAAACTTTTCGCTATTGGTCAGTTTTCTGTATGTCAAAGGGCCAGTCTACCTCATGACTGAGTCGGTTGTTAAAAAAAAAAAGGATCCATAATCATGTGATTGCTTACTCGGTATAATGCATCACGGAGATGCATTCAGCCCCCTTTTGTCAGTGCATAAAGAATTATTCTTCAATCTGGCCAGTTTTTGTAAACTTTTACTTGAAAGCTTTATGGTTTAAAAAAAAGCATACTTTCTTCCGCGATTTTCCAAAAGACACGCCACTGGCATTAAGATTGGATATTTTTTTAACGACTACATGCGAATTAGAAATTCTCTCGCGCATGCGTAAACAATATTATGTTTTGTACAAAGTGGGTTTTTTGTTAACATTTGTAAAAAGCCTAAAAGTATTTTGGAAAAAAGATAATTATGTTTTGTACAAAGTGGGTTTTTTGTTAACATTTTTAAAAAGCTTAAAAGTATTTTGGAAAAAAGAAAAGTCTTTTTTTCGTTGGCTATTATCCGCTTTCCACAGAATTTAAGTCTTGTCAGGGTGAGAGCTCACTCTTGTCTTTCCTGGGTTTCATCAGAACTAGACTGTAACCGGAGCTCTGAGGTGCAGCTCCCTCAATCAGAGCTTCTAGTATGGAACGAACCGTGATTTTCAAATTGCTAATCCAACTAATTAAGCACTGAGCTTCAAAGACCCCTAAAAAAGTGCACAGAGACAAGGCGTTTTGTCACCATGAGAGATATTATTGCGGACTACATGGGCATGCGCATTAAGCATAATCTTCAGCGACCAATCAAATTGAATAACGATCGGTTTAAAGTGAGGATTTGACGCATTAATTATCTGAGATTTCTAGACCAGTGCTAGTATTCATTCATCCTTTCGTTGCAACGGATGATCGAAATTAGCTTTTGCAGCCGCTGTAGATCAAGATCAGACTGCACAGAACGTGCAGTCTGATCTTGATCTACAATGTCTGCTACTTGAATTAAGACTACAATTATAAAAAAAAAAAAGTCCCCTCAATTGCAGCAGAGTTGTATTTCTGGACGAAAGAAAAGGTTGCTCATCATGACATGCTTTATGTGGGATAGTTACTTCATTAATATTTTTAGCTCTAAGAATGTAACCTTGAGCTCTTCCGAAGGCTGAAAAAAAAAAAACACTGAAACCCAAAAAGATTTTTATCGTTTAGGGTGGACTAAACAAGTGACACCGATATAGATAAAAAATTAGACTGCACGGTTTGTGCAGTTTGATCTTGATCTATGCCGTCCGCAAAAGCCCTCGATTCCGCCCAGGGTGCTGAAAGGGACAATACGGATATTGTGAAAGCATTTTAAGCTTGGCTTCAACATTTTATTGTAGGATTACGCTAATGGTCTCCATCAACACGTAGTTTTTAATAGCTGTTTGTTCAAAAAAATAAAATGTTCAATACCTTTTTGTTTGTTTGATTGGGTTTCAACGCCGTTTCACCGATACACACTTTTTTATTATTTTGACAAATGTTGCGTTCAAAAGTAGTTCCGTCCTTAGCGCAGCGAAGAGAAATATCATTTCCGTTGATCAAGTCCCTCGGCTATATCGCGTAGCTTGATATGCACCTACACGGTACGGTTATCCGCCGGAAATACGCCGTTTTACTTAAAAATTTAAGGCTCCTCTTAAAAAAGAAAACATGAGTCACATTTTCAATCGAAATCTTTCTAAATACATTTCAATTGGCAAACAGTTTGTAAATTCACTTTTTAACGTGATTTATCCATTTCGTTTGAATTTTTCACCGACAGATTGATCTATGTGAATGACTTGACCGTGGTTGTTGATATCGTTGCTAATCGATTTTCACAGGCGCCGCCATGTTTAAGATCATGTGATTGACAATTCAAAATGGACCCCCTCCATACGGACGAAGTTAGATGTTGTTATGGAATCGGCCGAGGCGTGACGAGTGTAAAAATCTGAGAGCAATGTCAGTATAAGCAGTACTGAAAAACACGCATTGCATACTTTCACTCACTGTAAAAAGAAATGAGCAGTATCAAAGTTTGTCATAGAACTACCTGTTTATATCTGGCGTGTCTCCATTCTACACTGCACGCACTAGTTAATGTTTAAGACACAGGCCGGTGTGCTAGATATACAGAGTGGGAATCATGGCAAGTGGTGATGTAAGACTGATTCCGGGCAAAGTAACTTTTATCAAACGAAGCAAAATAATTTCGGTCGAGCAGGGATTCGAACCCTTAACCCATAGATTATTGGCCTCCTGCGTTACCCACTTACTTTAGCTATAGCAGAGTTGGTTCCTTTTCCTGTGGACTAGCACTTATCACTAATATAAGGCCAAAGCAAACTCGGCTGTGTCCGGAATGTTATGACTCGATCTTTATAGATATTGACTTACACAGAAAAAAGTCTGCCGCATATATATATATCTGAGCCATACTCTGTGAATAGGGGGTTTAATGCATCTGCAAAAAGTATCGACCAAGGTCAGCCTGTGCAGTCCGCTCAGGCTTGCCTGAATTTAAACTCTTTGCTATCGATTAATTTTCTTCATGGTCAAGGACCGGAGATTTATTAAAACCCCTTTTGCCAGACCATTGTTCATATGTATGATATCACAGTTTACGACATATTGTTGCTTCTGACTGTTCGCTGTGATTCAATGAATGAGGCGATAGAAAGACCTATGAATGGGAAGTGACATCATGAATGAGACGATTGGGAAATTTAGAGTGGAATAAAGACGGGCAATATGAGTTGAATGGTCCTTTTTTATTGGTCTTTATATGTAAATATAGGATGGTTTGTTAGTGAATATACAAGCTTCGGAAAGTTTCAGTGAATTAGTATAGAATATTTGACAGCGCCGCTCCTCTTTTTCATTGCTGTTTCCGAGTCACTGTGGCTCAAAACATGAAGCCAGTTGAATAAGGGTGAGATAGGTCGAAGGTCAGGGTCACTGTATTAATGTCACTTTGAAAGACTCTGATTTAGTAGCTGTTTCACTTACAGCAGTTTAACCCCTTACCAAACAATCCCAATTTTTAACGACCCTGAGAAAGAAGCTTTTGAAAACATTGTGGGAAAAGGAGAAAATGCTGGTAACCAGCATTTTCTGCTATGCCCACAATGTGTTCCACCCTTCCAAAATAGAATTTCAATTTTCATTGTCTTTGTAGTGTGCAAATGGGCAAGTCTAAAATTTTGTCGTCTGGTAACGCGTTAACTTCATGGATATAATGTAAATCTTTCTTCATAAGAATGATTTTTATTACGTCGGTTAGAGGTCAAGGTCACTTCTGCATGAAAATGCAATACAGGCTCAGATTTATCAGCCACCAGTTTGCTCTCAACAGTTTAATTGTATAATGAAAGCGGCGTAAAGCACCACGTAATTGACACGCTTTTGTCATTATTGGTGTTACTCTATGGCTTTGTAGTAAAAACGTTACGATAGAAAATGCAAATATGAAAAAAAAAAACAAACTGCAATTACTTGGCTGACAATGGCGCTCGTCTCCTTTTTGTTGTCAGATACAGCGCTGAATTTCCCATTACAAATTAAAATCCCATCACAGAGAAAATTTTCCCGTTTTCCCGCATGCACAGACATTGAAGAAACACTCTCATTTGAAAGCTTAATAGAGAAGAAGATAAGATAAAAATATTAAAAAAATACCTTGTCTACAAGGTGAGAAATTTGTCCTTTTTACCGTGTGTTTTTCTTTTATATCCTAACCGTATTAAAGGGTTTTAAATCAAACATTCTTTACCCCCAGATGGTTTCCAATTAAGGAGGCAAAAACTTTGTTTACTGGGTAATGCATTCAACTTGATTAAGTGGCGTACGATTATACCGTCGGTTTTTAAATAAGATGGCGAGAATTCGATCTGAAACAAATTTGCTGGCCTTTTTTCATTTCGCGAGTTTAATTGTTGCTGTGTTTTGTCCTTCTTCCCCAAAGAAATACGTTTTACGAGAATTGTTTCAATAGCTCATTGAAGGTCTTAGGACGTCAAGTAATATAGTAGAATTATAACAATCGCACTGGTCTTACACCGAGCAAGACGCCTCAGAGCCCCAGCTTGGCAACGGTGAACCCCAGGAAAGACATGAAAAGGTGAAGTTTGCTGTGATATGACCGAAATTTTAGAGCCATGCTCTGGCAAAAGGCAGTTTCAAGCATCTCCGTGATGCATTATACCAAGCAACTCGTCATATAATTATGGATCCATAGAATCCATTTTGTCCAACAACCAAACGAGTCCTGACGTAGAATGGTCCTTAGACATGCAGAAAATTTACCAAAAGCGAAACTATTCGATAAGGTCAGCCTACGTGGACTGCGCAGGCTGACCTCATTCGATCCTTTTTGCAGATGCATCAAACCCCCTTTTCATAGAGCATGGCTTATATTCAAAGGCAGTAAACTGTTGAAACTAAATTCTGTAATAAAAGGATATAAGCGTGCATTGGCCCTCAAACCCATCAGTGCCTTGAGCGCTTTGATTAACTGGGACGTTTTTGAAGAGTATAATAAGGCATCGTCATACCCCTATCTGTCGGCGTCGTCGTGCAAAGAACTTCGAAATTTTCATGTTCTTTGACAATACTCAATAAATTACCTCAGTTGTGGCTAGTTGTAAAATAGTACCAGGGAAATCCACACAGGAAGAGCAAGTAACCTTCAAAATGCTCTTGACAGAGTTATGCCCCTTTATGCGACTTGAATTTTCAATGCAAAAAGAAACTGCAGCGGAACAAGGCACCTACGTGCTGTGCCCATGTTTTGTTTGTTTTTTTTTTTTGCCAAACTGATTTCATAAGTCCTTTTGCTGCAAGATCCAAAATATGTTTATTTATTCGATGAACGTATGTCCCTGTCGTATTGACCCTCTTTGTAGCTTCAATTGAACTTCGCTCTTTGACTCTTAACCGCTCTTAAACCTTTGGCTGTTGGCGCGACTCATTGACCTTTTGCGGACAGTGTAGATCAATATCAGAATGCACAGAACGTGCAGTCTGATCTTGGATATACATTGTCCGATAAAGAGATATTTTTCTCCGAAAAAAATAAGTTTGAAATAACGTTTTTCGGGTTTTTAATATCGGCAGTAGTAAAGGGGGCTAGCATGGGCCAGCTGGCCCATGCTAGCCCCCCTGAGGGAAATTTCTGGCCCATAGTGCCATCCTGGGTAGGTACTATGGGCCAGATTCCGGTCAATTTGGAAAATTTTTGGTCGATTTGGGTAAAAAATGGCACTTTCTGGCATTTTTGCTTCCCCCCCTCCTGGCCCATGCTACCCACCCTGAGTGCTTCCCGGGTAGGTACTATGGGCCAGATTCCGGTTATTTAGAAAATTTTCGGGTGATAATTTGAAAAGATAGATCTTTCATGGTAGATGGTTAGCCCTGAAAAGGGCTGTTTTGTTTGGAGACTGTGTTTTTATGCACAGCCTCCAACTTTCCCACACGCCGGACAGCTGCTCGCCGCTCGTCTTCTGAGCCTTTTTATCTGCCTTTCGTCCAAGTTGGACTTTAATGAGAACGGCGGTTCATCATCATCATCCCAACATTCTGTTGTCGGGATGACAAACTCCTTCTTCTCCTCTCTAGGTATCTCATCCAGCTGCCTATTTATTCTCTCTATCTTCAGATTGAGGGTCTCAGCCAGTCTCATCAGATTTCTCACGTTCCTCCTGAGATCTTCCATCGTGAAATGAAAATGATAAAATAGAGTCGGCTTTTATAGCTTTTCAGCAGGATTGACTTGTCTCATGACGTCATTTTCTCCTATATTTTCCCGCTTCAGCGTTTCATGTTTTTTGACTCCGAATTAACGTTGACCAATCCATAGCTTTGTTACAATTTCTTGTTCGGGACAGAAAAACTTGAGTTTGATTATCTTGTGTTTTTCTGACTATGACTTTTTCTGAGTTTAATTCTTCTGAGAGAAAGAATTGACAATTTGAAAAAAGTTCTTTTCTTGGTACATGGCTAGCCCTAAAAAGGGCTGTTTTTTGTGTAAAATACACTTTTTAGCCTCTCTTTTCTCTATTCATATTTTCCACTGGATATGCGATCTGTACCAGACGCTCCACTTCATATTTGATACATCTGATACGTTTTCTTTCTTCTACCCAATATAGGCATGCGAGGATAATTGTCAATCCAAACATTGTGAATATCGCCTTATCTCTACGATAGTTGAGTAGTAAATGGGAGTTTCTTAGTGTTTACATTTGGTAAAATGTTGGCCAATGCATATTTTGTTACATTTTTCTTTAGTGTTTTGAGTTTTAGTTGACAATTTTGAAAGAAAGATCTTTTCATGGTAAATGGCTAGTCCTGAAAAGGACTTTTTAGAAAGATTTAATGAATTGTCAAGACCTACAATTCTTCTGGTTGAATTACTGGGGTGATTTCACATCCGCAGAATTCACAGCAAACTGTAGAGCCCTCATCATCATCAAAAAATCCTTCGTCTGGATCTGGACAATTATGCTTCTGGCCAAGATAGTCCAGGAGTGTAAAGCATTTTCCACACTCTATCTGGCATCTGCTCGCACAGTGAGGACAGAGAAGAATCTGAACCATGCTGAAGTATTTATGTTTTTGTGAGAAAAACATCGCGCTTATATAGTTCACAGCATGGATTGACCTACTTGCCTCATGTTTTTAACTCCGAATTAACGTTGACCAATGCATAGCTTTGTTACAATTTCTTGTTCGGGATAGAAAAATAGAGTTTGACTATCTTGTGTTTTTCTGACTATGACTTTTTTTGTTTGACAATTTGATTTGACAAATTCGAAAAGGTTCTTTTCTTGGTACATGGTTAGCCCTGAAAAGGACTGTTTTGTTTTTTAGTGGTTGTGATTTTTTCAACTTCTAATGACAGCAACCGAAATTCGCCTGACAGATGGGGCATACTCCAACTCTTTTTGTGATCGTCATTACTCCGTTATTGAAAGTTATCTTTCTCCCAAATTTGACATCAACTAAAATAATATCAGGTGTTGTCTTTAAGAATAGTTGAACTATTCTTTCACCGAGATCTTTGAACGGTTGTGATATACAGTGTAGTTGTACGGGCTGAGTGTTTAGTAGCAATATCTGCTGTCCGACATCTAGATAGTCTTTGAGAGCCTCACACAGTTGATGGTTGATTTCCTCCATATTGTTCTGCTCCATATTGATTTTTAACTTCCGTACTGGTCGAGAGCTGAGAGTCGAATGATGAATGTATTGGGAAATATCAGCCTTTCTTTATACGATAGCAGGAGGATTGAAAAAATAAGAGCGCGGACCTGGCGGAAAGCATATACATTTTTTCCCAAACTACGTTTTCATGCTAATATAGTAAAAAAAGTTATGACTCGTAGCATGGGGAAAAATGTAAGCAGATTGGAGTCTTTTTGGGAAAAAACAGAATGAAAAAACTCGACTGCTTTTTTTGAACTTTTTTATTGAACAGAACTGAAACAATGAACTGAAACAATGAACTGAAACAATGAACATATTTACAATAAAACTTAAAAAGACAAAAAATGAACATAATATCAATGAACTGTTAACAATAAAAATTCATTTTTGAAAATGTTTTTTTCACTGTTTGTGGGGAGAAGTCTCTGAAATTTTCTTGTATAGATTTCCATAGTGTTGATTAAACCACGATGATACATTTCGATCGTTTCGATGGTGTTCCGTTGAGAGAAATTTCTGTTGAAGATATTTCTGTATATTATATCCTCTGGCAACAGCATCCAATGCGAAGATACAGTAAATTCCGCAAACTTTACCCTGTAGGCTCTGAAGGGTTTGTCGATTGTATCTCCACGAATAAGAATGATTGTCTAAAAAGTTAATAATTTCTGGCTCAAGTGGTGGTAGACCGTAGGGATCAAAGTATAGTACATTGCCATCATTATCAAATATCACGGCCACCCAGTGTTCTCCTGAACCGGTTGATTTCTCTGTGTTCACAATGTAGGCTTTCACATGATTGGGTTTTTGTCGAGGTAACTGATCTTTTGCACAGACTTTTGCCTGTAGATTTTTTATCCATGTTCCATGATCCAATATGTATTGAATTTCAGAAGTATACATTTTTTCTAATCACTTTTCCAGGCTTGTTTTACTTTGTCACACCAATATTTTAAGAACGACTCCGTGATATCAGATAGAATGTTTTGTTTTATATTTCGCCAAAAGCTGTAGGCTTCCGCATAGTCAGTTTCATTGAGTTTCATTTCTACGAGCTCAGGATACCATTTTTTCATGATTCTGTATGGATTTAATTCCTTCATGGCTTGTTCTATGAACATATCTGTATGTTCTTGTCTATCCTTGAATAAACATAGCTCATGCTGTATTTGGCTGGGATGATCCACTTGACATCCGTAACACTCGTTACGAACTTCACTGACTATTAGATTTTGTAGTTCTTTAATCATATGTTTTTCAAAGCTGTTGTGAATGTCATTTTTCCGAGTAGAAAGACACTCTGAGCTGGAATATTTCACTTTTTCTGCTTCTTTTCTCAGTGAAATAGCAAATCTAACTCCCGACATTGTTTTTTAGTTCTTTAGTCCTGTAGATAGTCCTGAAAAGGACTGTTTTTTCTGATATGTCGTTCAAAAGTTAATTAGTCCTGATAAGGACTGTTTTCGATCTATCTTTCAATAGTTGATTAGTCCTGATAAGGACTGTTTTTGTGAAAGCTATCTTTTTTCGATTAGAGAGTTTCTGTTGATTTTTTCAAGATTAATAATCTGTGATGATTTCTCTCAAACTGTTGATTTCAATCTGATTGTCAAATTCAGCAAAGACAATAACGTTGATCACTGTTGCCAAGGCTTGTGCGAATTGAAGCTCGATGCGAAGACTTCCAGTTTTTATAGGATGAAGTTGTCCTTCTTCACTGCCTTGATCAGCTGTCAAATCGTACCCCCACAAACAGTATCCACCGACATAGTCTTCTTTAGCAATATCAAATGATTTATTGAGTCCTAAGGCTGAGACAGCCTGATACATAGACAAATATGATTTCAAATACAACCCATTTTCAAAGTCAGGCTCAAAGGGTCTGTTATGAATACTGTGTCCATTACATGATACATCTATTTTTGACAGATTAAAGTGTTGAAAGAAAAATGGATTGTTAGCATAAGCCCCATTATAAGCAGCATTTGTTACCATTGCAATGAAAACACGTTTTGGAAGCTGTCCTTGAAACAAATGATCTTCAATTTTAGACTGAAGTCCATTACCGATAGTAAACGTCTTTACTTCTACCCTACGGATAGGAATTTTCATGTTTTGCTGAGCTATGAGATGATTTAGATCATTTGCAACAACAGGCAACAATTCAATATTTCGTACATGAAGACTGACTGTTTCCATTACAATTTTTGCATCTGGTGCAGCAGTACCTCCTGTAAGGCAAAAGTTTGGTGAGGCTCTGTTTAATCTAAGTCTGATTTCAACTCCATTAGGTAAATATTTTTCTTGCTGAAATAGATCAAGATGCAATCGTCCGAAAAGCTCTGCAGTTCTGCTTAGTCCGATTACACCGATTCTGTTTACTAGGCCGGTATTTCCCGCATCATGGTTGAGTGTTTCAAATTGCCCACTGGTGTCTTCAATCCAAAGTGCACCAGCTTTCAAATGCGTAGTTTTGCTGTCAGCATTATAGGACAAAAGATTTTCGATATATGCTCTGTACGGATAGGTATCTGAATTACTGCTGATTAGTTTATTATTTAGATACAAATCAACGCTGCTAAACATACTATGCAGGAAATTGTTTACAGGTGCCACATTTGAACCGACTTCTAAATTAGTACCGTCAGCTTTAACGATTTTGAATTTGATATACAAATACGATTGTGACAAATCTGTCCAATGTTCGGTTTGAGGTGGTATGATGAATTCTATCGGTGAATTGCTTGTCAAAGATGCTATTGGAAAATGTTCAACCCATTGGCTTTCTTGCATCGTTGTCATTGTAGGTGGTACAGAAAGAACATTGAGTTCTGATTTACTGCATTCACAAGATCCGTTTTGCATCATTTTTCAATTTTCAATTTTTTCAATTTTCAATCAAATATATCGAGAGTCCTTGATCTACTGTAATGATTTCTTTGTCTTTTATTAATGATCTTGCCTTTGCGAGATCGAGAAGATGAATGACGTGTCTTTTGTGATTTTCTTTTATTTATCCCCGGTATTAACTGTTGTGCTAGATCATGAATGGCTTGTTTTCCCCTTGAAATTACAACTTTTTTAGGGTTTTCACCACGTAAAAGGATATCTCTTGCCGCCCCTAATCCTTGTCTGATTCCTTCTTTTTTTACAGCATTCAACCCAGATTTGACCAACGGTTTAAGCAATGGAGTCACTGTTTTAATTGCTGATCTAAATAGAGAACCTAGTCCGTACCCATACTGATGTTTTTCGCCGCGATAAACTGGTAGCATTTTTTTGGTCAAATATTTTTATTTTTCTGTCTGAAATGTAACTTGACGATTGTCTTACCAATAATAAAATGAAACGGTATACCAGAATCCCCTGTTATTTGAATGTGAATAGTATCGAAATCAGATTTCGAAACGGGAACGTAATGCGGTAATGTAATTTCATGGTTGATATGTTGGGCTTCATAATTATTTTCATCTGATATGCTTGGTTTGAACGGTAGAACACGAAGTATGGGAGCCAATGTATCACCCACTATAGTGTGTTCAGCAACATCTGAATAAACAAACAGGTGATTGTACCCAGCATCAATGTTAGGACTGTATTTAAATACCTCTAAAATATTTCTACTCGAAAAAATTATCTCATTTTTGAATTCTGGTGATCCTCCCAGTTTTAAAAACAGCTGTGGATGAAATTTGAATCCGGTTCTTGTTATATTTGTGAATGCCAATTTCGGTCGTTTGCTTGAGGTTGAATAGCTAATAGATACCCCGATTGAATGCTTCTGAAAGATTTCACTTAGGTTATTTTGAATCAAATCGTCCATTACCTCTATAACATGTTTTGCTGAAGTGTAACTACCCGGTGAAAAATAAAATGCAATTGACCATTTTACTGCTTCATCTCTTTCGTTTCGTTTTATTGGGATTATCTTCATATTATCTCTTTTTCTATCTGCCGCTGCTGCTGCATTGTATAAATTAACATCTGCAGTTATAATTTCGAACTTCGCTTCTTCTTCAGTTATGTTTAAAAACTGAGAGGGGGTAATAAGATGAACTAATGCAACTTCCCAATTTTCCCTGTCAATATGAATTGTTTTTGGTAAATGAACTTTAAAACAGCACTGTGTGTTGTTTGGATAAAGGTTTATGGAACTATCACTAGGTAGAGTAAGATAAAACGAATTCATTTTTTAAATTTTTAATTTTTTTGATTTAGTATTTTTTACTGTCAACGAGATCAGCCCCACTAGTTGTTTTCTGCCCAGACTTTGTGAATTTTAGCCCTGGAGATGGAAGAATATACCCGAGTGAACTGCTTAACAGTATCAACCACAATTCACGATCTTGACTTTGAATACTTAAATGTACTATCGAGGTTGCAATAATTGCGTAAATGACTAATATCTGTGAAATATACGTAAACTGATTCTTTGGAACACGATTTCCACAGCAGTTGTAATTTTTAGTACTAACACTATCGACACTTTCTGTCCCAGTCTCAATGTTTGACTGCGAATTTATCATAATTGTATTGTCTTTTTATTTATAAGACTATTTTTTCCGATCAAGATACCAAATGCGATTCTGGTATCCAACTTTGAAATTTTTTTGGATAACCTTTCCAATTGACTTTTATTTCTTTGATTATTTTTTTACCCTCACGTCTTGTACGTCTATCAAGAACTGAATCAATTTCATAAATTTCATCATCTTTTATCAATTGAAGTTCGTATTCATAATAAGTCCCCAAAATTTGTTCACCCTCTAAATCTTTTATTTTATAGGTGATAGGTGAAAATGTCTTGTTAACATGAGTGATTTCAAATATTTCTTGAGTCCAATTCGGTAAATAACCTTTATCAAATGTACGTTTTGTTTTATTGATACGAACACGATCTCCAATTTTGAATTTTGGCTTTTTTGTCATTGCAATTGTCGATAAACGTGGATACAGATTTTTCGAAATCTCTGCCTCATTTGATTTTGTTACCATTGCAGGAGATGTTTTGATACTTCTGTGAAAAGTATGATTGTAATTCTTAACTAAAGAATTCAACACGTCAATGTAACGTCTTGTTTTCTTGTACGTAAAGTATTTCCACATTCTCGTTTTTAAAGTGCGTTGAAATCTTTCAACAATACTTGCTTTCGTCTCTGGATTTTCGGTGGTAAAGAAATGAATCTGATTCTTTTTCAAGTATTGCTGAAACTGTCTGTTTTTGAATTCCGAACCTTTATCTGTTTGAAGTGACAAAGGTTTCCGATTTGATTTCTGAACAATAGATTGAAATGCTCGAATCAAAGTTTTTCCCATCTTATTTGGAATAGGGATAACCCATGAAAATCTTGAAAACACGTCAATTATACAAAGTAAATATTTCTTGTTATCATTTTGTCTTGCTAAATGTTGCATGTTAGCCAAATCAGCCTGCCATTGATAGTCTATACCACTTACAATAGTTTTTCGTCTTTTGAAACGACGACGAATTGGTTTATGTAAGGTATAGGTGGATTCACCTCGTAACCACTCTTGAACATCTTTGTATCTTATTCCTTTCAAAACAGATTTTGCAGCGTGATACAATTGCTTTATTCCAGTAAATGCGACAGTACTTTTGGGATCATAAAACAATTTTCTTAACACGTAATCAAGTTTGTAACCAAGTTTGTAACCAAGTTTAGGCTTTACCAGGATTCCCATGACTGAAGCGTTTTACGGCTAGGGGTCTTTTTTATAGATTTTGGTGGAGTTAACAACTCTTTAGTATAGAATCGCCTCAGTCTTTCTCTTTCTTCAGGTTTCATGTATGGAGATGATTCTTTTATTCTTTTTGCAGATTTTTTAACACTTCTTGTAAGCGATTTCCTTGCACTTTTTTGTACGCTTTTTGGCGTGTGAAATAAGTGATCGGATTCGCCGTAGGATTCTTCATCTTCACTCACTGATTTACTCAGTGATTTACTCAGTGATTTAGTCAGTGATTTATCTTGAGCTTTTTGCATCCATCTCCATCTATTTGAGTTACCAATAACTTCTCGCGGTATATTGCTTTCGTGTAATGCCTTTGAAAAAGTTTTCCATCCTCTAGGTTCAGTACCTTTTCTCTGACGAATTGTATCATTGATAAGATCGATGATATTGGAACCATGAATGCGTACACCTTTGTATGACACGACTCCTTGTTCGTCCCAAGTTAAATTATTGTTATCTTTTATCATACTCAAAAGTAACTCAGCTTTTCTTTTCATGGTTTTTGGTACGCTTTGCAAAATTTGATCATGCAAGGTAACAGATGCTGATTTCTGTATACTGTCATCATTTTTTGCCGTTGGAAGTGAGTTGAACAAAGTCGGTCTTGCTTTTTGAACCGAATTTTGTAACTTAAACAAAGTTTCACCATACCTTTGAGCCTTTTCTGTTTCTGACAAATCAGTGCTTTGTAAAATATGACCCATATCCTGTCGAAGATGTGCTGCATCCACAACTTGCGGATTGGGTGGTAAACGAGGCTTATGATATTGCTCGTCTTTCCAACGATTCATATTTTCTAAAACCTGATAAGGCACGATAACCATTTTTTTAACAGACATGATTTCTATCTTCAAGATTTTATCTATAAGATTTTTTATCTATAAGATTTTATCTATAAGGATTTAAGTACCCCTCCTATTCCTCCGATAACGGCTTTTCCTAACAATGGTAATAATACAGGTGCAAGTAATGAAAGAAATCCACCTTTTTGATTTAATATTTGTTTTTTATTTTTTACAGAAGCCGATTTCGAAGCTAAACGTCTGATATGTTGTCGGCTTGAATACAATTTCTTCTTCTGAGCTGATGATAAATGTACATTGCCTTTTAAAACGTTATGACAACATTCCGATATGCATCTTATCACTTCGGGTGATGAATCTTTTACAAGTTTTTTACGTATTTTTGGTGTAGCCTGCATCATGGCCATAACCATTGAACCATGTTTTTTTATCAGAGGTGTTTTCCTTTTCATGTTGACTTTAACTCGATATCGGATTAAATGATAATACAACGTCCATGCAGCTATCATTTATACCTGATATTTTTTAACATACTGTTTTTAACATACTGTTTTTAACATACTGTTTTTTCAAAAGAAAACTTTTTTAACATACTGTCTTTTACAGTCAGAATTACTTTTTAACATACTGTTTTTAAGAAAACTGTGAATAGAGAGCGTCAACCAATGTGTCAGCGCTAGCCATGGATGAATCCACAGGAACGGATCTTCCTTTCCCAAGGTCAAGCATCTGCTTTTTTTCGTCAAGTTTATATCTTCCTGTGCCAAGGTTATATCGTAGCATATCTTCTATCATCCGTCTATATTTTCTTAATCCTTTTTTATGTTTAGCCAATGTATTTGGAGACCAAGCGACGGATGGAATTCTTTGAAACGCTATTTTTTTGCCTGGTAATATAAATCTTGAATACTTTCTTTGGTAATTCCTCATTCTTTCACCAAGTATTTCCTCTCTAGATTTTGGATATTGTTGATGTTCTGAAATGGTACTTGCTACAGGGGTTCGTTTTCGGCTAGTAACAAATCTTTCATCAATCGTAATTGGAGATTTTTTCTTTTGAGATTTTTTCTTTGGAGATTTTTTCTTTGGAGACTTTTTCTTTTGCGGAGCACGCTTTCTTGGAGATTTTTTCTTTTTTGGAGATTTTTTCTTTTGCGGTGCACGTTTTCGTGGAACACGTTTTCGAGTTTGTCTTTCAACTCCAAATTTTCTGATGGTTTTTACTCCATCCCATCTCAGTAAGCTTCTGATAATAACACCACCTAGAAATCCTCCCCCTCCAGGTTTTAAAATGATTTTACGTTTACTTTCCTCGTCTATGGATGGATCTGCTAACCGTTCAATATCTGTTCTATGTTTTGTCATGTACGTTGTGGTTTGTTTTGGTAATTTGATTTTATTTTCAATGATGTTTTGCGCAGCCAACGTAAACCATTTTAAAATTTCTTTTAAGCCTGCTTTTAACACAGCTTCTCTTTCATGTCTATCGGTTTGTTGGCTTAAATTTCGCAAAGCAGCTAAAACTGAACTCGATGTGGCTGGTAATGCCATGTTTACTCACGGGCGTGAATCATAAAAATGATTTATGTTCAAAATGTGATTCCCTTTTAAGCAAGAATTTTTGCATAAAGTTTTTTAAGCAGGAGAATAAATAATGGGGCCTCTTTCATCTCCTTGTGTACGCCAACGATGAAATATATCTGCTCGTAGTCTTAATTCTTTTTTTGTTTGTGAATGAAAATCTATGACTAAATAACCATGATCCATCGATGTAGCATCTTCATAAGCAGGTAACAAATGTTGGGCTTGCATTTGGTGAGCTAGTGTTTTAATCTGATTCTTATCTCGTTCATTTCGAAATAAAATCATATATCTGGAATTAAGACTAATGGTTCGACTCGATTTCGATTGCTGAAACATATTTTGCGTGATGTAAATCACACTTGCATTACGATGGTGTCCTTTTCTTGTAAACCAAAGTTTAATTTTTTCCTCATCTTTTTCACCCAACATATCATCAAAGACAATTAAATGTGGAATAGATACATCACTGACAATTTCGTTTTCATCGTCAGGAATTCCCTCCACGAATTTTATCAATTTGAACTGTGAATTGAACTTTTCTTGCATAAGATTGTAAGCATGCTGCCATTCTTTGTAACACCAAACAACTCTTTCAGGAACGATGTTGAACAAGTCTTCTCGATAGTCAATTAATTTATGAACGAACTCTGTTTTTCCGCATCCACTCGGGCCTGTGATGAAAATATTACAAGGGTGTTGAAACAATATGGATTGTACATCCATATTTTTTTACTTTTCTCGTTAAAGGCTATTGATAAAATGACAATATCAATGAAAATAAAAGCATTTTTATTGAACATTTTTTATCGAACAGAGATGAACAATGAACATTTTTTACAATGAAAAAACATTTTGTATTGAACATTTTTTACAATGAAAAAACAATTCTTACAATATAGCATATAACATTTTTTACAATGCAAATTCACAGATACCTCGATTTTTCCACTTGTCTTCATGTTCCACAACAGTTTTGTGCAATTGTTCATTGCCCAAAAACAAACTATATACACTGTCCAAACCACTATATTCACACGTTCCTCTAATTTCAAAGACGTTTTTGAATACTGCTTTTGACGAAAGAGTTGAAAGTACGATTTTTTCTGTGACATCTCTACCAAATAGGAGATACCCTTCCATGATATCCACTCCTTCTGCATTATCTCTTGATTTTGTATACCGTAAGTAAAAGTTAAACAGGACTGATTTCATTTTCAGTAGATTCAGATAACTTTCTTCTGGGCTTCCTATGATAATGAATCGCCATCGACTTGTGGCTTGCAACTGCTTAGTGAAATAGTCACTTCTCCACAAACAAGCTGTTAAATACCCTTTGATAGAGGTATCGAAGTTTGACTCAGTTATCAGCATTGTAATAAAGTCGTGCATGCTATACAATTTACAAGATGACTCTCCTTTTGCAACTCCCTTGTGCAATTTATCTATCCAAAAATGCACACATCTGAATTTAAGCTTAAACTGTGTTCCTTCATCGAGCGTGTGTTGTCGAACAAATTCTCCATAAACTTTTTCACGTAGTTCTATCGGTAACGGTAGCATTTCACATGCCATTTTTCACTGTTTTTAAAAACGTCTTACTTGATCTGTTTACCACAAGCCAATGCTCTATAGAAATTTATTTTCTCAGACTTTTATAACCATAGGGCACAGTGTCAGTATCGTTTACAATAACTCTTTTGGTATAGACAGAGCGAAACGTTTTTGTCTGCGCTTCGCTGGTCACTGTTCTATCTCTATGTCTTTTAATTTTACAATCATACTGAATTTTGATTTCTATCGTACGATCCAGAGCGCATTTTGAATAGGTATCGAAATTCACCACCTGCTTAGTATTGTAATCCAAAGTAATTCCCTTGACTTTACATTTACTTTTCTCTTTTCCATCTTTTGTTTTCATTTTGTAAGCATAATTTTTAGGCCCAAGCCCTCTGAAATGGGTAATTCTACAATCAGGCTCTTCATCGGTCCATTTTCCTAACCTGCTGTTAATGATAGGAGGGTTCCACAATTCAGGATCATGAATGTACATGCAACTATCTGTATCAAAATACAGAACTCTATCTTTTAACTTTTCAAGAACGGCGTACAATTCCAACCTTGCATAAGCTGTTACGTAAGACCCTACTATCACGTTGGCTGTAGCGTGGGTATCAATATGTTCCAATTTTGATTCATAGTTAACCAAGATGAATGGACAGTCCTCGTCAAAGATTTCTACATGCTTTACAATGAAATTGGGATTGGTGACTAATTCGAAATATTTAGACGGATCACTGATGTATTCCGTCTGAGTCAATTTTTCACGCTGGGCTAATTTCCCCCAAAGACAGTTCAACATAATCTTAGCAAACGATCTTCTCCCAGGGTTTTTTTGAATACAACTTGGATCAAGACGAACCCCTTCTGCCTTCTCATATTCACAAACGAATTGATCTTTTTCCGAGTCTGATTGGCACCAATTTGGGTAACCACTGGCTTCTTGCTTAATTTTCAAGAAATTATCCACATAGCCTTTAAAGAATTGGTCCGAAACAGAGTTGAAATGCCAGATTTCATACACTTGCATTAGCCGATAGCCACAGTCAAGAGCTTTGAATAATTCAAAGGTAACCCAAGTTCCGACCAAAGCCCTCTCTTCTTCACCATGGATACAAATGTTTGAACTTTCTTCTGCACATTTCATACAGAGTGGAAACATCATTTTATTGTTACAGTGAACTGGGAGAACGGGGTGAAACAAATCCATTGGAGGTAGAACTTTGCATTTGATTAAGCCCTCATACTGACGAATATTGTTCATATCAATATTCTCACTAGTCAAAATTTCTGGTTGACCCACAGGATAGGATTTATGTTTACAAACATAAGGGTACAGAGAGCAAATGTCAATGTACTTGATTTCCTTCTTGCTTTTTTCATCAACATCGTAGCTAATTTTTATGGCATTACATCTTCCTCCAGACAACCCCTCCCTCGGATCGATGGGATCCAAATGTGGATATAACTTTTCAATGAGTTTTTTGTACTCTTTATCCTTCATCTTAGTATCGAATTCGTGCTCCCAAATGGTCACGACATTATACCCCATTTCTACGATATCTCCTATACGCTTAAAAGTATGATCGTACAATTCACCCATGGGCCTCCCATTGATAGGGTTGATATATTTCCGATCTGTATAACATACAGGACAACCATGATACAAATCCCCAAGGAACTCATAGACCGTGTTTGATTGACGGTGAAAACCATCTACAGTATATCTTCCGATTTGAACTTCCCCGCCATTTTTTGCATGGCGAATATGAATACCTTTTTCCTGAGCTACGCTTTGAATCCAGCGTATCGCTTTCATAGAAAAACGACGTCTGGACGAATCTTTACTTGAAATGATAGCAATTTGATTTTCTGGCAAATATTTGCTTCGCCAGACTTTGTTACAGGCATCGGCAATGGTAATTGCCTCTAAAAATGGACAAATACCACCCTGTTCGATAAACAGCTTTCTGAATTCAGCACATCCCCGTCTTAGGATATCGACATCTGATCTACAGTACGATTCCATCTCTTTTTGAAAATTGAATTCCTCACCCTTTTGAACTTTGTCATTATACCAGACTATGAATTTCGACCTACCCTCTTCAGACATTGAGTCGGGTTTGTAATAAGACATATCCAAGTATGGCCCAATATAACTCCAAAAATCATCTGTATTTGCCCAGTGAGGAAAGTAACCTTTTTTCATTTCTTGAAGACCAAATGTGGCTGGAAATTTCGCCAGCCCAAAGTTCATGAAATTGAAGGAGTCGATCAGACGTACACCATTCAATTCTAACTTCATAATATTGTTTCCATTCATGATCAATTTTGGAAGTTTTAACCCAACTTTAACAATATAGTTAAGAATGAACTGCCCGTCATACCCTTTTAAATTATGAGCCATAGCTGTGACTCCTTTGTGATGTTTTGAAAAGAGCCACTTGCAAAATTGACTCAAAGTTTCTTCTCCTTGAAAAATAACTTCCCTACCCTCTTCAAATTCACTGCATGTAGAACAATGAAAATCAAGTGGTTTATCGATACAATCATCACAGGCTCTATGTGCTATACAATAATTTGGGATGTGCACGCCTGTATCTTGTTTGCATTCAAAATCAAAGAAAATGAACTGTGGTTTTTTAACTAGAGAAGAACTCGTCTCATCATCGCTGTCGTGTTTCATCTTACTTTGGTAAGGTTGAATATAACAGCGATGATCGAAGTCAACTATCTTCTTACAGAGATGACACTTTTTCTTTCCCTTGCAGATATGATTTCTCTTTCTGGTAAGATACTGTGCGCCACATTTTGAACAAAGTTTCACTATTTCACAAATGGATTTCTTTTCTTTACCTTGAACATTTCTGTGATTTTCAAAGCATGCTGCACTAAAAAATCGCCGATGACACTTGGAGCAGACATACTCTTTGGATTCTGATGGACATTTTCCAGCACGATAACAACCTTTGCAAATTTTTGAGCAAGCATGATTTTCCCGTTCGTTATAACCCACATCACAGAACTCACAATAATATGAACAACAAAAAAAACCTTTGATGGATTTGATATAGTCATAATGGTTTTGATGAAAGTATAAATGTATGATCTTACTATTGTCTTTCACTTCTGGATGTTCAAATATTTTCCTCGTTTTGGAATGCTGGTCGTGAACTTTAATGACATAGTCTTTTTCATACAAAAACAATTGAATTTTTTTGAATTCATCAATTCCTACAGACTGTGTTGGTAAAACTCCAGCTTCATTCATCAATTTCTCGGCTTCAATCTTTTGAAGAGCATGGTCTGAATGACGAATATTACTCCATCTCCGATTCCATGCTTCGTTGTTTTCACGTTCATTATAGCAAATTCCCACAACAACGGCTCTTGCAAAACATAATTGATCATGGTTGTTAATTTGAATAATCGATCGTTTCTTCTTGGCAAAAACCTTTGAATCCAATTCCGACGAATTATATTTCACTTTTCCGCTACCACATGGAGGTATTGTATGTGTAATGTCAAATGTCATGGATCCGTCGTTCAAGACAAAATCTGTATTTGACTGTAAAACTCGTTCAATTTCATTCAATATAGTTTCACCTTGCAGCTGTTCTGTAGCTAAAAAGGGAATATGAATCCCCATCTCCAATGAAGGATGATCGATGGTAATTCTAATCATATCTGTCGGGTTTGCATCTAACTTTCGAATGATTTCATGGGTAACATTGTCAAATAATCCAAGCAGTCTCTGCGGTGATAATTCTTCAAATTTCTTAAAACTCACTGACAATACATGTGATTCTGTTCTAAATTTTCTCGACTTCTTTTTTCCTCTTTCTATTAAGTCATACAGACTTTTCATATCCAAAGATTTTTCATCCTCGTTGGTTAGTCCTGAAAAGGACTGTTTCTCTTTTTTCAAAGATTTTTCATCGCTTTCACTGTCACTTTCTTCTATCAATGGTACAGTTTTTTTCTTTTTTGGTGGAAATGGCTCATCGTCACTGTCACTTTCTTCTTTCAATGGTAAACATTTTTTCTTTTTTGGTGGAAATGACTCGTCGTCACTATCACTGTCTGAATAAACTATTATTCTTTTTCTTTTACCCATCGTTTCAGCTCTGGTTGAGAAGACAAAATGAAGCAAGCAAGAAAAAATCTAACAATTTATAAACTCTTTCCTTGCAGTAGTGTATAAATAGAGACGTCGACTGTGAAAATCTCATTATTTCTCTGACCAATCTCAGACAGAGCAGTCGATAAAAGAAAATGAGCGAGTTCAAGCTGCAAAATACACCACCACTTAGAAAGAGGATGGCGTTGTATGTTAACCCATACACCCACGATTATGAGATCAGCAATATACCACCACAATATCAAGTTAAACATAACGGCGTCTACGTGGGATCATTTTTATCCCACCAACATTCTGCAGAAAAAGATGTTTACCGCATGACCAGCTACAGAGTTTTGGATCAAACAACGATCGACAAACGATATGGGATGAATGGCGTGAGAACAAATATTTGTTTTACGTGCAACAAAACAGGGCATTGGGCCAGAGAATGTCCAGAAAAAGAAAAGCAGACAGGGGAAAATGTTTTTGTCTATGTGGATCCGCTCAACCATGACATCAAAATTTCACCAACAGCTGTCAACCTCCAACATATGAAATACGTTGGGGCAGTAAATTCATTCTGCAAATCATTCAGCAATGAAAATACATGGAAAAAAAGCTCACCACAGGATACATCATCCGTTGAAACTCAGACCATAGACATGCAGACTGACAACACGGCTATCAAGGATTCAGAGATCTGCAAAATAGCAGATAAATTAGAGACTTTACGGAAAAATCTGGACAAACAAAATCTCATAGATTGCACAAAAAACGAATTTTCTGCAGAGGCGAATTGTTCAAACGGGAAGAAAGAACCAAAAGATTTACTGTTGATAGAAAAAAGCGACAGTGACGATGAGCCATTTCCACCAAAAAAGAAAAAAACTGTACCATTGATAGAAGAAAGTGACAGTGAAAGCGAGGAAAAACGTCAAAATAACGAAAAGAAGAAAAAACGACAAACCAAAAAAAACAACTGTTTCTTTTGCAAATCGACAAAACATGGGAATGAAATGTGTCCAGATATGGTATTAAAAAACAATGAAAGGGGAAAAAAACGTAAGAGTAAATGTGAATCTGACATTCCGAAGAAAAAAAGAAAAACAGCCTAAGTGAAAAAAGTTTTTTCATTCATTCTGTCTTTTTTACAGTTCAAAGTTCTATGACATTCCGAAGAAAAAAAGTTTTTTCATTCATTTTGTTTTACAGTTCAAAGTTTCATTGTACAAAATGTTCTAAAATAAAAAGTTTTTAAATAAAAATATGAAAAGCATATAAAGGACTTGACTTTGTTTGTTTTGACAATTTGAAGAAGCAGACTTTCTAGGTCTTGGATAGCCCTGAAAAGGGCTGTTTTAAAATTAAAGAGAACGTATACTTTACCATCTCAATGAAGGATACATTCTCATTAATTTATTTTGCCAACCGCGATGTTCTGTTGGCGGTATCAACTCTGACAGGTCCGGATAAATATTACCCATCTTAACAATTGGGGTACGAGTATAAAACTCATACCCTCTCCTGGCGAAGAACTCGCAAAGCGCTTTATGCTTTACTCTCTTCCTTTCTTCTGCCTCGTCTTCTTTCTTTTCCATGCGCTCTTGCTCCCATTTCTCCTCCATTTCTTTCTTATTATTCCTGCCACCAAACAACCCACAGCAAAATTTCGATAACTTCATCGTGAAATGAGTTAATAAAAGAATAAAAAATGCTGTCTCTTTTATAGCATGGTAGGGGGATTGACCCACTTTGATACAGAATTAACAGAATTAAAAGCGCGAACGTGGGCGAGAATATGTAGATAGAACATAACGTACTATATGATCTATCTACAACGTCTAAGAGTATCAAATCCAAAAAAATGTAAAGAAGCTAACGATTGGTTAACGTTAATTCTGTTAATTCCAAGTCAAAGTAGGTCAATCCCTCTATCAAGCTATAAAAACACCGATTTTTCCCATATATTCATCATTTTGACTCATAGCTTTCGAACATTTCGGAAGTTAAAAATCAATATGGAATTCGACTTAAACGATTTCAACTTAGATGCTTTCCTACCAGTGGAAAACAATGGAGACATTCTCTCATCGGCTATGAATTCAGCAAACATCATTCCGACGACTGTATTGGATAACATTTACGAAGAGACGAAACAGTTAAATTCGCAACAAGACTCTATGTTGACTCGGATCTTGAAAGAACTGGAAACATTCAACAAACATTTGGAGGAGCTTAAAACTTTAAACACAAACACCGAACGGTTATGGAAAAACATTGAGACACTACGCTATCAAAGACAGAGCATTTCAGCAGTTCCAGTAAAGATTCCTGTGGAGTTCGACTTCGATAAGACAAATCTTCACAAGTTAGTGGACTCTATCGTAACTGTTGTGAAGAAAGAAAAACAACCAAAACAAAATCAACCGAGAAGAACAACAAAACGAAAATCAGAGGAAGACGTTAGCCATCTCCATAAGCGACATGTTGACCAAAAGAGATCTTCACCAACACTGACAGGCCAGGGTAAATACGGGAAAAACATTGATAATTTCAATGACTTCAAAATCCCGAAAATCCCAAGAAGAACAAAGAAAAGCTGTCAGTAGAGAGAAAAAACACAGTCTCCAAACAAAACAGCCCTTTTCAGGGCTAACCATCTACCATGAAAGATCTATCTTTTCAAATTATCACCCGAAAATTTTCTAAATAACCGGAATCTGGCCCATAGTACCTACCCGGGAAGCACTCAGGGTGGGTAGCATGGGCCAGGAGGGGGGGAAGCAAAAATGCCAGAAAGTGCCATTTTTTACCCAAATCGACCAAAAATTTTCCAAATTGACCGGAATCTGGCCCATAGTACCTACCCAGGATGGCACTATGGGCCAGAAATTTCCCTCAGGGGGGCTAGCATGGGCCAGCTGGCCCATGCTAGCCCCCTTTACTACTATCGGCTCGAAAGTTTGATTTAACTCAATTAGCAGGATGAGGGTTAAATGAAAAAAATGATCAAAACCAGCAAGAATCCTCACTTTTATGTAATTTCAAAGCTGTTGTATCATGGATATCTTAAACTATGTAGACAGTGTAGGCCCAAGATCATACTGCATGTTCTGTGCAGGCTGATTTCAATACTGTTTGTCATTATATTAGTAACCCCTTACCGCACAACAAAATTTTGGACTGGTCTATATTGAAAGTATTTGCAAATGACAATTCAAATTTGGGTTACATGATGAAATTTCTCTTTGATAGGATGGAAAACATTGTAGGAAAAGGAGAAAATGCTGGTTACCAGCATTTTCTCTTTTTCCTACAATGTTTTCAAAAGGCACCTTCCTCGTGGTCCTTAAAACTAGGGAGTGTGTGGTAAAGATTAATGGCAGAGCACGGATAACTGTGAGTCCACTTTAGGAACAGTGGTCGCAAAATGATTGAGCCATGTTCCGAGAAAAGGGGGCTTAGTGCATCTGCGAAAAGTATCGACTCAGGTCAGCCTGCGCGGACCAGGGCCGAGACTTTTCGCTGTTTGTCAATTTTCTGTATGTCCCAGGACCAGGCTACCTCATGATTAAGTCGGTTATTGAAAAAAAGTGGCTGTCGTGGGTTTATAATTATGTAATGGCATCATCAGCACAATTCATTACGGAGATGCATTAAGCTCCCTTTTGTCAGAGCATGGCTCAATTCTATTTTTCGCTGATTTTAAATGCCAAGGCTAGTCAGGTAAATGGCTGAGACGTTCTGTATCAGACGCTCCGATTGGCTTATTTTGAAATTTATAATTGAACTTGAAATGACACCTAGGGGTAAATTAGGGATTTGCGTGAGCTTTGGACTTGTGACCTTTCTGAGTGACAAGGTTTGCCACTGCCCTCAAACCTTACTTACTCTTTTAGATTTACGACGTGCGTGAGTTCTGGACTTTTGACATCTCTGAAATGTCAAGGTTGACACACCTACTTCCCTCATAGCCGACTCTCGTTGGTAAACTTGTAGCCGAATTAATCTCTCTGTCTCTCTCTCTTTCTCATGACTAACTCCCTGTATCTTTTGTCAAATACTGTACAAGCTTGTAGGTCTATTCTAAACCAATAAATAAACACGTGAAACATGCTCTGTAAAAAGCGGATTTGATACATCTGCAAAAAGTATCGACCCAGGTCAGCCTGCGCAATTTGCGCAGACTCTGACCTAGGTCGAAAGTTTTGGCTGACGTGAAATTTTCTGCATGCTAAAGGACCATTCTACCTCCGGATTGCGTTAGTTGTTTGACAAAATAGATTTTATGAATTCATAATTATGTGATGACTTGCTTGTTATCATGCAGGCCATTACGGAGAAACATTAAACCTCCTTTTGTCAGATCATGGCTTACGTTCAAATTACGTCTCCTTTGAATATTAGAAGGATAGTCCTTAAAACCCCTTGTACGGAAAGGACCAATCACTTGTTTCAAGGCATCGCTCCTTTTCAAACAGTGGTTTCAAACAATTATCTTCTGCATTGACTAGTTTTTTTTTTTCCTCCTATTACATGATGGATTAACTCTTTACCAGACGACAAAACTTTAGACTAGTCCAAATTCAACGAATTTGCAGACGAGACTCAATGTGACTCAGAAATTAAAATTTGTTTTAGGAATTGTAGAAAACCTTGTGGGAAATGGAGAAAATGCTTTTCCTACAATATTTTCGAGAGGCTTCTTTTACAGCGTCCTTAAAACGCGTGATTTTCTGGTAAAGGCTTATTAATGACGATTGTATCCATGGTAACGTAATATTCATGACCTTGTTTTTGTATTAGTATTCCCTTCCTTTCAAGATCAGTCCGATATTAGGTCAAGCTCAATGAATTACATTAACCATATTATTTGCACGTTTACCTTAGTTTCGGGTGGGGGGGTCATATGGTGACGGTAGTACCCATGGCAACGTAACTTACGTAATAATGTTCTACGTTTCCCCTGTAGATGAAAATGTCACGTGATTTTAATCCTCCACCATTTCAAGGTCGATTCTAAAAGTAAAAAAAAAAACTGAACTTGGTCAAACGCAATGACATTTCCGTTTATTAGCATGGTAAGATGCTCGATTTATACGCTCTAACCCTTTCCTACAACTATTCCAAGTTTAAACGATCCCAAAAAGGAAGCCTTTAAAAACACAGTGTGAAAAGGAGAAAAATGCAGCATTTTCTCCATTTTTTCAGAGTTTTTAGCTCCAATGGCCGAAGGCCAGCGGGCTTATGTCATGGCCCGGTGTCCGTCGTGCGTCCGTGCGTCCGTCCGTTCGTCTGTGCGTCCGTCCGTCCGTCCGTGCGTTAACTTTTATTTCAAACATCTTCTTCTCTGAAACTACCCATCCAATTTTCATGAAACTTCACAGAAATGATCCTGCCATGGTCCTCTTCAGAATTTCTTGAAAGAATTTGATTCCTTCAAAAACTCTGGTTGCCATGGCAACAAAACTGAAAAATATTGGAAATCTTTAAAAATCTTCTTGTCTGAAACCATAAGGCATAGGGCTACCAAATTTGGCATGTAGCTTTATGTAGTAGACCTCTATCAAGTTTCTTCAAATTATAGCCCTGGGGTCAAAATTGGCTCTGCCCCAGGGGTCACAAGTTTTACATAGGCTTATATAGAGAAAACTTTAAAAATCTTCCTGTACCTAGCCAAAAGGCCTGGAGCTACCAAATTTTGCATGTAGCTATATCTAGTGGGTCTCTACCAAGCGGGCCAAAATTTTAGCCCTGGGGTCAAAATTGGCCCCGCCGCAGGGGTCACAAGTTTTACATGGGCTTACATAGTGACAACTTAAGAAATCTTCCTGTTTTGATTTTTTTTTTTAAATTAGCCTTGCATCAGGGGTCTTATGTTTTACAGAGGCTTCATATGGACAAAACTTGAAAATCACCTTATTTATAACCATACAGCATAGACTTGTATTATTTTGGCATGTGGCTTTATCTTGTGGACCTCTACCAGGGTTCAAGTAATTATAGCAGGTCTCAACATTCACATGGGCTTTTACAGGGAAAACTTTGTAAGTCTTCATTTTGAAACCATTTGGCTCAAAATTGAAATGTTTAATATTTATAGTTTATATTTATAAGCCAGTGAAGCGATACAGGGCCATCATGGCCCTCTTGTTTTCCCTTTTGCAGGACAGGTCTCATCATTTAGGTCACATTAAATTTGTTGTCTGCAATTGCTTTGAATTCGGATACAAAAGTTTTTCATCTGGTCGAGAGTTAAAACGAAATGCTTGAACGTAATATTAGTTTGGTCTAATTTTGCTGGTTTAACCCTTTACCAGACGACAAAATTTTAGCCTTCTCCAAATTGAAAGCATTTGCAGACAACAATTTCAATTTGGCTAAAATGGTGCAGTTTTTCTTTGATAGGGTAGAAAACATTGTGGGAAAAGGAGAAAATGCTGGTTACCAGCATTTTCTCCTTTTCCCACAATGTTTTCAAAAGCCTCCTTTCCCAGGGGCGTCAAAAGGCGTCATTGTGCAATAAAGGGTTAAGGTTGTACCACTCGAAAAAGGTTTAGACTAGTCCATATTGAAAGCGTTTGAGCCGTGCAGTAGCAAAAGGGGGGTCAGTGCATCTCCGTCATCCATTATACCCAGCAAGTCATCACATAATTATAGATCCATAAAATCCCGTTTGTCTAACAACCGACTGAATCCCGGGCTACACCGGTCCTTTGGCATACAGAAAATTGACGAAAAGCAAAATGTTTCGACCCATATCAGCCTGCGCAGGCTGACTGGGTCGATACTTTTTGCAGATGCATTAAGCCCCCCTTTTCACAGAGCATGGTTCATATGCAGACACCAAATTGAATGTCGCAGGAATGAAGGGATTAGTCTTTGAAAGGGTAGACAGAAATGTTCGGGAAAAAAAAAATCCATTTAACTGACATAATTATTTTTTCATTTCACTGTAAAGTTCTCCAGTGTTGTGTGGTTCCAAAACATATGAACCACGCTGTAGCAAAAGGAGAACTTAATGCATCTCTGTGATCAATGACACCAAGCGAGTCATCACAGTTTCATAAATCCGTTTTGCATGACAACCTACTGAGAAATGAGGTAGAATGGTCCTTTGACATGCAGAAACTTGACCAAAAGCAAAAAGTTTCGGTCCAGGTCAGCCTGCGCGGACTGCGCAGGCTGACCTGGTCGATACTTTTAGCAAATAAATCAAGCCCCCTTTTCACAGAGTAAGGTTCATATGTAAATTTGGAAAGAAAGCCACCAAGATTTATAACTCCATAAATGATATTTTATAATGATTAAAGAAAGAAACGCGCGCACTTTGACCTTAATTGAAAATTCAAAAACACATAAAATATAAATTTTCCATTTATTTCATATTCAAGTTTATTAGACAAATTCAATTCCTTTCGGAAAAATACCGGAATACGAATGTAACGCGGAGAAACGGTGCCAAACTTGGCGTCGTCTGGCACCAATGTTCGCTCTTTATGATTGTTTGATTGTATGGTATTTAACGCAGTGTTTTCAACATTATTTCAGTTATATCACGGCGGCCAATGCACCTATCCATGCTTTCCTATAGTTTCTTTTACCAGTACTCCGCACAATATTCTTTCCAAGCCGCTGGCTGCCTTCCCACATAACCATCGTCGAAACAATGGTCAGCGGTGAGAGAGGAATGAATCCTGTCGGGATGACCATCATCAATCCTCGGAAAGAAATTGGACAAGCCGGGGATCGAACCAGCGACCTCCTGTTCTCAAGTCCTGTACGCTACCGACTGAGCTACGGGCACTTGGCGTTCGCTCTTAAACGCTCTTAACGCCAAATACGTATATAAACTGGACCTTTTTCGACAGATGAATATTAAAGAAACATTCTTATAGCCAGAGAAGGAAAAAAACATCGTTCACACTTGATAGAGTGTAAAATGGCTCAGAATTTAGTCAGCTGTGTGAACATAGATAAATAACCAATATATATGGCAACACACGAAAAGGGGTCTTCGGACATATGCATAAAAGTGTGTCGTCCCAGATCAGCCTGTACAGTCTGTGACTAATCCGAGACGACAGTTCCCGTTTTTGTGCCATTTTCTGTTTCACGAAAGTCTCCTGTATGAAAAAATCTTATGTAGTCGTAAAGTGCCGTCTCGGATTAGCCTGCCCGGACTGCGCAGGCTAATCCGGGACGACACTTTACGCAAATGTCCGAAGGTCTCATTTCGCATGTTGCAGGTCATATAGTGTAAGGGATGGAGAAACTCAATGATTGTCCTTATTCACAACCGGAAAGGACAACAGTGATTTCTTTGCAGGCCTCCAGAAAATAAAATGTATTTTCTATCCATCGTTATACATGTATGTGCAGCATTGCAACTGTCAGGGACAACATTTTGCGGATTTTGTCTTTTGGTGGAGAGTTAACCGTGTTTTTGACTTTATGGACCAACTCTCGTAAAGCTGCACTTACTGCAAAATTCGAGTGAAGTACTAAAACTCCGAAAGCGGCGTTTGAAATAATCGAATTTATGCACGATATAAGTTGACAATAATGCTGGGTATGTTAACTCTTTACCAAGCAACAAAAACGCAGATTCTTCAAAATTTAATTCATTTGCATATGACAAATTAAATGGGTCTCAAATAATGATTTATGTCTATGATAGGGTTGAAAACATGGTGAGAAAAGGAGAAAATGCTGGTTGCCTTTTCTCTTGGGGTCGTTAAAACTCGGGATTATGTGGTAAAGCGGTCAAAACGCCCTGCCTGCATGACACCCGTACTTGTTTCTTTCTAGTGCAGAAGGCTTTGAGGTATTTTCAATCCACAACCTTAAATGAAGCGAGAAATTTCTATTTGGACCTGTTCTATATATAATCTCATCTACACTGATTGTGTCCGGCAAGTGAATATAACCTATAATTAGAAATTATTTGTGACAAATGTCATCTCTCGATTACGACAAGTGAAACTGTTTTGAAAATTTTACCGAGACTTTAGGTATACCAAACAACACCGTATGCTAACGACACTGAGACAGAATGGAATTTGAAAGCATTGCGGGAATAGGAGAAAATGCTGCCCCCAGCATTTTTCTCCTTTTCCCACAATGTTTTCTACGCTGTCAAAGACAAGTTCTTTAATCTGAGCCACATTTAAAATGTTTTCATTCATGTCTTCAATCATTTCTTCTTTTCCCACAGTGTTTTTAAAAGCATTATTTTTCAGGTTCTTGAAAACCCGGTATTCTTTAGTAAATAGTGAAGTAAATTTTGCGGTGGGTCTAGGCTTCTATTAAAGTTTTTCTCATATCTGTAGGCTTTATGAAAACGTTTGTCTCGTAATTTTATATGACCCCGAATTCGCAAAGAACTAAGACAAAAAAATCTAAGAATTGACTCTTATAATAGGTGAAAGAAGCCAATGCAGCCAGGCTTTCGATGGTCACTCAAATCAGCCGGCCCGGAAAGTATATGGAAAGTTTAATAACATCGTTAAAGATCCATTTTCGATATTAAAATGTATGTATGTAAAGCATTTGATTGCCAGGAGCAATTGTTCAAGCGTCTGTAGTGAGTGTACGTACAGATGAAGATTGGACGACGTAGAACCTGCTCTCTGATGTTGTCTATAAACTGTCCGACATGTGATCTATTGTGGCCAAAGATAGGGTTGAAAGCACGGTTTTCAGAAGCCGGTTCCATACGAGATGTCCGGATACAATATCAAAGAAATCACAACAATAAGAAAAGAGCAACGGACTGACCAAAATAGACCAAAGATCGTGCTCCCTTAACGTTCTGAATATTGCTCTGTATCTGAATTCTAAGACAAGCCACCCGATTGGCTGAGACATTCTGTCTCAGCCAATCAGCTGGCGATTTTGGGAATTCAGCATTATATCTGACTTTTAGACTGGTTTGGGAATACGACCACAGAATATGACAAGCTATACGAAGTGGTTTGATGGACAAGGTCCGAGCCAATCACAGTATTTCTACAAAAAATAAAAATGTCATAAAGTATCTCGTTCTTAATTATCCGTTGTCTTACTGACAAGTAACTCATTACTTACCCAATCAGATGACATTGATGTCCACCGATGTTTAATAACAAGGACAAAAAACACCAGCAACTATAGGGAAATTATTACATTGTGATAGCATAAATAGGGACTCCTGCTACGAGGTGTATAAGGCAACAGTGAATTTGGGACTGATGGTCTGATTATTTGATCTGATTATTAAGAAAAGTGTCCTGATTTTGAGAGGAAAAGGATACGATGTATAAATATGTATGGTTATTGCCTAATAATGTGTCACGTATATAAAAATGATAATTAACGAAATGGATGAATAAAGACTAGACATGATACAAAAATGCACCAAGCCCAATGGGTCACCATGTCCTTCTATGAATCTTTGTATCGAACTGGGCAGAATTCATCTCTAGCATCAGCAGCTTCAAAAGGCTTTCCATGTGGAATAAAAAGTAGTTATCGTCGTATACGCAGTATTCATTATCATTTGAAATTAATCAACCCTCTTCGACCTCGCCTATTACTATCATCAAAATCAGCATCATCATCAACACAACAGCATCATCACAAATAATCATCATCTGATGCTGTCTTGACTTGAACACCAATGAAAGGTTTCTTAAAATCTTAGTGCGCATGACAGTTACCTCACTCGCCTTGCGCATGCGTCATATCGAATCGGGACCGTGGTAACTGGCACTAATTCGGAGGAGAAGCCGCGAATGAATACCTTCGTCATGAAGCTAGCCATGGTGATAAACAGAGATTTTTTTTTTTTATATACCTTTCCTCGAATGAACGGAGTTTTTCCCATCATTATATTTGAGTCATGCTCCGTGAAAAGGGGGTTTAATGCATTCCTGTGAAGCATTAAACTAAGCAAGTCATTATATCATCATGGATCCATCGTAAACTCCATTTTGTCTAACAACTGACGGCATCATGAGATAGAGTAGTCCCTGGACATGCAGAAAATTCACCAATAGCAAAAAGTTTTAACCCAGGTCAGCCTGCGCGGAGTGCGCAGGCTGACATGGGTCAATACTTTTTGTAGATGGATTAAACCCCCTTGCCACAGAGCATGGTTCAATTGTTAGTTTTCTTTGCGTTTTGTGCAGCCTGCTCTTAACTCATACCTGGATTTAAGAGGAGGGATCAAGGTTTCGAACCTGCTAGATAAAAACTGATGGACCACAGATATATATATATATAGTAAGAAACAGGTATTTGCAATTTCGAAGATTTCTCTTTTTTTTTTCTTTCGACTGTAAAATATCATCGTATCCCACAGTGTAGATCCGAGATCAGACTGTACGTTCTTTGTAGTCTGATCTTGATCTACAATATCCGCAAAAGCTCCTTGGGTCGTGCTTAGCAGCCTACATGTCGAACAAGACCACGGTGCATGTCCGGCTTATTTTGAAGATCCGGTATTATCGTAAAACATGCATAAAAAAGAGATATTGTTAATGAACACACGAGAATTTGGATCAGTGGTAATCTTTTGTGCATTTGATAAATGTTAACAAATAAAAGACATTATACGGGCTTTCGGGGGGAAAGTTGGAAATATTGGAATGTAATCCAGTAATCTAGTGAACCAGTTTTCATTTTCGTTCTGCGAAAGCGCTCAAAATCCGATTTTGAATCGAAATGATAATATTAAATACCATCGTGAGCATAATACTGTCTTTTTTTTTTTTTAAACAATATTATAAACATTTTACTCACTGTCAGTCAATTACTTTGTATTGTGGGACAGAGGCCTTGTATAAAAAAAATTTTATTTATCGGTAATCCTTCTTCTGGAAGAAGCTTGTGTGCCTTTTGACCGTGAAAGTGCAAAACACAAGTATTTATTTCTTCAGTGCATTTTCTATTTCTTTTGCGCTGTCTGTCAAAATTCATGTTTCATAATTAACAATTCCCATTGAGATAATTCTATCTTTTATCTCATGATATCTCAGATTATTAAATACGGCCCTTACCTACTTGGCAACCCTTTAGTGTGGTTTTACGAACCAGGGGAAGACGCCCTCTAAAGAAAACATTGTGGGAGAAGGGGAAAATGCTGCTAACACCATTTTCTTCTTTTCCCACAATATTTTCTAAACAAACAAAAACAAAAAAAAAAAAACAAACCAAAAAAATCCCTAAGTTGAATCTTGTCTGACTTGCCGTCTGCAAATTCATCGAAAATTGGACGAGTCCAAAATTTTGTCGTCTGATGCAGTGATAAGTAAAGGGTAAAAGTTCCACACAATCGTATCTAACAGAGAAACCCTAACTCAATTTGTATATACCAGAGGCCGTCGTGTTGTAATGAGAATGCCTGATTAGAAAATTAACGGAGCAAGTAAGAAAAGCCTTGCACAGCAAGACAATGTACGTTTTTATAGGTTTTTGTCCAGCCATTTGGTATTCCTAGGACGTTGAATTGGTTGTGGGATTGCTTTGACAACAGAGAGACAGATAAACAAAAATGAAGACGAAGGGAATGTTCTTTAAAGTTTTAAGAGTAATCTCATATTTGTTTTCCCTAAAACCTATGTGGTTGGTACTTATTATAGTACAGATAACTGTCCACGAAGGCGGTTATAGTTTTTGATTGGTCGCCTCCGGGTACAGAGACGATCGTGAAAAAAAAAACCAGTTGAAATCTGCGCACAGATTTTGTGCGCACTTTGAAACACTCTTATTTTCACAAATAAACGACAAAACTACTATTTGAACATACTTCTTGCTTAAGTATTCAATAATCCTTCGTTTCAAATACAAATATTTTCAACTTAAACGCTAAACATGAAATAAAAGAAAAGGTTAAATTCATCTGTTACCTGAGGTGTTTACGTTCCCCAAAATACATACAAATGGCTGTCAAACACGAGAAGTTTCGTTCGTTCTTTTCGAGATTTACATGTTATAAAAGACTTATACGAGCGCTTTAGGTAAATGAGATGGTTTAATAATTTGTCTTTTGTCATGTGTGTCACTAAAGATTATTTGTATTTCGCTGCAATATAGATTAACTCTTTACCCAATGACAAAATTTTCGACTTGACCAAACTGAGAGCATTTGCAGACCAAAAAATAATTGTAGCTTTAATGATGATTTCTGTCTTTGATATGAAAGAAAACAATGTGGGAAAAGGAGAAAATGCTGGTTACCAGCATTTTCTCCTTTTCCCACAGTGTTTTCTAAAGGCTTCTTCTTCAGGGTCGTTAAAACTCGGGATTGTGTGGTAAAGGGTTAAACCAACGAAACAGAAAGTCAGTACAGCGCTGTAGCTTTGCTACTGGAAAATTCACGGTGGACTTAAGACGGTGCGGTGCACAGTAAATGTCCAAATAGGAAAAGAAGCACCGCAAACGTATCATTATTGAGACTAGTACCCATTATAACTGTTGCGTAGCGAGGCAATGTATAGTTTTAACTCTTTACCAAACGACAAATTTTAGATTGGTCCAAATTGAAAGGATCTGCAGACGACAATTTCAATGTGGCTCAAATGGTGCACTTTTTCTTTGGTAGGGTGGAAAACATTGTGGGAAAAGGAGAAAATGCTGGTTACCAGCATTTTCTTTTTTTCCCACACTGTTTTCAAAAGGCTTTCCATCTCAGGGTCATTTAAAGGCGGCATTGTGCGGTAAAGGGTTAATGCATTTTGTCCATCTAATTGGCGTTACGGAGACAATTGGTCGTTGGATTCTACACGCATACCGTGGTGGGTAATAGAGGTATGAATGGAATATTTTGATGTTGAAAAAATACTTTCTCTTTTGTTCTTCACTTAGACCCATGTTGTAGGTACCTGTATCTACTATTGCACAGGAAAGCAATGCACATTTTTTAAAGATTTTTGTCAATCTATTCCGTAGAGAAACGCATAGTGTGGTGGATAAGTAGAAGTATAAATGGAATATTTTGATGCTTAAAAAGTAATACCACTTTTGTTCTTCGCTTTAGACCTATGTTGTGGGTACTCATTAGAACTGTTGCATAATAATACAACGCACAACTTTACTTGGCTTTGTCACTCTAGTTGGTAAAAGACGTAAAAATATTTCGTAGGGTTCTGAGACCACAGGTATGAGATACACAGAGAGTATATTTAAAGATTATATTTTAGTTTTTAAAGTGTAATGTCATTTTTGTCCTATACTGAAACGCTTATTGTGGGTGCTCGCCACAAAGCAACTAAAGCCGCACATTGCTCTGTAAGGCTGGAGCCCATATATACCAGAGTCATGCCTCGGCAAAAGGTTGATTTAATCAATCTCCGTGATATATATATATATATATATATTATATATATATATATATATATATATATATATATATATATATATATATATATATATATATATATTGAAAGCATAGAAACAGGCATGCCTCAACTGTATACCGTATTCCGAGTTCACCTTTGCTATCGTATCCGGAGAGAGTAAGCTGAAATCAGCCTGCACGTCCGTTCAATCTGCCCTGTTCGGTACCCGAACACCTATACAGAATCACTGATTGAATCATTAACTACGGTTGATTGGTTTGATTAGCTAACTCCAGCAGGATAAAAGCCCACCTCCGACCTTCGATTGTTTTCTTACAAATTTTATCGAAAATACATGATTACATCAGAGTACGATACGGTGTTTCAGATTTATATAGGGTCTTTTTGAGCCCTGTCGGCGACATAATTGTCTTTTCTTACCCTTGCACGTTTAAAGTATTTCAGGCGGCTATTCTCGTAACAAACATTAACAACAACGATAATGAAGTGGCGATAACTTAACTCTCAAAACAACGAAAAGAACCAAATGACTCCTAATTCCGTATGTGACACTTCTCGGAGAGTCTCGTATAAAATGCGATCTAGACAAACCGTCATCATTAAATTACGTACCCTTCTCCAGGGGGAATTTAGTATTACGGACGGACTGAGGCTTTTTTCCCCAATGTGGACACGAAAACTTGCGAAGTGATTTGCATTTTAAATGTGGCTTTAAACGTGTTACCGAACAGTTTGAAAACACATTTTGAAAATCCGACTCAAAAACTTTGTAACAATAATAGTCAATAATATAAATGATTGAAAACTATCAAATTTCAAATCCCAGACATAACGAGATTTGTCATGAAAGATACACAAGCCAAAGTGTCGATTTACGAATTACGTTCTCAAAATTATTTCCCAATTCCTACCAGACGACGGAGTTTTAGACTCGTCCGTATTGAAAAGAGTTGCAGACGACATATAAAATGTTGTTTAAATGATTAGATTTGCATCTGAAAGGAGATAAAAGATAGCAGGAAAACTTGAAAATGATGCTTACCGCTTTTTCCCCCACAATGTTTTCAAAAGCCCTCTTCCCAATAATACACGACATTGTTTTGTTAAAGACTTAATCCTTTACCAGACAATCCCGATTTTTAACGACCCAAAGAAAGAGGCCTTTTGAAAATATCATGGGAAAAGGAGAAAATGGTGGTTACCAGCATTTTCTCCTTTTCCAACAATGTTTTCTGTCATTTTGCAGACAAATCTCACCATACGAGCCATATCTGATTTGTCATCTGCCAATGCTTTTAAATTGTACAAATGTAAAATTTTGTCGTGTAGTAAAACGACAAAATTTTAGGATTGTCCAATTTGAAAGCGTTTGCAGACGATGAAATAAATTTCAGTCAAAAATTGGATTTTCATTTGGTATGATAGAAAACATTGTGGGTAAAGGAGAAAATGCTGGTTACCAGCATTTTCTCCTTTTCCCCACAATGTTTTTAAAAGCCTTCCTCCCCAGGGTTGTTGGAACTCGGGATTGTGTGATAAAGGGTTAAGATAGACGGTATCAGACAAACTACATCTGTCGACATAAAGTTAGTTACATCATCACTGCATTAACTTATTACCTCTGCAGACAACCGTAACTCTCTACCAGACGACACACTTCTGAACGTGTCTAATTACAAGGCATTTGCAGACGAGAAATTAACTGTGACTCCAACATTGAGGTTTCTCTAGGAAAGGTTAGAAAACCCTGTGGGAAAAGGAGAAAATGCTGGTTACCAGAATGTTTTAAAAAGCATTATTTTTCGGGTGTTTAAAACTCGAAATTGTTTGAAAGAGTTACTTAAACCTGAAAGAATTACTTAAACAACTTTAACTATTTACCCATAAGATTCCATGATTTTACCACCCTGAGGAAGAAGGCTTTTGGAAACATTGTTGGAAGACGAGAAATTGTTGATAAGCACAAAGACATATACCATTATTTTAACCCTTTACCACGCAACCCCGAGTTTTAACGACCCTGAAAAATAAGCCTTTTGAAAAAAAAAAAAAATGTGGGAAAAGGAGAAAATGCTGGTAACCAGCATTTTCACCTTTTCTCACGTTTTTTTCCCTATCAAAGTCAAATTCTATTATTTGAGTTATTTCAAATTGTCGGCTGCAAATGATCTCAATTTGGACAAGTCTGCATTTTTGTCGTTTGGTAAAGGGTTAAGCTACGTTTAATTTGTTTTCTTCAAATGCTTCCGGTGCGGATAAGTCTAAAATGTCGTGTGGTTTACCTTTAAAGCATCTTTCTTTACTTCAGTTGCCTTTGCGGGCAGTGCAGATAAAAGATCAGACTGCCACAACTTTTTAAAAAGTGGCTCAATGCAAGACGAAAAAAAAAAGCGGTCTGCCCTACGCTAATCGTATAATTTGAAATCAATTAGGTACGAAGCCGAAAGACAAATCGCCAGACAAATTGCATTGTTTTTGTCTTTCTCTATCAAGCCCTTGACCTGTAAAAACAAACATCTTAAGTTTAACCCTTTCAGTGCCTTAGTCGAAAACATCTTGTTTTTTTTTTTCAGACAGTACAGCTCAAGAATAGACTGCTGTCTTAAGTCTAAAGTTACCAGACTACATAAATACAGACTTGTCCAAATTGAAAACGTATGCAGCCAACAGTTAAATTTTGCTCACATGATGGACTTTGTCTTCTACATGGCAGAAACGATTGCGGGAAAAGGAGATATGGTGTTTACCAGCATTTCCCCCTTTTGCACAATGTTTTCAAAAGGCCTCTTTCTTGTGGTCGTTAAAATTCGGGATTGTGTGGTTAAGGGTTTAAGAATAACTAATCACAGAATCACCATTACAAATTAAATAAAATTTCTGATACAACATTTGATTGGTCAATACAGTCACGTGGTCTTGGCGTCTAAATACAGACAGGGATTCTAAATATAGACATCGGAGGGAGTGTTTCAATGCACGACAAATTAAACCGGTTTCTTCACCCTTTCAGCGCCTTCGGCGAAAACAGGATCTTGTAGATGGCATAGATCTAGAGAAGACTAAAAAAGGACGTGCAGAACGTCTGACTTTGGATCTACCTTTTTGTAGAATCAAGCCGAGACGTCGATCATATATGAGTACCGCAGAAGGAGGTTCAGTGCATCTCCGTGATGCATTATACCAAGCTGGTCATTATGTAGTTATGGATCCATAGTATCCATTAAAGAGTCTGACAACCGACTGAATCCTTAGAGTGAATGGATATGCAAAAAAATTACTCATAGCAAACGTTTTCGATCCATGTCAACCTGCACAGAGTACTCAAGTTGACATTGGTCGATACTCTCTATGCAGATGCATTATATCCCCTTTTCACGGTGCATGGCTTATATATTTTTGGCACTGTAACAGTAAGCGTTAAAGAGGAAACAAATGACAGAACGCTAGTTAGAAAGCGGTTGATTTATAAGGTTGAAAAGGTTTTTGTTTCTTCTTTAAATGATGATATTTTGCCCCCGAAATGTCCAACCGCTTTTTTTCTATAAGCTCCTTTTCGCACTTCCGTTTCAGTGGCTGTCTAATGCAGGACAGAAAAAAAAAAAACGTTTAGTTTTCTAATGAGTTAAAGTACATACAATAGTTTGCTTAAAAGAAGGCTAAAAAATGATGACGTCAGAGATATAACTGGGTCACACACTCGGCGCGGGTGACAAATAGTTCGCCAGAAGTAATTAGGTTTGCTATTAAAGATAGTAAGGTAGTATCGGTACCAATACCTCTGTGGTGAAAACAACTAATCGAGTTGTGTAATTAAATTGATTACAAGTTGATTAGGATAGTCTAAAGTTAATCAGCTCCAGGCTTCGGTGAACGTGTTTGAATGAAAAATGTCGTGGTGAGAGACGAACGAGGGGAAGTGTTTCTAAAAATAGTGTGCGTATATGTCTAGAGAAGTTTGCCAGGCGCAGATAGGTCAATATTTTGCTCATGGCTAGCAATCCATGGATTTTGAGTTCGAAATGGGGTTCGGCGACTATTTATGTATGCGCCATGCTCTGTAGAAAGGGGCTTAACGCATCTGGCAAAAAGCATCGACCATGTCTGACATGGCTGACATGAATCGAAACCCTATGCTATTGATAAATTTTCTTCATGTCAAAGGACCATTCTACGTCCAGATCTAGTCGATTCTTAGACGAAGTAGATTTTATGGATCCATAATTATGTGATGACTTGCTTGGTATATGGCATCGCAGAGTTGCAATAAACCCCCTTTTGCCAGGGCATGGCTCGCATGGATGCTGGACTAGCGAAAGTTATCGTGACCGCAGCTGTCTCCCAAGTCGGGAATTCTGGAATGATGTTCTGTTAACTCTTTTTAGTACCCAACATATGAGCCATGCTCTGTGAAAAGGGGGCTTAATGCATCTGCAAAAAGTATCGACCGAGGTCAGCCTGCGCAGTCCGCGCAGGCTGACCTGGGCCGAAACTTTTCGCTATAGGTCAGTTTTCTGTGTGTCAAAGGACCAGTCTACCTTATGATACAGACGGTTGTTAGACATAACGGATTTTATGAATCCCTAATTATGTGATAATTCATTTGGTATCATGTATTACAGAGATACATTAAGCCCCTTTTTACCAGAATATGGCTCATATTAACTTGACTTCTTTCGACGTCTGAAACCACAATAATTGAATCTTTTTCAAGAAGACACATGTGCAGACTCGTGACATCTTGCCCACTGAAAGCCGATGTTGACACCATTTTGACATAATCATGTAGAAATCTTTAGAATGGTGGGTGAGTACGACCCCAGATTATAAACGAAGTTGTCATTATGAGTAATGTGACATTCTTTGGTATTGAACTATTCAACACGGCGATCTATTGTTTATATAAAAGTATGACATATGGTTTGGGCGCCATGCATCTGTCAACATGGCAAGTTCTATTGCCAAGTAATTAACGACAAAACATATCATTAATATAAACACTGAAACCTGATGAGCGCCTTGGGAATCTGTGCGCGTCTATAGAAAAGTAGCAAATAAGGGATGGTTTCCCAGCACCGCGGATTAATATTGTCCTATTTATGAATTACAAGACCGGTCAAATTTTGCCATGAATGAACACCTAAGCCAATCAGAAAGTTTTTGTTTAATTACTGTTCGATGAGAGAATAATGAAACAAATGTGAAACAGTTTATGAATTTTACTTCGTCAGAATAACAATATAAATTTATAAATGTTTAAACATTTCATTCAGAACATTTCGGAAGCTCCGCTTATTTCACAGTGTTCTTGAATTTTACATTATGTCAGAGAAATGCGCTCAATGGGTCGATTCAACATATTATAACAAGAATGATTGATGAAATTGATAAAAATCTCAACTTTTTGATATAATGTTTAAGCCTGACCCTTAAACTCGTTTTAAATAGTTACACAGGAAGCCGCCATTTTTGTGACGTCCTGTGTCTGTGCACTCTTGTACTGTATACGTCATCTATTTTTGCGTAACTGGTCTAATTCACCCAGCATTCAAAAAAGTTTGTTGATTCTTTTTTTTTTCTTAACATTATTTAGTGAGCAATTTCGACTAAAAATGCGTACAACGCGATTTTGTCTGGAAAAAAAAAAAAAGGCCGTTAGCTTAAATCAGAAATAAATTTTAATTTAAAACTGTAAAATGTCTGTACAATTCAAGAATAATCTATCTTTGTGTGTTAATTTTGTTACATATCCGGGAATAGTGACTCAGCCCTGCAGCGATTGAACCCCAAATACCTCCACTCTATACAGTCTACAGACGACATTTTCCGCCTTGAAATAAAGTGCTGATTGACACAATCTAGCAAAAAGAATCATTTGCTCCTAAACTGAAAGCGTAATTTCTCTTTAAGCTATAATGCTGTCACGTGTACTCTTCTGCCATAAATTAGTTTATATAAACTGGTTATCCATATTTCGCAAAGGATGTTTCCCGAACTCGTCAGCAACAAATTTGCGATAGCCGATGCACATAATCATTGAATTAATGCATACTGGTAGATTTTTTTCTTCTTAAGCACATCTTTTCTCTCTCCTTCCACACTTCCGTTTCTGAAGATTTGATAAAGATATAAATACTTGTTTTCTCTCTGGCAGAGAGTTTCTTTCCAGGCGGAAGCAAAATTTGTAACTTGTCCTTTTTGAGAAAATTTGCAGGCAGCAAACTAAATTTGCATAAATCATGGAATTTGGCTCTGAAAGGGTCAAACGCATTTTAGAGAGAGCAGAAAATGCTAATTACCAGCATTTTCTCCTTTTCCCACAGTGTTTTCAAAAGCCTTCTACATTAGCGGTGTTTAAGCACGGTGATAAAGGGTTAGCCGACATATTTGAATGACATGTACATGACCTAATTCTGGTTATTTCGCGACAAACATAGGGATTCTGGCACATAAATGTTTTACCGTCACGGTGCTTAAGCGCGACTCGCTGACCTTTTCGGACGGTGTAGATCAATATCAGACTGCACAGATCGTGCAGTCCGATCTTGGATCTACACTGTCCAAATACGAGATATTTTTCTACAAAAAATAAATTAGAAATATATAGAAATATGGATTTTTTTTTTCTATCCGCTTGAAAGTTTCATTTAACTTATTTAGCTGGATAACGTTTAACACATTTCAGTACCTACAGTGCTTTGAATTTCAGCAGTGACACAAAACTGTCGCTAGATCTATGACACCGACACAGAACCATCTTCTGAATGTGCTAAATGGTGCCCAAAGGAAAAATTACCCTTATTAATCCGTTAATAATTTATGTTCATGATAGCATGTAACTTGATTTTCTCGCTGTCTCGTGGATTTGTTTCTGTCTTGTTGATTGACCATTGGGTTCTATTCCACTTGCCGATGGTTTTGAGATCTTACATGTTATTGAACCTGTGTCCGACGCTTTTAACTCAGTCAGTCCATACATGTACATGCTTTTTACTTTACTCCAAACGGCTTTACCTTGGATTTCTTGAACCTCTTTATGCCAAGACTAAGTGAAATATTTCTACCAAAAAGCGTCTTGAGGCCTTCATCGAAGATCTTAAGTCGTTGAAAAACCCAGTGGTTGCCACTGCTAAACTGGGGAAAAAAAAAAATAGAAAGAAAATTTAGAAAATCACTTTCACCTTAACTGCATGCAAAATGTGACATTTGTTTGCTAATTAGTGTAAGTGAGCCTTAACCCTTTCCCAAACAAGCCCTGGTTTTCACGTGTCTGCAGTACAAGTCTTTTGAAAACAATGTGGGAAAAGGAAAAATTGCTCGTAACAAGCAATTTCTCCTTTTCCCACAGTGTTTTCTACCCTTTTTGAGAACTTTCTGCCATTTTCATCAAATTTAAAATTGTCATCTGCAAACTCTTTCAATTTGGACCAGTCTAAAATTTATCGTTTGGGAAAGGGTTAAGAGGAGTTTTTCTTTTTATGCTTTACAAACTTTTTAGCCACAATCCCGAGTTATAATGACCCTGAGGAAGAAGCCTTCTGAAAACATTGTAGGAAAAGGAGAAAATGCTGGTAACCAGCATTTTCTCCTTTTCCCACAATGTTTTCTACCCTTCTCAAAACAAATTTCACCTTTTCAGTCACATTTATTTTGTCATCTGCAAATGCTTTCAATTTGGACAAGTCTAAAAATTTGTCGTTCGGTTCACGCAGGTTTTTTGCAGTCTGGAAATGAGGATGGCCGGTTGGCAATAGTTCAGTTTGAACTATTGTAAACCGGCCATCCTCATTTCAAGGAATTGCACTCAATATGCTGAGAGTTTAAGGTTCAAGTAGTCTGGGTACTTCAGCATTTAAAAACGACTGAGTCTGCATCTTTTTGAAGTTGTTACAGCAATCTTACCTACTGTCTTTCTGGTGCTAAGTGTCGAATCTACTGCCAAACCTCCGTAGCTCAGCCAATAGCGTACAGGACTTGAGAACAGGAGGTCGCTGATTCGATCCCTGGCTTGGCCAATTTCTTTCCGAGGATTGATGATAGTCATTGCAACAGGATTCATTCCTCTTTCACCGCTGTTCATTGTTTAGACGATGGACGATGTGGGAAAGCAGCCATTGGCTTGGAAAAAATATTGTGCGGAGTACTGGTAAAAGAAACTCCAGGAAAGCATGGATAAGTGCACTGGCCGCCGCGATATTACTGAAATAATATTGAAAACGGCGTTAAACACCATACAATCAATAAAAAAAATCGATCAATGCCAAGTCTAATAATGAATACATGTACAAGAATATGAGCCATGCTTTGACAAAAGGGGGTTTACTGCATCCCGGTGATGCATGGCCAAGCAGGTCATTATTTGAGGCATGCTCTGTGAAAAAGGGGCTTAATGCATATCCGTGATGCATTATACCTAAGCACGTAATCACATAATTATGGATCCATAAAAATCAATCTTGTTTAACTAAATCATGAGGTACACTGGTCCTTTGACATGCAGAAAATTTAAGAAAAGCAAAAAGTATCGGTCCAGGTCAGCCTGCGCGGACTGCGCAGGCTGACCTGGGTCGATACTGTTTGCAAATGCATTAAGCCCCCTTTTCACGGAGCATGGCTCATTTAACTATTGATCCATAAAACCCATTATGTATAAAAACCGATAGAATCATGAAGTACAGTGGTCCTATAACATGCAGAGAACTGACCAAAAGCAGAATGTTTCGATTCAGGTCAGCCTGCGCGGATTGCGCCGGCTGGCCTGAGTCGATACCTTTTGCAGATGTCCTTTTCAGAGAGCGTGGCACATATGTAAGATCTGGTCACAACGTGCCCTGGTCAAAACAATTCGGTGCAGTGCTATTTGAAGTCTAAAGAACATTCTTTTGACTTTTTTTTCCTCCCGTTTGTCAACTTAAGAACACATCTTCTAAATCACAGCATGTCTACGCAATTAGAAAACAATCTATCTGTGTGCGGGAATTTGGTTTCTTAGTGTTCAGTGAAGTAGTCGCAACACGGTTTTGATGAATCGGGTTGAAGGACACATTAAAGACAAAAAAAAAAAAGGGGGGGGGGCTGTTTTGAAAATTTACTGTTGTGAACTTTTTCGTACAACCAATTTGTTATGAATCCTTAGAGTGTTTGGATAAATAAATTGGAGATGTATTGTTTGACAAAATAAAACTGAGTTATTGGCATATTCAATGACCTTACTTCGGCACATTGGTTACAACCCGATACATTGTACTGGAACTTAGGAATACGAAACAAAGAAACTAGTTAATCTTTTACCGCACAATGACGCCTTTTAACGACCCTGGGAAAGAAGCCTTTTGAAAACATTGTGGGAAGAGGAGAAAATGCTGGTAACCAGCATTTTCTCCTTTTCCCACAATATTTTCTATCCTATCAAAGAAAAAGTGCACCATTTGAGCCACAGAAATTGTCGCCTTCAAATGCTTTCAGTTTGGACAAGGCTAAAATTTTGTCGCCTGGTAATGGGTTCAGCGCAAGTTTAATATTGCCATATAACAAAACCATTTTTGTTTTTAAAAAAGTCAGAATCCTTGCAAGTTTAAGAGTTGCTGTTAAGATACCCGAAAAGTTTATTTTTTCAACAAACTGTAAACGTAAATATAATTCGAGCTAGTTGCTTTTCTTCTCGAACTTGATTTATCGAAATTTTAGAACGGTACTATGAGTTGATGGTTAGAATAAGGTAGTACCGCTTTAAAGCACAACTTTCACCCTTTACAAAACAATCCCGTGATTTCAAGTTCTTGTGTACGAAAACTGTAGAAAACACTTTGGGAAAAGGAGAAAATGCTGGTGTCCAGCATTTTACTCCTTTTCCAACAATGTTTTCTATCCTTTCAAAGACGAATCTACTCATTTGGGTCGCATTTTACTAATGTTTCTCGTTTGCCAATACTTTCAAAATGGAAGAGTCAGGATTTGTCCCCTTGTAAAGAGTTGAAAAAGGCAGAAAAACTGCAAAGCAATGAGACGGACGGTGATTGATATATCTGAGAAAAGCGTGACTTTAATTGTTTTAAAGCAAGTGTCTAAGTGTTTTGCTGATTTGAAAACGAGCCTATAGTTTCTAGTTAAAGTTGTTACGTTCCCTAATTAAAGCTTATTACATTTGACTTATTGGAACGACAACGAGGCCAAGATTGGGACAAAACTGTTGGTTGCCAGGAGACATCGATTCGGGATTGTTCTTTTAATGCGCATGTCATAGCCAAAAGCGGAAATGACCTAAATTGGCGCCATTAATTATTTATATCCCTGATTGCATTGCGAGTTAATTTGCCTACTTGTGGCTGATATTTATTACATTCTCTTAATTGTTACTACCTCAAAACAGAACTTGTTAACCCTTTAAGTGATAAATATATGAAACGGACATTCCAAAACAGTGCAATCCATTGAGATGTCAATTTTGCAACTTCAGCACCTTTTTTTTCGGTAATTTGCAACATAAGGGACATCGTAGATCTAAGATTAGACTACTTGTTTTGTTCAATCCGAGTTTAGATCTACACTGGCGTACACATTGTCCATCTGTCGAAAATTACCCCCATAATAACTTGTCAGTAATTATACCCCCCACCTACGTAATAGAGGGGGGTATGCTGGTTTCACCATGTCTGTCTGTCTGTCCATCCTTCCGTCCGTCCGTTCGTCTGTCCGTTCGTCTTTTCGTTTCCGTGCTGTAACTCAAAAGCCGTTTGACCTAGGACCCTGAAACTTTATACAAGTGTTCCTCATGGCGCAAGGAGGTGCCCTACTGTTTTTGGGTCGCATGGGTCAAAGGTCAATGTCACATGTGACTTTTGTTTTCTCTGATTGTACTGCTGCAGTGACAAGGAGCGACAGTTCGAGTTTACAAATGAGCCATGCTCTGTGAAAAGGGGGCTTAATGCATCTTCGTAATGCATTGTACCATACAAGACATCACATAATTAGGGATCCATAAAATCCAATATATCTAACAACCGACTATATCATAAGGTAGACTGGTCCTTTGACATACAGAAAATTGACCAATAGTGAAATGTTTCGGCCCAGGTCAGCCTGCGCGGACAGCGCAGGCTGACCTGAGTCGAAACCTGTCGCAGATACATTTAGCCCCCTTTTCACAGAGCATGGCCGAAAATGTTATTTCAAACTTATTCTTTGAGGAAAAATATTTCCTTATCGGACAGTGTAGAACCAAGATCAGACTGCACGTTCTATGCAGTCTGATCTTGATATACTCTGTCCGCAAAATGTCAGTGTATCGCGCTTAGCAGCTTAAGGGTTAATTTCCTAATTTTGAAGGCGAACATATTTTCCTTCCCACTGAGAGTTGGAAATCACAATACCATAGTGATGGATTGAATTAATCTCAGTGGTCAACGAAACTTAGCTATGGCCTTTGGAAATCACAGCGAGTTGCTAAAATTAGTATTGACCAATCAGATTTGTTTAATATATTCACCATGGTATTAAAGTTTACATTTTAAGATCGTAGAAAAAATATTTTTTACACACTGAAAATATTTATTTATTTCCAGGTTAAAACAGACGGAACATTCGACACTGGGTGAGACGTCCAACTGACCATGAAACAAATAATCCGGTGTGCAGTATTCGGATTGCTTTTACTGTGTACTCACAACGTCATTGCAGATGACGACTCGGTTAGTACATTTGTAATATTGCATATTAATCGGTTATTCTTGTCATTTTCAACTACGATAATGGTATCCTCGGTTACCCAGTTGTGAAACGTTACGATAACATCCATTCTTCGCAAAATCTTCATCACAAATAAGATTGCCCTAGTACTTTAGTGCGAGAGAATAAAGAGACGATAAATAAACAAAGTAAACCAAAGATACGTGCTCCTACCGAGGATTCTTTCGTAGGAGTATTTGATTTTGACCGAGGTTTTGGCATCGGTGTCCCAAATGAAGGTGTACATATTGAAGTACATCAGTACGTTGTTGAAAGCAATGACGGATGAAAATAAAATGCAACTCAAATTTAGGAACTTGTCTTCGATACGGAAGAAAACAATGTGAGAAAAAGGAAAAATGTTGGTGTCCTGCATTTTCTCCTTCCCCCACAATGATTTTAAAAGCCCTCTCCATTAGGGTCATTAAAACTCGGGATTGTGTGGTAAAAGGTTATGGCTCTAGGCTAGCCATGGTGTTGCATTTGCAGATCAGGTGAGGCGTGGGCATTTCCACAGAAATGCCGGAGGCACGTAGTCAAGCGGAAGACCCGGAAACTCGGGCTTCAATATTAACCATCAAAGCATCAGGGGAAAAAAGCGAAATGCGCTAGATCTATCTCAATCAGAAAAGGGTATCAAATCATCACAAGTTCAAAATTGCTTTTGCCAGAAAATTTAAAATCTAAATAATGGACAATGTAGATAAAAAATCAGATTGCACGTTCTGTGGAGTCTGAACTTGATCTACACTGTCCGCAGAATGCAGTCTGATCTTAATTTATTTTGTCTAAAACTTTGACAAAATTGTGCTGGGCTCTTTAAGGTGCTAACATTTATTTTGCAAGAGGAAAAACGACGAACGGAAGAAAGAAAAATAAAAAGAGAGAGGACAAGAAATACCTTTAAAAAAGATAGGCGGCGTACATTTGCTAGCAAGTAGGCAGGGGCTCTTGAAATTAACATGTCGGCATTTTTTTACCACTTGGGCCCTTAGAATAAACATGTCTTAATATTTGACCAATCACTACTTTCTTACAGTACCAAAAAAGCAGGTCAAAAGCCAGCACATTCAGCTACGCCGAAAACTTTAGAATAGACTTTGCTTCATCTTCAGTACATTCCTGGCTACGCACCTAGCTTCATTCTGTATGTCTGCTCTAACGCCCTTATCTGTTAGTCTGATTTGTTATAGCCCTTGTCCTGCTCAGGGATCATATATACATACATAAAATCCCTGTCCTGCTTAATAAAATAAATGAAACTTTCAAGCCGATAGTAAAAAACCAGAGTAATGCTATTTCAATCTTATTTTTTGGAGATAATATCTACTTATCGGACAGTGTAGATTCAAGATCAGACTGCACGTTCTGTGTAGTCTAATCTTGATCTACGCTGTCCGCAAAAGGTCAGTGAGTCGAGCTTAGCAGCCTAAGTGTTAAGTGCGCTTGGCAGCTGCTCTGTTGCGACTTGCTATCTGTAGCAAGCCTATTCCATGTCAGCATTCAATTTCTTTTAATGATTAATTTTTTGTGGCATTTGTCGTAGACAAAGCCACTATGAGTTCAATACAGTATTTTGAAAATCGTGTATCGTAGTTTGTGCAAAACCGAAGGAAGTAAACCCAATTAAATTCATTTTTTTTTTTAAACAAATAAGTGTTTCGACAGCACTCAGATATATAATTAACAACGGAGTATTAAAATAAACTGGATTAAGGCATCGATCATTGGAACACTTCTATTTTTTTTATTGAAAATATTTATACCCGCTATTGCCTTCTATATTGGCGCAATGATACACACAACCTTTGTCTCCTGACCGTGTTCGTCCCAAAACCAGTTCATCCCTGGGCTTGTTCGTCCTTTTGCTTGTTTCTTTGGGCTTTTTCGTCCCGCTTTATTGTTTGTTTATTTTTCAAATTATTAATTCCACACAATGGCTGTCCTGACAAATGCCACACAAGTGCTTTCAACGCTTTGATTGGTAAGGGAATGAGCGAGGGTTTTATTGTACGTGGATACTTTCCAATGGTATATCTAAATGCAGAAGTTAGTACTGGTGAAACCAGGAAATACATGAATAAGTGAGTGAGTTGTCGCCGTGATATGTTGAAATAATGTTGAAAGCGGCGTAAAACACCATTCAGTTTTTCAATCTAAATGCAGAAGTAAATGGAAATATCTGTCCAAAATAAAGCTTTGTGACGAATAATGCTACTCTTTGCATTCACTTTATCGGAATCGGGTATTGCTGAATCTGGTTTCGAACTTTGTCTCTTCGAATGTTGCTGTAGGCCTACATTGCCCTCACAATCTCAGGAAGGGAGGATTTTGAACACAATTTGAGCGTTTCCTCCTTTTCCCACTATGTTTTCCACTCTTTCAAGGGCAAGTAAAAGGAAATATCTGTCCAAAATAAAGCTTTGAGACGAATAATGCTACTCTTTGCATTCACTTTATCGGAATCGGGTATTGCTGAATCTGGTTCTAACTTTGTCTCTTCGAATGTTGCTGTAGGCCTACATTGCCCTCATTAACAGGGCAACGCGCTGTGGCTCTTCTGTCTATTACAAAAAAAAAAAAAAAAAAGAGAGAGAGAGACACTGACACCAAGTAATGAAAGTAAGAATCCAAAATGTGTATTGAAGGGCCAGTATGTAGACTTACCATCCATTCTTAAACCTTAACCAAACAATACCGAGTTTTAACGATCTCAGGAAGGGAGGATTTTGAACACAATTTGAGCGTTTCCTCCTTTTCCCACTATGTTTTCCACTCTTTCAAGGGCAAGTCCTATCTTTTGTGCCGTATTTGATCTGTCGTCTGCAAATGCTTTCAGTTTCGACAAGTCTAAGATTTTGCCGTTTCGCAAAGGGTTGATAGCATTGTTAGTCTATCTGTTAACAATTTTCAAAACTTCAAAGTAAATATAGAAAAAAAAAAGTTAAGAATGCAATAAAGAATGAATACGGGCTCTATACATACATACATACATACACACACATACATACATACATACATAACATACACACACATACACACACATATATGTGAGTGTGTGTGTGTGTGTGTGTGCCAGCCATGCTTTGGCAAAAAGGGGTTTAATTCATCTCTCGCAATGCATGATACCTTTCAAGCAATCACGTAATCATGGATCCATAAAAGCCATTTTTTTTAAACAGCCAACTTAATCATGATGTAGACTGGTCCTTTGACGTACAGAAAATTAGCCAATTTCGAAGAAGTTCGGCCCAGCTCAGCCTGCGCGCACTGTGTCCGCGCAGGCTGACCAAGTTCGATACTTTTCGCAAACACATTAAGCTCTCTTTCACAGAGCATGGCTTATATCTCTTGTACACGATTCGGTTTCAAGTCTATGTTGTATTCGGCAACTTTTGTTTATTCATTTTTAACTAAAATCTCACACTCATAAAAAAAAACGCTCTTTTTTCCGCCCTATTACCTTCAAAAGATTCATTTTTGCACATACACAAAATACTTGAAGGTGAAGCAGTATTTCTTCCATTTATCAAATAATAGAACGTGGGCATTTTTCATTCTGACATTTGAAAATACATTAGAGTAACATCCGGTCTAAAAATAAATGCATATTTATGACATTTTTTGTTTGAAATTGACAATTTCAGCAGACAAATATTTGAAGATATCGCTAAAGGATTCATTTATCATTCAGTTATGCGAATATACTGGCACCATAACCGCGTTTGCTTGTCTATGGTGGTAAAAACAGACCGACTTGAATTTTCTTCCAAAATGCCGCTCTATGACAGCTTTTAAAACTCCCATGATGCATTGTAGAAATAAACATTTACATACAAAATGGCGGACAAGGAGAATCCCACGAATACTCATTTGATCAATGGTGCACAATTTACGATATACTGACGAAACATAGTAGCATAAAGTCGTCGGGTTGCAGATCATATCTTTTGTGACGAAAAATTTATTTATATGGCTGACATTTTACGGGTTCTTCTGCAATATGTCCCCGAACGGTTAGATCTAGACATGTACTTCGACCGTTCGAGTGTTATGAAGTAAGTCTAAAGTTCGTGAAGCAAACGACGGATCAGCGATCATATCCACTTTCCCACGATGTTGCATTCCCGTCATATAAGGGAAAATAAATTAGTTAAATAAAAGATTGAAAGTAATAAACAAGGCTACAATTCCATCCAGGAATGATTTACTTTTCAATTTTATATCCCCGACGATATTTAAGTAGATTCTAAAAATGTAGGCAATAAAGTTAACGTGAACAATTAATTGGCATTCGGAAGTGAAGTCTGATCTTGATATTCATTCATCCCTAAGGACAACAAACCGGTACGATAAAGGTATCTTTACCTAACGACAAAATTTTACCAGACTTGTTCACATTAGAAAAAATGCTGACGGCAAATTCAACCTGGCTCATGTTTAAAGGGCGAAAATGCTTGTAAAAGGTTTAAGATAAGTTATACCGCCCTATTTGTATTTTTCAAATGGTGGAATATTATAGATGTCGAACTTTACCAACGAAAGTAAATGACATATAACTTCTGTCATGCAATTTTCTACTTCATTTTTTGAAATTTTATATGCAAATTCTAAACTTGATAGATTTGTGTGTGTGTGTTCTCTTTTCAAAATGATGAAAGTTGAAGCAAGGTTTTGCATTATAAAAAAGACATACAAGCAGGAAGTGTGCTAGGTTTTAAGTTACTTTCAAGGTTTTCTTTCTCTTGTAAGATCTGATATATTTGCTTTTTGGCTGCTAAGGATAACTCCAATGCACAGATGGGGCGTGAGGGGGATAGGGTGAGTTGACTGAGTACAGAAGACGAATTGAAATTGCAAGATATTTTAAAATTTCCAGATAAATATTTAAAAAAAAAAGTGATTTCTCAGAATAACTTGTTAGGTCACCTGAGCACGAAGTGCTAAGGTGAGGTATTGTGATGGGTCATTGTCCGGCGTCCATCTGTCCGTCTGTCTGTCTGTCCGTCTGTCCACAATTCCTTTAAACATATTCTCCTCCTAAACCGCTGGGCCAATCTTGATGAAACTTGGCAGAGATGTTCCTCGGGTGAAACTCTACCAAAGTTGTTCAAGAGATTGAATTCCACCGATAACTCTGGTTGCCATGGCAACAGAAAGGAAAAAATAATAGGAAAATCTTTGAAAATCTTCTTCTCTGATCCTAGAAGGCATAGAGCTTTGATATTTGGTATGAAGCATCTCCTAGTGGACCTCTACCAAGTTTGATCATGTGATGCCCCTGGGGTCAAAACTGGCCACGCCCCGGGGGTCACAAATTCGAACATAGGAAAAAAGAAGGAAAACTTTAAAATTCTTCTTCTCTGAAACTGGAAGGCGTGGAGCTTTGATATTTGGCATCTAGCATCTCCTAGTGGACCTCTACCAAGTTTGTTCATATGATGCCCCTGGGGTCAAAACTGGCCCGGCCCCGGGGGTCACAAGTTTTGAACATAGGAACAAAGAAGGAAAACTTTAAAAATCTTCTTCTCTGATTCTAGAAGGCGTAGAGCTTTGATATTTGGTATGTAGCATTTCCTAGTGGACCTCTTCCAAGTTTGCTCATATGATGCCCCTGGGGTCAAAACTGGCCCCGCCTCGGGGGTCACAAGTTCGAACATAGGAACAAAGAAGGAAAACTTTAAAATTCTTCTTCTCTGAAACTGGAAGGCGTAGAGCTTTGATATTTGGCATCTAGCATCTCCTAGTGGACCTCTACCAAGTTTGTTCATATGATGCCCCTGGGATCAAAACTGGCCCAGCCTCGGGGGTCACAAGTTTTGAACATAGGAACAAAGAAGGAAAATTTTAAAATTCTTCTTCTCTGAAACTTGAAGGCGTAGAGCTTTGATATTTGGTATGTAGCATCTCCTAGCGGACCTCTACCAAGTTTGTTCATATGATGCCCCTAGGATCATAACTGGACCCGCCCCGGGGGTCACAAGTTCTAACATAGTAACAAAGAAGGAAAACTTTAAAATTCTTCTTCTCTAATCCTAGATGGCGTAGAGCTTTGATATTTGGTATGAAGCATCTCCTAGTGGATCTCTACCAAGTTTGTTCATATGATGCCCCTGGGGTCAAAACTGGCCCGGCCCCGGGGGTCACAAGTTCGAACATCGGAGCAAAGGAGGAAAACTTTAAAATTCTTCTTCTCTGAAACTGGAAGGCGTAGAGCTCTGATATTTGGTATGTAGCATCTCCTAGTGGACCTCTACCAAGTTTGTTCATACGATGCCCCTGGGGTCAAAACTGGCCCCGCCCGGGGGATCACAAGTTTTGAACATAGGAACAAAGAAGGAAAACTTTAAAATTCTTCTTCTCTGAAACTGGAAGGCGTAGAGCTTTGATATTTGGTATGTAGCATCTCCTAGCGGACCTCTACCAAGTTTGTTCATACGATGCCCCTGGGGTCAAAACTGGCCCGGCCCCGGGGGTCACAAGTTCGAACATCGGAGCAAAGGAGGAAAACTTTAAAATTCTTCTTTTCTAAACCTTGAAGGCATAGAGCTTTGTTATTTGGTATGTAGTGAACCTGTTCTAAGTTTGTTAGCCCACCTGAGCACAACATGTTCAGTCAGTTCAAAATTGGGTCACCTGAGGTCATAAACTAGGCCACTAGGTCAAATTAAAGAAATACCTTGTGGGCACTTTAGAGGGCACATGTATTGCTCAATTGACGTGAAATTTGGTCAGAATGTGTGTCTTGATAAAATCTCGGATGAGTTTGGATTTGGGTCACCTGGGATCATAAACTAGGTCACTAGTTCAAATTAAAGTAATACCTTTTGCTCTAGATGCCACATTTTTGGCTCAATTGACTTGAAAATTGGTCAGAATGTTTGTCTTGATAAAATGTCACATGAGTTTGAATTTGGGTCATGTGGGGTCTTAAATTAGGTCACTAGGTCAAATTAAAGAAATACCTTGTGGGCACTCTAGAGGCCACATTTATTGTTCAATTGATTTGAAAATTGGTCAAAATGTTTGTCTTGATGAAATTTAGGATGACTTCAAAATTGGGTCACCTGGGCTCATAATCTAGGTCACTCAGTCTAATTAAAGAAATACCTTTAGGGCACTCTAGAGGTCACATTTCTTGCTCAATTGACTTGAAAGGTAGTCAGAATGTTTGTCTTGATGAAATATTGGGCGAGTTTGAAATTGGGTCAGCTGGGGTCATAAACTAGGTTACTGGGTCAGATTTAAGAAACACTTCGTGGGCACTCTAGAGGCCACATTTATTGCTCAATTAACTTGAAAACTGTTCAGAATGTTTGTCTTGATAAATTTTTTGATGAGTTCTAAATTGGGTCACGTAGGGTGATAAATTAGGTCACTAGGTCAACTTACGTAAATTCCATGTGGACGCCTTTAGAGGCCACATTTTAAGTTCAATTGACATGACAATTGGTCAGAAATTGAATTATGCACGTTGAGTGAATTTCGCCTATTGACTCAGGTGAGCGATCCAGGGCCATCATGGCCCTCTTGTTTCTGTTTTGCCAGTGTCACATTTCAGAAGTGCTAGCAGGAAACAATATTAACCCTTAAATTGCCTTCTACAACTTTAGTTGCCTGTGTAGACAGAGATCAGAGTGCACAAAGCACGCAGTTTGATCTTTGATCTACACTGTCCACTTTGCATAGACATTCTGGACAGAAATCACCTTGAAATCGCAATTATGTTGGTCTTGAAATGTGAAGACTGAAAATATCTGTTAGGTTTGGAACTGTAAGGGTTAATCCTTTCCCAGATCACAGTTTTTTGCACACTTGTCCATATTTAACTCTTTACCACACAATCCCGACTTTTAACGACCCTGGGAAAGAAACCTTTTGAAAACATTGTAGGAAAAGGAGAAAATGCTGGTAACCAGCATTTTCTCCTTTTTCCACAATGTTTTCTACCCTTTCCAAAACCTATTTCAGTTCTTGAGTTGCATTTAATTTGTCGTCTGCAAATTCTTTAAATTTGGACTGGTCTAAAATTTTGCCGTGTGGTAAAGAGTTAACAGCATGATGGGGAAAAAAAAATGAGCAAAAGAGGGATTAACCCTTTACCAGACGACAAAATTTTAGCCTTGTCCAAATTGAAAGCATTTGCAGACAACAATTTCAGTGTGGCTCAAATGGTGCAACTTTTCTTTGATAGGGTAGAAAACATTGTGGGAAAAGGAGAAAATGCTGGTTACCAGCATTTTCTCCTTTTCCCACAATTTTTTCAAAAGGCTTCTTTCCCAGGGGCGTCAAAAGGCGGCATTGTACGGTAAAGGGTTAATGCATATTCATGGTGCATGATACCAGGCATGTCGTTACATAAATATGGTCCCCGAAAGTCCATTTTGTCGAACAACCAACTAAATCATGTGCTAGAATGGTCCTTTGATAAACAGGAAATTTAAAGATATCAAAAAAGTTTTGGCCTATAGCAGCAAGCACAGGCTGACATGGGTTGATGCTTGTGGCAGATGCATTCAACTCTAATTCACAGAACATGGCTCAAATCTAGTGTTGCTGAGTTTTGTCTGCCTACCAGCATTTTCTTCATCCACATGTTTTCAGAAGTGTTTTCACACACTTGGAATTATTTTGTGAAAGGTCTACAAATGTTATATTACTGTCTGCAGACATCCTCTTTTGCAGCTAAATGTGTGCTGGCACACAATAAAAATTATATTAATTTCTTTTTTTTTTCAAAATGTACTTTTCAAAATGTACTTTTCAAAACCTGATGACAATTAAAAAACAGATGTTATGTATGATATTTATCTGCATATGCAATTTTAGTGAAAGGCTATTATTGGAAATGAAATCTTTACCAGACCATGAAGTTTTAGACTGATTCACTTTACTCTTTACCAAACGACAAAATTTTAGACTGGTCCAAATTGAAAGCATTTGCAGATGACAAGATAAATGTGACTCAAAAATTGAAATTTGTTTTGGGAAGGGTAGAAAACATTGTGGAAAAAAATGCCGAAATTTGAGACTGGTCCAAATTGAAAGCATTTGCAGACAACAAATTAAATGTGGCACAGAGGATAGGACTTTTATAGCAAAGAGTAGGAAACATTGTGGGGAAAGGAGAAAATGCTTCATCACCAGCATTTTCTCCTTTCCCCACAATGTTTTCAAAAGGCTTCTTTGCCAGAGTCATTAAAACTTGTAATTGTGTGGTAAATGGTCAATTGGTTGTCTTCAGGTGCTTTCATTTTGGACATGTCACAGCGTTTGTTGTCTGGTAAAAAGTTACAAAAGTAAAAATTTTAGTTTCTATTTTTAGATAAACGAGGATGGGGATGTAGACAAACGGGCATTTGACAGTATTGCAGATTATGGTAGCTTCTCAGGTAAAGCTTTTTTCATCATATTTTCTTTTATGCACCTTAGCAGCTACCTTTATAGACCATAGTGGATACAAGATGGTCAGAAACTTCCTTTTCATTATATCTGAATGAATACCACCCGTGTTAACCTAGGTGCGAATTATTACCATTCATCACCCCCTGGGGCATTCAGTTGCAAAACTGTCGTTTCTATGAATATGCGTAAGATGGCGAGTTACACCCAATAGCCAATCGGAAGGATAATCACATTTCTTCTGTTCCTGTGAATAAACCGGGTAAAACCCACATCATTATCAACGAATATGGCGGCCGCCGGTGGCCTTCCTTCTGTGGCATTTGCCTTATGACAATCCAGGGCAGACATTACAAATCATTGTATACAAAAGCAAATATTCAGAAATACAGCATGCTGTTGCAGTCTGTAGGGCTTTAAGCTGGAACTCTTTTGGGGTGATGCCTAATGTCTTTTTGTAAACTTTTGTCAATGATGTTCACGGCCTCAGCCATACTTAAAGTATCGCCAAGCTTGATTTCAAAACAAGCGATTTGATTGGTTGTAGATGAGGTAAAAATAGAAATGATGGCATACGGTTGATAAAAATAGATTAAATTTTCTCACTGAAAAACTGAGGTTACCAATCAAAATTCCTCATGAATAATTCATGAGAATGAGAAAACATACACGAGATAAGCCAGTCCAATATGTCTAGATTTAAAGCTTGTTAGGATTTTTTTTTTGTTTCAAATATCTCATACAAATCAGAACATGGGTTAACTTGTAAAAAAAAAAGGTCAATTGATCAAATCTGTGAAAAGCATCACGTCCATTCTAGACGCCAAATTTTCAGTCTAATAATTATGATGTCGGCCAAATTAGCAGAAAAGGAAGAGCGGGGATTTGTAATCTCAGGATACTTGAGCATGTGGTTTTGATTCCCATGGCTTGTCAAGTAAAACCACTAATTGTCTGTTGGATGAGACTTTAAATCAAGGTCCCATGTATATTTAATGTATTAATTAAAGAACTTGGTGTATTTAGAGTGGGTTATGCCCTGTATCTTGCACTCTAAATTGGTAAACAGCCCTCTGAGGCAACATGGGCAACTGGTGATAAGGATAAATAAATGCAAAAACAAACAATAACATTTTGTGAAATGTGGTCAGAATGTTTGCCTTGGTATCTCTGACAAGTCTGATAATGTTTTATCCTTGATCAGAAGCTAGTTCAGCCGGTGAAATATAAAAACAAGTATGCGGTGCAATTTTCTGCATGATGTTCATGATGCTTAACTCTTTAACAAACGACAAAACTTTCAACTGGTCCATATCAAAAGCATTTGCATTTGGCAAATTAAATGTGGCTTAAACAATTGGAATTGTCTTCGAAAGGGTAGAAAACATTGTGGGAAAAGGAGAAAATGCTAGTTACCAGCATTTTCTCCTTTTTCCACAATGTTTTCTAACCTTTCAGAAACAAATCCATTAATTTGAGATACATGTAATTGTCATCTGCAAAATTGATGTTTTCGATTTGAACAGTTCTATAGTTTTGTTGTTAGGTAAATTAGAGTTAAAAGACAAGAAATTTTTACTTATTTATCTACCCTATAAAAGACAAGTTATCATTTGCGAATTATTTATAATCTGCTATGGACAAAAGTGAAACTTTGTGGTCTGATTAAGAGTTGAATATGAAATGATTTTTTTTTTCAGGTTTTGCGAAAAGACTTGACACTATCGATGGCCACTCAGGATTTACTGGAATTTCAAAGAAAGCGTTCGATTCAATCAACAGAGGTGGTTTTAGCGGCTTTGTGAAGCGACCATTCGACTCATTTGCACACGGAGGCATGAGCGGCTTTGTTAAACGACCATTTGACTCGTTTGCTCATGGAGGAATGAGCAGTTTTGTCAAACGACCATTTGACTCGTTTGCACATGGAGGCATGAGCAGCTTTGTTAAAAGACCATTTGATTCATTCGCGCATGGTGGCATGAGTAGCTTCGTCAAAAGACCGTTTGATTCATTCGCACACGGGGGCATGAGTAGCTTCGTCAAACGACCATTTGATTCATTTGCACATGGAGGCATGAGTAACTTTGCTAAACGGCCATTTGACTCGTTTGCACATGGAGGCATGAGTAACTTCGTCAAACGACCATTTGATTCATTCGCACACGGAGGCATGCAAAATTTCAATAAGCGACCTTTAGATTCTCTACATGATGGTGGTATGAGCAGTTTTGTCAAGCGGCCTTTTGATACTTTGAGTGCACACAGATTAAGCGGATTTGCTAAAAGACGTTTGGACTCCATTTCTGGTGGTGGTGGACTTAGTGGATTTGTGAAAAGGGAGGCAACTCAACAGGATGCAGACACTAAGGCTGATTAAGAAAACTATTATCTTGATGTAACAAAATGCTATGTGGTTAATATGTCAGGAAAATTCTAACCACAAGAATTTGTTGATTTTTTTTCACTAAAATAATTCCATTTGTTTGGCATTTAAAATGATGTTAAAAGTAAAGTGGGCTTTTTTATCCAACTTTTGCAAATTTTAAAAATTTAGCAAAAAAAAATGGGTCACTGAACATGCCAGATCAGACTGCCAGTTCAGTGCAGTCTGATCTTGGATATAAAATGTACACTATCCTGTGCACTCTCTATAATGCACTTATACAACCTAACCCTTTACCACACAATCCTGAGATTAAATGACCCAGAGGAAGATGGCTTTTGAAAACATTGTAGGAAAAGGAGAAAATGCAGGTTATCATTTTCTCCTTTTCCCACACTGTTTCCTACCAAATTCCAACATGCTAGTGAAGACTAATTTGTCACAAAAGCATTCAAATTAGACATGTCAGAAAACTTGTTGTCAGGTAAAGATTTAATACTCCTTTTTTTGTTACAGCATTGTAATTCCTAAACTGCTAAATAAATGAAACAAAAATTTCCACTCAATAGTAAAACCAAAATATTGTTTTTTCAAAGTTGATTTCACGGAAATAAAATACCGTATTAGACAGTGTTGATCAAAGATCAGACTGCACATTTTGTGTAGTCTGATCTTGATCTGCACTGTCCACAAAAGGTCTTTGAATCGTGCTTAGCAGCCTAAGTGTTAACTCTTTACTACACGACAAAATTTTAGACACTTGTCTGAATTGAAAGCATTTGCAGACAACAAATTAGATGTGTTTCAAATAATTTGATATGTCTCTAGAAGGGTAGAAAACAGAGTAGGAAAGAAGAAAGTGGTTGGTACTAGGATTTTCTCCCTCTACCACAATGTTTTCAATGGCCCTTTTCCTCAGTTTAACTCTTTACCAGACAACAAAAAATTTGACTCATCCAAATTGAAAGCATTTGCAGACGACATTTTAAAATGTGCCTGGTATTAAGAGATTTTGCCTTGAAAGACTAGAAAACATTATGCAATAAGGAGGAGAAAATTCTGGTTACCAGCATTTTCTCTTTTTCCCACAATGTTTTCAAAAGCTTTCTTTCTCAGGGTCATCAAAACTCAGGATTGTGTGGTAAAGGGTTAATATTCAGGATTTTTTAGTAAAGGGTTAAAGCTTCAAGGGGGCTTTAAGATTTTAATGATCATACAGAATTTCAAAAATGTTTTATCTGTGAATTTAGTTGTGCAATTGTTTGCAAACTATATAAGAAAAAGATGTGCAAGAAAAAGCAATTTTCCTGAAATCTAGGTAAAACGACAAAATTTTGGACTTGTCCAAAAACCAACATATTTACAGACTTCATTGTTATTTTGTGACTGAAAATGTAGAAATTGTCTTTGAAGGGATAGGAAACACTGTTGGAAAAGGAGAAAAATGCTGGTTAGCAGCATTTTTCTCCTTTTCACACAGTGTTTTCAAAAGGCCTTCTTTCTCAGCGTCGTTCTAAGTCAGTATTGTGCGGTAAAAGGTTGTTAATGGTATTTCCCTAGTGGGTATTTCCCTAGCCTCTTATTTGGTTTAAGGGTATTTCCCTAGCGGGTATTTCCTTAGCCTCTTATAATTTTTTTTAGACTTCATGACAGAAATTCACAAAGACTTTTGGGAAAGTCATTTACATATGTCAACTATGTACAACTATATTCAAGAAGCGGATAATGCAATATAGACTAATATCTGGTCTTATGTTTATCATTCTTTCTTGTTACAGAGATATTTTCAAAGTTACTGCTAATTAGCTTCAGGAGGTAGTGAATTCAACAAGTATGGACTTCCAGATAAAGTCAAAGAAAGTTCATGAACAGTTTTGATGAAATGTGATAATATGTCTATCATTCTGTCTTAACTCCACTCCTTCTCCCTACTTTGAATGTGTTAGAACCTACAATAGTAAAAGCTTAGATTGCCTAAGATGAAATTGGCATGGACTAATTCACTAAGAAAGTAACACAACTTTTGATTGGCTAAACCATTTGATGGGTTTAGGCAATCAGAAATTGCATTACTTTGAAGTTATGAAAATGCTACAGAATTATGGAAGACAAGGAATGCTGTTTCAGTGGTTAGTGAATACTTCTCCATATGGGAAAAGAAACTCCTGGGAAGCATTGATAGATGAATAGGCTATCGTTATCTCACGTAACTCTTTACCATACAATGATGCCTTTTAACGATCCCGGGAAAGAAGCCTTTTGAAAACATTGTGGGAAAAGGAGAAAATGCTGGTAGCCAGCATTTTCTCCTTTTCCCACAATGTTTTCTACCCTATCAAAGAAAAATTGCACCATTTTGAGCCACATTGAAATTGTCATCTGCAAAAGCTTTCAATTTAGCCAGGGTTAAAATTTTGTTGTCTGGTAAAGAGTTAAATGATGTTAAAAATGACTGCAATAATGTTAAAAATGACTGCCATAATGTTAAAAATGACTGCAATAATGTTAAAAATGACTTTCAACAACAAACATAAGTGCAATAAACTGATTTTGAGTTTATTTATGTTTGACTAGTGTTTTTCAGCCTTTCTCTGTAATATGTCAGTTGTATCACTTGTAGGCCACAGGTTGTCTATTTGTCGTTTTTAAGTTTCACCACAGAGCTCCAGATAAGAGGGATTGAAAGTATTCCAACTCCATTATTTCTCTTCCAAACCCTATGTTATGGGTACTCCTTAGAATCGTCTCAATGAGACAATTCTAACAAGTACCCATAACATAGGGTTAGGTGGAAATCTTGACATGCAGAAAATTGATATCTCTCTCTCTCTCTATGAGAATTTGACCATCGGAGGCAGTTGGTCACATTACTAATCAGACAGTCAAGTTACTGCAGATCATTTATAGAAAAGCTCTCACAAACTATTACTTCACAGATAATATTTTTACATTACCTCCCTCCGACGATATTTAACCCTTTATCACAATTTTGTGTTTTAACAACCATGGGAAGAAGGCGTTTGAAAACATAGTGAAAAAAGAGGAAAATGCCAGTAACTACCATTTCCTCCCTTTTTGATAAATTTTTTTCCCCATTTCAAGACAAATCTTAACCTTCCAATCATGTTCAATATTTTGTCTGCAAGTGCTTTCTGTTTGGCAGAGCCTAAATTATGTCTGGTAATAAGTTAAACTGGCAAATGCTTTTAATTTGGACAAGCCTAAAATTTTATAATCTGATGAACTTTAACTCTTTACCGCACAACCCCGACTTTTAACAACCCTGGGGAAGATGCCTTTTGAAAACATTGTGGGAAAAGGAGAAAATGCTGGTAACCATTTTTTTCTCCCTTTTCCACAATGTTTTCTACTCTATCAAGGACAAATTTCATCATTTGAGCCACCTTTAATTTGTTGTCTGCAAATGCTTTGATTTTGGACCAGTCTAAATTTTTGTTGTTTGGTAAAGAGTAAATGGGTTTACCCCTTCCATCACTGAACACATGGGAGTGTCCCTCTGCAAGTCACTGCAGAGTCTTGAATAGGTTGAAAACCAGGTAAAACATCGATAGGTGGGAAGTTGTCATATGACTGAGATACTGTTTAAAAAATGGTGTAAAAACCCATTTATGCCCCTTTTTCAAAAAATCAAATGCAGTCATGCCTTGGCACCTGCATGCGAAGCTCTTTTTCCATTTTGATTCAGTTCAGAAGAGTAAAAATTTGTCATTTGGGATAGGGTTAAACAAATTAACGATACATATATAAAAAATTGTCTTCCTAAATTCAGAAACGTGGATTTACAAAAAAAAGAACCCGAGAATTATGAGTTGGTCAAAAAAGGTCAAAGGGAAGTAACTCTATTTTATTGGTTTGTATTGAAGAAAAATGGATTGTCTCCCTTGACAAAGTCAATTTCGAAAACGAGGCAGGCAGAAAACAGGTGTGGTAAATTTATTGGCATGGATGGGATTGGAAGCAAAATTTAACCCCATTTCATGATGTTCTCCACCTTTTCCCACAGTTTTTCTCATTTCATTCTCATTCAGCTGTTAATATCAAACAGAATATCTAACATTATTTTTGCTGATAACAATGAAACAATTAAACCTCGACCTCATAAAGAATTGAACCAAGGGAGATATATACCCAGTTGTCCTTTGGGGGGGAAAAAGTCCCTGTATGAAATGTTTTTTTCTAAGGTTCAATTCACAAATTATGTTCAACCCAATAAAATTTGGTCAAAAATTAAAAAAAAAAAAAAAAAAAAAAAAAAAAAAACAAGAAAACTCTTATTTCATAAAGAAATGATGAGAAATTTACAGGTATGGTTTGGCTAAGATTTAATAACTGTGTTGGATCTTGTTTCATAGTGTTTTCCCTTGCTATTCGCCATAGCTGCGATTTTGTTCTTCATTTTTCTCTTCAAACAGAATTATTTTAAATTTAAATGACTTATTATGACAGAGCTATGAAAAGCTGACCTCAAAATGATCTAACCCTGAAGCCAGAAAAATATGGAGGTGATTTATTTTCTTAACCCTTATCCTGCTACAGAAGTAAAATGAAACTTCAAGCTGACTGTAATGACACAAATGTTGCATTTTTAGAAGTAAGCTTTTTTGGAAAAAGTATCTCCCTATCGGACAGTGTAGATCCAAGATCAAACTGCACATTCTGGTCAGTTTGATCTTGATCTACATGGTCTGCCAAAGATCCCTGAGTCAAACTCAGCAGCCTAAGGGTTAAAATTGAAGAAAACACACAATAACTGCTCTTTCTTGTGTGGGAAGAATTAAACGAAACAAAGAGTTAAACGCCCCAGCAAAAATTACCCTTTCTCGTCACAAGATGATTTTTTTTTGCACATATCCGGTTTTTTACTCCAAACCGGTATAACCCGACGTTTTTATATGTCGCAAAAAGCATTGTCCGTGTAATGGTCGAAGGGAGACAACTCAATTTTTTTTTTTTTATTTTACAACAACGATTATCTCCCTTACATGTTCGAGATTGAAAACGAGGCAGCCAAAACAGCATGGCGGGCAAAGCGAGAAAAATCGTAATAATGTAGCGGAACTGCTGGAAGGTTGGGCTAACGGTCTTTTACAATGATTTAACATGAAAATTTGAGTGGCATTTAGCTGAGCGACGAATAACTTCAGCGAACTGCCTCATGAATACAAACTTAGGACAGTCCACCCCAAAGATAAAATGTTCCAGGGATAATTCGCCCCAAGCACACTTCGCCCTTGCACAGCTAGCCCCCAAGAAAATTTTGCCTCAGTGACAAGTAAACCCAAGATACCCTGGCATAATACCAGGAACACCCCACCGCTACACGCGAAAACCATAAAAGTCAAATTAATGCGTCAAAAAAAAAAAATGAAATTGCAAGTACTGTATTTGTCAAATGGAATGAAGCTGTAATTTCATTATCCCTAAGACTCATACTTTCGTTACGTCCCATACATTCGTTACCCCATATATTTATAGAATTTTCTCACGCGCCCAACTTACATTCCATCCGAGCATCAGTAAACATTTTTCGAGTTGATGAAATCAGTATCCATATCAAAGAAAAATTGTGAAAAATGCGTAAAAACAGTTAAAAAGCGTGTTTAAAGTCTTACCTCGTGCCTAAATTTCCCTTTTTAATGTAAAATACACTATTTCACGTTTAAATGGCCTAATTTGCATAGACGAAAATATGACGTAGCCATTTCAGGTGCTTTTGTCGTTGTTGATACTGAGAAAAATACACTTAAGTTCACCGGTTTTAATCCACCACGCTACATTCAATTTGGCTTGTGTACACGTCCGACTGGCGTTTCGTTTAATGGGAATTGATATCTGTTTCAATAACCATTAAAATTTGATCTGATCGAGCTTGCTAATTTTCCTACCTACTCTGGAAAAACAATATAAATAATATTGTACCAAGATTGCAGTAACTTTTCCATGTGGATTAAGTGGAAGATATTTGATAAACCTAACTGTATATTGAAAGTAGCTGTCGGGAAATGACTTCAATTTGGTGTTATAGACTGACCAATTACAGGGAACGAATGTATGGGTCCCGCACAAGAGTGATTCAGATCAAAACATACACAAGTAAGAATAAACTTAAAATTGTTATCATGTTGTTTTTACCGAGTTTTTAAGTCTTAACGATCTGTAAATATGCCCAATCTCTTATCCAAAGTCTTATAAAATCACCTACGAAGCCGTAATGCGCATGTGCAAAAATACAATGTTAAAGTAACGAATGTATGGGTCCACAGGCTAATCTCTTATTGTTTCACCCATAAAACAATGTCATGTATATGCATAGAACTGTATGTAGGCCAAGTGGGGGTTTGCCAGTATTATGCCGAAACTGTCTATTTGGAGGGTAGTTAGCTACCATTTTCTTGTGATCGCTTCTCCAACTGCGCCCCCCACTTCTGCCCTTTGTTTTCTGCCTCTGGAAAAGTCATACTAAAAATCTTTCAGGATTTTTTTTATCCTTTTTTGCTTGTCAGCCATGAAAATGGACATTGATCGATTGATAAATAATTAATCTCAACAAATGACAAACAGTTTGGTACTTTTTAAGTAAATTCTTCTCAGCATGGAATTTGCTTACAGGGTGATGTTTTAATGGTTAACCACTGATCTACTTTGTCGATATTCACACTATGGATTATATTTACAATCCCACCCCTCCTGGCTTTTGAGAGTCACCCCACTACCCTAGTTCATAAGTCACTTTAAGTGCAGTCAGAATGGGAATAAAACTGGAATGCCTCACCAGAGCTCCAGATAAGAGGGAGTGATGGCATTCTAAATCCATTATTTCTCTTCCAAAACCTATGTTGTGGGTACTCATTAGAATTGTCTCAATGAGACGATTCTAATGAGTACCCATAACATAGGGTTTAGTGGAGGGTTATATAAGTATTTTCAATTTTGAAATCAAAATCACTCCCTCTTTCTGGAGCTCTGCCTCACTTACGAGGTGAGTGCTCCAACAACCTAACTACCCAGACTGCTCATCAACCATGATACCAATTATTACAACATCTTGCCTTTTTTTCTAACATGATACACCAATCTGGGAAATTTGTAAACAAACACGTGATTCAGTTTACTGTGCATATGCCTTCCTTTTTTATTTGGAAAAATAGCCCATTATGGTTTGCAGTTTAACTGAGGCATTACCATGCAATCCTCAATTTTAACGACCCTCGAAAACTAGGCTTTTGAAAGCATCATGGGAAAAGGAGAAATTGCTGTTAACCAGTGTTTTCTCCGTTTTTGCACAATGTTTTCTTGTCTTTCAGAACAAATCCATTCAATTTATAGATCTGCAAAAGCTTTGAATTTGTACAAGTCTAAAATTTTGTCATTTGGTAAAGAATTAATTGATAAGGATGATTGGTCATGAATGTAATACACTCTGGTATATTCAAGGTTGTCCTGCCATGCAAAAATTAATTGACTCTTTATCAAACGATAAAATTTTAGACTTCTCCATATAATTCAAAGCATTTGCAGATAATAAAATATTAATGTGACTCAAAAATTGAAATTGGTCTTTGGAAGGGTAGAAAACATTGTTGGAAAAAGAGAAAATGCTGGTTACCAGCATTTTCTCCTTTTCCCACAATGTTTTCGAACAGCCTTTTTCTCGGGGTCGTTAAAAACTGTGATTGTGTGGTAATGGGTTAACTCTTTACCACACAATGCCAAGTTTTAATGACCCTGAGAATGAAAGCCCTTGAAAATGTGGTGGAAAAAGTGGTAACCAGCATTTTCTACTTTTCCCACACTGTTTTCTGACCTTCCCAAGGCAAATTTCATTTTCTGATGCATATTTCTTTTGTGATCTGCAAATGCTTTCAATTTGGACGAGCGAATTTTGTCATTTGGTAAAGAGTTTAAAAGAAAGCATATAACTTTTGATAGAAGTACGCTACTGTTACTGAACTGACTCCTGGAAAATACATAGTCTGGTACCCTGCCGTACAACAAGAGTATGTCAGGCAAAGCGCAATAATGGCGGCCTCCGTTGGTAATATGCAGAAGAGATGGGATATTGTTATGTCATGGCAGTGAGTTTTTCTGCATATTGTTCTTAGGGAGAAAAACCACATATCAGAAATGCTTTAAGTATCCAAAATGTCAATGGACCTATATAACGTCTGAAAACAGGGTTACTTTTAAAATGATTCATAGTCGAATTTATATTTAAACCATACCCCAGCAGCATGTTACAGATTCAGTAATGTATTTTATGTACAAAATTTATCTCATTTCATTAACTGTTCAAACTGGATCACATGAAATTGGGGAAAACAGGAAAGCATGTAGTGGTACACTTGAGGACACCTAGGAGGCTGCCATTATTGCGCTTTGCCTGACCTGACAACGTAGTGGTAGGGGCAGGTAATCCAGACTAGAAAATGTGACGTTAGGATAGAATGGTCGTTGGACATGCAGATAATTTACAGGTGGCAAAAAGTATTGACGCAGGTCAGCCGGCGCGGTCTGCGCAGGCTGACATGAGTCGATACTTTTTGCAAAAGCATTGAACCCCTTTCCCCAGAGTATGGGTCATACATATATCTGTAATGAATTGCTATATTTTCCTTTTGTTTCTCATGCAGATGGCAATGGATAAGATCCTATACAGTATACACAGTGACAAGCCCCCCCCCCCCCCCCGCCCCCTTTGATTGGAGGACGGGCATGCAACTGATAAAAAGATTCCCAGAGAGCTCTCAGAGGTAATTTAATAGTCATTTTTTCCTTATCATCTGCCTATAAAGATATAGCAAGCTGTAAAGAGTATTTTTTGTGATTCTGAAAGGATCATCTACCAAAAAATTCCCTTTCAACAACCCGCAGAAAGATGGCTTTAAAAAAAGATTTGGGATAACGGAGAAAATGCAGGTAAAAGTGTTCTCCACAATGTTTTCGACCCTAGTAAAGACCAATCACATCATTTGGGCCACACGTAATCATGTCTGCAATTGCTTTTCAATTTGGAATATTCTATTACTTTGTTGTCTGGTTAACTCTTTAACAAACAACAAAATTTTGGAATGGTCCAAAATTATAGCATTTGCAGACAATAAATTAAATGTTGCTAAAATGATGATATCTGTCTTTGATAGGGTAGAAAACATTGTGGGAAAAGGAGAAAATGCTGTTTACCAGCATTTTCTCCTTTTCCCACAATGTTTTCAAAAGCCTTCTCTTTCATGGTTGTTGGAAGTTGTGACTTTGTGGTAATGGGCAAAGAGCTGACAATGGAAGTCAAATCTCTCCCCTATGTGGAAAGTTATAAGATTGTAACAATTTCATGTATGCAAGATTTAGGGTATGGTCATCTGTTGAAATTTACGGCTTAACCCATTTCCATGAAATTTGTGTGTTTTAAAATTCATTCTAGATGACAAAATTTTAGACTTTTACAAAGCATTTTCAAACTACAGATTAACCGTCTACCACACAATTCAGTGTCTTAATAATGACATTGAGGAAAAGGACTTTTGATAACAATAGTGGGATTAGAAATAAAGAAAATGCTGGTAACTGGCATGTTCTCCATTTACAGCAGTGTTTTCTACCCTTTCAAATACTAATTCTATAGTTCTAGCTATATTCTACTTGTAGTCTGAATTTGCTTTCATTTTGGAGAAATCTACAATTTTGTTGTTTGTTGAAGAGTTGCAATGATTTTCAGTCGTAGATTTGTTGTTTATAATCATTTTTAAAAAAAGAAAAATCTTGAAGTTTAACCCTTTCCCATACCACAAAATTTTAGACTTGTCCCGATTGAAAGCATTTGAAGATGACAAATTCTGTATGGTTCATTATGATGGGATTTGTGTCTAAAAGAGTAGAAAATATTGTAGGAAATGGATAAAATTCTGGTTACTAGTATTTTCTCCTTTTCCCACAATATTTCCAAAAGGCCTCTTTCTCAGTCATTAAAACGTGGGATTGTGTGGTAAAGGGCTAAACTAAACATGGATGTTTTTTCTGTTTGTATTTAGGAAATTCTGGAGGGCATGCATAACACAGGTTTAACATCAACCTTGCAAAGGAAGGACAGTGCTGTGTGACGTTAAATAGTTGACTTACCAATTAGGATTGATTCATTACATAGAGAATTTACTTGATTATCATTTGACCAAAGAATTGAGAGTTCCAAAGAACAACCTTGCAGTGTGAAGTTCACTGGTTGACATATCAAGTCCAACTGATCCATTTTGTCTGGCATTCACTGGAGGTTCATTTGATATTAACAAGATTGACAGTTCCATAGAACAACAGTGCAGTTAAAAGTTTGTGAGTTCAACTGTCAGTAATGAATTAGGACTGATCCTTTTCCGAGATAGACGTAAAGCATTTTGCAGTTTGTTAACTTGACCACAACATCAGTTTTGCCAAGGAGGAACCGTGCCGTGTGAAGCTATCAATCCAGACTGACTTGATATTATACACCTGGCAATGTACAGATGTTTTCTTTACCATGACATCAGCTTTGTCACGGATGGACAGTGCAGTGTGAAGTTTGCAAGTTCAGCTATCAATCCAGACTGACTTGATATTATACCCGTCTCAACACACAGAATGTTTTCCTGACCATGAGATCAACTTTGCTGAAGCCTTTGCTATTTGTAAATTTTCAACATGTCTGGGGTGCATTCTACCTCATTATGGAGTGAGTCGTTAGACAAAGTAGATTTTATGGATCCATAATTATGTGATGACTTGCTTGATAGAGTGCATCACGGAGGATGTGCTAAACTCCCTTATGTCAGAGCTACAAGACTGCTATAGATAATGCATTGATCCATTTTCTGTAATAATGTTAGTAAAAAGAAATCAGAAGGGACAAGCCACTAACTAGTACCAGTTCAAGGAAACTTTTCAATGTAAATTAACCCTTTCCCAAACGACAAATTTTGGACAAGTCCAAATTGAAAGAGTTTGCAGACGACAATTTTAGATTTGATGAAAATGGCAGAAAGGTCTCAAAACGGGTAGAAAACACTGTGAGAAAAGGAGAAATTGCTCGTAACGAGCACTTTCTCCTTCTCCCACAGTGTTTTCAAAAGACTTGTACTGCAGACACGTGAAAACCAGGGCTTGTTTGGGAAAGGGTTAAGACAGGAAACATTTTGAGACAGGAGCATTTGCTTGTGGTAAGCAAGTTTCCTTTTCCACAATATATTTCAAAAGTTCGCTGTTGAAGGAGAGAGAAAATGTTATATTGTATAATCTCTGGTTAAGTCAGAATTGTAAATTTGTGAAGGGAACGAAAATCTGAGTTTTAAATTTGTTTATGTCTGATAAGGGAAAGGTGGACAAGACCAAGAAAGTTACGCTAAACTGAAAAAAAAAAAAGGGGGGGGGGGGGCAAGAATTTTAATACTTTACCATACAGCCCCGTGTTTTAATGACCTTTAGGAAGAAGCCCTTTGAAAAAATTGTGGGAAAAGGAGAAAATGCTGGTATCCAGCTTTTTCTTCTTTCCTCTTAATGTTTTCTACCCTTTCTGGATCATTTTAGTTTAATTGAGCCATGCTCTGTGAATAGGGAAACCCCTTACCACATGACAAAATTGTAGACACGTCCATTTTGAAAACAATTTCAGACGACATTTTAAATGTGGCTCAAATGATGAAGTTTTTTTTCAACCCTTTCTCAAACGCCAAATTTTGGACTGGTCCAAATTGAAAGAGTTTGTAGAAGAAAATTTTAAATTTGATGAAAATGGCAGAAAGGTCTCAAAAAGGGTAGAAAATGCTGAGGGAAAAGGAGAAATTGCTCGTTACGAGCAATTTCTCCTTTTCCCACAGTGTTTTCAAAAGACTTATACTGCAGACACGTGAAAACCAGGGCTTGTTTGGGAAAGGATAATAGAGTAGAAAACTTTGTGGGAAAAGGAGAAAATGCTGGTTACCAGCATTTTCTCCTTTCTCCACAAGGTTTTCAAAAGTCTTATTTCCCAGGGTTGTTAAAACTGGGGATTGTGTGGTAAAGGGTTAATGCATCTGCAAAAAGTATCGCAGTGCAGTTCGCACAGGCTGACATCGCCAAAAACCTTCGGCTTTGGGTAAATTTTCTGCTTTTCTAAGGATATGTCTATACTTTATGATCCAGTCGATTGTTGAACAAAATAGATTGTAGGGATCTGTAATACTGTGATGTCCTGCTTGTGATAATGCATAACGGAGATGCATTAAGCCCCCTTTTCACAGAGCATGGCTAAGTTATATTTGTTGTCGGCAAATACTTTCAATTTGGAATAGTGTAAAATTTTGTCATGTGGTTAACAACTTCATCCTGAAAGGCACATGTTTTTGCAAAAACTTTGGAATCATTAAGAAATTAAAATGAGAAGGCAATAAAATGTTTAAGCTATGTGTTTTTTTTTTTCAAAAATCCAGAAACCACATTGAATCATCTGTCATTATTGGTTTCCTTTTGTTTGCAAATTTCTTTTGGATGGCATCTTGTTTTCAGAATTATTCAACTCTGTACCTCACATCGAAATTGTAGACTTGTCCAAATTGGAAGCATATGCATATGACAATTTAACCCTTTACCCCTGATTTTAAATGACCCTGAGGAAGAAGCCTTTTGAAAACATTGTGGGAAAAGGAGAAAATGCTGGTAACCAGCATTTTCTCCTTTTCCCACGATGTTTTCTACCCTATCAAAGACAATTTCCATCATTCGAATCATGCTTAAACTGACATCTGCAAATGATTTCATTTTGCGCAATTTTGTGGTTGGGTAAAGAGTTGAATGTGGCTTGAATGGTAAAAAGTTGTGGAAAGGAATACAGATTTTGTTTCCTTTGTGATTCATAAGAAATATTTACTTTTCATTCCCTAGCATGTACATTTATTTGTAGAATATTTGTTTTGAATCATGTCATGTGTTTATCCTTAACTCTGTACCACATAACAAAAATGTAGACTTGTCCAAATTGAAAGAATGTACAGATGGCAATTTATATGCTGCTCAAATTGTGGAAGTTGTCTTTGATAGGGTTGAAAACATTGTGGGAAAAGGAGAAAATGCTGGTTACCAGCATTTTCTCCTTTTCCTACAATGTTTTCAAAAGGTTTCTTTCTCAGGGTCATTAAAAGTCGGGATTGTGTGGTAAAGGGTTAACCTGATTTCTACAAATCTTGAGAAAGAAGGCCTTTGAGAACATTGTGGGTAAAGAAGAAACTGCAGATATATAGTATTTTCTTTTTTATCCAAAATGTTTTCAACACTTTTGAAAGAAAACAGTGCCATCTTTGGAATCACATAATGGTCTGTCAGCTGTAAATGCTTTCAACTGGATGAGTCTGAAATTTTTTTTTTTCAGGTAAACTTTGCATAAATGAAATGAACATTTCAGTCAGGGCAAAAAATTAGTGTAAATATTTCATTTTCAATTTCTTCTTTTGGCCAGAGTTTTTTCAAAAAGAAGCAGACAGTTTAGACTCAAGATCAGGCTATGCACTCTATACAGTCTGATCATGATTGACACTGTCCAATGAAATAACTTAAGTTGTAGCAAGAGCTCGAAACTTTAACCCTTTACCATACAATCCTGAGTTTTAATGATCCTTACAGAAAAGGCTTTTGAAAATATTGTGGGAAAAGGAGAAAAATTCTCCTTGTCCCACAATGTTGTCTTACCAATCAGAGACAAAATCCATTATTTGAGCCACTTTTGATATCTGCAAATGCTTTCAATTTGGACCAGTATAAAATTTTGTCGTTCGGTAGAGAGCTAGGGCCATATGGGTTTACAATTTGTGGTTGTAACTTTTGATTGAAGTGTTCATTTGTCTGTGTCTTTCTTTGTATGGGTCTGTTTTATCATATTGTAACACATTAATTGTTTACCACACAATTTTAAACTGGTCTAAATTGAAAGCATTTGCAGACGTCAAAGTAAATGTAATAGAAAAATTGAAATTTGTTTTGGGATGGGTAGAAAACATTGTGGGAAAAGGAGAAAATGCTGGTTACCAGCATTTTCTCCTTTTCCTACAAGGTTTTCAAAAGGCGTCTTTCTCAGGGTCGTTAAAAGGTGGGATTGTGTGGTAAAGAGTTGGCTGTTTACCACACAACACAATTTTGGACTTGTCCATATTGAAAACATTTACAAAATAAATGCGACTCAAAAATAGAAAGCATAGTGAGAAAAGGAGAAAATGCTGGTTAGGAGTATTTTCTTCTTGTCCCACGATGTTTTCAAAAGCCTTCTACCTCAAGGTTGTTAATACTTGGGATTGTGTGGTAAATTCACCAAAATACAAGATGCTTTAATCACCCTTTGGAAGTAGGCTTTTGAAAACATTGTGGAAAAAAAGAAGATGCTAGTTACCAGGATTTTCTCTTTCCCACAATGTTGTCTACCCTTTCATAGCCAAATCCCATCATTTGAATCACATTTATTTTGTCGCCTGCAACTGCTTTTAATTTGAATGAGTCTACGACCTTTTCCCACAATGTTTTCAAAAGGCTTTTTTCACGATCGTTAGAAGTTGGGATTTGGGATAAAGGGTTAATGCATTTGCAGAAAGGTAATTTTATACGTTTGCCAAAAGTACGCACAAGCTAACCTGAGTTGAAACTATTTGCTTTTGGTAAATTTTCTGCTTGCCATGGATGACTCTACTTCAGGATTCAGCCTGTTATAAGCCAAAATGTATTTTAGGGATCCTTAACCCTTTACCAGACTGCATAATCTTAGCCTTGCGCAAACTGAAAGCATTTGCAGACGACAATATCAGTGTGGCACAGATGGTACAATTCTTCTTTGATAGGGTAGAAAACATTGTGGGAAAAGGAGAAAATGCTGGTTACCAGCATTTCTCCTTTTCTCACAATGTTTTCAAAAGGCTTTGTTTCAAGGGTCGTCTAAAGGTGGCATTGTGCGTTAAAGGGTTAATTATGCGATTTCTTTCTGATATAATGCATCATGGAGATGCATTTAACCCCCTTTTGTCAGAGTATGGCTTAAATGAAATGGACATTCCCAATAGGCATGAACGATGTTTTTTTTTTTTCCAGAATATATGGTAAAAAGTAGACAATATAGATCCAAGATCAGACTGAATGTTCTGTGCAGTCTGATCTTGATCTACACTATCTGTGAGGTTCTGTGTTGTAAGCAATTATATCTAGATTCAGCACTTCAAGTATTAAAACTGAACACCGTACCATACAATCAAGTTTTGATAGCCTCATGAAAGAGGCTTTAGAAAAAATTGTGGGAAAAGGAAAAAATGCTGGTTCCAAGCATTTTCTCCTTTTCTCTACAATGTTTTCTACCCTGTCAAAGACAGTTTCCACCATTTGAGCAGTACTTGCTTTTGTCATCCTCAAATACTTTGGATTCTGAAAAGTCCAAAAATTTTGTTGTTTGGTAAAGAGTTTAAATCTTTTTCACTCAAGATAGTCATGTATTTGGAGTAGGCTGATTAAAATTGTTAGTGTTTGATGTTGCCTCAAGATTGTATAGAATGTTAACCAAACAATCCTGTGTTTAACCCTGTACCGCACAATGCCGCCTTTTGACGACCCTGAGAAAGAAGCCTTCTGAAAACATTGTGGGAAAAGGAGAAAATGCTGGTAACCAGCATTTTCTCCTTTTCCCACAGTGTTTTCTCTCAATCAAAGAAAAACTGCACCATTTGAGCCACATTGAAACAGCCCTCAGGAGGAAGGCTTTTGACTACATTGTGAGAAAAGGAGAAAATGTTGGCAGTTAAGCAGCATTTTCTCCTTTTCCAACAATGTTTTCTACCCTTTCAAAGAAAAGTTTTACCGGTAGAGTCACATCTGATTTGTCATCTTCAAATGCTTTTACATTTTTGTATGTTAACCCTTTGACTGCTAAGCGCAACTCACTGACCTTATGCGGACAATGTAGATCAAGATCAGACTGCACAGAACATGCAGTCTGATCATGGATCTACACTGTCCGATAAGGAAATATTTCCCCAACCCCCATAACTTTGAAATACCAACATTTTAGTTTCTACAATCCGGCAAGTTTCATTTTAAAGTCATTTAGCAGAATAGGGGTTAAAGAGTTAATTATGTATCTGTAAACCATACTATCTCTAATAAACACCTACAGTATATGGATATTTTAAAGTGAATGGGGTTCCTGCGTGACTCAATGGTAAAGCGTAGGACTCGGGACTTGGAGGTCCCGCATTCGAGCCTCCCTGAATCCATTGGGTTTTTTGTGGGAGTGTCCTTGGGCAAGACACTTCAGAGCCCTAGCCTAGTACTGGTGAAACCCAGGAAATACATGAATATGTGAGCTGTCACTGTGATATGACTGAAATAATGTTGAAAGTGACATAAAACACCATTCAATCAATCAATTGAATTTGAATGAAATGTTGATTTTTTAACCTAGTACCATTTAATTTTTTTTTTTTTTTTAATATGCATGTGATAGATAGCTTATGAGAACAATGTTTGGAATCAAAGAGCCATTGCTTATAACTAGCAACTTTTTCTCTATCACATTATGGAAAAACTTTTTCTTATCTGTGAATGTGGCTCTTTTTTGGTCACTCGTAGTGTATGTGTAACCATACCTTATATGGTATTGGGTGCATGAATTGATATTTTGCAACAGACACTTAAAAATGAATTAACCCTTTACCACACAATCCTGACTTTTAATGACCCTGAGAAAAAAGCCTTTTGAAAACATTGTGGGAAAAGGAGAAACTGCTGGTATCCAGCATTTTCTCCTTTTCCCACAATGTTTTCTACCCTAAGAAAGACGAATTCCTTTATTTGACCTACATTTAAATTGTCGTCTGCTAATGCTATCAGTTTGGACCAGTCTAAAATTTTGCCGTTTGGCAAAGAGTTAAGTGAGTAGGCCTTTAACCCTTTACCACACAATCCTGACTTTTAATGACCCTGAAGAAGAAGCCTTTTGAAAACATTGTGGGAAAAGGAGAAAATGCTGGTAACCAGCATTTTCTCCTTTTTCCACAATGTTTTCTACTCTTCTAAACATAAATTTCAATTTTTGATTAACACTTATTTTGTCGTCTGCAAAAGCTTTTGATTTGGACTGGTCCAAAATTTTGTTGTTTGGTAAAGAGTTAAAAGGAAAACACAAAGTATATTTCATTTCATTCAATTTAATTATTTTTTCAAAATGGAGACCAGGGGGAGTTTAATAAATTGGAAGGGGGGGGGGGGGTGTTTGTAGGTTAAAAGATTATGAGAATATTTATTTTGAAAACCAGGGCATTTAAAACATCTAATCATAAGAAAAGTTGTTTGTTATTCAGACATATATCTGTTAAGAGGTTAGATATTATTATGAAAGTTCATGTTAGTTTTATCTCCTCAAATCATGTTTTAGGAGGCTGTATTAGGATGTTTATTAGAGACAGTATGGTAAATAAAAATAATTTTTGTTTTGGTAAATGATAGTACATTGAAAAGTTTAACCCTTTACCACACAATGCCAACTTTTAACAAACCCTGAGGAAGAAGTCTTTTAAAAACATTGTGGGAAAAGGAGAAAATGCTGGTAACCAGCATTTTCTCCTTTTCCCACAATGTTTTCTACCCTATCAAAGAAAAGCCCCATCATTTGAGCCACATTTAAATTGTTGTCTGCAAATGCTTTCAATTTGTATGTGTCTAAAGTTTGGTCGTGTGGTAAAAGGTTAACCCTTTTCCAAAGAACCATGATGAAGTAGGCTTTTTAAACATTGTTGGAAAAGTGGAACATACTGGTAAAATGCTGGTAGGGAAAAACTGGGAAAATTCTGACTGTTTTGCAGCACCTTTGCACAGGTTATATTTTACGGTATAGTGGTGAAACTCAGATACAAGTCCACTGTTACTCATTCGGGCTATCATTTTACTTGCATTTTATTCACAAAATGTCTAGTGAAATATGAGCCAAGATGTTGAAAAAGAACGTTTTTTTGAAGCTACTTTAAAATGGTTAAATTCCGACACGATAGAATAATACGGAAACAAAAGAGGGGAAACCCAAACAAGTCAGTTATCAAAGGGTAAAATTCGGACAACTTAAACTTTTGTTAAAAAAAATAAATCATCAATTAGAGATTTTAGGAGATGAGATTTATCAATCGCATAATGTTTTTTTTTTTCTGATCAGTTGATCACTGACACAGAACGTATTAATAAGAATGATTGTTATTAAATCCACTTGTTTATTCTGAGGATTTTCTTTAACTAGTTAACAAAATTACAATGAACCTTTACCAACCTTTTTCCAGACAATGAGTTTTACTATATTTACAGCAATAGAGTTGTTTGGTAGGACCGATTGGAATAAACCCTAGCATTACCAATCAGTTTATACCAAATTATAGTTGATTTCTGCCAGTCCGAATACAACATCTGAAAAATAGTTGGGGAAATTTGGACAACTGAAAATCTCCACATTTTCTCTTTTTTCTCTGTCTAAAAGTAGTTAAAATTGTTATAATCATGTTGCTTATTAATTCATCTATCAACAAACATCACTTCTGTAATTGTTTTCCTTCTTACTATTACTCTACCTTTTCTTGGTTCGAGAATGGGGCCTGCGGTATAAAAAAGAACATGTGGGTGGATGTCTTTAAGAAACTCAAACTAAGTCATCATCTTCGTGACGTAATTACTTTATGGAATTCCTTAAAAAGGACAGAAACTCCGTTTCAAAGAGGTGATAGTTTAAGAAATTGGTTCTGCTTTTTGTAAAAAAACATGGATTTTAGACAACGGTACAGATTTATATGTTTGTCCATATTTACCCGGTGTTTCCCTAACCAGCATTTCCTTTTTTTACAAACAATGTTTTGTACCCTTTCCCAAACATATCCCATCTTTTTTTAGCCTCATTTACAAAACAGTCCCAAGTTTAGATGACCCTGATGAAAAAGACTCTTGAAAACATAATGGGAAAAGGAGAAAATACTGGTAACCAGCATTTTCTTCTTTTCCCACACTGTTTTCTACTCTTTTAGAAACAAATTCTATCTGTTTAACCATGTTTAAGTTTTTGTCTGCAAATGCTTCCAATTTAGACAAGTCTAAAATTTTGTCATCTGGAAGAGGGTCAATATGTTGTCTGTAAATGCTTGCACAAGTTTTTTGTTGTCTGGTAATTAGCCCTTTATAAGACGACAAAATTTGGCCTTGTCCAAACTGAAAGCATTTGCAGACGACAATTTCAGTGTGGCTCAAATGGTGCAAGTTTTCTTTGATAGGGCAGAAAACATGGTGGGAAAAGGAGAAAATGCTGGTTACTAGTATTTTCTCCTTTTCCCACAATGTTTTCAAAAGGCTTCTTTCCTTGGGTCATTAAAAGGCGGCATTGTGTGGTAAAGGGTTAAAAGTGGAAAAAATATAAATTTTTAACTGCTTAACCCTTTCCCAAACGACAAATTTTGGACTAGTCCAAGGTGAAAGAGTTTGCAGACGACAATTTCAAATTTAATGAAAATGGCAGAAAGTTATCAAAAAGGGTAGAAAACACTGTGGGAAAAGGAGAAATTGCTCTCTACGAGCAATTTCTCCTTTTCCCACAGTGTTTTCAAAAGACTTGTACTGCAGACACGTGAAAACCAGGGCTTGTTTGGGAAAGGGTTAACTCTTTACAACACGAAAAAATTTCAGACGGGTCCAAATTGAAAGCATTTGTAGATGACAGATTTAATGTGGCTCCTATGATGGAATCTGTCTGTCTTTGATAGAGTAAAAAACATTGTGGAAAAAGGAGAAAATGCTGGTTTCCAGCATTTTCTCTTTTTTCCACAGTGTTTTCAAAAGGTTGCTTTTTCAGGGTCGTTAATACTCAGGATTGTGTGGCAAAGGGTTAAGGATCAATTATCTTCCAAAAGTGTTTTGATTAGCTATCTCTGCATACATTTGTATAGCAATGTCATTGTAGAAAACTTCATTCCAACACAATATTGACATGGCCGTGCTGTCAGAGTAAATTCTGAATTCTGACGCTAGCCCTACTGATTGGCTGAGGTTGTTTTGTTTTGACCAATAACAGAGCTTAGTCTCAGAATAAAGGCTTTGTGTAATACAGACCTTTGTTGTACTAAATTTCCATGGGAACGTAATTGTATTTCTAAGGTTTGTTATATGATCTTTTTTTGTGTGTGATATTTCAAACCAACTGCGCTCACATGTTTGGAAGTTAGAACGATTTGTGTGTATTTTGTGAAAAGTTTTCCTAATAATTGTCTCTGTCAAAAAATATTAGCATCATGAATTTTGGTGTTATTACTATGTGGATGTGAAACTGAAAGCTGTAAAAAGTTTATTACTCTTTGCATTGATAGAGTACTTAGACTGAATATAATCCCTTAAAGCACCCTTTGCAACTAAAGTTTCCTTTGTGACCAACATAGATCAAGATCAGACTGCACAAAACATGCAGTCTGATCTCTGACCTACACTGTATGCTTTACTGAAATGGAATAGACAAAAGCAACTGGGAAATTGCAATTATCTGGATCTAATTTCTTCATTGGAAATGTCTGGTTCATTCAGCTGTCTAAGGGTTAAGCCTTTACCAAACAACAAAATTTTGGACTCAACCAAATTCAAAGCAATTGCAGACGACAAATTAAATCTAGCTCAAATGATGATTTCTGTTTTTGACAGAGTAGAAAACATTGTGGGAAAAGGAGAAAATGCTGGTTATCAGTATTTTCTTCCTTTCCCACAATGTTTTCAAAAGGCCGTTCTCTCAAGCTCTCCGGGTCGTTAAAAGTCGGGATTGCGTGGTAAAAGTTTAAACAATGTTAAACTGTTTGGTTCACATTTCGAATCAATACTTTATCAAAAGAATAACATGGAATTCATGATTTAAAATAGTTATGACATATTTATGTACATGTTGTGAAATATATGATATGGGATGGCAAAAAGTATCACTGTAAAACGCAAGTCTTCATGTGGAAATTTGAACGCATTTTTCTTTTACGTATGGTCAGTATTCTTTGTCTGTGAGGCCTTGCCCCATCGTAACATAAACTTTCCACAGCTTGTAAGATATTACAGTTTTTCTGATGTTTAAAGGTTACACAAAAAAACTTTTCGAGAAATTGATGATTTAATCTGCAGGCAAATGTGGGGAAAAATTGTAGCAAATGAGGGGATCAAACCCTGTTTTCCTACATTATATTTAATTTTTAGATCTAAATTAGATAAAGTAGTGTCAAAAATTGAGATTAAATTTTCAGTATGAATTAGAATATTTTAGTTTTCAGTTTGACAGTTAATTTTTGCTATCTCAGATTTAACTCTAGTATGTGTATATGTAACTTTAGTATTTGTAAATGTAATGTAGTATTTTTATATGCGGGTCAGTTCAGTTTGTAATTATAAAATGTAGAAGGAGGAAAAAGTGTCATGCAACCACAGATACCAGTGTCAAGGGAGACAACCTCAGTCCAGGCAAGGTTTTCAGTGATTTATTCCCCTTGAAATGATGTTCCTTTTCAGTTGAATTGCTGATGGAAAGTTAGTTCAAGAAGGCAATGTAATGATGTGTTCTAACATGAAACAGTGTGTATAACTTGTGGATCTAAGATAGGGTGTATAGTCTTTGGTGATTACGACAATAAAGCCCGGTTTATATACAGATTGTGGTGTGTGCCCGGCACAATTGGGGGCTGCATGGGTACCCATATACCGTTCGTCCTAGAGATAAACATGCAGTATTTTCAGTTTTGGATTGTGATGCTGCAATTTGTGATATGAAGCCGTTTTGTTTGTGCTGACCTCCACTGTTTACGCTACGGCAGATGGTGCTTTTTGCCCAATTGTTTGTACTTTTTTTTTGTCTTGAGAAATAACTGATTCTGTTAGGCTGTCAGAACTAAGTTACAGAACAATCAATACCTTATGTAGACTGATAAGTTATATAGGAGTCCTTTGGCAGGTTTTTTTTTTCCAATAACTTATGTTTAAAAATGATACCATTTTTGGCTCTTTTGGCAAAAACCTTATACAGAAGATAATATACAAAGCTTAATTTTAAAATAAAGAGCATAGAAGTTTACTTAAAACATTCTCTTATATAAAAATTAAACTAAATTTTAGAATGTTTAAATTAATTCAGTAAAAATTACATAAACCAGGCATGTATTTTTGATAGTAGGGTGCTATGTTTTATCCGCCATGCTTAACTCTTTACCAGGCAGCAAAATTCTAGACTTGTCCATTTTGAGAGCATTTCCAGACAACAGGTTACAGATGGCTCAAACAATGGGATTTATCTTTGAAAGTGTAGAAAAAATTGTGTGAAAAGGAGAAAATGCTGTTTTCCTACATTTTCCCCTTTTCCCATTAAGTTTCCAAAGCATTCTTACTCAAGATTGTTAAAAGACTAGATTGTTTGGGAAAGGGTGAACTCTTTACCAACCGAAAAAATATTTGCAGATGACAAATATTGCTCAGATGGTCAGATCTGTCTGTGATAGGATAGAAAGCATTGTGGGAAAAGAAGAAAATGCTGGTTACCAGCATTTTTTCCTTTTCCAACAATGATTTCCAAAGCCTTTTTTCCAAGAGCCATTGAAAGTCAGTATTGTTTGGTAAAGATAATGAATGTAAAGGTTTATTTAAAAAAATTGGAAATCTTAACCTTTATAGTGCTTTACCTGAATTCAATTACTTACTGTTATTTTGTAAATGGTTGAAAAAAGATAAAATATAGAGCTAATAAAGATAAAAGTTATTTTCTAAATGGCTGAAAAAATATAAAATATAGAGCTAACTGAGGTTATTTCTAAATGGTTGAAACCAATATAATATGGAGCTAATTGAGATTGAAATAAAGTTATTTTCTAAGTGGTTCGAAAAAAAGATATAAATGGAGCTAATTGAGTTTGAGGAAAAAAAATTCTAAATGGTTGAAAAAGATAAAATATAGAGCTAATTGAGATAAAAGTTATTTTCTAAATGGTTGAATAAAGATAAAATATAGAGCTAATTGAGCTAAAAGCTACATCTAAATGGTTGAAAAAAGATGAAATGTAGAGCTAAACAAGATTAAAATAAAGTTATTTTTTACATGGTTGGAAAAAGATAAAACATAGAGCTAGTTCAATAAAAGTTATTTTCTAAATGGTGGAATAAAGACAAAATATAGAGCTAATTGAGCTAAAAGTTATTTCTAAATGGTTGAAAAAAAGATAAAATATAGAGGTAATTGAGATAATAGTTATTTTCTAAATGGTTGAATAAAGATGAAATATAGAGCTAATTGAGACTGAGATATGAAGTTATTTTCTAAATGGCTGAATAAAGATAAAATATAGAGCTAATTGAGCTGAAAGTTATTTCTAAATGGTTGAAATAAGACAAAATATAGAGCTAATTGAGATTGATATAAGGTGTTTTTCTAAATGGTTGAAAAGATAAAATAGAGAGCTAATTGAGATAAAAGTCATTTTCTAAATAGTTAAAAAAAGATAAGCTATAGAGTTAATTGAGTTTGAGATAAAAGTTATTTTCTTAATGGTTGAAAAAAAGAGAAATTTTGGCAGAGAACGCAGTGCTCAAATCTGAACCAATTACTTTGTCATCTTTCACTCCAATAATTGCACAACTTAAACTCTTTACCACACGACAAAATCTTAGACTTGGCCAAATTTAAATCATTTGCAGACGACAATTTAAAAATGGCTTAAATAATTATTTCTGTCTTTAATTGTGTAGAGAGCATTGTGGGAAAGGGAGAAAATGCTGGTTAGCAGCATTTCACCTTTTTCCACAATGTTTTCAAAGGGCTTCTTTCTCAGGGTTGTTAAAACTCATGATTTTCTGGTAAAGTGTTACCTCTTAGTTAGCTAAGTGAATGCGGAGCCCTGTAGCTCAGTGGGTAGCATATAGGGCTTGAAACCCAGGGGTTGCTGGTTCAATCTCCCAGCACAGCCAAATTCTTTTCTGGGGATTGTGATAGGATTCATTCCTTACTCACCTCTGAATGTTGTTTTGATATTGTTTTTATGTAGGAGGTAGCCACTGACTTGGAAAGAATGCTGAATGAATTAGTGTTAAAAGAAATTGGGGGAAAGCATGGATAGGTGCACTGGCTGCAGCAATATATCTGAAGTAATGTTGAAAGATGGCTATTATGGCTATTTTCTCAAATCAGTGAAAGCACAAGGTTATTCATGTAATTGTCCTTAGGCAAGACCTTGCTCCATAAAGTGCTGAATGAAACACAGAATTTGCTTCATGTTTTGTGCAGTCTGATCGTGATCTGCACTTTAAAGTAGTGAAAGGTACATTAAGGTAAAAAGTCCTAGCCTAGTACTGGTGAAAACCGAGAAAACATACCTGTATACATGTGATCTGCCGCAGTGATATGACTAAAATTAGGAAGGAGTTGGTCCTAGGTACATGTCAGTGGTTGTTGTTTTAGTGATGTTTATTTTACTGACTGCTGGCTCTTTCCAATACATGTTACATTTAACCCATTACTTTACATGCTAATATATGGCTAAGAAATCACTTACCGGTATGTCGTCTGCTATGCTGTCATTATTATAAACGTAAAGTCTTTCATCCCATCAAGATTTAAAATTTTAATTTAAGAAGAATGAATAATGCCCCCCCCCCCCCCCCCCCAAAAAAAATAAATAGACAAATAAAAATAATAGGAAAAAAAATGATGTAAAATAAAATAGATGAAAAAAAAGTTCAATTTATGTTCTGCTGTCAGTTGATAGACAAATTTTCTCATCTGATTAAGATTTAAAATTCGAATTAAGCAGAATGAGTTGTGCATCCCCACCTGCAAATAATAATAATAGATAAATAAAAATGATAATAAAATGGATATGAAATAGATAAAAATAAAATCTAAGTGTATATGTAATTGAAACGATAATGATGACCGAAAATAAATTTAAACCAAGTTCTCAAGTTTAAGTATAATTTGTGCCCTAACTGCAGTGATACAACTAGAAAAATGTTGAAAATGGTGTTAACTCTCTACCAAATGATAAAATTTTGGGATGAACCAAATTGAAAGCATTTAGAGAGGACAAATTAACCCTTTACCACACAATCCTGAGTTTTAACGACCCTGAAGAAGAAACCTTTTGAAAACATTGTGGGAAAAGGAGAAAATGCTGGTAACCAGCATTTTCTCCTTTTCCCACAATGTTTTCTGCCATATTAAAGACAGAAATCATTATTTGAGCTACATTTCATTTGTCGTCTGCAAGTGCTTTAAATGCTTTCAATTTGGTCGAGTCCAAAATTTTGCTGTTTGGCAAAGAGTTAAATGTTGATAAAATGATTGTTGCTGTCTTTGATAGGGTAGAAAAGATTTGGGGGGAAAAGGAGAAACTGCTGGTTACTAGCATTTTCTCCTTTTCCCACAATGTTTTCAAAAGCCTTGTCTCTCAGGGTCGCTAAAAGTTGGGATTGTGTGGTAAAGGATTAAACGCCAAAGAAACAATCAAGTGCCCCATAATCACTAAAATAATGATAAGCAATGCATTATTGCACTAACTTATCTATAGGACAGCTTTCAAATACATGTATTTACATTTTTGTTGGTGTTACTAAGAGGTACCAAGTAGTCACTCCATTTTCCACAATGTTTTTCAATATTGTAAAGCAAACTAAGACTGAGGGGTAGAGACATCAGCTAGGAAAAAAAGAAAATAAAGAAACAAGAAGAATACAGAAAATCATCTAAAAGTTTATTTCTACATCAGGTGTTTAGTTTGTAATGGAGTTCTGAGGGCCATGAGAATATTTAAGGCTGAAACATAATTTAGAAATGTTTTTTTAAACAAAATTCATCCTGTATTCTGTCGCCTTATATGTAGGTCTTTGAAATCAGTTTTTGTGTATGTGAAATTTTAAAGAAAAGTTTCTATTCTGAAAAGAAGAGAAAAGATTTTATTTGAAAAAGAACAGAAACAGTTATTTTCAAGAGAGAAAGAAAAAATAAAAAGTAGGAAATTGGTTGGTGATGAGCAGTATTGTAAGCTCCTTAGATAGTAGACGGTGGACAGTCGGCGTAAACACTTTGTTGCTTCTAATTGTCACAAATGATGCGTTATTAACCCATTGTTGAAACTTGACTCCAATACTGTGTGTGGACTTTCTAGGTAAGGATGCTATTGGGGCTGTTGGGGCTGACCCGGAGCATTCCCCCATTCCGTAGCTTGGAACCCAGTTTGTACTAATACTCTGGGGCCTTTTGAGTTGTAATCACACTATCAAACCAAAGAATATACATTCTGTCTAAGGTTTACTTGAAGTACACAGTTGTTCTGTGTAAGGACACATCATTGCATTCCCTTCTTTGTACTGACTTTCTAAATTCGACTGAAAAAAAAAACCATCATTTTTAAGGGGAATAATCACTGGAAATTCTTGTCTGGATTGAGGATTGTCTCCCTTGGCACTGGTATTTGTGGTTGCTGACACTTTTTGCTCCTTCTACATTTTATAAAGTATTTTTTTATGTAAAAAAATCTTTGAAATAAAAAAAGTAAAAATCCCTTCTGTTTTTAACTTTATTCTTCCTAACATACCTTACTGTCTCTTCGGAGAGGTTTAGCCGATACGTTATTCCAGGTAACAAACCTGTACTTGTAACTTAATGACCATACAGATAATATTCCCACTATCCCAAGGTGGTACTCGATCCTGGGTTGCTTTGGCCGAAGTCATCCTACCTGACCATTCGACCACACCAGTACTTGTTAGCATAAGGTTTAAATTAACTATTTAATATTGACCAGTGACGTCATAAATAAAAACAGGAAGTCCCGGATTGAATTTTATAACTATTCCGAACTTACGGTACTTACGCCAATTAAGTTTGCTGTGGAACTCACAAAACTTGCAGTCTGATCTTATATCTACACTGTCCGCAAAAACATGTTATCATTATTTTATAAACCCCTTAAACACCGTGAAAAAATATAGGCCTAAAAAGTTTCATCCAGTGTTAGTTTTTTGACAATATAGATCCAGGCCGGAATGCACATTTGCAGTCTGATCTTAATCTACACTCTCCGGAAATGAGCTATGGCTTGCGCTTAGTAACCTATGCGTTAAAAGGGTCAACACAGGAATAGGGAGCAATGATACATGTACATGAGGTGGGTGAAGTAGACCTATTTCTGATCGACAACCCAAGGAAAATATCGTTAGTCTACAACAGGATATGGGCACGACTATATTGATACAATTTTAACGCTTTACCGGACCACAAAATTTTAACCTTGTCCAAATTGAAAGCATTTGCAGACAACGATTTCAATGTGGCACAAATGGTACAATTTTTCTTCGATAGGGTAGAAAACTTTGTAGGAAAAGGAGAAAATGCTGGTTACCAGCATTTTCTCCTTTTCCCACAATGTTTTTAAAAGGCTTTTTCTGCAGGGTCGTTAAAAGTCTGGGTTGTGTGGTAAAATGTTAATGATGCTGATGACGATTATAGTGAATCGACGATACAGCTTATGCCTACACCAAACGACAAAATTTCGGACAGAACGAAATTAAAAGCATACGCAAACGACAAATTAAATGACGCCGCAAATGATGATTTTTTTCTTTGATCAGGAAGTTCTTACGGAAAAAGGAGAAAATGCTGGTTACCAGAATTTTCTCTTTTTCCCACAATGTTTTCAAAAGCCTTCTCTTTCAGGGTCGTTAAAACTCGGGAATGTGTGGTAAAATGTTATATCATTTAAATCTGCGAAAAATCCTTGTAAACTATGGGTAACCAACAGGCGTTGAAATTACGTGCACATGAGTATGATAAACAAAACTATGGCTGCGAGCAATTCTCTCCTTTGGTCACTTTGTTATGAAAACTAGACTGACGCTAAATTACTTTTTACCTACCCTATCAACAATGAATAGTCAAGTTAGCTTCGCAGAGCTATTAATCATGGACACTCGGTTTCCATGGCTTTCCTTTGAACAACTTAACACATTTATTTCTGTATATTTTAAATACGAGATGAAATACAGAAATAAATGTAAGTTGTGAAACTGAAAGTCATGGAAACCGAGTGCCTACGCTGTATTCAGATCTAGAAATTAACCCCTTTGCAGCTCATCGCGACTCTAGGTACCTTTTCCGTCAGTACAGTTCGAAATCAGACTGCACAGAACCTGATCTGAACGTTCTGTGCAGTCTGATCTTGGGCCTATACTGTCCGAGCTCCTCTTTTTATTGTTTTCCATTCTGTTGTAAAACGATCATTTTGTTTTCTTCAACTGTCGCGTCGTTCCTATAGTTTTTGAAAGGTCCGAATACTGTCTTAAAGGCCCAGTAGCGGTCAAATGTAAACAATGCAAGTTTAAAATGCACGTAAGTATAAAGCATACCATTTTAAAGTATAGAAATTACTGTGAAGATGACAGCCTGTTATTGTAGGGTCAGCTCAAATGTTAGTTGCTCGCGGGGAAATTAATTTTTAAACTACATGAAAGTTAAAGGTTGCCAGGTCGCTCTATATTTTGTGTACTTTACCCGAGTTTAAAAATTCATTTTTTGTGTCAGCCACATTTACTACAACCCACCACACAATAACAGATTGTCATCTTCACAATTTTTTCATGTTTTTAAAAGGTATGGTTTAAATTTAAATGCATTTTAACACCCGTATTGTTTACTTTTGGTCGCTATTGGACCTTTAAATAAAGGTGGCCCCCCCCCCCCCCGCACCCTAGACTACGTTTGTCAAAGTTATTTATTGAAATGAAAATAGACACAACGTAAAAAGGGACTCAAGCCCCGTTGACCTGCAAGCTGGTACAATGCCTGATAGCCTGTTAGCCCTTAGGCTGCTGAGCGCGATTCGCTGACCTTTTGCGGACAGCGTAGATCAAGATCAGACTGCACAGAACGTGCAGTCTGATCTTGGATCTACACTGTCCGATAAGGAGATATCTCTCCTCCAAACATACCTTTGAAAAAGGAAAATTTGGGTTTTCACGATCGACTTGAAAGTATCATTTCTTTTATTTTGCAGGATAAGGGTTAAGCTTCCACGATGTATTTGTGTCTAGGCATACATCATCGCGGCCTACCTTACCACCGGGCGCGCAGACATGAGGCTTGTGTCGATTTCGATGATGACTGATTTTGAACGCATCGCCAAAAATAATCCTCGATAACCAAAGAGTCAAATGGAAATAAATATGAACCAATTCTTGACAAATGATGTTGACGACGATTTTGATAATGAAGATGATGACTGATAGGTCAATAGGCCTACTTATGGTGACATTTTCTGTTGCTGATGATTATGCGGAAGCATTTTGAATTACAGCGTGAACATTATTTAAAAAGAGAGAATAGAAAAAAAAAAAATCACCCACCTCGGCTAAAAAAATCCGGCATAATACCGGGAACTCCCCATCACTATACAGTTCTATGCATATACGTGGCATTGTTTTATGAGTAAAACGAAAAGAAATACAAGAAATATAAGCTTCATTCCGTTGGTCAATATTGTGTATTTGATGTATACGGAATGAATCCGTGAAAAATTGCAATATTTTTTAATGCATAATTTTTATTTTCATGGGTTTTCGCGGTAGAGCGGTGGGGAGTTCCCGGTATTATGCCAAAAATCCTATATAACTGAAAAACAATAATCCTTCATAAAGCATTACGAAAAAGCTTATCAAGTTTAAAACAAATACATTCTTTGGACTAAAGCATACATGTATTTGTCATTGAAACTTAAATACCAAACACCTGCTCGCAAAATTCACGTGCAAAACGCATGAAGCATGACAAACTTTAATTGGGACCTCCACCCCCACCGTTCTAAATTAACTTTATTGCAAACAATTCTTTTTTTTATTAGAACAAAACATGATTTGCAAATAAGACAGTTAACAAATTTAATCAGAATATGACAAATTATTTGAACCATCATGGCTCTGTGAAGTCCGGGCTTCATCCATCTGCAAAAAGTATCGATTCAGGTCAGCCTGCGCAATCCGCGCAGGCTGACCTGGACCGAAACTTTTTGCTATTGGTCTATTTTCTGCATGTCCAAAAAGCAGTTTACCTCATGATTCATTTTTTTCCGCCGAAATGGACTTAATGAATCCATGATCATGTGATGACTTGCTTGGTATCATGCATCACGGGAATGCAGTAAGTTCCCCTTTTGCCAGGCATGGCTCTACCTAAATAAACATGTATAAACTTGACATTTGTTGACGGTTGCAAATACAATCGACTGAAACTCGGTAAGATTTTTATTTTATAGGCTTGACTTTAAAAAAAAATCAAAGTACTGAAAGTACTGACAGACTAGCGAATTTGATTGATTGATGGCTTGTGTGGTTTTTAACCCTGTTTTCAACATTATTTCAGTTATGCAGCGTGGCCAGTGCACATAACCATGCTTTCCGGGAGTTTCTTTTACCAGTACTCCGCACAATATTCTTTCCAAGCCCCTGGCTGCATTCCCACATAACCATCGCCGAAACGTAAGAGAGAAATGAATCCTGTCGCAATGACTAGATCATCAATCGTCGGAAAGAAATTTGTCGAGATAACAGTTTAACTGTACACAATGATCTAAATAATGAATGACTGAAAAAATGACAAGGGTTCCCTGTCCACTGAGGGTTCATACAGCTGGGATTTGCTACAAGTCACCTAGGCAATATTTATAGATTCATTCATAATGTAACAATGGTGTAGAAATAAGTGACTCTCTGCTTTCCATAGGTCACTTAATTTACATATAAGCAAATATCTTGTACCTTGTAAATGGCATCTTGTTCAGTTTATTATTTTGTAAGACATGTTCAAATTGGAGTGGTACAGATTTAGTGGTTTTTTTTTTTTTGGTAAAAATTGTCACGTGTAACAGAATTAAGATTTTTAACAGAAGTATTTTCTGTGAGTCAGTATTTGGCAACTGTGGGGTTTTTTGTTTACTTTGACTCTAGGTCAGTCATGATGCCTATAGACTAGCTTCGCTAGTCTAAAAAAATGGACCGTTTCGATCCATGATAAGACTGCGTGTTCTTTGAAGAATGATCTTATTCTATGCCGTCGGCAAAAACCCCGGTTTATCGCCGATGGAGCTGAAACAGTAAAACGAAATGCGTTATACAGAGGAGAACTGCTTATCATAAACAATTTCTACATTTGCCACAATTTTTTTCTCACAGACTAAAATCCAACATCTATAGATAAAGATCTGGGACCATATTCACCCACAGTGTAGGATCGAAAGTGTACAGTGTTTGAGACTGTATGTGACTTGGGATTCTGTACAGTGGCGGTATGTCACTTGAATCTAAAAAGAATGCGTGCACACTTTAAGTCAAGCTCGTGTTTTTTTCCTTTGTTTTGTAAGTTGATTTAAAATCTTCTCATTCATTTGTACTCTTGATATACACAGAACATACCATTCACATGAGCGAGCAACGTGTAACCTCCGAAGAGCAATGGGAATGTCTTGACCATCTTGACGTGCAAAAATTGAAATGATTTTTTAAAAAATAAAAAAAAAAAAAAAAAAAAACAGATTTATCGTATTAGCGCGCATGAGAGTGTTCTTTTCCGATAAAAAGGTCTGTCCGTGTACACGCCTTCTCTTTTTATCAACGAGTTCCAAGATGCGACAACAAAAGCGATCAAAATATCTAAATTCTCCAGTGCATGCTAACTTTTCTACATTGACTTGGAGAGGCAATGTTTTAGATTTGAATAGTTACTTGAGGTGACTTTGTACTGTGACTTGAATCGGTTTTAAAACTTACTTCGGTCTTATAAAAAGAATATAGCCACTTTAAAACAAACTCTTGTTTGCATTGACCCACTGTGTTGACCCACATGATGGACACAGAGAAGTGAAATTGATATATAAAGTTTTATTGCATTTCTGTTGTGTCCTCTGGCTGACAATGGGTCATCTTCCGGTGGTGGATCCTCATACACTGTAGACAAAGAAAAATATAAGCCAGTGTACCAAATGCAAATTGAAACAAGCATTCTGATAGTATTGTATAGCAATACACAGTCCCCTACCGGCCGTATGTATCGCTGGCATGTCAGTGAAATTTTTAAAGTACAAAGCCCGTAAATGCGTCAAAAAGCAGTGGAGCGGGACGAAAGTAGAACTTGATGTGTAAGTCATAGTGGTTGATGTACACACCAACAATCAGCTCTATATGTAGCAGCGTTTAGAAAAAAAAGTGCGGAAAAATGTGTTATCAGTGAAATTTTGTAAGTCCAAGGCCCGTAAATGCGTCAAAAAGCAGTGGAGCGGGACGAAACTCGAACTTGATGTGTAAGTCATGGTGGTTGATGTACACACCAAAAATCAGCTCTATTAGTTTTCTATGTGTAGCAGCGTTTAGAAAAAAAGTGCGGAAAAATGTTTTATCAGTGAAATTTTGTAAGTTCAAAGCCCGTAAATGCGTGAAAAAGCAGTGGAGCGGGACGAAACTCGAACTTGATCTGTAAGTCATGGTGGTTGACATACACAGCAAAAGTCAGGTGAATATCTACCAGCATTTAGAAAAAAAGTCCGGAAAACTGATTTATCAGTGAAATTTTGTAAGTCCAAGGCCCGCAAATCCGTGAAAAACCAGTGGACCAGAATGAAAGTCGAACTTGATCTGTACGTCATGGTGGTTGAGTTACACAGCAAATCTGAGATCAATACCTACAAGCGTTTAGGAAAAAAGTCCGGAAACCTGATTTATCAGTGAAATTTTGTAAGTCCAAGGCCCGTAAATCCGTGAAAAACCAGTGGACCGGAACGAAAGTCGAACTTGATCTGTAAGTGATGGTGGTTGACTTACACACCAAAACTCAGCTCAATATGTACCAGCGTTTAGAAAAAAAGTCCGGAAAACTGAATTGCTGGACAGATGGACAGACGGACGGACGGAGTTCAAACCTAAAGTCCCCTTCGGCTTCGCCGGTAGGGGACTAAAAAGTACAGTACTAATGTATACTTAATGACTGCTTAAATCATTAAATGTTTATTGGAGTATCATTTGAAGTACGAGTATACGTCGATAATGACAAAGTCTTTCGTATTAAAAAATGCACCATGATCACAAACATTCAACTGAGCCAACTGTTGACTGGAATCAGAGATTTGGCCTCTCTTTTTTGTGATGATATTTTGTGCATCTATGATAAAATATAAAGAATTTAAGACAGTGGTAGAAAAATAAATACTTCCCTTGCTTGACCTTATGTCTACAGAGATTTGCAGTAAACAATTGATATTTAAAATATATATATATATTTTCCCCGTTCGAAATCCTTTTGTTTTTTAAGAAATTTGTAGCGAAAACCTGGCTTGATTTTTTCACGGACGTATTATTTATTGCCATTTTCCGCCTACACTTTATAAGTGGCAATTTACGTACCACGTATTAATATTTGTCCTGTACAGGACGGTGATGCGTCATAGCAGAGAGCTCGAATCTTCGAAGAATATTAACATGCGCGGACAACGGTTGTTAGTTGAGATTGCCCCGCCGAGGCATTTTTTAAGTACCGCAGGTCAATTAAGTAAGACATGAATGGAGGCTGACTTTCAGTAATAGTATTTGCAAATCATTGCCGGTATTTGTTGTTTCGTCCCGCAGAAGCATTTTAATGCATGTATATAACTCTCAAGTTTAGCTAAAAAAAAAAAAAGATTGAAAAATTTAGTCAGAGAACCGTGGAATACGTAACCTGTGAATAAATCCTAAGGTGCAGACAAGAACTGCATATCGGTTTTCATTTACGAGGGTAAATTCATGAAATTCAATTATAAATTTTCACCGACTTAAAAATGCTTTTATAGACTGTCCCATACAGACTATACATTGTATTTCAAGCAGAGATTGTGGGTACACATTAGAACCGCATCCACGAGACTGTCCTAACCAGTATCCACTTTTTTGTGCAAAAATATTTTTTTAATCTGAAAAATTTTCTTTTTTTTCAGCCAAACGAACATTGCATGGGCGTGTTACTAGAACTGTAATAGTGCTAGCGTGATTCGGATATCATCCTGGCATACATTTAATGCATATTTCAAATGTTCAAACCGAGCCTCCTGAAAATTAGTTTCTCTGTAGTACCATATTCGACCTTGTAAGCGCACTATGCGCTCAACTTTTCGACAATGTCCGACAATTAGTGGACAAGTTTCCTACCAACTGAGCGCACTTCATAATTTACTCACCTTGTTTAATGCTTGTATCATGGCAACAGACAGTTTTCAAGGTCGCACCATGCACTAAACTACATCATAAATCAACTAATTCAAAGTTTATTATTATAAACTTAGTGACGTAGGTGAAATATCATCAATTCCATGTGCGCTTATTATTACGGTTTTCGATAGTCTAAAAAAAAAAAAAAAAAAACAGTATCTGCTTATAAGGGCATTTGCGCTTATAAGGTTGAATATGGTACTGTATTAGAACTGTTTGGAGTTTAAGCTTAAACAAGCAAACTTCTATTTTCGTTTAGGAGTTTGCGATGCCACAACAAAATTTGGCAATCTATATCAATGTATGCTTTTATACAGCAGGGTACAAGAGTTCACACTACGGCATTAGTCAATTAAAGAACTCAAAATTTGCTTGTAGTGTTGCCTTGAAATATAACCTTACTGCGATTGTAAAGTACTGGAATTATAACAACTGAAACCAACATTTGAGGGAGCATTTCTCAAATCCACCGTCATAAAATAAGTCAAACAATTCAAAGTCCCATATCCCTTTAAATAAACAATTTTGTGTCAAATTTCCGTTTTCATTCTTCGTAATAAAGGACAGGCCTTTCAAGTCACTGTACAAAATAAAATGTCATAGATCTCAAGCGACTGTACAGCCGCTTAACAAGTGACTGTACAAATTTCAATTCTCAACATGCCATTTTAAACGAAGGATAGGGAAGATTGTAGTTGAATTTGTTACCAAACCTTGACATGTTTTCACAAAAAATATGAATAAAGAAACTGTTAATACACTTCCGTTCAGAAAACATATTTTTGATGCTGAGTAATTGTTTTGGGACAAAATCATCTGTTTTTTTTCTAGCACAGTCAAATGATCAAGGCATCCCCATTGCTTTAAGGACGTTTCACGTGTTCCTGATATGGTGTACATAAAACAAACAAATAACTGGATATGAATATTTCATAATTACTATCAAAATTAATGAAAAATCACCAGCTTGACCTACTGTGTGAACACAATTTTTAACACCAAGTGACATACCGCCTCTGTACAGAATCCCAAGTCATATGCAATCCCAAACACTGTACACTTCCGGTCCTACACTGTGTCACCTATCATTTTGAACCCTCAAGGATTTTCTATTTTCAAAGAAACGGGGTATGTGTATTCCCCGGCCCCACTCGAAAAAAATAAGCAATAATTCCTGGCCCAAACGGCCTCCTATCTAAATATTTTACATGTATTTGTGTGCCGAATTTCATGAAATTAGTATCAAATTAAAGCTTAATTTATACCTTTGTGATGGTATATAGAAACTGAAAATTTCATTCATGTACATTTGTGATAAAAGCGTTTGAAATTTTTCATTTTTTTCCATTTCTTTTTTAACAAAAATGTTTTCAAATATTAAGAGATAGAAAATCAGGCCCCCATATTTGAAATTATATACATGTATATAAAAACGAAAAATTTACCTATTTTTGACTGACAATATTTCAAAAAGTGTTTCAACTCCCATATTGTGTAGAAGGGGATTTATTACAACACTAATTTCAGCAAAATAAAATAATAAATAAAAGATGTACTATAAATAAAACTGTAAATAAAACTAAACAAATCATTTTTTGTTGTTGTTGTTGATGGGGGATGGCATGATTTGTGATTTAGATACAATCGTTTATCTGTTGGTTTGACATACAGATCTGTGTATATGTGACCGTTTTCAGTTTTTACAGTTGTATCAAGAAATTCTATCTTTCGTTTACTATAATGCAGTTCGAGTTTGATGTTGTCATGGATGCTGTTGGCATGATCAGCAAACTCCAGAAGTTCTTACTTGCTACCGACCCATAACATGAAACCATCATCAATTAATTTTTTGTAGAATACAAAAGCCCTCTGTCTGTATGAAATGGTTATCTCCGAACTGAAAACATTGTTTTTTTTTAAGAACTGTTTCTATCATTTTTAGTACACATGTTGTGTCTATCAGCGGCGAACTTCTTTGGTCGAGAGCCTCCTTACCAGTATTAAATATTACAAAGGCTGAAATGATGCTTTCTATGAACTAATTCGCCACCAAGACATTGTTATTCGCCCTGCAGATAAAGGATATGGTATTGTAATTGACAGAGAGCGGTATTTGACAGAAATTAAGGAAGAAATTGAGCAAAGCCCTTCATATGATAAGACAGATGAAACTATGGTACAAGAATGCCACAGAAGAGTGAAAAAGTTTGTAAATACTTTGTACAAGGATGGGGCCATTTCAAAGCAGAAAATATGTCCTCTAGAGTGCACTCAAGGTAAATGTTGACGACAGCACGATGGACACAGCACAATTACAAAAGCTCACCTTGAGCACTTTGTGCTCAGCTGAGCTAAAAAAGGTCCATGATTTTTAACTAGCCTCTTTTGATCTTATCCATTTTTGACACCAGGACTTCTTTGGATTGATCAATTGGGTGTTTTACTCTACTTTCAAAATTATTTCAGTTGTATCTGGCTGACAGCTCACTTTTTCATGTATTTTCCTTGGTTTAACAAGTAGTCCATGCTTTGGATGTGCCCATAGACCCTCCCATAAAAGTGAAACATTATCATTGGTGAGGAACAACCCCAGGACCTTAAGATTACTAATTCAACACCTTAAGCACTGAGCCACCCAAGACAACTCGAAACTCTTTGGAGGGTACCATGATGACCTACAAATGTTTATGAAACTTTTAATTTCCACTCTGATTTTGTTTAACCTTCTTTATCCCTGATAGTAACAAGAGGGCTATTGGCCCTTGCTCACCTGACTAAAGGCGTCTACAGTTGAAAAAGCTGAAGAAATCCTGGTTTTAATGATTGACGTTTCATGAGTATCAGACTGAAAATAAGCCCTCTAGACTGCATACAAGGTTTTTCAAAGATCTCGCCCTGTGACCTACTTTTTAAACTGTTGTGACCCAATTTTAAACTTGGTTGAAATATCTTCAAGACAACCTTTCTGAACAAGTTCATGAGTATCAGGCTGAAAATGTGGCCTCTAGAGTGCACAAAGGGTTTTCTCAGATCTGTCCAGATGAACTACTTTTTGACCTGACATGATCCAATTTTCAACTAGTCTAGGATATCACCAAAATAAACATTCTGACATTCTGACAAAGTTTCATGAGTATCAGGCTAAAACTGTGGCCTCTATGGTGCAAACAAGGTTTTTCTAAGATTTAGCCTAGTGACCTACTTTATTACTTGACATGACCCAATTTCAAACTTGTCCTAGATATCATCAAGACAAATATTCTGACCAAGTTTCATGAGTATTGGTCTGAAAATGTGGCCTCCATGGTGCATTTTCTAAGATGTAGCCCACTGACCTACTTTTTGACCCAACATGGCCCCATTTCGAACTTGTCCAAGATATCATCAAGACAAACATTCTGACCAAGCTTCAGTATAAAGCTGAAAGTGCGGCCTCTAGAGTGTACAGAAGGTTTTTTCTAAGATTTGACCCAGTGACCTACTTTTTGACCCATCATGATCCAATTTCAAACTTGTTGGAGATTTTTAACCAGACAAACATACTGAACAAGTTTCATGAGTAATGGACTGAAAATGTCGTCTCTAGCATGCACACAATGTTTTTCTAAGATTTGGCCCAGTGACCCATTTTTTGACCCAACGTGATCAAAGATTTTATCAAAAAAAAAGATTCTGACCAAGTTTCATGAGTATTAGGCTGGAAATCTGGCCTCTAAGTTCACATTAGGTTTTACAAAGATTTGGCCCAGTGACCTTCTTTTTGACCCCATGTGACCAAGTCAGATATTCTAACCATGTTTCATGAGGATCTGGTTAAAAATGTGGCTTCTAGAGTCCACACAAGGTAAATGTTGACGACCACACAACGCACAACGTATGATGCACCATGGACGACAGACACAGCATGATCACAAAAACTCCTCTTAAGCGGTTTGTGCTCAGGTGAGCTAAAAAGATGAAAATGTTTTGATGAAGTATTTGTTTTAATAATTAACTCATTACCACACAATGCCAAGTTTTAACACCCCTGGAAAATTAAACTTTTGAAAACATTGTAGGAAAAGGAGAAAATGCTGGTTACCAGCATTTTCTCCTTTTCCCACAATGTTTTCAAACCTTCCAGAAACAAAGCCAATCATTTGAATCACATTTAATATGTTGTCTGCAAATGCTTTTGTCACCTGCAAATGCTTTTCATTTGGACCAGTCTAAAATTTTTTCGTGTGGTAAAGAGTTAAAGGTTGCAACAAATTCATTGCCCAAGATTTCGACAAGGCAACATTACATCAAGTACAGAATCTGATAATTTTACCAGGCCATTGCTCAGTCTGTTCGTCTGTCCATCCAATCCCTCAAACAGGTCCAATGATGAATTAACTCTTTGCCAAACGGCAAAATTTTAAACCTGTCAAATTCAAAGCATTTGCAGTTGATATATCATGAAAGGATAGAAAACATTGTGGGAAAAAAAGAAAATGTTGGTAACCAGCATTTTCTTCTTTACTAACAATGGATTCAAAAGCTTTCTTCTTCAGGGTCATTAAAACTTTGGATTGCGTGGTAATGAGAGAAAATGGTGGCTGATATGGGATTGGAACATGTTACCTCTGTTTAACAGAGCATTGCTGTACATACTTGAAGGCAACAAAGCTGCCATAAGAACTCCTAGTTTCTGTTTATTTTACCAACACCCACAAGTTAAGCTTGTCAACATTTTAATGAGAATCCACAGGAAATGCTACCCTAGAAAATGGACTCCAACACATACCTCTGCTCTACTGGAGTATATGATGTACCAACTGAGCTACCAGATCACCCTATAATTATGATCAATGCTACCATAAGATTTTTGGTATTAAAGAGACTTTTTTTTAGTTTTGTTTTTCAGACACCACTAAAGACAATGGACAGTCAAATGCACTGAAAAGGTGCAAATTTGGCATTCAAACAATGGTTGCCTTGCAATATATTACTCTGTCTAAAAGTATGCTATAAGATATGACATTATCATACGTATTTGAATATGATCAACCCATACAATGGATGGGTATTATTAATTCATATTCCTACAAACCTTTTTGTAATTCTGGCATGAAACCTGGCTGGCCAGGTAGCTCAGTGATTAGGGTATCTGGCTCATTACATGGTGCTTGCGGGTTTGATAACCAGGTGAGCCAAACTTTCGTTCTTAAGTTTTTTTACCTTTCACCTCTGATGCATTTCAGGAAAGTAGTCAGTAGATTGGAAAGAAAGTTGTGTCAGTACTGGTGTGAGAAAGCCAGGAAATACATGTGTAGGTGCAATGACCACCTTAGCTATAATAAAACAAATGGGACAAAATATCTTAAAAGGCTATCTAGTCCATTAAGGAAATACCTTTTTTAGCTCCACTGGCCGAAGGCCAGCGGGCTTATGTCATGGCCCGGTGTCCGTCGTGCGCCCGTCCGTCCGTCCGTCCGTCCGGTCGTCCGTCCGTCCGTCAGTCCGTCCGTCAGTCCGTCCGTCCGTGTGTTAACTTTTATTTCAAACATCTTCTTCTCTGAAACTACCCATCCGATTTTCACGAAACTTCACAGAAATGATCCTGACATGGTCCTCTTCAGAATTTCTTGAAAGAATTTGATTCCTTCAAAAACTCTGGTTGCCATGGCAACAAAACTGAAAAATATTGGAAATCTTTGAAAATCTTCTTGTCTGAAACCATAAGGCATAGGGCTACCAAATTTGGCATGTAGCTTTATGTAGTAGACCTCTATCAAGTTTCTTCAAATTATAGCCCTGGGGTCAAAATTGGCTCTTCCCCAGGGGTCACAAGTTTTACATAGGCTTATATAGAGAAAACTTTAAAAATCTTCTTGTCTGAAACCATAAGGCATAGGGCTACCAAATTTGGCATGTAGCTTTATGTAGTAGACCTCTATCATGTTTCTTGAAATTATAGTCCTGGGGTCAAAATTGGCTCTTCCCCAGGGGTCACAAGTTTTATACATAGGCTTATATAGAGAAAACTTTAAATATCTTCTTGTCTGAAACCATAAGGCCTAGAGCTACCAAATTTGGCATTTAGCTTGATCTAGTTGGAGTCTACCAAAAGTGTCCAAAGTATAGTCCTGGGGTCAATTTGGCCTCATACTTGGAGGGGGGGGTTCACAAGATTTACATAGGCTTACATAGGGAAAACTTTTAAATCTTGGTGTACACAGCCATAAGGCTTAGGCTACCAAATTTTGCATATAATTATAGCATTATTTAGTCGACAGTTACAAAGAGGGCCCAAGTTACAGCTCTAGGATCAAGTTTGGCCCTGCACCAGGGATCACAAGTTTTACATGGGTTTATGGAGTGAAAAGTTCAGAAACCATCTTGTTACCAGCCATAAGGCCAAGAATTCCCACATTTGGCATGTTATTCTTCTAATACAATATTCCCCATTTAGTCAGACTGTAGCCATGAGGTCAAAGTTTTATAAGGGCTTATATAGTGAAGACTTTTCTTCGTGGTTTATATTTATAAGCCAGTGGAGCGATACAGGGCCATCATGGCCCTCTTGTTTTTTTTTTGGGGGGGGGGGGTTTCGTGTAGTGGTGTCTTTTTGTATACATTTGTCTAGATTTATATTCTTTACTGGTGGCTCGCCAGAATTTGCTTGACTTAATTCTGCTAAAGATGATAATCTGAAACAGATCGAGAGCTACCCCGATAATCTGTAGGTATTTCTTTTGAAGGTTTACTTCCATTCAAAGAAGCGTTTCTCGCCTTTAGGCTTTGCCTGTACTCATATATAGGATGATGGGTGGTCAAATGTTCTCAGTCTGGGGTTCGAATCATCTCAAATTTTCAAAAGTCGCTTAGGTACGATTATTCTTGGGGTCGACTCTTCTGCAATTGCTTTAGCCATTGAAAAACAAAAACATCTGCAAGAAATTCAGCAACAATATTGTTTAGAAAAAAAGCATTGCTTTAAGAAAATTCATAATTAGAATTTTTAAGATTCAAACTCACTCAAAACACTGGATGTAATATTTATTTGATAACAACGACTTGTAGTTTGCGCTGAAGTTCGCCATATTTAAAATTGTGGTTGTGTATAAAACGCAAGACCAAAAATCGTTATCAGCTGTAGACAGTGGTGTGCAAGCTCCTAACAATTTCCCAAACATTTTACTTTTAAGAAAGACAACTTATTGAGCTTTTCAATGCATTTTTTTCAGACAAGATATTGCATGCCTAGAAAAATAGGACAAAATGGTTAAAGTTATTAATTAAGGTAAGCTGAAATAGAGGGAGTGGGGGCTCGAAATCTCGGACAAAAGGGACACAACTGTTATAATTTCCTAGCATGTTGTTTTCCTATTGAATTGGGTTATTTCCCTTGGCAATCGTCACTAACAGTATGTATGTAAAACAGACGGGACCGTTTTAACCAAAGAAACTTCTATTTGATTTTTTTAATTCCTCCAGAGTTTTAATTTCGGCAGAAGGGCTTAATTAAGTATTCATTTGTAATTAAATGTATGACTTATTAGCTTTGCCCAGGACATACAAATTTGTCAGTTTTTTTCGTGACTATGTGTAAAACAAAATTAGACTGAAGGGTGATTCATAGATTCCGGGTTTTACTATGATTCCCGCTGGAGACACAAGTTTCTTCGGACAAGGCGCTGCAGAGCTCGAGCGCCGGTTCTAGTGAGAATATCACTGGGATTTTGTTAAGGTTGAGAAATTAAGTAGTTTGAAGGATGGAATGGAGTCATGCTCTTTGAAAAGGGGGTCTGATGCAGATATGCAAAAAGTACGACCTAGGTCAGCCTGCGCAGTCCACGCAGGCTGACCTGAATCGAAACTTTTTTACTATCGGTAAATTTTATGTATGTCAAAGGACCAGTTTACCGCATTATTCCATCGGCTGTCATTCAAAAGAATTATCTGATGACTTGCTAGGTATAATGCATCACGGAGATACATCAAACCCCCTTTTGCCAGAGGGCCGCTCATACATATAATTATGTCGACAGGTCCGTAAATGATGAAAAATCAGAAGAAATATGTGAACAAAGTCCTGTCTCTATGTACATAAATATCTTTATTTTTCCATACGTTACAATTAACAATACTACGAACTTCAATACTACGACAATGAACAACTCAAATCTGCTAAAACTGATAAATTATGACGACATACATACATGCACGTCTTCACCACAGAACAAAATTTTAGACTCTTCCAAATTAAAAAGTCCACCTTGAAAGTATTTGCTGCTGAAAGCCAACGAGGGAGAAGAAGATTATGCTGGTTACCAGCCCCTTTTCTCATGTTGTTTCTAAAAGCCTTCTTTCTCAGTGCTGCTTAAACGCAGGGTGTTTGGTGATCGTTTAACCCTTTGGCTGCTAAACGCGATTCAAGGCGCTTTTGCGGTCAGTGTAGATCAAGATTAGACTGCACTGAGCGTGCAGTCTGATTTTGAATCTACACTGTCCGATTAGAGGATACTTTTTAACCATAAACAATAACTGAAATCGCATTTTTTTTTACTTTACCACACGACAAAGATGTAGACCAGTCCAAATTGAAAGCATTTGCAGACGACAATAAAAATGTGGCTCAACTCTTGGAATTTCTCTTTGATCGGATAGAAAACATTGTGGGAAAAGGAGAAAATGCTGTTTACCAGCGATTTTCTCCTTTTCCCACAACGTTTTCGAAAGGCTTCTTCCTCAGGGTCGTTCAAAGTCGGGATTGTGTGGTAAAGGGTTAAGCAGGAAGTTCCATTCAACTTATATAGCTGGCTAAGGGTTAAGTTCTTACCTGACGATAAAAATCTTAGACTCGCACAAATTGAACACGCTTACATTTTCTCCTTTTCCCACAAGATTTTCGAAGGGATTTTTCCTCATGGTCGTTTAAAAACGGAATTGTTTGGTAAAGGGTTAAACATTTGAACTAGCCTGTCGTTCATGTACGGAATGATCATGTGACACTTCTTCCTCCGACATTTCTATTGTTGGAAGTGTCTTAAATCCAAGGGGTTTATGAAGATTTTCCATTATGGGCACTGTATTCATACGCAACAACTTTTTCTCACGTTCCACCATAGTCAACGACATTTTACGACTGTAGTTTTTATATATAACACTGTCCTGTGGCTTTTTCACAATCTGTACTGTGTGTAAGTTTTTAGGACTGTGTTTAAACCTATGTTCCTGAGGCTGTATAATCCGTATATTGTCCCATTGTTTTATAAAGAGCACCATCGCCACAACCCACAACCCGACTACTACCAGCACTATCAGTGCCTCCTCTAACTGTATCCCTCGGGACCGTATCTGTATGTATTCCAAGGTATCTGTATTACGAAAGAAAGAATTTCGATATGTATTTAAATAATAAACAGTATGAATATAAAGAATATACCTGTATGGTTGGTGGCGAGATGGATAAAATTCCTGAGGCTTAGAAAACTGAGAGGGCGAGCTTTAGCGAGCCATCTTCAGTTTTCGGGCCGAGAAGGATAAACTTTATTTATCATGCTCGCCCCATGTATTCGATATATCCCGTTTTCAAAAGGGAAAAAACACATTTTTATTCCTCAGTTTATTTTTTTTTTAATTATTCAATTTGTTTACAGTAGGTCCGCCTACGGCCCCGGTGTTCAAGAGGCTTTCACAGACTATAAGTATGCATCTATGCTAGTGATCAGAGGAAAGGAATAGTTCTTGTTATATCCGACTAGAATACCTATATATCATCAAAAATGAGTTACTTTTCATAATTTCTAGACGGAAATCAATGCTTTTATTTCTAACTATGTCATTTTAAAGAACCATAAATGTGGTTTATTATATTAAATTAGCTTCTGCCACCTTATATCGCGTAGGAACACACAGCTGCCGGATACAGCTAAGTTTATTAGATCACTCCTTTATTAGGCGTATGTAAGTAATGAAAACGGGATAACAACCCATACACGAGACACGGATTGTAGGACAAAATTTTAAACTCGTCCATTGGCCAAGCATTTTTCAGACGACAAATCGAATATGGCTCAAGGTGTGATTTTTCTCTCAAAAAAGCGTTGGAAAGTTTTCTCTATCAACTAAGGTATTTTCACATACGTCCAAAAAGCTTAACTACGTCTGGTAAAGGTCAACAGTTTGCTTCTTCGATCTCCAAATATATGTATACGAAAGACTAAGAGCGAGCTGACAAAACCTTCATCATAAGCCGCTGAAACTTGATTGGTCTAACACGGGATAACGAAATTTTCCTTATCCGACACCGTTACTATAAATAGCACATTGGCGACTGCCTCTATGGGGGCAGTCGCCAATGTGCTATTTATAGTAACGGTGTAAATGAAAATCTGAGTATTCCGTGATATACAGGCGATGCACCAAATCGAAAGCATTTGCAGACCACAAAGGAAATGTCAATGAAGAATCAAAGTTTGTTTTGGAAAGGGTAGAAAACATTGTGGGAAAAGGAGAAAATGCTGGTTACCAGCATTTTCTCCTTTACCTGCAATGTTTTCAAAAGGCTTCTTTCTCAGGGTCGTTAAAAGTCGGGATTGTATGGTAAGGGGTTGAAACAATGAATAAATCACAGCACTTAAGAACATTTTGTGTAAAATAATACTGAACATACATATTGCTTATTTTCCTACAATGTTCCGTCTTCACACCTTCGCCTACATTGTTATAAGGAATCATTTTGCGATCCCCACTGCTCATGAATTTCCTTGGTAAAGCAGCGGAAAGACATGGTATAAATTTGAACTACAAACCAAAAAAAAAAATCTACGGGCTTACCGACGTCTTCCTTCTTGAATAATACAAATAGTGTAATGTTTTCAAATATATCAATCTTTCACTTTGCTGATCGTCCGCGTATTTCATTACTCACTACACGAGTTTCGCTACTAACCTGTTAAATTTGTAGAAAATTCTATGGTTTCACTACTGTTACTGTTCGCGTTCTCCGTGATCGTCACCATGTAGACTCTGTATCTGGAAGCATAACATCAGGTAAAAAGTATTCGATCCATGCTCTGGCAAAAGGGGGCTTAATGCATCTCCGTAATGCATGTTACAAATCAAGCCATCGCATAATTATGGATCCATAATAGACACCTTTTTTAACAACCGACTGAATCATGGGGTAGACTGGTCCTTTGGCATAAAGAAAATTGACCAATAGCGAAAAGTTTCGGCCCAGGTCAGCCTGTGCGGACTGCGCAGGCTGACCTGAGTGGATACTTTTCGCAGATGCATTAAGCCCTTTTTTTAACAAAGCATGGATCATTTTTTTAACAAGCAGAATACGATATACGTAGACTCAAAAGTAATGGAATCCTTGTATTTCATCTTGAGGTAATTCTTTCTGTTACCTAAAACATAATAATAGATATGGAATCCAAGTCAATATCGCGAGTGACCTCCATGTGCAGCTACACCTGCACGACACCTGGTGGGCATACTGGAGATGATACGGCGTATCTTTGCTCTTGGAATCTGCTGCAATATTGAGTGGTAACGTCACCCTGTCATATCATGTCAGAAGAAACAAGTAACATGTTTCCCTTATTTTTAGAGCTACGTATACCACAAGAGCGGTACTTGGAAAAAGGGAGTTCAACTCTTTACCACACAATCATGGGTTTTGATGACCTTGAAGAAAAAGCCTTTTGAAAACACTGTGGGAAAAGGAGAAAATGCTGGGAACCAGCATTTTCTCCTTTTCCCACAGTGTTTTCAAATCTTCCCAAAACAAATTTCAATTTTTCAGTCACATTTAATTTGTCATCTGCAAATGCTTTCAATTTGGATAAGTCTAAAATTTTGTCGTTTGGTAATGGGTTAATACATCTTCACACTGGATTATGAAAAGCAACTCGTCTCATACTATGGATCCATAAACGGCTGAATCATTTGGTAAAACGATCCTTTGGCATGAAAAAAGTTTTCCTTTGTCAAAAAGTTTCAACCCACGTCAGCCTGCGCGTAATGCCCATGCTGATCAGGGACGATACTTTTTGCAGATGCATGGAACCAATGAGCCATGCTCTGGCAAAAGGGGGCTTAATACATCTCTGTGATGTATTTCATCCAGCAAGACATCACTTGGTTATGGACCCCCTGAAATCCATTTTGTTTAACAACCGACTGAATCATGATGTAGACTGGTCTTTTGACATGCAGAAAATTTAGAGATAGCAAAAAGTTTCGGCACATGTAAGCCTGCGTGGAATGCGCAGACTGACAAGGGTCAATACATTGCAGATGCGTTAAGCTCTTTTTTTTTCCCACAGAACATGGCTAATAACGAACTAAGGGTTCCAAGATTCGCACTCTGCTCACCGCTGAGCATTGTTGCCATGATATTTCAGAGAAAGCTGCTTGTGTGTTTCGCGAAATGGTTGGTAAAATCAGAAACGCTCGGATGGGTTCACTGGTCGCCGCTATATGACTGACCGAAACGATATTGAAACAAGAGCGGCAAATTGTCGCAAGATACGCCCGTCTTACCCCAAGTTGTAAAGTTGGGGTATAATAATGATAAAGGGGAGGTATAGAAAAATAGTAGTGCAGAATATTTTTTTTTACTGTTGATTGAAGATAATGGCAGTGTATTTGTGTTGACGGAACTCTTGTTTATTATTGTATTACTATTAACTCTTTACCACACAGCAAAAGTTTGGACTAGTCCAAATTGAAATCATTTGCAGTTGACAAACTAAATGTAACTCAAAAATTGAAATTTGGTTTGGAAAGGGTAGAAAACATTGTGGGAAAAGGAGAAAATGCTGGTGCATAAAAAAAAAGCAATTTATATTTCATGTGCACTGCACTACCCCTTGATGAGATGTATCCAGCCCTAAAATTTCATAACCCGAGGTAGTATAGTTTGAGAGATATGCATCATACAAAATTCAAGTTCGAAAAAAAAAAAAACAAGAAAGGGCAATAACTGAAAAATTAAGCAAGCAAGAGTTGAAATTTATATGCACAGCACTTCCCGTTGATGGAATGTATCCACGCATGAAATTTCATATCCTTAGCTAGTATAGTTCTGAAGATATGCACTGGACAAAATTAAAGTTTCAAAATAAAGAAAGAGCAATAAGTCAAAAATTAAGCAAGAGTTATGGTTCATGTGCACTGCACTCCCAGTTGATGAGATCTATCTACGCATGAAATTTCATAGCCATCGGTAGTATAGTTTTGGAGATATGCTCGAGACAAAATTCAAGTATGAAAATAAGTCAAAAATTAAGGAAGGAAGAGTTATGATTCCTGTGCACTGCACTCCCCCTTAATGAGATGTATGCAGGCATGAAATTTCATAACCCTAGGTAGTATAGTTTTGGAGATATTCATCGGAGAAAATGCAAGTATGAAAAAGAAGAAAGGGCAATAACTGAAAAATTGAGGAAGCAAGAGTTATGATTCCTGTGCACTGCACTCCCCCTTAATGAGATGTATGCAGACATGCAATTTCATAACCGTAGGTAGTATAGTATTGGAGATATTCACCGGACAAAATTCAAGTATGAAAAACAAGAAAGGGCAATAACTGAAAAATTAAGGAAGCAAGAGTTATGATTCCTGTGCACTGCACTCCCCCTTGATGAGATCTATCCATGCATGAAATTTCATAACCGTAGGTAGTATAGTTTTGGAGATATGCTCCGGACAAAATTCAAGTATGAAAAACAACAAAGGGCAATAAGTCAAAAATTAAGGAAGCAAGAGTTATGATTCCTGTGCACTGCACTCCCCCTTGATGAGATCTATCCACTCATGAAATTTCATAACCGTAGGTAGTATAGTTTTGGAGATATGCTCCGGACAAAGAACTGGACGCCGCCCGCCCGCCCGCCCGCCACGGGTGATCCCATAATACGTCCCGTCTTCGACGGGCGTATAAAAACGCTTTGGCACAAAGACAAACTCTACTGATGATATCAGTCACCTAATGCCATTTAAATAAATGCGGTAAGCTCTTCCGGAAAGTGCAGATCAAGATTAGACAGCACATAATGTGCAGTTTCATCTTGGATCTACACTCCCGGATACGGTAGACTATATTTCCGCCGAAAAGAACTTTGAAAAGTACTCATAAAAATGATTCGGCAGATTAATCCTTTACCACACGACCCCTTGTTTTTACCGCCCCGTAGAAGGATGACTTTTGAAAACATTGTGGAAAAAGGAGAAAATGCTGCTTACCGGCATTTTCTCCCTTTCCAACAATGTTTTCAACGCTTTCAAGACGAAACTAATCATTTGAGCCACTTTTGTCGTCTGCAAATGTTTTGAATTTGGACCGGTCCAAAATTTTAATGTTTGGTAAACAGTGAAGTGTTAACTCTATTCCAGACAACAAAAGTGTAAACTTAACCAAATCGAAAGCATTTACAGACAATGTATTACATATAGCTTGCATGTTTATTTCTGTCTTTAAAAGGATGTTAAATATATATTTCCCACAATGTTTTCAAAAGGCTTTTTCTTTAGGATCGTTAAAACCCGTGATTGTGTGGTTAAACTCCCGTTTTCCAAGTACCGCTCATGTAGTATACGTAGCCTTTTCCCTAAATGTTTTCAAAACTGTCCTCTCTCAGGGCCGTTGAAACTCGGGACTGTTTGCTAAAATGTTCACATACCTCTGCAAAGGAAATAATCCTCGTAGCTGGAAAGTCCGTTTATGTCGACTTATTCCGTGTGTCACACGGAAAGTCCCGATTGGCGAGTCCACGAGTTCATAGGTCACTTCAAAACCGGTGATAGAGTCACTTAAATCTCCATGTAGGTTCCAGTAAAGTGTGGCAACGTTCCCCTTAACATAGACTTTCAGATTGCTGGGCGCAGGAATACATTCTGAAAAACATAAAAAAAAAATACACAACTGAGTTCTTTGCCGGAAGACAAGATTCTAGCCTCATTTACTGCTAGCATCTGAAACTGGTAACTAACCTTTTACCAAAATGTCATCTGTTTTAAAGACCTTGAAAAAACATGTTTTTGAAAACAATGTGGGAAAAGGAGAAAATGCTGGTAACCAGCACTTTCTCCTTTTCCCAAAATGTTTTTAAGCCTGTCCAAGACAAATACCAATATTTGATCCACATTTTTTTTTCGTCTGCAAATGCTTTCAATTTGGACGAGGTTTAGTGTGGCAACGCTCCCCTTTATATAGGAATTCAATTTGATGGACACATATTAAGTGCGTCACTCTGAAAAAACACAAAAACATCAGCTTTACAAAAAAAAATCTTGTATTCATCAAAATTGACAATATTCGCATGTGACAAATTAAATGTGTCTCAAATGATGGGGATGAACAGCTTTTTTTTCGTCTGGGTAAAAGTGTAAGAAAAAGCAAAATGTAGAAACGGAATTCTAGAATTCTAACTATCAATCTTTACTGCCAATAATAACAATTCCAGCAACAGGTGGCGCTGTGTAAACCTCGCATGTCAAACATTGGTGTAACAGATCTGTAATTTACAAATCACTTAACCAATGTTTACCCAGAAGCAGATCGGCAAGATAATTTACTACAACAGCTTTAAACCTTTCAGCTGCTAAGCGCAACTCATTGACCTTTTGCGGACGATGTAGATCAAGATCAGACTGCACAGAACGTGCAGTCTGATCTTGGATCTACACAGTCCGATAAATAGATACTTTTCTCCAAGAAGTAAGTTTGAAATAACTTTAGTAGGCTTGAAAGTTTTATCAAACTTATTTAGCGGGATAAGGGTTAACAGACTACAGTGACATGAAAGGTGAGATATGTATCTTTCATTTCACTATTAACAAAACGACAAAAATATTATTCTATGGGTCAAAAATGAAAGCATTAGCAGAAGACAAATTAAATGTGATTCAATGATTGGATTAGTCTGTGAAAGGAACGGAAAACAAACCTAATGGGAAATGGAGAAAATGCTGGTTACCAGCATTTTCTCCTTTTCCTAGATCTACTATTTGTTTTATAAAGGCTTCTCCCCCCCCCCCCCCCCGGGTCATTAAAACTCGGAATTGTGTGGTCAAGGGTTAAACCTATTTATTTTACATCGATTGGAAACAAGTTAACCCTTTACCGCACTTTTAACTACCCTAGGAAAGAAGCCTTTTGAAAACATTGTGGGAAAAGGAGAAAATGCTGGTAACCAGCATTTTCTCCTTTTCCCGCAATGTTCTCTTCCCTGTCAAAGAAACATTGCACCACTTGAGCCACATTGAAATTGTCGTCTGCAAATGCTTTCAATTTCGAAAAGGCTAAAATTTTGTCGTCTGGTAAAGGGTTCATCGCTGATTGCTTCCTGGAAACCTTAACTAGTACTGGCGTCGTGAAGCGGGTAGTTCAAATGTTAAAAGGTTGACCTCGCTTCAATTAAAAAAAAAATGGATTATTTGGATAAGCACTCTCACAGATTATGCTCTCAATATATGTGTTGGTCTAACACATATCAGCCATGCTCTGGCAAAAGGGGACTTAACCCTTTACCAGACGACAAAATTTTAGCTTTGTCCAAATTGAAAGCATTTGCAGACGACAATTTCAATGTGGCTCAAATGATGCAACTTTTCTTTGATAGGGTAGAAAACATTGTGGGAAAAGGAGAAAATGCTGGTTACCAACATTTTCTCCTTTTCCCACAATGTTTTCAAAAGGCTTCTTTCCCAGGGGCGTCAAAAGGCGGCATTGTGCGGTAACGGGTTAATGTAACTCTGTGATCCATGATACCAAGCAAGTCATTATATAACTATCACATTGTAGGACCGGAAGTATGCATTGTATGTCACTTGGGATTCTGTACAGTGACGATCTGTCACTTGGGTGTTAAAAATTGTGTTTACACGGTGAGTCAAGAGGTGATTTCTCATTTATTTTGATAGTTATTGTAAACTATTCATATCCATTTATTTGTTTGTTTTGTATAGACCATATCAGGAACGCGAATGAGCGATGTAAACTTTCCGTATAGCAAAAGCGATGCCGTGATCCGTTGACCGTTCTAAAAATACAGATGATTTTGTGCCAAAAAGATGCCGTTTTTATTCGATTACTCATCGTTAAAAACCCGTTTCTCAACGGAAAATGTATAAACATTTTTTTTATTCATATTTTTGAGAAAATATGTCAAGGTTTGGTAACACAGTCGACTACAATCTTCATTATCTTCTGTTTAAAATGGCACGTTGAGAAATTTTCGGCTGTATAGTCACCTGAGATCTATTAACCGCTTGCAAGTGACTGTACAAATTTCTTTTCTCAACATGTCGTTTTAAAAGATGGACAAGGAATATTGCAATCGACTTTGTGACCAAACTTTGACATGTTTTAACGAAAATATAAACAAAGAAACTCTTTATACGTTTTCCGTTGAGAAAACGGGTTTTTAACGCTGAGTAATCGAGAAAAAACGGCGATGTTTTGGGATAAAATCATCTGTATTTCTAGCATGGTCAATGATCAAGGCATCCCCATTGCTCGAAGGAAGGTTCCGAGCGCACTTACGTGTTCCTGATATGGTCTATACATAACAAACTAATAACTGGATATGAATATTTTATAATAACTATCAAAATAAATGAAAAATCACCAGCTTTACTCACCGTGTGAACACAATTTTTACTACAAGTGACAGATCGTCACTGTACAGAACCCCAAGTCACATACAATGCATACTTCCGGTCCTACACTGTGACTATGGATCCATACAGTCCATTTTCTCTAACAACCAACTTAGTCCTGAGGTAGAATGGTCCTTTGACCAGCAGATAATTGACCAATAGCAAAACGTTTCGGCCCAGGTCAGGCTGCGTGGACTGCGCAGGCTGACTACTTTTTGTAGTTTCATTAAGCCCCCTTTTCACAGGGCATGGCTCATATGTTTTTGTGTATGATCAGTTTCCAAATTATATAATATTTTCTAATACTTATTCATTTAGACCTTTGAATACGGTTTAATTTAATCATGTATGGATGAGAAACGTTTATGTTTAAATCTGAAGTAAAATATATGAGCCATGCTCTGTGAAAAGGAGGCTTAATGCATCTGCGAAAAATATCGACCCAGGTCAGCCTGCCCAGTCCGCGTAGGCTGACCTGGGCCGAAACTTTTCACTATCGGCCAAATTTCTGTATGTCCAAGGACCAGTCTACCTCATGACGGTTGTTAAAAAAAAAGTGGCTAATATGGGTCCATAATTATGTGATGGCTTAATTGCTATAATGCATCACGGAGGTGCATTAAGACCCTTTTCACAGAGCATGGCTCATCTCATGTTCTTTTTTGTATGAATTTCATCGTCTGGAAAAGAGATAATCTACTTCTGAAAAAAAAAAAAAAACCCGATGCTTTCAGGTTTTATTTCAAGCCAGTGTGCCTTTAATTCATTTCGTCTTATAATTTCATTCAATTTTTTCCCACTTGAAACACGCGCAGTAAAATGTGAATTAAATTAATAACCGATTTACTGACCCAGACGGCGAAAATAGACCCCTACAGAGAAGTCACGTGACACTGAAAAATGATATATTTCCTACTTGGGTGTTAGAAATCCTACACTGGTGTCTTCCAATGTAATAAGATTGAATTTTAGACAAGTAATTGGATTTCCAGACCGGTTTCCTGAGAGAATTGGTTTAGATAGACATCAGTTACATATCTATATGAGCCATGCCCTGTGAAAAGGGGGCTTAATGCATCTGCGAAAAGTATCGACCCAGGTCAGCCTGCGCAGTCCGCGCAGGCTGACCTGGGCCGAAACTTTTCGCTATTGGACAATTTTCTGTATGTCAAAGGACCAGTCTACCTCATGATTGAGTCAGTTGTTAAAAGCAGTGGTTTTTATGGATCCATAATTATGTGATGGCTTTCTTGGTATCATGGATCACGGAGATTCATTAAGCCTCCTTTTGCCAGAGCGTGGCTCATATGTATAGAAAACCGTTGACGCTTTCTTTAAAACTATTTCTGCGCCGAATGTATAAACCTGACCTCTTCCGACGGCTGAAAATGAAATCCATTTAAAATCAGAATGATATTTTTATTTCTTAAGATTGAATAAACAAGCGGACGGTATAGATACAAGATCAGACTGCAAGCCAGTGCACGGGCAAACAGTTGAAAGTTGCTAGGTTACTCTATCTGTTGTTTACTTTTTGCCTGATTTTAAAATTCATTTTTGGCCTGGGCTTCAAGCCCAGGCTTGCCAAGCCCAAGGCCATAGGAATCGTATACCAAAATTTCAACCCCATCCAAGCATCTACGGAAAAACCGAGTAAAAATGAAAAGTACCGCATGCAATGCATCTCACTACGCTGAAAGAAACCACCCCTTAAAATAGTAAAAATATTTCGATCTGAACATCACATTAAGGTTTAATTTCACAACAAACTTTGATAGATGTGCGATATTAGTCGTGCAAAAGTGTTGACTGAAAATTTTGGGCCCTGGTGAGGTCATAACTGCAAATTCGTGCGCTTATCAGTGAAAGAAACAATTGGCAAACCTCGGGTGATTGTTGATTAAATGTTTAGATGTACGTACGCAATCGACCGAGTTGTGACGAGTGCTGTTGCCGAGCACTAATCGGGATCGTCCGTTTGTCCTTTTTCTAGACACCATGTGAATGACAAATAATGATAGCGTATTTTACGCAGACGATGTGCTCTTTCTCTGAAAAAGGTGTCTCAAAAACTCGGTAAGATTTTAATTTTCGTAAAATTACTGTGCACATAGTGTCTGAAGTTATAACTATGTATTTGATTGGTATATATGCCTTATTTCTTTCTGTCAGAGTTGTCCTGATATGACATCTCGACCCATAACCATTTCGACCCATAGCAAACTCGGCGTATACAATATCAAATATGTATCAAAGTGTGTAACATGAGCCATTGAAAACCAGTTAATCTTTGAAAAACTATGAAATTTTAAAATTGTCTAAATTGAAAACATTTGCGGACGGCAAGTTAGATTTAGCTGAAATGTTGGTTGTTGGCTGTGAAAGTGCAGAAAACCTTGCAGGAAAAAAGAGAACATTTTCTTCTTTTTCCAAAAGGTTTTCATGAGGCTATATCCTTAGCTTTCTTAAAACTCGGGACTGTGTGGTAAAGAGTTATGTAACTGGTTGGTGTTTTATATCAAAGATCAGACTCAACATTTAGTGCAATCTGATCTTGATCTCCTTAGGTATTTAGGCTGACCTGGGTCGAAAACTTTTTGCTTTTGGCAGATTTTCTGCATGTCAAACGACCAGTGTACCTCATGATTAAGTCGGTTGTTCGACAGAATGGAATTTATGGATCCATAAATATATGACAGATCGTTTGGAAAGATGGATCACGGAGATGCATTAAACCCCCTTTTGCCAGAGCATGGCTCATTTGTGTTTTCCATAATCACAACCAAGAGCTCTTCAAATTTATCAATCCTAGATGAACTTACTCAGATGAGGGCTTTAGGTCCAACGGCCCTCTCTGTTTATGAAAATCGGCTTTCCAACTTGGTTAATCATGGCAATTTAGAGATTCCATATACTTTCAATGGGAAAATTGAAAAGTGGCATTTACAGCAGATATTTTGACAAAACATTAATAGAAATGTTCCTTGAACAGTCTTGTATCATCCATATGATTTTATTCACCTGGTAGTCTTTAGCTCATCTGTTTACGAAGAAAGCGTCATACTATTGTCAAAGCCTATGCGTTATTGTCGTCGTGCAAAAACTTTGACATTTTATAATATCTCTGTTATTTACTTATTTATGAAGATATTTACTTCAAACTTGGAAAAGTTATTTACTTTCAAAAGGGTGCCCATATAAGAGGAGCAGATAATATTTTGACACAGTTACGCCCTTTTTTACTACTTTGAATTTTCAGAACCTTTGACATTTTATCATATCTGTCATTAATGAAGGTACTTACTTCAAACTTGGACCTTTTGTTAACTATTAAAAGAGGATTTTTATCAGTACAACAGTGGCAGGTAACCACTGAGATATTTTTGGTAAAGTAATTAGTTATGCCCCTTTTTCGAATAAAAACTTTTAGCTCAGCTGTTTTTTAGAGACTGTATTTTTATAGCCCTAGTGTCATCATCTTCGTCGTTTGTGCTGTCGTCATGCAAAATCTTTGACATTTTACAATATCTGTGTTATTACTGAAGATGTTTACTTCAAACTTGGACAAGTTGTTTACTATCAAAAGGGAAGCATAAACAATAAGGGTAAATAACTATCTAGTTATGCCCCTTTTTCAACTTGGTGTTTTCACTGAAAATCAAGCAACTGCAGCCAAGTGTTGGCGCCCGCATATGGTGCTCTTGCTACCAAATACAACTGTTGCCGAGCATTGGCGCCCTTTTTGTTGCCATAGAAACCAAAGTCTAAAATATAAAGAAATACCTAAAAAATTGTCTCATCAGACACCAAATCATGCTTGTGTTTTTCCTTGTCATTACTCAAAGGAAATGGTTACTATTTCAACTTATAAACTGAGTATGGTAAAATGAAAGAAATAATGATTCACTGCTTTGCCACTGTGGATTTTTTGCACTTTCCAGAAGTGTTCCCTGGACTTGTCCTCTATCAGCAATTTTTTGCACGCTGCTCATTTTGATTTGTTACCATGATTTGTTGCCAAAGCAACGAAAAGAACGAAACTAGGAAACAGAAAATCCTTTTAAAATTATCTCCTTTCAATCCATAAAGACCATGAGGCAAGGCTATACAAAAATGCTCATCATACTGGCCTTTATAAATTTATGTTTTTTTTCCATTCTGTTGTCAACTCAACAGACAGTGTGAGACATGTAGATATTTTTTTTATTAGTCTGTACAAATGTGATAGCAGTTTTTAAGCCTGTACAAATGTGATAGCAACTTTGAGCTTCTAGGCCTCATTTTCCTACTTCTTCACCCCTTCTGATGCCCAGGCCTTCAGCGCTTTGATTCTGCCAGCGACTAACGATTGGACTTAACACACAACCACAGATTGTCATCCTCACAATATTTTCCATACTTTTGACTTGGCATGGTTTAAATTCAAATGTATTTTAACACTAGCATTGTGTTTTTGGCCACTGTTGGGCCTTTAACTCATAAAATTTTCACATAGCAATTTAGCATGAGAAGAGCGAATCTTTTCCTCGATAATTTCAAAATAATCAATACAGTGTCATATTTTTCATAGAAAATACTAACCTTACTGCTGTCGTGCGAATAATTACCCTTATCACGCTGTATGTCGTGCAGGTAAGGATTCCTATTCGCCAGACAGCGGTGTTGCAACCTACTTAACCCTTAGGCTACTAAGCGCGACTCAAGGACCTTTTGCAGACAGTGTGGATCAAGATTAGACTGCACAGAACGTGCAGTCTGATCTTGGATCTACACTGTCCGATAAGGAGACACCCCCCCCCCCCCAAAAAAAAAAAATACCTTTGAAATAGCAAAATTCGGGGTTTTACTATCGGCTTGAAAGTGTCATTTCAAGCCGATGAGGGTCATTTCAAGCAGGATATGGGTTAACATTTTCAGATGACTTTAGGATAAGCTACTGCTTACCGTCAGATCCTGGGCGAATGTTCGGATTCATTTACATACATGCTGTACATTTATTTGTAAAAAAGTAATGCCTTTGAAACTGAAGATGATTTCTTCCAGACTGAATTTATCTCCATCTGCCAATGTAGCCATTCACCTTAAAGCGGTTCTAACGAACAGCCCTACCTATTTTCTCTTTTCATATCTGAAGCCATCTCTTTATCTAACAGGTTCTGTCGAGACGTTCATTACATTGACTTATCAATATGGGGAAAAATGTACAAATGAAAAACAAACGTCTGTGGGGATTACTTTCAAGGGTCGACTGAAAGCATCTTGAAGGGCATCGACTCAACACCTCAAAGGTACAGACGGCATAAGGTGGTGTTCATGCGAAATATGCCGGCACCCTGCTGGAGTAATATAATATCAAAATGAAACTGATTTACTGGGTGGTGGTCAAGGCCTTTTTCAACATTATTTCAGTTACGTCGCGGCGACGAATGCACCTATCCATGCTTCCCTGGAGTTTCTTTTGACAGTAATACGCACAATATTCTTTCCAAGCCACTGGCTGCTTACCCACATAACCATCGTCGAAACAATGGTCAGCGCTGAGAGAGGAATGAATCCTGTCGCAATGATTAGTATCAATCCTCGGAAAGAAACTGGCCAAGCCGGGCATAGAACCAGCGACCCCCTGTTCTCAAGTCCTGTACGCTACCAACTGAGCTACAGGGGTTCGGTGCCAAAATGAAAGAAGAACAGAATAGAAAGAAAGTAAAATTCCATTTCCGTTCAAAATCTCGCATCAAATATGTTGGAGTTTGTATAGCTTTCCCAAACATAGGTCCTGGTAACAGATTGTCGTTTTGATCAACTAATTCTGCTTCTGACTAGTTTTCAGACCTGGAGACCACGCATGAGATGATGCGAAATTTCAGGAGTTGTTTCTGTGTGCTCTCCACATAAAACGTGGGATAATCCAAGAAGAATGATACAAAAGAAATATCATAAATTGAGAAAAAAATTATGGAATAAAAATCACTTTGCTAGATTTCGTTTTGTTATATTTCGTTTCGTTTCGTTGCATTTCCTTCCGTTTCGCTGCGTTTCGTTTCGGTTCCTTTTCTAAGTTGATAGGGACCCATTTGCAGACACGGGGTTGTTCCTCTTCCGCAATGTTTTCCGACGCTGCAAACTTCTCTTTGTAAACACTTGTATTCAACAACCCACACAGCAAGTTTTAGACTCTTCTAAATTCAAATTATCTGCAGACGACAAATTAAAAATTGGTACAAATGAGATCAAGCTGTCTGACAAGGTAGAAAACATTGTGGGAAAAGGAGAAAATGCTGGTTACAAGCATTTTCTCCTTTTCCCACAATGTTTTCAGAAGGCTTCTTTCTTAGGTTCGATAAAACTCTGGATAGTGTTGTAGAGGGTAATGAGGAATATGCTGGCAAAACCTCGAAAATCGAAGAAATTCAAAGTCAAGTCAGTATGTGAGAACATTAGGGGTTTTAAATTGCATGTCGTTTAAGACACGTCTAGACATTCTAATTGCGTTCACAATAATTCATAATCCAATGTCAATCAGGTCTCGACTGCTTTACGATAAAGTTTCAGCTTACAAAACTGTCTTTTATCTCTCTACCTAACGATAAAATTCTCCACTTGTCCAAATAGAAAGCATTTACAGATGACAAATTAAATGTGGGTCAAATAATGGTTTGGGTCTATGATAGGGTAGAAAACACTGCGGGAAAGGAAATAATGCTAGTTACCAGCATTTTATCCTTTTCCCACCATGTTTTCAAAGGCCTTTTTAGTATTTTTCGCAGTGTCGATAAAAATAGGGGTTGTGCGGTAAACGGTAAAAGACACACGTACGTACCGCGACTCTTATGCCTTTTTGGGCAGTGAGTAAACTCGGAGATCATTTCCACATGCATTTTGACCTTGGCCAAGTATCTGAGAGATTAAAGTACAAGGTACAAGAAAAAGTTGATGCAAAGCATCAAAGTTGCCGCCAAATATTTTGTTAAATGCTGCAAGAAATCCAGGACAAGTAAGTAAATGTCAGTTCTCATCAGCAGATTTTTTAACACATTATGAAATTGATGTGACTGTGAATCTATATAAAAACTTGTCTTCTGTTACAGTTTTGAACATAACTGAAAAGTGGAATAAGAGGAAACTGTACCAATAAACTACGAAAGCTCTGGGTAAAAGGAAAGAATGCTTGCAATCAACACAGGCCTCCAACACCGTTTTGATATCAATCACAGGGCTGTACTGGTAAAAGTTGGGGTGTTTTGTGTATAGGTTCAAACTGATGAAACATTAGAACAAGAGCATAATGATCACGTGATAGAGAATGACCACGTGAGAATCTAGAAGTACAGCCTCGACCAATGGAAACAAGGCATTTATTTGCATGAGTCCATTTCTCACGAATAGCGAAAATAAAAGGATTAATTGGGCGAATTTTTTGATGTTGTAAGTATTAACAGAACAAAAATAGTATCAGTATTGTACACTTCGTACTTTAAGAATGAATTAAAAACCAGTTTTAGGCGAAGTAGAAAGATTCCTTGTTAACCTTAACACCCCTATAAAAAAGAAATCCCATTGCCCATGTCCTAACTCGAAAAACTATTAAAAATGAGTCGCGCGCTTCTACGCGGCGACTAATAAAATCAGCTATTCCCTCATAAATTCAATTGATTGGTTAGTTTCTAGTTGATAGTTTGGGTTCAGAATTACCAATTCAATTCAAAATACTTTATTAACTCTTGGCCCGCTTACTAGTTGACATGAAAATTTCAAGCCTGTAGTAAAAGCTCAAAATTTTGCTATTTCAAGGGTATTTTTGAGGGAAAAATCTCTTTATTGAACAGTGTAGATTCAAGGTCAGACAACACGTTCTGTGCAGTCTGATCTTGATCTACACTGTCCAGAAAGGTCATTGAGTTGCGCTTAGCAGCTCAAATCGTTATAACAAAAGAAATATGAGCATTACCAACAAACAGTGAAGTGCTAAGAGGGTTCTTTTTTCAGCGTAGTTGAATGTGCTGGCTTTTGACCTACTTGTGAATAAACTGAAATTTGTGATTGGTCAAAATTTATACATGTTTATTCTAAGGACCCGTGCCTATTTGCGGGCAGGTTTTACGCCGTCTATCTTTTTTAAAGATATTTCTTGTACAGACAGTAAGGGAAGACTAGATAAGCAAACTTAAAGCCTTTCATGAGACACCATTTCGCATTTTAACACTTCATTCCGCATCTTAAACGGTATTAAGAGACTGTTTAGAATTTCCAATAACAATATACTGCATCACAGAGCGCTTCAAAGACTCTATAGATACAGCCACTCGGTGTGTTTCTTCCATTTAACTCTTTACCAAACGACAAAATTGTGCACCTGTCCAAATTCAAAGTATTTGCAGACGACAAATAAAATGCAGCTCTAATCATGGGAACTGTCTTTGATAGGGTAGAAAACATGGTGGGAAAAGGAGAAAATGCTGGTGACCAGCATTTTCTCCTTTTCCCACCATGTTTTCAAAAGACTTTTTTCCATGAGATCGTTAAAATCCGGTATTTTCTGGTTAAAGTCTTTTATCATACATTCCGTAAATACTGTGAGGAAAGCTTCCATACACAAACCATCTATCAAATATGCTTTCATTTCCGTCAGCTATCTAAACATTCGGTGCAATAAATGCTTGATTTACTATGTGTATAATTTACTTTTGTTAACCGTCTATAAAAAACCTAAATGTTGCCAATTCTCTTCACTGAGAAAAATCTCACGGTATCGGACAGTGTAGATCCAAGATCAGACTGCACGTTCTGTGCAGTCTGATCTTGATCTACATTGTCCGCAAAATAAACACCCAGTGCAACCATCGCTTTGTCGTACCTTTTGTTAATCACTTCTAAAAAACTACATATTGCCATGCCAAAAATTCTTTTTACTGGAAAAAAAAAAATCTCACCGTATCGGACAATGCAGATTCAATATGAGACTGCATGTTCTGTGCAGTCTGATCTTGATCTACTCTCTCAAAAAGTAGTACGGTTTAATCTTTCTATAGCAGTGAAAATGCGCAATAGAAATCAGTAATCAAACTGCTTTTTGCAATTACAATTTGACCTTTTTGAACTTGTGAGCTCTGAGGCGCCAAAACATAAATGAGTCATGCACTGTGAAAAAAAGGGGTTAAATGCATCTGTTAAAAACTATTAACTCAGGTCAGCCTGCGCAGTCTCCATGGGCTGACCTGGGTCGGGTCGAAACCTTCTGCTACAGGTCAATTTTCTGCTTGTCAAAGGATCAGTCTACTTCATGATTCAGTCGGTTGTAAGACAAAATGTATTTTATGAAACTATGATTATATGATGACTTGCACAGTGCAATGTATCACGGAGATGCGTTTAACTCTTTACCACACGACAAAATTTTGGACTTGACCAAACTGAAAGCATTTGCAGACGATACTTTAAATGTTGCTAAATGGATGATTTCTGTCTTTGAGAGGATAGAAAACATTGTGGGAAAAGGAGAAAATGCTGGTTACCAGCATTTTCTCCTTTTCCCACAATGTTTTCAAAAGGCTTCTTTCTCGGGGTCGTTAAAAGTCGGGGTTGTGTGGTAAAGGGTTAAATTCCTTTTGGCAGAGGGCAGCCCATATTCGTTTGTTGTTCAGAGCGGCTACAATACAGGGCGAGCAATGCAAATAAAGAAGATTAGAATCAAGTAGCGGGCACGGAACAAGTTCCGTGCAGACTGATCTTAATTTACGGTGGCTGAGAAAATAACCAAAGCTGTGACAGGCACTTAAAGCCTCGGCAGTTTTGCATCGTAAAAACAAATAACAATAAAAAAAAAAAAACCTTTCGAGGATTAGATAGGAAAAGAATGTACCACGGCACCTGTCTGTAATCAACTTTTGTTCGCCTCGTCAATCAGGTTACGGGAAAAGCAAAAACAAGCAATCCAAAAAACATGTTAATTGCTATATAGTCTTTGCGAAGCTGTATCGCTGCTTTTTCTTCCCGAGGGCAAATAACCATGGATGGTTATAAATATCACCAAGATACAGTTTGTAACGAGTCCTGCAATTGGCTGTCATCACCTGCTAAAAACCAATCAGTAGGTCATATCTTACATGTCAATATATCATCCCATTCGGCAAACCTCGGCTGATCCGGTTATCAAGTCCCTCGGCTGTATCACGTAGGTTGATATGCACCTACACGGTACATTTCTTCGCCTGAAGTACACCGTGTTACCGTCATTAAAATTGTAAGGCTCCTCTTTAAAAAAAGAACATGAGTAACCCCTATCGATATCTAAGAATATTTCCGTCGACAAACAGTTTCTACATTCAGTTTTTAGCGTGGTTTATCAATTCCGTTGGGAGCTTGCTATCATCGACAGATCGATAGATGTGAATATCTTCACCGTGGTTGTTCATGTTGTTGCTAAGCGATTTAAACAGGCACCGCCATGTTTAAGATCATGTGACTGGTAGTTCGAAATGGAAACCTCCTTTATACGGACGAGCAACACCTGTATAAAGTTCAGGTCCTTGGTCGAACGGCTTTCCAAGTCACTGACTTCTTTCCAACATGCATCAGAGGTGAGAGGCGAAAAATCGCCAGAAAGAAAGTTTGCTTCAACTGGGTATCGGACCCGCAACCACCAGTTCACGAGTCAGATATGCTAACCACTGAGTTATCAGGCCGGGCATCAGTACTATATCGTTGTATGTACAGCATGGTAGGGATAAAAGTTACGCTCGTCTCTATATTTTAATCAAAGATCGAATTGGAAACCTCTTGGAAGTGTTCAGTAGACATTTACCGTAAACTCTCTATTAAGAAACAAGTCTATGGCCTTAACCCTTTACCACACTATCCCGAGTTTTAACAACCCTGAGAAAAAAGCCTTTTGAAAACATTGTGAGAAGCCTTTTGAAAACATTGTGGGAAAAGGAGAAAAAACTGGTAACCAGCATTTTCTCCTTTTCCCACAATATTTTCTACCTTTCCAAAACCAAATTCCAAATTTTCAGTCACATTTATTTTGTCGTCTGCAAATGCTTTCAATTTGGACTAGTTTAAAATTTTGTCGTTTGGTAAAGAGTTAAAGTACATTCAACTCTTTTCGTTAAGCTGTTCTTGATTTAACCCTTAATCACCGAGCCCCAGTAGCTCAGTAGGTAGCGTATCGCACTTGAGAACAGAGGGTCGCTGGCTCGGCCAATTTCTTTCCGAGGATTGATGGGAGTAGTGTATATTATACCAATTTGCCGACAAAAACCGCTAAAAGTAGATCTTACTTGTTTTGTCTTCTAAGAGCGTTAATGTGTCAATTGATGCAATATCACAATTAAGCGATATTCGTTTAACTGTGGTGATGGCTTAACAAGACACATCAGCTAACAAGGTGCATCATCTAACTAACAAACCCATCAATCAGACAAACCCTTACATCTGTTAATCGCTTAACCTTTTTCTTCCCCCATTAACCAACGCATCAGCTAACGCATTAACACAGCTTGTCAACTTATGAGTTAGTGGACGGCTTAAGATTTTTGATAAAAAAAAAAAAAAAAAAAATTAAAAAAATTTACCTTTAAGCCGCTTTAACCCATTTCCCACTTACTTGCTTTAAGTCGCTTTAACATTCACTAACTCTAGCTAACAAGGTGCATCATGCAATGGCTAACTAGTTTATGACACACTAGGGTCGCAGATTTTTCTAAAAAAAAAAAAAAATAATTTTAAAAAATTTTTCATCATCACGCGTCATTGCATCAGCTAACCAGCTAACCCATCAACCCAGCTAAACCCTTACATCAGTTAATCGCTTAACCTTCCCATCAACCAATGCATCATGCAACGGCTAACCAGCTTATAAGTTAGTGGGTGGCTTAAGATTTTTAATAAAAAAAAAAAAAAAAAAATTTCATCATCACACGTCATTGCATCAGCTAACGCATTAACACAGCTTGTCAACTTATGAGTTAGTGGGTGGGTTAAGATTTTTAATAAAAAAAAAAAATGTAAAAAATGAATTAAGTAAAAAAATTTTTATTTAATAAAAAATAATAATGGAAGATAAAATAAAAAGGTATCTACCTCCAATAAAATATCCAGTTTCATTTTATCCAAGAAATTTTATACCATATTCATTATCACACATAAAAAGTAGTGTTGATGATTTTAATTTATATTATGATTTAGAAAAAGCTATTACTTTAAAAGAAAAATATGAAAAATTAAAAAACGGAATAAACTATAATACAGAGAAAAAGATACAATATGGAAAAGAAACTTATATTAAACTTTTACAAAAATTAAAGAATCATGTTCTTTTACTTAACACAAAAGAAAAATATAGAGATACTTTAACAAAAGAAGATTTAGAGACAATTGAAAAGATAAATGAAGAAGTAGTCATCATTAATAACTTAATATCAGATTATAATGAAAAAAGAAGTGAGCTATGTAAGAAAATGCAGGAATTAACAAATTGGAGAGAATATACAATTTTTGAAAATAAAAAATACGGTCTTTTTAAAGAATGTTACAACAATCTTCATCATGAAAATGATTGCTATGGCGTATTTAAAATTATACACAAAGAAGGTTTATTTTATAAAATAATAAATTATCTAACAGGCTCTAATTATAAAAACAGTGTCAAAGAATGTATAACATGTGGTAATATTAAAAATTTATAATTTTTATTTGTTTTATCACAAATAAAAATTTATTTTTTGTACTCCTCTATCCTATGATGACCCCAAGCAAGTGTATGAATTCCATCAGGTAAAATAAACCTTTTATCATCATTTGCACTTAATGCTATTTTATTAATTTCTTCTGTATAAATTTGGTGCTTATAACTTCTTATATTTGCCATAGTTCTATGTTGAATATTATTTTTTTCTAAACAATTCAGATAATCCTGATGTGTTATAGTTTTCTTAATTATATTTTTCTTAATCCCCTTACATTTTCTATTTTCCACCCCATCATCCATTTTAATACTGTACATTTTCGGTTTTAATCCAATACATTCTTCTATTTCCTTTCCATTTGTTTCATCCTTAAACATGCCAATCACCTTTTTATTTACACCAACTGGAATACCTGAAGGATGGCCCTCTTTTGGGTAATCACTTGTATCAAACTTTTCTTTAACATCATCTGAAATATCTTTATAAAAATCTTCTGTTTTAATTTCATACAATAAACTATCCGTATCAGTAAGTCCTAAAGTTGCTCTATCTCCATATTTCGCTTTAATAAAGTTATAGTGAAAATCATACATCAATGTTTTACTTAACTCAAGAATGGAAAACCCTAAATATATTGGCTTGTTAAATGTTATTTGTGTTTTTCCCATATGAATGCTTATCAAATTTTCATTAAATATTTCTAAATGCTTAAAGTTTGGTTTGTTTACAAATTTCCTTGCTGATTTTCTATTTCTGAAAAGCTTAACATTTACCCTTTTTCTTATATTTTCCATAGTTTTACCAAATACTGAATTATTAACTTATAAAAATCCTTTTCAAAATCATTTTTTGCTTTTGTTCTTAGCTGTGTGTTTAAATCTATGTATTGTTTTAACCAATCACTCTCTTTAAACTTAATCCCTCTATGTATCTTCTTCAATTTTAAACCAAGACTTAAACACTGTTTTAAACTTTTATAATGTATACTATATTTTTTTTTATCATATAAATTTGGTACCAGCTTTTCAACTTTATTTACTTTTTTTCTCTCCGCAGCAAGAGGAAGCTCATTAAAATAATCATGCAGTTCTTTAGGAACATCTAAATCAACTTCCAAAAAACAAGAATGTCGCCTCCAGTTGTTTAATTCCTTTTCCGTCATCCATTTAAATCCGCCAATTGGAAGCTTCTGACTCATTGCCCAACCATACAAGTTATTCGCATCTAAATATTTACAAAATACTGAAGGTTTTTGTGGATCATACTTTTTACCTAAATATTTATTATTAGCTTTTATATATCTTTTAGGAATCATTGAAATTCCACCTCGGATCCCCCTTTCAATAAATTGGATTTTATTTTCATCTCTAATCAGTTTTAACTTAACACCAGTTAACTTTAATGCAGCATCCCAAGCTAAACCAGGTGCAGTAAAATACCAAGCAGGGTCTAATTTATAAACGTTAAAACAAACTTCTCTAAAACTTTCAAACACATCAGCTAAAAGAAGAACATCCGTTTTTAATTATAAATCATGATATTCACCAAGAGTTTTAATTTTAAATGTTTTCCATACCTTTTTTGCATGTTTATAATCTTCTTCTGTAATTCCTTCCCCAGCAAGTTTTGAATAAAATGCTTCTATAGGTGGTAATTGTGTTTCATTAAGCCTTTCTAATGAATCAATATATTCATATGGATAAATACCCTTTCTACGAAGAAGTTTAAACTCTTCTTCTTTTGGAAATTCACTTTTTAAGTTTTTGAATTGATAATCTTTTAAATTTTCTGCTAGTTTTGCTAAACCGCTACCCATAAATTTAAAACTATCTAAAAACCTAATATCCTTATAAATATCTTTACTTTTATACTGACCTACTAAAGTCTTTTTTGTAAAGCTTATATATTTTTCTTCATTATTTGGAATTACATTAATTTCCCCCTCACTAACACCAAGATTTTTAACAAACAAATGAGTATCATATCCAGACAAATTATGAAAGAAAACAGGAAGAAAGTTTGGTTTACGAAAGTTAAGATTACATTTATTATGTGCGGCTCCTCTATATCTACCACTAAAATGACAGTGGTCTTTTACTTTTTTCCATCTATCTTCATCTTTTTTCTTTTTCTCTTCTTTTTCTTCCTCTTCTTCCACCCCATCTTCTTCATCGCTTTCCTCTTCTTCATCCCTTTTTTCTTCCTCCCCAAACTTTATATTACAAAGATAACAAGTATCTGCCTTATTAAAATTTTCTGCATCCTCTGCGGTAAGTATCATATCTTTTTTTGACAATTTAAAAATCTCTTTGGTCAGACTTTCTATTTCTTCCACAAACTTTTCCTCCGCATCTGGTCCTCGATATAGTAACAATCTAGACTTAAAAACATTTTCATCAAAACTTTTTAAAAAGAAAGCATAGCCTGTTGGGACATGCATATGAATTTTTGTTGTTGAACTTTTACTTGGAGCCGGTTTTGCATGTTGTATTGGTATTTGCATCGTTTCAAAATCACCATAAACAGCAAAAGGATTCCATTGTGTTTTAACCCAGTTTTTAAACATTACGGTACACCGGTTTTTTGATGGCATTTTAATTCTTACAGCATCTTCTTCATAGCAAAACACTCTATGATCTTCTAAAACTCTTTCACTCGTAAAATGACCTAAACAGCTCCAACAAAAAGAAATCTGATGTCCATCTTTGGATATTTTTGATGCTAATAGTGCACTTGGATTTTTTACCCAAACATAATGACTATTTTCATCTTCATCTTTTATTAACAAAAGAATCACTAAATGTTTTCTATCAAAAGTTTCTTTTCTCTGCCTTCTAAGAGGATATAACCCATCTTTCTCATCATAACCTATAACAACGATAGAAAAATCTGGATTTTGATTTTCAAATTTATTAATATCACACAATTTAACGGGGCACCCGATTCCTTTCATATTTAATTCTTTGATTTGCTCTTTTAATTTTTTATCAACTCTTTCTGGATGTTCTTTTTTTGGATATGCTACCCTCATACAACAGTATAAAAAACAGTTATGATCATCTTCATTTTTGATATTAATAAGCCCATTTCTGTTATTTGCTCTTTTTAATCCTGCTGGTAAAGGCATCCATGAACCTGCAAGCCCCTCCCATAACGGCCTATTTTCTACAACATGTAATGTTAAGCTTATAACCCCCTCAAAATTCCAACCAGTTCCTTGTATTAAAAAAGTTTCGAAATTAAACATAATTCGTTCTACCATATCATCATAAGTTTCATTTACATTACTTTCCCTTGATATAATTTCATGACTTGAAGAAAGTTTAACTTCTTTATATTCAATAACACCACCAGATTTTTCCCTTGAAAATAAACATACTAGTTCTAGCTTTACCTTTATATTTCTATGGTTTCTTAAAAAATTAGTTATGCTTTCTTTACATACTTCTAAAAAATCATTTGCTCCCCATCCCCCCACTCCATCTATAACATGCTGTGTTGCAAATTCTCTTAATGCAGACGCTTCTTGTCTTAATATGGTGTTTGGTATTTCTCTTCTCGGTAAGTCTTCTTCTACATTTTCTAAAACTTCGTTTATAACTTGTGGAATCTGCTCTTCTGAAACATTACCAGTCATCCAATTAGTAAAATTAGACACTCTTCTTCTAACACTCTGAGGAATTGCTGCTGAGACAACCCTTTGAGCACCACTATATAAATTAGATGCAATTGATTGACTAGCATCTACCAGCCTATTGATAAATCTTCGTGAAAAAGAATTCATCGACATAATTTTTAAATAAAAAATTCTTTCCTTAAGTCAAATTTTATTATTTTTTCCATAAATAATAAAATTATTGAATATCAATTCTATATTTACCATTCCATACTCTACCATTCCAGTTTTCAATCGTTTGTGGACATTTATCAATATACTTACTAGCCTTGTAAATTGATGGAAACTCTTTCACCTCTTCAGTTTCTACATCCTTTAAGATAACCCTCTTTGGGTTTTTAGCAATATCCTTTAATCTATCATAATTAGGAATTTTTTTAAAAAATTTTTTTTCTTCCTCTTCAGGATATAGTCCATGCTCTTTTAACACATCAATATACTTTTTCTTATTCCAGTAGGAGTACCACTTAATATTGTTATCTGTTAATATTTTCTTAAAATCAGCAACCTTTTTCATTTTTATTTTATTTAAGTAAAAATTTACTTAATACACTACACTCATCTTATTCCCATCACTCTGGAAGTTAATTAGTCTATCACTAAGTAAAACCGCAAATGCTTCAGTATTAGCAGGTGGATTTGCAGTAAATGTTGTTTTAATATGAATATCAGTTACAGAATACTTTAACCTTTCACTTTGTTTTGATATATCAAATACAAACAAAGGAAAGAGAGATTTATAATCTGAAGGAGTAATATTAGGGTTTGATACCAATTCATCCATGTTAAAAAACTTTTTTCTAAACAAAGCAGCTTCACTATATATTCTACTAAATTGACTAGCAGCAAAATTTATATCATAGTCATATGCAGGATATTTTTTTGAACCTAACATTACATAAATATTTTTAACATTTAAGCTATCAAATATAGCAGGGTTTTGTTCTTGGTTACCACTTTTTCCAGTTTGAAAACCAACAATTAAGAAACGAGGCACTTCAGGAGATGATTTAGCCGATAGCCTCCAAGTAAAACCTGTTGCTGCCCGGGGGACCGCAATAGAGTCGCTTTGTATCATTCTATAACCAACTGGAAATTTTTCTTTCTTCTCAATAAATTTAAAAAGTTCCAACTTATTACCATCTTCTGGTTCTACATGAGGCATAAACCAAGATACTTTATATAATACAACCCTGCCAGGTTCGTGTCTAGCAGGATTTCCACCTGCAGCCACTATAGTAACAGGTCTATAAATAGCATCATTATCATTGTTTCTTGTTAAGGTTAGTGTTTGTTTCATACCATATAAAACTTTGTTATAATCTTCACAAAAACCAAATATATGTTTCAATGGTATCCTAAAACTAAATACTCCTTTACTATTGATAGGTATATTAGCATCGTCTGCACCTAAAATATAATCTCTTCTAACTTTAAATCCTACGTTTTCATCCAGATTAGCATCTGCAGTGGTATCTTTATACCACAGCTGGTTTAACCCTTGGGATTTAGAAAAGTCATCAGGGTATTTTAACAGACCTAGCATTGTGGTAGTTTGACCAGGGTAATTAATGCTTTCTATCTCTTGTCCGCTAAGTTGATATCTAATATTTTTAAACAAATACATTAAACCATTGTTTGTTAAGGTTACCCAATCACGATCGAAATCTGAATTATAAACGGTTCCATCAGTTTTTTGTAATCCACCCGTAATTTCTAAATAAGACTCGGAAGGATGATAAAAAATATCTTGAGTTTCAATATCAATCCTTATATTTCCTCCAGGGTTGTCTAGATTGGTTCCTGTTATAGGTAAATATTCATAATATTCATATTCATTAATACTATCATCTTTTAAAATCGGTGCTTTAATATTTAAAATATCCATTTTATTATATGCAATTATAATTTTAAGTCAAATTATAATTGTTTATATTATTCAATCCATAGTTGAGGGAATGACCTGTTTTCATCATTTACATACACACCCTTAAGTTTAATATTTTTAAGTTTTTCTACTGTTGAGTTTTTTCTCATCTTAGGATATATCTTACTTCCATAAAGAATGGTTACCTTAGGCATACCATTTTTTTCTAAATATTGATTTACATCTTCTTCAAATTCCTTAATGATATCAGCTTTTTCAGGTCACAATTTTAAAACAACCTTTTTATAATCATAATTTGTATCACTGCAATCTAATACTTCACATTCATCATCAAGTTTTAGGTTTGCGTAAAGGATGCTAACCTTTTTTGTGTTGTATTTTTCATAAGTTGATAAATTAAATTTTAGATTAGTCATTTATTTAATGTTTATTTTTACTTAACTTAAATTTCATAATACTTTAACTCCGGAACCCTTTTTACTATTTAATTTCTTAACTAAATCTTGTATAGCAATGGCACTGCCATCTATTAAGGTATTAACATTTTGCGTTGCAGGTTGAGTTGTTGTAGTAGTAGGCTTTTGGGTATATTTTTCTATAATCTTTTTAGATTTTGGTGTTAAAGCCTTTTGAACTAACTTTTTACCTGCATCAATTGCTGCTGTCTTTCCTACCTCTAACGCTTTCTTTGCTCCTTCCTTAGCTACGCTCTTACCAACATCAACTGCTGAAGATGCAATTTGTTTAGCTGCGCTGCTTGTAAAGAATTTTGTAAGAAAATTAACAAAGCTATCAAATATTCCTGCTCCTCCATAAGCATAATCTCTTTTAAATCCTCTCTTTTGTGATGTAATCATTTTATAGTATAGCCATTAATTTTTTATAAGTTTTTGTATCTAATATACGTTGTCTTTTTAATTCATCACAAATACTTACAAGCTCATTTCTTACACCAGTATGACCAGCTCCTTTACTTGCCATTAAGAGGTCAAATCTTTCTAATAGTGCGTTAGGGTCAGATGGAATAATGGTAATTCCTTTACCCCTTTTTTTAACACTTCTCCAAAGAGGTTCAATCAGTTTCTTCCATTTCTCCCCCCTGTTGCTTTTTGGGTGGGGGTTGTTTGGGTTATTATCACGGTACATAACATTGGTAACCTTTAATATTTCATCATACATAACTTCATCATTTACACTATACTCTTCTCTAGAAGGGGGATTTTTAGATGTAATAAGTTTCCATAATCCATCTGTTGATGTGTATTTCTTACCATCAATAATAATATAATCACCATCGTAATCAACCATTTTATTACCCATATAATAATAATCACCAATTTTTTCAATACCAAATGTTTCATCCATTTTTCCTTTATTAAAACTTAACATTTTATTATATATTTTATCTAGTTTTGTAAGTCCTTCATAATCCTCTTCAGGTTTTAATTGTTGAGGAATCTCTTTAGGTAATTGTTCAATCCCCTCTTTAATAGGTTTAAGCCCTTCTGTAATCTCCTTTGTTGAAGCTTTTTGTGTTTCTGTAATAGGTAAAAAAAACTTAGAAAGGTCTTTTTGTAATTCGATATCCCCGGTTCTCTCTGCAAGCTGATTATCACGAATTCTTTTCATTGTAGCAAGATATTCTTTTACTGTTTGTTCCCTTTTTAAAGGGTCTCGGATCTTCAAAAATGACATTTTTTTAAAGTAAAAAAAATTTTTTAATTTGTGTTATCTATCTCACATGCACAAGAACACTTAAACTTAGGTGGTTTTATTTTTAATTTGAATGGCTTCCATTGTGTCTTTCTACTAGTCTCCTGAATTCCTCCCGTGCTTCTATTCGTCCCTTCTCTATTAAACTCTCCGACTCCTCTAGCTTGCTTTTTTTCTTAGACTTACTCCTAATTTCTTCCTTCATTTGTTTGTATTTTTCCAATTCATCCATAATTAAAGTAAATTCTGAATGATCTATTTCGTTGTCTGTTATTGCTTTTGATATATGCGTAAGTAGTGTATTTAACTTTGAATCTGCCAACATTTTAATCTGAAGATGTTTTTCTGATTTTGTTCTGGTTCTTCTAACCAAAAACTTACCTACTAATGCTACTAAACCAACAGCTAAAGCACAACCTTCAAGGGCTAACGTTACAGGTATCGCTACCACAGTTGAAAGTAAAGCAATTCCACCTGCTCCTGCACCTAGTGCTATAGCAGTTAGTCCAGCTTCAACATTATCTGCAGTCTTACTAATCTTCATATATTTTTTACTTAGCTGCTCTCTTACCTTAACTTCATTTTCAAGAAAAGTCTGAATTTCTGATATCTTTTGCAGTCTAAAGGATTGACCATTGTCTTGTGCTGATATTATTGGTTCTAATGTTGGTGCATTTGGTATATTTCGTGCTTCTGGCAAGTTTGGATAAATCTTTTCTTTTAGTTCCATTTTATTAACAACAACTTATTTTTTAAATAGAATAGTAAAGACGGCACAAAAAGGTGTTTTCCTCTATTTTTTTTATTTTACCAGAGTTGTTTGTAATTGTTGCAACCATGTCATCCACTTCTTCTAATGAAACTTCATTTGTAATAGATATTTGATTAAGTTTAAGAGCATAAGATAGAGAAGCTAAAACAAAACCTTTACTCATATTGAAGCCCATACCTAGGGCTATCGTTATTGTTTGTCCTCCTTCTAATACTAATGGTTGTTGTGTAAAAATATCCCATGTAACAGGATTAACTTTTTTAGCTGGGTATTTAACTTCTACAGGTTTCCAAAAAATAGTTTTTGGTTGAACTATTTTATGTTTTCCATTTCCAAATTTATGCACATTCATATTTTTAATTTATAATATTGCACCTAATATAGGAATATTAGCAAATGGACTATTAGGCCCTAAAAGAAGACCTTTTCCATCATAAATTTTTCCACCTTGTTTTAAATACAATCCATCACCAACTTTACCTAATCCTTTACCTTTAGCTGGACCAAGAAATAAACCTTCACCATCAGTTTCTACTTGACAGACGCAACCACCTTTCTTAAGATACAATCCATTACCCATTGCTTTTTGAACGCCTGTTGATGCTAAACCAGATAGTGCACCAACTCCCAAAGCAGGTAAAACGGTCCTTGCTAATGCTGGTAATGCTGCAGATGCTAATCCTGCTAACATTCCAAGAAATCCACCTTCTACTTTCATATTATGCTTAAGTTGTTTATTGACATTCTAAACGTTGCCCCCTTACCAGCTTTATAAGCTTTTGTAAGTTTATTTACTTGAGATTTGGTTAATGCTACTACATCATTACCATGAATATCCTCATGCTTTAAACGAATACTAGCTGGAGCTTTGTTTTTAAAAGAATGTAAAATTTTTTCCTTTTGTCCGTCTGATATATTTATTTTTGCATTAATATAGTTTGTCATTTTTTATATTTATCTTGCTTCTCTTATATGAAATCTAATTGTTAAATTTTCCCCTCTAAGATTGAGTAATGTTCCATCTTGGTCTGTAATTGATACATTTAAATTATGTATTTCATTTAATGTTAATGGAAGGTAAACTAAATTGACTGGATTTTCTATTATTTTATATCCTGGCGATACATTTGGAAAAAAACTATAAATTGTATTTCTTTGTGAACCATTAACATAACTACCTGAAATTAAATCTATATTAACTAGTAAGCTATTAATACTAAGAATATTTACTACATTTTCTGATTCATGAAATCCTTGTTCATATTTAGCACCAGAGAACCCTAATACTTTAGCAATAGAATGTTGTTGGTTAAAATCAACCTGATATCCATTTTCTAAAACAAGAATAGACTTTAAAGTATTAGTATTTGCTGAGATGTTAATATAATATTCTTCATTAACTGCATCATAATGACCTTTTTTTCTCATTTCTTGTTGAATTACATCATTAATATCAACTAGATCATAACTTCCTTCAGGTATTCTTATTTTTACCCATGACGTACCATTGTCTGGTGTATAAACAAAAATGTTATTGCTTGCATCAATATTAGGAAATGAATAATAAGTTTCAAGATTAACCAATGCTATTTCATATTCTTTATCTTTTTCTAATAAAAGAGGAGGAGTAAATCTTGTTCTAAACTCTGTTTTGTTGTCACTTACAATAATTTGAAATGAAGTTTTATGTTCTGTATTTTTTACTATCTTTTCAAGTAATTCTGCTTCCATTTTATAATTTGTAAAATATATTTTAAAATGAAAATATATTTTTAATAGTAATCTCGTGGTATATAAATGTTATCAAAACCACATCTATATTTTCCATCATTACGGTTCTTAGTTAAATCTAACACTACAAAACCATGAGGTCTTTCCCAACATTTTTTACAAAAATTGATAAACTCTGTTTTAGTCATATCATCCCCTACATGATCACTATAAATATGATTAAGATTTTTTAAGTCTTGTCTAAACAAGCATATTAAGTTTGCATTTTCTCTAATAGTTTGACGGGGTAGTCTAAAATAATTTTGTGCCAGATAAAAACAATCAGCATTACTATGTCTACCCCTTACATAATAGTTTTCACACTTGTTTTGTCTTTCTAAAAGTAAGTCATCAAATATCATTAAGTTTTTATTTGATGCATTTAAATCTCTTGGGTCAGGAACATCGCCTGCATATTCATAAAATTCACAATTGATATCAGATTTTTCCTTAATTGTTTTTGCCCATTCTTCAACTAATGCTGTAGGCGAAATATCACGGTTTTGAACTTCATCTTTAATTGAAAACAACCTTAATATGTATTCTTTTGGTATTTTTTCTTCAAAAGCTTTTTTAAGTATTTGATATTCTGGTTGAAACAAACTTTTACCAAAAACGTATAAGTTACCATAATCTAACCAATCAGGTCTTAACAAAAGGTTAAGTAAAAGTGTAGTTTTACCACATCCTGATTTACCTACTATTAAACCTCTGATACTCCTAGGTAAAAGGGGATGGTTAAATCTTTTTGCTAAAGTTTCATTCCAAGATAAATTAACAATATCCATTTTATATTAAAAATTATATTTTAATATAAAAAATGTATTGCGTTAAATGTAAAAAGAAAACTGATACTACAGATTTAAATTGTGTAGTAAGTAAAAATGGTAAAAAAATGGTGCGAGGAAAATGCGTTAATTGTGGTACAGTGAAAACACAATTTGTTAAACAAAAAGAAGGTGGTTCATTGTTAAACAAAGCAATCAATAACTTGCCTGTTGAAATGCATTTACCTGGGCATAACTTTACTGGTCCTGGTACTAAGTTAAAGAAAAGATTAAATCCTGACTTAACACCTAAAGATTGGTCAAAGCCTGTTAATCGTGTTGACAAAGCAGCATATCATCATGATATTTGTTATCTTAAACATGATGATACTAAAACACGTAATGATGTGTGTGATGCTAATATGCTTAAAGAGTTAAAAGGTATCTATAATCCAACTATTAAGGAAAGAATGGAAAGAGGATTGGTTTCCACATTAATAGGAACCAAGAAAAGATTTGGTATGGGTGTGAGTAAAAAAAAAATTCACTAGCAGAAGAATTACATAAACCTGTAAAAAGAAAATTTAAGAAAAGGAGAGTTAGAGTAAATGGTATCGATAGGATATGGGCAGCAGATTTAGTAGATATGCAAGCATTTTCTAAACTTAATCGTGGAGTAAAATTTCTTCTTGCTGTCATTGATATCTTTTCAAAATATGGATGGCTAATACCATTAAAGGATAAAACAGGAAAATCTGTTTCTGTTGCACTGAAGAGTATTTTTAAGGAAAGAAAGCCAGAAAAAATGTGGGTGGATAAAGGTAAAGAGTTTTATAACAAAGATGTTAAAGATTTGGTTGAATTGTATTCTACTGAAAATGAAGAAAAATCAAGCGTTGTTGAGAGATGGATTAGAACAATGAAAGAAAAAATGTGGAAGTATTTCTCTGCTCACTCAACAAATGTTTATATTGATGTATTACAAAATCTTGTTAAGGAATACAACAACACGAGGCATTCTTCTATTAAGATGACGCCAATTGAAGCAAGTAAGAAGAAGAATGAAAATAAAGTTTGGACAACATTGTATCCTGATTATGATCAAGTAAGGAAGGATATCAAACCAAAGTTTTCTGTTGGAGACCTGGTAAGGATAAGTAAAAAGAAAAAGGCTTTTGAAAAAGGTTATACTACGAGATGGACTGAAGAGGTTTTTACAGTTTCAGAAGTAAAACATACAACGCCTATAACGTATAAAATTAAAGATTTAAATGGTGAAGAAATAAAAGGTTCTTTTTATGAGCCTGAACTACAAAAAACGAGTCAAGAGGTGTTTAGGATAGAAAAGGTTATTAAAAAAGGTAAAAAGAAATCTCTTGTAAAGTGGAAAGGTTATTCTGATGAGTTTAATTCATGGGTTGATAATAGTGCTATTGTAAATATTTAAGTATATAAAAATGAAACATATTTTAATTGAAAATATAACTTTACCAAATAAACCATTAAGTAATTTTGAGCTTGAGGATGCTGCAAAAAAATTAAAAATAAAAAATTTTAGAGGAATATTTTTAAGAGATACCCTACCTAAAAAAGTAAGAAATAAAGAATGTGGTATATTAAATCTTGATGACGCGGGCGGACCTGGTACTCATTGGGTTGCTTGGTTTAAAGATGGAAAGAAAAAAATTTATTTTGATAGTTATGGTATACAACCACCTCTCGAAATTATAGATTATTTAGGGGCTCGGTTACACTACAATACTGACCAATTACAACAAGCAGGTGAAGTATTTTGTGAACATTTATGTTTGTACATTCTTAAAGAATTGTGCTTGGGTAATAAATTTCAAAATATTTTAAATAAACTTTTTTAGCAATATTAAAAAATGCCTGTTGATAAATTTGGAAGAATGGATGAAATTAAAACAAGCGGTGATGGCGTATCACTTGCTTACATCTCAAATAATTTTTTACGTAAAGATGGAACAACGCCTGTTGCTGGTTCTATAAATATGAATGGAAACACGCTAACGAGGGTTAGTAATCCAGTAAATCCGCAGGATGTTGCCACTAAGAGTTATGTTGATGCAAACGCTGGGCTGTTAGATGAAAATGGAGGATATCATATGACGGGATATTTAAATATGGGTTTTAATAAAATAAAAAATATAGCGGACCCAGAGAATCCTAGTGAAGCAGCTAATAAAAAATATGTAGATGCTGCTGAAAGTGCTTTTGTTTTGGGAGCAGCAGGTGAAGCAAGAGGAGACATTTCTATGGAAGGATTTAGGATTAACAATGTTGGTTCACCTATAGAAACTCAGCAAGTTGCAAATAAGTTTTATGTGGATACCGCTGTTGAGGCAATAACTGCAGGTAATAATGCTTTAACAAAAAACCGATATGGAACTTTCTTAGCAACTGGTAAAATAGATATGAACACTCACCCACTTACTGGATTACCAAATCCTACAGACCGTGATGCTGCCGCTAATAAAAATTATGTTGATAATGGAGGAGCCATTGTAAAAAATCCTGATGGAAGTTTTACGGCAATATCTGATGTAGATTTTCAAGGTTTTACTATAAAAAATGCTGCGGAGCCTACAGAAGAAAGAGACTTAGCAACAAAATCTTACGTGGATGGAAAAGTATCACTTCCTTCTCTCATAGGTCCTAAACCTATTATAAGCGTGCATGCTGAGGAACAAGGAGAATTAAAAGTTGGTAGTTATGAGTTTGCTTTTGGTAATGGTAGCAGTGGAGAAAGTCATGGGTTAGGAGGTTATTGTATGTCTGCTCCTGGTAGAATTTTAAGAGGAACTTTAATGGTTGTTAAAGGAACCGGCGCTCTAAGAGAAGAGTCAAAAGTTAATATTGTCATAAATGGAGTTGAACAGCCTGACTACTCCATAACAAAAAAGAAAGGAGAAGGTTGTAGTTGTACAGTTTTTCCTAAACCTTTAGAGGTGGAGCAATGTGATGTTATTAACTTTATAACAAAGAGAAATAACCCAAATGCTAGAAATGCATATTTGACAATACTGATAGAGTTGGACTTGTAAAGGGTTAAATATTTAAAATAATGAGTTATAAAAAAATATTTTTTATAAATTTTTTTATAAAAAATATAATATTATTAATATGCCTATTGCCGCTGTTGATGTTACAGGATGCGACATATAGTATTTTGTGTATACTATATGTCAAAGTTTTGTCTTGTATTAATGAGTTTAACATTTTCTCCAGGATATTTTTTAAAAAACTTCTGTATTCTAGGATCAGGATCATCCCGATACACAACTAAAAAACGATCATCGTGAAGATATAAATCTGTAAATCTTGTGAGGTTTCTAATTTTATAAAGAAATTGTTTTAATCCTTCAAAGTCAAGATTAAAAAGGTATTTTTTTGCTTTGATGCGTAAGCATTCAACCATATACTTTTGTTGTATCGCTTCTGGAATTTTCATTTTTTATAGAAACTTAAAGTTTATACTAAATTCTTCAATATCGTTAAGGCAGCTTTCTAGGTAACGATGTTCACTAGGTTGGTCTATAAATCTTTCTTTCATAAGTGTTAGCAGGTTAGTTAAATCTCTAGTATAAAAACAATTTCTTACGTACATACCTTTACCGCCTGCATAAAATATTATCTTTAAAACGTTTTCATTAGGTTGTTCATAAAACATTTTACTGCAGTAGTAGTATATATCGCTAAACCATCTTGGGTTTTTATAAGGCATTAGACCGGTTCCATTTGTGTAAATGATTTTATTTGTGTTTATAGGATGAATATTTGATTTATCCTTAAGTAGGTCACTTAACTTTTGCTTGAAATCTATGTCTAGCATTTATAGAAAAAAATTTTTTAGTTAATTTTTTAAAATTTTTTTTGTTTTAAATAAAATTATGGGGTGATATATATCATTTTTAAATGATATATAACCATGGATTAACGTTTAACTCCTATTTTAACATGTTTTATAATCTTCATCTTGATTTTGTAACCAGTCAGTAAAGCCTGCTTTCATAAGTTCAATAAAAGATACTATAGCCATATCTTGATTAAAATCTTCTTCTTCTTCATCTATTTTAACTCTTTCTATAAATTCTTCTGCGCAACCTTTGGTATACTCATCAAGATAATAAATTATATCTTCTTTAAATCCTTTTACATTGTACAAAAAGTTAGATTCAACTTCTTCGTAATAATTTTCTTCTAGGTTTTCTAAACAAAGAGTCTCTATAAATGAAGAACCTGATTCAACAAAAAACAAACGAATGTTTATAATATCTTCCTTATAGTCTATCCATAACTCTGCTTCATCAAAATTACAATCTTCATATTTAAATTTGTTTACTCCGGCATAATCTTTTACATGATCTGGATAGCCTTCATATGCTTTTACTATTTCTTTTGCTCTTTCTAGTATCCATTTTTCTTTCTCTGTGTGATCGGTTCTTTCATAATCGCTTTTATCATCGAAATGCTCCCACTCGTATGGTCGTAACTCTTTTGATTCTGTTTTTCCTAAACCTGTGTAAAGGTCAACACGGAAAGTGTTGGTTTCTGGGTTATAGTTTCTATAACGGAAACTCATTTCTACTTTAAACCTAGGATCGTCATACGGTGAAGCATTAACTCCATCATATTGAGTTTGTTTTGGATTGTTTATTTGTGTAGCACTTGACATTGTGTTACCCTACTCTATCAGCGAAAATATTAACTTTAATTCAAAAATTTTTTATTTCTCAATAGACTTAAAATTTTAGAAAAATATTTTTTTAAATTTTTTTTTTATCAATATCCCAACCCACTCAAAGGTTATAAGCTGGTTAACTGTTGCATGACGTGTTGGTTGATGGGGAGGTTAAGCGATTAACTGATGTAAGGGTTTGTCTGGCTGATGGGTTAGTTGGTTAACTGGTGCACCTTGTTAGCTGATGAGCTGGTTAGCTGGTTAACTGGTGCGTTGATGTGTTGGTTGATGGGGAGGTTTACCATTGCGTGATGTGTTGGTTAACTAGAGTTAGTGAGTTAGTGAATGTTAAAGCGGTTTAAAGATAATTTTTTTTAATTTTTTTTTTTTTTTATTAAAAATCTTAACCCACCCACTAACTCATAAGTTGACAAGCTGTGTTAATGCGTTAGCTGATGCAATGACGTGTGATGATGAAATTTTTTTTTTTTTTTTTTTATTAAAAATCTTAAGCCACCCACTAACTTATAAGCTGGTTAGCCGTTGCATGATGCATTGGTTGATGGGAAGGTTAAGCGATTAACTGATGTAAGGGTTTAGCTGGGTTGATGGGTTAGCTGGTTAGCTGATGCAATGACGCGTGATGATGAAAAATTTTTTAAAATTAAATTTTTTTTTTTTTTAGAAAAATCTGCGACCCTAGTGTGTCATAAACTAGTTAGCCATTGCATGATGCACCTTGTTAGCTAGAGTTAGTGAATGTTAAAGCGACTTAAAGCAAGTAAGTGGGAAATGGGTTAAAGCGGCTTAAAGGTAAATTTTTTTAATTTTTTTTTTTTTTTTATCAAAAATCTTAAGCCGTCCACTAACTCATAAGTTGACAAGCTGTGTTAATGCGTTAGCTGATGCGTTGGTTAATGGGGGAAGAAAAAGGTTAAGCGATTAACAGATGTAAGGGTTTGTCTGATTGATGGGTTTGTTAGTTAGATGATGCACCTTGTTAGCTGATGTGTCTTGTTAAGCCATCACCACAGTTAAACGAATATCGCTTAATTGTGATATTGCATCAATTGACACATTAACGCTCTTAGAAGACAAAACAAGTAAGATCTACTTTTAGCGGTTTTTGTCGGCAAATTGGTATAATATACACTACTGATGGGAGTCAGAGCGATAGGATTCATTTCTCTCTCACCGCTGACCAATGTTTTGACGGTTGTTAGTAGGGAAGGCAGCCAGTGGATTGAAAAGTACTAGCTTTAAAAAAAAAAAAAAAAAAAACAATCCAGGAAAGCATGGGTGCACTGGCCGCCGCGATATAACTGACATAATGTTGAACACGGCGTTAAACACCAAATCAATCAATCAATCAATCAATTAATCCTTTACCGCAAAATCCGAAGTTTTAACGCCCTTGAAATATATTTTGAAAGTATTGTTGGAAATGGAGAAAATGCTGGCAACCAGCATTTTCTCCTTTTCCCACAATACGTTCTACCCTTTCAAAGACAAATTCTACGGTTTAAGCCAGTTGTACTTTGTCGTCTGCAGGTACTTTGAATTAGGACCAGTCCTTTAGTAAAATGATAACGATAATGGCTGTAAGGATTTTATCGTTTAATCGGTACCTTCTCCACCCATCATCTGTCATCTTCAACTTTTTCGGCGTAGCTGAATGTGCTGGTTTTTGACTTACTCTTTGTTACTGATAACAAGTGAATAAATAGAAATTTGTGATTGGTCAAAAGTGTAGACATGTGTATGTTGAAGGCCTCTGCCTGTTTGCTGGCAAATTTACGCCGTCCATCTTTTTTAATAGGTATTTCTTGTTCATATTACTGGAAGAGACAGAGAGATATGTACGGCTATATGACCTAAACACTTGCACAAGAAGACTAGAATGAGAGTCTACGAAAACCACGCGTTTAACGTTTATAGAAAGCTTTCGTCGCTGCTCTCTGTTTGTCATACTATCTTCTGAATTTTCACTTTTTTTTGTGCCCTAAAGTTGTTTTAAATCTCATATTTTTTAACTTCCGTGTTAAACTAGACAGAATTATCATACAAAAACTAGCGTGGCACGGTGAATTCCATTTACATTTCCTAACCCAAATACACCCCTTTCTTTAATCTTACATTGTACATATTTCTAGATTCACAAGTAGTTAAATAAGCATTTTCAAGAACCTAATTAGCAAATGATTGACACTTACAATAATTCATTCCCAAAATGTCGAAATAAGTGGCTTAATTACTGCTCAATTTTCAGTTAAGTGTTATCTTATTAAGTCAGGTCGTAAAGCCTTCGTTAGTATATTTTTTGTTTTTATTTAAGGAAACATAAAAGTAGATTATTCCCTCTCAACTACCTAATACCTTGGAGTTATGTCAATTACACAAACTGCAACATTTTGGCAAAAATGACAATTCTACAAATGCAGAAAGTACTAGTATTCAGTTCAATCAAGACTCTGTCTATGTGGGTACCAGCATAATAGTAAATGTTTACTTCCCAATGTATTATTAGTCTTATTCTATATTTAGATCAAAGCATTGAACGCACTGGTGTGGCATTTGTCAATGAAGCCGTTGTGTTGAATTAATAATTTGAAAAATAAACAACAGAAATAGTTTCAAAATATTTGCTTGAAGTCAACCTACTATATAGTTACGTACAATCCAATAGAGTAGGTACAATCTTGTGGGACGAACAAGCCATGGCGAACGAGCCCAGGGACGATTAAGCCCAGGAACAAAGTGATTTTGAGACGAACAAGCACGGAATCGATTGGTCAGGAGACAAAGATCGAGTGTATCATTACGCCAATAAAAGGCCATAGCGAATAAAGCTATTTTCGACAAAAAGAAGTGTTTCCACGATCGATGGCCTAATTCAATTCATTTTAATACGCCATTTTCAATTTTATATCTGAGTGCAATTGAAACACATATTTGTCTGAGAAAAATTGAGTTTAATTCGGTTTACTTCCTTCGGTTTTGCACAAATTACGATACATGATTTTCAAATGCCGTATTGAACTCAGAGTGGCATTGTCTTCGACAAATGCCAAAATTCCTCATTGGCTAAACCATTGAGCCATGCCCTCTGAAAACGAGGTTCAATGCATCTTCGTAATGGTTTATACCTGAAGCAAGTCATCACATAATTATGGATCCATAAAATCCAGTTTGTCTAAAATCTGACTAAATCGTGAGCTGGAATGATCCTTAAACAAGCAAAAAATGTGAAAACAGCATTAAGATTTCGACCCGCGTCAGCCTGTGCGGACTGTACAGGTTGATATGGGTCGATACTGTATTCAGATGCCCTAAAACCCCTTTCACATATTATGATTTATTGTATTTAGCACAAACCGTGTTACTTTCAAATTCACAAAAGTCTTAAGAAATAGACTATTACATTATTAACCCTTAGGTTGCCATGCGTGACTCAAACACCTTTTGCGAACAGTGTAGATCAAGATCAGACTGCACAGAACGTGCAGTCTGATCTTTGATCTACACTGTCCGATAAGGAGATATCTTTCCCCCGAAAATAATTTTGACATAGCAAAATTTAGGTTTTTACTAATAGCTTGAAAGTTTCATTTCACTTATCTAGCAGGATAAGGGTTAAAAATAGTTCCTCTGAGCATATTCAGACATTCTCTCTTAATCAATAGCTTTCTTATGGGGAGAAAAATTGTCGATTTTCGTTTTCAAAAGATCTCCACTCATTTTTCTAGTAAAGCCGAACTGCATGTCTCGTCAAGACGTGAAACTAATTACATGTAAATTACAAAACAGACAGTATAATTTGAAATTTTGCCCTTCGATCGATCAATGTTGGTTTTCTTCCCAAATCCGTTTGAAGAATGTTTTCAGTGCAATTCAGAATCCAGGGTGACCCTCCAATTAAACTGAACACGGAATATTTTGTTGAAGTAACTTTCCTAGGGCTTGTATTTACTTTGAACAGATAATTTGAAATTTTGCACTTCGATCGATCAATGTTGGTTTTCTTCCCAAATCCGTTTGAAGAATGTTTTCAGTGCAATTCAGAATCCAGGGTGACCCTCCAATTAAACTGAACACGGAATATTTTGTTGAAGTAACTTTCCTAGGGCTTGTATTTACTTTGAACAGAATGGGAAAGTTTTATATCTCGCGAGACCGAAGATAGAGCGAGATGTCAAGATTTTGCACGCAGGAAGAAGGAAAACATTGCATGCTACATGAAAGACACTACAAGCCAACCTTTATCCTGCCAAAAATGTTAAATGAAACTTTCAAGCCGATAGTAAACACCTGAAAGTTGCTGTTTCAGATATGTTTTTGATGAAAAAAGATCTCCATATCAGACAGTGCAGATCCATATATCAGACTGCATGTTCTGTGTAATCTGATCTTGATCTACACTGTCTGCAAAATGTCCTTGGGTGGCCCTCAGCTGCATAAGCGATAATATTCTGATTACTATATATCAACAAATTTGAACAACTAACTATCGCAATTATTGAACATTTAATATAAAACGGGAATAATTTAAAGCAGATACTGGTTAAGTGGGTTCTAACTTCTTTTCAAGACTGGCGGATGATTCATTATCTTCCGCTAGGTGGCATTTTTCAAATACATCAACTGTCTGATACAGGCACTCTGGGTAGAGAACCGGACTATTTTTCAAGGCGGAAACCAGTGCAACGAATTTCAAAATGAAATATCCGTTTACTCTCTAAAACCTACCTTGTACGATTCATCCAGCCATGGTTAGCTAGCATATAACCTATGCACTAGCCATTTATAAACATAAGCTCATATAAGCTTGGGGAAAAGCCCCGGTATAAGCCCAGCAAGGTGGGGACGTTATTTTTGCTGTCAGTCTGTTGCACAAATCCCGGGTTTCCCCAGGTCTATATTTAGAAACCATTGACAGAGATTTGCAGTAAACTGTTGGTATTCTAAAACAATATTTTCCCCGTTTGAAATCATTTCGTCTTCTAAGAAATTCGTTGCGAAAACTGGCTTGACTTTTCCACAGACGTATTATTTATTGCCATTTTCGCCTGCACTTTTTAAGCGGCAATTTACGCTTCGCGTATTGATATATGTCCATTTTTTATCAAGTGATGCGTCATAGCAGACAGGTCAATCTTCGAAGAATATGACATGCCCAGACAACGGCGGATGATTATCATAACTTAACATTTTGACCAATTACATTGACATTGAAAGTAGTCCTCACGCGCCTACGTCATCGTACCGTATTTGGGGCCGTATCTGACACTGTAAGTTGCGGGTTTTTCCCGTCGTATCTGATTTTACCGGCATGCGATCACTGTGTTAGAGCTGGAAAATATCACAAACTTTGCACAAGTCATTCCAGTGTACGTATTTTTTGTTTAAACTCTTTACCAGACCACAAAACATTAGACCTGTCCAAATTGAAAGCATTTGTATATGACTGTGACTGAAACACTGAAATTTCTCCTTGGAAGTGTAGAAAACATTGTGGGAAAAGGAGAAAATGCTGGTTACCAGCATTTTCTCCTTTTCGCACAATGTTTTTCAAAAGCCTTCTACCTTAGGGTCGTTAAAACTCAGTGAAAAAAAAGATTGTGTGGTAAAGGCTTAATAAGCCAACCAGATGTTTTGACGTCATGTAAAGGAAAAAAAATCATGAAAAAATGTAGCAAAGAAGAACTGCAGATGCTCTTGAGGCCAGTGTTTGGTTTTGGTTTGGTTTGTATTGGGGTTTAACGTCATTTTAACAGCCCAGGTCATATCACGGCGGTCAGTGACGCACCCATGTGTTTCCTGGCTTTCTCACACCAGTACTGACACAACTTTCTTTCCAAGCCACTGACTACTTTTCTCACTTGCATCAGAGGTGAAAGGCGACAAATCGCCGGAAAGAAAGTTTGTCTCAACCGGGTATCGAACTCGCAACCACCAGGTCACGAGTCAGATACGCTAACCACTGAGCTACCCGGGCGGGCTTGAGGCCAGTGTATAGCAAGGTCTAACGGAACAAATAAAAACAGCGCGAGGTTTTTCGATACTGGCATATGTTTTGCAGTATTCGAGTTGAAAACCTGCAATGCTGCAACAATTTTGGTTTCCACCCATTTAGCAGCCAGACTGGTTTTCGGTGAGAAAAAGATCCAGTTTTTTTTCTTCATATTCAGATACGACAACCACCTCTATCAAAACAAAGAGCCGTGCTCTGTGAAAATGGGGCTTAATACATCCGCAGAACGTATCGACCCATGCCAGCCTGTGCAGTCCACGCAGGCTGAACTGGGTCGAAAGTTTTTGCCATTGGTCAATTTTCTGGATGATTCCGCCCGTTGTCAAACAAAATGTATTTTATGAGTCCATGATATTTCGATGATTTACTTGGTATAATGCATCACGGTGATGCAATAAACCCCCTTTTGCCAGACCATAGCTCAAATATAGAAGACAGACAATGTTTCAACATACACAGAAAAAACCTCAAGTTATTACTTGCTAGCAAAAAGTTGCACTAGAATATACGAACGCACTTGTTAACCCTTTACCAGACGACAAAATTTAAGCCTTGTCCAAATTGAAAGCATTTGCAGACGACAACTGCATTGTGGCTCAAATAGTGCAATTCTTCTTTAATAGGGTAGAAAACATTTGTGAAAAAAGGAGAAAATGCTGGTCACCAGCATTTTCTTCTTTTCCCACAATGTTTTCAAAAGGCTTCTTCCCCAGGGGCGTCAAAAGGCGACATTGTGTGGTAAAGGGTTGGTTGGTTGGTTGGTTGTATTGGGGTTTAACGCCACTTTAACAGCTAAGGTCATATCATGGCGGTCGGTGACGCACATGTGTTTCCTGGCTTTCTCACACCAGTACTAACACAACTTTCTTTCCAAAGCCACCGACTACTTTTCTCACATGCTTCAGCAGAGGTGAGAGGCGAAAATACGCCGGAAAGAAAGTTTGCCTCAACCGGGTATCGAACTCACAACCACCAGGTCATGAGTCCGACACGCTCACCGCTGAGCCACCCAGGCGGGCATGTGGTAAAGGGTTAAACAAACTTCATCTACATTAATTAAGGTTTACAGCAAGAATACATCTGAAGTCATTGTGGCAGAAGGAGAAATTTCTCGTAGCGGACACCTTCTTTCCCCTCTCTAACTTTTACAACAATGTTTTTAAAAGTGGTCTTCTGCAGGTTACAAAAAAAGAAAAACAACATACGTCTGCTGGCCGTGTAATGAGCTGAATGACAGACACCAGCAAACTAGATGGATTTTACATCTATCCGGCTTACTGACACACTGACGTATATCAAAACAGACAGATAAAACATGATTCTGATGTGAATAATAATGCCAAACATACGTAACGAGTGATGATAACGCAGCAGAAATACCCCACTCTACACAGTATTGGCCATTATTCCTTTCCCGTCAAGGTCAAATAAAACCATTCACCCTATACCTTATCACAACATTCTACAAGGTTCGTGAAGTTGGCAGCCTAGCAGCCTAGCAGCGTAAAGTTGGCAGCCCAGCAGCCTAGCAGCCTAATTTCTTTTTATTTCTTAATGATTGTTATATTGACCTGAACTTTTATATAGGACCGTTTACGACCATTGAAACTAAATTTCAAGAGAAATAATCCCGATATTAGGTCGCCTCGGATAATTCAATTTCTTAAACTTATTTCGACAAAAATGTCGCTAAACAAGGTTTGCATGTATCAAAATCATCTTTACAACGACTGGAAAGTAAAAGTTAAAAAAGTCTGGGTTGTTGTCAATTTAGGCTGCTGGCAGTCTAGCAGCCTAGCAGCGTGAAGTTGGCAGCCCAGCTGCTAGACTGCCAGCAGCCTAAGGCTGCCAACTTCACGGACCTACACTCTTCCATATTCAAGGCATTTGTAGAGGAGAAACTTGCCCGGCCGGGTAGCTCTAAGTTTAGTGCATCCGACTCGTGACCTGATGGTTGCGGGTTCGATACCCGGTTGGGGAAAACTTTTTTCTGACGATTATTCGTCTCTCACCCCTAATGCGTGTGAGAAAAGTAGTCAGTGACTTGGTAAGAAAGTTGTGTCAGTACTGGTTTGAGAAAGCCAGGAAACACAAGCGTAGGTGCACTGACCGCCGTGACATGACCTAAGCTGTTAAAACGGGATTGATCACCATACAATCAATCAATCAATCAATCAATCAATCAATCGACCGATCGTTTGATTGTTTATCTTCTCTTCAGCCATTTTCAATATTGTTTCAATTTTTAACCCTCAGGCTGCTAAAAGCGACTCGCTGACCTTTTGCAGACAATGTAGATCAAGATCAGACTGCACAGTACGTGCAGTCTAATCTTGGATCTACATTGTCTGATAAGAAGGCATTTTTCTCAAAAAAAAAAAAGTTTGAAGTAGCATTATTTGGGTTTTTACTATCGGCTTGAAAGTTTAACTTATTTTGCAGGATAAGGGTTATATCAGCGCTGTCCACCCAACTGGCAGAGGCACAACGTCTCAACAAATCAGAAAATGGTAGGTGGATATGATCCAAGGTTTCAATTTCCAGATCTATACATTGTATCGTAACAGGGGCCTAACCACGAGTTCAGAAACATTACGCAGTCCGAATCGAGAGTGCCATTTCACCCTTTGGCTACTTAGTACGACGTATCACGCTTTTGCAGACAGTGTAAATCAAGATCAGACTGCACGTTTTGATCTTTGGCCTGCACTATCCGATTCAGTGAGATTTTCTACCCAAGAGAAATAGGATAAAATCTGAATATTTCGCTTTAAACTATTGGTTGGAAATTTTCATTGTTTTCATGAGTTTTAGGCTTAATTGTGAAGATGAAGGTGTTCTATGAGGTGATGGAGAATGTTTCACATGTCCCCATTTCTTCTAAATTACGCATATGCGTATAGTGCGTCATGGACGCCTTTGTCGCAAGAAAATGCGATGAGCCATTGCTTTCAATAATATTTTAAGTCACGTCGATTTTAGCACGCGTAAATCGTACTTTAAAGTTTGTCTTTCTTTCTAAAATCTCTGTATACAGAGTAATCAGTAAAAAAAAAATTCATCCAAGAATCATTAATGTCAGCTTGAACAGAGAATTTCTATATGTTGATTTGGAGACGAAGATTCATTTTTACAGATTTTCCACGGTTTTTTTTTTCAGTTTTTCTGGCGTAGCTGAATGTACTTGCGCTTGACCTATTTTTTCATACTGGTACAATGAATAAATAGAAATTTGTGATTGGCCACGGTCAAAAATGTAGACATATTTATTCTAGAGGCCCCTGTGGCCAAAAATGTAGATATGTTTATTCATGAGCCGCTGCCTATTTGCTGGCAAATTTACGCCGTCTATCTTTTTTGAAGAAATTTCTTGTTCCTTTCGCAGTGACAATCAGAGTTCTTGATAGAATCAAACTCATTGAAGGAATCCTGAAAATGACAATGTCAGGACTATTTTGTCGAAACTGCACAGTAATTTCAGCGATGTTTGAAATGTAAGCAGACACACGCAGAGATGAATGCACGCACAAGGGACACAAGGCATGGCGTAAGCTCGCTGGCCCGTGGAACTAACACCCCGTAAATTTTGAATCACAGCCGGCTTCGAACTTTCAAGTATTGACGAAGACCTTCTTTGAAAATAACTGGCTGAGAACAGATTTCCCTCTCCCCTAGAAATAAATTTCAGGGACAGAAAATATTAGTAAAGAAATGAGTCATGCGGAGGGGGGTGGGGAGAAGGGGGTTAATGCATCTCCGTGATGCATAATACCAATTTAACCAATAATACAATTATGGATCCATGATAGTCGCTTTTTTTAACATTCGACGTAATAATGAGGTAGGCTACTCGTTGGATATACAGAAAATTGACCGATAGCGAAAAGTTTCAGCCCAGGTCAGCCTGCGCGAACTGCGCAGGCTGACGTGGATCGATACTTTTCGCAGATGTATTAAGTCGCCTTTTCATGGAGCACGGCTCAATATTTTTTTCGATTTTTTTTTTTTAACCTTAAATCTGCGTAAAAAAGCATCAGCAAGGTCTAGCACAAAAAAAAAGATCCGCTGAAAGTAAAGGACAAAAAAGTTGTACGCGCGAAATAAACATGTCAGAGTTAATTTAAGAATACACCTATCACCGGTGTGGGAGAGGAAACGGCTGTCACGTGATGCGTGGAAGCTAACGTGTCTGCTGACAGTAATATGGTAATAGTTGCAATAATGTCAAGGGAAAACATATAATGCAATTACGACTGTTGGTACAATCACTACTTTAGGCATTGAGAAATACTCCCGACTAAGTATTAACAAGAACCTGAAAGCGTAATTTCTCCTCCTCCACCAAAGTTATCCCTGGACCTGAAAGCGTAATTTCTCCCCCTCCACCAAAGTTATCCCTGGACCCTATTTCTTCGAATCTGGACATGCAAGTTTTCTGAATTTGAATGTTCGGCATTTTGACGTCATTCGAAGGGGGTTATATGACCCCGTTTGAGAAGTCCAGGAAAACCCTGTCCCCCCTTTTTAGGGACTAATTAGTACAAACGTAATGGTGAACTTATTCGTAGACACAATGGCTGTCGCAAGCTCTGATGACCTTTGCGAAGAAAGTATTCAAAGATCAGACTGCACGACCGTGCAGTCCGATCTTTGTGTACTCTCTTCAACACAGGGGCCCCAATTTGGGGATTCTCAGCTGCTCAGTGATTAGGGAGTTGAATGTGTAATCCGGTGATTCTGGGTTCAAACCCCGCTTGTAGTTCTTGTTACGTAGTAGTGTCGTTTGGCAAGGTAAAGCAAAACCCAAGACTAGAACAAGTGGAAGAGACACTGGACACAATAAAGAGTCTAAAACACTTTTGAAAACGGTTTTACTACACAGGAGCCAAGCCCCCGTAGCTCAGTCGGTAGCGTACAGGACTTGAGAACAGGAGGTCGCAGGTTCGATCCCCGGCTTGGCCAATTTCTTTTCTAGGACTGATGATAGTCATTGCGACAGGATTCATTCCTCTCTCACCGCTGACCATTGTTTCGACGATGGTTATGTGGGAAAGCAGCCAGTGGCTTGGAAAGAATATTGTGCGGAGTACTGGCAAATGAAACTCCAGGAAAGCATGGATAGGAGCACTGGCCGCCGTGATATAACTGAAATAATGTTGAAAACGGCGTTAAATACCATACAATCAATCAATCAGTCAGTTAATACACAGAAAGAAATAAAATCTGAACGAATTGTTCTGTTCCTGACTAGGTATATGTAACCCTTTATCATACTCAAAATTTCAGTATTCATTCCTAACAAGTTTTTCAGTCATCTAGTTCAAAGCACTTTAGGCCGTTAAGCGCTTTCCTGTTTAACCCTTTACCACACAATCCCGAGCTTTGACGACGCTGAGAAAGAGGCCTTTTGAAAACATTGTTGGAAAAGGAGAAAATGCTGGTAACCAGCATTTTCTCCTTTTCCCACAATGTTTTCTGTCCTTTTACAGGCAAATCTCACCATGTGAGCCGTATCTTATTTGTCATCTTCAAATGCTTACAATTTTGAAAAGTGTAAACTTTTGTCTTGTTGTGAATGGTTAACCACTAGAGCTCTGAATTAGTGAATAGGACTTTTTCAATGGAGAAAAAAACACCCGTTGAATTGTAATACTGGATCAGTTTTGACCAGCATATATGAGCAAAATTCGGACAAAGTACATCAAAGATTAGACTGCACGTTCTGTGAAGTCTAATCTTGATCTACACTGTCCCCCAATGCAGCATATTAAGTTGTGCTAAGCACTTCAAGGGGTAACAATTTCGCAAAAGACCCAAATATCAGAGAAATACACCAAGGCATTGCTCGTTTTGATACTTCACCATAATTAATTAACACCTAATTAATAATTTGCCAACAAACGGTACCTGATATGCTTTTGTGTAAGATGTAGACCAAGATCAGATTGCACAGAACGTGCTGTCTGATCCTGGATCATTCAAACATTCAAACACAGCCTTGAATTTTAGATTAATTAGCTACTTATTACCACAAATTATTGAACGCGCTTATATCATTTATTTAACAGTCAAAAGGCTTAAAATATCAATTTGCCAAGCACTTATAAACCCTTGACCTGCCAATTAAGTTAAATAAAACTTTCAAGCCGGTGTAATGCAGAGAAATGACCCTCCCCGACAAAATGACCCATGGGTCATTTCACTACGTAGAGGAATGACCCGGGTCATTATTCTACGTAGTGAAATGACCCCAGACTGTCGAGAAAAGACCCCCTCTAGCTGTAGTAGAATGACCCCCTTAAGAAAAGAAAGGACCCCCGTAGGGAAATGACCCCCCTTTTTCCCCCTGTAACATTGTTGTTTCTGCTGATGCTGATACTACTACTACTAGTACTATTACTACTACTACCATTACTACTACTACTACTCGTACTTCTACTACTCTCTTTTGCCTTAACATTGTTATTGCTGCTGATGCTGCTGATGTTTCTACTACTACTACTACTACTACTTCTACTACTACAGCTGCTGCTGCTACTACTACTTCTACTACTACTACGCTACTACTTCTTCTGCTACTACTACTACCATTACTACTACTACTACCACTACTACTACAACCACTACTTTTACTGCTACTACCACTACTACTACTACTACCACCTCGAGGGGTGTCCCAGAAATACGTAGGCTTTTGTTATAACTTTTGTATTTATTGTATGTTTCTAAACCAAATTTTACCTGTACAAACTTTAAAAGATTCACAGTAAATCTGTGAAACAGATTTTCAAATAAAATGTCAGAAGATCATTTTATTTGTCGCCATAGTAACCGAGGATACGACAGGCGGGGCAGTGGTTATTGTTCGTACTTAAGCCAAAATTCAATCAACTGCATCGCCAAAAATCCTCGACCAATAATTGTGTAGCGTCTTGTGGTAACTACTCTACGTCTTTTAACTAAACAATATTAATTTGGACACCATAAGTGCTATCGTGGAAGTTTTATGATACAAACATAAGTTACAGTTGCTGCATGAAAGAGGTCAAAATATGACGTCAACGTAATACGCTGAATATCATTCCGTAATAAAACATTTTAACCGCCGAATGATAGCACCACAGAAGTGTGAAATGTTGTAAACTGCTTAGAGTACTCCTTCTGTATCAAGGAGTGTAAATTTCAAACGGCACAATCCTTTCAGAGATACCTACGACAACAGTGCAAAAAGCACCGGCCATTGGCGAAAGCCACTGAATGATACGTTAGTTGGTGCAAAAGTGCATTGTAAGGTAGAACACGTAACAGTTTTGGAGCAGTGCAGAGTGAGGTCGATGGTTAAGATAAGGAATGGAATCAGAATATGAAGAATGTGCTCTATCAGTAGGTACACATTCATATAAGTGTGTACAGGTTGACGGAGACTATGCTGCTGGTGTTTCTACAACTACTACTAGTACTAGTAGTAGTAGTAGTAGTAGTAGAAACATCAGCAGCAACAACAATGTTAAGGCAAAAAGGGGGTAGTAGAAGTACGAGTAGTAGTAGTAGTAGTAATCGTAGTAGTAGTGGTCGTAGTATCAGCATCAGCAGCAACAACAATGTTACGGGGGAAAAGGGGGGGGGTCATTTCTCTACGGGGGTCCTTTCTTTTCATGAGGGGGTCATTCTACTACAGCTGGAGGGGGGTCCTTTCTCATCGTAGAATAATGACCCGGGTCATTCCTCTACGCAGTGAAATGACCCATGGGTCATTTTGTAGGGGAGGGTCATTTCTCTGCATTACACCGGTAGTAACAACCTGAATAATGTAACTTTTTAGAGAAAATATCTCCTAATCGGACAGTGTAGATTCAAGATCAGACTGCACGTTCCGTGCAGTCTGATCTTGATCTACACTGTCCGCAAAAGGTCAGTGAGTTCCACTTAGCAGCTTAAGGGTTTATCGTATCCCTGCCAAGTAAATAAATCGACATTTTTTCGTGGTCGAAAGTAGATTTTCAATACATTTGAAGATGACTTTCATCCTAGTGTAGTATATGGTAGCGGGCTGTGTAGATCCAAGATCAGACCGCGTTCTGTGCAGTCTGATATTGATCTACACCGTCCGCGAAAATTTCTTGTATCATCAATAGCTGTGAAAGAGTTAAAACATTAGTCTACGGTCTTAATATATCAATTTACCAAGCGGGTTATTAAGCCAACACAACATTGTACAACAGAACTAATTAGCCGGGCGTTTGAAGTTGTCCCAGTCGATGGTTGGGTTTTCAATAAGCCACAACTGATTTCCCCATTGGCAATGTTTTTTATATCCAATATTCAAACTTCAAATAAATTTTATGGGAAACATAAGAGCGCTGAAAATACTTTTTTCTCCTTCTCTCCTTACTTCTCTGTGTACCGAACCTCTTAAGTTTCAAAGATCCTGCGTGGCTCTGTGGTGAAGTGTAGGACTCATGACCTGGATGCCCCGGGTTCGAGCCTCACTGCATCCACTGGGTTTTTCGTAGGAGTGTCCTTGGGTAAGACACTTCAGAGACCAAGCGTAGTACTGGTGAAACCCATGAAATACATGAATATGTGAGCTGTCGCCGTGATATAACCGAAATAGTGTTGAAAGCGGCGTAAAACACCATTCAGTCAATCAATCAATCAATCTTAAGTTCAAACTGCAGTACAAAGGTTTACAGCCGTGATATTTTCGGCATAAACCTTGATGGGGGGGGGGGGGGGGGGGGGGTGTAGCTTTTATGATCTAAATATCCCTACCAACAATGAATAATGCTGGCTGGAGTTTTCTAAACTAGCTATACGGCGATTCAGTTGGAAAGTAATAAACTTTTCGAGCTGCCTTACCGTGTACAACTCCCCGTCTGATACACTGGCTGCTTCAGTAGTAGAGTATTACCCCTTAAACTGCTAAGCGCGACTCACTGACCTTTTGCGGACAGTGTAGATCAAGATCAGACTGCACAGAACGTGCAGTCTGATCTTGGATCTGCACTGTCCGATAAGGAGATATTTTTGTCCAAAAAATAAGTTTGAAATAACATTATTCGTGTTTTTAGACTAGCGAAGCTAGTCTATAGGCATCAAGACTGACCTAGAGTCAAAGTAAACAAAAAACCCCACGGTAGCCAAATACTGCCTCACAGAAAAATACTTCTTTCTGTTATAAATCTTAATTCTGTTATAATTATATGACAATTTTGACAAAAAACCACTAAATCTCTACCACTCCAGTTTGAACATGTCGTCTTACAAAGTAATAAACTGAACAAGATGTCAATTACAAGGTGCAAGATCTTTGCTTATATGTAAATTAAGTGACCTATGCAAAGCAGAGAATCACTTTTTCCTACACCATTGTAACATTATGAATGAATCTATTAATAGATACACCTAGGTAACTTGTGGCAAATCCCAGTTACATTAACCCTCAGTGGACAGGGAACCCTTGTCATTCCTTCAGTCATTCCTTAGTTAGATCATTGTGTACAGTTAAACTGTTATGTTAAACTGTTATTCAAGTCTTGAATATTAACCCTTTACCAAACAATCCCAAGATTAACGATACTGGGGACAAATCCCTTGAAAACATTGCGGGAAAAGGAGAAAATGCTGATAACCATCATTTTCTCCTTTTCCCACATTGTTTTCTGCCCTTTTGGAATCGGGTTTCATCAGTTCAGCCACTCTTAATTTATGGTCTGCAACAGCTTTGAATTTGGACTGGCGTAAATTTTTTCGTTTTGTAAAGAGAGTTAAATAGTTAACTACACCTTGTGCTATTGGATATTGACTAATTGATTGCACGGTGTTTAACGCCATTTTCAACTATCCATGCTTTCCTGGAGTTTCTTTTACCAGCACTACCGCGACTCAATTACGTTTTGCGGTCAGTTTGGATTTAGATCAGACTGCGCAGAGCATGCATTCTGATCTTGGATCTACAATGTCCGGTAAGAGGATATATTGTTTTCTCCAAAATGTAACTTTGAAATAGCAATATTCAGGTGTTTACTATCGGCTTGAAAGTTTCGTTTAACATTTTTAGCAGGTTAAGGGTTAAACTTAAACTGGATAACAGTTAACCAATAGCACGCATAGCCCCAACAGCTCAGTCGGTAGTGTACAGGGCTTGGGAACAGGAGGTCGCTGGTTCGATCCCCGACTCTTCAAATTTCTTTTCGAGGACTGATGATAGTCATTGCGACAGGATTCGTTTCTCTCTCACGTTTTGACGATCGTTATAATATAAATGTGGGAAAGCAGCCATTTGCTTGGAAAGAATATTGTGCGGAGTACTGGTAAAAGAAACTCCAGGAAAGCATGGATATGTGCACTGTCCACTGGTACATAACTGAAATAATGTAGAAAACAGGGTTAAGCACCATACAAGCAATCAATCTATCAAATTCGCTAGTCTCTCAGTACTTTGATTACTATCGCCTTGAAAAGTTTCATTTTATTCATTTAGCAGGATAAGGCTTACACTTTTGCCTGTGTTTTAAGTTCCTGATAAGCATTTGGCGAAAGGGAACATGCTGGAGACAAGCATTTTCTCCTTACCCCATGACGGTTACTACCCTTCCAAGCACCAACATCAACTCTTGAGTCTTTATGAAATTTGGGAAAGTCCAATATATTGCTGTTTGGTAAAGATTTATGTGACGACATACTTCAGACTTCATGTATATCCAAGCTTAACCTGGGTTCAAGTCCAAGTTTTCCATTTTTGCGGATTTATATAGCAAATCCGCTTACTGTGATCGTTCTGACCGGAACCAAATACATCATGCGTAACGACGCATGCGCGCTCACACTGCACTATGACATCGCTTGACCCTGAACCAAATATACTGTCATTCACGCTTGCTCCCATTCTAGTTTCAGTTTTAGCTAAATACACCTCAACCTCGCATTTGTTACTACCGTATATACTGTCCTACACGTGTATTATTTATTCCGAAATCTAATACCAGCAAAAACCTGCTTAAGACTGACGCATCAAATTACCACTCATTAAACAGTGGTAAAATAACAGTTACTGCGTTACCCGCTCGGTAGAACAATTTTGACTTTCCCTGCCCCTGCTAACTCTAATTTAAGACGACTGAACATGTGTTGCATATGATGTTATTTTTCATTTCAACATATTACAGCTTTATGCTACTCCACAAATCCGCTTTCCAGGACTTTGAGTCCTTTGATTTATATTCGAACGTTACTTTGTAAAAAAATGACGTCATTTTTGACAAAGTAACGTCCAAATACATGTATATAAAAAGAAAAATGATCGGGCTGGAACCCAGGCTAATAAAATAGGGTGAGAGAGGTTGATCTCTGATTTCTGTTGTATGCTCAACTTACCAAAAAAATCAATCAATCAATCAATCAATCACTCAGTCAGTCAGTCATCCAACCAGTCAATCGTTCAATTAATCATTTGCTCAACCAATCAATCTAAGTAACTTTTAGTCAAGAATGAATGCAGAGCGAGTTCAAAATTCCGTCTTTTAAATAACCGAATAAAGGAGATGGAGTTGAAAAACATGATGATTTATTGTCAGTTTTCGTTCCACTGAACACTTGACAAATCCAGAGAGATTCACGATTAGCATACAAATGACTTGCGTGAAACAACAGTGATTCACAGTAGATTTGGATATGTCTTCAAACCGTAACTTGAGATTTGAGAATTTTGATGTCCTGAGCGAAAAGAGTGGATCAAGATCAGCCGGCACATTCGTGCCGTCTGATCTCGTTCTACAGTCTTTGCTGTATAATTATTTGTCCATCATTTGGTCTACCAATAAACCTAACAACAATAACAACAACAAAGGTACGATGAACAATGGTTGATTCACTTGATCAATTGAATTCAACAGGAGACAGTTTATACTGGGTTTAAACTTTGGTTGTGTTCACGACCTTATTTCTTTAACTCTTCAGTATCACGACAAAGTTTTTGACTCGTCCCTATTGAAAGCACGTGCAGACGACAAATTCGCTCAAATACTACTGTCTGTGTTTGAAAGGGTAGCAAACAATGTGGGCAAAAGAGAAAATGCTTGTTACAAGCATTTTCTCTTCTTCCACACAATGTTTTCAGAAGGCTTCTTCCTCAAGGTCGTCAATTCACGGGATTTTTTGGCAGAGGGTTAACTCATGTCCGGCACCGGTTTAAAGTATGTCCAGCACAGGGTTAAAGAACGTTCGGAAGAAGGTATATGTAAAAGCAAGTCCGGAAGAAGGATAAAACACGTCAGACAGAGAGTTAACCCTTTACCCAACGACAAAATTTTGGACTGAACCAAATTCAAAGCATTTGCAGACGACAACTTAAGTGTAGCTCAAATGATGATTTCTGTCTTTGATAGGGTAGAAAACATTGTGGGAAAAGGAGAAAATGCTGGTTACCAGCATTTTCTCCTTTTCCCACAATGTTTTCAAAACCCTTTTCTTTCAGGGTCGTTAAAACTCGGGATTGTGTGGTAAAGAGTTAAAGCACGTCCGACAGAAGGTTAAAGTACGTTTGAAAGAGCGACAAAGTACGTCCGACAGAGGGTCAAAGTACTCCGGCAGAGGGTTCAAGTACTCTAGGAAGAGGGTTCAAAGATGTCCGACAGAGGGTAAGAGTACGCTAGGCTGAGGCTTAAAGTACGTCCGGTGTAATGCAGAGAAATGACCCTCCCCTACAAAATGACCCTTGGGTCATTTCTCTACGAGGGTCAGTCAAAAATAAGTGAGCACTGCCTAATAATTTTTTAAAACTACGTGGTAAACAAATTACGTGCATATAATCCCTCAAAGTAATCTCCCCTGGACTGGATGACAGAATTCCATCTCTTTGGCAACGCTTGGATGCCGGTTGCTAGGCTACCAAAGTTGATTCGTCGTACCTCCCTGTTCACGGCACACTCAAGTTCATCCAAACTCTCGTAGCGCATTCCCCGTAAGGGCTCCTTAAGTTTTGGGAACAAATCAAAGTCAGGGGGGCTCAAGTCAGGGGAGTAGGGGGGATGATCAAGAACTTCCCACTGGTATGACTCCAGCAGCTCCTTGACAACGTTGGCTTTATGGGGTGACGCGTTATCGTGTAAAATTAGCTGCGTGCGGTCAATCATCTCTTGGCGCTTTCGGCGTATTGCTGGACGAAGTATTGTTCTAATATACATCTTATAGTACTCTTTATTCACAGTCTCACCAGTTGGTACCCTATGTGCCGTCAATACTCCACGAAAATCATACGCAAAGATCATCAACATTTTGGCACAGTTCTGACTTCGACGAAATTTTACGGGTCTTGGGGAGTTTTTTGTATGCCATTCACTGCTTTGGCGCTTTAATTCGGGTTCAAAAGACCGAATCCATGTCTCATCGATTGCAACGATTCGTTGTAACATTTCATCGCCATCTTCACCATATCTTTTTAGAAGTTTACGGGCAATGTTTACACGTTGGTGTTTTTCACTTTCCGACAGCATGTTGGGCACCCATCGGGCCGCGATCTTTCTCATTTGCAGACGTTCCGTTAAAATTCGATGAACTGACCCGTGACTTATGTCCAACTCATGAGCAATTTCATCACATGAATATCTTCTGTCATCGTACAGCAGTTTTGCAACATTTTCCACATTTTCACCGGTCGTTGCCGACAAAGGCCTTCCGCACAGGTGCTTGTTGCTAACTGTATTTCGCCCGTTGTTGAATTGTCTTACCCATCGGGTGATAGAACTATATGGAAGTAAAAACTCTGAACCTACTTCCTCGAGCGCTTTCTGAATTTGTATTGCGCTTTTACGCCGCCTAGCCTCAATCTTAATATATGTTACTTGTTCGTTGCGCGTCAGCGTGAACGCACCGTCCGCCATGACAGTTTTGTAAATGACGTCATATTTACGTGACGTCATGTAAAGTTATTTTTTTCCCGCGCAAATTTTGCACGAGACATTAATGAACAATCGTGCCAAGTTTTGTTAGCCTACGTAAAAAAATAAAAAAGTTATGAGGCAGTGCTATCTTATTTTTGACTGACCCTCGTACGTAGAGGAATGACCTGGGTCATTATTCTACGTAGAGAAATGACCCCAGACGGCGGTCTGTCTGGGGTCATTTCTCTACGTAGAATAATGACCCGGGTCATTCCTCTACGTAGAGACCTGGCAAGGGGTTCAAGTTTGTTCTGCAGAGGGTTAAAGCACGTTTGGCAGAGGGTAAAAGTATGTCAGGCACATGGGTTAAAGTAGGTTTGACAAAGGGTTAAAGCACGTTTGGCAGAGGGTAAAAGTATGTCAGGCACAAGGGTTAAAGTAGGTTTGGCAAAGGGATAAAGTACGTTTGGCAGAGGGTTAAAGTATGTCCGGCACTGGGTTAAAGTAGGTTTGATAAAGGGTTAAAGCACGTTTGGCAGAGGGTAAAAGTATGTCAGGCACATGGGTTAAAGTAGCTTTGGCAAAGGGATAAAGTACGTTTGGCAGAGGGTTAAAGTATGTCCGGCACATGGGTTAAAGTAGGTTTGACAAAGGGATAAAGCACGTTCGGCAGAGGGTAAAAGTATGTCAGGCACATGGGTTAAACAAAGTAGGTTTGGCAAAGGGATAAAGTACGTTTGGCAGAGGGTAAAAGTATGTCAGGCACATGGGTTAAAGTAGATTTGACAAAGGGATAAAGCACGTTCGGCAGGGGGTAAAAGTATGTCAGGCACATGGGTTAAAGTAGGTTTGGCAAAGGGATAAAGTACGTTTGGCAAAGGGATAAAGTACGTTTGGCAGAGGGTTAAAGTATGTCCGGCAAATGGGTTAACCCTTTCCCAAACGAGCCCTGGTTTTCACGTGTCTGCTGTACAAGTCTTTTGAAAACACTGTGGGAAAAGGAGAAATTGCTCGTAACGAGCAATTTCTCCTTTTCCCACAGTGTTTTCTACCCCTTTTGAGACCTTTCTGCCATTTTCATCTAATTTAACATTGTTGTCTGCAAACTCTTTCAGTTTGGACCAGTCCAAAATTTGTCGTTTGGGAAAGGGTTAAAAAAGTACATTGACATTTCTTTGATTGCTTTTCTGTCGTGTTTTTTTTTTTCATTGCTATTTCTATGTTTAACCTGATCGAGATAAGACTGTCAGCGAAGGCAGTCAAAATCCGTTCAAATCTTTTAAGGATTATGAAAGATCGAGATAAGACTGTTAAGCGTATGATTTTTTCCGTAAGTTGAGTCTTCTAAAATGAGTACATTAAAATACACGTATCTTCAATTACGCTGGAACATTATTGTATACACAGCCCTTGGAAAAAGAGGGGTGAGTTTGTTTAATTCTGGTACTAAACGAATCAAGACCAGCCGTCGAGGAACACTGTAAAAAATATAAGAACAAGAGGGCCATGATGGCCCTGTATCGCTCCACTGGCTTATAAATATAAACCATAAAAACTAAACATTTCAATTCTGAGCCAAATGGTTTCAAAATGAAGACTTACAAAGTTTTCTCTGTAAAAGCCCATGTGAAAGTTGAGACCCGCAAGGCAAAGCCATTTTTGATCCCAGAGCTATAATTACTTGAACCCTGGTAGAGGTCCACAAGATAAAGCCACATGCCAAAATAATACAAGTCTATGCTGTATGGTTATAAATAAGGTGATTTTCAATTTTTGTCCATATGAAGCCTCTGTAAAACATAAGACCCCTGATGCAAGGCTAATTTCAAAAAAAAAAAAAAAAAAAAATCAAAACAGGAAGATTTCTTAAGTTGTCACTATGTAAGCCCATGCAAAACTTGTGACCCCTGCGGCGGGGCCAATTTTGACCCCAGGGCTAAAATTCTGGCCCGCTTGGTAGAGGCCCACTAGATATAGCTACATGCAAAATTTGGTAGCTCTAGGCCTTATAGCTAGGTACAGGAAGATTTTTAAAGTTTACTCTATATAAGCCTATGTAAAACTTGTGACCCCTGGCGCAGCGCCAATTTTGACCCCAGGGCTATAATTTGAAGAAACTTGATAGAGGTCTACTACATAAATCTACATGCCAAATTTGGTAGCCCTATGCCTTATGGTTTCAGACAAGAAGATTTTTAAAGATTTCCAATATTTTTCAGTTTTGTTGCCATGGCAACCAGAGTTTTTGAAGGAATCAAATTCTTTCAAGAAATTCTGAAGAGGACCATGTCAGGATCATTTCTGTGAAGTTTCGTGAAAATCGGATGGGTAGTTTCTGAGAAGAAGATGTTTGAAATAAAAGTTAACGCACGGACGGACGGACGGACAGACGCACGACGGACACCGGGCCATGACATAAGCCCGCTGGCCTTCGGCCAGTGGAGCTAAAAATGGGAAAAAACGCAGAATACATAGATGACTTCGTTGATATAATAAAAGCCAAAAATTATTTCTAGAAATAACCAGAAATGTCCTTTGTATGCCGATTGTAACAGTTTTTCCTGCCGTCCCAAGTGAGCACTGAACGTCACACCTCAGAAAAATGAAAGAAAACTATCTTGAATTTATAATGCACCGATAAATGATCGCCCCAAGAGAGTTATTTGTTTGTTTGATATTTTTACATAATTGTTTTCAACAGTTGAAGTACACAGTAACCGTTCGGCTGCTTAGCTAGTCTTGTACAGAACGTGCAGTCTGATCTTGGTTCTACACTGTTCGTCACGGTATTTTTGTCCTTAAGTTCAACTTTAAAATCGCAATATTTAGGTTTTTACTATCGAGTGGAAAATTTCGTTTCATTTATTTAGAACCTTAACTCTTTACTACACAATCCCGACTTTTAACGACCTAGAGAAAGAAGCCTTTTGAAAACATTGAGGGAAAAGGAGAAAATGCTGGTAACCAGCATTTTCTCCTTTTCCTACAATGTTTTCTTCCCTTCCTAATACAAATTTCAATTTTTGAGTTACATTTATTTTGTTGTCTGCAACCGCTTTCAATTTGGAGCAGTCTTAAAATTTTGTCGTTTGATTAAAGAGTTAAGAGGAAGCCAAGGGACACATAGTGTCTTTGACTTTGTTTTTGAATACGAGGGTTGTCCCAGAAGTATGTATACATTTTTTCCCATTACTCAGCTGTTCAGTATCAGTTTACCAAAATTGGGCTACGTATAACGATCTATTAAGCAAGTTATGATAACTGGCTTCGCTTTAGTCATGTACGAGCAGGTATTCCATTCGTGCAAGACAGAAGATCTTTATCCTTTTTGGCGGATTTGTATAGCAAATCCGCTTACTGTGAACGTTCTGACCGGAACAAAATACATCATGCATAACGACGCATGCGCGCTCACACTGCTCTATGATATCCGTTTGACACACTGCTCTATGATATCCGTTTGACCTGAACGAAATATACTCATGCAACTTTCACTTTTAGCTAATACACCTCAACCTTCGCTTTTGTCACTAACGTATATACTGTCCTACACGTGTATACCTATAGTCCGAAATCTAATACCAACAAAAAACTGCGTAAGATTGACCGAACAAATTACCGATCCTTTAAGAGTAACAGAATGACAGTTTCTGAGCAACCTGCTCGGCAGAACAATTATGACTTTCCCTGCCCTTGCCAACTCCATTTTGAAATGATTGCATATGTGTTGCATGTAATGTTTTTTTTTTATTACAATACATTACAGATTTTTGCTACTCCACAAATCCGCTTTCCAGGACTTTGAGTCCTTTGATTAAATCTAAAATCAATGGAAAAATCACGTAATTACTGTGCTAAATGTAGGTGTTTTTTTTTTTAAACTGAAACTTACAATGACCGACTCCTGACCTCTGATGCACTTTTGCTGAAACCACGGAAACTTAGATTTCCATCGGATGCATCTCTAATGACCTCTAGGGGCACCTATAGAAAGTAGGCATCCTGTCCAATATACTTTTTGTGTATTGCTCGTATGGGATTTTCTCCTTGCTTGACAAAAACAACAATCTATATGATATATGAAATGACATCGTATGGGGTTTTCTCTTTGCTTGACACAGACAGTAATCCAAATGAGAGATAAAATGATGGTGCATGGTATTTTCTCCTTGCTTGACACAAACAGCAATCTATATGATAGATTAAATGATACTGCATGGGATTTTCGCCTTGCTTGACGCAAACAGCTATCAAAATCTATACCTGATATGATGGCACATGGGATTTACTCATTGGCATTAATTATGTTCTCTTATAGAACTACATGTACTCTATCACGTGACATTTTAAGACCATAGAAAACACTGTACAAAAATCATTGACTTATCTCACATTAATAATAATTATGATCTAGATGAACAAAGATTCCCTTTTATTTGAAATTAGAATATGCACTAATTCGAATTAAACATTGTGCTTTGCTGAAAAGGTGTTTGAGGGCTGTGGTTTCTAATGTGATCATGAGACAAGTCATAAATCGTGGTGATTTTATTGTTTAACCCTATACCATAGGATCCCGGTTTTTAAAGGCCTTGCAGCCTAAAGCTTTTGAAAACATTGTGGGAGAAGGAGAAAATGCTGACAACCAGCATTTTCTCCTTTTCCAACAATGTTTTCTACCCTTTCAAAAACAATTATCATTTTTAAGTCACAATTATTTTGTCGTCTGCAAATGCTTCCAATTTGGGCAAGTCTAAAATTTTGTCGTCTGGTAAAGAGTTATGAAAAGAAGTGCAAGAAGTTCATGGACAGATATGCGCACTTATCTTTCTGATGACCTCAACAACTACGAATCTGGCGCTAACAACTTGAACAAATTTTCTCATTTTCGATTTCAAATTATCGCAGTTTCACGGTGACACCGAAATGGACCGGTAATCAATTAGCACCAGTTATCACTTTTACATGTATTTTGATAATCATGCTGTCATTATCTGGAGTGCAATCTGTTAAATTTCGCAAAGTGCATTTGTAGTCAGCTCATCGCCTCTAAAACAAATTTCCATAATAATAAGAGCTGTTCTCTGTTAAAAAAAAAAAGAGTATTTAATGCAAATGCAAAAAGTATGGACCAGTGCCAGCCTGCGCAGTCCGTATAGAATGGAATGAGTCGAAACGTTTTGCTATTTGTAAATTTTCTGCAAGTCCAAGGACCATTCTATTCAGACCCTTTTGCCTAGTCATTTTATTGTTATGTATATTGTACAGTTTTGTAAATTTTGTTACTTGGCAATAAAATATGTTTAAACGAAACGAACGAAATGAAACGAGGACCATTCTAGCTTACGGTTCAGCCGGTTGTTAGAAAAGATGGATTTCATAGATCCACAATTATGTGATGACTTGCTTGGAATAACGCATCACAGAGATGCACTAAACTTCCTTTTGGTAAGCCGCGCTCATACAGAAGTTTTCAAACATATCATTTAGTTTCAAAGCCGGTCTGGCGCAGGACAGAGAAAGGTCATCTGCAGACAGCTATCTGTTTAAACCAAAACGTATTTAAACCTTTACCCTACAATCCCGACTTTTAACGACCCAAAGAAAGAAGCATTTTGAAAACATAGTGGGAAAAGAAGAAAATGCTGGTAACCAGCATTTTCTTCTTTTCCCACAATGTTTTCTACCCGTTAAGAGACAAATGTTATGTTTTGAGCTACATTTAAAATGTCGTCTGCAAATGCTTTCAATTTAGACTAGTCTACATTTTTGTTGTGTGGTAAAGAGTTAAACCCTTACAAAAAAAAAATCGCGTGTTTTAACGACCCTGAGGAAAAATGGGTTTTGAGAACATTATATGAAAAGGAGAAAATACTGGTAACCAGAAGTTTTCTCCTCTACCAAAATTTTTTTCTGTCCTATCAAAGACAAACCTAAACCTTTTGGTGCTTTTAATTTGGAAGAGTAAAATATTATGTCGTCCAGTAAATAAGTAACATTTCTCTATAGACGATATCAACCGTCTAGAAGGTCGTATCAGGACAATTCCCCCCTAGACAACTGCACCCTGGACAACTCCCCCTGCAAATTCCCCCCTGGACAATTGCCCCCAAGACAATACCCCCCCCCCGAGACAATTCCCCCTGGACAATTACCCCCAGAGGCATATTTTCCCCCCCCCCCGACAATAGCCCCCCCCTCCCCGGACTATTACCCCCTGGACAATTTCCCCCAGACAACTCCCCCCTGCCAATTCCCCCCGGACAATTGCCCCCGGGCCATTGCCCCCCGGACAATTGCCCCCGGACAATTCCCCCAATCTAACTCGAAATTTCTTCTGCTTTTGCTTTGGGACGAGGTCATTGTCGGCTTTCAGCGTCAGACCCTGGGTTCACTTCCAAGGCCGAGTTCAACTGGAACTAGATTAGATTAGATTACTAGATTTTTCATGTGATCAGATTTGAAGTACGCACGTCGAGTAGGAGTTCCTCGCGAACAGAAAATTGAGTTCATCGAGTTGTGCATATGATGGAATGAACATCCTGGTGGGAATTGTCTGGAGGGGGGAGTTGTCGGGGGGCAATTGTCCTGGGGGGCAATTGTCCTGGGGCGCGCGCAATTGTCATAGGGGGTAATTTCCGGGGGGGAGGGAATTGTCAGGGGAGTGTAATCATCGGGGTGTGTGTAGTTGTCCAGGGGGTAATTGTCGGGGGGGGGTTTCCAGGGGGGTAATGGTCCAGGGGGTAATTGTCTCCGGGGGCTATTGCAGGGGAGAGAGAGGGAGAATTGTCCAGGGGGAATTTGCAAGGGGGAGTTGTCCGGGGGGCATTTGTGGGGGGGGGGGAAGAGGGGAATTGTTCTAGACTCAAAACTAACAATTTTGAGGGGGCCGTCGCCCATATGGGCAAGCGAAGTGACGACAAATAAGCCAAAATTAACAAATCGCAGACCCATTATCTTCCGCTAGGTGACATTTTTCAAATACAAACCTATCTGATTTGGACATTCTGGGTACAGAACTGGACCACTTTTCAAGGCGGCAGTAGATGCAGCAAATTTCAAATCAAAATAAACGTTTACTCACTAAAATCTACTTTGTGCGATTCACCCAGCCATGGTTAGCTAGCATATAACAACCTATGCACTAGCCATTTATAAACATAGCCCCTGTAAGCTTGGGAAAATGTTCCGGTATAAGCCCAGCACAAATCCCGGTTTTCCCCATGTCAATTATTTAAAACCATTTTCCACTTGCTATTTTTAGCGGTCATTTACGCCGCGTATTAATATTTATCCTGTACAGGACAGTGATGCGTCATAGCAGACAAGTCCATTTTCGTAGAATATGACATGCACAGACAACAATCTCAGACCATTAAAATATTGTACCAACACTGTTAATGAAATATAGCTCATATAGGCCTAATGCTAAATTCAGATCATAAAAAACGGGATATTTATACTTCCCCAAAACAAAGTTAGGGGGAGAGGATATTTTTAGAATCAGGTCGTCCGTCTGTTCTTACGTAGTCATAACTTTGAGTTGATGGTAATATTTCCTGAAATCACACACGGAAAAACTCCAACAGTATAACAGAACAAAAGTGCCACAGGAAAAAAAATTTAAATCTAATACCTCGTCGCAATTAAGCCTAATGGATTGTTCTCTTGACTCATTCATATTGGCATTACACACACAAACAAACCGTACTTCTCTCCAGCAATACCGCTCAATAACATGCAATTTGTAAAACCCTGTGCAAAACTATCCCCAGTTTTAACGACCAGTAGAAGGAAGTCTTTTGAAAACATTGTAGGAAAAGGAGAAAATGCTGGTAACCAGCATTTTCTCCTTTTCCCACAACGTTTTCTAATCTTTAAAGATAAATCCAATATTTCTAGCCAGAGTCAATTAATTGTCTACAAATGCTTTCAAGATGGTCGAGTCTAAAATATTGTCGTTTGGTAAAAACTCTTTACCCAACGACAAAACTTGAGACTGGTCCATATTGAAGGCGTTTGCAGACGACAAATCAAATGCTGTTTAAATCATGGTATTGCACTTGGAAAGGACAGCAAACGTTGTGGGAAAAGGAGAAAATGCTGAATACCATCATTTTATTCTATCCACATAAGGTTTTCAAAACCTTTTTTCTGGACAGTAAAAAGAAGGGATTATTAGCTGAAAGGTTTTTTAACATTCTTTGATCGCCCAAAAATCAATTCGTCTCTCTACTAGGTCTACAAACACAAGCCCACCTACTACAAATTAAACAAAACCCTTTTCGGTCATGGTTTGGCACTAAGCGGGGAAAGTATAGATAAAGGATCAGAATGAACATCCCTACAGTCTGCTTTTGATCTACGCTATCCAGTAAAGCTTCTTGTAAAACCGATCATGATGAAAGTGTATCCCTTTGCCACACGACAAAATTTTAAACCAGTCCAAATTGAAAGCAATTGCAGACGACAATTTCAGTGTGGCTCAATTAATGAAATGTTTCTCAGACAGGGTAGAAAGCATTGTGGGAAAAGGAGAAAATGCTGGTTACCAGCATTTTCTCTTTTTACCCACAATGTTTTCAAAGGTTTCTTCCTCAGGGTAGTTAAAAGCCAGCATTGTGTGGTAAAGAGATTTATAACCTTAGGCAGTGCTCCATGTTTCCGAGTCTGGGAAAAAAGGGTTTAATGCGTGACGCGTTAAACTATGCAAGTCATGACTTAACACTTAAGCTGCTGAATAAATGAAACGCAAATTTCTACTCAATACTAAAAGCGCAGACATTGCAGTTCCAAAGTTGATTTCACCGGAAGGAAAATACCGTATCGGACAGTGTAGATCAAAGATTAGACTGCACGTTCTGTGCAGTCTGATCTTGATCTGCACTGTCCGCAAAACGTCAGTGGGTCGCAATTAGCAGCTTAAGGGTTAATTATGAACCCATAATTATGGATCCATAAAATCCATTTTGTCTGATAACTGACGGAATCCGGAGGTAGAATGACCCTTGGACATACAGAAAAGTTACAAAAAGCAAAACGAAAGCTGACCTGGATCGATACTGTTTGCAAATGCATTAACCCCCCTTTCACAGAGCATTGCTCATACGAAAAGAGATGTACAGTTTCATCCTATAGGACGAGACAATTATAGCAAATTTTCTTTTGCTACATCATAAAATATCAGACAATGCAGATCCAAGATCAGACTAAATCACTATTAGGTCTGATCTTAATCTATAATATCCACAAAAGCATCACGGGCCGTGCCGGGATGCTAGGAGTCAAACTCTGACATATCAGCCTTGCTCTGACAAAGGAGGGCTTAATGCATCTCCGTGATGCATGATACCGTGCAAGTCATCACATTATCATGGATCCATAAAGTCCATTTTGTCTAACAACCGACTGAATTATGAGATAGACTGGTCCTTTGATATACAGAAAATTGACCAATAGCGAAAAGTTTCGGTCCAGGTCAGCCTGCGCGGACTGCGCAGGCTGACCTGGGTCGATGCAGGCTGACCTGGGTCGATACTTTTCGCAGATGCATTAAACCCCCTTTTTCACAGAGCGTGGCTCATATGTAAAGATGCCACGCCACAACAGCACTGCTTAATCGGTAGATAAATAAAGCCGTCATTAGTTCGACGCGATCATCAATTTTCCAACGATTTATTTGGATGCCATCATAAATTCAATGAAGACTGCATTATTCAATTAAATTTGCCGTATACAAATAACAAAAACTGTTCAAATGAAAAGCAAGCATGGTTGCATTACGGTGTTACCTGCAATTTATCATAAAACAAATCGAGGGAACAAAAATTTCCCTGTCCTGCCACGTCCAGGAGCAGTGTACATGACCCACAAATAACCAGTTCTCTATTTTGACGCTACCTATCCATACTTACAAAACAGAATGTGTCCCATGACCCACAAATTTATCACCCCCCTTTCCACACCTGAAATTTTGCATCAAAACAATGTATAGCTTATTTTTTCTTTTAAATTCTTCTTAGGTATTTAAATCATGCAAAGTTCTAACTCTTAGCAAGGTGTTCACAACCACAGCTGTATTTGGGGAGAATGTAAAGCAAGATCAAACTGCACATACGAGCAGTCTGTTCTTCCGCTGCTCTCTCTCAGTATGTTCGATCATATAAACCGCATTCAATGCCGATAACCTTAACTCTTTACCATACGACAAGATTTTACACCAGTCCAAACTGGAAGCATTTTCAGACGACAAAATAAATGCAAATCAAAAACTGAAATGTGTTTTGGCAAGAGTAGAAAACATTGTGGGAAAAGGAGAAAATGCTGGTTACCAGCATTTTCTCCTTTTTCCACAGTGTTTGCAAAAGCTTTCTTTCTCAGGGTCGTTAATAGTCGGGGTTGTGTGGTAAAGGGTTAAAGAAATCTATTTTCATATTCGACTGCAATTTAAATTCGACAGGGTACGGGCAAAGTAGTTCATAATTAGACCACTGTAAGAAGTTATTTAGTGAAAGGGCTATCACAAATTTGGTCTTAGGTACATGACCAAAAGATTCTAACGTACATGACCAACATATTCTTACTTTCATGACCAACAGATTCTAAGTTACATGACCAACACATTCTTACGTACATGACCAACACATTCCTACTTTCATGACCAACACATTCTTACGTACATGACCAACACATTCTTACGTACATGACCAACACGTTCTTACGTACATGACCAACACGTTCTAACGTACATGACCAACACGTTCTTAGTTACATGACCAACACGTTCTTGGTTACATGACCAATACGTTCTTACGTACATGACCAACACGTTCTTACGTACATGACCAACACGTTCTTAGTTACATGACCAACACGTTCTTGGTTACATGACCAACACATTCTTGGTTACATGACCAACACGTTCTTACGTACATGACCAACACGTTCTTACGTACATGACCAACACATTCTAGTTACATGACCAACACATTCTTACATACATGATCAACACATTCTTACGTACATGACCAACACATTCTTACGTACATGACCAACACATCTTACTTTCATGACCAACACATTCTTACGTACATGATCAACACATCTTACGTACATGACCAACACATTCTTACGTACATGACCAACACATCTTACTTTCATGACCAACAAATTCTTACGTACATGACCAACACATTCTTACGAACATGACCAACACATTATTTCTTCATTAAAAAACTTGAAAATTAGGCTGTTAGTAGTACAATAGTAGTTTCTCCCTTGTATTTTTATTTAATTCGTTCACAGCAGTAAAAAAAAATGTCATATAGGTCACAAATTTACTCTACCAAAACAATTCAAGTTTTACGTTTTACGTTTAAAGATACATCTTATCCTCGCTCTCAGCCAGTTTTCGATCCATTTCATTTCATGAAACTATAATCATTCATCAATCTCCATGCCAAATGTTGTCCCTGGTGGCTGCAAGGTTGCAAATATTACGACGGATAGAAAATGCATTTCATTTTTTGGCGGCCTTCAAAGAAATCACTGTTGTCTTTTCCGTTTTGAAATGAGGACAAATTCCTTGAGTGTCTCTATCCCTTACACCATATATAGGTATTGGTAAGTTATCTATGTTTACACAGCTGACCCAATCCCGAGCCATTATACACACTTTCCAGTCTTATATATAGTTGTATATGACATATTTTATTTCTATAAGACAATATTATTCCAGCAGCCTGTTAACCTTTATGCTGCTAAGCGCGACTGATCTTGGATCTACATTTTCATATACAGTGAGTTTTTTTCCCAGCAACAATAACTTTGTAATCGTAACATTGCGGTTTATACCACTGGCTGGAAATCTTCATTCTGTTTTTTTAGCAGTTCAAGGGTTAACATCCAAAGCTTTCTTCTTCTTCTTCTCAGTATTATTATTATTACTATTATTATATAAAGGCAAGTGCGAAAAGTTAACCAAGTTCATGAGAGTGCATAAAGGATACGCAAGCTGTCAAATGCAAATGGGATGGGCGAGATTATGTCGAAATAAATAAGTAGCTGAATCCAGACTTATGCTATCGCAATTGTCATTAGCACACGGTGATGAATCGAAATAGAAACCTTTGGCTGGTACTCTAAACGCTGGAATGCCGATGACAAGTTCCGTTATGTTGCGGACAATTTTCTTGAAGAATTTTATGTAGATGGCACTAATTATATCACTCGTCACAACTCGTTAATTCCGTAACTACATCTTACCTTGTCCGTATAAGGGAGGTTTCCATTTTGAACTGCCGATCACATGATCGGGATTGATCCTAAATATGGCGGCGCCCGTGAAAATAGATTAGCAACGACATAAACAACCACGATGAAATTATTCACATCAATCAATCTTTTGTGAAAACTTCCAAAGGAATAAACAAACCACATTCAAAATTGAAGTACAAAATGTTTGTCAACAGAAATATATTTAGAAAGATATCGATAGTAAATTGTGACTCATGTTTTCTTTTTTAAGAGGAGCTTTACAATTTTTGGAACGGTAAAACGGCGTATTTCCGGCAAAGAAATGTACCGTGTAGGTGCATATCAAGCTACGTGACACAGCCGAAGGACTTAATCAACGGATCACCTGAGGCTTCCCGGATATCATTACATTTGTCCTAAAATTTTACATTTTTTTTTTTTGTCCTTAAATAGCAATTGTCACAGGTACTAACACAGAAAGTTTCCAGGAATTAAACAGTAGTAATTAGGAATGAAATACATCTAAGATCACACTGGCTGGAAAAACTGGGACCATTACGCAGGCATTTTATTCCATAAAAGGGTGATTGGCCTCTTGTAATTTGAGCATATTGGCAAAATTGGTCCGTAACGGCACTACACTAAGTGCTGTTTACAAATCTGGTAATCAGCCAATGAAACAGACAATACGGGATCGTTCGTTCCTAAATGAACCAACTACAGTGGTACCGCCGCATAAATATGAGCTGTATTCTGGCAAAAAGGGGCTTAATGCATCTCCGTGATGAATTATACAAAGTAAGTCATCACATAATTATGGATCCATCAAATCTGTATGGTCCAACAACCGAATGGATTTGAAGGTAGTATGTCCTTGGACAAGCAAGAAATTTACAAGTGGCAAAAAGTATTGACCCTTGTCAGCCTGCGCGGACTGCGCAGGCTGACAAGGGTCAATACTTTTTGCAAATGCATTAAACCCCCTATTCACGGAGCATGGCTCATATGTTTAGAGCTCTACATCAAAAACCGCGATGGGCGAATATTAACTCTTTACCAAACGACAAAATTTTAGACTTGTCCGGATGGAAAAAATCTGCAGACGAAAAATTAAATGAAACCAAACTAATTATATCTGCCTTTGAAATGGTAGAAAACATTGTGGGGGGAAACGAGAAAATGCCAGTTACCTGCATTGCCTCCTCTTCCCATGATGTTTTTCAAAGTCTTACTTCTCAAGCTCTTTAAAGTACGGCATTGCAAGAGTCTGTACGATAAATGGCGTAACTCGGTCAATCAAGCGGCACGTTTTGGAATTTCTTTCAAAAATTAAAAGCTCAAAATTTTGCAGAGCTCTTTTCGCCGTAAAAATCTTACCGTGTCGGACAGTGTAGATCCAAAACCAGGCTGCACTATTTGTGAAGTCTGTTCCTTATCTACACTGTCTGAATGATACTATGAGTCGCGTTTACCAGCCTTGGTTATAACAAACGAATAGGCTAGATGTAATAAACATATGTGCAGAGCCAGGTTCATTGAAAAGGGTGGGTTTTTTTTTTCCATCTACGAAAAATATCGACCCAGGTCAGCCTGCGCAGTCCGCACAGGTCAACTTGGGTCGAAACTTTTAACTATCGGTCAATTCTCTATAGACTACCTCATGATTCAGTCACTTGTTAGACAACATGATTTTTTGTGAGATCCATTATGATGTGCTGCCTTACTCGGTATAATGTATCGCGGAGATGCATTAAAAACTTCTTTTGGCAGAGTATGGCTAAAATGAATAGATTTCCTAAATGTAAACATCTTATCTACAGAAGTGATTTCATAAATATTTATTCAATTTAAGAAACTAATTCTTATGATGTTTACATTTCCGAGCTGCGTGCACTTGAACAAGTAGTTGATCGACGAAATTGAAACATTCTTAGAAACGTACCCTTTGAGCGGAAACTAACGAAAATCGAGTTTTAGCTCGGCTGTTTCCGGAGAAAACGTCGAGATATTGCCATAATCCTGGCGTTGTCGTCTTCGTCGTCGTCTGTGGCGGTCATAAACCTTGACATCTTAATATCTCTGTTAGAACTGAAGGTATTTGTTTCAAACTTGGACAAGTTGTCAATTATCAAAAGGGGAACCTATACTACAGGGGCAGATAACCACCAAAGTATTTCTGACACAGTAATGTCCCTTTGTCAAATTAAGATTTTCACTGAAACTGAGCAAACAACCTCATTCAAACGTTGGTACCTGCATGTAGTGCTCTTTTTTCTATGAGATCAAAAACAGGATACAAAAGATTTATTTATTTATTTATTTATTTATTTATTTATCAAACACAAATCTAAACTAGTCCACATTTCAAACTTTAAACGACAAGTAAAACATAACTCAAATCTCTGAATTTATCTTGAAAGGACCGAACACACTGTGGGGAAAGGAGAACATGCTGTTAACCAGAAGTCTCCTCTTTTGTCAGTGCTTTCGAAAGCTGTCTTTCTCAAGGTCATTAACCCTTTACCTCATAATCCCGAGTTATAACGACCCTGAGAGATAAGGCTTTTGAAAACATTGTGGGAAAAGGAGAAAATGCTGGAAACCAGCATTTTCTCCTTTTCCCACGATGTTTTCTTTCCTTGCAGAAAGACAAATTTATCATTTGATTCATATTTCTTTTATTATCTTCAAATGCTTTTAATTTAGGCTTGTCTAAATTTGTGTCGTGTGGTTAAGGGTCAAAACGAGGGAATATAATTATGGTAACGGGTTGAAGTCTGTCGAAACATGTCTTGAGTCTGAGAGTCAAGGTCAGCTGCCCGTTCTTTTGCTCTGATCCCATAATATTGCTTATCTTGCTAAAAAACTTAAACAAAACTTTCAAGCCCAGTAATGTTCTTTCAAACTTTCTTTTTAAAGAAAAGTATCTCCTTGTCAGAGAGTGTAGGTCCAAGATCAGACTGCACGTTCTGTGTAGTCTGATCTTGATCTACACTGTCCGTAAAAGGTAAATGAGTCGCGCTTAGCAGCTGAAGGGTTTAACTGATTTTGAACAAAATAAATAAAAGATATTTTTTTCTTTCGATGAGAGATCGAACTTTATTTCATCGAGTGAACATCATCGGTAATATTTTCACGAGTGGCTGAGCATATGAAATAAAGTTCGATCTTTCACCGAAAACCCCCTTTTTTTTTCGAAGTACAAGGGGAGCTCTCGGTATTTCCGTACCAGTGAGTTTATCAATCGGTAAATTTACTGGTCGAAACGGTGAAATTATCAAACCATAATCTACCATTTTTTCCAGACAAGAGGGCCATGATGGCCCTGGATCGCTCACCTGAGTCAATAGGCCAAACATTCTGACCAAATTTCACAAGTATCTGACTGAAAATGTGGCCTCTATAGCGTGCACAAGTTTTTTGATGATTTGACCTAGTGACCTAGTTTTTGACCCCACATGACCCAATTTTGAACTCGTGTGAGATTTTATCAAGCCAAACATTCTGACCAAGTTTCATAAGTATTTGACTGAAAATGTGGCCTCTAGAGCGTACACAAGGTTTTTTGAAGATCTGATCTAGTGACCTAGTTTTTGACCCCGCATGACCCAATTTCGAACTCTTCCGAGATTTTATCAAGACAAACATTCTGACCAAATCTGACAAGTATCTGACTGAAAATGTGGCCTCTAGAGCACACACAAGGCTTTTCGAAGATTTGACCTAGTGGCCTAGTTTTTGACTCCACAAGACCCAATTTCGAACTCGTCCGAGATTTTATCAAGACAAACATTCTGACCAAGTTTCATGAGGATTGGACTGAAAATGTGGCCTCTAGAGCGTACACAAGGTTTTTCAAAGATTTGACCTAGTGACCTAGTTTTTGACCCCACATGACCCAATTTCAAACTCGTCTCAGATTTTATCAAGACAAAGATTCTGACCAAATTTCACAAGTATCTGACTGAAAATGTGGCCTCTAGAGCGTACACAAGGTTTTTCCAAGATTTGACCTAGTGACCTAGTTTTTGATCCCACATGACCCAATTTCAAACTCGTCCGAGATTTTATCAAGACAAACATTCTGACCAAATTTCACAAGTATCTGACTGAAAATGTGGCCTCTAGAGCGTACATAAGGTTTTTCAAAGATTTGACCTAGTGACCTAGTTTTTGACCCCACATGACCCAATTTCGAACTCGTCTGAGATTTTATCAAGACAAACATTCTGACCAAGTTTCATGAGGATCGGACTCAAAATGCGGCCTCTAGAGCGTACACAAGGTTTTTCAAAGATTTGACCTAGTGACCTAGTTTTTGACCCCACATGACCCAATTTCGAACTCGTCTGAGATTTTATCAAGACAAACATTCTGACCAAGTTTCATGAGGATCGGACTCAAAATGCGGCCTCTAGAGCGTACACAAGGTTTTTCAAAGATTTGACCTAGTGACCTAGTTTTTGACCCCACATGATCCAATTTCGAACTCGTCCGAGATTTTATCAAGACAAACATTCTGACAAAGTTTCATGAGGATCGGACTGAAAATGCGGCTTCTAGAGCGTACACAAGATAAAAAGTTGACGACGCACGACGGACGACGCACGACGGACGACGGACGACGGACGCCGGACACAGCACGATCACAATAGCTCACCATGGGCACTTCGTGCTCAGGTGAGCTAAAAACTACCGAAAAGCATAAAATAGGAATGAATCCAACAGAGGTAAAACGAGATCAGCACCTTCAAACACAATTGTAACTATTGCATAAAACCCAGGCCACCAATAAAACTGCAGAATTACATTAAAGTCGAGGCCGAAAGAGGTTCTGCAAAACTACTTGAATACCGCAATAACAATCAACACTGCATAACAATTACCTCTCCCGCCCTCACAGATGTACTTTCAAAGCTAAACAAATCAACAACAATCACGTGAACCGTGCTCTGTGACAAGGGGGCTTAATGCATTCCCGCGATGCATAATACCGAGCAAGACATCACATAATTATGGATCCATAATAGACACCTTTTTTAACAACCGACTTAATCATGAGGTAGACTGGTTCTTGGACATACAGAAAACTGACCAATAGCGAAAGGTTTCGGCCCAGGTCAGCCTGCGCGGACTGCGCAGGCTGACCTGGGTCGATACTTTTCGCAGATGCATTAAGCCCCCTTTTCACAGAGCATGGCTCAAATCAAAATAACAGACCGGCGGGGAGAAATAGCTCTGATGGATTCAACACACGAACCCTTATCGATGCAGCAGAGTCGACAAATCAAGGAAATACAGTAATAAGTGCTTGAGTATGCCCGAAGCTAAACACGTGTTCGAACTTGTTACCCTATCTGCAGCAATATCATATTTGAGTCATGCTCGGTAAAAAGGGGGTTTAACCCTTTACTAGACGACAAAATTTTATCCTTGTCCAAATTAAAAGCTTTTGCAGACGACAATTTCAGTGTGGCTCAAATGGTGCAACTTTCCTTTGATAAGGTAGAAAACATTGTGGGAAAAGGAGAAAATGCTGGTTACCAGCATTTTCTCCTTTTCCCACAATGTTTTCAAAAGGCTTCTTTCCCAGGGGCGTCAAAAGGCGGCATTGTGCGGTAAAGGGTTAATGCAACTGAAAAAAGTATCTGTCCAGTTCAGCCTGCGCATCCGAGTCTAAACCGTGGTTTTGGTAAATTTTCTGCCTGTCAAAGTATTACTCTATCTCAGGTTCAGCCCACTATTCGATACAATGGATTTTTATGGATCCATAATTTTATGGTGACTTTCTTATTATCACAGATGCATTAAACCCCCTTTTGCAAGAACACGGCTCATTTCATATCGATGTGTCGTCGTGATACGGAAATATTTCGCGAGATGAGGCCCTGTTAAAATTCATACCCGACTCAATCTCTAAGTTAAAAGCATCTAGAGTTAACTCTGACAGTATTCGATACAAGTGCACTATGCTCCGAAAAGGGGATTTAATATATCTGCGGAAAGTACCGATCCATGTCAACCCGGGCAGTCCGCACAGGCTGACATGGGTCAAAACCTTTTGCTATTCGTAAATTTTCTGCATCTCCAAGGACCATTCTACCTCATGATTCAGTGGCTTGTTAGACGAAATGGATTTTTGGATCAATAATTATATGATCACTTCAATGGTATCATGAATCACCGTAGATGCATTAAATTCCCTTTTCACAGAGTATGTCACAGGTATATAAACAATACCTTTTTCGAAAAATGAAAAATCAATCCAGTGAAACTCACAAAAAAAAGTTGCACGGTAAAGGTGCAAGATCTTTATCTATGCCGTCAGCAAAAGCCCCTGTTTTCACCTATGGTGCTAATCAAAAGGGTTTCATTAGATTGGTTACCTCCCCTGATACAGCAAGTGCATATAGGGATCGGTACAGGCTATTAAAAAAACGGGCGGAATACTGCCCTTCTATTTTCAGAACAGCCATGTCGCGAGACTATTAGAGATTCAGGGGAGATCACTCTCACTTCCTGAGCAGGGGATTTTCCAATATTTTTGACGTTACGAGTAAGTGAATTGTATTTTTGGTATCACTTTTTAATGTTTAAGTCTGCTAATATTCTTTTTAGTTTCGATTACCCATTTCAAATTGTGTAGAATATCGCAGTGTTACCTATACAGCCAAACTGGAAATGTGTAAGCTTCTCTGATTGGCCATTCTGTGATAGACATGTGGCCCAATGGAAAGCAACGACACAATAGCCTGTGCCAGTTGTAATATGTACATCTACAACGGGGACCAGTTCAGGGTTTCATGTCCACGTATATAATGATTTTGCTCGCCCAATTCTTTCGGCATATTCCGTAAAACTTACCGTCAGCAGTAACGATCATGTACGAAATTTACCGACATACATGTATATAGGCCATGTACGAAATATTCCCAGTCTACCTGACGGAAAAGGTCGTAAATTCCCGATTTGGATATTACCATAGTACTTTCAACACGCAATTACTTCAAATTTAAACATGCCATGAAATGATAAATTATTTACAGACTTAAATACGTGTGCACAATTATCTGTAAATCTCACGAAATCTGATCATTTATTCCACCTTCGTTAAGGTTCCATTGATTTGCTTGGTTGAGGCTCGATTTATCTGATTGAATGATTATGACCCTTAAGCTGCTAAGCGCGACTCACTGACCTTATGCGGACCGTGTAGATCAAGATCAGACTGCACAGAACGTGCAGTCTGATCTTTGATCTACACTATCCGAAAAGGAGATATATCTCCCCCCCACACACACACACACAAAAACCACCCTTTGAAATAGCAAAATTTGCATTTTTACTTTCAGCTTGAAAGTTTCATTTCATTTCTTTCGCTGGATTAGGGTTAACTGAATAACTGAATATTCAATGGTCTTTAGTGAATTCTCTTCCTTTCGATTGATCTACACCGTCCGCTACCTGGCTCACTGCTTATAGAAGTTTTTTCGTGCTTAACTTGGCTGTCCTAGAAAGTTGATTAAAACTTTAGCCACGTTCTAGTAAAAGGGGGTTTAATGCATCTCCGTGATACATGTTACCAAACGAGTCACTATATAATTATGGATCCATAAAATCCATTTGGCCTAACAACCGGTTAAACAAGGTGGTAGAATGGCCCTTAGTCAACCAGCAAACTTATCAAAAGTAAAGGGTTTCGACATACAGGTATGTCAACCTGCGGGCAGTGCTCAGGCATACCTGGGTCGATACTTTTTTTTCTGATTCATCAAACCCTCTTTTCACAAAGCATTGCTCATGTAATTTTATACAACTAATCGGGTAACTCTTCAATATTTCATGGGTCCTGAAAAAGGTATTACTTGGTTTTTATCTTGATATCATTTGCGCTATTCAGGAATGTTCAGATTTAAAGGTTTCCTTTCAGATCTATCAAAACCACAAATTCGATCCACTTGACGCATTTCGATGGTATATGATGTGAAATTCGATATCAAAATATTATGAAGACCTTAAATATATGTCACAAGTCAAATATTAATAATCGCAACATCTCTTACTAAAGTATGGATAAAAACAAAGGAAATAAAATAAATGGACCTAGTTCCGGTTTTGTTACCTTGGTTTTTATCGAACAAGGGAGATCATTTGGATTTCACCTTTTTCCCCCATTCGTTCCCTCTTTTCCTTACATTAATGTCTGTTTTTCAAAAGTTTCCTCTGTCTGAAACGTAAATTAAGTTTAAACGTTGCAAAAGAAACTCAGTGCGACATGAACTCAAGTTTTCTTCGCAAGGCCTCTGATGCTAAAAATATGACCAAAACATCTTTAATAACAGTTGAAATCTATCTTTTGACAAAGAAAAAAAATCGGACTCATTAATATGAGGCATACTCTGGTAAAAGGGGGCTTAATGCAACTCCGAAATTTATGATACCAATCAAGCCATCACATAATTATGGATCCATAATGGCCACTTTTAAACAACGGACTGAATCATGAACTAGACTGGTCCTTCGGCATACAGAAAATTGACCAATAGCGAAAAGTTTCGACCCAGGTCAGCCTGCGCGGACTGCGCAGGCTGAGCTGGGTCGATACTTTTCGCAGATGCAATAAGTCTCCCTTTCACAGACCATAGCTCAATTATACAATGTAGTCCTGCAAAAGTAAAATAAACCTTGGTTTAATCCATTTACAAAGCGATCCCGTGTTTTAAATTACGATAATAGGGAAGAAAGTTTTGCAACATTTTGGGAAAAGAAGAAAATGCTGGTGACAAGCATTTTCTTCTTTTCCCAAATGTTTTCAACCTTTTCAAAGACAAATGCCTATTTTCGAGCCACACTCAATCTGTCGTCTGCGAATTCTATCCATATCAATTGAAAAGACAAATTCCATCAATAGCTTTTTCGAATCACCGACATCTTTTTTTGAAGTTATATAAATTTGTCATAGGAACCATTTGAATATTTTCCGGTTTTTCTTTTAAAGAATCAAATTTCGCAGAAAATAACTCCTCAATCAAAATGAATTCTTTACAGTGTGTTTTTAACCCTAAATTTGACCATGCTCTGTGAAAAGTGCATCAGCAAACAATATCGACCAATGTCAGCCTGCGTAGTCCGCTCATGCTGATATGGTTCGAAACTTTTTGTCACTGGCCACTTTTAGGCATGTCCAAGGACCAATCTAACCCCTGATTCAGGCGGTTCTTACGAACATTGAAGTTCGTTACAAATGCATAGCTCAGATATAAACCGCTCCGGCAGGGATCCGAACCCGTGCGGCAAAGATCCTCAATATTTGAGGTTTAAAAGACCAATACACTGCCCAGTGAGCTAAAGAGAATTCTCCCAAACGCAGTTGTCAGGTATTGATTTTATACAGGGAGAAGCTCTGCTGTAAGGAAGGAGTGATCTCCCGTAACATGGTTGTTATACAAAATGGTTTTTATGGATCCATAATTATGTGATGCTTGGTTTCATGAATCAAAACGACGATTTAAATCCCTTTAACCATACTTTGTCTCATCCATAACTTGCTACTTTCTTTACATGTAATTGCCATTGTTAGGGTCCTGTGTGGCTCACTGATAAAACGTAAGGCTCGCCAACCTGTATGTCCCGGGTTTCGAGTCTCCATGAATGCATTAGGTATTTCGCTGGAGTGTCCTTCAAAATGGCAAGGCACTTCAAAGCCCTAGCCTAGTGCTGGTGACACCCAGAATATACTTCTACACGAATATGTGGTATAGCTAAAATGACGTTGAAAACAGCGTAAAACACCATTCATTGATGAATCAACCAATCAATAGTGCCATTGTTACGTACATGTACGAGTATGTAATTCTTGTCTTGTGACGACCAGCGCTAACGTGCAAGTCTAGGTAATAAAGATCATGTTCTATTCTGTTCTATAGTGAGGAAGTGTAAAATATTGTCATCTGGTAGAGTGGCCTACTAAACGCAAGAAATGAGCTGTGCTCTGTGAAAACGGGGCTTAATGCATCTGCAAAAAGTTTCGATCCATGTCAGCCTGCGCAGTCCGCGCAGGCTGACATGGGCCGAAACTTTTTGTTATTAGGAAATTTCATGCATGTCCAAGGACCATTCTACCCCTATATCCAGTCAGCTTTCAGACTAAATGTATTTTATGGACCCATAATTCCACAATGCCTTGCTTGGTATAATGCATTACGGAGGTGCATTAAGCCCCCTTTTGCCAGAGTATAGCTCAAATGAAACTTTTAAGCCGATAATAAAAACCCAAAACTTCGCTGTTTGTAAAGTTTTTCTTTTATGGGGGAAAGATATATCCTTATCGGACAGTGTAGATCGAAGATCAGATTGCAGGTTCTGTGCAGTCTAATCTTGATCTACACTGTCCACAAAAGGTCCTTGAGCCGCGCTTAGTACCCTTATGGGTAACACTTAACGACCAATAAAAAACTCTGGAACCAGTTCTACTACCTAATTTCAATTCTAAATAAACAAAACCATATCCCGCCACTTGAACCATCCAAGCTAAATATTTGCGGAGGGTGGAAAATCAAACAACGTTGAATCTAATTTCAAAGAGCAAGGCACTAAAAACAAAACCCACTTAAATGATTTCTTTTTATCTCAGCTAGAAAAAATAAAAAGAATCGTGTTTACCCCACAAAGAGACAGAAAGACGGACATGTTTAAAAATTGAAGAGTAAGGATCGATTTTACATTTTATACAACTGATACCCTAGTTTGTTTTGTTTTTGTTTTCTTTGGTACAGCGTACAGATATTTAAAGCCGCACGTAACCAAACGAACGCAACTTTATACTATACTGAACTTTCAACTGAAATTGTATCGATGTTTTCCCCGTCACCAGACAACAAAACTTAAAAAAAATTGTCCAAATTATAAGCATTTAGACAACAAAACAAACGTGACTACAATGACGGCATTTGTCTTGGAAATGCTTTGAAATCGATTGATTGATTGTATGGTGTTTAACGCCGTTTTCAACATCATTTCAGTTATATCACGGCGGCAAGTGCATCTGTCCATGCGTTCCTCGAGTTTCTTTTACCAGTACTCCGCACAATATTCTTTCCAAGCCAGCGGCTGCTTTTCCTTATTACCATCGTCGAAACAATGGTCAGCGGTGAGAGAGGAATTAATCCTGTCGCAATGACTACCATCAATCCTCGGAAAGAAATTGGCCGAGCCGGGGATCGAACCAGCGACCTCCTGTTCTCACGTCCTGTACGGTTCCAACCGAGCTACGGGGGCTCGGCAATGTTTTGACAGAACCTTCTTCCTCTGGATCATTATAGAATTACAGAATTGTTTGGCATAGGGGAGTCCACTTCCTTAACCCTTAAGCTGCTAAGCCCGACTAACTGCCCTTTAGTGGACAGTGTAGATCAAGATCAAATTGCACAGAATGTGCAGTCTGATCATGGACCTACACTGTCCGATAAGGAGATACTTTTTCTCGCAAAAAATAAGTTCGAAATAACATTAATAGGGATTTTACTATCGGTTTGAAAGTTTTATTTAACGTGCAGTCTGATCTGAATCTACACCGTCCGATAAGGAGATATCTTTTCCCCCAAAAATATCTTAAAAAATAGCAAATTTCGGGTTTTTACTATCGGTTCGAAAGTATCATTTCACTTAACGTATTCAGCGGAACCCGGGATGGTTTGATAAAAGGCTAAAACAGTACTTGAATGTCAAAGAAAATAGAGCAAGATCAGAGTGTGACGAACAGGAGCCTGATCTTGATCTACTCCTTCTGCAAATGACATTGAGGGTTACTTCTCTTAGCTCGACTGAACACATATTTATCCAACGCTCTGACAAAAGGGGCTTAATGAATCTCCGTGATGCATGACACCAATCAAATCATCACATGATCATGGATCCATGAAGTCCATTTTGTCTAACAACCGACTTAATCATGAGGTAGAATAGTCCTTTGACATAGAGAAAATTGACCAATAGCGAAAAGTTTCGGCCCAGGTCTGCCTGCGTGGACTGCGCAGGCTAACCTGGATCGATACTTTTTCACAGATGCAATAACATTCCTTTTCACATGCCCAAGGTCAACATAGTCTGGCCTTTGTGAAGCGTTGAAAACTGATTGGGTATCGAAAAAAAAAGCAAATATCAAACTGCACGGATGTGCAGTCTGATCCATGCTGTCTGATCTTTGTCTACTCTTTTCGCAAAGGATATCACAACCAAGATATGAGATAGTGCCTTCTGCCCTCTGCAGTCATTTTTAAGGGGCCACGCAACATGCTGGTGAACTAAATAGTATCTGGGCTTTTGTCTGAGTGATACTGCTACACATACAAACATTAACACGCCAACTAATTAGTACACATCTTATAAAAAATAAAGTGTTGGAAATAGAGCATTTTATTTTAGTACGTTTCTACTTTTTACCCCACCGTGTATTCCACATCACTAAACTTGCGTTTATTTCACAATAATAATCTTTTGAGCCGTGTGTGTACTAATCCTACATATAAGAATGTCTATGCCTCATGGCTTTTTACCCATGTCGCTAGATATTTTTTCTTTCCTTCACGTTAAGCAATCGTTTTCCGCCACTTACACTAAGGTATGTTAATAGCCTGTACACTAATTGGTGCAAGAAAATGGATATTTCCCATCACAGTCTTTGTTGTAGAAGCATAGTAGTCATCCTCTGTGAAAAGGAGGTTTTAACGCATCTGCAAAAAGTATCGACCGTGCAGTCCGCTCAGGCTGACCTTGGTCGAAACATTTTGCTATAGGTCAAATTTCTGCATGTCAAAGGACCAGTCTACCTCATGAATCAGTTGATTGTCAGACAAAACGGATTTTATAGATCCAAAATTATATGCTGACTTGCTTGGTTCAATTCATCACGGAGATGTATCAAACCCCCCTTTTGCCAGAGCGCCGCTCATAAAGAAGTGAGCCTGGGCTACCATTGTTTTTGTTACTCTCGTCGCTGCCTCATCTACGCACTCTGTCTTGTTGAAAAGATACTATCAAAGCTATGTTCAGGCAAAAGGGGATTTAATATATCTCCGTAATGCATGATACCAAGCGAGTCATCACATAATAATGGACCCATAAAATCCATTTTGTATGGCCAATCACGAGGAACACTAGAGCTTTGACATGTAGAAAATAGAATTTAGCAAAAAGTGTCGACCCAGGTCAGCCTGCAGATGCATTAAATCCCCTTTTCACAGAGCATGACTCATTATTATTCATGTATTTGAACTGAAAAACAACAGCAAGTCATTACAAAGATCAAAGGGTTATCAGAAAAGGTCGCCGAGAAGCATGTTCCGTTCTGAGGTAAAGCCGGTAAACGGTGGCAACGCTCAATTACCTACTCGATAAATCAATGCGCTTTGTTTAACAGCAAACATAATAAATGGAATTTTTACGACGAGCACAATAATCACGCTAACACCGGCTCTGAAACAAGAGAAGGTTGGAATGTGAAAGTACGAAAAATAATTGAAATTTGTAAATATTCCAGAAAATACATTTCAAGAAACATAATTTCTCGTATACTATTCCAAAAAAAAGAAAGAAGTCGAAGACAATAAAAATTACCACGAATCAAATTTATCTTGGATAGTTATCTTCGCGTTATGTCTGCAAATGATTCATCTTCAAAAATAAACGCTTATGTCCTGGAAAATTACGATCTTTACTCGTTTTCACCAACCACTGTAAATTGCATTCTCGACCTATTTCTTTTCAAATTAGAAAGTACCGCAATTTCTGATTGGCGAAACCAAACGGTTTCGCCAATCAGAAATTGCGGCACTTTGAAATTAGGAAAAGTCTCGAGAAAGAGAAAATAGAGTGCAAGTTATAATGGTTTGTCAATACGATATCTGGGAATCGTAATGTTTATGCAATTACCAGCCAATGCATAAGGCCCGCTCGGGCAGTTCAGTGGTTAGCGTATCTGACTCGTGACCCGGTGGTTGCGAGTTCGATACCCGGTTGAGGCAAACTTTCTTTCCGGCGAATTTTCACCTCTCAGCTCTGCTGCATGTGAGAAAAGTAGTCAGTGGCTTTTGAAGAAAGTTGTGTCAGTACTGGTGTGAGAAAGCCAGGAAACACATGGGTGCGTCACTGGCCGCCATGATATGACCTGAGCTGTTAAAATGGCGTTAAACTCCAATACAAACAAACAAACCAATGCCTTTGTGTGGTAAAGGGTTAAACACATTTCTGGTCTAATTCTAAAGAATTTTCATAACTTTCAAAGTGACGAAATTTTTGATTGGCTAAAACATTTCGGCTAAAGCAAGTGGTTTAGCTAATAAAAAAAATTGCCTTACTTTTTAAATCTAAATTTAGAATGAGTGTGCTATTTTGAATAGCTGGAAAAATAGGCCCTAATACACCAACCTTTCTTAATAATATTCTTAGTCTGATACTAAATTGAGTCCCTTTTTTTTTCTAAATTTGCAAAGTATCACAATTTCTGATTGGAAAGGCCATCTGGCTAACCCAATCCGTAATTATGTTTCTTTGCAACTTGGAAAAAAAATATTTCGATTTAGAATGTAATTTAGAACTGTAGGTGAATATGACCTCAAATTTGTAGCGTGAAGAACTTGGGGCATATGGCCAACCAAACCAGTAAGATTAAACGTAATGGGTAAAAAACTTGTTTCATACTTTTCGGTAGTTTATCGGGAAAAAACGGTGTATTATGGTTTGATAATTTCACCGTTTCGACCAGTGAATTTACCGATTGATAAACTCACTGGTACGGCAATACTGAGAGCTCCCCTGTACTTCGCAAGTCCAACCAAAAAGGCGGTTACAAGCATGAGTTAAATAGTATATTCATTCTTTTTTTTCGGTGAAAGATCGACGGTTTTTTCATCTCGTGAACATCATACGATAATATTTTAACTTGTGGCTGCGCCACTCGTGAAAATATTACCGATGATATTCACTCGATGAAATAAATTTCGATCTTTCACCAAAAACTACAAATATCCTCTATATAATTCATAATTGATATGGACAAGCATGAGTTAAATAGTATATTCATTTTTTTTTTTCGGTGAAAGATCGACGTTTTTTTTCATCTCGTGAACATCATACGATAATATTTTAACTTGTGGCTGTGCCACTCGTGAAAATATTACCGATGATGTTCACTCGATGAAATAAATTTCGATCTTTCACCAAAAACTACAAATATCCTCTATATAATTCATAATTGATAAGGACTGTGTAACACCAGGTTAACCCTTTCCCAAACGACAAATTTTGGACTGGTCCAAATTGAAAGAGTTTGCAGACGACAATTTTAAATTTGATGAAAATGGCAGAAAGGTCTCAAAAAGGGTAGAAAACACTGTGGGAAAAGGAGAAATTGCTCGTTACGAGCAATTTCTCCTTTTCCCACAGTGTTTTCAAAAGACTTAGACTGCAGACACGTGAAAACCAGGGCTTGTTTGGGAAAGGGTTAAGCAGTCTTTGAATAGCTCTAAAACATCGTGTCGTGCATGTAGACATGTATATAACATGTGTCGCCAAAGATTTTATTATCTTGAACCTTCCTGAGAAAATATCGACGAATACATGAATAAAGGGGTCTTAGTTTCTTATGGTTTTGAACCGTAAAAATGTTCCTCCAGACATAATATTGTACTGGTCCATGTTACGATACAGTTTGTATAACCTAGATTAGTGAATGTAAATTTCATGCAAATGTAGGCACTGAAAAGAAATAAGCCACGCTCTGCCAAAAGGGGGCTTAAAGCATTGTCGTGATGCATTGTACCAATCTAGCCATCACATATTTATGGATCCATAATAGGCACTTTTTTTACACAACGATTTTATCATGATGTAGTCTCATCCTTGGACATACAGAAAATTGATCAATAGCCAAAAGTTTTGGTCCAGGTCAGCTTGCGCGAACTGCGCAGGCTGACTAGGGTTGATACTTTTCGCAGATGCATTAAACCCCCTTTTCACAGTGCATGGTTAAAATAGAAATGCCCTTTTTCAGACACGAGATACGGTCCAAATGTTTCAAATACAAACTAATTGGTTAGAATATCTTACAAAGTACTTGAGTCTGAGAGATTCCATCCAAGATCAGACAGCACGCTCCGAGGAATCCGATCTTGATCTATAATCATTCGGCAAACCTCGTGTGATCCGTTGATCAAGTCCCTCGGTTATATCACGTAGCTTGATATGCAGCTACACGGTACATTTCTTCGCCGGAAGTACACCGTTTGACCGTCATTAAATTGTAAGGCTCCTCTTAAAAAAAAGAACGAGTAACAATTTTCTATCTATATATTTATAAGAAAATTTCCGTCGACAAACAGTTTGTACATTAAATTTGGTTTATCAATTCCGTTGGGAGCTTTCATTTACAGATCGATATATGTGAATAACTTCACCGCGCTTGTTCCTGTCGTTGCTAAGCGATTTACATGGGCATATTTAACATCATGTGATTGGTATAGTTCAAAATGCAAAACCACCTTCATACGGACGAAGTTAGATGTAGGTACGGAATCGGCCGAGTTGTGAGGGTTGGATCTACAATGTCCGTAAAGTCAACTGAAGTTGTGAAAGTTATATCAAAGGATAATAACCTTTGTGTAAATATTCATTTCGGAAGTCAGATTTTCTGTCGAAACACCAAATTCTTCTCACATCAAAAAGACAATGACAGGGAAAATTGATGCAATCGCAAGCTAATTTCATCAAAAATATCTTACAAAATATCAAAGAATATGGATCTCACATCAGACTGAAACTTCTGTACAATGGAATCTTGCTCTACACTCTCTACAAAGGCGACTGAATGTGTCATTTGTTGTTAATGGGACGATGAACTTTACGTAAATATTCATAACGGAAAACGAATTTTCTTGCGAAACACGGGTGATCCGTTGATCAAGCCCCTCGGCTGTATAACGTAGTTTAATATCCACCTACATGGTACATTTCTTCGCTGGAAATACACCGCTTTACCGTTTTAAAATCGTAATAATCCATTTAGAAAAAGAAAACACTTGTAACAATTTTCTATCAAAATCTTTCTAAATACATTTCCGTTGACAAACAGTTTGTACATTCAACTCTAACTCGGTCCATTAGTGCCGTAGGCATTTTTTAGCGACAGGTTGCTCATCACCGTGGCTGTTTTTGCCGTTACTAATCGATTTAACTCTTTCAGCGCCAAATAAACTAATTCGGCCTCTTTTGATGGCTGTAAACACAATCCACTGAGTCTCCGGAAGATTTTTATCATATAGGCTTGACAAAACAAGCGGAGGGCATAGATCAAAGATCAGACTGCCCGTTTTGTGCAGTCTGATCTTGATCTATGCCGTCCGCAAAAGTCCCTGTTTTCGCCTATGGCGCTGAAAGGGTTAAATGGGCGCCGCCATGTTTAAGATTTTGTAGCTGGCAAAATTTCCAAATGAAAACCCCATTGATGCAGACAAGGTTAAATGTAGGTACGGAATCGGCTGAGTTGTGACAAGCGTTTGGCCCCGAGGGTAGTTCTATATGAAGCAATAGAAGCATGCACAGTAAAAAGGGGGCTTATTGCATCTGCGAAAAGTATCGACCAAGGTCAGCGTGCACAGTCCGCCGAAAACTTTGGCTATTGGTCAATTTTCTGTATGGCAAAGGACCAGTCTACCTTATAAGTTATAACACAGTCGGTTGTTAGACGAAGTGGATTTTGTGGATCCCCAATTACGTAATGTCTTGTTTGGTATTATGCATCACGGAGATGTGTTAGGCCCCCTTTTGTCTTATATGTTTTTGCAGACAGTGCAAATTCACGATCAGACTGCACAGAACGTGCAGCTTCATCTTCGATCTATACTTTACGGTATCTTAGCAAAAAGGAGAGTCAACATTATAATATTTGATGGCAGTTTTCACTTTTGATACAAAAAAATGTCCACTTCAATAATTTGACACCGTAAGATTTGGTCTGTTCTTAGACATTAACGTTACAAACCAACTTGTCACTCTACATTCTGGTATCGTATCAAGACTGGCAGCTGAATTACAGTGATCAACAGTCGATACATATTGTATCCAAACGTAATTTCCGAGGTTCTAAGCTGTATGAAATTGACTTCAACGCTCATTTTTGACCGTCAAATTACAGTGATCAACTCAGCCTAAATGGCAATAAAGCACGCATTCTTCATCCATTCTAAAGTGCACTCTTAGTCTTGATCTATATTTACAAAGTCATGGTTTCTGACTGGTTCATGCCCAAACCATAATGATTTAGCCAATCCAAAATTGCCATACTTTGACATTTAGAAAATTCTCAAGGATTAGACTAAGATTGTGATTAAGAATGGATGGTCATTAGGATACTTTTAAGCTTTACAAAATTAATCAGTTTTAATAATGTTTGACATTTGACTGTGGAATTACAGAGATCAATTCGACTTGAATGACACCATAGGCCTAATGCCACTAGTACATTTTTTTGCTTACAATATCGTTAACTTTTCCTACTGCGGAAAAACTTGCACATGAACAACAAAAAGAGGAAAATGCTTACAGACAACATTACAGTATGTAGTTTTCACAAGGATGAAACAATATTAGGCAGAGAGAAAGACAAACAGGTTGCATTTGGGTTAAAAAAAAAAAGTGTCCGGAAAGATGATATCGAGCGAGATTCTTGCGAGGTTAATGACAGTTTATCCATGGACGAGTTTCATTATTAAAAATGTTATCGCAATATCCAACGAATGCCAGATTCTTTTCATCACATAAAAATATTCCATGAATAAAAGGTCAGAATGCAAAACTATACTCACATATTCCTATAAGTCGGAATTTCCATGAGCGAAATCCGACTTCACATATGATGTCACATAATGCATATCTAAAACGTGTGTAAGATAAGAAAATTTACACTGAAAACATGGGTTGCTATGTGAAAAATGTCATTCATCAAACCTGGAAAAGCACTTTGGTTAAAACAACATTCAAAGCATTTAAGACACCTCGCGAAACAAACGAGGTAGTATGACTTGTCTCCCAAGCTTATTTCAAAATAAAGTGGACTCCTACGTGACAAAGACGCAAAAGGTGGTTGCGGTGGTAACGTGTTAATCCTTTACCACACAATAAGGATTTTTAATGATCTTGACGAAGAAGGCCTTTAAAAACATTGTGAAAAAAGGAGAAAATGCTGGTAACCAGCATTTTCTCCTTTTTTCCGCATTTTTTTTCTACCCATTTAGAGACGAATTCTACCTTTTGAGCCTCATTAACTTTGTCGTCTACAAATGCTTTCAATTTGGACAAGTCCAAAACTTGTTGTCTCCAAGTCTGCAAGCGCTTTCTATTTGGAAAAGTCAAAAACTTTGGGGTTTGGTAAAGAGTTAACCCTTTACCAGACGACAAAGTTTTAGCCTTGTCCAAATTGAAAGCATTTGCAGACGACAATTTTAATGTGGCTCAAATGGTGCAACTTTTCTTTGATGGGGTAGAAAACATTGTGGGAAAAGGAGAAAATGCTGGTTACCAGCATTTTCTCCTTTTCCCACAATGTTTTCAAAAGGCTTCTTTCCCAGGGGCGTCAAAAGGCGGTATTGTGCGGTAAAGGATTAATTAAATACAACTAGGAGCCATACAATCCATTAGAAAATACATGAACACCCGTCCAAGAACTTTGATAACCAGCATGAGAAGTTCTGGTTAAGATAAGAACTCTTCAGTCATAATCCGATTTCACAAAGGTTTCCTGCCTAACTCTTTACTAAACGACAAAATTTTCAACTTGTCCATTTTGTGAGCACTTGCAGACGACAAATCAAATGCGTCTCAAATAATGCCATTTCTTTCTGAAAGGGAAGAAAACACTGTGGGGAAAGGAGAAAAATGTTGGTAACCAGCATTTTCCCCTTTTCCCCACAGTGTTTTGAAAAGCCTTTTTATTTTCTCGGGGTCATTAAAATATTGGACTATTTGGTGAAGAGCTTAGATAAAGCTGATAAGAAACAGGCAACAATTCCTTAGAAAAATATCGCAGTATGCACGTGTATTTATCTCCAAGTAAATAAGCCATGCACTGACAAAAGGGTTCTTAATGCCTCTCCGTGATACATGATACCAAGCAAGTTATCACATAATTATGGATCCATGAAATTCAATATGTTTAACAACCAACGGTATCATAAGGTAGACTGGCCCTTGGACATACAGAAAATTGACCAATAGCGAAAAGTTTCGGCCCGGATCAGCCTGCGCGAACTGCGCAGGCTGACCTGGGTCGATACTTTTCGTAGATGCATTAAGCCCCCTCTTCACAGAGTACAGCTAAAGACTTCCACATACATTCTTAGATAAGTAAACTTGGCATTTTAAATCCCGTTTAATTTTTCACAAACGCCGTTTCGGTGACCATACTTCATAGAATATCAGACAGTGTAGATCCAAAATCAGACTGCAATCTTTGTATAGTCTAACTTTGATTTACATCGTCTGCAATGATACGTTTGATCTTACTTTAACTCTCTACAAAGTTCTTAGGGCGAACAGATAAATTAAACAATAGTTTAAAGCCACGTACCTGGACATGTTTATCATTTCACGCCAAATGTTACACGATTCAAATTCACTTTGTTAAAGAATTTGCCCTAAAATGTTTTTACAATCGAAACATGCACTGATTTCTCTTGTTATCTCTACGTCTGTTCTCCTGTCTGTCGATCCTGTCTGTCAAATTAGTCTGTCTGTCTGTCTGTCTGTCTGTCCACCCTGTTCCTTTCCATCCAACTTATCTGTACAAAAGCAAATGAGCAATGCTCTGTGAATGGAGAAGTAATGCATCTGCAAAAAATATCGACCCAGGTCAGCCTGCGCAGTCCGCGCAGGCTGACCTGGGTCGAAACTTTTTGCTATTTGTACACTTTCTATATGTCCAAGAACCATTTTACCTCATGACTGAGTCGGTTGTTTGATAAAATGGATTTTATGGATCCATACCTATGTGTTGACTTGTTTGTCATAATGTGTCACGATGATGAAATAAAATCCCTTTTGCCAGAGCATAGCTTAACCCTTAGAGTGCCGAATAAACCTGCCAGACATCTTCATCCTAGAAGTACGACCCAAATAATTGGAATTTCATGACTGCTTTTGTCTGCAGTGATTAAGCAAAGCGGACAGTGCAGATCAAAGATCAGGCTGCACGTTTTGTGCAGCCTGATCTTGATCTACACTGGCCGCAAATGCAACTATAGTCATGAAAGGCGCTTTAAGGGTTAACTCTAACAGGGAACTTTAGCCCTCTGTACTCATATTCTTTCATATCGAATGCAAGCCTACACGCTTCCTTCCCCCCCCCCCCCCCCCCCTTTCTCCTTTTTCTTTACTTCAAGAAATACGTTGGCGCACGAAGCACGAATAACTGAGCTCGTTTAGCCCTCTTCCTGCAAAAGAGTTGGGTTTTTTTTTTTGTTTACTAAGAACAACGAAAACTTTCCCACGCATTCATTTTTTTCTTATCCTTTTTTTTTTTGTGAAGAAATCTTTTCTCTGAATGAGAAGAAGAAGAAAGAAGACGGTAAACCTCATAGCAGGTTATCAGACACTGCTTTTTAGTTCTTGAAATTTCTCGAATTATTTAAAAATATCGGCATTCTGGCTATTACTATTGAAATTAAGCCATGCTCTGTGAAAAGGATGTTTAATGCATCTGCCAAAAAAGAATCTGGGAGCAGGCTGACATGGGTCGATTCTTTTTTTGTCTAAATGTTCAAGGACCATATTACCTCATTATCCCGTTGGATTTTATGGATCCCTAGTAAGGTGATGACTTGCTTGGTATAATGCACCACAGAGATGCATTACACCCCCTTTTGCCAGGGCACAACTCAATTCTTTCAGATCCCATGTGAGTCGATTAGTAAGTGTCCTATTTGCAATTGGGATATCCTGATTCGACCTACATGGCTTGTTGGAGTGCCTTTTGAAAAAGGCGATACAGAGTACCAACCTGGTACTGATGAAACCAAGAAACGGAAAAAAAGGTAGTAAGCTGTCACCGTATTATGATTGAAATAATGTTGAACAGGAAGTAAAACAAAATTAAGGAGCCATGCTCTGGCAAAAGGGGGTTTAATGCATCTCCATGGTTACATTATACCAAGCAAGTCAAAGCATTAGTTATGGATCCATAAAAAACCCAGTAAGTCTAACAATCGACTGGATCGGGACGCAAGATGGTCCTTCGACATGCAGAAAATCTACAAAGAGCAAAATGTTTCGACCTATGTCAGCCTGCGCGGACTGCGCAGGCTGACACTGGTCGATACTTTTTGCAGAAGCAATAAACACCCTTTTTACAGAGCATGACTCAAAAAATAAAATTCGTTTCCTGTAATGATTTGGTAGCATACGACTTTTGATGGCTAAAAATATAAGGAGATATTACTCAAAAGATTCAGATTTTGGAATTTCTAATTCTTTATTGTCGAAAATATAGTGCAAAGTAGCGGGCTGGTAGCCACCATTTTCTCCTCTACCCACGATATTTTCTACCCTTTCAGCGCCGAATTTTATTATTTGGGCCAGATTTAATAATCTGCAAATGCTTTGAGTTTGGGATAATCTAAAATTTTACAACTGGAACAAAGTTAATCCTTTACCAAACGACAAAATTTTAGTCTGGCCCAAATTGATAGCATTTGCAGACGAAATGTCAAATCTTACTCAAATACAAAGCCTGTCTTCCAAAGAGTAGAAAACATTGTGGAAAAAGAAGAAAATGCCGGTTACCAGCATTTTCTTCTTTTCCCACAATGTTTTCAAAAGCTTTCTTCCGAACAGTCGTGATTGTCTGAAAAAAAAAAACGGGAAAAGATATTACAGAGTGTCTCACTCAGATCTCTCGATCTATAGTAATGGAAAGAGTAAATGGAAACATTGATAAAATCAAATTCATTAAGGCGCGCACGGTCAAAAAGGGTCGCTTAATTCGATTCCATTAACCCTTAAGCTGCTAAGCGCGACTCACTGACTTTTTGCGGACAGTGTAGATCAAGATCAGACTGCACAGAACGTGCAGTCTGATCTTGGATCTACGCTGTCAGATAAGGAGATTTTTCACCCCGAACAATAACTTTGAAATAACATTTTTCGGGTTTATACTATCGGCTTAAAAGTTTTGTTTCAGTTATTTAGCAAGATAAGGGTTAATACTTTCTCTGCAAAAGGCGGGTTAACCCTTAACCCTTTACCAGATAACAAAATTTTAGCCTTGTCCAAATTGAAAGCATTTGCAGACGACAATTTCACTGTGGCTCAAATGGTGCAGTTTTTGTTTGATAGGGTAAAAAACATTGTGGAAAAAGGAGAAAATGCTGGTTACCAGCATTTTCTCCTTTTCCCACAATGTTTTCAAAAGGCCTCTTTCACAGGGGCGTTAAAAGGCGGCATCGTGCGGTAAAGGGTTAAGCTTCTAAGCGCGACTCACTGACCTTTTGCGGACAGTATAGATCAAGATCAGACCGCGCAGGCTGACCTGGGCCGAAACTTTTTGCTTTAGGTTATTTTTCTGCTCGTCACAGGACCATTCCACCTCGGGAGTCAGTCAGTTGTTAGACAAAATGGATTTTATGGATCCATGATTAAGTGATGAATTGCTTGGTACCATGCATCACAGAGATGCATTAAGCCCCCTTTTTCACAGAGCATGGCCTAAATGCTTTAAAATTTGACAGGTACGTGTGCACATTTTTCTTGTGTGGGTATGAGCTAGGAACTGTTTCTGTAAACACATAAACCCCTGCAGACGAGCGTTTTCGTCTTGGGGAGGGCAACTGTTGCAAAAGGGAATTTGCTAAGAATCGTTGGGACAAGTTTTTATTGTAGCCACGATGCTTTCACTTGTATTCATCTATCATTGATTGATTGATTGATTGATTGATTGATTGATTGGTTTCTTCATCGTCTTTTTTTTTTTCAATATTATTTCAGTTATATCGCAACTCCTTGAGTTTCTTATTCAAACCAGCGACCTCCAGGTCTCAAGGTCGTGTACGCTACCGACTGTGCCACTGGGGCTCGACCTTCATGTATCGAACTCAGTTTTAAAACAAAAAGAAAACTTTTACAACAGTAACAGTAATATTAGTTTATTAGAACTTCCATTTGAGTACTACTTCATGGTTTCTTCGATATGATATGATTGTTGTTTCTCTGTGCACATGTTTTTTGTCAACATGTTACGATGAGCCTCTAGTATGAATTGTAATATACCATATTCCATTTCTTTAGAAATCTGTTGCATAGTACTGTTTGAATCAACCCATGATCGAACGTGACTATTATTATATTCCATTATTGTATTTTTTGTGTGATGATGTACTGTATATATAAGTCGTAATAAATCTAATCTAATCATATTAACACTTAAGCTGCTGAATAAATGAACCCAAAATTTCTACTCAATACTGAAAGCCCAAACATTGCAGTTTCAAAGTTGATTCCACCGGAAAGAAAATACCGTATCGGACTGTGTAGATCAAAGATCAGACTGCACGTTCTGTGCAGTCTGATCTTGATCTACACTGTCCGCGAAAGGTCAGTGGGTCGCGATCAGCAGCTTAAGGGTTAACCATTTCCCAAACGAAGAATTTTAGATTCTTCCAAATTCACAACATCTGCAGACGCTAAATTCATATTGGTACAAATTCAATCCAGTGACAAAGTCTGTTATTTGAGCCAATTTCAATTTCAATTCGTTGTCTACGAACATACTTTTTAAATGTGAACAAGTCCAAAATTTTGTCGCTTAGCATGGAGTTAGGTGTTCATACTCTATTCTTTACCAAACGTCAAATTGTTAGACTTGTCCATATTGAAAGCATTTGCAAACGAAAAAAAAAAAAATGTTACTGTTAAATTGATAGGATTTCTCTGTGAAATGGTATAAAGAATTGTGGGGAAAAGGAGGGAATGCTAGTAACCAGTATTTGCTCTTTTTTTTTTTACCCACAGTGTTTTCAAAGGCTTTCTCTGTTACCAGTATTTGCTCTTTTTTTTACCCACAATGGTTTCAAAGGCTTTCTCTGTTACAGTCGTGAAGATTCGAGGTTGTGTGGCAGATTTGAGAGGAATGCTTTGAAGGTCGTCGACTGCAATTTTTTCCAAGTGGGTACTTAACCCTTTACCATACAACAAAATTTTAGACTGGTCCAAATTGACAGCATTTGCATAGGACAAATTAATTATGGTAAAAATAATAGGATATATTTCTGAAAGTATAGAAAACATTGTTGGAAAAGGAGAAAATGCTGGTTACCGGCATTTTCTCCTTTTTCCAACAATGTTTTTAAAAGCCTTCTTCAGGATCGTCAAAATTTAGGATCCAGTGGTATAGGGTTAAGGTGTTGAATACATAATCCGAAGGTCCGCGGTTAGATCCCCACACGAGGCACTGGACTTTTTCGTGCGAGTGTCCTTCTGCAAGGCACTTTCAGAGCCCAAATCTTGCACTAACAGCATAACCCAGCAGATTACGGGAGAAGTCGTCGTGATATGACTGAAAACAACGTTTCATCGTAGACAATCCTATTTGCTGCTACGTTATTTTCTACGGGCATGGCCGTTCGAGTAAATACTCCCCGAAAAAAAAGATTTTTTTATATAGATGTGTCTGCTGCAAATTTACATCAGAAGATCAAAGTACCAGGTTTCTGGAAAACTTCTTGATGCTGTGTACATGCACGCCGATATTAAACTCTCAATTCGTTTTTCCCTCTCAAATACGAAAAATTGCGATTTAAATTTCTTACGATATGGACACACAAATACGGGTTGAATACGGAAATAAATCAAAATATCATAAATAAAGTTGCAGACAAAAAATGATAAAAATCATACAAATATAAGCCTTGCTCTGTGAAAAGAGGGCTTAATGCATCTGCTAAAAGTATCGACCCAGGTCAGCGAGCGCAGTCCGCGCAGGCTGACCTGGGCCGAAACCTTTTGCTTTTGGTAAATTTTCTGTATGTCAAAGGACCAGTCTACCTCATGATTCAGTCGGTTGTTATAGAGAATGGATTTTATGGATCCATAATTATTGATGACTTTCTTAGTATCATGGATCACGGAGATGCATTAAGCCCCCTTTTGCCAGAGCATGGCTCATATGCAATTACTAGAGATGCATAAAGCGGCAAACTGCATCGAGATGCATGTGACAGCAATCTCCATCATTTACGACAACACCAACAAGCCAAAAAGTATCTCACCTCTAATCAATGAATGAAAAAGTACTCCAATACAGTATCGCAGAAAAACCTTGCGCGCTGCAGCATAAAGAATCAAATAACTGTGACAGATTGTTTATTTCACTATATTAACCGATTTACCGCGCATGAATATCCATTCGAGAGCAGAGAACTATTTATCAGCGGTAATATACTGGTATTGAAGAGGGGTTTTCCTTTTTGCCAGTATTAGATTCTGTAGAAAATGTAAATAATTAGGAAAACGAGACTGTTGTATGCGAGAGTTAGGATAGTTTTCATTCCAACTGTAACCTCTGTTTATCCTCAATTCAGAGAATAATTGTTTTTTCTTTGGACTTCTCCTCTTTTGCATTTTCTCAGTTATTTCTTCGTCTATCTTTCTTTGTAGGCCAATCCTGTGTTTAAACGACCCTGAAAATAACGCAATAAATAACACTGTGGGAAAAGGAGAAGTGCTGATAACCAGCATTTTCTCCTTATCACACAGTGTTTACTTCTCTTACAGTCTTTCACAGTTCAATATTGGTTGTTCGAGCCGCATTTAATCTGTCGTCTGCAAATGTTCCCAATATGGATATGTCTAAAGTTTTGTCGTTTGGTACAGAGTTAACTTTTTTTCTAAATAAAACTAAGCCCCGTATGTTTTATTTTGTGGTTATCTGATGATGCTGGTTTGTTTTATTTATTGCTTACCTGCTTTAAAAAAAAATCACCTTTTAGCGTTTTATCTGTATTGCTTCTAATGGATTCGGAAACGCATTGGAAAATCAACAAGTTGTGAAGGATTCTTTATCACATAACCTGTCCTCCCTTGTTTTCAGTGTAATATACACATTACGAATATTCTTTTATCACATAAAACCTCCTCCAGCAGTGTATTAAACCCATGACTTATTTTTGATAATACACTAGTGTATTACCGTTTTTGGGTCCCGGTTCTGATCAGTTTTCAGTCGTGAGCGCGTGAAGCCGGAGAAACCAGCCACAGCACGTGCCGGAATTTATGCGACTACGCCGTTTCGCGGAAAAAATGACGTCATTGTTGCTAAGGCGTATACGCGCGGAAAGCTTTTGATTTTCATATTTAATAAAAACAAAGAAATGCAGCGAAAAACTTTTAAATCAACAAAATTGCCGAAATGGGTGGACTTATGCCCTCTAAAAACTGTTTCATTCTACATTCAGTGTCAATATCAAAGAACTATCTACTTGTGTATGTACACATTTGAAACCAAACTACAACTGTAACTATAGACCCGTGAATGGTGTATAGGCTAAAGGTGATGATGCAGGATATATTTTGCCTGTCATTCGTTTTATGTGATAAATAGAATCTCACATTCGTGTTTACGTATTATCATTTTTATCAAACTCGTTGACTAAAATGTATTTGACGCTCGCCACGGCTCGCGTCATACATTTTTAGTCAACTCGTTTGATAAAAATGATAATATATAAACACTCATGTAAGATCCACTATATCTTAAACACGTTTTTATCTCACCATTGTGTAACGTCATTTTTGACGTCATCTTGTATATGAGCCGTGCTCTGTGAAAAGAGGGCTTAATGCATCTGCGAAAAGTATCGACTCAGGTCAGCCTGCGCAGTCCGCGCAGGCTGACCTGGGCCGAAACTTTTCGCTATTGGTCAATTTTCTGTATGCCAAAGGACCACTCTACCTTATGATACAGTCGGTTGTTAGACAAAGTGTCCGTTATGGATCCATACTAATGAGATGACTTGCCTGGTATAATGCATCACGGAGTTGCATTAAGCCCACTTTTGCCAGAGCGCGGCTCACATGTATATTTCATAGAAGTGATTTTTTTTTTTTACGGATACTTCCGTGCGTGCATCTATAGACATTTTTACATCTTCTGATTTATAATTTGTGAAATATCGTTATGTGATTTAAAAAAAAAAAAAATCTGAAATTTGTTGGCTTTTGAGATAAAATTTTATTAAACTCGTCAAGAAAAAATGTTATTAAGCTCGCCAGAGGCTCTCTTAATGACATTTTTCCTAGACTCGTTTAATAAAATTTTATCTCAAACTCCAACTCGTGTCAGATCCTATATTTATCTCATATATTGCTTTGTATTAAGAGATTCAAGGGTCAATAACTCTAAATCTGTCGGTAGAAAGTTTTATCAAACCATGACAAGATTAACCACCCTGTCAAAGAAAGCCTTAATCAACATGGAAAAACGAGAAAATGCTGGTAAAAAAATATGTTTGCCTTTCCCCGCCATTTTTCTATCTTTTTAAGAAACAAATCGCACATTTTGATCAACAATTGATTTGTTGTCTGCAAGTTATTAGACACGTCAAGAATTCAGTCGTCTCCTACAGAGTAAAATCATGCAGTTTGTACGCAATGTCATTATCTTCCGCTAGGTGGCATTTTTTAAATACATACCCTTCTGATTTAGGCATTTTGTGTACAGAACCGGACTACTTTTCAAAATGGCAATCGAGCTGCGAATTTCAAAATAAAATATGTATACTTTTATTTAAAATAACGTTGCTTGGCACGACTCATCCAGTCACGGTGAGTTAACATATAATCTTAAGCACCAGTCAATTATAAACACAGCCCCTATAGGCTTAGGAAATAGCCCCGGAATAAGCCCACCATGTTGGAGACGTTCTTTCTTGATAGAGTCTGTGGAAAACCCTGCACAAATCAACGGTATACAAAGATTTGCAGTAAACAATGGTGTTTTTTTTTTTAATTAGTTTTGTCGTTTGAAATAATAGTTTGTTTAAGACATGTAATTCGAAAAACAGGCTTGATTTTTCCACAGAAGTATTATTTATAGCCATTTTCCCGACTACTACTTTTTAACCCTTTCCCAAACGACAAAATTTGGACTGGTCCAAACTGAAAGAGTTTGAAGACGACAATATTATATTTGATGAAAATGGTAGAAAGTTCTCAATAAGGGTAGAAAACACTGTGGGAAAAGGAAAAATTGCTCGTTACGAGCAATTTCTCCTTTTCCCACAGTGTTTTCAAAAGACTTGTGCTGCAGACACGTGAAAACCAGGGCTTGTTTGGGAAAGGGTTAAGCGGCAGATATTTCAGTTTACGCACCGCGTATTAATATTTATCTTGTACAGGATAATGATGCATCATAGCAGACAGGTCATTCTTCGAAGAAAACGACATGCGCAGACAAGATCGGACAACAAAGGTGCGCAAGGTTCCACGCTTATCGCCCTACCTAGCAATATTATACCATAGTAACAGAGGTGGTGTTTTCGACGTCATTTAATGACGTTTATGTCACCCGGACGTGATTAATCACGATTCATCGGCAACCAATACAGATATCACAAGTATCCTGGCAAGGTTGATAACAACTTCGACAAGTTTCATTAATTGAAACAGTTAAATTCGCACTTGAATAGTGAACAACACTGGTAGCCTTGATCCTTCACCAAACGACCAGATTTTAGACCAGTCCAAATTTGAAAGAATTTGCAGACGCCAAAATTAATGTGAATCCAAAATTGAAATTTGAATTTGGAATCTAGTTACCAGCATTTTCTGCCTTTTCCATAATGTTTTTAACCCTTTCCCAAACAAGCCCTGGTTTTCACGTGTCTGCAGTACAAGTCTTTTGAAAACACTGTGGGAAAAGGAGAAATTGCTCGTAACGAGCAATTTCTCCATTTTCCACAGTGTTTTCTACCCTTTTTGAGAACTTTCTGCCATTTTCATCAAATTTAAAACTGTCGTCCGCAAACTCGTTCAATTTGGACCAGTCCAAAATTTGTCGTTTGGGAAAGGGTTAAATGTCTTCCTCTTCAGGGTCGTTAAAATCGGAATTGTTCGAATTCTTACCTAAATGACAAAACTTTACTCTTACTCAAACTGAAATCAGTTACAGAAAACAAATTGACTGTGTATCGAATGATAACGTGCATCTTTTAACGGGAAGAAACCATTGTGCAGGAAGGAATATATACTATTTATCAGCATTTTCTCCTTTTCCCATATTGCTTCAAAAGCTCTACTTCTCAAGGGCGTTAAAATGGGATCGTTAGGTTAAGATTTAATTTGAACTTAAATGGCATTTGAACACAGTGTACAAAACAGAAAACCTAAAGAATAGGAAATCAACGTATGTTCTTTTGTGGACATTGCTGATCTATAGAAAACAGACTGCACACAACGTGCAGTCGGATGTTGAATCCACACTTTACGATATTTTGTAGTATGTCCTTGTCAAAACAATCTTCAAAATACAACAGTTGGACCCCACGCACGTACTGACAATGCCGGCTTCATTTATGTAACGGCCTAAGAGTTGATTTGACAAGTCTGAAGAACACCCGCCATGATGCTGACGCATGCTATAATTGCAGTAGAAACGGTGAACTGAAAGTACCTACTAGATGCAATAGCCTCAAAGTCAAAAGCACAGCGGACAGCGGTACTTTTAATCCTTATTCTCCTAAACAAAGAACTGAAACTTTCAAACATATGGTGGCATATTTCTGCCATGAGATATGAGATGGCTATCATGATAATTTTAGAGAACTATCGCGATAAAACAAACTTTCCTGGAAATATTATCTAGATAACAAAAAGTTTCACGATAAAAAATATCGCGATATTTCTAACTGTTATCACGATTTCTTTTTTTTTACGCTCGTGACCAAAACTGACATTCACGGTATCTGTAATTAGATACGGTTTCGGATCATCTTTGTCTCCTGTACAGTGAAAAACTTCCGAGTTCATCCAAATGGTGATTTTTCTATTTATAGATGTCGAGAAACGGGTAGAACTATGGCGATGATTTTACCTCGATGTCAGCTTCGTGCACAAATGAGAAATAATCAACATAAAATTTTCTAGATAACAAAGTTTATCGCGATATTTTTTTTTCAGAAAACTTCTCACTGTCTAGATAAAGTTTCCAGGAAACTTCGAATTATCGCGGAAGTTTTCTAAAATTACCACGATAGCTATCTCGTATCTCGCGGCAGAAATATGCCACCATACAAACAGACATTATAAACCCAAATTTTCCTACTTCAAAGGTATTTTTGAAGGAAAGATATCTCCTTATCGGACATTGTAGATCAAACTGCACGTTCGGTGCAGTCTGATCTTGATCTACGGTGTCCACAAAAGGTCAATGGGTCGCTTAGCAGCCGAAGGGTTAACACTTAACCGAGCAATCCCTTTACGGTCCTGATGATAATGGCTTTAAACCATTAAAGCGCCTTTCACTAATATAGTTGCCTTTGCGGCCAGTGTAGATCAAGATCAGACTGCACAAAACGTGCACCCTGATCTTTGATCTACACTGTCCGCTTTGCTTTCAAAACACTGCAGACAAAACCCACTCAATTGCTATTACATGTACCTTTGACTTACTGTAGAATGAAAATGTCCATTGGGTTTATTCGGCGCTTTCAGGGTTAAAACCGTTGTGGGAAAGGAAGAAAATAATCGTAATCTGCATTGTTTCAAACTGTTTTCTCCCCTTTCGACGATAAATCCCATCATTAGCCACGTTAAATATGTCATTTGCAAATGCTTTGAATGTTGAAGTCTAAATGTTTGTCTTCTGGTATGGAGTGTTAAGTCACACCAATTAGCTTATAGATGAAACCTAATCGGCTACTTGGACGAACTCAATAACACAGTAACACAGAGTATGCTTAAACTGACGTTGCTAAAATCAAACTTGATAACTAAAGTAGACTAGAGTTACCTACCCGATAATACATTCTCATAGTCCATTCACAGCAGGGTAGGTATCAATCACATTGTAAAAAGTACAGAGGCATCTGCCTAACCGTTAATTATACAATCCAAGCAATGCAGTCTACTACCAAACCTACAAACAAACAATCCAGGCAGGCACAGAGCTAACTACCAAGCGGATACACCCACAATCCAGGCAGGTACAGAGGTATCTACCTCAACGATGACGATACAATCAAAGCAGGCAAAATGTTAACACCGAACCAATAACCACATAATTTAGGCAGCCAGAGATATCTACTAGGATCTAACCGATAACCACATATTACAGGCGGGTAAATAGGTTTCTACCTGACCGATAACTACACAATCCTGGCAGGCGCGGAGATTACTGACGAACCGATAACCACACAAACCTGGCAGGCCCAGAGCTTACTATCTGACCGTAAACCAAACAATTCAGCTACGCACAGATGTTAGTAACGAACCGATAGTCACGCAATTCAGGTACGCAGAGAGGTTACCGATGAACCGATAACCACAAAATCCGGACAGGGACAGAGGTTACTATCTGACCGATAACCACACAATCCCGGCAGGCACAGAGTTTACTACTTGACCGATAACCACACAAATCAGGCAGGCGCCGAGGCAACTAACGAAAAAATAAGCACACAATCCAGGCAGGCGCAGAGATTTCTAACAAACTGATAACCAAACAATCAGTCAGGTGCAGAGGTTACTAACAAACCGATAACCACACAACCCAGGCAGGCGTCGAAATTACCAAAACACCGATAACCACAAACTCAAGGCATGCGCAGAGGCTACTAACGACCGATAACCCCACTATTAAGGCAGGCGCAGAGGTTACTGACAAACCGATAACGACACAATCCAGGCAGCTGCAGAGGTTACTGACGAACCGATAACCCCATTATCAAGGAATACGCAGAGGTTACTAGCGAACCGATAATCCCACTATCAAGGCATGCGCAGAGGTTACTGATGAATCGATAAGCGCACGATCCAGGCAGGCGCAGAGGTTACAGACGAACCGATAACTCCCCTATCAAGGCAGGCAAAGAGGTTACTGACGAACCAATAGCCCCACTATCAAGGCAGGCGCAGAGGTTACTGACGAACCGATTACCACACAATCCAGGCAGGCACAGAGGTTACTGACGAACTGATAACCAGACAATCCTGGCAGGCGCAGAGGTTACTGACGAACCGATAACCAGGCAATCCAGGCAGCCACAGAGTTTACTGATGAACCGATAACCTCACTATCAAGGCAGGCGCAGAGGTTACTGACGAACCCATAACCACACAATCCAGGCAGGCACAGAGGTTACTGACGAACCGATAACTACACAGCACTGGTATATTCAAAGGAATCGCCATAACTGATAACCACAAAATCAAAACAGGCAAAGACATATACCAAGACCCTTTTAACCCTTTACCAAACAATCTCGGGTTTTCACGACCCCGAGAAAGAAGCCTTTTGAAAACATTGTGAGAAAAGGAGAAAATGCTGGTTACCAGGAATTTCTCCTTTTCCCACAATGTTTTCTTCCCTTCCCAAAACAAATTTCGATTTTTGAGTCAAATTAATTTTGTCGTCTGCAAATGCAATTTGGACGAGTCTAATATTTTGTCGTTTGGTAAAGAGTTAAATAAACCGTAGAAAAATGTCCCATGCCTTATCTACCATGTAGAAGAAAGCTTTTGAAAACATCTGTGGAAAAGAGGAAAATGGTGGAAACCAGCATTTCTCCCTCTAAAAGTGCCTCCTATTTGGATAAGTCTGAAATCTGTCATCTGGTAAGAGGAAGGCTTTTGAAAACATTCCGGGAAAAGGAAAAAAAATGCTGGTAACCAGCATTTTCTCCTTTTCCCACTATGTTTGCTACCCTATCAAAGATAGAATTGATCATTTGAGCTACATTTAATTTGTGGTCTGCAAATGCTTTCAATTTTGTCGTTTGGTAAAGAATTACACGTCTAGTTTGAAAAGAAAACGTATCGGAAGGTAAAACCAGACAATAGGCTCATTTATCTGAAAGCTATCTGCATTGGACCGATCATACATAAGCCTATACCATGGAAAAGCGAAGTTCTAAGACCTTATCAAGCGTCTATTATTGAAGCTCTTGGCACATTCAAGACCAAATCACGTGCCTCTGTAGAAGTGTAGACTGCTATCAGGCTGCACCTCACATAACGAGCAGTATGATCATGGGCTTGCACTATTCGTCCTCAGTGAGCTCATTCTGACCAAAGCTGCACTGAGATAAACTGGTCCTTCTTGGTCAACGAAGTGACGCCTCCTTTTATAGAGCATCAGAATTACCGCTTGACAAATGTTGCAGACCTTTTGGAACACATTAATCATTGTTGGATTTGTTGATAATATACATACCTCTAGGTTTTAATACACCAAACTATTATGGCAAAAGGACGAAAATGTCGGTTCAAACAATTGCTCTTTATTTTTATTCAGTCTAAAAAAAAAAAAGGAAATATTGTGTAACATTGTTAACTTCCTTACAGAAGCATTCTTCATTCGAAACAAATTTTTATTAAAAACGAAAAATTAATTTTGAAAATTATTGACTGTATTTTTGTAATTGTATCGTTATGTTTCCTTCTTTTACTCACTTTCCGAAACATCATTTCAATCTGTCCAACGAGTTTTCTCTGATAATATCTTAGATTATTTCATCGCTGTTTTACTGCTTTTTTTTTTGTATGACAGTCCTTTGCCTTCTTTGACCTATGTGAAAGAGTATATTTGTAATATCATTTTGTATAACTGACGATGTATGTTGTGTACAAGTCATTGATAAACTTATTTTCTGTTCTATTTTGCAATGGTGCTTTAACTCTTTACAAGACGAGATAAATTTAGTCTCATCCAAAGCCAAGGCATTTGAAAACCACAGATTAAGGGTTACTGATATAACTGAATTTGTCTTTGAAACGGTAAAAAAAACATTGTGGGAAAAGGAGAAAATGCTGGTTACCAGAATTTTCTCCTTTTCCCACAATGTTTTCAAAAACCTTCTCCCTCGGGGGTCGTTAAAACACGGGACTGTGTAGTAAAGGTTTAAAGTGCCCTGCAGAAAGACGAAAGAAAGTGTTTCGCAGACGGATATGTGTAACATACCAAAAGCTTACAAACATCATGAATACTTGATCATTTGTCCAAGCCGAAAGCATATATATCAGGTGGACGTCGCCCCTAGTTCCGACTGTTGCCCTTTTAACACTTAAGAAGACGATCGAGTGTAAGGCTTGTCGATACTGAGAGCCGAGCCCCGTAGCTCAGTCGGTAGCGTACAGGACTTGAGAACAGGAGGTCGCTGGTTCGATCCCCGGCTCGGCCAATTTCTTTCCGAGGACTGATGTTAGTCATTGCGACAGGATTCATTCCTCTCTCACCGCTGACCATTGTTTCGACAATGGCTATGTGGGAAAGCAGCCAGTGGCTTGGAAAGAATATTGTACGAAGTACTGGTAAAAGAAACCCCAGGAAAGCATAGATAGGTGCACTGGCCGCCGCGATATAATGTTGAAAACGGCGTTAAACACCATACAATCAAATCAAACCATACTGAGAGCACTTCTAGACTACAGCTTAAATATGGCTAAAAAAAGAAACGGGATTCATCAAGGGGATTTAGGGGTAGAATATATCTGAGCCATGCTCTGTAAAAAGCCGGTTAAATGCATCTGCAAAAGGTGTCGACCAAAGTTAGCCTTCGCAGTCCGCGCAAGCTGACCTGGGTCGAAACTTTTTGCTAATGGTCCTTTTCCTGCGTGTCAAGGGACCACTCTACCTCATGTTTTAGCCGGTTGTTAGACAAAATGGATTCTATGGATCCCTAATTTTGTGATGACTTGCTTAGTCAGAACTCCAGATAAGAGGGAGTGATGGCATTCTAAATCCATTATTTCTCTTCCAAACCCTATGTTGTGGGTACTCATTAGAATCGTCTCGATGAGACGATTCTAATGGGCACCCTAACATAGGGTTAAGTGGAGACTTACTAATATTTTCAATTTTGAAATCAAAATCACTCCCTCTATCTGGAGCTCTGTTAGAGTTATGAATCAGCGAGATGCATTAAACCCCTTTTTACCAGAGTAGGCTCAACTATTATTCAGATAGTCCGTTGTTCGAATACATCGATTTATACGTGGTAATGGTTTGGTTTGTATTGGAGTTTAACGCCATTTTAACAGCTCAAGTCATATCATGGCGGTCAGTTACGCACCCATGTGTTTCCTGGCTTTCTTACACCAGTACTGACACAACTTTCTTTCCAAAGCCAATGACTACTTTTCTCACATGCATCAGATGTGAGAGGCGAAAAATCACCGGAAAGAAAGTTTGCCTCAACTGGGTATCGAACTTGCAACCACCAGATCACGAGTCAGATACGCTAACCACTGATCTACTCGGACGGGCATACGTGGTACCACAGGCCTCTGCAACTCCATTGGTCTATTACGGGAAAACGAAATTTTCCTTAGCGGGCACCGTTACTATAAATAGTACATTGGCGACTGCCTCTATATTGTATACAATATAGAGGCAATCGCCATGTGCTATTCATAGTAACGGTGTAAATGAAAATTTGAGTATTCCGTGATATACAGGCAATGCACCAATTTGCAAATGTTTGATGATCAACCAAGGAAAATTCTGTGATAGACCAATGGAGCTTCAAAGGCATGTGGTGGTACTGACCAAAAATCAGTACTTCTGCGGCTACGCAGATTTTTTTTTTAGAAGCGGTCGTTCCGATTTGAATAACAACTAAATAGCATGAAAAAACCTATTTATGTTTTAACTCTTTTACCAAACGTCAAAATTTTAGACCCGTCCAAATTGAAGCATCTGTAGACGACAAATTAAATGTGGCTCAAATGATGGAATTTGTGTCCGAAAGAGTAGAAAACATTGTGGTAAAAGGAGAAAATGCATTTTCTCCTTTTTCCAACAGTGTTTTCAAAAGCCTTCTTTCCACAGCGTCGTTGAAAGTCGAGACTGTGTGGTAAAGAGTTAGATAGAGCGGCGTAGTATCGAAGCATTTTGATGGTCTCTCTGATAGTCAAATAATTTGGTGGGGGGGGGGGGCTCCTACTAAATTTGGGAGGGGACGAGGTTGGGATGTATCCATGGAGATTTCAATGTAGTTTAACTTAATTTGATGAGTAGTTAAAGACTCAACTCAGGAGCATAAAATACAATTGAAGCTATTCTCGAAGACAGAAAGAAAAACAGACTACCTTTTGCGGAAAGTAGATTCCAGATCGGACTGCACAGAATGTGCAGCCTGGTTTTGAATCTTTACTCTGTGCTTTTTTATGACATATTTGGGCAATAACAATTACGAATCCATAAAATCCATTTTATCTAACAACCATCTGAATCATGAGGTGGAATGGTCCTCAGAGTTGCAGAAAATTGACCAATAGCAAAAAGTTTCAACCCAGGAATGCTTGCGCGGACTGCGCAGGCTGACCTTGGTCGATACTTTTTGTAGATGCATTAACTCTTTACCAGAAGACAAAATTTTAGACCTGTCTAAATTGAAAGCATTTGAAGACGTGAAATTAAATCTTACTCAAAACATAAAATTTGTCTTTCATAGGATAGAAAACATTGTGGGAAAAGCAGAAAATGCTGGTTACCAGCATTTTCTCCTTTTCCTACGATGTTTTCAAAAGCCTCGTCAGAATCTTTAAAAGTCGGCATTGTGTGGTAGAGATTTAAACTCCCTTTTCACCGAGCATGACTCAATTATTTACACCTCTAGGGCTGACATATTGCTTTTTTCCCCGACATGAACATCGTTCTGACAGTGGCCAAAGGCGGCAGACAGACGAACCTTGCCGCACAGACCGTTATCGAAATAAGGGTCACTTTGTCTGACACTCATGCATAAACCATTGTAGACTGCTTTTTTTCGGCCTGGAGCAGATCGCGGCTGTTCTTTTTTGATGACATATTTTGCAAGAGCAGAAAGAGAACACTTTCTCCTTGTTTGCAAAGAAATTTCTCTAAACCCTTTACCACACAATCCCGAGTTTTAGCGACCCCGAGGAAGAAGCTTTCTGAAAACATTATGAGAAAAGGAGAAAATGCTGCGTAACCAGCATTTTCTCCTTTTCCCACAATGCTTTCTAACTCACCCAAAACAAATTTCAATGTATTGGTCACACTCATCTTGCTATCTACAAATGCTTTGGATATATTTAAACCTTTGTCGTTTGGTACAGCATTAAACTTCATTTCGTTTATCCACATTTTACATGGATATTTTCGAAGTCGTCTGCTGTAAGCTTGTTTCAGGCGGTAATGAGTTGAGCAAGAGGCTAAAGCCATCGTGATTTCCACGCCACGTGCCATAACTGGCCCGCAACATGCAAAATGATACTTTTTGACATTTGCATAAAGTGTTGTCTCGCATTAGTCTGCGCAGTCCGCGCAGGCTAATTCGAGACGGCACCTTACGGCTAGATAAGTTTTTGTCATACAGTAGACTATCGTGAAACAGAAAGTCACATAAGAACGGATTAGTCAACACGGACTGCACAGGCTGATCTAGGACGACACACATACGCATATGTCCGAAAGCCCCCTTTTCGTGTGTTGCACGGCAATTATAGCACAAAGCACGGTCGTTTACGTCACAACACAGACCCTTGTCGTTAGACAAATTCGCCCTCTATAACTTATAAGATGAGGTGACCGACTGTATATTACCTGCTAACACGACCCAGTCAAGGTATCCGACTGTATGACATGCTAAACACGACCCGGTCATTTGTCAAGGTATCTAACTATATGACCTGGTGAATACGACCTAGTCATTTATCAAGGTATCCAACTATATGTCCTGTTGAACACGACCTGGTCATTTATCAAGGTTTCAAACTGTATGACCAGCCGAACACGACCCAGTCATTTGTCTAGGCATCCAACTATATGACCTGAACATGACCCAGTCATTATCAAACTACATGACCAGCTGAACACGATCCAGCCATTTGTCAAGGTTTCAAAAGGGGTGACCTGCTGAACACGACTCAGTTGTAAAGGTCTCCAACTGTATGACCTCCTGAACACGACCTAGTCATTTATCAAGGTATCCAACTGTTTAACGTGCTGAACACGACCCCAGCCATTTATCAAGGTAATCAACTGTATAACCTGCTAAACACGACACCAGTCATTTGTCAATGTATCCAACTTATGAGCAGCAAAACTCTGTTCAGCCGACTGCCAAGGTATCCGACAAGATGACCAGCCGAACACAACCCAGTCATTTATCAAGGTATAAAACTGTATGACCTTCTAAATACGACCCCTAGGCATTCAAGGTATCTTACTGTATGACCAGTAGAATACGAATCCCGGTCTTTTGTAAAGGTATCCAACTGTATGACCTGTCGATTACGACCCCAGTCATTAGTCAAGGTATCCATCTGTTTGGCCAGCTGAACACGACCCAGTCATTTGTCAAGATTTCCAACTGTATGAGCGGCCAAACTCTTTTCAGTCATCTGCAAAGGTATTCAAATGTATGACCCGCTGAACACGACCCAATCATCTATAAAAGTTACCCAACTGTATTACGAGCTGAACACGACCCCCAGTCATTTGTCAATGTATCCAACTATATGACCTGCTAAACACGACACCAGTCATTTGTCAAGGTATCCAACTGTGTGGCCTGTTGAACAAGACCTAGTCATTTGTCAATGTATCCAACTGTGTGACCTGCTGAACACGACTCAGCCATTTGTCAATGTATCCAACTGTGTGACCTGCTGAACACGTCCCAGTCATTTGTCAAGGTATCCAACTGTGTGGCCTGTTGAACATGACCTAGTCATTTGTCAATGTATCCAACTGTGTGACCTGCTGAACACGACTCAGCCATTTGTCAATGTATCCAACTGTGTGACCTGCTGAACACGTCCAAGTCATTTGTCAAGGTATCCAACTGTGTGGCCTGTTGAACATGACCTAGTCATTTGTCAATGTATCCAACTGTGTGACCTGCTGAACACGACTCAGCCATTTGTCAATGTATCCAACTATGTGACCTGCTGAACACGTCCCAGTCATTTGTCAAGGTATCCAACGGTGTGACCTGCTGAACACGACCCAATCATTTATCAAAGTATCCAACTGTGTGACCTGTTGAACACAACCAGGTCATTTGTCAAATTATCCAACTGTATGTCCTGCCGAACACGAACCATTTATTTGTCAAGATTTCCAAATGTATGTCCAGCCGAACACGACCCCAAGACATTTGTCAGTATTTTTTTTGACACACTTTCCTTGGTTCGACGTTTATCCGAGGCACTCTTTTTTCTGTTGAAGATTTCTTCGGCAAAGCATTTCGAAGTACGGGAAACACATAGATAAGTGAAATGTTGCTGTGGTGTAACTGAGATACTAATATAAACAACTACGTAAAAATCACTCGATCAACAGTATGATATTGAATCTGCGCGTCCGAAAAACAACCTTGAAACTGTAATTAATATCTGTTAAAGCTTTTTTTTGCTGACTTAATTTCTTTTAGATGTATTCAGCGCTCGAATGATTAAAATTTAATTTCTTTGTCCATAAATAACTATAAAAGACCGGCTAATTCCGATCAAATTACAAAAACCTTTCTTGTGAAATCAAAAAGCTATTAACTTGAAAGAGATTTCCTCATTGAACGCATCCTTTTATATAGATAAATTCAGACAGTTCGATAACAACCCTTTGGAGGTGGGGGTAGGGATAGAGACCATGGAAAAAACAAAAAATGCTCATAATTGGCAATGTTGAACACGTGTTAGTCAAAGTCCATAATAGTTTCTTATTGGTCTTTCGAATTTCTATATTTTTACGTACCCTCCATAGTTGCTTTTTTTTTTCGGCGTAGCTGAATGTGCTGGCTTTACCTACTTTTTTTGGTACTGACAAAAAAATTAATAAATAGAAATTTGTGATTGGTCAAATATGAAAACATGTTTATTCTAAGGCCCCCTGTGGTAAAAAATGTACATGTAGATATGTTTATTAAAAGAGCATTTGCTTTTTTCCTGGTAAGTTTACGCCGTCGATCTTTTTTAAAGATGTTTCATTTTTCCAAGTCTCTGTGAATTAAGGGGATAAAGGAGAAATAATTACGAGCTGACAGGCGACAATTGTTCTAAATAACATTGTGATGGAAATACCTTTTGCATGCTTAGTTTACGTAAGCACTACCCTTTTCTAGCTAATTGTCTTTTCCTTTTCTTCTCTTACAACAAGCCTTTTCCAACAACGTATATCCAGTTTCATCAGAACAGAATGCGTTAAAAATACACCAATCAAAAATAGTAATTTCTTAACATTTTACCGCACAAATACCTCTAAGTTAATTTTGGTTTAACTTAATTTTAACTAGTCTAAGATCCTGTTCTTGGCAACATCTGATAAAGAAATTATCAAGTTGAGCCGTGCTCGGTGAAAAGGCTGACCTGGGCCGAACATTTTCGCTATTGGTCAATTTTCTGATTGTCTAAGGGCCAGTCTACCTCGTGATTCAGTCAGTTGTTAAAAAAGGTGCCTATTAAGGATCCATACTTGTGTGATGGCTAGATTTGTATCGCGGATCACGGAGATGTATTAAGCCCCTTTTTGCCAGAGCGTGGCTCATTAGTACGCCAATGATTGGTTCAGTAATTAATTCCATCAACAACATGACGATGACGATAAAAGCATATGGAATTGTAGTGCAATCCCCCGATTGTAAAGTCTACATTTCTTTGTTACAAAGGCAAACTCTGACCACTTTTGTATAGTAGACAATGATTAAGCCAATCATCTTGCCTTTGATGGCTAACTTTAAACACACTTTGAACCATTGTCAACGTGCAACGTTGGCTCAACTTTCTTGCCTCCAAAGTCCACTTTGCTGAATGTTAAAGGGCAATGACCACTTGCAAGAAGGAAGCGTCCATAACAAGTGGATCAACAGGCCGATTGGGTTGACGAGATCAGAGAAGAAATGAGCCATACTCTGGCAAAAGGGGGCTTAATGCGTCTCCGTGATGCATGATACCATGCACGGCATCACATAATCATAGATCCATAATAGCCACTTTTTTTTCTAAGAACCAATTGAATCATGCGGTAAGAATGGTCCTTTGACACGTGGAAAATTGACAGATAGCGAAAAGTTTCGGTTCAGGTCAGCCTGCGCGGATTGCGCAGGCTGACCTGAGCCGATACCTTTGTGCAGTTGCTTTAAGCCCCCTTTTCAAGGAGCATGGCTAAAATACAAATTAAACTTTAATAATACTTGACTACAGAAAATATAAACAGTGTGGTTTGAACAGATTCTTTACCACACTATAAACCGAATAGCTGTGCATTCATATGTGAAGCAAAAGTCCTGCTGCAGAAGTTGTTTGCATACACCTTTACATTGTATTAGGTATTGGAGGACTCCAAAGTCCGTACTCACCAACCATTCTTAGGAACATTCTTGGTCTTATTCTCTAGGCTTTTCTTAATTTGAAAGAAACACAAGTTCTGACTGGCTACACCTAATGGTTTATCGAATCAGAAGTTGTGTTAGTTTCAAATTTCGAAAATCAAGAAGAACAAGACTATGGATGTTCGTGGGAATAGTTGGTGAGATCACATTTTGTTGTCTCTGGTACTAAAAGGAACCCATCCACCCACACTTAGTCTCAGGCTGTTGTCATAATAAACTTGAAACTATTGTGTGGAAAACGCGAAATACAGAATGTGTTGAAAGGCAAACAATAAAAAGCGCCGATGCCTGTAATTGAATACGCTGGTAATTAATTTTCATCCTGTCTTTCTCAATTGTTTATTTTTAGCACCAACTGTTTTTTTTTTTCAATTTTGTCCATCTATGAAAAACAGAAAAAAAAAAAACTTGTCTCATATCTTAGTTTCTTTTGCCTGTTAAATTCAATAGTAGTTCACACGTTTTGTGATGTTTCTAATTTGTGCAAGTCCTGTCTCACGAAAAAACTTTAGTGTCTTATTTTACTCAAATCCGCTAATGGACTTAGTTTCTGACGTAAGTTGGATTCTTCATTTGAGATGAATTTCATTAATATTTACAGACTTAACCCTTTACCGCACAATACCACCTTTTAACGCCCCTGGGAAAGAAGCCTTTTGAAAACATTGTGGGAAAAGGAGAAAATGCTGGTAACCAGCATTTTCTCCTTTTCCCACAATGTTTTCTACCCCATCAAGAGAAAAATTGCACCATTTGAGTCACATTGAAATAGTCGTCTGCAAATGCTTTCGATTTCGACAAGGCTAAAATTTTTTCGTCTGGTAAAGGGTTAAGTAATGTCCTCAAATCCTGAGCTGACACACTTCAGACTAAACTGAGCAAACTATACGGACTAAACTCAGTTCATAGACTTAAGTTCATTATTTTGCTGAGTTAAGTGTGAGATGTTGTGTCAACTCAGGATTTGAGAAAGTTACTTAAGTCTGTCAATGGTAAGGAAATGTGTCTCAAATCGTTACTCGACCTAAATGAGAAGCTGAATCTATTAGCGGATTTGAGCGAAATAGGATACTAGTACTTGAGGGTATTTTTTATCGTGAAACCGGGAGATTGTGGAGATTGTATGGTGTTTAACGCCGTTTGCAACATTCATTTCAGTTATATCGCGGGGGCATTGCACCTATCCATGCTTTCCTGGAGTTTCTTTAACCAGTACTCCGCACAATATTCTTTTCAAGCCACTGGCTGCTTTCCCACATAACCATCGTCGAAACAATGATCAGCGGTGAGAGAGGAATGAATCCTGTCACAGTGACTATCATCAATCTATCGTGAAACTGGGCCCTGGTATTTAATGTACCCAGGTCAACCATTCTAAACAGCAATTTTTGTCATACTCTACATTTAGAAAGGAACACAATTTCTGATTGGGTTTAGCCAATCAGAAATTGCGTTACTTTGGAATTTAGTAAAAATTTGACTGAAAATTAGACTAAGAATATTATTTACCATTCTGAATAACATCATTAGTCTAATTCCCAAGAACCAAAAATTGTTAAAACAATAAAACAAAAAATATCACTTTTTTAAAACTAGAAAACAATTGTTTGGTTTGTATTGGAGTTTAACGCTATTCTAACAGCTCAGGTCATATTATGGTGGTCAGTGACGCAACCATGTGTTTTCTGGCTTTCTCACATCAATACTGGCACAACTTTCTTTCCAAAGTCACTGACTACTTTTCTCACATGCATCAGAGGTGAGAGGCGAACTAGAACACAACTAGGAATACTATTTACAATGGTTGTTGGTGAATAGGAACCCGGACCTACAGGACTGTAAGGCCATTCCTACAATAGACTACTGAGACAGTCACATGCGTTAGGAATAAAAGATCACAGCAAAGCTTACTAGAAGTTGTATTCTCATGTCTTTACTTCAAAACCCAAAACAGGCTAACGGTCGTGCAGTCAGTGGGAATAAAGTCAGATTTCATGTAAAGAACCGAATACACTCCCCTTTAACGCTCAAATTCATGTAACTGCGCCAAAGGAATAAACTTCTACGAAGGTACCGAACATTTCTTAGCATTTCATCGATGTTTCATGTGCAGTACTTTTTTCCTAAGCACAGACTTCACAGAAATGTAAATGTAAACAATATAAGGCGCCAATGCATATTCTATAAAGAAAAAAAAAAAATGATCTTTCCAAACTCAATCGTTTATTATCTTTTCCAAGAGCAGACATCCAATCACTGCGTGTACTCCGTGATGTGCCATCGGGAATGAATAGCATCTCTTGTTGTTTTTGATATATATTTGTTTAATGTCTTTCCGTTCCGTACATTTTGCCTTTAAATTCTGCACTGCAAAGTAACTTTTTGATATTGATGTGGGATGACACCAATGTTTTGAGTAGATAAATCATTAGAATACCAGTGTTATTATACCCAAACGTACGTTTATCTTTTCAACTGCTGCTGTGCTTTTATATAGTACAGAAAATGATAGTGACCTACATCTAAAACCGATAACAAAATAATTTATTCTGCGCTAATTTACAATTGTTCATTGCTAAAATATGAAGCAAAATATCAAAAAAGAAATGTCAGAAATAAAAAGGAAAATAAAGGTCCTAATATGGAATGCCCCCACCATCACCCCCTCTCGGCTCGGCTACGTGATATCCCGAGGTTTGGGAATGATTGCAAAAGGATCCGTTCCTTTGTCCATATGAAGTGCTATAGATAAGGACTTTGTGGCTTTAACCCTTATCCTACTGAATAACTGAAATGAAAATTTCAAGCCGAGAGTAAAATCCCAAATTATGCTATTTCAAAGGGTTTTTTTTTTGGGGGGGGGGGGGGAATCTCCTTATCGGACCGTGTAGATCTAAGATCAGACTGCACGTTCTGTGCAGTCTGATCTTGATCTACATTGTCCCCCTAATGTCCTTGAGTCGCGCTTAGGAGCCTAACGGTTAAACGATATGCGTGCACTCGAGGAACTGCGTGAATGGGTGAACTTGCCCTACAAATATCTACTGTATATCATCTAAGACTAAACAACCCTGGGGTATACCATACTGATGAAGATAACCACCATTTTTTTACGATAAATTGCCCTATAAAGCAATGCTCCCTTGAAAAAAAAAGTGTTGCTCAAAACTACCATTCACCATGGACCTTTTAGATTCGAATCGTGCTCTGTGAAAAGTGGGCTTAATGCATCTGTAAAAGTAACGACCAAGTCAGCCTGTGCAATCCGGGCAGGTTGACCCGAGTCGAAACTTTCTGCTATTTGTAAAATTTTTGCCTATGAAAGGACCATTCTACCTCATGATTCAGTCGGTTATTAAACGAAGTGGACTTAATAGATTCATTATTAGGACTTGCTTGATATATTAACGGAGATGCCTTAACCCCCCCCCCTTTTTTTTTTTACACAGAATGGTTCATTTGCGTGAGTAGTGTATATAGAGGTGCTTCAGAAAAAATAGTCACACAGATACCACCACACCTATAAAAACCCCCCAACCATCCCAACCACAAAAAATTAAAATTTGTCTTTAGACACATATCAACCACAAAAACAGAAAAAACACCCCAACTATTTCCTTCACCCCCTCAATTGCTCCCAACTTATGTGCAAACCAATGCCTTAAGTTTTTTTAAAAAAAAATAAAAAAAAATAAAAAAAAAATTTTTATTAAGAAAAAATTAAAAAAAATTTAATTAACAAAAACCATCACGCACCAGCTAACCGGTTAACAAGGCGCATCAACCAACCAACGCTGAACCCCCCCAACAAACCCTTACATCAGACAATTGCTTAACCTTTTTCCCACCCCATCAACCAACACATGACGCAACAGCTAACCGGCTTATGTGTTTGTGGGTGGCTTAAGATTTTGATGAAAAATGATTTAAGTAAAAAATTTATGAAGATAAAAAACAAAATGGAAGAAGAAAAAATTAAAAGGTATCTACCACCATCAAAATATCCAGTTTCATTTTATCCAAGAAATTTTATACCATATTCATTAACACGCATAGAATGTAGTATAGATGATTTTAATTTATATAGTGATTTAGAAAAAGCTATTACTTTAAAAGAAAAATATGAAAAATTAAAAAACGGAATAAACTATAAAACTGGGAAAAAAATACAATATGGAAAAGAAACTTATATAAAAGTTTTGCAAGATTTAAAAAATTGTGTTCTTTTACTTAACACAAAAGAAAAATATAGAAATACTTTAACAAAAGAAGATTTAGAGACAATTGAAAAAATAAATGAAGAAGTAGTCATCATTAATAACTTAATATCAGATTATAATGAAAAAAGAAGTGAGCTATGTAAAAAAATGCAAGAATTGACAAATTGGAGAGAATATACAATTTTTGAAAATAAAAAATATGGTCTTTTTAAAGAATATTACAACATCCTCCATCATGAAAATGATTGTTTAGGTAGATTTGAAAGAAAACTAAAAAAAAAACCTATCATTTAATAATATAATGAATTATATTACAGGAAGAAATATTGATGAAAACTATATTTATGAATGTATAACTTGTAAGAAAATTAAAAAATAAATTTTTATTTGTTTTTAAACAAATAAAAATATTTTAATTTTTAATATTTTTTTCTATTTTTTCTATGTCTCGATGACCCCAGGGCAATGTATTAATACCATCAGGTAAAATATATCTTTTATCATCATTTGCACTTAATGATATTTTATTTATTGTTTCCGTATAAATTTGATGATTATAACTTCTTAAATTTTTCATAGAACAATATTGTTTTTCTCTTATTTTTAAACACTCTCTATAATGATCCATAGTAATTCCTTTGTTAATTACATTTTTCTTAATTCCCTTACATTTTTTATTTTCATATTTTTTAGGTTTACCACAAGTTTTTACCTTACATGTCCCATCATCATTTGTTTCAGTAATTAGTCCACAGCTTGCACAACAGTTTTTATCATCCATTTCATAACTATACATTTTTGGTTTTAAACCAATACATTCTAATATTTCATTTCCATTTGTTTCATTCTTAAACATACCAACAACCTTTTTATTTTTACCAACAGGAATACCAGAAGGATGACCATTTTTTGGATAATCACTAGTATCAAACCATTCATTAACATCATCAGAAATATCTTTATAAAAATCTTCTGTTCTAATCTCATATATTAAACTATCTGTATCTGTTGGCCCTAATTCAACCCTATCACCATATTTAGGTTTAATATAGTTGTAGTGAAAATTATACATTGTAGTTTTACTTAGTTCAAGAATAGAAAACCCCAAATAGATAGGCTTGTTAAGTTTTACCTTTGTTTTTCCCATATGAATGCTTATTAAATTTTCATTAAATATTGTAAAATGTTTAAAGTTTCGTTTATTTATAAATTTTTGTGCCTGCTTTCTCCTTCTAACAAGCGTGACATTTTCCCTATTTCTTAAGTTTTCCATTGACTTACCAAAAAATGCATTATTAAACAGCTTATAAAGCCTCTTTTTAAATTCACTAATTCCTGGTTCTGATCTTAAGCGAGTATTTAAATCAATATAGGGTTTTAACCATTTGCTTTCCTTAAACTTAAAACCACGATGTATTTTTGATAGTTTACACCCCAGGTCAATATACTGTATTAAATTTTTATAGTGAATAGTATAGTAATTTTTAGGATAATAATCACATATTAATTTTTCTACTCCATCAACTTTTTTCCTTTCTGGTGCAGGAGGGTAATCTTTAAATTTATCATGATATTTTTCAGGAATAATTAAATCGACAACTAAAATACATGAGTAATTTCTCCAATTTTTTAATTCAGATTGTGTCATCCATCTAAATCCACCAGTTGGTAAATCATCACACATTGAACCACCATATAAATTATTACAATCTAAATATATAATATATTTGCTTTCCTCTTTTTGATTAAAATTACTTAAATATTTATTATTTGCTTTTAAGTGTCTTTTAACAATCATTGAAGTTCCTCCTTTAATCCCCCTTTCTACATCTAAAAATTTTTTAATATCTCTAATTACATGCAACGTTACGTTTGTATACTTTAATGCAGCTTCCCATGTAAAACCAGTAGATGTAAAGCAGTGGGCAGGATCTAATCCGTGAGTTTCTAAACAAAGCGTTCTAAATGCTTGAAAAACATCAGCCAATTGAAGAACATCGGATTTATTATATAGATGTAAATAATCCTTAATAGTTTTACATTCAAAAACATCAAACACCCTTAAAGCATGTTCATAATCTTCAGGTTTGATATGCTCATCATTTAAGCTTGAATAAAATTTCTCTATAGGTGGAAGTTGTGTTTCTTCTAATTTTTCAAAACAATCAAGCCACTCATATGGAAAAACACCCTTTCTTAAAAGTAGTTTTAACTTTTCTTTATCTTTAAATTCTTTTGTTAAAATTTTAAAATTTTCTGGTTTTCCTAAATCATCAACTAAGTTGCTTAAACTTGCATCTATAAATCTATAAGTATCTAAAAACCTAGCCTCTTTAAAAACATCAACCGTTTTCTTTTTCTTCTTATCAAAATAACTTTTAACATTTACCTTTTTTGATAGGGATATATATTTTTCTTCATTTGTTGGAATGATTGAAATGTCACCATCACTTTCACTTAAATTTTTAATAAATAAATGAAGGTCATAATTACTTGAATTATGAGCAAAAATTGGGATAAAATTAGGCTTTCTAAATTTTAAATTACATTTACTATGTGCCGGTCCTCGATACTTACCAGTAAAATGGCAATGATCACGCACTTTTTCTAATCCTTTATTATTTTCTTTTTTATCTTCTTCTTCTTCATCACTAACATCTTCCTCATCACTTACATTTTCTTCATCACTTTCAAAATCATATTTACTTCCAAATCCTTTTTTGCATATGAAGCAAATTTCTGCTTTTTCATGTTCCTTTTTTTCCTTGTCAGTAAGTGGTATTATTTTTTTTTCTGGCAGAAGAAATATTTCTTTTATTATTCTTTCTATATCTTTTACAAACCTACTATCAGCATCTTTTCCACTATAAACTATTACATCAGGTTCATAAATTCCTTTTAAACCAGTTACATAAATACAATAACTAACTGGTACATGCATATGAGTTTTTATAGTTGAACAATTTTTAGGAATGGGTGCATATTGAATTGGCATCTGTATCGATTCAAAATCATAAAATATAACAAAGTTAAGCCACTGTGTTTTCATCCAGTTTTTAAACTTTATTTTATTTTCCTTTTTTGTAGGCATCACAGTTTTTAATGTATCATTTTCGTAACAAATCTCCTGATGATCTCTTAAATCATCTTCTTTATAAAAATGACCAAAACAATTCCAACAAAAATACATTTTTTATGAGTTTTTACTATTTTTGATCCTAATAGTGCACTTGGATCTTTTACCCAAACATAATGACTATTTTCTTCTTCATTTATTATTAACGAAAGAATCACTAAATATTTCCTATTAAAAGTTTCTTTTCTTTGTCTTCTTAGAGGATATAATCCATCTTTCTCATCATAACCTATAACAACGATAGAAAAATCTGGATTTTGATTTTCAAATTTATTAATATCACACAATTTAACAGGACATTCTATTCCTTGCATATTTAATTCTTTTATTTGTTCTTTTAATTTTTTATCAACTCTTTGTGCATTTTTCTCCTTTATATATTTTACCCTCATACAACAATATTGAAAACAGTTATGATCATCTTCATTTTTGATATTAACAAGTCCATTTCTATTATTTTTTTCCACTAGACCAGCAGGAAGGGGAATGAATGAACCGGCTGAACCACTACGTGGATTAGATTCTACAGCTAGCAAAATTAATTTTATAACCCTATTAAATTCCCACCCACTTCCACTACGTACAAAGTTTACAAATTTTTCCATTATGTTTTCACACATAGTAGTATATTCTTCATTAACATCTGTATCTCTTAAAATAGTGGTTAGATTTTCGTAATCGGAAGAATGAAAGTAAGCCGTCCTATATTCATACTCCTCCTCATCTGAATTTACATTATGTCTTCTTTTTTTAAATTCACATATAAAAACAAGCTTAACCTTTATATTTCTATGTGTGCTTAAATAGTGTGTAATAGGATTTCTACATTCATTTAAAAAATCATCTGGACCGATCCCTTCAAATCCATATATTGCTCGTTGTGTTGCTAATCCAGCAAATGCACTGGCCTCTTCCACTAATTCAAAGTTTGGCATTGCTCTTCTTGGTAAGCGTTCTTCTACATTTTCTAAAACTTGGTTTAAAACTTGTGGAATCTGCTCTTCTTCAACATTACCAGTTAACCAATTAGTAAAATTAGATACTCTTCTTCTAACACTCTGAGGAATTACCGCTGAGACAACCCTTTGAGCACCACTATATAAATTAGATGCAATCATTTGACTAGCATCTGTTAATCTATTGATAAATCTTCGTGAAAAAGAATTCATCTCTATATTTTTTTTATGCAATTAAATTTTCCTTAAGTCAAATTTTATTATTTTTATAAAATAATAAAATTATTGAATATCAATTCTATATTTACCATTCCAAACTCTTCCATTCCAATTTTCAATCGTTTGAGGACATCTATCAATAAACTTACTAGCCTTGTAAATTGATGGAAGTGTTGTTTCTTCTTCAGTTTCAACATCCTTTAATGTTACTGTTTTAGGATTTTTACCAATATCTTTTAATCTATCATAATTAGGTACTTTCTTAAGTGGTATAGCTTCTTCAGGATACAATCCATGCTCTTTTAATACATCAATATATTTTTTCTTGTTCCAATAGGAATACCACTTAATGTTATTATCTTCTAATATTTTCTTAAAATCAGCAATCTTTAGCATTTTTTATATAACATAAAAATTACTTAATACACTACACTCATTTTATTTCCATCACTCTGGAAGTTAATCATCCTATCACTCAATAAAACTGCAAATGCCTCAGTATTTGCTAGTGGATTTACATTAAATGTTGCTTTAATGTGAATATCAGTTACAGAATACTTTAACCTTTCACTCTGCTTTGATAGGTCAAACACAAACAAAGGAAAGAGATTTTTATAATCTGAAGGAGTAATATTAGGGTTTGATACTAATTCAACCATGTTAAAAAACTTTTTTCTAAACAAAGCAGCTTCACTATATATTCTTGCAATTTGATTAGTTGTAAAATTTATATCATGTTCATAGTTAGGATATTTTTTTGAACCTAACATTACATAAATATTTTTAATATTTAAGTTGTCAAATATAGCGGGGTTTTGTTCTTGGTCACCGCTTTTACCAGTTTGAAAACCAACAATTAAAAAACGTGGTACCTCAGGAGATGATTTAGCTGATAGCCTCCAAGTAAAACCTGTTGCCCGTGGAACAGCAATAGAGTCACATTGAATCATTCTATAACCAACTGGGAATTTTTCTTTCTTTTCTATAAATTTATAAAGTTCCAACTTGTTACCATCTTCCGGCTCTACATGAGGCATAAACCAAGATACTTTACTTAATACAACCCTACCAGCTTCCACTCCATTATTTCTAAAAATTGCATCATTATCATTATTTCTTGTTAATGTAAGAGTTTGCTTCATACCATATATAACTTTGTTATAATCTTCACAAAAACCAAATATATGCTTTAAGGGTATCCTAAAACTAAATGTTCCGGGTGGATTTGAACTAAAGATATAATTTCCTCTTACAGTAAAACCAACATTGTCGGCGTGTGCATCAACTCTGGTATCCTTGTACCATAGTTGGTTTAATCCTTGCGATTTAGAAAAATCATCAGGGTACTTTAACAGTCCTAACCTTGTGGTAGCTTGACCAGGATAATTAATTGATTCTATTTCATTTCCGCTAAGTTGATATCTAAAATTTTTAAACAAATATAACAAACCATTGTTTGTTAAGGTAACCAAATCACCTTGTGCGTAAGAAGGATTAGCAACAACAAGAGATTCTTTTAACAATCTTCCTTCAAATAGTATGTATGATTCTGAAGGATGATAATAAATATCTTGAGTTTCGATGTCAATCCTAATATTTCCTCCAGGGTTGTTTAAATTAGTTCCTGTAATAGGTAGATATTCATAATATTCATATTCATCAATACTATCATCTTTAAAAATCGGTGCTTTAATGTTTAAAATATCCATTTTTATTATATGCAATTATAATTTTTAAGTCAAAATTATAATTGAGTTGTGTTTTTAATATTCTAACCATAGTTGAGGAAATGATTTTTTTTCATCATTAACAAAAACACCCATAAGTTTAACGGTTTGTAGTTTTTCTACTGATAAATAACGTTTTATTTTCGGATAAATTCTATTTCCGTAAAGAATGGTTACCTTAGGTATATTGTTTTTTTCTAAATATAGATTTACTTCATCTTCAAAACCCTTCATGATACCAGCTTTTTCAGGAGACAATTTTAAAACAACCTTTTTATAATCATAACTTGTATTGGTAACTTCAAGAATTTTACAATCTTCATCAAGTTTAAATTGACCATGAAGAATACCAACTCTTTTTGTATTGAATTTTTTATATTCTGTTATCCTAAATTTAAGATTTGACATTCTTTTTTATTTAATGTAATAATTTGCTTAACTTAAATTTATTTTTTCATAATACTTTAACTCCGGAACCCTTACTATTTAATTTCTTAACTAAATCTTGAATAGCAATGGCACTACCATCTATTAAGGTGTTAATATTTTGTGTTGTAGGTTGAGTTGTTGAAGAAGGCTTTTGAGTATATTTTTCTAAAATCTTTTTAGATTTTGGTGTTAAAGCCTTTTGAACTAACTTTTTACCTGCATCAACCGCGGCACTCTTTCCAACCTCTAACGCTTTCTTTGCTCCTTCCTTAGCTACACTTTTACCAACATCAACTGCTGAAGATGCAATATGTTTAGCTGTGCTGCTTGTAAAAAGCCTTGTAAGAAAATTAGCTAAGGTATCAAATATCCCTGCTCCTCGATAAGCATAATTTCTTTTAAATCCTCTCTTTTGTGATGTAATCATTTTTATAGTATAGACATTAACTTATTATAATGCTTTGAATTTAATACACGTTGTCTTTTTAATTCATCACAAATACTTACCAACTCATTTCTTACACCTGTATTACCAGCTTCTTTACTTGCCATTAAAAGGTCTAATCTTTCTAATAGTGAGTTAGGGTCTGATGGGATAATGGTAATTCCTTCTCCACTGTATGCATCATACCAAATGTAAGCAAGCATATTTTTCCACTTTTTTGCTCTACTGCTTTTTGGAAAAGGACTTTTCGGGTCATTATTGCGATGGAGGGTGTTGCTTTTTATTAATATCTCCTTGTATTTTTCAAAATCATCATCAGTATATTTATCTTTGTCCGGTCTTTTAGCCACAATTAACTCCCACAGGCCAGGCGTGCCTTCATAGGTTTTATTTGCAAATAAAATATCATCTCCTAAAATTTCTAATTCTTGATTGCCAATATAAAATTTGCCTTTTTTGTCATATATCCCATACGTTGTATCAGCTTCATCCTTATTGGTAAATCTTCTTAGCTGCCTTGCTGCAAGTGGCCCAATAAGTAATAATGGCTCATCATCATCATCATCCATATTTTCTAAAAACCAATGCATTTCTTCAAGTTCTTCATCACTTAATCCCACGTTTTCATAAGCTGTTATAGAAGGAAAGGATTGAAACGTAATAGCTTTAGGTAAGTTTTTGATACCCTCTTTAATTGGTTTAAGCCCTTCTGTAATTTCCTTTGTTGCTTCTTTTTGTGTTTCTGTAATAGGTTTAAAAAACTTTGAAAGGTCTTTTTGTAATTCAATTTCACCTGTTCTCTCTGCAAGTTGACTATCACGAATTCTTTTCTTTGTTGCAAGATATTCTTTTACAGTTTGGTCTCTTTTCACAGGGTCTTTTATCTTTAAAAACGACATATTTTTTAAGTAAAAAAAATTATTTAATTTAATCAGTATTGCCTATCTCACAAGCACAAGAACATTTAAACTTAGGCGGTTTTAGTTTTAGCTTTAATGGGTTCCATTGTTTCTTTCTACTAGTCTGCGAAATTCCTCCCGTGCTTCCTGTTTCCCCTTCTCGATTAGTGATGCTTGTTCTTCTAGCTTGCTTTTTTTCTTACTCTTTGCACGTATCTCTTCCTTCATCACCTTATATTTTTCAAGTTCATCCATGATTAAAGTAAATTCTGAATGGTCTATTTTGTTGTCTGATATTGCTTTTGAAATATGTGTAAGAGTATCAAGTTTTGCATCAGCTAACATTTTAATCTGAAGATGTTTTTCTGATTTTGTTCTGGTTCTTCTAACTATAAACTTACCTACTATTGCTGCAAGACCAACACCTAGGGCACAACCTTCTAAGGCAATTGTTGCAGGTATCGCTACCACGGTACTTAATAGGGCAATTCCACCTGCTCCGGCTCCTATTGCTGCTGTGGTTAGTCCTGTTTCAATGTTATCTACTGTTTTACTAATCTTTAAATACTTTTTAGTTAATTGTTCTCTAATTCTTACTTCATTTTCAAGAAAATCTTGAATCTCTGATATCTTCTTAAGTCTAAAAGACTGACCATTGTCTCCAGCTGATATCACTGGTTCTAATGTTGGTGCATTTGGTATATTTCGTTCTTCTGGTAAGTTTGGATAAATCTTTTCTAGTTCCATTTATTAATTACAACTATTTTTTTAAATAGAATAGTAAAGACAGCATATAAGTTCACCTTCATTAATTTTTACTAGGTTACCAGAGTTGTTTGTAATTGTGGTAACCACATTATCATTATCCTCAAGAATAACTTCATTCGTTAAACTAAATTCTCTAATTTTTAGAGCATAAGATAGAGAAATTAAAACGACACCCCTACTCATCATAAAACCAAAATTTAAAACAATTGTTTTAGTTTCATTTGCTTTTAATACTATAGGTTGTTGAGTATAAATATCCCAAGTAACAGGATTAACTTTTTTAGCTGGATACTTAACTTCTACAGGTTTCCAAAAAATAGTTTTTGGTTGAAACATTTTAGGTTTAACTCCAAATTTATGCACATTCATACTTTTTAATTTATAATATTGCTCCTAATATAGGAATATTAGCAAATGGGCTATTAGGTCCTAAAAGAAGACCTTTTCCATCATAAATTTTTCCACCTTGTTTTAAATACAATCTATCACCTTTAGAACCTAATCCTTTACCTTTGTATGGTTTAAGATATAAACCTTCACCATCAGTTTCAACTTGACATACACAACCACCTTTTTTAAGGTACAATCCTTTACCCATCGCTTTTTGAACACCTGAAGAGGCTAGCCCAGATAGGGCACCAACTCCTATAGCTGGTAAAACGGTCCTTGCTAATGTGGGTAGAACTGATGAAGCTAATCCTGCTAACAAAGGTAAAAATCCTCCTTCTACTTTCATGTTATGTTTAAGTTGTTTAGTTGACATTCTAAACGTGGTTCCCTTTCCACCTTTATAAGCTTTAGTAAGTTTATTTACTTGAGACTTGGTTAATGCTATTACATCTTTACCATGCAAATCTTCATGTTTTAAACGAATACTTGCTGGGATTTTGTTTTTGAAAGAATGTAAAATTTTTTCCTTTTGCCCTTCTGATATATTTATTTTAGCGTTAATGTAGTTTGTCATTTTATATTAGCATATTTTTTTATTTATCTTATCTTGCTTCTCTAATATGAAATCTGATTGTTATATTCTCACCTCTAAGATTTAGTAAATTTCCATCTTGGTCTGTAATTGATACATCTAGGTTACGTATTTCATTTAATGTTAATGGTAGATAAACTAAATTTACTGGATTTTCTATTATTTTATACCCTGGTGATACATTAGGAAAAAAACTATAAATTGTATTTCTTTGAGAACCATTAACATAACTACCAGAAATTAAATCAATGTTAACTAACAAGCTATTAATACTTAAAATATTTACTACTTTTTCAGATTCATGAAATCCTTGTAGATATTTTGCTTTATTAAATCCTAATACTTTTCCGATACTCCTACTTTGGTTAAGATCTACCTGATAACCATTTTCAACATAAAGAACAGATTTTAAAGTATTAGTGTTTGCGGAGATATTAATATAATATTCTTCATTAACTGCGTCGTAATGACCCCTTTTCCTCATTTCTTGTTGTATTACATCATTAATATCAACTAAATCATAGGAACCTTCAGGTATTTTTAGTTTTACCCATGTTGCACCATTGTCAGGTGAATAAACAAAAGTACCGTTGTTTTTATCAATATTAGGAAATGAATAATAAGTTTCAAGATTAACCAATGCTATTTCATATTCTTTATCTTTTTCTAATTGAAGTGGTGGAGTAAATCTTGTTTTAAACTCTGTTTTGTTGTCACTTACTATAATTTGAAATGATGTTTTATGGTCAGTGTTTTTTACAATTTTTTCAAGCAATACTTCCATATTTTATATTTACTAAAAATATATTTTAAAACAAAATATATTTTTAATAGTAGTTGCTGTAATTTTGTGGTATATAGAAGTTGTCAAATCCATTTCTATATTTACCATTGTTTTTGTTGTTGGTTAAATCTATGATGACAAATCCATGAGGTCTTTCCCAACAATTTTTACAAAAATTAACAAACTCAGTTTTTGTCATATCATCCCCTACATGGTCACTATAAATATGATTAAGATTTTTTAAGTCTTGTCTAAACAAACATATAAAATTTGCGTTTTCTCTAATAGTTTGACGAGGTAATCTAAAATAATTTTGTGATAGATAAAAACAATCAGCGTTACTATGTCTCCCTCTTACGTAATAGCTTTCACATTTGTTTTGTCTTTCCAAGAGTAAATCATCAAATATCATTAAGTTTTTGTTTTGCCCGTTTAAATCTCTTGGGTCAGGTACATCACAAGCATTTTCAAAAAATTCACAGTTAATATAAGATTTTTCTTTAATTGTTTTGCTCCATTCTTCAACTAACGCTGTAGGTGAAACATTATAGTTTTGAACATCATTTTTAAGTGAAAACAACCTTAATATATATTCTTTTGGTATTTTTTCTTCAAAAGCTTTTTTTAAGTATGCGATATTCTGGTTGAAACAAGCTTTTACCAAAAACGCATAAGTTGTTATAATCTAACCAATCAGGTCTTAACAAAAGGTTAAGTAAAAGTAGTTTTACCACATTCTGATTTACCTACTATTAAACCCCTGATACTCCTAGGTAAAAGGGGATGATTAAATCTTTTTGCTAACGCTTCATTCCATGATAAATTAACAATATCCATATTTTATATTAAAAAAAATTATTTAATATAAAAAATGTATTGTGTTAAGTGTAAAAAACAAACTGAAACAACTGATTTTAAATGTGCGGTAAGTAAAAATGGTAGAAATATGAAACAGGGTAAGTGTAAAGAATGTGGAACAACTAAAACTCAGTTTATTAAAATAGATAAGAAGGGTGGTTCTTTGTTAAACAAGGTTATCAATAACCTACCTGTTGAAATGCACTTACCTGGTCATAATTTTACTGGTCCTGGTACAAAGTTAAAGAAAAGATTAAATCCTGATTTAACACCTAAAGAATGGTCAAAACCTGTAAATCGTGTTGATAAAGCAGCATATCATCATGATATATGTTATCTTAAACATGATGATACAGCAACAAGAAATGCTGTTTGTGATGCTAATATGCTTAAAGAGTTAAAAGGTATCTATAATCCAACAATTAAGGAAAAAATGGAAAGAGGATTGGTTTCCTCATTGATAGGAACCAAGAAAAGATTTGGTATGGGAGTTAAAAAAAAATGACCAAAATATAATGCTAGCAGAAGAATTACATAAGCCTATAAAAAGAAAATTTAAGAAAAGGAGAGTTAGAGTAAATGGCATTGATAGGATATGGGCTGCAGATTTAGTAGATATGCAAGCATTTTCTAAACTTAATCATGGCGTAAAATATCTTCTTGCTGTCATTGACATCTTTTCAAAGTATGGGTGGCTGATACCATTAAAAGATAAAACAGGAAAATTTGTTTCTGTTGCATTGAAGAGTATTTTTAAGGAAAGAAAACCTGAGAAAATGTGGGTGGATAAAGGTAAAGAGTTTTATAACAAAGAAGTTAAAGACTTGATTGAATTGTATTCCACTGAAAATGAGGAAAAATCCAGTGTTGTTGAGAGATGGATTAGAACAATGAAAGAAAAAATGTGGAAGTATTTCTCTGCTCACTCAACAAATGTTTATATTAACGTGTTGCCAAATCTTGTTAAAGAATATAATAACACGAGGCATTCTTCTATTAAAATGACGCCAACTGAAGCAAGTAAGAAGAAAAATGAAAATAAAGTTTGGAGAACATTGTACCCTGATTATAATCAAGTAAAAGAAGATATCAAACCAAAGTTTTCTGTTGGAGACAAAGTAAGGATAAGTAAAAAGAAAAAGACTTTTGAAAAAGGTTATACCACAAGATGGACTGAAGAGGTTTTTTCAGTTTCAGAAGTAAAACATACATCGCCTGTAACATATAAAATTAAAGATTTAAATGGAGAAGAAATAAAAGGTAGCTTTTATGAACCTGAACTACAAAAAACGAGTCAAGAGTTGTATAGGATAGAAAAGGTTATTAAAGAGGGAAAAAAGAAATCTCTTGTAAAGTGGAAAGGTTATTCTGATGAGTTTAATTCATGGGTTGATAATGATGCTATTATAAATATTTAAATATATAAAAAATGAAAGATATTACAATTGATAATGTTACTTTAAGAAATAAACCTTTAAGTAATTTTGAACTAAATGATGCTGCGAAAAAATTTAAAATTAAAAAATTTTAGAGGAATATTTTTAAGAGATGCCCTACCTAAAAAAGTAAAAAATAAAGAATGTGGTATATTAAACCTTGATGACACCGGCGGTCCTGGTACTCATTGGGTTGCATGGTTTAAAGATGGTAAAAGAAAAATTTATTTTGATAGTTATGGTATTCAGCCGCCTAATGAAATTATAGATTATTTAGGACATCAGATACACTACAATACTGACCAATTACAACATGCAGGGGAAGTATTTTGCGGTCATTTATGTTTGTTCATTCTTAAAGAGTTATGCGATGATAATAAATTTCAAGATGTTTTAAATAAACTTTTTTAGTAATATTAAAAACGATGCCTGTTGATAAATTTGGAAGAATGGATGATGTTAAAACAAGCAGTGATGGTGTTTCACTTGCTTACATTACTAACAACTTTTTACGTAAAGATGGAACAACCCTCGTTTCCGGTTCTATAAATATGAATGGCAACACATTAACGAGGGTTAGTAATCCAGTAAATCTACAAGACGTTGCGACAAAGGATTATGTTGATAATACAGCAGGGGGTAGCCATGAATCACCACTATTAAAAGAAAATGGAAATTTTATTGCTACTGCTCCATTCAATATGGGTTTTAAAAAAATACATAATCTACATGACCCTGAAGAACCACATGATGCTGCTACAAGAAGTTATGTGGATAAGGTTAGTAGAGAAAGTGTCATTGTTAAACGTAATGATGGAAGATTTGTTGCTACAGGAAATATAGATATGAGGAATTATGGGTTAATTAACGTTCTGGCACCAGCTGAACCTGATGATGTAGCAACAAAGAAGTATGTTGATGATCAATCCTCACCATTTTTGTATAACTCCGCTGATAACTTTTATACTGCAATAGGAGAAGTATCTATGGGTAATCGTCGAATTCATTTTGTTGCTTCTCCAATTGAGAATAGCCATGCAGCTAATAAACTTTATGTTGACACGATGATTCAAGTTTCTAATGCTAATGTTAAAAAAATTATAAGCGTATGTGCCGAGGAGCAGGGTCCTTTAACAGACGGTTATTATGAGTTTTCTTTTGGTAATGGAAGCGCCGGAGTAAGCCATGGGATGGGGGGTTATTGTATGTCTGCTCCTGGTAGAATTATAAGAGGGACTTTAATGGTTGTTAAAGGAACCGGTATTCTAAAAGAAGAGGCAAAAGTTAATTTAGTTGTAAATGGAGTTGAACAGGTTGATTACTCCATAGTAAAAAAGAAAGGAGAAGGTCGTAGTTGTGTAGTTTTTTCACAACCTTTAGTAATAGACCAATGTGATGTTATAAACTTTATAACAAGGTCAAATAACCCCAACGCAAAAAACGCGTATTTGACGTTGCTGATAGAGTTGGACTTGTAAAAAATATTTAACCCAGTAAAGGGTTAGATATTTAAAAGGGTTTAAATATCGATACACACCAATATCACGTGGTATAGTATTTCACAACTTTTTTCAATATTTTGTAATGCACTTTAGACTGGACTTTTGAGGGGAATGGTTGTATGTTATGATATTAACAATTTTTTTGCTTTGTTTTTTCTAAAAAATGAGCTGTATATGGTAATTGTATAAAATATGATTTTTATTTAATGATAATAAAGCAGTCTTACTTCCTTGTTGTAAAAAATTACTAATAACACGGTAACCTCTGGCGCGGTCTAACAACCCGTAAGTTAATACCATATCACAATGTTGTAAGGCTGCTGTTTTAAAAAACAATATTAAGTATTTTATACAATTATTGTACAAGTTAAACATTTTTTAAAACAGAGTAAAAAATGTTTGTTAATATTATAATGTTCTACCATTTTGGTGTGTTAAGCAAAAGTTAAAGGGTTGTGCATTAAATAACTTCCTCTTTCGTTTTCGGTGAGGGGGCATGTAAAAATGGTCTATATCATAGTAGTTTAACGTTTTTCAACATTAGCCAAGTCAGGAATATCAAAGTTTAAGTCTTTCTGTGTTTGGGGTTCACAGAATTTATCTTCGGATAAATACGTCCCCCGATATTCCTGTTAACTTTGTAACTTTTTTTAAAAAAAATTAAATTTTTCTTTTAATCTCACTCTTTACCCTACAAACTGGACATTCTTTCTTAGCATATGTTTTATCACATTTTTCACATAAGCATAGATGGCCGCAACTGCAAAACAAAATTGTAGGTGTTGTGTTTTCGTCTAAGCATAAAACGCAACATTTAGACTTAAATGTTGCATTTGTGTTAATGTGTTGGGGTTGTTCATTTGTTTGTTGGTTGTTGTCTCTTTGGTTTTGTGGTCGTGTTTCAAGTAATCCATTAAAATATTCATTTGCTTCCTCTTGACTTATTTCCTGTTGGTCTGCCCTTCTTAACATGGTCACCATATTTATTAATGTTTGCTCTCTTTCTTGTTGTTCAAGTTCTGTAGCTTCCTGTCTTGCATCTTGTTCAGCTTGTCTGTTGTAATCATCAATTATTTCTTGTTCATGTTCAGTTAACTCTCTTGGTTGTTCTTCTTCTGTTGATACGCTTTCCTCTTCTTCACTATCCATATTATTAAAATAATCATAAACATCATTCGGCTTGTCAAAAAAGTATATAAATGGTTTTGCTTTTTCATAATATTTTACTGGTAAATCAGCTTGATTTTCTCTAAAAAAATCTAAAACATAATGTTCATAATATCTAGAAAAATTATGTTCATCAGAAGAACAATTTAGTCTTACTAATCGTCTTTTACCACAATCTCCTTCAATACAAATATTTAAATTTAAATTAAAAACATATGGGTGTTCCTCCATCATTCTACTATATTCATAATATACGGCAGCCTTTACTTCACTACCAGAAAATGGACAAAAAAATGGTTTTTCATCCTTAACCCAATTAAAACTTATTTCTTTCATGTTAGAACTGTACTCGGTTAAAGCTTTTTTTTCTAATATACTACCTAAACCACCAAATATTGTCATTAATTCTTCACCATTAAATTTTCTAAAAACGTTTTTCATTTTTTTAGATATATAGTCGTATGACTTAACATAGAAAATTTCAATTTTTTATTAAACGCTAATGGGTTAAAAAAATTTATATATAACCTGGGTAAGGTTATATATAACTAGATTTTTTATAAAAATATTATATGTAACCATATTCCTCATAAAAAGCCATTACATTTTTATTATCTTCTTCTTCAGCTTCTTCATCTATTAGATTTATTTTTTTCCATTTCTTATACAACTTTACTTGTGTTTCTCTGTTTTCTCTTATTTGCCTTTCCTGTTTATCCTCTTTTGGTTTTATTTCTTCATATTCTAAATATTTATCTTCTATTATATAATCAATAGTTGTTAACCGCTCATAACTATTTGCCATAACCATTCCTTCTTTAGAAACAAAGCTTTGCTCAAGAAATGATAAAAAGACTTTAATATTTTCACAGTTGTGATTTACTATATCATCACTATTAACTAATTCTAAAAATAAAGAATTAAAATTAGAAAAAAATGTTTCAAATGAAAATGTTGGTAAGAAAAAACCAGAAACAAGAGGACCATGATGGTCCTAAATCGCTCACCTGAAATGCAACTCAGCTCAACACCATAATGCTACATGCCAAATATGAAAGCTCTAGCCCTTATGATTTGGGACAAGAAGATTTTTTAAAGATTTCCTTCTTTATCTCTATGTGAAATCCGAGAACCCACAACATAGGGCCATTTTCAACACTAGGGCCATAATTTGAAGTATTTTGGTAGAGGGCCACTACATGATACTACATGCCATATATGAGAGCTCTAGCCCTTATGATATGGGACAAGAAGATTTTTACAGATTTCCTTCTTTATCTCTATGTGAAATCCGAGAACCCACAACATAGGGCCATTTTCCACACTAGGGCCATAATTTGAAGTATTTTGGTAGAGGGTCACTAGATGATACTACATGCCATATATGAGAGCTCTAGCCCTTATGGTTTGGGACAAGAAGATTTTTAAAGATTTCCTTCTTTATCTCTATGTGAAATCCGAGAACCCACAACATAGGGCCATTTTCTACACTACGGCCATAATTTGAAGTATTTTGGTAGAGGGCCGCTAGATGATACTACATGCCATATATGAGAGCTCTAGCCCTTATGGTTTGGGACAAGAAGATTTTTAAAGATTTCCTTCTTTATCTCTATGTGAAATCCGAGAACCCACAACATAGGGCCATTTTCAACACTAGGGCCATAATTTGAAGTATTTTGGTAGAGGGCCACTACATGATACTACATGCCATATATGAGAGCTCTAGCCCTTATGATTTGGGACAAGAAGATTTTTACAGATTTCCTTCTTTATCTCTATGTGAAATCCGAGAACCCACAACATAGGACCATTTTCCACACTAGGGCCATAATTTGAAGTATTTTGGTAGAGGGTCACTAGATGATACTACATGCCATATATGAGAGCTCTAGCCCTTATGGTTTGGGACAAGAAGATTTTTAAAGATTTCCTTCTTTATCTCTATGTGAAATCCGAGAACCCACAACATAGGGCCATTTTCAACACTAGGGCCATTATTTGAAGTATTTTGGTAGTGGGTCACTAGATGATGCTACATGCCAAATATGAAAGCTCTAGCCCCTAAGGTTTGGGACAAGAAGATTTTTACAGATTTTCTTCTTTATCTCTATGTGAAATCCGAGAACACACAACATAGGGCCATAATTTGAAGTATTTTGGTAGAGGGCCACTAGATGATGCTACATGCCAAATATGAAAGCTCTAGCCCTTAAGGTTTGGGACAAGAAGATTTTTACAGATTTCCTTCTTTATCTCTATGTGAAATCCGAGAACCCACAACATAGGGCCAATTTCTACACTACGGCCATAATTTGAAGTATTTTGGTAGAGGGCCACTAGATGATACTACATGCCATATATGAGAGCTCTAGCCCTTATGGTTTTGGACAAGAAGATTTTTAAAGATTTCCTTCTCTATCTCTATGTGAAATCCGAGAACCCACAACATAGGGCCATTTTCAACACTAGGGCCATAATTTGAAGTATTTTGGTAGAGGGTCACTAGATGATGCTACATGCCAAATATGAACGCTCTAGCCCTTAAGGTTTGGGACAAGAAGATTTTTAAAGATTTCCTTCTTTATCTCTATGTGAAATCCGAGAACCCACAACATAGGGCCATTTTCAACACTAGGGCCATAATTTGAAGTATTTTGGTAGAGGGCCACTAGATGATGCTACATGCCAAATATGACAGCTCTAGCCCTTACGGTTTGGGACAAGAAGATTTTTAAAGTTTTTTCTCTCGGTTGCCATGGCAACCAGAGTTCTTCATGGAATTCAAATCTTTGAAGTATTTTGAAAGTGCATCACCTAAGGATCATTCCTGTGAAGTTTCACTGAAATCTGTTGGGCGGTTTCAGAGGAGAAGATTTTTTAAGTGATTGTTCACGGACGGACGGACGGACACACGGACGGACGGACGGACGCCGGACAACGATCGATCACAATAGCTCACCCTGAGCACTATGTGCTCAGGTGAGCTAAAAATGGGACCATTATAATCTGGTTCATTTTCAAATGTTAATTTTCCTTCCCATGTTGCTGTAACAACAGGCTTAAACAAAACATCTAACTTTCCTTTACTTTTTTCTAAAGAATAATGACATCTATAAAATCTTTTGCTTGACTTTATAGCAATTTTATTTTTTCTTTCTAAACAAGTAGAAATTTTATTCTTTAACATCATCTTTTCAAATGCGTCCATGTTTATATGTGTTCCAATGTATCTATAACATTAGAACATAGTTATTTTACTAAATTTAATAAAAAAATTTCAAATCTTATTTTTTTTCTTAATAAAAATTTTTTTTTATTTTTTCATCAAAATCTTAAGCCACCCACAAACACATAAGCCGGTTAGCTGTTGCGTCATGTGTTGGTTGATGGGGTGGGAAAAAGGTTAAGCAATTGTCTGATGTAAGGGTTTGTTGGGGGGTTCAGCGTTGGTTGGTTGATGCGCCTTGTTAACCGGTTAGCTGGTGCGTGATGGTTTTTGTTAATTAAAATTTTTTTTAATTTTTTCTTAATAAAAATTTTTTTTTATTTTTTTTATTTTTTTTTTAAAAAAACTTAAGGCATTGGTTTGCACATAAGTTGGGAGCAATTAAGGGGGTGAAGGAAATAGTTGGGGTGTTTTTTCTGTTTTTGTGGTTGATATGTGTCTAAAGACAAATTTTAATTTTTTGTGGTTGGGATGGTTGGGGGTTTTTTATAGGTGTGGTGGTATCTGTGTGACTATTTTTTCTGAAGCACCTCTATATACACTACTTGCGTGAATGAAGTTTCCAATGAGTTATTGTCAAGTTCAAAGCTATTCAATGAGAATTTGGACAATTTATTGGTCCATATAATTTGCAGATTAAGTTTGTCACCATGCCATATGGAGTGATTACAGCTGGTCATACAGATATAAGCAATGTTTGAGCCATCCGTGAAAAGGGGGTTTAATGCATCTGCAAAAAGTATCGGCCAGGTTAGCCTGCGCAGTCCGCGCAGGCTAACCTGGGTCGAAACTTTTTGCTACTGGTCAATTTTCTGCATGTCAAAGGACCATTCTTCCCCAGGTTTCAGCCGGGTTTCAGACATAATGGGTTTTATGGATCCATCATTATGTGATGACTTGCTTGGCACAATGCATCACAGAGATGCATTAAACCCTGTTTTGCCAGAGCATGATTAATACAGTTCTTCTATCACGTTATCTTGACCGACGGATACTAGTATACTATGTCGACACCGTCTACCAACTTTTTTTAAAAATCCTCCATTCTTTTCATCTTTATCCTTCAAAACAAGCGTTTTGGCCTCGATTTTCCGTCGTATTTTTTTTTTCCTTCAGCCTCTGTATTATATTCGACATATACTCCATTTAATGAAAAGGGGATTAATTACAACCATGCAACAGATTGGAGTGGTAAACAGGACAACATGTAGAGAAATACTTTATTGCAAATTGATATCTGTATAAACACGTGTCTTTGTTGAAAAGAGCTGGTTCACAAATGGCGAAAAATATGACTAATTCTATACGTAGCCTACTAGGTTACCGTCATTACCGTCACAAACAACAAACACTTTGTATAAATCGTACAATCTATAGCTCTCACTCGATAAACCCGTCATTATCAGTTTATATCATTGTTTATGTTTAGGATAACAGGTTTAAAATCACGCACCGTGACGAGATAATTTATAAACCCACCACGATAACGTTTACATTATCTCGTCACGGTTCGTGTTTTTAAACATCTATTCCCAAAAAACAAACAACAACGTAAACTGTCCATGAAAGGTTTATCGAGTTAGAGTTATAATAACCCTTTAACAAATAATCCCAAGTTTCAACAACCCTGAGAAAGAGGACTTTTGAAAACAATGTTCGAATCGTAGAAAATGTCGGTAACTAGCATTATCTACCCAGTCCAAGAAAAGTCTATCACTTGTGCCAGATCGAATTTGTCCCCTCCAAATCTCCCCAGTTTGGAAAAGAGTAAAAAATTATATTGTTTAGCAAGGAATCAATGGGCCGCCTAGAAAAACAGTTCACAGTTCATTTAGTAAAAATCAGCATTCCAGAAAATATCCGTAGTGTCCTTTGAAATTATACTGTAAAAGACTGCGTGACAAACAGGTGAGCCATGCTCTGGCAAAAGGGGTTTAATGCATCTCTTTTTTTTTATGCATGATACTAGTCCTTGCAAGTCATCACACAATTTGGTATCCGTAAACTCCGTTTGTATTAATTTTCATTAGCAAAAACCTACACACAAGAAAACCTTTAACGCCACCTTCATAATTTAGAATATTTTCACCCTTCCAAAGCTTTAACCCTTAAGATGCTGAGCGCGACTCAATGACCTTTTGCGGACAGCGAAGATCAAGATCAGACTGCACAAAACGTGCAGTCTGATCTTTGATCTACACTGTTCGATAGGGTTTTGTTTTTTTTTTTCGGTGAAATCAACCTTGAAATCGCAATGTTTGGGCTTTTACTATTGAATCGACATTTTTGTTTCATTTTTCTGCAGCTTAACTCTTTACCACACGACAAAATTTTAGACTGGTGCAGATTGAAAGCATTTGCAGACGACAAAATAAATGTGACTCAAAAATTGAAATTTGATTTGGGAAGGAGAGAAAACATTGTGGGAAAAGGAGAAAATCCTGGTTACCAGCATTTTCTCCTTTTCCCACATTTTTTTCAAAAGCTTTCTTTCTCAAGAGTCTTTAAAAGTCGGGATTGTGTGGTAAAGGGTTAAGAGTTAAAACTGTAGGCCTAGCTGATATCGTTCAGCCCCTCTCTTGCAATATCAAGCTTAGATCTAACTCTACGTCAAAGTATAACGTCAATAAAAATCGAATCGTGTATAAGACTGCAAAAACTCGGTGCAGTCTGACCTGAGATCGACACTGTCTTATTAACCCTTAACCAAACGACAAAATTTTGGACTTGAGGAAATTGAAAGCAATTGCAAACGACTGAATCAATGCGGTTTAAATGATGATTGCGGTCTTTGATATAGTAGAAAAATTGTGGGAAAAGGAGAATATGCTGGTTACCAGCATTTTTTCCTTTTCTCACAATGTTTTCAAAAGCCTTCTTGTTCAGGGTCGTTAAAACTCGGAATTGTGTGGTAAAGGGGTAAGCATCTAGAAATGTCCTAGCCAGGAACTTTTAGATCTTATACTACGGAAGGAAACGTCTGCATCAGGTGTTAACAAAACTTCCGCCCAGCTTCTAGTATTTTGTCATGACGGATGTTTCATCCATTAGTAAAACAGAGCCATGATCTTCCATGGGGAAGAATGTTTTTAAAAAAAAAAAAACACATTGTTGGAAAAGGAGAGAATGCTCTTACCTTAAAAGTGTCTTAAACTTTAAACTTTCAAAGACAAATCCCTTAGTTTTAGGTGAATAAGAAATATTTTCGTCTGCATGTGCTTTCAATGTAGACGAGTCTAATTCTTTTGTCGTCCCTTTAACCCTTTACCGCACAATACCGCCTTTTAACGACCCTGGGAAAGAGGCCTTTTGAAAACACTGTGGGAAAAGGAGAAAATGCTGGTAACCAGCATTTTCTCCTTTTCCCACAATGTTTTCTACCCTATCAAGAGAAAATTGCGCCATTTGAGCCACATTGAAATTGTCGTCTGCAAATGCCTTCAATTTGGACAAGGCTAAAATTTTGTCGTCTGGTAAAGGGTTAAGGGTAAACATTCTGTATAGAATAAACCTCGTCGTTCTCCTTCTTTTTCGCAATTACCTATGTCGGAAGCAAGTAACTAAATTATTTTCGAAAGACACAGGCCATATTAAAAGATTTTAGAACAATTATTTAATTTGGTCAGTACAGAGGGTACCATTTAAAATATATCATTATACAACATGACCTCGTTATTTCCAAGTTTCTGTTCTCTTTCTTGGATGTGATACGTAATTGATTTATTCATACTGTGTAATTTGACATAAACAAATGTCAAATTTATTAAACTTACAACTAATGTACTTTTCGTGTCCTTTGTCTAGATCAGTCTTTATAATCATATCAGTGGTTTCCACTTTGACAATCACATTGAAACAACTAGATTTTATGCAAATGAAAAGAAGGCCTATTTTTTTTTTTACGTTTCTAAAATAAAACGTGTTTTATGTGCTCATATCTTTCAAGAAGATGGTTGCCACATTTAAATGGGCCAGGCTCTGGCAAAAGGGGGCTTAATACATTGTACCTATCAAACCATCACATAATTATGGGTGCATGATAGCCACTGTTTTTTAACAACCGACTGAATCGTGAGGTAAACTGGTCCCTGGACATACGGTAAACTGACCAATTGCGAAAAGTTTCGGCCAAAGTCAGCCTGCGCGGACTGTCCAGGCTACCCTGGGTCGATACTTTAAGCAGATACTTTCAGCCCCCATTTCACAGAGCATAGTTCAAATGGTTATTACCAGAATTATCAGTTAACATCGTCTGAGCATTAATCTGGGAATAGGAGCTTTAAAGTATCATCGTAATGAATCATACCAACAAAGTCACCGCATAATACCGTTCCATTTTTAACTTAAACCGGATGAATCATGCGGTAAAATAGTCCTCTAACATGCAAAACATTTACCAATAGTAAAAAGTTTCGGCCAACGTCACTTTGCGCAGTCACTCGTCACGACTCGGCCGATTCCGGAACTAAAATTCTAACCTCGTCCGTATCAAGGAGGCTTCCATCTGGAATTGCCAATCACATGATCTTAAATATGGCGGCGCCCATGAAAATCAATTAGCAACGACATAAAAACTACAGTAAAGCCTTTCACACAGATCAATTTGTCGGTGAAAACTTCCAACGAAAAAAAATGATTGTACAAACGCTTTGTGGATGGAAATGTATTCAGAAAAATTACGATAGAAAATTGTGACTCGTGTTTGCTTTTTAAGCGGAGCCTTACAATTTTTAGAACGGTAAAGCGGTATATTTCCGGCGAAGAAATGTAACGTATAGGTGTATATCAAGCTACGCGATACAGCCGAGAGACTTGATCAACGGATCACCCGAGGTTTGCGGAGTGCCTGCGCAGTCCGACACTTTTTGCAGATGTCTTTAACCTTCTTTTTACAAAGCATGGTTCATTTACTTTTTTATTTAAGGAATATCTATGTGTTGTGGCTATATGACTTGTCTCGTGTCTTTGTCAACCTTAAAAGTACATTTGTCCGAAGACAATAATACCGCAACAATCTCAACACCTAAATAGAGTTTTCATAGTTGAATAATCGTCTACACCAACAGATTTGTTCCAAAAAAAAGATGGTCGTTGGCCCTAAAGCACTCACCTGAGTAAAGTCATTTACAGTTGATAAAGCTGAAGAGATCCTACTTTTAGTGATGTAAAATACATGAATGTAAGTGACCTACTTTTGGACCTGACATGGCTAAATTTCGAAATTGTCCGAGATATCATCAAGACAAACATTCTGACCCAGTTTAATGGGTATCAGGCTGAAAATGTGGCCTCTACGGTGCACACAAGGTCTATCTAAAATTTGGCCCAGTGACCTACGGTTTGACCCAATGTAACCCAATTTCGAACTTGTCCACGATATCATCAAGACAAACATTCTGACCAAGTTTCAAGTGTAAAATGTTCTACGGTGCACATAAGTTTTTTCTAAGATTTGACCCAGTGACTTACTTATTGACCCGATGTAAACCAGTTTCAAAATTGTCCAAGATGTTATGAAGACAAACATTTTGACCAAGTTTCATGAGTATCAGGCTAAAATTGTGGTCTCTAGAGTGTACGCAAGCTTTTTTTCTTAATTTCAGTTCAGTGACCCACTTTTTGATCCGAATGACCCAATATCGTTCGTGTCCAAGACTATATATATATATATATATATATATATATATATATATATATATATATATATATATATATATATATATATATATACCAGGTTTCATACATAACCAGCTGAAAATGTGGCCTCTGGAGTGCACACAAGGTTTTTCTAAGAATTAGCCCTTCTTTTTGACCCCACATGACCCGATTTCAAACTTGTCTGAGATATCATCAAGACAAAAAATCTGACCTACTTTCATGAGTATCAGGCTAAATGTGTGGCCTCTGGAGTGGACACAAGGTGTTTCTAAGATTTGGCCCAGTGACATACTTTTTGACCCGACATGACCCAATTTCAAACTTGTCCGAGATATCATCAAGACAAACAATCTGACCTAGTTTCATGAGTTTCAGGCTGAAATGTGGCCTCTAAAGTGCACACAAGCTTTTTCTAAGATTTGGCCCTGTGACCTCCTTTTTTACCCAAGATGACCCAGTTTCAAACTTCGACGACATATTATTAAGACAAACATTTTGACCAAGTTTCAAGAGCATCAGTCTGTAAATGAGGCCTCCAGAGTGCACACAAGGTTTCTCTGAGATTTAGCCCAACATGATCCAATTTCGAAATCGTGCAAGATTTTATCAAGACAAACATTCCGACCAAATTTCATGACTATCTGACTGGAAATATGGCCTCTAGAGTACACACAAGGTAAATGTTGACGACCCCGGACGACAGCCGACGCATGACGGACGACGCACGACGGCCGACAGACACAGCACGATCACAAAAGCTCACCTTGAGCACTTCGTGCTCAGGTGAGCTAAAAAAACAAACAAAAAACAATTGGACCAGCAACCTCATCAATGCCATGAACATAATACTCATGAGCCATGATCTGGGAAAACGGGGCTTAATGAATCTCCATAATGCATTATACCAGAAAGTCATCGCATGATTATGGCTGCATAAAATCCTTAAGTCTTATGGTTGACTGGATCTGGAGGTAGAGCGGTCCTAGGACAGGCAGAAAATTTACAAATAGCAAACGGTTTCGTGCAGTGTCAGCCTGTGCGGAGTGCACAGCCGCCGCCTGATATGGGTTGATACTTTTTGCAAATGCATTAAACCCCCTTTTCACACAGCATGGTTCATATATAGTGATGCAGTATGAAAAAAAAAATATGTGGTGCAAATCTTGGGAATCGATAATTGGCAATAAAGATTTGTACTAAACGTGATTTTATTAAATCCACTGCTTCTTTGGTGGCCTTTCAAGAATGGACCTCGGATTTTAATCCTTAGGCTGCTGAGCGCGACTTATTGACCTTTTGCGGACAGTGTAGATCCAAGATCAGACTGCACAGAACACTGTCCGATATGGAGATATCGTTCCCCAAATTACATCTTTGAAATAGCAATATTATGGTTTTACTAATGATCAGCTTGAAAGTTTCATTTCGCTTATTCAGCAGGTTCTGTTAAAAAACAAAAACCTATTCAGCAGGTTAGGTGTTAATTCTTATCGCTCGCTGTTTGCCATTTTCTAAGCACTATACCACTGACGCCTGTAATGAACTAATTATAGAGAGACAATAACTTGTCGTCTAGGGCCTTTACACCACGCTTTTAACCCGTATCCTGCTAAATAAGTTTAATGAAACTTTCAAGTCGATAGCAAAAAAACCAAATGTTGCTGCTTCTAAGTTTTGTTGGTTTTTTTTTGGTGGGGGGGGGGGGGGAGGGGCTATCTCCTCCCCGGACAGTGTAGATCCAAGATCAGACTGCACGTTCTGTGCAGTCTGATCTTGATCAACATTGTCCGCAAAAGGTCCTTGAGTCACGCCTTGCAGCCTAAGGGTTAACAAACTTCCGCTAATATGAGAGATTTTTGCAGTCTGCTGTTAGATAGCGCTCTATCGATTATTTTAATTGCCCATTAAAAACATATCCATGCAGTCTAGACATAGATCTACGCACCTCATAAAATATTTTCAACTTTAAAAACGGACTTTCCGGTAGTCCTTCGGTGATTAAGTGCGGCTCAGGACGCTTTTGTGTATACATGTAGTGTACATCAAGATCAGACTGCAAAGAACGTGCAATCTGATATTGGTTCTACACTGTCCATTTTTGTGACATGTTTCTGACAAACAGAGCCGAGAAATAGTTATATTTGGGTTGTCACTATCGATTGGAAAATTTCATTTAATTTAGCCATTTAGAGATTAGGTAGATCTTTATTTGTTTGTTTGTTTGTTTGTATTAAAGTTTAACGCCGTTTTAACTGCCTAGGTCATATCGAATCGATCAGTGCACCTACGCATGGGGTTTTTTTTTTTTTTGGGGGGGGGGGGGGGGGGGGCTTTCTTACACCAGTACTGACAGAACTTTCTTTACAAGTCATGACTACTTTTATCACACGTATCAGAGGTGAAAGACGAAAAATCTTCGTAAAGAACGTTTGCCTCAACCGGGTATCGAAGTCGCAACCAACAGGACACGAGTCAGATACGCTAACAACTGAGCTTCCCGACTGGGCCGTAGATTCAACCATTGTTTGGCGATATTGTTTTAATAGTTTGTATGAGTAAAAAGGTTTGTATTGCTTTGCTTTTACTATGATGATGGTAACTTGCATTTCTGGACGAAAAGAAAGTCTATGCTATGTTGTCTACCTTTGTCATGTTTTGCTGATCAGTACCTACAAAGTCCAGTTCAAAGAGAGTAAACAGAGACAGGCTTGCATATCCGTAGACTCTGAATTCTGCTCTATGATGTCAATTTAATTGTTAGAGCTTGACCGGACTCAGTATCTATAAAACCAGAATCAAAGAGAGTAAACAAAGACCAGCTTGCACATCAGTGCACCCTGACCTTAGCTCTATGATATCCATTTGTTTGAGCTTGACTGGGCTCGTTTGGAATTGATCACTTGATCCCTCGCAGTTGTTGGCTCCATCGACTATTTCGGTTCGGGCGATCGAGAGAGGCTTAACCCTTTACCACACAATCCCGACTTTTAACAACCCCGAGAAAGAAGCCTTTTGAAAACATTGTGGGAAAAGAAGAAAATGCTGGTAACCAGCATTTTCTTCTTTTCCCACGATGTTTTCTACCCGTTAAGAGACAAATGTTATATTTTGAGCTACATTTATTTTGTCGTCTGCAAATGCTTTCAACTTGGACAGGTCTACATTTTTGTCGTCTGGTAAGGAGTTAACTCTTTAATCGCCAAATATATGAGCCACGTTCTGGCAAGCGGTTTTTTAATGCATCTCCGTGCCAAGTCATCATATAATTATGGATCCATTCAAAACTAACGACACACTGAATCATCAGGTAGAATGGTCCTTTGATATGCAGAAAAATGACCAACAGCAAAATGTTTTTAGAACCATGTCAGCCTATGAGGACTGCGCAGGCTGACAACGTTCTATACTTTTTGCAAATGCATCATGCCACCTTTTCACGGAGCATGGCTCGAATATTCTGACCTAGCACCCTCGAAATTGACAGGTTTTGGTCTTATTTACAATATAACAGTATCTATGTCACTTATGTTGGTCCTCCAAGGGTCAGGTAGTATAAATCAACAGTTAAGGAAACCTGAAAACTGTTGCGGGACAGATGATATTAAGGTGAGACCTGTGTAATGCACTTCCGGTGAACATTGGGCAAAAATTCTAATTGGTAGTTAAATAAGGATAAATAAGGATTTATGCCGAAATAATATTTTTGCACATTTCTAATGGATCAGAAATTCCGTTTATGTCTATCTTGAAACTTTTTTTTGATACTTTTGTTTGTTTTCTAAAAAGGGAGGTAATTATTATCTCTTTTTCAATTGAGAATATAGCGGTTTTAAATTTATAAATGATAATTCAAAAAAGGAAAAAATGGAAAAAATGAAAAGGTGAAAGTAGTTCAATAATACTCATTTTTAATTATAGCTAATTTTGCAGGATGATATTTTAGTGGAAATAGCTGTTTTCCATTACACAGGTCTTACCTTAAAAAATGTAGACACAAAACACAAAGAATCGAATAGACGAAAATAACATAAATAACCCAGACATTATCCGGGATATACACAGATTTAATAAAGAAACAACATAATTAAATTGGAAGACAGATCTAATCATATATATCCGTTTGTTTTTCTCTCCGAGGGAAGACAAGTAAGAATGGCAACTGTCACTTGGGAGTATCATATTAAAGATAGGGCACCGTAATCCATCATCGTAATTTGTAATTAGATACCGCACCAACTGTTTTGGCTATTTTCAGGACATTACCTCTATTCACTCTTGTTTACTAGGTATTTTAATATTTTCTTTCCTTTGCCTGTGATTTTTGTTTTCTCTTCCTTTGTTTTTTTTTTTATTTAAAGGTTGTAAGAGCATTATCATCGTAGGCTACATAATGTCTTGTACTAAATCTCTATTAAATGAGTCAAGCTTTATGAGAAAGTGGTTTTCAAAAAGCACCTGCAAGAAGTATGCACCCAGTTCGGGTTCGATACTTTTTGCTTTAGCTTCCATTATTATTATCATTATCAACATTTCTTTTTGCAATTTGTAAACTGTCTGCGTGTTCAAGGACCATTTTACTTTATTGTTCATTTGGTGGATTTTTATGGATCCATTTTGTATGATTTGATTGACACAATGCATCATGGAGATACACGAAATCTCCTTTTACCAGATCATTTTCAGTTTCTTGAGGCACCTTTCTCTAAACTGCGTACGCACGAAATTTGCGTACGCAGTTTCTGTAACTTTACGATTTTAATAAATACATGTATTTGCATACCTTAAGCCAACTTATACCTATGGTTAAAGCAGGGATCGTATATATGAACCATGCTCTGACAAAAGGGGGCTTAATGCATCTCCGTGATGCATGATACAACGCAAGTCATTATACGATCATGGATCCATAAAGTCCAATTTGTTTAACAACCGACTGAATCATGAGGTAGACTGGAGTAGTATAGGGAGGTAGCAGCGGGACAGTTGTCCCTATGCTACCTCCCCTGGAGCCATTTTGTCCCTATACTCCCTACCCCTGTCCCTATACTCCCTACCCGGGGTAGGGAGTATAGGGACAAAATGGTCCGCTGACCCCTCTGAGGAGGCTATTTTGACCTTTTGGCGGCCATCTTGGATTTGTCCCTATACTCCCTACCCGGGGGGGGGTAGGGAGTATAGGGACAAAATGGTCCGCTGACCCCTCTGGGAAGGCTATTTCGACAATTTGGCGGCCATCTTGGATTTGTTCCTATATCCCCTCCCAGGGAGAGGGATATAGGGACAGAATGGGCCACTGTTGGACTTAGTCTTTTTCTTTTGTCCCTAGGCTCCTTTGCCCGAAATAGACTGCCCTGGAGCAGTCTATTTCGGTCAAAATTGGACTTAGTCTTTTTTCTCCACGATAGGTTTCTATGGAAACAAGTCTGATCTTGATCTACACTGTTCAGCTCGATCGATCATCGTTTGTCTCTGTAGGACTTAGTTTTTGGAGAGGTCTTCTTTCTCTCTATTAGGGTAAAGTTGGACTTAGTCTTTTTTCTCCACGATATGGCGCTATATGTCGAAAGAGGCGTGAAGAGGAGGTAAGGAGGAGTGAAGAGGAGTGAAGAGGAGGTAAAGAGGAGTGAAGAGGAGGTAAGGAGGAGTGAGGAGGAGTCACCTCTCTACGCATATTGACAAGGTTGTCCCCATGCTGTGGTTGTCCCAGAGTCTCAGACTGTTGGACTTAGTCTTTTCTATCTTCGATTAGGTGTTGTAGATCATAGACTTAGTCTTTTTTTCTATAATAGATATTATAGATAGAATATCATATTCTATATGAACGTGATGTTCTATCTACATGCTTCCGCTCACGTTCGTGCTCTTTTAAGGGAATTAACGTTAGCCAATCGTTAGTTTCGTTACATTCATATAGATATATTCATATAGATATTGTAGATAGAGTATCATAGACTTAGTCTTTTTCTCTAAAGGATAATGTAGATAGAGTATAATATTCTACCTACATGCTTTCGCCCATGGTCGCGCTCTTTGGAATTCTGTTAATTCTGTATCAAAGTAGGTCAATCCTCCCGCTAGGCTATAAAAGCCGGCCGATTTCTCTCATTCCCACAATGAAGTTGTCCGAGACCAGTTCTCCATGGTGAGTCTTTTTCTCCATGTTGAGTTTCTAATTGGAAAGTACTTAGTAATACTAAGTTATACTGCTAATACCAAGTTGTTGTGGGTTATCTGATGGAAGTTCGGGAAGGCAATGAAGGAACCTTGAAGGAACCTTGAAGGAATTTGTAGGCTTTTCAGACCTAGTCATTCGGCCCTATCCAATACCAAGAAAGTTCTTACTTTTCTTCAAATTGTCCTTTTCAGATCTAGTCATTCAGACCTATCCAATACCCAGAAAGTTCTATGAAAGTTCTTACTTTCTTCAAATTGTCCTTTTCAGGCTTGGCCATTACTTAGAAAGTCTGCTTCAATTTGTCAAAAACAAAGTCAAGTTCTATATGTTTAAAATTTTTATTTATTGTCAGATAATCATTACAATGAACTGTTAGAAACTTTATGTACAATAATCATTACAATGAACGGTTAGAAAATTTATTTAAAACAATGAACTGTTAGAAATTTTATTTAAAACATTTAAAAAACATTTTATTTAAACATTCTGTACAATAATCAGTCTATGGGTCATTATTTGACTTATCATCAGCTTCTAAAACCATGCCTAAAAGGTTGACTTATCATCAACCCTAAAACAAGGTCTAAAAGACTTGGCTTACAGGCATGTTTAAAAGTTACAGGCATAAAGCAATGTATTCGGATAGTCCCGTATTCGGACAGTACGCTTCTAAAACCATGTCTAAAAGGCTATTGTCTGAATCGCAGCCATGTTTAAAAGTTACAGCCCTAAAAACAAGGTCTAAAAGTCTAGTACCCTAGTTAGTATCCTAATTGGATAGATTCTTCTCGTATTCGGACAGTACAAGCGACGATGAGGTAATGCTGTCTTTGAAAAAATGTTTTGAAACAGTTCTTTCTTTTTTCTGTTAAAAATTACAGACACAATTTTCTTTTTTTCTTCGGAATGTCAGGTTCACACTCACTCTTACGTTTCTTTTCATTATTTTTCACAACATCGGATTTCCATTTACGTCTCAATTCGATATCTGAACAGATCTTCTTTCCTTCTCGTCGAATAGGCTTTACTGAAGAAATCTTGTTGATTTTATCGTTGATTTTCTTTTCTGAAGAGGGTTTCCCTGAGGAGGCTTTCTTGTCTTTCCCCTTTCCAGGTGGTGAAGAAGGTTTCTCTGAAGATTTCTGAGCCCTCTGTTCGTTGATTTGATTGTCCCCAATCGCTAGGGATTTATCGCTGATTTTATCGTTGATTTTCTTTTCTTCAGACCCTGAAGATTTCTGAACCGTCTGTTCGTTGTTTTGGGCTTCTCCAGATTTCTGATCGAGTATAAGCGTGTCCTCTTTCTTTTCTGAAGAAAGCTTCCCTGAAGAGGTTTTCTTCTTCACAGGGTAATCTATCTGAATTCTACAGATTTCTGTATCGCTGATTTCTGTGTTATCAAGCTCCATATTTTCAATCTCCCTCTCGATCTGATTTTCGATCTGATTTTCACTCGATGACTCTTTGGGTTTATCGTTGATTTTATCGTTGATTTTCTTTTCTTCAAACCCTGAAGATTTTTGAGAACTCTGTTTGTTGTTTTGGGGTTTTTTCCCCTTTCCACTCGATAAAGTTGTAGGCTGTGACGGTTTTGTCTTCCGTTTATTCTCATCTACTTTATAGGATAATAGAGACCCAACGTATTTCATATGTTGAGAGTCCCAATCCATTTCCTTTATTGGGTGAATTTCGACATCATGGGTGTGGGTGTTCACGAAGACAAAAACGAATCTCCACATTTGATTTTCTTTCTCTGGACATTGGGTGGCCCAATGTCCTGATCTGTCGCATGTAAAGCAACTATTCGTTGTCGTATCACCCCCTCTATGGCGTTTGTCGAATGTCGCTTGATCCAGGACTCTGGTGATACGATAGATGCCTTTTTCTGCAAAATGTTGGTGGGATAGAAATGATCCCACGTAGTTCCCAGTATGGTAGATTTGATATCGTGGTGGTATATTGGTGATCTCATAATCGTGAGTGTATGGGTTAACATACAAATACACTCTCTTTGGGGTTGTACTTTTTAGCTTGAACTCACTCATTTTTCTATCGACTGCTCTGTTTGAACTCTTTCCGAAGAATGATGGAATTGTCGGTTGTAACATCTTTTTATGCCCATTCGATCTGAAAAGATATAAAAAGCCAGGATTTTTGAGTTCTGGGTCATTATATGTCTGGATCATTGCTTGAATTGCAGCCATGTTTAAAAGCTACAGACATAAAACAACGCCTAAAAGATTAGTGCCGTATTCGGACAGTACAAGCGACGATGAGACAAGTCAACCCATGTCGAAAAAGAGAAAAAAATTACTACCGGCCAAGAAAAGAAAAAGAATCCTAGTCTATCCAGACAGTAGCAGCAATGGTGAAAGCGACGATGAGATGTTTCCACCCAAAAAGAGAAAAATATTGAAAGAAGAAAGTGACGGTGAAAGCGATAAAAAATCTTTGAAAGAGGAGAAACAGTCCTTTTCAGGACTAACCAATGAAAATGAAAAATCTTTGAAAGAAGAAAACGATGAGAAATGTTCACCGTCAACAAAGGAGAAAATTTTGAAAGACGAGAAATCTGTACAAATGAGTGTGGACTGTACCAGTGAAGACGAGAAATCTTTGGAAGACAAATCTTCTTCAGAGAAAAATGATTTGAATATGAGAAGCCTATACGACTTAACAGAAGTGGGAAAAAAGAAATCAAGAAAATTCAAAACAGAATCCCATCTACTGGAGGCGTCCTTTAAGAAATTCGATGAGTTACAGCCACAACAGTTGACCGGTTTATTCGACGATGTTATCCAACAAATCGTTCAAAAGTTAAAGGCTGAATCGAGGGATATGATTAGAATTAGCGTCAACCATCCCTCATTGGATATGGGAATTCATATCCCCTTTCTATATGTGGAGGAGTTGGAGAGTCATACGATGTTGGACGAAATTGAAAAAGTTCTACAATCGAATGAAGAATTCGTCTTGAACGATGGTCGCATGACATTCAATATCACACATACGATACCGCCAAGTGGAAGTGGTAAAAGAGTTAGGGCCACAGACCTATTGGAATCAAAAGTTTTCGCAAAGAAGAAACGATCGATTATTGAAATTAACAATAGTGACCACCTATGTTTTGCAAGAGCGGTTGTTGTGGGGATTTGTTACCATGAACGTGAAAACACCCAAGCATGGAATCGAAGATGGGATCTCATCAAAAGATCAAACAGACCCCTTCAAAAGACTGAAGCTGAGAAATTAATGAAGGTAGTTGGAGTTTCATCGACACAGCCTGTAAGTCTTGAAGAATACAAAAAAATTCAAGAGTTCCTGTATGAAAAAGGCTACGTTATTAAAGTTCATCAACAGCTATCGAAATTGGAAAAAGTATTTGAACATCCAGAAGTGAAAGACGATAGTAAAATCATACATTTGTACTTTCATCAAAATCATTATGATTACATCAAATCCATCACAGGTTTTCTTGATAGTGCTTATTATTGTGAGTTCTGTGACACACGTTACAGCAGGCGGGAAAACCACGATTGCCCAAAGATCTGTAAAGGTTGCTTTCGGGCTGGAAAATGTCCATCGGAATCAAAAGAGTATGTCTGCGACAAGTGTCATAGACGATTTTTCAGTGCAGTATGCTTGAAAAATCACAAAACACTTCAAGGCAAAGAGAAGAAAACCATTTGTGAATTAGTGAAACTTTGTTCAAAATGTGGAGGTCAAATTTTTGACAGAAAGAAAAATCATATCTGTAGGGAAAAGAAAAAGTGTCCCCTTTGCAAGAAAATCGTAGACTATACTCATCGCTGTTTTATTCAGCCTTACCAAAGTAAGATGAAGCATGACAGCGATGATGAAACGAGGGCTTCGGTAGTCAAAAAACCTTTGTTCATTTTCTTTGATTTCGAATGTCAGCAAGATACGGGGGTACATATTCCGAATTACTGTATTGCACATCGAGCCTGTGATGAATGTATCGATAAACCACTTGATTTTCATTGTTCCACATGCAGTGAATTCAAAGAAGGAAGAGAAGTTATTTTTCAAGGAAAAGAAACTTTGAGTCAATTTTGCAGCTGGCTCTTTACAAAACATCATAAAGGAATCATAGCTATTGCCCATAATCTCAAAGGCTATGATGGTCAATTTATTCTCAATCATATTATTAACGTAGGGATGAAAGAACCAGAAGTAACCATGAATGGGAATAATATTTTGAAGTTAGAACTGAACGGTGTGCGCTTGATCGACTCCTTCAGTTTCATGAATTTTGGGCTGGCAAAATTTCCGACTACATTTGGACTTCAAGAAATGAAAAAAGGTTACTTTCCTCACTGGGCAAATACAGACGAATTCTGGGATTACGTTGGCCCGTACCTGGATATGTCTTATTACAAACCCGATTCAATGTCTGAAGACGCTCGATCAAAATTCATGGTCTGGTATAATGACAAAGTTCAAAACGGTGAGGAATTCAATTTTCAAAAAGAGATGGAGATGTACTGTCGATCAGATGTTGATATCCTAAGACGAGGGTGTGGTGAATTCAGAAAGTTGTTCATCGAACAGAGTGAAATTTGTCCATTTACAGAGTCGTTTACCATCGCTGGAGCCTGTAACAAGATTTGGCGAAAAGATTATTTACCAAAAGATCAGATAGCCATAATTTCATGCAAAGATCCAATCAGACGGCGGTTTTCTATGAAAGCAATACGCTGGGTTCAAAGCATCGCTAGAGAAAAAGTGATTCGTATTCAACACGCCAAAAATGGTGGTGAATACCGAATAGGGAAATACACTGTAGATGGATTTCACCACGAATCAAACACGGTCTATGAATTCCTCGGGGATTTATTTCATGGCTGTCAGACATGTTTCAAGGATCGAAAATACATCAACCCCATCAATGGAAAATCAATGGCTGAGTTGTACGACAGTACTATCGAACGGCTAGAAACCCTCAGAAGAATGGGTTATAACGTCGTGACCATATGGGAGCATGAATTCGACGCCAAGATGAAGAAGGATAAAGAGTACAGAAAAACCATTGAAAGTCTATACCCGAACCATGATCCCATCGAACCAAGAGAGGGGTTGGCTGGAGGTAGATGCAATGCCATAAAAATTGCCTATGATGTTGAGGAAAACAGTGAGAAGGAAATCAAGTACATTGACATTTGCTCTCTGTATCCTTACGTCTGCAAACATAAATTCTATCCTGTAGGCCATCCCACAATCTTGACTTATGAGAACATTGACATGAAGAATATTCGTCAGTATGAAGGGCTCATTAAATGCAAAGTTCTACCGCCAATGGATTTATTTCATCCCATTCTTCCAGTTCACTGTAACGGCAAGATGATGTTTCCGCTTTGTATGACATGTGCACAAGAAAGTTCAAACTTTTGTAATCATGACAGAGAAGAGAGAGCTTTGGTTGGAACTTGGGTTACATTCGAATTGTTCAAAGCTCTCGACTGTGGCTATCGGCTAATGCAAGTGTATGAAATCTGGCATTTCGACTCTGTTTCGGATCAATTCTTTAAAGGCTATGTGGACAATTTCTTGAAAATCAAGCAAGAAGCCAGTGGATATCCCGGCTGGTGTCAGACAGATTCAGAGAAGGACCAATTCATTCGTGAGTATGAGGAAGCTGAAGGGATTCGTCTTGACCCCAAACGTATTCAAAAAAACCCTGGGAAAAGATCATTTGCTAAGATTATGCTGAACTGTCTTTGGGGAAAATTAGCACAACGTGAAAACATGAGCAAGACGAAATATATCAGAGAACCGTCTAAATATTTTGAGTTGATTACCGACCCGAAATATACGGTAAAACATGTGGAGATCTTTGATAATGAGTGCGAATGCATTTTAGTCAACTATGAAGAGAAGATGGACTTTGTCGAAACGCATGCGACAGCCAATGTTATTGTAGCATCCTACGTAACAGCTTATGCAAGGTTGGAACTGTACAGCGTTCTTGAAAGATTGGAGGATAGAGTTCTGTATTTCGATACAGATAGTTGTATGTACATTCATGATCCTGAATTGTGGAACCCACCCATTATTAACAGCAGATTAGGAAAATGGACCGATGAAGAGCCTGATTGCAGAATTACTCATTTCAGAGGATTAGGACCCAAGAATTACGCTTATAAGATGAAAACAAAAGATGGAAATGAAAAAAGCAAATGCAAAGTCAAGGGAATTACTTTGGATCACAATACAAATCAGCTGGTGAATTTCGACACCTATTCAAAATGTGCTTTGGATCGCACCGTAGAAATTAAAGTTCAGTATGACTGTAGAATCAAAAGACATAGAGACAGAACAGTGACCAGCGAACCCCAGTCAAAAACGTTTCGCTCTGTCTATACCAAAAGAGTGATTGTAAACGAAACTGATACTGTGCCCTATGGCTATAAAACTTTGAGAATATATAAATAGACTGTAAGAAAACAATATCGTGTTACATTGAAGTGAACGATCAAAGAAAGACGTTCTTTAAAATCAGTTTTAAAACCAGTTTTAAAATCAGATTTTAAAAATCAGCTTTAAAATCAATTTTAAAAAACAGTTTTAAAAAACAGTGAAAAAATCAAGAGTGGAAAAATCAAGAGTGGAAATCATGTCAAGTGAAATGCTAGTTTTAGAACTAGGTGAAAAAGATGATAGAGAATTCAGCCATCAGCACACACTCGATGAACAACTACAGTTTGACATCAAATTCGCCTGTGTGAAACTTTGGATAAACAAATTGCATAAGGAAGTTGCAAAAGGAGAGACATCCTGCAAACTGTATAGAATGCATAGCTTTATTGTAATGATGGGGGATGATACAAAATTCGATCTTCCTCTCCAAGCTTATTTAGCAATTTGTCTGTTGAAAGATAACTATATTGCTAAACAAATGCGAACCACAAGTCGATGGGTATTCATCATCGTAGGAAGAACAGAAGAATGTTTTCTGAACGTCCTGAAAATGAAATCCGTTCTATTTGACTTTTACTTACGTTACAAAAAGGGATCTATTCAAGACGGTGAGGAAACCGTGGAAACCATGGAAGGCTATATTCTATTTGATCGAGATGTCACAGAAGAAACCGTATATTCAGCTCTCTCGACAAAAGATCTTTCAAAACATGTTTTAAAACATGTTTTTCCATCTAGTGGAGTCCGTGAATATAGTGAAATGGATAGCAAATTTCCATTGTCTTTAGGTTATGAACAACTACATAAAGTTATTGTGGAACATGAAGACAAGTGGAAAAATCGAGGGATCTGTGAATTTGCCTTGTAAGAGTTGTAAGAATTATTTGTAAAAACTGCATTGTTAAAAATGTTATACTGTTTTTAACTATTGTTAAAACTATCTTGTTAAAAACGTATTGTAAATATGTTATACTGTTTTTAACGATTGTTAAAACTGCATTGTCAATGCTTTGTATATAAAATGTTCCCAAAAAGTTCAGACTTGGAAAGCTTTGAATAAACAAACGATTTTAAAAGATCGTTTGTTTTTTTATTCCTTCCAAAAAGAAAAGCTCAGCTTTGAGCAAAGAGAAAAACTTGAAAAAAGAAAATGTTTTGTAAGAAAATGTCTTGTAAAAATGTTAGAATGTTTTAACGATTGTTAAAAATGTTATAGTGTTTTTAACGCTTGTTAAAACTTTCTAACATTGTTTTGTATATAAAATTTGTAAATATGTTATAGGGTTAGAATGGTTGAAACGTTCCTGTTTTTCATGATGATGTTATCATGATAATGTTAAAAAACATTTGAATAAAGAAATAAATTAAAAAGGTCGTCTGTTTTGATTTCTTCCCAAAACTTGGACAAAGAGAAAAACTTTGAATAAACAAACGATTTTAAAAGATCGTTTGTTTTTGATTCCTTCCCAAAAACTTGAGACTTGAGCAAAGAGAAAAAACTTGGAAAATAACAGAGATAGGAAAAATGTAGATAGATCATCACATTCTATATAAGATCATATAGAATATGATATTCTATCTACAAGAAATCTACAATACCTACAGGACTCATATAGAATGTGATGTGAGTGAAATTTCTAGTACATTAGGTTCTATCTACAAGACCTACAGAAAAAAGTCTACGACCAAAGACAAATCCCCTTCGATCAAAAAACTATAAAAGGCTGGTGACCTTTCTCTGTAGAATCATTCGACTTTCGATTCTCGAATAGTACGAATATCACAAACTGTTAACTAGTGCAAACTTTTTACAATTAAAAAAGTTTTTGTTAACTAGTACAAATAATACTGTTAACAGAAAATGGACTCCAACTTAGACCAGACAAATCACGGAAGAATGGACGCCAACTTAGACCAAGATGCTCACGGAAGAATGGAATCCAACTTAGACGACGACTCCTTATCGCAAGAAAAACCCGACCTAGACATTTTCTCACCACAGCCTGAAAACAATAGAGATATTCTATCGATGGCTATGAATTCAACATTCATCGACCCGATGATACCACCAGCTAACAAAATCGAAGAAGAAATAACTCAAATGATTTCAAACCAAAATTCTGTAATAACCCAGATTTTAGACGAAGTGAAGATGTTGGATAGAAATATGAATCAATTCAACAAAAACATTGAGACATTATGCCTACAAAGTCGACAGAACTACCAGAGTCAACAAGATTCGTCTGTAAGACAAGATTCAGCTATAACGATTTCAACCCAGGTTAACTTTGATAAAACCAGTTTTCAAAAGTTAACAGCTTCTACCGTCACACCTGTAGACCGTCAGACAACTCACCAGTCAACTCCCCAGACAACTTACCAGGCAACTCATCAGTCAACTCAGACAGAAGAACCCAAACCAAAAAGAAGAGGAAGAAAACGAAAATCAGAGACAATAGAGAAAGACGATAACCAACTTCACAAAAAACAACGATTCGATCCCTACTCTGTAATACCACCACGAGTAGAAACAAAAACAGGCTTGGGAAAATATGGAAAAAACATTGATAACTTCAAGGAATTCAACTTTCCGATGATCTCGAAAGAAGAAGGGGAAAAGCTATCGTCAGAAGAAAAGTTATTATCAGAAGAAAAGCGATCGTTAGAAGAAAAGGTGTCATCAGAAGAAAAGCTGTCATCAGAGGAAGGCTCTCGATAAAGGAGAAAAAAGCCACAGAAATCAAATCTCAATAGAGGAGAAAAATTCCAAAAATCGAAACAGTCCTTTTCAGGGCTAACCAAAACCCTAGAAAAGTCTATCTTTTGAGAATTGTCAATCGATATATAGCTCCTATTGTGGAGAAAGACTAAGGCCAAGGATGATCTTTGTCTGAGCCAACGTAAGATGACATACAACCCATATCGTGGGGAAAAGACTAAGTCCAACAGTCTGAGACTCTGGGACATCCACAGCATGGGGACAACCTTGTCAATATGCGTAGAGAGGTGACTCCTCCTCACTCCTCCTCACTCCTCCTCACCTCCTCCTCACTCCTCTTTAACTCCTCTTCACTCCTCCTTACCTCCTCTTCACGCCTCTTTCGGCATATAGCGCCATATCGTGGAGAAAAAAGACTAAGTCCAACTTTACCCTAATAGAGAGAAAGAAGACCTCTCCAAAAACTAAGTCCTACAGAGACAAACGATGATCGATCGAGCTGAACAGTGTAGATCAAGATCAGACTTGTTTCCATAGAAACCTATCGTGGAGAAAAAAGACTAAGTCCAATTTTGACCGAAATAGACTGCTCCAGGGCAGTCTATTTCGGGCAAAGGAGCCTAGGGACAAAAGAAAAAGACTAAGTCCAACAGTGGCCCATTCTGTCCCTATATCCCTCTCCCTGGGAGGGGATATAGGAACAAATCCAAGATGGCCGCCAAATTGTCGAAATAGCCTTCCCAGAGGGGTCAGCGGACCATTTTGTCCCTATACTCCCTACCCCCGGGTAGGGAGTATAGGGACAAATCCAAGATGGCCGCCAAAAGGTCAAAATAGCCTCCTCAGAGGGGTCAGCGGACCATTTTGTCCCTATACTCCCTACCCCGGGTAGGGAGTATAGGGACAGGGGTAGGGAGTATAGGGACAAAATGGCTCCAGGGGAGGTAGCATAGGGACAACTGTCCCGCTGCTACCTCCCTATACTACTGACTGGTCCTTTGACGAGAAAGACCAATAGGGAAAAGTTTCGGTCCAGGTCGGCCTGCGCGGACTACACAAGCCCACCTGGGTCGATACTTTTCGCAGATGCATTAAGCCCCCTTTTGTCAGAGCACGGCTTATATATATATATATATATATATATATATATATATATATAATCCCCCCCCCTCGAAAAAAAAAAAAAACTGAGTAAATTTACGCAGTTCAGTGAAAAGTACCCCTAGTCAAAAATCGTTATAGTCAGAATTAGCACTACTTCATCTCACGGGTGAAATACATAAAAGTAACCTCGCCAGCAGAAATTGCCTCTTTTGCTTCGTTGTTTTGCATATTGTTGAAAATTTCGGTTAAATTCTTGTAACGAGCGCTTACGCTGAGTAATACTTTCTCTTACATTTTGAGTGCCTGTATTCCGCAATGTCTCAGGATACGAGGGGTGTTCGAAATGTATTGCTTATTTTGGTCCAAAACCATCAAAATGTGTAATAATTCACGTTTCTTCACTTCCTACCTTGTAAGTACTCCACATGACTAGAAATGCAGAGTTTCAGTCGATAAATCTACTTCCAGAAGCCGTCACGGTACGCTGATTCAGGTATAGTCCTTAGGAACTGGAAAACAGAGGACCCCGTCGCCTGACTTGACCGATATTTCCGCTCTGCAAGGATTTTTTTCCTCAGTTTTGGGAACAGTAACAAGTCACAGGGGGCAAGATCGGGAAAGTAAGGGGAGTGCGGTAAAACAGTAACTTCCCTCTTCAAAAAAATCACAAACTATTGCCGAAGAATGGGCCGGAGCATTGTCATGAAGAAGTCGTACTTGTTTGAAACCTGTGACTGGCCGCCGTTTTTTTGTAGTACTTTTTTACTGTCTTTCACACAACATCCTTATAATACTTTCCTTCAATACTTTTATACCCTTTCTCACCGACAGCTCAATTACAATTCCTTCAACAGGAAAGAAAATTGCATACAAAACCTTCTTTTCGCCTACGGTGCGCTTTGCAATTATGGGTCTCTTACAGTTTTTGGTTGCCCTTATTTTATTCCTGACCTTTCGTATCGGCTCAAATAGTGCATCCAGGTTTAATCTCCACTAACAACATTCGCAAACTTTCTTTGATCATATTTTGGGAGAAAAAAAAAAAAAATGAGCAATTTCTTAGCAGTTTCGACTCGTTGCTTCTTTCGATCTTCAGTTGGCAAATGGGGTACCCACCTAGCGGTAATCTCATTAAGTATTTCCATCAAAGTAATTTGCACACTTGATACTGATATATCTACCATTCGTGCTATATCACAACGAGCATGTCTCTCAATGATTTCTCTTACTTTAGAGCCATTTTCTTTGACCGTTGCACACCTCGGCCTGCCAGATTTGGGTGCATCTTTAACAGACTCTAAACCAGAATCAGATTTCTTTTTCAACCTGCGAACACTGTCATCAGACACCGAAGAGTTCTTATAAATAGACTTTACCTCGCTAAAAATTTGTTGCAACGAGCAACCCAGAATAGAGAGAGCTTTTATGTAAGCGCGTATTTCTTCTGTCTTTTCTACTCTTTTACCAACCATGTTCAGGATAGTAGTCAACGGCTACATGTATTCAAATGACAAATTCTCTATACATTGATAGAGCAAATGGGTACATGCATACATCAATGTAAAGGTATTGAACATGTCTATCCAGGTGTATACTGAGAAGTTTAAAGTTCCTTGCGGTTTTCGAGATGCAAATATGCAATACATTTCGAACACCCCTCTTATATCATTTATTCTAATGTTCATTGGTGACTCATGACTAAATAGAGGTCTATTCAGACCATAAAGAAAACAAAACAGATCTGCAGGGGTTTTTAACGACAATGAAACCCACCCGGGGTTACCTGATTTAGCACACTCGGAGGGTCCGGGAACTCGGAGGTAAACAAAAATAGTCACGGTAGACCAGGGTCTGAATTAAATCATTTATAATATGATGTTAAAGTATTATCGGATATTATTGGTGTTGTAGGTTATGGCCAACATAATAATGAAACAGTTTATGAACATCGTTTCTTATTATGTGGTCACTTAAAGATAATATACTATTTTGAACTCGGAATTATGTTACTGCGACGAGATTATTCGTATTCACTGGTTAATATTGAACGAATATACCATTTTAGCAACAAACTGCCATCTTTAAATCAAAATCCAGTCTTTTTACTACAGATCTTAGGCGTCATCGCGCACTCATGTATAAGGATAATCTCTGTATAAATAAAAACATTAACGATGTGTCACAAAATTTAATACGGGAATTCTCGGAGTAATTTCTAAATGTAATTTTGTGAACTCGGAGGTATGGGTTTGGAAACTCGGAGGTTTTAACTTTTCGAAGAGCTGATTGTTTTTGAAAATGTTAATGTGAGATTATCTGAATGTCTCGGTAGGTAGGTAGGCAGAGGTAGGTATTAAGGGAAGGTAAGTTTTCAATGTATGCAATGAAAGTAGATGAATGTCGTTCCTTTTAACCCGTACTGAGGAAATAGCCGGGAAATACTTCGATTTACGCCAGTCCTCTCCACCAAGCTTTTTTAGTTTCTCTTCTGACAAACCAAGGGCGGATTCAGTTTCACGCAACTGTCTATTTTTTTCACCAATTGTTTTTACAACTTTTTTAAATTTGGCTAGAATATTCAAACGCTCTTCTTTCGGAATTTCGTTGGCTTTTCTTAAGCCTTTTCCTTCTAGTTTGTCTATTTGTTCCAAGACAGAGTTGATTAGGGTATTATCAGTTTCTAGTTTAATTTTCCTGTCAGTCAAGGTAGGTCGGTTCTCAAAACCGCAACAATCTATGTCTCCCATTGTTTTTCCCTTTCCGCGGCAGATCTTCTTCCCATCTACAGATAAATTCAATGGTTTAGATTTCAAGTGTTCCGATAGATTGTCTAATATATCAGCGTTTATTCCAGGCAAAAACGTTTTCTTTGGAGTCATGCTCTGTAATGCTTTCCTCGATGGTACAGCAAAATTTATTTTAGATAGGGAAGGGTCAAAACAACCTTTTTCACTTGAACCATCTAGCGTTTGTCCAAAGCTTCTGGGTCCAGACATAAACCGCAAAAATTTTCCGTGAAATAGCCGACTTCCTATGTTCCAAAACTGCACTGTCTGAGGGAATTTGTAATGCATTTTTGATGTATTCTCTGTTGAAAACCATTCAACAACATCAAGGAAGAGTAAATAGCAAATATTATCGAAGGGCAATCTACCAGAGGCTAAGAGTTCATTGTACTTAAGATAAGAATCCAGGTGACCTGACTCTTCAAAGACTTTCTATTACTTTTGGAAGTAAAATTGAAATTTCGTCATAAACGGATAGTTTCTTAAGTTTATCAGCCAGGTCAACAGAATCACAGTTTTCATCTTCAGATGTCTGTTCCGCTTCTTTCACTGGAGAATTTAACTTTAATTTTTTACATACAGATTTACTTTTTACCACAATTTTTGAATTGTCTGAAGATGTTAATGTTTTCCCGCTGTCTTTTAGCTCACGTGGAATAATACCTTGGTGTGTCTTGGTGACGTACCTAAATTTTCCAGTGGCCTCATCAAGTGAAAGCTCTCTGTATTTGAGTGTTTCATTTTCATGTAGTATTGTTATATGCTGCAGGAGTTGGTCGACATAGTTTGTTTTGAAAGCACAGTAATAACAACGAAAATTTTCCATAATCGAAAGGTAATCCTAGATTGACAGAAAAAAATGGCTATTTCATCTAACAAAGATTTTTGTTTTAACACTTCTCAAACAAACCCTCCTTTTTATATGTCTGTAGTGCGAACATTTTGAAAACACTGTGGGAATAGGGTAAATTGCTCGCAACAAGCAATTTGTCCTTTTCCCCAAGTGTTGTCTACCCGTTTGGAGAACGTTCCGTCATATTCATCTAGTTTAAATTGTCATCTGCAAACTTTTTTCAGTTTGGACGATTCTAAAATTTGTTGTTTGGAATAGTGTTAACTCGTACGCTACCTGGACGAGATACTTGCTTACAGGTTGTATTACATGGTATATTTTCAGAGGCTTATAATAAACAGGACACTATTTTGTAGAATTAAAGCCTGGTAAGGTTCTGAGACAAACTAGCACATTCTTCAGTATATGGATCCTACGAGTTCACCATATCATAAATATGACAATACTCCGAGTTAACCATATCATACCTCCGAGATTTACCATACCCAAAAATTCCATACCTCCCACTTTCATTTAGTATAAAACACTTGATTTTTTACATACTGGAGACTGAAAATGTGTTAGATCCTTAAAAAAGACCCTATAATATAAGACACTAACAGAAGTATTGCAACAAATCACCCATTAACCTACAAGGAGACGGTTAGAGTTGAAATTGATTTTCAAAATAGTAAAATTTCCAGTTTAGATTAATTTTTTCTTTGTAAAATGGCCTGTAAGCTTACATCAATGACGATTATAGATCATTTGGCTTCTAAACTTAACATATATGGTTATTTAATATTCGAAAGGGTTTGTCTTTTAAAAATAAACCAGGATAAACATCGAGCCTACTCTACCGTGACTATTTTTGTTTACCTCCGAGTTCCCGGACCCTCCGAGTGTGCTAAATCAGGTAACCCCGGGTGAAACCTTTCAACATTAATGATGTGTCGCATCGAAAGGCAGGGTTTAGTTACCTTATCTGAATGTTTGACCACGCTCTCCTACTCTCACTGGGAGTAATTTAGTAAACACGCATTTTCTTCACTTACATCGCAATAAAATGGGTTGTTCTGCTAGAAAGACATAAATATTCACAGTGTGGCAAATAATACCTCAAAATTCAAAACATAGTTCCATTTTTTATTATGACATGAAAACGAAATAAATGGTTTTACCACCTGTTATCTCGTGACACAATGAAGTGGTACCCTGCTTTCAATCTTCGTATGCGGTTTCATGCGAGACAAAACAAGTACCAAATTTCTTACAGTAAATGAAATAGAAAACTCGCCAATACTCATGGTTCTTATCTTATTTATATATTATTACGATTATGAATATTTTTTTCAGTGTTTAACATGAGCACTGCCATATAGTACAATTTTACATAGATAAATGTGATCATAACATGACTGTTTAGTCATAAACACTTTTCTCAAAGATCGGTAAATTTCTAGTCTGACCGTTATAATTAGCCAATCACAAAAAGAGTAACGATTCATTTCTTTCTATTACTTAAAGTAGGTCAAAAGGGAGATCATATATCTACGCTGAGAAAAAATGTTGACAATTTAAATTTCCCAGCCAATTACATCAGTTCTCTTATATATCACAAGAAGTTGATCGAAAGAAATCAAGACTAAAGAACAAGATCGGTTTGTAAATCTGTTAGGGGCGCTACAATTTTCATGGCACTGAAGTCATTTCAGTAACTGTAGAATGACCTTTCAGACCTCTCGAGACAAACTTCAGACATAGACATGTTGAGATGTCACCTGCATTTTTCTTTTACAAATTAACAGCATGTGTCGTAGAGCATGATATTTTTAAAAGGCTTGAAGTGCATAATCTGCTAACGAAAATGGTAAACAAGGCTGCTAGACCATCTGATACAATTACAGCCAGAAATGTGTTCATAAGTAAATTAAAAACTTATTTATGGAATTCTATAACCAATTCGCAGAGGGAAAGTGAATGCAGAGCACGACACAAAGCTCGAAGGGCATTGTCTGCACTAAGTACATCTTATATTTGAGTCATAGTTTGGCAACAAGGGGTTTAATGCAGCTCTGTGATACATTATACCAAGCATGTCATCATATAAAATTTATGGATCCATAAAACCCATACTGTCTAACAAAGGACAGAATCATGAGACAGAATGGTCCTTGGACGCAAAGAAAATTTACAAATAGTGCTCAAGAAGTTTCGACCCAAGTCAGCCTGCGCAGACTGCACAGGCTGACCTTGACTTTTTGCAAATGCATCAGATAAAAATACAAGTTGTCTTTTAAGACATGTCACTTCGAACAGGTAACCGAAAGGAGAAACACATGAAGGAAAGAAAGGGCTTTTCCCGATAGTATGAACAAAAAATTGCTCCCTTTCCGCAAAATAATTTAAACAACAAATATCTTTAAAAAGGATAGACGGCGTAAATTTGCCCGAAAAAAGGCAGGTGCCCTTAAAGTAAACATGTCGCAATACATTTTTGACCAATCACAAATTTCTATATAATCATTTTTTTATCAGTACCAAGGTGTAGGTCAAAAGCCAGCACATTCAGCTACGCTGAAAAAAAAACGTGAACAATAGAGACATAAACTGTAACAGTACAGCGACGGGTTGAATGATACATAACTAAAATTGTTTATGATTCCTCTTAGGACCATAATAATCAAGAGATATCTTTAAAAAAAGAAAACGGCGTAAATATGTAAGCAAAATGAGCATGCAGAGACCCTCATAATAAATATGTCCGCATTTTTAACCAGTCCCAAATTCTTAGTAATGCATTTGAATATATCAATCATCAATGCCAAGAAGGTAAAAAGCCACCACACATTCAGCTACGCCGAAAAATATCAACACATAGCTCCCAATCCTATTTTCCTAACCCTTAATTTTGCTATTTCAAAGGTACTTTGGGAGAAAAAATATCTCCTTATCAGACAGTGTAAATCCAAGATCAGACTGCACATTCTGTGCAGTCTGACCTTCATCGACACTGTCCGTAAAAGGTCAGAGAGTCGCGCTTAGCAGCCTAGGGGTTCAAACCATTCAAGATGGAGTATCAACACACACATTTTGCAAAAGCCATGTCTTCTTTAACACCATTTAATCATCCTAATTTGAAGAGTTCGTGTGAGGAATAGAAATAAAACTAATTCATCATAAAGTTTTCTCTTTTAGAGCTATAAAAAGAATCCAATTTGATGGTTCTTTGCGTAAAAAACTAGTCTGAATAATTTAGCGAGACAAAAAGTACGCAAACAAGCATAAAGTGATTTTAGTAAAGTTTAGAGAAGGCCTACACTGCTCAATCATAAATTTTGTGCAAACATATGATAAACTTGTGAACACAAATCAAAAGGTACCATTTCTATAAATTACTTTCAATTGCACTTCTGACCTCAGTATGACTTTATGGAGAGAAGTATATTAAGTTTGTGAGTACCATTCAAGCAAACTTCACTCATAAAATCAACGGTAGACTGATGGTATTATTGGGTTACAGTGGTAATTCAATACATTTTCGTGAGGTTTCTGGTCAACCACAAATCAGCATAAGCCTCCATCTGAGTTAATATTAAATACATATAGAACATCGTTTGGTTTTTAAATCGACCAGAAATGAAATAGATGCTCAACAACATCAAGTATCATCACCATGCCTTCCTTAATTCTTTACCAAACGACAAAATCTTAGACTGGCCCAAATTCAAAGCAGTTGCAGACGACAAACGAAATGTGGCTCAAATGATAGGATTTGTTTCTGAAAGGTTAGAAAACATCGCGGGGAAAGGAAAAAATGCTGGTTACCAGCATTTTCACCTTTTTCCGTGATGTTTTCAATAGTCTGATTTCCCAGATGCGTTAAAACTCGTCATTGTGTGGTAAGTTAAGCACTATTTTTTGACGGTGGAATATCTCACAAAATATTTAGCAATGTAGATAAGACTGTATGCTTTTGAAACCTGGTCTTGGATCTACACTGTTTGCGAAACAACTGTAAGTTCTGCGCAGCATAACATGGATTAACAGAACAGAACAGAACAGACATTTTATTTTGACACATAAGTATACAAGCTCAATGGTCATGACAATTAATTAAAAAGCATGCAATATATATAACATATTTCAATATACAAATATTGAAGAAAAAACAACTCTTTACAACTCTTTAAACATGACAAAATTATCGACTTGTCAAAATTAAAAGCATTTGAAGATGACGAAATAATGAAGCTTAAATGGTGGACTTTGCTTTTGAAATGGAGTAATCATTGATGGAAAAGGAGAAAATGCTGGTTACTAGCATTTTCTCCTTTTCCCACAATGTTATTAAAAGCCTTTTTCTCTGGGTCGTTAACACTCGAAATTGTGCGGTAAAGGGTTAAAGCAGTCATTAAATTGTACCTTCCGTGTCTTATGATGTTAACGATAACAGAAATTAATAGTGCTCGGGAATTAATAGTGGCCGTAGGATGAAATAAAAGAACTGACTATAAATATATCAGGTTACAATCAAAGTAACTTATTTTAGAAATGCCAGGGTTCAGTTTTAGGTCAGTTCAGACACAATATACTTGATAATTATACAGCCCAATCTACCGCAACATCTGCGACTTGACTCCTACAAGACAATACAAAAAAGTGTTTTTGACTTTCGGCAGACCACTTTTGAAAAACATTATGACAGCAGGTATGTATTCACCAGTCATTCTTAAAGTAACAGTAGCTGCCAAAAGTAAACAAAGCGCGTATTAAATGTATCCAAAATTAAATCATACCATTTAAAAGTAAGAACATTGTTATGAAGATGACAATCTGTTATTACACGGTGGGTCAAAGTGTTAGTCGCTGGCAGAATAATTAATTTCAAAACTAGGTTAAAAGTTGCAAGGTCTTTCTATCTTTTGTTTAATTTTTGCCTGATTTTGAAATTCATTTTTCTGCCGGCGACTAACACTTGGACCGACCACACAACAGATTGTCATCTTCACAACATAGTCCATACTTTTGGATGATGATTTGAATTTACTTGCATTTTAACATATGCATTGTGTTTTTGGTCGCTATTGGGCCTTTAACAAATTTCTAAGTCTTATTCTCAAGACTTTTTCTTAACATGAAGAGTTCAACCAATACATGGATCCGTGGCGATGAGATAAACCGACTTCCTTGGTTACCGTCGTGAAGGGCTCACAAACAAACAGTAAATACATGTACATATATAGTATAGCATAAAGGCTACTTAAGTCGTGCTGTCATGACTGTTTCTATCGATTAAATTATGGAAAAATATTCCTTTTCATATGTTTCTGCCGATGATGAATTCTTGGTAAGAAATATATGGATACTTGAACTTATTTACACAAGGATTTGTACAAAAAGTGTGAATTTCAGGGCTACGCACATAATACCTGTGCCAGCAAAGTTTTGAACTTTTACGAGAAAGAATGAAATACATCATAAACCTCAGTTTTGCCTAAAAATAATAGAATTAAAGATGATTAATATTTTTCTAAGACTTGTTAGGTTGTCTCAACATCATATTCGATAATAAATTTCACTAAATTACAAGCATTTTGAAATATTTATAGATTGTCTCATTCAATAGAGAGGTGGAAGTCTATGAAATATTTAAATTTCAAGTTAAGGGAAGATGGTTGCCTGATAATTTTAAAATGTGTAAAGTGTGCTCTCAATTAACAAGTTTGTCTTATCTTGTGATATACTGAAGACAACGGGTGGTTGAGTGGATTACAGTGGCAATCAAACACACATTCTATCCGTTAACAGTTTACCGACATACCCTTTGAAATGGCAGATGTGCTAATCCACCTAAATATGGCTAAGTCAAAAGCTGATTTAATTAACATAAGTTGCCTTTTGAGCTGAACTTCCAAAACTGTACAAAACAGAACTTAGTCTGTTTCATAATTGAAATCTGCATGTACCTTCAGTAAAGAATACACTTAAATGTACTTAATTTGAGTAGTAGATGGTTTGAATCCACTAATAAACTGCATTTTTTTTTTTCACTCTGATCTGTATGTACACATTCAGCATTCTTCACGCACCAAGGGTTAATATTAACGTAAAACTAAACACATTGATGACATGTGCCCCTTTTTGGAAGTGCAGAGGTTATTAAACAAGGTTAGCTATTTTAGTGAACGTACTTTCTTTTTATTAGCATTTCATATATTTCATCTTTGTTTTCCACTGTAAAACTGTTTATGTTTTTTTCAGAGAGTTTCTGAGAAAAAAAAAGTAACATTAATTAATCCATTGCGTAATATTGCGTTGATCGAAACTCTTTGCTCATGTCCCATTGTCAATCAAAATCATAATGCAAACTTGTAATCTCTTTGTATATCTCAGGTAAGCCGTACACGATCACAAGGCACATTTTTAAAACTTTTTCCTAAAATTCAAGCGTTGTAAACACACATAATATCGCACTTCTCCAACATTAACAGTCGCTTGTTTGTGAGCCAAAATAGCAGACTGCAAGGCTGCAAATCGGGCCAAATAAATGCGATGGCCTAAATGGTCAAACATCGATTTCCACGGATCCATGTATAGCAATAAGAAGTACATTTTATAAAGAACGTTTGGTAAATACGGACCCGGAAGGTATTAATGTTCACTATCCATATTCCAGACAGACATTTGTCTGCTTCAAATCTTTCATTATGTCACGAGTTGATTTATATGTAGACATGAGGTACCCAATTTGTTTCACAATTATAGATATAACTTTTAAAATGCTCATAATGTTAGCCTGCTGTCACCATCTATATACTTTCCCATCATGGTAAAATTCTAATTTCTATCTCTATAGAAGGAAAAATCTATCTAACAATCAAGAGTTTGGCCTAGAATTTTGGTGCTAAATGCACCTCTACTAAATGCACTCTAAAAGTACATTTATTGTCTGAAGATCGTAAAATAATTGTATTGTTTGTTTTTTATGATCTTGTTGACATTAACACTGAAGTCAATAATTACTTTATGTTCGCCATATCTTTGGCAATAACTTGTGAACATAAAAACATTGAATGTGCCATGACAACATGAGACAATCTAATCAGAAAGAGGATGGTACCATTTGTCCTTTACTCTTTTCCAGATGACATCTTTCAGACTCACCCATATTGAAAGCATTTGCAGATGTCAAATGTAGTTCAAGTGGCGGGATATTTCATTGAAAGGACTGAAAACATGGTCCGAAAAGGAAGACATATTGGTTACCAGACTTTCCTCCATTTCAACATTGTATTCAAAGGCCTTCTTTAGGCGGTGAAAAGACAAAACTGTTTGCTTTTTTAAGGGAAGAATGAAAAATATGACAAAGCACTGCCCATTTAAAATGATCTATTGAAAACTAAATCCTGATGGAATTCCAGATTTAAACATAAAGATACCATCTGACGTGAACTTTATATGACATCAAGAAAAAGACAGAATAAGTCTTTTTAGGAATTGTGCTATTTAATTACAGATAAATTCAGTCAACTAAATATCACTGGGAAAGCAAGCCCCATTATCCCCTCTTCCTTAGAGAGAAAAAGAAATCTTTCAGATCGTTTTATCTATCATATTAAATAAGCCTAAGCGCAGCTGTACAATCAACATAACTGGTTTAGTGTATAATTGATGAGCTTACTAACATTTTGCTAGTTTTTCTTTCTAAACTATTTGTGAGTATATCTGTATATACATATATCAACAATTTAAAGATAGTGATGATTTCTTTTCAGAGATAAAATAATTAAACAGCATACAAATCAATTCTGCAGCATAAAAATCAATTTAAGAAAGTCAATCAACCACAGTACGTTATGGTGGGGTGGGGGCCGGGATCGTGGATACAGTGAAACGTTTTAACTGTTTTACATTTAAAAAAGTTTAAATAATTTAATGTGCCTGTGTATGGTCTATATCACGGTGAATTACAAGGCTGCTAGAGAATTATGTCAAATTATGAACAAGTCCACATCATCATTCACCGGCGTATTACATGTAAATCACACTGTTCCGTCTTTGGTATTATAAATTATTTTCTCACATGAAAGCATTTTGTTTACATTGAACAAAAAAGAAACAGATAATTTTATACGTATCTACAGAATCTTTTTTTTGAAAAAGCTACAATTTTAACAAGGTAGGAAGCAACAAATGAGGCGTCATTAGTAATGGGCAAAAAAATTAAAAGTTTGATGCATAAAATACCAGGAAATATCCGTCTTGACCTACATGTCTTATTTTACCGCGAATAAAATTTAATTGGGCTTTTGTTTCATCAACATTGTATGAGAAGGTAGTCGAATTAGATTAATAAATGTTGGTGTTGCTGTATAAAAGAAAGGTACAAAGTGCTTACTGTTAGAATATACAATTTTTTCCCTTCCAAGAAAAAAATGTGACTTTTTTAATATCAAGGTAAATATAGAACGAATATGATAGGTAAGTAGCGGTATACTACCTTTAGCAGCTCACATTTATTTCAAAAGCCGACTGCTAAGTTGCACTGACCAATCAGATTTGTTCAAAATATTCACCTTGGAATTAAAATTTCCAATTTATGGTGGTATGAGAAAATACTGTCCACCTTCAAAATTTGGTGCTCACAACTCTCTCAACATCTATCCCTTTGTTCCATTTATGTATAAGACTGAAGAATAAAATAGCCGCAAAAGACAATGAAAGAACATGTATGTAACAATTTTTTTGCATTCCAGTTAAGAAATACATGAAAAATACTGACAAATTATGCTCAATCGTGATAGGCAGGTAATACACTTGGACATGGTGTTTTTATATATTAGATTGCAGAGGGGGATATGGAATTCTGTCGAAAAAACAAAGGTACCTGCGATATCAGGGCCCACACTGACCTATTGACAGCCTGGTAATAGTAAAACTATACCAAGGTTTCATGGTATTGATTAACCATTCAGTAATGTTCATCTTGACATTGTACAAAAGTAAACAAAGCTCCATGATATTCCCAGAAAACAGATCATTAAAACAAATCTTTGACATCTCTTGGGAATCTGAACATTTGTTTGTTCTAACTATTCATGAAGTCATTTACTATTCAAATATGAGTTTTAGACAAGGTACTAAAAACATGTGACCCTTACCAAATTTTAAGAGAAATACATTGAAAAGTTTATGGCAAACGAAGAAATAACTCGTCAGAAGTTCTCTTGCAACCAACAGGCTAAAAAATTTCAAGAATTTAACCCTTTCAACACCAAAGGTTATTTACAGAAAGAGCTAATTTGATAGATCAAGGTCTTGCACCTACACCGTCAACTGTCTTTTTCTTTTTACAGTAAAGCTTTTATGCTAAAAAATATCTGGACAATGTTATGGTGAAAGGTGGTAGTTAACTCTTTACACAACGACAAAATTTTAGGCTTGTCCAAATTGAAAGCATATGCAGACGACAAAATAAATGTGACTAAAACTTTGAAATTTCTTTTTGTAACAGTAGAAAACATTGTGGGAAAAGGAGAATATGCTGGTTACCAGCATTTTCTCCTTTTCCTACAATGTTTTTAAAATGCTTTTTTTCAGGGTCGTTAAAACTCAGGATTGTGTGGTAAAGGGTTAATGCATCTCCATGATGCATTATACTAAGCAACTCACCACATAATTATGGATCCATAAAATCCATTTTGTATAATAACAGACTGAATCCAAAGATAAAATGGTTCTTCGACATGTAGAATATTGACCAAAAGCAAACAGGTTTCACCCAGGTCAGCCTGTGTGGACTGCGCAAGCTGACCTGAATAGATACTTTTTGCAGATGCATTAAGCCTGCTTTGCACAGAACATGGCTCATTTCTAATTTTCAGTAGTTTGTATTAAAATGACATTTGAAAATAACAAAATTCATTTATTTGAAGTCCAAAGAGGTGAAATAAAAATATGAATTACATAGAATTGTTTGTAAATACTTGCCCCTCGGATCCCCGGTGGCTTTCCAGTGACTGGACTTTTATCCCTTAACCGCACAATGCCGCCTTTTAATGACCCTGGGAAAGAAGCCTTTGAAAACATTGTGGGAAAACATTGTGGGAAAAGGAGAAAATGCTGGTAACCAGCATTTTCTCCTTTTCCCACAATCTTTTCTACTCAATCAAAGAAAAAGTGCACCACTTGAGCCACACTGAAATCGTTGTCTGCAAATACTTTTAATTTGGACAAGGCTAAAATTGTGTCGTCAAGCAAAGGGTTAAAAGGATTGTCACAAGATTTGACCCTGATGGGCAATTGGTTAGTCCTTTCAGACAAGCCTTATAAAAACCTGCTTGTCATATATAACACTCTTCCCTGTTGATATTGTGTGGAAGTGATGAAAGAAATATATCATCTCTACATCTCCTTGAGGTGTGTTGGTTAGTGTGCATTTGTTAACCCTTATCTCGTAAAATAAGTGGAATGACGCTTTCAAGCCAACTGAAAATACCCAAATTTTTCTATTTCAAAAGTATCGGGGGGGGGGGGGGGAAGGGGAAGATATCTTCAAATGGGACAATGTAGATCCAAGATCAGGCTGCATGTTCTGTGCAGTTTGATCTTGATCTACACTGTCCGAATTCTGTTTAGTCTGATCTTAAATCTACGCTGTCCAATAAGGAGATATCTTTCTCCAAAAATACCTTTGAAATGGCAAAATTTGTGTTTTTACTTTCGGCTTGAAAGTTTCATTTTACTTACTTAGCAGGATAATGGCCAAAAAGAATGTTGTGCAAAGTCTTAGTAAAAGATTCTCAAAGAAAGTTTGGATCGGTTTGCTTCTAGTTGCAATGTAACTGAAATACTATTGAAAACGACATTTAATACAGAATAGTATTAGATATCTGAAGAATAAAGATTTAAGTTTTAAGCAGATCTACAACCAAACTTTAGGCTTGTCCAAATGAAAGCATTTGCACATGACAATTTAAATAAAGCTCATATGATGGAATTTGTCTTTGAAAGGGTAGATAACATCTTAGGATTGAGAGAAAATGCTGGTTGCATGCATTTTTGTCCTTATCCCACAATGTTTTCAAAAGCCTTCATCACTAAAACAAGGGACTGTTTGGTAAAAAGTAACACAATTTGCTACGTTCTGCAATGTCTCTTGGAAGAAAAGATAAAGATACCAAATACGTCTAAGTTAAGAACGAGTTCACTCACTTAACATTCACCGATACATTACAGTTGACATTCAATTTCCTTACTGCAGTAGAAATCACTGATCAAATTATTTCCCTGGACAATTCACTTTAGTCATCAGTCACTAAATATTTACTTCCGTGTGGTTCTTGTTTGTTGGCTTGCTCAAGGATATGAACCACTATTTACATTGAACCAGACAGAAGAGCTAGGACAAAGAGGTGAAAGATAGACAAAACAATAAACAAAACAATGGCAGCTACAACTGTCAGTCACAGGCTGGCTGCTGTACAACACGACAACGATTGCCTTGTCATGGGATCAGCACAAAATTTCAAAGGGCAATAATTCCTGGAATAGTCAACAATTCAAAATGAAAACTGAAGGTGCATATATTTGCATGGTAGGATGGGTTCCAGCATGGTGGGAAGAGTCAAGCAAGGAAGTGAGGGTGCCAGAGTGGTAGGAAGGGTGCCAGCATGGTAGGAAGGGTATCAGCAAGGTAGGAAGGGTGCCGTTGTGGTATGAGCGGTTCCAGCATGGTAGAAAGTGTGTCAGCATGTTAGAGAGGGTGACAGCATGTTAGAGATGGGTGTCAGCAATGACGGGAGGGTGCCAGCATGTTAGAGAGGGTGCCAGTATGGTGTGAGGGCTGCCAGCTTGGTAGGAGGGGTTCCAGCATGATAGGAAGGGTTCCAGCATGGTAGGAAGGGTGCCAGTATGCTAGGAAGGGCTGCAGCATGGTAGGAAGGGTGCCAGCACGGTAGGAAGGGTGCCAGTGTGGTAGAAGGGGTTCAACCAAGCAGACATTCATCACAATTCCGCTGATTCCGTAACTATGGTACATGCAACCTTGTCTGTATCAAGCGGTTTTCCATTTTGAAATACTGCCAGTCACATCATCTTAAACATAGCAGCGCCCATGAAAATCGATTAGCAATGGCAACAACGGGTACGGTGATAAGCAACTTGTTGCTGAAAAATGCCAACGGAACTGATGGACCGAATTAGGAGATAAATGTACAAACTGATTGTCATCAGATTTGTATTTAGAAAGATTCCCACAGAAAACTGTGACAAGTGTTTTCTTTTTCTAGGTGGAGTGTTACGATTTTAAGAATGGTAAAGCGGTGTATTTTCAGTGAAGATATGTACCTTGTAGGTGCATATCAAACTATGTGATACAGCCAAGGGACTTGATCGACGGATTACCCAAGGTTTATCGAATGCCAAACTGATTGAAAACTGTAGAAGTAGCAGCGGACAAAAAAATGTTTTTTAATGACTAATGAAAGGGCCTGAATCCTGGCTTCTCCTCATAACTTGCCTTTCTATTAACCCTATACTATACATTCCCTAGTTTAAGCGGCAGATGATTTTAAAACCACTGTTGCTTATGGAGAAAATGCCAGTAACCAGCATTTTCTCCTTCTGCCACAATGTTTTCTACTTTGTCAAAAACAAATATCATCATTTGAGCCATGTTCATTTTCTCCTCTATAAAATTAGTGCTTTTAATATGGGTGAGCTCATTTTGTCGAGTGGTAATGGGTTAACCCTTTAAGATGTTCGGGAAAAAGTGAAGCTACTATTGCAAACAAATTGACCTGAAATTGACCATTATGCAAAGAAAAATCAGCGATTGCATATTCTTATCATTGTGTATTTATAATCGGAGGGTATGGAAATTCTATTTACGGTTAATGTCTGGTTTGACTCTTTTCAGTGTCTCAGTCAAAATAAGAACTTTTTGCCGGCGGATGATATGGATCATGAGCAGCCTGCACAGAAAGTGCATCTTAGATCAATGTCATCCACCTCGTATTACCAATTTGAAGCAACAAAATCGAGTTTAACTAGGTATTTAAAGTATTCTTCAAAGACACGACAACTTTATTAGCCACATAAAGAGTTGAAAATCCTTCAAAGAATTCTGCATTCGCACAACAGAAGCTGAAGTTAAGTTTGGACAGTAACTTGAGCATGTAATATATGATAATAGAGGTCATTTATTTCATGTTGACCATTTTGTTCGAGTAATACATGGGTAAATTAACATCACAGTATCCTGTACAAAAATTTAAGCCAATGAATCAAATAGTGGGAATGTCGAAGTTGTTTCAGTCGATATAAAAAGAAATACTGAATAGTTAGATCCAAGCTTATATGTAAAACTACCAGCTGTCTATGATTTTGCACATTTTCGTCGCGAGTCAATCTCGTGCCTGCAATTTCATCCTACCTTTTCCTCATACGTACCTAACTGTATCTACCTGAAAATATCTTGGGGTTAGCACATGGAAATACGGGGCGCTCCGGAAGAAAAGGTGTTTGGTGCATCTCCGTGGTGCATTCTACCAACGAAGTCATCACATAATTATGGATCCATTAAATCCATTTTGGCCAAAATCTGGATGAATCGTGAGGTAGATTGGTCCTTTGACACGCTGAAAATTTACAAAAATCAAAACCTTTCGACTCGTGAAAGCATGCGCTGACTATGGTCGATGCTTTTTGTAAAATACCTTGATTCAAATATATTCATAATCATACTTTTGCTAATTGATTGATCTATAAAACACATGTGGAAAAGAAGTAAAAATTTCTCAACTCTATTTTCCATGATTTCAAAAGTGTATTAACCCCGCCCCAATACATTGAGTGGACATTCAATTTCCTTGCATTACCACAAATCACTGATTTGATTATTTCCCTGGGGCATTTATCTATCTGTCCAAGTACATGCTTATTGCATGGCTCCTACAGATGACATCATTGTAACATAACGTTTTTTTTTTTTTTTTTGGGGGGGGGGGCGGGGTCTCAGTTTAAATGCACTCCTTAACCTTAGACTTTCAAAAACTAACAATATACATGTATCGAAAAATTGTATAAGGATATTTTCAGCCAAATTATCACAACAAATTACAGTGCAGATTCAAGATCAGAATATCAAGTTCCACTCTATGTACAAAAGTATCTAGAGTGGCTCTAATCAGTCGTTACTCTATCCATGGTAATTTTGTTTTGGATTGAGCCATGGCTTTGATATGGTTTCCTTTACCATTCTAACCCATAACAACACAATCCTGTGACATTACGAACTTAAAGAAGAAAGTCTTCGAAAACAATGAGGGCAAAGAAGACAATGTTGCTAATCAGCATTTTCGCCTTTACCACAATGTTTTCTAACCTTTTAAAGACAAATAGCATAAACTGACCAACATTTATTTTGTCATCTGCAAATGCTTTCAATTTGGACATGTCTTTAGTTTTGTTATTTGGCAAAGTGTTACCCTTTACCACACAATCCGGAGTTCTGATGAGCCTAACAGAGAAGGCTTTTGAAAAACATGATCTGAAAAGCTGGTCACCAATACTTTCTCGTTTCAAACAATGTTTTCTGATCTTTTGACCCTTATTAGAAAACAAAATTTTAGCATTGTTCAAATTGAAAGCATTTACATACAATTTCAATGTGGCTCAAATAGCGCAATTTTTCTTTAGTAGGGTTGAAAACATTGTGGGAAAAGGAGAAAATGCGGGTTACCAGCATTTTCTCCTTTTCCCACAATGTTTTCAAAAGGCTTCTTTCCCAGGGTCGTTTAAAGACAGCATTGTGCGGTAAAGGGTTAAAGACAAATACCATAACTTGAGCCTCATTTATTTTGTTGTCTGCAAATATTTTCAATTTGGACAAGTCTAAAGTTTTGTTGTGATAAAGAGTTAGACTTTTTCCAAACAAAGAGATAGTAGACTCTTCTGATTTCAAAGCATGTGTTGACGATGAATGCCAAAGTAGTACAAATGAATTGAAGATTTGATAGGGTAAAAAAACACACACACATTTATGGAAAAGGAGCCAACATTCCTTTTCCATCATTGTTTTCTAAATGCCTTTCTTCGCCAGGACTTGAGAACAGGAAGTAGCTGGTTCGATCCCCGGCTTGGCCAATTTCTTTCCGAGGACTGATGATAGTCATCGCGACAGGATTCATTCCTCTCTCACCGCTGACCATTGTTTCGATGATAGTTATGTGGGAAAGCAGCCAGTGGCTTGGAAAGAATATTGTGCGGAGCACTGGTAAAAGAAACTCCAGGAGAGCATGGATAGGTGCACTGGCCGCCGTGATATAACTGAAATAATGTTGAAAACGGCGTTAAACACCATACAATCAATCAATCGCCAGGGTTGTTTGGTAAAGAGTTAAGGTAAAACATGGCTATTAATCCTTCTGGCACTGTTTACCTTACCAGAGATTAGTCAAGTTCGACAGTGCTACCAACAAGAATCACACCAGAATTTCCTGATCAAATATCCAACACCTTAACTCTTCCAGAATCAACAAATTTTAGACTTTTCTAAATTGAACGCATCTGTATACAACATTAAATTGAAACGAATGAGCTTTAATCTTCTCATAGAATAGAACACATAGTGGAAATGGGAAAAATGTGTTACCAGCATTTTCTCCATTTTCCAGCGTGCTTTCAAATGCTTTCTTCATCAAGGTTAATAAAAAATTGGAACTGTGCGATAATTAACCTTTGGATCAAAAAAGGCTCCTGCATAAACATTTTCACAGATTAAAAGTATGCAATGCGCCTAAACAAGAGTTAATCACTCAAAAAAAAAACTATTAACCCTTAGGCTGCTAATCGTGACTCTAGGACCTCTTGCGGAGAGTGTAGATTAAGATCAGACTACACAGAAAGTGCACTCTGATCTTGGATCTACACTGTTGAATAAGGAGATACTTTTTCCCCAACAAGAGGGCCATGATGGCCCTGGAGTCGCTCACCTGAGCCTTTTGACCAGGCACAACCAATTTCCAACATCTTGTGAGATATATGTATTACCAAACAATAAAATTTTAAACTCATCAGTCTGAACCTTCTGCATAAAACAAATAATATGTGGATCAAGCTGTGGAATTGGTCTCTCAAAGGGGTAGAAAACATTGTGAAAAAGGGAAAAAATGCTGGATACCAGCATTTTCTCATTTTCAAACAGTGTTTTTAAAAGGCTTCTTTCTGAGAGTCATTCGTACACTAGGTTTTTCTAAGATTTGACCTAGTGACCTAGTTTTTCAGCCAACATGACACATTTTTTAAACTGGTCCAAGATATCATCAGGACAAACATTCTTACCAAATTTCAAGAGTATTGAACTGAAAATGTGGCCTCTACAGCGTACACAAGGTTTTTCTAAGATCTGACCTAGTGACCTAGATTTTGACCCAACATGACCCATTTCCAAACTCATCCAAGATATTACCAAGGCAAACATTCTGAGCAACTTTAAAAGAGTATTGAACAAAAAATGTGGCCACAACAGCGTACACATGGTTCTTCTAAGATTTAACCAGGTGACCTAGTTTTTGACCCGACATGACTCATTTTCAAATTCTACTGAGATATCATCGAGACAAACATTCTGACCAACTTTCAAGAGTATTTGACAGAAAATGTGGCTTCTGGAGCTTACACAAGGTTTTTCTAAGATTTGACCTAGTGACCTAGTTTTTCACCCGACATGACCCAATTTCAAAGTAGTCAGAGATATTATCAAGACAAACATTCTGACCAACTTTCAAGAGTACTGGACAGAAAATATGGCCTCTAGAGCATACACAACGTTTTTCTTAGATTTGACCTGGTGACCTAGTTTTTGACCCAACATGGCACATTTTCGTACTATTTCAAGATATAATCAAGACAAACATTCTGACCATTTTTCAAGAGTATTGGACTGAAAATGTGGCCTCTATAGTGTACAAAAGGTTTTTCTAAGATTTAACCTAGTGACCTAGTTTTTGACCCCACACTACCCAATTTCAAACTTGTCCGAGATTTTATCAAGACAAACATTCTGACCAAATTTCACAAGTATCTGACTGAAAATGTGGCCTCTAGAGCGTACACAAGGTTTTTCTAAGATTTGACCTAGTGACCTAGTTTTTGACCCCACATGACCCAATTTCGAACTCATCTGAGATTTTATCAAGACAAACATTCTGACCAAGTTTCTCAAGTATCTGACTGAAAATGTGGCCTCTAGAGCGTACACAAGGTTTTACTAAGATTTGACCTAGTGACCTAGTTTTTGACCCCACATGACCCAATTTTGAACTCGTCCGAGATTTTATCAAGACAAACATTCTGACCAAGTTTCATGAGGATCGGACTGAAAATGTGGCCTCTAGGGCGTACACAAGTTTTTTCTAAGATTTGACGTAGTGACCTAGTTTTTGACCCCACATGACCCAATTTCGAACTTGTGCGAGAGTTTATCAAGACAAACATTCTGACCAAATTTTACAAGCATCTGACTGAAAATGTGGCCTCTAGAGCGTACACAAGGTTTTTCGAAGATTTGACCAAGTGACCTAGTTTTTGACCCCACATTACCCAATTTCGAACTCGTCCGAGATTTTATCAAGACAAACATTCTGACCAAATTTCACAAGCATCTGACTGAAAATGTGGCCTCTAGAGCATACACAAGGTTTTTCGAAGATTTGACCTAGTGACCTAGTTTTTGACCCCACATGACCCAATTTCGATCTCGTCTGAGATTTTATCAAGACAAACATTCTGACCAAATTTCACAGGTATCTGGCTGAAAATGTCGCCTCTAGAGCGTACACAAGGTTTTTCGAAGATTTGACCTAGTGACCTAGTTTTTGACCCCACGTGACCCAATTTCGAACTCGTCCAAGATTTCATCTAGACAAACATTCTGATCAAGTTTCATGAAGATCGGACTGAAAATGTGGCCTCTACAGCGTACACAAGGTTTTTCTAAGATTTGACCTAGTGACCTAGTTTTTGACCCCCACATGACCCAATTTCGAACTCGTCTGAGATTTTATCAAGACAAACATTCTGACCAAATTTCACAAGTCTCTGGCTGAAAATGTGGCCTCTAGAGCGTACACAAGGTTTTTCTAAGATTTGACCTAGTGACCTAGTTTTTGACCCCACGTGACCCAATTTCGAACTCGTCCGAGATTTCATCAAGACAAACATTCTGATCAAGTTTCATGAAGATCGGACTGAAAATGTGGCCTCTAGAGCATACACAAGGTTTTTCTAAGATTTGACCTAGTGACCTAGTTTTTGACCCCACATGACCCAATTTCGAACTGGTCCGAGATTTTATCAAGACAAACATTCTGACCATGTTTCATGAAGATCGGACTGAAAATGTGGCCTCTAGAGCGTACACAAGGTAAAAAGTTGACGACGGACGACGCACGACGCACGACGGACAGCACAATCACAATAGCTCACCATGAGCACTTCGTGCTCAGGTGAGCTAAAAAGTACCTTTGGAACTGCTTCATTTTGGGTTTTTACTATTGACTTGGAAGTTTTATTTCACTTATTTAGCGGGTTTACCCTTTTCCACACAATCCCGACTTTTAACGACCCTGGAAGAGAAGGCTTTTGAAAACATTGTGGGAAAAGGAGAAAATGCTGGTAACCAGCATTTTATCCTTTTCCACATTGTTTTCTACCCTATCAAAGTAAACTTGCACCATATGTGCCACATTTCGTTTGTTGTCTTCAAACGCTTTCAATTTGGACAAGGCCAAAATTTTGTCGTCTGGTAAAGGGTTAAGGGTTAATGCAAGCACATAAGGATGTGTGAACAAAATAATAAAGAACCAGTTCTAAGGTATTAAAAGAATTGGTTCTCTGTAACTGTCAATATGATGGACAATTACACGCCCCTTCCCTGTTTCTCAGCCAATCAAATGGCTGGAAATGAGTTGAAGAAACAATAACACCAAGACCCACGGGAAATACAGAATCTAATGTAAGTGAATGATTGACCATGTCAATAAAATGAAATTGAATTAACCCTTGTAATGCTGAACTAAGGTTTAATTGCTTCTTGTAGTGCTGAGTCCGGGGTTATTTTCTTACGTATACAGTTTAGATTAACATTTACTGCAAATTCTGTCCAGTTTGATCTTAATCTACACTGCCTGCTGCATGTACTATGTCAGATACATGTATTACAATAAAATCAGCTTTGAACTTGCAAAATCTGCATCTTTACTACCGACAGAGAACTTTCACATTCATTTAGCACTGCATTTATTAGTTCTTACTGTGGTTTAGGTGCTTTTGTGAATAGTATAGATCCAAGATCAGACTTCACAAAACACACAGTCTGATCTCAACACAGTGTTTCATACTAAATGAGATTTTCAAGCTAATAAAGCCCAAAAACTGTAATCAGTTGGTGATTTGTCCTTATAAAAATGAGTTTATTCACTTGTCCAGGTAATGCTATGTTTACATATTTGCCATGATGCCCACAATTTGAAGGAAGCATGGTGAGCATGTGGGGTCGTCACCGATTGAATCCTGTTTACCTTGAGGGAACTTGGTGCTATTGGGATGATTGTAAGGATTGTGACAGAATTTTTGAGGGTCAAAATTTTGCCATTATTACTTCAATGCAAAACTGAACCGAAAAATTATTTTGAAATGTAGGAAATTTGTTATATATGTGATATATACATGTAGTTGGGAAAAAATCTGTGCAAAGTAGGTAGCATATCGGACTCATTACCTGGTGTTTGTGAGTTTGATATCTGATTGAGACAAACTTTCTTTCCAGGGATTTTTCGCCTCTCACCTCTGATTCATGTGGAAAAAGTAGTCAGTGACTTGGAAAATAAGTTGTGTCAGTATTGGTGTGATACAGCAGGAAATACATGTGTAGGTGTAGTGACCGCCCCAATATGACCCAAGCTTCTAAAAAGGCATCAAACTCGAATAAATACTTTAAATGGCAACCTAGGAAGTTTAGAATTGTGCTTTAGTTCTTTTGTAATTGAGTGCTGCTCCGGAAAATGGGTTTTTGATGCATCTCTGTGATCCAACATACCACACATGTCATCACATAATTATGAGTCCTAAAATCCACTTTGTCCAACAAGTAACTGAATCATGAGGTGAACCAGTCCTTTGACAAGCAGAAAATTAACCAATAGGAAAAAGTTTCGACCCAGGTCTGCCTGTGTGGACTGCACAGGCTGACATGGGTCTATACTTTATGTTGATGCATTGTATCCTTTATTCACAGATTATGGCTTAATATACAAGTTCCAACATTACTAGACACTGAAAGTCTGGGAGAAAATTGTGTTTAGAAGCTATTGTTCTGAAAATATTCTTTTTGTACTTTTAAAGTGTTACTTGTACATACTCTACTTGTAGTCTGCAAATGCTTACAATCTAAACCATTGTAAATTCTGTCATTAGGTAACAAGTTAAATACCATTCTAGCAAATAAACAAAGCCATCTGTGGAAACCCTTTACCAAACGACAAAATTTTAGACTGGTCCAAACTGAAAGCATCTGAAGATGACAATACAAATTTTGCCCAGACAACTGAATTTGTCTTTGATAGGGTAGAAAACATTGTGAGAAAAGGAGAAAATGCTGGTTACCAGCATTTTCTCCTTTTCCTATAATGTTTTCAAAAGACATATTTCTCAGGGTCATTAAAGCTCGGCATTGTGTGGTAAAGGGTTAACCAGTAAATTCTTGAAAACTTTTTTGACGAATGCAAAGAAAGTGTGAAAGCCTTAATAGAAAACCATCTCAAAGTGTAAAGAAATTGGTTTTGCGTCAACGTCAATCCTACATACAATCAGACAGAAACTCGAGGGAAATATAAGTTAATGTAACAAAACTACTTTGTCCGACAATAAAAGGGAAAATAAATTTCTACATATATATTGACTATTAATTTTCCTGCTCTGTCCACTAACACACATTCTATAGAATTTATTACATCTTTACATGTATAGGTGACGCTGCTGCTTCCAGAAAATTTTTAACACTTTAATAGTAAAAGAAGAATATTTTCAGAACAATAGCTTCTAAACACAATTTTCTCCCAGACTTTCAGTGCCCAGTAATGTTGGAACTCGTATATTAACCCTTTTGCAAACGACAAATTTTGGACTGGTCCAAATTGAAAGAGTTTGCAGACAATAATTTTAAATTTGATGAAAATGGCAGAAAAGGTCTCAAAAAGGGTAGAAAATACTGTGGGAAAAGGAGAAATTGCTCATTACGAGCAATTTCTCCTTTTCCCAGTGTTTTCAAAAGACTTGTACTGCAGACACGTGAAAACCAGGGCTTGTTTGGGAAAGGGTTAAGCCATAATCTGTGAACAAGGGATACAATGCATCCGCATAAAGTATCGACCAACGTCAGCCTGTGCAGTCCGCACAGGCAGACCTGGGTCAAAACTTTTTCCTTCTGGTTAATTTTCTGCTCGTCAAAGGACCAGAGTTCATCTCATGATTCAGTTGCTTGTTGAACAAAGTGGATTTTATAGATCCATAATTATGTGATGACATGTGTGGCATGTTGGATTACAGAGATGCATCAAAAACCCTTTTTCCAGAGCAGCACTCAATTACAAAAGAACTCAAGCACAATTCTAAACTCCTTATGTTGCTATTTAAACTATGTATTCAAGTTTAATGCCCTTTTAACAGCTTAGGTCATATTGAGGTGGTCAGTGCACCTACGCACGTGTTTCCTGCTATCTTGAGATCACACCAGTACTGACACAACTTTCTTTCCAAGTCACCGACTACTTTTTCCACATGAATCAGAAGTGAGAGGCGAAAAATCGCTGGAAAAAAGTTTAATCAGGTATCAAACTCACAAGCACCAGGTAACAAGTCAGATATGCTATCAACTTAGTTATCCGGGCAGGCGCCATTTTAACTGCGCCATTTTAACTAACAGACAACAAAGTGAAAGACTTATTTCAAATGCAAACATTTACAGTCAGTATTTTAATATGGTTCATTTGATGAGATTTGTCCTTGACAGGCTAAAAACAACAATTTTTTTTTTCTTTTCCCAAAATGTTTTAACTCTTTACCAAATGACAAAATTTTTGACTAGTCCAAATTGAAAGCATTTACAGACGAAAAATCAAATTGTGGCTCAAAAATTGAAATTTGATTTGGGAAGGGTAGAAAACATTGTGGGAAAAGGATAAAATGCTGGTTACCAGCATTTTCTCCTTTTCCCACAATTTTTTCTATAGGCATTTTCTTCAGGGTTGATAAAAGTCGAGACTGTGTGGTAAAGCGTTAAAAAGACCTTGTCCTCATGGTTGCAAAACCTTCTTTATCAGTCACTGGAATAGAAAATGGATTTCTTCAAATCCACTGTTTAATTCTTCTGCTCTATCTCCTTGCACATATTTTATGGAACTTATTACAGCTTTTGGTGTTACATTACTGGTAAAAGGACATTTTCATCAGTTCAAAGTACTAGAAGATTGGTCTAAGAACAATGCTCATTAATGCAGTTTTCTCAAACTATCACAAATAATACTAAACACCACTTTTGAGGGTTTTTTTTAATGTCTTTAGAAACACAATGTTGGAACTCCAGTTAGCTTGAAAAGAATTAAAGAACTGTGCTGAACTAATTAAATCGCCAACAACATTCAACCCTTTACCACACAATCCTCAGTTTTAGTGATCCTGAAGAACAAGGCTTTTCGTAATCAGCATTTTCTCCTTTTCCTACAATTTTTCTACCTTATCAAAGACAGAAATCACCAATTAAGGTACAGTTATTTTGTTGTCTGAAAATGCTTCCAATTTGGTCAAGACCAAAATTTTGTCATTTAACCCTTTACCACACAAACCCTTGTTTTCACGACCCTGAGGAAGAAGCCTTTTGAAAACATTGTGGGAAACGGAGAAAATGTTGGTAACCAGCATTTTCTCCTTTTCCCACAATGTTTTCTACCCTGTTTGGGTCAAGACCAAAATTTTGTTGTTTAATATAGAAGACTATCAATCAAAAGAGGTTACATGATACAAGATATGGGGTAAAACAGTTTCTTTTCTCCATAAAAACTGCCCATAGAAATTAGATTATAAATCAAATGTCAAGACATTCTAACTAATCAATCTAAATGTTACACAATATCAATCAGAATTTTATACTCAGCTGAAATCTTGACTAGTTGTTCTCAGCAATTTCATTAAAGCTCCATATAAATTAAAGTGGCTGAGCAAAACTATTTCACCATTGTTCGTCAGGATGTCTTCATCCTCTTCCACATAATACCGAGTTTTAATGACCCTAAAGAGATAGGCTGTTGAAATCATTGTGTGTGCCAAGCCGGAAAGTGCAGTCGGTAGCATACAGGACTTGAGACCAGCAGGTTGCTGGTTTAAATTCCTAGCTCAGCCAAATTCTTTCCAAGGATAGATGATAGTCATTGCTACAGGATGCATTCCTCTCCAACAGCTGATCATTGTTTTGACATTAGTTGTGTGGGAAAGCAGCCACTGGCTTGAGAAGAATATTGTGCGAAGTACTCATAACAGAAACTCAAGGAAAGCATGGACAGGTGCAGTGCCCGCCACAATATAACTGAAATAATGTTTTTCATGGCATTAAACATCATACAGAAAAAAAGGAAAACATTGTCAGAGGAGGACAAAATACTGGCTACAAGCATTTTCCTCTTTTCCCATAATGTTTTCTACCCTTTCAAAGCAACATCCTGTTCTTTAAGCAATGTCATTTCTCTTCTGCAAAATTTTAATGCTTTCAATTCAGACCAGTCTAAAATGTTGTTGTTTTATACAAAATAAAGATATCTGACAATGAAGATCCAAGATCAGAGAGTAAGTTTTGTATTGTTTGATCTTAAACTAAAGGGAATCTGTGACTTAACCCTTAACTCTTTCACAAACAACAAATTTTAGACTCTTTCAAATTCTAAACATCTGCAGACAACAAATTCAAAATTGGTCCAATGACCTTAAGGTCTCTGATAGGTTAGAAAACATGGTGGGAAAAGGAGAAAATGCTGGTTACCAGCATTTTCTCCTTTTCCCATCATGTTTTCAAAAGCCGTCTTTCCTAGGAATGTAAAATCCAGGGACTGTTTGGTAAACGGTTAACCACACAACTCATTACTTAAACAAACTCAATGGAGGAAGGCTTTTGAAAACATTGTGGGAAACCAGCATTTTCTCCTTTTCCCACAATACATGTATTTTCTACCCTATCAAAGACAAAGACAAAATATGCCTGGTAGCTCAGTTTGTCTAGCATACAGGACATGAGAACAGGGGGTCACTTGTTCAATCCCCTACTCAGCCAATTTCTTTCCGAGGCCTGATGATAGTCATTGCGACAGGATTCATTCGTCTCTCACTGCCGACCATTGTTTCGATGATGGTTATGTGGGAAGGCAGCCAGTGGCATGGGAAGAATATTGTTCAAAGCATTGGTCGATGAAACTAGAAAAACATCAGTAAGTGCAATGGCAGCAGCGATATACATGTAACTGAAATAATGTTGAAAACTGTTAAACATCACACAATCAACAATTGATCTAAAAAAATAACTTGGAGCTGCTGCCTCCAGGACCTCCCACCTGTCCAGTCCATCTGGGCATTGTAGAATTTAACCCTTTATCACACAATCCCAAGTTTTAATCACCCTAAGAAAAAGGCCTTTTCAAAACGTTGTGGGAAAAGGAGAAGATGCTGGTAACCAGCATTTTCTCCTTTTCCCACAGTGTTTTCTTCCCTTCCAAAAATTAATTTTAATTTTTGAGTCAAATTTACTTTGTCATCTGCGAAATTGTTCAATATGGACAATTCTAAAATTTTGTCATTTGGTAAAGGGTTAAAAAGACAGAGCAGATCATCTTGCCAAAAAATTGTTTTAACTCTTTACCAAACCGCAAACTTTTGAACCAGACCAAACTGAAAGCATTTTCAGACAACAAAATGTAAAATTTAACTCAAAAGGTAAAATTTGTCTAGGGAAGGGTAGAAAACATTGTGGGAAAAAGAGAAAAAGCTGGTTACCAGCATTTTCTCCTTTTCCCACAATGTTTTCAAAAGTCTTAATCTTCAGAGTCATTTAGACTCAGGATTGTGTAGTAATGGGTAAACTGATGCATCCATAAAATTTTTCCTGCTAATCATCTAGTTCCAAAATTGTTTCAGGATCTGGACAAGACAGTCTTCATTCAAACTGACTTTTTTCCAGACAATAAAACTATCCATGATGGAAAATATTTGCGTAGGCAAATCAAATAAAGTTGAATGTTTTTGAAAGGATCAAAATCTTTATGGAAAAAAGAGATAGAGGGTATTTTTTTCGGTGAAAGATCAAAATTTATTTCATTGAGTGAACATCATCGGTAATATTTTCACAAATGGCTCAGCCACAAGTAAAAATATTACCAATGATTTTCACTAGATGACTTAAATTTCTATCTTTCTCCAAAAAAAAAAATATTATATCTATTTCATGCTTCTAACCCCTTTTTTGTTGGGACTGCTTGCAAAGTACTAAGGGAGCTTTCAGTATTTCCGTACCAGCGAGTTTATCAAAAGGTAAATTCACTAGTCAAAACGGTGAAACCATAATCCACTATTAATTCCCTATAAACTACAGAAAAGCATGAAATAAAAGATGCCATTTTCTCCTCTTTTCATATTTTTTTTTCAAAAAAATTTTCTTCAGGATTATAGAAACAAGAAATAGTTTATCAAAAGCCTAAAAACCTTCCAGTCACAACCAGACAAGATGTCCAACAGTAGACGCCTCATTTATTTCAAACAAGCAAATTAGTTTCTGCAATTCTTGCATCTTGATGATTTCACAGCTAGCTGTAATTGCATGTTCTGCAGCTGTCTGTCTATGGCATCAGTCATTAAATTTTGTTCTGATGTGAGACCAGGAGCATAACTAAATCTCCCCCTCCTCAGAAAAATACTGGGTTTTTTTATGTCCTCTATTTAGTACTGAAATTTCAATGAAACCTTTACCACACAATTCCAAATTTTAATGGCTCTGGCAGAGAATATGCTTTTGAAAACATTAAGGGAAGAGGATCAAGAAAATGCTGGTAACCAGCATTCTCTCCTATTCCCAAAACGTTTTCTGCTCTTTCTGATACAAATCTTATCCTTTGAGTCACATGTAATTTGCCACCTGCAAATGCTATATAGATGAGTAAACAATTTTGTTGTTTGGAAATGGGTAAAGGTGTATAAAGCAACAAATAAACCCTCTACTCAGCAGATTTTTGGCAGATTTGTACAGCAAGTCCACTTACTGTGATCCTACTGGCTGGAACCAAATACATTATGTGTAACTATGCATGCGCAATCATTTAAGTTCTGAACAGCTAGTCTGAACTACATTATCTGTTTGACCTGAACCAATACTGCCATGCATATATACACACTTTGGCTCTGCTCATTCTACTTTCAGTTTTAGCTACCACACCTTGACCATGTTTTTTGTCACTAACATAATACACAGTCCTACACATGTACATACAGTCTTAAATCTTATACTAGCAGAAAAAATCGTCAGATTGATGGATCAACTTGCCACTCCTTAAGAAGTTCATGTAATAAAAAAACAGTTATTGCGCATCCTGCTTGGCAGAACAACTCCGACTTTCCTTGCCCTTGCTAACTCCACTAACTAATTACATGTACATATACCGTCTGTATACATGTACATGAAATAGAAATTTTATTTTTTTCATTACACCATATCATAGCTTAACCCTTTCCCAAACGACAAATTTTGGACTGGTCCAAATTGAAAGAGTTTGCAGACGACAATTTCAAATTTGATGAAAATGGCAGAAAGTTATCAGAAAGGGTAGAAAACACCCTGGGAAAAGGAGAAATTGCTCGTAACGAGCAATTTCTCCTTTTCCCACAGTGTTTTCAAAATACTTGTACTGCAGACACGTGAAAACCAGGGCTTGTGTGGGAAAGGGTTAATACTGTTCCACAAATCTGCTTTTCAGGACTTTGAGTCCTTTGATTTTTCTCTTTTGGTCAGAATCAAGAAGATGCCAGCCACATACTGACATATATGCAGCTACCGACACAGAGAGTGTAGCACTGGGGTAGATCTAAAGTGAGCTTTGAGCATCAGAGGTTTTCTCCTTTTATCAGAGTATTTTCCATTCCATTAACCCTTTACCACATGAAACAAGAGGGCCATGATGGCCCTGGATCGCTCACCCGAGTCAATAGGCAAAATTTCACTCCAGGGTCATAATGACTCAATTTAAAACTCATCTGAGATATTATTAAGACAAACATTCTGACCAATTGTCAGGTCAATTGAGCTGAAAATTTGGCCTCTGGAGTGTCCAAAATGTATTTCTTCAATTTGATCTAGTGACCTAGTTTATGACCCTATGTGACCATATTTCAAACTCATCTGAGATATTATCAAGACAAACATGCTGACTTATTTTCAGGGCAATTGAGCAAGAATTGTGGCCACTAGAGCACCCACAAGATATTTCTTTAAATCTGACCTCGTGACCTAGTTTATGACCCTATGTGACCCAATTTTGAACTCATCCAAGATTTTATCAAGACAAACGTGCTGATCAATTTTCAGGTCAATTGAGTAAGAATTGTAGCCTCTTGAGCACCCACAAAAAATTTCTTTTAGTTGACCTAGTTTATGACCCAAAGTGACCAAAATTCAAACTCATCTGAAATTTCATCAAGAAAACATTCTGACCAATTTTTAAGTCAATTCAGCAATAAATGTGACCTCTAAAGTGCCCATGAGGTATTTCTTTAATTTGACCTTGTGACCTAGTTTATAACCCAAGGCATCCCAAATTCAAACTCATCCAAGATTTTATTTAGACAAAGATTCTGACCACTTTTCAAGACAATTGAGCAATAAATGTGGCCTCTAGACTGCCAACAAGGTATTTCTTTAATTTGACATAGTGACTTAGATTATGTCCCCAGGTGACCCAATTTTGAAGTTATCCAAGATTTCATCAAGACAAACATTCTGACCATTTTTTGAGTCAATTGAGCAATAAATGTGGCCTCTAGAGTGCCCACAAGGTATTTCTTTAATTTGACATAGTGACCTAGTTTATAACCCCAACTTGTCCGAGATTTAATCAAGACAAACATTCTGACCAATTTTCAGGTCAATTGAGCAAACAATGTGGCCTCCAGAATGTCCATATGGTATTTCTTTGATTCAACCTAGTGACCTAGTTTATGACCCCAGGTGACCCAATTTCTAACTCATCCGAGATTTAATTAAGACAAACATTCTGACCAATTTTCAAGTCAATTGAGCAAAAAATATGGCCTCTAGAGTGCCCACAAGGTATTTCTAAGATTTGACCTAGTGACCTAGTTCATGACCCCAGATGACCCAATTTCAAAGCCATCTGAGATTTAATTAAGACAAACATTCTGACCAATTTTCAAGTCAATTGAGCGAAAAATGTGGCTTCTAGAGTGCCCACAAGGTATTTCTAAGATTTGACCTAGTGACCTAGTTTTTGACCCCACATCACCCAATTTCAAAGCCCTTTGAGATTTAATTAAGACAAACATTCTGACCAATTTTCAAGTCAATTGAGCGAAAAATGTGGCTTCTAGAGTGCCCACAAGGTATTTCTAAGATTTGACCTAGTGACCTAGTTTTTGACCCCACATCACCCAATTTCAAAGCCCTCTGAGATTTAATTAAGACAAACATTCTGACCAATTTTCAAGTCAACTGAGTGAAAAATGTGGCTTCTAGAGTGCCCACAAGGTATTTCTAAGATTTGACCTAGTTTTTGACCCCACATCACCCAATTTCAAACTCAAACGAGATTTTATCAAGACAAACATTCTGACCAAGTTTCACAAGTATCTGACTGAAAATGTGGCCTATAGAGCGCAAACAAGGTTTTTCTGAGATTTACCTAGTGACCTAGTTTTTGACCCCACATCACCCAATTTCAAACTCATCCGAGATTTTATCAAGACAAACATTCTGATCAAGTTTCACAAGTATCTGACTGAAAATGTGGCCTCTAGAGCGCAAACAAGGTTTTTCTAAGACTTGACCTAGTGACCTAGTTTTTGACCCCACATGACCCAATTTCAAACTCGTCCGAGATTTTATCAAGACAAACATTCTGACTAAGTTTCATGAGGATCGGACTGAAAATGTGGCCTGTAGAGCATACACAAGGTTTTTCTAAGATTTGACCTAGTGACCTAGTTTTTGACCCCACATGACCCAATTTCAAACTCGTCCGAGATTTTATCAGGACAAACATTCTGACCAAGTTTCATGTGGATCAGACTGAAAATGTGGCCTCTAGAGCGTACACAAGGTAAAAAGCTGACGACGGACGATGGACGACGGACGACAGACACAGCACGATCACAATAGCTCCCCATGAGCACTTTGTGCTCAGGTGAGCTAAAAATGTAAGATTTGTCCAAATTGAAAGCATTTGCAGATGACACTGTCAGTGTGGCTCAAAAAATATGATACTAATTTTCCTTGATAGGGTAGAAAACATTGTGGGAAAAGAAGAAAATGCTGGTTACCAGCATTTTCTCCTTTGCCCACAATGTTTTCAGAAGGCTTCATCCTCCAGGTCATTAAAACTCGGGATTGTGTGGTAAAGGATTAAGTCCTTCACCAGGGTCCTGCATGGCTCATTGGTAGCGTAAGACTTGTAATCTTGAGGTTCAAGCCTCACTGAAAGCACCAGGGGTTTTTTGTTGGAGTGTCCTTGGATAAGACATTTCACGGCTCTAGCATAGAACTGGAAATATCTAGGACATACATGATACACATGTACGTAAGCTGTTCCTTTGAATATGACTGAAATAATATTGAAAGCAGCCTAAATCGCCATTCAATCAATCAGTCAATAAACCCTTCAACAAATAACACTGTGTTTTTAGGACCTTTCAAACAGAAGATTTTTGAAACATTTGAGGGGAAAGGGCAATTCAGTTTTTTCATCAAGCAGTTTGTTCTCTTGCCACGGCATTTGCACAAAATGATCAAATATCAAATCTTATTCCATAGTGAAGATGTTTGTAATTTTCCATACTGTGGAAAACTCAGTAACCTCTGCAATTGAAATTCGCTTATAGTACAAGGGAGATAATTCATGTCCATCAAATGTCATTTTGAGTAGAGTTCTGCCTGATATTTCTGTCAATTATATCTGTCAATTATGGGTTTTTTCATCACATTTATTTGTTGTCTGTAAGTGCTTCTAATATGGATGAGTTAAAACTTCTGTTGCTTGGTAAAGGGTCAAACCCATTAGCCCTTTACCATACAATCCCGACTTTTAACGACCCTGAAGATTGAGCCTTTTGAAAACATTGTGAGAAAAGGAGAAAATGCTGGTAACCAGCATTTTCTCCTTTTCCCACAATGCTTTCTACCCTATCAAAGAAAATTAGTATTCTTAAGCCACATTTAATTTATTGTCTGTAGATGCTTTCAATTTGGACCAGTCCAAAATTTTGTCATTTGGTAAAGAGTTAAGGCACTGTACATGCTTGAATGTTCAGACCTTTACCAAATGACAAATTTTAGACTTGTCCAAATTCAAAGCATTTGCAGACAATATATCAACAGTGGCGCAAAAATTGAAATATGATTTAGGAAGGGAAAAAACATTGTGGGAAAAGGAGAAAATGCTGATTACCAGCATTTTCTCATTTTCTCACAATGTTTTCAAAAGGTTTTTCCTTCAGGGTCGTTAAAAGTCAGGATTGTGTGGTAAAGGGTTAAAAAAAAAAAAATTTAAATATTATGCATAGATAACACATGTAAGGAATTAACCCTTTACCACACAATCGAGAGTTTTTAACAACCCTGAGAAAGACAGCTTTTGAAAACATTGTGGGAAAAGGAGAAAATCCAGTAAGCAGCAATTTCTTCTTTTCCCATAATGTTTTCTGCCTCATCAGGAACAAAGGCAACCATCAGAGCCACATTTTATTTCTTATCTGCAAAATTTGATATTTTCAATTTGGCCCACTGTAAAAATTTGTCATCTGGTAAAGACTCAGAACAAAGAAAAATGCCATTTTCAGCATTATAGAAAAGTTACAGTGGAAAATGGAGTAGTTGCTTAAAACCTCCAAAACCTCGCTACAAGATTGATTGATTGACTGATTGATTGATTGATTGATTGATTGATTGATTCATTCATTCATTCATTCATTGACTGACCTTGTTTTAACTCTATTTTAGTTATATTGCAGCAGCCAGTTTGCCAATCTATGCTTTCCTGGAGTTTCTTTTACCAGTAGTTTGCACCATATTCTTCCAAAGCCACTAGCTGCTATCCCACATAACTAATGAATGTCAAAACAATGAATCCTGTCTCAATGACTATCATCAATTCTCAGAAAGATATTGGCCAAGCTGGGTATTCAAACAAGTGACCCCCTGTTCTCACTTGTCCTGTATGCTACCAAACTGCAATACCAGGGCTCGGCCCTGACACTACTACTGAGCATGAAAACATGAACATGAAGTTACAAAATAGAAGTACACCATCATTCTCAGTCAGACCATTTTTCACGCTAGGCATCCCTCTGATAGCAAACATTTCAGGCTTTTAAATTGATTAACCCATAGAGTGGCAAATACATCCAACAGAACATTTTCAGTCTAGCAAAAAAAAAAAAACAATTAGTGCAGTATCAACTTTGGATTTGTTCAGTATGTCTCAGCAAAGCTGACAATGTAGATCAAAGATCAGACTGCATGTTCTGTGCAGTCTGATCTTGATCTACACTGCTCGCAAAAGCAACTCTAGTTGAAGAAGGCCCTTTATGGGGTGACCTCAAATAATCCAAATGGACATTTTTCTGTCAGTTACAACAACCTGAACATTGTAATTTCAAGACCAATGCCAGATTATCTCATACAGTAGCCAACAGTACAGATCAAAGACCAATTACTGCATATTTTCTGTGCTAGTCTTTTTTCTACACTGTCTGCTACTGGCAGCTTAGCTCTTTACCAGACAACAAAATTCTAGAATGGTCCAAATCCAAAGCAATTGTGGACGACAAATTGAGTGTGGTCCAAATAAAGAAATATGTTCTTGAAAGAGTTGAAAACATTGTGGGAAAAGAAAAAAATGCTGGTTACCAGCATTTTTTCCTTTTCCAACAATGCTTTCAAAAGCTTTCTTTCTCAGGGTCATTAAAACTCGGGATTGTGTGGTTAAGGGTTCTAAACATTTTCTCCTTTTCCCACAGTGTTTTCAAAAGTTTTCTTGCACAGGGTCATTAAAACTCGGGATTGTGCGGTAAAGGGTTAACTTGCAATAGGCATGCTAAGGGTTAGATTCCTACAGCTATCTTGACCAGAAATCTCTCAAACCTCCTCTATTATTTATTGATATTTTTTCATTTAACTCTTTACCAAATGACAAAATTTTTGACAAGACCAAATTGAAAGCATTTGCAGACAACAAATTACTGGTAAATGAAGCTCAAATGATAATTTCTGTCTTTGATAGGGTGGAAAACATTGTGGGAAAAGGAGAAAATGCTGATACCTTCTCCTTTTCCTACAATATTTTCCAAAGCCTTCTCTTTCAGTGTTGTTAAAACTCTGGATTGTGTGGTAAAGAGTTAACCCTTGTAGTCTTGAACGAGGTCCATTATTGCATATGCAAACAATGTAGATTAAGATCAGAATGCAGGGACAGTGCAGTCTGATCTTGGATCTACATTGTCCGCTTGTTTGCCAGATAATTCTGATGAAAACAGCTTTAAAATTTGCAATATCTTCATCTTTTGTACTGACTGAGAATGTCTATGTGATTTAGCACTATAAGGATTAAACCTTCACCACACAATCCTGAGTTTTAAAGATCCTGAGGAAGAAGCCTTTCGAAAACATTGTGGGAAATTAAAAAAATACTAGTAACCAGCATTTTCTTCTTTTCCCACAATGTTTTCTAGCCTTCCTGAAACAAATTTCAAATTTTAAATCACACTTATATTGTTGTCTGCAATTTTAGGCTTCCAATTAAATGAACCAGTCTAAAAATTTGTCGTTTGGTAAAGAGTTAACTGTGTGGCTCACGGGGACAGGGACATTTTTAGGCCAGGGAATCCCTCTCAAGGGATTCCCTTGCCTATAGCGATCGTAAGCTGACTTTTCCGGACTACTTTCAGACAAAATGTTGAACGGTGTGTCCACTCTATATCGCTGAGTCCGCCAAAACAACTAGTTTCGTACGTACAGAGATCACTTATAACACGGCGTGAATGTTTTCCTTTCCTCAAAGCTTTCCGACATCTGCATAGTGCTATGGAATTGCAAGGGTATTACAGCCCTTTAATAACCAACGAGTGTGTTTTAAGGGTTGTGTCCCGGTTGAATACACAACAGACGGTCAATAACTTTTCCAGGTAAAAGTTAAACGTCCACCGAATAAGTCTGTACACCGTTTAAGTCTGATGTCTATTTTTATCCGATACCGCCTATGGGCGGAGTTTATAGTTACACAAATCTTGTCAGGAACTGTGAATTAAGGCGTTGCCGTATTATGACTGACATCAGACTTATTCGGTGTACAGACTTATTTGGTGTACATTTAACCTCTACCAACTTTTCCATCACTGTGATTGGATACTGAAATCCTCTCATATTATAGACATGATAACAGCCCCTGATATCACTTTCTAGTGTACTAGCGCGAAGGAAAAACCCGAGAATCAGTTTTCTATTTTTAGTTTCCATAGTAACTTGCTAGTAACTGTCCGAGTTTCAAATAAAGATCAAAGGGAACCGCACGCCGCATCTCCTTTGACTGCCTGGTGAAAAGATTGAGATATATGATTTTCCATGGAAATGTCGATAGTTGAATGAGATTATTGGTGTATTAACTGCATTTATTATCAGTTTCTTTTAATCATTTAGAACTGAACTTGATTTTCTCTATATGTTTAGAAAAAAAAAATCGATAGAATTAAGAAATATGCAGAAATTAAAAGAAATTATACCCTCTTTTTTCTGTGTGAATCGATTTAAAACATCTTTCTTTTTGTCAGAAGAATAGGCAAACATTATGGAAAAATAAGATTTTTTTGTTCTATCTACATTTTCCGATAATCGACCATGTTATCTGCTTATATTCTTTTTTTGAGACGACTGCTGATTGATTAGAAATCATGAAAGTGTTGTGCGATCCTTGGACATTTTTTTAACTTTCAAACAAAATTACTTGAAAATAAAAGGTGTGTTTAAAAAATTAGGTTTTAATTTATCAGTTATTCATCACATTTACATACCTAGAGTTTCATTCATGTAACTGGTAGTTTCCGAGACATTGTTTGAAAAGGAGAAATGAAAGTTTAAGAATATTTATTTTGAAATACATCCCGAATGTGCAAATTCATTTTAAGCGCCAGAAGCCGTCGTTGGAATCTCTCTCTCTCTCTCTAATGGGACGAGAAGGGCTAGTGGACGTCTTTGTATGATATAGTCAAAAGAATAGATTTAGATCAACTGTTTGAGAACAAATCTGCGATGAACTGACATTACCCTGCCCTGCGTTCGCGATATTAAGCGTTGGTATTTGCGTTGTGTCCAATTTTAAATTGTGTCTTATCTTTCTTATCATTGACGATATTTATTTGAAACTTGGAATATATGTGCGTTATCATAAAGATCAACCTTAACCAATAAGGCAAATAACTCAAAAATGAATTTGCTTGATTTAAGCCCCTTTTCGACTTAGAAATTTTTAAAGCCATTATCATGCACCCTATAGCCGAGCGTTGGTATCCACTATTTGCTTCGGTTTAATTATAGAATCTGGCTTCTGAGCACTGCTTTTTTTTTTTTGCATTAATTTAATTTTTCCTGTTGATTATTGTATTATTCCATATTATGCGTGACAGTACCCCTTTACCAATTAATTCTTTTGGCATAATTGAATTGGCCTGACTGTCTGTATGGTAGTGATAATTAGAAAATGAGGTCTCGTATGAGTTCGTATCCTTCGTTCTTTAGAGATAGAAAATGAGGTCTCGTGTGAGTTCGTATCCTTCGTTCTTTAGAGATTACAGATCACTAGATTTCCTGGCCTTCAGTACTATCAGTACTTTGATTATGCAACTCTGTCTGCAAATAAATATTGAAAATATTGAGGCAAAAGCATTTGAGCTATGCTCTGTGAAAATGGGGGCATTTCATGCATCTGCAAAAAGTATCAACTCATGTCAGCTTGCGCAGTCCACGCAGGCTGACATGGGTTGAAACTTTTTGCTATTTGTACAATTTCTGCATATCAAAAGACTTATAATAATCCTTCCTCCAGATCCAGTCGTTTGGTAGACTATTCTACCTCTATATCCAGTCGCTAATTGTTAGACTCAGTGGATACTATGGATTCATAGTATTATGTGATGGCTAAATGCTGAATATAATGCATGATGGAGATGCATCAAGCCTGCTTTTGCCATAGCATGGCTCATTTAGTTCAACAAGGATTCAAGTCTTGAGGAAGCTGAAAGAAAAATTAGACCTTCAAGCACTGAATGTGGTGAGGGTGTTTTGCTGACTGTACAAAATGTGCAGTCTGATCTTAAACCGACAGTGTCTGCTTCTTTGCCAGATATTCTGACAAAACCAGCTTTGAAACGTGGAAAATCTGCATCTTTTAAACTCTTTACCACACAATCCAAGTTTTAACGACCCTGAGAAAGAAACCTTTTGAAAACATTGTAGGAAAAGGAGAACAGCTGGTAACCAGCATTTTCTCCTTTTCCCACAATGTTTCTAAACTTTCAGAAGCAAATCAAATGATTTCAGCCAAGTTTAATTTGTCATCGGCAACATGTCTTGATTGTCTTTTCTATGTAGTGACTCACTGACCAGAAAAAGACTATAGCAGCTTGAATCTCGAAATGCAGAGTCCATAGCTCCAGACAGGTAGGAGTAAGAAGGATACCAAAGTTTTAGTTTTGAACATCAAATTGTTGTTCTAGACCAGTTCTTTAACCCAGTTCTAGAATTGTTCATAAATCTTAAATTATACTTCTTGAACTACAGCTCAAGAACATTTTTTTTTAACTTCTTGATCAGTGTTCTAGAATGGCCATTTAACCCTTTCGCAAACAAGCCCTGGTTTTTACGTGTCTGCACTACAAGTCTTTTGAAAACAATGTGGGAAAAGGAGAAATTGCTCGTAACGAGCAATTTCTTCTTTTCCCACAGTGTTTTCTACCCTTTTGGAGAACTTTCTGCCATTTTCATCAAATTTAAAATTGTTGTCTGCAAACTCTTTCAATTTGGATCAGTCTAAAATTTGTCGTTTGGAAAAGGATTAATGTTCATGAACTTTTTAAGAACTTAGATTCAAGAATTGTTCTAGAACAGTTTATTGAATTCCTCACAGGAAGTTCTTGATTTAATTCCTGAAAATCAGTTCTAGAATGGCCATTAAACGTTCATGAACTTTTCAAGAACCATATTCAAGAATTGTTCTAGAACTGTTTCTTGAATTCCACACAGGAAGTTCTTGATTTAGTTCTTGAACATCAGTTCTAGAATGGCCATCAATGTTTACATAACACATATTCCATCATTTGAGCCACATTTAAATTGTTGTCTGCAAATGCTTTCAGTTTGGATATGTCTACATTTTTGTCATGTGGTAAAGAATTACGGTCTAACAGATGAATACACATGTGAAGCATTTTCTCCTTTTCCCACAATGTTTTCAAAAGGCTTCTTTCTCAGGGTCGTTAAAAGTCGGGATTGTGTGGTAATGGATTAATTGAAGTGTGGATCTTTGAAAGAGTTGACGAAAAATTGTGGAAAAATTTCCACAGAAGCTTTCTTTTTTTCAGTCGATGTAAACATATAGGATGTTCTCATACAGGGTCAATTTGTCAAGTCATTAACTCTTTCATTACTAACTCCGGAAACTCCACTTTCTTTCCGAGCTCCAAAAATAGATTTCCACTTCTACTGAAAACGACATTGTCATAGTTTAAAAATAGAGTAGCGGACAGTGTAGATCAAGATCAGACTGCACGTTTTGTGCAGTCTGATCTTGATCTACGCTGTCCGCAAAAGGTAATCAAGTCGTCATTAGTAGTGAAAGAGTTAAGTTTTGTTCAGATGTTAAATATACTGAAACTAGACAAATTTTAATTACCAAGTATTTCTCTTTTGGTAGCTTCATTCAATTAGATAATAAACTAAGTGCATCAAGAATTGTACAAATCTGAAGGAACTGGCTTCTTTTTTTTTCTTAAGGAAAATGAAATTTGTAGTCCAGAGTCATGATTATTTCCTGACATTTGAAAAATAAAATTACAAATACATGTAAGCAATTACTACATTACCACACCTTTTCCCTAAAGAGAAGACCTAATTTGGCTTCAAAATGCATGCGTCTTCTTGTAAATACAGATTAAATTTGTTGAAATGATAAATGTAAGCAGTAAATTCAATCTTTGACTGGAAAAATATCACACTATACAGACAAATTTACACAATTCTATTCCATAATGAAATCACACTTTTCCAGACTGCCAGATAAATTGATAACAGGAGCTTTTCCCGTTAGTCTTTTCCAAACAATCTCACCTTATTATGAGCCCAGAGACAGAGAGTTTTTGAATACACATTTTGGAAAAAGGAGAAAGTGCAGGCAAACAGCATTTTCTCCTTTTTCCAAAATGTTTTCTACCCTTTCAAAGACATTTTCTCCTTTTCCCATGATGTTTTCAGTGTCTTTAAAACTTGCGAATGTTTGGTAAAGAGCTAAATATGGACAAATCTAAAATGTTTGTTGTTTACTAAAAACTTCCCACTCTAGTTTAACGTTTTTACATCCTTGAATTTAAAGCAGCTTACCAAAAGCTTTGTTCTGGAAACAGAAAAATGGCCATGTATAAGAAACTGGTCTTTTTTCCACAATGTCTTTAATTCTATTGAGAAAACACATTCCCTTGAATTTAATCCAAAGCCTGTCAGAGCTCCAAATAGAGGGAGTGATTTTGATTTCAAAATTGAAAATAGTAATCACTCTCCACTAAACCCTATGTTATGGGTACTCATTAGAATCGTCTCAACGCTGGGTATAGAAGAGAAATAATAGATTTAGAATACTATCTCTCCCTTTTATCTTGAGGTCTGGCCTGTATACTGAGTCCCTTGCACTTGGTACTTAGTGTGAGTCTAACCACAGCCTGTTTGGATATGGGTTTCAAGAGATTTTTTTCTGTAAATCTGTCTAGGTCTGTGGAAGAAGTAATTTTCTCAAAAGTATAAAGGTATAAATAAATGACTTAACCCTTTATCACACAATAACAATTTTAAAGACCTTGAAGAAGAAGGCTTTTGAAAACATTGTGGAAAAAAGAGAAAATACTGGTTACCAGCATTTTCTCCTTTTTCAATGATGTTTTCTACTTTATCAAAGGCAGAATTCATCATTTTAGTTACATTTAATTTGTTGTCTACAAAATTTAATGCTTTCAATTTGTTTGAGTCAAATTTTTCTTCATTTGGTGAAGGTTTAAATATATAACTGTAAGATGAGGCTCTATCTAATGTAATTTAACACATCTTGAATTCAATTCCCACCTTAGAAACCCAAACTTTAGTTAACCTTTACCACACAATGCCGACTTTAAACGACCCTGAGGAAGAAGCCTTAATGGAAAACATTGTCGGAAAAGGAGAAAATGCTGGTGATAGTTTTTTACCCTATCAAAGAAATGTCACTTCATTTGAGCTGCATTGAAAGTGTCGTCTGCAAATGCTTTCACTTTCGACGGGTCTAAAATTTTGTCATGTGGTAAAGTGTTAAGTACTTTTCTACAACAAATTTTATGCAGGCCACATTGACAACAATTCCTTGTGGAATATGGGTGATGGGGAAGAAATTGAGAAGCGCTCTGGAAAAAGGTGGTACAATGCATCTCCTTGTTGCATTATACCAAGCGAGCCATCACATAATTATGGATCTATAAAATCCATTTTGTCTAACAACCGACTGACTCATGAGGTTAAATGGTCTTTGGACATGCAGAAGATTTACAAGGGGCAAAGAGCTTTGACCCATGTCAAAATGGTTCGATACTTTTCCAGGGTTTCTGTTTACGACGTAAAGGTATCTATATACGCATGAAAATCAGCTCAGACGCAAAATAGCAAAGCTGATTGCGTCCCTTGGACACAGACAAAAATGGATTAAAATGATGAATTATTTTCACTACATCAATAACAGAAACAATGTAAAATACGAAGATCTCTGTGTAAACTGACCATCAGAATTCCATGGTGTCTATAAATAGATCTTGGTATGCCAAGATGTACCCGAGACACTCAAAAAATAGATCTCCTGAAGGCTGGGCAGTATCATGCAACAAAATATGCAATACTTTACTCAAGATAACAATACAATTAACATCAATATTTGAAAAGCGTTTATCCCAGCCAGAATTCAAACATGATATCTGGATTACTCCAAATTCGTAACCAAGTTAGCTTCTCAAAGTAAAGTCTCTGCATAATTTATGATGCAACAAAATATGCACTACCTTACTTCAGACAACAATAATATGAGCCCAGCTCTGTGAAAAGGGGGCTTCATGCATCTGCAAAACGTATCGACCTAGGTCAGCCTGCGCAGTCCACTCAGGCTGACCTGGGTCAAAACTTTTCGCTACTGGTCAACTTTCTGTATGTCAAAGGACCATCTACTTTATGCTACAGTTGGTTGTTGGAGACATAATGGATTTTATGGATCCCTTTTTATGTGATGTCTTGCTTGGTATGGTACAGCACGGAGATGCATTAAGCCCCCTTTTGCCAGAGCACTGCTCATATTAATACTTAACCCTTTCCCAAACAAGCCCTGGTTTTCACGTGTCTGCAGTACAAGTCTTTTGAAAACACTGTGGGAAAAGGAGAAATTGCTCGTAACGAGCAATTTCTCCTTTTCCCACAGTGTTTTCCACCCTTTTTGATAACTTTCTGCCATTTTCATCAAATTTAAAACTGTCGTCTGCAAACTCTTTCAATTTGGACCAGTCCAAAATTTGTCGTTTGGGAAAGGGTTAAAAAGCGTTTGGCCACAATAAGCCAAGGATACAAATTTGTCATCTGTGGATTACCCTAGGCCCTCCAAGTTCATAACCAGGTTAGCTACTCGTGGTAAAGGTTCTGCAATATTATGCAACAAAATACTAAATACCTTTATACTCCATTATTACCTTTATACTCGATTATAAACCCCTGTGGTCCAGACCCAGATTCCATCTCTTATTTTAAGAGACCATAGATCCAAGATCAGACTGCACAGAATGTGCAATCTGAATTTGAATCTACGCTGTTTGCTTCCTTACCCGGTACTTTTGACAACCACAGTTTGCAATTTGCAATGTCTACATCTTTTGCATTGCCCAAGATTGCCCATTTTATTTTAACCCTTTAGATCTACAACACGATCATAGCTTTTAATGACCCCAAGAAATATCTTTTGAAAACATTGTAGGAAATACAGAAAATGCTAGCAACCAGCATTTTCCTTTTCCCATAGTGTTTTCTACTCCACGGACAAGAAATTTCATATTTTGAGTAACATTGAATTTGTCGTCGCAAATTTGGACAAGTCTAACATTTTCGCATTTGGTAAAGAATTCACAAAAAACAACATGCTGATCTGACATGCAAAAAGCCTCTATCAAGAAATATTCTATAAGCCATTATCACAGTTTTCAAAGGCTTTCTAAAGGAGAATTTCTAATAAACATGCCAACATGCTGCATTAACCCTTAATACCACACAAGCTTGAACTTTAAAAACCCTGAGAAGGAAAGCTTTTGAAAACATCGTGGGACAAGGAGAAAATGCTGGTTACCAGCATTTACTCCTTTTTCCACTATGTTTTCTACCTACAATGTATTTTACACTTTCACATCAAATTCTCGTAATTCCAGCCTTATTTAAGTTGTCATCTGCATTTTAACACTTTCAATTTGGAATGATGACTCAAAATTTTTGTTGTTTGAAAAACAGTTACCCTTTTACAAAAAGAATCTTTGTAATTAATATCCTGATAAAGACAACTTTTGAAAATATTGTGCAAATAGGAGAAAAATCTGGTAACAATTAATCCTGGTAGCAGCCTTTTCTCCAAATTTTCCCATGGTGTTTACTCCAAAGATGCAAATCTGGTCATTAACTCTTTACCACACGACAAAATTTTTAGACCTGTCCAAATTGAAAGCATTTGCAGAAGACAAAATAAAGGCTGATGAAAAATTAAAACTTGTTTTGAGAAGGGTAGAAAACATTGTGGGAAAATGCTTACAATATGGGGAGAATAAAATTTTGTTGAGGGTAAATGCCCTTGCATTGCCATTGGCAATATAACACCCTTTTAACTCTTTACCCAATGACAAAATTTTAGACTATCCAACTGAAAGCAACTTTGCACATGACAAATGAGACTGAAAAATTGTTAGAAAGCATTGTGGGAAAAGGAGGAAATGCTAGTAACCAGCATTTTCTCCTGTTCCCACAATGTTTTCAAAAGGCCTCTTTTTCAGGGTCGTTTAAACTCGGGATTGTCTGATAAAGGCTTAACCACCCTAACAGAGAAGGCTTTTCAAAACCTTGCAATTAACCAGCATTTTCTCCTTTTCAAGCAATGTTTCCTACCATTTCAAAGAAAGATATAATTTTTAAAGCTAAATTTAATTTTTTGTCTGCAATTGCTTTCAATTTGGTGGGGTCTACAGTCTTCCTCAGATCAGGGTCGTTAAAAGGCGTACAGAGTTAAAGACCATGGAGAGCAAGAGCTGACACTCAAAAAAACATGAAGCATTATATTTTATGTAAAAAATTGGCCAATTCGCCCAAGTTTTGGACCACAGAGTAATTCTTTTCAGTGGAAGCGTACTTTATGACCTTGGGGGAAAAAGATAAATTGATGTTCAGAGATGTCAGTCCTTTAACGCAAAACTCCAATGTTTTCAACCCTGAGGAACAGGAGTGAAGAGATTGCCAGCTAATTCTCCTTTTCCTATAATGTTTTTTACCCTTCCAAAAACAAAATTCATAATTTCAGCCACTTGATTTGCCATCTGTATATCATTTGATATCATTTTATCATTTGATAGTGTGTCAAATAAGTTCCCCTCTCCCCGACGTTCTTTAAAAAGTTCTGAAGAAGACCCAAAGAATTGCTATAACATGATTTCTTCTATCTCACAGTAGTGCTTCAGGACTGCAGACAGTGTAGATCAAAGATCAGGGTCCACATTCACCAACCATTCTTAAGCACATTCTTAGACTTATTCTCCAGAATTTTTATAATTTGAAAGTAACACAACTTCTGATTGGCTAAACCATTTGGCTTAGCCAATCAGAAGTTGTGTTACTTTCAAATTTAGAAAATCTTGAAGACTAAGACTATGAATGCTCTTAAGAATGGTTGGTCAATACGGACCCAGACTCACTTTTTATGCAGTCTAATCTTGATCTACTGTGGCCGTAAAGGCAGCTATCACAGCTGTGAAAGGCTCTGTATGGTAAAGGTGAACATATTTAACATTGTGTCCTCTGGTTAAGACCCTTTACCAAACAATCCTGTTTTTTGACAACCCTGAGGGCAGAATGCTTCTGAAAACATTGTGGGAAAAGGAGAAAATGCCCATAACCAGCATTTTCTCCTTGTCAAACAATGTTTTTTACCCTAGCCTTTACAAATCCTACCATTCTGGTCACATTCAATGTGTGGCTTGCAAACGCTTTCAATTTGGACAAGCCCAAAATCTTATCATCAGGCAAAGGGTTAAATCTATATCAGATGACAAATTTTTGGACATAACAATACTGGAGGCATTTGCCGAATTAAATATAGTTCAAATGATGGTTTCTGTCATTGATAGAGTAAGGAGAAAATGCTGGTTACCAGCATTTTCTCCTTTTCCCACAATGTTTTCAAAAATCTTTTTTTCCCGGTTGTTAAAACTTGGGATTGTGTGTGGTAAAGGGTTAAGGAATTAATCAAAAATCGATTATCATTAGAAGGTGCAACTGCAAGGATAATCCTACAGTGATTCCTGTAATTTTATCATTGATTTGATCATTACGTCTCAATTACTAAATCTCGTGAGAGGGAGAGTGGACAATAATCATAGCCGGGATTTCCATCATTTATTAAATCTTCTAACTATAATGTAGTAAGGGGTTCTGCATGGCTTGGTGGTAAAATGTAAGACTAATAACCTAGAGGTTACTGGTTTGGGCCTCACTTGAAGCACTCAGTAATACATGCACATATTTTAAGTTTTTGTTGGAATCTCTGTCACCAAAAAGCTGACAATGTAGAAAGCATTGCTGGAAAAGGATAAAATGCTGGTTACCAGCATTTCCTCCTTTTCCCACAATGTTTTCAATAGCCATTTTCCCAAGGGTGATTAAAATATGGAATTTTTTGGTAAAGGGCAAATCCAAGTACAGTGCAGTGGGAGTTATGCTCTAATGGAATAAGTTCATGGCATTGACTACAGACCTTAGTTACTTCTGGATTGCAAATACTTGAAGTTTTAAAATGAATTCTTCCACATTTTCTGAACAATTGATTGGAATAGTGGTTCATGCCACTTTCAACATTCATTTCAGTCATATTGTAACGCCCCAGCTCTGGACTATGAACTGACATCTAGCGTAAATAAGTAGAACTGCTGCAGTAAGGCATTTTAAGTTAATTCTTTCAGTTTAGCCCTATCTTGTTGGTAGGAAATACAGATGTAGATAGAGAGAGCATTTTTATTGTCTACTTCCACTAGTCAATAGTGTACTATTTGTCCAGTAAAGTTCAAGGCGGAAAGGATGGATGCAGATCAGCCTGCACATAATGCTTGACAACTAGCAAGATAGTTTAAAGTGTTAAAATAGTGACATACTTTCAGTCTTTTCCTGTAAGAGTTGGTTCTCGCGTGATGCATGAGGCAAATCACCACTCGTAGCATATGCAGACAGACATTATTGAAAAGCCAGTCGGCCTGCATATAGAACAAACGGTGAAACGCCATTTCATTTCCTTAGCCTGCATGAGTTATTTTTGGGTCAGTTTTTGATCTTATTTCTCAGCCTCATGTCTCCGCAAAAATCACTTGTTATTATCCTTAATCCTTTATGAATCACTATTTTGTTTAAGGATGTGTATTTTGTCACAAGGTAGCTCCTTATTAGCCTAGTATGCGCACGTAATTCCAGTGATGTTGCAGTTTAAAAGTTTGTTCACTGTAAACTTTACACCAGATCGGCCATGTTTAAATTGCATTGTGGGACCGATACGCTTGAGTGTATGCCGAGTAACCGTTCCAGATTGTGATTTAAACCCTTCGCATCAGTTTAATTCCAGTTAGGTGTGTGTGCTAGTCTGGTTTAACTTGTAATTTAACTTAAACTTGAGGCAGGCAAGCCTATCTTGCTGTTTTTTAGCGTCGCCATCTTGCATTTTGGTCCGATGGTCTTTCTACCAAGTTTCGGGTATTTCGACCAGAGTCATGTCGGTAGCTACCAGTTTTGGGTAGTGGCCAGGCTACCAAGCGTCGGTACTCGCTACCAGAAAAGGGGTATCTACCGTGTTTCTACCAGTTTTTGGTCAGGGTCGCTATATAAGCAGCGCGTTTTTGGTAGTCGAGGATTCAATTTCTGAGAACTGAAAAGAGAACTCACGGCTATTCGTTTGTCAAAACATCGTAAGAATGTATTTTAGATCCTTTTTAAATTGTGTCGAACTTTGGGAAATAGAGAGAAGTCTCAAGCCGTAGGTTTTTTATGAAAGCCGGACTGAATAATCTCTTTTTGATACAGCTTTTATCTTTTCTGACGAGTTTTTTCGTTCTGCTTTGACTCTATAGAAATACGCATACACCAAGTGTAAATTGACCATTTCAGATAGAAGGGAAGTTTTACATAGTAGAATGCATGGAGCTCATCTTGTGACGCTGAACGCTTTAGATCAGCCTATCTGCAATGTTAAACGGTGTTATATTAATTTCGCCTAATTCGTGAATTATCAACTCGTGTAATAAAAGCTGTCTGTGTTTTTCCAAGCGTTGTTTTCAAATTCTATCCACCTTGCGTGGGGCCTACCGAAAGACAGATAGGGATCGGCCCCCACTCTACCAAACCCCGATATAGGTCTACACTAGTCCGTCTTTCGTACTAACGGGACCGTAACACCAATTTTCTTGGTGGCAGAGGTGGGATCTGTTTTTAAAAAAAATCAGATCCTGTGATTCGGACCAGAGCTTCGATTTAGTCGGTTAGCTAGTAAAAGCCTTGCTTTTGATAGAATTTATAGCAACGCACAGCTAGTTTAAACGATGTCGCAATGCGTTCAAGTAGATAGCGAGATAAGCTTTAATACCAATGCCCAGTCAAATACATCCCATAGTCAACATAGTATGGACTTAGATCAGACGGACGTAGTTTTGGAATGTGGATCCGATCATGGCAGACGTGTCGACCAGGCTTAACACATCCTGTAGGATTGAAGAAGGGGCATTGCACCAACAAATAACGAACATGGCTAGTTTGTTACAAGACGTTGTGCAAGAGCTAAAGTCTCTTAAGTCTAGGGGTGGTGACAGCTCAACCAGACAGCTCAAAACAACAATTGTGGCCTGGATTTGGGGTTCAATTTAAACCCAATCATAGAGAATTTTTGAATGACCACCGTTCAACAGCAACTCTGGCGGAACAAGACAGTGATTTTCACCACTTGTCCACCCAGACGACACGGCAAGCAAGTTGCGTGGGGAATAGGTATCAGAGTACTGGTAACACCTATGGGACGGAATCTCAGTATTCGGAGCGAACTTTAGGCAGGGTAAGCTTTGACGGAGGCGAGTTTGACATGAAGCAGAGTAATAACATGGGGCACAATCACCACGTCTTTTTTTATCGTAGAAATGTCAGTTTATGGCCAACTCCCGCCGGTCAGAAATCAGACGACGTATGCTCCCAGCGGCAGTTGCTATCCTTTAATAAAGATGCAACCATTTAATGGTGAAAATGAATGGTCAACTTGGATCGCTCAGTTTGAAGCGATAGCCCGCCGAAAAGATTTGAGTGAAAATGAAATGTTAGATCGATTACTCCCTAGACTGGAGGGACAAGCGGCACAGTTTGTTTTCACGCAGCTTCCCCCTATGGTTTTGGATAGCTACCAAATGCTAAAGGAAGAGATAGACAGTAGATTTAAAACGATAGAAACTGCACGCTCTTTCGCTTCAAAGTTCAGTCGTAGGTCACAGCGCCAAAATGAGTCGTTGGAAGAATATGCGGCAGATTTGAAAAGATTATATGACAAAGCTCATGGTTATCGTAGCAGAAGGGCCAGGGACGAAGACTTAGTTCGTAGATTTCTGGAGGGGCTCTTGGATGACGAGCTGAAGTTTGAGCTTGAATTTAATAAAGAGCCTGCAAATATAGACGAGGCAGTCTATTATGCCGTTAATTATATGCAAATCAAAGGGATTGGGAGGACTGATAAAAGAGGTCGTTTTCAAACACGTAGGGCCGCAGATGAGGTCGAGTTATGTGGCCCTGAGTTAGATTCAAATGCATCAACGCACAAACAGAACTATAGGCAGCTAGGGACAGACACAGAAACTGAGAAGAGTTTGCTACAGGAAATAATGACGAGGATTGGCAAGTTAGAAGAAAAGTGTCAACCTAAAAAGAAGAAGGACGGAAAAGAGTGCTTTAACTGTCACCAGCTTGGACATTTCGCGAGAAATTGTCTGGAGAAGAATAAAGAACAAGGCAGCTTTCAGAAGGGAGACAAGTCTTTAAACTTGAGAAGACCTCCTCTTGTGGCCAAAGAGAGGTCTCAGTAAATGTTTGAAGGCCGAACTGGAAAAGCAGTTAAGGAGGCTACCTTGAGTAGTTCTGGTGCAGGGGATCAAAGGAAATTTGGGACAAAACGTGGTTTCACTGACGGGATCTATGTGAAGGGCAGTGTAAATGGACAGCCAGTAGTATATACTGTGGACACAGGAGCCTCTCGTACAATCATATCCACACGAGTTTACTATAAGATACCAGAGGCTAATCGACCCAGTCTTGTTCGATCAACAAATGTTGTGGGAGCAGGAGGAGCACGGATCAGGGGCACAGGCAAAGCAGAGTTCGAAATTACTCTGGGCTCACTTCAGTTGCATAGGGAAGTGCATGTAGCGGACATAGAGGATGACGCTCTATTGGGCTACGATATTCTTATGGGAAGTGTCGGAGTGCCAGCTGATATTTTGCTTTCCCAGAACAAGATAGTGTTAGATGGGGTCGAAGTGCCTGTATTTCAGATCGGAAGCAGAGGACAGACACGACGTGTCGTGGTAGCTGACAATGTATTGCTGCCTGGTCAGTCGGAGGTAGTTGTGGACGTGTTTGTTGAGAGATTTGAGGAAGATGATATATTCCAAATGGATTTCATTATAGAACCAACAGAAAACTTCAGGGCAACCTATCCATTGCAAATGGCGAGTACACTAGTGAGTAATAACGAGAATCCAACCTGCAAAGTACGCCTACTTAACCCTTTTCCGAGTGAGTTCATCTTGCGACAAGATGCACGTATCGGGTCAGCAGAAACGGTAGCAAGAGTTGTTAGCACTATTTCAAAAGCAGAACATGTAGCCCAGACTGGAAACTTTGCGTATCTACGTAGAATACAAGCGACAGAAGAAGCAACGGCAACGTTTGAAAGCCTTATGATGTCAGAGTGTGAAGGAAGTGTTCCAGAGCATCTTGTAAATCTATTTCAGAAGTCAGTAGTGGGTCACTCAAAGGCAGAGAGACAAGCCATAGCTAGTTTACTGATTAGACATAAGGATACCTTTTCCAAATCGGAGTGGGACATTGGCCTTACCTATGTAGCCGAACACAGTATTAACACCGGCGATGCTTAGCCAATTAAACAGCATCCAAGGAGGGTACCACTAGCACATGCAGATGATGAGAAAAGAGCAATTGAAGAACTCTTGCAAAAGGGTGTCATACGCAAAAGCACATCTCCTTGGGCTTCTCCAATTGTGTTGGTGAAGAAGAAATCGGGCGCCATCAGACCGTGCGTAGATTACCGCAAAGTGAAAGCCTTAGTTAAGCCTGACGGGTTTCCTTTGCCTCGTATTCAGGATTGTTTAGACACGGTTGCTGGTGCTACACTTTTTAGTAGTTTTGATCTTACTAGTGGGTATTTCCAAATTCCCCTTAAGGAAGGAGATATCCAAGAGCACATTCTGTTGCAAATACGGGCATTACAAAATGACAAGAATGCCTTTCGGGTTAAATAACGCAGCAAGTACATTCAAGAGGACAATGGAGGTCGTTTTGCAGGGGCTCCAGTGGGAGACGTGTCTAGTTTACATAGACGACATCATTGTATACGGCTCGGATTTCAATCAGCATTTGCACCGAGTAGACCAAGTCCTCAATCGAATCAAGGAAGCTGGATTGAAATTAAAGCCTGACAAATGCCATATGCTACAAACCGAAGTTGTGTTTCTCGGTCATGTGGTTTCCAAAGAAGGTGTCCTGCCAAATCCTGTGAACACGTCGAAAATTGCTGAATGGCCTCGCCCAGTGAATGCTAAGCAAGTGAAGCAGTTTGTGGCTACTGGATCGTTTTATCGTCGTTTCGTAAAAGATTTCGCAAAGATAGCTCGTTCCCTTATTGACTTGACAAAGAAAGATGCTACCTTTCTTTGGACGGATGACTGTGAAGAAGCTTTCAATCGTTTGAAGCAAGTTCTAATGAGCCCAGCTATAATGGGATATCCCTTGAATGAAAAAGGGACTTTTTATCTCGATACAGATGCATCTGGGAAGGGTATAGGAGCAGTACTTTCTCAGATTCAGTCTGAAAGAGAAAGAGTAATAGCCTATGCCAGTAGAGGCATGAACAGAGCCGAGATAAACTACTGTATTACAGAACAAGAGCTGCTCGCTGTCGTATACTTTATACAGTATTTTCGCCAATACCTTCTAGGTCGCCATTTTGTTGTTCAGACTGATCACCAGGCACTAGTCTGGCGATTTAGACTAAAGGAGCCTAGCGGCAAAATAGCCAGATGGCTAGAAATACTCGCTGCTTACGATTTTGAAATTGAATATCGTCCGGGTAAGAAGATGGCTCATGCCGATGCTTTATCACGCTGCACTACGCCTCGAGATTGTAAATGTAGTGAGGTTGATATGAGTGAACCTTTAAAATGTGGGCCCTGCTCAAAATGCACTCGGAGGGCCATTCTTATGGCATTGCAACAACCCATTCCGGATGGTGAGGAACAGTCAAGGAAAGATGATGAGCAGAAACAGAATGAGCAAGTTCATGTGCAATCATCTAAAGATCAGCCAACTCCAGGACCCTCCGATTCTGGGAGGAAAGGTGTGGACAAGAGTTGGTGTTTGTCTATTTCACCTGAGGACTTTGCTGCAAAACAGATGCAAGATCCGGACATAGAACCAATAATTTGTGCAAAGATGGCTGATAACAAGCCAACTCGTGAAGCTATGGAATCAAGAAGTCCAGCTTGTAGACACTATTGGATATTGTGGGACAATCTTTTTATCAAGGAGGGTGTTTTGTGCAAGTCGTTTTCAAAAAAAAATAAAACAGGAGAGTTCATCCAAATATTGGTTCCTCGAGTGCTTCGTTCTGAGATACTAGCTCAGCTACATGATAATGTTCTGTCAGGTCACCTCGGTGTGCGGAAAACCAGGGAGAAACTTTCCCAGCGTTATTACTGGTACAACTTAAAGCAAGAGGTTAAGTGGTTCATCGGGAAATGTGACGTCTGCGCCGCAGATAAGCCACCAGTAAAGACCCCTAAGGCACATTAAGAGTGGTGCACCCTGGGACACATTGGCACTTGATTATCTTGGTCCATTTCCAATAACTCCACAAGGTAATCGCTACATACTGGTGATGACAGATATGTTCACAAAGTACGTTGAAGTCTTAACCGTTCCAAATCAAAAGGCTGAAGATTGTGCGAGGCGAATTGTGAATGATTTTGTGTCTCGTTGGGGTACCCCCTTACGTATTCATAGCGACCAGGGGGCAACCTTTGAGAGTAGGGTATTTCAGGAGCTGTGCCAGCTACTAGGAGTGAAGAAGACCCGGACTAGTCCAAGAAATGCTCGTTGCAATGGCCAGACTGAAAGATTCAATAGAATGATTTTAAAGATGATTCGAGCCTATCTAACTGGGGAGCAAGAAGACTGGGACCTACATCTAGGGTGTCTTGCAGAAGCCTATCGTGCAACACCAAACGAGTCCACTCATCTCAGTCCAAATTTGTTGAGCTTGAGGAGAGAGATACGTCTACCAGCTGATATTGTTTTTGGCCATTTTGAGAATCCCCGCTATCCCGATGTGCAAAGCTTTTGTGACTATATCGACTGCATCAGGGATCGCATGTTGCACATGAAGTAGCGCGTAAAAACTTGTCAAGCGCAAAGCGCAGCAAAGAAATATATGACACTAGAGTTGTTCTTAATAATTTTGAAGAAGGTGACATGGTATGGTGTCTTCACGAGGCCAGGAAAGTTGGAGTTTGTCCAAAGCTAGAAAAGCGATATGACAGACCCATTGTCATAAAGAAAAAATTGTCAGACTTGGATTTTGAGGTTCAGCTGGATAAAGACGGGACAGCCAAGGTGTTCCACCACAACAAGTTAAAACGGTACAATGGAGAAAACTCGCGAAATTGGGTCCTTTCTTTATCCAAACGCCTGAAAAGGAACGTGTAATTCCGGGATCAGTGCGGATTCAACATGTTCAACATTTAAAACGGAATGAATCCATTATGTTTATAAACATTCGTTTTGACACCGTGTTTAATTTATCTCTTCAAGGTGCTTAAACGAGTAACCATTAAACTGATTTCAGTTTTAGTGGTATGTTTCTACTTAGTGAAAATCCGAACAGATGAAAGTCATAATTAGCAAGACTTACATTTTGTATTGTGATGTTACAAACATAAGTCTATCGACATTGGATAACAATCAAAATCTGTGAATGTGTAAGACTAAACAATCAAAATGTGTTTAACTAGGTAAAATCTGAATAAATAGTACGCCTGCGTACAGGGTAAAACAAAAGTCAAAAGTTATAAAAGTTCTAACGTGAAAACATTGCGAAAAACTTAACAGTGTAAAAGAGAGTGGATAGTAAGACATTTAAAGGAGGCTATAAAATATGCATAATCTTGATCTACAATACAGAAATAGGCCCCAACAGGTAATAGTAGTTGTCATTGTTCTATTTCCAGAAACACAATGTCAAAGGCACCAACAACCTTCAAGCACAAGCAATATGGGTGTAGAGTATGCCCGAAAGTAGATTGGAAGGCACGGATGGTAGCACATGTTTTCAAGCATCATGTACCCATGGACAGGATCCCTTATGTCTGTAGCCTCTGCAACTTTAGATGTACGGACAAGGCAACACTACTGAACCACGTTACGCAGTACCAGCGACACGTTTTGAGGTTGGGGATAACTGACCAGTCAACAGTGCTACAGAAATCACAGAATCCTGTTGACCCCAACGCCTTTATGTACGCATTAGATGGGAACATGGCCTACCTAGAGACAGCTAGTGATGCTCATTATGGTACTTTTGAAGAGGATTCTGAAGAACCTACTCTTCCAGATTGGTTAGAAGATGCTGGAGTGGTCCAAACGGTGGCTTCAGTTGGTTTAGCCCCCATGTCTACTACAGTAACCACCACTCCTACAGTTCCTGGTTCATCGTTTCCTGTTGGGTTTAGTCCAATGATGGCCAGTCCAGCTGTTACCATGATCATTCTAGGGTGTTTATCAGTACTACCCTGCCAGCACAGGTACCCATTGAGCATAGCTCACCAATGTATGCTTCAAAGGCAATGGATTGCACGATTAGCCTTCCCCAGGCACCAAAGAGATTTGCTGCACAAACTTCCATGTCGACTCCCCTTTCTAGTCGAAGCGGCATCGTGGACCATGGCCCAACAGCATCAGTTCAACTCGTCGTTAACCATTCCACTTTACACTCCTAATATTGGAATCCCTGTTGCCCCAGCCATTAATACAGTCGTTACTTCCGAAATAGCCCCGCCAACATCCAAGACGCTGTCTGTGCCAACAATTGAGAGCCTTCTAGCCACACCAAAGGTATCTGCAACCAGCCAAATTCCCTCCATTTCAACTCATAAAGTCTGTACAAATGTGACACCTGTAAATGCTACAGTTGGCTCAACCCTTGACCAGACCCCTGTCCAAGACGAAGCGGTTATTGTATTCGACGGCCAGCTCGATACTAGTATTGATAGGGATCCCCTGTACCTTGAGGGCCTAAACGCAAATGCTAACAGTGCCAAATCCACAATGGAGAGGAAGACCCAAACATCGACCGAGTTGGAGAAAACATCGAAAGGTGACGAGATTTTATGGAGCATTTTGAGGGCCATCGAGAATAATGGCAGGGAGCTCAGGAATGTTCAACGGAGCGTGAACTCAGTGGTGGACGAGATCAGATCTGTAAAGAGGACCATTGTCTCCCTGGAAAGAACAATAGCCCGGCAGAATAAACCTGCCCCTGCTCCAAGAAGGTCAAGGACTCCGCTCTTTAGGTCACCCACAACAAGAAACGTGACCAGCCAAGTGGAAGCAGCAAAGTCAAGAGTGTGGTAAAACGGGCCTGAATTGCATATGGTCCAGAGGTAACATATTTCTCTTTCTTCATATTTCTTTCGCCAACTATGATGTGTATGGTAGGCCCATTGTGGGCCTGTCAAATGGCGGGAGGGCACATAGTGGGTAGGCTTGGAGGACAATATAAGGTTAATCACAGTTTGACCTTGACAACAGTTTGACTTGAACCACAGTCTGAAGTTATCCAGTTTATCATTCAGTGACTATTTTTAATTAGTTTTAAAGGAACCCTTTTCTGTGAGTGTTTGTAATTTGGATTTAGTGTTTCGCACATAGCTTTCAGTAGTGTTATAATTATTCTTAGTGTGAACTTTCATGACTATGTGGCTACAGGAGTTTAGCCATAAAGCCGAGGGGGTAGTGTAACGCCCCGGCTCTGGACTATGAACTGACATCTAGCGTAAATAAGTAGAACTGCTGCAGTAAGGCATTTTAAGTTAATTCTTTCAGTTTAGCCCTATCTTGTTGGTAGGAAATACAGATGTAGATAGAGAGAGCATTTTTATTGTCTACTTCCACTAGTCGATAGTGTACTATTTGTCCAGTAAAGTTCAAGGCGGAAAGGATGGATGCAGATCAGCCTGCACATAATGCTTGACAACTAGCAACATAGTTTAAAGTGTTAAAATAGTGACATACTTTCAGTCTTTTCCTGTAAGAGTTGGTTCTCGCGTGATGCATGAGGCAAATCACCACTCATAGCATATGCCGACAGACATTATTGAAAAGCCAGTCGGCCTGCATATAGAACAAACGCCATTTCATTTCCTTAGCCTGCATGAGTTATTTTTGGGTCAGTTTTTGATCTTATTTCACAGCCTCATGTCTCCGCAAAAATCACTTGTTATTATCCTTAATCCTTTACAAATCACTATTTTGTTTAAGGATGTGTATTTTGTCACAAGGTAGCTCCTTATTAGCCTAGTATGCGCACGTAATTCCAGTGATGTTGCAGTTTAAAAGTTTGTTCACTGTAAACTTTACACCAGATCGGCCATGTTTAAATTGCATTGTGGGACCGATACGCTTGAGTGTATGCCGAGTAACCGTTCCAGATTGTGATTTAAACCCTTCGCATCAGTTTAATTCCAGTTAGGTGTGTGTGCTAGTCTGGTTTAACTTGTAATTTAACTTAAACTTGAGGCAGGCAAGCCTATCTTGCTGTTTTTTAGCGTCGCCATCTTGCATTTTGGTCCGATGGTCTTTCTACCAAGTTTCGGGTATTTCGACCAGAGTCATGTCGGTAGCTACCAATTTGGGTAGTGGCCAGGCTACCAAGCGTCGGTACTCGCTACCAGAAAAGGGGTATCTACCGTGTTTCTACCAGTTTTTGGTCAGGGTCGCTATATAAGCAGCGCGTTTTTGGTAGTCGAGGATTCAATTTCTGAGAACTGAAAAGAGAACTCACGGCTATTCGTTTGTCAAAACATTGTAAGAATGTATTTTAGATCCTTTTTAAATTGTGTCGAACTTTGGGAAATAGAGAGAAGTCTCAAGCCGTAGGCTTTTTATGAAAGCCGGACTGAATAATCTCTTTTTGATACAGCTTTTATCTTTTCTGACGAGGTTTTTCGTTCTGCTTTGACTCTATAGAAATACGCATACACCAAGTGTAAATTGACCGTTTCAGATAGATGGGAAGTTTTACATAGTAGAATGCACGGAGCTCATCTTGTGACACTGAATGCTTTAGATCAGCCTATCTGCAATGTTAAACGGTGTTATATTAATTTCACCTAATTCGTGAATTATCAACTCATGTAATAAAAGCTGTCTCTGTTTTTCCAAGCATTGTTTTCAAATTCTATCCACCTTGCGTGGGGCTTACCGAAAGACAGATAGGGATCGGCCCCCACTCTACCAAACCCCAGTATAGGTCTACACTAGTCTGTCTTTCGTACTAACGGGACCATAACAATATCACAGCAACAGCTGATTTATTCATGTGTGTCCTGGTTTATAACAGTGCTCTTCTGGGCTCAGAAGTGCCTTGCTCAAAGACAGTCCTATGAAAAAACCCTGTGCCTTAGGTCAGGATCAAACCTAGGACCTCTGGATAACTAATATTATACCTAAACACTTTATCAAACTACACCAAATTTTGACAACCCTAAAGAAGATGGCTCTTGGAAACAGTGTGGGAAAAGGGAATAATGCTGGTAACTAGCAAGTTCTACTCTATCTATTCTGTCTACTCTTTCAAAGACAATTTCTACCAAAATAAATTTGTCAGCCACATTTAATTGGTGGTGACTGTAATTGCTTTGGATCTGGAGGAATAAGAAGATTCTGTCATCTGGTAAAGATTTAAAATAGCAAAGTTTAGAATTTTTCAAAATTTTTTAAGAGAGCAAATTATTTGTCCATTTACTTCAATATTCATCAGCCCACTGGGGTTATTTTATTCCATTTGTATCAAATGAATTATTGCACTAATATAGTCCTATACTATTTGCAACAAATGAATGTTAGACCCAAGTGGTATTAACTGATAATAGCTTCATTTATGAACTATGAACATCCATTAAGGAAAGCAATAAAGCTTGGTGCTAATAAATAATTTATTGAAATAGTTCATGTTTTTCAGCTATTGACTTCTAGGGTGCAGAAAAAGAATGCCTATGGTATATATTTTGAAACCACTTTACTTTGTCACTACTTTGTTTCTGTGATCGTGTTCTGTTTTCTGATATTTGCCTCATTCTAAATGGGTGTGCAAGTCATTTCGTCGAAAACCATGTTCATCGAAAACGATCCCTAGCCCTGACCCTTACCCTAACCCAGACAAATTGTAGGTCAAATCTTCCTCCCAGACAGAGCTTTTCATGAAATAAATCTAGAAATTTAGCAATCCGTATTTTAAAACATTAAAACATATACAGATTTCGATGAAACACACTTTCGAGGAAATGTCGTGCTCCGTTCCAAACAGAGTTCAAATGTTTAATAGGCCTATAACTGATCTTATCACCATGTCCATGCACTGGTCATAACTGGCCAATTCCATACCAACATCGATAGATCTAACCTCGTCTGTATCAAGAGGGTTTCCATTTTGAAATACTGTCAGTCACATGACCTTTAAAACATGGCAGCAACTATGTAAACAGATTAGCAATGGCTATAACACACAGTGATAAGCAATCACTGCAAAATGACCAAGAATTGTTAGGACAAGTTAGAAAATTAATGTAGAAACTGTCAACAGAATGTATTTAGAAAGATTCTGATAGAAAATTGTGACTTAGTGTTTTCTCTTTCTAAGTGGAGTATTACTATTTAACCCTTTACCATACGACAAAATTTTAGCCTTGTTCAAATTGAAAGCATTTGCAGATGACAATTTCAATGTGGCTCAAATGGTGCAATTTTTCTTTGATAGGGTAGAAAACATTGAGAAAGGGAGAAAATGCTGGTTACCAGCATTGTCTCCTTTTCCCTTAATATTTTCAAAGGGCTTCTTTTCCAGGGTCGTTAAAGGCAGCATTGTGCTATAAAGGGTTAAGAAAGGTAAAGCTGTGTATTTCCGTCGTAGAAACGTATCGTGCAGGTGCATCAAGCTACGTGATGCAGCCAAGGCGCTTGATCAACTGATCACCAATGGTTTGCCAAATGAATATCCATGGTGTAGAGGTAAAATACCTGGACACATGATCCTTAAGTACACGACCTGTAATCCTAAATTTATCGGAGATCTATAAATAGTTCACGTAAATAGATGGAATATTCCTTAAGTGATAAGTTAAAGCGGTTTTACTATAATGAAAGTACACCATTTTCTAGTTAACAAATGACAGTCTAATACGCTCGATTGACTTGAAAGCATTTGCAGACAACCATTTTAGCATGAATCAAATAACAGGATTAGTCTTTGAAATATTAGAAAACCTTGTGGGAAATGAAGAAAATGCTGGTTCCCAGCATTTTCTTCTTTTCCCACAATGTTTTCAAAAGCCTTTTTTTCTCAGGGTCTGTAAAACTCATGACTGTGTGGTAAAGGGTTAACCCTGAACTCTTTACCAGGAGAAAAATTTGCCCAAACTGAAAACATCTGCAGATTAACAAATGAAATTATTGGAACAAATGATAAAATTTGCCTTTAAAAGGGCCGAAATATATTGGAAAAAGAAGTAAATGTTGGTCTACAACATTTTCTCCATTTTCCCACACTGTTTTCCAATTTTAGTCTTCTCAATGAGGGTTGTCAAATCTAGGAATTGTGTTGTATAGGGCTGAAACACCTGTCACAATTATAGTTGCCTTCATGTCCAGTGTAGATAAAGATCAGACTGCATGGAACATCCAGTTGCTCTTGATCTATATACAATCAGATTTCCTGACCTATTAACTCTTTACCAAACAATCATGGGTTTTAACAGCCCTGAACAAAATGCCTTTTGAACACATCATGGGAAAAGGAGAAAATGCTGGTAACCAGCATTTTCTCCTTTTCCCACAATGTTTTCAACCCTATCATGGACAAATTTTGTCATTTGGGCCACTTTTTATTTGTCGTCTGAAAATGCTTCCAATTTGGACCAGTCTAAAATTTTGTCGTTTGGTAAAGGTTTATGGAAAAAGGCAACCTTGAAATTGCAATTATTTAGGTCATATTTCTCAACTAAATTTAAGCTGTCTGTTTTTTAGATCACTGTACACAAATGCTCAAGGTGAGCTTTTGTGATCGTCCTGCGTCCGTTGTCCAACTTTCATTGCCAAGGCATCAATAAATAATTACCGTGTGTGCACTCTGAAAGACACATTTTCAGTCCAGTACTCATGAAACTTAATCAGAATGTTTTTCTTGATGATATATCAGACTACTTTAAAATGGGTCACATCAGGCTAAAAAGTAGAACACAGGGACAAATCATAGAAAAACTTTATATATACTCTATAATCCACATTTTCAGTCTTATGAAACTTTGTCAGCATCTTTGTTTTGATGACATACTGGATATATTTGAAATTGGGTCACGTCAGGTCAAATATTAGGTCACTGGGCCAAATCTTAGAAAAACCTTGTGTGCACTCCAGAAGCCACGTTTTTGGTCTGATACCGTTAATCATGAAATGTGGTCAGAATGTTTGTCTTGATGATATCTATGACAACATTGAAATTATGTCATGTTGTGTCATAAAGTAGGTCACTGGCACAAATCTCAAGTAAATAAACTTGTCTGCACTCTAGAGGTCACAATTTCCGTCTAATACTCATGAGACTTTGTCAGAATGTTTTGTCTAAATGATATATCAGGCAAGTTTGCAACTGTGTTATTGGCTCAAAATGTAGGTCATCAAACAATTCTTGTGTGCGCTCTAGAGGCCACCATCTCCATTACTCATTGAAACTTAGTCAGAATGTTTGTCTTGATAATATCTTACACAAACTAGAGCTATCACTAAAAGTGATCATATCCCACCAGCTCCTTGTCACAAAACAGCTCTTTCTCACAGAACACAGAATGGTTTCGTAAAAAAATAAGAGTTGAAAAAAAAAGTGGGAAAAGAGTTATGGTACTTGTAAACTGCGCTTCTCATTAATGTGGTCTATCTGTATATGAAGTTTGATGTCACTAGCTTAAATGATTCAGAAGTTATGCCCCGGACAAATATCCAAAGTTAAAACTTACAAAGGGCAATAACACAAAAAATAAATGGAATAGAGTTATGGTTCTTGTACACTGCACTTCGCCTTATAGTGATCTATCTGTGTGTGAAGTTTGAAGTCATAAGCTTCTATACTTTGAAAGTTATGCCCTGGACAAAAATCCAAAGTTAAAATTTACGAAGGACAATAACTCAAAAAATAAATGAAATAGAGTTACTGTTCTTGTACAGTGCACTTCTCCTTAATGTGATCTAACTTTGTGTGAAGTTTGAAGTTCCTAGCTTCTATACTTTGGAAGTTGTGCCCTGGACAAAAATCCATAGTTAAATTTACAAAGGGCAACAAGCTTAAGGGGAGATAATTCGGCAACCAATGGTAGCAAGGTCGTGAAAATTGCACATGCACAATTTCATATGTACCCAAACATTATGTGTAAATTTCAGTGCAGTACCTGAAAAACTGGTAAGAAAAAAGCTCCGGACAAAATTGTGTCTACAGACAGACGGACGGACAGACAGACAGACGGACGGACAGCCATGGCGATTCCAGTATACCCCCCTCCACTTCGTTGTGGGGGGTATAATAATTCAAAAGCAAATCATACCAGGTACATGAAAATTGCACATACACAGCTTCATATTAACAGGAAAATTATGTGTAAATTTGAATTCAGTACATGCAATACTGTAGGAGTATTGCTGCAGACAACAATAATTGCTGCAGACAACAATAAATGTAATTAAGTAAAAATTACAAGTTCAAGGGGAGAAAATTCAGCAACAAATTATAGCAGAGGCATGAAAGTAATACATCCCATCATAACATGTACAGAAACATTAAGTATAAAATTGGGTTCAGTATATGCAAATTTCTATGAGTAATGCTCTGGACAACAACAATGCAGGATTCGGCAACCAATGGCAGCAAGGTCGTGAAAATTGCACATGCACAATTTCATATGTACCCAAACATTATGTGTAAATTTCAGTGCAGTACTTGAAAAACTGTAGGAAAAAAGCTCCGGACAAAATTGTGTCTACAGACGGACGGACGGACGGACGGACAGACAGACGGATGGACAGCCATAGCGATTCCAGTATACCCCCCTCCACTTCATTGTGGGGGGTATAATTAAAATTGGTTCACATTGGATCAAAAAGTGGGTCACTGGGACAAACTTTAGAAAAACCTTGCGTGCAAGCTTAAGAGGCCACATCTTTAGTCTGATACTCATGAAACATGGTTAGAATGTTTGTCTTGATGATATCTCATATATATTCAAAAGTGGGTCACGTGGGGATCAAAAAGTAGGTCACTAACACTTATGTCTTTTACATCATCAAAACCAGGATCTCTTTTAACTCTTTACCGCACAATGCCACCTTTTGAGGACCCTGGGAAAGAAGCCCTTTGAAAACATTGTGGGAAAAGGTTGCTGGTTACCAGCATTTTCTCCTTTTTCCACAATGTTTTCTACCCTAATGAAGACAGAAATAACCATTGAAGTTACATTTAATTTATCGTCTGCAAATGCTTTGAATTTGGTCTGGTCCAAAATTTTGTTGTATGGTAAAGGGTTAAGAAGTCTTATCCATCCATGATGACTTTACTCTGGTGAAGTCTTTAGGGCCAGTAGCCCTCTCTTTTAAATACTCTAGGGTTCTTTATGATGATAGATGGCTATGCAGACTGCCCATTGGAAACAAGGATATCACAATATCTAATCTTGAGCACTTATCCTGCTAAATAAAAAGAGATGAAATTTTCAAATCGATAGTATAAACCCAAATTTTCCTATTTAACTCTTCACCAAATGGCAAAATGTTACACTAGTCCAAATTGAAAAAATTTGCAGACGACAAACTAAAAGTGACTCAAAAATTGAATTTTGTTTTGGGAAGGATAGAAAACATCATGGTAAAAGGAGAAAATGCTGGTAACCAGCATTTTCTCCTTTTCCTACAATGTATCAAAAAGGCTTCTGTCTTAGGGTGGTTAAAACTCGGGATTGTGTGGTAAGGGTTAAAAGGTATTTTTGGAGGAAAGATGTCTCCGTATTGGACAGTGTAGATCCAAGATCAGACTGCATGTTTTGTGCAGTCTGATCTTGATCTACGCTGTCCACAAAAGGACAGTGAAAGCCATGCTTAGCAGCCTACAGGGGAGCTAAAAAAGTAAAAATCCATTTGAAACTCATTCATCATTATCAACATAAGACTTCAAAGCCTTATCTATTAGATCTGCACGCTAGCTTCATTTAACTTTCCTTGAAATTTTCTGTGTTTTATTCTGCATTAACCCAGTACAAAACAACCTGATATTTTTTCAACCTGGGTCTGTATTCACCAACCATTCTTTAAGGAACATTATTAGTCTTATTCTCAAGAACTTTCTAATTTTGAAAGTAACACAATGTCTGATTGGCTAGACTCATTTCTCATGTTTCTTACCTGTTAAAAAAAACATGATCCCAGCACTTCACTAAATCTAATTTGCTGTCTGCAAATACTTTTAAAATGGGTAACTTTAAAATTTTGTACCTGAAATCATTAGCCAATGCCTGAAGTCATTAACCAGTACCTGAAGCTTTTAACCAGTAACTGAAGTCATTAAAGAGTACCTGAAGTCATTTACTAGTAACTGAAGTCATTTTAAAAGTACCTGAAGTCATTAATCAGTGCCTTAAGTTATTAATCACTACTACAAGTTTTCATTAACTAGAGCATAAAGTCACTAACCATTACCTGAAGTCACTCTTAAACATTAGTACATGAAATTGTCATTAACCAGTGCCTGAAGTGAATGGCTGCACCTGAAAGCATTAACCAGCACCTGAAGTCATTAATCAACACCAAAAGTCAGTAAGAAGCACCTAAAGTCATTAACCAGTGCCTAAAGTCATAAACCAGTGCCTAGAATAATTAACCACATCTGAAGTCATTCAATAACCAGTGCCTGAAGTCATTAACCAGTGCTTAAAGTCATTCATTAACCAGTGCCTTAAGTTATTACTCAGTGCCTGAAGTCATTTACCAGCACCTGAACTTATTATTCAACACATGTAGTAATTAACCAGCACTCAAAAACATTAACCAGAATCTGAAGTCATTAACAACTGTCTGAAGTCATTTACAGTGCCTGAAGTCATTAACCACTGCCAGCTTGTTATCTCAGACTATTGGTATATGTTGGGCTCTAATGTTTTACAATGCAAATTAAGCTCTCAAGTAAACAGGCTTTAACCCTTCACCCACCGACAAAATTTTAGACTCTTTAAAATTGAAAATATAAAAAGAGGAGAATTTGAAAGTGAGCTAAAGTTCTCTGATACAGTTGAACACAATGTGGGAAATGGAAAAAATATTGGTTATCAGCATTTTCTCTATTTCTCACAATGTTTCTAATACTACTTTCCATGAGGTCATTCAATTATGGGATTGTGTGATAAAGGCTCAATTTTTTTACTCTTTTTATTTCCATAAATTCCACTTTTTTTTAAATGTTCTATAAGTACATGTTGATTGCCAATTACAGATGACTCGGACATAGTTTAGTATCAGATGGCAAACAGTGTAAAGATCGAAGATCAGACTGCACATTCTGTGCAGACAGGTCAAGATCAACATCACCAGTCCTGCAAAAGCTCTAAAGGTTGCCAGTGGCAATGAAGGAGTCAAATTTCACAAAAACTTTGTATAACTGCCATGACAGTAGCAGATGGACATTTAGAGAAAATAAATAATTCAACAAGGTTCCAGCATACAGAATGAAATTAAATATTAGTTGCAATATTGCAGTACTATGCAATTAATTTAACCCTTTACCTGGCACAATCCTGACTTTTAATGACCCTGAAGAAAGAAGCCTTTTGAAAACATTGTGGGAAAAGGGGAAAATGCTGGTAACCAGCATTTTCTCCTTTTCCCACAATGTTTTCTACCATTCCCAAAACAAATTTCAATTTTTTCAGTCACATATATTTGTCATCTGCAAATGCTTTCAATTTGGACAAGTCTAAAATTTTGTCGTCTGGTAAAGCGTTAACGCTTCACTACAAAACAAAATTTTAGACCAGTCACAAATTAAAAGCTTTGCTGATGACTAATAAAATGGGGCACAAACAACAGTATCTGTCCTTGAGACTGCTGAAAACATTGTAGGAAAAGAAAAAAAATGCTGGTTACCAGCATTTTCTTTTTTTCCCACAATGTTTTCAAAAGCCTTCTTCTTCAGGGTCGTTAAAACTTGGCATTGTGTGGTAAGGGGGTTAACCCTCTGAATTTTAGAATTTTCCATGGATATGAAAAGCATTTGTGAATAACAAATGAAAAGCGGCTCAGATGATGAGATATGTTCTGAGAGGGTAGAAAACATTCTGAAAAAGGAGAAAATACTGGTTAAACAGCATTTTCTCCTTTTCCCACAATGTTTTCAAAAGCAGACAATTTGATGTGACAAAACCCTTTTGCCTACAATCCCTAAAATGTTGTCATCTGGTAAAGAACTAATCTTTTAAGCAGTTTAACCCTTTCCCAAACGACAAATTATAGACTGGTCCAAACTGAAAGAGTTTGCAGACGACAATTTTAAATTTGATGAAAATGGCAGAAAGTTATCAAAAAGGGTAGGAAACACTGTGGGAAAAGGAGAAATTGCTCGTTACGAGCAATTTCTCCTTTTCCCACAGTGTTTTCAAAAGACGTGTACTGCAGACACGTGAAAACCAGGGCCTGTTTGGGAAAGGGTTAAGGGTCAAATATAAAATGTCTGAGTTGTTTTCTGATTGTATGAGAAGGAATAATTTGATTGATGGATGGTGTTTTACATCACTTTCAACAACATTTTAGCCACAACAAGGTGACAGCTTACTCAGTTCATGTGTGTCTAGGTATCACCAGGACTAGGCTCAGACAGGTCTCTGAAGTGTCTTGTCCAAGGAAAAAATTTATTGAATAAAGCATTTGTGGTTCAATATTTCAAAATTTTAGTCAGAGAACAGCCACAGCTTACTAATTCATGTGTGTTCAGGGTATCACCAGGACCAGGCTATGCTCATCCACATTGACCCAGTTCCGATGTATTCCATAAACTACATTCATCTAGCTTATGTTTTCTCGTTCTCATGAAGTATTCATGAGGCATTTTGATTGGTAATCTCAGTTCTTCAATGAGAAAATTTAATCTATTTTTATCAACCATATGCCATCATTTCTATTTTTACCTTGTCTACAACCAATCAAACCGATGAATGTAGTTTACGGAATACATCGGAACTGGGTCAACGAGTATGATGTCAACCCTGCTACATACTCCTATGGACTGCAACAGCATGCCATATTTCTGAATATTTGCCTTTGTATGCAAGGATTTGTAATGCCTGCCCTGGATTGTCATAAGGCAAATGCCACAGAAGGAAGGCCCATTGGCGACCACCATATTCATTGATAATGATGTGGGTTTTACACAGTTTATTCACAACAACGGAAGAAATGTGATTATCCTCCATGACAAGAGAGTATCATTATATCATCGACAATTCGATTGGCTATTGGGTGAAATTCGCAATCTTATGAATATTCATAGTAATGATGGTTTCGCAATTGAATGTCCCAGGGGTGATGAATGGTAATACTTCACACCTGGGTTAACGAGGGTGGGCTATGCTAGGTCTTCTGAAGTGTGACTTGCATAAGGAAAAGATTTATTCAGTATAGCATTCATGGTTTAATATTTCAGAATTTTAATCAGAGAACAGTGTTAACCCCCATCCTGCTGAGTAAGTACCATAAAACTTCCCAGCCCATAGTAAAATCCAAACAATACTATTTCAAACTTAGTTTTTGGAGAAAAATATCTCCTTATCGGACAGTGTAGATCAAGATCAGACTGCACAGAATGTGCAGTCTGATCTTGATCTACACAGTCCGCAAAAGGTCAGATTGAGTTACGTTTAGCAGTTAGCAGCTTAAGGGTTTACCTGTCTGTAAAATGAAGAAAATATTGATCCTACCTATCAGCAAGTAAATGAAGCACCATAATGAGTCTAAACCCTTGTAGCCCTAAAACCTGGATTAAATTGCTTATACAGACAGTGTAGATCAAGATCAGACTGCACAGAATGTGCAGTTTGATCTTTGATCTACACTGTCGGCTTTTTTAACACATTATGACAAAAAACATTTACATTGTTATTGCGATGCAACTTCCTACAACAAATCACATGTTATTCGGGTAAGTGGATTTTCCTTGAAAGGGTAAAAAACATTTTGGTAAAAGGAAAAAATGCTGGTTAGCCACATTCTCTCCTTTTCCCACAATGTTTACACATTCCTTTTTCCCAAGAATTGTTAAAAAACTAGGTCTTCAGATTCTCTGTAGGTTAGTGGTTATTATGCAACAGATTCTTAAACAGGAAATCAAAAGATTGGGGTCCTGTGTCAATGGCTCAGTGGTGGCGTGTAGAACTCCTAACCTGGAGGCCCTGGGTTTGAATCTCACTGGAAGCACTGAGTTTTTTTGGGAGTACCCTTTGGCAAGACACTTCAGAGTCTCAGCCTAGCACTGATGAAAACCAGGACATACATGAATAATGTGAGCTGTCGCCATGTTATGACTAAAGTAATATTGAAAGTTGTGTTAAACACCATTTGATCAAAAGATCCAAAGATTAATACTTGCTGGGGGTGCTGGTCACACTGGAGCATCCTTGGGCAAAGCAATGCAGACCACAAGCCTTGTACCACAGAAACCAGTTGAGAAAATGAATATTTTATTGAGCTGCAGCTGTGATATGACTGAAAATTTGTTGAAAGCAGTGACAAAGTATGTCTCACTCTGTAAATTAATTCTTTTCCACACAATACATGTTTAAAACCACAAACCATGATCAGATAATATTAACATTATCAAGTTGGGTTTATAAATTATCTCGTCATGGTACGTGATTTTAAACCTGTTATCCCAAACCTAAACAATATAAACTGACAAAGAAACGTTTATCAAGTAAGAGCTATAGCATGTCTCGAAATGAAATATTTATTTTCATTACAATTCAGAATTCCATGTACAAGAAAGACTGATTGCACTTGTTAACCATGCAGGTTTATTTTCATAATGTCTGCTGTGCTGGTGAGGAGGATTAACTCTTTACCAAACAACAAAACTTACGACCTGAACGAATTGAAAGCATTTGCAGGTGACAAGTTTAATGTGATGCAAATGATGCAATTTGGGTTCCAAGGGCAGAAGGGTTGTTAAAAGTAGGGATTGCGTGGCAAAGGGTTAATGCTTTATGATACAACTAAATTTAAAATAACCACCATTTTCTCCTTTTTCCCACACTCTTTATTTGCAACTAAATCTCAATTGTTAGACAAAATAGCTTGTTTTGATCCATAATTATGATGACTTGCTTGGTATAGCACGTTACGGAGATGCATTAAACCTTCTTTTTTCAGAGCAAGGCTCACTTATGAATGAGCCATGCTCTGTGAAAAGGGGGCTTAATGCATCTGCGTGATTCCAAGCAAGTCATCACATAATAGTTGATCCACAATAGTCACATCTTTTAGCAACTGATTTAATCATGAGGTAGACTGGTCCTTGGACACACAGAAAACTGACCAACAGCGAAAGTTTCGGCCCAGCACTCGGCCTGCGCGGACTGCGCAGGCTGACTTTGATCAACACTTTTCGCAGATGTATTAAGCCCCGTTTTCACAGAGCTTGGCTCAAATATTCCAGCCAACGCACAAATTCACAAGGTAGCAAGCATTTTCTCTTTTTCCAACAGTGTTTTTGTAAAATTTCGACTGCAGAATCATTGTAACTCATTACCTCACAATCACGAGTTTTAACGACCCTGAAGGAAAAAGCTTTTTGAAATCATTGTGGGAAAAGGAGAAAATGCTGGTGACCTGCATTTTCTTCTTTTTCCCACTGTGTTTTCTTCCCTTCCCAAGACAAAATTCCTATTTTTGGGTCACACTTCTTCTGTGTCTGCAAAATTTATGCTTTCAATTTGGTCAAGTCTAAAATTTTGTTGTTTGGTGAAGACATATTGTCTATTTGGTTTGTATGACAAGAGGGCCATGATGGCTCCTGTATCACTCCACTGGCTGATAAGTACAAACCATACATAACCAACATTAGGTTTCTAGGCCAGATGTTGACTTTATGACCCATGGGGACTGGGGCTAATTTTGACACCTGGGCTTTAATTTGAACAATTTGAGAAGAGGCTTGCTAGATGATAACAGTCACAAAATATTAAAGCTGTATCTCAAGATAAGGAACAGGAAGAACGTGAAAGTTTTCACTATATATGCCTGTGTAAAACTTGTGAGGTGGGGCCAACACAGGCCCCAGTACATGCAAAATTTGGTAGCCCTAGGTCTTATGATTAGGACCAAGCAGATTTTTAAAGTTTTCACTGTATAAGCCCATGCAAAAATTGTGACAGCCAGGGCAGGGCCAAATTTGACCCAAAGACTATAATTTGGACAATCTTGGTAAAGGTCCACTAGATAAAGCTACAAAATTTGGTAGCCCCAGGAATTTATGATTTAAAACCAGAAGATGTTTAAAGTTTTCACTTTATAAGCCAATGTAAAATTGTGACTCATGGGGCAGGTCCAATTTTGGCCCATTAGGATTATAATTTGAACAATCTTAGGAGAAGCAAATTAGATGAAGCTATATGCCAACTCTAATAGCCCTAGGCCTTATGATTTAGAACCAGAAGGCTTTTAAAGTTTTCGTTATATAAGCCTATGTAAAACTTGTGGCCTCTTCGGCTGGGCCAATTTTAACCCCAGGGCTATCATTTGAAGAACTTGGTAGAGGCCCAGTAGATGAAACTGGCAGCCCTAGGCCTTATGGTTTTGGACAAGAAAATGTTTAAAGTTTTCATTATAATGAGCCCATGTAAAACTTGTGACCCCCAGGGCTGGCATAATCACAGTAAGTGGCCCATTAGATGAAGCTACATGCCAAATTTCGCAGCCCTGGGCCTTATGGTTTTGGAAAAGAAGATTTTAAAAAATTTTCAGTTTTGTTGCCATGGCAACCATAGTTTTTAAAGGAATCAAATTCTTTCAACAAATTCTAGGTAGGACTATGGCAGGATCATTTCTGTGAAGTTTGGTTAAATTTGGATGGGTAGTTTAAGAGAAGAAGATGTTTAATAGAAAAGTTAACAGACAGATGGATGCACACACGCTCACACAATGTACACAGGGCAATGACATAAGCCCGCTGTTCTTCGGCCAGTGGAGCTTAAAAACTAATGTTTTGATCAAATGCACTCAAATGAAACAACTTCTTCAAAATGCCTTTGAAACAAGGTTTTCTGTATGATACCTGTAACAAAATGCATGCAAAAATCAATTTTTTCTATGCTGTTCTATTTATTTTGCTCTCTCCATCATTTTCAGCTGCCAAAATTAACACTTGAGCTTAATGGAAAAATGATTAAAATAAAATTTTAAATTCTTCTAATATTTTTCCTCTCATGGTTTTTATGAAATGATCCAGTATGTACAAAGAAATTTCCAAAAATAAATATTAGATAGATGATTTAGAGCCAAATGTTATTTTTCATACCAAACATATCGACGATAATAATGTCCTGCCTGTGCAATCCTGGGTAAAAGAATAGAACAAAAATGTTTTTTCAACTGGGGCTAATTTTGACACCTGGGCATAGCTTTGATAAATAATTTCTCCAGTTTCCACAATATTTTGTGGCATTTGTCAAAGACAATGCCACTGTGAGTTCAATACGGTATTGTGAAAATCGTGTATCATAGTCTGTGCAAAACCATTGGAGTAAACCAAATTAAACTGAAATTTTCTTAGACAAATAAATGTTTCGATAACACTTAGATATAAAATTGAAAATGGTGTATTGAAATAAAATGGATTGGGCCATCGATGGTGGAAATATTTCTTTTTTATTGGAAATAGATAAACCCGCTCATATTACCTGCTATTGGTGCAATAATACACACAAACATTGTCTCCTGGGCTTTTAATTCTAAAACCAGTCCACCTTAACTTGTTTGTCCCTGGGCTTGCATGCTACTCTAAATTGGATTGTGCATGAATATCTAAGATCAAAATAATTGACCTTCAAGCGAATATTGGATAATGTTTCGATTTTTTTTTCTCTTTAACTTATCAATTCCACACAATGGCTCCCTTGACAAATGGCCCACACCAGTGCTTTCAATGCTTTGATTTTTTACATCTGTCCTGACTACATGGAGTACCAACCTCTGAGGTAATGAGATAGCTAAAATGTTCTGATAATACTGTTAGCTAACAATCAGGTGTCACACTCTAAAAGAGCTATTTTTAGCTGATAAGCCCTAGCAATTTCCTTCCTGAATAGACAATCTATGTTTGTTCATTAGCATGTAGTCCCCAATCAGTTTTTACATCCTTTCTGAGCTGTTGATTGGGAAAATAACATGTTTGTTGGGGGTTTTAACCCTTCACTCTTTACCACACAATCCCGAGTTTTAACGACCCTGAAAAAGAAGGCATTTGAAAACATTGTGGGAAAAGGAGAAAATGCTGGTAACCAGCATTTTCTCCTATTCCAAAAATATTTTTTACCCTATTTTGCATCTGCAATTATGCTTTCAATTTGGTCCAGTCCAAAATTTTGTCATTTGGTACAGGGATGAAATAATGTGGACTAATCAAATTCCTTGAATGAATTCACTGTTTTATTAAACCAGACTTCCAGATAAAAGGGAGAGATAGTATTCTAAATCCATTATTTCTCTTCCAAACCCTAAGTTGTGGGCACCCATTAGAGTCGTCTCGATAAGACAATTCTTATGAGTACCCATAACACAGGGTTTAGTGTAGAGTGATTAATATTTTCAATTTTGAAATCAAAATCACTCCCTCTATCTGGAGCTTTGTAAATTATTATTTTGACTATTTATCACATGGCAAACATGTAGATTTGTCTAAATTCAAAGCATTTGCGGACGACAATTTAAGTGTGGTTCAAATGATAGAATTTGTCTCTGATGGGGTAGAAAACATTGTGGGAAAAGTAGAGAATGCTGCTTCCCACAATGTTTTCAAAAGCCAAGTTCTTCTTCAGGGTCGTTAAAAGTCATAATTGTGTGGTAAACGGTTAAGGATAAATTTTTGTCTGCTGTGGCATCAGGTACATCCACATTTAACTCTTTACCAAACGACAAAATTTTAGACTGGTCCAATTCTAAAGCATTTGCAGACGACAAATTAACTGTTGCTGAAATTCTGGTAGTTAACTTTGATTGAGTAGAAAACACAGTGGGAAAAGGAGAAAATGCTGGTTACCAGCATTTTCTCCTTTACCAACAATGTTTGCAAAAGCCCTCTTTCCCAGGGTCGTGAAAACCTGGTATTGTTTGGTAAAGAGTTAAAGTTTGATTGACTGAACCATAAAATTTATTGATATTAAAACTTGGACTTATCTCCCATGCAGATTTTATTGCTTATTTCAAAGGTCTTGTAGTCATATAATGGCATCTTCTTCAAACATCTGTCTGGACTCCTGACAATCTTTTGCATTCCAAATATACACAAGCAAATTTTGAAGCCATGGAGTGCTGAATCTTCAGAAGAGGTACTTGTCCAGGAATTATTAACCCTTAGGCTGCTTAACGCGACTCACTGACCTTTGTCGGACAGCATAGATCAAGATCAGACTGCACAAAACGTGCAGTCTGATCTTAGATCTACACTGCCCGATAAGGAGATATCTTTCCTCCAAAAATCCCTTTGAAACGGCTTGAAAGTTTCATTTCTTTTATTCAGCTGGATAAGGGTTAATTACATACCAAATATTATATGAGTCATGCTCTGGCAAACTGGGACTTAGAACACTTCCGTGAGGCATTATACCATGCAAATCATCACATGATTATGGATCCATAAATCTGTCTTGTCTAACAATTGACGGATTATCTTGACATAAAATGGACATGTAGAAAATTTACAAGAAGCAAACAGTTTTGACCCAGGACAGCCTGGGCAGATTGCACTGGCTAACCAAGGTGGATACAGATGCTTTAATCCTTTACCACAACATCCCAACTTTAAATGACCCTGAAGAAAAACCCTTTAGAAAACATTGTGGGAAACGGAGAAAATGCTGGTAACCAGCATTTTCTCCTTTTCCAACAATGTTTTCTACCCATCCCAAAACAAATTTCAATTTTTCAGTCATATTTATTTTGTCATCTGCAACTGCTTCCACTTTGGACTAGTCTAAAATTTTGTTGTTTGGTAAAGAGTTAAATGTCCCTTTGCAAGAGCTTGGCTCTTATGTGATAAATACATAACTCTTTACCAAACAACAAAATTTTAGACTGGTCCAAACTGAAAGCATTTGCAGACAACAAAATAAATGTGGCTATAATGATGATTTCTGTCATTGATAGGGTAGAAAACATTGTGGGAAAAGGAGAAAATGCTGGTTACCAGCATTTTCTCCTTTTCCCACAATGTTTTCAGAGGGCTGCTCCGTTAGGGTTGTTAAAAGTCGGGATTGTGTGGTAAAGAGATAATACCTCTTTTATGCATCATGTAACTCATTTATAAATCCCCAGATGCAGTTTTGGAACTTCTCTGCTTTTATCAATAAAATAAAATGCTAACCGCTATTCATTAGTTGCTCTCTCAGCCATTGTAGATCAAAATCAAACTGCCGAGACACAGAGCACTGTTTGACCCTTTACCACATGACAAAATTTTAGCACTGTCCAAACCAAAGCATTATGCAGATGCCAAATTATATGTGGCTAAAAATTTAATGTGGAAGCTGTCTTTGGTAGGGGAGAAAACACTGGGAAAAGGAGAAAATGCTGGTTACAAGCATTTTCTCCTTTTACTACAATGTTTTCAAAAGTCTTCTTTATCAAGGTCGTTTAAAGTCGGCATTGTGTAGTAAAGGGTTAACGTCTATTATGGGATCTGAATCATCTGTGAACATTTCGTGAGAGTTATACTGGTTGAATTATAAGACCTAAAAATGCAATGATCGGATCTTTTATTATATCAAATTTGTTTTATTTGGCAGTTTACTGGTAATAGATTCTGGAGAAAGATCAAATGACATGCAACACACAAAAAGGGGCCTTCAGACAATTACGTAAAGCGTTGTCCCAGATTAGCCTGCGCTGTCCTCACAGGCTAATCTGGGGTAGCACTTTACGACTACATAAGATTTTTTCATACAGTAGACTTTCGTGAAATAGAAAATTGCACAAAAATGAGAAGTGTCGTCTCGGATTAGTCACAGACTGCACAGGCTGATCTGGGACGACATACTTTTACACATATGTCCGAAGGCCCCTTTTCGTCTGTTGCACGCCAAATATAAACATAGAACAGATAATGCATTATCAGATTATGTCTTTTGTAAACAATTTCTCTATTCTTAACTCTTTACTGAACAACAAAATTTTAGGCTTGTCCAAACTGAAAGTATCTGCAGACGACAAGAAAAAAATTGACTCAAAAATAGAAATTCATTTTGAAAGAGTAGAAAACATTGTGGGAAAAGGAGAAAATGCTGTTACCAGCATTTTCACCTTTTCCGATAAAGATAGGGTCTTTAAAACTCAGAACTGCTAAAAGTTAACTCTATGCCAAAAGAAAAAAATTTAAGACTGGTCCAAATTAAAAGACATTTTGCAGACAACATGTTAAATGTGACTCAAAAACTGAAATTTGCCATTTGAAAGGTTAAAAACATTGTGAAGAAAGGAGAACATGCTGAACACCAGAATTTTCTCCTTTTCCCATAATGTTTTTGCAATCCTCTTACCTAAAGGTCATTAAAACTCAGGATTGCGTGGTAAAAGGTTAATTCTTGGATTACGACTGATAGAAAATACATTTTATTTTCTGGAGGCCATAAAAGAAATCACTGTTGTAATGTTTCCGGTTTTAAATCGAAGATTTCCAGTATATGTATTTATCCTTTACACCATATTATATTGGTAATTTATCTGTGGTTATACAGCTGATTAAATTCTGAACCATTCTACAGTCTATCAAATTTCAACAGCATTTTTCTCCCTCTGGCTATAATGACTATCTATATCGCTGCCAACCATTTGTGCAGCTTTGTGCATTCTGCAAAGCACCGCAGGGAGGAAATGGTTTGAAACTGACACAATACCTAATCAGAAATAAGATAGTAGATCTACTTGGTAGATAAAGTTTCAGTGCTTGCAAAAAGCTTCAATAATAATTGATGAAACATATTTCTCCATCTGCAGCAATCCTTTCAAACATGCTATCAAGTTACGCCATATTTAACACTTTATCAAATGACAAGATATTAAAACTGCCCAAAATGAAAGCATTTTGCAGATGACAAATTAAACCTTTACAACATGATTCCGCCTTTAACAATCCCGAGGAAAAATGATTTTGAAAACATTGGACAAAAAGGAGAAAATGCTGATAACCAGCATTTTCTCCTTTTCCCACAATGATTTCAAAGCCTTTTACCCAGGTTCGTTAAAAGCTTAGAAAGTGTGGTACAGGGTTAAGATACTAGATGGTGCCTAGATGATGGACTTGACCCTGGGGCCAAAAAAAGATGGTTGAGAAACAAGGCTGTTGAAGAACAACAACGTTCTTTGTAGATAAAAATGCTTACTTAAGGCTTCTTTATAATGATAAAAGTGTAATTATAGAACTTAGTATAGTTACCATGGAAACAAAATTGATGTGTCATTTTGCCAGGTTAATTTTTATGAGGATGATAAAGGTGACAAAGTGGTATTGAACAGTAACTTAGAGAGCAGACAATTACTTGTAAACAAACTGACACACAGCTCTTAACGAACAGCTCCTCATTTTGTAAAATGGTTCTTCTTGACTTTTCTTGCCAAGCCTCATAGCTCTGTTGCTTGATTGATTAATTGTATAATGCAGTTGTCAACGTTATTTCAGTTACCGATATATGTCGCAGCGGGGCACTGTACCTATCCATGTTTTCCTGGAGTTTCTTATACCTATCCTTGCTTTCCTGGAGTTTCTCTCACCAGCAATTTACATAATATTATTCCAAAGCCTCTGGCAGCTTTCCCACATAACCATCATAAAAGCAATGATCAGCAGTGTGAGAGGAATGAAATCATGCTGCAATGACCATCATCAGTTCTCACACATATGTGCAGCACATCTTGATTTACGACCTCCGCAAAACGGGTCTATGGTTGCCCACACCCCTGGATGAAAGTTCACTGTTACTTTACCTTGTACCACACAATCCCGAGTTTTAATGCCCCATGATAAAAGTTCAATTTTACTTAACCCTTTACCACACAAGCCCGAATTTTAATGACCCTGAGAAAGAGGCCTTTTGAAAACATTCTGGGAAAAGGAAAAAATGCTGGTAACCAGCATTTTTTCCTTTTCTCACAATGTTTTCTACTCTAGCAAAGTTAACTTCCGAAATTTCAGCCACATTTAATTTGTTGTCTACAAAATGCTTTTTACAGACAAATCTCACCATTTGAGCCGTATCTAATTTGTTACCAGCAAATACTTTCAATTTTGACATTTTAGTGTAAAATTTTGTTATGTGGTAAAGGGTTAAAACTCTCTTAGAAAATATTGGACGAAACAGATCCAAGCTCAGGCAGCAGAATTTGTTCAGTCTGCTCTTGATCTTCACTTCCTGCAATACAGAGTTTTTGCTAACTATATTCCAACGGCCACGCATAATCAAGAATTAACTATTTACCACACAATCCCAAGTTTTAATGACCCTGGGGAAGGGGCCTTTTGAAAACATTGTGGGAAAAGAAGAAAATACTGGTAACCAGCATTTTCTTCTTTTCCCACAATGTTTTCTACCCTCTGAAAGAAAAAATTTATGTTTTGATTATTATTTAATATGCCGTCTGCAAATGCTTTGAACTGAACCGGAAAGTTCTGTTCCTGCTGACCATGAACATTTCAGAAAAATTGAAAAATTGACAAATTACTCTTTCAGGTTCATTAAGTCAATGTGTCCTGTCATAAACCAGCAAATTTATAATTTGAGCCACTCTATGGCAAAAGAAATTTTAATGCATGTTTGTGATGCATTAACCTTGCCAAAAGGTCATAATACTATCACGGATCCTAAAAATCCATTTTGTCTACCAACCAACTGAACATAAAGGCAGAATGGTCCTTTGACATGCAGGAAATCTAACAATAGCGGCAAAAAGTTTCGGTCCAGGTCAGCCTACATGGACTGCGCAGGCTGACGTGAATCGATTATTTTTTACATATGCATCAAACCCCTTTATCACATGCCAATTAGCTTATAAATACATATTTCCAACCCACATCTTTCTGTTGGATGTCTCTTTACCAGGGTAAACAACAGTTTAGACTCATCCAATTTGAAAACATTAACTCTTTACCACACAACAATATTCCTTTAGACTGTTCCAAATTGAAACCATTTGCAGACGACAAATTAAATGTAGTTCAAATGATTTGATTTGTGTCTGACAGGTTAGGAAACATTGTGGGAAATGGAGAAAATGCTGGTCACCAGCATTTTCTCCTTTTCCCACAATGTTTCCAAAAGTCAAATTTCCCAGGGTCGTTAAAAACTGGGGATTGTGTGGTAACGAGTTAAATTTTGCAGACAACAAAGTAAATGTTCTGCAGCCCAGATGGCGAGCTTTGGCCTTGAAAGAACAGAAAACATTGTCAGGAGGACAAAATGCTGAAAAACAGCAATTTCTCCTGTTTCAACAATGTTTTCAAAAGATTTCTTCTACAGGGTTATTAAAGTCATACAATTATGTGTCACCCATGGTAAACCTGGGTCCGTATTCACCAACCATTCTTAGGAATATTCTTGGTCTTGTTCTCCAAAATTTTCCAAATTTGAAAGTAACACACATTCTGATTGGCTAAACCATTTGGTTTAGCCAATCAGAAGTTGTGTTACTTTCAAACTTGGAAAATCTTGAAGAATAAGTCTAAGAACGTTCTTAAGAATGGTTGGTGAATACGGACCCTGAGTTTGTAGTTAAAAACCATTCTTAATTGCATTCTTAGTCTAATTTTTAACTTTAAAAGTAACACAAGTTTTGATTGGAAATTTTATTTGGTTCAGCCAATGAAAAATTGTGTTACTTTGAAATTTAGAAAGTTTGTGACGATGGGCCCCGGTGAACTTTATTTTGTTGACTCAGTTCACAGTGTCTCTTTAAAACTTTTTAACTCTTTACAAAACAACAAAAGTTTAGACTTGACCAAATTGAAAGCATCTGCAGACAACAAATTCAGTGTTGCTGTATTGATGATTTCTGTCTTTGAAAGAGTAGAAAACATTGTTGGAAAAGGAGAAAATGCTGGTTACCAGCATTTTTTTCTTTTTCCAACAATATTTTCAAAAACCTTCTTCTTCAGAGTCATTGAAACTCAGGATTGTGTGGTAAAGGGTTGCATTCCCTCATACCTATGCATTACTGAGGCAATCTGAATGGTTATCACAGGATTTCTTTGAAAAATTTTAGTCTAATTTTATATTGTAGTTCACATTCTATATATTATCATTCTTATCTCATCAAGAAAACATTCCTCTGCATGACATCAGTATAAATTATAATCCTTTACTCAGCCACAAATTTTAAGACACTTTCGTTTTGAAAGAATATGCAGACGACAAATTGAACATGGCTATGATAATGGAACTTTTCTTTAAAAGGACAGAGGGGACAGTTTCTCCTTTTACCACAATGTGTTTAACAGCCTCTTTTCACTGGATTGTTAAAACTTCAGACTATGTGGTGAAAGGTTAACCGTTGATGCTTGACCAAACAATATTGAGTTTGATGCGTAAGACCCTTAAAAACATAGTGAAAAAAGGAGAAAATTCTGCCAGTTTTCTACCCTTACGAAGACAAAAGCCATTATGAGAGCCACTTTTTATTGGTCATCTGAAATTTCTTTGAATTTGGAATTTTAAAAGTCTAAAGTTTTGTTGTATGTTAATGACTTTTAACCCTTAACCCTTTACAAGACGACAAAATTATAGTCTTGTCCAAATTGAAAGCATTTGCAGACGACAATTTCAATGCGGCTCAAATGGTGCAATTTTTCTTTGACAGGGCAGAAAACATTGTGGGAAAAGGAGAAAATGCTGGTTACCAGCATTTTCTCCTTTTCCCACAATGTCTTCAAAAGGCTTCTTCTTCAGGGGTGTCAAAAGGCGGCATTGTGCAGTAAAGGGTTAAAGCTGTTAAGTGTGACTCACTTACCTTTAGCAGACAGCGTAGATCAAGACCAGACTGCATATTCTCTGCACTCAGATCTTGGATCTACACTGTCCGATTAGGAGATATTTTTTCACCAAAAATAACTTTGAAATAGAAATATTTGTGTTTTTACTATCGACTTGAAAGATTTATTTAATTTATTTAGCAGTATAAGGGTTAAAAACCAAATAAAGATGAATAGTCTTACCTGAGTGTTGTACCATCCAACTAATCCCAGTAATGGTGAATAATGAGACGAAGTCCAAAGTTTTAATATACATCATGTCTCTGTTTCTTTCTCCGTTTTTGTCCCCCAGAATCACATTTCTAAGTAATTGCACACCATAATAGTACACTTTATGCTACACATATATATCACTGTTTCCATTCATTATGTCATTTGACTGCATTCCTTTGGTTTTGTTTTCCCTAAAAATCCCACAATATCTTTTTTGATTTTTCTAGTGTTTCATCATGCTAGATTATTGAATTGAATATCTCTGCTGCTGCAAAGTTAACTGCACGCTCTCTCACTCTGTATTGTCGAAAAATGTCAATAAATTCAAGCACTGTTTCTGCCATGTAAGGATAAAAGTCTAATCTAGTAACAGGTCTGTTTTTCTGAAATATTGGAATGTTGGAGACAAAATCACTTTTTTCCAACCAAAGCCGACTGTATTTTAAGATAACTGCGGATTATCATCGTATGAAATCTAGCGATATTGAATCACTCCCCCTGGCTTCAATCATTTCATCCTGAAACAAATTTGATTAAAATTAACTCTTTACCAGACTCGAAAACTTTCAACTTTTCCAGACTGAAAACATTAATTTTGGGGATGATGAATTAACTGTAGCTGATATAATAGGATTTGTTTCTGACAGAGAGGAACACATTGTGGGAAAAGGAGAAAATGCTGGTTACCAGCATTTTCTCCTTTTCTCACAATGTTTTCAAAAGCTTTCTTCCTTAGGGTCATTAAATTTTTGAATTGTTTTGTAAAGGGTTAAACCATGAGTTGCAAAACATAATTATATCATAAATATTTTCATCAAGTCAGAATAGATGAAAAAAAAAACCTTATTTTTACCAAGAAATCCCTACACAATATTCAGCAATATTGAGCTGCCTTACTCAGCTTCTTCTAAACCACTTCATCCTTAACCCTTATCACTCAATCCTGAGATTTTACGGTCCTTAGAAAAAAGCTTTGGAAAACTGGTAACCAGCATTTTTTCCTTTTCCCACAATGTTTTAAAAACAGAAGTCATCATTTGAGCTACATTTAATTTGTTGGATACCTGCAAATACTTTCAATTTGGTCAAGTCCAAAATTTTGTCATTTGGTTAGGCATTACACAAATTTGGTTGAAATTTTTAACCCTTTACCAAAAACTCCTGTGTTTTAACAATATTTTAATTGTGGAAAAAGAAGAAAGTGTTGGTTACCAACATATTCTGCACTATAGCCATATTGCACTGCTCCCCTTTATTTCAGTCTCTTCATTATAGAACAAATTTGATTAAGATTAAACCTTTAGCACACAATACCGCCTTTTAACGACCCTCAGAAAGAAATCTTTTGAAAACATTGTGGGAAAAGGAGAAAATGCTGGTAACCAGCATTTTCTCCTTTTGCCACAATGTTTTCTTCTCTATCAAAGAAATATTTTGCACCATTGAGCCACAATGAAATTGTCATTTGCAAATGCTTCCAATTTGGACAAGGCTACAAATTTGTTGTCCCACAATATTTTCTAACCTTTCAAAGAAAAAACTAAGCATTTGAGCCACATTTAATTTTTCATCTGCAAATGCTTTCAGTTTGGACAAGTCCAAATTTTTGTCATTTGGTAAAGGATTAAATAGCATACAAGCAATCTTTATTTGATATGAAAAGAAGAATCTTGTTTATTTCTGTCCCAGAATCTCACTTTGTTCTTATTTTGAAAACTTAAAGATACATTCTTACATCCAGAGAGAAAAAAAACAGTTAAAATTTGATAGACTGTCAAATGATTGAGAATAAAGTCAGCTGTGTAAACATAGATAAATTGGGTGTGCGACATCTCGTCGAAAACCACGCTCGTCGAAAACGATCCCTAGCCCTAGAGTAGCGCACAATCTTGCAAGCCCAGGAACGAATAAGCCCAGGAATAAACTTGTTTTAGAACGAACAAGCATGAAATGTAGCGGTCAGGAAACAGAGATCGTGTGTATCATTACGCCAATAGAAGGCCATAGCAGATCAAGTTATTTTCGACATGAAAGTATTTCAACGATCGATGGCCTAATCCAATTGATTTTAATACGCCATTTTCAATTTCATATCTGAGAGCAATCAAAACACTTACTTGTCTTAGAAAAATTGAGTTTAATTCAGTTTCCTTCCTTCAGTTTTGCACAAACTTTGATACATCATTTTCGACATGCTGTATTGAGCTCATAGTGGCAGTCTTCGACAAATGCCACAATAAAAAATGTTAGACATGTCCAAATTGAAAGCATTTGCAGATGACAAATTCAATGTGGCTCAAATGATGGAATTTAATTATCTTTGACAGTGTAGAAACATTATAGGAAAAGGAGAAAACACTGGTTCCCAGCATTTTCTCCTTTTCCAACAATGTTTTCAAAAGGCTTAATCCTAATGGTTATCAAAACTCGAGATCGTGTGGTAAAGGGTTAACTCTTCACGGCACAATCCTGAATTTTAACAACCTGAAAAAAAGGCTTTTGAAAAGATTGTAAGAAAAGGAGAAAATGCTGATAACCAGCATTTTCTCCCTTTCCCACTATGTTTTTGTTCCATGTCAAATACAAATTCCATCATTCCATCACATACGTCATCTGCAAATGCTTTCAATCTGGATCAGTCTAAAACTTTGTGGTTTGGTAAAGGGTTAAATATGGGATTGTTTAGTACAGACTTTATCACATTTAATACTATTTTAGGTGCTGATCCACTTTGTCCTAAATGGCAACAAAAATTTGCCCTGAGCATACTTGATAGTAAATAATAAATAACGTATTTCTTTTTTCCTAGGATATATTCCTCCAAGTAGGTTAATATTATGAGAAACATTTAGGCTTGCCACTTACAGTTACTTTTGAGACAGGTGTCCCGCAGCCAATTTTGGGACACTTTGCTCACCAAAATACTAAAATTTGTGTGTTTCTCCCAAAATTTGGTGTCCTTGGGATTATGTGACACTGTAATTGTTGACCCATGAAGAAAATTAATTCTTTTAGGATGAGATGAGCTAAGCGATCCCATCCACACCTTAACCCACCCCTGTGACCCCTTGAGCCAGAGATGATTACAATTTGGTCCTTACTTCAATGGTTGCATTATATCATACAGAGATTTTCTCAAAGGTATTAATATTACTATAGTTTATCTCTTCAGGACGTTTTTGAGAGTTTTTTAGCGCATTTTTAGCTAATGCACATGGAAATGAGCTTTTTCATCTTTGCTCTTGTTCACCCATGCTTGTTCATCCGGGCGTGTTTTGAAGGATCTCATTTCTTTTGAAATCAAACCTGGGTCTGCCTTCCCTAACCAAAGAACGTTCTCAGTCTTATTCTCCAGGATGTTCTAAATTTGAAAGTAACACAACTTCTGTTGGCTAAACCATGTGGTGAATGCGTTTGAAACAACTTTAAGTTATTGTCATGAACCAGAATAAAAGACGAATTTAACTGAAACATCTTTTAATCTATAAATAGAATAACAAGATTATTCCAAAACCTATCAGAGACGATTCTTTTTAATTGTTAGTATAACTATTTTTAATCACAGTTTCAAATTGAATTTCCATGATGCAGCAAATTGTCAATTATATTAGAATGTCTCATTTGAACTTACACTTTACACCCACTCAAAATTACGGTATCCCTCTCAATAGAATGTTTACACCTAACACTGACAGTGTCCGTATTCAACAACCATTCTTAAGATCATTCTTCCTCTTATTCTCAAGAATTTTCTACATTTGAAAGTAATTCAACCTCTGATTGGCTAAACCAAATGATTGAGCCACTCAGAGGTTGTGTTACTGTCTAAATCTAGAATAAGACCAAGAATGTTCTCAAGAGTGGTTGGTGAATACACACCCAGATTGTAAACTTTATTCTCCGTGCTTTCTTTTCTTAACTCTTTATCACACAGTCCCAGGTTTTAATAACCCTGAGAAAAAGGCCATTTGAAGACATTGTGGGAAAAGGTGAAAATGCAGGAAACTAGCATTTTCTCCTTTTCCACCATGCTTTCCAACCTTTCGAAGTAAAATCCGTTTGTTTGAGCCACACTTAATTTGTCTGCAAATGCATTCAAGCCGGACATACATGTATCTAACATTTTGTGCTGTGATGAAGAGTTAAATCTGTACCAAACGACAAAATTTTGGGCTCAACCAAAATGAAAGCATTTGCAGAATGACTAATTGAAAATAGCTTCAACGATGATTTCTGTCTGTGATAGGGTAGAAAACATTGTGAGAAAATGAGAAAATGCTGGTTACCAGCATTTTCTCACAATGTTTTCAAAAGCCATCCCTGTCAGGCATCATTAAACTTTGGATTGTTTGGTAGAAGGTTCATAACATCTGTATTACTGTGAGGTGTGAGTGTCAAGTAGCCTGGCATTCAGGCCCTGCATATAAGTCATTCTAATAAACAAGGTACACAACTACTGTAGACTCAGAAATGTATGTTGTTACTTGCTCTTTATCATATACAACGTTTACCCTTTACCAAACAAACCCGACTTTTAACGACCCCGAGGAAGAAGCCTTTTGAAAAGATTGTAAGAAAAGGAGAAAATGCTAGCTACCAGCATTTTCCCCTTTTTCCCCACAATGTTTTCTACCCTATCTAAGACAAATTCCATTATTTGAGTCATATTTAAATTGTTGTCTGCAAATGCTTTCAATTTGGACCAGTCTAAATTTTTCTCGTGTGGTAAAGAGTTAAATCAGACCTTGAGAATATTACATGAGCGTATTTGTTTTGCCGTTATATTTCATGAATTTATTCAAATGAAAATGCTCTATGTAATGGTGTCATTTCACAGAGTACGATGTAGGAAAATCGCATGCGACCACAGGCCACTATGGTCGTAGTTTTGTCTCCTCAAGGTCTCGGGCAAAATCTGTGCAACCTCCCCCATTATTCTCTGTGTATGCTCTAGGTTCGATGATTTCTCAATTGACCTTTGATGTATACGCTCTACCTATGACCATGCACACTCTAGATATGCTGTACATGCAATCTACTTGTGTCTAGCTAGTCGATTTGATGCAATCTTAACATGACAAAGACTTTCTCGGTTCGACCAACGTACGACTTAGCATCAATGTCTCGGCGACCTCTTTGCATGCCCATGACCTCAGCCGACCAAGACTCAATTTCGGCTGACCAAGACTCAACTTCTGCCGATCTAGGTACGTAAGAGTTGTGACATGCTCTCAATCAAGACGATCTACATTCAATCTAAATGATCTAGTCTCACTCTACACGCTCAATCCTTGATCATTTCTGTACAGACTCTCGACCGAGCTACGCGCAAATTCTCCATGGTCGCCCAGATTTGCTCACAACCCACTGCAAGCGTATAAAAATACCTCACGATCTGTAGCTGATCAACAGTTTTCACCAGCATTCAAAAGGACAACATGGATCCAGTTGCTCTGCATCATGCAATGATACTACAGCACCATGCCCTGAAACTGCAGCACGACTCCCTAATTATGCTAAATATGCTGGAAATGAGGAGAAGGAAATATACCAAGAAGAGGTATTGGGTTGCTCCCTGGGTACGTGAACTTCAAAGAGAAGATTATGGGCAGTACAGCTGCCTTGTGCAGGAACTGAGGCTCGGAGATGAAGCTACCTACCGGACCTTTCTCCATATGCCCCCAGAGATATTTGACATGTTGTTGGCAAGGATTGGTCCCAGAATTTCGAAGATGGACACCAACTATAGAAGAGCTTCAGAACCCGGAGTGAAGTTGACTGCCACCCATAGGCACCTTGCAAGTGGCTTGGACTACCCAAGCCTGTCCTATGACTTCAGATTGTCTCGCGATACAGTAGCCACCTTCCTGCCTCTGGTGTGTCAAGCTATTGTGGATGAGTATAAGCATGAAGTCATTCAGTGTCCCAGCACAGTTGCAGAGTGGAAAGCCATTGCTGATGACTTAGAGAGAAGATGGAATGTTCCTTATGCAGTTGGAGCTCTCGACGGTAAACATATATCCATCAGAAAACCAGCCAGTTATGGGTCCCTGTACTACAATTATAAGAAGTTTTGCTCCATCGTTCTTCTTGCCTTGGTCAATTCTAACTACCAATTTCTGTGGATCGATGTCAGTGGTTTGGGAAACCAGTCTGATGCTCAGATATTCAACGCAAGTGAGTTGAGAGAATGTATCGTCGATGGCTCAGCTAATATGCTAGCTGCTGAATTTATTACCAATGACGACGTGGATGTACCATACTTTATACTAGCTGACGATGCTTTTGCTCTGAATCCCTACCTTATACCAGGAAAGGTTTAACCGAAGAAGAGACAGTCTTCATTAAGCTTAAGATGTTTTCTTAAACATGTAGAATATTAACCCCTTCCCACACAACCTTGTGTTTTTACGACCCTGAGGAATAAGACTTATGAAAACATGGTGGAAAAAGGAGAAATTGTTCTTAACGAGCAATTTCTCCTTTTCCCACAATGTTTTCTACCATATCAAACAATTAAAACTCATTGGTACCTATCTGAAAATTGTCGTCTGCTGATGCTTTCATTTGGGACAGTCTAAAATTTGTCGTTTGGAAAAGGGTTGAAACAAAACATGCATTTTTACAGTGAATCAAAATACACTCGGGCTCATTGTCATGATTAATATCCCTAAATAGAAATGATGGAATCTGGTAAAATTTTAAAAAATTATGGCATATATGAATGTCGCAAAATTACTTCAATGTGTCTTTAGCATGCTGGGCATCTGAGTCTGTTGAAGTTGCAGTTGCTGTTGCAGCTGGTGTAGGGCGAAGCAATCCCAATGAGCTCAGGAAACTGTCTGATATGCTAGAGTCCTGGCTGGCAGTAGGAGTTTGCAGGTTGTGATACAATGGCGATGATGAATCTGGTGGGCAGCTGGAAGATCTGTATCCTGGACAGTGCTGCTGCACATACTCTGAATTCATAGAATTCCATACAGGTACCCCTGGAGTTGGTTGTGGGTTCAACTGGTTGGGAGGAGGTTGCCATCCAAAATACGATTGCTCACACTGCTGCTGAAGTTGAGGCTGCTGGACCTGATGCTGTTGTTCCTGCTGGATCTGAGGCTGTTCTGGCTGCTGAAGACGTCATGCCTCAATCTTCGCAGACTTTGTGTGGTCAAAAACATCTTTGACTAGACTGTCGTAAACAGACTTGGGAAGCTGGACGAGGACGTTCGTAAACCATTGACCAAAGGACATCCGCTCGTTCACCCCCGATGGCCGTAAAGAACTTATGATATCATTAGACTGCTTAAGGAGCTCACTGGTCCTAATCGATAGTTTGTGGATCTTCAATAGCAGATCATCCTGAGCTGCTGCAGCCATGACAGGGGCCTTCCTCTTAGAAGTTGCTGGTGTAGGCTGGGTAGGATGGTTTTGAGGACTAGCTGGTCTGGTAGGCTGTGATGAATGACCAGGAACAGAGTCGTCGAGGTCAGGCATTGGACCAGGATAGTCATTTTCCACAACATCATCAAGGTCAGGATGTACCTCAATAGATGTCTGCCTGATGACCGTCTCAGCTGGCATGCTGGCCGCAACTTTCTCCTTCAAAGATACCATGTTTCAGTGGGACACTTCGATTATGTGAGGGCACAGGAAGTCAAAGACGCAGAGAATCCATCTGAAACATATAAAGGAAAACATTAATGAATGAGCGCCTGCCTCGAAAGCGGGGGCTCGTGGGATCGATTCCCGCCCAGGTCAGACAAAAGACTTTAAAACTGGTAGTAATAACTACTCCCTTAGCGCCTAAGACTATTGGGCATACGACTGGCCAGAAGTGTCAGGATAATGTGATTGGTTAAGTACTGGATTAAAAAGTCCAGGAAACTTGGATCTTTGAACTGTTGCTGTTGAATAACTGAAACACTGTTGATACTGCGTTAACACAAACAAACAATTAAACATTAATGTATGACATATTGATGTATGATTTAAACCTTTACCAGATAAGCCCATGCTTTGACAGCCAATAGGTAGATGCCTTTTGAAAGCCATTGGGGAGAAAGGAAATAATCCTAGTAACAAGTATATTATCCCTTTCCTACAATGTTTCTATCTTCTCTGATACGATTTCAGAGATGAACACCAACATTCAAGCACATTACTTACGTAGTATGTCAGCAAATTGCTTTCAGGGTTTTTTTTTTGGGGGGGGGGGCCTAAATTCTCTATCATATGGAAATAATAGAAATTGCACCATTTAAAGCTTTTAGTCAAAAACTAAAATAAAAGTAAAATTTTCAGGATAAAAATCAGATATTATAAGAGAAATTCAACTATAAGCTGTTTTGTCTTCTCTCATTATCAATATACCTCTATGCATCATCAATCTATTTTGATTTGTTGTTGTAGATTGCAGTAAATAAATCTGAAATAATGCTGAAATAAAATATGCATAAGATAAATAAATTTAAATCACCTATCCCTGTCAGTCATTTTGGGTGCTCCCTGCCCGGACTTGGTCTTTTTGAGGCGTCGAACTCTAGTCCTCATGGAATGGAATCAGGTGATGAGATAAGACGCAGGTACGTGTAGTTCCATTATCCTAGCTATCTCCTCCCAGGTCTGACGTCGAGCTTCCTTGTTGAGCCAGTGCATGTTGGCTTTGTCATACAGGTGTGCATTCTCCTGTATGAAGCCAGCAAGCTGATCCTCCTGTTCATCAGTCAGTCTCATGTGTAGCCTTTGCTTCTTGCTGGCGTTGCCAGTCTCGATCCTCCTGTGTGTCTTCTGGTATGTCCTCTGTTACGTCCTCCGGGATACTTTCAACCTCAATCTCAGTCTCAGAGGGGGAGTCCTGTACAGGAGATGGGTCCCGTGGTAGGGCAGCTTTCCTTTTACGACCACCTTACCTTTTCCTGCCTTTGGCATTGTGTAAGTTAATAGATCACGGAATTACAGTGTAATCGGAAGAGAATGATAATATAATTGCGTATCAGTCGAAAGCTGAGAGAGATATGACTGATGCTTGTTTTCGTGCAATATTATACATGAATTTCAAGTAGGCGTGGTTTAAAGGTTGTGTAAAGCGAAGCTTGATTGTATAAGAGCGAAACAACGTCGCATTGATCAAGAGAAGGTTGGGGACTGGTCGTGCAGCATGACTATGCGCACAATCAGTTCTCGCTCTGGAAGACTGAGCCTCACTCATCTCCGATCTAGCCTCAATTGTCCCTCGACCAATGCGACCTTTCTTCGACCTTGCACGATCTTTTGACGCTCTATCTGTGATTTTCCAGGTTGCACAGGTCGCAGCTTGGTTTTTTGACATGTCAAAAAACCGAGCTACGATCTATTTTTCAGGAAGACCTTTTCTCAACCTTGTGCGACCACGGAAGACCAAGGCGGGACCAACCCTCGTTCAACCGCCAATTTCTTGCGACCTGTGGCGATCAAGCCACGCTCCGATATTGCAACTCAGTCTTCCGGGAAGATTTTTCGGTGAAATGGCCCCTTAACAGACTGATACAAGTCTAAGTGTCCAGTAGAAGTCTTGGTCAGTAACACAAGGGGCAGGTAATCAAACGGCTGTGATACCATTAATCCAAGCTTGGTTAAAATTCTATCCTAGTTACAAATGTCAAAGGATTCATTTTATCACTGTACATTGCTTTAACCCTTTTGCACACAACCCTGACTTTTGTCAGTCCTGAGAAATAAGGCCTTTGGAAACATTGTGGAAAAAGGAGAAAATGCTGGTAACCAGCATTTTCTTCTTTTCCCACAATGTTTTCTTTAGACAAGCTCATCATTTGATCCAGAGCTGTTTTGTCTGTTAATGCTTCCATTTGGACCCCTCTTACATTTTGCTACGTGGTAAAGAGTTAAATTTTACCATATGATACAATTATAAACCTGTCTGTATCATACACATTAACCCTTTACAAGACAACAAAATTTTAGTCTTGTCCAAATTGAAAGCCATTGCTGACGAGAACTTCACTGTGGCTCAAATGGTGCAATTTTTCTTTGATAGGGTAGAAAACATTGTGGGAAAAAGGAGAAAATGCTAGTTACCAGCATTTTCTCCTTTTCCCAAAATGTTTTCAAAAGGCTTCTTTCCCAGGGGTGTTAAAAGGTGGCATTGTGCGATACAGGGTTAATTTTGCAGATACAAATTTAAATGTTGCACACATGGAAAATTTTGATGGGGCAGAAAAAAAGGGTCGGAAAAGGAGAAAATGCTGGCTACCAACATTAATTTTTCTCCTTTTCCCAGAATGTTTTCAGAAAATAATCTTCCTTGGGGTCATTTAACCATAGGATTGTTTTGTAAAGGTTTAAAAGAAGGCAGAAGGCAACAGTTTGCCGGCTCTAAGATACACCGTTAAAGGCCTAATAGTGACCAAAAGTAAACTATGCACATAGATCATACCATTTTAAAAGTATGAAAGTTTATGGTTGATCCATGTATTAATCACTATCAGAAAAAAAATCTAAAACCAGAGAAAAAAGTAAACGAAAGATAGAGCAACCTGGCAACTTTTTACTTAGTTTTAAAATTCTTTTTCTGCCAGGGAGTAGCACTTGAACTAAGTGTACAGTAACTGATATTATGTCATTGTAACAATAATTTTCATGCTTGTAAATGGTATAATTTGAATTTAAATGGGGGTCCTGCATGGCTAAGTTGTATTTAGTGTACTTGTGACCCAGAGGCCCAGGGTTTGAGTCTCACTGGATCCATTGGGTTTTTCGTGGGAGTGTCCTCGGTCAGGAAACTTCAGAGTCTTTGCCTAGTACTGGTGAAACCTAGCGGCATGGATATGTGAGCCGTTGTGGTGATACATCTTCGCAAGCCAAGGATACTAACTCCACATTGTTCGTTACGCCACTACCTTAGTATCCTTGGCTTGCAAAGATGGTGGTGATATGACTGATACAATGTTGAAAGCATTGTAAAACACCATTCAATCATTAAATTTAAGTACATTTTATCACCTACACTGTTTACTTTTGGCCCCAACTGGGCCTTTAAAGAATTAAAATATTTAAAAAGCCCATGACTTTGTCGTTATTGCTGCAAAAAAACACAGCACATTAACTCTTTGCCACACACACAATAAAAACTAGAGGCGCTTGAGCGCCTGTATCGCTCCACAGGCCTGATATTTCTATAATGGCGAAAAGAAGTTTTTAACAATTACCATTCAATCCTGCATTTTAGCTCACTGAAGAAAAAAGGTATGGAAAAAACTTGTGAGAAAAGAAGAAAAAAATGGTAACCAGCATTTTCTTAGTTTCCCACAATAATTTCTATCCTTTTTTATATATGTCTTACTAATTTGAAGATATGTTGTCTGCAACAGGTCCTTTCACAAACCATTTTGGGTGGGGAAACATCAAAATATAGAAAATATGTCTTTCTCAGGGTCGTTAAAAGTTGTGATTGTGTGGTAAAGGGGTAATCTAAAAGAACAGCTAGGAGGGCAAATGAATGAATGTTATAGCAATATAGATCAACTTACATCAATACACCAGATAGAATGAAATATGCTGGCATACAATGAACACCTAATCCCTAATAATCAACTTTTCACAGTCACAGTTAGAATGTCTTCTGTGGCAAACAACACAAAATGGTCTACAAATGCATTTACATAAATCAAATATCCTGCTCCAGGGCACAGATTAATTCTGGTGTACTGAAGTTGCGGGATCAGTTTGACTGGATAACATTAATGCCTTATCACAAATGTAAAGCCCTGTCCCACTTTGTACCAGGTCACCAGGATTTACACCCCTTCTGTCCACTCTGCATTTACTCATTAGTAGGTCAACAAACCTTTACCAGAACTAATAAAAGTGTAGAGGTTCTCTTGTTCTATATCAAAAGGACTATAAAGTACCTACAACATGGGGGTTTTGTTATTAAAATACTTTTTCTTTTTTATCTTGGCATGGTTACTCAGGCTTAGTAATAAGGCAAAATTGAAAAGCTCAAGTTGTGAAAGGTGCTCAAGCTTTTATCTTATTTATGGCCAGTGATATTTTATTACTAGTACTAACTAATAGCATATCATTGGAGTAAATTGTGATCTTAATACCAAGGAAAATGTGTGGGCTTAAATAGGACAGCCCTGACTAGGTCAAGTCAATCCAATTTTCTTCCTTTTTCTTTGTTAGTCGATAAAACTAACACAATAAATAGTTTTGGAGAAGAACATTTTTTTGAAATATAAGCCTTGTCTATAAAAAAATGTGTTTTTAGGTGTATCATTTTTTTAAAAGGAATTCGGTATACAACCACCATAGAAACAATTTGGCAGACAACCACCATAGGAACTTACCTGCAAAACAACAATGAAATCCAATGAATAGTTTTAGAGAAGAAATTTTTCAAAGATTTTACTTTATACCATAAAAGGAAAATGAGTCTCCCATAAAAGCCATGTTTTTTGACAGATCATTTTTTTTTAAAGGAATTCTGTAAACCTGTATCTAAGGAACATTCCTGCAAAATAATAATGCTATCCAAATAGCGGTTTGGGAGGAGAAGATTTTTAAAGGTTTTTTCACTTTGGTTGCCATGGCAACCAGAATTCTTCATGGAACACAATTATTTGAAGGAATTTGAAAGAGGACCACCAAAGGAACATTCCTGTGAAATTTGGTAAAAATCCAGTCAATAGTTTCTGAGGAGAAGTTTTTTAAAGAAAAAGTTTACGGACGCACGCACGGACGAACGGACGGACGGACGCACGACCCATGTTTTTTGACAGATCATTTTTTTTTAAAGGAATTCTGTAAACCTGTATCTAAGGAACATTCCTGCAAAATAATAATGCTATCCAAATAGCGGTTTGGGAGGAGAAGATTTTTAAAGGTTTTTTACTTTGGTTGCCATGGCAACCAGAATTCTTCATGGAACACAATTATTTGAAGGAATTTGAAAGAGGACCACCAAAGGAACATTCCTGTGAAATTTGGTAAAAATCCAGTCAATAGTTTCTGAGGAGAAGTTTTTTAAAGAAAAAGTTTACGGACGCACGCACGGACGAACGGACGGACGGACGCACGACGGACACAACGCCATGACAATAGCTCGCTGGCCTTCGGCCAGTGGAGCTAATTAGACATGATGAAACTGAAAGCATTTGCAGATGACAAATTCAAAGATGATAAAAGAATGGAATTTCATTTTGTAAGAAAGGAAAACTTTGCGGGAAAAGGAAAAAATGCTTCTTACCAGCATTTTCTCATTTCCCACAATGTTTTCAAAAGCTGTCTTACTAAGGATCTTTAAAACTCTGCATTGTGTGATAAAGGGTTTAAATCCTTTACCACACTATCTCAATTTTAAATGACCTTGGGGAGATAGACTTTTGAAAACTTTGTAGGAAAAGGAGAAAATGTTGGTTAATAATGTATTCTTCATTTCCTGCAATGTTTTCTGTCCTACTCAGGACAAATTTAGTCATTTAAGCCACCCTAAATTTGTTGTTTGCAAATGTTTTCAATTTGGACTAATGTAAAAAGTTTCCATTTGATAAGGGATTAACCCTTTATCACATTTAACTCTTTACCATACCCTCAATTTTTAATGACCCTAAGCAAAAGGCCTTTTGAAAACCTTGAGGGAAACCTAGAAAGTGCTGGTAACCAGCCTTTTCTCCTTTTCCCATAGGATTTCATACACTTTCACAGACAATTACCATCATTTAACCTTTTACCACACAATCCCTACTTTTAACGACCCTGAGGAAAAAACCTTTTGAAAACATTGTGGGAAAAGGAGAAAATGCCGGTAATCAGCATTTTCTCCTTTTCCCACAATATTTTTTCCCTATCACAGACAAATTCCATCATTTGAGCCACACTGAATTTGTGACGTCTGCAAATGCTTTCAATTTTAACAAGTCTACATTTATCTGCGACATTTCGTCGAAGATCACGTTCTTCGAAAACAATCCCTTGCCCTGACCTTTACCCTAACCAAGACAAATTGTAACTCAAATCTTCCTCCCAAGACAGAGCTTTTCATTAAATAAATCTAGGAATTTAGCAATCAGCATTTTGAAACATATATGGATTTCAACCAAACACATTTTCGACGAAATTGACGGTAGTGCATGGGAAAAGTGAATGCTGATAACCTGCAATCTCTCCTTTTCCAACAATGTTTCCAAATGCTTGATTTCTTTGGGTTCATTAGAAGTCAGAATTAACCCTTTACCACACGATCCTGACACCCTGAAGCAGATGGCTTTTAAAAACATAGCAGGAAAAGGAGAAAATGCTGGTAAACAGCATTTTCTCCTTTTCCCACTATGTGTTATACCCCCATGAGAGACAAATTTCATGTTTTTAGCTACATCTAATTTGGCATCTGCAAATGCTTTCAATTCGGACCAGTCTAAATTTTGTCACTTGGTAAAGGGTTAAAGGTTAAACTGCTAATAGAATTAGAAAATTTTCATTTAATAGTAAAACTCTGCATTTGTTGTGACCTTGAATAATTTCTTTGCAAAAGAAGTTCTTACCATATTACAGAGCGCCAGAAAACAAAATTTTGGACACGGCCAAATCAAAAGCATTTCAAACAACAAAACAAATGTGACTCAAAAATTGAAAATTGGTTTTTGAAAAGTAGAAAACATTGTGGGAGAAGGAGAAAAATGCTGGTTACCAGTCTGGATTGTGCATTAAAGGGTTAACCCCTTACCAAACAATCCCGGGTTTTAACAACCCTGAGGAAAACGGCGCTTGAAAACATTATGGGAAAAGGGAAAAAAATGCTGTTGAACAACATTTTCTCCTTTTCCAACAATGTTTTCTACCCTTTCTAAAACCACATGCCATCATTTGAACCATATTTAACTTGTTTTACATCTGGACGAGTCTTAATTGTTTTTGTTGTTTGCTAAAGAATTAACAAGCATTCCGATAGTATTGCATAGCAATACCCAGTCCACTACCAGCCATATGTATCGCTGGCATGTCAGTGAAATTTTTTAAGTCCAAGGCCCATAAATGAGTCAAAAAGCAGTGGAGCGGGACGAAACTCAAACTTGATGTGTAAGTCATGGTGGTTGATGTACACACCAAAAATCAGCTCTATATGTAGTAGCATTTAGGAATCAAAGCGCTGACGCACTGAAGGCAGCGGGTTTGTGCCAGCTACAGATCTTATTACTTTCTTTGCACAGGTTTCCTTTATACTTGACTTGAAGTAAAAAGGTGCCTTAATCGATCTGCAAACAGTATAGACTTAGGTCAGCCTGTGCAGGCAGTCAGTCTGTGCAGTCTTCACAGGCTGACCTGGGCTGAAACTTTTCGCCATTGGTCCATTTTCTGTACATCGAAGGGTCGGTCTATGGATCAATAATTATTTACGTCTTGCTTGGTATAATCCATCACGAGGATGCAAGAAGCCCCCTTTTGCCAAAGCACAGCTCATTTGTTTGTGGCTAAAATAAAGATAAAATCTAGTACATGAGCACAGGCAGAAAACAAGACTTGAATAAATGATATTAATCCTTTCCAAAACAATCCCAAGTTTTTATGACCCTATGGAAGAGGCCTTTAAAGACATTTGTGGAAATGGAGAAAGTGCTTCTAACCAATGTTTTCTATTATATCAATCCGTAACATTTATGAAATTCTTGAAAGGTATCTTAAAGTACTGAAAACCAGTCTTAGTATAATTTTGAGGTTTTACACCTCAAAATCCTTGTAGGCCAAATAATGTGCTTTATAAAAGTTTTGCCGATCCCTTTTAAGGAGTTTGTAGCTCAAAGACTTGAAGTTGGTACCGCTGGTTTAAATTTCCAGCATGGTCTTCTTTCTGATCCACTTATCATTTATGCCATGTTGTTATTCAGTGCATGACCTTAAGGAAATAGCCAAGAAACGCATGCATAGGTACACTGGCAGCTGTTATGACCCAAGCTGTTTAAATTTCATTAACTGCTAATAAATTATACTGAAAGAAGCCATTTGCAGACAAAAATTGAAACATGGCTCAAAAACAGTGTACATCTTTGATAGGGTAGAAAACATTGTTGGAAAAGGAGAAAATGCTGCTTACCAGCATTTTCTCCCATTCCTACAATGTTTGTAAAAAGTTATGTTCTAAGGGTCGTTAAAACTTGAGATTGTTTTATACAAGTAAATGCATAATATAATGTGCAGTTATAACTACTTTTAACTCTTTACCACTCATGCCGACTTCTAACAACCTTGAGAAAAAAGCCTTGTGAAAACAGTCTGGGAAAGGAGAAAATGCTGGGAACCAGCATTTTCTCTATTATCCACAATGTTTTCTATCCTATGAAATAAAACTTGTACCATTTGAGCCACAATGAAATTGTCGTCTGCAAATGCTTTCAGTTTGAACACAGCTGAAATTTTGCCATCTGCCAAAGGCTTAATGGGTGACTTTTCGTGTAACATCGCCTGTCATAGCCGAATCCGTACGACTTTGGCGATAAAAGGCGATGTAACACGAATCCCATCACGATTCCCTATGCTCAAAATTCATCATGCAAACAAACACCGACAAGAAAAAGTCGATGCAAAGAATCAAAGTCGCCGCAAATTTTTTTATTTAATGCTTCAAGAAAGCCAGGGCAAATAAGTAAATGTCAGTTTTCACCAGCAGATTTTTTAACACATTATGAAATTGATGTGACTGTGAATCTATATCAAAAGTTGTCTTCTGTTACAGTATCTAATACCCTCGCATAGCGCTCTCTGAACTCTTTTCCAAACGAAAAATATCAGACTCTTCCAAATTCAAAGAGTTGACAGACGACAATTTAAAAAGCTGCAAAAATGGTAGAAAATTCGCTAGTAGTGGGGGGAAAAGTATTTATTAAAGGAGAAATTGCTTATAATGAGTAATTTCTCCTTATCCAACATGTTTTTCCAAAAGAATTTGACAGCGCACGTGATAACCCGCGTTTGTTTGGGAAAGTGTTGAAAACAGGGCCAAGTTACTAAAATGTTGCTGTCCTAGGATAGTATGATTCAAGAGAACGTAAGTTTGCAAGGCATGCTTTCAATTTAAACAAGTCTAAAACTATACTGTTTGGTGAACGCTGTTAATAAAGAATATTGGTTTTGCATTGCGATTTATGAACAACACAGCGAAAAACTGGTCTCTCTCCAGATTTTTTCCAACAAAGTACATGTAAATTTATCTAGAACTTGGTGAGAAATAAACAAAAGGGTTCTAAACAATCTTTGTTTTAAAAACTAAACTTAGAAAGAAGTAACCAATAATGGTTAGATACAATCATAACCATCGTACTCGTTCTTCGGCGGAATTTAACACAATTTCAGCAATGTACAATTTTAGCGGTGGTCATTCAACAAAAAACACAAATAGTAGGAAAAACTAGGTACTAAATAATCAAAATGATAATTAAACCTGTGTACGAAATGACGAAAGTGGATACGAAATGACCAACTGGATACGAAATGACCAAAATAGAAAGTATAGGTAGGTACGAAATGACCAAAATCGCATCTACGAAATGACCTAGGTACGAAATGAACTAGGTACGAAATGACTGGAACCCTGTACAGCCTGACCAATGGAAACAAGGCATTTATTTGGATGAGTCCATTTCTCGCGAATAGCGAAAATAAAAGTAATACTTGGGCGGATTTTTTGATGTTGTAAGTATTAACAGAGCAAAAATAGTATCGTATTGTATATACTTCGTAGTTTAAGAATGAATTAAAAAGCCAGTTTAAGGCGAAGTAGAAAGATTCCTTGTTAACCTTAACACCCCTATAAAAAAGAAATTCCCATTGTCCATGTCCTAACTCGAAAAACTATTAAAAATATAGTCGCGCGCTTCTGCGCGGCGACTAATAAAAACTTTTGCTCTGAAAATATTTTCTTTTGCACTTTTTCGATCTATGTAGATACCGACGCCCTCTTTCCGTTTCTATTCTACAGTAACATTACGGATGAACTCGTAAGGTGTAAGACAGTTTTGAAAGGGTGTCGTCTGCGCGAGTAGCGCGTATTTATACATGATCGTTTGTGTATTCATGGAGGAACTATTTAGTCAAGTGTAGGAATCAAGTTTTGTTTACCTCGCGTATCCAGGAAAAAGCTGCCGGGTGCAAGAATTCTCGACCTAGATAAATATCGTAAGCGTTGAAAATCAGTAACTCATACCTGGGGACTATGACAGCGGGTTTCACCCGCTGCCAAAAAGTGCGGAAAAATGTTTTATCAGTGAAATTTTGTAAGTCCAATTAAGGCCCGTAAATGCTTCAAAGAGCAGTGGACCGGGACGAAACTCAAACTTGATGTGTAAGTCATGGTAGTTGATGTACACACCAAAAAATCAGCTCTATATGTAGCAGCATTTAGAAAAAAAGTGCGAAAAAATGTTTTATCAGTGAAATTTTGTAAGTCTAAGGCCCGTAATGCGTCAAAAAGCAGTGGACCGGGACGAAACTCGAACTTGATCTGTAAGTCATGGTGGTTGACTTACACAGCAAAAGCCAGGTGAATATCTACCAGCATTTAGAAAAAAAAGTCCGGAAAACTGATTTATCAGTGAAATTTTGTAAGTCCAAGGCCCGTAAATCTGTGAAAAACCAGTGGACTGGAATAAAAGTCGAACTTGATCTGTAAGTCATGGTGGTTGAGTTACACAGCAAATCTGAGATCAATACCTACCAGCGTTTAGGAAAAAAGTCCGGAAAACTGATTTATCAGTGAAATTTTGTAACTCCAAGGCCAGTAAATCCGTGAAAAACGAGTGGACCGGAACGAAACTCAAACTTGATCTGTAAGTGATGGTGGGTGACTTACACACCAAAACTCAGCTCAATATGTACCAGCGTTTAGAAAAAAGTCCGGAAAACTGAATTGCCGGACAGACGGACAGACAGAGTGCAAACCTAAAGTCGCCTTCGGCTTTGCCAGTAGGGGACTAACAAAGCAACAAATTACCACACACAATGTCAACTGAAGTATGTCAGTACTCCATATTTCACTGAATTTTCATTTCTAATATCCTCCTCTCTCCTGCAGTTTATCACTTTATATACCATTTTCATCAATCCAATGCTGTTTATATTGCCACTATGAAACAGCACACACTTATATATATTACAGCAGAACCCACAGAGAACAATTTATTGAATTTTTTTTTTTTGTAAAATTCAATAGCTGTTTATCTATGAAAAAAAAACTTTTGCTCATCATATTTCCACAGAGCATTGGGAAGAGAGAGACATGTAGGTGGCTGATAAGTGATGTTTGGGATCAGCTTTCAATTTTTTTTTTTAACGCTTTACCACACAATGCTGACTTTTAATGACTCTGAGAAAGAAAGTATTTGAAAACATTGTGGAAAAAGGAGAAAATGCTGGTAACCAGCATTTTCTCCTTTTTCCACAATGTTTTCAACCCTATCAAAGACAAATTCCATCATTTGAACCACATTGAAATTGTCATCTGCAGGGGCTTTCTGTATGGACAAGTCCAAACTTTTGTCGTTTTCTTTAAAAGACAGGGACAACATTTCGTAGCATTGTACAGCCTCACAATATCAAACAATACTACACAATTCCACACAGTACCACACAATACCAGACAGTGCCAAGTTTTATCAGTCCTAAGGAGGAAACCTTTTTAAAACATTGCGGAAAATGGCAAAAATGCTAGTAACCAGCATTTTCTGCTTTTCCCACACTGTTTTCTACCCTATCAAAGACAAATTTTATCATTTGAGCCAAATTTGAATTGTGTGTCTGCAAATGCTTTCAATTTGGACAAGTCCAAAAATTTTTTTAAAGACTTAATAAATGCAAGCAGTCACCATACTCCATTCTAATCGAGTGACTTTTATAGTAGTGCAAGGGAACTTCCAGTATGATTTTCTGTTTAAAAATTTAAATATTTTCCCATGATTTTTTGAACACCACTCAATGAAATACATGTATAAAAAAAATACACTAAAGGTAAATAATCAAACTTGCTATCTTTGGCTGATTTACAACTTTCTACTAATGTTGTGTTTGTAATTGGTTACCAGCATTTTCTCCTTTTCCTGCAATGTTTTCAAAAGCTTTCTTTATCAGGGTCATTAAAAGTCTGGATATTGTAGTAAATAGTTAACCAAGACTTCACCAAACTACAAAATTTTGGACCTTTCAAAATTGAAAGTACTGATTTTTTTGACGACATTAAATATGGCTCATCTGGTGGAGTTTGTCTTTGTAAGGTCTAGAAAACATTGTGAAAAGGAGAAGATGTTGTTTATCAACATTTTCTTCCTTTCTCCAGAAGGTTTTCAGAAACCTTCCATCTCAAGGTTCTTAAAACTTTGGATTGTGTGGTAAAGGGTTTGTTAAACAGCAAGTACAACTTTCCAACACTGAGTACCACACTACCATTCCCAACACAAATATCAAATTTTGAGTTAAATTCATTTTGCCATCTCCAAATGCTTTCAGTTTGGACAAATCTAGAATTTTGTTGTTTGGTAAAGAGTTAAAAAGAAAATGTTCAAGTTTTTCTACTGTGTCAGCAAAGGTTTTAAATATATCTCTACAATATGGTAGTGACGAAAATCAACTGATCATTTCATTTCTATTCTGTAATTATTAACAAAACGCTAGGATAAAAAAACACCTGATCCATAAATTTTGCTGAATCAGCTTATTTCAGATATCTCCAGGAAAATCGAAAAACAAAACTTTCCTAAAATAACAATGAAACACAAGTTACTTCGAAAAATGCGGAGGATCACCTGTATTAGAGAAGTGGTTTAACCATTTTCCCCACAGTGAAATTTGCAACTCAAAAATCAACTTTTAATAGATCTAGATCTATCACACAATCCTGATTTTTAAGAACCTTGGCAAAAGGAAGAAGGCTTTTGAACACATTGTTGGAAAAGGAGAAAATGCTGGTAACCAGCATTTTCTCCTTTTCCAACAATGTTTTCTACCATTGCACAGACACATTACAATACATGAGCCATATTTAAGGACAAGTTTTACTGTTGGAGCAATATTTAATATGTTGTCTGCAAATGCTTTGGATTTGGACAAATAAAAAATTTTACCATTTGGTAGAGAGTTAACTGAGTCTTTACCGGTAAAGAGTTAACTCTTTAGCAAAGGACTGAATCATGAGAGGTTTCTTCCACAAGGTTGTTAAAAGGAGTGATTGTTTGGTGGAAGCTTAACATCAAATTGTATATCTGTGCAAGTCTTCTGTGTATTTCAAGGATAAAGACAAAGGAAAATTTAGACATGCAACCGAAATTAATCGGTTTCAAATTAATCATTATTTTCCAAGATTGTTGTGATTGTGTATTTCAATGCGTGCGAAATCCTCTTTCAAATAAAAGCATTATTAATCACTTTTCTTTTATGCTTTTCAGTTGTTTATAGAAATCTAACAGTAAATTATATCCCTATAATTCACCGGTGAACGTTATAATTCACCTGTAAATGTTATGACTTTTACTTCTTATATGCCACAAATATTTATGGAACATAAATGAATTTTTTGCAGGTGAATGTCACATGTCATGTGGTGATGTAGTCAAAATCACTCATGACATCATTATTACAGGTACTGTCCATGTCTGATGAGATTCGATAGATCTAATTCACTTGAAAAATGCACATATTTTTCAAGCTGAACAAAAATTAGACGTGAAAGGAAAGGTTAATTTGAAGAGCATAAAAGAAACAGGATAAATGTTTGTTTCAGTGTATGATCGAAATTTCTTTCATCTCGTGAAAAGCAAAGGCCATATCTTCACTCGTGGCTTCACCACTGGTGAAAATATATTCTTTACTTTTCACTTTATGAAAGAAATTTCGATCATACACCAAAACAGACATTATCCTCTATATATTAGGACCTATTACAGATGCAGTATCTTGCGAAAAAATAGAGCACTATATGCAGATGCCAATCCTCGGCAGCAGTTCCCCCATCTTCTTAACTCTTTACCAAACGACAAAATTTCAGCCTTGTCTTAATCGAAAGTATTGGCAGATGACAAATCAAATTTAACTCAAATGTTGGAATTTGTCATAGAAAGGTTAGGAAACATTGTGGGAAAAGGAGAAAATGCTGGTAACCAGCATTTTCTCCTTTTCCCACAATGTTTTCAAAAGCTGTCTTTCTCAGGGTCGTTCAAACACGGGATTGTGTGGTGAAGGGTGAAGTAAAAGTTCTGAATAAAAAAAAAAGAGTATAACTGTTTTGACGATGGTTATGTGGGAAAGCAGCCAGTGGTTTGAGAAGGTCAAGGTGTAAAGTATTGGTAAAAGGAACTCCAGAAAAGCTTGGATGGGTGCATTGACTGCCATGATATAACTGAAATAACAATGAAAATGGTATTAAACACGATGCAAACAATTTCTCAGGGTTGTTAAAACTTGGGATTGTGTTAAGAGTTAAATATCCTTGCATGTAGGACAATTCAAATACAAATCATCCGCCAGCAAGAATTTTTTGGACAGCTGTCACCTACATCAGCATCAAAATATTTAGGTCATAACCTGAAAGACTATTTTTAGACAAAACTGTTTAGTAAAGCACATCAGAAAGGAGAAACAATTGAAGGAAAGGAAACTCTCTTATAATTATAAAGGATGTGTTAAAGATTGTGGCAAAAAGTGCACTTGTTTGTTAACTCTTTACCAAACACCAAAATTGTAGACTTGTTTAAAAATAACTCCTTACCAAACATCAAAGTTTTGCTCATGTTAAATTGAAACCTTTTGCTGTCAACGAATTAAATGTAAATCAAAAAATGAAAATTTAATTTGTCTCTGGAAAGGTGGAAAACATTGTTACCAGCATTTTCTCCTTTTCCCACAGTTGTTTTCAAAGGCTTCTTTCTCAGGGTTGTTAAAACTCAAGATTGTGTGGTAAAGGGTCTAAGAGCATTCTGCAGATGACAAATACATGGGATTCCAAAATCAAAATTTGTTTTGAGAAGGGTAGAAAATCTTCTGTGTATAACTAACCCCTTAAAAACACAATGCATGGTTCTAGCAGTGTTAAGGGAGAAGGCTTTTGAAAACTTTGTAAGAAATGGAGAAAATTTTGGTAAGGAGCATTTCCTCCTTTTCACACAATGTTTTCAAAAGCTTTCTCTCTAAGGGCCATTTAAAGTCGGGATTGTCAGATAAAGGGTTGAAAGTAAATGTTCCTTTTCCTGCAATATTTCAGAATACATTCTATGGTAGGGTTGAATAATTTTGTATTACAGTAGATAGCCTGGGTTCCACTCCAATCATTTTTTCCTTTTGTATATTTCGACGTTACTTTGTCAAAAAAAGTAACTACCAAACTGATTATCAATTCATTGCCATAGATATGAGCCATACTATGTGAAAAGGAGGCTTAATACATTAATTAAAAAAGTATTGATCCAGGTCAGCCTGCGCAATCCGCACAGGCTGACCTGGGCCGAAACTTTTTGCTTTTGGTCGATTTTCTGCATGTCAAAGGATCAGTGAACCTCGTGATTCAGTAGGTTGTTATCTCTTTACCAAACAACTAAATTTTGGGCTGAAACAAATTGAAAGCATTTGCAGACAACAAATTCTATGTTGCTAACATGATGATTTACATGTATGTCTTTGACTGGGTACAAAACATTGTGGGAAAAGGAGAAAATGCTGGTTACCAGCATTTTCTCCTTTTCCCACAATGTTTTCAAAAGGCTTCTCTTTCAGGATTGTTAAAATGGAATTAAGGGATGTATATTACTATGATGACTTGCTTGGTATCATGCATCACTGAGATGCATTAAGCTCCATTTTCACAGAGCATGGCTCATAATTATGTATAGAAAGGATACAGCAATAAAAGGAGTGATTAAAAAATTATTACTGCCTGGACCCAGGCTAGGTAACTAAATTTGCCAAACCCCTGTAGCTCAGTCGGTAGCGCACAGGACTTGAGAACAGGAGGTCGCTGGTTCGATCCCCGGCTTGGCCATTTTCTTTCTGAGGATTGATGATAGTCATCGCGACAGGATTCATTTCTCTCTCACCACTGACCATTGTTTGTACGATAGTTATGTGGGAAAGCAGCCAGTGGCTTGGAAAGAATATTGTGCGAGATACTGGTAAAAGAAACTCCAGGAAAGCATGGATAGGTGCACTGGCCGCCGTGATATAACTGAAATAATGTTGAAAACGGCATTAAACACCATACAATCAATCAAAAGGTAACTAAATTGATGACAAGTGGTGACAGTATGTGTCCATATCACTAATGTGTCTACTGATGTCTGAGTCAGTTCATCTGTCAGTTCCAGCTATCTGTTAAATATGAGCCATGCTCTGACAAAAGGGGTCTTAATGCATCTCCAGGATGCATTATACCAAGCAAGACATCACATAATTAGGAATCCATAAAAAACGTTTTATCTAAAAACCGACTGTATCATAAGGTAGACCATCCTTTGACATACAGAAAATTGACCAATAGCGAAAAGTTGCGGCCCAGGTCAGCCTATGCAGTCCACGCAGGCTGACCTGAATCGATACTTTTAGCAGATGAATTAAGCTCACTTTTCACAAAGCCTGGCTCATATCCATTTCTCCGATGAAGGGAATTTTTCTTTTTAACCCTATATCACATAGTCCTGTACTTTTATGACCTTAAGGAAAAAAGCTTTCAAAAACAATATAACAATGATTACCAGGGCCCAGTTTTATGAAAACACTTCAAGCTGTTAATTTACTCAAATCTGCAAACAGACTTATTTTCTGACTTGAGTTTGTTAATTATTCCTGATGTGTTTCACTAACATTAAAAGACTTTAGGTAAAATTCTCAAGTCCTGTGTTGACACAACATTTCAGACTCAACTCAGCAAAATAATGAACTTAAGTCTGTTATGTCCATTTATTTTGCTTAGTTGAGTCTGAAAGGTAGTGTCAATTCAGGATTTGAGAACGTTGCTACAGTCTGCTAATGTTGCTGAATGTGTCTCAAATAACAAATTTAACTGAATTCAGAACCTGGAACCCTTAACCCTTCACCAAACAATCCCGGGTTTTCATGACCCTGGGAAAGAAGCCTTTCAAAAACATTGTGGGAAAAGGAGAAAATGCTGGTAACCAGCATTTTCTCCTTTTCCCACAATGTTTTCTACTCTTTCCAAAACAAATTTCAATGTTTGAGTCACATTTATTTTCTCGTCTGCTGAAGCTTTCAATTTGGACTGGTCTACAATTTTGTCGTTTGGTAAAGGGTTAAGAAGATTTGAGTAAAACAAGAGACTTATGTGTGTTCATGAAACCAGGCCCTCGACTTCTCCATTTCTCCCAACATTTTCAACCTTACAGGAAAACTTCAGCTAATCTTCTCCAATTTCAAATTTGTCCTGGCTTTGGTGGATGGCATAGATCAAGATCAGGCTGCACAGAATGTAGTAACTACTAGTTTATTCTTTTCCATAATATTTTCTATCTTTTTAAAACCAAATTACATCATTTGAGACACATGTAATGTATGGTCTGCAAGTGCTTTAACTCTTTACCAAATGACAAAATTTTAGACTAGTCCAAATTCAAAGCATTTGCAGACGACATGATACATGTGACTGAAAAATTGAAGTTTGTTTTGGGAAGGGTAGAAAACATTGTTGGAAAAGGAGAAAATGCTGATTACCATCATTTTCTCCTTTTCCAACAATGTTTTCAAAAGGCTTCCTTCTCAGGGTCGTTAAAAGTCGGGATTGTGTGGTAAAGAGTTAAATTTTGGCATGTTTGTTGTTTTGTAAGGAGTTGACCCTATACCAAACAAACCCGGCTTTTTAAAAACCCAAGGAAAAAGCATTTTGAAAACATTGTGGGAAAAGGAGAAAGTGCTGGCAACCAGCATTTTCTCCTTTTCCCACAATGTTTTCTGTATTTTCAGCAACAACGTTCATCATTTGAGATGCATAAATTGATTTGTTGTCTGCAATTGCTTTCAATTTTGACAAGTCTAAAATTCTGTCATTTGGTAGGGAGTTTACCAAACAATGCCGCTTTTTAACGACCCTGGGAAAGAAGCCTTTTGAAAACATTGTGGGAAAAAGAGAAAATGCTGGTAACCAGCATTTTCTCCTTTTCCCACAATGTTTTCTATCCTTCCCAAAACAAATTTCAATTTTTGGGTCACATTTATTTTGTCATCTGCAAGTGCTTTCAATTTGGACTAGTCCAAATTTATGTCATTTGGTAAAGAGTTAAGCAGCACTTTATCTCTTTATCAAATGACAAAACTTTGGACTTGTCAAAATTCTAATCACTTGCAGACAATAAAACTACTGAGGTGTTTGCCTCAGCAAGGCTGGAAAACATAAGGGGAAAAAGAGAAAATGTTGGTTACCATAATTTTCCCTTTTTCCCAGAAATGTTTTCAAAAGTTTTCTTTTTCAGGGTCGAGAGAACTCGAAATTGTGTGGTAATGGGTAAAAAATTACCACATTCTGTGAACTGGCTTATAATAAGTATGTACTAGTTTTTGAACTCTTTGGAAAATTAGCTTGTCATCTTAAGGTCAGTTGAATTCTAATATTGGTTTCATAAGAATACTTTTCCATACATCAGTGGTGTATATATTTCAAAAATTGCTGTGAAAAATGCTATAGGCACAATTAATATGACGACAGATATGACAAAAATAATTCTCATGAGACCAACTTTTGATTTTTTGCCACTACAGACTCCATGCTTGAAGTCCCAATGGTCTCAATGCCTACACACAAGGTATCAACTCTTTACCAAACGACATATTAATTTAGACGAGTCCAAACTGAAACCACTTGCAGAAGACAAAATATAAGTGTGACTGAAAAATTGAAATGTGTTTAAGGGAGTGTAGAAAACATTGTGGGAAAAGGAGAAAATGCTGGTAACCCAGCATTTTCTCCTTTTCCCACAATGTTTCCAAAAGGCTTCTCTCTCAGCGTCGTTAAAACTCGGGTTTGCAGGGTAAAGGGCTAAATACAGATTAATGTTACCATAGCACTTGATGAAATTGGAATGATGTTATCTGGTTTTTGTTTAGAAAATTGAATTTAGCTCTTGGCCAGACAACAAATTTTTAGAGTGGTCCATATCAATGAAAGAATTCATTTTGCAGACAACAAACTATTGGTAGTTCAATTTTCTCAGAAAAACTATTAGAGTAGAAAACACTGTGACAAAATGCTGGTTACCAGTGCACATAATCAAACATTCCTGCAGTTTCTTCACTGAGTTACTTCATGACACACTAGCAGCCTTGTAAAACGAATATGAGCCATGTTCTGGCAAAAGGAGGCTTAATGCATCTCCTTCATGCATGATACCAAGCAATTTATCGCTTAATGATGGATCCATAAAATCTATTTTGTTTAACAGCCGACTGACTGATGATGTACAATAGTCCCTTGAAGGTAGCAAAAAGTTTTGGCCCATGTCAGCCTGTGCGGACTGCACAGGCTAACATGGGTCGAAACTGTTTGCAGATGCATTAAGCCCCCTTTTCACCGAGCATGGCTCGTATAGTCTCAAAAGTGTCTGCTCCTGTGAGGGGAAGTGGGGAGGGGGGACTAAATCGTAATCTTTCAATGACTTTCATGAATTCTCAAAGTTATGGCCAAACCAAGATTTGAACTTTCAGCTTGTAGATCACTAGCTCTGAGTGTTAACACCATTTTCTCCCATTCCCACAATGTTCTCAAAAGCCTTTTTCCTGGAGGTTGTTAATCAGTTACCACACAGTCCCAGTTTTAAACACTCAAGGGAGAAAGACATTTAAAAACATTTAGAAAAAGGTGAAAATCTTGGTAACAAGCATTCGCCCTTTTCATACAATGTTTTCTAACCCTCCCAACTTAAATTTGAAATCTTTGGCCACATTTTTTGTCTGCAAGATACAGATAGAAACCCATCCTAAGACTGCGCCCGGTCCTCTAACATGCATGGTGTACAGCAGATGTCACGCTGGACCTCATAACGACGCATGCACGCTCACACTGTTTGATCTGAACCAAATATACTGTCATTCACACATGTACTCTACCCATTCTACTTTCAGCTTCATTTTGTTTAGTCAAGGGGTTTACAGATATCTGGTAGTTGTACTGTACAATCAATGTTTCCATGTGACAGATTACCTCCCTTGAGCACTAAAATTTGACACATGTTTTATGAGAGTGACAACATAAATTTTCCCCTGTGACAATGTATTTTTTTATCATATTCAGTAACCCCTTACCACATAATCCCGAGCCTGAGGAAGAATCTGTTTGAATATATTGTGGGAAAAGGAGAAAATGCTAGTAGCAAGCATGTTCTCTTTTTCCCACATTGTTTCCTTGCCTTTCACTGAAAAATCTTACCACCAGATCAATGTTTTTCTGCTACTAATGCTTTCAGTTTGAACCAGTCTAAATTTTTGTTGTTTGTTAAAGAGTTAACTCTTTACCACACCACCGAATTTTGGACTGGTTCAAACTGAAGACATTTGCAGAGGACAAACTGAATATGGCTGAAATGATAGGATCATGTCTTTATAAGAGTAGAAAATATTGTGGGAAAAGGAGAAAATGCTGGTTACCAGCATTTTCTCCTTTTCCCACAATGTTTTCAAAAGCTTTCCTCCCCAGGGTTGCTAAAACCATCATTTTCTTCTTTTCCAACATTGTTTTTTACCCTTTGAAGGACACATTTCATGTTTTCATTTGTCGTCTGCAAATGCTTTCAATCTAAAATTTTGTTGTGTGGTAAAGAGTTATCCCTTTATCACCCGACTTTTAAAGACCCCGAGAAAAAAAGCTTTTAAAACCACTGTGGAAAAAGGAGAAAATACTGGTAACCAGCATTTTCTCCTTTTCCCACAATGTTTCCTACACTATGAAAGACAAATTTCATATTTTGGGTAACATTCAATTTGTCGTCTGCTAATGCTTTCAATTTGGACATGTCAAAAATTTTGCCATTTGTTAAAGAGTTCACTAGATTACCAACCTATCAATATGACTAAACCTGTTTTTCCATATATAGAAACAGGGATACTTAGTAACATATAGCTCAGTGGTAAAGCGTAGGACTGGTAACCTGAAGGACCCTGGTTTGAGCCTCACTACTTGAACTAGGTTCTTCAAAGGAGTGTCTTTGGGCAAGACACTTCAGAACCCATTGAGCTAAATACCTGTGAGACCAACGACATACATGAATATGTGAGATGTCACTGTGATATAACTGAAGTAATGTTGAAAGCGGTGTAAAACACCATTCAATCAATCAGTCAATCTCACAGAAACATTTTGTAGTTCGTAGCTAAGTTGATAGCATATAGAGCTTCTAATCCAGAGGTTGCAGGTTTAGTTTTCAGCTTGGCGCGACTCTTTTCAAGGACTGATGATAATCATTGCAACAAAATTCATCCTTTCTTTCACCGCACTGCTTCAATGTTGTCCATGTGGGAAAGCAGCCGGTGGTTATGACATAAGTAATAAACACCAAACAAATTTGTTGAAAGGGTGACTTAAACCTTTACCTCACAATCCCAAGTTTTAACGACCCTGAGAAAGAATTGCCTTTTGAATACATTGTGGGAAAAGGAGAAAATGCTGGTTTACAGAATTTTCTCCTTTTCCCACAGTGTTTTCTGCCCTTCCAACAGCATATTTTAAGTTTTCAGCCACATTTATTTTGTCATCTGCAGATGCTTTCAATTTGGACTAGTCTAAAATTTTGTTGTCTGGTAAAAAGTTAATTGAATTCTCACATGAAAATAATTGATTTCATTTCTAGAAAAAATATTTTAACTTTTTTACCAAGCTACAAGATGATTGGCCTGGGTTCCAATCCAATCATTTCTTTTTTTGCATTTTAACTCTTTCACTACTAATCCAAAAAGTTCCATTATTTTTCACTGTCTAAAAGGAGATTCCCAAGCTACTGCAGAATATGAATTTGGTCATAATCTAGCATTGGGTAGCGGATGGTGTGGATCAAAGATCAGACTGCACAATCTACACCTTCCGCAAAAGCCCTTTAAGTCGTCATTAGTAGTGAAAGAGTTAACCCTTTCCCAAACGACAAATTTTGGACTGGTCCAAATTGAAAGAGTTTGCAGACAACAATTTTAAATTTGATGAAAATGGCAGAAAGGTCTCAAAAAGGGTAGAAAACACTGTGGGAAAAGGAGAAATTGCTCGTTACGAGCAATTTCTCCTTTACCCACAGTGTTTTCAAAAGACTTGTACTGCAGACACGTGAAAACCAGGGCTTGTTTGGGAAAGGGTTAATACAATGTATTCAGATGTTACTTTGTCATTTTTGACAAAGTGAAGTCCGAATAGCTAGTTGGAAAAAAATTTTTGACTGGAGCCCAGGCTATAAGATTATACACTTGTCCAAATTTAACTCTTTCAGCACCAAATATTTATACTTGACCTTTTTGTACGGCTGAAAATTCAATCTACTGCAACTCGGATAGATTTTTATGGTAAAGGCTAGACTTATCAAGCGGACGATATAGATCAATGAAGACTGCACGTTCTATGCAGTCTGATCTTGATCTATGCTGTCTGCAAAAGTCCCTGTTTTTACCTTAGAAAGGTGCTGAAAGGGTTAAAGCATTTGCAGATGACAAATAAAATTTGTTTCAAATGATGGAATTTTTCTCTTACAGTGAATTAATTATAAAACATAGTAGGATAAGATGAACATTTTGGTTACCAGCATTTTCTCCTTTTCCTACAATGTTTTCAAAAGCCTCTTCCCTCATTCCCTGCAAATTCCCTCATCCCCTGTAAAAGCCACATCCTCTACAAAATTTGTTTCAGCTAATGCAAAACTGGAGCTGTTGTAGTCTAAGAGAGATAACTCATTTTTTTTTCTCATGAAATTTAATCTATTCAAACTGACATCAATCTCCACCATAAATGAAAATGCTAATGCTGTGAAAATTCAATACCAAAATAAACCATGTAAGGTTTTTATCCTTTTTCTGTCCAGTGGCTTTCACAAAGTTACATCTGAACGCTAAATGAGATAGAGATAAGACTTTATTCCATTGTCATAAAAATATGACACTATTTTATTATAGACTTTAAATACTTTACCACACAATCCTGAGTTTTAACAACCCTGAGAAAGAGGCCTTTTGAAAACATTGTGGGAAAAGGAGAAAATGCTGGTAACCAGCATTTTTCTCTGTTTCCGACAATGTTTTCTACCTTGTTAAAGAGCTTGAGCTAATTTTCACTGATATCAAAATTGTCCTCTGCAAATGTTTTGAATTTGGAAGATTCTAAATATTGCTTGTGTGGGAAAGGGTTAACCCTTGACCTAACAAGCCAGAGTTTTCATGATAGAAAAAGACTTTCGAAATGTTGTGGGAAAGAGGATAAATTGCTGGTCAGCATTTTCTCCTATTCCCAAAATGGTTTTTACCCTTTCACAGGCAAGTTTCATCAGCTGAGAAACATTCAATTTGTCATCTTTATAAAAGAGGGCTTAATGCATCTCTGTGATGCATGATATCAATCAAGCCATCACATGACAATGGATCCATAATAGCCACTTTTTTTAACAACAGAATGAATCATGAGGTAGAATAGACCTTTGGCATACAGAAAATTGACCAATAGCGAAAAGTTTCAGCCTAGATCAGCATGCGTGGATTGCGCAGGCTGATCTGGGTCGACACTAATTGCAGATGCATTAAACCCCCTTTTCACAGAGCATGGCTCAAATTCTTTTAATATGGACAAGTGTTCTTGTATGGAAAAAGCGCTGAGTTTGAAAACGTTGACGAAAAGGAGCACATTGAAAGCAGTTGCCGACGACAGATTAAAATGTAGCTCAAATGATGGTATTTGTGTCTGAAAGAGACGAAAACATACATGTAGTTGGAAAAAGGTGAAAATGCTGGTTACCAGCATTTTCTCCTTTTTCCCCACAATGTTTTCGAAAGGGTTCTTACTGAGGATTGTGTGGTAAAGAGGTTAATAGATATTGAAAGATCACAATTCCAAAACAATTAACACTTTAGAACCACAAAGCTGTCTGAAAATGTGTTATAGGTAACATAAGTAGAGAATGATTGGTTTCAACTTTTTACCAAGTGATAAAATTTTAGACGGGTCCAAACTGAAAGCAGTTGCAGATGATAAATCAAATGTAACTCAAATGAGGAGAATGATCTCTGAAAGGGTAGAAAACAGAGAAAGGAGAAATGCTGGTAACCAGCATTTTCTCCTATTCTAACTATTTCTCCTTTTGTAACTATATTTTCAGAAGGCCTATTTCTTAGAGTTGTTAAAAAAATGGGATTATTTGGTAAAGGGTTAACCCTTTACCACACAATTCCGACTTTTAATGACCCTTAAAACAAGGCTTTCCAAAACATTGTAGGAAAAGGAGAAAATAATGGTAACCAGTATTTTCTCCTTTTTCCACAGTGTTTTCTTCCCTTCCAGAAATAAATCCCACCATTTAAGCAACATTTGTCATCTGCAAATGCTTTGAATTTGGACCAGTCTAAAATGTTGTCATTTGGTAACGAGTAAAATGGAGTTTTATGTTGCTTTCTTTTCTTTTTCATTTATATCACTGAAAAAGCTCACTTTTTCATATGTTTTCGGGTTTTCATAAGTACTAGGATGGGACACCTTATCAGTAGTCCCTTTCTCAAAACCCAGTGCCCTACAAGAGGATCAAACTCAGGTCACTTTTGATGACTTATCAAACACCCTAACCACTAAGGCGCAAATAAAAAGAAAATTTTACCATAAAGCACTCATACACTGTAGGAAACCACACCTGGATGGAACATAGTGACAAACATTTGAACAAGAGCACTGCATGCAGGTGCCCAGTTGCTTGACTTTCAATGAAAATTCCAAGTTGAAAAAAGGGCATAACTGTGTCAAAAATACTTTGATGGTTACCTGCCCTTGTGGTAGGCATATGGGTTCCCCATTCGATAGTTTACATCAAGTCCAAGTTTGAAGTAAATTTTCAGTGGTAATAGAGAAATTATAAGATGTCAAAATTTTTGCATGAAGACCCAGACATAGACGATGACAGGGCTACTACAGTACCTCGACATTTTCTTCGAAAACAGCTGAGCTTAGAATAAAGCAAATTCATTCACAGGAAAAAAAAATGTATGTTGAACACAAAAGCATGTATCAATAGCAACTAATTACGACATGCGTTGGAGGAAATTGCTTTCTAAAAATCACTCTCACCATGGAGACACTTGGTCTCAGATGTCATTAGATTTAGGTCACAAAGCAAAGCATATCTTGTTAATCCTCTACCACACAATCCTAAGTTTTAATGATTGTGATAGGGGAGGCTTTTGAAAACATTGTGGGAAAAGGAGAAAATGCTGGTAACCAGCATTTTCTCCCTTTTCCACAATGTTTTCTGCCCTTTCAGAGACAAATCTAGTAGTATGAGCCACATTTAATTTATGTTTCTGCATCAGCACTTTCAGAACAAACAAGTCTAAATTTTCTTCATCTGATAAAGGGTTAACTCTTTACAAGACCACAATATATTAATGATAATCATGTGGCAAAGGGTTAAAACCTATGTTGTTGGTACATGTACTCAACTACAGTAAGTACACAGCACGTATGTAGTGGACAGTGCCTGAAATTTCGTCGCAAAGGTGTTTCGCCGAAATCCATGTATGTTTTTAAATACCGGTTGCTAAATTCCAAGATTTATTTCATGAAAAGCTCTGTCTGGGAGGAAGCTTTGAGCAACAATTTGTCTGGGTTGGGGTAATAAAGGGTCAGGGCTAGAGATTGTTTTCAACCGAATGTGGTTTGTGGTTTTTGACCAAATGTCGAGGATCCTGCAGTGGAATATCCCCACTTCTCTACATGTAGATCTTCTACATTTTCAGACCTATGGTTGAAATCAGGGCCTTAGAGTAAGATCAGACTGCACGAAAGGATTTTATTCAAGCCAGTATGATAAATAAAAAACATTCTGAGTTTCAGTGGATTATATTGTTAACTCTTTACCAAACGACAAAATTTTAGACTGGTTCAAACTCAAAAACATTTGCAGATGACAAAATAAATGTGACTAAAAAATTGAAATTTGTTTTGGGAAGGGTAGAAAACATTGTGGGAAAAGGAGAAAATGCTGTTTACCAGCATTTTCTCCCTTTCCCACAATGTTTTCAAAAGGCTTCTTTCACAGGGTTGTTAAAAGTCGGGATTGTGTGGTAAAGGGTTAAGCATTGAAAGAGGTCCAGTTTATATATAAGCCATGCTCTGTTGAAAGGGGATTTAACTCTTTACCACACTGTCCCAACTTTTAACGACCCTGAGAAAGAAGTCTTTTGAAAATATTGTGAGAAAAGGAGAAAATGCTGGTAATCAGCATTTTCTCCTTTTCCAACAATGTTTTCTAACCTTCCTAAAACAATTTTCAGTTTTTGAGTTACATTTATTTTGTCATCTGCAAATGCTTTCAATTTGGACTAGTCTAAAAATTTGTCGTTTGGTAAAGAGTTAGCTCTTTACCACACTGTCCACAACTTTTAACAACCCTGAGAAAGAAGTCTTTTGAAAATATTGTGGAAAAAGGAGAAATTGTTGGTAACCAGCATTTTCTCCTTTTCCCATGATATTTTCTATCCTACGAAGGAGAAATTCCATCAGTTGAGCCACATTTAAATTGTCGTCTGCAATTATACTTTTAATTTGGATAAGTCTACATTTTTGTCATTTGGTAAAGAGTTAATCCTTATCCTGTTAAACAAATGAAATAAAATTTTAAAGCTGATAGTAAAACCCGTACTTTTGCGATTTCAAAGTTATTTTGGGGGCAGAAAAATATCTACTTATCGGACAGTGTAGATCCAAGATCAGACTGCACATTCTGTGCAGTCTGATCTTGATTTACACTGTCTACTAAAGGACCTTGAGTCGCACTTAACCCTTTCCCAAACAAGCCCTGGTTTTCACGTGTCTGCAGTACAAGTCTTTTGAAAACACTGTGGGAAAAGGAGAAATTGCTCGTAACGAGCAATTTCTCCTTTTCCCACAGTGTTTTCTACCCTTTTTGAGACCTTTCTGCCATTTTCATCAAATTTAAAATTGTCGTCTGCAAACTCTTTCAATTTGGACCAGTCCAAAATTTGTCGTTTGGGAAAGGGTTAATGTATCTCCATAATGCATTATACCAAGTAAGTCAGCACAAAATTATAGATCCATAAATTCACTTTGCCAAACAGCCACCTGAATCCTGACATAGAATGGTCCTTTAAAATCCAAAAAATTATGGAAGAGTGTTGATTTCAAGATCAGACTACACATACTGTTCAGTCTGATCGTGATATAGTCTCCACGAAAAGGCATCTAGAATTGTGCGTTGGTATTAAAAACGGGGAAAAAATATTTTAGAAGAAGTCCTAACCCCACTTATCAAGATTTCTAAGAAGTTCTGCAGCCGCGACAGCAGCCAATCTAACCCCTTTACCAAACAATCCCATGTTTTGATGACTTTGAGGAATATTTGGCTGTTGAAAACATTTTGGTAAAGGGAGAAAAATACTGGTACAAAGTATTTTCTCCTTTCTTCCACAATGTTTTCCACCCTTTTGAAGAATGATCCAGTCATTTCAGCCCCTTTTAATTTACTCTGACAAAATGCTTTCAGTATGGACTAGTCTAAAATTTTGTTGCCAGGTAAAGAGTTAACCCTTTACCAAAAAATCCTGAGTTTTATCAACCTCCAGAAAGATGCCTTTAGAAAATATTGTGGGAAAAGGAGAAAATGCTGGTAACAAGCATTTTCTCCTTTTCTCACAATGTTTTCTACAATATCAGAGACAAATTTTTTCATCATTTGATTTTGTTTTCTGTGAGCAATTTCTTTCAATTTTAACAAGCCTAAAAATCTGCCGTGTGGTAAAGAGTTAATAGAATGGTGAAGGACCTTATCAAACAATCTAGACAAACAATTCATTTCAAACAGCTGTAATAAAACAAATGGGGATTTCTTAGAAATAGATTACTTCTGACAATTTTTTCCTGTACTCTATCAAGTTACCAATACTGGAAACCCTTCTTAGGCCCTTCTACAAAAATTGGATATTAACCCTTTACTGAACAATGACGCCTTTTAACACCCCTGGGAAAGAAGCCTTTTGAAAACAATGTGGGAAAAGGAGAAAATGCTGGTAACCAGCATTTTCTCCTTTTCCCACAATGTTATCAACCCTATCAAAGAAAATGGCACCATTTGAGCTACAAGGAAATTTTCATCTGCAAATGCTTTCTATTTGGACAGGTCTAAAATTTTGTCGTCTGGTAAAGGGTAGGGGACAAAAAAAAATTAAGTTTGTAGTGGGCAGTCTGAGGAGTAACATACCTGTACATTTTACCTTTATTTAACTCTTTACCAAACAATCCCGACCTTTAACAACACTGAAGAAGAAGCCTTTTGAAAACATTATGGGAAAAGGAGAAAATGCTGGTAACCAGCATTTTCTCCTCCTTTTTTAACAATGTTTTCTACCCTTCCTAAAACAAATTTCAAATTTTCAGTCAGATGTATTTTGTCATCTGCAAATGCTTTCAATTTGGACCGGTCTAAAATTTTGTTGTTTGGTAAAGAGTTAACGAAACTTGCAAAGGCTGTTTCACGAATTTCAGATCTGCAGACTGGCATTACTATGCCTTATCATTCCATGAAACCTAGTAACCAGCATTTTCTCCTTTACCCACAATGTTTTCCACCCTTCCACAAACTAATTTCAATTTTTGAGTCACATTTATGTAGTCATTTGCAAATGCTTTCAATTTGGGCATGTCCAAAATTTTGACAGATGGTAAAGAGATAACCGTTTACCACAAAATTAGGACTTTTAATGACCCTGTGGAAGATGGCTTTTGAAAGCATAGTGGGAAAAGGAAAAAATGCTTGTAATCAGCATTTTCTCCAAGTTTTCCCACAATGTTTTCTATCCTGTCAGGCACAAATTTCATCAGACCACCTTTATTTTGTCATCTGCAAATTCTTCCAAATTGGACTAGTCTGAAATGTTGTTGTTTGGTAAAAAAAAAATGGCTATTTTTTTAAATGACTATTTTTTCTTATATAGGAATTAAAGTATACTTATTATCCGGTTATGCGCTCTCCTTCACTTATTACTTTTGTGCATTATAGATTCATTACAGGCAACACGTCTGTGCACACTTGTATCGACTTGTATTGCACCCTTAACTGTTTTTGGTGCCATCTCATTATGTTACGTAATCATATCTTTGCTTTATTATGGGGTTCATATATCGCCTGTTTGCTGTGGAGACCTCGTAACTACAGCTTGAATCAGGCTGCAGTTGCGATGTTATTGCGGTGAATCTAAGGTATGCTTAATAATATGTCTTACTCATTAAGCTAAATTGCATGCTCTCTTATGCGTTTTTTTTTCCACAGTTCTCTGTGTAACCTAACGTTTATGACGTCACATTTGTTTATAGCAATTTATTTTATTATGTACTCCTGAAGAAGGCAAATGCCGAAACGCCGTATAGTACATAAACTTTAAAATTTTAATACACATTGTTGTAGTTATTTAACCCGTTGTTTGGTAAAGAGGTAACTCCACTAAGCAGATCTAGTGTATCTCAGTCTATACAATAAACAGTTTGAAACCATGGGATTTACCGGTTTGAATCTTGGTAAATTTTTTATTTAAAGAACATCATTATCATTGTGGTGATATTCATTCCTCTCTCACAGCTGATCATTGTTTCCATCATGGTTATGTGGGAAAGCAGCCAGTGGCCTGGGAAGAATATTATGCAAAAAACTGGTAAAAGAAACAACCGGAAAGCATCGATAGGTACACTTGCTGCCGTCATATAACTAAAATAATGTTCAAAATGAAACACCATACAAACATAGTTACAAATAACACCAGTAAAGGATAGCTGTGCCTGATTAATCAAATTCTGTGTGTAATTTGTATAGAGGGACCACTTTGCTGTAATCCAATTGATCCAGGGCTCAGTTGAAGATTTCTGAGTTTTGATTAACACTTTACCAGACAACAAAATTTTAGCCTTGTCCAAATTGAAAGCATTTGCAGATGACAATTTCAGCATGGCTCAAATGGTGCACTTTTTCTTTGATAGGATAGAAAACATTGTGGGAAAAGGAGAAAATGCTGGTTACCAGCATTTTCTCCTTTTCCCACAATGTTTTCAAAAGGCCTCTTTCCCAGGGTCGTTCAAAGTCAGCATTATGCGGTAAAGGGTTAGCACTTTACTTAACAGTCCCCTGTTTTCACATTCAAGAAGAAGATAGTGCTTCAAAACATGGTAGGAAAAGGAGAAAATGCTGGTAACCATCATTTTCTCCTTTTTCCACTATGTTTTCTGCCCTTATCAAGCCAAATTTCATCATTTCAGCCATATTTAAATTTTATTTTGTTGTCTGCAAATGACTTCAATTATGGAAGCCTGCCTACAACTTAGTGGTTTGGAAGACAGTAATTTAACGCTTTACCGCATGACAAAATTTTGGATTAGACCAAATTGAAAGCATGTGCAGATGACAAAACAAATGTAACTCAAACGATGAATTCTGTCCTTGATAAGGTAGAAAACATTGTGGGAAAAGGAGTAAATGCTGGTTACCAGCATTTTCTTCTTTTCCCACTATGTTTTCAAATGCCTTCTTTCTTCATGGTTGTTCAAACTTGGGATTGTGTGGTAAAAAGTTGACTCTTTAAATAACATACAACAAATTTTTATACAAGTCAGATTGACATGGGCCGAAACTTTTTGCTATGCTGAATTTTCTGCATATAAAAAGACCACTGTAAACTTAATGGTCAGTGGTGAGTGAAAAATAGTTAGAAACAAATGTTCATTTCCATTGCAAGAAAGAATTTTATTTGAACATCAAATCTGTGGCTGTAAACCTTCTATAACACACCCAATGGTTAAAGAAAATTAAATGGACCTATTTCAAGGGCATAACACCCAAAATGCACAATAGCCATAAGCTTAATGTTGATTGCAGTTGATTTTCAGTGAAAATTCTGGGTCAAAAAGGGGCATGACTGTGTCAAAAACGCTTTGATGGTTACCTGCCCTTGTTGTTTGGGTTCCCCTTTGATAGTTAATAACTTGTCCAAGTTTGGAGTAAGTGTCTTCAGTAATATGACTTCTTCAGTAATAAGAAAGATATTATAAAATGTCAAAGTCTTGCATGATGACAATGACGCAGACAAAGACCAAGATGATGACAGGGCTATGGCAATTAAACTTGGCATTTTCTGCAGTCAAACTAAAAATGACAAAATGCTTTTTTGTCCGTTCTTTGATTACTAACCCTCAAAACTTTGGTGGTTCTCTTTGTAGAACATTATTGATAGTACCTAGTAATAAACTATTTTTTGTAGATAGTGTAGATCAGGATCAGGCTGCACATAATTTGCATTCTGATCTTGGATCCACACTGTCAGCTATTCTTTTTTAAGTACAATAGTGCACCTATTATCAACCATTTAGGCTTCTTTTATATGGGTGTAATAGTATCCAACAAATCTTCCATCAAACAGTTTAATTTGAAAGAACAATTTTCATTGGTCATTTCAGGACTTTAAGAGCATATTTCTGCAAAATTATGTGGCATTTTTCAAATACATAAGCCATCTGATATTGGGCATTCTGGGTACAGAGCTTGACTACTTTTCAAGGCAGCAATCGATGCAGCAAATTTCAAAATGAAATATGCGTTTTACTCCCTAAAAACTACCTGATACGATTCAGTCAGCCATGGTAAGCTAGCATATAACCTATTCACCAGTCATTAATAAACACAGCCCCCATAAGCCTGGGAAATTGCACAGTACTAACCCAGCATAGTGAGGATATTATTTTTATTGTCAGTCTGTTGCACAAATCTTAGTTCCCCCTTCTATATTCTACATACGGTTTGTATGTAGAGATTTGCAGTAAACAGTGGTAATTAAAAAAAGAAAAACATTTTTCCCGTTTGAAATCATTACACTTTTAAGAAATTTGTTGCGTAAAAAAAAGTGGTTTGATTTTTCCACAGATGTATTATTTACATCCATTTTTCACTTGCTTTTCTAAGCGGCAATTTACGCACCGTGTATTCATATTTATCCTGTGCAGGATAGTGATGCGTCATAGCAGACAGGTTTATTTTCATAGAATATGACATGCGCAGACAATGCACGTGTGTAAATTGAAGCCAACATGAAATTTTCTGGATCATTTAAACGGTTACTACGCTCAGCATTCATATATCGACCAATGCATCAATTAATTGACCCCCAACCAACTTTCTGTTTCAGGTAAGTCGAACCTTTTAGCAGCTGCCTTCTCTCGCCATTCAATTCCTTACACTGCATATCTCATCTCTCTCTCTCTCTATTTGCTAGGTATTATACAGCATGTGGAACTTTTTCACTCATTTTAGTTGTACTTGGGCAATCATGCAATTTTACCTTGTGCACGTTTATCTTGACCTGATATATACCGAACAGAATAAGTAACTTCCACTGTGTTTAAGTCCAGATATACGTTTTTATGGAAAGAAGGATTAAATTGTTATTTTTTACTTGTATTTCAAAAGTATTTCAATGTGAATTTGTGTGTAAAATTTTATCACTCTATGTTCACAAGAAAACTGATGAAATGGTTGATTAAATGCGTTAGGGGTTGTAGACCAAAATCACACATTAATACTGGGTATGGCCACCTTGAGCATCCAGTGCTGCTTGGCATTGTTGGCGCATAGAACGGAAAAGTGTGTTGATTTCTGCCTGTGGAATGTCATTCCACTCCTGGATTAAGGCTTGTGTTAGTTAACTGATATTCGGCGGGCGACGTCTAACATGCTGGTCCAAGTTATCCCACAGGTCTTTGATGGGATTCAGATCTGGACTTTTGGCAGGCCAATCATTAATAAATGAAATATCATTCATCCTGAGGAAATTCACAGTATCTCTAGCTGTATGGCTTGTGGCATTATCATGTTGAAACAGAGTGATATTGGCATTATTTTGAAACAGTGGGATGACGTGCCTCGCAAGAATCTCATCTCGGTAGCGTTGGGCATTCAAATTCCCATCAATCACGACAAGAGGTATGCGATAACCATGCGCAATGCCTGCCAAGACCAAGATGGAACCTGCACCCCCAAACAATCTCGTTCAAGTACACAACAGTTAACGTTCATTTCTTCTACGGTATACACAAACCCTGCCATCGCTGCGATGTCTTGACTCGTCGGAGAAAAGAGCCCTATTCCATTGTTGCCTTATCCAGCGATGGGTGTGTACGTGCCCAGTTAACATGATTTACATGGTGATGTGGCGTCAATACACTACCAACATAAGGACAACGTCCATGTAGACCACCTTCGCCCAGACGATTGCTCACAGTTTGGGCAGATATTCGGTTGTTATGTGAACCAGGGGTGTTAGCAGCAGTGGCAGTGGCAGTTTGAAAATGATTGCGCAGGTGTGTGTTCATGATGACGGGCTCTTGACCAGGCGTCGTGACGCGAGGACATCCACTACGTGGTAAATCTTCTGTATGCCCTGTTGCTTGGAAATGTTGCCTAAGGTATGGAATAGAATGGCTAGAACTGCCAACAACCCTAGCAACCTAATTTTTCACCATACCAGTATAAAGCATTCCAATGGCACGTTCACATAAATTTGATGGAATTCTAGGCATATCGAAAAGAAAGAAAACTTTATAATTATTTTTTTTTCAATGTCTTTTTCTTAGTGACAACAAAGTCTATAAAATCACACTGAAAGGTTTGTTTTTATAAACATGGATTATACTGGTCCGTACATACATGACAAAATCGACGGAACATATGTAGGGCATTGGATATGTTGGTTTCATTTCATTACAATAAAAAAATATGTACAGAAATCAGAAGTTTCTTTTTTGGTTCATTATATATGTAAACCGTTTACTTTGGATTCTTTAGGATTCTTTAATTCCTATTACAACACCATGTTTTACTATTCAGAACAAATTGGCTCTAGACTGCACCTAATTATACAATATACGGTTATAATAATACCATTACATGGATAGTGAGTATTTGTTTAAGTAATTTACGGGTTTGGGTGGATAAATGATACAATACATAAAAAACATAACATAGTGTCTGAGACTCATTCAGTTGTTCCCGTCAAAATGTTCACTAATTAAATACTTGAAATTTTACTGCCCAAAAATTCTCTGTAAGAATGACAGGAATGCTGAAGATTCTAATCCCTGCTTAGCTGAAGCAATATTAAGGTCAATTGTACAGACTGTAAGTTACAAAGATTCATGCAATTTGCATAACCATAAGTACACATATACACATAATACTGTCACCTGCAATACCATTCCAAATGTCATAAGAAGAATATTCAATAAATATTTATTAACTAATCTGCATATATGTGAATTTTTGTCTTTGAACAATTTAACCCTTAACTATCCAATTCAGAGTTTTAACAACTCCGGGGTAAAAAGCATTTGAAAACATCACTGGAAAAGGAGTAAAAGCTAGTAACCAGCGTTTCCTCCGTTTCCCTCATTATGTTCTACTCTTATAACGGCAGATCTTATTATTTGAGCCCCAGTTATTTTGTTCACTGTACATGCTTTCAATTTGGATAAGTCTCAAAGTTTGTCATGTGGTACGGGGTTAAAGGTATAATACATATTGTTTTCGTTACATTGTTTCAAAAGCCCAATGTGTCATTGTAAAACTGAACAGCCTTGATAAAGCAAAAATGAAAAGCCTAAGCATTTTTTTCACAGAAAAATAACCAATCTAGAATAATCAATTTTGCGTTTTTCTTTTTTTACATGGTAAAAGCACATATTCAAATGTAATGCATATGAGTCATGCTCTATACAAGAGGGCCATGATGGCCCTGGATTGCTCACCTGAGTCAATAGGTGAAATTTCACTCGAGGGTCATAATGATAACCAGCATTTTCTCCTTTTCCCATAATGTTTTCTTCCCTATCCATAACAAATTTCAAATTTTCAGTCCCATTTATTTTGTCTTCTGCATTGCTTTCAATTTGGAGCAGTCTAAAAGTTTGCTGTTTGGTAAAGAGTTAAGACAAACATTCTGACCAATTGTCAGGTAAATCGAGCTGAAAATGTGACCTCTGGTGGTCCAAAATGTATTTCTTCAATTTGACCTAGTGACCTAGTTTATGGTCATCCGAGATTTAATAAAGGCAAACATTATGATCAATTTTAAGTCAATTGAGCAAATAATGTGGCCTCTACTGTGCCCATCAGGTATTTCTTTAATTTGACCTAGTGACCTAGTTTATGACCCTAGGTTACCCAAATTTGAACTGATACAAGCTTTCATCAAGACAAACATTCTGGCCATTTTTAAGGTCAATTGAGCAAAAAATGTGGCCTCTAGAGTTCCCACAAGGTATTTCTTTAATTTGACCTAGTGACCTAGTTTATGACCCTAGGTTATCTAATTTCGAACTCATCCAAGATTTTATCAAGACAAACATTCTGACCAATTTTCAGGTCAATTGAATAAGAAATATGGCCTCTAGAGTGTCCACAAGATATTTCTTTAATTTTACCTAGTGACCTAGTTTATGACCCCAGGTGACCCTCATCCGAGATTTTATCAAGACAAACTTTCTGACCTATTTTCAGGTCAATTGAAAAAGAAATGTGGCCTCTAGAGTGTCCACAAGGTATTTCTTTAATTTAACTCGTGACCTAGTTTATGACCCAATGTGACCCAAATTTGAACTCATCCGAGATTTAATTAAGACAAACATTCCGACCAATTTTCAGGTTAACTGAGTAAGAAATGTGGCCTCTAGAGTGTCCACAATGTATTTCTTTAATTTGACCTAGTGACCTAGTTTATGACCCCAGGTAACCCAATTTCAAACTCATCTAATTAAGACAAACATTCTGACCAATTTTCAAATTAATTGAGGGAAAAATGTGGCCTCTAGAGTGCCAAAAAGGTATTATTTAATTTGACCTAGTGACGTAGTTTATGACCCTAGGTGACCCAAATTCGAACTCATCCGAGATTTTATCAAGACAATCATTCTGAATAATTTTCAGGCCAATTGAGTAAGAAATGTGGCCTTTAGATTGCCCACAAGGTATTTCTTTAATTTGACCTAGTGACCTAGTTTATGACCCCAGGTGACCCTAAATTAAACTTATCCGAGATTTCATCAAGACAAACATTCTGACCAATGTTCAAGTCAATTGAGTAAGAAATGTGGCCTTTAGATTGCCCACAACGTATTTCTTTAATTTGACCTAGTGACCTAGTTTATAACCCCAGGTGACCCAATGCGAACTCATCCGAGATTTCATCAAGACAAACATTTTGAATTTTAAGGTCAATTGAGCTAGAAATGTGGCCCCTAGAGTGTCCTCAAGGTATTTCTTTAATTTGACCAAGTGACCTAGTTTATAACCCCAGATGACCCAAATTCGAACTTATCTGAGATTTTATCAAGACAAAAATTTTGACTAATTTTCAGGTCAATTGAGTGAGAAATGTGGCCTCTAGAGTGTCCACAATGTATTTCTTTAATTTGACCTAGTGACCTAGTTTATGACCCAATGTGACCCAAATTGGAACTCATTCGAGATTTTATCAAGACAAACATTCTGACCAATTTTCAGGCCAATTGAGTGAGAAATGTGGCCTCTAGAGTGTCCACAAGGTAAATGTTGACGACGCGCGACGGACATTGGACGACCACAAAAGCTCACCTTGAGCACGTTGTGCTCAGGTGAGCTAAAAAGGGGGCTTAATGCATCTGCTAAAAATACATGTATCAATCAGGTCAGCCTGCGCAATCTGCGCAGGCTGATCTTGCCGAAACTTTTCGCTATTGGTCAACTTTTAGTATGTCCAAGGACCAGTCTACCTCATGATTTAGTCGGTTGTTAAAAAAAGAAAATAATTATTTGATGGCTTGAGTGGTATGATGCGTCATAGAGATGCATTAACCCCCTTTTGCCAGAGCATGATTCATATATAGTTTGCAATATACATGTATTTGATTGCACCGACTCAAGCAATCATTCTAAATAGATTGAAACTACCGGTATTTCGTTGTATTGCGTTTGCTTTTGATGGCCCTCTTTAACACTTTTCCAGTGCATTCATTGACTGCTTTCCCAAATAAAGAATTGTGTTATGTTTAATGTGTGAGAAAAACAAAAGTAACTGTACCAGACGACAAAAAATAACACACGTCTAAATTAAAGGCATTTTGCGATGACAAAATAATGTGGCCTGAATTATGGTATTTGTCTTTGTTACGATAAACAGCATTGCGGGAAATTTAGAACACAATGCTAGTTACAAGCATTTTCTCCTTTTCCAACAACGTTTTTGAAAGCCCTGTTAACCTGTCAAAGTTGTTAATACACGGGATTATGTGGTAAAGGGTTTACTCATTGAAAATTTGTTCTTTATCGGTTTCAATTTTGAATGAAAAATGTGCCAGCCAGCTGTTAATAAAATAAATGATATTAACTACTGCTGGATTTCAGGACGAAATATACATAGTAAAATTAGTGTTGCACCCCCTGTGTTTTTAACGTGTTTAATTTTCTGGCGTGAATGATATGAAATGGGTTTGAAATTAGAATCTGGCTGCCGTATACAAGAACAAACAAGTCTGTTGTCTCTGAAATGGAATGAACTGAGGTATCCCTTAACCTCATGGCAGCAGCTACTGATCGAGCTGTTTCAACCTCGCGTGAGAGGTGTGAGACAAAGACTGCAAGCTGTTTTGCATGCCCCGGGCGGAAGTACGCAATATTGCCTGATTTTGTGTGTCCATTCTCTGCAGGTCACTTTCAACCTGTCGTAAGTTTTGTTTCGACATTAAATTCCCTGTTTTAACCAAACTTAAACGCTTCCCGTTTTTCTTAAATTTGAAAGCAACATCTAGGCAAAAGATTCCCACTTACCATGAGGTCAAGGGATACCTCAGTTCAGTTCATTTTATGGGCAAAAGACGAGTCTGTTGGTGTATGCAGCAGCCGAATTCTAATTTCGACCCAATTTTATCTCATTCACGTCAGAAAATCAAACTCGGTAAAAACACAGGGGGTGCAACACTAATTTTACTATGTATATAGTTGTTTTTCGGCAACATGAGTAATAAGATGGTACTTCGGAGAAAAAAGCTGGAAATCACCCTACTCTCCTTTTCTGGCTGCGTTGTCTTTTAAAGACAAAATGTAGTTAAGAGTTGAAAGTTTGAACATAAAAATAAAGAATATATGGAATAATTACATCTGTTTTAAACCCCTTTTAGAGGCACATTTTACTTCAACCCATTACCACACAACCCCGTTTTTAACAACCCTAAGTTAGATACCTTCAGAAAACACGATTGTAAAGGGAGAAAATGCTGGTAAGCAGCATTTTCACCTGTTCCTATAGCGTTTTCTACCCTATAAGAGACATTTCCAACCATTTGAGCCACTTCTAATGTGTCGTCGGCAAAACCCTTAAGTTTGGAAGGGTCTGATATATTTTGGTGTTTCGGGTAAAGAGTTAACCCTTTACCACACAATCCCGACTTTTAACGACTGTTTAACGACCCCAAGAAGTAAGCCTTTTGAAAACATTGCGGAAAAAGAAGAAAATGCTTTCAATTTGGACTAGTCTACATTTTTGTTGTTTCGGGTAAAGAGTTAAAGAGTTTAAACGTAACTTATTGCCACAATTTACATAGAATACATATACATATACAGTTTATGACTACAAACAGGAAAGGTGATTAGTGGGTTGAACCACAGCTTCGAAATCATATTTACAGTTCTCCCCATTAGTCATTGAAATAAACATACAAAACATGGTTTTCTCTGCAAATGGAAACAAACTGGGCGGTTACATTCAGTACTTAACCCTTATCCTGCTAAATAAGTATAGCCAATAGTAATGATCCAAAGTTTCCGATTTCAACATTATTTTTGGACGAAAGACATCTCCTTATCGGACAGTGTAGATCCACGATCAGACTGCACGTTCTGTGCGGTCAGATCTTAATCTACACTGTCTGCAAAAGGTCAGTAAGTCGCGCTAAGCAGTTTAACTCTTTACAAAACGACAATATTTTAGACTTGTCCAAATTGAAAGCATTTGCAGACGACAAAGTAAATTTAACTCAAAATTTGAAACTTGTGTCTGGAAGGTTAGAAAACATTGTGGGAAAAGGAGAAAATGCTGGTTACCAGCATTTTCACCTTTTCCCAGAATGTTTTCTAAAGGCTTCTTTCTCAGGGTCGATAAAAGTCGGGATTGTGTGGAAAAAAAGGGTTAAGGGTTAAGACAAAAATATGGAGTACAGATAATGAATTGATTGCTTTGCAATCAGTACCTCTGTCTATCTCAATGACATCAAATATTATTACGACGTCACTGCACTTAAATACAATCCTTTATAATCAATGCACATTATTGATCAAATGACATACCCACAAACCTTTGAAAATTCTGACAGCAATCGAACATACACACGTACGAAGCTACGTAGCCAATTAAAATACACCGCATGAGCACTGTACGTAGACTGTGAATCAAACCAGATTTGACCTATATTTTTTGAGGGATAGAAAGTTGGTGTTTTAAAAGGAAGAACTATAAAGACATGTTTGTTGACAGTTAGTTCCGTCTCTTTCCCGCAATGTTTTCAAAAGCCTTATTTTTCAGAGTTGTTGAAACTCAGGATAGTTTGGTAAAGATTCAAATGGTGAGATTTGTAAAATTAAGAGTAGATGTCATTGTGGAAAGAGGAGACAAGAAATATTTAAAATTATATTTGAGGAACGCTCTGGCAAAAGGGGGCTTAATTCCTCTCCGTGATGCATTATACCAAGCAAGTCATCACTTGATCCATAAATTTAATTAAGTCTAACAACCGTCTTTATCGTAAGGTCTACTAGACTGGTCCTTTGATAAACAAAATCAAAGGACTGATAGTCCTGAGAGTCACCTGGTGGGTAATTGGTTGGAAGTTTTCACCCTTCAGAAGTTTCAGATATATAAAAATCATTCATGGTACAAAATAATCTAACCACAAGATAGTATTACATGTATATGCAAGCATATTTCTGACTTGTCATCATAAAATTAGAACCACAAAGATCAAAATTCACATGAAAAAAATTATGTGGTGAGAATTAAAATTTATGCACCAGTAATAGCTTTAAAAAGTTCAAAATCTCTTACCCCGGGTGACTTCATTTTAAAAAAAATGATTATCAAAAGGTATAATCAATACAAAACAAGTTCTTTCCTTGAAATGATATCCTTCCCCCCCCTCCACCGAAAAAGAGATTTTTTGATAGCAGAAACATATAAGAGGTATTGTGTTTTGCATGTAAACATGGCCTTGTTGTTACAAGTCCATAATAAAAATTATACATTAAGCCCCCCTTTTCCATGACATGGCATTTCATTAAATAAAAACAAATACTGATTGTCTGTAGCTTATGATTAATAATATAAATATGAAGTTTCATAAAACATACCGGAGGTATACTTACGTCACCCCAAAGATCAGTATAATAACAATAAGAGCCTGGTTGCGAAAAATGACCAAAAGCGAAAAGTTTCGGTCCAGGTCAGCCTTCGGGGACAGCGCAGGCATGACACACACACACACACACACACACACACATATAGACGGTGTAAGAGCCACTGAAACATAAAAAAATTTGAAATTCTTCAGTTGTGGCTCAATATGAAGAAAAATGATAAAAAGTAACATCTCCATCAACTGCCTCTTTGTCCCCAATGACATGATTTGTTTTCTTGAAAATAGAAATTTTCGGTCAGATATGAGCCATACTCTTGCAGAAGGGGCTTAATGCATCTCCGTGATGCATAAAACCTAGCAAGTCATCACATAATTATGGATCCATAAAATCTATTTTTTGCTCACAATTGACAGGATCTGGAAGTAGAATGGTCCTGTGCCATGCAGAAAATTGACCGATGGCAAAAAGTATCGACCCATGTCAGCCTGCACAGGCTGTGCAGGCTGACATGAGTCGATACCTTTTGCAGATGCATGAAGCCCACTATTCACATAGCATGGCTCATATTTATTTCAAGACAAGTTAATCCCAATCATCGCATAAAGTGGAAAAAAAAAAGTTACAGAGGTAAGTTTAGACTCTATACACACGTCAGGGCCGCATCATGGCTCGGTCACTCATCCTAGCATTTCCTTTGAAGCATGTCGCGTAATTTTAACGGGGAGTTACGCATTATTCTGTGCCACTTTGAAAGCTATGTATCTCTATAAATTGTATGCTGTAGGTATTTATATACATATGAGCCATGGTCTCTGAAAAGGGTGCTTCATGCAAGGTCAATCCTTGGCCGAAACCTTTCGCTATTGGTCAATTTTCTGTATGTCAAAGGGCTGACAACAAAATAACGTCCCCACCTTGCTGGGCTTATACCGGGGCTTTTCCCCCAAGCTTATAGGGGCTGTGTTTATAAATGACTGGTGCATAGGTTGCATATGCTAGCTAACTATGGCTGGATGAATAGTACAAGGTAGGTTTTAGTCAGTAAAGGTAATTTGAAATTCGCCACATCGATTGCCACCTTGAAAAGTAGGCCGGTTTTGTACCCAGAATGCCCATATCAGATAGGTTTATCTAGAGATTGTACATGTATTTGAAAAATGTCACTTAGCGGAAGATAAAGTGGATCACCTGAGGTTTACTAAATGAGATCTCTACTTTCACTTTCGGTCCTAAATTCTCCAATTTCTCATTGGCAGGTCCTTCAAATGCCCGTACAGTCTGAGAGGTTTTTTTTTTTTATATCTATATTATTATTTCTTTGTAGACATCTAAATCCCTATATAAAAGAAATATCATTGTTTATAAACACCGGTCGCGTTGTCATCGTTTGAGTTCCAAAAAGTGCTGGACATGTGTCCATTTGTCAACGAAATACTTACCAGATAGATCAAATAGATATATTGAACTCATCTTCCTTATCAACTGAAATTTTGTTGGTTTAGATCTAACATGTACTTTCGGGCTTACCGAGAGTCGATCCATTACATGAGTAGGAAAATTTCTGGATAGATCTAGATCGAGATACGTAAACGGGATGAGATATAATGAATTGGAAAAAAAGTTTTTTATGCTTTTATCATGCTAGAAAACGAAGGAAGTCTTCATAATTTTTTGAAGATTCAGAGGTTAGCCATTTCTGCTTGTGGAGCATAAAGTCGATTGTGTAACAATCAAGTGATATTGTTGTCTGCCTGGCAAAGATTGAATTCGTTCGAGCTTTGGGCAGAATAAATTTGGAGTCACATTCAAACACACATACGGGCACTCGTATTGAACCATGGCTAAAACGAATTGTTGGAACCAAGACAATGTTTCCATTATTACGAGAAGTATGTACAAAGATATATAGCCCACATATACATAACGGTGTCATACTGTCAATACTCAATTTAGTGTTTCAACAACAAAAAGAACGCTATTCAGTTACAAATATGCATTCAAAGACACCATTTGACTCTTTATCACATAATCCCGAGATTTAAGGGTCCTGGGCAAATGAAAAGAATTGACAGATTGATTGAATGTATGGTGTTTAACGCCGTTTTCAACATTATTTCAATTATATCGCGGCGGCCAGTGCACCTATCCATGCTTTCCTTGAGCTTATTTTTACCAGCACTCCGCACTATGTTCTTTCCAAGCCACAGGCTGCTTTCCCACATAACCATCCTCGAAACAATGGTCAGCGGTGAGAGAGGAATTAATCCTGTAGCAATGACTATCATCAGTCCTCGGAAAGAAATTGGCCAAGCCGGGGATCGAACCAGCGACCTCCTGTTCTCAAGTCCTGTACACTACCGACTGAGCTACGGGGCTTGGCGAAAAGGATTGACGTAAACATTGTGAGTAAAGGAGAAAATACTGGAACCTAGCATTTTCTCCTTATCGGACAATGTTTTGTACCCTATCAAAGAAAAATTCCTAATTTGTGCAATAGTTAGTTTTAATATACCTATTAGACACTGCATCGCAATGAAATGTGCCTTCGTAAGTAAAGATTGATGCGTTTGGTTATACTTCCAATATGATGCTACTGATTTTAGTTTACGCGTGGTCTTAGTAGTAAGTGTTTATGCGCCTTGAGGAGTTTCACTTGTCGAAATTAGGAAGTATTCCCCTCCATCCATTCGATTTATAATCCCATGAAGTAGGCAAAAATCGAGCACATTTAGCCACGCGCGGAAAAATCTCCTTCTTCCACAATATATCAGTTTAGCCCTCTTACAAAGAGTCACAAAAACAGCACTGTTTGGTAAAAGATTGGGTCAGCACATATTGGAAATGCATGAAGACTTTTCGGTTTTCTGTCCGTCAACTAGGTAACGTTGAAGAAACAAGTACACTCTATACAGTAGATCTCCATTTTCACTTTCGGTCCTAAATTCCCCCGGGGATTTCTCATCGGCCGGTTCTTCGAATGCCAGTACTCTGAGTGTTTTTTTTTTTATATAGATCTATATATGTATGGGGAAATATGTTATTTGCTTGACCAACTAAGTTTTTTTTTTTTTGCACAGTTTAAAAACACTACAGAACTATAGGAAAATGGTGAGTAACTATCGAGGAGTAAGTAGATTAGTCCTGTTTGATCTTCAGATTCTACTGATTTTCAGTCCGATTTTACACCTGTAGCCTTGTCATCGTTTGAGCTCCAAATAGTGCTGCAAATGTGGCCATTTGTCAAAGAAATACTTACATGTTGATAGATTTACTGAACTTATCTTTCTTATCGGTTGAAATTTTGTTAATTTATATCTAACTTGTACTTTCGGTTTTACCGAAACTCGATGCATTACATGAGTAGGAAAGTTTTTGCATAGATCTAGATCGAGATACATAAACGACATGAGAGTTTTATATAATGTTACGAAAATTTAAAGTTTTTCGATGCTTTATCATGCCAGAAAACGAAACAAGTATATATAAATTATTCGAAGATTCAGAGTTTAGCCAATCCCGCTTTCGGTGCATAAAGTCGATTGAGTAACAAACAGGAAATATTGTTGTCCGGCAAAGATTGAAATCGTTTGAGCTTTGGGCAGAATATAGTTAGTCAAAATCAAGCAAACTCTTTAATGGGCACTCGCACTGACGCAGTGGCAAACACGAACTTGGGACAAACACAAAGTTTCTATTACCACGAGAAGTTTGTACAAAGATATACAGCCTACATAAACATAACGGTGTCATACTGTCAATACTCAGTTTAGTGTTTCAACAACAAAAAGAACGCTATTTAATTACAAATATGCATTCAAAGACACCATTTAACTCTTTACCACACAATCCCGAGTTTTAAGGACCCAAATGAAAAGGATCGATGTAAACATTGTGGGAAAAGGAGAAAATGATGGTAACTAGCATTTTCTCCTTTTTCCACAATGTTTTCTACCAATTCAAAGAAAAATTCCTTACTTGTACAACAGTTAGTTTGTCGTCTGCAAATGCTTTCAATTTGGACTAGTCTAAATTTTTGCCTTCTGGTACAGAGGTAGGGTAGCACTGCAGGTGGTCTTTTGGTGCAGATTAACTTTTAACGACCCTGAGGAAGAAGGCTTTTGAAAACATTGTGGGAAAAGGAGAAAATGCTGATAACCAGCATTTTCTCCTTTTCCCACAATGTTTTCTACCCCAACAAAGAAAAACCACATCATTTGAGCCACATTAAAATTGTCGTCTGCAAATGCTTTCAATATGGATTTAACGTGTGGTAAAGAGTTAATCCTATTAGAATGAAATGGGACAGTGGAGTATAAGATGTGATCTTTGATGCCTCGAAATTACTACAGAAGATGCGTGACTGATATCACATTTATCGCACTTATCTTTATGGTATGACCTTTTTTCACAGGCTGCAGGAAGAACTTTATTTGTCGCTGCTATCGACTTTGGTACAACGTACTCTGGGGTGGCTTTTTCCTCAAAAAATGACTATCACAAGCATCCTACAAATGTAATTGCTTTAAGCTGGATAGGAGAAGAGCTTGTTTCATCAAAAGGTTTGATAGTTACAATGTTAAATAATTTTCATGACATTTTGGCCTATGGTCACGTCAGATGTAACGTTAATGAAACAAACCGATCAAGTAAAAGCTGTGTTAGCATACAGATATTTGAGTGAAGCATCTGAAAAGCCTTAATGTTGACTGATTCATTTAATGGTGTATTATACCACTTTCAACATTATTTCTGTTATAGCATGTTATTATTATTATATGTTTGTCATGGGTTTCACTAGTACCAGGTTAGGACTTTGAAATGTCTTGCCCAAGGATATCCCTATGAAGAACAAAGTGCATCCAGTGAGGTTCGAACCCAGGGCCTCCAGGTTACAAGTCCTACACTGAGCCATGCAGAACCCCTTTCTTAAGCCCTAAACTGCTAGCTGAATTAAGTGAGAATTTTTTGCTATAAGTGAAAAGCTAAAAATTGCGATTTCAAGGTTGTCTTTGCTGGAAAAATCTCAATACAGTATAGGTCTAGTGCAGCCTGATCCTAATCTACACTGCCCATGTAAGTGCACTTTAAGGCACTTAACAGCTCACATGCTTTGAATTTACTTCAACTTCAGCATAAATAATGCCTTGAAGCGGAGGGGGATTACAGAAATGGCCTTTGTCTATCTGTAAAATACTTTTGTCCACTCAATATCTCTTGTACCCCTGACCCGGAGGTTAAAATTAGTTCACACGTGTGTGCACCTTGATGACACAATGTTCAGAGTGGAGCTTTCAGACGCCAGGCTCCAAGGCCAAGGCCACAGCAGGGGCTCAGATCCTCATAAATCCTTTCTGCTGCATATCTCTTGAACTTTTGGGCAGATTTTTAAATCAAAATATTTCACACATGTAACTAGCACCAAAGTAATGAAACAATGTATAGAGTAAAAGTTTCAGGCACCAGGCTCCGAGGTTAAAGTCACTGCAGATGTCAAGAGTCAGATCCTCATAAATCCTGTCCGCTCAATATCTCTTTAACCCCTGGCCTGATTTTCAAAATATTTCACGCGTGTGTGCACCTTGATGAGAAGATGTGCAAAGTAGAGTTTCAGAGGCCTTCAAGGTCAGGGCCACAGCAGGGGGGGTCAAGGGAAGTGTATGATCCTCATAAATCCTGCCCTCTCTATATCTCTTGATCCCCTTTGTCCCATGGCACAACTTTTAGAACATTTCACATATTTGCACCTTATTGAGACAATGCGCAGAATAAAGGTTACAGTCACCAGTCTGCCTATCGATCGGTTTGTCTGTAACACCCTTTTCAGCTTCATATCTCTCAAGTCCATTGTCCAATTTTTAAGATTTTTCACATTGTCATTCATCTTGATGAGATGAAGTGCAAAGCAGCGGTTTCAGTTGCCAAACTCTAAGGTCTAAGTCAAAGGTGGGAGTCAAAGGTCACAATCTCATAAATTATGTCTGCTCCATATCTCTTGAACTCTTGGCCTGATCTTTAAACTATTTCACGCACGTGTGCACCTTGATGAGACAATATGCAGATACCAGGATCCAAGGTCAAGGTCACAGCAGGGGTTAAGGGTCAGATGCTCATAAATCCTGTCTGATCCATAAATCTTTAATGCTTGGGCACCATGTGTGTTCAGCTTGAATGTGCAGAGCAGAGGTTTCACAACCACTGTTCCAAAATCAAGGTCGTGGAAGAGACGACAAAGCTCACTCAGTATCTCTAGAAGCGCTTGTCTTCATTTGAAATTGCTTCAAACTTGTTTGCACCTGAGTTTACGCTCAGTATATCCTAAAAGCCCTGGTCTTTACTTGAAATTGTTTGAAACATGATATACAACACGCAGAGTTAGGTTTCACATGCCAGTGTCAAGGTCAAGGTCAATTCTGTGTCTGCTACATTCACAACCTACATAAACTCTGTTAAGGATTTAATAAAGAAATGGTTATGTGTATGGCTCCGTAAGATGATGTACAGAACCCATAATCATTTACCTTGAGTCAAATGTTGAGAACTATAGATATGGCCGTCAACTGTCTCCATCTGAGTATCAAGAGTATCAGGCTTAAAATGTGGCCTCTAGAGTGCACACGAAGTTTTTCTAGGATTTAGCTTAGTGACCTACTTTTTGACCCAATATGACCCAATTTTAGACTTGTCCAAGATTTTATCAAGACAAACATTCTGACTAACTTTCATGAGTATCTGACAGAAAATGTGGTCTCAAAAGTACACGCAAGGTAAATGTTGACGACCGCACGACGGATAACGGTCGCCAGACACACCGGGTTCACAAAAGCTCACCTTAAGCACTTCGTGCTAAAAATGCAATGCAACATGCAGATGCACAATGTCATTCCTCTAGTTCGTGTGTTCCTACCAGCCATTATTACCGGAAATAAAGACAAATACAATAAATTATTATTTTCCCTGTTCTTGCTCTTCTTCTACTTCTTGTGCCAAAGAGGAGACGGTGGAATCTATTTACTCCCCTTAACGCGCCTTCCCGCCTTTACTAGAACTGTGAAAGATTAGTCATTTTTAAGTTTTTTCTTGCTCATTTTTTATCATCCAACTCAAATCAGGTCCGACCAGTATACTGATAACGCGGGACGGAAATCATGTTGACTCTTTTGGATATGAAGCTGAAAGCAAATATAGTGAGCTTGCTGGTGACGAAAACCATAAGGAGTGGTATTACTTCCGGAGATTTAAAATGCTACTGCATGGAGACAAGGCATGTATATTTTAAAAATCCTTTATAGAACAAGAAAGTTTACAATTTTCAAAGGTTATTTTTTACAAATCTCAGAGTGCAAAATATATTCTAATGAAAATCAAAGGACTCAAGGTCCAGAAAAGCGGATTTGCTGAGTAGTATTTAACAATGATATGTAGGAATAAATGATAAGCCTTCCGTCATGAGTGATACATGTTTACTTAATGAAACAAGCATAGGTACGAAAGTCAGAAAAGATCTGCCCACTGTGCTGTTATTTCATTGTTCAAGAGTTGTTGATTGGTCCACTGGATTAGTAAGCACCGATCTGATATACATGTATATTTTTCCTTGTACTAGATGTAGGGCTATATATGAGTATATAAATACAATAGTGACTAAAGCGAGGTTATATACATAATCTGAAAGTAGAAGACGTATCCACAGAAAACAGACTATCTGTAGAAATCCGCAAAAAAAGTAGACGAAACACACTGAAAGAGAGAGAGGGATATCAAATGACTCATTTTCATATCAGGCCACAGACATAGATGTGTCATTAGAAGATGCAACAGGGAAGAAACTATCAGCTCTGAAAGTGTTTTCTCTGTCCATAGAATTCTTGAAGAATAAACTTCTTACAGAGGCAAAAAAACAAACCACAGGGATGATGGATGACGACTTCCATTGGGTACTAACGGTACCAGCCATTTGGAATGATACAGCCAAACATTTTATGAGAAAGGCAGCTGTAAAGGTCAGATGAATTCTGTCATCACAAAATATCGTTGAAAACGACCATATCATATTTATATCTGTTTGAATTAGTAGCACAACTTTTACGATACTTTAAAAAGTAGTTCTTTGGTTTAAATTTCAACGAGTATCACCTGTGTGGTAACAGAAACTTATTCTTTGAATGATAAACCCCTAGGTCCTATTTGTTCCTCGTGTCTACATATATACATGTATACTCAACCAAACAAGAAACTTTTTGGGATTTTTTTAAAACATGCTTCAAGCGCAACAAATAGCGATCAAAAGCTTTTGTAGATGAAAAACTTTTAGACTTGTCCAATATGTGTGCATGTGTAAACTATAACATTGAAACTGTAAGTGTGCATTACGAAGTTTTTTTTTTTTTGCGTATATATGGAATATTACAACAGTCTGCATTTCTGCGTGGTCGGATCATGTCGAGTTGCGTATGTAAAGAGATGCGTATCGGATGAGACCGAAGGTCGAATCCGATGCGCATCTCTTTACACATGAACGAGACATGATCCTACCAAGCAGAAATGCAGATTGTTGTATTATTCCTTTTATTATATACCTCACCACGGTAAGTGTAAAGAAGCATCACAAAATCAATACAAATGACTAAAAAATCTAAGAACTACATTTTATCGTACATCTGTTTACAATATTTATGAATGGCGGATGAATATACATAGATAACGGTAAGTCTGCATAGATCAGAATGCATTTAAAAATGGCGATTGCTGTTCGAGCCGCTACAAGAAAATAAACAACAACAGTGGCTTAAAAACTATTTCTTAACCACTGTATCTGTGCATTACGTTGGTCAGTGGTTGTTATTCACTGTCACTGTAAAGAACAGCACATGATTTTTCATTTCATCGCTGGAGCCGAGTCAAGTTTGTGATTATTAATCGCGATGGCGAAGTTCATGAGTGTACTGTACAGTGGCATTTGGAAATACCTTTTCGGAACAACACAGGCTTATGTAATGGGCATTGATATCGGACAAAATCAAGTTCTGCATAAAGACTGTTTTTGAAAAATATAGATGACAAATAACAGTCAATGTACATATAAATACTCTGATAAATCCGGTTTTCGTGCTTTCCCATGCTAGCTTAACGTAAATGGTTGAAAGTCCCGAACGTTATTACACAGAAGTAGTCTGTGTACATGATTATGTTCTACACACAGTACTGGGCTGATACGGAAATTTTTTCCGTCGAGTTGTATTGTGAAGTTAGATATCGCCCTTGTTTTACTCAGATCATTTATGGGTATATAATAAATGTATTTATCCCACAGGCCGGTATTGATGGAGAACGTCTTACCATAGCACTGGAGCCAGAGGTAGCATCATTACATTGTCGACATCTGCCAGTGGCAAAGGGTACAGGAAGTGATGCTTTGTTAACAAGCCTGAAGGAAGGATCAAAGTATTTGTTGATGGATGCAGGGGGTATGATCTATTAGATTTAATGCGCATTTATCCTGTGTAATGAACTTTCTATGCAGCCTCTAAGTTGTTATCCACATTGCTAAGCAGTAGGACCATCATTGACCAATACCGCTCGGTCCTCCCTTACAAGTTCATTCTTCAAGAATGAACTAAGAAGAAATAGGCAGATGCCTATTTGCATATGCAACAATTTGTGCTGTGGTTTAGAACTGATGCTTATACAAAATTTCAAAGCGCTAGCTGGTTTCCATATGCATTTATATGGCAATCTTTGATCCCATGGACACAATATGAACAATTTTGGTAAAGACCATCAGATGCTGCTATATACCAGTTGTCAAAACCATAGGCTTCGTGGTGCCATGCAAGAACCTGAACGAATCTAATTCGTCTATACATATTTTAGAAGCTCGCTGTTTTTCCAGAATCCAATGGCTAAGTTTATGGACAAATCACCTTTGTTTATTGTATTCACTATGGTATTAAAATTTCCAAGGTGGGATAAGAAAAATTCGACCTACTCCAAAATTTCAGCTAACTCTCTTTATATTTATATATGTCTTCCGTTCTATGTACCAGATCGAAGATAAATTACTACATCTATCAATTCAAAAGTAACACCTTGTTTTTTTCTATTCCAGTCTTGAAATATGTAAAAAAAACATAGTGATAAATGAGAGAGGTTGTGTTTGGCAGGTAATACAGTTGGACACATTGTCTTACATGTACGTACTGGTTTATAGAGGCCCCAGTTTGTCAAAACATCAAGTGGTTTCGTTTATAGTGGCCTATGTTTTCCTGCAGTATGGTATTGTGAAAGATTTATATGCAATTACATTAGGGTAAACTTTCGATGGGCAATGAATGGATTTGAATCAATAAACCTGAAGTGTAAGCGTAGTACATGTATCATGAAGTACTGCATTTGCTTCACTGTAGCCTCGACTGTTCCTGTATAACCAATTCGACATACATGTATTTAGTAGGTGTATACATATGTACCTACTGATTTCCAATGTGGATATTCTATAACTATTTGGTTAGCGCTGAATTTAGTTAGCACATTTTTCCCCATTTGAAAAAAAAGAATAACAAATGAATATACACAGATCTAGTGTCTTGATTGATTCATCCTGAATATCTTGTTTAGGTGGGACTGTTGATGTTACGGTTCACTCTGTAAGCTTCTCAGGTCAATTGAAGGAGGTTCATCAAGCAAGCGGTGGGGCCTGGGGAGGAATCAAAGTGGATGAGCAGTTCGAAGACCTACTACGGAAGATATTAGGTACGAAGAATTAAGGAAGAATCTTAATTCGTTGAAAGGGAATATACTGTGATAATCAAGCTTTAGAACAGAACTAGAATTAATAATACCTTTCAATACATATAGTCTTTAGAATCTTTCCTTACCATGCTGTCAATTTATTCAATCTAGATCATGATATTTTTTTCAGGCATAGAAGAAAATTTATCTCCGTATCTATTGTAGCGTCACAAGTAAAAAAGTAACAATCACGTTGGTCTCTGTAACCGGAAGTTCTTTAAATAGTCCTATATCGTTCCACTGGCTAATAATTACAAACTATACATACCAAACATTACAGTCCTAGCCCAAACGGTTTTGAACATGAAGACTTATAAAGTTTTCTCCATAAAAGTCTATGTCCCCAGGGCTAGGCCATTTTTGACCACAGAGTCATATACCAAATAATACAGATCTAGGCCGTATTGATATAAACAAGAAGATTTTCAGAGTTTCCTGATGATAATAAAGCCCTTGTAAATCAAGAGACACATGAGGCAGGGCAAACCTCCATACCATGGCTAAATTTGAACAAATTTGGAATTGATCCACTAGATGAAGCTTTGTGTCATATTTGGTTGTCCTACGATTTATGGTTAGGAGCAAGAGGACTTTAAGAATTTTCACTCTGTGACCCATGGATTGAGGCAAATTTTGACACCAGGGCTTTAATTTGAATAGTTTTGATAGAGGCCTGCTAGATGATAGCATTCACAAAGTATTACAGTTATAGCTCGTGGCACGGAACAAGAAGATCTTTTAAGTTTTCACTATAAAAGCCTATATAAAAGTTGTGAATTGTGGGGCGGGGCCAATTTTGAGTACATGGCTAGAATTTGAAGAATCATGGTAGAGGTTCACTAGATAAATATACATGCAAAATTCAGTAGCCCTAGATCTTATGGTTAGGAAAGAGAAGATTTTTAAAGTTTTTGCAATATAAGCCCTAGTAAAAATTGTGACTGTCCGGTTGGGGCCAAATTTGACCCAGGGCTATAATTTAAAGACTCTTGGTAGAGGTCTACTAGATAAAGCTACATACAACATTTGGTGGCCCTAGGCTCTGTGGTTAGGAACAACAAGATTCATAAAGTTTTCACTATATAAGTCCATGTAAAACTTGTAACCCCTGGGGCCGGGCAAATTTTGGCCCCAGTGTTATGATATGATGAATTTTAATAGAGGTATATAGATGAAGCTACATGCCAAACTTGGTAGCCCAAGGCTTAATGGTTAAGAACTAGAAGATTTTTAAGTTTTCACTTACAAGCCCATGTAAAACTTATGACCCCCCTGGATAGAGCCAATTTGGACCCAACAGCTATAATTTGAAGAATCTAGGTAGAGATTCATTAGATGAAGCTCTATGCCAACTTTGGTAGCCTTAGGCTTTATGGTTTCGTAGAAGATCTTCAAAGATTTCCAATATTTTTTTCCGTTTTGTTGCCATGGCCACCAGTGTTTTAACAGGAATCAAAGTCTTTCAAGAAATCCTGAGGAGGTCCATGGCAGGATACTTTCTGTGAAATTTGTTCAAAATTTGATAGTTAGTTTCAGAGAAGAAAATGTGTGAAATAAAAGTTAACGCTCGGACGGACGCATGATGGACGCAGGGCCATGACATAAACTCGTTGACCTTAGGCCAGTGGAGCTAAAAACTACAGATAAAATGCCATTTTACAATACTGATACCTTTACTTTACACTTGGAAAACTTAAGGTGATCCGTTGATCAAGTTACTCGGCTTGAACAATCGGTTTTAGCGCGAGCGGCAGTATCTATCACTTGTTCTAAAAAGTTTGAACAGTCTGTTTACCCACGAGGCAGGTAAAAATTTTAGCAGGTTCGGTCTCTGTGGAGAAGACCTTTGAAATTGTTGAAGAGCAGACAGATCCATGAACGTACCACGGGTCAGTATCAGACAGGTGAACTTACATGAGCATTACCAGCTCAGATGATCCTCTCAATTCATGGCTGTTTTAACCCAATTGTATACACGCACACTTTTATATGTACAAGTACTTTGATAATTTTTAAAAGTGGAAACTTAAATAAATTTTGCAGGTGGAAATGTTGACATCAGCACTCTCTGCGAGTCATGTACTGTTGACCTCATGAAAAATCAGGTTCAAGTTAGTGAAGGAAAATTTGCAGAAAACGTGGACAAAAAAGTCGAAATACTACTTGGAAAAATATTTCGTGAGTACGCGAGGAACCTTTCTTCTTAAAAAGCAAAAAGAGCTTGAAAATACAAGTATCGAATTAACTTTTTACTGCACAATGACGCCTTTTAAAGACCCCGGGAAAGAAGCCTTTTGAAAATATTGTGGGAAAAGGACAAAATGCTGGTAACCAGCATTTTCAGCATTTTCTCCTTTTCCCAAAATGTTTTCTGCCCTATGAAAGAAAAACAGTGAAATTGTCGTTTGCAAATGCTTTCAATTTGGACTAGGCCAACATTTTGTCGTCTAGTAAAGGGTTGAATAACCTTTCATTCAAAATAATTGGTGGAATATGCTGGGACCAGTAGCTTAGGTGGTAATGCAGAGGGCTCTTAATCCAGCGTATGAGTGGGTGTGAAGTCCTGGTAAAACAAACTATGAAAGTATGGATAGGTGCACTGGCTGCTATGAAATGAATGAAATAACGTTGAAAAAGTGTTAAACATAAACAATAACAACCATTAGAATATTTCTGACCATGTTGAAGTCGGTTCCATAGACAGGCACAATGTCTCAAGTGGCAGAAAGGAGCAATGACGAGTGGATTCTAGTAACCAAGGTCCAGCTTATGAGTAGATACAAAATCTCTCCTTTGCTATAAATGTATACACAATTGAAGAATTAACCCTTTCAGCGCCATGGGCGAAAGAGGGGGTTTTAGCAAACAGCAAAGCTCAAGATAAAACTGCACAGTCCGCCTTTTTAGTGAAGCCTACAAGGCAGAAATATTTGAGCCGTGCTCTGGCAAAAGAGGGCTAATGCATCTCCGTGATGCATGGTACCAAGCAAAACATCACATTATTAGAGATCCATAAAATTCATTACGTCTAACAACCGACTGAATCATGAGGTAGACAGGTCTTTTGACATACAGAAAATTGACCTATAGCGAAAAGTTTCCGTCCAGGTCAGCCTGCGCAGACTGCGCAGGTTGACCTGGGTCGATACCTTTTGAAGATGCAATAAGCCCCCTTTTCAGAGAGCATGGCTTATTTTTACTTATGAGTGGATTGCAATTTCGGCCGTCGAAAACCTCTATATACATTCATTTGGTGCTAGTTAACATCTTGTATGGTTTTGGATCCTTGCTCAATGGCAATGACCTTAGTCCAGCGAGTTACACACATCTTTTTCAATTCCCCATTTTTACCACAAATACATTTTTCGTACACAAAATGTCTGTAATCCGTAATTCGCACATTTTTCGGTACGCCTATATATCCAAATATACAGTATGCTTATATCCAACGTGTGTAAAATTAAGGAAAATGTGTTGTCTCTATTACCCTGAAGAAATGGCATTTATATGATAAATCTAAAACTTCCATTTTTAGAATCTAACTTGTTATTATACCTAAATCACTTTCACAGGTACAGAGTTCGACATCTCCACTCTTTGCGCTTCTGTTTCTGCTGAATTAAAAGAACTGTTTCAAGTTAATGAAGACACATCAAGCAGAATCAAAGTTGAAAAACAAGTTGAGAAACTAGTAAGAAGCAGAATCGGTGAGTTCAAGACTAATAATTTTGATTCTAGGAATACCAGTGTGAAATCACCTAAAGAGTTTAACTGCAGTTGAATCGATGTACAAAGTATTTCACAGATACAAATAGATACTTGAGTATTTTGTGATCGCAACCAGAATTTCTCAATCGTCGTGTTAAGTGAAATTAGGTTTGGAATGATTTTGTCTTTACTACAAGATAGTAGTGAATATCTTTTTGTCATGCAATGTCACAAAACTACGTGAGAGTATCATAAGCAAACCTTTGGTGCTTTCAAATGAAAAAGAGAGTAACCAAAAGTAAAACTGTAAATTATGGATTTAATACAAACATGTACTGTAGCCCTATATGCTAGCATTTCTTAATTTGTCATGGAAATGCAGTTTAATGCGCAGGAAGGCCAGACTGTGCAAACTGGCATGGGTCGAAACTTTGTCATTTGTAAACTTTTCTGCATGCCCAAAGACCATCCTACGTCATGATTAAGTCGGTTTTTAGACAAAATGGATTTTATGGATCTATCAGTATGTGATGGCTTGCCTAGTATTACACATCACAGAGATGAGCGCTGCCCATTTATTTATTTATTTATCCTAAATTATTATGTGTATTTACAGGCCATTTCATAATGGAGAAATTCAAAAAAGATGATATGTACGACTACAAAACACTCCTTCATAGTTTTGAATTGAAGAAGCGAACTATATCTTCCTCCAAGAGCGGGTTTGTCATCATTACGATTCCTGTTTCACTTGTAGAAACGATTAAGGAAATGACAGGAAAAGATTTCGATCCATCATTAGTTTCTAAGCAGTTCTCGAATAAGGTAAAGATAGAAAGAAACAAATGGAAAATAGATTTTGAGATCTTCAGGGATTTATTCCAATTATCCATAAAGAGTATAGTCAGCCACTTGGAAAATCTATTACAACACCAGTCCGTTAAAGGATGTAGTACCATTCTAATGGTAGGCGGATTTTCTGAGTCAGAACTACTACAAGATGCAATCAGAAAATGCTTCCCTTCAATGGAAGTTATAATACCCAAGGATGCTGGTCTGGCTGTTCTCAAAGGTGCCGTGATCTTTGGACATGATCCTACAGCTATAACAGAGAGAATCTGTAAGTATACCTACGGCCAGTCAGTTAATCACAAGAAGTCAGATGCCTGTACCCATCCTCCCGGTAAAACGTTTGTGGACGAGAACGGTGATCTGAGGTGTGACAATATGTTCCAGATACATGTTTTAAAGGGACAGACAATAAAACTTGGTGAGAAACAACCTGAACGAATCGGCAGGCCTATCTACGACACACAGATTGAAATTAACGTACAAATTTATGCATCAACAGAGGAGAACCCAGTTTTTGTCACAGACAGTGGATGTCAGAAGATTGGAACGTTTAACGTTCCTGTAACAGGAGGAAGGAAGGGAAATTTGAGTACAACCTTTATGTTTGGAGGAACAGAGATAGAGGTCATAGCAGAGGACAAACTTACTGGCAAGATAACGAAACATCGAGTAGAGTTCCTTGGTTAGACTGTCATAATCTATGTGCACAATGAAATGGTCAGTGGAAAACTTAAGATATTACTTCTACAATATCTTAATTACATTACAAAAAGCATGCCTTATGGTAATTACAAAATACATGATATATTATTCATATATAACAGAGGGTCCTTATTCACCAACCATCCTTAAGAATATTCTTAGTCGTATGCTGAAGAATTTTCTAAATTTGAAAGTAACACACCTTCTGGTTTAGCCAGTCAGAAAATGGTTTAGCCAATCAGAAGTCGTGTTACTTTCAAATTCAGAAAATTCTTGATATGAAACAAAGAATATTCTTCGGAATGGTAAGTGAATACGGACCAAGATGTGATCGATATGTGTATCAGAATGAGAATAAAGCAAATTGTTTTATTTTACAGTTTGCGATTAATTGTTTTTTTTTTTGTTTTTTTTTTTTCAGACCTACTTAATTAATCCCAATATTATTTGACAACATAGGCAAAAAATTCCAATTTTTGCGTGTTTGTAATCTGTATTTTACTGTCCAACACTTTAACATTTGCTTTTCGCATAGCATAGTCAAGAAATTACAGTGTTTTAATTCTATTTTACGCCACTTTTAACAACATTTCAGCTATGTCATTGTGCAACAGCTCAAACATTCTTGTCTTTCATGGGTGTCAGTAGAACAAAGCTTGAGCTACGCACTGCCATGTCCAAGGACGATCCTACATGAACCGTCCCACCGGAGGAAATCGAACCAGGATTTCTCTTCATTATTTAACACACTACAAAATTTTAGACTAAGGCATTTTGAAAACATCTGCAGATAACAAATGGAGCACAAATCATGCACTGTGCATAAAGAGTACAAAACATTTGTGGGAAAAGGAGAAAATGCTGGTAACGAGCATGTTGTGGTGGACTTTCTTCACCTTTACCACAAAGAGTAAATCACGAATTAAATAAATCACAGTTTAAACTTTATTCCCATTAAATCCACATTCTTTTTATATCTTACCGCTGCCTGTGACGCAGTTGTTGTTCTGTTCTACTGATGTGTGCTTAGGGTGCTATTTATACTCACAAGTCCCGCCAAAACTAGTGTGCACAAACAGCACGCCAAGCACGTTTTTATACAAATAACATAGTGAATACGTCGACGGAACGTACCTTAATTTGCTCCGTTGTTTTATTTCTTTATGCTCCGTCGCCGAGCGGACCAGAATTATAACACATGCTCGCAACATTTGCGACACTCCGGCCCAAGGATGAAAAGAACAATAACAATCATTAATTAAAGTAAATTTGGTACTTTTTTTAGTACTGTCTATTTCTTTGTGGACAATGCAGATGAAGACCAGAACGCACAACAGTGCAATCTGATCTTTATCTACATTTCCATCTCAACTTTCTACCTGAAAGTGTACAAAATTTTACAACTAAATTGTATTTCAGTTATTTAGTAAACAAAATACCATTTTTCTTTCAAAATATTCTTTGTAATCATTATCCACAGAACAGTAAATATAGAATTCCTCGTCGTCTTTATACGTTATTGTTCTCGTGACAGTCACTGAATACACTTCTACTTTTCTCGAAATGTTTTTATCTTCTCTGATACTGGCAGCTATATCTACCATATGTTTGTCCATTTCGCTGATACTAGGGCCTTTACTGCGATTATCACTATGGTCCATGTATTGTTCTGTTATCACTGAATGAGTATAGGGATCATCAGCTGCGTCTTGGGGGTAAGTCTCATATCTATCTCCTGTTTCATCCACGCTAGATTGATCGAGCAAAAGGACATCAAAATCGTCAATTGCCATGTCTTCGTCGTCACTTACTTGGTCATACTTGTTAACTTCCTCTAGGATATCTAAAATGTCCTCATCTGAACTGACATCGTCGTAGTATGTACGCGTATCATCGTTTGTTCGAACTGAGTGGATGGCTATCTCTCTAGCCCTCATGCTACCGAGTCCATGTTTAAGGGTCAAGTGCTTCACTAGGTATCCCCGACGAATAAATATGTTACATTGGTTACAATTAAAACGTTCTCTCACACAATGCTTTTCATCCATGTGCCTTGTCAGATTTCTTTTTGTATTTGTAGCTTTTACCACAAGTCTCACACGTGAAGATACCCATCGCGACGTTGTACTAAGCTGAACAGTTGTGTTTCAAAACAGCTATATATATTAGTCAAAGTGCACAGATCGCACGTGCAAATCTTGAATAAACACCAGCTCCGCCTGTTGATAAGTATTGCTCCGCCATAGCTTGGGAACATATAACTCGGTCCATGACGGAGTCACTACACAGAAAAAAAAACTCATGAAACTCTGTAAATCGTTGTACGCGACAAATGAAATATTCGATCACCCAAATGAACTTTGTAACTGGTACCGGGTATTCACATTTGATCCCTTATTTTTACAATCGCCCTTTCTGCTGCCTTGCGAAGTGATCTCGACTTCCTTTTTTCCTTTGAATCATTATTTATTTGCAAGTCATCTGTATCATCAAAATCTATCTCCTTTTCGCTTCTCGCACATTCTATGGGATAGAGAAGAGTTAGAGGCCGATTAAAAACTTTTTCCATATGCCACTTGTACCTTCGCTGACCTCACTTGTCCATCTCTGCTTTCAACTAAACTCGTTATCTTTCCAATTCTCCAACAACCTCTCGGTATTTCATCTTTCATGAGGATAATGTCTCCTACATGTGGGTCAAAATTAGCTCGAATTCTACCACTCTTCAATTCCGTTTGCATTCTTTCTCAAAGAGACAGGAGATAATCTTCACGCCAGATCTTCCAAAATTCACCAAGAAGTTTCTTACCTTTCTTCCACATCTTTAACAGTGACTTTGCCGTACTTTCCTTTGGAGAATACTCATCATTACTTTCGTCAGTATCTTCTTCAAGACATGTAGCGATTGGATTCCAAGACAGGAAATGACCAGGTGTTAAGATGATATTGGAATTAATATCGTCTCCGACGTATACATTGGGTCTAAAATTCACCACTGCTTCGACTTCCTTCAATATTGTTTGAAGTTGTACCAGAGTTAGTAGCTTTCTCCCAGTAGTTTTATGGAGAGATCTCTTCACCACACCAACTAACCGTTCGTAAAACCCACCATCCATAAAGCTAATTCAACTGTAAAGGACCACTTTATTCTCTTTTCCGCTAGAAGACTTTGGACTTTGGACTTCTTCACTTTGAACTGTCTTGTTCCATGCACGTTGAATAACAACACTGGAAGCTTTGAATTGTGAAGCGTTATCACTAATTATTTCCGTAGGTGTTCCCCTCTGAGAAATGAATCTTTTAAAGGCCACCAAGAACTCACTGCTAGACATATCTAACACGAGCTCAAGATGAATGGCACGAGTAACTAAACGAGTACATAAACACACCCAAACCTTTTGTGTACATTCAGGATAAGATTTTATGTATAAGGGCCCAAGATAATCCAAACCAACATAACTGAACGGAACTGCTTCAGAAACCTTTTTTGCTGGAAGTGGTCGCATTGATCGCATCTTCAAAGGCCCTCCTTCAAACTTTCGACGCCAAGTACATTGTTCAATCAGAGATCTTACGACAGCTCGTCCACGTGGAATCCAAAATCTTTGCCTTATCGTCGCCAGTGTTTGTGAAACACCACTGTGAAGACACTGTTCATGAACTGATCTAATAACCAAATGAGTGAATCTTTTCTTTGGAGGTATCAGAATTGGGTACTTAGCACTTTCAGTCAATGATGAGTTTTGTAATCGTCTTCGACATCTCAACAAACCTCTTGAATCAGTGTATAATCCAAGCTGTTTTCTTAAATTCGCTCCATCTCCCGTTATTTCTTTGTCATACACTTTCTCCTGAACATATTTATCCACAATTCTTCTGCTTCTTCAATTTCATCAGGTGTTAATCCTGCACTTTCACTCGAATGCTTTCTACCCCTTTTGATGAATCGGATCACATATGCTGTAACTTTTAACAACTTGTTCACAGATGAGTATTTCTCTTCGTCAATATCTAGAGGTTTTCTTGTCTCTGACACTTCTGTGATTTTACATGCGGTTTCATGACACACGGCTCTTCGTCTGCTTTTATCCATTTGTGATACCTCTTCAATATTTTCAGTCACAATAGTCGAACTACTTTCAGGTTTATTAACCAACTCAGGTCCGTGCCACCATAAACTATTGTCTCTCAACGCTTCAACTGATGAACCTCTTGTAGCAACATCTGTAGGATTTTCATTTGTCATTATATATTCCATTTTGACGTCGTCTTGTTTTGCAATCTCTTTGACTCGATTTTTTACGAAAACTGGCAATGATTTTTTTGAGAATATCCAGCCTGAAACACACTTGGAATCGGTCCATAAGAATCGTTTGTCCACATGAAAACAGAGTTGCTCTGTAACAAACTTCAAGCATCTTATCCCTATGAGCACTGCTAGAAGTTCCAATCGAGGAATCGTCATTTCCTTCACGGGTGCTAAACGAGTTCTGGCGAATAGCAAATTGATATTGATCTCATCTGGAGAAATCTGTTGTAGGTAGATCGCTGCTGAATATGAGCTCGAAGAAGCGTCGCAGAAGCACAGCAGGTTATTCTTAGCGAGATCACTACATTCACCAATATTTCTCGGAATTTCAAAGTTTGTCAATTCCTGCAAATCGTCTATCAAATGGAACCATTTTGAAATAACTTTCTGGTCGTCTATGGGATCATCCCAATTAAGCTGTTTTTTCCACAGCTGTTGTATCAGTATCTTCCCCCTCAGAAGAATCGGGGAAAACAATCCTAGTGGACCGAAAATCGTAGATATTGCCTTCAGTATAGTTCTCTTAGTTGTTAGGTTGGTCTGAATTACTGAATGGTTCTGAATCTTTAGTGTGTCCTTTTCTGAATCCCATATGTGTCCGAGAACTTCCATTGTAGTGTTCGTACTTCTGTCTTCCAATGGAATATAAGTCACGACAACTTCACTATTTGCCAGCCATTCTCTTAAGTTCATTGACGCATCTTTGAAAATCGACTTAGAGTCTTTGTACTGTTGAATTGCCTGAGCTTCGGAACCAACACCAGTAACTTTATTGTCTACATAGATATCGTCCATCATTTTGTTTGCTATGTCAGTCTCAAATGATTCCAAGTAGGCTTGAACTGTACCTCCAAGGAGAAAAGGGCTTGAGATGATACCGAATAGGACGCGTTTGAATCTGAACTCTTCAATATTGTGTCTGTCAGTGGAACTACCGTTAATATCCTTTAGCCAGAGAAATCTGGTAACATCTCTTTGACTCTTTTGTAGCCCTATTTGCAAGAAAGCCTTTTTCTATATCTGCCACTAAAGCAACTTTGTTCAATCTAAATCTCATAAGAATACCACACAGATTAGGTAGCAAGACCGGGCCTCTCCTGAGGCAGTCATTTAAACTTCTTCCCTTTGTGGTTGCCTTTGCTGACGCGTCGTAAACAACACGAAGTTTCGTCGTTGAGCTATCAGGCTTGATGACTGCGTGATGTGGGATGTAGTGAATAGGACCATCTGTACTTGCAACCTTTTCAATTATACCAAGTTGCAGCTGTTTCTGAATGACGCCATCATATTTGGTCAGTATCTCCGAATCGTTCCTTAGTTTTCTAACACATGACTTTAATCGACCAATCGCCAAAGACTTATTTATTGGTAGGTCAGGGGACTCTTCTTTCCACGGCCAGGTCACTTGATAGCGACCATCTTCATAAGCGAGGGTCTTCTTAAAGTCCTCCATTGCTAGTTCGTCTTCCGTACTGATCTGATCATCCACTATACCAATAGCTTCTACCCTCCAAAAATCCTCAACGGGCAGCTTCCTAAAGATACACGGATCAGTATTCTTAAAAATGTCTGTCGAAGTGATATTGGAACCGTGCGTTAATACAAAGAGGCTTGCACTGTCATTTTCCATTTCTTCGGTTCTCTTTGTTCTTCCTGTTAGAAGCCAACCTAGCTTTGATCCAAGTAGGTATAATCCTGGATGAATCTCAATTTTCTGTGGAAGTACTATGTCGAGATAATAATTATTATCTATAAGTATCTCTATACTCGTGGTTTCATTCGAGTAAGGAATCGAATCTGCCAAAGTAACATTTTGTAACAGGTTACTTAAACTTGCGTCAGATGAAACGTCTATTTTCCTTCTTTGAATACTGCTACTGGAACAATGTTTGCTTGAATTTTCATCCGTTTGCCATCATTAAGTGTCACTAGCATAGTTGTTGTTTTTGTCTTCACGACCGTAGGATTAGAGGTGCCAAATATAATAAGTTTTATTTCCTCTTCTTTTTCTTTCTTCAATCCTAACCTGTTGGCAAGGCTGTCGGTTATATATGTTCTTTGTGAACCACATTCTAAAAGCACACGAACTTGCTCCGTTTGATTCAGATTGGAATTTGTAACGCTTATTTTAGCAGTCTGCATTAGCACCATCTCCTCTGACGAAACGAACACGTTTTCGATTGAATTAGTTTCATCTTCAATAGTCACCCCACCATTATTAGCAACACTTTCTTCCGTCAGATTCATAATTTCACTGTCGAACGCATTTTTAAATCTCTATGCTGTCATATTTAGTTGAAGGTGCAGGCACATTCAATAGAGAAGAATAATGAAGATCTACAATGCTTTGCTTGTCTCCAAACCTTTCTCTTGAAATGCCAACTGCAACTGCGTAATTTTCGTTTGTTAAGGCTAATTCCGATACTGCTAGGTAAGCTTCTCCATTTAATTTAGCAAGTAGATAATTGAACTTTTCAATGCCTGAAGTTTCTTGTTTGAATGAACAGTACACTCAAATGCATCCCAAAAGGTGAACCACTGTATTTTATCTCCGTTGAATGGTTTAATGTCTAACTTTGGCAATTTCGTTGAACTGTTTGTTGCTGTCTGTAACATATTTTGTTTTTCATAAAACTCTTTTTGTTGTACCATTTGAAGTTTCATGATATGGTGCATATCTTCCTGAATAGCCAAATTATTTTCGTATTCAGAAGGCGTCTTACTAGTTTCTTCACTATAAGCTTCTGTCCCTTTGGCTTTTGTTTCATCCTTCATCTTTTGTAAATCCTGTATCATTTCATTGAGTTCAATGATCCTTTGTTCAACATTGTATATCATTTCACAATCTTCGTCTACAATGTCTTGTGCTAATTTTGTTTCTTTTTCATCTAACCTTGAAAGAAGTTCATTCATTTGGTCATTCAATTTGTCGTTGTAACTTTTCATCATTGTTACGCACATATTTGCTTCTTTTAAGAGAACAGACGTGTCAGCAGAGTAGATATCACTAGAAAGAAGTACCTTTCTTAAGCTGATTTGTTTTTTTCACGGTATTCCTGTACCTTGTCCGCACCGCTTTCATAGCCGATATATTCGCCATTTTGTCATGGGTCCAACACAATCCAAATGATGAGTCCAAGAATAAGAATCCTCACAAACGTCCAAGTTTAAAGCCCAAGAATAATGAAATTCACAAACAGGTTCCGGCGCCAAACAATGTAGTGGACTTTCTTCACCTTTACCACAAGGAGTAAATCACGAATTAAATAAATCACAGTTTAAACTTTATTCCCATTAAATCCACATTCTTTTTATATCTTACCGCTGCCTGTGACGCAATTGTTGTTCTGTTCTACTGATGTGTGCTTAAGTGCTACTTATACTCACAAGTCCCGCCAAAACTAGTGTGCACAAACAGCACGCCAAGCACGTTTTTATACAAACAACGTATTGAATACGTCGACGGAGCGTACCTTAATTTGCTCCGTTGTTTTATTTATTTCTTTATGCGCCGTCGCCGAGCGGACCAGAATTATAACACATACTCGCAACATTTGCGACACATGTTCTCCATTTCCCATAATGTTTTCAAAAGTCTTCTTTCTCATGGGTGTTTAGTGCGGTGCTGTTTGGTGTACAATGGTAAAATAGATGTTAGTATTACATAAGATGTTTAAACACACAAAAAAAAAAGAATTGAAAAGGGAGACAATGAACAATGTGACAACTTCAGCATAAGCGTTATCAAAGGTTATAATCCACTGAATGAAAAGACCTGTCACCAAACAGGAGACTTTTCGAATATCGCAGATACATAGGATCTGACAAGACCTGTCATTTGAGATAGAATTTTAGAATCAGTCTGAAAAAAAGTTTTTAAATGGGCCTTTGGCTAGTCTCATAACATATTTTGTGAAAGAGTTTAATAGATTTTTACCTCAAAAGCCAACAAATGTCAGATTTTTATCACATACCTATATCTCAAGAATTACAGTTCATGACGTGTTAACCCAGGCCTACATGCACACATGTATTAACGTTTACATAAAGCCCATTTGTTTCTTTGATAAATGTGTACATCACAGATAAAACACGTTATTTCGTTGAAATTATATCCCCGGCCGAAAAAAAAAAACTTTTTTTTATTAGCCCTCGTTTTCCATGGCATGGCATTTCATTAAATAAAAACAAATATTTATTGTCTGTGGCTTATGATAAAAAATATCAATTTGAGGTTTCATAAAATTTTGTCCAGTAGTTAAAGAGATACTAGTAATGGTCCATAATGGAAATATACATCAAGCCTCCTTTTTCCATGACATGGCAATAAATAAAAACAAGAGGGCCAAGATGGCCTTGGATCGCTCACCTGAATTTCTGAGAGGACCATAGCCATTTTTGAGGTATTGAAACTTTGGAAACAAAATCATTATTTTGCCAAGCAATTTTGAAAAGGTCACCTGTAACAGTCATTTCAAAATCTGTCACCACCCCTACAATCATCACCACAGCAATGATTTTGATGAATCAGAATTCTGCAAATAAATTTTTGGATAGATCAACCAAGGACAATTTCTTGAAGAAGAGCATATGCTCGATAGTGACTAAAAACATAAGTCGAACAAGAGCACTACATGCATGTGCCAACAATTGGCTGTTGTTTTTCGACGGATAAAACTTTTCCTAACAAATTTTGAAAAGGGTCACCCTAGGAACATTTCTGTGAAATTATTTCAAAATCTGACCAGCCGTTCCGGAGAAGAAGAAGTAAGAAATTCCTCTTCATGTCCCTATAGTGCAAATAGCCCCCACCACCAGAGCCATGTTTCTTGCCAGATCACAATTTTGCAAACAGTTTTTGAAAAGAGTCACCCAAGGAACATTTCTGTGAAATTATTTCAAAATCTGACCAGCCGTTTCAGAGACTGATTGAATGGTGTTTTACGCCGCTTTCAACAATATTTCAGTCATATCACGGCGACAGCTTACATATTCATGTATTTCCTGGGTTTCAACAGTACTAGGCTGGGGCTCTGAAGTGTCTTGCCCAAGGACACTCTCACGAAAAACCCAGCGGATCCAGTGAGGCTCGAACCCGGGGCCTCCAGGTTACGAGTCCTACACTTTACCACTGAGCCACGCAGGACCCCGCCGTTTCAGAGAAGACGAATTTTTAAGAATTTCTTCATTTCCATACAGTGCAAGTAGCCCCCAGTCAACAGAGCCATGTTTCTTCACGGATCAAAATTTCGCGAACAGTTTTTAAAAAGGGTCACCCAAGGGACATCTCTGTGAAATTATTTCAAAATCTGACCAACCGTTTCAGAGAAGAAGAATTTTTAAGAATTTCTTCATTTCCGTATAGTGCAAGTAGCCCCCAGTCACCAGAGCCATGTGTCTTGACGGATCAAAATTCCGCGAACAATTTTTGAAAAGGGTCACCCAAGGAACATCTGTGTGAAATTATTTCAAAATCTGACCAGCCGTTTCAGAGAAGAAGAATTTTTAAGAATTTCTTCATATCCGTATAGTGCAAGTAGCCCCCAGTCACCGGAGCCATGTTTCTTGACGGATCAAAATTTCGCGAACAAGTTTTAAAAGGGAGATAAGGCCCAGGGCGGCGTGTCTGTTATTGTAAATAACAACATCCCCCCATACACAAATACCGTTAAACTCCACTCTACAAGCTGTTCCTATTCGTCTTTCCCTTCATAAAACCATTACCCTATGCTCTATTTACCTTCCCCCAAGTTCTCCTGCCGATAAAAACAAGCTCAATGACCCCATCTCACAGCTACCATCTCCTTTTATATTGGCAGGAGATTTTAATGGTCACAGTATTATCTGGGGTAGCAGTGATACAAATCAAAGAGGCTTACAACTGGAGAACTTTATTTCTAATAATTCTTTGTCAATTATGAATGACAATAATTCAAAAACATATCTTCATCCAGCAACTGGGTCTTACTCTTCTCTTGACTTTTCTTTGTGTAGCCAAGCCTTGCTTCAGGATTTTAACTGGAAAGTGGGAGACGACCTTTGTGGAAGCGACCACTTTCCAATTTTTGAGTCGCCTGGTTGCGTAGCAACCAGGCTCTCATTGTTATCATCTTGATCTATGGGGTGACGTAAGCATACCTCCGGCATTGTACTGCTTCCTGTCCAAAGTTCCGGTTTACGAGATAAAACATAGTTTTCTAATTATTCGGTAAACAACCTAATTTTTCTGTAGTAATTCACTTACAATTGTGCCTTTGTGATAATGAATGTGTCTATAAAGACTGAGCTCTTTAACGGTTTAAACCTTTGAAAAATCATTTCGTCCACAAGGGTACACGATAGCCTATCTCTTACACAGACATCATCTCTTAAAATAGCGCATTATGTATGTATCTAAAAATAGCCGTCGTGAATTGAACAAGTTTGCGAACACACTGCAACATACTCTCCGACGACAAACGTCTTCACTACGGCACGCTTCTATTTGTGGTCAGTTCTCAGTGAAAAAGGTTTGATAATTAGGCCTACCCATTAGAAGCACACTCTAAATCTTACAATCTGTCCGTAATTGTAAGTCTTATTTCAATCCAACATTCAACCTATGATCGGAAAGAGAAAGGCGATACCGAGTTAACGTGGAAGATTTCAATGGAGATTTTTCCCAAAAGTAGGCTATTTTTTTTTAACAAATTTATAACGACCTGGAATGGTTGCGTTGCCTTCTTAGACATTCTTAAACGTTGCTTCTTCAGAGCTTTTTATTCTAGACATCAACTACTTTGCACACCCATATTCTAGGTGCACAAGCAGAGATCGTACAATAGCGTATGTAATGCGCACGGTTCTTGACTGCACCAAGTCATCGCTTAGCAGGTGCTTTCTGGAATGTAGCTGTGCGACAAATATAGATCTTATAATCACGTGACGTATAACGTCATTTGCACCACGGAATTCTCTATAAATTTACATATTTATGAATGAATCAGTCGCTGAAGCGGCCTTTACTTTCAGAGTACACCGACCTAGCGCCTCACCGATCCATGCAGAGAGAGTGTTTTAAAGTTTTACTGTGTTCAATTAATTGTTTTTCGTTTTTAAAGAGTTGAATTTGTCAAAATCTGCTCTTTTTTTTTTTTTTTTTTCAATGTGCGATTAACCTAGATCTAGATCTGGTATTTATGTAACAATTTATTAGTACGGGTGTCAGAACGCAAGGTGCTTTCGTAACTGCCAAAATATGATGTCACACGGGAATTCGACTTGAAACCACGCAGTTCTAACATCCAGCAGTCTGAGAACTTTGACTTTGACTTCACTATATTTCAAATATAATAGAACAGATCAATGTTAACCCACTCAAACAACAAGGTCTTTATTGGAGTGTTTGTAATCTTGTAAAGGGTTGTTGTACAGGGTACTAGAGCTAATCGCAAACATATGTAGTTTACACCAAAGCAATACACATGTAGATCTCTACAATTTTCAATTGGTGTAGAAGCAGTACTAATTCCTGGGCCGTTATAACACGCAGACAAAGTTAAAAGGCTGATGATCATGCTTTTGGGTTATATTGTTTTTCTTGAGCTGTAGCAGCCACATTTCTAGAGTCCACTGTGGACAAAACGTGAACCCGGACAACAACAAAAACAAATTATTTCCAAAAGACTGGTAGATTACCGAGTCAAATATTTGTGGGTGCTCCAGAGGCTACATTTCAGCCCAATGATCATGGAATTGCCCGGTTGTTTGTCTCAGTAATATTTTTGACAAAACTGAATGTAGGTTACTGGGGGTTAAAAGAAGAAGGTTGTCACTATGTCAAATCATGTAATAGATCTAGTGCTGTAGAATCCATTTATGTTCAGTCCAATACTCACGAAACTTTGTCAGACTGCTTAGATTAGATATGGGTGAGTTTCAAAAGGGCAATTTTGGTCTAAAAGTATGTCACTAGATCCTGTACAAAAAGACAAACTTCAGTTGAGTTCCATACTAATGCTGCCTAAATGGCCCTCTTGTAAAATTGTTCAAGTGGTTCTGCTCTGTTTCTATAAACTTTACAGAAGCTTCAGAACTGAGTAGTAACATTTAAAAATCACGGCCTCTGAAACTGTATAAGCAATTATACCCAAATTTCATATCTAGCATCCTGTTTTTGGAAAGGACAATTATTTAATTTAACAGATATATGTATAACCACATGGTCCAATTTTAGAAAATTTGTGTCATACAAAAACAACTTGTTCTAAATCTGGAGAGAAAATGTATGCCCTATTCTATTGAAATTATTTAGAATGTTTGTTTTAACAATATGTGTAAGAATTAAGATATACATGTAAGTTAAGTCAGCCAGTTTCTGCGCTAGAAAAACATTTTTTATCAACCTAGAGGCCTGATTTACAGGCATTATTACGCTGGGAAGGAACTGTAAATATTGATGGAACTTCGACAGTTATTATGCCCCGCTGAATTTCGGGGTGGGGGTGATATAGTTTTCATGTTGTCTGTATGTCTGTCCGTTCATCGGTCCGATCTTCCGTCCATCCAGACAGATATATTCTAAAATCGTTGACAAAAGTTAATGAAACTTCAAACTTGTGTTCCTCATGATAGTCCGCCGATATACTTTTTTTTTTAATGTAATGCCTTTTCATGGAAAAAGGAGGCTTGACGTCCTCCGGTCTGCTTGTTTTGTTTTATTTTTGTTTTTAATGCAGTGTCATGGAAAAAGGGGGCTTGATGTATATTTCCATTATGGATCAATATCTCTTTAACTACTCGACAAAATGTTATGAAACTTCATATTTATATTGTTTATCATGAGCCACAGACAGTCAGTATTTGTTTTTATTTAATGAAATACCGTGTCATGGAAAAAGGGGGCTTAATGTATATTTTCACCAGTGACAAAAAAGCCATTTACATGCAAAACACGATATCTCTTATAATTATGTTTCTATCTAAAAAAAAAATTTTTTTTTTTTCGGCGGTGGGTATCATTTCAACGAATGACTTGTTTTGTATTGATTTTACCTTTTGAAAACCATTTTTTAAAAGAAATCACCCGGGATAAGAGACTTTGAACTTTTTAAACCTGTTCCTGGTGCCTAAAACTTTAGGATTACAACTAAGAAACATGCTTGCATATAATACTGTCTTATGGTTAAGTTATTTTGTATCTTGAATGCTTTTAATAGATTTGAACAGAAAAGGGTGAAAAGTTCTAACCCATTACCCTCCAGGCGACTCTCAGGACTATCAGTCCTTTGATTATTACATCTTCTGACCCATCTACATGTGAACAGTCAAAGAAATGGAAACTCTCTAAAGCTAACTGGGACCTTTTTCAAATTCTCTGTGAATAGACTATTACAAGAGATAAACTTGTAGATTGTACTGACCCTGCAGAACTATTTTCCTGGCTGCTCATTGATGTGGCAAAACAGTCAGTCCCACAGACCTCGACAAAGCCAAAACGCCCAAATAAGCCGTGGTTCACTGATGAATGTAAATCGGCTATAAAAGAATGGAAAGACGCTCTCAGAAAATTCAACCTGAGACCCACTCCGGAAAACCATAACATTTTCTGTATTTTCAGGGCAAAAGCCAGACAAACCATAAAAAATAGTAAGCGTAAGTCTTGGAGGCATTTTGTTTCCAGACTTAATGCTAGAACATCTACAAAAAAAAGTCTGGGACATGATCAGAAAGATTAAAGGCAGTGCTTCTCCGCCTATTAAACATCTTTCTACAAACAATACAAATATTGAAAACCCTAAAGATATTGCAGATACTTTAGCCGATTCATTTGCCAGAAAGTCCTCCTCTGAGAACTACTCTGAAAAGTTCCAGAGGAATAAAGTTAAAGAAGAAAAGAAAAGGCTGAATTTCAAATCCAACAACCTTGAGTTTTACAATAAACTGTTTTCATTCAAAGAACTCAAGTCTGCTTTAGATAAAGCCCATGATTCCTCTCCAGGTCAAGATAAAATACATTATCAATTTCTAAAGCATTTACCAGATACCACTCTATCAATCTTACTTGATATTTTCAATGATATCCGGCAAAAAGGTGACTTACCTTCCTCCTGGAAAGAAGCTTAAGTAATCCCAATTCCAAAACCAGGGAAAGATACTTCTGACCCAAACAGCTACAGACTCATAGCTCTCAGAAGTTGCCTCTGTAAAACTTTAGAGCGAATGGTCAACACCTGCCTTGTTTGGTTTTTAGAAAAACATAATCTCATTGTTGATGTTCAAAGTGGATTTAGACGCCAATGCAGTACAGTTGACCACCTTGTACGCTTTGAAACTTTTCTTAGAGAAGCCTTCATAAAAAAGCAACATGTTGTATCAGTATTTTTTGCCCTGGAGAGTGCTTATGACACTACCTGGAAATATGGAATTTTAAAGGACTTGCATGACTTTGGTCTCAGAGGCCACTTGCCTCTTTTTATATCTTCCTTTTTAAAAAATCGCCTATTTCATGTGAGGGTTGACACAACCTTGTCAGATGCAAGGGAAGAAGAAATGGGTGTGCCACAAGGATGTATCCTCTCTGTGACACTTTTTAGTATCAAGATAAACAGCATAATAAAGGCTATTAACCCTGGTGTGGATTGTTGTTTATATGTGGACGATTTCGTCATATGTTTTAGATCAAGCCATATGGCCATTATTGAAAGACAGCTTCAACAATGTTTAAACAAACTGCAGATATGGTCTGATGAAAACCGTTTTAAGTTTTCAAAGACCAAAACAAAATGTGTTCACTTTTGCCAGTTACGAGGTCATCATCCAGACCCGGAGCTACATCTTGACAAAACAAAAAATTGAAGTTGTATAAGAATTGAAATTTTTAGGTGTCATCTTTGACAAGAAATTGTCCTTCTTGCCCCACATTAAAGCACTTAAAAAGAAATGCTATAAGGCACTCAATCTTCTAAAAACAGTTGCTCATTCGGAATGGGGAGCTGATAGGAAAGTTCTTCTACGTCTCTATCGCTCCCTTATTTGCTCTAAATTAGACTATGGATCCATTGTGTATGGTTCAGCCCGCAAATCATACTTGAAGATCCTTGACACAATCCACAATCAGGGTTTACGCTTGGCCCTTGGGGCTTTTCGAACCTCACCTATCAACAGCCTGTATGTAGAGGCCAATGAGCCTTCTCTCTCTCACAGAAGGCTCAAGCTATCCCTTCAATATCTGTTAAAGTTGAAAGCAAACCCACCCACAAAACCTTACACACAAAATTGTTTTTAACCCTGGCTGCAAAAATCTATTTGCCAGGAAGCCAAATGCAATAACTCCATTTGGTATTCCCATGGAACCACATCTAGACAATCTCCATGTTGACATGGATGCCATTTGTGAAAGCAAAATTCCTGATACCCTCCATGGTTGATAAAGGCTGCTGAATTTCGCTTTGACCTTCTAGCCCACAAGAAGTCAACCACAGATAGAGTTGTTTTCCAAACTCAGTACCAGGAAATCAAAGAACAGTACAACTCGTATAAACCCATATATACAGATGGATCTAAGGATGGGCACGCTGTTTCAGCAGCAGCAGTATTTGGTAACAAAAGTAAAAAATGTCCCCTTCCTGACAATTCTTCAATATTTCCTGCTGAAGTGAAGGCAATTGACCTTGCTTTGAGTCTAGCGGAGGAAAGTAGGTCTAACCGCTTTCTTCTGTTCTCAGACTCCCTCTCTACACTCCAGGCTCTCTATAACCAGAAAATTGAGAACCCATCTATTTGTGCTGTTCTTGAGAGAATTTCCTCTCTCTCTGATACAAACAAGTTTGTATTTTGCTGGCTTCCTAGTCACATGGGTATTCAAGGCAATAAAAAGGCCGATGAACTTGCCAAGTCGGCATTGTCTCTACCCATATCTCATTTTAAAATACCTTACACAGATTTTAAAGCATCCGTTTTACCTTTCATCCAATCTCTTTGGCAATCCCAGTGGGATGCAGATCATTTCAACAAACTTCATTCTGTGAAACCAACCCTTGGCGAATGGTACCCCTCTTACAGGTCTGTTCGTTGAGAAGAGGTGATAATCACAAGGCTCCGAATTGGCCATTCTCGGTTTACACACTCCTGGCTTTTAACCAGAGAAGATGTACCAGAATGTATTCAGTGCAACAAACACCTTACAATAAAACATATTTTATTAGATTGCATTGACTTTCAGCCAATTCGTGAGAAATACTACAATGTTGACAGTATGCACAATCTCTTTGAAACAGTCAACATTGATTCAATTATTACCTTCATCAATGAGATTGGTTTATACAACAAGCTGTGATATTTTCTTAATTACCTTTCTAACCTGTTATGTTAATCCATATTTCTACCGTTTAAACCTTTTTGTCTCCAGTTTGCATCTCCTTAATGGGAGGATTAGCTCTCTTGAGGGCATCTTATCTCATTGGAGATGGGACCTCTTTAATGGGAGTATTTTGATCCCATTGGAAGCTCCACACTTTCTCAATTTTAAGCTCTCATTTCCTTTAAGCTACTATTCACAGTCTTAACCCTTTTATCTAAAACTTTGAGTAGGCTGGGAACACCCAGCCACTCAATATTACAATATTATATTTTATGCACATTAAAAATTACAGATAACCTTTCATCATTTAAAGACTTTTTGTTATCATTTTAAGACTGTTCAGATCTTTTTATCACAATCGTAAGTTCACCATTCAAAACTCTTTGAGTTGATAGGGACTGCCCTGTTGCTCAATTATATCTTTTATGCATATTAAGATCACACATAATCCGTCTTATTTCGACTCTTTTCTATCAACATGTCTCAAATCTTGTTTAGCTCAAAAATTCCGCTTTAATCATTCCTTTAACACAGATATGTGCACTAAATGACCAAAGTTGTCGATGCGCCATAAAACAACATTCATTCATTCATTCATTCATATCTCAAACGTGCATAAGACAAGAAAATTTTAACATATTACATTGAAAACAAGTGTAGTTTTGTGACAAGACATTTCTTCAATTAGAAAAATAATGGGCATTAACTCTTTCAGCACCATATTCAGAAAATTCATGAAAATTAGACCAAGATTGCCATTTAAAATTGAGCTATGCTCTAGCAAAAGGGGGCTTAATGCATCTCTGTGATGCATTGTACCAATCAAGCCATCACATAATTATGGAGCCATATGGCCACTTTTTTTAACAAGCCGACTGAATCATGAGGTAGACTGTCTTTGGATATACTGAAAATTAACCAATAATGAATAGTTTTGGCCCAGGTCAGCCTGCGCAGAGTGCGCAGGCTGACTTGGTCGATACTTTTCGCAGATGCATTATGTCCCCTTTTCACAGAGCATGGCTTAACCATTAGTAACTGTTAGTGAATATAGGTCCTCATCCAATGATTGCTTCAATTGCTTACATTTTGATTGTTGGTTTTAAAACTTTAACCTGAGTAATTTATTTACTACTGAAGAGTGTAGCTCAAAATCAGACTGCAGTTGTGCTGATCTTTGGCTACGTTTTTCGCAAATGACAATCAGTGGTCACCACACGCAGGACATGAGTAGGGATTGTGACCGACCTCACATAAACACAGATGTTTCAAGAACAGGGTTTTTAGCCCTGAATGAACAGCAAATTGACTGATGAGTATTATGGTAAATTATAAACACCTAATGGAAACTGTTGCACAGCAAATAGAGAACTGTGTCAGAATAGTCTCTCTGTCACACTGTTTTATTTTTCATTCGCCATATGTGCAAAAACAAAATCAATGTCAATATAAAATGCCAAAAATTCGAAACTTTCTAATCTAAAACTCTATCAGCAGGTTCAGAGGTTAACCCTTTACCACTCAATGCTACCTTTTAACGACCTTGATGAAGAAGCTTTTTGAAAACATTGTGGGAATAGGAGAAAATGCTGGTAACCAGCTTTTTCTCCTTTCCCCACAATGCTTTCAAATGGACCAGTCTAGAATTTTGTCGTATGGTGAAGGTTTAAGTGGAGGATCCGCATTACAGAGGCTCTGCGTTCGATCCTCACTTGAACCGCTTGGTTTTTCCATAGGGCTTTCCTTGGGCATGACATTTCTGAGCCCTTTCATTGTACTTGTGAAATCCAGAACACATGAATGGGTGATAGGTGTCCCCTGTGAAATGATTGAAATAATAGTGAAAGCGGCTAAGAATACCACACAATCAAAAAAAATTCTATCAGCTGTTGGATGCCCAAATACTAAAAAAAAAGCTCAACCAAATTCATCAATAAGGCCTTGCTAAAGCAAACAGAGTGGGATCTGACATTTCTCAAAAACAATTTAATTTTTATGGAGAGCATCGCATACATTTGAAGACAAAGGGGTAAACTGTGTTAAAAATATTTTAATCCTTAAGCTGCTTAGCGCTGACCTTTTGTGGACAGTGTAGATCACGATCAGACTGCACAGAACTTGCAGTCTGATCTTGGATCTACACTGTCCGATAAGGAGATATTTTCCTCCAAAGAATAAGTTTGAAATAACATTATTCAGGTTTTTACTATCAACTTTAAAATTTTGTTTAACTTATTTAGCATGATAAGGGTTGAAGCTTGACTTCAATCCTCGTATGGGTTCCACTTTCGAAATTTAACAACTTGCCACCTTCGCTAGCCAACGGGGATGATCACAACGTTGCTCTATTCGCTTAAATACAGCAACGTTGTGATTGTCACCCTCTGTGAGCTAAGATGACAACTGGCCTAACTTTGCAGTAAATATCTTTAGTAATGATAGAAATATGGGAAAATACATGTATTAACGTTTTTCATGCATACGCAGATGAGAAGACAGGGCTATGATAATTGTAACTTAGGGATTTCATTGAAACAGCCGAACTAAAAAACAGATAACCAAATACTACACCTTTGATTAACCCTTTACTGTACAACAAAATTTTAGATGTATCCAAATTGAGAGCATTGACAAATTTAATTTGATTCAAATGCTTGAATTTGTCTGTGACAGGGTACAAAGCACTGTGGGAAAAGGAGAAAATACTGTCCTTATTCACCAACCATTCTTAAGAACGTTCTTCATCTTAGTCTCCAGAATTTTCTAAATGTGAAAGTAACACAAGTTCTGATTGGCTAAACTAAATGGTTGAGCCAATCAGAAATTGTGTTACTTTCATATTTGGAAAATCTTGGAGAATAAGACAAAGAATCATCTTAGAAATGGTTGGTGAATATGATCCGTGGTTACCAGCATTTTCTTCTTTTCTCACAATGTTTTCAAAATACCTCTTTCTCCAGATCGTTAAAACTTGGGATTGTATGCTAAAGGTTTAACTAAAACACATGAGCCTGCAGGATCCATTTCTTCTAAAGAAAAAAAAAAAAATGCTTCCATTTCAACTTATATCCACATCCATGCACTCTAGAAGATAACACTTTGAACTCCCTCTGACCTCACTTGGACACCATGGAGCCATGCATAAAGGGAGGTAATACACTTCACCTTAAAAATAATACCTAACATTTTACCAGAGAGCAAAAGCATTTGCACACAACAAATTAAATGTGGGTCAAATAACGGGTATGTCTTAACCCTTTACCGCACAATGCTGCCTTTTGACGCCCCTGGGAAAGAGGCCTTTGAAAACATTGTGGGAAAAGGAGAAAATGCTGGTAACCAGCATTTTCTCCTTTTCCCACAATGTTTTCTACCCTATCAAAAGAAAATTGCACCATTTGAGCCACATTGAAATTGTTGTCTGCAAATGCTTTCAGTTTGGACCAGGCTAAAATTTTGTCTTCTGGTTAAAGCGGATATGATTTATTCTGGGCCGTTCTGTACAGTCTATCTTGATCTACGCTGTCTGCAAAAGGAGCATTAATTCAAGCTTAGCAGCCCTAAGGTTAACGCATTATGAAGTTTTTTAAAGTGCATTTTACATAATCTGTATACAGTGGTTTTTCGAGCTACCTTCTTTGTTCTGTTGTGTTCGAACGAGCGAGGTTTTGGCGAAACTGGTCTCCATTGTAAATTAATCAGTTTCAGCTGTATCATAGGAGGTAAGCAACTTAACAAAGGACACGCAACTCAAGAACTTCCATCACAAATGCCACATATTTCAATGTTGAATACTATTATCTAAACCTTTCAGCTCCTAAGACGAAATCAGGGACCATTGCAGATGGCAAAGATCAAGATCAGACTGCACAAAACGTACAGTCTAATCTTTGATATATATAGCGTCTGCTTCTTTAGTCAAGTCTATATTAGATAATTCTAAGATTCTAATGAGTATCCACAACATAGGGTTTGGAAGAGAAATAATGGAATTAGAATACCATCACTCCCTTTTATCTGGAACTCTGGATTCAGTAGGTTATATATTTCTGCTATCGAAAAAGGTCAAGTTTATACATGAGCCATGCTCTGTGAAAAGGGGGCTTAATGCATCTGCGAAAAATATCGACTGAGGTCAGTCCGCGCAGGCTGACCTGGGTCATAACGTTTTGCTCAATTTTCTGTATGTCCAAGGACCATTCTACCTGATAATTAAGTTCATTGTTAAAAAGGTGGCTATTATGGATCCATAATTATGTGATGGCTTGATTGGTATTGCTCATCACAGAGATACATTAAGCCCCCTTTTGTCAGAGCATGGCTTTTACAGATTTGGCGATGAAACGGTTCGAATACCATAACGTTAAAATTGCATATTGTGTATGCATCATGCTTTGTAAAAAGGGGGCTTAATGCGTCTGCAAAAAGTATCTACCAGTCTGACATGGGTAGAAACATTTTATGACTGGTCATTTTTCTGCATGTCAAAGGATCATTCTACAGCCAGCTACAGTCGATTGTTAGAAAAATAATGATTTTATTGATTCAAAATTATTTGATGACTTGCTTGGTATAATGCATCACGGAGACGCATTGAGGTCCCTTTTTGCCAGAGCATGGCTCATTTATCTATGTTTTAACCCTAACAGTGCAGTAAACACCTAACAGACATTTTCAGTCTACAGATCAGGCCCAAATAATTGAAGTGTCAGAGCTGTTCCTATCCTGCGTATTTTGTGCAATCTGATGTTGATTTACACTGGCCGCAAGGTCACCTAAATTTGTGGAAGGAACATAATAAATAAAGGTAGAGGTACAATATTCTAATATTCTTACATTGTTATCTTTGGTAACAATGTTCGACCATTGAAACTCAGACGCATTTTCTTCCACTTACCTTTCTTTACACTTAAACAGCAGAGCTGGTGCCCGTAACTGTCCGACATCTGCTAGCTTTCGACGATCAATACGATAACAGGCTTGCAGTTTACTCTACATCGTGCCTTGTCGTTCTCGTTTGCATCTGTTCTATGGCAGTGAGAGTTTTAGATTAATAATGTCACTGTAAACTCACACAAGCACAAATTGCTAATCAATGATATTTTGAACTTGGATCTTTGTTGTACTCCTTGTCGAACAATCGAATTCGCGCTGAACATAAACTTGGGATAAAACCATGATTTTCGAAAACTTTGCCTTACCCGAAGCGTCAGTCCATCGCTTGCATCTCTCATTATAAGACAGTCTCAGTTTGGTATTCCATACAAACCTGTTTATTTAAAGATGGCTTAAAATAACATTAATATAAAGTTTCCTGTGAAACAAGTTTTATATCGGTCGCATAAAATTTCGATTTAACTGCGAAGCAAATGTTTCCACACATAGAAGGAAAGGATAAGAGTCGTCTGCAACCAACTTCCGGTGAAACACGAGCATTTGACAGCTCCAAAGATAGACAAAATATGTTTATTTCACGACTGAAATAAAGGGCCTATTAATCGTAAAGTTTAATTGTTACCAAAGACTTGGGACATGCTCAGTGAAAAAGGGGCTTAATGCATCTGCGAAAAGTATCGACCAAGGTCAGCCTGCGCGGACTGCGCTGCGCAGGCTGACCTGGCCGAAACTTTTCGCTATTGCTCAATTTTCTATATGTCCAAGGACCAGTCTACCTCATGATTCAGTCGGTTTATTAAAAGAGTGGCCATTATGAATCCATAATGATGTTGATGGCTTGATAGGAATAATGCATCACAGAGATGCATTAAGCCCCCTTTTGTCAGAGCATGACTCATATCCAAGTTAACTCTGTCAGCATCAGATACAAGACTGGCGCTCTGGGATAAGGAGGTTAACCCTTGTTGTGCTAAATAAATGAAAATAAACTGTCAGGCCAACTGTAAAAACTCAAACTTTGCTATTTCAAAGGTCCATGTATTTCGTTGGGCAAATATGTCTTTATCGGACAATGTAGACCCAATGGTCAGACTGCACGTTCTGTGCAGTCTGATCGTGATCTACACTGTCCGCAAACGGTCAATGAGTCGCGCTTAGCAAGCTATGGGTTAATGCACCTTCGTCATGTTTTTTATATACCAAGCAAGTCGTTGCACAATATATATTATCCACTTTGTCGTAAATTCGGCTAAATCCTCGTTAACCCAGTTCCGATGTATTCCGTAAACTACATTCATGACACCTGGTTTAACCCTTTCCCAAGCAAGCCCTGGTTTTCACGCATCTGCAGTACAAGTCTTTTGAAAACACTGTGGGAAAAGGAGAAACTGCTCGTAACGAGCAATTTCTCCTTTTCCCACAGTGTTTTCTACCCTTTTTGAGACCTTTCTGCCATTTTCATCAAATTTAAAATTGTCGTCTGCAAACTCTTTCAATTTGGACCAGTCCAAAATTTGTCGTCTGGGAAAGGGTTAACGAGGATGGCTGAATCATTAGGTAGAATATTCCTTTGACATGCAGAAATTTAGCTCTACCAACGACAAAACGGTTCGAACCGTATCAGCCTGCGCGAACTACGCAGGCTTGCATGAACCCGATACTTTTTACAGATGCATTACACCATCTTTTGACAGAGTGTGACTCATGTTTATCAACATTTATGAATATTTATCGACCTCTTTGAATTGCTGAAAACACAAGCAAATGAAACTCAGAAAGAGTTTCTATCTTACAGACTGGACTATACAAACAAAGGGTATGCAAACTGTTTGTTATGAGCTTCTAAATGATGAAGAAAAACGTGTCCTTCAACTGAGTATTATACAAAAAAAAAATGAGAGACAGGCAGAGAGTTAGGTTTGAGGTATTCAAACGCAATTTTAAACATTGTACATCACTTGTATCGTGGCGGCCAGCACATTCTCTGTACCTGCATTATTCCTGCAGTATACATGTACTGTACCAGTGACCCGCGCTATATCAGTGTTTTTTTTCGCAAGCCTCTATTTGCTTAGTGCTTACCGATATAACCATCGTCGAAGCAGTGATCAGAACTGAGACAGAGAAGGAAATGAATCAGGCCTGTTGCAATGACTATCATCAATCATTGGAAAGTTTTTTGTCGAGCTAGTAATCGAACCTGCTGCGCCTTGATTTATGACTGAGCTCCCGGAAAGACAGACAGAAAGACAGAGACTTTCGGTAGCTTCATGCCAGCACACAATTATGTTTCTTTCACAAATATATTTTTTTAACTCTTTCACTGCCCGAATGGCGAGCTGTGCCGGCTGCTTCCTACCATGCTAATAATTATGACCAAAATTATCTTCTTAGAGACCTTAACAAAAACCGATTTCATTTAGTTTGCAGAGTTCTTGCAAGTACATGTAAGTTAACTCTTTACCAAACGACACGATTTTGGACCTTTCTAAATTCAAAGCATTTGCAGACGACAAATTAAATGGGGCTCAAATGGTGTAAGCTGATTTTGAAAGGGTAGAAAATATTGTGGGAAAAGGAGAAACTGTTGAACCAGCATTTTCTCCTTTTCCCACCATGTTTTCGAAAGCCGTTACGTCCTAACGGTCGTTCAACTCAAGACTGTGTGGTAAAGTGTTAAACTTGCCCAAATTGAAAGCATTTTCAGACAACAAATTAAATGTTATTCAAAGGATTTGAATTTACTTTGAAAGATTAGAAAATATCCGCTAAAAAGTAGAAAATAGGCTAATCGTACAGGCATACCAGCATTTTCTCCTTCTCGCACAATACTTTCAAAAGATGTCTTCCTCAGGGTCGTTAAAACAGTGTCTGGTAACGGGTTTACATGTCAGGTTATAAATAAACTAAACAGAGAACTGGGAATCTACTTTAAATTGCAAATCTTACCCTTTTCGAAATTTTAGGGGCCAGTGTTATCTTGGATATATCCATTAAATTCGACCGGAGCGGACTCAATAACCGGATCCTTATCTAATGTTTTGAAAATAGTCTTTTATGCATGTTTATAACTTTTCTTATTGAAAAATCAAGCAGGAAACTTTTAAATACATTATCAGATGTACTTCACGAACGTACCGCCAACTTTTCTTTGATGGGAACCAACGTCGCTTGACGATATTCCAGAAGACCATAATGCAATTCTAAATGTTTCTGTCTTTCGGGGAATCTTCTTGGGGTTGAATCTAACTAGAGTCTACTGTAGTTCTGTTGTTGACTGTTATTTCACAAAGATTTAGATCTATTTTCATTTTTTATTATATAATCGTTTAAAAAGAAAATGAATGGCAAGATTTAGGGGAAAATCGACCACACCATAAAAAGCAGAGATGATCCGGTTATAATTTCTGATCCGGTTCGGTCCTGTGAATTTATCGATAAGCAAATGGCGGCAAGTAAATCGGACTATGTGAACAATGTGCGACCAACGCAAACCTGTGACATCGGCCTGATAAACAGGACAATGACATGTCTGTAAAGCTTCAAATAAAGTCTGATACCCATTTAAGCCGGTAAAAATGGTTGACATTCTTTATTTACAAGTTCATTCATGTTTAAAGACTTATTACTTCATGCTGAGGAGAACAACTGTTGTTGAAAAAATTACATTCAACAAAGGTGCACGTTGCTTATTAAGAAGAAGTCTTACAGTACATCATTGACCGCTTTTTAAAAGCTTTATTTTTTAGTAGATCTATTTAATTTCATTAAAGCGTAGTTGGGCGGTCGAAAAGTTCAATTTATAAAGCCTGAGAATTACCCCACCCACCCGTGCAGGATCCCAAGTGATATTAACATGTATGATCCATGATTTGGCTTTCATAAAGACCTAACCCGTAAAGCACCTTTCACTACTATAGTTGCTTTTGCGGCCAGTGTAGATCAAGATCAGACTGCACAGAATGTGCAGTCTGATCCTTAATCTGCACTGTCCGCTTTGCTGAACCACATCAGATAAAAGGCACCCTCTAAATTGCTACTATATAGGACTTGTTCTAGAATGAAAATGTCTTTTGAGTTTATTTGGAACTTTAACCCTTAACTGCACAATGCTGCCTTTTGATGACCCTGGGAATGAAACCTTTTGAAAACATTGTGGGAAAAAGAGAAAATGCATTTTCTCCTTTTCCCACAATGTTTTCACCTTATTTAAGACAGAAATAATCATTTAAGTTACATTTAATTTTTGTCTGCAAATGCTTTCAATTTGGTCTGGTCCAAAATTTTGTTGTATGGTAAAGGGTTAACAAATGGAGACTATGTGGAAAAAGACAGGGAATCTGGCACGAAGTTCCCCCCCCCCCTTTTTTTTAGAGGGGGGTGGGAAGGTCTGGTCATGAGGATTCGTGACAATTTGTTAAAAATCATGTTTGTCGAAAACAATCCCTAGCCCTAACCCTTACCATAACTGAGACATTGTGGCTCAAATCTTCTTTCAGACAGAACTTTTCATGAAATAAATCTAGAAATTCAGCAATCGTTATTTTAAATCATAGATCAACATGAATTTCGACAAACTGCCCTTTCGACGAAATGGTGTGCACCAACTCTCATAACTTGTCACCTGAGCTAGATCTAGATCATTGAAAACATTTGAAGATGGCAGATGTAGCTCCACCAGAAAACAACTGCTAAGATACATTGTAACTGGGGAAAGGAAAAACTCAATATTTTTTGGGACAAAGCAGAAATTGCTTGTTGCAAGGACATTATTTTTTAATGTTTTCAGGGAAGTCAGAAGTAACAAGTTATGAGATTAGTATCTGCAACAAATGTTATGGTATTCTAATTGTTTTCTACTAGATCTACTTAGTTTTTAGCTCCACTGGCCGAAGGCCAGCTGGCTAATGTCATGGCCCGGTGTCCTCCGTGCGTCCGTCGGTGCGTTAACTTTTATTTCAAACATCTTCTCTGAAACTACCCATCCAATTTTCATGAAACTTCACAGAAATGATCCTGCCATGGTCCTCTTCAGAATTTGTTGAAAGAATTTGATTCCTTCAAAAACTCTGGTTGCCATGGCAACAAAACTGAAAAATATTGGAAATCTTTAAAAATCTTCTTGTCTGAAACCATAAGGCATAGGGCTACCAAATTTGGCGTGTAGCTTTATGTAGTAGACCTCTATCAAGTTTCTTCAAATTATAGCCCTGGGGTCAAAATTGGCTCTGCCCCAGGGGTCACAAGTTTTACATAGGCTTATATAGAGAAAACTTTAAAAATCTTCCTGTACCTAGCCATAAGGCCTAGAGCTACCAAATTTTGCATGTTGCTATATCTAGTGGGTCTCTACCAAGCAGGCCAAAATTTTAGCCGTGGGGTCAAAATTGGCCCCGCCACAGGGGTCACAAGTTTTACATGGGCTTACATAGTGACATCTTAAGAAATCTTCCTATTTTGATTTTTTTTTTAAATTAGCTTTGCATCAGGGGTCTTATGTTTTACAGAGGCTTCATATGGACAAAACTTGAAAATCGACTTATTTATAACCATACAGCATAGACTTGTATTATTTTGGCATGTGGCTTTATCTTGTGGACCTCTACCAGGGTTCATGTAATAATAGCTCTGGGATCAAAAATGGCTTTGCCTTGTGGGTCTCAACTTTCACATGGGCTTTTACAGAGAAAACTTTGTAAGTCTTCATTTTGAAACCATTTGGCTCAGAATTGAAATGTTTAGTATTTATGGTTTATATTTATAAGCCAGTGGAGCGATACAGGGCCATCATGGCCCTCTTGTTAAAACGGGGTACGGTAGCATGGTCCAAGCTCCCCTATATCCCAAGGTTGTAGCACCATTACAAACAATATGCACATGCATATTAAAAAAAATCTGTGACTAAAATTGTGAATCACAATATTATATACATGTAGGTCTCTTTACTTTTCTCTAGATCTGCGCGCCTTTCCAATTTTAATAAATTGGGTTACATTAACCCTTTACCAAACCATAAAATTTTAGACAAGTCCAAATTGAAAGCATTTGCAGAAGTCAAAATAAATGTCACTAAAAAATTGAAATTTGTTTCCGGAAGGGTAGAAAATATTGTGGGCAAAGGAGAAAATGCTGGTTACCAGCATTTTCTCCTTTTCCCACAATGTTTTCTAAAGCTTTTTCTCAGGGTAGTTAAAAGTCGGGATTGTATGGTAAAGGGTTAATGAACTTATGAATTAGGATTTCCTCTATGCTTTACAATAAATTGTGACGTTCATGTAAAGTCACAGTGCCAGACAAACATCATCATACAGCTTACTGTGCATGAAAATGTTTTAATCCTGGCTACACCTATATGTATCCAATGTAATATGAGCCATGCTTTGACAAAAGGGGTTGCTGTGCATCTCTGTGATGCATTATGCAAAGCATGTCATCATAATGATGATACATAAAATCGTTTTTCCCTTGCAAACTCACACTCCTCGCACAATAAATACAACACTGACATATTTTCTGGGATAACAGTTGGAACCGTTGACCAACTGTCGACCGTTTAATTAACTGCCTTTTTACAACCGCAGTATGACGTGACATTGACATACAGCGTACTCCCGTGATGGTCTCTTCTAAATACAACATGGCAAGCGCCATGAATAGCGTACCAATACCCTGGCACTCTCAAACCCTATATGGCAAGCGCCATGAGAACTAAACACCTCGCCAGCAATTCTAAAGGCAGCCACGCCTTGACTCACGACGCTCTGAGCGCCAAGCACCTTACTCGGTATTAAAATGTAAACATAACATGCTACATGAACTTAACGAAGAACAAATAAAGAAAAAAAAAATACGTCCAGTCACAGTCGGTTCCAACTTTGAATTGAAGAACCTGCGCACAAGTGTTATACTCATGCGCTACACAAACGCCTCCTATCGCAGCTTAGACTATTACAAGGGAAATTAATTTTCGTCTAATTCGTTTCCTCAAACGCCGAAAATAACATGTTTTTTTTGCTATAAACCAGGTAAAATGGCTCTTGGACTTTCAGAAAATTTACGTAGAGCTAAAAGTTTTGACACAAGTTAGCCTGTTGGCCAATTTCTTTCCGAGGATTGATGATAGTCATTGCGATAGGATTCATTCCTCTTTCACCGCTGACCGTTGTTTCGACGATGGTTATGTGGGAAAGCAGCCAGTGGCTTGGAAGAATATTGTGTGGAGTACTGGTGAAAAGGAACTCCAGGAAAGCATGGATAGGTGCACTGGCCACCATGATATAACTGATATAATGTTGAAAATGGCTTTAATCAATCAATAGCCAGTGCAGGCTGACCTGAAGTGATACTTTCTGCAGATGCATAAAACCCACTTTTCACAGAGCATGGCTCATATAAATTCATATTATCTATATAAGGGCAGTTTGGACTATACTTACTTTGGTATGCGCGGTTTGACTGTTATGCTTTGGTATGCTTGTTTTGACTGTCATACTTCAGTATGTTTGTTTTGATTGTTAAGCTTCGATACAATTGTTTTGACTGTTAACTCTTTACCACACAATCCAGACTTTTAACTCTTTACCAAATGACAAAATTTTAGATTTGTCCCAACTGAAAGCATTTGCAGACGACAAAATAAATGTGACTCAAAAATTGAAATTTGTCTGTGGAAGGTTAGAAAATATTACGGGAAAAAGAGAAAATGCTGGTAGCACAATGTTTTCAAGAGGCTTTTTCTTCGGGGCAGTTAATACCCGGGATTGTTTGGCAAAGGGTTAAGGACCCTGAGAGAGAAGTCTTTTCAAAACATTGTGGAAAAGGGAGAAAATGCTGGTAACCAGCATTTTGTCCTTTTCCCACGGGTCCCTATAAACTTAGAAACGGAACCTAAACGAAACGGAACGCAACGCAACGGAATGGAAACGGGAACAAAACGAAATGAATGCCAATGTAGCAGAGTTTTTTTTTTTTTTTATTATCTTTTTACTCAATTTATTATTTCTTTGTACCATTTCTAATTGTATTATCGTATGTTTTATGTGGAGCATACAAAAATGACCGCTGTTATTTTGCAATCATCTCATGCGTGGTTTTTGAGTTTGAAAATATAGTCAGAATCAAAATTAATTGCTTGTTAGACATCTTAGATCATAGAAAAGGCTTTTTATTTCACATGAGATGCATGTTTATTACATAATTACCCTTGTTTTCAGTGTAATACAGCCATTACGGATTATCATATCATACACACGATTGAGAAAAGCAAATAGTGCCCAATTTGGTCAACAGTCTCTTATCATGCGCCTCATTTCTAGAAAAAAATTGCTGACCCAGATTGGTTTCAGAAAGTAACTGTCCAAATTGGTGATCGTGACAAAGCTTCAAATTATGTCATCTTTAGATTCAAAACAAAATCATCATATATGCGAGTTTCTTTTGAAAAATTTTTCACTCATACCTGTAAAAGAAGCCACTTTGTAAATTTCAATACACATGTACATGTAGGCCTATACTTTAACCTATCGTGAACTATAATTATTTACATACAGTGATATGATTTAAAAGAAAAAAAAAACTGACAGAAGTTTGCTTTTGTTAAATTTTTGTTAAAGTCGTCTATAAAATGTTATTTAGCTCACAAAAGGCTGGTTTACCAACATTTTTCCTAGACTAGTTATTAAAATTTTATCTCAGATGACATTTCAGATCCTATATATCTGATATAATAAGTAAGGTACAAGTACGGTATTCTGTATTACGAAATGACTCGATGGCTTGCTGTAAATATCAGGGTTTTTTAGCTCACCTGAGCACACAGTGCTCAGGATGAGCTTTTGTGATCGTGCTTTGACCATAGGGCTTTGTCCATCGGACTTTGTCTATTGTGCAGTATTCAGCAATTACCTTGTGTGCACTCTAGAGGCAATATTTTCAGTCTGATACTCACGAAACTTGGTCAGAAAGTTTGTCTTGTGATGTCTCGAAGATCTTCGAAATTGGGTCATGTCAGGAGAAAGTAGGTCACTGAGCCTTTTATAAAAAAAAACAGTGTGCACTATAGAGGCCAAATTTTCAGTTCAGTATTCATGAAACTTGGTCAGAATGTTTGCTTTTTGATAATATCTAGGACATGTTTGAAGCTGGATCGTGTTTAGTCAAATAGTAGGTCACCGGGTATATCGTAGAACTACTTTGTGTGCACTCCAGAGCCAGACTTTCAGTCTGATACTCATGAAAGTACTTCAGAATGTTTGTTTAGATAATTATCTCGGGCAGATTTAAAATTGGGTCACGCCAAGTGAAAAAGTAGGTCATATGGTCAAATCTTAGAAAAACTTAATTAAACGTTGCTAAAATGGTGATTTCTGCCTTAGTTAGGGTAGAAAACATTGTGGGAAAAGGATTACTAGCATTTTCTCCTTTTCCCATAATGTTTTCAAAAGGCTTCTTTCTCAGGGTCGTTAAAAGTCGGGATTGCGTGGTAAAGGGTTAATTGATGACATTTCAGCAAATTTTGAAATTAGGTCATGATAGGTCAAAAAGTAGTGGCTCATTGGTAAAGTGTAGGACTAATGACATGGAGGCCCCGGGTGCGAGCCTTACTGGATCCATTTCGTTTTTCGTGGGAATGTCCTTGGGCAAGACACTTCAGAGCCCTAGCCTTGTATTGGTGAAACCCAGGAAATTCATGAATATGTGAACTGTTGCCGTGATACGACTGAAATAATGTTGAATGCGACGTAAAACTCTTGCATGCATTCAAGACGCTACATTTTCCGTCTGAGAATTGGTCAGATTGTCTTGATGATATCTCGGACACATTTGAAATCGGGTTCGGTAGAGTCAGAAAGTAGCTCACTTGGAAAGTCTTAGAATAATACTGTGTACATTCTAGACGCCACATTTTCAGTCTGTTACTTAGAAAATTTTTCTTGATGAAATCTTGTACTGGTTCAAAATTGGGGCACGTTTGGTAAAAGAGTAGATCATCGGGACAAATCTCAGAAAAACCCTGAGTGCATTCTAGAAAAAATATTTTCAGTCCGATACTTATGAAACTTGGTTGGAGCAATTTGTCTTAAAGATATTTTAGAAAAAATACGAAATTGATTCACATCCGGTCAAAAAGTAGGTTCCTGTGACAAATCTCCAGAAAAAAAAAACTTACATGCACTCTAGAGGCCACAGTTTTAGTCATATCTCACGAAAATTGGTCTGATTCTTTATCCTGATGATATCTGGGACAAATTGATGAAGTCTTGGACAAGTTCAAAATAGGGTCACGTAGAGTTAGAAAATCTTCGAAAAACTTTCTGTGCAATCTAGAAGCCATATTTTCAGTCTAGGACTCATTAAATTTGATCAGAATGTTTGTCTTGATAACATTTTGAGCAAGATAAAACTGGGTCACTTTGGATAAGAAAGTTGGTCACTAAGTAACAATCATGTGTTTACATCATCACAGGCAGGATGGCTTCAACTTAATCAATCCTAGACGGCTTTACTCAGGTTAGTGCTTTAGGGCCAATGGCCCTCTTATATTATCTTTTCTATTCTGATTTTTATTCCCATACATGGCAAGTTACATGTATCAAACTCATTTTTTTTTTCCTTTTTTAGTTGTTTTGTTTTGTTTTAGTTGTCAGTACGATATTTTGCAAAATGAATAGTAAACGTTTGTTACTAATGTTCGTCTTGCTCAGTATTCCGTGTTCCTCTAAGTCTTTAGACATTAAAGTGTTAAAAAAATTCGGAGGTGAATCAATCCTGAGTCAAATGATGTTAGCTGCTCTAAATCCAAAGGCTTTATGATAGTCTAGTAGATAGTCAGGGTCTGTCTTCGTCAATATGTTTTAACGAATTTCTCCCCCGAAGCTGTTTTACTGATTTCAGCCAAATTTCATATGCTGTTACATGAACAAGTGAAAGGAAAGGACAGTTTATTAACCCTTAGGCTGCTCAGCGCGACTCGCTGCGCTTTTGCGGACAGTGTACTTAAATATCAGGCTGCACAAAACGTACAGTCTTGATCTTTGGTCTACACTGTCCGATACGGTATTTTCCTTCCGGCGAAATCAACTCTGAAATCGCAGTATTGGGTCTAATCTATTGAGTTTAAAATTTAGCTTCATTCATTTTAGCAGTTTGATGGTTAAATCAATTGTGATTCCCATTACGAGATGACCGCCTGGTCCTCAAAGGTCCAAGTCAAGGTCATTAGTGTCCTCAAGAAAATGTGAAAGACCCAGGGAGATCCACAGTCCTGGAAAACAAGCTAATACATGTATATATGCAAGTCGGGTTAGCCATGTTGTTAAAGAAAACAGCTCTAGCTGATGCCTTCTTTACTTCTTCCTGTGTTTTGGGCCTGAAAACACACATTTTCATAACTGTTCACCTGCAATATGCCAGTTTAAGGAGCATCAAAAATGGGATGTGTTACGTATGTAGGCATCAAATGAGTAAAGCATATTACATTTGCAGAAGTAATAAAGAAATAACAACTGTTTTTGTTCAGAGAAATATCATTTTTATAGCCATAACACATGCCAGCCAAATATAAACAATGCTTGTGTTTAATCAATACATTTTAATCATGCTATTTAAAAGTATTGAAATTATTGTGAAGATGATAATTTGTTATTGTACGGTCGGCCCAAGTGTTTGTTGTTGCCTGAAAAATGAATTTTAAAACTATGTAGCTAAATTTCTTCTGTACTTTTTACCTGATTTTAAAATACATTTTTTCTGCTAGCGAATAAAGCTTGGATCACAGCACAATAACAGATTGTGGTCTTCACAATATTTTACATACTTCATAAAGCTATGATTTCAATATAAATGCATTTTAACACCTGCATTGTTTATTTTTGGCTGATATTGGGCCTTTAACGTAGCAAAAGTGTTTCAGCACAGAAATTACTTCTATCCAGCATTCAGTGCACTGGAAGTTAAACTGCACTACCAGCCCTGGACTCGAGCACTCGGATATATCAATGTTAGAAATGACCTCCCTAGACCCCTTTAGATTTTGGGTCAAGGAAAAATATCTCCATTGCTGATTTTATATTTTGGTGACCCCGGCTTCCAAGATTTTTATATGTATTGTAAATAATCATGGCAAGTGTTACAGGGTCTTCAAGTGATTTATAGACAGACGATGCATGAAGAAAGTGGGTATCAGTATAGATGTACCAAATCAGAATAAAGACCTTTTAGTTTTAATGCAAGAACACTGAAAAAATCTGACAAAAAATGTTGCCAAATTAATCAATCAGTCATATATATAAATAATAATCTGATCATTGCCGTGCAAAAAAGCACCCTTTTTTTTTTTTTTCAACAAAGTGAAAAATGGAATTCATACAAACACAATAAGATGACATGTCTTCATTTTAACATTACCAGATCCACAACAATGGCACGATCGATGTGCGTTGAGGTGCCATCAAATTTTAATATTTACTGTGTTTCATTTGCTGCAATCAAGAGGAAGGAAATTCAAAAGAAGAAGAAAAAAAATTAGGTCTCAATTCTCTTTGATTTTTGTACCATTTCAATTCGTTCCCATTTCGTTTCGTTTCGTTGCGTTTCATTCCGTTTCGTTGCGTTTCATTTTGGTTCCGTTTCTAAGTTTATAGGAACCCTTTTCCCACAATATTTTCTTCCCTATCAAAAACAGAAATAGTTATTTGAGCTACACCTGCTTTGTCATTTGCAAATGCTTCCACTTTGGTGTAGTCCAGACTTTTGTCATTTGGAAAAAAAAGGTTTCTTTACCGGACCAAAAATTAAGACATCTGTATGAAAAGCGTAGGTTTGAAGAATTTTTTATGGGACACCAAATGACGTATAATAACTTCTCTGATGCGTTTTGTCTCTGAAAGTAGAAAGCTTCAAAGGAAGAAGAGAAAATGCAGGTAACCATGAAACAGGCACTTAACTCCTTACCAAACGTCAAAATTTCAGACTCATGTAAATTCAAAGCTGGAACAAACGACGAAATAAAAGATGTTCAAAGGGTAGAAAACATTGTGGGAAAAGGAGAAAATGATGGGTACCAGCATTTTCTCCTTTTGCCACAATGTTTCCAAAATTCAAAAACCTTCCTTAACCCTTTACCAGACGACAAAATCTTAGCCTTGTCCAAATTGAAAGCATCTGCAGATGACAATTTCAGTGTAGCTCAGATGGTGCAATTTTTCGTTGCTAGGATAGAAAACATGGTGGGAAAAGGAGAAAATGCTGGTTACCAGCATTTTCTCCTTTTCCCACAATGTTTTCAAAAGGCCTCTTTCCCAGGGGCATTAAAAGACGTCATTGTGCGGTAAGGGGTTAAGGTTGTTAAAGATTGGAATTATTTGAAAGACAGTTGACACAGAGGTTTGTTTGGTAAAGATTGAAGTCTTTCTTCATCTCTGTTACAGTCTGGGCAACCATAGTGTCATATACAGATGCATTGATGGACTACTTAACAGCAGTTCTAAGGACTTTCACAGCTGAATTCAGCAATGTGTACACATATATCCTAGATGAATTTTCAAATTAGCCATGGTGAATGTTAGAAAAGATTTGGAAAGGTATGTTTTAACTCTTTACCAAACAACAATATTTAAGACTACTCCAAATTGAAAGCGGTTGTAGACGACAAAATAAATGTGACTGAAATTTATTGTAGGAAGGGCAAAAAACATTGTGGGAAAAGGAAAAAATGCTAGTTAGCAGCATTTTCTTCTTTTCCCACAATGTTTTCAAAAGGCTTCTTTCTCAGGGTCATTAAAAGTCGGGATTGTGTGGTAAAGAGGTAACCCTTTACCACACAATGCTGTGTTATGACAATCCTGAAGGAAAACATTTTTGAAAACATTGTGGGAAAAGGAGAAAATGCTGGCAACCAGCATTTTCTCCTTTTCCCACAATATTTCCACCCTGTCAAAGACAGAAATCATCATTTAAGCTACATCTATTTTGTTGTCTGCAAATGCTTTCAATTTGGGTTAGTCCAGAATTGTGTCGTTTGGTAGAGTGAAATCTTTACCGTATAGAAGAAATTTTGAATTGTTGAATTTGAAAGCAATTTCAAACAACGCTGTAAATATAACTGAATTGACACTCCCCCAGCTTAGAACTTTTTAACAGAAAATTGACTTGCCAAAAAGCCAGTCCATCAATAAAGTTCAAAATAAATCAGCTGGAATAAACTGAAAGCATCTTCATAATCCTAACTACTTTACAAATCAAAGTCATCAGCACCTGACCATACACTTTGGACAATATTCAGGGGTGTGGAAATACTATGCCCGACTCATCCGACTCGGGGAAAATTCAGCGTCGGACAAGTGACTTTTTTCAGTCTAGTTGTCCACGGACAAGTAGAAAATATGGGAAAAATTTTGAAACAAATATCTGTTGTACATACATATCTAGTGAAATACATTATGCTCTCACTTCGTACAAAATGACATTTCGAATGATAAACAGTGTCTTGAGATGATCCCTGATTTCTGGAAACCCAAAATACACATTTGGTCCACCTCCGCTTTCACTGCATATGACAAGATCAGTAAAATATGCAGCTGTGTTTGTACGTCATTTTTTTTAGCTCCACTGGCCGAAGGCCAGCGGGCTTATGTCATGGCCCGGTGTCCGTCCGTCCCTGCGTCCGTCCGTCTGTCCGTGCGTTAACTTTTATTTCAAACATCTTCTCTGAAACTACCCATCCAATTTTGATGAAACTTCACAGAAATGATCCTGCCATGGTCCTCTTCAGAATTTCTTGAAAGAATTTGATTCCTTCAAAAACTCTGGTTGCCATGGCAACAAAACTGAAAAATATTGGAAATCTTTAAAAATCTTCTTGTCTGAAACCATAAGGCATAGGGCTACCAAATTTGGCATGTAGCTTTATGTAGTAGACCTCTATCAAGTTTCTTCAAATTATAGCCCTGGGGTCAAAATTGGCTCTTCCCCAGGGGTCACAAGTTTTACATAGGCTTATATAGAGAAAACTTTAAAACCAAGCAGGCCAAAATTTTAGCCCTGGGGTCAAAATTGGCCCCGCCGCTGGGGTCACAAGTTTTACATGGGCTTACATAGTGACAACTTAAGAAATCTTCCTGTTTTGATTTTTTTTTTTTTTTTTTAAAATTAGCCTTGCATCAGGGGTCTTATGTTTTACAGAGGCCTCATGTGGACAAAACTTGAAAATCACCTTATTTATAACCATACAGCGTAGACTTGTATTATTTTGGTATGTGGCTTTATCTTGTGGACCTCTACCAGGGTTCAAGTAATTATAGCTCTGGGATCAAAAATGGCTTTGCCTTGAGGGTCTCAACTTTCACATGGGCTTTTACAGAGAAAACTTTGTAAGTCTTCATTTTGAAAGCATTTGGCTCAGAATTGAAATGTTTAGTATTTATGGTTTATATTTATAAGCCAGTGGAGCGATACAGGGCCATCATGGCCCTCTTGTTTTTTTATTTTTTTTTTTTGAAAATGTGTAAACACCATCAAAATCATCATTGGATTAAAATAATTTTATTAGTATCATTTTAATACCGATTCAGAGATCTTTGATGACAGTGTCGCACACGTGAAAATATTAACCTTTAATCTGATTTTAAACAGCTTCCGTGCAAAATGGGCCATGACTTAACACCTCTGCTAGAAGCTGTCTCAACATCCAAAAGTTTTCAATTCAGCGATCAATCGGTTTGTAAAATCGGAGAAAATGTTGTTGTTTTTTTTATCAAATTTGCGATGCAAACGGAAGTGGGAAGTCTGAGACTCCGAACCATTTGGAGGCTCCAAACATAAAACAGACCATGACAAGAAATATGACAAGAATTTTTTTTTAACGAGACGTGCTTGAAAGAATTCCCGTGGTTGAATGCAGACGATCGTAACAATAATTTTTAAGTTTCTCGAGAGTATCCCCATGTTGCGGACATGTACCTTTTAAAATTGTTTTGTTTTGGACAAGTGAGCCACACTGACAGACAAGTAGATTTTTGTAATTTACTTATCCGCGGACAGGTAGAAATTTCTAAGATTTCCACACCCCTGATATTATAAATTTCCTTTTCCATCAGTGTGTTCAAAAGCTTTCCTCCCAAGGGTTATTAAAAATCAGGATTGTGTTGTAAAGGATTAACCCTTTACCACACAATCCCAACTTTCAATAACCCCAAGGAAAAAGCCTTTCGAAAACATTGTGGTAAAAGGAGAAAATGCTTGTAACCACGTTTTCTACTCTATCAAGGACAAATTTCGTCATTTGAGCTACCTTTAATTTGTCTTCTGCAAATGCTTCAATTTGGACCAGTCTTAAGTTATTATCGTTTAGTAAAGAGTTACCGGTAACACAGTTTTAGTGGTATGTGGGAAAACGTAACTGGCTCAGGAAGGATCTATTGCACAAAATACTGGTAAAGAATTCCAGAAAAACATAAATTCCAGGAAAGCATGGATAGGTGCACAGGCTGCCTCAATACATCTGAAATAATGTTGAAAATGGCAGTATGACCAAAAAAACTAAGCAAGGAGCTGAAGGCCAATTGATACTGAAAAGTGATTGTTTCAGACATGTGTTTGCTTACCCATTACCAAACAGTCCTGTGTTTTCACAACTCTGAAGAAAGAGGCCTTTGAAACAATTGTGAGAAAAGGAAAAACACTTGTTGCTGCAGTTTTTCCTGCAGTTTTTAGCATTTTCTCTGTTTTCAACTAAGTTTTGTATTCATCCATAGTCATTTGAGTCACATTTAAGGTATTTACGTACTTTCAAAGGGGGTCAAGTCTAAAATTTTGTCATCTGATAAAAGAGTTGAACCTTTACCAAACAATTTCAAGTTTTAAAAATCCTGAGAAGAAGGCTTTAAAAATATTGTGAGAAAAGGAGAAAATGCTGATAACTAGCATTTTTAGCTCCACTGGCCGAAGGCCAGCGGGCTTATGTCATGGCCCGGTGTCCGTCGTGCGTCCGTCCGGTCGTCCGTCCGTCCGTCCGGTCGTCCGTCCGTCCGTGCGTTAACTTTTATTTCAAACATCTTCTTCTCTGAAACTACCCATCCGATTTTCACGAAACTTCACAGAAATGATCCTGACATGGTCCTCTTCAGAATTTCTTGAAAGAATTTGATTCCTTCAAAAACTCTGGTTGCCATGGCAACAAAACTGAAAAATATTGGAAATCTTTAAAAATCTTCTTGTCTGAAACCATAAGGCATAGGGCTACCAAATTTGGCATGTAGCTTTATGTAGTAGACCTCTATCAAGTTTCTTCAAATTATAGCCCTGGGGTCAAAATTGGCTCTGCCCCAGGGGTCACAAGTTTTACATAGGCTTATATAGAGAAAACTTTAAAAATCTTCTTGTCTGAAACCATAAGGCATAGGGCTACCAAATTTGGCATGTAGCTTTATGTAGTAGACCTCTATCAAGTTTCTTCAAATTATAGCCCTGGGGTCAAAATTGGCTCTTCCCCAGGGGTCACAAGTTTTACATAGGCTTATATAGAGAAAACTTTAAAAATCTTCTTGTCTGAAACCATAAGGCATAGGGCTACCAAATTTGGCATGTAGCTTTATGTAGTAGACCTCTATCATGTTTCTTGAAATTATAGCCCTGGGGTCAAAATTGGCTCTTCCCCAGGGGTCACAAGTTTTATACATAGGCTTATATAGAGAAAACTTTAAATATCTTCTTGTCTGAAACCATAAGGCCTAGAGCTACCAAATTTGGCATTTAGCTTGATCTAGTTGAAGTCTACCAAAAGTGTCCAAAGTATAGTCCTGGGGTCAATTTGGCCTCATACTTGGAGGGGGGGGGTTCACAAGATTTACATAGGCTTACATAGGGAAAACTTTTAAATCTTGGTGTACATAGCCATAAGGCTTAGGCTACCAAATTTTGCATATAATTATAGCATTATTTAGTGGACAGTTACAAAGAGGGCCCAAGTTACAGCTCTAGGATCAAGTTTGGCCCTGCACCAGGGATCACAAGTTTTACATGGGTTTATGGAGTGAAAAGTTCAGAAACCATCTTGTTACCAGCCATAAGGCCAAGAACTCCCACATTTGGCATGTTATTCTTCTAATACAATATTCCCCATTTAGTCAGACTGTAGCCATGAGGTCAAAGTTTTATAAGGGCTTATATAGTGAAGACTTTTCTTCGTGGTTTATATTTATAAGCCAGTGGAGCGATACAGGGCCATCATGGCCCTCTTGTTCTCCATATGGCACAATGTTTTTTTTTTTCCTTGGAAGTACTCATCCCCACATTTTAGCCACATTTATTTTGTTGTTTGTAAATGCTTGGACAAGTCTAAAATTTTGTTGTTCAGTGAAGAGTTCAACCCTTTACCAAACAATTCCGTGTTTTCATGTCCCTGAGAAAGAGGCCTTTTGAAAGCATTGTGGGAAAAGGAGAAAATGCTGGTTACCAGCATTTTCTCCTTTTCCCACAATGTTTTCTACGCGGTCAAAAAAACCTGAAATTTATTTGTACCACTTTCACATTTGTGCCTACAGATGCTTTTAATTTGGAAGGTGCTAAAATTTGTTGTTTGGGAAAGGGTTAATATTATTGCAGTCATATGTCATCAAGCAGTGTTTTCTACCCTATTAACCCTGTACTAGACGACAAAATTTTACCCTGCAGACAACGACGGCATTTGCAGACAACAATTTCACTGTGGCTTAAATGGTGCAATTTTTTTTTTAATAGGGCAGAAACATTTTACCCTGCAGACGACGGCATTTGCAGACAACAATTTCAATGTGGCTTAAATGGTGCTTTTTTTTTTTAATAGGGTAGAAACATTTTCTCCTTTTCTCACAATGTTTTCAAAATGCTTCTTTTCCAGAGTCTCCAAAAGATGGCATTGTATGGTAAAGTGTTAACTCTTCACCACACAACAAAAAATAAGACTGGTCCAAATCTAAAGCATTTTCGGACAAAGGTTTTAATAGAGTTTAAAAGATTGAGTTTTTCTTTGATATGGTAGAAAACATGTTGTGGGAAAATGAGAAAATGCTGGTTATCAGCATTTTCTCTTTTTCCCACAATGTTTTGAAAAGGCCTCTTCCTCAGCGTCCTTAAAACTCATGATTGTGTGGTAAAGGGTTAAAGCCATGTCCCATCATTTAGCCCTTTACCACACAATTACAGGTTTTAAGACCCTGAGGAAAAAGTCCTTTAAAAACATTTTGGGAAAAGGAGAAAATGCACTTTCTCCCTTTTCCATGTTTTCTACTCTTTCCAAAACTAATCTAAATTTTTGAGTCACATTTATTTTCTCTAATTTAACTGTTCATAACTAATTTAAATTCTTGTGTCACTATTATTTTGTTGCCTACAAATGCTTTGAATTTGGACTAGTCTAAGATTTTGTCGTTTGGTAAAAAATAGTCATGCTTAAGTAGTCTGTCATTGCCTTGAAAATGGACGAATCTAAAATGTTGTCATGTAGGAAAGAGTTAGTAGATGTAAATTTCGACATTTGGAAACTGAAAAATCGACTACTTATATCAGAAAGGTTGCCTTCAATATACCGGTGAGCACAAGGACAGGTTTGGCTAGGTTAGATTTTTTATTAACTGTTTACCAAAAGACAAAATTTCAGACTGGTCCAAATTGAAAGCATTTGCAGACGACACAATAAATGTGACTAAAAAATGAAATTTCTTCTGGAAAGGGTAGAAAACGTTGTGGGAAAAGGAGAAAATGCTGGTTACCAGCATTTTCTCCTTTTCTCGCAATGTTTTCAAAAGGCTTCTTTCTTAGGGTCGTTAAAAGTAGGGATTGTGTGGTAAAGGGTTAAAAAGTTTCTGATGGTAAAAGGGATCTATGTTTCTGTAATTTTAACCCTGTACCACACAAACCCAAATTTTGATGACCCAAGGAATAGAGCTTTTGAAAACATTGTGGGTAAAGGAGATAATCATGGTAACCAGCATTTTCACCTTTTCCCACAATGTTTTCCACCCTTTTCAACCCTTTACCACACAATCCCGACTTTTAATGACCTTGAAAGAGACGGCCTTTGAAAACATTGTGGGGAAAGCAGACACTGCTGGTTACCAGCATTTTCTCCTCTTCCTGCAATGTTTTCTAACCTTTCAGATACAAATCCAATCATTTGAGCCACATTTCATTTGTTGTCTGCAAATGCTTTCAATTTGGACCAGTCTGAAATATTGTGATTTGATAAAGAGTGAAGCGAAATTCCACTATGTAAAGTTTTTGGAAATAGCGTTATGTCTTATCTTTTTCTACAGGCTGATTCCCAAACAGTCAAGACAGCTATAATATTGTGCCAGACGTAATCTACAACTACATACAGAGGAAGATTTGCCACATCAAAGTTACAGGAGAAACACATAGACCTACTGTCAAAACCTATTTTAGCGCATACTAAACTCTGCCCCCTTGTAAAACAACAGACTGTCGAGACAGCTATAATACAGTACCAGGCGTAACCTTCAATTTACTTCATGTGGAAGTCAGAAGAGGCACATGTGAACCCTTTCCCACATAGTATCGAAAGCATATTATGAACTCTGCTCCATTCTCTGTTCCCATACAGTTAACCCTTTACCACGCAATCCCGACTTATAATGATGCTTAGAGAGGAGCCTTTTGAAAATATTGTGCGAATAGGAGAAAATGCTGGTAACCAGCATTTTCTCATTTTCCACAATTTTTTCTGCCCTTTCCAAAACCAATTTCAGTATTAAAGTCGCATTTGTCGTCTGCAAATGTTTTCGATTTCAACCAGTCTAAAATTCTGTCATTTTGGTAAAGAGTGAAACAGCTGGGACAGAACGAGACTAAATCTTTAGTTACGCACAGAGATAGACATGACATACAGAAGACAGAAGAGATGCATGTAGACCTTCTACCACATCCTATGGAAGGACATATTGAACACTGGCTCTTTTTAAACCTTGCACAGTTAAAACAGGACAGTACCATGTATAATTTACAACTAGTGCAGAGAGGGAGAAAGATGACAAGTTTGAAGATTCCCCCCCCCCCCCCCCCCCCCCACACACACACACAAACTTCTTGCACCCCATACACTAGGACGGCACCAGACGAATCAACAACTTCATGTGGAGGAAGAAATGCCACTCTGAAAGTTAGAAGTGGGATGTGTAGACTCCCTTACTGAATTTTGTCCAATTCTAAAAATCCAACAATTAATTTTGTACCAGACCTAATCTATAACTTACAGAGGAAGAAAAAAAGAGGCACGTGTAGATCTCTGACATCCTGCAAAAGTCCATATTGAACTCTGCACTTTCAAACCCATGCTGTAAAAACAGTTAGGATGGTACCAGACATAATTGACAACAACCGCAAGAGGAAGAAATTCCACACCAAAGTTGGAAGAACCATATGTAGACCATGCCCCACATCCCACTGAAGCCCTTATTGGCCCCACATCCTACTGAAGCCCTTATTCAACTCTAACCCTTTGTAAACTCGTCACCAAAGAATTTAGAAGGAGATAGCTGTAAGAAGAAAACTTTTGAAAATATTGTGGAAAAAGGGTAAATGCTGGTGACCAGCATTTTCTCCATTTCCCACCATGTTTTCTACCATTCCAAACATAAATTTCAATTTTTGAGTCGCATTTGATTTTGTTGTCTGCAAATGTTTTCAACTGGGGCAAGTCTAAAATGTTCTCGTTTGGTACAAAGTTAATCCCCACACAGTCATCACAGCCAGGATGGACTCACAGCTTCAACTTCTTACAGAAGAAGAAATTCCAATGACAGTCAGAAGATGAACAAAAAGACTTTTACAAAAGTAGCTTACCCTCCATCCCTTCTGTGCCGAGCCCAGTAGCTCAGTTGGTAGCGTACAGGACTTGAGAACAGGAGGTCGCTGGTTCGATCCCCGGCTCGGCCAATTTCTTTCCGAGGATTGATGATAGTCATTGCAACAGGATTCATTCTTCTCTCACCGCTGACCATTGTTTCGACAATGGCTCTGTGGGAAAGCAGCCAGTGGCTTAGAAAGAATATTGTGCAAAGTACTGGTAAAAGAAACTCCAGGAAAGCATGGATAGGTGCACTGGCAGCCGCGATATAACTGAAATAATGTTGAAAACGGCATTAAACACCATGCAATCAATCAAATCGATCCCTTCTGTAAGCCCATATTGAACTCTGCTCTTTCTTAACTCTTATCCTGCTAAATAAGTACAATGAAATTTTCAAACCTGTGGTAAAATCCCGAATAATGTTATTTCAAACTTGATTTTTGGGAAAAAATATTTCCTTATCGGACGGTGTAGATCCAAGATCAGACTGCGCCTTTTGTACAGTCTGATCTTGATCTACACTGGCCGCAAACGGTTAGTGAGTCTTGCTTAGCAGCCTAAGGGTTAAATGCCATACAGTTAACCCTTTCCCAAACAAGCCGTGGTTTTCATGTGTCTGCAGTACAAGTCTTTTGAAAACACTGTGGGAAAAGGAGAAATTGCTTGTAACGAGCAATTTCTCCTTTTCCCACAGTGTTTTCTACCCTTTTTGAGAACTTTGTCATTTTCATCAAATTTGAAATTGTCGTCTGCAAACTGTTTAAATTTGGACCAGTCCAAAATTTATCGTTTGGGAAAAAGTTAAAACTGCTAGGATAGCACCCAGAGGTAATTAGCTTGGCTTTTTTTTTTTCAAAGAAAATTACTGTCATGGCCCCTGTGTCGTCTGCATCATTGCGTCGTCTGCATTATTGCGTGGTCTGCATCATTGTGTCATGCAAAAGCTTTGACGTTTTACTATATCTCTGTCATTACTGAAGTTTTTACTTCAAACTCTTGACACATTGTTTTTTAGACGTTACCATATTAAGAGCATTTCCTGCTTAACTCTTTACTAGATGACAAAATTTTAGACTGGTCCAAATTGAAAGCATTAGCAGACGACAATTTAAATGTAGGTCAAATACTGGAATTTGTCTTTGATAAGGTAGAAAAGATTGTGGGACAAGGAGAAAATGCTGGTTACCAGGATTTTCTCCTTTTTGCACAATGTTTTCAATGGGCATTTTTCTCGGGGTCCGTAAAAGTCGTGATTGTTGGTAAAGGGTTAAATATCGCACCGAAATAATGGGATTTATTTCTAACCCTTTACCAAAGGACAAAATTTTAGAACTGTCCAAATTGAAAGCATTTGCAGATGACATGAACCATATATGTGACTAAAAACCTGAGATTTCTCTTTGGAAGTGAAGAAAACATTGTGGAAAAAGGAGAAAATGCTGGTCACCAGCATTTTCTCCTTTTCCCACAAATGTTTCGAAAGCCTTTTACCTCAGGGCCGTCAAAACACAGGATTGTTTGGTAAAGGGTTAAGTCTTGGAGATAGTAAGCAGTTGTCATTGTGGGCAGTGTACATTCATATAGTACAGAATGTGCAGTCTGATCTTTGATCTCCTCCCTAATATTTTGGGAGATTTGTAACATATTAAAAAGGTGAAGTTTCAGACCAGACTGCATATTCTGTGTGATCATAATATTCATGAGAGCTGTGGATGCATTCTGTAATGGCTGATCATTGTTTTAATGACCGTTATGTGGGAAAGAAGCCAGAGGCTTTTAAAGAGTAATGTGGAAAGTACTGGCAAGTTTTGTTTTTTGAAGTGGTAGAAAAAGATCATGGAAAAGGGAGAAAATGCTGACTACCAGCATTTCTCCTTTTCCCACATTGTTTTCAAAAGCAGCCTTCCTCACGGTATTGTTTTGTAAAGTTGTTAACTTCAGCAAACATTTGCAGCAGACAACTTTGAAAATTTCCTTGTAAATATGGATGATCTATGTTAATCAAGGTGTAACCCTTTACCACACAATCCCGACTTTTAACAACCCTGAGAAATAAGCCTTTTGAAAACATTGTGGGAAAAGGACAAAATGCTGGTAACCAGCATTTTCTCCTTTTCCAACAATGTTTTCTACCCTTCCCAAAACAATTTTTAATTCTAGAATAATATTAATTTTGTCATCTGCAAATCCTTTCAATTTAGACCAGTGAAAAATTTTGTTGTTTGGTAAAAAGTTAATCGATAGACACATTGTGGCAGAAGGCACGTTTTATTTATTACCAGCAGTGTCTTTCTTTACCACAATGCTTCAAAAGTTGTCTGGTGCAAAAATGAAAAGAAATGTTTGCATGTGATAATTATATTATTATATTGTACATGTATTTGCATTGAATGTTCATTTCTTGACCAAGTTTGCTGATAAACAGGGTCTCTTTTCACCACTTATTCAATAGACCAGTAATCGTTCTGTTGGGATTACTCTTGACCAGACAACAAAAGTGTAGACTTTTCCAAATTGAAAATAATCACTCGAAATAAATGTTGGTAGAAAGGGTAGAAGACATTGTGGGAAAAGGACATGTTGGCCATAAGCATTGTCTCTTTTTCCTGCAATAGTTTCGAAAGCTTTTCTTCTCAGGGTCATTGAAACTTGGGATGTTTAAACTTGGGATTCTGTGGTAAAGGCTTAAGACAAGGAGAAAAAGCAAAAAGTTGTCTGTGTTTTTAGTTTTCTTGCCTTTGAAATTTAAGATAATGTTAAATTTTGGACCAAAAACTGAATTAATTCTTTACCAAATTATAATTTGAGACTAATCCAGATGATAGAAATTGCAGACAACAAATTAATGTATTTAAATGATAGGATACAGTTTTTAGGCATTAGAAAACAGTTGGAAAAGGAGAAAAAAGCTGGTTTTTGTGTAAGGGTTAACCCTTTTAAAGTGCCTTTCACAACTATAGTTGCCTTTGCAGCCAGTTTAGATCAAGATCTTTGATCTACATTGTCTGTTTTGCTGAAACACTTAACTCTTTACCAAATATTTCGAACTGGTCGAAATTGAAAGCATTTGCAGACAACAGATTAAATGTGTTTAAAATGATTGCATTTGTTTCTGAAAGGTTAGAAAACATTGTGGGAAAAGAAGAAAATGCTGGTTACCAGCATTTTCTCCTTTTCCCACAATGTTTTCCAGAGGCTTCTTTCTCAGGGTCGTCGAAAGTCAGGGTTGTGTGGTAAAGGGTTAAGACAAGAGCAACCTTTGAATTGTGATTACTTGGGCCGTATTTCTTAGGTGCAGATATCTTTTGGGTTTATTCAAGGCTCTAAGAGTTCTGATTGAGTGGTGAAAATTGGCCCAACTTAGAAGTTGGGAGCCAGTAGAATGTATTATGTTTACCTTTGATACCTGCTGGAAGAAGTTATTCAACCGTAAACCTTGTGACAAATGGAGAGAAGCTTCTTAGAAGCAAAATGTTTTACCGACTAAGACCTGAACAAACTTTTGGTCTATTTAAATGTAGCTCTTTACCAGAGGACAAAATTTAAGAACTGCTGAAATCAAAAGCATTTGCAAACAGTAAATGAAATTGGGATTTAATGATACAAGTTGTCTAAGAAAGGGTAGAAAACATTTTCGGAAATGAGTGAAAAATATTTCTTACCAGTATTAATTTTCACCTTTTCCTAAAACGCTTTCAAATACTTTCTACCTCAGAGTCATAGCCCGATCGGGTAGCTCAGTGGTTATGGTATCTTACTCTTGACCTGGTGGTTGTGGGTTCGATACCTGGTTGCGGCAAACTTTCTTTCGGGCATTTTTATGACTCTCACCTCTGATGCATGTGAGAAAAGCAGTCAGTGGATTGGAAGGAAGGTCGTGTCAGTACTGGTGTGAGAAAGCCAGGAAACACATGCGTAGGTGCACTGGTGGCTGTGATATGACAATGTTTAAGTGGCGTTAAACTCCCAATACAAACAAAGAAAACCTCAGAGTCATTAAAAGTGGGGATTGTGTTGGGAAGGGTTAAAGGCTTTTGGAGATGTATGTACATTAGCCATGCTGTGGCCAAAGGGGGCTTAATGCACACCTGTGATGCATCATACCAATCAAGTCATCACAGTATTGTATATCCCTAACATACATTTTGTACAGCAGCCTACAGATTTATGAGGTACACTGGTCCTTTGACAGGCTGAAAATTTAACAAAAACAAGAGGGCCATGATGGCCCTGGAGTCGCTCACCTGAGCCTTTTGACCAAGCACGACCAATGTATTACCAAACAATAAAATTTTAAACTCATCAGTCTGAACCTTCTGCATAAAACAAATAATATGTGGATCAAGCTGTGGGACTGGTCTCTCAAAGGGGTAGAAAACATTGTGAAAAAGGGAAAAAATGCTGGATACCAGCATTTTCTCATTTTCAAAGAGTGTTTTCAAAAGGCTTCTTTCTGAGAGTCATTCATACTCTAGGTTTTTCTAAGATTTCACCTAGTGACCTAGTTTTTCAGCCAACATAACACATTTTCAAACTGGTCCAAGATATCATTAGGACAAACATTCTTACCAAATTTCAAGAGTATTGGACTGAAAATGTGGCCTCTACAGCGTACACAAGGTTTTTCTAAGATCTGACCTAGTTACCTAGATTTTGACCCAACATGACCTATTTTCAAACTCATCCAAGATATTACCAAGGCAAACATTCTGAGCAACTTTAAAAGAGTATTGAACAAAAAATGTGGCCACAACAGTGTACACATGGTTTTTCTAAGATTTGACCAGGTGACCTAGTTTTTGACCCCACATGACCCATTTTCAAATGCTACTGAGATATGATCGAGACAAACATTCTGACCAACTTTCAAGAGTACTGGACAGAAAATATGGCCTCTAGAGCATACACAACGTTTTTCTTAGATTTGACCTGGTGACCTAGTTTTTGACCTGTCATGACCCATTTTCAAACTAGTCAGAGATATTATCAAGGCAAACATTCTGACCAACTTTCAAGAGTACTGGACAGAAAATATGGCCTCTAGAGCATACACAACGTTTTTCTTAGATTTGACCTGGTGACCTAGTTTTTGACCCAACATGGCACATTTTCGTACTATTTCAAGATATAATCAAGAGAAACATTCTGACCATTTTTCAAGAGTATTGGACTGAAAATGTGGCCTCTATAGTGTACAAAAGGTTTTTCTAAGATTTGACCTAGTGACCTAGTTTTTGACCCCACACAACCCAATTTCAAACTTGTCCGAGATTTTATCAAGACAAACATTCTGACGAAATTTCACAAGTATCTGACTGAAAATGTGGCCTCTACAGCACACACAAGCTTTTTCTAAGATTTGACCTAGTGACCTAGTTTTTGACCCCACATGACCCAATTTCGAACTCGACCCAGATTTTATCAAGACAAACATTCGGACCAAATTTCACAAGTATCTGACTGAAAATGTGGCATCTAGAGCGTACACAAGGTTTTTCTAAGATTTGACCTAGTTTTTGACCCCACATGACCCAATTTCAAACTCGTCCGAGATTTTATCAAGACAAACATTCTGACCAAGTTTCATGAGGATCGGACTGAAATTGTGGCCTCTAGAGCGTACACAAGGTTTTTCTAAGATTTGACGTAGTGACCTAGTTTTTGACCCCACATGACCCAATTTCGAACTCGTCCAAGATTTTATCAAGACAAACATTCGGACCAAATTTCACAAGTATCTTACTGAAAATGTGGCATCTAGAGCATACACAAGGTTTTTCTAAGATTTGACCTAGTGACCTAGTTTTTGACCCCACATGACCCAATTTCGAACTCATCTGAGACTTTATCAAGACAAACATTCTGACCAAGTTTCATGAGGATCGGACTGAAAATGTGGCCTCTAGAGCGTACACAAGGTTTTTCTAAGATTTGACCTAGTGACCTAGTTTTTGACCGCACATGACCCAATTTCGAACTCGTCCAAGATTTCATCAAGACAAACATTCTGACCAGGTTTCATGAGGATCGGACTGAAAATGTGGCCTCTAGAGCGTACACAAGGTTTTTCTAAGATTTGACCTAGTGACCTAGTTTTTGACCCCACATGACCCAATTTCAAACTCGTCCCAGATTTTATCAAGACAAACATTCGGACCAAATTTCACAAGTATCTGACTGAAAATGTGGCATCTAGAGCATACACAAGGTTTTTCTAAGATTTGACCTAGTGACCTAGTTTTTGACCCCACATGACCCAATTTCGAACTCGTCCGAGATTTTATCAAGACAAACATTCTGACCAAGTTTCATGAGGATCGGACTGAAAATGTGGCCTCTAGAGCGTACACAAGGTTTTTCTAAGATTTGACGTAGTGACCTAGTTTTTGACCCCACATGACCCAATTTCGAACGCGTCCGAGATTTTATCAAGACAAACATTCTGACCAAGTTTCATGAGGATCGGACAGAAAATGTGGCCTCTAGAGCGTACACAAGGTTTTTCTAAGATTTGACCTAATGACCTAGTTTTTGACCCAATTTTGAACTCGTCCGAGATTTTATCAAGACAAACATTCTGACCAAGTTTCATGAGGATTGGACTGAAAATGTGGCCTCTAGAGCGTACACAAGGTAAAAAGTTGACGACGCACACCGCACGACGGACGCAGCACGATCACAATAGCTCACCATGAGCACTTTGTGCTCAGGTGAGCTAACAAAAAAAAAAAAAAAAAAATGCGCAGGTTGACCTGGGTCGATACTGTTTGCAAATGCATTAAGCCCCCTTTTCACAGGGCATCACTCATGTTATGTGGCATTACCCCTATAGCACACCACCTTTGAAGACATAATTGCAAAGAATTGGACGAATAGTCAAATGAGGAAACATAGTGAAAGATGGAGAAGCTTACTCCCTTTTAACCCTTTACCACACAATCCCGACTTTAACGACCCTGAGGAAGTTGGCTTTTGAAAACATTGTGGGAAAAGGAGAAAATGCTGGTAACCAGCATTTTCTCCTTTTCCCACAATGTTTTCTAACCTATCAATGACCAATATTGTCATTTGAGCCACCTTTTGTTTGTCGTCTACAGATGCATTTAATTTGGACCAGTCTAAAATTCTGTTGTTTGGTAAAGAGTTAAGTCTTTGCCAGACAACAAAATTTTGGACTCAACCCAAATTGAAAGCATTTGCAGATGACAAATGTGGCTCAAGTGATTATTTTTGTCTTTGATGGTGTAGAAAACATTGTGGAAAAGGGAGAAAATGCTGGTTACCAGCATTTTCTCCTTTTCCCACGATGTTTTCAAAAGCCTTCTATTTCATGGTTGTTAAAACTCGGGATTGTGTGGTACAGGGTTAACAATTTGTCACAGTGATTGAAAAACCTACATTAGCATTATTTTTATTTCCGAAGATGCTTTTGGGGGGGAAAATAGGGTTCAAGTCTGCATTGCCTGTACATTAGATTCTTTTTATGTTGAAAATTTAGGTAATTATACGCAAAATGTTAAGGTTGAAATTCAGATTATTAAATGCAGGTTCAAAGGTTAAACTTTTGAATGTTCTGTGAACTCCCCATCTTCTGCTAAAATGTTAATTTTCTCAGTCTTAATCAATGGAGAGCAACCTAAACAAAAGGATCTATTACAGTAATGCAAAAAGAAGGGACATAGAAGGCATATTTCGTTTCCAGTGCTGTGTTAAGCCAGACTTTCTTGATGGCGTAGATTAAGATCAGACTGTACATTCTGTGCAGTGTGATCTTGATGTACACTGTTTACTAAAGCAACATGCACTTTGCTCTCTACAGATTATGTGAAAAACTTGTTTAACTCTACCACACAACAAGATTTTGGACTTGTCGAAACTAAAAGCATTTGCAGACAATTTACATGTGGTTTAAACTATTTATAGGATAGAAAACATTGTGGAAAAAGGCGAAAATGCTGGTCACCAGCATTTTCTTCTTTTCCCACAGTGTTTTCAAAAGGTTTCTCTGATCTTTAACTCTTTACCACACAATCCCGACTTTTAACGACCGTGTGAAAGAAGCATTTTGAAAACTTTGTGGGAAAAGGAGAAAATGCTGGTAACCACCATTTTCTCCTTTTCCCCCAATGTTTTCTATCCTTCCAAAAACAAATTTCAAATTTCAATCACATAATTTTGTCGTCTGCAAATGCTTTCAGTTTGGACCAGTCTAAAAATTTTTTACGTGGAAAAGAGTAAGAACATCAGGATTATGTGGTGAAGAGTTAAACAATGTTTTCTAACTAAATTGTATGATGAGAAATAGCCAAGTTGACTCAACTTCTTTTTTTGCACTCAAGTTGACAAGAACTTTGAAATTCATTGTGTGAAAGGTACCCATTGCTTATATAGACCCTTTACCAAACTACAAAATTTTAAGACTTGTCCAAATTAAAACGAATTTGGACTTGACAAATTACAAGTGACTCAAAAAGATTGGATTTGAAATGATAAACTCATTGTGGAAAATGGAGAGATGGCTGGTTGCCAGCATATTTTCCTTTTCCCACAATGTTTTCATAAGCCATCTTCCTTAAGTTCATGAGAATAGGAGATTGTTTGGAAAAGGGTTAACCCTTAGAGTGGCAAATAAAAACAACTTGCATTTACAGTCTAGACGGCATAAGAGACACTGGAATGTGAATATGAATATTGGAACTGTTTTGTCTGAAATCTTCAAGCAAAACCAACAGTGTAGATCCAGGATCAGACTGCATGTTGTGCTGTCTGATCTTGATCTACACTGGCTACAAAGGTAACTGTAGTTGTAAAAGGCAGTCTAAAGGTTGACATGAGCAATGGACTTCTACTAGTATTTGCCACATTACATCCTGAAAATAAATTGCAACAGACAACTCGGAAAATATCCTTACAAGTTGTGAGTTACTTACTCTGATCACGTGAGAAAAACGTCAACTTGTCCAAATTGAATGCATTCGCAGACTACATTATAAATGTGGCTCCATTAACCTTTTTCGAAAGAACAAAATTCAAAGCATTTGCAGACGACAAAATAAATGTTACTCAAAATTTCAAATTTGCTTTTGAAAGGGTAGAAAAATTGTGGGAAAAGGAGAAAATGCTGGTGACCAGCATTTTCTCCTTTTCCCACAATGTTTTCAAAATGCATTTTCTTCAGGGTCATTAAAACTCGCGATTGTGTTGTAAAGGGTTAATGGAATTTGTCTCTGAAAAGGTAGAAAAAACATTGTGGAAAAAGGAGAAAATGCTGGTTACCAGCATTTTCTCCTTTTCCCATAATGTTTTCAAAAGGGTTCTTTTTCAGGGTTGTTTAAAATGAGGACTGTGTGGTAAAAGGGTTAATGACTTGGAGCTGAATAGATTGGTGGAAGTGAAAAGATGGTGGCAAAAGGAGAAATTGCTTGTGATGAGCAATTTTCCTTTTGCCATAATTTTTTCAACTGTTTTGTGCTGCTAAACGCAAAAGATTGCTTGCAGGAAGTAATGGATGGTGTTTAAATTTTCTCAACTTGAGTGCAAAGAAAGGAGTCAACGTGGCTAATTTTCTAGGTGGGTTATCAGCAAACTTGGTCAAATTTTTAAGGGAGCGATAAGGTAAATTGGAATCTGAAATAAAAACGCTACAGGAGATTACTCCGAGTTCTTGATTTTATTTAAACAATTAAAAAAATAGAAACAATATGCAGGGAACCAAAAGGGCCCCATTACCACGTTGCCAGTACCAAGGGAGGTAACTCAGTTCAGGCAAGACTTTCAGTGGTTATTCCCCTTGAATGATACTTCAACCATGTTTGTGTACAGGTAACTGAAATCCCACTAGGATTGTGATGATGTGTTCTTACTACACAATACAACACATATTTCAAGTGAACTCTTGTAAAGTTTCAAGTCCTTTAGTGATAATGAGGAACACCAATGTTTCTAGAGAGAATGTATGTCTATGGGTTTGAAAGTTATGAAACCCTCTAACCAAGAAACCACCACACAAAGCGTCCTAAATTCAGATTCAAAATGCAATTATTTGACCTTACAAAACCAATGTTTACTATGTGCTATCATGCAAATGCAAGCTGATCCAGAGACAGGGATATCTATAACAATGCTTACGACCTTCAATTTCAATGCCAATTATACCGTAAGTTTTACAACAATTACTTCTGTTCACCATTTACCAAACTCTTTACTAAAGGACATTATTCTACACCAGTCCAAATTGAAAGCATTTGCAGACGACAAAATAAATGTGGCTCAGTAATTGAAATTTGTTTTGGGAAGTGTAGAAAACATTGTGAGGAAAGGAGAAAATGCTAATAACCAGCATTTTCTCCTTTTCTAGTATGTTTTCAACCCTTTCAAAGACAACTCCCATCACTACAGCAAAATTTGAATTTTCGTCTGCAAATGCTTTCAATTTGGAAAAGTCTACATTTTTGTCATCTGGTAAAGAGACAAGTTTAGATTAACAGGAAAATACCTTTTGTATCAATTTGATGAAGAGACAAGAAGTAAAGCATTGTGACAAGTAGAGAAAATGTTCCTTCGGAACACTTTCTCCAACTGCCGCAATGGTTTCAATGGCCAAAAATCTCCGAGTCAAAAGGGGCTTGCATTGAGGTAAGGGCAAAATACCACCATGAAAATCCAAAGTTTTTTTGTTTTGATAGGGCACAATGAGGAAAGCTTGTCAACACACTGACCTATGTACAAGTCATATTTTACCTTTTGCAAACCTATTTACCTACATGCATTTTATTGATTAAATTAAGGTCACTTTCAACACATAAATTTTAGGAATAAACATTACCGACTCCTCATCACAGAATACCGAGTTTTAGCTACCATGAGAAAGAAGCCTTTTGAAAACATTGTGGGAAAAGGAGAAATGCTGGTAACCAGCATTTTCTCCTTTTCTCACATTGTCTTCTACTCTATTGAAGACAGCCATCATTTAAGTCACATTTGTTGTCTGCAAATGCTATCGATTTTGACCAGTCTAAAATTTTATCATTTGGTATAGAGTTAACCTTTTGAGTGCCCAATAAACCCAACTGCCTTCTGTCTATAATGTTTCACCAAGTACAGATAAGGGGTCAGAATGCCCAATTGTGTGCAATCTGATCTTGATCTACACTGTTGGCAAAGGCAACTACTGCTGAGAAGGGTTCATTAAGGGTTTATCTCTTTACCAAACAACAAAATTTAGGCCTCAACCAAATTCAAAGCATTTTCAGACAACAAATTACAGAAAGTACAAACCATGATTTCTGTCTTTGAAAAGACATAATAAGCATGGTTATAAGCATTTTCTCCTTTTCCCACAATGGTTTTTAAAAGCCCTCTTTCTCAGGGTTAAAAGCTGGGGTTGTGTGGTAATAGGTTAAACATTATAATCATTAAAGTTTTCATCAGACCTCATTCAATGGTTAATCTTGGAGGAAATTAGTGGGTTTTTTTTCCCCTCTCATGAATTTTTATTTGAATTTTTATAGAAAAGACAAATACAAACTTTGATGAAGGAATGCAATGCTGAACCTAAAGATTACCCTACCAGGTAAAGCCTAAAAAATTTGGAAGAATAAAACAAAAAAAGCATTTGCACAAATGAATTGTGGCTGAAATAAGGGGCCTTAGAAAGTCTTTACTTTTAAATATGAATTCATTATATAAGATTTGTTCATTTCTAATGAACAAAAGTCTGCCATATTCCTAACATGTATTTCATAATTGACTTTCGATATAAAAAATGGTTTCCATTTATTACAACAATTTTATTACCCTGATGGGATACCCCCTGAAACAAGTTTTGTGTTTGCCCTTTCCCACACAAGATGTTGAATATTTTCAACCGAAAGTGACTGCATATGCCAAACTTTTCCAGTTGGTTCAAGAAAGCTGCAAATAGTAGAAAACATTGTGGGAAAAAGAGAAAAATGCTGGTTGCCAGTATTTTCTCCTTTTCCCAACAATGTTTAGGAAAGCATTTTAAACCTCGGGATTCTTTGGTAAAGAGTGAAACATACAGTTGTGTTATGATTTTCTACTTCCCTCTTCAATGCATTACAAGCATTCTTCATATCAGTAATTTCGACAGTTTCTCAATATTTAACCCTTTCCAGAACAAGTCGTAACGAGCAATTTCTCCTTTTCCCACAGTGTTTTCTACCCTTTTTGAGAATATTCTGCCATTTTCATCAAATTTAAAATTGTCGTCTGCAAACTCTTTCAATTTGGACCAGTCTAAAATTTATCGTTTGGGAAAGGGTTAAAAAGCTTGATTATTTTGGTTCAATTAGCGCTTGAACAGAAATAAAAATCTAGTTCAACATTTTTTCGTAATTTTATTTTTTCCTTCTCAGTTCTGCACTCAAATTCAAATAGATCAAAGTTTCATTGAAATAATGAATTACAACCACTAATGTTTTAACCCTTTACCGCACAATGCTGCCTTTTAACGACCCTGGGAAAGAAGCCTTTTGAAAACATTGTGCCAAAAGGTAACCAGGATTTTTTCCTTTTCCCACAATGTTTTCTGCCCTTTCAAAGAGAAATTACACCATTAGAGCCACAGTGAAATTGTCGTCTGCAAACGCTTCCAAATTGGACACAGCTAAAATTTTGTTGTCTGGTAAAGGGTTAAATTTCTTCGCCTAAATTTTTATCTACATATACTATCACAGTCATCTGCTGCAATGTTGTTTCAGGGGTCAGGTTTTCTGTTATTTATCTATCTGTTCAATTACATCTTTTTATTTATATATTAATTTAGTTATATACATTACAATTTATATATTTATGTAATCTTTTTATTTTATCTATGTATCAATTTATTTACTTTTTTATTCATATATTCATTTTTTATTCATTCATTCATTTCAACTGTTACACCCCTCCCAAGGTTTTCCATGACTTCTTTCCCTGATGACAAAAACTTTGGACTTCAAAATCCAAAGCATTCGCTGACAACAAACTTGACCCTTTCCCAAACAAGACCTGGTTTTCACGTGTCTGCAGTACAAGTCTTTTGAAAACACTGTGGGAAAAGGAGAAATTGCTCGTAACGAGCAATTTCTCCTTTTCCCACAGTGTTTTCTACCCTTTTTGAGAACTTCCTGCCATTTTCATCACATTGAAAATTGTCGTCTGCAAACTTTCAATTTGGATCAGGGCAAAATTTGTCGTTTGGGAAAGGGTTAATGCAGCTATAACAATAGAATTTTTCTTTGAAAGGATGGAAAACTTCGTGGGAAAAAGTTAAAGTTGCTGGTTACCATCACTTTCTGCTGGTATCAGCATTTTCTCCTTTTCCCAAAATGTTTTCAAAATTTTGTTTCAGGAAGTGCCCATTTTATGGGGTGAAATTTTTATTAGTTTATTTATCTATATGTTTATTATTTTTTAGATTTTACATTATTAACCCATGTACATTGTCATTCCAGCTGGTTATTTACAAACATTATAGAAGTATTTTAGGGACAATTTCTTTATTCATTTAGTTTGCTTCAGATTCTTTTCTATATAACTTGTTTTAAAGGACTGTGTGTTGCAAGCTAACTGATGTAATTGTTGTAAAACTTTAAAGTATGAATGAAAGCAATAAAATATGGTCATAAGCACTGTTTGCAATTACATGTATACAAACAGGGAGATAGCACAAGCAAACGTTGATTCCTGGAGCAAATAATTACACCTTAAACCCAAATTCAGAACACTGGATGCAGATGTTTCATGGCTAGATTGAATCAAAGTCATTTCCAGTCAACACCATAGAGATACATAAACTCCACAGTACTACAACAAGTACAGAGGTTTTCCTTGTGAACTTCCGTTTTATACTGATGGTCCACATTGGGTCATACATCATTATCACCAAAGGCCTTTACTTCCTTACAATAGCTCACTATAAAATACACATTGTTACTGGGCAGTAAGAACACATCATTACAATCCCAGTGGGAACCAGCTACCCATACACAAACATAGCTGAAGGGTCATTCAAGGGGAATAACCACTGAAAGTCTTGCCCAAACCAAATTACTCTCCCAGTGGCACCAGCATTAAGTGGTCATGGGGCCCTTTCAGTTGCCTACATTTTACAAAGAATTTTGACGACAGGAACCCTAGATAAAGATAAAACATGACAAAGATGGCAAACGGGAACCAGCACTAAACTTCTTTAGTAAGTATGTAAAAAAATTTTCATCCCTATTCCAAAAAAAAAGTGAAAAAAAGTATCATAACTGTTTCCTAAAATTATAAACAAAACACGGAGTTCAACTGACAACTTGGCATTAGTATGAAAATAATTCTATAAAAGTATAACTGGAGAACAAAAGTATCGAAAGGTAAAACCTAAAACTATAATGAAAGAGAAAAGTCAAACAGTTTTCGAAAAAAAAATGCAGTTCTCCAAATGCATGAATGAGGTAATTTGAACTTCTTTACACTGTCATTGAAATGCTGGTCAATATTGCCATCTCTGTTATTTACAATACATTACATTACAGCACCGAATAATCCTAACACACATTTCCAGTCTTTCAATGAAACCAAATTAATTGCAATTTTAAGGTTGCTTTTGTCCAGAGATTCTCAGGAAAGCAGACAATGTAGATCAAAGATCAGACTGCAAGTTTCGTACAGTCTTATCTTGATCTACACAGTTAACAAAGGCAATTCCAATTGTGAAAAGCACCTTAACCCTTTCAATGCCACAGGTAAAGACAGGGGCTTTTGCGGACGGTATAGATCAAGATCAAGCTGCACAGAAAGAGCACCTGATCATTGATCCATTCTTTACGCTTGTTTAATTAAGCCTATAAGGTAAGTCTATAAGATAAGGATCAGTCTGAGAGTAGGTGTGTTAACCCTTTCCCAAACAAGCCCTGGTTTTCACGTGTCTGCAGTACAAGTCTTTTGAAAACACTGTGGGAAAAGGAGAAATTGCTCGTAACGAGCAATTTCTCCTTTTCCCACAGTGTTTTCTACCCTTTTTGAGACCTTTCTGCCATTTTCATCAAATTTAAAATTGTTGTCTGCAAACTCTTTCAATTTGGACCAGTCCAAAATTTATTGTTTGGGAAAGGGTTAAGTTTTTAGCCATTGAAAGAGGTCGAATTTATAAATTTGGCCCTGAAAGAGTTAAGGGTTAAATATAAATGGTGACAAAGACTTTGAACCATTTATGTGCAGCAATACAATTACCTGTAACATCTCTCTCATGAAAATAATGGTGAAATATTTTCTTTTTGAAATGATTTTCACTTTTCTCAATGGAAATAACATGATAAAAATGTTGATAACTGCTAAAAAAGCAGTATGAACCCTTATCAAGTTTTTTTCAATCCACTGCAATAAATGACATTCTTCAAATCTTGAAAACTTTTATAGCTATGCATAAATGGCTTGCACAAGCAACAAAAAGTACAAAAATGTAAAAAAAAAAATTGTCACAGACAAGAAACAAATAAGAAACAATTGTGAGAAAATAGAAAATTTGCTCTTAACTCTTTACCAAAGGACAAAATTTTTACACTTTAACCCTTTACCACAAAATCCCGAGTTTTACAGACCCTGAAGAACAAGCCTTATGAAAACATTGTGGGAAAAGGAGAAAATGCTGGTAACCAGTATTTTCTCCTTTTCCCACAATGTTTTCTACCTACCCCAGAACAAATTTCAATTTTTAAGTCCCATCTATTTTGTCATCTGCAAACGCCTTCAATTTGAACTAGTCTAAAATTTTGTTGTTTGGTAAAGAGTTAACTCTTTACCACAGAATCCCGACTTTTAACAACCCTGAGAAAGAAACCTTTTGAAAACATTGTGGGAAAAGGAGAAAAGGCTGGTAACCAGCATTTTCTCCATTTCCCACAATGTTTTCTACACTTCCCAAAACAAATTTCAGGTTTTCGACCCACATTTTTTTTTGTCATCTCCAAATGCTTTCATTTTGACTAGTCTAGAATATTGTCGTTTGGTAAAGGGTTCAGACTTCTATAAAGCAATTGCAGATGACAGTACATGTATAAATGTCGCCCAAATGATACTATTGGCCTTAAAAATAACATAAAACATTGTGGGAAAGGGAGAAAATACTGGTTACCTTTTTCCAAAAGGAAATTCAATTTTGAGACAGATTTATTTTGTTGTTTGCAAATGCTTTTGATTTAGACCAGTCTAAAATTTTGCCCTTCGGTAGAGAGCTCAACTATTACAGTAATAAAATAATAAAATGGGCATTTTCAACTGGAAAAACAGTCATTTTATAATTTTGCAATTTTTGGCCAGAACATCACAAAAAAGCTGTCAGTGTAGATACAAGATCAGACTGCAAATTCTGTTCAGTTGAATCATGATCTACACAGTCTTCAAAAAGTAACACAAGTCATGCTTATTGCTCTAAGAGTTAACTCTCTACCAAATGACAAAATCTTTAGACTCGTCCAAACTGAAAGCATTTTGCAGACGACAAAATCATTGCGGATGAAATGACTGGATTTTTCTATGAAAGGTTAGAAAACATTGTGGGAAAAGCAAAAAAATGTTGGTTTACCAGCATTTTTTTTTTTCTGTTTCCCACCATGTTTTCAAAAAAAAGATTTCTCTTGCAGGGTATTTAAAACTCAGGATTGCAAGATACAGGATTAAAAGGTGTCAAAATAGCGTACGTAATTCATAAAATCAACTTACCATTACCACGCTTCAAACTTGTAGACAAATTTGTACAAATGTCCCTAACGAGGAACATTTAATAAAAAGAAAAACATTCTTTTCTAATACATGTATTATGCAAAACTATTTGGCAAAAAGAGTAACTGCTTATAACAAGCAAATTACTCTTTTTTCCCATTATGTTTTAATTAGCCCTTTACCACACCCCAAAGTTTCAGACCTGTCATGATGGAAAGCATTTGAAGTCGACATATTAAAAGATACTCAAAACATAAATTTTGCCTTTCAAAGGATACAAAACATTGTGGGAAAAGAAGAAAATGCTGGTTACCAGCATTTTCTTCTTTTCTCACAATGTTTCAAAAGCCTCCTTCCACAGGGTCATTGAAAGCCCGGCTTGTCTGGTAAAGGGTTAAAGGACCTAGACATTGTATCTGCATGGTAATGGGCTTACATATAATTGAAAGACAAAAAAATGTAACCCATATCTCTCCTCATAAGTACAACTATGTCATTCTTCCAAACTCAGGTCTCATATACAAAAGCAGTCTCGCAGAATAATAGCTTGAAAATCAGTAATAATTTCTGACATATTTCAATGGCAAAATTATAACGGCAAAAGTAGTCAATAATTCTATAACTCTTTTCTGACTTTCACTGATGTCTAAATAGTGCAGGAAATGGATTGCTTTAGAGTAATGGGTTACATATTATTTCTTTGTCAACGACAAGAGCACCACATGCGGGTGCCAATGTTCAGCTGCAGATGCTTGATTATCAGTGAAAATTTTAAGTGGAAAAGGGGCATAACTCTGTCAAAAATACTTTGATGGTTACCTGCCCTTGTTGTACAAGTTCCCCTTTTGATATTTAACCCTTTCCCAAACAAGCCCTGGTTTTCACGTGTCTGCAGCACAAGTCTTTTGAAAACACCGTGGGAAAAGGAGAAATTGCTCGTAATTTTCCCACAGTGTTTTCTACCCTTCTGGAGAACTTTCTGTCATTTTCATCAAATTTAAAATTGACGTCTCCAAACTCTTTCAATTCAGACCAGTCTAAAATTTTGTCGTTTGGGAAAGGGTTAACAACTTGTCCAAGTCTGAAGCAACTAAATACCTTACGTAATAACAGAGATAATGTCAAAATTTTTGCACAGCAATGCAGACAACACAGTGGACGACGGCAGAGCTACGACAATACCGCAACGTTTTCTTTGAAAACAGCTGCTGAGTCAAAAATGAAGTAATTCTATCTTTATAAACCAATAGACATTTTTAGTCTAGAAATAAGACCCTAATTTTGGAATATCTAGGTTGCTTTTGTCCAGAATGTCCAAGCAAAGAGGACAGTGTAGATCAAAGATCAGACTGCACAATTTGTGCAGTCTGATCTTGATCTATGCTGTCCACAAAGGCAACTATAGTTGCGAAAGGTGCTTTAAAACTTAAGAAAAATTTACCAAGCATATAGGGAATAGAAACCAGTCACAAATGAACAAAAAAAAAAAAGAAGAAAAATGAAAATTTTGAAAAGTGAAAACTGCACAAAATAAGCTAAAAACTTTTAGACTTAACCCTCAAAATTGAAATCTAATAAAACTAGGAGACCTCAAAATGCTATACAGTCAGATATCTTTTGAATTTGAACTAGGCATCATTTGTTTAGGACTAAAAAGAAAACATGCCAAATAAAGATCAACTAGACACTGCCAATGTTGAATGAATTCTGCGAATATTGAAAGGAAGATAATATTTGATTTTTTTTTTTAAAATTGTACCTTCAGCCAGAGCTCCAGATAGAGGGAGTGATTTTGATTTCAAAATTAAAAATATTAATCACTCTCCACTAAACCCTATGTTATGGGTACGTTATGGGTAACATCGCGACGATTCTAATGAGTACCCACAACATAGGGTTTGGAAGAGAAATAATGGATTTAGAATACTATCACCCCCTCTTATCTGGAGGTCAGTTCAGCTATTGACATTTGTAGTGTAAGTTTTTACATGAACCCAAAATTGCCATTTTCAATACAAGTTTGAAATTTCAAGACCCTACAGAAGACAGCTTTTCCAAACTGAAGCAATGGCTCCTTTTCCCACAGTGTTTCCCTATCATTAGAAATAGATCATATCCTCTACTTCACATATTTCTTAGCAAAAGCACTGATAATTGTTTACCAGACAACAAAACTTTTGACTTGTCCCAATCGAAAGCAGGTGCAGGAGACACAATAAATGTGAACCAAAAATTAAAATTTGTTTTTGGAAGAGTAGAAAATAATTGTGGCAAAAGGAGAAAATGCTGGATATCAGCATTTTCTCCTTTTTCCACAATGTTTTCGAAAGTCTCCTTCTATTGGGCAGTTAAAACTCTGGATTGTTGGTACAGGGTCAAATTTATGTCTGAAATTACCAGTACCTGCACAGTTAAAGCAAGTTTCAGCAATTTTTAAAGCCTATTCAAACATATATTACTGTTTCCATTCCCTTTTTTTATTTAACGCTTTACCACACAATCCCGAGTTTCAACGACCCTGTCAAAGAAGCCTTTTGAAAACATTGTGGGAAATGGAGAAAATGCTGGTAACCAGCATTTTATCCTTTTTCCACAATGTTTTCTATCCTTTCCAGATCAAATTTCAATTTTTCAGTCACATTTAATTTGTCATCTGCAAATGCTTTCAATTTGGACCAGACTAAATTTTTGTCGTTTGGTAAAGAGTTAAAGGGGGACTTGCATCTAGAACAGAGCTTGACCATGTCGAAAGGTTTCACCAAGATAGTTACATTTGTTTCGGTAAACAAAGCAACAAATAACTGAAAGCAATATTCTTTGCAAAAAATGTGATTAGGCAATAAGATTTAACCCTTTTCCTGTTGTAAAAGTGAAATTAAACTTTTAAGCCAATAGTTAAAACCAAGATTTTTCCTTTTTTCAAAAGTAAGTTTTGGGAAAAGATATCCTCTTATCGGACAGTGTAGATCCAAGATCAGACTGCACATTCTGTGCAGTCTGATCTTGATCTTCACTGTCCGCAAAACATCCTTGAGTTGCGCTTAGCAGCCTAAGGGTTAAAACTTAACTTTTTTTCTCAATGAATTCTTTATTGAACAACAAAATCTTTTACTTGTCTACTATGAAAGCATTCGCAGACAAACAACAAATTACATCTGGCTCAAATGTTGAAATATGTCTTAGTAAGGGTAAAAACCATTGTGGGAAAAGGAGAAATTGCTGGTTACCAGCATTTTCTCCTTTTCCCACAATGTTTTAAAAGCCCTCTTCTTTACAGTTTTAAAAACACATGGTTTTGTGGAAAAAATTAAGCCAACATATAATCAGGCACAGCAACATGAAAATGGCTATGATCTAAATAAAGTTGGAAATACATGTACAACAGTCTAAATTAAAAAGTGGGATAATTTCCTTTTATGTTAACTCTTTACCATACAATAACGGGTTTTAACCACCCTGAAGAAGAAGTTTTTTGAAAACGTTGTGGGAAAAGGAGAACCAGCATTTTCTCCTTTTCCCACAATATTTTCTAACGTTCTCAAAACAATTTCAACTTTTGAGTCACATTTATGTTTTCATCTGCCAATGTTTTCAATTTGGACAAGTCTACAATTTTGTCATTTGGAAAAGGGTTAACTACATCATAATTCAATATTTTCATTTGAAATGCAAATTTCAAAAAAAGTCACTTTGTGCTAACTTGCAAGTTCCCCTTCTTGAATGAGTATACAAATGCTTTTTGACCCTTTACTAAACGAACAAACATATTAACGACCCTAATAAAGACTCTTTTTGAAACCATAATGAGAAAAGGAGAAAATGCTGGTAACTAGCATTTTCTCCTTTTCCAACAATGTTTTCTACCCTTGCAAAGAAAAATACTATTCTTTGAACCTCATTTATTTATTGCCTGCAAGGTCTTCCAATTCGGAAAAGTTTTGTTGTTTGGTAAAAAGTTAACCCTTTACTGCACAATGCCACGTTTTAGCGCCCCCGGGAAAGAAGCCTTTTGAAAACATTGTGGGAAAAGGTGGAAATGCTGGTAACCAGCATTTTCTCCTTTTTCCACAATATTTTCTACCCTATCAAAGAAAAATTGCACCATTTGAGCCACACTGAAATTGCCGTCTGCAAATGCTTTCAATTTGGATAAGGCTAAAATTTGGTCGTCTGGTAAAGAGTTAAACAGTAAACTTAGCCTTTACTAGATGATAAAAATCTAGACTTGTCCAAAACTTAACCTTTTACCAGAAAACAAAATTTTCGCATTGTCCAAATTAAAAGCGATTGCAGACGACGATTTCAATGTGGCTCAAATGGTGTAATTTTCTCTTGATAGGGTAGAAAACATTGTGGGAAAAGGAGAAAATGCTGGTTACCAGAATTTTCTCCTTTTCCCACAATGTTTTCAAAAGGCTTATTTCTCAGGGTCATTAAAAGGCAGCATTGTGCGGTACAGGGTTAACCATTTTCACACAAAAATTTAGATGTATTCTGGGATTTGTCTATCAGATTAGAAAACATTGTTGAGGAAAAAAAAGAAAATACATGCACTGGTTACCTGCATTTTTTCTTTCACCCACAATGTTTTCTATCCTTCAAAAAAAAAAAACAAGTTAAATTTTTGAGTTCCCAGGGTTTTCCCCGACGCACAAATTTGTGCGTTTTGACGCATATTTTACCTAAATGACCCGTTAAAATTTTCCGAGTGCGGGCATGGGACGCAGTTCAAGTGGGGAATCGAGAACCGTCGTAAATTTGACGAATAATGTGGGGGGCGAATTAATTACAGACTGCGTCTATACACTTTCAATCGATTCACTATTATACCTACTATCGTATGATACTATTCGGTTGTAAGCCAGTCTCGATAATTTGTAGACTGTGCATACGTTTTTCGCTGTGTTTAATCGCTTTACACATGCCATAGAATGCAAAAACCAGTCGTTACCAGGCAACTGCATCATGTCGCAGTCTAAGTTGACAAACTTTTTCCAGCGAAGCGAGGCTGCAAGTGTCAGTGAAAACCAATCAAATCCCGAAAATGATAGTCCTGTACCCGGACCAAGCTCTCCGAAGAAGGCCCGTATTAAAACAAGAGGCTTTTGCGATAAATGGTTATCTAATTACGACTGGTTGTATTTAGACGACGACGGTAAAATGAAGTGTAGTCCATGCGTCAAGACTCGGCAAGACAACCCCTTTGTAACTGGCTGTGAAAACTATCGAAGTTCAACATTAGTCAGACACCAAAAAACTGCCAGTCATATCACGGCCCTCAAAACGTTGAAGTTGAGTAGCAACATGACCAAAAGTATGAAAATTGCCGAGAGGGAGCATGAGAAACTCCAGACTAGTGGTTTAAATGTTCAGCGTCATGTTGTACAATTACGGACTGTCTATTGTATGGCCAAAAACGGAATTTCCGCCCGAAATTTTCCAGCCCTGATGAAACTTCAACAAGAAAACGGTTGTAGTTTAGCAGACGAATATTACACTAAGCCAGAAATTGTTTCAGAGATGGAGTCTGTGCTCGCTAATCAGGTTGAACAGTCACTATTGAATGATATTTTGGACAGCAAATTTTTTGGTCTTATGCTCAGCAAAGAGACATGTGACATCAATTTTGAAAAGAAATTATGTGTTTATGTTAAGTATATAAAGAAAGGGAGAGCCTTTACTTCTTATCTGGGCAATAAAAGAGTGACTGACTGCACAGCCCTGGGTTTGAAAAATGCTTTGTGTGAATATCTTGAGGAAATAGGTATCATTGAGGATGGAAATTATTCTTCTTTAGTGGGTCTAGGCACAGATGGAGCTGCTGTGATGGTTGGTTGCCGAAATGGAGGTTCATCTGAATGAACCAGATGAAAAGCTTGACTTCATAGCAGCAGCACAGGCTTTTGGTGCTCAAAAGACAAGGGAAAAGTAAATGTATGAGAATCCACATTCATTCAATATACCAGTATATTCATTATAAAAACTCTTGTAGCATGACAGTCTGCCATTTTAACATTCATCTATTTAGATAAATGTTTGAAATACATACATCTGATCACTTATGATGAGTTATCACTAGATCTTTATCTTAACTCCTTGCTGATAAAACTATTCTTAAGAGATAAAACCTGATAATTAAACTGTTTGAAGTGACTATACACTTAGTTCTTTGTTATTGGACCATATTTTACTTCTCAAAATGTGACCCCTTACTGAGACAAATGACCCCCAAATATCAGGATTAGGGGGACACAATGACCCCCTTAAGAAAATGTCTAGGGAAAACCCTGAGTTCCGCTTATTCTGTTTTCTGTAAATGGTTTTAATTTGGACAAGTCTAAAATTTTGTTGCTTGGTAAAGAGATAAGTCCAGTCTAACACAATACACAAGTGTCTATGGTTTGAATAAGGTCACAGTTCATGAATACTTGTTACACAGTCTAAGTCCATGCTAGCCGTAAAGTCTGTGCACTTCCTATCTGTCTCTTAATCATCTGCCTGAAAGAGTGAAGTATTTTAGTTTTTCTATGCTGTTTGGAACATTATAGCTGTTTCTGCATAAATAAATGAACCCTGCTCTTTGAAAAGGAGGTAATTGCATTTACAAAAAAGTATCGACCCTTATCTGACTGCGCAGGCTGACCTGGGTCAAAAGTTTTTCTACTGGTCATTTTTCTGTGTGTAAAAGGACCAGTCCACCTCATGATTAAGTCAGTTGTTTGACAAAATGGATTTTACAGATCCATAATAATGTGATAACTTGCTTGGTATAACGTACCATTTAGGTGTGTTGACCCTTTACCACACAATCCCGAGTTTTAACGTCTCTGAGGAGGAAGGCTTTTGAAAACATTGTGGAAAAAGGAGAAAATGCTGGTAACCAGCATTTTCTCCTTTTCCCACAATGTTTTCTGCCTTTCTCAAAACAAATTTCTATTTTTGAACCACAGTTATTCTGTCGTCTGCAAATGCTTTGAATTTGGAATAGTCTAAATTTTTGTCGTTTGATAAAGAGTTAACTCTTTACCACACAATCCCGACTTTTAACGACCCTGAGAAGGAAGGCTTTTGAAAACAGTGTGGGAAAAGGAGAAAATGCTGATAACCATCATTTTCTCCTTTTCCCACAATGTTTTCAACCCTTCCAAAAGCATATTTCAACTTCAAAGTCACATTTATTTTGTCGTTTGCAAATGCTTTCAATTTGGAATAGTCTAAATTGGTAAAGAGTTAAACTCCCTTCTGCCAAATGTATATTATTATGACCAAGGCTCAAATGTAGATTCTCCATACATGTACCTTCGTCATAAATTTCAAAATCAACCCTTCTCTAGATGACAAAATTCTAGCCTTGCCAAAATTGAAAGCATTTGCAGGCAACAAATTAACCCTTTACCGCACAACACAGCCTTTTAATGACCCTTTTGAAAACATAGTTGGAAAAGGAGAAAATGCTGGTAAGCAGCATTTTCTGCTTTTCTCACAATGTTTTCTACCCTATCAAAGAAACATTGTAACGTTTGAGCCACATTAAAAATTGTCGTCTGCAAAGGCTAAAATTTTGTCGTCTGGTGAAAGGTTAAATTTGAATCAAATTATGGGGTTTGTCTTTGTAAAGGTAGAAAGCATTGTTTCAACAGTGACCAGCATTTTCTCTTTTTCCCACAATGCTTTCAAAAGGCTTCTTTCAAAGGCTTGTAAACACTCAGGATTGGCTGGTACACGGCAATTATTCTCTCTGTTTAAACCCATCAAACAACCTAATGAAATTTCATCTTTACAGTGCAACCTTTTACCAAATAATAATAATAATTAGGACTGGTCCAAACTGAAAGCATTTGCAGACGACAAAATTTAATGTGGCTGAAATGATGGAATTTGTAGCAAATAAAGTAGAAAACATCCTGTGAAAGGGGTAAAATGCTAGTAAGCAGAACTTTGAGAAAATACTGGTTACCAGCATTTTTTCTTTCACCCACACTGTTTTCTATCCTTCAAAAAAACAAGTTTCAAAAATTGAGTTCCACTTATTTCGTTTTCTGAAAATGCTTTTAATTTGGACAAGTCTAAAATTTTGTTGCTTGATACAGAGATAAGACCAGTTTTGAGAAAATACTGGTTACCAGCAGTTTTTCTTTCATCAACAATGTTTTCCATCCTTCAAAAAAAAAAGTTTCAATTTTTGAATTGGACTACGATTGCTGGAACATTTGAGCCATGCTCTGACAAAAGGGGGTTTAATGCATTTCTATGACGCATGATACAAGGAGTGTTCAAATATGAATACATCTAAGCACTACAATTTGATTCTTCCTAGGTTTCATTGAAATTTGTATTTTCTTCCTCAAAATATTCATTCTCCAGATCCAATCTTTTCACAGTCTTTTTTAGGTATATAATGAAGACACTGGAATTCATTTTCTGTCAACTCTATTTCAATGTGTGTAAACCATCAGTTTCAGTCATTGTCTTTTGTACGAGGTGCAAGACTTTCTGACACAGGAAAAAGTCGATGAGCTCCCCACCCTCCATATTCACCTGACTTCACCCCTGACTCTTTTGTTTCTAAAAAAATACTTTTCAGCTTGATAATTTTAGTGCAAACACCTCGGTTCTGCAATATTCCAGTGTCTGCATCTGTAAATCATATGAGCCAAGCTCTGTGAAAAGGGGGCTTAATGCATCTGCGAAAAGTATCGACCCAGGTCAGCCTGTGCAATTCGCACAGGCTGGCCTGGTCCGAAACTTTTCGTTATTGGTTGGTTTTCTGTATGTCCAAGGACCAGTCTACCCCAGCATTCAGTCATTTGTGAGAGAAAATGAATACAATGGATCCAAAATTATGTGATGACTTGCATGGTATAAAACATCACAGAGATACATAAAGCCCCCTTTTGCCAGAGCATGGCTCATATATAAATGCAAAATGTAATACCTACCCAGATCAGCAAACAGTGTTGCTGTTTTTCCGATGGTTCATTGCTATGATAGGTGATTTCTATCTGTCACAGAAAACCACATCTTGTCATGAATGTGCATCTGAAATGATAAGAAGAGCACTAAATGTCTGTGCCAATGCAAGGATGCAGTTGGTTTTTCAGTAAAAATCATAAGTCGAAAAAGAGGCATAACTGTGTCAAATGTATTTCAGGTTTACTCGCTCTTGTTGTATAGGTTCAGTTTTTTTGATAATTAAATCTTTACCAAATGACCTAAGTGTTAAACTTGTCATAACTGAGATGGGATTTGTCTCTAACTTACAATGTTTTCAAAACCTCCTTCCAGAGGTCATCAAAACTCAGGATAGCATGTCAAAGGATTAACATTCACTCTACCAAGCCCAGCCCCAGTAGCTCGGTAGCATACAGGACTTCAGAACAGGATGTCGCTGGTTCCATCCCCGGCTTGGCCAATTTCTTTCCGAGGATTGATGATAGTCATTGCCACAGTCACAGGGATCATTCTTTTCTCACAGCTGACTATTGTTTTGGCGATGGTTATGTAGGAAAGCAGCCAGTGGCTTGGATAGAATTTTGTGCATAGTATTGGTAAAAGAATCTCCAGGAAAGCACAGACAGGTGCACTGGCCACCACGATACAACTGAAATAATGTTGAAAACAGCGTTAAACACCATACAATCAATCACTCTATCAAACAAGCTACTTCAACCCTTAAACGGCTACACAAGTGAAACAAAAATTTCCACTGCGTAGTAGAAGCCTAAATATTGCAATTTCAAAGTTGATTTCACCGGATAGAAAATAGTGTAGATCAAAAGATCATACTGCACATTTTGTACAGTCTGATTTTAATCTACACAGTCTGAAAAGCAGCCTAAGGGTTAACACTTTACCAATTGACAAAATTTTAGCCATTTCCAAACTGAAAGCATTTGCACAAAAATTGAAATTTGTTTTAGCAAAGGTGAAAAAAAAAAAAAATTGTGGAAAATGCTGGTTTACACCATTCTCTCCTTTTTCCACAATGTTTTCAAAAGGCTTCTTTCGTAGGGTCCTTAACCCTTTAACCCTTTCCCAAACAAGCCCTGGCTTTCACATGTCTGCAGTACAAGTCTTTTGAAAACACTGTGGGAAAAGGAGAAATTGCCCGTAATGAGCAATTTCTCCTTTTCCCACAGTGTTTTCTACCCTTTTTGAGACCTTTCTGCCATTTTCATCAAATTTAAAATTGTTGTCTGCAAACTCTTTTAATTTGGACCAGTCTAAAATTTGTCATTTGGGAAAGGGTTAACACACAACAAATTTTTTTACTCATCTTTAATGAAAGCATTTGTTTAAGTGAAACTGAACAATGTTCAAATGATGAGATATGTTACTGATAGGGAAAACATTTTGGTAAAAGGAGAAAATGCTGGTTACCAGCATTTTCTCCTTTTTCCAGAATGTTTTCAAACGCCTTTTTTCTCAGGACCATTAAAAGTTGGGATTATGTGGTAAGGGTTAAAACTTGGGATTATGGTAAAGGATTAATACAATCTGGAAAATAGTTCAGGTAACAAAGAGGAAAAATGTGAACAGGTAGTGAAATACTGTACCCTTCTTGAAATATATAGACAAGAGGGCCATGATGGCCCTGGATCGCTCACCTGAGTCAATAGGCGAAAATTCACTCCAGGGTAACTCTAGAGCGCACACATGGTTTTTCTAAGATTTGACCTAGTGACCTAGTTTTTGACCCCACATGACCCAATTTCAAACTCATCCCAGATTTTATCAAGACAAACATTCTGGCCAAGTTTCATGAGGATCGGACCGAAAATGTGGCCTCTAGAGCATACACAAGGTAATAAGTTGACGACAGACGGCGCAAACCGCACGACGGACGCCAGACACAGCACGATCACAATAGTTCACCATGAGCACTTTGTGCTCAAGTGAGCTAAAAAACATAAGTAAAAAAAGAGCACCACATGCAGGTGCCAACAATTGGCTGTTGTTTTTCGACTGATAAAAATTACCCTAACAATTTTTTAAAAAGGTCACCCTAGGAACATTTCTGTGAAATTATTTCAAAATCTGACCAGCCATTCCAGAGAAGAAGAATTAAGAAATTCCTCTTCATGTCCCTATGGTGCAAATAGCCCCCAACACCAGAGACATGTTTCTTGACAGATCAAAATTTTGCAAACAATTTTTGAAAAGGGTCACCAAAGGAACATTTCTGTGAAATTATTTCAAAATCTGACCAGCGGTTTCAGAGAAAAAGAACTTTTAAGAATTTCTTCATGGCCGTATAGTGCAAGTAGCCCCTGTCACCAAAGCCATGTTTCTTGACGGATCAAAATTTCGCGAACAATTTTTGAAAAGGGTCACCAAAGGAACATCTCTGTGAAATTATTTCAGAATCTGACCAGCCGTTTCAGAGAAGAAGAATTTTTAAGAATTTCTTCATTTCTGTATAGTGCAAGTAGCCCCCATTCACCAGAGCCATGTTTCTTGACGTATCAAAATTTTGCGAACAATTTTTGAAAAGGGTCACCCAAGGAACATCTCTGTGAAATTATTTCAGAATCTGACCAGCCATTTCAGAGAAGAAGAATTTTTAAGAATTTCTTCATTTCTGTATAGTGCAAGTAGCCCCCATTCACCAGAGCCATGTTTCTTGACGTATCAAAATTTTGCGAACAATTTTTGAAAAGGGTCACCCAAGGAACATCTCTGTGAAATTATTTTAAAATCTGACTAGCGGTTTCAGAGAAGAAGAATTTTTAAGAATTTCTTCATATCTGTATAGTGCAAGTAGCCCCCATTCACCAGAGCCATGTTTCTTGACGTATCAAAATTTCTCGAACAATTTTTGAAAAGGGTCACCCAAGGAACATCTCTGTGAAATTATTTTAAAATCTGACTAGCGGTTTCAGAGAAGAAGAATTTTTAAGAATTTCTTCATATCTGTATAGTGCAAGTAGCCCCCAGTCACCAGAGCCATGTTTTTTGACAGATCAAAATTTCTCGAACATTTTTGAAAAGGGTCACCCAAGGAACATTCCTGTGAAATTATTTCAAAATCTGACCAGCGGTTTCAGAGGAGAAGATTTTTAAAGAATTTCTTAGAAAATTCCATTTCGTTGTCATGGCAACCAGAGTTTTTGATGGAATCAAATTTTGTGAACAAGTTTTAAAGAGGACCTCCAAAGGAACATTTCTGCCAAGTTTGGTCCAAATTGGCCCAGTTGTTTAGGAGGAGATGATGTTTAAAGAATTGTTGACGACGCACGACGAACGACGCACGACGCACAGACGCACGACGGACACCGGGTGATCCTAAAATCTTTCTTGAGCATGTTGTGCTCAGGTGAGCTAAAAACAGTGATAAATCACAAACATGCACTGTTCCTTATTCCAAGACATTCATCCTTTTTCTTCAATGTTTTTAACAGCCGATTACAGCAGGGATATAAAAAGCTGTATTTGTTTTCAAGGAAATTGGTTAACTCTTTACCACCAAACAACAAGTTTTGGGCTCTTTCAAGTGGAAATTAACAACAGACAAAACAAGAGGGCCATGATGGCCCAGTATGGCTCCACTGGCTTATAAATATAAACCATAAATACTAAACATTTCAGTTCTGAGCCAAATGGTTTCAAAATGAAGACTTACAAAGTTTTCTCTGTAAAAGCCCATGTGAAAGTTGAGACCCGCAGGGCAAAGCCATTTTTGATCCCAGAGCTATAATTACTTGAATCCTGGTAGAGGTCCACAAGATAAAGCCACATGCCTATGCTGTATGGTTATAAATAAGGTGATTTTCAAGTTTTGTTCAAATAAAGCCTCTGTAAAACATAAGACCCCTGATGCAAGGCTAATTTCGAAAAAAAAATCAAAAGTGATCCAGATTTGGTAGCCCTTGGGTTTGCGGTTAGGAGCAAAAAGACTTTTTGAATTTTCACGCCATAAGCACATGTTTATGACCCATGAGATAGGACTAATTTGGACATAACTTGAATAACTTTGGAAGAGGTTATTTAGATTACACTTATACAATATTACAGCTGTAACTCAAGGTAAGGAACAAGAAGACCTTTTAAGTTCTCACTATACTAGCCTATGTAAAGCTTGTGACTTATTGGGTGAAGCAGTTTCAGAGACGATAAGCTTGATGGCCTTGGGCCTGTGGAGCTAAAAAGCAGTATCTTTTTCATGTGCTACAATGACGTTAGTAAATACAAGCTTTTGGAAAAGATTTTTAAGGGTTTTTCAATACTTTTCAGTTCTGTAGCCATAGCAACCATAGCTTTTAACAGAACTTAATTCTTTGAAGACATTCTGAAGAACATCATGGCAAGATGATATCTGTAAAGTTTGGTCAAAATTGGAAGAGTGGTTTCAATGAAAAAGATGGAACAATCTTGGTAGAAGTCTACAATATGAATCGGCATGCCAAATTTTTATAGCCACTAGGCCTTACAGTAGGGATAAAAAAAGATATCTTAAGTTTTCACTATGTAAGCCTAAAATTTGTGAACCCTGGAGTGGGACAAATTTTGATCCCAAGGCTCAAAACATGCCAAATTTGTTAGTCCTATGCTTTACGGTTAGAAACAAGAAGATTGTCGAGAAGTCTTCACTATATATGCCCTTATAAAACTTTGACCCCAGGGCTACAGTCGGACAAAATGGGGAATATGAGTATTAGAAGAATAACATGCCAAATTTGGGAGTTCTTAGCCTTATGGCTAGTAACAAGACGGTTTCTGAAGTTTTCACTCCATAAACCCATGTAAAACTTGTGACCCCTAGTGCAGGGCCAAACTTGATCCTAGGGCTGTAACTTGGGCCCTCTTTGTAGTTGTCCACTAGATAATGCCATAATTATGCAAAATTTGGTAACCCTAAGCCTTATGGCTATGTACACCAAGATTTAAAAGTTTTCCCCATATAAGCCCATGTAAATCTTGTGAACCTCCCCCCCCCCGCCTCCCTGCACGAGGCCAAATTGACCCCAGGACTGTAATTTGAACAATTTTGGTAGACCCCCACTAGATCAAGCTAACTGCAAAATTTGGTAGCTCTAGGCCTTATGGCTAGATACAGGAAAATTTCTTAAAGTTGTCACTATGTAAGCCCATGTAAAAATTGTGACCCCTGCAGCGGGGCCAATTTTGACCTCAGGGCTAAAATTTTAGCCCACTTGGTAGAGGCCCACTAGATAAAGCTACATGCAAAATTTGGTAGCTCTAGGCCTTATGGCTAGGTACAGGAAGATTTTTAAAGTTTTCTCTACATAAGCCTATGTAAAACTTGTGACCCCTGGGTCAGAGCCAATTTTGACCCCAGGGCTATAATTTGAAGAAACATGATAGAGGTCTACTACATAAAGCTACATGCCAAATTTGGTAGCCCTATGCCTTATGGTTTCAGACAAGAAGATTTTTAAAGATTTCCAATATTTTTCAGTTTTGTTGCCATGGCAACCAGAGTTTTTGAAGGAATCAAATTCTTTCAAGAAATTCTAAAGAGGACTATGGCAGGATCATTTCTGTGAAGTTTCATGAAAATTGGATGGGTAGTTTCAGAGAAGAAGATGTTTGAAATAAAAGTTAACGCACGGACGGACGGACACACGACGGACACCGGGCCATGACATAAGCCCGCTGGCCTTCGGCCAGTGGAGCTAAAAATTTGAAATCTGTATGAATGAGCTTAGTTCTCAAATAGGATAGAAAACAATGTGGAAAAAGGTAAATTTGCTTCTTACAAGCAATTTCTCCTTTTCCCATGTTGTTTTCAAAAGTTTCCTTCTTTGGAGTTGTTAAAACAAGATTGCTTTGTGAAGGTTTCAATGCTAATAAGTTAGCTTACCTTTTAAAGTGTGTGATTTTTTTGCTGGGTTGTTTGGATTTTGGTTGGCTGACATCATTCTGGTATAAACCGCATTGTCAGGTATCTTAACCAAAACTGTTCTGCATCGTAAGCTCTTCATCACTTGTTTTTGTCTATCTATGGTGAGCAAATCTTTTAAGCAATGTGGGGAGTGAAGGTAATATTTATGCTCCTTCTCCTGCAATATTTTCCCAAACTCCATTTCAATCTTCATTCTTTCTTTTCCTTTGCCCTTTTTTTTTTCTAGGTCATCTCTGTTGGATCTTCCGGAAAGTTGGTTCCTGAAAAGAGCACAAGAACTACTAACTAGTAACTCTTTACCAGACAACAAATTTTAGACATACTAGTCCATGTTTAACCCTTTACCAAACAATGCTGATTTTGAACAACCCCAAGGAAGATGCCTTTTGAAAACAATATGGGAAAAGGAGAAAATGCTGTTAACCAGCATTTTCTCCTTTTCCCACTATGTTTTCAACCCTATCAAAGACAAATTCTATCTTTTGAGCCACATTTAAACTGTCATCTGCAATTGGTTTCAATTTGAACAAGTTAGTGTTTTTTGTTGTGTGGTAAAGGGTTACAACATTTCCAGCAACCTAACCCAAATTTTCCCCCAGTGTTTTCTAGAGTGAGTGCAGGTATTACTCTTAACAGACTGACATGAAATAAATGACCTCTATTACCATATATTACACGCTTGAATTACGGTCCAAACTTAGCTTCAAATACCTGAAATAAAGATGATTTTGTTAGTTTAACCCTTTACCAGACGACAAAATTTTAGTTTTGTTCAAATTGAAAGCATTTGCAGATGACAATTTCAATGTGGCTCAAATAGTGCAATTTTTCTATGATAGGGTAGAAAACATTGTGGGAAAAGGAGAAAATGCTGGTTACCAGCATTTTCTCCTTTTCCCACAATGTTTTCAAAAGGCTTCTTTCTTAGGGGCGTCAAAAGGCGGCATTGTGAGGTAAAGGGTTAAATTGGTAATATGTAGCGGATGACATTGATCTAAGATGCACTTGCTGTGCAGTCAGATCTTGATCCATATCACCTGCGAAAAGCGTCTTCGTTTGATGATGGCACTAAAGGGGTCAACCCGACATTTACCGTTAAAAGAATTTCTGTACTGTCCGATTATATGTGATGAAAAAATATTCACTCTCTAATTTTTTTTTGCATAAAGGTCAATTTCAGGTCAATTTGTTCGAGTACCGGTAATATCTAAGAACATGCTTGTATTACTGACGAGAATTTTAATATTACAAATATCAAAATCAATTCTCTTAACTCTTTACCAATCAACCCCGGGTTTTCACAACCCCGAGACAGAAGCCATTGTGGGAAGAGGAGAATATGCTGGTCGACGTACCTGTTTTCGTGGGGTACCAGTTTTCGAACCCGAAATGATATTCAAGTTTTCTTGTGAACTATGAAGTGAATGACTTCACTGTTTTGGAACTGGAACAATTTTTCCAGAACATTCACTGCTACAGAAAGAAAATGTTTCCAGCCCTTTAATTAAGATGTTCAATAGTTTTCAGATGTTTTACAATAAAAAAGTGTTTAAAACAATTCCCAATCTGTCCTCATAGGTGCATATAAATTGATAGAAGGGACCAGAATGCCTTAATTTTTGTTATTTTAGTATTCTGATGCTGCCGTCACAAGAGGGCAAATGGCCGCCATGACACTAATCCATCCTTTCAATCACGCTTCAAAAACTAAGGATAATTGACTCAGAGCTGCTCATTTTCATTGTTCAAAACAGTTCCTCCTTGTGGTACTAAAGGCTTTTAATGAGTTTTGGTGTACATAATGAATTTTAGTTTTTTATTTATGAGCTGTTCTATAGATATTGAAAGCCATGAAATGAGGGCATGTTTTCCCATGCACCAGTTCAGCTTCTGGCAAAAGGTTGAAGGGTGAAATATGTTCTTGCCATTGAATATGCATGATTCAGGCAGAATTTGTTTTTATATGCATTTACATTTGATTTTTTTGCTTTTTAAAGTGGTTTTTTTTTTGTAATCAGTTCCTCATTTAGATATGTGTAAGCTAAAATTGTCAATTTAGTCCCACGAAAATAGGTAGGCTCCTTGACCGTATTACCGGTGCACTTAGTATAAAAGATCCCTAGTAAAAAATCGATCTACTTGTTATCAACTTAATTTTCAGTTATTAAAACTTTGATTTTTTCTCTACAACATCAAATCACTTGAAATTATATAGAAACTACCCAAGTTATGCTATTCAGACTTGTTTAGCATGACCACGCAACTTTCGGTTCAGCCATTTTGTACCAATTACCGGTGTATGGGTAAAATTCACTCCCACAAAACTATCCTTTTATATTCAGTTCTGTTTAATTCAAATTAGTTCTGTTAACAAGTTGTTTGTTTGGATATTTGTTTTATGAATAACAAAACCCTTGAATTTTTTAAAGAATTTTGTGGTTTGTTTGTATTTGATTTTGAAATTTCAATAAATATATATCTTCAATAACTTCATATGACCAGAGACACAGATTAGTGTATTGTATGTCTCTGATATGACTATAACTTATTGATCACAGTGTGGGCAAAGAAACTGTGCCCCCCTCCTAACAGCTCTGACCTTTGAACAATGAGTTAAATGTGTCCAATGTTGGCAGTGATCACATTGGGCCCAATTAACAAACTCAGTGACATATGTAAGGTTCATAGTAGGTGGATTTCTTTTATTGCATACACAACAGACATCTTCTTCATCATCTGATGATGATAACAGTGAAAAGTCAGAGTCATTAGGTGGAGGGATATTTTCTTTTGAACAACATGGACTTGGGGATTGGGTCTGAACTAAAAGTATCTTTGTTGGGAGGTTAAATAAGGATTTAGTAGTTTTGAATACTGACTTTGTGGTAACCTTAGCCTTTGCTTCAAGAATTTTGGTATTCTTATTTGAAGATAGGTTGCCTACAATTGGTGGGGGAACAAATCTTTTCTTTTTTGCTGCTGAAGCAGCAACAATCTTTCGACTTGAGAGAAATTCCTCTGCTTTTTGTGTATTGCTTTGTGAATCACTTTTTTCAGACAAAATCTCAACACTTGCCCCATTTTCTACATAGATATTTGAAGGCATTGTCTTAATTTCATGTATTTGATCTCTTTGAATTGGATAAATACCAGTTTTGCGAAAAGCACTGACAATGTTACTTGGTGAAAAAGCTTTTAAGTAAGCATTTGATGACAACTCTGCAACCACATATCTATTTACAGTTTGCCCTGGATTTTTTCTCATGTAGGTCTGACATTCGGTGTTATACATTGCTTTTAGAGGCCCAAAACATGCCACATCTAAGGGTTGAGTTACATGGGATGTGTGTGGTGGCAAAATATAGAATTCTAAACCATGTTCTTTGCCCCAGTTTGTTAAAGTGAGGGATACATGAGACTTATGTCCATCAAAAACTATAAGGTGAATTTGACCTTCATCAATATTGACATGTCTAAGAAAATGATTAGCAAGATAGTTCTTGAATGTTGCTGAATTTGACCAGCCGGTTTCACTCATTTCCCCCGCTGCTCCAGGGCAGGTATTTTTCAGCAGATCATCAGACCATCTCTTGCCAGGGAATATAAAATAAGGTGGAATGCATCGACCTGCAGCCTTGCCACATCCAATAAGGGTGACATTTTTCCCTCTAGGCGATGTCACTGCCTGTGGAGTAGCTCCTTTTGGACATAAAACTTTAGGTGGGGTGTGTTCCATCAAGATGCCTGATTCATCAATATTCCAAATCCTATCTGGGTGTACGTCAAGATTCAGCTTTTTGAAAGTTTGTTTCAACTCCACAAAATGTTTATCAATAGCCTGCTGAGATGTTGCTCTTGCCCTAACAATGGCCAGCTTCTCAGGTTTTGCAAGATGAATGTTGCTCCACCTCTTCTTAAAACCTTGATACCATGATCCTTTAAGGGTAGGGTCAGTGGTGGACTTGTTTCCTAGTATGACTGCATACTCCAATGCCATATCCAAAAAAGCCTGTCTAGAGTAGCTGTACCCAATGTTTGACATGTATGTCATGTGATCTATAAGGTTTTTTTCCTCTTCCAAAGTGAACAGAGGTGCAGGTCCAGGGCTGGGTAAATGATCTACAGGTTGCAACCGCAAATGTCTATCCCTCAGAGTGCTTTCAGGAACACAGTATACTCTAGCAGCCTTGTAAACTGACATCTTACCAGTCTCAACAGCTTTATATGCAAGACCAAGCTGGGCAGTGTCATAATTTCGTTTCTTCTTCACTTGGCCAATTGTAGGAAACTGAAAAAGAAGAAAATCAATATCAGTTTTTATGCACAAATTTCTTATTTATTAAAAACAGGATTTTTGGGTAGGACTTATTGCAAGGGTAAGTTTTTACCCTGACAGCGTTTCTAAGTACGCCTAGCAGATGACAAAATTCTCTTGACACAAAATTCAATGAAAGAACCCATTATTCTTGAGTTAGTTTGAAAGGCAGTAAAAAAAAATGAGGAATATAAAGTTCTAGGTAAGAAAATAGATATTTACCTTGAAAAAACTCATTCTCCGGGATTCTGACAGATTTGACAGTTGGAGCGAAAATTCTTCTATTTACCATGAAAATTTCCGGTATGCAAATTTATTACGTCACGATATATTCGGATTGCACCGGTATTTCGTATACACCGGTAATAAGGTCACTGAGCATATGACCACGATAGATTGTTTTTACCAAAATAAGTGAACCGTGAAGCACATCTTACATCTATTTCTTAACTTGAATGATACTTAATAACCCTTTTTCAAACAATACTGCACTGAATACCACTAAAGTCTTCGTGTAAAAAAAGGCTGCTCCTTTTTTCACAATGTTTTCTGTCCATCGAAAGACAAATTTCACCATTTAAACGGTATTTAAAACTCGTTTGTCTTCTCATCTGCCTAAACCTTTAGACTTAAACAGTCTATAACCTTACTCACAGTTATACTGTTAAATTCAATGGACTAACAACAGAGAATGAGTTTGTCTAGGAAAAGTTACTTTAGAAACGAATGAAATCGGGGTCGAGGTGGTCCTGGGCCGCGTGCCCCCCCCCCCCCCCCCCCCAGCATCATGCGACTCGTCTCTAGATTGTAAACAATTCTGAGGGACCTTTATCCCTAACCGTATAGTTTGAGTTTAATTTACATTTGGTGAATCATTCTGCTGTTTCCTTTTGTTAATGAATTCATATCGTGGATAATTAAGGCATTTTTGAGCAGGAAAATTGTTCACGATGCCCGCCATTTTTTATTTGCATGAATATATCTTCACCGGATCTGACCGAGTCAGACTGAAAAACCGTATTCGACCTTACAAACCCATTTTGAGCCAGTATAATTTCAAAAACATCAGTATTCTGTTATTGCTTTAATTATTTAAATAGAAAAGTGAACAAACATTTTACACTTTTACTCTTCCAGGGAGATAACTGTTGAGTCAACATTAAGTTGATGAATTTGACTTAGCTCCCTTATACAGCTCTCTCTCTCTCTCTCTCTCTCTCTTTTAATTGCTCCAGTTCAAACTATTTTTCAGCTCCAACTTCAAAAACACAACCCCATTCAACAACTAGTAATACAATCTACTGACTCCCAGACAGGCCATTAACTTAAAGGCTTGACTTTACAAAGCAAGCAGAATAGATCAAAGATTAGACGGCACCTTCTGTGCTTTTTGACCCTGATCTATGCCATAGGAAAAGCCTGTATGGGGCTGAAAGGGAAATTTATATCAAGTGCATCTAAAAACAAAGATGCTTTGATTTCTTTTTGTGGTTGAAAATATCTAGAAGTATTTCATTTGTGTAAAGCTTTGGACAACCCTTACCAAACAATCCAGAGGGTTACTCACGCTTTTCAAACATTGAGAGAAAAAAAGAAAATACTGGTAACCAGCATTTTCTTCATTTCTCACAATAATTTTTATTCCTTAAAGAACAAATCCTACCATATCAAAATTAATATAACTCAGATTACAAGATTTGTCTTTGAATGGCCTGAAAATTTTGTGGGAAAAGGAGAAAATGCTGGTAACCAGCATTTTCTACTTTTCTAACCATGTTTTCAAAATGCTTTTCGTAATGGCAGTTAAAAGGCTAGATTGTGACATAAAGGATTAAGCAGGGTAGAACATTGTAGCATAGAGTGATGATGTTATCCATAGTGCTATCGTATCTGAAATTATTGTTTGTTTGTTCTTGTGGTTTTTAATGACATTTCCAGTATTATTTCAGCTATATCGTGTCGGTGCACATATCCATGCTTTTCCAAGAGTTTCACTAACTGGTTTTATACACAAACTTCTTTCTCAGTAACAAGCTTTCCTACCTAAACATTGTGGAGTCCATACAGGCTGACCTGGGTCAATACTTTTAGCAGATGCATTAAGCCCCCTTTTCACAGAGCATGGCTCATATACATGCTCATGACCAACATCTGGATTGTTTATCAGATGACAAAATCTTACATACGTCCAAACTGAAAGCATTTGCAGACAACAAATCAAGTGTGGCTAAAATGATAGGATGTCTTTGGAAAGGTGGAAAACATCCTGGAAAAAGAAGAAAATGCTTGTTAACAGCATTTTTTTTTTCTTTTTCCCACATTGTTTTGTAATGCTCTTTTCCTTAGGGCAAAAAATTTGGGTTAAAACTTGTGCTGTTTAGGGTTAATTAACTCTTTACCAGACGACAAAATTTCAGACCTGTCCAAATTGAAAGGAATTTCAGTGTGACTCAAATGATGCGATTTGTCTTTGATAGGGTAGAAAACATTGTGGGAAAAGGAGAAAATGCTGGTTACCAGCATTTTCTCCTTTCCCTACAATGTTTTCAAAAGGCTTCAACATCAGGGTCGTTAAAAGTCGAAATTGTGTGGTAAAGGATTAAACAGATAAAAAATTGCCGCTAAAATTTTGCTACAGGAGGCAAAATCTTAAAGATTATGATCGGAGTTGGATCAAAGTTGGACCAAGTTTGATTAACTCTTTACCATTTGACAAAATTTTAGATTTGTCCAAACTGAAAGCATAAGTTTTGCAGACGACAAATTAAATGCCCCTGGAATGATGGAATTTGTCTTTGAAAGGATAGAAAACATTGTGGGAAAAGGAGAAAATGCTACTGACCAGCATTTTCTCCTTTATAATGTTTTCAAAAGACTGTTTCCTCAGGATTAACAACCCTAAAGAAGAAGGCTTTTGAAAACATTGTGGCAAAAAGGACAAAATGCTGCTGGTAACCAGAATTTTCTCCTTTCCAACAATGTTTTCTACTCTTTCACAGCCAAATCTCATGATTCCAGTCACAGTCCATATTTATTCAATTTGGACAACTCCAAATATTTGTCGTTTGGTAAAGAGTTTTTAACACTGGATTGTGTAGAATGGGGTTAACAACAATATAAGGATGATCAAAAAAAATTGTTGTGTCCAGGGTGAAAGCAGTCGACTACAGGTGGAATTGTGGTCATGAATTGATCATTTCCATTGAGATCATTTCAATGCTTCTTATTTCCATTAGTAGAACTTTTCTAGTTGAAGATGTGTTTAGGCAGACTACCAGGACTATGAGAAACCACAAATCAATGGCACCACGTGTGAAGTAAAATCCAACGAAGTCATCTGTGCTGACGGTTGATTGACTGTATAGTGTTTAACGCCGTTTTCAACATTATTTCAGTTATATCGCGCCAGCCAGTACACCTATCCATGCTTTCTTGGAGTTTCTTTAACCAGTACTCCGCACAATATTCTTTCCAAGCCACTGGCTGCTTTCCCACTTAACCATCATCGAAACAATGGTCAGTGGTGAGAGAGGAATGAATCCTGTCGCAATGACTATCATCAGTCCTCGGAAAGAAATTGGCCGAGCCTGAGATCGAACCAGCGACCCCTAGATCTCAAGTTCTGTACGCTACTGACTGAGCTACTGGGACTTGGCTCTGTTCTGACGGAGGCCTGCACATTTCATTCAGATGCAGTGTCAACTAAGGATTTTAATTTTCTTTAAGTTTTAACCCTTCACCAGACGACCAAATTTTAGCCTTGTCCAAATTGAAAGCAATTGCAGACGACAATTCCAATGTGGCTCAAATAGTGCAAATTTTCTTTGATTGGGTAGAAAACATTGTGGGAAAAGGAGAAAATGCTGGTTACCAGCATTTTCTCCTTTTCCCACAGGGTTTTCAAAAGGCTTCTTCCTCAGGGTCGTTAAAACTCGGGATTGTGTGGTAAAGAGTTAAACAGGATTCATAGTTACAGGTATACATGTTCTCAAATGCAACATAATTTGTAATATACGGTAAAGACTAATGCTGGGTTCTACCACAAGATAATTGATATGAGCCATGCTCTGTGAAAAGGAGGCTTAATGCATCTGCGAAAAGTTTCGACTGTGCAGACTGCGCAGGCTGACCTGGGCCGAAACTTTTCGCTATTGGTCAATTTTCTGTATGTTCAAGGACCATTCTACCTCATGATCAAGTTGGGTGTTAGAGAAATGAATTTTACATATCCATAATTGTGTAATGACTTGTTTGGTATAACGAATGACGGAGATGCATTAAGACCCCTTTTGCCAGATCATGGCTCATATAATTTCCAATCATGATACACTTTTTTGAAATTTAACATTCTTAATTGTATTTTTCCTTACTAGAGACTGACAAGTAATTTACATCTCATCTTATGGGTTATAGTTTATATGTGGACTTGGTAAACTTAATTTGGCAGGTAAACTGATGCACGGTAATTTTATTACGTAACATCCCTTGTTGTCAGTGTAATCTACCCATTATGAATTTTTTTTTATCTTATACATGTTTGATGTCAAATTTGTGTGACATTTTTTGTGATGTCATTTTATACATATTTTAGAGAAGTGAATGGGTCTTTTTTCATTGGAATGTCACAGAGAGAGGTTAGATATATAAGCACTTCAAACCTGCCTTGCTGTAGAGCCAACTTTTACAGCGATGTGGTTTGGTGTTTCTCTCTGTGTGGAAATTATAATAATAAGCAACATGCATTAGGTTAGTGCCGGGATGGGTGACATAGGCCGTTGCAAGTTACATTTGGTGGCAGAGGTGGGATGATGACAACTGCCGGACTCAAGTTGCCTTACCCTCTTATGTTCCCCTGGTTTATTTGTGTACAAGTCTTGGGGTCAAGACTTCTCGTAGAGGAGAGTAATGTCACGGAGAGAGGTTAAATACATAAGCACTTCAAACATGCATTGCTATAGAGCTAGCTCTTATAGCAATGCAATTTGGTGTTTCTTTTGCCGTGGAAGTTAAGCAATGTGCATTAGGTTAGTGCCTGGATGGGTGACCAGGTTGTTGCATGTTACAGGAAATCAGGGCATGTGCCTACATGGTTTTGCACAAACTGATCCATAATTTGTGAAATATTGATATGTGATAAAAAGAATCTGACATTCGTTGGCTTTTGAGATAAAATTTCATCAAATTAGTCAACAAAATAAGTTATTTAGCTCACCAAAGGCTCACTTAACAACATTTTTTCTGACTCGTTTAATAAAATTTTATCTAAAATGCCACCTCATGTCAGACCCTATATATCTCAACAGCGAATTTCATTCTTAACACTCCTGACAATTTTGATGGTAACAGTGAAACCTTTCAGTTTTCAAGAGGCTGCACAATTTCTCCATTTATTTATCATGATAAACAAGTTTATCGCAATATCTCTGTCCAGTTGGATAAATTTTTTGTGAGTATGCCATATGAAAATGTTCTTGACTGCTATTTTTGCGACGGCAACCTAAAGGCTAATTTGGCAATAAAAGATCTTGTACCAAGGAGGAAGTCATTCAAAAGAAGAATACACCATATCTGAGCATGAAACTTGATAACCACAGAGGCATAGACTCTACAACTTTACAACTACCTGTGCAACACAAAAAATGTGTTACATATATCATTTATCTTTTGTGGCTGGTGTAAGAGGTGGCAAACCGGTGCACGACATTTCGTCGAAAGTGTGTTTTGTCAAAATCCATTTGTTTTAAAATACCTATTGCTGAATTCCTAGATTTATTTCATGAAAAGCTCTGTCTGGGAGGAAGATTTGAGTCACAATTCGTCTGGGTTAGGGTAAGGGTCAGGGCTAGGGATCGTTTGGACAAACATGGTTTTCAATGAGATGTTGCACACCCGTGTCAAATCTATCAGCAATGACAGGTAAAGTACTTCAAATGATTCTGAATGTTTCTATTGTTGGTAATAACAGAAAATTAACTCTTTACCACACAATCACAAGTTTTAACCACCCTGAAGAAAAAGACTTTTGAAAACATTTTAGGAAAAGGAGAAAATGCTGGTAACCAGCATTTTCTCTTTTTCCCATATTGTTTACTCTATCAAAGACAGAAATCACCACTTAAGATACCATGCTTTCAATTTGTTGTCTGCAAATGCTTTCAATTTGGATCAGTCTGAAATTTTGTCTTATAGTAAAGAGTTAAGGTTCTGCCTTTCCCAAAACAAATTTTAACTACAGCTACATGACTGACCACTTAACTGATTGGAAAATAGTTATTTTACTCTTTACCAAACAACAAAATTTTCCACTTACCCAGATTGAAAACATTTGCAGATGACAAAATACCTGTGACTCAAAAATAGAAATTCATCTTTAGAAGGGTAGAAAACATTGTGGGACAAGGAGAAAATGCTGGTTACCAGCTTTTTCTCCTTTTCCCAAAATGTTTTCAAAAGCCCTTTTCCTTAAAGTTTTTATAACTCGGAATTGTGTGGTAAAGGGTTAATTGAGAATCAAAGTATAAGACAAGAAGATTAACAAGAATTATCTATAAAAAATTAAGATGGCGTGAGAGATACTGGAATATGAATATTAAAACCCTTTTGTGGTTCAATATAGAGTAAAATAATGATAAGTAACCTCACGAGCTATTGCCTCTTTGGCCTCACTGTTTTTCATTTTGTTGAAAAGGAGTATTGGGTTATTGGGTAATGCTTATGAAAATCTTGCATTTCCAAATACCAAAAGAAAAGAACCATTTTTCTACTACATTATTTTGCCATGGAATGAATCAAGGCTCCAGGGTATCGATTAGCAGTAGCAATGCTTGTCAATAGTGGTTTCATAAATGTGTGAGTAAATATGCCAAAAGGGCCTGCTGAATAAAAATCACAAATTACCATCTATTTGTTTTATATCAGTACCGTGAAGATGGTCAAAAGCCAGCACATTCACTTACGCCAAAAAATATAAAACCTAGCATGAAAACCTATCTAAATAGACTGTGAAAGTTTAGGTCACTGTTTGACTCACTCTAGATCTCGTAATATTTCATGTTTATTGTTGCTTTTTTGTGACTGTGACAAATGTTTATTGGTCTTAAAATAAATTTTTGTTCTTTTCTGTTTGAAGGAAGGTATCAATAACTCTTTATCAGAGCTCCAGATAAGAGGTTGTGATGGTATTCTAAATCCATAATTTCTCTTCCAAACCCTATGTTGTGGGTACTCATTAGAATCGTCTCAATGAGACTATTCTTATGAGTACCCATAACACAGGGTTTAGTGGAGAAATATTCTCAATTTTGAAATCGAAATCACTCCCTCTATCTGGAGCTCTGGGACTCTTTTGAAAAGGACAAAATTTTACACTTTTTGAAATTGAAAGCATTTACAGCTGACATATTTGATATGGCTAAAATGCTGGTTTTCTCTTTGGATGGATAGAAAACATTGTGGGAAAAGAGGAAAAATGCTGGTTACCAGCATTTTCTCCTTTTTCTACAATGTTTTCAAAAGGCCTTTTCCTTAGGGTTGTTGCAATTCAGGGTATGTGGGTAAGGGTAAATTGAAAATTTGATTATAAGACAAGAAGGTAAAAAATATAAAACTGAATTGAAAACCGACCTAAATATACTTCAAGGTAATTGTTTGAAAGCAGGTATCAACCCTTTACCAGACGACAAAATTCTAGACTTGTCCGTTTTGTAAGCATTTGCAGACGACAAATTAAATATGATTCAACCAATGAGATTTGTTTTCGAAAGGCTGGAAAAGGAGAAAATGCTGGTTACCAGCATTTTCTCCTTTTCCCACAATGTTTTCAAAGGTGCTCTTTCTCGGGTGCGCAACATTTCGTTGAAAACCATGTTTGTCGAAAACAATCTCTCGCCCTGAACCTCACCCTAACCCAGAGGAATTGTGGCTCAAATCTTCCTCCCAGACAGAGTTTTTCATGAAATAAATCTAGGAATTTAGCAATTGGTATTTCAAAACATACATGGATTTCGACGAAACACCCTTTTGATGAAATGTCATGCACTGCTCTTTCTCAAGTTTGTTAAAAGTCAGGATTGTGTGGTACAAGGTTAACGACCCTGGGGGAGAAGTCTCTCGAAAACATTGTGGAAAAAAGGAGAAAATGCTGGTAACCAGCATTTTCTCCTTTTCCCACAATGTTTTCCAGCCTTCTGAAAACAAATCTCATTAGGTGAGTCATATTTGTCGTGGACAAGTCAAGAATTTTGCCGTCTGGTAAAGGGTTGATACCTGCTTTCAAACAATGACCTTGAAGTGTATTTAGATAGGTTTCAAACTAGTTTTATATCTTCCACCTTCTTGTCTTATACTGATTCTCAGTTTACCCTTGTTTTCAACTCTCCCCAGAACGAATTTCAATTTTTGAGTCAAATTTATTCTGTTGTCTGCAAATGCTTTCAATGTGGACTACTGTAACAGTTAAAAGTAGGGGCTGTGTGGTAAAGGGTTAACCCTTAAAGCGCTGGAACCAACTTAACTTGTTTTTGCTGACAGTGTAAATCAAGATCAGACTGCACAGAGAGTGCAGTCTGATCTTTGATCTACACTGTCAACAACTTCAATACACCTTCTGGCTAAAACAAGCTTGAAATGACAATATTTCGGATGTTTTTCTTCACTGAAAAGGTTTATTTCATAAATTCAGTGCTCTAAGGGTTAAACATTATACAGACAGGTTATGAAATCAGCTGCTTTATTGGATAAAACAGTTCACCCTTTACTTAAATAATCCTTTTTTTTTATGATCCAGAGGAGGAAAGCTTTTGAAAACATCTTCAGAAAAGGAGAAAATAATGGAAATTAGCATTTTCTCCTTGTCCAACAATGTTTCCTACCCTTACAAAGACAGAGCCCATCATTTGATATACGTCTGTCATCTGCAAATGCTTTCAATGTGGACTACTGTAACAGTTAAAAGTAGGGGCTGTGTGGTAAAGGGTTAAACATTATACAGACAGGTTATGAAATCGGCTGCTTTATTGGATAAAACAGTTCACCCTTTACTTGAATAATCCTTTTTTTTAAGACCCAGAGGAGGAAAGCTTTTTTAAAACATCTTCAGAATAGGAGAAAATGATGGAAATTAGCATTTTCTCCTTGTCCAACAATGTTTCCTACCCTTTCAAAGACAGAGCCCATCATTTGATATACATCTAATTGGTCGTCTGTCAATGCTTCCAATTTGAGCATGTCTTTAATTTTGTTTTTCAGTAAAGTGTTAACCCTTAGGCTGCTAAGCACGACTCACTGACCTTTTGCTGACTGTATAGATCAAGATCAGACTGCACAGAATGTGGAGTCTGATCTTGGATCTACACTGTCTGATAAGGAGATGTTTTTCCCCACAAAATAACTTTGAAATAGCAATATTTGGGTTTTTACTATCAACTTGAAAGTTTCATTTTAGTTACATAGCAGGACAAGGGTTAAAAACATGACTGAAAAAATAATTCACAAATATAACAATCCATGATGAAAGTTGCAGCATTAATAACAAACTGTCAGAAGACGGCTGAGGGCTGGTTTGGACAACAAACTAAATGAATGGACCAAATGTACGGATCTGCCAATTCAAACATTTAACCCTTTACTGCACAATGCCGCCTTTAAAGCTCCTGAAGAAGAAGCCTTTTTGAAAATATTGTGGGAAGAGAAGAAAATGCTGGTAACCAGCATTTTCTCCTTTTCCCACAATGTCTTCTGCCCTATCAAAGAAAATTTGCACCATTTGAGCCACACTGAAATTGTCGTCTGCAAATGCTTTCAATATGGACAATGCTTAAATTTTGTCGTCTGGTAAATTTCAATATAGTAAACTGCATACAAGTCTTCTTATCACAATTAACACAAAGGGTACTGAACCAAAAAAGAAACCTCCGATTTCTATACATATTTTTTTAATGTATTAAAATGAAATCAACATGGCAGTTCTAGCTGTTCTAGTCGATACCTTAGGCAACGTTTCCAAGCAACAGGGCATACTGAAGATTTACCACATAGTGGACGTCTGGTCAAAACCACTATATCATGAGCACACACCTACGCAATCGTTTTCAAACTGCCACTGCTGCTAACACCCCTGGTACACATAACAATCGAATATCTCCCCAAACTGTACGCAATTGTCTGCGTGAAGGTGGTCTACATGGATGTTGTCCTTACGTTGGCTGTGTATTGATGTGATGTCACGGTGTAAATACGGAATATTATGTTGTAGTGTGTTTCCTGGGGTTTGTATTTACTTCGAGCTGCGTGGGAAAATTTGATGTCGCGCGAGACCGAAGGTCAAGCGCGATATCAAAATTTTCCCACGCAGCGAGAAGTAAATACAAGCCCCAGGAAACATACTACAACATAACATTCCATTTATTATATACCTAAACTACCAAAAACCAAAATACATGTATATGCATTTAGTGACAATTTTATTCGAAAACGAAGCATAGTTATATGAAAAATTGGTTTAGTAGGCATTAACATCTTTTTTTCATGAATGGCGGATGAATTTTATTTAGTATTATTTCCACCACGCCCATTGTGTTAACATATAAAACAATAATATTCGATCTAGCAGCCGACAGTTGATGTCACGATAATCTCGTTTAATATTGCGTTGCAATTGTACTTTTTTCAATAAAGGGCAAATAGTTGATTAATATTATTCGTATGTTTTGTTTCAGACTTGGAATAATGCTTAAAATTTATTTTGGGGCAGATCTTCACACACAGAAAAATAAGATTTGGCATTACTAAAAATAGATTGAACACGTCTTGAGATCATGCTTGATTTTACTAGAATAGAATTAGAATTTAATTTAATGCACAACTATACCCTTTCAGGGTTAAAGGCACATATAGTTACAAACATCACACACATAAATACATTCATAAAAAAATTAAATAATACAAACAACAACAACAGAAAGGGCACACTGGTCTTGACACAAGGGTCATGCTATGAAATGCAACACATGTTGATAAATGATCCAATAGACTTTAGAACCCTATCATCTTTACAATTCATTAAACTGATGAAAATATTTTTACTTGAATCAGAAAAATCAAAGCTAGAGCAATTTTTAAACAATTTAGAGCGTTGTGATAGATATTTAGTACAATCACACAATAAATGAATTTCATCTTCAACTACCTTGCACTCAGTACGTAATCTTTCTTCCAATCTTTGACCCAAGTATCTACCACGTTCAATTTGCAGTTTATGGGCACTTATTCTGAAAGCGGTTAAAGATCTCCACTGCTTACGATCAGTTATAACTTTTAAATATTTTTCCATACCAAATGATATCTTAATGAACTTATAATTTCTTAATTTGTCCTTTTCTGCAATTGAATTAATCTTTTTTGTCCAAAAATAAATAAACCTCTCCTTCAACTTGTTTTTTAAACTTGAAACTAATGCATTTCCACTAAATGTTGATTGATTTTCCCAAACATGAGAGAAACCTAACTCTGTTAAAACATTTTCCACAAAATTTAGCCACATGTTTTTTCTTATTTTTTATTATTTATTATTTTACGTTGCGTAAAATCAAATTGAGAATGACGTCGTCATACCATATTTGGAACCGTATTCCACTGAGTGGAATACGGATTTTTTTTCCGTCGTGTGTGATTTTAGCCGCGTGCGACGCATGTATTTAACCCGGAAAACTTACAGGTATATAATAAAGCATGTTTATTGGGCACATACACACCATCGCTGGATAAAGCAACAATGGAATAGCATTCTTTTCACTGACAAGTCGAGATTTTCCATTTATCGAAGTGATGGCAGGGTTCGTGTATACCGTAGAAGAAATGAACATTATGCTGACTGTTGTGTACTTGAATGAGATCGTTTTGGGGGCGCAGGTTCTGTCTTGGTCTGGGCAGGTATTGTGCATGGTTATCACACACCTTTTGTCGTGATCAATGGGAATTTAAATGCCCAACTCTACCGAGATGAGATTCTTGCGAGGCACGTCATCCCACTGTTTCAAAATAATCCCAATATCACTCTTTTTCAACATGATAATGCCACAAGCCATACAGCTAGAGATACTGTGAATTTCCTCAGGATGAATAACATTGCATTCATTAATGATTGGCCCACCAAAAGTCCTGATCTGAATCCCATAGAACACCTGTGGGATAACTTGGACCAGCGCGTTAGATGTTGCCCTATTCCACCCTCAAACATCAATGAACTAACACAAGTCTTAATACAGGAGTGGGATAACATTCCACAGGCAGAAATCAACACACTTTTCGGTTCTATGCGCCAATGATGCCATGCAGTACTCAATGCTCAAGGTGGCCATACCTGGTATTAATGTGTGATTTTGGTCTACTACCCGTACCATATTTATTCAACCATTTCATCAGTTTTCCATGAGCGTTGAGCAATAAAATTTTACACACAACTTCACATTGAAATACTCTTAGAATACAAGCACAAATAATTTAACCCTTCTTTCCATATTTATATATATCTGCACGTAACTCTTTACCACACAACAATAATTTAGGCTGATTGAAACTCAAAGCATTTGCAGACGACAAATCAAACTTGGCTGAAATTATTTGTTTCTGAAAGGTTAGAAAACATTGTGGGAAAAGGAGAAAATGCTGGCTACCAGCATTTTCTCCTTTTCCCTTCAAAAAGTTTATTTCTCAGGGTCGTTAAAACTCGGGATTGTGTGGTAAAGAGTTAAAACAAGAGGACCATGATGGTCCCATATCGCTCACCTGAGTACCAAGCAGTAAAATGAAGATGAAGATAAATACCAAATATCGAAGTGCAAGACCAAAGCTCTAGGTCTTCTTTGTTTAGACAAGAAGATAATCTTTCTTAACCAAACCCGGTTATATAAATATTTGTGAGAAGTTTGAATGATATTTGTCCAATAGTTGTTACAAAATAGGGAGAACAAGAAATTTCATCAAAGAAAAATAACTTTGTAAAAATTCAATGAACCGTCACCAAAATATAATATGCACATTCTTGCTTGGCACCGAGTCTCTTTAAAGTTTGAATGAAATCTGTCCTGTAGTTGTTGAGAACTAGCTCTGACAAGAAAATGCTACAGAAAGACTGATGGATGGATGTATGGATGGATGGATGGATGGACCGACAAGCTGACTCCTATATACCTCCAGAACAGAGTTTTGAAGGAATAATAACAAAGCTCTAGGCCTTTTGGTGTGTGGCAAAAAGTTGCCTGATTTGAACAAACTTAGTAGAGAATGTTTGCCGATTCAAGACTTTCTATACAATTTAGTATTATAATGTTGTTAAATACACCAACAACTACAGTGGTTGTCCAGGGACATGTTTATGGGTAATTGCTATTGTAAACACATAAACAATGTATTTACACTTGCAATAGTCTTGCACCAACCTTTCAATGCGTCCAGCTTACAAAACTTTGACCTTCAAGTGTGACATTGACCTTGGCCCTACCTGAACAGATCTTTCAAATGGTACTTCAATTCATGGTGGAGTATATGCCTAAAATCTAACGGGGGAGGGGGGGTCATAAACTTATTTATAAATTAAGACCCTTTTTGGATGGATGGATGGATGGACCGACAAGCTGACTCCTATATACCTCCAGAACAGAGTTTTGAAGGAATAATAACAAAGCTCTAGGCCTTTTGGTGTGTGGCAAAAAGTTGCCTGATTTGAACAAACTTAGTAGAGAATGGGGGGGGGGGGGGGTCATTAACTTATTTATAAATTAAGACAAACACCACAAACTGAAGAACAAAAACAAGAGGGCCATGATGGCCCTGTATCGCTCCACTGGCTTATAATTATGAACCATAAATACTAAACATTTCAATTCTGAGCCAAATGGTTTCAAAATGAAGACTTACAAAGTTTTCTCTGTAAAAGCCCATGTGAAAGTTGAGACCCACAAGGCAAAGCCATTTTTGATCCCAAAGCTATAATTACTTGAACCCTGGTAGAGGTCCACAAGATAAAGCCACATGCCAAAATAATATAAGTCTATGCTGTATGGTTATAAATAAGGTGATTTCCAAGTTTTGTCCATATGAAGCCTCTGTAAAACATAAGACCCCTGATGCAAGGCTAATTTCAAAAACAAAAAAAATCAAAAGCGGAAGATTTCTTAAGTTGTCACTATGTAAGCCCATGTAAAACTTGTGACCCCTCCGGCAGGGCCAATTTTGACCCCAGGGCTAAAATTTTGGCCTGCTTGGTAGAGGCCCACTAGATATAGCTACATGCAAAATTTGGTAGCTCTAGGCCTAATGGTTAGGTACAGGAAGATTTTTAAAGTTTTCTCTATATAAGCCTATGTAAAACTTGTGACCCCTGGGGCAGAGCCAATTTTGACCCCAGGGCTATAATTTGAAGAAACATGATAGAGGTCTACTACATAAAGCTACATGCCAAATTTGGTAGCCCTACGCCTTATGGTTTCAGACAAGAAGATTTTTAAAGATTTCCAATATTTTTCAGTTTTGTTGCCATGGCAACCAGAGTTTTTGAAGGAATCAAATTCTTTCAAGAAATTCTGAAGAGGACCATGGCAGGATTATTTCTGTGAAGTTTCATGAAAATTGGATGGGTAGTTTCAGAGAAGATGATGTTTGAAATAAAAGTTAACGCATGGACGGATGCACGCACGCACGCACAGACAGATGGACGGACGGACGGACGCACGACGGACACCGGGCCATGACATAAGCCCGCTGGCCTTCGGCCAGTGGAGCTAATTATAATGACTTCTAAGATTTACAAGATAAAATCTGTACTACAGAGTTAAATGAATGAACAAAAGTGAACTCAAAATACAATGAACACAATGTTCAAAGATACATCCTAACAGCCAGAGAGAAAAATGCTGTCAAAGCCTTTAACCCTTTACCACATGGCAAAATTTAGATCTGTCCAAACTGAAAGCATTTGCAGACACATTTTCATATTGGCTCAAGTGACACAATATTTCTTTGATAGGGTAGAAAACTTTGTGGGAAAAAGGAGAAAATGCTGGTTACCAGCATTTTTTCCTTTTCCAACAATGTTTTCAAAAGTTTTCACAGAATGTTTCTCATCATGTGACCTAGCGCATATTGTCAAGGTTCTGCAATTTATAGCTGCATCATGGAAAAAGGTGTCTTCATGTTATATTTCATTTTTCACCAATATCTCTTTAATTACTGGACATATCTCAACAGATTTGGATGAAAATTTCACACATCAAGTGACCTAGCACATATTGTCAGGGTTTTGGAATTTATTGCTGTGTCATGGAAAAAGGGGGCTTCATGTCAAATTTAAACTGCATCCGTCCATCCTGAATAGATAAAAGGAAAAAATGATCAGGTGGGAACCAAGGCTAGGGGTACGCAAGACAGGATGTTTTATCAGACAGTGTAGATAAAGATCAGACTGCAGGTGGATCTTGGATATATATGCCTTATATTCTGCAAGATAGTACTGCCTACAACACAGTCTTGAAATGCATATTACTTGGTCTATCTTTATCTCTTTACCAAACAAAAATTTTAGACTGGTCTATAATTCAAAGCATTTGCAGACAACAAAATAAATTGGTCTCAAAAAATGAACTTAGATTTGGGATGGGTAGAGAACATTTTGGAAAAAGTTTAAAAAAATCCTGGTTACCTGAGTGCTTGGCCCAACTGATATTTAAACTTGACATCCCTGCATAGCTAGCCCTGTAGGTAATGAGCTAACAGGCTTGGCTCAAATCATTAACAAACAACAAAATTCAATCCTTAAACCCAAAGGCCATTTTCATTCCAGAATGAGTCCAAGATGATAACAACTGTGTGGGTGCCTTTTGTCTGCAGTGTTTCAACAAAGCAGACAGTATAGATCAATGATCGGACTGCACATTTTGTGCAGTCTGATCTTGATCTACACTAGACACAAAGGCAACTATAGTAGTGAAAGGCACTTAAAGGGTTAAGACTTGTCCAAATTCAAACCATTTGCTGACAACAAAATAAATGTGACTCAAAAATTTAAATTTGATTTTGGTTGGGTGGAAAACATTGTGGAAAAAGGAAAACATGCTGGTTACAAGTATTTCCTCTTTTTCCAACAATATTTTCAAGAACCTTATTTCTCACAGGCGTTAAAACTTGGGATTGTGTGGTAAAGGGTTAAATAGAACAAGACTTTTAAAGTTCATTCTGTATACCTTTATGTCCTGTTTTGACCCAGGGGCATCACTTGAACAAAATCGTCCACAAGGAAATGCCACATACCAAATATCAAAGCTCTAGGCCTTCTAGTGTCAGACAAAAACATTTTTAAAGTTTGCTCTATATACAATTTTGCCCAAAATTGTGACCCCTGGAGTTAAAGGGTTAATTCAATTCTTTTAACAACTTTGGTAGAACTTCACCCAAGGAATATGCCTGTCAAGTTTCAACATGATTGGTTTAGGAGGAGAAGATGTTTAAAGGAATTGTGGAAAGACGGACGCGGGACAACGACGAATCACAATACCTCACCCAGCACTTCGTGCTCAGGTGAGCTAACAAATAGGCCTAACCATTGTCTGTGGCTTGTGATAAACAACATAAAGATGAAGTTTGATAACATTTTGTCCTGTAGTTAAAGAGATATTAATCCATAATGAAAATATATGTGAAGCGCCCTTTTTCCATGGCACGACATTTAATCAAAAGAGCTAACCTAATGATATTGGCGAACTATCATAAGGAACACATGTATGAAGTTTCACAAATTTTTGTCTAGGATTTTGAGTTGAAGATACATGTATATTGATCCTTAACAGAAATATACATGAAGCCCCTTTTTCCTATGAGACAGTATTTGATATCAAAAAGGAAAAAAAACCAATAAATATCAGCGGACATCATTAGGAACACCTGTATGAATTTTTTGTCAAGGATTTTACAAGATATCTGTCCTGAAAGATGGACAAACAGATGGTCATTGGTCCATGACGAAATTAAACATTTAGCCCCCTTTTTTCATGACATGGCGTTTCATGAAATAAAAACAAATAACTATTGTCTGTGGCTTGCAATAAACAATAAAAAGATGAAGTTTCATGACATTTCGTCCTGCAGTTAAAGAGATATTGGTCCACAATGAAAATATTCGTCAAGCCCCCTTTTTCCACGACACAGCAATAACTGGTCCTATTATACCTACAATCAAACTCATTCGAAATCTTATGGTCATATATATATTGACTAAGTTTGGTGCTGATTGGTTTAAATTTGTAGATGCTAGAGTGTAAACAAAGTCAAATGTAGCAATTTTTTTAATTCAAGGGCAAATAACTCCAGTCGTTCTGGTCCGATTAGGCACATAATCAAACTCATCCGAGATCTTATGGTCATATATATTTAGACCAAGTTTAGTGCTGATTAATTAATATTTGTAGATGCTAGAGTGTAAACAAAGTCAAATATAGCAATTTTTCTAATTCAAGGGCTAATAACTCCAGTCGTTCTGGTCCAATTACACCCATAATCGAACTCATCCGAGATCTTATGGTCATATACATTTTGACCAAGTTTAGTGCCGATTAATTAATATTTGTAGATGCTAGAGTGTAAACAAAGTCAAAATATAGCAATTATTCTAATTCAAGGGCAAATAACTCCAGTCGTTCTGGTCCGATTACACCCATAATCGAACTCATCCGAGATCTTATGGTCATATACATTTTGACGAAGTTTGGTGCCGATTAATTAATATTTGTAGATGCTAGAGTGTGAACAAAGTCAAATATAGTAATTTTTCTAATTCAAGGGCAAATAACTCCAGTCATTCTAATCCGATTACATTCATAATCGAATTCATCCGAGATCTTATGGTCATATACATTTTGACGAAGTTTGGTGCCGATTGGTTAATATTTGTAGATGCTAGAGTGTGAACAAAGTCAAATATGGCAATTTTTCTAATTCAAGGGCTAATAACTCCAGTCGTTCTGGTCCGATTACACCCATAATCAAACTTACCGAGATGTTATGGTCATATACATTTTGACGAAGTTTGGTGCCGATTGGTTAATATTTGTAGATGCTAGAGTGTAAACAAAGCCAAATATAGCAATTTTTCTAATTCAAGGGCAAATAACTCGAGTTGTTCTGGTCAGATTACACCGATAATCGAACTCATCCGAGATCTTATGGTCATATACATTTTGACGAAGTTTGGTGCCGATTGGTTAATATTTGTAGATGCTAGAGTGTAAACAAAGCCAAATATAGCAATTTTTCTAATTCAAGGGCAAATAACTCGAGTTGTTCTGGTCGGATTACACCGATAATCGAACTCATCCGAGATCTTTTGGTCATATACATTTTGACCAAGTTTGGTGCCGATTGGTTAATATTTGTAGATGCTAGAGTGTAAACAACAAAATGTGGACGGACGGACGAGGGACGCTGACGGACGGTGAGTGATCACAATAGCTCATCCTGAGCACTTCGTGCTCAGGTGAGCTAAAAAGCTAAACTTATGATATTGGCGGACTATCATAAGGAACACATGTATGAAGTTTCACAAATTTTTGTCTAGGATTTTGAGTTGAAGATACATGTATATTGATCCTTAACAGAAATATACATGAAGCCCCTTTTTCCTATGAGACAGTATTTGATATCAAAAAGGAAAAAAAAAACACAATAAATATCAGCAGACATCATTAGGAACACCTGTATGAATTTCTATTAGTTTTTGTCAAGGATTTTAGAAGATATCTGTCCTGAAAGATGGACAAACAGATGGTCTTGGTCCATGACGAAATTAAACATTTAGCCCCCTTTTTACATGACATGGTGTTTCATGAAATAAAAACAAATAACTATTGTCTGTGGCTTGCAATAAACAATAAGAAGATGAAGTTTCATGACATTTTGTCCTGTAGTTAAAGAGATATTGGTCCACATTGAAAATATATGTCAAGCCCCCTTTTTCCATGACATAGCAATAACTGGTCCTATTAGACCTACAATCAAACTCATTCGAGATCTTACGGTCATATATATTTAGACCAAGTTTGGTGCTGATTGGTTAATATTTGTAGATGCTAGAGTGTAAACAAAGTCAAATATAGCAATTTTTTTAATTCAAGGGCAAATAACTCCAGTCGTTCTGGTCCGATTACACCCATAATCAAACTCATCCGAGATCGTATGGTCATATACATTTTGACCAAGTTTGGTGCTGATTGGTTAATATTTGTAGATGCTAGAGTGTAAAAAAAGTCAAACATAGCAATTTTTCTAATTCAAGGGCTAGTAACTCCAGTCGTTCTGGTCCGATTACACCCATAATCGAACTCATCCGAGATCTTATGGTCATATACATTTTGACCAAGTTTGGTGCTGATTGGTTATTATTTGTAGATGCTAGAGTGTAAACAAAGTCAAACATAGCAATTTTTCTAATTCAAGGGCAAATAACTCAAGTCGTTCTGGTCGGATTACACCGATAATCGAACTCATCTGAGATCTTATGGTCATATACATTTTGACCAAGTTTGGTGCTGATTGGTTAATATTTGTAGATGCTAGAGTGTAAACAAAGTCAAATAAAGCAATTTTTCTAATTCAAGGGCAAATAACTCCAGTCGTTCTGGTCCGATTACACCCATAATCGAACTCATCCGAGATCTTATGGTCATATACATTTTGACCAAGTTTGGTGCTGATTGGTTAATATTTGTAGATGCTAGAGCATAAACAAAAAAATGTGGACGGACGGACAGACGGACGGACACCGACGGACGGTGAGTGATCACAATAGCTCATCCTGAGCACTTTGTGCTCAGGTGAGCTAAAAAGCGAAATTCACTTATTTTGTTTAGTATATTATGGTAACAAAAAAAAGTCACTCAAATGTAATTTACTCTTGTTGACCTACCCTAATGTTTATTTTCCTTTCACCATAATCACCCAAATGTTCTGAAGAAATGCTGTTCTACCCCTGTGGGGTGACACATACAACTTCACAAGAACATCTCATCCCCTGTGGTTCTCACCTCTCTCTCAAACTATTACTGCCTCTGCGACCCCTGGATTTTCTAAAAAGTGATATACACTCCCTCCATGGAGTATCTATCTAGCCAGCCAAGCAAAACCCAATCTCTATATGGTTCTTGTATTCTACCTCACACCCTCTTCCAGAGTTACAGGCTACAACAAAGTATTAACTCTTTACCAAACAACAAAATCTTAGACTTGTCCAATTTGGAAGCACTTGCAGACGACAAATCAAAAGTTACTCAAAATCTGAAATTTTTCTTTCCAAGGGTAGAAGACATTGTGGGAAAAGGAGAAATTGCTGGTTACTAGCATTTTCTCCTTTTCCCTCAATGTTTTCAAAAGGCTTTTTCTTTAGAGTTTAAAGGCTTAATATATCTTCCCATATCACAGTCAATGTAGCAACCCCAGAAAGATACTTCTGCCAGCACACACAATCAAACAATCCAAGTCCCATGTAACCCGTTCACTCTTCCAAAAATGTCTGTCCAAAGATGCTTGCTCTCCCCTCAGTTTAAACCAAACCCTGGCTTGTCATCCCATGACCCACAGGATCCATATGCAAATTGAGACACACACACACACACAGAAGATTGCTCTCACCTCAGTTTGTATGAAACCCTGGCTTATCATCCCATGATCCACAGGATCCATATGCAAATGGACACATGCACACACAGCGGATTGCTCTCCCCACAGTTTATACCAAACCCTGGCTCGTCGTCCCATGATCCACAGGACCCATGTGCAAATTGAGACACACACACACCCAAGATTGCTCTCCCAATTGTTTATACTAAACCCTGGCTTGTCAACCAAAGATCCACAGGATCCGTGAGCAAATTGAGGCACATACACATGATTGCTCTCTCCAAAGTTTATACCAAACCCTGGCCTGTCATCCAATGATCCACAGGATCCTTGTGCAAACTGAGGCACACACACACGATTGCTCTCCTCATTGTTTATACCAAAGCCTGGCTTGTCATGTATTGATCCACAGGATCCATGTGCACATTGAGACACATACACACACATACACACACAATTGCACTCCTCATTGTTTATACCAAACCCTGGCTTGTCATGCAATGATCCACAGGATCCATGTGCAAACTGAGGCACACACACCCAGGATTGCTCTCCTCACAGTTTATACCAAACCCTGGCTTGTCACAGGATCATTGTGCAAACTGAGGCACACACACACACGATTGCTCTCCTCATTGTTTATACCAAAGCCTGGCTTGTCATGCAATGATCCACAGGATCCATGTGCAAACTAAGGCACACACACCCAGGATTGCTCTCCTCACATGTTATACCAAACCCTGGCTTGTCACAGGATCCTTGTGCAAACTGAGGCACACACACACACTATTGCTCTCCTCATTGTTTATTCCAAAGCCTGGCTTGTCATGCAATGATCCACAGGATTCATGTGCAAATTGAGGCACACACACACACGACTGCTCCCCCCATAGTTTATACCAAACCCTTGCTTGTCATGCAATGATCCACAGGATGCATGTGCAAATTGAGACACACACACAGCAGGTTGCTCTCCCCTCAGTTACTACCAAACCCTGGCTTGTCATGCATTCATCCCCAGGATGCATGTGCAAATAGAGACACACACACAGCAGGTTGCTCTCCCTCAGTTTATACCAAACCCTGGCTTGTCATGCAGTGATCCACAGGACCCATGTGCAAATAGAGACTTAAACACATCTGATTGCTCCCCCCATAGTTTATACCAAACCCTGGCTTGTCATGCAATCATCCACTGGATGCATGTGCAAACGGAGACACACACACAGCAGATTGCTCTCCCCTTAGTTTATACCAAATCCTAGCTCATCATCCCATGGTCAAGGGGATTGATGTGCAAATTGACACACACACACCGAGGATTGCTCTCCTCATTCTTTATGCCAAACCTTGGCTTGTCAATCGATGATCCACAGGATCCATGTGCACCTTGAGACACACACACCCAGGATTGCTCTCTCCACAGTTTATCCCTAACCCTGGCTTGTCATCAAATGATCTACAGGATCCATGTACAAATTGAGGCACATGCACAATTGCTCTCCCAACAGTTTACACCAAACCCTGGCTTGTCATGCAATGATTCCTAGGATCCATGTGCAAACTGAGACATACACCCCCAGGATAACTCTCCCCAAAGTTTATACCAAATCCTGACTTGTCATCCCATGATCCACAGGATCCATGTGCACACGGAGACACACACACCCAGGATAACTCTCCCCACAGTTTATACCAAATCCTGACTTGTCATCCCATGATCCACAGGATCCATGTGCACACGGAGACATACACCCCCAGGATAACTCTCCCCAAAGTTTATTCCAAATCCTGACTTGTCATCCCATGATCCACAGGATCCATGTGCACACGGAGACACACACACCCAGGATAACTCTCCCCACAGTTTATACCAAATCCTGACTTGTCATCCCATGATCCACAGGATCCATGTGCACACAGAGACATACACCCCCAGGATAACTCTCCCCAAAGTTTATTCCAAATCCTGACTTGTCATCCCATGATCCACAGGATCCATGTGCACACGGAGACACACACACCCAGGATAACTCTCCCCACAGTTTATACCAAACCCTGACTTGTCATCCCATGATCCACAGGATCCATGTGCAAATTGAGACAAGCACAACCTTCACACAAATAACACACACATAACTCTTCACTCTCATACCACATATAACCTTTAACCCTTTACCACACAACAGAAATGTAGACTTGTCCAAATTGAAAGCATTTTTCAGACGAAAATTTCAATGTGGTTTAAATGATCTTTGATAGGGTAGAAAACATTGTGGGAAAAGGAGAAAATGCTGGTTACCAGCATTTTCTCCTTTTCCCACAATGTTTTCAAAAGGCTTCTTCCTGGGGGTTGTTAAAACCCAGGATTGTGTGGTAAAGAGTTAAAACTTCCTGTACAATACATAATCACTCTACCAACCCTTCACATACTCAAGAGTCACCCTTTAATCTCGAACCTCATTTAAAACAAACTCCCTTTGCTTCATAAACTTAATGTGACACAAACAAAAACATGAACAAATAGACATTGATAACAAATGAGCATTTTTTGATATATCAAAGAAAAAGCAACTCCATTTTGCCCTATATAAATAAAATGGCAATCTCTTTCTAATGCTTACCAGACAAAGAAAGTTTCAGTAATATCCATTTTCAAAATATCTGCATGTAACATGTCAAATTTGGCTTTGACAATGGAATTCGTCATTTAACTCTTTAACAAACGACAAAATTGTAGACTGGTCTGAATTGAAAGCATTTGCAGACAGCAAATTAAAGGTTGTCCAAATGACAAAATTTGTTCTTGATAGAGTAGAAACTATTGTGGGAAAAGGAGAAAATGCTGGTTTCCAGCTTTTTCTGCTTTTCCCAAAGTGTTTTCAAAAGCCTCCTTACTCAGGGTCGTTAAAACTCGGGGTTGTATATTAAAGGGTTAAATAGCAGAATTCAATGTGAGAAAGGAGAAAATGCTAGTAACCATCGTTTTCTGCTCTTCCTACATTGTTTTTAAAAACATTATTCTTCAGGGTGGTCAAAGCACAGGATCTTGTTTTTATATATAAAGTTTATATATAAATATATATAAAGTATTTATATATATATTATTATAAAGTATTTATATATATATTATATATATAAAGTATATAAAGGATAAAGTTTTTATTTCTATAAAAAAAAAATTGTAGAAATTTCAGGCTTTTGTTTTATACAAAATGTATCCCAAATGATTGGAAATGTAAAATCATGATCAGAATGTCCTTAGCAGTCTGATCTTGATCTACAATGTCTACACTGGAAGAGCAGGTTGTGTTAAGCACCAATTATGCCATTCTAAATGAGCAATGCTCTGGTAAAATGGGATTTAATGCACCTCTGATGCATTATACTGAGCATGTCATGAACTCTTTACCAAACGACAAAATTTGAGACCTGTCCAAATTGAAAGCATTTGCAGACGACAAATAAGATGTGGCTGAAAAATTGAAATTTGTTTTGGGAAGGGTAGAAAACATTGTGGGAAAAGGGGAAAATGCTGGTTATCAGCATTTTCTCCTTTTCCCACAATGTTTTCAAAAGCTTTCTTTCTCAGGGTCGTTAAAAGTCGGGATTGTGTGGTAAAGGGTTAAATAATTATCCATAAAATCCATTTTGTCTAACAATCGACTGAATCATGTCGTAAGACAGGTCCTTTGAAAAAGTGACCAGTAGCAAAAAGTATTGACCAAGGTCAGCCTGCACAGTCCACACAGGCTGACCTGGGTAAATTCTTTTTGCAGACGCATTTTAAACTCCTTTTTCACAGAGCATGGTTTAAATACAATAGAAATATATCTTGAACAGTTTTAATATGGCAGTATATTTTCATGTTAACTCCTATTATAAAAGAAACATTTCTTTTACAGTTTTAATATGACAATATAATTTCATATTAACTCCTATTGTAATAGAAACATTTCTTGAACAGTTTTAATATGGCAATATATTTTCATGTTAACTCCTTTCCACGCAATGAAATTTTGGACTTGCTAACCTTGAAAGCACTTAGTGAGGACCATCTTGCAGCTACAATAACATAATTTGTCTTTTAAAAGATAGAAAAATTGTGGGTAGGGGGAAACTACTGATTACCAGCATTTTCTCCTTTTCTCGAAATGTTTTCAAAAGGTTTTTTTTTTTTTCATCTCAGGGCCAATAAAACTCTGAGTTGTGAGGTAAAGGGTTAACCAGCAATTCTAAATTTGATTCTAATTCTAAATTCCAAAACATGTTGTCTAATTGGCCAAAATATTTTAAAGATTCATTACCTCTTTGAAGAAAAACTTAACCCTTTACCACACATTCCTGAGTCTGTCAAAAAAGACCTTTGAAAACAATGTGGGAAAAGAAGAAAATGCTGGTAAACAGCATCTTCTCCTTTTCCCACAAAGTTCTCTTACCTTTCACACAAAAATTCCATTATTTAAGCCGCATTTAAACTGGCGTCTGCCAATGTCTTCAATGGGGACCAGTCTAAAATATTTTCGTTTGGTAAAGAGTTAACTCTTTACCAAACGACAAAAATTTGGACTGGTCCAAATTGCAAGCATTTGCAGACCATAAAATAAATGTAACTGAAAAATTGAAAATTGTTTTGGGTAGGATAGAAAACATTGTGGGAAAAGGAGAAAATGCTGGTTACCAGCATTTTCTCCTTTTCCCACAAGGTTTTCAAAGGACTTCTTTCACAGGGTCGTTAAAAGTCGGGATTGTGTGGTAAAGAGTTAAATACTATTTTCATGGTGTACTGGTTCTAAAATTTGATGCGTGGGAGACTGTAGTATAGGGATACTGTGTCAGCCTCCCACACCAAAGGCCCTTAGCTTGAATCCTACGATGAACAGTGACAACCTTAGGAACTGCCTACATCACGCTGCCAGAATTATATTTACTCTTTACCAAACGACAAAATTTCATACCTGTCCAAATTGAAAGCATTTGCAGACAACAAACTAAATTTGATTTTAAAGTTGCAATTTGTTTTGGAAAGGGAAGAAAACATTGTGATAACCAGCATTTTCTCCTTTTCCTGCAATGTTTTCAAAAGCCTTCTTTAAAAGTCAGGATTGTATGGTAAAGGGCTACTGTTTTCAAGAAGCAATTAGCACGAGTTATTGTTATATGTTATAGACCTAGTTTCTTAACTGATGTAAAAAAAAAAATGTTTAACTCTTTACCACACAAAAAAAATTCAGATGGGTCCAAATTGAAAGCATTTGCAGACAACAAATTTAATGTGGCTAAAATGATGGAATCTGTCTTTGACAGAATAGAAAACATTGTGGAAAAAAAGGAGAAAATGCTGGTTACCAGCATTTTCTCCTTTTTCCACAATGTTTTCAAAAATTTTCTTTTTCAGGGGCGGTAAAACTTGAAATTGTTTGGTAAAGGATCAAATCACTTATAAAGCTAAAATTTGATACTATATATTAACTGGACTTGTTCAGGTCTGAAAGACAAAAGGGTGTACATGTATTTATAAACCATTCTGAATTTGGTCCTAAGTCTAATTCCTTTAATAGCTGTTAACACTTTACTAAACGATCCTAGATTTTAATGACCCTGGAAAAAGAAGCCTTTTTGAAAACATTGTGGGAAAAGGAGGAAATGCTGGTTACCAGCATCTTCTCCTTTTCCCACAATGTTTTCAGATGGCTTAAAAGTCTGGATTGTTTGGTAAAGACTTCACTCTTAACCACATGACAAAATTTTAGACTGGTCCAAATTCAAAGCATTTGCAGACAACAAATTAAATGTGGCTCAAATGATTGGATTTGTTTCTGAAAGGTTAGAAAACATTGTGGGAAAAGGAGAAAATGCTGGTTACCAGCATTTCCTCCTTTTCCCACAATGTTTTCAAAAGGCTTCTTCCTCAAGGTCGTTAAAACTCGGGATTGTGCAGTAAAGGGTTAAACTGTTGAATAAACTTTCGAGCCAACTATAAAAATCTAAATATTGCAATTGTAAAGTTAATTTTGGGGAAAAAATATTTCGTTATCGGACAGTGTATATGCTAAGATCCAAGTTGCTTGTTCTGTTCAGTCTGATCTTGATCTACACTGGCTGCAAAACCACCCTGACATTGATGACAAAATTTTAGACTTTTCCAAACTGAAAGCATTAATTGTGCACATGACAAAATACATGTGACTCAGAATCTGAAATTTGTTTTCGGAAGATTCAAAACATTGTGGAAAAAGGAGAAAATGCTGGTAACCAGCATTCGTCTCCTTTTTCCATCATGTTTTCAACAGTCTTCTTCTTCAGGGTTGTTAAAACTCAGAACTGTTTGGTAAACAGTCAGATAAATAAATTCTTTACCAAATGACAAAATTTTGGAATGGACCAAATTGAAAGCATTTGCAGAAGAAAAATTAAACGTTGCTTAAATGGTGGTTTCTATCTTTGACAAAGTAGAAGACCTGGTGGGAAAGGAGAAAATGCTGGTTATCAGCATTTTCTCCTACTCCTACAATGTTTTTAAAAGTCTTGCTTTAAAAGTATTGTCTGTTAAATGGTTAACCCTTTTCCAAAAAGTCACGACTTTAAACAACCCATACTAGCTAAAGAAAATATCACGGGAAAAGGAGAAAATGCAGGTTACCAGCACAATGTTTTCAACCCTTTTAGTATCAAATCCTATTATTTAAGCTACCGGTACATTTTATTTGTCATCTACAGATGCCTTCAATTTTAGACCAGTCTAAAAATTTCATTGTTTGGTACAGAGTTAATAGACACTTTTTATGTCTTTGTGTTTGTGTTCAAATGTTTAAGTTCAAACTTGTTCACACATCTGATGTTGTGTTCCGATCACCTCTCTCACAATATTCCATTAAACCATGGTTCTGGCATGTTGAAATTGAACTGTCCTCCAAACTATTTGATTGACATGGTTCTTCAGACCCTGGTTCAGTGAAATAACTTAATTTTAAAGTATCCATTTTTACATGATCACTGGCACCATCTGGTGTTTTTTGATGCACAGAATTAAATTTGAGGGAACTGCACTGAAGGGGATGGACTTCACTCTCTGTTGGCTGACTGATCAGCTGTTTGCCATGCTTACCTTCTACTGGGCATGTTTTGCTCGTAGATCCTTCATCTACTTCTGTTGCAATCAAGTTGGAATTTTCGTCTTCCACTGAAATTTCATCTGGGTTTTTGCCAAGTGTATCCAGAAACTCTGCAGAAGATACATTACTGGCACATTCCTCATCGCTGTTGTTTTGTTGAGTATTCTTGAGTTCATTCCTCGCATCAAGAGTTTTGTGTACCTTTTTCCACTGGTTTGTGCGCCTAAAGGCTGCTGTTACGTTGGCTTCTGTTGGATCTTTCGCTGTCAAAAAGAATCAGATTCACTGTATACCATAGGAAAAACTTTCAGACTTATTGAAACTGAAAAGGCTTGCAGACAATGAAATAAATGTCACTCAACTGATGAAATTTGTCTTTGACAGAACAGAAAGAATCATGGGAAAAGGGGAGAATGCTGGTTAGCAGCATTTTCTCCTTTGCTCACAATGTTTTCAGAAGTTTTTTTTTTTTTCTGGATCACGAAAATACAGTTTATCTGGTATAGAATTAGTATATCCATACATCCCATTCCAACTCCACCCTAATTCCTATTCCATCCCATCCCCCCATCTGGTCCTGTCCTGGTCCACTTCCGTTCAGTACAGTCCGGGTCCAGTCCAGTCCCGTCTGGTCCTGTCCTGCCACCTCCCATCCTGTCCCATCTTTCCATCCTTCAACCAACACACTTGTCTGTCAATCCATCCAGCCCCCATCCATCAATCCATCTGTCCGTCCATCCATCTGCCAGTCCATCCATCCATCCATCCATTTACCTTTTTTCACTCCAAAGATTAGGTTGTCCATTTATATGAAGGTATCTCTGTTTGATCTATAATCAGAATTTTTGTGCTCAAAGAATCATTCTACCCCCATGATTCCGCCAGTTTTTGGGACTCAAAATTTTTGTCCTCAAAGAATCATTCTACCCCCACGATTCTGCCAGTTTTTGGGACTCAAAATTTTTGTCCTCAAAAAATCATTCTACCCCCATGAATCCGCCAGTTTTTGGGACTCAAAATTTTTGTTCTCGAAGAATCATTTTACCCCCATGATTCTGCCAGTTTTTGGGACTCAATGGATCCATAATATTTGACAACTTGCTTGGTTTAATGGTCTGCAAATGGGTATTAACCCTCTACTAAATCCTGAGTTCTAACATCTGTGAGAAAGAAAGCTTTGGAAAATATTTTGGGAAAAGGACAGAATGCCAGTAACCAGCATTTTTTCCAATCCCCACAATGTTTCCTATCCTTCCAAAGATATATTTCATTATTTCAGCCATGCTGAATTTGTTGTCTGCAAATGCTTTCAATACAGCCAAGTCTAAAACTCTGTCGTTTAGCCAGAGGTTTAACCCTTTACCACACAATCCCGACTTTTAAGGACCCTGAGAGAGAAGCCTTTTGAAAACATTGTGGGAAAAGGAGAAAATGCTGGTAACCAGCATTTTCTCCTTTTCCCACAATGTTTTCTAGCCTTCCCAAAACAAATTTCCATTTTTGAGTTACATTTATTTTGTCGTCTGCAAATGCTTTCAATTTGGACCAGTCTAAAATTTTGTCGTTTGGTAAAAGGTTTAAATCCCATTTTCGCAGAGCACCACTCATCTGAGCCATGCTCTGAGAAAAGGAGCTTTAACCTTTAACCAAATGACAAAATTTTAAACTTTACTAAATTGAAAGCATTAAAAGCATTTGTAGGCTACAAATCAAATGCAGCCCATAAGAAGACTTCTGTCCATGAAATGGTGGAAAACATTGTGGGAAAAACAGAAAATAACTGATAACCAGCATTTTCTCCTTTTTCCCACAATGTTTTCTACCCTATCAGAAAAAGAAATCATCATTTTAGGAACATTTAATTTGTCGTCTGCAAATGCTTTCAATTCGGTTCATTCCAAAATTTTGTTGTTTGGTAAAGACTTAAAGGATCCATTATTATGTAATAAATTGCTTGATATAATGCATCCCAGAGATGCACTATACCCCCTTTTGCCACAGTGCTTCTTATATAGATACAAAGTGGTAAAACCTACATTTTTTTGGACCAGACAATGAAACTGCATTGTCTTCTCCTATTGGAGCTCTCGGTTGTACAGTAGATTGGCCAGGCGCGACATCATGTTCATCTGTACCGATCGCTCTTTCTACATGCTGTGGATCCTGCAATATCGGAAATATGATGGCTTGAGGAAAGGAAAAATTTTATCACACTTGTCACAACTTGGCCGATTCTGTACCTACATCAAAATTCGTCTGTATAAAGGATGTTTCCATTTTGAACTACTAATCACATGATCCTAAACATGGCAGTGCCCATGTAAATCACTTAGCAACAACATGTACAACCATGGTGAAGTTATTCACATCTATCAATCCGTCGATGAAAGCCCCCAACAGAACTGATAAACCACCTAAAAAGAATGAATGTACAAACTGTTTGCCAAAGGAAATATCTTTGAAAGATATCGATAGAAAATTCTGAGTCATGTTTTTTTTTTTTAAGAGGAGCCTTACAATCTTAGTAACAGTAAAAAGGTGTACTTCTGGCGAAGAAATGTACCATGTAGGTGCATATCAAGCTACATGATACATCCGAGGGACTTGATCACTGGATCATCCAACCTTTGCTAAATGATTTTATCATTGTTGCTGTTGTTGTTTCATGAGTTTTCAAATATTATTACTAGATTTATTAACCTTTAGACTGCTAAACACGACCTTTCGTGGACAGAGTAGATCAAGATGAGAATGTGCATTAAAGACTTGAAAAATTTGAATTTATGTTGACATGAAGTCTCTACATTACAGTTTGGTTCACCAGCAGATTGATGGACATATAGAGGCTGAAAGGTTACAGAATGCTCTAAATTTGTCCTAAAATGTATCATTTTGTTACCAACAATGTAATGTAATGCTTTTGTTTGCATTTTTTTCTTTCTTTCATTAAATTACTATTTTTTTTTTTTCTTTCATTGATATGTTGATAATGTATGATACTTATGCACACAAAAATGCAGACATAGCAATTTAAACACAAACTTGCCCCATTTGTGGGTGCTGTTGTGGTAGACCCGCCCACATTCTGATCTTCTGGGATATTTTGGGGTTGAAGCGCATCCCCTGTAACACCATCTTCATTTTCATTGTGTGAATCTTGGGGCTGCAATAAAAAATTTTTTTTGTTCAAGGTTTGTATCCTGTATGGTAAAAATGCCTGTTGACTTTTTCATAGCCAATGGCAACTTACAGCTTGCTGAGCCCAGTAGCCCATCAGAACATGAGACATGGGGGTCTCTTGTTTGAATCCCCCTACTCAGCAAATTTCTTTCCATGGATTGATGATAATCATTGAGACAGGATTCATGCCTCTCTTGCCACTGTTTGTTGTTTCTACAGTGTTTATGAAGGAAAGTAGCCGGTGCCTTGGGATGAAAACTGTGCGAAGTACCCGTGAAAAAAAAAAACTTCGATAACTGAAATAATGTTGAAATGGGAGTTAAACATCATAAAAACAAAATTAATAAGCAACTTATAGCTACATCAGATGACAAAATTTTAGACTTATACAAATCTAAATGCTAGAAAACATTGTGGGAAAAAGATAAAATGCTGGTAAACAGCATTATTTCTTTTTCCCACAATGTTTTCTAACCTATCGAGGACAAATTTTGTCATTTTGCCACCTTTAATTTGTCCTCTGCAAATGCTTTCAATTGGACCAGTCTAAAATTTTGTAGTTTTGTATAAAGTGGTCAAGGCTCCAGTAACTTTCATTAAATTACTATTCTTTTTTTTTTTTAATTTTTTTGATATGTTGATAATGTATGTTGATAATGTATGATACTTATGCACACAAAAACACAGATAAGACCAATTTAAACACAAACTTACCCCATTTGTGGGTGCTGTTGTGGTAGACCCGCCCACATTCTGATCTGGGATATTTTGGGGTTGAGGCCTGCCCCCTGTAATACCATCTTCATTTTCATTGTGTGAATCTTGGGGCTGCAATAAAAAAAATTTTTTTGTTCAAGGTTTGTATCCTGTATGGGAAAAATGCCTGTTGACTTTTTCATAGCCAATGGCAACATAGCTTGCCAAGCCCAGTAGCCCATTTGGCAGAGTACAGAACTTGAAACATGGGGGTCTCTTGTTTGAATCCCCAACTCTGCAAACTTGTATCCACAGATTGATGATAATCATTGAGATAGGATTCATTCCTCTCTCACCACTGTTCATTGTTTCCACACTGGTTATGTGGGAAAGCAGCCAGGGACCTGGGATGAAAATGGTGCAAAGTACCAATAAAAAAAAACTTGGATAACTCTTTACCAAACAACACAATTTTAGACTGGTCCAAATTGAAAGCATTTGCAGGCGACATATGAAATGTTGCTCAAAAATTGAAATTTGATTTGGGAAGGGTAGAAAACATTGTGGGAAAAGGAGAAAATGCTGGTTTGACTAAAATTGTTGCAACAGCAGTGGGAATCTACTTGTTTGACCTTAGAAAAAGTTCAGTTTGTGTAGTTTACAGCAAAAAGTTAACCCATGGGCTAGTTAGTTCAACCCAGTACCCTTTTGCTTATCATATAGATCAAGATCAGACTGTGTAGAGCATGCAATCTAGTTTTGGATCTTCACCATGGGACTTAGTGCAGTTTTTCATAGAAGGAGCCATGTGCAAAACATGCCAAGAGAAGTTGGTCACGATTAACTTGTTGACAGAGAATATGGAATCTTGTTGATCACATTATACCTGCCAAGCCCAGTCCGTAGTGTCCAAGACTTAAGACTAAGGGGTCACCTTACTGATAATTGTTTTGACGATGGTTATATGGGAAAGCAGAAAGTGGCCTTGGAAGAACATTGTGCGTAGTACTGGCAAAAACATTACGGAGTGCGGAGTACAAAGGCAACTATAGTAGTGAGAGGTGCTTTTAGGGTTAAAATATAATTTTATTTTCAAATATTCATGTTTTATAGCAATGTCCGGTATGTCCAGACGTCATATCAACTCGGACACATGTCCTCGCCTTAAATGCCCATGAATTTTTCATCGCTGTGTACATTTTTCAAGAGATCCAGAGAGGCCATTTTTGAAAATCAAAAAGTTTATTAATGAACAATCGTAAATTTTTTTTTTGGCAATTTCACTTTGGCCAAGGTATGTAACTAATTACCTATATTATATACCTATGTTGTACACGTAAGGATATACTGAATTACACTTTCATCAGAATTGTGAACTTTTTGGACTATTTTATTTCTTATTAAGCTGTATGACCATTTTTTGCTTATCCAAGTTAAATATATCCTATATTTCTGAAAGACCACAAAACTATCTGATCCGACCCGACAGATTATGGAGTCGTCGGGTCTGACCGGACAATATTGACTTTATCTACATATGTTTCAATCACATCATATTCAGCGGTCAGAGTGACTCAGTGGTTAGTGTTGACAACCCAGAACTTCATGTACAAGAGTTTGCGGCATGATCACGTCTGCAAAAAAAAAAAAATCTTTTTTCCCCTCAAGTCATAACTACAATGTCAAAACTCAACCACCGTCATTTTGATTTTAATTGATAAAATCAATAACTAAATGTTTTTTGAATATAAACGAGCCTGGTGATCGAAGGATAATCTTTCTAAGCTAAGTGATGCTGCATTATAACAAACAAGTACTCCACTTAATGGCGTGTCTCGATGCATCATCATGCACGAAATCACCCAGCGAAGTGCCTGATGTGACCCGATGTGTCCGATATGACCCATCAGTAACCGTCCAGTTTATATCCTGGATGGTTCCCTGTTTTGTGACTCGAATCTATGTTGGAAAGAACAAATGCCAAGAACAAGATCCAAATTATCTATAGATCACATAGGATATATTTTCTCTCTTCATTTAAAAGAATGATGCCCAATGGCCGCCTAACTGTCCGAAATTACCTGAAATTGCTCTACTTTAAATTTATAAGCTGATTAACTTGTCCGTTAAAAAAAGTTTTCAAAAAATGAAATGATCCCACACTATAACACTTACCGGTGTATTTTACGACATGTTTTTTTACCTATCTCAAATGATTTTAACACCAATTAAATTACATAACACCTTAGGATACATTTCCATTTGTCCCATGTCACAAATGCCATTGTTTCATCTTAACTCTTTTACCACACAATCCCAACTTTTAACAACCCTAAGAAAACATTTCTTTTTAAAAACATTGTGGGAAAAGGAGAAAATGCTGGTTACCAGCATTTTCTCCTTTTCCCAAAGTGTTTTCTAACCTTCCTAAAGCAAACTGTAGTTTTTCAGTCACATTTATTTTGTTTTCTGCAAATGCTTTCAATTTGGGCCAGTCTAAAATTTTGTCGTTTGGTAAAGAGACTGATAATCAATCATTTTTAATATTGTTAATTTTACTAACATAACTGAGTCAATAAATGCATTAGGCAAATACAATCGTAAGTGTCTGTTGTTGTTGTTACTGTTCTAGTAAAGTATTGTAATTATCTACTCTTTACATCATGAAATTCAACTCTTTACCACACAATCCCGAGTTTTAACAACCCTGAAAAAGAAAGCTTTTGAAAACATGGTAGGAAAAGGAGAAAATGCTGGTAGCCGGCATTTTCTCCTTTTCCCACAATGTTTTCTACCCTTCCAAAAAAGAAATTCCAATTTTTGAGTCAAATTTATTTTGTTGTCTGCAAATGCTTTCAATTTGAACAAGCCTAAGATTTTGTCATTTGGTAAAGAGTTAACTATATACCTAAATATTAATCCTAGAATTAAAACCTGAAATTCTTCTGCAAAATGTACTCATTTCGAGTATGTTCTACTAACTATGCATGGCATATGCCACAGAGATAATGTGTCTTGAGCCTTTACTACACAATCCCGTGTTTTAATGACCCTGAACATGAGGGCTTTCACTCTTTCCCACACATTAAAATTTTAGGATTGACCAAATTGAAAGCATTTGCAGACGACAAAATAAATGTGACTCAAAAGTTGAAATTTGTTTTGGGAAGGGTAGAAAACATTGTGGGAATAGGAGAAAATGCTGGTTTATCAGCATTTTCTCCTTTTCCCTCAATGTTTTCCAAGGCTTCTTTTCTCAGAGTCGTTAAAAGTTGGCATTGTGTGGTAAAGGGTTAAGAAAGCATTGTGGGAAAAGGGCAAGCATTTCCTCCTTTTCTGACAATGCTTCGAAGATATGTTCAGATATTTGACCCAAATGTAATTTGTCATTTGCATATACTTTCTAAGTTGACAAGTGAAATAGTTGGGAAGTTGTTTGGGAAAAAGTCACACAGCTTAAAAGAGAGGTAATAACTGCCTAAGTTTGACAATAAAGCATCAGGTCAAAGGTCAGCCTATTGTCACATGACCCTTATGTGGCAACTGTATTCATTTTCAGGCAGTTATGACCCACTTTGGTTATCTTTGTTTAAATGAACAAATTACCAATGTTCATGGCTCAGAGAATAAAAAAAATCGAATTTGTTGTGGGAAACAAATCATGGCTAGGCAAAAACTGTGCAAGGTCAATATTGTAAACAAAGATGACAAGTCCAAATAGTTAACTGCAAGAATCCACTCCGAGCCAATTTGCATACCCCTATCTAAAAATAAAATTCTACGTGTGATTACGATAATGGATAATGGCATGCTTAACTTCTTGTAGAATCATGTCTCTTAACCAGCATTTTCTCCTTTTCCCACAATATTTTAAGAAGGCTTCTTCCTTAGGGTCCCTAAAACAAAGGACTGTGTGCTAAATAGTTAAAGGTCAATATTTAGAAATATGTAACAGCACTGAACTTGAATAACCAATTGAATATGGGGAGGAATACTTTCCTACAGAAAAAAAAAAAAGGACAGTGTGGATCAACATACAGAAAGACAGACAGACCACACTTAAAAATATCCTTGTGCCTTTTCTTAGGGATAAGACAGCAATAATGATGCTTACAGGGTCATCCTTATCACCGGTGCCATCTTCTTCTGAAGAACAGGGACTGCAGAATCTAATAATGATAATTATGATAATCATAAGAGTCATGTCTTAGTAGTGGTTGTACTATTTGGAACACATGTACAAATAGTGCCAAACTGGCTTGGAAATTCAAATGCATTTGAGCTATGCTCTGGCAAAAGGGGACTTAATGCATCTCCGTAATGCATTACACCAAGCAAGTCATCACATAATCCATAAAAGCCGCTGTTTTTTAAGTAATCGACTCAATCATGTAGCAAACTTGTCCTTGGACATACAGGAAATTTATCAATAGCGAAAAGATTCAGCCCAGGTCAGCCTGCGCGGACTGCATTGATACCTTTCGCAGATGCACTAAGCATAGAGCATGAAACATTTATAATGTCTAATATAAACTTTCAGATAGAATCATACAGATCTAAAATTAATTCAGATTTATTCTCAGAAGAGGAAACAGCAAATAAAGATGAAATGGATTTTTAATGAACTGACTTTTTGAGTGATAGACTGACAGACAGTACTTAACTCTTTATTTCACACACACAAAAAAAACTAAACCCCTAATTTTACTCAATCCGCTAGCAGACTCATTGTTTGACTTAGCTGAGGTCATCATTTGAGACACTCTTCACTAACATTAGCAGATTTAAGTCTTTACCACACAATTCCGACTTTTAACAACCCTGTGAAAGAAGCCTTTTGAAAACATTGTTGGAAAAGGAGAAAATGCTGGTAACCAGCATTTTCTCCTTTTTCCACAATGTTTTCTAACCTTTCAGAAACAACTGCAATCATTTTAGCCACATTCAGTTTGTTGTCTGCAAATACAGTCCGAAATATTGTCGTTTGGTAAAGAGTTAAACATTGACTTGACAAGTGTTTCAGACTCCACCTAGCAAAATAATGGACTTAACTCATTTAACAGATTTAAGTCCATTATTTTGCTCAGTTGAATCCGAAATATTGTGTCGAAACAAAATTAATTCAGAGAGAAATATGAGAAGAAAGATCACAAGGTAAGTCAAATAGATTGACAGGCAGAGAAAAAGAGAATCAAAGTACTGACAGACTAGCGAATTTGATTGATTGATTGTTTGTATGGTGTTTAACCCTGTTTTCAACATTATTTCAGTTGTGTAGCAGTGGACAGTGCACATATCCATGCTTTCTTGGAGTTTCTTTTACCAGTACTCCGCACAATATTCTTTCCAAGCCACTGGCTGCTTTCCCACATTTATATTATAACCATGGTCGAAACGTGAGAGAGAAATGACTATCACCAATCCTCGGAAAGAAATTTGCGGAGTCGGGGATCGAACCAGGGACCTTCTGTTCCCAAGTCTTGTACACTACTGGCTGAGCTTCCGGGGCTATGCGTGCTATAATTGGTTAACTGTAATCCAGTTTAAGTTTGACCCTTACCTGCTAAAAATGTTAAACGAAACTTTCAAGCAGATGGTAAACACCTGAATATTGCTATTTCAAAGTAACATTTTGGAGAAAATACTGTGGTTCCATATAATTTCGTCGGTATGAAATTTCGTTGATTTTTCAAATTCGGCATTTTCGTTGGACCGTAAATCCGTTGATTTTCCATTAACAAAAGATTTATTTTTGAGTATAAACAAAAAAAAACAGAATTGATCTTATTAACGAAGTGCATGAAAAGGGAAAGATCCTGAATAAGACGCAAGTCTATCGTTGACAAGTACACAGTCATGTCGGGTGCAAAGGGTGTAGAGTTTATGACACTTATCTAATAATCTGATCGGCAGTCCTGAGTCTATCAATTAAGACATGCGTAATTATTTACAAGTAATTATTTACAATTTACGTGTTATTCTTTAAATCCTGCAGTCACAGTTTGTAGTCAATTTTTTCATCCGTAAAAGGTAAAGGTGGCCGAAATAGTAAGTTTTACCTTTTCCGAAAGTGTGTCCAAAATATTATGGGTAAAATCCGACAAATTTACATCTAGATTTATTTATAGCACCTGTGAAGGGGTCAAAACCGTAGTCGATCTAAAGTTTCAGAATCTTATCAGTCTTGAAATACACATTAAATTATTTTCTACCTTCTTTAGACTTAAAAAGTAGCTTGTTCTGGTAGGATTTACTGATCAACCCTCAACGGGAGGAAGATTTATTGATCGACCCTCAACGGGAGGTCAACCTTGGTGCTCTATTGCACGTTTTGATAAGGGTTACAGTTATTGTAAACTTTCCGGATTACTCCGGACTTCATCGTAAACACTATATGGATGCCATCAGTTCATCACAGCTTATGTTTTTGGCTTTTTGTGGGTCCTGCACCACGCTGTAAGTTTATTTGTCTTGCATTATGGTAGTTTTGATTCTCATTCCTTCATGGAAATGCATTTTGTCATGCAAGATCTTTGGTGTAAAGCTTATCAGAACACTTTCCCAGTTTCCCGCATTTCTATTTTTATCACGGCAAGGATTCTTTTCGCAACCTTTTGGACTTATTTCAGTAATTCGCATTTTCCCACTGTCGTTGTTAATTTTTTGGACTCTATTATCTGGCTTTGATTTGGAATTTATTCATTTAACCGGGTTTTGCCTTATTTGCTATAGATAAGTTTTTTGCCTGATTTTAAGAATGATATTTGGTCTTCTCAGTAAAACATTGTGGGAAAAGGAGCAGAATGTATTTTTTGTAGCTTTTGGAAACATTATGGGAAAAGCAGCATTTGTGCTTCATTTTTTGGCTTTTTCTCTTGTACTTGAATGGATATTTGTACTTTTTTTTTTTAATTGGAGAATAGGTTGAAGTCTTTATACTTCTATTATGAGTTAGGACCCTTGTTTTGTTTAACATAGGCTAGTCTATGTTGGGCTGCTATGCGATATAGCTAGTGCAGCATGGATTCATCTCATGTTTTCCTTTAGCATCTGACTCTTGGTATGAATTGTTAGATTTTTTCAAAAGTCTGTCTTGGATAGGAAATAGGAACTCTTTGTGATAGGTTTTTTCTTTTAATGTTTCAGTTTTTACCACATCACACATCACTTTGAATATGAAACTTCGAAAAGGTAAACTGTCTGCGATTACTTTCAATCTTTGGGCAGAACAGTAAAAAAGCATAAGGACATCAGAATTCGGACATTATGGATACTTCGGATGAGAACAGAAGAAAGGGAACATCCTTACCTTCTACCCCTTCAAGTAAACCTGCTTCTACATTATCGGAAAAACGTGCGAAAGCTGAGGCTTTACGTGTCAAGGTTGAATATGCTAGGAAAGAGGCAAAATTAAGAAAACAGAAGGCTGCTTTGGTGGAATCACGAAAAAGGGCTCAAGCAGAGCTTGACGCAGAAGTAGACTTACTGTGTGAGGAAAAAGAAGCTGCTGCGGCAAAAGTTGAGGCTACAGTATTTGAACAATTAGAGAGGGACAAGAACTTTATTTCTGTGGACCTTCCATATGAAACCCCAAGTGAAAGGTCTAGGGAGTATGTGGCTAGATTAGATGATTATAATAATATAACTTTAGACCCTAATGTGTGGGATGATTCATTTAATGAAACTGTTGGACCATTAAATATAACAGTCAAACCATCTTCCAATATTGTGTCACCCAGTAATAAAACTGTAGTGTCACCTGAAACTCATTCTGGTATGAATATTTCCTCCATCAACCAAAAAACTGTAGAACTTTCCTCTGGTGAAAATCCTAGAGTAAAATTTACATCTGGAAACCAAACTTGCCCCACTTCGGCTATGAGTCAAGCAGCTGTGAATGTTTCAAGCAGCAATACATTCGATAGCGCTCCATCATATAATGCATCTTGAATTTTTCGACCAGGCATTGTTACATCGACATTTCGTCAACCAGCCCCAAGTTTGTTTCCCACTAGACGTCCAGTAGTGAGGGACTCCTCCATGGAATTACCTTCATTTCATAGACCAGCTCTTGATCAGCCAAGTGCAGATATTGACACTTCAACTGGGTTTCTTTTACACAAAGACATGGCTCCTAAAAGGTTAACAAGATTTAATGAGAAACCTTACTCATTTCATTCATGGAAAGCTTCATTTAGAAGTGTTATGGAAGAACTGAAAGTGAAAGCATCTGAAGAACTTGATTTGTTAGTCAATTATCTTGGTAATGAATCAATGGTTTGGGCTGAGAGTTTGCGGTCTTCAAATTCTTCAAACCCAAAACGTGGACTGCAGCTAATTTGGGAACGGCTTGAACTTGTGTATGGTTCGTCTGAAAGTTTGGAAGCATGCTTGAAATCAAGAATTGACAAATTTCCACAGTTAGGTCATAAAGGTAACAAGAAACTATTTGAGTTGACTGACCTTCTATTGGAAATTCAGTCCTACAAAAGTGATGAAAGATTTATAGCAAGTTTGGCTGTCTATGATTCTTCATCGGGAGTAAACACGCTTGTAAAGAAGCTTCCCTATTCATTACAGCAAGCCTGGATTTCACATGCGGCAAAATATAAACAGGACAGTATGGTAATTTTCCCTCCATTTTCTGAGTTTGTTAATTTCATGCAGGAAATGAGCAAGATTCGCAACAACCCTGCCTTTCAATTTGAATCCACGGACAAAGAAAGTAAATCAGGTCCAAAACTGAATAAGAAAAAGGACTTCATTTGTAGTAAGAAAACTGGTGTACAGGGCAATGACAGTGGTGATAATTTGAATCCTAAAATTGTAAGTGAAAGGTGTCCCATCCATAACTCAAATCACACCCTATTAGACTGTAAAGCATTTGCTCAGAAAAGTTGGGAGGATCGAAGGAGTTTTCTAAAAAGTAAGGGTATTTGTTATAAGTGCCTTCAATCCACTGAACACTTGTCAAAAGAGTGTCCTATGACTGTAGTTTGTGGTAAATGTAACAAACAAAATCACATTACTGTTATGCATAAAGGTCTTGAACCAACAGCTTCCCAGAATATGCAAACAAATGTTTCCTCAAAGTGTACCTCTTTGTGCCATCAAGAATTTAAGGGTAGGTCATGTGGGAAAATTGTTCCTGTTTGAGCGACTTACAGTGGACAAACATATCAAGTGTATGCAATACTCGATGATCAGAGTAATTGGTCATTAATATCCCCTGAGTTGTCTGACAAGATTAAGATTCATGGTAATTTGGCAGAGTATACACTCACCTCTTGTTCAGGACGCACAGTTATGGCGGGGAGACGTGTAAAAAATCTGACTGTTTCTTCTTTGGACGAAAGCACAAGCTTCATGCTACCAACATTGACTGAGTGCAGCAATATTCCCCAGAACTTGTCGGAAATTCCTACTCCGGATGTAGCTAGAAATTTTCAACATTTGAATGACATTGGTCCCTTTATCCCTCCATTGATGTCGGACTGTAGTATTCAGTTGTTAAGGATAAGTCAGGCTTGTGGAGTGCACCATTACCATTTAAGTCGTCCAGACTTTCCCTTCCAGACAATAGAAAATGTAGAAAATGCTGATACAGATGTACAACAGTTTGTTCAGAGAGATTTTTATGTAGACGATGCATTAACATCAAGACCTTTCCGCGAGGAAGCAGTTAGTTTACTGAAACGCACAAAGGAGGCGTTACAAAATAATGGCAACATTCGTTTGCACAAGATTTCATCAAATGACAGGGAAATCATGAAAGAATTTCCAAAGGAAGAACTCAGTAAAACTCTCAAAGATTTAGATATGGATGATAGTTTGCCACCTCAAGGTAGTTTGGGTTATATCTCGATATGTTTTCTTTCTTAGCTCCAGTTGTTGATCGAGCTTACACAAGAAGAGGATTGTTGTCAGCAATGAACAGTGTCTTTGACCCCATGGGTTTTGTTGCCCCTTTCACCATCAGTGGACAGGTCTTGTTACGGAAAGCCTGCCACGAAAATTACTCATGGGACGATCCATTACCTTCTGCATATAGAATAGAATGGAACACATGGAAACTTAACCTAAGGAACCTAGATGGTTACAAAATACCTAGGATGTACCTTCCTGAATCCTTAAGCCTTGTCAAAGACCTTCAGATTCATGTTTATTCAGATGCATCACAGGATGCCATTGCTGCCGCTGCTTATGCAGTCAGTAACATAACAGGCACCTTGCAGACTGGTTTCATCATGGGAAAGGCAAAACTAGCTCCCAAAAGTGGACATAGCATTCCTAGGCTGGAACTGTGTGCTGCAGTCATGGCCACTGAAATTGCAGCTTTTGTTTGGGAACAGTTGGACATTCCACAAACAAATTTCAGATTCTTTACGGATAGTAAGGTGGTGTTGGGGTACATTTACAATCGGACACATAGATTCTACATGTATGTCAGTAACCAAGTGGCTCAAATTCTTGGTTTTTCTGAACTGCAACAATGGAACCATGTCACCACCGACATGAACCCAGCAGATGCAGCTACTAGGTCATCGTTTGAAACTGTCCATGAAGCTTTAGGAAAATGGCACACTGGACCAACTAACATAGTGAAAGAGAGTTTTGGAACACCACAGTCGGCAAACTATCTTCTTCAGCACCCAGACGAAGATGCAGAAATTCGACCTGAGGTTAAGACTTTGACTACTAAGGTTAAAGATACAATGGGCTCAGTTATTGATTCTAGTGTTCGCTTTTCTTCTTGGAAAAGTTTTTTGACTGCATTGTGTATATTTACTCACGTTGTTAGAAGTTACTCAAGTAGTTGTCAAACGGAATGTTCTGGATGGCATATTTGTGAGAAGAGCAACTCGCTCACTCTCCGGACTGAAGTGGAGCGTTTTATTTTGTTAGAGATTCAGAAAAGGGCATTTTCGGAAGAATTACGTGCATTACAAAAAGGGAAGATGATTTCTAAGAACAGCTCCATCATAGCTTTGGCTCCATATATTGATTGTAATGGGTTGATAAGAGTAAGTGGTCGTCTCAGTTGAATTGAGAAAAACGTTGGTATTGCATCAACAAACCCAATTATAGTTCCTAAAGACGACATAAAAAAGGAGAGTTCAAACGCATTTTATAATAATACACGTATGTAATTAATAAACAAGGCCTGTCCTACCCCCCCGAAAAATGGGTTTTTTTCTTTTATTCTTTTTTTCTGGTTCCCCCACCTTCCCTTTCACCCGACCGTTCCCCCTATTTTTCCCCCGTTTTACCCGTTTTCCCTTTTCGTTTTCCCATTTTTTTCCTTTTTTCCCGCTCAAAAACACGAAGTCGCGCCCATTCCCCCTCCCCCCTTCGCTTATTTTTATAAATCCAACTATCTCGAGTTACTCAGACTAACCCATTTAGCCAGACTGACTATTTGTCTCCAACTATCTCGAGTTACTCAGACTAACCCATTTAGCCAGACTGACTATTTGTCTCCAACTATCTCGAGTTACTCAGACTAACCCATTTAGCCAGACTGACTATTTGTCTCCAACTATCTCGAGTTACTCAGACTAACCCATTTAGCCAGACTGTCTAACTGTCTCCTTTACTCCGGACAGATGGGGGGACAAACCGTTTTTGTTGATTTAGTTGACGATCAGGGGTAAAGGGGTAAAGAAGAGTTTGTAAGGGAGCAAAAAAATCTTTTTTATATTTTACTCATATATCTATATGAGCAATTTTAAAAAACAATGTATATATATTTTTACATATATCTATACATTAAAAATAAAATGTTACTGATGAAGTTGAAAAATCACCATGTTCTTCTATACGAACAAGAAATTCAGAAAACAATTCTCTTAGTTTTTTTTTTGCTTCATCTATTGGAATTTTTAATAAATCATCTTTGATTTTTTTGGGAACATTAGTTCTATAGTCATTTTGATATATTACATAGTTTCTTGCCTTCATCACCCATGTTTCATAAAAACAATTAAAAACTCTATCTACTACTGGTTGTATTGCTGCTTCAAATTCTTCTTTGTTTTCTTCTATAATTTCTTCTAAAATGTTTGTAGTAAATATTTTCTCAAAATCTATACTTCTTTGTATGTATATTTCTCTTTGTGTGCTCATTTTTTTTTATTTAAATTTTCTTAATTTATTTTTTCTTCATTTTCTTCTTGTTCATCTTCTTCATCTGAATAATAACCTATTGGCAAAGTATTTATTCCATCTTCTAATAAAATTCTAACATCTTGATTTGGAGATAATGCTATCTTCTTTAAATCTTCCGTATAAATTTCATGATTTTCACTTTTAAAATTCATATAATTCACATGTTTTTCTTCATTGTTAAAAATACAATTTATGTAATCATCAAAGCAAATATCCCCCGTTTTTAAACAAGCATTAATAACTCCTTTTAACTTCATATTTTCTTTTATTTCACCTTCTTTTTCTTCTCTATAAGTGTAAGACTTAGAACAAGTGGAGGCATATTCTCTTATAGGTACTCCTTTAGTTTCATCTTTAAAATATCCCAATTTATTTTTATTATCCATAGAATGTAGTGGATGTGTTTTTGGATATTTCCATGTATCAAAACATTTATTAACATCTTCTTTCATTTCTTCATAAATATCTTCACTTTGTATATCTAAGATAAAACTATCCGTATCAGTATACAATAATCTAATACGTTCTCCAAACTTTGGTTTTAAATAGTCATAAAACAATTGATACATTTTTAATTTAGATAATTCCAAAACACAAAATCCTATGAATAATGGTTTATTTCCACATACTAAAGTCTTTTTTCTTGTTATTGCTACAAGATCTTCTGAAAAAACTTTATAATCTGTATACTCTGGTGACATTAATAATTTTCTTGCTCTTTTTTCTGTATTTATAATTTCAACATTAGATCTTTTTCTTGGATTTTCTATAGTTTTTCCATATATAGCATTATTACATAGTTTAAAAAAGTTTTGTTTACTTTCATCTTTTGTTTCTGATCGTTTTTCTGAATTATTAGTAATATATGGTTCTAACCATCTTGAAACTTTAAAAACATATCCCCGATGAATCTTTTTTATCTTAACCCCCAGTTTTTCATAATACTTCAATAATTCACTATATACTAAATAGTTTTTTTTATTTCTCAAATTTGCTACAAGTTTTTTTACTCCATTTATTTTTAAATGTTCTGGTAATGGAGGATATTCTTTTAACTCATCTTTTTTATATCTTGGAATTTCTAAATCACAAACTAAAGCACAATAAAAACGTCTCCATTTTTTAAATTCATTCTTTTTAAGTTTTCTTTCTATTTCATAAGGTAACATTTCACTCATGGATTCACCATATAAATTATTCTTATCGATGTAAAATATGAAGTTACTCGGCTTACTAGGATTATAATCACTTAAATACTTATTATTTGCTTTAGCATATCGAGTGACACAAAAACTCATCCCCCCTCTTATTCCATTCTCAAAATCTTCATATATATCTCTGTTTGTTATTAATTTAATTTTTTGTCCTGTATATTTTAACATATTATTCCATGAAGCCCCAGGTGTTGTATATCCATAAAAGAAAGGATCTAATCCATATGTTTCTTTGTTTGTTTTTCTAAAGTTCTCCATAACATCTGCTAAAAGTAAAACATCAAGTTTACAATAGTTTAACTGATAATCATTTAATGTCTTACATCCAAAAGCATTCCAAGCATTTAAAGCGTGTTTATACTCATCTTCTGTAATTCCTTTTTTTTCTAATTTTGAATAGAAATTTTCTATAGGGGGTAATACAGTCAATTTTGTTTTTTCATAATTATTCATAAATTCATATGGATAGATACCTTTTTTTGTTAGCATTTCTAATGATATTCCAGGAAAATTCAGGGGAGTATAATAAAACTTATCCGGTTTTGTATCTTTAACTAATTGAGATAAAGAAGAAGATAAAAATTTAAAACTATCCAAAAATCTTATTTCATGTAATTTATTACTTATATAACAGTATTTACTAAAAGATATATATTTTTCTTCAGATGATGGTAAAACGGAAAGTCGTCCTTTGTATTCTGCTAGTTTAATAATAAACAAATGAGTATCATAACCAGATAGATTATGACATAAAACAGTTGTTAAATTACTTGCTTTACCTTCATTAACAAAACAAGTATTTGCTTTAACTATCTCTGTTATTAAACTTTGAACAAAAAGCTCAGCAACATTTTCATTTTTTCTTTTTATAACATGAGAAAAAGATCTACTTTCATAAATTTGTTCATTAGAAGAAACGATAAAAAAAGACCAGGCAGAAGGAATGTGTTTATTAATTCGATTTCCCTCTTTATTTTCTTCTTCAATTAAAAAACTCTCAAAATCAAAGTATACAGTAATATTTGGAGGTTTGTCTATCTTCTGTTTAAACTCTATATATTCTTTTTCCGTTCCTTCTTCAGGTAATTCTAATAAAGTCATATCATTACATTTTTCTTCATGTTTATTTAATTTTTCTATTTCCTTGAATGATTTTTGACATTTATAACAAAAATGAACTTTTCCATTTGAATTAGATAATTGAGAAGAAAGTAATCTAGATAAATCAGGCACGAGATAAAAGTGATTTTCATAATACAATAAATAAATAGGTTCTCCCTTTTTATTCATTCCATCAAATATTACTGGAGTTCTTTTGTTTTGATTATCAACACCATATATTACTAAATGAATATGAGGATTATTATTTTGAAACCTTTCTAAATCTGATGCTGACGTTGGATAGTTAATATCATTAAAATTGGCATATTTATTTGGTTCTTCCTTAAATATCTTTACTAAATCTTTCGTTACTCTTCCTTTATCTTTTTCCCTTGGATTAAAATATCTCATAATACACCAATAAAAACATCTTTCATCTCCAGATATTATACATATGACAGCCCTTTTTACCATAATCCAGTCTGGTAACTTATTATCTCCACATCCTCCTTTAAAAGGTGTATATTTTCCATAATTCAAAGATACGTTTTTAAAACTTTTAAAAGCCCAACCTGATCCTTCAAAACTTTTTCCATAAAAATTATTTAATATCTCTTGAAACATTTCATTAAAAATTTTTTCTTTGTTATTCCACGCATATAAAACGTGAGGTTTGCTTTTAAAATAAAAAATCCTTTCATTTTCCCCATCTGTCATTTTTGCCGAGGCACACATTATCACTTTATTATTTGAGTTTTTGTTTAATGATTGTAAAGCTAATGACTTATTGTTTTTTAAAAAATTTTCCATACTTAGAATATTAAAACGTCTAGGAGGATTTAGTTCTATCTGTTTGAAATATCCATTTAAAGCAATATGTTTGAGAGTGAAAGAAGACTCATTAGAGATATTAGAATTGTTTAATACTCGATTATGAAGTTGTGAATTTTCTTTTTTATTAATTACTTTGGGATTTTTTCTTACCCTTAATATATTGTTTTTAAGCTCAAAATTATAATACTGACTCATTTTTTTTTTTATTTAAGTAAAAAAATCTTAATTAAAAAAATTAAAAATGCCAAGGTGTGGAAATCAAAAATTTAAAGAAGATAGTAAAACGACTTTATCCCCAGAACAAATTGAAAAAGAGTGTGAAGAAGTTAATCCTGTTACTCATTCAATTTCTATTGGGTCTGAAAGTTCTATTAAAGGAGAAAAAAAGAGTGATAAGATTTATTTCACTGATATAAGACAAAATAAAAAAAGTGGAATTTTTACAAATATAGTTTCTAAAACTCCATCAAATAAGGCAACTCTTTTGACATTTGGAGCTAACAAATATATTAATATAGAGTACAATGAAATGTTTAAAGAATTCATTATGAGTATTCTTGGAAGAATTGATCCTGATAGTATGGAACAGCTTAATGATAGTTATCAAATTGAAAACATTTTAAATACATATGAAAATCAAGGATATGTAAAATGTAAGATTGATCTAGAAAGATTTGATGATTCTTTTTTTTCTCAATTGAATAAGGATAAAACTTTAAAGTCAATTGAAAATGCCGATTTTCTTTATGATAAAATTAATAAGGGAGTTTATACTTTAAAAGTTTCAGGATTTTGGAAAAAGCAAAGTGAATTAAAAGGAAGAGTTCAAACTACACATAGTGGAATAACTATTAAAGTACTAGGTGTATTAGTTCATAGTTATACAAATAGTGAAGTAGAAGAGCAGGCTTATGAAGATGAACTTTATAAGCAATTGAAAGAAGATAGTCTGTTATTGTCTGAGGAGTAGTCATTTAATGTTTCGTATTGTTATTATCTCCCATTATTTTATTTTTAAAAATATACAAAAAATATTTTTAAAAAAATTATATTGTTTATATAAAAAGGGGTGGGATTTTCTTTCGGATGGGATGGGATTATTATTAATCGTGTTTATATTTTTTCATTTCTTACCATTTTTATTATATTACCAAAAAACATCAGGTAATATAATATACTTTTTATTGTTGCATTGGTTCATATATAGGTACATAAAACCTAGCAAATCCATGTCTATATTTTCCCTGATCTCTTGAACTCGTTCTATCAATTACAGCAAAACTATAAGGTTCAGACCAACATGTATACAAGAAATGTTTAAATTCTTCCAATGTCATATCTCTACTCGCATAGTCTGTATAAATATTCATAATATCTCTATCTGGTAGATCAAACAAAATTATAAAATTTGAATTACCTCGTATAGTATGTCGAGGCAAACTAAAAAAAGATTGAGATAAGTAAAAACAATCTGTATTGCTATGTCTTCCTCTTGTGTAATATTTCTCAGGAACATCTTGTCTCTCTTTTAACAAATCATCAAAAATCATCAGATTTTTATTTTTATTACACAAATCACGAGGATCTGGAACAACATCATCTTCTTCATTAAAACATGGAGTAATTTTCGTTCCCTTTTTTCCTTGGTTTTCCTTAGCTTCTTTTATTAAATCATTTAAGTTAATGTTACTGTTTTCAATTTCTGCCATATTCTCAAATAATCCATTTATTGTTTCCTTAAATAAACCTGCTTCTAATGCATTTCTCAATAATGTATACTCGGGTTGTTGTTTCATTGATTTACCAAATATAAACAAATGATCATAATCTAACCACCCCGAACGAAGTAAAAGATTTAAAAGAGTTGTAGTTTTTCCACATCCACTTTCACCAATAATCAATCCTCTGATACTCTTAGGTAACATAGCACTATTCTTCCTTATAGTCTTATTGAGATTACAACTATAATTTCTAACTTCCATGATTTCTTATTTTAGAAAATATTTAACTAAAATGAGAAAAATTATTTTTTTTGCTTCATTTGTTAAATGTTTTAATACATTAAACTATCTTCTATTTCACACGTAAACTCACGCCATTCTTCTTCTTTTTCTTCTTTTGCTTCATTTAAATACATTAAACTATCTACCATTTCACGCTTTAACTCATGCCATTCTTCTCCTAAAAAAGCACATATATCATTCATTTCAAGCGTTATTGAATTCTCACTTGTTTTTTCTATAAATTTTTCCATTCTTCCTAATATTATGAAACATCTATCTATATCATCATGATATTTTTTAATATCTAGATTTTCTTTTGCTTCGTTTGTATATTCATTCACAACATTTTTGTACTCCCAAAATACATTAGTTACTTCTACTAAAAATCTTTTTATTGATTCTTCCATTTTTTAATTTAGTAAATATTTTACTAAAATTAAAAACATGACAAAGATATATTGTGTAAAGTGTCGAAAAAAGACAGATACAAACAATGAAACACAAACTACAATGAAAAACGGAAGACCTGCATTACGTGGTACTTGCGCAATATGTGGAACTAAAAAGACACAGTTTTTACCTGGTTATTCTTCTAGTGGAACAAAAAAAAAAATAAAGGAGGGAAGAGGTAATGGAGGTTGTGTTAAAAGTGGTAAAGGGTTTGTTAATGATTTTATAAATAATCTTCCAGTAGAAATGCATCTCCCAGGATACAACTTCTGTGGTCCAGGTACTAAATTAAACAAACGTTTAAATGAAGATTTAACCCCAAAATCTTGGAGTAAACCCATTAATCGAGTTGATGAGGCATGTTATAATCATGACATTGGGTATATGAAACATAGTAATACATCCATACGTAATATCCTTGATTCCAAAATGTTAAAAGAATTAAAAGGAATTTATAATCCAACAATTCGAGAACGTTTAGCCAGGGGTTTCATTTACCCTATAATTGGTTTAAAAAAGCGTTTCGGCATGGGAATTGATGATAAAAAAAAAAGCCTCTTGTGTCATTAAGTGACGAACTCCATAGGCCTATTAGACGAAAATTTCCCACTCGTCGTGTAATTGTTAAAAATATTGATGATACATGGGCATCTGATTTAATGTTTATGCCTAAAAATATAAAATCTGGGGAAACCGAAGGACTCGAAGAAATAGAAAAAGAACAAGTCATGAAAGACAGACAGACAGCTAGTGAGAAACAGATGGAAAATTTAAATAATTTCTTGATTGTAGTTGATGTTTTTAGTCGTTATGTTTGGGTTCGTCAGCTGCCTAATAGACAAGTTAACAATGTTGCAAAGGCATTTGAGGATATTTTTAAGACGTCAAACAGGAGACCTAAGAAATTATGGACTGATAGAGGTGGGGAGTTTATTGGATTGATAGATAAACAAGAAGAAAAACCTAAAACTGATTTTCAATGTCCTAATTGTAAAGAATATTTTAAAAATCAGAGTGGGTTGACACAACATATTAATAGATTTTGTCCTGTTTTGTTTCCAGAAAAAGCAAAAGAAACGAAGACACGATTAAAGGGAGATATTGAAATGTATCATTCGGAAGGACAAAGTAAAACATCAATGGCTGAAAGTTTTATTAAAACATTAAAAAATCGTATAGGGCGATGGATGACGGAAAATAATACAACAAATTATTTACCTCATTTACAAAAAATAGTAAAAGAATACAATAAAACACCTCATTCAGTTTTTAAACATCAATATACACCAGAACAAGCAAGTAAACCAGAAAATGAAGAAAAGATTTATAAAGAGTTTTTTGAAAATGCTAAACCGAGAAAACCAAGGTCAGATCGTATAACTCAAACGACTTTGTTGAAAGAAGGTGATCATGTAAGAATAGCAAGAATTAAAGCAGTTGGATTTGAAAAAGGTTTTACTCCTAATTGGACAAAAGAAATATTTGAAATACGAAAGATAAAAAATACAAATCCTACGACGTATTATTTAAGTGATGCAAATAATCATCATATTATAGGGGCATTTTATAGACAAGAACTACAAAAAACACGTTTTGGATTTAAAGAATGGATGGGATTTAATCAACCTAGAATAAAAGAAAATGCTAGAAGGGGGATGGAAGCAGTACAAAAAGAAGCAAAAAGACAGAAAGAAAAGAAACAAAGACAAAGAGATAAGAAAAAACAATCGGCTTCAGGACTTGAAATTTCTAAAACTGTTAGAGAGTTACCTATTAAATCTTTAACTAATTTCGAGCTAGATGAAATATGTAGAAATCTAAAAGGCTGGCGTGGAGTTTTCTCAAGAGATGCTTTACCTAAAAAACCTAATACATATGAATGTGGAATCTTAAACCTTGATGATAGTGAAGGTCCAGGAACTCATTGGACTTGTTGGCATCGAAACAAGAAAAACAAGTTTTACTTCGATAGTTATGGATTGCCACCACCTTTAGAATTTCAGAATTATATGAAAAGTCCGATTTTGTATTCATCTGATCAGATACAAAATCCTTCAACTGTTATTTGTGGGCATCTTTGTGTTCATGTGTTACAAAAACTAAATGAGGGTTATCATATTCAACCAGTTGTAAATCATTTAATGGCATTAAAGAAAAATGATTTATATAAAATAACATAATGAGTATTCCAGTTACAAAATTTGGACAATTAGAAACAAAAATTCAAGAGATAGAGGATGAAGTTGTTCCACTTCCTTTCATCGTCAATAACTTTTTAGGAAAAGATGGAGGAGAAATTACCGGATCAATTGATATGACGGGTCAAGCCATTAAAAATTTACCAGATCCTGTTGATGGACAAGATCCAGTGACAAAAAATTATCTAGATAGTAGTCAGGGTCATTTATTTTTTACACGAACTCCAGAAGGGGGATATAAAGCGAATGAAGATTTAGACATGGGGGAACATAAATTACATAATCTTCCAATGCCAATTGATAATCGTGAGGCTAGTACTAAGTTATATACTGATATTATGACAAATGATGTTAAAAAAGGTCTTGAATCACATAATCCTTTCTATTTTAACAGTAATAAGTACAAAGCGAAGGGAAATATAGATATGTTGAATTTTAAAGTTGAAAATGTCCCGTTGCCTGTTGAAGACAATGATGTTAGTAGTAAGATATTTACTGAAACATTAGTTGAAAATAGAAGAAGACAATTGGAAGCAAATAATCCGTTTAATTTGGATAATGGAAATTTTGTGGCAAAGAACAAGATAGATATGAAAGGAAACAAAATCGAAAATGTAGGATTTCCTGATTTACCAGAAGATGTAGTGACTAAAGCATTTTTTGACAAAGAAACTGTATGGGAAAATAAGAATGGGGGATTTGTTGCTAAAGATCATATATATCTTGGAAAAAAGAAGTTGGGAGGATTAAAAGATCCAATTGCTAATGGAGAAGCCTGTAACAAAGGTTATGTAGACAAAGAATTAAAAAAAGTAACAGATGAAACATTAAAAACTGTTGATGAGAAAATTGCTAATCTTCAACCTGGAGGAATTAATCCCACAGATTTAAACAAAGTTAAATCAGATATTGAAAAAAATCTTGCTTTCGAAAAAAAAAGTCAGAAAACTTATGCTGCTCGTGGAAAAATCAACATGAAACAAAGGTCAATAAGTAATATTCCAGATCCTGTGGATGCAACAGATGCGGTTCCTCTTGGTTTTGTTAATGAAATGAAAGAGTTTTTTGAAGATCGTATCAAAGAAGTAGAAGAAGAAACAAAGGAAACAAAAGAAGAAATTAATAAAGTATCTAGGTTGTTGCCAGGAGGGGGGATTGCCAATGGAAATGGAAATGGAAATGGAAATAAATTAGAATTTGGAGATATGAAAGGAAAGAAATTGTTTAATGTGGGAGATCCAGAAAATCCACATGATGGAGTAAATAAAAAGTATCTAGATCAAAAGACGCCATTTACTAAAACAAATGGTTACTTTACTTCATCACATGGGATAGATATGAATTTAAAGAAGATTACAAATTTGGGAACTCCTACTGCTGATAACGATGGAGTGAATAAAAAATTTTTAGAAGATGAAATTAGTAATATAGAAACAGGTTTAACCAGTATGCAAGGAGGAATTTTTTTAGCAAGTGGAGAAATTGATATGAATTATCGTAAAATTATACATTTACCCCCTCCAATAGAAGATACAGAAGCGGTAAACAAAAAATATGTTGATGAAAGAGAAGGATTAGTAAGGAAAAATGGGGGTTTTATTGCTGTTGATGCTATTGATATGAATTCAAATAGGATAAAAAATTTAGGGGAGCCTCAATTGTATGATGATTGTTCAACTAAGAGATATGTTGATAGAAAAGAAGAAATAATAAAAACAGAGATGGATGAAATAAATGATAAAGTGGAAGAATTAAGAGAAGAAAAAAAACAAAGTGATATATTAATTAATAAAAGTTTTTATAGAGTATTAAAAAAAATAATAAAAAGAAAATTAGTAGATGAAATTGACAATTTATTTGTTGCTGGTGATTTAAAAGATGTTTTTGAAAATGTTGAGATGATGGTGGAACTCACTATTCAAAATTCATTAATAAGTACTATTGAACAATTTAAAAGAGATTTTAATTTAAAAGATGAAGAGATACCCCAAGAATTTAGGGAAGCAACAGTTGTTCAACGTGATTTTTTAAAAGAAATACTAGAAAAGTATAAAAGTTTAGATGAAAGAACAAAAAACAATGAAGAATTAGCAAGGAAAACAATACTCAGAGAAGTATTTAAATATAAAATAAAAAATAATATTTTAGATTCAGCTTTTGTAAAATTAAATGGTCATTTTTTAGCCGCAGGGGAAGTAGATATGGATTATTATCAAATAAAAAATCTACCAGCTCCTGTTGATGAAAGAGACCCAATAACAAAAAATTATGCGGATAATATATTACCAAAAGAACGAATTTATAAATTTTTAGGAACAAGTATAATTTTATTGAGAGGAGAGGCAAAAGGACCAATAGTAGGAAAGGATACACTAGAAAACGCAAACAGTCGGGATTTTTTTCCTTTCGATCCTGGATTTAACGCCTTTGATGATGAAGGAAATATTATAAGACCAACAATAATTTATTTCGGAAAATTTGATGGTGGTGAAATACAACCAGCTAACCCATCAGATCAAACTGCAATTAAACAACCAATGTTTTTAATACCTTTTAACATGACTTTATTAAATTATTCTTGTTTATATAATTTTAAAATTTTTAATCACAATCATGCACCAAGAAAATTTAAATTAAGTATTAACATAGATGATGAAAGTAATAAAGATAAATTTGATTTTGAAACAGATGAAATAGAACAAGATTTAATAAAATGTAAAAATTTTACTGAATTAAAAAAATATAAAAAATGTAAATCTTTTTTTTTAACTTTTAATTCATCACATCCTGATGTAGAAAGATTTTTTATAACTATTGCCATTCAAATCCACTTACCCAATTACAATGAAGACTATCTTCCAGAAGGTTTTGACATTTAAAAAACATACATATAATATATAACCTTTCTTCAGGTTACATATTAATTTCACCCTACAAAAATCGAAAAATCATAGTTTTTCAAACATCTCTCATGTTTTGTTCTTATTAAATCCTCAAGCAAATGCATTTTATCTTCCCACATATCATCTCCATCTTCTACAAAAAAGTAAATCTTAACATCGGGAAAATACAAACTATAAAAAATCTTAAGAAACATCCTAATTTTTTTTATCAATTCCGTTTCATTTTGATCAAATAAAAAAACATCATCATATCTATATACATATTTATTTTTAATAACGAGACAAGAGACCCACATGTTAAATGATTCACATGTTTCTTTTCTCTTAGACCATTCATACATCAAGTAAGATGAAAACTTTTTTTCAAATAAATCATTGTATAGATATGAACTATACTCATTTTTCTTAAACTCGTAATTCAACTGATATAATTTTTCATTTGGCTCAATCTCATATTTCAACAGATCTAATTTTTCATTTGGCTCAAACTTATATTTCAACAAATCTAATTTTTCACTCATTTTTTCTTAAGAAATTTTTCGCTTAATAAAATTTTCTTCTTTACAAATTGGACACTTTTTTCCGTTTTGCTCATCACATTCTTCACATGTAGAAAGATGCCCACAATTACAATAAAGAATACATGGAGTATTTTTTAAACATATAACACATTCATAATGTTTAAATACTTTTTTTCCATTTTTTCCTTCGTGATTTTTAATAAAGTTTTCTATTTCATTTTCTAGATTAAACGTTTTATTTTTTAACTTACAAATACTATTATCTCTTGACTTTATTACCCTATCTGCATATCTTATTAAGTTAATACAAAAACGAATATCTTTTCTCATTTCTTTTTCACTTATTTCTTTTTTATTTATTTTTTTTACATCTATTTCATTTGTATTCATTTTTTATTAGTTAACATTTTTATTTTTTTTTTATTAAGTGCTTATTTTCAAAAATAAAGATGACATCATTACAATTGATTTTATCAGATACAAAAACGGACTTTGTAACAAAATTAGACCCCTCTATTCATTTAGAAAAGTCAAGTGAAATTGCTTTAATCAATCTTGAAACGTATTATTCTATGCCAAATGTTACAAATGAAAATAATATGATTCTTATTGGAATAGAAGCCAAACCACATAATAAAACATTTTATATATATATTCCCGAAGGAAGTTACAATCTAACTGATATAAATGAAGCTATACAAAAAGAATTAAAAAAATTGTATTTTGATAGTCCTTCTACTTATAATTTTTTTACTGATGAAAATGATGAGGAATATGTTGTTACATTAACTCCGGATATAAATCAGTTAAAAACAATAATGACTATTAAAAAGGGTTGTTATGTTGATTTTTCTCCTCAAATAATTAGTGGTGTATTGAGAAAACAGCTTAATGAAATTTTGGGATTTGAAAGTAAATTATATAAAGCAGGTATACATTACAGTGAACGTATTGTAAATATTCTTCCAGTAAATTCTATTTTAGTTAATTTAGATATAGTAAGTGGTTCTTATGTCAAAGGGAGTATGGGAAATACACTCTATAGTTTTTTTCCATCGGTAAATCCAGGACACAAAATTATCGAAAGACCTCCCTATCCCATTTATTTACCTTTATTAATGAAAGAAATACATAATGTTCGTGTTACACTCACTGACCAAAATGGAAAAATAATAAATCTTCGAGGAGAAAGTGTAACTATTAGATTTCATATAAGAAATATTAAAACACATAATAAAGTTGATTAATTAAATAAAATAAACACATAAAAAAATATGACAAAAGTAAATTATATAGAAACAACAATAACTCTTACAGAACAGCAAAAGAAAAAGATATCTTCTGCATATAAGAATAAAACAAATGTTAGCTTAAATCTTAAGCCTTCTAACGCTGGAGGAAAAGAAACTCTTTTCCTTACCAAATCACAAATAAACAAAATAGATAAGGCATTTAGTGCTAATAAAGGAGTAAATTTGACACTTTCACAGGCACAAATAAGACATAATATAAAACATGGGGGGCAACTTGCTAGTATTGCAGCGAGAGCATTACCTTTTATAATTCCAGTTGCAAAAAAGGTTTTACCCGCTCTAGGTTTGGGTGCTCTTTCCGGTCTTGCTGATAAGGCTGTAAAATCCATTTTTGGTGATGGGATGTATATAAGTAAAAATGGAAACACTGCTAGTATACAAACAGATGGGGAAGGATTATATATTAGAGCAGTACCTGAAGGTTTTGGAGGAGATGGAATGTTCCTTGTTCAACAAGGGCGTATACAAGATGGTTCTGGGTTTTTATCTAGTATACCAATTTTAGGTCCATTGCTTAAAGAAATTTTTTAATTTTTAAAAAGATGAGACAACCTAAAACTATTTATTGGAAACCAAAAGATGGATTAAAATATCCACCATTAAAAAAATCAGGTACTCTCTGGTTAATATATACACAAGAGACTTTAAAACTTAATCCTCATGAAACTAAAAAAATTGGTTTAAATTTTGGATATATGTTTTCAGATGGTTTGATTTTAACATTTTCTACAGATGCTATTAATCAAAGTCTAGAAATTAAAACTCCTTTTCATTATGAGAACAAGACAGACAATATTAAAATAGATCTTTACAATTTTTCTAAAAATCCTGTTTTGATACCGGAGTGTACACCATTTTGTTTTGTTAAATATCTTAAAGCATAAAAATCATTAATAAAAAAATGACAGAGATAAAAGAAAATAATAGACAAAGTGGGATTTATCCTAACATTGTCACCCCCAACCCAACTGCTCCAGTTGCAATCATTGAAATGACAGATAGTGGACAAGGTTTTAGACTTTCGAAAATATCTGATGTACAAAAGTTTCTCGAAGATGAGATTAAAGAGAGAGGAGCATTGTCAAAAAAGTTTATGAAATATAGTAAAGTATCAGATGGAATTGAAGGTGGTCTTTCAATAGCAACATTAGCAATGGGTGCCGGTGGTGTAGCATTATTGAGCACAATTGTAGCAATTCCTGTGACAATAGGATTAGAGGCTTGTGCTCTAGTTACTGGTTTATCCTCAGTGGCACTTAAGTTTTTTACAAGAAGAACCAGAACAAAGGCTGAAAAACATGGGGAGATTAAACATTTGGCATGTTCAAAATTAGATACAGTCAATACACATATATCAAAGGCTATCAGTGACAACAAGATTACACATGAAGAGTTTACATTAATCATGGAAGAACTTGAGAAGTACAAATTGATGAAGGAAGAAGTAAGAAGCAAGATCAACAAGAAAAAAAAGATAGAGGAACAAAACAGTTTGATAGAAAAGGGAAAGAGAGAAGCCAGAGAAGAATTTCGACGTTTGGTCGAGAGGAACCAGGGCGGTCCTCAACCTTTCTAAATTTAAAAGTTCCCAAATTCTCTTTTAGTTGTTCTTGTGTGTGTAGTAATATGAGTGAGTAAATTGCTCATATAGTTATATGAGTAAAAATGTAAAAAAAAATAAAAAATTGCTCATATAGATATATGAGCGAGTGAGATGTTAAAGAATAAAATATATTAAGTATCAACTTAATACATTTTAAGTATCATCATGCTTTTTAAAAATGACGTTCTATACAATACAAAGTCCTGGAAACAGGAATGAAGAAGTAAAAAAATATTTAGAACTTAAAAAATATTTAAGAACAAGGGATAGTGCTGAACAGATGGGAGAACTAACTAGAATGGATGAATTGTCTAAATTTTTTAAACCAATAAGTCAACCTATAGGAAGACTAAGTGAAAAAATAGAAACATTTCCAACAAAAATAAGTAGGGCACTCCCAAGTTTACCAAATATTCCAAGTTCTAGTTTGCCGTCTATTGAAGAAAGTAAAAAAATAGAGGTTCCTGGAGATCCTGAATTATCTGAATTTATGGAACAGTTAACAACAAATAAACTAAAACCTTTAATAAATATTCATAAAGGTGTATTAAATATTGGAGGACTTCCTTTAACAATTAAAAAAGATAAAATAGAATATGAAGGAAGCACTTATAAAAGAACTCCAGAATTATTGGATTTAATCTTTTCAGATGAACCATCTAAAGAAAGTATAGAAAATACAAAAGCTAAAGATGATTATGGAGACATTTTAAAAAAATCTGGAGTTTTATTATCTCCTCGGGGAAAAGGAGCAAATCCAAAACTTACAAACTCACCAAAATGGAAAAAATTATTAGGTAATATTTATAAAAATATAAAAGGAAAAGGACTTTTAGGAGGGGATTGGTGGTCTAAATGGCATGGATATAATAATAAAGATGAAGAATATAAAAGAATTTTACAACGTGATGGATTAGGACAAAAGAGAGGGGGAAACAATAAAAAAACTGTTTTTCTTTCATCTGATCCGGAGGCACTAGTTGATAGATTAACTTTGTTATGTGGTAGTGCTGAAGCTGGAAATACAGGACTTAGAAATGAAATGGTTGAAATATGTAAAGAATTAATAAGAATGAAGGTAATGACACAAAAAGAAAAACAACAAATCTTAAAGAATATTAAAACATAAATAAAGTATAAAAAACAATAAACATGATAGTAAAACATAAAGGATTATCTAAAAGATATATAAAAGGTGGAGCCAATTGGTTAACACCAATTTGGGAGACAACAAAAAAACTTTTTAGGAGATTTGGTCCTAAAGTCTTTGATTTTACAAAAAAGAAGGCTATAGACTTTGGAACAAAGCAAATAGAAAAATTGGGAAAAAAAGGAGCTGAAAAGGCAACAGACTTAGCAAAAAAGAAAATTGCCCAACTTTTAAATAAGAATGGAGTTAAAGCAACAGAAACGTTTAAACCTCTTACAAACACAGTTGAGGCTAAAGTAATAAAACCAGGTCTTATTCCTTTGATTAAACCAACCCCAAAACCAGAAATAACAACAGAAACAGCACCGACTTCATCTTTACCGAATGGATTAAGTAGAGGATTAACAAGAGGTTTAGGAATAAAAATAATTTAATAGCTTTAAGAAATAAAGAATAATAAAAAATAATAAAGATGACAAGTTCTGATATATTACAATGGGATGATACAGTAGCTGTCGATGAGGGTATCGAAGAGTATGAGTATAGAAGATATCCTCCAAATGCTGGAGGAGTTGCCATGTTAAACCAGCCTGGACAGATTAGATTTAGTATAGAAAGTGGAGATATTTTTACACATCTTCATAGATCATATCTTCAGTTTTCTGGAGAACTTAAAAAGACAGATGGAACAAGATATCCAAATAAATCTTCAATTGCTTTAGCTAATAATGCTTTAATGTACATGTTTAATCAAATACGATTAGAAATGGGTGGGCAAGAGATAGAAACTATACAAGAAGCAGGACAGGCTACTTCAATGCTTGGAATTTTGGAATATGTTGATGATTTTGAAGTTTCAAGGGGCCTTTCACTATGTTGGTTTAAAGATGCCTATAGGTATGATGAAAACGGAACTGAATTAGGAGGTCCAACCGTAAATAATCCGGGGTTTAAATCTCGTCATGATTTAATGTTTTCACTTTATCAAGATACAGAAGATAATAATGTGAGGAGACCAAACCCAGCAAGTGGAAGATTTACTTTCAATGTTCCTCTTTCTCACATTTTTGGATTTTGCAAAGATTATGATAAAGTTATATATGGTGTTAAACAAGAATTGATACTAACAAGAAAAACTGATGGAGCTCCAATTTATAGAGCTAATGATGAAGCAGCAGCCGTACTTACATTGGATAATCTTTATTGGTTTGTCCCAATAGTAAAACCTTCATTAAGCAATCTAAATACTTTAATGAATGAAATGGCAAAAAATATAAATATTAAACTAGCTTTCGATCAAAGACAAGTTTTTACTGTAGGATTACCTGTTGGAGGTTCATCTTATACATGGAATTTGACAACGAAAGCAGCAAATGAAAAACCTAGATTTCTGGTTGTTGCTTTTCAAACAGGAGATAGAACATCACAAACAAGCGATCCTTCTACTTTTGATAATTTAAATGCTAGAGAAATGCATGTATATCTTAATAATGTGAAAAGATATCCCGCTTTGGATTTTATTATGGATTTTAAAAGAAATCACTTTATGGATGCCTTTAAAGAAGCAGTTAATTTTTCTTGTCTTGTTAATGGTATTCCCTCTTGTGTGTCAAATACTGGAATTAATCCTTTGAGTTTTTGTAAACTTTATCCTCTTTTTGTATTTGATTTGTCAAAACAAACCGCTACTCTAAAAACAGCGATAACAAATATAACAGTTGAAATGAAGTTTGATGATGTTATTCCTGCTAGCACTCAAGCGTATGGAGTTCTTTTGTCTGATAAGGTTCTAAACTTTCAAAGTGATGGAAAAGAAATAAGGCAAGTATTTTAAAAATATAATCTTTATATGTTTTAAACAACATATATAGATTTTTTAATATTTTATTTATCCATTAATCATTCTTTTTAAATTTTCCAAATCTTTCATTAAATCACTTTCTTCTTCATCAATTTCTTTAATTTCAGGAAAAATAAAACTCACAGTTTTATAACTTTTCTTTTTTACTGAATTGTATTTTTTTGGTCCTATAATCAAATCAATAGGAGTAATTAAAGTATTTAGTTCTCCTTTAGTTAAAATTGTATCAGATATCTCAGATTGTAAATAACTCCCCTTAACAAAGAATTCTTTATTTTTTTCATCTCGAACGAAAAGATGAAAATATGCATTTGCTTTATCGGGAGATGACATAGAAAATCCTAAAACATGAAGTATTGTTTTTTCTTCAATATCATTCACATCTTTAGCATTATTTCTTTCATGTTTTAACTCTTTTAAAGTTTCATAATTAATACTTTCTTTTTCTTCTTCTGAATATTTATTTTCTATTTCCAAGAAAGATAAATTATTTTCTATCTCATCCCATTCTAATTCTTCTTCTTCAATTTCTATATCTTTTGGTGATTTCTTTTCATCACATTCTTTAATTTCAGGAAAAATAAAACTCACAGTTTTAAAACTTTTCTTTCTTACTGGATTGTATTTTTTTGGTCCTATAATCAAACCAATAGGAGTAATTAAAGTTTTTAGTTCTCCTTTAGTTGAAATTGTATTAATTATCTCAGATTGTAAATAATTCCCCTTAACAAAGAATTCTTTATTTTTTTCATCTCGAACGAAAAGATGAAAATTTGCTTTCATTTCATCGGGAGATGACATAGAAAATCCTAAAACATGAAGTATTGTTTTTTCTTCAATATCATTCACATCTTTAACATTCTTTCTTTCATGTTTTAACTCTTTTAAAGTTTCATAATTAATACTTTCTTTTTTATCTTCTTCTTCTTTATCATTTTTTTTTATTGTACTAAAGTTTATATCTTCTTCATTTTCTTTTAAAATCTCTTCAATGTTTATAATTTTTAAATTTAAAGGATTAGAACAATCAACTTTTAAAATCTTATAAGGTGAGAAAAATACTGGTTCTTTTTTTCTATATTTTATAAATTCTGGATCAACTTCTTCAAATAATGATTTTTTTTTAAGTTCTTTTATTTGTTCTATTATTTCCCCTTGAGCATAACATAAACCCGTATATTTTTCATCTTCTCTTGTAAAGTAACATAATTTAATAAAACCTTCACTTTCTTTAAATCCATAAAGATAAAAAGTTTTTAATCCTTTTAATGTTCTCATACTTCTTCTTTGGTCAAAAGGTTTTTTAAATATTTCTCCTATAGATAATTTAATTTTTTCTCTTCTTTTCTCCTTTTTAAGCACCTCTCTCAATCTTTCTTCATTTTCTTTATTCTTTATAGATTTTTGTATTTGTTCATTTAATTTTTCCTGTATCTCTTTTTTAAATTCTTCTTTAATTTTTTCATCTAATAGTTTTCTTTCATAATCATTTCTTTGTTTCTTTGACAAAGTGAAAAGTTCTATTTTATCTATAATATCTTTTTTCTCTATTTCTATAAAATCAAAGAAATCTGTATATATCTTCTTTCTCCCTAAAACTCTTTTAGGATTTAATTCTTTTGTTCTCCATATCCATTTTACTTTATCACTTTCAGGCATCATAAATGAAGGTGGATAATTGTTTTGTGTTTCTTCACTATATTCTGTATTCGGAAACGTATAAGGAGTTAAAATTGTTGGCCCTTTCTTCATAAATAACCGATTTCTAAAAAATTTTATTTTTGTGTTTTCTATAACATCAAAATCAATTACATAAATAGGTATATTACGAAATCCAAAATTAGATACTACAGATAAAATCCCATTATTCCATTCTTTTAATGCTATTTGATGTATTTTTTCTTTTTCTTCATATGTCTTTAAATCTTCTAAGTCTTTTTTAAGATTTTTCATAGATTTTACTTCATTTCCTCCAACTCCTCCAAATTTACCAGTAATAGAAGAAGCAAACCAAACCATTATTATATCTCCAGTTGCTCTATTACAAAATACTGCATTTTTATCTATAGCATGTTCTAGCGTTTTCCATTGTTTTTTAATAGGAACACTATAAAAAATATCTCTTTTTCCTATTCTTTCATATTCTTCATCTAACAAGTCTAAATAATTTATATTTTCATTTTTATTAAATCCATTTATAGTAATCTCACATCTGGTAACTCCATGTTTTATAATTTCTGGATGATAAAACGTTTTCATTAAAACATTTTTATTGTTATAAACATGTTCAGATAAATGTGTACCTTCAACATCTTGAACTCCTCTACTTTCGTAATTTGAAACTAATTTATTATAAAATTTTACTTCTATTTTACGTCCGTTGATAAAATAGTAATATTTCACTATGTTTGTTCCAGAAGCTCTTATTGTATCTTTTTCATTTACTATAACTTTTAAATTTTTCTTTTGTATAGTTTCTTCCATTATTTTTATTACTTCTTGTTTTTTAGGTTTACCAACATGGAAGGACTTCCATTCTTTTTCAGCCTCATAAAATAAATCTTCTTCTTTTTTAAATCCTATGTATTCTAACTCCGTTAAAAATTTTTTTCGATTTAAACTTCCTGCGTAATCTCTAGTACAATCAATCGAATAAAGTCCAAATGCTCTATTATAAAACTCTTCATCTAATTTTTTAATATGTTCTTGAAATTCATTAATACTTAAATCACATGCATCAATTTTAAACTTTATATAACCTGCAACAATTTCTTGTTTATTTAGTTTTAAAAACTTTTTTAATATCCTTTGTTCTCTCCTTTCCTCTTGTTCTTTAATAACTGTTTCTATTTTTCCTTTGCTATCTATTGAAGGAGTAAAAACGATTTTAGTTCTTCCAAATTTTTTATATAATTCAGAACCATAAGCCTTTTCTATGCATGAGTTTATGTCTCTGATAATAATATTAGAAATACCACTTTTTTCTACTTCAAGAGTATATCGGCTTCCTATTTTACTCCCCTGATTTTTTGAGAAATAAGTCCATCCATAAATATCATCAATAAAAGGAGGTAAATCATCTAGTTTTTTTAAACACATTGTATCTATCCTTCTATGTTCTGTGTGTGTTTTAGTATAAGGAATGTTTTTAATATCACTTATAAGATTGGAGTTTATTACATTATTATGAATAAGAGCGGGAATTATAGATTTATTAGAAATTATACCAATATCTTTTTTCTCTATAATTCGTTCTTCTTCTTTCATTTCTTCAATTGAAGATTTAAATAATTTTTTATCTTCTTCTTCTATTTCTTCTAACTCTTTAAATTTTTCTATTAGTTTTTCTTTACACTCCTCGCAAATATCGGATTTATTAATTGTGTTTATATTATTTTCTAATCCCATTTTTTTATATGCAATATAATATTTTTTTATAATAATGCGTAAATTACTTATACCATTAAAATTTTTTATTTTAAGCGCATTTTTAATTAGAAAAATTGCTCATATAGATATATGAGTAAAATGATAAAAAATATAAATGTTGTACAGTGGTAGTGATGTGCAAAAAAATTTAGACAACGACATAAAAAAGGAGAGTTCAAACGCATTTTATAATAATACACGTATGTAATTAATAAACAAATGCGCAAAAAATCTTTTTTGTTTACTCATATTCCTTTTGCTCTCTCTAAAACTCTGACCCGCCTCTTTTACTTTCCCCTTTCCCATCGGTTCCCTTTTGCTCCCTTACAAACTCTTCTTTACCCCTTTACCCCTGATCGTCAACTAAATCAACAAAAACGGTTTGTCCCCCCATCTGTCCGGAGTAAAGGAGACAGTTAGACAGTCTGGCTAAATGGGTTAGTCTGAGTAACTCGAGATAGTTGGAGACAAATAGTCAGTCTGGCTAAATGGGTTAGTCTGAGTAACTCGAGATAGTTGGAGACAAATAGTCAGTCTGGCTAAATGGGTTAGTCTGAGTAACTCGAGATAGTTGGAGACAAATAGTCAGTCTGGCTAAATGGGTTAGTCTGAGTAACTCGAGATAGTTGGATTTATAAAAATAAGCGAAGGGGGGAGGGGGAATGGGCGCGACTTCGTGTTTTTGAGCGGGAAAAAAGGAAAAAAATGGGAAAACGAAAAGGGAAAACGGGTAAAACGGGGGAAAAATAGGGGGAACGGTCGGGTGAAAGGGAAGGTGGGGGAACCAGAAAAAAAGAATAAAAGAAAAAAACCCATTTTTCGGGGGGGTAGGACAGGCCTTGTTTATTAATTACATACGTGTATTATTATAAAATGCGTTTGAACTCTCCTTTTTTATGTCGTCTAAAGGACATATTGCAACATTGCTAGCGCGCCACTACCATCAACAAACCTTTCATCAAGGTCGCCATTTCACCGAAGGTGCTATTCGTGCTCATGGACTGTGGATCATAGGTGCTAAGAAACTAGTTGCTTCTATCATTTATAACTGTGTGATCTGCCGAAAACTTCGTGGTCCTTTACTTGGACAGAAGATGGCAGAATTACCTGAAGGCAGAATTTCACCAGGACCACCCTTTACTTCAGTCGGGGTAGACGTTTTTGGGCCTTGGGAGATTGCGACTCGCCGAACACGTGGTGGAGTGGCCCATGGAAAATGCTGGGCAGTAATATTTACTTGTAACGGTAGGTCAATCTTGGTGCTCTATTGCACGTTTTGATAAGGGTTACAGTTATTGTAAACTTTCCGGATTACTCCGGACTTCATCGTAAACACTATATGGATGCCATCAGTTCATCACAGCTTACGTTTTTGGCTTTTTGTGGGTCCTGCACCACGCTGTAAGTTTATTTGTCTTGCATTATGGTAGTTTTGATTCTCATTCCTTCATGGAAATGCATTTTGTCATGCAAGATCTTTGGTGTAAAGCTTATCAGAACACTTTCCCAGTTTCCCGCATTTCTATTTTTATCACGGCAAGGATTCTTTTCGCAACCTTTTGGACTTATTTCAGTAATTCGCATTTTCCCACTGTCGTTCTGTTAATTTTTTGGACTCTATTATCTGGCTTTGATTTGGAATTTATTCATTTAACCGGGTTTTGCCTTATTTGCTATAGATAAGTTTTTTGCCTGGTTTTAAGAATGATATTTGGTCTTCTCAGTAAAACATTGTGGGAAAAGGAGCAGAATGTATTTTTTGTAGCTTTTGGAAACATTATGGGAAAAGCAGCATTTGTGCTTCATTTTTTGGCTTTTTCTCTTGTACTTGAATGGATATTTGTACTTTTTTTTTTTAATTGGAGAATAGGTTGAAGTCTTTATACTTCTATTATGAGTTAGGACCCTTGTTTTGTTTAACATAGGCTAGTCTATGTTGGGCTGCTATGCGATATAGCTAGTGCAGCATGGATTCATCTCATGTTTTCCTTTAGCATCTGACTCTTGGTATGAATTGTTAGATTTTTTCAAAAGTCTGTCTTGGATAGGAAATAGGAACTCTTTGTGATAGGTTTTTTCTTTTAATGTTTCAGTTTTTACCACATCACACATCACTTTGAATATGAAACTTCGAAATGGTAAACTGTCTGTGATTACTTTCAATCTTTGGGCAGAACATAGCTTTCTAATACAAGTTAAGTTCAACTGGATGGGATAGATCTAAGATCAGACGGCACATTCTGTTTAGTCTGATGTCTATCTATACCGTCCACCAATGCTTTGAAAACCCCCATCTTGCCATCAGCCGTTAATTATAATGTCCAAAATATATCACAAGCCATCTGTCTACATGATTTCACCTCTGTCGCGGGTACACAAGTCTTTACCAAAAAAATTGGATTTGGGTCTGACATAATGTGTAAATTATTCGAAGCGAGAGGGTTGTAATGCAAGCGTTTGTTGTACGAATTTATGACTGTTTTACCCAAAGAAATTTATGGTTACATGCTGACTCCCAGTCAACACAAAATGATAACGCAATAAGCCAATATCATGCCCACTTTACATTACCTGATAGTGCCTTTTTGCATTTAGTAATGGCTGTTTCAAGAACACCTGGACAGTTGTGTCACATGTTTTGTGTAGTTTGCAGAAAAATAAGTTTGGCTGTTTTCTTAAAAAAAAAAAACTCTTCCAGCCGAAATAATAAAAAATGCCTATGATGATTTATGCATTAGTTTTAGATAAATGGATTACCGATAAATAAAAAAACAACAACAAGGTTTAGTATTTTTTAATTCTTTGATTTTTTGTTTAAAGAGGGAGAAGACAGTTTTGGATTAACCATTTCCTTCACAGTCACAGGAACGGCTTTTCACGCTTCTGCAGATAGTGCCTTTGAAAACATTACAAAAAAAAGAGAATGTGCTTGTATAACATCGAAAAGACGGGCACCTTTCAAACTTAAGTTGCAATGGCAGCCTGTGTAGATCAAGAACTGACTTTAGACGGAATGTTTAATCAGATCTTTGATCTACATATACACTGTTCACTTCAGTGAAAAGTTTTTCACAAAAACAATCTTAGTGTTGCAATTATTTTTGTCTAATTTCATGACCTAAAATTATCGCTGAGTTACTAGTCTCTTGAAGGATTTTATGCGTTCAGCTGTATTTTCTACAACAGTGTTTATTTTATCGTCGCCGGAATTACAGTGAAAGAAATGCAGATAAAACAATGAAAAATCAACATATTTACTTAGTAATGGTTTAGTCTTACCGAAAACTTTATGGGAACAATTATTTTCAGGTGTAAACAATTTTCTGTTCATGTTACCGTAACGTCGGCATATTCGTAATCAATGAAAGCCGAACCCAACCAAGCTGGAGAGGGTCATGGACCGATCTTTCGTCGGGAACTTAAATTTGTGGTCTTGCCTACCCACGAAATCAACGGAAATTATTACTCAACGAATATTACTGGTTTCACAGTAATATATCCTCTTATCGGACAGTGTAGATCCAAGATCAGACTGCATCCTGTGTGCAGTCTGATCTTAATCCACACTGTCCGCAAAATGTCATTGAGTCACGGTAGTGCTGGTAAAATAAACTCCAGGAAAGCAGGGATAGGTGCTCCGGCCACCGCTATATCACTGAAGTAATGTTGAAAACAGCGTTAAACACCATGCAATCAATTAGTCAATATCCAATAGCACAAGATGTAGTTAACTAATGAACTCTCTTTACACAACGAAAAATTTTACGCCAGTCCAAATTCAAAGCTGTTGCAGACCATAAATTAAAAGTGGCTGAACTAATGAAACCTGATTCCAAAAGGGTAGAAAACAAGGTGGAAAAAGGAGAAAATGATGGTTACCAGCATTTCTCCTTTTCCCGCAATGTTTTCGAAGGGATTTTCCCCAGTATCGTTAAAACTTGGGATTGTTTGGTAAAGACTAGAATAACAGTTTAATATAATAGTATAACTGTACACAATGAACTAAATAATGAATGACTGAAGGAATGACAAGGGTTCCCTGTCCAGTGAGGGTTAATGTAAACTGGGATTTGCTACAAGTTACCTAGGTGTATCTATTAATAGATTCATCCATAATGTTACAGTGGTGTAGGAAAAAGTGATTCTCTGCTTTGCATATAGGTCACTTAATTTACATAATTATGAGCAAAGATCTTGTACCTTGTAAATTACATCTTGTTCAGTTTATTACTTTGTAAGACGACATGTTCAAATTGGACTGGTTGAGATTTAGTGGCTTTTTGTCAAAACTGTCATTTATAACAGAATTAAGATTTATAACAGAAAGAAGTATTTTTCTGTGAGGCAGCATTTGGCAACTGTGGGGTTTTTTGTTTACTTTGACTCTAGGTCAATCTTGATGCCTATAGACTAGCTTCGCTAGTCTAAAAATGAATGATGTTAGAACATTACAGTGGAATAATTTCTAACCTTTTAAGGCGCCTTCGTATCATCCAAGCTATAACTGCAAGCAGAATGAACACCACCACCGATAGAACTACAATTACTGCTAACAAACCATCATCAGGCATTTTTTTCTGTGTAGGCTTTGTGGCTGTAAAAGAGATATTGAACCCTTAAAGTGCTAAATAAACAAGACATGTCACTGAGAAGTGACTGATGCACCAGAAATTAACCCTTTAGACGTCTTTCACAACCAATACAATACAATACTCTTTATTTCTCTCAGTTTCTGTATAGGAATACATGTGTGTTATATAAACAGAGTGCATGAGGGAAAAAAAAATATATACGATGGTTACATGATATCAACAATACAGTGAAAGTGAGTTTAGTACTGAAACCTTGCCGCAGTGAGGCACCCCCTCCCACAAAGCTCCGTGATGGAGTGTTTTGTAAGAGGGGTTGCGTCAGCTGGGTTTGGTTATGTTATTGTATAAGTAGAAATCAGTATGGTTGTGTACAGCTTTGTAGAATGTGATAGTTTCCAGCACTGCTCGGGGTAAAATGCTCCTCCTATACTATTTTACTATTGTAAGATTATATAAAAGAGAGCATGTCACACCGGGTTGGCTACATAGTGTGTACTCTTATGATCATGATCATCCCCTCCTTGCCGAAACGAAATACAGAGAAGAGGGATCATCTTGGTAATGAAATAAGAAAATATATCGCACATTCATTTCAACAAATACGTAACATAAAAGAAATGAACTACTATACAATTACAAATCAAAGGTTGCAAAGACATTGTGACATAAGGAGAATTCACCCATAACTGACGTACACTCCCCCTGCCACAGCGCCCGCGAATCTTAGATATACAGTATAGTGATTTGATGAAATTATTGCATTTATGCAATGGGGATGGGAATAATCAAACATTCTTGAAGACACAACACGAAGAAATAGCCATAAATAAGCACGCATACACACACTTGTACACACACACACATGTGCACACACACTCATACAACAACTTTTACGCAGCTGATTTTGCTTACTACGTCTTTTCTAATATAATTTTGATGAATTTACATAGATTTATTAGCTCATGAGAGGTACTGTTCATTAATAAACCGAATTGAAGTACGTTTGGATTTGTTAAATATTTACAGGGTAATAGAGATTTACATTGTTTATTAAATATTTTGCACTCAAATAAATAATGGTATTCATCACCTATATTGGTATTACAAAGATCACATTTTCTATCATCTAAATCGATATTTGCCCATCGTTCTTTCTCAATTGGAAGTCGGTGATTATACGGTCTGAATTTAAGAAAACATCTCATTAGTGCTGGGGAAATTTCAATTAGATATTTTTCAAAACCAAAATTCTTTTTGAATAACTTGTAGGTCATGAGACTGTGGTTATTTTCTATTTCACTATACCATGAATAGATAAATAAACCTTTCAGCTTCTGTTTTACAGTTAACTTAAGCCATTTCGGGTTGAAATTAAAAGGGTTACCCCAAATATTGATCAGACCACATTTAATGAATAAATTTTTGACATGTTTTAGCCAATTAAATACTGGTAAATTTTCATCATCTTGTCAATACATTTCGTGAATACAATGGTAAACGTTGAATACAAGAGTGTTACAGGTGTTTAACAACATTTTTGATCAAAACTGTATCATTCTAGTTTCAATATCAATTGATATGGGGAAGATGCCAGTTTCGCCACAGACAATGGTGGTTGGTGTTGACTTTTTTAATTTCAAGATATATTTCAAAAATCGAAGTTGAACTTTCTCCAGAATGTCATAGTTGCCTTTTTGGCAAGCAGCTATGAATTGCAATTATTCAGATCATATTTCTAGCATGAACATTTCTGTTGGTTTTATTTGGCGCTCTAAGTATTAATAAGACCCTTTCCTGTGAGCTGTGAACATGAACATTGACTATGGACACAACTCTTGCAAACACTTCTGACCTAGCCATGACTTTGACTTTGACCTTTCACCTGTGGCCATAATTCTTGCACATGTCACATTTTAATGTGGTTGACATTTCTGCAGTTATATTATTATTTTTTTCTTCCAATTAGAAAAGTTACACACATAACCCCCCAAAATTTCCATTTTTTAAATGCACCTACAGACATAACTCTTACATGTGACTCATTATATTATGTAACTGACATTTCTGCACAGTTCTATTGAACTGCAGAAGGACTCACACACCCACAACAGACACAGGGCCATCATATAAGTTCGCTGGCCTTTGGCCAGTGGAGCTAAAAGCCAAACAAACTAAAGGGGGACAGACAATAATCGAGCATGGCTTTTGTATGTTGTGATCAATCTATTTGCTTAGGGTTTAACACTTTAACAAACAACAAAATTTTAGACTTATCCAAGTTGAAAGGGTTTGCAGAGGGCAAATTAAATGTGGCCCAATGATTTCTATCTTTGAAGTGATAGAAAACATGTTTGGAACAGGAGAAAATGCAGGTTACCAGTATATTCTCCTTTTCCCACAATGTTTCCAAAAGGCTTCCTTGTCAGGGTCCTAAAAACTCAGGATTGTGTGGTGAAGACTCAAAGCTCTTTTCAGTTCAATCAATGGTATTTCTGATTTGTATTTCAGTTATGCAATGATGATCAGTGCATGCAGCCAAAAGAAAGTTTTTAACAGAACTAAGCACAATAATTCAAGCTACTGCCTATTTTCCCTCCTAAATATTATTGATACAAAGTTCCTTGATGAGAAAGAAATACTAGTATTGCTTCTTGCAACAACTTCCAACCAACCATGGAAAGAAACTTGTTCAAAGATGCAGCCACTAGTTTTTACAGCCCAGAAAGCAACTAGCTAAACAATTAAATAAAAGATAAAAAGATTCATACATATACTTTTATTCATCCAGGCAACTTCACATTCTGCATCTCTTGTGGTGTTGCACAGCATCCGGTATCGCTCACATTTTGTACAGATATTACATTTGTCAAAACCAACAGAAATGGAAAATGTCCTGCCAGGGATGCATTTTTGGCATTCTGTGTCGTGATGTTGATTGCCTGTAAAATTATCATCATCATACGAGGGTCATTCAATATGTAATGCAACCTATTACATAATTTGCAACATAAATAGTTTAAGGTTGTTACCATTCTACATTCATTCAAAATAATATCCATTGTGGTCACTGACAGACTTCCACCTCTTGGCAGGTCATCTATACCTGTTGCTAGCCAACCATTCCCCAGTGCCATCACTCTTATGGCCATGGCAGATTCAAGCTTCTCTTAATCGTCTTACGAAACTTCTCATATCCTCCATTAATTTGGGAAAAAGATTATCTTGAAGTCAAAGGGACTTATGCCCAGGAAAAAAGGCGATGGTCCAACATTTCTGACTCATACTAGCCTAGCAATGACATCATACTGTCCATGCCATGCATTATCGCATTGTCATGCCGAAGTATTGGCAAAAAGTTCAGGTCTCGTTCTACGAATGGCTTGTTTAACTCTTTAACAAACGACAAAATTTTAGACTGGTCCAAATTGAAAGCAATTGCAGACGACAAAGTAAATGTGACAGAAAAATCAAAATTTGTGTTGGGAAGGGAAGAAAACATTGTGGGAAAAGGAGAAAATGCTGGTTTCTCCCTTTTTCACGAAGTTTTCTACCCTTTCAAAGATGAAAGTCCATCATTTGAGGCATATTGGCAAAGCTTTCATTTTTAACCGTTTTCAAAAGGCTTCTTTCCCAGGGTTGTTAAAACCCGGGATTGTGTGGTAAGGTGCGTAGGAAGTAGACTAGTTCTAGGGTACCCACGAATCAAAGTCTGATCTTTGATCTACACCGTTTCCCTTGCTAAATCATTACAGACAAAAACAGTCATGAAATTGCAGTTATTTGGATCTTATTTTTTAAATGAAAATGTCTGTTGTGCTTATTGGTGCTCTAAGGGTTAACTCTTTACCACAAATCCCAAGTTTCAACGATCTCGGGAAAGAAGCCTTTCGAAAACAGTCAAAAATGAAAGCTTTGTCAATATGCCTCAAATGATGGACTTTGGTTTTAATGACCCTAAGAAAAAAGCCTTTTGAAACCCTTGTGGGAAAAGGAGAAAATGCTGGTAACCAGCATTTTCTCCTTTTCCCACAATGTTTTCTACCCGTCCCAGAACAAATTCCTATTTTGGACTCGCATTTATTTTGATCTCTGCAAATGCTTTGAAAATGGGCTGGTCTAAAATTTTGTTGTTTGGTAAAGAGTTAAGGAAGTAGACTAGTTCTAGGATACCCATGATTCTGAGGGTACTGGTAGCTCCAATGTTATTTTTTGTGATTGTGTCCCCGCTAACATCGGAACTACCCTTCCGATCACAGGTACTTCTAGCAAAACTCAAGAAACACCTGGATAGGTGACAACTGCAATACTTCTTAGAATGGGATACGCCAACATCAAAACAAAAATTGCTACGTACCAAGGTTTACCATTCCATATCCAACATCACAGGGGTTGTGGCGTAGGCACACTCCATCAGTTGATGTTTCTGGATGCCAAAAACGACCTTCCTCACATTCACACACAGTGTCCTCATACAGAGTGCAGTCTTTAGCCTTTGTGGTGTAAGCAGCTTTACATCGAGGGTTACATGGTTCGCAGGACTCGGCCCTGTTGCAGTTCCTCTGATACGTATTCATCGGACATGTCTTACACGATGCACTGGTAAGGTTGGTTGTGCAATCCAGCACCTTATATGTGCCAGGGGCACAATACAAACAGGTCAGGCCGCTGGGTGAAAGGTATGTTTGTCCACACTGTTCAACATCAGTCGCACACACCATATATACTGGCACATAAAAAGCCAAAATCAAGGGAATGATGTAGTGCATGCTCCACTTCATCTTTGCTGTTTCTATATCTGAAATTGATTAATTCTGTACTAGACGACAAAACTCTAGACTGGTCCAAATTGAAAGCATTTACAAATATGGCTCAAATGATGAAATTTGTCTAAATGAGTAGAAAACATTGTGGGAAAGGGAGAAAATGATAGTTACCAGCATTCTCTCCTTTTCTGGCATTGTTTTATCAAAAGCCTTTTTTCTTTTGGAATTGTGTCGGAATTGTGTGGTAATGGTAATTGTGTCACGTACCGAAAGAGGGATACGTCAAAGAAATACTTAATAGTCTTACTCAGTTCAACTCCTCACCACCGTTAGATCATACATACGGTATGTTTGTTCATTTGTTTGCTTGTTCCTTCATTTGTTTGTTTGTTTGTTTAATTCTTAATGTCATTTTTAACATTATTTCAGCTATATCAAGGTAGCCAGTGCACCTATCCATGCTTTTCTCCGGGTTTCCTTTTTTGAGCGCTTGACAAAACATTCTTTACAAGGCCACTGACTGTGTTCCCACATAACCATCATCATAAAAAAACGATCTGTTGTGAGAGAGAAATGAATCCTGTCGCATTAGACTACTATTAATCCTCAGAAAGAAATTGGCAGAGCTCGAGATTTGAACCAGGGACCTTCTGGCTTCAAGCCCTGAATTTTTCTAGTGCATTGCACATCATGCATATACTCTTGCCAGACCAAAAAAGAAATTAGCCATGTTCTGGCATAAGGGGGCATAACACATCTCCTTGATGCATCATACCAAGCAAGACATCACATAATTATGAATCCATAAAATCCATTTTCTCGAACAATAAACTGAATCATGAGGTAGACTTTCCTCAGACATGCAGAAAATTGACCAATGTTTACCCTTACCCAGGCTGACCTGAGTTGAGTTATCTAAGAATATTTCAGTCGGCAAACAGTTTGTACATTCAATTTTTAGTGTGGTTTATCAATTTCCATTGGGAGCTTTCATCGACAGATCGATAGATGTGAATAACTCCATCGTGGTTGTTCATGTCGTTGCTAAGCGATTTACAGGGGCACCGCCATGTTTAAGATCATGTAATGGGTAGTTCAAAATGGAAGCCGCCTTTATTCGGACGAGGTTAGATGTAGGTACGGAATCGGCCGAGTTGTGATTGGTGCAGGCAGGGATCGTAATATACAATCCCTGGTACAGGCATTATCTCCCGCTAGATGGCATTCTACAAATACACATCTATCTAATTTGGGCATCCTGGCTACAGTAGCGGAGTAATTTTTCAAAACAACAACCGTGACTTTGAATTTCAAATGAAATAAACGTTTACTCAATAAAACGCTACCTGGTGCCATTCATTCAGCTACGATCGGCTAGCATGTAACCTATGCACCGACCATTTATTAAAACAGCCCCTACATGCTTTGGTAATAGGCTAATAGCTTCGATATAAGCCCTACTTTTCCAAGGTATAGGGGGATGGGTGATGCGTCATAGCAGACAGGTCGAATCTTCGAAGAATATGACATGCGCAGACAACGCTGGTACAGGCTATTGAAAACTAGTCTGGTACCCCGCCATACTCACTCGTCACAACTCGGCCGATTCCGTACCGACATCTGACCTCGTCCGTATAAAGGAGGCTTCGATTTTGAACTACCAATCACATGATCTTAAACATGGCGGCGCCCCTGTAGATCGCTTAGCAACGACATGAACAACTATGATGAAGTTATTCACTTCTATCGATCTGTCGATGAAAGCTCCCAACGGAATTGATAAATCACGCTAAAAATTGAATGTACAAACTGTTTGCCGACTGAAATATTCTTAGAAAGATAACGACAGAAAATATACTCATGTTTTCTTTTTTAAGAGGATCCTTACAATTTCAATAACGGTAAAGCGGTGTGCTTCCGGAGATGTGCGAAATGTACCGTGTAGGTGCATATCAAGGTACGTGATACAGCCGAGGGATTTGATCACCGGATCACCCGAGGTATGCCGAATGCGCCATACTAAGAGAGTATGTCAGGCAAAGCGCAATAATGGCGACCCCCGTTGGTAATACGCAGAGGAGACGGGATATTATTTTACATGATAAAATCGGATTATAGGCTGAATTCAAAACAGTTTGCTTGCAATAAAGTCATGGCAGTGAGTTTTTCTGTGGTTCTTATTTAGTGAGAAAAACTACATATCAGAAACGCTTTTAAGCATCCGGAATGTCAATGGACCTAGATAACGTCCAAAACAGGGCTACTTTTAAAATGATTCATAGTCAAATTAATATTTAAACCTTATCCAACAACACATTTTAGATTCGGTAATGTATCTTTTGTACAAAATTGATCTCATTTTATTAACTGATCAAACTGGATCACATGACATTGGGGAACACGGGGAAGCATGTAGGGAAACGCTTGAGGACACTTAGGAGGCCGCCATTATTGCGCTTTGCCTGACCCATTGTCTGCGCATGTCATATTCTTCGAAGATTAACCTGTCTGCTTTAACGCATCACTTGATAAAAAATGGACATATATCAATACGCGGTGCGTAAATTGCCGCTTAAAAAGTGCAGGCGAAAATGGCAATAAATAATACGTCTGTGGAAAAATCAAGCCAGTCTTTCGCTAATAATTTCTTAGAAGACGAAATTATTTCAAACGGGGAAAATATTTTTTTAGAATATCAACTGTTTCCTACAAACCTCTGTCAACAATTTCCAAATACAGACATGCGGAAAACGGGGATTTGTGCAACAGACTGACAACAAAAATGACGTCCCCCACCTTGCTCCCAAGCTTATAGGATCTTATATTTATAAATGGCTGGTGCATAGGTTATATGCTAGCTAACCATGGCTGGGTGAATCGTACAAGGTAGGTTTTAGAGAGTAAACGTATATTTTATTTTGAAATTCGTTGCATTGATCCCCGCCTTAAAAAATAGTCCGGTTCTCTACCAAGAGTGCCCGTATCAGATAGGTGATGTATTTGAAAAATGCCACCTAGCGGAAGATAACGTGCCTGAGCCGATAACATAGTAGTAGGGGCAGGTAGTCCAGACTAACTAAAATTGGGCAGAATACTGTCTGCCTTTTTTTAGGACAGCGACATTGCGAGATTCAGGGGAGGTCACTCTCGCTTCACGTGCCGTAGAATTTCCGATAATTTTGACCTCACAAATAAGTACAGTATATGCATGGTATAACCTTTTAAAGTTAATTTCTGCTACTATTAATTTAGTTTCGATTACGAATTTCAAATTGTGCAAACAATCACCATTTAACCTATACTGCCAAACTGGAAATGTGTAAGATGCTCCAATTGGCTATTCAATGATATTCATGTAGCCAGTGAAAAGCATCGACACAATAGCCTGTGTCAGTTGTAATATGTATATTTACAACGGGGACCTGTGCAATGAGAAATGAGACTTATGAAAACATTGCGGGAAAAGGAGAAAATGCTGATTACCAGCATTTTCTCCTTTTCCCACAATGTTTTCTATATCTCCAAAAGACAAATTTCAATTTTTGAGTCACTTCTGTCGTTGTTGTTGTTCTCTGCAAATGCTTTGAATTTGGACAAGTCTACAATTTTGTTGTTTGGTTAGGGGTTAAGACGAGTTAAAGTTGGCTAGTTTAGTTCTAGTTTCACATTTTTCAGCCGGCGACTGGAAATTCAATCAATTTTTTTTAATTAAATGGTTGAATTAAATTTGAAAGCTATTACTTGCTGACTCTTTAACTCATTACCACATCTAATCACCGTTCTTTACGACCTTGAAAAAGAAGGCTTTAGAAAACATTGTGAGAAAAAGAGGAAAATGCTGGTAATTTCTCCTTTTCCCACCATCATCTTTTTCAACCTAATAAGGGCAGAATTCATCCATTTAACAACATTTGTCATCTGCAAACGCTTTCAATATGGTCCATTCCAAAATTTCGTCATGTGGTAGATTAAAGTGCAGTCTGATTTTTGCTCTACACGTACAATGAATCCTCGGATAAACTGTCCCAGGCTGAAATTTCATTATCTTCCGCTAGGTGGTATTGTTCAAATACATCACCTATCTGATATGGGCATTCTGGGTACAGAACCGGACTATTTTTCAAGGCGGGAATCATTGCAACGAATTTCAAAATAAGCTATAAGTTTACTCTCTAAAACCTATCTTGTACAATTCATCCTGCCATGGATAGCTAGTATATAGCCTAGGCACCAGCCATTTGTAAACATAGCACCTATATGCTTGGGAAAAAGCCCCGGTACAGGCAAGATGGGGGAGGCTATTTTTTTTTTGTCAGTCTGTTGCACAAACCCCGTTTTTCCTCATGTCTATATTTAGAAACTATCTACAGTGATTTGCAGTAAACAGTTGGTAGTTTACAGAAATATTTTTTCGCCATTTAAAATTATTTTGTTTTTTAAGAAATCTGTAGCGAAAAACTGGCTTGATTTTTCCAGAGACGTATTATTTATCGCCATTTTCCGCCCGCACTTTAGGGCGGCGATTTACGCACCGCTTATTACTATTTGTCCATAATTTATCCAGTGACGCGTCGTAGCAGACGGGTCAAATCTTCGAAGAATATGACATGCGCGGACAACGTTGAAATTCATCTCTAATGTGGCTAAACTGGTGCCTGTTGTATCTCCCGTAGCATACGAAGATCGATAACAGGCTGCTAATTTGTAATGTTGCAAACAAGATTTGAGTTATCTTTCAAAGAGCAGAAAATATATTCCTTTTAATCCAATATTTTACAATGTCTTATTTCTCGGGTCGATAAAACCAGGGATTGTATATACATGGATCCGTGGAAATCGATATTTGGCCAATCAGGTCATCGCGTTTATTTGGCCCGATGTGCAGCCTTGCTGTCTGCTATTTCGGCTCACAAACAAGCGACTGTTAATGATGGAGAAGTGCGATATTATGTGTGTTAACAACGCTTGAATTTTAGGAAAAATTTCAAAAGATGTGCTTTTAGATCGTGTACTGCTTACGTGAGATATAGGAAGAGATTATAAGTTTGGATTATGATTATGATTGACAATGGGACATGAGCAAAGAGTTTCGATCAACGCTATATTACGCAATGGGTTAATTATTGTTAGTTTTTTTTTTTCTCTGAAACTCTCCGAAAAAAACTGTTTTACAGTGGAAAACAAAGGTAAAATATATGAAATACTAATAAAAAGAAAGTACGTTCACTCAAATAGCTCATTTTGTTTAATAACCTCTCACATCCAAAAAGGGGCACGAGTCATCAATGTTTCAGTTTGACGTTAACATTAACCCTTGGTGCGTGAAGAATGCTGAATGTGTAGATACAGATCAGAGTGCAAAAAAATGCAGTTTATTATTGGATTCAAAACATCTACCACTTAAATTAAATACATTTACGCGTATTCTTTACTGAAGGTACATGTAGAGTTTCAGTTATGAAACAGACGAAGTTCTGTTTTGTACAGTTTTGGAAGTTCAGCTCAAGAGGCAACTTATGTTAATTGAATCAGCTTTTTTTGACTTAGCCATATTTAGGTGGATTAGCACATCTGCCATTTCAAAGGGTATGTCGGTAAACTGTTAACTGATAAGATGTGTGTTTGATTGCTGCTGTAATCCACTCGACCACCCGTTGTCTTCAGTATATCATAAGATTAAACAAACTACCGCCAATGATATTAACAAGTTTGTTAATTGACAGCACACTTTACACTTTTTAAAATCATCAGGCAACCATTTTCCCTTAACTTAAAATTTAAACATATCTCAGACTTGCACCTCTCTGTTGAATGAGACAGTCGATAAATATTTCAAAATGCTTGTAATTATCGAATACGATGTTGAGACAACCTAACAAGCCTTAAAAAAAATATTAATCATCTTTAATTCTATTATTTTTAAGCAAAACTGAGGATTATGAGGTGTTTCATTCTTTCTCGTAGAAGTTCAAAACTTTGCTGGCACATGTATTACATTGTCCGTAGCCCCTGAAATTCACACTTTTTGTACAAATCCTTGTGTAAATAAGTTCAAGCATCCATATATTTGTTGCCGAGAATCCATCATCGGCAGAAACATATGATAAGGAATATTTTTCCGGAATTTGATCGAAAGAAACAGTCATGACAACACGATTTAAGTAGCCTTTTAGCTATATTGTATATGTAATTATTGCGTTTGTTTGTGAGCCCTTAACGACGGTAACCAAGGAAGTCGGTTTATCTCATCGCCACGGATCCATGTATTACAAGTACTGATAAAACTCCGGAATTTTTTGTTGGGGGGGGGGATAAAACTTGGAATCCCGAGCCAATCCTAAGTCGGGTAGATTTGTTCTATTTTTAGTAACCCGAAAATACCACTAGGTTTTTATTTGTATGCAGTATGGTTGAATAAACAATCTTTTATTGAAATTTTGCAATATCACGAAGATTTTTCTTTCGTTTTTTTGTACTTTTTCGACACAGAAGACACGATATCGTCCCCTTGAAACATAGTACCCAAATAAGTTTGGGTTGAAATTTAGCAGGAAATCGTTTGAAAATGGTAATTTCGTATGATCATTAGTTCTTCATAATAAGATTTTATCAATACGGTACAAATAATGACAAATCCCATCATCTGAGCAACATGCTATAAGTCGTCTGCATGTACTTTGATTATGGACAAGTCCATTGATAATGTCATCCGATTATTCAACACAAGTCAACATATCCATTCATTTCTAACGCCCATTTGAAACCACTTCCTCCTTGCCCAAATAAACAATGTGTATACTAAATTCCGCACAGGCTTGCGTGTGTAACGAAAACTAGCGTATTTGTTACCACAAGAACAGTCTCAACATAGAGCGATAGAGACAAGCAGGTCAAAAGCGGCCAAAAGCACCTAACTGGGATACCAAATATAGACCAACAGACATCCCTAATCCCTATGCTTCTGCTTCAGCCTCCGATGATATTCCTACACAAGCACTCCAAGTTTCTATGGGTAAAATAGGCGTTCATATGTATTTTCTATATATACATGTATATGGCCCGAAACACGCGAAATGAGACCTTCGGACATCTGCGTAAACTGTCGACCCGGATTAGCCTGCGCAGTCCGCGCAGGCTAATCCGAGACGGCACTTTACGACTACATAAGATTTTTTCATACAGTTGACTTTCGTGAAACAGAAAATCGCAACAAACGGGAAGTGTCGTCTCGGATTAGTCACAGACTGCAAAGGCTGATCTGGAACGACACACTTTTACGCATATGTCCGAAGGCCCCTTTTCGTGTGTTGCACGCCAATTATATGAGCCATGCTCTGGCAAAAGGGGGCTTAATGCATCTCCGTGGTGCATGATACCAAGCAAGTTATCAAATAATTATTGATCCATAAAAGTCACTTTTTTAAATAATCAACTTAATCTTGAGGTAACTGGTCCTTCGACAGACAAAAAATTGACCAATTGCGAAAAGTTTCGGCCCACAGGTCAGCCTGCTTGGACTGCACAGGCTGACCTAAATCGATACTTTTCGCAGATGCATTAAGCCCCCTTTTCACAGAGCATGGGTCATATATTTCTATCTATATTTTAGTCTTGCCATCTTTGCACACAACTTAAAATTACCAGTCTTTGTTGGGATTTTCTATTTAAAAAATATAAACTTGGGAAACATAATCTGGTTTCGTACTCCTTTAAAACTTGTGGTGTTTTGGATTAAAAAATAAATAAAAATGATAAAACAACTAGAAAAGTAATAATACAAACAATGTTCCTGGCAAAGTACTTGTTTTTATATATCCAATTTTAAGACGAATCGTTTCTTTCACTAGATCTGCCCATTATATATGAACAATTCAATTACCCAACTATCTTATGGCATATTATGTAGTGACATTTCACAATTTACCTTATCTCTAGCCAGTTTATTAATAAACAGTGGGTAGATACGCATATATATTTAACTACCAACCAAACATGTTTTTAATAAACACTGGTCAGATACAAGTACAGTTTATGATGTATGCCCTCCCATGTACCTCAGAGGTCAATGCATCTAACTCGTGGCCTGGTGGATGTGTGTTCAATACCCGGTTGAGGCAAGCTTTCTTCCGGCCATTTTTTGCCCTTCACCTCTGATTCATGTGGGTAAAAGTAGTCAGTGACTTCGAAAGAAAGTTGTGTCAGTACTGCTGTGAGGAAGCCAGGAAACACATGCGTAGGTGCATTGACCGCCGTGATATGAGCGAAGCTGTTAAAACTGCGTTAAAACTCCAATACAAAAACAAAACAAAGATACACGTGTGTCTGGTCTTACACAGTCCGCAACGAAAATGAATCTCTTGAGAAAAAATGCTGTTTAATTTTTCGATTCTTGACTGAAAATTCTGATATCTTTTTTGTAGGGGGATACTCTGTACGAACAAAATTATTTTTCAAAACATCATTTATGTAATAATTAGTTTCTCGTTGTTAACCTTTTGTGACTGCATTTTGTTTTTATTTGCTAGAAGTTTTTGTATTTACTTGTAGCAATAAAATTCTGTGCTATATGCAGGCTAATTAACTCTCTGCCAAACGTATTGTAAATAAACACTGGTTAGATACACGTATATAATTAACTCTCTACCCAATGATAATATTTCAGACTTGTCCAAATCCAAAGCATTTGTAGACGGAAAATTCATATGCGGCTCAAATGACGGATTTATCTTTGATAGGGTAGAAAACATTGTGGGAAAGCAAAATGATTTCAAAAGCCCTCTTCCTCAGGGTTGTTAATTCTCGGGGTTGTTTGGTAAAAGATCACGTTTTTTTTTTTTGTTTTTTTATTGACAATATCCACTTTTTCCTAATTGTTTTGAAGAGTGAAAGTTTTAGTAAGATATAATTTTCAAGATTGGCTGTTAACCCTTTTACACACAATCCCGAGTTATGAAATTATAAACAGTCTTGTACCTTCATGCCGAATGTTACCCCTGATGGTTGCAAGGCTGCACAGATTACGACTGATAGAAAATGCTTTTTTTTCTGGAGGCCTTCAAAGAACTCACTGTTGTTATTTCAGGATTTAAATGAACGCAAATTCCTTGAGTTTCGTTATCCCTTACACCATATATATTAATAATTTATCTATGCTTACACAGCTAATTTTGAGCCATTCTACACACTATCAGGCAAGAGAGGGATTTTTTTCCCTTTTTCGCTTGTAAGGATGTATCTTCACCTTCACCACACAATAAAATTTTACACTGGTCTAAATTGAAAGCATTTGCAGACGGCATAACAAATGTGGCAAAAAAGTGGGATTTATCTGTACAAGGTTAGAAAACATGATGGGAAAAGGAGAAAATGCTGGTGGATTTATCTGTGAAAGGTTAGAGAACATTGTGCGAAAAGGAGAAAATGCTGGTTACCAACGGTTTCTCCTTTTCCCATAATGGTTTCTAAAGCTTTTTTTCTCATGGTTGTTAAAACTCGAGATTGCTAAGTAAAGGGTTTGGAGATATGACTTCACTAAGCAAAAAAGATTACCGATCTTATTAATTTGAACGGTTCAATTTTCAGTACATGGAATTCCAAATATCCCAAAAATACTTCCAAAAAATCCGTAGAGGGAGGGGCTATTCAACATAAAGAGTGTAAAAACTAGTTTAGTTGCATATCAGCAACACTTTATCTATTTATACTTCCTTTGTCACTCACCAGTCACGGATTTCGGGCTACCAGCTTGCCTCTACATTTCATTTTAGTAACATGACACCTCAAGCATGGATGAAAATATTATGGCAAATTGCTCACGAGCACTTTCTTCGTTTGCTATAATGTTTTCTTGGTTTGACAATCTCTGTACAATACTAAAACCAATTTCAACAGCTCAATTTCAATTTTCGTGGAGTTCCAAGTATATTCTAACAATAATTTCAATCAAAGTACTGATAGTACTGAAGGCCAGGAAATCTGGTGATCTGTAATCTCTAAAGAACGAAGGATACGAACTCACACGAGACCTCATTTTCTAATTATCACTACCATACAGACAGTCAGGCCAATTCAATTATGCCAAAAGAATTCATTGGTAAAGGGGTACTGTCACGCATAATATGGAATAATACAATAATCAACAGGAAAAATTAAATTAATGCAAAAAAAAAGCAGTACTCGGAAGCCAGATTCTATAATTAAACCGAAGCAAAGTAGTGGATACCAACGCTCGGCTATAAGGTGCATGATAATGACTTTAAAAATTTCTAAGTCGAAAAGGGGCTTAAATCAAGCAAATTCATTTTTGAGTTATTTGCCTTATTGGTTAAGGTTGATCTTTATGATAACGCACATATATTCCAAGTTTCAGATAAATACCATCAGTGATAAGAAAGATAAGACACAATTTAAAATTGGACACAACGCAAATACCAACGCTTAATATCGCGAATTAATACATCGCAGTTTTGTTCTCAAACAGTCGATCTAAATCTTTTCTTTTGGCTATATCATACAAAGACGTCCACTAGTCCTTCTCGTCCCATCAGAGAGAGAGAGAGAGATTCCAACAACGGCTTCTGGCGCTTAAAATGAATTTGCACATTCGGAATGTATTTCAAAATAAATATTATTAAACTTTCATTTCTCCTTTTCAATCAGTGTTTCGGAAACTACCAGTTATGTGAATGAAACTCTAGGTATGTAAATGTGATGAATAACTGATAAATTAAAGCCTAAATTTTTAAACACATCTTTTATTTTCAAATTGTTTTGTTTGAAAGTTAAAAAATGTCCAAGGATCGCACAACACTTTTATGATTTCTAATCAATCAACAGTCGTCACAAAAAAAGAATATAAGCAGATAACATGGTTGATTATCGGAAAATGTAGATAGAACAAAAAATTCTTATTTTTCCATAATGTTTGCTTATTCTTCTGACAAAAAGAGGGATGTTTTAAATCGATTCATACAGAAAAAAGAGAGTATAATTTCTTTCAATTTCTGCATATTTCTTAATTCTATCGATTTTTTTTTTTTTTTTCTAAACATATAGAGAAAATCAAGTTCAGTTCTAAATGATTAAAAGAAACTGATAATAAATGCAGTTAATACACCAAAAATCTCATTCAACTATGGACATTTCCATGGAAAATCGTATATCTCAATTTTTCATCAGGCAGTCAAAGGAGACGCGGCGCGCGGTTCCCTTTGATCTTTATTTGAAACGCAGACGGTAACTAGCAAATAGAAAACTGGTTCTCGGGTTTTTCCCTCGCGCTGGTACACTAGAAAGTGATATCAGGGGCAGAAATCATGTCTGTGATACGAGAGGACTTCAGTATCCAATCACAGTGATGGAAAAGTTATTGACCGTCTGTTGTGTATTCAACAGGGACACAACCCTTAAAACACACACTCGTTAGTTATTAAAGGGCTGTAATACCCTTGCAATTCCATAGCACTATGCTATGGTGGCATATTTCTGCCGCGAGATACGAGATAGCTATCGTGATAATTGTAGAAAACTTTCACGATAATTCGAAGTTTCCTGGAAATTTTATCAAGATAGTGAAAAGTTTTCTGAAAAAAATATCACGATAAACTTTGTTATCTTGAAAATTTTATGTTGATTATTTCTCATTCGTGCACGAAGCTGACATCGAGGTAAAATTATCGCGATAGTTCTACCCGTTTCTTGATATCTATAAATAGAAAAATCACCATTTGGATGAACTCGGAAGTTTTTGACTGTACAGGAGACAAAGATGATCCGAAACCATATCTAATTATAAATACCGTGAATGTCAGTTGTGGGCACGAGCGTAAAAAAAAAAATCGTGATAACAGTTAGAAATTTCGCGATATTTCTATCGTGAAACTTTTTGTTATCTAGATAATATTTCCAGGAAAGTTTGTTTTATCGCGATAGTTCTCTAAAATTATCATGATAGCCATCTCGTATCTCGTGGCAGAAATATGCCACCATACTATGCAGATGTCGGAAAGCTTTGAGGAAAGGAAAACATTCACGCCGTGTGATAAGAAATCTCTGTACTTAGGAAACTAGTTGTTTTGGCGGACTCAGCGATATAGAGTGGACACACCGTACAACATTTTGTCTGAAAGTAGTCCGGAAAAGTCAGCTTACGATCGCTATAGGCAAGGGAATCCCTTGAGAGGGATTTCCTGGCCTAAAAACCTTCTTTGCTTTATTTACGAGCGAAACTAGTCTATAGGCATCATGATTGACCTAGATTCAATGTAAACAAAAAACCCCACAGTTGCCAAATACTGCCTCACAGAAAATACTTCTTTCTGTTAGAAATCTTAATTCTGTTATATATGACAATTTTGACAAAAAACACTACCACTCGAATTTGAACTTGTCGTCTTACAAAATAATAAACTGAACAAGACGTCATTTATAAGGTACAAGATCTTTGCTTACACGTAAATTAGTTGACCTATGCAAAGCAGAGAATCACTTATTCTTACACTAGTGTAACATTATGAATGAATCTATTAATAGATATACCTAGGTAACTTGTTGCAAATCCCAGCTGTATAACCCTCACTGGACAGGGAACGCTTGTCATTCCTTCAGTCATTCATTATTTAGATCATTGTGTACAGTTAAACTGTTGTGCTAAAACTGTTATTCTGCATCTTGAATATTAACCCTTTACCAAACAATCCCAAGTTTTAATGACACTGGAATAGAGTCCCTTTCAAAACATTGCAGGAAAAGGAGAAAATGCTGGTAACCATCATTTTCTCCTCTTCCCACATTGTTTTCTGCCCTATTTAGAATAAGGTTTCATCAGTTCAGCTACATCTAATATATGGTCTGCAACAGTTTTGAGTTTGGACAAGTGTAACATTTTTCGTTTTATAAAGAGAGTTAAATAGTTACATGTAAATACATCTTGCATAATTGCAAGGTGTTTAACTCTGTTTTCAACATTATTTCAGTGATATTTCGGTGGCCAGAGCACCTATCCGTGCTTTCCTGGAGTTTCTTTTACCAGCACAACCGCGACTCAATGACCTTTTCCGAACAGTGTGAATTAAGATCAGACTGCACGATCTTGGATCTACACCGATAAGAGGATATATTTTCTCCAAAATGTAATATGTGAAATAGCAATATTCAGGTGTTTACCATTGTTTACCATTGGTTTGGAAGTTTCATTTAACATTTTTCACAGGTTAAGGGTTAAACTTAAACTGGATTATAGTTAACCAATAGCATGCATAGCCCCGGCAGCTCAGTCGGTAGCGTACAGGACTTCAGAACAGGAAGTCCCTGGTTCAATCCCCGACTCGGCAAATTTCTCTCTGAGGATTGATGATAGTCATTGCAACAGGATACATTTCTCTCCCACGTTTCGACGATGGTTATGTGGGAAAGCAGCCAGTGGCTTATATTGAAAGAGTATTGTGTGGAGTACTGGTAAACGAAACTCCAGTGTGGAGCACTGGTAAAAGAAACTCCAGGAAAGCATGGATATGTGCACATGCCACCGCTACATAAGTGGTATAATGTTGAAAACAGGGTTAAACACCATACAAACGATCAATCAATCAAATTCGCTAGTCTATCAGTACTTTCAGTACTTTGATAGTTACCAAAGCTACCAAAAGTAAACAACGCAGGTGTTAAAATGTATTTAAATTTAAACCGTATCATTTAAAAGTATGGAAATCATTCTAGAAATTACAATCTGTTATTGTACGGTGGGTCTAAGCTTTAGTCAATGGCAGTATAAGATGAATTTTAAAATCAGGCAAAAAGTAAAGAAAAGATAGAGTGACTTAGCAACTCTTTACCTAGATTTGAAATTAGTTTCTCTGCCAGCGACTGATACTTGGACCGACGGTACAAAAAATGTTTGGTGTTAAACGCTGTTTTGTTCACATTCCGTACGGTTATACTTCAGCGGCAAGTGCACCCCTCCATGTTTTCCTGGCCGCCGTTATATAACTGAAATAATGTTAAAAACGGCGTTAAACGCCATACAATCAATCATTCTCTGGCTAGTCATGTTTATCGCTGCTTAACTACCAATAAGTCACACTCTACCGTGCATCATTTTTTAAAACTTCTAACGCGATGTTTACCGAATAGCGTTTTTTTTTTTCCAACGCATTTTATAACTTCCTGTTTTTTAAATGGATCATCTTTTGTCATTTATATGTCATTGTGGTCTAGCCCCTTCCTGTTCATGTAATTTAGTACATGTACTCCAACATTTTATTGTTTTACATATGACATAGCTTTTCAGGTACCGTATATCACACCGTAAAACCGGTTTTGTATGGCCTACCTTTACCCCAGATTGTACATGAGCCGCGCTCTGTGAAAAGGGGGCTTGGTGCATCTGCAAAAAAGTATCGACCCATGTCAGCCTGCGCAGTCCGCGCAGGCTGACAAGGGCCGAAACTTTTTGCTATCTTTAAATTTTCTGCATGTCCAAGGACTGTTCTACCTCAAGATCTGGTCATATTTTTAGACTAAGTGAATTTTATGAATTTATGAGCATGTAATGACATGCTTCCGGGTATCATGCATTACGGAGATGCATTATAACCCTTTACCACACAATCCCGAGTTTTAACGACCTCTGGAAAGAAGCCTTTTGAAAACACTGTGGGAAAAGGAGAAAATGCTGGTAACCAGCATTTTTTCCTTTTCCCACAATGTTTTCTACCCTTCCCAAGAGAAATTTCAATTTTTCAGTCACATTTATTATTTCGTCTGCAAATGCTTTCAATTTGAACAAGTCTACATTTTTGTCGTTTGGTAAAGAGTTAAGCCCCCTTTTCACAAAGCATGCTTCGATATTTTTAACCCTGTCTGACTTTCGAGACCAATCTACAGCAAACAGTCATGGCAATCAATAATGATACCTTTTTCTCAGCAAAATCAATGCTGTGGTTTCTGTGCGTGTGTATACTTGATATTTTGACAAAGTTTGCACGAATACATTTTTTTCTTAAAGATACGTTCTTACAGCCAGAGAGTGAAAACGCTGTTAAAACTTCATAGAGTGTAGAATGGCCCAGAACTTAGTCAGTTGTGTAAACAGATAAATTACAGATATATATGGTGTATGGGATAGAGAAACTCAAGAGAGTTGTCCGCGTTTAAAACCGGAGACGACAATAGTGATTTCTTTGAAGACCTCTACAAAATGAAATGCATTTTCTATCCGTCGTGATACGTATGTGCAACCTTGCAACCGTCAGGAGCAACATTTAGTATGAAGAGACAAGAATCATTATAGTTCCATAAAATAAAGATGGAATGGGTTAAAAACTGGCTGAAAGACGAGTATAGATGTATCTTTAATTCGACATGGCGTGGCCAGATGAAGACAAAATGAAATTCATCTTCCACTTCTCCGCGTTCACACTGTTCACATAAACGTAAATTTCGAGTGGTAGCTTGATCTGAAAATCTACCTGCGTCCGGTTTTAACCCATGTACGAATGTTCTTAACTCTTTACGAAACGAAAAAAATTTAGACCTGACCAAATTCAAAGCAGATGCAGACGACAAATCAAATGTAGCTCAAACAAGTTGGCTTCATTAAAAAAGAAGCCAGGAGAGGTCGGCATCAATGTTTTCAAATAGCTTATTGGCTTTGATTTCAATATATTTTGGTAGATGTAAACAAACAAGTTAGGAATTAAATGAATGAGAAAAAAAAACATTTTTTTTTTTTTCAGTTTTGCTGGTGTAAAAGCACAAAACAGTACATGTTCAACATTGTTATATTCTAGGAATTGTAGGCCATATGCTATTAACATGCTCAGAAATACATATTTTTTCAAAATTCAAGGACACCATTTGGCTCATTTTCAAAAGGAACAAACCTCTTATGAATGTTTTTAATGTGTGCTCAGATAAGCCAAAATATTTTTGGAAAGGAGATATCGTTCAATTAAAATTTGATATAATATGCTACTTCCACTGAATAGGCAAGAATCTTACCTGATGACAATAAATAAAGGTGGCCTATACATAATACTAGTACCAGACATGTTAAAAATAAATGTAACATTTTTTAATCCTTTAACAAACAGCAATTTTTGGACTGTCCCAAACAGAAAAAGCATGCAGACGACAGTTCAAACTTTGATAATTAATGTGGAAGATGGTGCTTTGATGCGATGGAAACCATTGTGACAAAGGAAGAAACTGCAGTGACTAGCAGCTTCTCCTCTTCCCACAATATTTTGAAAAGTTGTCTGCTGCAGACATGTAAAATGAAGAGGTTGTTTGTCTAAACGTTAAGAATTTAAGAAAGTAGATCAATGAGTCATGCTCAGAGAAAAGGGCACTTAATGCATCTGCAAAAAGTATAGACCCATGTCAGCCTGCGCAATCCGCCCAAAACCAAAGGAGCACAGGCTCTTTTAAGGTGTGCGGTACGTAGAGCGAAGAGGCACGACTTTTTTTTTCCGCTCATAAGTTGATTTTCGCGGGATTCTCGCAATCCCGCACAATAGAGGCAACTCTGTGTGTTATTTCATCAAATCTATATCATTATAAATCCACAGAATTTTTGTATAAAACTGAGAAAAATGCAAAAGTCTAGTCAGTTTTGAAAAATAGAACTTGAAAAAATACTGATCAACCTATTTATATCTATTTGTGGAGTATGAGTTCTCCAGAGAACTCGTGCTTTCGAGATTAGGGTACGAGTTCTCCAGGGTACGAATTCTTCAGACGGTATCAAATCACGTGATCTTTTCCCGCGGTGTTCTTTCTCTTTTTTTTTGACGAAATTTGTTTCTCTTTGCTTAGATTTATTTGTTTAATGAAAAATTGCAATTATTGGAGAGATCATTTACAATCAAAATAGTATAATAAATCTTTTTTGAAATCCGTCATATAAAAGAAACGTTTATTTCCTATTTCAGTTTTTTGATTTCGGTTTGTTTATAAAACCATGACGAAATAGACTCACTCGTCACAACTCGGCCGATTCCGTACCTACATCTAACCTCGTCTGTATAAAGGAGGCTTCCATTTTGAACTACCAATCACATGATCTTAAACATGGCGACGCCCCTGTAGATCGCTTAGCAACGACATGAACAACCACGGTGAAGTTATTCACTTCTATCGATCTGTCGATGAAAGCTCCCCACGGAATTGATAAACCACGCTAAAAATTGAATGTACAAACTGTTTGCCGACTGAAATATTCTTAGAAAGATAACGACAGAAAATTTACTCATGTTTTCTTTTTTAAGTGGAGCCTTCCAATTTCAATAACGGTAAATGGGCGTGCTTCCGGAGATGTGCGAAATGTACCGTGTAGGTGCATATCAAGCTACGTGATACAGCCGAGGGATTTGAACACCAGATCACCCGAGGTATGCCGAATGGAAATAGACTGTGTATCAGAACAATTTCGCGAAAACAAATGGATTAGACGGCGATCTCTGTGGCAGTCTGCCTTTTAAACTCACCACTGTTGGAGAGGTCTGATGACCTCTCCAATTATGAAACTTGCTTTCTTTCTCAGGGTCGTAATCTAGTGAGAGCAATTCGTAGTTGCCTACTAATGACAAAGTTTAAATAATCTTCATAACCAAACTGACTTAACGTGTCGGTATAGAGTATTAAGGGTGCGTTTTCTAAGTAAACTTTCATTTATCAAACGTTGTTTGAAAACATTTATAAACGAGTTTACATTAACACTACAGTGGTTGATAAAAATATATTATCAGTAGTACAAAGGTTAAACCAGTTTCTTAAAATTCGAACAAATCTATTTATATATAACGGGTTCCCACCCTCCCATTTTCTGTACATCGCTGAATTGCTGAATTCCTGCCGCAATGGTTGATAAAATTATATTATCAGTAGTACAAAGGTTAAACCAGTTTCATAAAATTCGAACAAATCTATTTAAACATAACGGATTCCCCCCTCCCATTTTTCTGTACATCGCTGAATTGCTGGTGGATTGTCTCGTTCCAACACTTTTCTGAAGATACTAAGCTATGCATTAGTTAAAAAGGTATGGTTGCTCTTCACCCTTTGCCACCACAATCTAGAGTTTTAACGACCCCAGGAAGGAAAGCTTTTAGAAGACACTGTGGGAAAAAAGGAGAAAATGCTGGTAACCAGCATTTTCTCATTTCCCAGCATGTTTTCAACCCTATCAAAGACGAGAGCCATCTATTTACCTAACTTTTGTCTGTCGTCTGCAAGTGCTTTCAATTTGGTAAATTTTGCCGTTTGGTAAAGACTTAATAGTCAGTGAAAACACAATATGGAAAAGAGAGACAGTGCTTTTAATTTGCAATGATATTCTCGTAGAAATTTGCAAACTATGTCGCCTGCTTAACATACGGTCAGCAGTGCTGCTTTTTACATGTACATACCAAGACAGGAGTGAAAGAGCACATTAAGTTATATTTAGTCTAAATTTCAAAAAAAAAAAATAATAATAATAATAATGTAGAAATTATTTGTTTTACAACTGTTGGGCCTTTAAATTCCTTCGAAGGGCTGTGTTATTCAAGCCACAGAGTGCAAGAAACGCGAGCTCTGATGCTATCAGCAACAGTTTAGCTATTAAGGCTTCCTGTGTCACTTACCAGTCACGGATTTCGGGCTAACAGTTTGACTTGATATTTCATTTCGGTAATATGGCACTTCAAGTATGGATGAAAATATTGTGGCGAATTGCTCATGAACAATTTCTTCATTTGCTACAATGTTTTCTTGGTTTGACAATCTCTGTACAATACTATGTATTGTCAGTGTCATATATTGGGTATATTAGAGACGATATAAACTTCATTTCAACAGCACCGTGTGATGTGGAATGCCTAAGAACAAGTTTTCATATGAAACAAAGTGATAACCCCTTGCCAAGCAATCCCGAGTTTTAATGAATGAACCGGTTGAAAACACGGTCACGAAAAAGTTTGCCTTTTTTCCAGGCTGTTTTCTATTCGATAAAAGCCACATCCAGTCGTTTGAAGGCTTAAATTTACTTTGTCATCTGCAAATGCTTTGGTCAAGTCTAAGTAACGGGTAGAGTTACTCAGCTCCCCTGGATTGTTGATTACAGTTTAACAGCAAATCGAGAGAATTTTGGTTATGTTTGTATGGTAAAATATCAAGTGATTCAATACTCAAATCAAAGCGTTGAAAGCACTGGTGTGGCATTTGTCAAAGGAGCCATTGTGTGGAATTAATAATTTGAAAAATAAACAAACAATGATGTGGGGCGAACAAGCCCTGACGAACAAGCTAAGGGACGAACAAGCCCAGGGACGAACTGGGTTTGGGACGAACACGGTCAGGAGACAAAGGTTGTGTGTGTCATTGCGCCAGTAGAAGGCCGTTGCGGGTTTAGATATTTTTTTAATTAAAAAATAAATATTCCCATGATCGATGGCCTAATCCAGTTTATTTTAATACGCCGTTGTTAATTATATATCTTAGTACTACCGAAACACTTATTTGTCTTAGAAAAACTTAGTTTAATTGGGTTTACTTCCTTCGGTTTCGCAAAAACTACGATACATGATTTTCAAAATACCGTATTGAACTTATTGCGGCATTGTCTTCAACCAATCCCACACACACAAAAAAAAATCTTTTACAATACACATTCGTGACAGTCCTGTTCTTAAAATAGAAACAAAATATGTGAAATGAGTTTCTTGAGGTTCCCAAATGTTAAATAACAGATTTTTTTTCGTTTATTTACCGTCGCTCGTGCTTGTCCATATATTAGCCGACGTGCTACACACTTCCTCCTGCCCGCAGGGTGTTAGTTATAAAATAGGGAAGTGCGCAAAATACAGGGCCAACGAAACCCATTCTTAGTCGCGACCGCTTCTTTGACCCTTTACCACACAATCCCAACTTTGAACAACCCTGCGGAAGAATCCTTTTGAAAACATTGTGGGAAAAGGAGAAAATGCTGGTAACCAGCATTTTCTACTTTTTTCCACAATGTTTTCTGCTCTTCCCAAAACACATCTAAATTTTTGGGTCACTTTTATTTTTGTCGTCCGCAAAAGCTTAATGCAACAACTGTAAAACAATGTGCTTAACTCTTTACCAAACGAGAAAGTGTTTTCATCACCATGTAATGTAGCTCAAGTGATGATTTCTATCTTAGATACGGTAGAAAACATTATAGGAAAAGGAGAAAATGCTGGTTACCAGCGTTTTCTCCTTTTCCCACAATGTTTTCAAACAGCCTTCCTATTCAGAGTCGTTAACACCGGGAATTGTGTGGAAAAGGGATAACTAAGATTCCAATCTATGTATAGTTGCTCTGAAAGCTATTAAAATTTAGTTATTTTTGTCACTTAAGTCTAGGTTCACTAGGTGATAATTTTTTTATGATAAATAAGGCACAAATGATGGGATTTGTGTCTGGACGGGGAGAAAATAGTCAAATGCTTTCTTTTCCGGGTCGTTAAAACTCGGTGCTGTCTGTTTTGGGGGCAAATTCACATGGAAATGTCCGCGTAATTTGACTCATTCGGCAAACTTCGGAAATAAGGCACAAATGATAGGATTTGTGTCTGGACGGGAAGAAAATAGTCAAAAGCCTTCTTTTCCGGGTCGTTAAAGCTCGGGGTTGTCTGTTAAGGGGCAAATTCACATGGCAATATCCCCGTAATTTGACTCATTCGGTAAACTTCAGATGATCCGTTGATGTAGTTGGATGCATTTACAGAATCGAACGAGTCGTGACGATAAACTGGTACCCGTTGTGTCTACCGTAACCGCCCGATAGTTGATCGATAACAGGCTGCCAGTTTATCGTGACGAGTGTAATTTGCCCTTACCCACTCAGTTCTGTCGGTAAACTGGAAGCCTTTTACTAGTCTTCGTATCTTCGTCTCTCGGACGATTACGGGAGATACAACGAGTACCAGTTTATTCTCTCGGCTTATTCCATGCATGATCGTCATAAACGGAAATTGCCGAGAGAAGTAAGTCACCATGACTACGGAATATTGTTATAGAGCAGATGGCGAAAACACAATGTCGCAATGTCATGGTGATCAACTCCATATATTAGGCTCTCCAACATGAAAAATTTGCAGACGTTAACTTAGTTTCCGGGTTCAAATGATGGAATGTGGTCAGGAAGGGGTAAAAAAAAAAAAACTTTGTGGGAACAAGGTTAACATGTTGGTTACCAGCATTTTCTCCTGTTCACGCTTTTCAAAAATCTCGTTTCTCAAGGCGGTTAAAACTCGAGAATATTTGATAGACTTCATCTTGAGGGTGCCGAGCAACGGAATTGGTTATTTAGAACGAGGATAAGCAGGTCCAAAGAGTTGTGATTTCGAGCTAAGCCGTATAATGCAAAATAACGCTACACAGTAAGGAATATCAGACTTTACAGTCACCAAATCTGGGTCCATACTCACCAACCATTCTTAAGAATATTCCTGGTCTTGTTCTTCAAAATTTTCCAAATTTGAAAGTAACACACCTTCTGATTGGCTAAACCATATGGTTTAGCCAATCAGAAGTTGTGTTACTTTCAAACTTGGAAAATCTTGAAGAATAAGTCTAAGAACGTTCTTAAGAATGGTTGGTGAATACGGACCCTGATCTTAAGCTATACTGTACGTAAAACAACTACCATTGTGGCATATACGTCAAGGATCAACACCTTTACCCTTTAAAATACAAGAAAAATTTAGTCTGGTCCAAACTAAAGTGTTTGTGGAAGACAAATTAAATGCAGTTGAAAAAGCGGTATTTGTCTTTAAAAGGATAAAAAAAAACAAAAAAACTTTGTGTGAAAAGGAGAGAATACTGGTGACCGGCAATGTCTCCTTTTCACGTTTGAAAACATGGTGGGTACAGGAAAAAATACTGGTGGACAAGCAATTTCTCCTTCACTCACCATGTTTTCAAACGCCTTTTCCCTCGAGGTCATTTAAATTCGAGATTTTTTGGTGAAGGATTCAAACTGCTAAAAAATCAAATGTAAAATTTCTGTCAAACGTAAAAATATAATTACAGCGAATTCAAAAGGTTCCTTTCGCCGGAAACATCTCACCCAATTAGAAAAAGTAGATCAGAGATCAGACTGCACGTGCTGTCCAGTCTGATGTTGATCGCTACTGTACATAAAGGCGCATTGAGTCGCGCTAAGTAGCCTAGGTATTAGGTTTCTCAGAGATATTCTAAAACAAGACAAGCGATGGTTTACTAATGAAAAAACGATTTAACGTGACACTATTGCTACAGAATTATGATAAACTCAACTTACCAGAACTTTAAACCTTCCCGAGTTTAAAATTTAAAAAATAACTAAGTTACTGATAGTATGTGTGTTTGTTTGTCTGTTTGTCACAGACAGATCTACACTGTAACTCAAAATACAAGAACGTTTCTCCTAATTTCGCTAGTTGAATTTAAACCAAACTACACAACACATGTAAACAATAAATCCTCATGCTTAGATATATTCTCTTGTATTTGTTGAATTATTATAACACCTGGTTGATAAGGAAGAGGAACTTTGATTTTTTTTTTTTATTATTTTTTGTTGTATTTTGTGTAAAACGTGTAAATATATTCCATAACTTTTTTTTTTTTCTCTTCTTTTTTAATGAAATCGGCTTATACGAAAACAATCATAATATTTCATACCTTATAGCTTCTCCTTCGGCTCGCGAATGTTCAGAATACAATCGTACCCAAATATAGCCCTCAGTGTATTTTGGGTTCCCTCATATGGTATGATCTACATGTATTTTTAATCTATGACGTTAGGGGTAAATATAGATAAACAGAGGCCCGTAGCTATGACAGAGCGCTATGACGGAGAGTACATATTAAGATTAGTCCTATTTATAAGCCCCTACGTACGTTATTTTTCATTCTGACATTCATCGTGTACGTAGGGTCTTATCGGTTCCTTCATAGTTTCCTTTAGCAAACTCCGACATCGAATTTTGTCGCTGTTTGAACAGCAAATTTGGATACTTTCAAGTGAACATGTTCAATAAAATATACATCAGAAGTAAGATAAATGAATAAATTCTCGATTGAAAAAGGATATTTGTCCAAAACTTGCCTATTTATGAGCTAAATCCATTCCGATTCAACACCACTCTGTTTTGTTATGAATTGCCGTGGAAGAGATATGATTGTTCCGAATGAACCGTCATGTGTGGGTCAATGCAACTTACAGAATGGTATTATGTCTTTTTTTAAAACGAAATTTTGTTCGCTTCGGTCTTGTTTGATTATTGTAACAGATTTCGTTCATAAACTTAAAGTCAATTCTTATTTGTTATGCAACCGTATGCATGATTGCAAAACATGGCGGCGACTCTGTCGGCAATCCATCTTGCGAGTGATTTTATTGAATTCTGAATGAATCTGCCCATTATTTATCTAGATAGCGGCTGAATATTTTCAAAAAAAGTTCTACCTACAGGTAAATGAAATTCTCTTTCGTTATAATACTGGTTTAAGAGAGATCGGATTTGCTACATAGAACTGAATGGGACCCGTTTAGACGTTACATGCAATAAGAAAAATCAAATGTGAAATGTCCGATGATAAATGTTGAAAGGTAAATAAGCATGTATACGTCTAAATATTTGGACTAATATTAAGATCAGACTGCACGTCCGTAAATTTCATTTCCTGGTCAAAACAACCCATCTCTCGTGTAATTCTCACTTAGGCCTAATCTTGGTATTGTGATATATTCTATTCTTTGTGAGGGGAGCAGAATTAGGCCAACCTACTGGCCCGCCCAAGTCGGTTGCTATTCGTTACTCATTCTTTCTTTCAATCGAAGCTTTACCATACCGATCAGCTGTGCCCGTATTCGCCAAGCATTCTTCATAACATTCCTAGACAAATTCTCTCGAAAGATTTTTCTCAATTTAAAAGTAGCGAAATTTCTGATAAATGTTTCAGCCAATCACCGTCCGTATTCACCAATTATTCTTTAGACCACTCTTAGTCGAATTCTTTAAAAAAAAAAAATCTAAATTTAAAAGTAACACAACTTCTGAGTGGCTAAACCATTTGGTTTAGCCAATCAGAAATTTTGTTTCTTTTGAATTTTGAAAATCTTGGTGAATATGACTAAGAATGGTTGGTGAATACGGACCCAGAAGTTACATCACTATCTTGATCTAGAATAAGACTAGAAAAGCATTTTCAGAAAGCTTGGTCGATACGGTTCCTGAGCATAAAAGATTCAAATGGCGCTATTGTGCAGAAAAAGATCTACCTAGTTTGTCTTTCATAATTACGAATATAGATCGTCACACGAAAGAAATTTGTAAAACCAGATCTCTGGTCGCCAAGTTGCTTCATTTTTTGTTTACTTTTTACCTGGTTTTTTTTTCTGCCAGCGACTAACACTTTGACCGACCGTTCAATAACGGATTGTCATCTTCAAAATAATGGGGTCCACACTTTAAAATGGTATGATTCAAGATTTAAATGCATTTAAACATCCGCATTGTTTACTTAAGCCGCTTCTGGGCCTTTAACAGAAAACGTTTTTAACGAAAAATCATTGCTAATATAGATCTATATCAAACTTACCAAACTGTTCCAAAAAATCCTTCCTGTTTTTTTTTTTTTTTTTTCACACTAATTTACACGTACTTTGTTTATTTGATTGTAATTATAAACGCTTAAACTCAAAACTGTCATACAGATTACTTCGTTAAACAGTAATGTGTTGCTTTCTTCAATATTTCTTAAACAAGACTACACAATGCCTGTCCGTCTGAAATATTTATAAAGCCTATCCCTAAATTAGCAGCTTATTAACGTCTCTTAAACGGTTCCGTGCGCACAAGCGGGTATAACTATGTCAACAACATTTTAATATTACTTAGACCACGTATGTAGCGAGCTGACCAATCAGCGTTCAGTATTGTCATAGTATATATCCACTCGTCACAACTCGGCCGATTCCGTACCTACATCTAACCTCGTCTGTATAAGGGAGGCTTCCATTTTGAACTACCAATCACATGATCTTAAACATGGCGGCGCTCCTGTAGATCGCTTAGCAACGAGATGAATAACCACTGTGAAGTTATTCACTTCTATCGATCTGTCGATGAAAGCTCCTAACGGAATTGATAAACCGCACTAAAAATTGAATGTACAAACTGTTTGCCGACTGAAATACTCTCAGAAAGATAACGATAGAAAATTTACTCATGCGTTCTTTCTAAAGAGGAGCCTTACAATTTCAATAACGGTAACGCGGTGTGCTTCCGGAGATGTACGAAATGTACCGTGTAGGTGCATATCAAGCTACGTGATACAGCCGAGGGATTTGATCACCGGATCACCCGAGGTATGCCGAATGAGTATATATCGAAGATACAACTCCCGCAGTTGTATATCTGGATATACTATGCTAGTATATCCTGCACGTGAATTCAGACTTCTGTTTGCAATATCGAGTCGAGACAAAATGTAGCCTTCACGGTAAACCCTTTATCAGAAAATGACGACTTTTGACGACCCTTAGTTACAAGCCTTTTGAAAACGTTGTAGGAAAAGGAGAAAATGCTGTTAGCCAGCATTTTCTCCTTTTCCTACAATGTTTTCTACCCTTCCCAAATGAAATTTGGATTTTAAATCTTTCAGCTGGCTTTCAGTCAATATATCAGTATTCTTAAATCTCTCATTTTCGAATTTATTTACCACCAAATCCTGTGTCGGCAAATTGTCAAGTTGAGTTACTGTAACTTCAGGATCATCTTTAAATAGCTCATTCAAATCAAAATCCAAATCAAATGATGCTTCCATTTTGTAAAAGAAAAAAACTTTTGTCTCATAAGCACATGTTCCTGGATTATGACATAAAAAGCACGAATAGTCACGTGGTCTAAGTGAGATAGAAAATCTCGTGCCGTGATATATGGGAAATATACACTCGCTAACGCTCGTGTATATTTCCCATACACCACGACACTCGTTTTCTATCCCTTACAAATGTTGTCAAGGTACGTACATGTATATTACTCATACATAGGTACATGTATGTTCAGGTACGATCAAATTTTGGGATTCCGTTGAAATCGCATGATCTATCTATTTAACTCTTTACCACACAATCCCGACTTTTAACGACCCTAAAAAGGAAGCCTTTTGAAAACATTGTGGGAAAAGGAGAAAATGCTGGTTACTAAAACAAATTTAAATTTTTCAGTCACATTTATTTTGTCGTCTGCAAATGCTTTCAATTTGGACCAGCCTAAAATTTTGTCGTTTGGTAAAGAGTTAACCCTCTAGTGCCCAACGTATGGAGGGGAATATCCGCCAAAATTCTATTGGTCTTTATGACATTCTTATTTGTGAACATGACAAGCCTAATTGTCTTCTTTCTTACACCTAACATACATCCTTAATTTAATGCTTCATTACTGCTGGTTCTTACTGTTTGGTAGCAATTCTTATTTGTGAACATGGCAAGCCCATTTGTCTTCTTTCTTACATCTAACATACATTCTTAATTCAATGCTTCATTATTGCTGGTGCTTACTGTTTGGTAGCAATTCTTATTTGTCTTCTTTATTACGTGTTACATGCATATTGCATGTTATATGAAATAATTAATAGTTCGTGTTCTTTGATGCCTTTATAGCTTCCTCCAAACTAACATAGAATTTTGGCGGATATGTGCTATTATGATATTTTTATTCATGGGACATAACTGTGTCCTGTTTCTATAATCAAGAAAAAAAATGATGGATCCCTAGACTCGCTACTCTTCAAAGTTGAGGTAACCGGTGTCTAGGTAGATATGTCTTTCTCGATGTAAACATGTCACTTATAGCTGAAATGAAAGATTTGGCACGGCGTAAATTGCTATACATAGCAGAGTGCATGGAGAATGGAAGGATATTAAATATTTCAAATGATTTAGCAACAGCTACATCAATGCTTGTACAGCTATCTCAGCTAACAAATGTTGACCAATCGCTGGATTACTTAGAATCGGCCGGATCATTTTGCCAGCAAAATATATCTGAAACACGGTTAACTTTACAGCCAAGGACGGAACAAGGACGTGTAGGCCGACCAGCATTTGTTACTCCTGTGGAGACTTTGGAATTTTTCCTTACAAATAATTTCAAGGTAAAGGATATGGCCAGATTGCTCGGAGTCAGTAAGCGGACTATTGAGAGACGTCTCGTAGATCATAATTTAAGTATTCGGAATACGTACAGTGAAATATCAGACATTGAACTGGTTGAAAGGGTTAAAGCTATTGTGCAAGAGTTTCCAAATATTGGATATCGAACAGTTTCCAGTATGATGATGGCTGATGGACACCGTATTCAGGAACACAGATTAAGAAATGCTGTCAAAAAAGCAGATCCAGAAGGTGTGCTTTTTAGAAGACTCTTCTTAGCTACTTGTCGCGTACAGCGCAGGACATACTGTGTTCGAGGCCCCCAGGCATTATGGCATATTGACAGAAATCAGAAGTTAATAAGGTAAACATGACAAATAACAATAAAAGTTATTATAAATAGCCATGAGACATGAATTTTGACACCCACAAGTAAAGATTGAAACATACAAATCCAGGAACAGAAATAAATAGCTATTCTATAGTGAAAGCTTACAACAGTTTAACCATTCATCAGATGATAAAATTTTAGACTGGTCTAAATTGAAAGCTGATGCAGACGACAAATTAAATGTCGCTTAAAACATAGAAATTCTAATTAACCCTTTCCCAAATGACAAATTTTGGACTAGTCCAAATTAAAAGAGTTTGCAGACGACAGTTTTAAATTTGATGAAAATGGCAGAAAGGACCCAAATGGGTAGAAAACACTGTGGGAAAGGAGGGAAATTGTTCGTCACGAGCAATTTCTCCTTTTCCCACAGTGTTTTCAAAAGACTTGTACTGCAGACACACGAAAACCAGGGCTTGTTTGGGAAAAGGTTAACTGGTTAGAAAACAATGTGGGCAAAGGAGAAGATGCTGGTAACCAGCATAATTTCCTTGCTTTCCCTCAATGGTTGTAAAAGTCTTCTCTCTTCGGGTCGTCAAAACCAGGTATTGTTTGGGAAAGGCTTAAACTGACTTCAAATCATAGGAAAAGTTGAGATTTTGTCAATAAACTTTATAAAAATTGTAACCCAAAAACATTGGCAATGTCATTTAGTTGGTACTCATCTATTTTGACACCCCTGATTGGTCAGCTAAATAAGTACAACTGTAGTAGCAATGCTATGCTGGAAGTAGGGTCGATTATTACTGACACCGAGTCATATACATTTTATCATTTATCAGCAAAAATACATTTTGAATAACAGGATACTTTATTTTTCAATTTTAGACATATACGGGTAAAATCAAGTATTTTCTCCTGATGGTACTCCAGTTTAACCTCTCAGTAGAATTTAGAAAAGGGAAATAGAAAACAAAATTATCAACACTTTGAAGGCCAGGCAATAATGGTAACAACTGCAGAAAGCTATATTAACAACAAGTTCTATGTATTATATAGTATAGTGCTGGAAAACTAAGAGGCGCTTGAGGGCCTGTATCACTCCACTAGCCCGATTTTACTGTTACAGAGAAGGTTTCCAAAGATTTTAATTATGGTCTAATTATCTATGCCATATACTGGTAATGCAATTAAGCCTAGTCCACAAAAGCCATGTTTTGCAACTAATCAATATTCTATAAGGAAAATTATCAACACTTTGAAGGCCAGGCAATAATGGTAACAACTGCAGAAAGCTATATTAACAACAAGTTCTATGTATTATATACTAGTATAGTGCTGGAAAACTAAGAGGCGCTTGAGGGCCTGTATCACTCCACTAGCCCGATTTTACTGTTACAGAGAAGGTTTCCAAAGATTTTAATTATGGTCTAATTATCTATGCCATATACTGGTAATGCAATTAAGCCTAGTCCACAAAAGCCATGTTTTGCAACTGATCAATATTCTATAAGGGATCTCAAAAAGCTTTATCCAAGGAACATCTCTGCTAATTTGGTTGAATGAAATCCGTTGAGCAGTGTCGGAGAAGAGGGCTATTTAAAAATTTCACTACATGCCATATAGTGAAAATAAGTCTCACCCCAAAACGGCGTATTTTTCAATTGATCAAAATTTTTCAAACAATCTGATACAGGGTCATCCAAGGACCATCTGTGTGAAATTTCATTGAACTCCAGGCGATAGTTTCAGAGAAGAAAATTTTCAAAGTTTTCACTATACACCAAACATACAGAAATAAGCTCCTCCCCCTCAAACCCGCAACCATGTTTATCAACAGATCAAAGTTTCTTGTGGGAATCTAATAAAGGGTCACCCACAGAACATCCCTGTGAAATTCAGTTGAAATCCATTGAGTACTTTCAGAGAAGAAATATTTTGAAAGTTTTCACTATATACCAGATACAGAATTTAGCCATGCCCATAAAAGCCTTTTCAAATAGCTTTCTAGTGAGATAGAATGACCATTTAACATAAAATATACAGAAAATCGACCAAAAGCATAAAGTTTTGACCCTTGTCAGTCTTTGCAGGCTGACAAGGGTGGATATTTATCACGGTGACAATAAAACCCTTTGCTACGTGATGCGTTACATATTTCTTACACTGGTACAAAGAAATCTGAACTGCAAGCCACTTGTACACTGTTATTCCTTTACCATAAAATTCCCTGGTTTTTACAACCCTGAAAGAGAAAGCTTTGAAAATCTGAAGAAAATAAAAATGCTGGTAGCATCTCATTTTTCCACAATGTTTTCTACCCTTTTTGACCTTAATTTTATAGTTTTGGTCATATCTTATTTGCAGACTGCAACAGCTCATCTTCGGGACAAGTCTAAATTTCTTTGAAACGCAATAACTTCTTTATTTCTCAGTGGATTTTATGCCTTTTTTCCTAATATAAAAAATATGCAAAATGTAATGAACGTCTTCAAATATTCCTTTTTATACGTCTGTCAAACACAGGACATATTATGGGATCACCCATGGCATACAGTTGTCTGGCGTCCAGTTCTTTGTACCGAGCATAATGGTCATTTTTATTCGGATAGTCTTGAAACTTGGCATTTGTGTTTGTTGCAGTAATACTGAGTGCGATGCGAAAGAACCCTGTTTAATTTTGGAGCTATTGTTCCTTCTTAAAATTTTATGCCCCTGCATCGATAGATTGGGTGCATATAGTTTTTGCCCTGTCTGTTTGTCTGCAAAAGACTTTAACATTGGCAATAACTTTTGAACTGTAAGTGATAGGGCTTTCATATTTCAAATGTGTATTCCTTGTAGCAAGACCTTTCCTGTGATACCAAGGTCAAGGTCATCTGTCAAGGTCAAATATCAAGATCAGGTTGTCAAAAAATTAACCATTATGGGGGCATTAGTGTTTCACAAACACATCTTGTTTTAACAAACTTTGTAGCCATCCATCTGGTGATGCTACATACCAATTATGAAAGCCCTAGGCCTTATGGTTTGGGAATAGAAGATTTTAAAGATTTTTAAAAAAATCCCCTTTTTGGTTGCTGTGGCAATGAGTTTTTGGCAGAATTAGTTTCTTTGAAAAAAACTGTAAAAGCTTTACCCAAGGAACACCCCTGCCAAGTTTCATGAAGATTGGTCCTCTAGTTTCGTTGGAGATGTTTAAAGAAATTGTTGACTGTCGACAGACACGGGGTGATCACTAAAGCTCACCTTTAGCTTGTGCACCGGTGACCTTAAAACACATTTGACAAAAGGCTACTAAATTATTGTAACCAAACTTTAGATAAGGTGTAGTTACAATGATTTAGTAGCCTTTCAGGATATATAGATGGTAAATAATTGCACTGAGTACTGGGGAAAAAAGGATGTTGGTTTGGTCCAGAAAAATTAAAAAGTACATGTAAATTAAGTTTTCTCATTTATTCGTCTTCAGAAATATGCTTGTTGATACATTTCACATGCTCAGTGTGAAAATGTTGAAGCAAAATCATACAAGAGCTCCACAAAGTGGGGCATCCCTCTGAAATGAAACCAAACAAAAAAACTTTTAACTAGTGATGACCTGCATAAATACTGTATGGCTGGTTTATTTGTGGGTGCAAATTTTTGCAATTTGATGCTAAAAACTGCATATGAAAATTTTGCACATTTAGTTTTTGCCGATTATGAATCGGAAGATGTTTTATTAGGTGACCATTCAAATACAGTTTAACAGAATTTTACATTATTGTTCTATATGCTTGACAATCTTTTTTATCTTGTAAATCAGGAAAAGCCCAAAAACTATCTCAGACGTCAGAAGTATTGTTTGTAAATAGTCTTTCACAACTTATATTATTTCTTTGTTCATGATGTTATTATCACAAACGGTGCCACAGATAATAACATCAATGAACAAATAAATAATTAATTTTTTAATGGAAAACATCGACAATATTTGTCTATGACCGTTTACAAAGAACACAGAATATGGCAAATACAAACAAATATATATAACTATGCAACAAAATATCTTTACATACAATAGAACTAGGGGCGCTTGAGTGGCTGTATCGCTCCACCAGCCTGAATTAACTGATACAGGGAAGAAAGTTTTTCAAGAAGACAATATAATAATCAATGTGTTATCGGGCATATAAACCTAGTCACTGAAATCCACTCACTCGTTTCAACATTTTCACTATATATCATATATAGAGAATACATACATAGTGTTGTCGTAGATCAAAAATATCTAACGAGGTTGGGAGAACTGATAATTGTCGAGCCTTGGCGAGACAATTATCAATTCTCACAACCGAGTTAGATATTTTTGATCTACGACAACACTATGTATGTATTCTATTTATCTTTTAACCTATGATTTGTACTCATTGTGAAAAGATCTGAAAAATGTTGCTGACAAATACATTTTAAAAGTTTTAAAAGTTTATTTACGTCGGAACTCCTTTTTAGCTCCACTGGCCGAAGGCCAGCGGGCTTATGTCATGGCCCGGTGTCCGTCGTGCGTCCATCCGTCCGTGCATGCGTGCGTGCGTGCGTCCGTGCATTAACTTTTATTTCAAACATTATCTTCTCTGAAACTACCCATCCAATTTTCATGAAACTTCACAGAAATGATCCTGCCATGGTCCTCTTCAGAATTTCTTGAAAGAATTTTGATTCCTTCAAAAACTCTGGTTGCCATGGCAACAAAACTGAAAAATATTGGAAATCTTTAAAAATCTTCTTGTCTGAAACCATAAGGCATAGGGCTACCAAATTTGGCATGTAGCTTTATGTAGTAGACCTCTATCATGTTTCTTGAAATTATAGCCCTGGGGTCAAAATTGGCTCTGCCCCAGGGGTCTCAAGTTTTACATAGGCTTATATAGAGCAAAACTTTAAAAATCTTCTTGTCTGAAACCATAAGGCATAGGGCTACCAAATTTGGCATGTAGCTTTATGTAGTAAACCTCTATCATGTTCCTTGAAATTATAGCCCTGGGGTCAAAATTGGCTCTGCCCCAGGGATCACAAGTTTTACATAGGCTTATATAGAGAAAACTTTAAAAATCTTCCTGTACCTAGCCATAAGGCCTAGAGCTACCAAATTTTGCATTTAGCTTGATCTAGTTGGGGTCTACCAAAAGTGCCCAAATTATAGTCCTGGGGTCAATTTGGCCTCATGCTGGGCGGGGGGGGGGGGGGGGGGGGGGTTCACAAGATTTACATAGGCTTACATAGGGGAAACTTTTAAATCTTGGTGTACATAGCCATAAAGCTTAGGCTACCAAATTTTGCATAATTATAGCATTATCTAGTGGACAACTACAAAGAGGGCCCAAATTACAGCCCTAGGATCAAGTTTGGCCCTGCACCAGGGGTCACAAGTTTTACATGGGTTTATGGAGTGAAAAGTTCAGAAACCGTCTTGTTACAAGCCATAAGGCCAAGAACTCCCAAATTTGGCATGTTATTCTTCTAATACACATATTCCCCATTTAGTCCGACTGTAGCCCTGGGGTCAAAGTTTTATAAGGGCTTATATAGTGAAGACTTCTCTTCATGGTTTATATTTATAAGCCAGTAGAGCAATATAGGGCCATCATGGCCCTCTTGTTTAAAATTGCATTACCCACATACATAGTACTTTATCATAGTAATTAAACGTCTGAAAATCGCGATTGAGATCACTTGGGATTATTCTATTTGAGAAGACGCGGTAAACAAGCATTCAAATGACGTCACGGGCAGGAATTATGTAGGCAGATCATCAGAAAGTAGCGCGCATGCTATGACATCGTTCTTTTTTTGCAGGCTTTCTGCAGTAATTGTTACTATTTTTGGAATGCATTTCATTCATAAATGGTGATGGGGGCGGAGTCAGTGGAATTTACTGTTCTATAAATATCCGTGGTATATCAAAAATCTATAAATATCCGTGGTATATCAAAAAAAAATATCGCATGGGTGTTATTGCATGGATATACGGTTAGTTGAAAGATAAATGGAAATTAGCCCTGCCCACAAAAGCCATGTTTTTCAACCGATCAAATTATTTTCAATTAATCTGATAAACGGTCACCCAAGCAACATTCCTGTGAAATTTGGTTGAAATCCAATTGATAGTTTCTGAGGAAAAAACTTTCAAACTTTTCACTATATACCATATTAGGAAATTAGCCCCGCCCACAAAAGCCATGTATTTCAATGGATTAAAATGTCTTGAAGGAATCTGATAGAGGGTCACACAAGGAACATTTCTGTGAAATTTGGTTGAAATCCATCCTTTAATTTTTGAGGAGAACATTTTCAAAGTTTTCACTATATACCATATATGGAAATTAGCCCCGCCCACAAAAGCCATGTTTTTCAACTGATCAAAATCATTTCAAGGAGTCTGATAAAGGGTCACCCAATGAACATTCTATGGGTGAACGTATAGAAACTTGTTGAAAATAAGTATCCTTTACGTTTTTAACTTCTTTGAAAATCAACATTTTTTAGCATCAGATCTGTTATATTGATGCAATGGTTGGTGGCCACCAAAGAAGCCATACAATAACTTGCTAACTCTTTACCGGACAACAAGAGGGCCATGATGGCCCTGGAGTCGCTCACCTGAGCCTTTTGACCAAGCACAACCAATTTCCAACGTCTTGTGAGATATATGTATTACCAAATAATAAAATTTTAAACTCGTCAGTCTGAACCTTCTGCATAAAACAAATAGTATGTGGATCAAGCTGTGGGACTGGTCTCTCAAAGGGGTAGAAAACATTGTGAAAAAGGGATAAAATGCTGGATACCAGCATTTTCTCATTTTCTAACAGTGTTTTCAAAAGGCTTCTTTCTGAGTCATTCGTACACTAGGTTTTTCTAAGATTTGACCTAGTGACCTAGTTTTTCAGCCAACATGACACATTTTCAAACTGGTCCAAGATATCACTAGGACAAACATTCTTACCAAATTTCAAGAGTATTGGACTGAAAATGTGGCCTCTACAGCGTACACAAGGTTTTTCTAAGATCTGACCTAGATTTTGACCTAACATGACCCATTTTCAAACTCATCCAAGATATTACCAAGGCAAACATTCTGAGCAACTTTAAAAGAGTATTGAACAAAAAATGAGGCCACAACAGTGTACACATTGGTTTTTCTAAGATTTGAACAGGTGACCTAGTTTTTGACCCGACATGACCCACTTTCAAATTCTACTAAGATATCATCGAGACAAACATTCTGACCAACTTTCATGAGTATTAGAAAATGTGGCTTCTGGAGCTTACACAAGGTTTTTCTAAGATTTGACCTAGTGACCCATTTTCAAACTAGTCAGAGATATTATCAAGGAAAACATTCTGACCAACTTTCAAGAGTACTGGACAGAAAATATGGCCTCTAGAGCGCACACAACGTTTTTCATAGATTTGACCTGGTGACCTAGTTTTTGACCCAACATGGCACATTTTCGTACTATTTCAAGATTTAATCAAGACAAACATTCTGACCATTTTTGAAGAGTATTAGACTGAAAATGTGGCCTCTATAGTGTACAAAAGGTTTTTCTAAGATTTGACCTAGTGACCTAGTTTTTGACCCCACACGATCCAATTTCAAATTTGTCCGAGATTTTATCAAGACAAATATTCTGACCAAATTTCACAAGTATCTGACTGAAAATGTGGCCTCTACAGCGTACACAAGGTTTTTTTAAGATTTAACCTAGTGACCTAGTTTTTGACCCCACATGACCCAATTTCGAACTCGTCTGAGATTTTATCAAGACAAACATTCTGACCAAGTTTCATGAGGATCGGACTGAAAATGTGGCCTCTAGAGCGTACACAAGGTTTTTCTAAGATTTGACCTAGTGACCTAGTTCTTGACCCCACATGACCCAGTTTCGAACTCGTCCGAGATTTTATAAGACAAACATTCTGACCAAGTTTCATGAGGATCAGACTGAAAATGTGGCCTCTAGAGCGTACACAAGGTTTTTCTAAGATTTGACCTAGTGACCTAGTTTTTGACTCCACATGACCCAATTTTGAACTTGTCCGAGATTTTATCAAGACAAACATTCTGACCAAGTTTCATGAGGATTGGACTGAAAATGTGGCCTCTAGAGTGTACACAAGGTTTTTCTAAGATTTGACCTAGTGACCTAGTTTTTGACCCCACATGACCCAATTTCGAACTCTTCCGAGATTTTATCAAGACAAACATTCTGACCAAGTTTCATGAGGATTGGACTGAAAATGTGGCCTCTAGAGCGTAGACAAGGTAAAAAGTTGACGACGGACGACGCACACCGCATGACGGACGATGGACACAGCACGATCACAATAGCTCACCATGAGCACTTTGTGCTCAGGTGAGCTAACAAAATTAAGACTAGACTAAATTCGAAGTTTTTGCAGTCGTCGCCTTTTTACCAAACAACAAAATTTTTGGTCCTAATTGAAAGAAGTTGCAGCCAATAATTAGAAGTTGATGTAACTTTGGAAGAACACATCCTATCTGGTAGATAGCTGATCTTTGTCCATGCTGCCTGCTAAAGCAGAAGTATTCCGGGATCAGCATGAGTGTTAAAGCAATGGGAAATGGTTAATCAAGCAGAACCAAAGCCATATGAACCAACAATGATATACAGCATTATTTCTTCAAAGGTATCATAACTTTGTATGTCTTTGACTTTTGAAAATGATATGGATGGAGCACATGTGTTGACTTTGGGTAAGTGAAGTGAAGAATGATCGAATTCGATGAGGCCACAATCTATGTTCATTGGTAGTCTGCTGCACCCAAGTAGAGCCTGTAAGACATGGGCCATGTTTATTGAAACATCCGGTTCATTACAGTCATCTGCATGAATGTCTGTCCACTGTGATGTAATTTTGTTTTCTGAAAAACAAATGTTGTTTGTTATATAAGAATAAACCAATCAATCTGCACTTTGGAATGAAATGCCATTCAGAGAAGGACGCAGCAATAGCTGTTTTAGAGAAACTACATGGGGTAGAAAAGACAGAGCGGCAGTTAAAAGAAGGAATATGGATCCAGAAGTTAGCAACGGTTCGACCAAATGGCTGCAATGTGAAGAACAGCTTTAGGACCCTATCAGCAGTATTACAGTGACTTTTTTGGCGCTAAACGACGTCAAAGCGCCAAAAACCATCAGAGTACTAAATGACGTCATGTCGTCAATGACAACGTCATTTCAGTTTGAAAATAATGGTGGTATGAAAGCTGTCACAAAATGTAGAGGGCATTATTTTCATGTTGATTTTCTTGAAAAAGGCGTAAGCCGAAATATTGAAGAAGAGTAAACATTTTAAAAGTGTATATAAGAATAGTCTTTTTTTGAAAAGCGACATTGAAATAATGTTGCATCCCCCGAGTTTCTAGTACTAGTATTCAATTTTTTGGCTCGACTGACATGATTGAAATGGGAATACTGTCATTATCGTACTCTACGACCGAAAGGACCTTTGATCTTGGCATGCATTATCTTATAGGAAAATGGCCACTTTTGTCATTTAACTTTTAAGGCCTTGTGCTGTTAGAATACATACCCTCAATGACATATATATATATGTGTGTGTGTGTGTGTAAAAAAATTGAGTGTTCCTCGGTCAAGGAAAAATATGTAAGAAATGAAAAACGTCACACAGGTCTGTTTAAATCGATAAATTTAATTGCCAACCGGTTTCGCTCATCAGGGCATAAGATACAATTGTAGCAATTAAATTCATTGTTTAAATGGACCTGTGTGATGTTTTTACATTTTATATATATATATATATATTTTTTTTTTTTGGGGGGGGGGGGGAATGCTTCAAAGTTTGCCCAGCAATTTAATCCTTTCCCAGACAGCAAAATTGTAGACTGGTCTAAATTGAAGGGAGTTGCAGATGGCAAAATCCATGTTACCAGACACATGAAATTTTTCTGTAATAGTGTAGAAAACAGTGAGGGAAAAGGAGAAAATGCTGGCTACCATCATTTTTTTCTTTTCTTTCTTTGTTTTCAAAAGCATTCTTCTTTAGGGTTGTCAAAACCAGTGATTGTTTGGGAAAGGGTTAGGAGGAGATGCTGTTTGAAGTAATTGTTGATGACTTCTGACATTCAACATACAACGGACACACTAAAAGGGTGAGCACAAAAGCTCACCTTCATCACATTGTGCTTAGGTTTGCTAAAAGACAGCCTGGATAAGGCCTGGTGGTTGTTGGTCATTGGCTAGGGGCTATGTTCCATAGTTCATAGAGTCACCGCTTGCCACACTATTACTTGACCAAGTACAGTTGTGACATGTGTTGAAGATGCAATAGAAACGTGTTATGTTGTTTTTTTAGAAATTTATTGTAGACTTATTCATTTAATAAAATTCTTGGCTTTGCTTACCATCAAGTTTTCTGACAGTAGATATGTGTATCATTAAAAGCTAGTTGCAAACTACTACGTTGCCTGTAAATAAAGGGTATAAGCCTAATCTAAAATACTCACTTTCAACTTTCTTCAAAAACTTATGCCAATTATACATGATGACTTCTTCTGAAGCCTTTTGGTCAGCATCCCCAGAGAAGATGGGTTTGAAGAAGGATGCAACCTCATCTGCTGTTGGGTGGATGTCCTCACATAGACATGTACAAGCCTCATTAATGTGAAGCTGTAGGAGTTGTAGACAGTTATGTAGTTTAAGACCTACAAAAAGACAAGAACAATATATGACCCTAAAGTGATGGCATTGTAAACAAATGTGTTGTTTCCACTTGAAAAACTGGCTTATTAAAAGTGTGATCTAGAATGATCTTAGTTATCTCCCCTTGAATAAGAAAAATTGCTATATTTGACTTTGTTTACAGTCTAGCATCTCAAGTCACAAGTTCACACCTAGGCTTTACTTTGCAAAATTTAAAAATCTTCTCTGACACTTGAAGGCCTAGAGCTTTTATTTTGGTATGTAGTGTGTCCTAGTAGACCTCTACCAAGTTTGTTCATATGAAACCCCTGGGACAAAAAGAGGCCCCACTTAGGGGCGACATATTTGGCACTGAGGCTACATTTTGCAATTCTCCTCTTAAAAAAGGCCTACAAGTTTGATACATTTGTTCAAATGATGCCAAATAATTCATGTCACTCAGGTGAGCGATAAAGGACCATCAAGGTCCTCTTATTATTCTATTCAACTAGAGCAATGGCAAATATATTATGGTTATAAAAATGGATGAAAACAATAATAGCATGCAGCCACATAGGGCAATCCTGGTTTCTGACAAGATGATTTTTAAAGTCGGCCTTATATAGGACTATGTTCAAACTTGTAACCCCTGGGGCTGGGCCAATTAAGGTCCCAGGGGCATTCTTTTAACAATTATGGTAGCAGGGTTGGGCGGTCGAAACCATCCCCGGTTTTAACCAGCGGTTTTAACTGGCCTGGTCAATACTCCTCCAAGTGGTCAATACTGGTCGATCAAAAAAATTTTGACACTATGATTTAATTACTAACTTTACTGATAAGAACAGATAACAGAATCATCACACTTTCACACATCTAAATAAACACTGGTGTCATTATAATACCCTATACATGCATTTTAAGCACTGTCAATAGCTAGTTCATATAAGCTTGGCACACCTTGTTCAGTTTGAGAGACAGGTCCAGTATTTTTAGTATTTTGACACAGTTTTGTTTGTTCTATGGCAATTAAAGTTAGTGTTACCTCTTTGATGTATTGTTTAATAGTCAGTGTTTTCATTACAATTTTCACACCTTTATCTTCTCAGCCTAATTTGCATATAGCGCATCACTAATTTGAACCAGGTGAACTCTATGAAATATTGTTTCATTTTGTACAGTCAAATCCCTGCTAGAGTTAATTTGTCATTGAATGAGTGAATGTTTGGTTGTTTTTTCTTTTGATGACTATGAAGGCTACTTTTAAAAATATTTTATTATTTGCCCTTTTTCTGGTTTCAATAAAAACAAGTTACTTCGTTAAACTGATCCCCCGCCGAATGGGGCATTGTCCTTGAAGTGTGCCCTTTAACCTATCCAAAAATTAGTTCCAAATGGCACATCTACAACCGAGAACAACCCAGCCAAATTATTTTTGAAATACACTAGCAAATGTTTGAGTTATGCATCCGAAAAGCTCAACTTATGCTAATTTCAACATTTGACCCTGACGTCAGACCTTGAACTTGATCCTATCCCAAATTTTGTTTCAAAATGCATATCTACTCAACTTGGAAAACAACTGTGCAAAACTATATTGAAATCCATTCATAAATGTAGAAGTTATGCTCCAGATAAGCTCAATTTATGCATGTTTTAACATTTGACCTTGATGTGTGACCTTGAACCTATCCCAAAATTTGTTTCAAACTGCACATTTGCAAAACTTTGAGAACAACTCTGTCAAATTATGCATGTACTGCACAGGCTGACCAGGGTCGAATCATTTTGTGGTTTCAATAAGACACTATTATAATTATATTATAAGAAATGTGATAATAAAAATCATGAGTTTAAAATACCTGGCTTGACTTGGCCAGCAAACAAAAGCGATGTGTCCGATATGAAGCTGGGGTCAACTTTGGTTGTCGTCTTTTATTGGACACTTGTGAATGCTGTGATCTACCTCTATAAGGGGCAAAAAGATTCCTGACTGTTGCAGTAATTGAATCTTGAGATGGAGTTGCTGCATATGCGGTTCTTGGTGTTTGATTTCCATTTAGGTCACTCGATTCCAAGGCTTCAGCAGCTTTTCTTAGGAACTCGGCCGCTTTCACCTGTTGGGCACTCATTGTCTGCAAGAAAGTTTTTATACTTTTAGTACAGTTTCCATTGACAGGGCTTTTTCCCCTAAAATTGGGAAGAGGCCTTGGCCTTTCATTTTTGGAAATGTTAGCACGAAGTTTGGATAGATTGGGAAAACCTTAATTGACTTTCAGGATAAAAACACAGTAAATAGAATACTGCCTAAATTGTTGCATTAACTGACAAGAAGTATTTTCCAATGTTGGATCATGATAATCTAATTAAAATCATCATTTATTTAGTCAAAATCTGTAATCTTTAATTAGTAATAATTATTTGGACTGTTTCACTCAGTGCAAAAGTGATTGTAAGGAATTTAACATTGCAGAATCATTGTAGTCATTTGGGAATTTAGCTCTGTATTTTGGGAACTTTTTTAGCCAGCACTGGGAAAGAAAGAGACTTTTTTTGATTGGGAAGTAGCCCTTTACAGGCCTCTACTTTAGAAGGAGAAAAAGCCCTGATTGACCAGTAGTGAATGCCTTTGTGACCCTAGGATGTTGTGTTGTGCTAAAATTTTCACAACATATATGGAAGCCCATGGAAACTTGTGATGTCTTTATTTACAGTTTTGTTGCAATTTTTAGTTGCGCAGGATTGGCCGACATACTGATATAAATTGCTTGAGTAAGGTTTAAACTGGTAGTTCATTGGAATATTTTCATTAACAAAATATAGGACACAATCACACCCCTCTGCATTCAGCATAGGCAAGTAATAAGTATGCTTCATAAACTATCTATAAAAGGTCTCAAAACCAGATCAGGCTCCTTTTCTAAAGGTTTTAAAGAACGTGTCTGTCATGTAACGGTATCTTAATTAGTGTTCTGTTTGTTTGCATGGTGTTTTACCCGGCTTTCAACAGTATTTCATAAACATTGTGGTGATAATTATTTGTCGCAAATTCCCAGTGTTTCAAAGGTTCTGTGCTTAATCTGAAACTGAAATACCATTTCGACAAATACATGTAAATCAAGATGTGGAAAAATGTTACGGGATATGCATGTCCAGTATTTTCTCGCTGTGATTTTCTAAGCAGTTGTACATGTGCTTGACCCATGCTCTGTGAAAGGAGGGCTTAATGCATTTGTTACACAGTATCTACTCAGGTCAGCCTTGGTATAATGCATCACGGAGATGAATTAAGCGCCATTCTGCCAGAGCCATGCTCTGTGAAAAGAGGCTTAATGCATCTGTATAAATATCGACCCAAGTCAGCCTGCGCAATACGAGTCAGAGTCGCAGATTCCAGAGGAAGACAAATGCTGTGTATGCAAAAGATTCTATGCACAGGATAGGGAATCCTATCAAGTGTCATTTACCCAATGGGCCTGTTGTGATGAATGCGGTCATTGGGTACATTTAAAATACTGTACCCCGATCAAGGTTGTACAACGGGAAACATCTTTTAAATGTCCCTGTTGTTAAAGTCATGTCTGACAACCAGTAGTCCAGTGTTTGATGTTCTTTAGAGTTAAGCTTTGGCAAGTTTAGAGGGTTTTTTGGGGGGGCTGTTGTGTTGTAAAGTTCAACATTTATTAAATGAACTTACTATAAGTCCGTATTTCTTAGTCAATCATATCAATAATTCAAAGTATAATTTCAGAAAAGAAATACCTGTTATAATGGAACGCTTTCATCAAGCTTTGATACAGCCGATAAGATCGATAACATTTGGCCGTCTATCTATCACCGTTGGGTTCCCGCGTAAAAGATCAGGCGTCTAACCGATAGATATTCGTGAGAAATACACTCAACAGGGAGAAATTATTATAATGAAAGCGACCTCTGGTATCATAATATGACTGTCGTATTCGTGTAAATGCCATTCTTGTTAGTGGATACTTCGTTCGTCTTTATTCAGCTAACTAACATAGCTTCAATAACACAAAAGCCAACAGTTTTCGCCAGAATATGCATAAACAAGGATGTAGCATTTTAATGATAAGCTATAGAGAGATGGGAATCGGGAAAAAAAAAAAAAAAACAGGATAAGGAGTTAAGATGGGTGAAATCATAATGTCAAAAAGGGCATAATGATAAGAAGCACACACTACTAAATAACAATTTTATGACATACAAGTGGAAGAAAGAAAAATGGAATTAGCATAAAAAAACATGCACAAGTAATAATGAAACACGAAATGTTATATGCATGTAAGATGTAAGAAAGAAGACAAAGAGGCTTGTCATGTTCACAAATAAGAATGTCATAAAGACCAATAGAATTTTGGCGGATATTCCCCTCCATACAAATACGGTAGATATTTTTTTGTAACAATAGTGCAAGATAACAGTTAAAAGCTTATTTAAGACAAGTGAATACTTTGTTTTCATTTCAAAAACTGAATTAATTCATAATATGAATGTAAAGTCCTGTGTTGCATATATGCAACAGGGGGCTTGATGTTTACCTATTGCTTATATGCAACATCGGGAATTAAAGGAATAAACTTAAGAATATTTTTGGAAGCTTTTAAAAATGATTCCAAAGTAATTTGAGAAAAGAAAAATAGTATTAATATGCTCAAAAATGTGATCTAAAGTCTATTGCAACCAATTATATTCAAGTCATTTGCTTGTTTTATTACCTATGATGATATAATATGCATTGCAGTGAACGTTGCATATCTGCAACGACAGACATAAGATGCAGAAATGATATGGTTTTAACCCTTTCCCAGATAAGCCCTTATTTTTACGGCTGTGGGATACATGGTTTTCGGAAAACACTGAGAAAAGGACAAAATGCTCTTTACTCTTCTAGGGAAAAAAACTCATGATTTGAGCCACAATTATTTTGTCTTCCGCAAATACTTTCAGTTTGGACGAGTCCAAAAGTTTGTCAACTGGTAAAGAGTTAATCAGAAGTATTCACTGTTCATAACTGATCAAGCCAACATCTATTTAAACAGTTTAACCCCTAGTCAGACAAACAATACCAGTACCTGAAGAGCAGTCATGTGGAAGGTTTATTTTTATAATCAAAGTCTTTTTTTCCAATTATTCATTCAGAATATGTAAACAAAGGCATCAGCAGTTGCAAGGGACTTATTACTGGCAATAAATTACACTAACTGTGACTTTGAGGAGCTGTGTTAAAGTTCTGGAGATTGGTATAAAATCTCAAAATCTGTTGCAGATGGTGGTGGTACATACATGTATTCCTGTTTTAGCACACCCTCACGGTTATCAATGCCTGGCTATGGTGCAAGAAGCATTGTGGAATTTTTGCACAACAAAACCATTGAAACTCTGTGCATTCATAACTGATTTGCAATGGTTACCTGTCCCATTGAATGTAGTGTTGAGTAACTAGGTGTTTACAATACATAACATATGTTGTCACTTCTGAGGTATTTCTTATTTATTTCATGCTTTTCGGTAGTCTATCGAGAAATAATGGTGGGCTGTCCAACTCTATCACCACCAGCAATAGCAACAAACAAAAGATCAACCAAGAGGCCAATTGATGACTGCAGCCAAGATGCTGTGGGTCACTTTCCCGCGGGAGATTTAAATACTCAGCCTTCCCAAAGTGTTTGAAGTGTGATGTTCTTTTATTACTTAACAAAGACAGAAACTGCCTAACTGCATCTCACATGTTCTGATTTTACGGTGTTTTACTCCGCTTTCAAAATTATTTCAGTGATTTCACGGTGACAGCTCACATATTCATGTATTTCCTGGGTTTTCACAAGTACTAGGCTAGGTCTGTGAAGTGTCTTGTCCAAGGAAACTCCCACGAAGGGCACAGTGGATCCATTGAGGCTGAAACCCGGGGCCTCGAGTTCATGAGCAGGCAACCTGCATTTCACATGTGAAGAACAAGAAAAGTTCTCAGTGACAATAAACGTTGATTTATTTCACAGTGTTTGTTTGTTTGATCGATTGATTGATTGATTGATCGGTCAGTTGATTGATTGATTGATTGATTGACTTGAGTTTTATGCCATCTTCAACTGTATTTCAGTCATATCACAGCGGTCGTATCACGGCGGTCCATGTTCATGTGCTCTTGGTATTTCTTCACCAGTACCACACACAACATTCTTTCCAAGTCACTGATAGGTTTCTCTTATATAGTCCATTGGTGAAAGACGGATGAATCAGGAATTCGAGATTTGCGTCATGTCTGGGTTTGATACCCACTTGTGGCAGTCGGTCAAAGTAGAGTGGCCTTTGTCAAGGCACATCCTTTCTAGCCCTAGTACTGGTGGATCACCAAGGAAGCATGAATAAGTTAACTGTTGTCATAATATAACTGAAATACTGTTGATTTGGTGTAAACCAAAATAAATAAATACAGACAATCTTGAATTAGATTGAGAGAGACTAACAGTTTGAAATTTCTTGAATTTGATTGAATTAAAGCATGTTAATTATGTTAAAATCATGATAAATAGTTTTCTTTGTTAAAGAAATAAATGTTAAAAGACAGCAGAATAGTTTACTTTACTTAAAGAATAAAAAATAAAATATGTTGCATATATGCAACATTTTTTCAGCAGCCCACTGTTGCATAAATGCAACATGTTCTAAAATCTAGAAAATACAAGATATCACTTAAATCTAACCATTTATTAATATAAACCTTTCCATAAAGCCAAAGTACTGAATTAAATAATTTTTGAATTGATATAAAGGGGTTTGGGCACTAGAGGGTTAAATTTATGACGTCCGAGGTAGGCTAGATATAATAATAATTTGCAGGAGGCTATGCACATGCACTATGGACAGTGTATATCAAGATCAGACTGCAGTCCCGTATAGTCCGATCTTAATCAACACTACCCGCTATATTGTAACATTATCTTTCCAAGATAAGATTGAACTTGCATTACTTGATTTGAACTGTGTTTCCAAGCTGAAAGAAAAATCAGAACAGTCTAATGAATCAGTCCTTTAAGGGTGAATTATACGTTGGTTGCTTGATTTTCGTTTATTTATCGACGCCACCAGTTGTCCATATGGGCAAAGCACCAAGAAGACGGCAAGCTTTGTTAAGGGGGATAATCTAAAATGGAGGACGAACCCTAAGTTGCGCCAGGTTCTTTCTCGTAATCGAACAGTGTAGAACCAAGATCAGACAGCGCATTCTGTTCAGTCTGATCTTGATCTACACTTTCCGTAAAAGGTCAGTGAGTCGCGCTTAGCAGCTCGAGGGTTAAATTTCAATGAAACTTAAGTTCTAATGATTGGTCAGATACTGCTATCTTAATCTAGAATTAGACTGAAAAAGCAATTTCAGAACGGTTCGTCAACACGGAGCACAAAATACGGTCCTTGAGCAAGAAATACGCTTCCTGAGCACAAAATATGGTCCCTGAGCACGAAATACGGCCCCAGGTATGAAATATTGTCCCTGAGCACGAAATAAGCTTCCTGACCATGACATGCTATCCCTGAGCACGAAATACGACCACTGAACACGAAATATGATCACTGAGCACAAAGTAAGGCCCCTGAGCACAAAATACAGTCCCCTGGCACGAAAAACGCTTCCTGAGCAAGACATGGTGTCCCTGAGCACGAAATACGGCCACTGAGCACGAAATACGCCCACTAATCACAAAAACGGTCCTCGATCTGAGTACAAATACCCCCCCCCCCTGAATAACAAATAATGTCCTTGAGTACGATGCTCAAATGGGGCTACTGTGAAGTGTATGGTGGGTAAGAAGTTGTCCATCGGATATTCCAGAAAGGTCTCCGGCTGCCATAGCAACAGGTAAAAAAGCCTGTTTCTTCAAAATCGCAAGTCGAAATTCTTTCCAAAATGACAAATAGTACTAAGATGAAAAAGTGAAATAGTCTGTAAAATTGGAACCGTGTCGGCTCATTTGGTTTTAATCAAAGAGATATGGCTTTTGAAGGTTTTCTTGGGTAAGACAGTTCAGATCTCCAGCCTCGTACCATCTGGTGTTCAAATATAAGGGCATGGAGGTGCGATAAAACAAGGGAAGTAACCGTGCCTTATTATGTAATGGTTTGTGCATTTGTTAATGCCCGTGTCGAAGACACGTGTACACGTATGATAGACATTTTAAGTGACACACACACACACAGAGACACACACATATCGTATCACTGACCTTGCTTTTATAAATAAATTCAACTTTTTTTGTCTTTCATAACAATGAACATGCTATTGATCGTCACACGAAAGAAATAAGAGAATGACCGAATCAAAGTTGTGAGAACTTGTGGCCAGACCCTTTTGCCTAACTTGTATCTTTTTTGTGTGTGTCATGTACATATATTGTACGATTTGTATAAAGATGGCAATAAATTATGTTTGAACTAAACTAGAAAGAAATAAGACCAGACCTAACAAAAAGCCCTTTGAGTCAATTTTATGAATCAAAATGGTAGTCTAAATCTACATGCAACTTATAAACAAATCTATGAGCCGCACAGGGGGCTTAATGCATCTCTGTGATACACGATACCAGGCAGGTCATAACATCGTTGTGGATCCATAAAATCCATTTTGTAGAACAACAGGCTGAATCATGAGGTAGATCTACACTGGTCCTTTGACATGTAGAAAACTGACCAATGGCAAAAAGGTTTCGACCCATATCAGCCTGCGCGGACTGCAAAGGCTGATATGGGTCGGTACTTTTTGCAGATCTATGCATTAAGCCCCCTTTTCACAGAGCATGGCTCATACACATGATCATTCTGGTCATTCTACTGAGATTGCCTTAGGGTTAAAAAAATATAAATACATCTAGATCTATAGAACTATAATAAGCAAATTCAACCTAGATCTAGGTGTCAAAGATTTTTGTAAACAAATCGGCGCCAGAACTATTTGACATGACGTAATATTTAACGTTGACGTCATAGAGTGACACTTCCTTTCCGGAGGAAGTTGTCCAGACACACTCACTTGACATTTTTAGGGTTAGGCTTAAAAAAACTCAGTGCACGCATTTCAGTCATGTAAGTATGTTTTAAATCCCTCATTTTAATTATAAGTAGAGGTTTGTTTATAATACGCGTGCATGTGTTCGTTACTTCATTTTCAGCGATTTAAATTTCTCCACTTTCATTTTCCTTTTTCAAATTTGGTAAATTCCAATAGAACTACTGACAGTACATCTGGAATTAAAACCTACAATTCTTCATTGTCTTCCATCTATTCTTCTCTATTTCTCATGTAAAAAAATCACTAGTTTGTTGTACCCATTTGAACCCTTTACCACACAATCCCGATTTTTGCCGACCCTGCGGAAGGAGGATCTTGAAAACATGATGGTAAAGGAAGAAAATGCTGGTAACCTGCATTTTCCTCTTTTCCCACCATGTTGTCTACTTTTTCAATAAACAAATTTATCGCATCATTTGAGTCTTGGTTGTTAGTTTCTCCTCTATGAATGCTTTCAATATGGATGATTCTGAAATTTGGTCGTATGGTAAAGACCGAATAAAAAACTGAGAAGTTATAGGTCCTACCTATGTAGATCTACAAGATGAATTTCTTCTATGTGGGATTCCGACTAGATCTACTTCGCGCAAATATTTTAGAACAACAAGATCTGCAACAAAATACTAGTCTAGACCTACTGAAAATATTCTAAATTTGGTAGATTAGACGTCTAAATGAATTCAAAATACTGAACATGCACTATGCGTTTTGGAAAAAAATGGTCACCCAAAAAATTCCTGGTCATTCAACGATTCAGAAGAAGGATTTAAATGTTTCAAATAAAAAGAAGAAAAATAGAATCTACTTTAATTTTTGGAAAAAAAAAACACTGAGATCTAGATCTAGATTTATTTTCATTCCTATATGCTGGCCTTAAATAACACCTCTTAAGTGTAGAATTCTAAAAAAAAAAAAATGGGAAAAGGAGCGATTTCTTAATAAAAGCAGTTGCCCCTTTTCACATCGGTGATTTCTAAACAACTTAAGGAATGTGAGCCATGCTGTATAAAAAGAAGGTTGATTGCATCTGCAAAAAAAAATCATCGAAGTCCGCGCAGGCTGACCTGTATTGAAACTTTTTACTATTTGTAAATTTTCTGCGTGTCAAAGGACCAGTCTACCACTTGATTCAACCAATTGTTACGGATCTATAATTATGTGATAACTCGCTTGTTTTAATGCATCACGAAGATGCATTAAAACCCCCTTTTGCCAAAGCATGGCTCACATGTCTCTTGTTCATGTCTGCGTAGTGCGGGGTTAAGTTTACTGTACATGATGCTTCACCATACAGTGTCATCACAATATCATCTCACACCTTTTTAAAATCCATCTGTTGTTCTGACATTTCACATCAATTTGCCGTTTGAATCAGCCAAAATAACTCGGTGACCCCAACACAGGATTAGGTATCGCACCCCTAAATCGATCGGCACAACTGAGATATTTAGGAAACGGAGTTAAGAAAACTTGTGCATGTTTATTTTGCTCATTCAATGTGTTCTTAGTAATTTTGCTCCCTTTTTTTTTAAAAGGTAACATTACACATTTTTTTTTTTTTAGGACTCGCTTATAAAATTCTCGTTTTCTTTTTTTACAATCGGTATTTGACTAATAAACCGGTATTGAATATGCAGTTCTATTTTCTGTTGATGATAGTAAGGTATTCCAATATTTTGAATCGAGTAACGTTAAAATGCTTGGAAATACTCTGATTTTTATCTAAATCTATTCTTAAACCGGCATGTAATTAACCAATCTCAAATACACACTAGCGGTCAAAAGTGAAGAATGTGTGAGTTAAAATGCAAATTTAATTCATGCAGCTTTTTAATAGGTGTAAATATTATTATGATTCTGATAATGTTCTACAGTGGAATCTGTCAAAGTTCCATTCGCTGGCAGAAAACTGTATTGTATAACTAAACCAAAAGCTGCCAAAGTTCTTCTGCATTCTTCTGACAGCAACTGGAACTTTGTAAGACCGTTCTCTAACATATTGTCAGGCTCATAATAATATCTATAGATCTAGTTTTAAATGGTATGAATTAAATTTGTCTGCAGTTTTACCCTCGAATTGTTTGTTCATTTGGCAGCTAGTACTTTAAGTTAAGCAGAGGAGAAGTTGTCTTATTGAGACCAAAGTGATCCTGGAATAGGGTATCCGTATTATGTAGTTTCTAGTTGTTCTTAAACTTACAGGCTAGATTACTACTGCCTTTGCAAATTAAGATCTCGACCATTTGGTTTCAAATGCATTGTAATTTTGAATATTTTGGCTGTATCAAAAGCTACTAAATCTATTTTGACCGAGAAATACTAATTTACAATTACTATATTATAGCAGAATATGAACTGCTGTCCTCAAGATTTCCAATGGTCTGAAGCGAGATTTTACCAAGCCTTTAACCAGGGATTGTATGATAGACGATCCCTGCTTTAATCCTTAGGCTGCTAAGCTCGACTCACTGGCCTTTTGCGGACAGCGTAGATCAAGATGAGACTAAACAGAACGTGCAGTCTGATCTTAGATCTACACTGTCCGATAAGGAGATTTCGTTTCTCTAAAAATATCTTCGAAATAGGAAAATTTGGGTTTACACTATCGGTTTGAAAATTTCATTTCTTTTATTTAGCAGGATAAGGGTTAACATACGTCATATACAAAATGCAATTTGGCGGTCATATACCTGTATGCAATTTCGAAACGATTGTACTGACTTAAATTTACACTCAAAATCAGGAATCCCCCAACAGACGTTTTGTCCAAAATGTAAGTGTGTATCTTTGAGGCGCATTTGTCAGTGCTTATTCTACAGTGCACGGTTGACTATTACGTATGTGTGTTCCATATACTTTCTTCGATAAATAATTGATGTTGATCTATCCGTTTCATGATTAATGGTTTTTTTTTTTCTTTCTTTATAGACCGAGAACGGAAATTGAAAAAACGGTGAAACAATGTCGTAAGTTGAGTTACTTTTATCATTTTTAGCATTAAATAGACCTCTATATTTTCTTGCTTCGCCCGCATTTCTCTCATCCCGCCGCCCCACCTCCCAAGGATTAACTCTTAACCAGGGTCCGTATTCACCAACCAGTCTTAAGAACGTTCTTTGTCTTGTTCTCCAGAATTTTCTACATTTGAAAGTAACACCACTCCTGATTGGCTAAACCAAATGGTTTAGCCAGTCAGCAGTTGTGTTACTTTCAAATGTAGAAAAACTTGGAGAATAAGACTAAGAACATTCTTAAGAATGGTTGGTGAATACGGACCCAGGTGACCTAAGTCAAAGGCTTTCTCTTATTGAAAGATTGCAGACAACAAGTTCAGTGTTGCTAAAACAACTGGATTTGTCCCACAGAGGACAGAAAAACATTATAGGGTAGAACTGAGAAAATGCTGGTATCCATGGTAGTGTGGTAAAGAGTTGCTTCATCATTAATGTGACAAGATCTGAGTTTCTATACTGTTTCTATATGGGCGGCGCTCTGGCAGAAGGGGGTATAATCCATCGCCTTGTTACATTGTACCAAGCAAGTTATCACATAATTATGGATCCATAAAATCCATTTTGTGTAACAACAGATTTAATCATGAGGTAAAATGGTCCTTGAGTATGCAGAAAATTCACAAAAAACTTGAAAAAGGAAAGGACTGCGCGGGCTGACATGTGTCGATACATTTTGCAGATGCGTTAAACTCCCAGGCTTTTCAAAACGCATGGCTATTATAGATTCTACCAATGATAAAACAGATCTTTGAACCATTTTATTGTTAGATCTATAAGGGGTCGGAATTACATGTTCTGTTACAAAGTTGTATTTTCTTTGTTAAGCTCTGGAAAAAATAGCAATTTTTATACTTCTGCGAGATAAGACTAGTTTCACGAGGCTTTTTTCCCCCTCTTAAAACTTACAATTGGGGCCTTTATTCAACCAACCATTCTGAATCGAAGTTTTAACTCTTCACCGCACTATCCCGAGTTTTAACGACCCTGAAGAAGAAGAAGCCTTTTGAAAACATTGTGGGGAAAAGGAGAAAATGCTGGTAACCAGCATTTTCTCCTTTTCCCACAATGTTTTCTACCCTTCCCAAAACAGATTTCAATTTTTCAGTCAAATTTATTTTGTCGTCTGCAAATGCTTTCAATTTGGACTGGTCTAAAATTTTGTCGTTTGGTAAAGAGTAATTGTAATTCTGTAACACCCTGGTGAATTTCAGAACCCAGTTCCTAATGAAATAAACCAAATAAGCCATGCTGTGGCAAAAGGAGGTTAAATGCATCTCCGTAATGGGTTGTATCAAAAAAGCCATAACACAATTATGGATCCATAAAATACATTTGAGCCATGCTCTGACAAAAGGGGGCTTGATGCATCTGCGAAAGGTATCGACTCAGGTCAGCCTGCGCAGTCCGCGCAGGCTGACCTGGGCCGAAACTTTTCGCTAAATCATAGTCAGTTTTCTGTTTGTCCAAGAACCAGTCTACCTTAGGATTAATTCTTCTACCATCTGCGTGAAGTATCGACCCAGGTCAGCCTGCGCAGTCCGCGCAGGCTGACCTTGGTCGAAACTTTTTGCCATTGGTCAAGTTTCTGTATATCCATGGACCAGTTTACCTTACAATTCAGTCGGTTATTATAAAAAGTGGCTGTTATGGATCCATAATTATGTGATGGCTTGATTGCTACAATACATCACGGAGATGCATTAAACCCCCTTTTGCCAGAGCATGGCTCATTTTGTTTTGCAACCGGCTGAACCATGAGGTTGGATGGTCTTTTGACACGAAGAAAAATCAAAGACAGCCAATGGTTTCGGCCCATGTCAGCCTGCGCGGACTGTTTCCCCTCGTTGCCAAATTGTACATTTGGAAATCACCCCCCCAACCTCCGGGAACAATACAGAGACGACAAAAAAAAATTATGCCATTCCATATTGAAAGCATTTGCAAGCAACAATTTAAATATCACTCATATGATGAAATCTGTCTTCGAAAGAGTAGAAATTATTGTAGGGGAAAAAAGGAGAAAATGCTGCTTACAAGCATTTTCTTTTCCCCACAATGATTTCTAACACCTAAGATCGCTATTGTCTTCAAAAAAAAGGGGGTCGTTTAGTAAATGAGTCGTACTCTGGCAAAAAGGGGGTTTAATGCATCCCCGTGATGCATTACCCCATGCATATCGTCTCATAATTATAGATCCATAACATCAAAGAACATCCATATAGTTCAAAAAGGGACTAAATCATGAGGTAGAATGCCCTTGGACATGCAGAAAATTGACCCGTAGCAAACGGTTTTGACCTGAATCAATCCCTTTTGCAGATGCATTAAACCCCATTTTCACAGAGTATGGTTCAAATGTATAATGCATAACTCACTATTGATTTTCTTTGCCGCAAAGGCTTCAGTACCTAACTGCCTTAGCAACCTGGGCGAAACTTTCCGGTAACCATGACGACGATTGGGTGGACCGCCTAAACCATATCACCACGGTTGTCATGCTGGTTGTTTTTGGTTTATTCACGGCGGGCGGGCTGTACTTTGGTGAACATATTTATTGCGATGAATCAGGCATCACGAGTAAGAAAGACTGCATGCAAACGACCAGTAAAAAATAGATAACCTCAAGTAATTGTTTGTAAAGTTTTATCTGTATATATGAGAATGCCATCTGATGCATTTGTGTATGCATGCTTCAAGAGACTTGCATTATGCATGCTCTTTGATTCTAAATTTTACAACATTGAATTACCTACTACATAAATTACAGTTTGAACAAATCCTTGCATAGCTTTAACTTAACGCATGTTTCCAGCGAATATTTTAGGATTCTAAAGTTCTTATTCACTGGAAATACTCATAGGCTTAACAAATGGCATTGGACAGTGTATCCTCAGAGTGCACGGTCTGTGCCTGGGTGTCCTAGGTTACACCAGTACTTATGTCACTGCATTGCCCCATTTAAGAATTTGCTTAATATATTTGAGCCATGCTCTGTGAAAAGTGGGCTTAATGCATCTGCAAAAAGTATCGACCCTGGTCAGCCTGCACAGTTTGCACAGGCTGACATGGACCGAAACCTTTTGCTATCTTTAATTTTTTTCATGTGAAAGGACTTTTACACCTCACAATTCCGCTAGTTGTTAAACAAAACGGATTTTATGGATCCAGAATAATGTAATGACTTTTTAAGTACGAACTGATGCATCACGGAGATACATTAAGTCCCCTTTTCATACAGCACGGCTCATGACATTTGCCGCCAGCGAAAATCGAACACAGAATATCGATGTTGACCTGTATTCACCTATCATTCCTAGTCTTGTTCTAAATTCAAAAGTAACATAATTTCTGATTGGCTAAACCATTTGGTTTAGCCAATCAGAGATTGGGTTACTTTTGAAATTTAGAAATCCTAGGATAAGACTAAGAATACAATATAAATTGAGTTGATGAATACAGATCTGAGATAACAAATCGAAAACCTTATAAGAGATTCAGATTTTTTGTCAAAATAAAAACTTGCTATTTCTTCAATGTTTTATTTTGTCAGCTTGTGATTTGTATAAACCGCATCTAATATTGCGCAACATGATTTATATTTTGAACTCATTATGTAACAAAACCATTCTTGCTCACTGATTTTCGAAGGAAAAAAATCTTGGGTCTTTATCACTTTAAAGCTTCCTCTATACACTCTATGCACGTCTAAAGGCATGTATATTTTATGATATTAACGCCAGCGAATTTTTGTAGAAGTTTAACTTTGACTGTTACAGGCACCAACGCAATGTTACATATCTGTACTCATTACTAGCGTAAAGAGCAAAAAAAAATGTTTTTTTTTTTCCCCCAAGGATACGTGATATAATAGCCAGCTGGGTAACATGGTCAAAACTGACTGGTAACCATGACGACGACTGGGCAGACCGCTTAAGCCATCTGTATACAGTTTTGATGCTCATTGTGTTTACAATGTTTGTGATGGCAGGGACATATTTCAGCGAGACCATCATATGCTACAGAGATGAAATTCCACGTAAATCCTACAATTCATGGCGCTTACATTCTCTAACTGTTATGAATATTGTTGTTGCTGTTGTTTTTGTTCTTATTGCTGTTTATAATACAAACATTTCATCGAGTACAAGTTGGCTTCTTTCAAAAAAGAAGCCAAGAGAGGTCAGCATCAATGTTTTCAAATAGTTTATTGGCTTTAAATTTCAATATATTTTACAAAATGTAAACAAACACTTTGAAACAAGTAAAGCATTATATGATTGCCCTTGCATAGAAACCTCTTATGCATTATATGACAGACACTGACCTTCCCGCGTTTTCAAGTCGCGTGATCTTTTCCCGTGGTGTTCTTTCTCTTTTTTAACGATTTTTTTTTTTGCTTAGATTTATTTGTTTAATGAAAAATTACAGCTATTGGAGAGGCCATTTTGTTCTGAAGATAATGACTAATTGAAACTATCCTTTGAACAGGAATGATGAATAATTGAAACTATCCTTTGATTTTAAGCAAGAATTAGCTCCCTTAGTTTCAGTTTCCGGTTTTCGAAAAGACGAATGATGGAACAGAAAATAAAAAAAGAAAATATCAAAATAATCTTGGTTTTTGTGTCGACCGTCGAAACACATTTGCAATCAAATGAATACAAAAATCTTTTTTTGAAATCCGTCACATAAAAACAAAACACGTCTGTTTCCTATTTCATTTTTTTTTTTTATTATTTCGGTTTATTTATAAAACCATGACGAAACAGACTAAGTATCGGAACAATTTCGCAAAAAAAAAAAAAGATGGATTTAGATTACAATTTCTGAGGCAGTCTGCCTTTTAAACTCACCACTGTTGGAGAGGTCTGATGACCTCTTCAATAAGAGTGTTAACCAGCATTTAACCTAATACTATTCCGGAAATGTAGGGCACATTACTGTCAGCTGATTATATTTACGCGATGAAAATTAATCCTGCTATACCATTCGTGGTTCTACGAATTCCAGTTTTGTAAAAATGTTAACAACTATTTTTTCATTGACTCCTGTCATAGCTGACGTTAAGCTTTACTGCATGGTTTAAAAAATGCATGACTCTTGATTTTCAATATTTTGATTTTTAAGTGTTTATGACACGTTTTTCCTCCACTGTTCTATTTATCATCCTAGAAGATGTACTAAAGTTTATTGATTTATGTTTAACAGTGGATTCGGAAAATTGGGCTGTTAGATAATATTCGATTAACTACTCCACTGAAAGACTTCCCAGAGACAGTACCAATGGGCATTGACCCATAGGCTACGACTCAAGGACCTTTTGCGGACATTGTAGATCAAGATCAGACTGCACAGAACATGTAGTCTAATCTTTGATCTACACTGTTTGATAGGGACATTTTCCCCTAAAATTACCACTGAAATAGCGAAATTTTGGTCTTTACTATCGGCTTGAAATGTTCATTTCACGTATTTAGCAGGTTAAGAGTCAAAACATTCGTTTTCAGAGAGCCTGTATAGGATAGTGTGTTTTAATACAGAAAAAAGCCCTCACCTGTCAGCCTTTTTGTTTGATTTTTCAGCATTAGATTCGAAGGAATAAATATTTGCGATTGGTAAAAATGTGGACAGTTTTATTCTACGGACCTATTCGCGGGCCATTTATGACGCAATGTTTTCAAAAGTTTTCTTCCTCAGGATAGTCTAAACAGAGAACTGTTTGGTAAATATTTCAAACTGTTATATGATTTTTCAGCATTAGATTCGAAGGAATAATTAGTGCGTAGCGATTGGTAAAATTCTGGACAGTTTTATTTTGCGGGCCAATTAATGACGCAATGTTTTCAAAATCCTTCCGAGTTCCTCAGGGTCGTTTTATCACGGAATTGTTCAGTAAATATTTCAATCTGTTATACGATTTTTCAGCCATAGATTATAAGTATTAAATACTTTGCGATTGTTGAAAATGTGGGCATTTTTATTCTGCGGGCCTATTTATGCCGCAGTGTTTTCAAAGGCATTCTTCCTCAGAATCCTTTAAACACGAAATTGTTTGGTAAATATATTTCAATCTGTTACATGGTACACTTCGACCATCTTAACCCTTTCCCAAACAAGCCCTGGTTTTCACGTGTCTACAGTACAAGTCTTTTGAAAACACTGTGGGAAAAGGAGAAATTGCTCGTAACGAGCAATTTCTCCTTTTCCCACAGTGTTTTCTACCCTTTTTGAGAACTGTCTGCTATTTTCATCAAATTTAAAATTGTCGTCTGCAAACTCTTTCAGTTTGGACCAGTCCAATATTTGTCGTTTGGGAAAGGGTTAAACAAGTACTGATATTGGAAAATGTCTGATAATGAATGCAGTTTTATAGTATTTATATCGAATGAACGACGCAGCCCTACTGAGAACGAGCTAAACAGACTTTTGAGAATAAATGGTTTCAGAACAATATGTAGATTATCCCGCACCACAATTTCTAGGATCCTTATAAATATAGGATCTAGCATGAGTTGGTCTTTGAGATAAAATTTTATTAAACAATTATACAAAAAGTGTTATCATGCAAGCCTTTGGCGAGCTGAATTACATTGTTTTTTGTGGAAGAGTTTAATAATTTTACCTCAAAAGCCAACGAACGTCAGATTCTTTTTGTCAGATAACTGTATCTCAAGAATCATAGTCCACGACTTGTTAAAACAGATGCCTACAAATGCATGTGTATTGAAATTTACATAAAGCCTATTTCTTTCTTTGACAGATATACAATACAGGCAAATGATAGTTCCAAAGAAACTTACATATAACGGTTTTGTTTTACATCTAAAGATACAAAAGAATGCAGCTTTGTCACGACCATTCGTTTTGACAATTAATTACACACAGAAATCTTGGTCGGCAATGTTTTAGAAACGAGGAATATAATTAAACCGCGTCGACCAGATACGACACTAGTTCTTTATCTCACACGTGTGTTAGTCAAGAGAATGCGTACTAGCTGTCTTACATTGAAAACAAGGGGAGTTATGTGATATATACATTGTATTTCAGCTATCATGCACAAATACGCCAACTATATTTGTTGGATAAATAACACATACTATGTACCAATGCACGGTGACCTACCATCAGGACCAACTGACAGACTTGAAACAGAAATACCCTATTACCAGTACGTTCCCATCATACTCCTGGTTATGGCACTGCTTTTCAAGGTAAGTCCTTTTGGTTTACTGTTTTATTTGTTTGTTTATTTGAATGGTGTTTCAACAGAATTTCTGTTATATAAAGGCCACAAAACATGATTTTTTTATGTCTTACCTGGCTTTCACGAGTGCGGGGCTTTGTTTCTGCAGTGTCTTGCCAAACGACAATCCAAACATGATTAGCGCCGTCATCGAGGATCGAGCCTGAATTTACTGATTACAAACTAAAAGCCTTGACTAGTATTGTATGGAGGTTTTGAGCTCTGTGTCTCATTTGTTTTAGCCAATCATAAATAGCGTTACTTTGAAAATTAATCCAATTCAGATTTGGTCATAAATACAGCCCCTGGATTGATCAATGGCAATAATAAGTGTAAAGTACCATGCCCTTTTTATAGGCCTTAAGTCATTATCATTAACGATAAACTCTTTGAGACTCGAAGCAGTTTTTAACAATAATACAGTCATGTAACGATCGCTAGTGCACCTAATGTTGCCTAATTGAACCATTAACAGAGCGTTTTGAACATTTCCAATGTTGATAACATACACAAAAGGATCTCCAGAGTACTCGTACGATTCTAATTACCCTGTTAATTCTTAACCAACGACGAAATTTTGGACTCGACAAAATTGAAAGCATTTGCAGAAAACAAAATGAATGTAGCTCAAATAATGGTTTCTATCTATGAAATTGTAGAAAACTTTGTGAGAAAATAAGAAAAGTGTGGTTTCCAGCATTTTTTCTGTTCCCATAAAATTTCCAAAACCTTCTTCTTCAAAGTCGTTAAAACTCGAGAATGTTTGGTAAAGGGTCAACATAACTTAATACACTATCATTAAGTGAAAAACATCCCCTCAAATATATGACAGAAAAATAACTCAACAAAGGGACCTACATGTAAATCTGAGATCGCCCCAGGTCGTGTCATCAGTTTATGAAACTAAGAAGATACCTTCTTACATAAACTTCATTCCTGAATCCTCATTAGTGATCATAAGTCATAAACTCCCGAAGCAAATTTGCTACGACTACTATGGAAAAAAAATGTGTATATATATTTGAGACATGCTCTGGCAAAAGGGGTTTAATGCATCTCCGTGATGCATTTTACCAGGCAAGTTATCACATAATTATCGACCCATAAAAATCCATTTTGTCTTTACAGCCGACTGAATCTTGAGGAAGAATAGTCATCGGACATGTAAAAAATTGACCAATAACAAAAGGTTTCGACCCAGGTCAGCCTGCGCGGACAGCGCAGGCTGACCTTGGTCGATACTTTTTGCAAATACATTAGCCTCTTTTCACAGAACATGGCTCATCTGTAAGATACGGAATATCCACATTTATCAATTCCGACTGCCGCACACGTTCTGTATCAGTATCTTATTAAAATAAATCAGAAAAGAATATCAGGATATATCTATTTTTTCCTAGTTCCCTAGCTTGGTATGGCGGTCTTTGTCGGGCTACTCTGGCATCAACCTCAACAAAATTGCAGAACTTACCGCGACAGCAGAGTATGTAGAGGACAGTAAAAGGACGGCCAAGGTCAATGAAATTGCTGCTTGCATTGATCGCTGGCTCGAGTCAACCCGGCAGTATCACTGGAACTTCTTTGTTCGTCTTCGTCAGAAGGCTTCAAGACTGTGTTTTCTATTGAACAGAAGAGAAGGGACATACTTAGTGGGTAAGAGGGCCATTTCGTGAACCTACATGTATTTTTAGACTCGGCTTACAAGATACCCTAAGAAAAAGGGGTTAATGAATGTTGCAAAAAGTATCTACCCACGTCAGCTTGCGTTTTTTGTAAATTTTCTGCATGTCCAAGGACCATTCTACCTCACGATTCAGTCGTTTGTCACACAAAATGGATTTTAAAGATCCATAATTATAATAGTTATAATTGATAGCTTAGTATCATGAATTACTAAAATGCATTAAACCCATTTTCCCAGAGCACAGATCACATGAAATGACTGCCCCGGCTTAATATGCAGGGTTGTGATGGTTACCCTAAGAGGCACACTATCTCAAAATAACCTAATATAAATGGCGTAACCGCTACAAAGACAAAAAGAATAATGATAAGAATGAAAAAATAGAAAATAATAGTAACATATTTGAAAAAGTTGAGAATATAGCTCAGTACAATGCACCGTTAAATTATAAAAATTCATAAATATATCAATGTTGATAAAGTATACTGTACCCTTTTTTTTAATAAAACAGGGTGGTTTAATTGATTTTTTACATGATTTTTTAAAAATTTTTGGTCGGGTGGTAATTTTTCATTCATTACTCTGATACTTTAGATTTAATAAGTTCTATGTACTGTACCTAAAGTATTCCCTCTAGATTTAAAAACCATGGAAATTTTGTTTAGATGCCTTTAAGAAACGCTAGCTTTATTCAGTGTCAGTCACTTGAACAAAACAAAGAGTTTACTAAAATACTTTCTAGAATTTTTAGACAGCCACATTATCCCGACACAAGTAGTTACAAATTACATAAAAATTGTAAGTCATGTTTATAGTCCGTGTTTTACATAAGTTATACAGCATTTAGGTCATCATGTTTCGAACTCCTACATGCACTTATTACTATTCGGTACTTTCAGTACTTTGATATATACTTTTTCAGGCCTGTATCTGATAGTGAAGGTCATGTATGCAGTAAATGTAGTGAGCCAGTTCTACCTCCTTGATGCATTCCTTGGAGGGTTTTTCCATATTTGGGGGATCGAAGTCTTGGACAATTTCATCGTAAAAGGTCAATTTAGGGAGTCGAGACGTTTTCCCCGTGTCACACTTTGTGACTTTAAAATGCGACAAATGCACAATATCAACGTAAGTTGTTACGAAACTTTTTAGGATAAGTTTTATTGTTCATATCTTTATGTTCACACTTCACAATAATTATGTACGATAACTATTCCAAATGACAGATAAACAGGTAGGAAAAATAATGCTGAAGTAGTCCTCATATAAAGTCTGCTGATTTGTTTAGTTCTGAAGTAATAGCGGATTTCAAGCCAATGACAAAAAGCCAAATATTGCGCGTTAAAGTTTCTTTTGTTGTTGTTGTTTTTGCCAAAAGTCTCCCTGTCTCTGACTGTGTAGATTCAAGATCAGACTGTACGTTCTGTGCAGTCTGATCTTGATCTACACTGCCCCAAAAAGCATTCTGATTCGTGATTAACAGCTTAGAACTGTAACAGAGACGAAGCGCACTCTGTTGTTTATCTTTCTACGCACCGATCTCTTTGTCAATACAGCCATCTGTCTGTTTAAATCATCCATCCATCCATTGCCCAACAACACAAGCAGGAAAGTTTTACGTATCATCAGTTTGACCTACATACTAGTATTTCGTCATTGTTTAACAAAATAATGGCACAGATTTCAAAAGCATCTTCGTTACCGTACTTTTTCTATTTACAGACCTATACAGTGCTATGCGTACTACCCATGAATATTTTCAACGAGAGAATTTTTCTATTCTTGTGGTTCTGGCTAATTTTTGTTGCCATAGTGACCTTCATCAATCTACTGCTGTGGATATCAAGGATTATGTGTCGGTCCAACAGACTTGTGCTGGTTAAGAAATACTTAAAGATGCATTCAAGGTTAGAAGTTCAAGTCTTGTTTAAGCCTTTAACGCACGACAAAACTTATAATTGTCCAAATTGAAAGCATTCGCTACAATTTTGAATGTGGCTGAAATTATGGATTTTTTTCTTTGAAGGGGTAGAAAACATGGGTGGGGGGAGAGAAAATGCTGGTTACCAGCATTTTTTTCCTTTCCCCTCAATGTTTTCAAAAGGATTCTTCCTCAGGATCCTTAAAATTCGGGATTGTGAAGTAAAGGGTCAATCAATTTTAGCCTGAATAATGAAAAGTAGTTTCTTATACCCGACTGCAAAATTTTAGACCCAAGCATGTTATTTAAAGGCATTTGGTAGACGACTAGAATTGACTGAAATAAAGGGATATGTCTGTGAAAGGATAGAAAACTTGTTGGCGATCGGAAAAAAGCTAGTCATCAGCATTTTATCCTTTTCCAACTCTGTTTTCAAAGTCTTCTTCTATAGGATCGCAAAAACACAGGGTCGTTTTGCAAATAATCTAAGGAATAGATTCCTTTATTTCGTCCTTAGGTGTAACACTATTGTATTTTGTTTACATTGAAAATAGGGTGACATTCACCAACCTTGGCCCTCTGCAGTACTTTTATTGGCAAAACTACAGCTTTGCCGTTTCGTTCTGTCAAAGATATGTCCTGTGGCTCACACATGAAGTTAAGAAAATGACACCTCAACGTTTTTTGCTAAACACAACTACGCTTGAAAAATCAAGTGAAAAAAGGTCCATCTAGTCGGTAGACCGTTTTGCTCCATGTTGGCACAGGTACCAAATAATCCTCAAAAAAAAAAAAATGCATTCAGTTTCCAAAGAAATCATGAAATCAACACAAGAAACACATTTCCCTGATAAAACAGTGCGACAGAAAAGCTTAATGTCAAAATATCAAACGAGACAACTTTTGACAACTTGGGCCCGGAAACAGCTCTCAATGCGACACCTTTAGCTGGAATACATATATACATTTTTTTTCTCTACTTGCTGAAGAGCACATCCATAGTTCTGATTGTTCGTTCTGTCTTATTCTTCGAATCATATGTGTTCGAAACATCAAAATATTCGATTCACTGAAACTTCACAACATTTCCCCAATATTTCAGATTGCAAACTGAAGTAGACAAGAAAATTTGCCGGAAGTTCACTGCATTCCTGCGCGATGACGGGGTCTTCTTGATTCGAATGATGCAGAAGAACTCAAATGAAATTCTCGTGTCTGAACTTGTGACAAAACTGTGGGACATGTTTCTGGAGAAGAAAATGGTTCAAAAACTGATGACAGATGGTGCTACGAATGGATCGACACTTCGCTCAGTGAGCTAAAGACTCATAATTTTGTTCTATTTGTTTGATTTCGATAGGATAGGTAGCTTTTATCAGAATGGGAAAACATGCTTAATAGGTGAATGAATTGAACGCTGTGGTTGGTAATTGTAAAATGACCCAATGATTTTTTTAGTTCTTTAAATGCAAATCATTACTTTTTCTTGTATATAGAAGTGATTATTCCTTTTCAGTATTTTGTTTTGCAACCTTTTCAATGAAACGTTTTACAGTACTTTTCTGTTATTGTCTCAGCACAGAATCGGCTGACGCCTTCATTTTTGACTACAAGAGGGCCTTTGGCCCTAAAGCGCTGAATAAAGTCATCTACAATTAATAAAGCTGAAGAGATCCTGCTTTTAATGATGTAAAACACGAGTGTAAGTAACCTGCTTTTTGAACCAATGTGACTAAATTCCAAACTTGTCCAAGATATCATTAAAACAAAGATTCTGACCAAGTTTCATGAGTATCAGACTGAAAATGTGGCCTCTACGGTGCACACAAGGTTTTTCTTTGATTTGGTCCAGTGACCTACTTTATGACCAGATGTGACCCACTTTGAAACTTATCCAAGATATTATGAAGGCAGAAGTTCTGACAAAGTTTCATGAGAATCAGGCTGAAAATGTGGCCTCTAAAGTGCACACAAAGTTTATCTAAGATGTGACCATGTGACCTACTTTTTGCCCCGACATAGCCCACTTTCAAACTTGTCTAAGACATCAAGAAGATAAACATTCTGACCAATCTTTATCAGTATAAGGCTGAAAATGTGGCCTCTAGATGGCACACAAGCCCAGTGACCTACTCTTTGACCGGACATGACCCAATTTCGAACTTGTCCCAGATATTACCAAGACAAACATCCTACCCAACTTTCATGAGTTTCAGGCTGACAATGTGGCCTGTAGAGTCACACAAGGTTTTTCTAAGATTTAGCCCAGTGACCTACTTTTTGGCGTGACATGACCCAATTTCGAACTTGTCATAGATATTATCAAGACAAACACTCTGACCAACTTTCATGTATTTCTGGCTGAAAATGTGGCCTCTAGATTACACACAAGGTTTTTCTAAGATTTGGCCCAGTGACCTACTTTTTGACCCAACATCGCCCAATTTCAAACTTGTCCAAGATGGTATCAAGACAAACATTCTGATCAAGTTTCATAAGTTTCAGGCTGAAAATGTGGCCTCTAGAGTGCACACAAGGTTTTTCTGAGATTTGACCCGACATGACCCAATTTCGAAGTTGTCCAAGATATTATCAAGACAAACATTCTGACCAAGATTCAAGAGTATCGGGCTGAAAATATGGCCTCCAGAGTGCACACAAGGTTTTTCTTAGATTTAGCCCAGTGACCTTCTTTTTGACCCGACATGACCCAATTTCGAACTTGTCCGAGATATTAAGACAAACATTCTGACCAAGTTTCATGAGTATATGATTGAAAATGTAGTCTCTAGAGTGCACACAAGGTAATTGTTGACGCCTGGACGACGCACGACAGACGACGGTCGCCGGACACAGCATGATCACAAAAGATCACCTTGAGCGCTTCTTGCTCAGGTGAGCTAAAAAAACAACAACGACCACTGCAGAAGAAGAATTCAATTTATACATGATTCAAACTCTGTTGTTAGGATGTTAGCGCATTTGAGTCATCCTTCGGGTTACACTTGTTGAATAGACGTTGGCAAAATGGTAATGTTGCATTTTATAATTCTGAATTCCTATTCATCTCTTAAATAACCTTCTTCGTCTAATTTTAGCTGTAGAAAGGTACACAGTTCCTGATAAATGGTTTAGCCAATCAGAAACTGTGTTCCTTTCTAGAGTTCTGAATTTAGCAAGCTATAGGATGTGAGATGGGCAAAACCATTTGGTTTATTCACTTAGAAATCGGATTCTTTAAAATTTTAGAAAATCCTTGAGAATCAAACTGCAATCAAAAATGATTGTTGACGGACCCTGCATGTTACATTTTAGCTTTCTTTCATTTCACTGTTATTTTCATATTCTTTTTCTGCATGAAAATGTTCAGTAAGATTGAAATCTTTACTTTGAAATGAAAGGTATACAAATAATCCTGGGAAGTTGTTAATACGTTTTCCTTCTACATAAAAGAGAGATAGATATGAGCCATGCACAGGCAAAAGGGGGCTTAATGCATCTCCGCATTGCATCGGACAAAGCAAAACATCAGATAATTGGAGATCCATGAAATCCACTTTGTCTAACAACGGACTGAATCAGTAGATGGACTGGTCCTTTGATATGGAAAAAAAATTACCAAAAGCAAAAAGTTTCGGCTCAGGTCAGCCTGCGCGGACTGCGCAGGCTGACATGAGTCGATACTTTTTGCAGATGCATTAAAACCCCCTTTTCACAGAGCATGGCTCATACACGGATTTTTTTTGCTCCCCCCCCCCCCCCCATACTTTCGAACCGCAAGGTGGCATCACTTATATCATATTGTTTCACGCTGATTTGAACAGTGTTTCAATCTTAGTTATTAAACCGCGAAAAACCGCAATTTCTCTTTCTGTGTAGATCTACTGTTTTAACCCTTTTCCAGACAGTCTCGAGTTTTTATCTACCCTGAGCAGGAAGGTTAAAAAAAAAAAAAAATTCTCGAAAAAGGAAACATTCTAAGAAAAGGAGAAAATGTTGGTAACAATTAAACCTGAGTTACATGATTTTTTTTTTCCACAACTTAATTCTTCTTCCCGTATGTTTGTTCACATAGAGTTATCCTGTGCAAATTATATGGGCCAGGCTCTGTGAATAGGGCGTTTAATGCTTCTGAGAGAGAGAGACAGACAGACAGACAGGGAAAGAGAGACAGAAAAATAGAGAGAGAGAGAGACAGAGAGAGAAATATCTACCCATGCCATCCTGCGTAGTTCGTGTAAGCTGATATGGATCAAATTTCTTTGCTATTTGTAAATTTTCTGCATGTCAAAGAACCAGTCTAACTCATGATTCAGTTGGTTGCTAGACAAAATGGATTTTACGGATCCATAATTATGTGACGACTTGCGCCGCATAATGCATCACGGGAATGCATTATGCCCCCTTTCACCAGAGCATGGATTATATCTTTCTTATTCCTTGACCCGTATTCACCAACATTTCTTAATAACATTCTGAGTCTAATTCTTGCTAAAATTTAATTTGAAAGTAATGCAATTTCTGATTGGCTGCACAAAACGGTTTAACCAATCAAAAATTGTTACTTTCTCCGATAAGAACAAGACTAAGAACGCAGTCACAGAATGGTTGCTGTATACGGCCCCTCATGGCATCTTTTGCCTGAAGATGCGGATGTCACTAGGAATTTATAAAGCAGTCAATAAGCCTAAGGGCATTAAAGAAAGAATTGAGCCAAGCTCTGGCAAAAGGGGGCTTAATGCATCTCCGTGATGCATGATACTAAACAAGTCATCATATGGTCAGGGGTCCATAAAGTCAATTTTGTCTAACAACCGACTTAATCATGGGGTAGACAGGTCCGTGGATATACAGAAAATTGACAAATAGCGAAAAGTTTCGGCCCAAGTCAGCCTGCGCGGACTGCGCAGGCTGACCTTGGTCGATACTTTAAGCAAATGCATTAAGCCCCCTTTTCACAGAGCATGGCTCAATTTAATATGCTTCACGCCGATATACGGTATTTCAGTTATGATGGAAGACAACTCGACTATTCATATCTTTCCTGAGATTCGATAGTACTGTGTACAGAAGAGAAAAAAGGACGTAAAACAGAAGGGGATCACGATAGCTGGAACAACAGTTATGTCGAGGGAAGGCACCAATAGTGGGGAGGTAGCGATGGGAGGGAAGGATCGATCAGACAGGCTGACCGGAACAACCAAAGAGCTGGGAGAGGAACAGAGAGAGAGAGAGCAAGCAGAGGAAGGCAAAGCAGGGAGAAAAGAAAGAGCAGAGAGAGGGAGGAAGGAAAGAAAAGTAGAGAGGGCAGGAAGAGCGGATGAGAAGAAAGAAAAATGGGGAGAGGAGAGGATGGGGGAAGAAAGGAAGAACAGGGAGAGGGGGAAAGAGGACCAGATAGAGTGAAGGAAAAGCAGAGACAGGAAATGAAAAGAGAGATGGAGTTGGAGAAAGTAAGCACTTGAATCACTCGTACTTTGATCCTGTTCCCCTCTCCACTTATGATCGATGGGAAAAAGACGAAGACCTATGGACTAGGTGCACCCATGCACCATTGATGCTAGGTACTTACCGTTGCTGGAGAGCCATTTAACAAGCTTTTGTAGACAGTATAGATCAAGATCAGACTGCACAAAACGTGCAGTCTGATCTTGGATCTACACTGTCCAACCCTTTTTCCCACCACCAAAGATGACCACTATACCAGATTACTCACTTGTATTTCTTCTAGTGAAAATCTTAAATCTCTCTCTCTCTCTCTCCAGTCTCCATTATGGCTTATAGATATATCAGATTTTAAAGCAAAATCTATTATTCAGGCTGAAATGAATTAACCAGCTAGATATGTCCAATCAACATTTATAGGGGGGGGGGGGGGGGGGGGGCTTCCTTTAAAGAGTAAAACATGGGTTTCAGTGTTCCAGATAAACGATGGGTATCTGAACCCTTTAAAGAATCGTTTCTTCGCTAAAACCCACATTGTGGGTACTCAGTAGAAATGTCTAACCGGGAAATTTCTAATGAGTATTTAGACCTAAGAAGATTTAAAGAAGAGAAAAAGAGACGCTATTGATTGAAGCACCCCCATACCTCCTGATCTGTACCTCCCTGTTCTTTCTTTACCAAAAGACAATTTTTTTACTCTTCCAAATTCAAAGCATCTACAGACGACAAATTTGTAAGTAATACCAATGAATCAAAGGTCTTTGAAAAAGTTTGAAAACATGTTGGAAAGAGGAGAAAATGCTGTTTACTAGCATGATCTCCTTTTCTCACCATGTTTTCAAAAGCCCTCTCCTTCAGGATCGTTCAAACTCGGGATTGTTTGGTAAAGGGTTTTGATATAAGTATAGGACAGTATAGGGTGACTCAAGGGACACGCAAGTCCTCTCAAAAATGTTTCATAGTCGCACTTCAGTTTGACATGATTCATGATCTGGGTTCGTATTCACCAACCATTCTTAAAAATGTTCTCAGTCTTATTCTCCAAGATTTTCCAGATTTGAAAGTAACACGCCTTCTGATAGGCTAAAACAAATGGTTTAGCCAATCAGAATGTGTGTTACTTTCAACTATGGAAAATTCTGGCGAATAATCTTATTCTCCAAGATTTTCTAGATTTGAAAGTAACACAGCTTCTGATTGGCTAAACCAAATGGTTTATAAGACAAATATATTTATGGCGAATACGACAAAGAACGTTCTTAAGAATGGTTGGTGAATTACGGACCCTGGTCATTTTTTTCTAACGATTCCTCGTGAAATATTATGATCTTAGTATAACCTGTATGCACTGCTGAAACGGGATGGACATTTTTTTTTTATGAAAGGATTAAATAATTTATGGAAACTAAATAACTACACGAGAGGACTGGAATCGGAAAGGTTATTTTGGACTAGGACCTTATTTATGGTATATATCAATATGATATGTCCAATGAATATCACACTTAATAGAGTATCAGTTACGAAGACGCTGAATAGACAAAGATAATAAAAAAGAAGACGAAAAGAAGTGAAATATTCTAGGGAAAAAAAAACGTTGTGATTATTTGATAATTTCACATAGGGCAAGTGTAAATTTGATGTTAAAATCAAAGAATGTCAGACACACTTCATATTAAATAAATATCTGGAATTACACGTGATAACTTCATTAAGCGACAGGATTATTTCGGGATTACTTTTGAAATACGTTGTTTGTTCCAAGACCAAGAACACAGAGTTGTCACTCTGCAGTCTGCAGAAGAAGTGTGTATTACTTTAAACATGCCAGGAGATTACCTTATACCAGTGTACGAACCGAACCACACGTACGATAAAGTACATTACGACGTGCCAACAAATGGCACACTAGACAATGGCAAAGCCGAAGCGAGGCCAACCCCAAGAGTCAGTGATGACGTCAACACAAGCCAAAAGTCAAATAATCGAATGGCAACATGTTCCAAACGTTGCAGTAGATGTTTGATCGTGGCAGGAATCGTTTCTATGGCGGTCTGTTTGATTCTGACATTGTTGAATGTCCTGTTATTGCTTAGTATGAAAGGTCATCAGGTATGTATATTTTTTTTTATATTGAAAACAAGTTTAAAGCACAACAACATCTCAAGAATTACATGTTGGCTCTGAAAGAGGACTCGGGGAAAGATCAACATCCTTAATACTTCAAGTTTGATTACCTGCTAATCCATAGAAGACTCTAGAAAGGGTAGAGGCATGCAAAATTATAACAAGAGGTCCATCGGCCCTAAAGCGCTCACCTGATTAAGGTCATCTAAAATTGATAAAGCTGAAAATATCTTGGTCGTGGTGATGTAAAACGCATGAGTATAGGTGGTCTACTCTTTGACCAACTTGACCTATTTCTTGACCTATTTCTTACTTTTGAATCTGGCTGAAAATTTGGCCGCTATAGTGCACACAAGTTTTTCCTAAGATTCGGCCCAGTGACCTACTTTTTGACTCAACGTGACTCAATATCGGTCTTTTCTGAGATATCATCGAGACAAACATTCTGACAATGTTTCATGAGTATCAATCTGAAAATGTGGCCTTTAGATCACACATAAGGTTTTTCAAGCATTTGGCCCCATGACCCACTTTTTGACCCAACGTAACCCAATTTCAAATATATCCGAGATTTTATCCAGACCAGACAAACATTCTGACCAAGTTTCATGAGTATCAAGCTGAAAATGTGGCCTTTAGAGTTCACACAAGGTTTTTTCTAAGTTTGGTCCCTGTGACATATTTTTTGACCCGACGTGACCCAATTTCATACTTGTCCGAGATTTTATCCAGACAAACATTCTGACCAAGTTGCATTAGGACCAAGCTGAAAATGTGGCCTCTAGAATGCACACAAGGTTTTTCTAAGATTTGGCCCCTTGACCTACTTTGTGACCCAATTTCATACTTGTCCGAGATTTTATCCAGACAAACATTTTGACCAAAGTCCACGAGTATCAGCTGAAAATGTGGCCTCTAGAGTGCAAACAAGGTTTTTTTTTTTTAAGATTTGGTCAGTAACCTACTTTTTGACACGACGTGACCCAATTTCAAAGTAGTCAGAGATTTTATCTAGACAAACATTCTGACTAAGTTTCATAAGTATCAGGCTGAAAATGTGGCCTCTGGAGTGCACACAAGTTTTTTCTAAGATTTGGCCCCGTGACCTACTTTTTCACCCGATATGAGCCAATTTCAGAATCATCCGAGATTTCCTCTAGACAAACATTCTGACAAATTTTCACGAGTATCAGACCGAAAATGTGGCCCCTAGAGCGCACACAAGGGTTTTTTTTTTTTTTTTTTTTTTAAAGAATTGGCCCCAGTGACCTACTTTTTGACCCGACATGACCCAATTTAAAACTTGTCCCAGATTTTATCCAGAAAAATATTCTGACCAAGTTTCATGAGTATCAGGCTGAAAATGTTGCCTCTAGACTGCACACAATGTTTTTTTAAGATTTGACCATGTGGCCTACTTTTTAATCTGATGTAACCCAATTTCAAAGTTGTCCGAGTAATTTCTCAAAACAAAGATTCTGACCAAGTTTCTTGAGGATCTGGCTGAAAATGTTGCCTCTAGAGTGCACACAATGTTTTTCTAAGATTTGGCCAAGTGGCCTACTTTTAAGCTGATTTGACCCAATTTCGAACATGTCCAAGGAATTTCTCAAGACAAACATTCTGACCAAGTTTCATGAGGATCAGGCTGAAAATGTGGCCTCTAGAGTGCAAAAAATGTAAATTTTGACGACAGCACGCCGCACAACGGACGACTCACGACGGACGCCGGACACAGATTTGGCCCCGTGACCTTTTTTATGACCCGATGAGACCCAATTTCAGAATTATCCGAGATTTCCTCTAGACAAACACTCTGACCAAGTTTCACGAGTATCAGGCCGAAAATGTGGCATCTAGAGTCCACACAAGGTTTTTTTTTAAAGATTTGGCCAAGTGGCCTACTTTTTAACCTGATGTGACCCAATTTCAAAATTGTCCGAGAAATTTCTCAAAACAAAGATTCTGACCAAGTTTCATGAGGATCTGGCTGAATTGTGGCCTCTAGACTGCACACGAAGTTTTTCTAAGATTTGGCCAAGTGGATTACTTTTTCAGCTGATGTGATCCAATTTCGAATATGTCCAAGAAATTTCTCAAGACAAACATTCTGACTAAGTTTCATGAGGATCATGCTAAAAATGTGGCCTCTAGAGTGCAAAAAAGGTAAATTTTGACGACAGCACGCCGCATAACAGACGACTCACGACGGACGCCGGACACAGCATGATCACAGAAGCTCCCCGTGTACACTTCGTGCTCATGTGAACTAATAAAATAAGTTGACTGTTATACGACCTCCATTTCCGGTAATACACCGTAAACAATAAACAGGCGTCTAAAAATGCAAAATTTGTATGTACAGTACATCAGCGAAAGTTGGCGTTTACAAACGTAAACGCACACAAAAAATTTATTTACATATTTTCTTTTTACTCCCATAAAACATAAATCCATGTGTAAATACTAGTTGTACTTCGCCCCCAAAACATAATGACCCCCATGTAGAAAGTTCCATGAATCATTTGTCTCTACATTACCTACAGGCCTGAATTTGAATTGTTAGTATAAATGACAACACATTCAATAAATGTGCTTTTTCAGAGGATGATGACCTAGATCAGACAGATCAAGGGCGTAAAGAATGATTTTTGCGGCTACACTTTCCGAAAACTGATATGAAATTCTTTCCAAAACAACCATTATCTTGTCGTGGTTTTGTCTTTTCATACAGACTGAAAGTATTTATATTTTGTTCAAACATATTTTATTCATCAGTATATAACAATCTACAGCAAGCAATATAATCATATTACACATATACTGAAGAAATGGATCAGAACGGAAGCTGGAGCTTATAAAGTTCTTCTCCAAATTCAAGTCAACGGTTTAAATTTCATTGATGACGGAATGAAACATATATGAAACCTGACGGCGCTGTATAGAAAGATAAAGGAAATGATTAGAGGAAAAAATCGAAATATATGTATTTGAATTTGACCATAATGTGTCGTTAAATGACGGAAGGTAAAAGGTTAAAGATTAGACTGCACCTTCTGTGCAGTCTAATCTTGATCTACACTGTCCGCTGAAACAAACCCAGGTTTAGCCTAGCGCTTTGGTTGCCAATATAAAGATATCAGTTCTCAATTAACATAACACGGATGTCTTCAACCCCGCAGGCCCAGGAACACACAAACCAAGCACAAGTCAAAGGGACAAATTTCAGCTGGGAATGGGGGCCGTGGGGTCCATGCGATGCAATTTGTGGGTATGGTATGAGGTCACGTGAGCGGTACTGTGGCAACCAGCCATGTGGTGATGGGATCAAAGACAAACATATTTGCCACGATGATTGCGTAGGTAGGTATTTGAGTTGGTTCCATGGTGCTTCATATCGTGTCCAACAGTTTTCAGTCGTATTAAGGACTTCAGTACACGTACACACACTTCCTAGGTTAGTTACTCATTGAGGTACTGTACACCCACCATGGTCGAGACAGCCGTTAAAAAAAAAAAAAAACGACGGAGGAACCCGGGGTTTCAAAAATTATCAGAAATCCTTGTTGAAAATTGCTTGTTTAAACATACATACATACATACATACATACATACAGATCTTTTAACTATACATGTACATGTAGTTGAAATCGGCATGTAAAAAAAGAAAGGAGATCAGGTCGACAAAACCATGTCATTACGATACTCCGAGCCAAAAGGCTCCGCCAACAAAACACGATGACGTCGCTCTGGCTCTGTCCTTCTTTCGTTGGCTAAAAGATCGGAAAAGATCATTTCCTAACCAAAGCTTGTATAAAGGTAATTCAGGACAGAGAAGATTGGGTAATTGTTACGGAAATGAGCAGTGTTTGTATGTTAATCTGTAATATCCGTCTTTACAGGATATACTACTTTACAAGGATTTTTAACTCTTACAGCATCCCCCCCCAAAAAAAATAAACCCGTCCTCTTTCGACGGCTGTATTACGCAATTTGCTGAAAGTCAACAATATTTTCATCACATAGGCTTGAATAAAACAAGCGGACGGTATTGATCAAAGATCAGACTGCACGTTCTGTGCAGTCTGATCTTGATCTATGCCGTCCGCAAATTTTAAGACCCTATGGTCACCTATGGCGCTGAACGGATCAACACAGTAGAAGACAGATTCAAGGATCCGTTCATCAGAAAATGATGATCACGGTGATTTGCCTCCTTCGAAAAATATATATTGTGTCTATGAAATAAAACATCAGTAGAAAACTATAAATAACACATGTCTGGGGGTTTAATGCATCTCTGTAATGCATTGTACCAAGCAAGGTATCACATAACTATGGATCCATAAAATCCATTTTGTCTAACGACAGACTGAATCATGAGGTAGACTGGTCCTTTGGCATGCAGCTGATTGACCAATAGCAAAAAGTTTCGACCCATGGTGCAGATGCATAAAACCCTCTTTTCACAGAGCATGGCTTATTTCTATTATCTAATTATTTTACTACCTTTTTATTTTGTACAGGTAGACCTGTCGGGTTTTCAGCCGCACTGAGACCAACTCAAAAAAATGTCGACAGGGGATCAGTAGTAGTCTACAAAGATGTCGATTATAACCATGGCAACGGGTATAACAACAAGGACGGGATTTTTACTTGTCCTCGGACCGGGGTCTATCTTTTTCTTATGTTTGTCCAGGGCCTGTATGTTGATTCAGATGACGCTGCTCAACAAACAAGCCTCGTTTTCAAGATCGACGGTGTTTCAGTGCGATCCCTCGTATCGCAGCCGGTCGAGCTAGGCCAAGATGAAACTGGCGGGAATGCTGTCGTGAAATTCATGACAAAAGGTCAAAAAGCTTGGATTGAGACTTATTACGATGATAACCAGGCTATGTATTCTGGCAGAACTACTTTTTCAGGCGTTCTTCTACATTGATCGCATTTGCCTCATTGAAGGGCTACTTTTTGAAACCCGAAAGAGTAATGTCTACCTAGGCACTATCAAGAACGGCTACAAAAACACTTTAACAAGTATTTCAAACCACTATTCTTGAGACTTGCAGACACATAATCAAAACACCGAGATCTACTGTATCTGTGTAGAAATAAGCTTATAAGATTAACCCTTATCCTGCTAAATAAGTTAAATGAAACTTTCAAGCCGATAGTAAAAACCTTAATAATGCTATTTCAAACTTATTTTTAGGGAGAAAAATATCTCCTTATCGGACCGTGTAGATCAAAGCTCATACGGCACGTTCCATGCAGTATGATGTTGATCTGCACTGTCCGCAAAAGATCAGTGAGTCGTGCTTAGCAGCCTAAGGGTTAAAAATTCAAAACTGAAAAGGATAAAAGCAAGTAGATCTAGATCTGTGAATTCGAGTGTTAGCGAAACTTTTCATTTTTACTTGGATAAACAGATCTGATGCAGCACTTTTGTTCTTTGAGCAACCAGGGCTGCCATTTAACTTTTTGCACAAGAGATATCAACTCAATACTATAAAACTCTAGTCATGATCAGATATATTGAAATTCTTGTGCGTCCCGGTTGTCTAGATCATACTGTATGGCACTATTTGTGCATAAATGCATACATGTAATTTAATTCTATGACTTATATAGAGGATCTTACATGAGTGTTTATGTATTATCATCTTTATGAAACGAGTTGACTAAAAATGTATGACGCGAGCCCTGGTGAGTGTCAAATACATTTTAGTCAACGAGTTTGATAAAAATGATCATACATAAACACGAATGTGAGATTCTATTTATCACATAAAACAAATGAAAGGCAAAAAATATCCTACATCGTTACCCTTAGCCTATACAGCATTCACGGATCCATGTTTACAGTTGTAGTTCGGTTTCAAATGTGTACATACACAAGTAGATAGATTTTTGACATAAACTCCGAAAGTAGAATGAAACAGTTTCTAGAGGGGTTTAGTCTACCTATTTCCGCAATTTTGTTGTTTTAAAAGACTTTCGCCGCATTTTTTGTTTTTTATTAGACAAACAAATCAAACACTTTCCACGCGTATACGTCTTAGCAACAATGACGTCATTTATTCGCGAAACGGCGTAGTCGTACAATTTTCAGCACGTGCTGTGGTTGGTTTCTCTGGCTTCATGCGCTTATGATTAAAAACTGATCAGAACTGGGACCCAAAAACGATAAGACACTAGTGTATTATGAAAAATAAGTCATGGGTTTAATATATTGCCGGAGGAGGTTTTATGTGATAAATCCAGAAAATCATGTGAACTTGTGGGTGTTTTTTATCGCCATACATTTTTTTTTTTTTCTCTCAAAACAATTCGGCGACGCTCATGCATTTGCAAGATGTATTGATGCGTGTCAGCCTTCGCAGACTGACACAGGTCGAAACATTCTGCTGTTTGTATATTTTCGACCTGTCAAAGAACTATACTACCTCATGATCCAGTTGGTTGCTAGATAAAATGGTTTCGTAGACCCATAATTATGTGAAGACTTGCTTAGTATAGTACATCACGGTGATGCATTTAACTCCCTTTTCCCAGGGCATGGTTCAAATATATATGAACAATGCACCATTTATTTCTTTTTAGCAAGATTCTAGATCTAAAGTGTGGTAAAATTCTGAAAAATTGGCGACTAATTGATGTGTATCCCTGTATTGGGCCTCCATTTAGATTGACTGTTCGTAGTGTAGTACAAAAAATACATCAAAATCGTGCACCACTCATTCAAGTGGGGAAGGGGAAGGGGGGGGGGGGGGGAAAAGACAATGCACCAGTCAACCAGTCAATTATTGTCATCACTTCGCTGGGAGAGTCATTCACATTCGCAGTCTCTTATTAAGGCATTCAGCACAACTCGGGTGATCCGGTGATCAAGTCCCTCGGTAGTCTGGTACCCCGCCGTACTACAAGAGTACGTCAGGCAAAGCGCAATAATGGCGGCTCCCGTTGGTAATACGCAGAGCAGACGAGATATTGTTATTTCACATGATCAAATCGGATCATAAGCAAATCGATTGCAATAAAGTCATGGCAGTGAGTTTTTCTTCGTGTCGTTCTTATTTAGCGTGAAAAACTACCTATCAGAAATGCTTCAAGTATCCGAAATGTCAATGGACCTATACAACGTCCGAAAACAGGGCTACTTTTAAAATGATTAGTAGTATTAATTAATTTATATTTACACCATACCCCAACAGCACGTTTTAGCTTCGGTAATGTATTTTTGTACAAAATTGATCTCATTTTATTGACTGATCAAACTGGATCACATGAAATTGGGGAAAACGGGGAAGCATGTAGGGGTACGCTTGAGGACACCTAGGAAGCCGCCATTATTGTGCTTTGCCTGACCCGATAACGTAGTGGTAGGGGCAGGTAATCCAGACTAGTCCCTCGGCTGTATCATGTAGATTGATATGCACCTATACGGTACATTTCTTCGCCGGAAGTACACCGTTTTACCGCTGTTAACATTGTAAGGCTCCTCTTAAAAAAGAAACTATGAGTCACAATTTTCTATCGATATCTAAGAATATTTCCGTCGGCAAACAGTTTGTACATCCAATTTTTAGCGTGGTTTATCAATTCCGTTGGGAGCTTTCATCGACAGATCAATAGATGTGAATAACTTCACCATGGTTGTTCATGTAGTTGCTAAGCGATTTACAAGGGCGCCGCCATGTTTTCAGATCATGCGATTGGTAGCTCAAAATGGAAACCTTCTTAATACGGACTAGGTTATATATAGGTAGGGAATCGGCCGAGTTGTGACGAGTGTTGTAAAGGTTACTATCCCATGACTGTAGAACTAATTATTGCCACAGTGCCTTCGATCCGAGGAGACGCTCCAATTATATTTTGTAATTGTTTCTCCGCAATCACAAAATAACATCGGAGCTTCCCTTCGGTTGAAAGGTACTGCCACAGGTACATGTAGGTGGTATCTCCTTAAGACTCGAATTTCTAAAGCAGCGGGGAAACATAGGATAAATGAACCATACTCTGTGAAAAGCGGGCTTAATGCATTTTGCATTTGCAAAAAGTGTTGACGCAGGTCAGCCTGCGCAGTCCGCGCAGGCTGACTTGGGCCGAAACTTTGTGCTTTTGGTCATTTTTCTGCATGTTTATGGGCCAGTGTACCTCATAATTCAATTGGTTGTTATACAAAACCGACTTTAGGAATGGCTGATACTGTGATGACTTGCTTGGTATCATCCATCACCAATATGCATTAATTAACCCTTTACCACACAATCCCGAGTTTTAACGACCCAAAGGAAGAAGCCTTTTGAAAACATTGTGGGAAAAGGAGAAAATGCTGGTAACCAGCATTTTCTCCTTTTCCCACTATGTTTTTTACCCGTCCCAGATCAAATTTCTATTTTTGAGTCAGTTATTTTGTCGTCTGTTAGTGCTTTGAATTTGGACTAGTCTAAAATTTTGTTGTGCGGTATAGAGTTAAGCCCCCTTTGCCAGAGCATGGCTCAAATGTATTTGTTGCTAGATAGACAAGAATCTAACTTCTATTGGAACCAAGACACATTAAATCTTTGGCTGCCAACTAAATAATTCTGGTCTTTTTGGAAGTGGAGAAACAGATTTCCACTACAACTAAAGTAAATCTAGTTAAATCTTAACATGGTGTAACAGAAGATGTAGATTCAAAATCGACCTCCATGATCTGTGCAGCCTGATTTTGCTCATCGCCGTCCATAAACGCTTTTGACCTCGTCACCAATTCTGCCAGGTGAGCGATTTGGGTGCCTGAAGAGCATCTTGGTATCGTAGACTTCAATTCATGTTGCAGCAAATGCTTTAACTCTTTACCAGACGACAAAATTTTGAACTCAACCAAATTCAAAGCATTAGCAGAGACCAAATTAAATGTTACTCAAATGTTTGGATTTGTCTTTAATAGATTAAACAAGAGGGCCATGATGGCCCTGGGTCGCTCACCTTAGTAGAGTGCCTTTAAGGCTTTTCTTTAATTTGACCATGTGACCTAGTTTTTGACCGCAGGTGACCCAATTTCAAACTCATATTTCATGAAGACAAACATTCTGACCAATTTTCAAGTCAATTGAGCAAAAAACGTGGCCTCGAGTGCCCTAAAGATATTTCTTTAATTTGCCCTAGTGACCTAGATTATGACCCCAGGTGACCCAAATTTGAACTGGTCTTTTACTATATCAAAAGAAACATTTTAACCAATTTTCAAATCATATGAATAATAAATGTGGCCTCTAGAGTGCCCACTAGCTATTTCTTTAATTTGACCAAGTGACCTAGTTTATGACCCCAGTTTACCCAAATTCAGACGCATGTGAGATTTTACAAAGACAAACATTCTGACCAATTTTCAAGGCAATTAAGCAAAGAATGTGGCCTCTAGAGTGCCCACAAGGTATTTCTTTATTTTGACCTAGTGACCTAGTTTATGGTTCCAGGTGACCCAAATCCAAACTCATCTGGTATTTCATCAAGACAAACATTCTGGCCAAATTTCAGGTTATTTGAGCAATAAATGTGGCCTCCAGAGTGCAAACAAGGTATTTCTTTAATTTGACCCAGTGAACTAGTTTATGACCCAAGTTGACCCAAATTAATCTTATGTGAGACTTTATAAAGACAAACTTTCTAACTAATTTTCAAGGCAATTGAGCAAATAATGTGGCCTCAGAGTGCCAACAAGGTATTTCTTTAATTTGACCTAGTGACCTAGTTTATGACCCAAGATGACCCAATTTTGAACTCAATGAACTTGTTGCGCTTAGATGGGCAAACAAACTTAGAAGAGAATCACTACATACCAAATATCAAAGCTCTACACCTTCCAGTTTTAAAGAAGAATTTTAAAGTTTTCCTTCTTTGTTCCTATGTTCAAACTTGTGACCCCCAGGGCTGGGCCAGTTTTGACCCAGGGACATCATATGAACAAACTTGGTAGAGGTCCACTAGGAAATGCTACATACCAAATATCAAAGCTCTACACCTTCCCGTTTAAGAGAAAAAGAAATTTAAAGTTTTCCTCTTTTGTTCCTATCTTCGAACTTGTGACCCCCGGGGCTGCGCCAGTTTTGACCCAGGGGCATCATATGAACAAACTTGGTAGAGGTCCACTCTGAGATGCAACATACCAAATATCAAAGCGCCACACCTTTCGGTTTCAGAAAAGAAGAATTTTAAAGTTTTCCTTCTTTGTTCCTATGTTCAAACTTGTGACCCCAGGGGCTGGGCCAGTTTTGACCCAAGCAGCATCCTTGGAACAAACTTGGTAGAAGTCCACTAGGAGATGCTACATACCAAATATCAAAGCTCTATGCCTTCTAGTTTTACAGAAGAAGATTTTTAAAGTTTTCCTTCTTTGTTCCTATGTTTGAACTTGTGACCCCCGGGGCAGGGCCAGTTTTGACCCCAAGGGCATCATATGAACAAACTTAGTAGAGGTCTACTAGGCAATGCTACATACCAAATATCAAAGCTCTATGCCTTCTAGTTTTACAGAAGAAGATTTTTAAAGTTTTCCTTCTTTGTTACTATGTTGGAAATTGTGACCCCCGGGGCGGGGCCAGTTTTGACCCCAGGGGCATCATATGAACAAACTTGGTAGAGGTCCACTAGGAGATGCTACATGCCAAATATCAAAGCTCTACGCCTTCAAGTTTCAGAGAAGAAGATTTTTAAAGTTTTCCTTCTTTGTCACTATGCTCAAACTTGTGACCCCCCGGGCTGGGCCAGTTTTGACCCCAGGGGCATAATATGAACAAACTTGGTAGAGGTCCACTAGGCAATGCTACATACCTAATATCAAAGCTCTACGCCTTCCAGTTTCAGAGAAGATGATTTTTAAAGTTTCCCCTCTTTGTTCCTATGTTCGAACTTGTGACCCCCGGGGCAGGGCCAGTTTTGACCCCAAGGGCATCATATGAACAAACTTGGTAGAGGTCTACTAGGAGATGCTTCATGCCAAATATCAAAGCTCTATGCCATCTAGTTTTACAGAAGAAGATTTTTAAAGTTTTCCTTCTTTGTTCCTATGTTGGAAATTGTGACCCCCGGGGTGGGGCCAGTTTTGACCCCAGGGGCATCATATGAACAAACTTGGTAGAGGTCCACTAGGAGATGCTACATGCCAAATATCAAAGCTCTACGCCTTCAAGTTTCAGAGAAGAAGATTTTTAAAGTTTTCCTTCTTTATTACTATGCTCAAACTTGTGACCCCTGGGGCGGGGCCAGTTTTGACCCCAGGGGCATAATATGAACAAACTTGGTAGAGGTCCACTAGGAGATGCTACATACCAAATATCAAAGCTCTGCGCCTTCTAGTTTCAGAGAAGAAGATTTTCAAAGATTTTGTTTTTTTTTCCTTTTTGTTGCCATGGCAACCAGAGTTGTGGGTGGAATTTAATTCTTTGAACAATTTTGGTAGAGCTTCACCCAAGGAACATCCCTGCCAAGTTTCATCAAGATTGGCCCAGTGGTTTAGGAGAAGAATATGTTTAAAGAAATTGTTGACGGACGACGGACGACGGACATAGGGCGATCACAATAGCTCACCTTTAGCACGTTGTGCTAAGGTGAGCTAAAAACATTGTGGGAAACGGAGAAAATGCTGGTTACCAGCATTTTCTCCTTTTCCCACAATGTTTTCGAAAGGCTTCTTCTCCAGGGCCGTTAAAACCCGGAATTGTTAAGATACACGTAGACCTTCTGTGGCGAGCAGCCAAGCACAAAAGCTACATATTGGACGCAATGTATCTAACTTAAATAAAATGATCTCACCTTTCTTGGAGCAATAATCCATTTTAAACATTTTAAAGCATAACATTTCCATGCACCTATATCTACATAAGTTAATCAAGCTTATGTGTAATTATAGAACTAAATCAGGCGTATCTATATAAGCACGCGTGAGGGCTTTTTGCGTAATGTCAAAGGTCATTCAATTCCTGTTTATGCTAGACATGTACATGGATTATAAAACATTGCAACAAAAGGATAAATGCTTTATATGGGACAAAACGTCAGTTTTTTTTAAACACTCCTTTCATAATTTCGACGAATTTTCAAAAATACTGAAACCTTTTCAAATTTGTTTCAGTCATTCATCCGAATCTTTATCAATTCCTTTACTCCTTACCAAGCAACAAGTGTTGAACTAACCTGAAGAATGTGGCTTAAAAAAAACAAAAAATTCATCAATTATCTAGTTTCACTCAGAGCTTAGAATTTTTATGATAAACCGTTAGGCTGCTAAGCGCGACTCAAGGACCTTTTGCGGAATGTGTAGGGTATTATTGTATTGGGCTTCCCTTTAGATTGATTATCCGTAGTATAGTACACAAAAATACATCAAGAAAATCGTGCACCATTCATTCATTTTAGGGGATAAATTATCATCACTTCGCTAGGTAAGTCATTCACATTCCCAGAGTCTCTTGTAAAGGGTACTATCCCTTCACCGTGGAACTAATAACTGCCACAGTTCATGTACTTTCGATCCGAAGGGAAGCTCTGATGTAATTTTGTGACTGTTTCTCTGCAATCAGAAAATAACATCGGAGCTTCCCTTCAGGTCAAAAGCACTGTCGCAAGTACATGACGCTGGTAACTGCTCAAAGATTCGACTTTCTAAAGCAGCCGGCGAAACATAGAATCAATGTATTTATTGCTAGATAGACAAAAATCTTACCTCCATTGGAACCATGATACATTAAATCTTTGGCTGCCAGCCAAACAAACAATTCTGGTCTTTCCCCCCCCCCCCCCCCCCCCACGTGGAGAAACAGATTTCAACTACAACTGAAGTAAATCTAGTAATACCTTGACATGATGTAACAGACAGTGTAGATTCAAGATCGACCTCCATGATCTGTGCAGTCTGATTTTGCTCATCGCCGTCCATAAATGCTTTTGACTTCGTCACCAATTTTGCCAGGTGAGCGATTTGGGTTCCTGAAGAGCATCTTCGTATCGTAGACTTAAACTCATGTTGCAGCAACTGCTTTGAGATACGAGTAGACCTGTGGCGAGCGGCTAAGCACAAAAGCCACATATTGGACGCAATGTACATGTATCTAACTTAAATACAATGATCTCACCTTTCTTGGAGCAATAATCCATTTTAAACCATAACATTTCCATACACCTTTATCTACATAAATTAAACAAGCGCTTATGGCTAATTATAGAACTAAATCAGGCGTATCTACATAAGCACACGTGAGGGCTTTTTTGCGTAATGTCAAAGGTCATTCAGTTCCTGTTAATGCTAGACATGTGCATGGATTATAAAACATTGTAATGAAAGGATAAATGCTTTATTGGGGACAAAACCGTCGGTTTTTTTTTTTAATTCTTTCTTAATTATTTCAAAAATACTGAAAGAAAGCTTTCCAAGTTTGTTTCAGTGATTCATTCGGATCTATACCAGTATTTCTTTATTCCTTACCAAACAACAAGTTTAAACTAAAATGAAGAATACGGCTTTTTCAAAACATTTTTCACAAATTATCTAGTTGCACTGTGACCGCAATAAGAGCTGAGCAGCTTTATAATTAATTATTAGGCTGCGAAGCGCGACTCAAGGACCTTTAGTGGAAAGTCTAGCTCAAGGCCGAGGTTCTGTTGTGCCTTGCCCCCCTTCGGCAATGTAACAAGCATTGATCAATTGACTGACAACTACTTATCATAGTATAATAACTCTTAAGTATAGCCTAAAATACGTAAGTCATTTTGACTAGATTTTGAAGTTGTACCATACCAACAACGTTGGCATCGACCATTTAGTTACAACTAAGGAACGTAATGTATAAAAATAAACGTCATATAATCAGGAGTTATTTCCTTTTGAATAAAAAAAAAGCCTAAATTTTGCTGTTATTTATGTGTACACTAATTTATTTTAGACTATTTTAAACGTATTTATTTTACAGCGTTTGAGAAACGAAGTCTTGCAACTTATACTAATCTCTATCGATTCTGCTTCCTGGAAACTACACCAGTGCTAGCGCCGAACCTTTCGGCAAATGAACAGTCCTGAAGTTGACACCCGCTCCCAAGTTCATAGTGCTAACCCGAATTTAATTGCTTATATGGACACTGCAGACCAAGGTAAAACTGCATAGAATGTGAAGTCTGATACTGGATCAACACTGTCGACATTTTTTTCCAAGAAATTTGGACAAACACAGCCTTGAAATTCAAATTTATACATCTTTAGAACAGACTAAAAATGGCATGCCCATTTCATTTATACAGCACCACAAGGAACCCTTTAAAATGCTTTTCAAAACATTGTGGGAAAAGGAGAAAAATGCTGGTAAACAGCATTTTCTCCTTTTCCCACTATGTTTTTTGACCTTTAAGAGACAATTGTATCATTTGAACAAAAACTGGTGTATCGTCCGCCAGCGCTTTCATAGTGTACCAGTCTAATGGTTGTCGTCTGGTAAAAAGTTATAAACAAGAGGGCCATTCGCCCTAAGGCAGTCACCTGAGTGAAGTCATCTAGGGTTGATGAAGCTGAAGAGATCCTGGTTATAATGATATAAAATACATGAGTGTTTGTGACCTACTTTTTGATCTCCTAGACTTATTTTTTAACTTGACAGAGATACCATCAAGATAAACATTCTAATTATATTTCTTATGTATTGAACAGAAGATGTGACCCCCAGATTGCACACAAGATTTTTCTAAGATTTGTCCCAGTGACCTACTTTTTGACCCGACATGACCCAAATTTGAACTTGTCTGATATATGATCGAGACAAATCCTACCCAACTTTCATTAGAACTGATCTGAAAATGTGGCCTCTAGAGTGCTCACATTTTTTTTTTTTCTAAGATTTGGCCCAATAACCTACTTTTTGACCTGACATGACCCAATTTGGACTTGTGCTAAATTTCATCAAGACAAACATTCTGACCTGGTTTCATGGGTATCCAATGAAAGTCTTGCCTCTACGTTGCACACAAGAGTTTTTCTAAAATTTGGCAGTGACCTACTTTTTGACCCGACATGACCCAATTTCAAACTTGTCAGAGATATAATCAAGACAAATCTTTTAAGTTTCATGAGTTTACAGCTGAAAATGTGGCCTCTAGACTGAACACAAGGTTTTTCTAAGATTTGTTCCAGTGACCTACTTGTTGACCCGACATGACCTAGTTTCAAACTTGTCTGAGATATCATCCAGACAAACATTCTAACCAACTTTCATTAAAACTGATCTGAAAATGTAGCCTCTAGAGTCCTCACAAGACAGACATTCTGACCATATTTCATAAGTATTACACTGAAAATGTGGCCTCTTGAGTCCACACAAGTTTTTTTTTCTAAAATTTGACTCGGTGACCTACTTTTTGACCCAACATGACCTAATTTTGAAATTGTCAGAGATATCATCAAGACAAACATTGTGACCAAGTTTCATGAGTATAAAACTAGAGTGTGGCCTCTAGAGTGCAAACAAGGTTTTTCTAAAATTTGGCCTCTTGAGTCCACACAAGTTTTTTTTTTCTAAAATTTGACTCGGTGACCTACTTTTTGACCCAACATGACCTAATTTTGAAATTGTCAGAGATATCATCAAGACAAACATTGTGACCAAGTTTCATGAGTATAAAACTAGAGTGTGGCCTCTAGAGTGCAAACAAGGTTTTTCTAAAATTTGGCAGAATGACCTACTTTCTAACCTGACATGACCCAATTTCGAACCTGTCCGAGATATTATCAAGAAAAACATTCTGACCAAGTTTCATGAGCATATGACTGAAAACGTGGGCTCTAGAGTGCACGCAAGGTTTTTCTAAAATTTGGCAGAGTGGCCTACTTTATGACCCGGCATGACCTAATTTCAAACTTGTCAGAGATATTATCAAGACAAACGTATTGACTAAGTTTCATGAGTTTCTGGCTGAAAAGGTGGCCTCTAGAGTGCTCACAAGGTTTTCCTAAGATTTGTCCCAGTAACCAACTTTTTGACTCGACATGATCCAGTTTCAAACCTGTCCAAGACATTATCAAGCAAAGTATTTGGGCCAAGTTTCATAAGTACTGGACTAAAGATTTGATCTGGTGACCTACTGTTTGACCAGGCATGACCCAATTTCAAACTTGTATGAGATTTCATCAAGACAAACATTCTGACCATGTTTCATGAGTACTGGACAAAAAATGTGGCCTCTAGAGTGCACACAAGGTTTTTCTAAATTTTGATCTGATGACCTACTTTCTAATCCAACATAACCCAATTTCAAACTTCTGTGAGATGTTATCAAGACAAACATTCGATCAAGTTTCATGAGTATATGACTGAAAATGTGGCCTTTAGAGTGCACACAAGGTAATTGTTGATGCCTGGACAATGCATGACAGAAGCTAGACACAGCACGATCACAAAAGCTCACCTTGAGCACTTCAAGCTCAAGTGAGCTACAAATAATAATGGCATACATCAGCCATATACTTTGATAGATAAGCATTAAATCAAGAGATCTGAAAGGGGTTCACCTGTATTATTTACTGTAATTTGAAAATAACTCAAATTGAATGGTTTGCGAGAGGAAGATTTTTGAATTTCAAAATGTTCAGCTTCATTGCCATGGCAACCATAGTTCTTGATGGAATCATGAAATAGGATCATACCCTTTGATGGACCTCTAAAGAGGACTACAGTTTAACCAAAATTGTTTCATAAGTTAAAGAGATAAAGATGTTTGACCTAGCACACAAGAAGCATCCAAGAAGCATGGAAAATGGCAACAGGGTAATGACATAATCTTGATGGCCTCTGGTCATTCAGTGGAGCTAAAAATTGGCTTTAGTTGAGTTGTTTCATAAGAGAGAGTTTTCGAGATTAAAGCCAACACATGATTTGAGAGACTGATGGACAGATGTACTTACAGACAGATACAGGTCTATAACATAAGCTCAATGGACCTTAGCCAGTGGAGCTAAGACTCAACGAAAACCAAACTCATGTATACTATTGACTTATTTATTTTATAGCCTCACAGCAACTAGGTACTGTATACTTTTTAACAAAAAAAAGCAGTTACTTTTAAAATCATGTTTTTTTTCATAAAATATTCAATGCAATTAACAGTAACATGGTGTCATAAAGGATGAATTCAAAACTATGATCAATGACTATGAAACAAATAAAATCATACTTAATTTGAACTAATGACCTCTTAAATTGACCCAAATTACAGCAATATATTGATTTTCCATAGTATAGTACACAAAAATACATCAGGCGAGTAGCAATACAAAAGCACGGAAGCCCGGAAGCCCGGGCTTCAATGACTACCATCAAAGCATCAAATAAACGAAGTTCGGTTTCTCATTCAGGAAAAGAGACCAAATCATCTCAATTTTAAAACTGCTTTAGCCATGAAAATATATTAAATAGTGGACAATGCAGATCAAAGATCAGACTTCATGTTCAGTGCAGTCTGAACTTAATCTACATTGTCCGCAAAATGCAGTCTGATCTTGATTTATATTGTGTAAAAAATTGGCAAAGTTGTGCTGAGCTCTTAACCCTTTAGCTGTTAAGCGTGACTCACTGACTTTGGCAGACAGTGTAGATCACGATCAGACTGCACATTCTGTGCAGTCTGATCTTTGATCTACCCTGTCTGATAAGGAGATATTTTCCTCAAAAAAAAAAAAAAAGTAATAATAATAACTTTGAAATAACATTTTTCGAGCTTTTACTATCGGCTTGAGAATTCTATGTAACTAATTTAGCAGTTTAAGGGTTAAATATCTATTTTACTAGAAGAAACAAGATGAAAAAGAAGCAAGAAGAAAATCTAGAATAAATTGGGCTTCATCTTTACTACACTCCTGGCTAAGCACTGAACTGTAGATGAAACTGCATACGGCATAATCATTTCAAAGCCTAGTTGTCTAAGTATTCATAAACCAGTTACTCAGATACATCTACATTGTAATATTTACCTAATCAGGAAAAACAACTCAGGGCAAACATTTTACGTGCGTGCTATTAAACATGAAAGTTGTTGTTTGAATCGATGTTTGGTTTATAGCTAGACAAAACATTTTTCGGCAAATGACCACAATTTCATAATAATTATAGGTACAGTATGTTACAGTTATCCATAGGCCAGTGAAATTCCATTAAATAGCACATTAGTGATTCCTATATGTCATATATAGTAGGACCAGGTGTGCAACAAAATCGAAGAAAATTTCTACCCCTTTTATCAGAGTTATTGCTGACTGAAAGAGTCGTTGGCGACTTTCCAAGGTCAGGTTACACAAGAAAAATCATTTGTTGTAACCCATCTGCAACGGTAACTGGGTTTATTTTTCCTTTTTTGGTTAAATATTATCTCTGAAAGGGGACAGGGGTAAACATATTGTCTGATTTCGTTGCACACCTTGTCCTCTTATATATAATATAGAGGGAGTTGCCATTGTGCTATATACGTTAATGGTGTAAGTAAAAATTTGAAGTATTCCATGATGTACATGCCATGCACCAGTGTTCAAGAGTGTTCAATGACTGACCAAGGAAAATTTTTGCGTTCCATGATAAGACCAATGGAGCTTCAAAAGCCTTTGAGTTATCAAAACAATTTACAATAGCATCCACAATATTTCCAAGTACTTGAGCTGTTCAACAGTTATCGCATAAAAAGTTGACCCTGCATTTCTTTTTCCATTTAGTAGATTTTTTTTTTTTACATTTTTTTCTTAATTCAATCACTTTTTTTGTTCAATAATAAGTGATCCTCTGCAAATACAATTTGTAAAATTCATTTATAAATAACAAGAATTTTGACTGATTAGTGCACTATACCTCAGCCAATTAGAATACCAGTTATAAACAAAGTTTCTGGGGCGTAAGATGAATGCTTGATGGACAGATGGAATCTTTAATATCCCTTTACTTGGCCTCAATCCTTTAGAGCGCAATGCCACCTTTTAACAGTCCTAGGAAAGAAGCCTTTTCCCACAATGTTTTCTGCTCTATCAAAGAAAAATTGCACCATTTGAACCAGTCGTCTGCAGATGCTTTTAATTCAAAGCTAAAATTTTGCCATCTGGTAAAGGGTTGAAGTTTAGACTTGCAAAATTTGAAAGCATTAACAGACAACAAATCAAATGTGGCTAAAATGTGAGAAAAACACATTGTTTGAGCCATTTTTATTTGTTATCTGAATCTACTCTTTATTTCGATGAGTCTAAATTTTTGTCTTGTGGTGAGAAGTTAAGTCTGCATCGAAATTTTCCATTCATTATAGTAATTCTGTTACTTCATTCCTTCTTTTCCCACAATGATTTGTACCCGTTCAGCAAAAATTTCAGTCATTTGAGATACATTACTTTTATCTGTTGTCTGTAACTGCTTTCAATCAAGAGGAGTTCAAAATTTTGTTGTTTGGTGAAGGGTTAAAAATGGAATCAACTATGGAAGAGCTGAAGACATTGTTTGAAAGGGAGAAAGTGTTGGTAACCAGCACTTTCTCCCATCGTTTTCGAAAGGTTTCTCCCTCAAGGTCATAACTTTTGATTGTCTGGTATGGGGGGGTGTGAGAGAAAAGTGTCCATAAGTATTGCTATGCTACCAGTATATTCAGATGCTGGTTATGAGGTAAAAATTTATCAAGGTCAATTCTCATGGTCATGGTTGACTGAATATATATATGAAATCTAAAGATTTTTATTAGTACATATACATGTACATGTAATGAAAGCTACGTTAATAAATCTAAAGATGATATATGTAAATTTAATGAGTACTATGTTATGAAATCCTAAGATGTTTATATGTCAATTTAATATGTACAATTTTATGAAATCTAAACATGTTTATATGTACACTTATCTGTGAACTACATATAACAATGACAAACTACGAACATATATACACAAACAAGCACAAAACACAGTAACATTGTAAAATGGACACATTTGTATACATACTTTTACTAATTAATATTCTTTCCAATACACAAATTTTACATATCAACATATTAAACACATATTACTTTACTATCTTACTATCTTTCAATCTAGTACTATTTAAAAAATGCTAGATACAACTTCATTTGCCCTGTAACTCAATTACAAGACAACAAAATGTTAGACAAGTCCAAATTGAAAGCATTTGCAGACGACAAAATGAAGGTGATCAAATACTGAAATTATTTCTTGAAAGGGTCGAAAGTTTACAGCATTTTCTGTGTTTCCTACAATATTTTCTAAAGCTTTTTTCCTGGGTTAAAACTCAGGATTGTGTGGTAGATGAGTGAAACTCTGTCAAATTAAGTAAAATATGTGGCAAAAAAAAAAAATCAAAATATAGAGAAAAGAATGGTTTTTATAATTTCTTTATCAAAAAAACCTATGTTTTAACAATCTTAAATAAAACCCCTTCAAATCTTGTGCTCTGATACCAGCATTTTCACCTTTTCCCACAATGTTTTCTACCCTATAAAGGGTAAACTTACTCACTTAAGTCACATTTAAATTGTCGTCTGCAAATACTTTCAGTTTGGACAAGTCTACATTTTTCTTGTTTGGTAAAGAGTTATGAGCTTACATCTTCATCAGGTGCATAACTCTTGTAGTCTTTACCATACAACAAAATTTTGGATTACAAACTGAAAGCATTTGCAGACGACAAAGTAAATGTCCCAAAGAATCCTGAATTTTAACCCTTCACCACACGACAAAAGTTAAGACCTGTCCAAATTGAAAGCATTTGCAGAAGACAATTTAATGTGGCTCAAATGATACGAATTTTCTCTGATAGGGTAGAAAACATTGTTGGAAAGGAGAAAATGCTGGTTACCAGCATTTTCTCCTTTTCCTACAATGTTTTCAAAGGGTTTCTTCCTCAGGGTCGTTACAAGTCGGCACTGTTTTTTTCAGGTTTTAATGACCTCAGGATAAATGTTTTTGGGAGCATTGTGGGAAAAGGAGAAAATAGTGGTAACCAGCCATTATCTACTTTTCCCACAATGTAGAAACCCTTTCAAAAACAAATTTCAATTTTTGAGTCACATCTATTTTGTCGCGTGCAAATGCTTTCAATTTGGACAAGTCTAAAATTTTGTGATGTGGTAAAGAGTTAACAATGCAGCACATTATACTGGATTGCAACAGACCCCAAAACATCTGATCCATGACATACAAGTCTACTCTGAATTAACCCTTTACCAGATGACAACATTTTAGACTTGGCCAAATTAAAAGCATTTACAGATTACAAAAAAGATGTGACCCAACCTGTTTTGAAAAGGATAAATAACATTGTGCAAAAAGGGAGAAAATGCTGGTTACCAGCATTTTCTCCTTTATGCACAATGTTTTCATGTTTGTTTTCTTTCCATTGGAGTTTAACATCGTTTTAAAAGCTTTGATCATATCACGATGGTCAGTGCACCTACATATGTGTTTCCTGGCTTTCTCACACCAGTACCACAATGTTTTTAACAGCCATCTTTGTCAAGGTCATTTAGTAAAGGGTTAAAGATCTTTACATAACATTTTAAAAAAAAAAAAGTGTCCTGACATACATCACTAACTTAGATCATAATCAAAACTAGACAAAAGTGCTGCAGTATCATCATTTTTATCAATGGGTAATGTCCCTTTCATTGACTCTTCAGTGCTGAGGAAAAAATTACTAGGCATCAAATCTTGACTTCCTGTAAACAAGCTATCAGAACCAGTCTGTTTATGTGTATTCTGTCCTGAGCTTCCAAACAGGGAGCCAGTCAGGCTGTAGGATGAAGACTGTGGAAAACTGAGGAAAGAATTCGAAAATGAAGAGAAGTCAGATTTCTCTTGATAATTCTGGCCTGTGCTTGGCAAGTATGAGGTTCGATTAACACTAGTATCCTGAAATTCGACTCTGTCCTGTGAACTTGCTCCACCTACAATGCCAGTTTTACTAGCTGACTGAAAAAGATCTGGGACTTTTTGATTGGGGACCGGAAAATCGAAATCCGAGAAGATGTCAGTTTTGGCTTGACTTTCTATATTATCCTTATACTCCATTCTGTTTGTAGGTTGAAATTTACACGGATCTGTGAACTGATTGTTTTCTGTCTTTACAGAAGATCTTTTGTTTGACACGGGGATTCCAGATGATGACGAGACACTAACATCGTCCATTTTATTGAGCAGTGAATTCACATAGTCGTTAGCTGACATCTGATACGAACCTATCCACCGGTTTTCCTCACTATGAGCACTATTTTGGGAACTATGAAGATTTGAGGTAATATTCTGGAACTGTTTCGATTTCCGACTGTCAACTTCTTGTTGGGACAACAAATCAAGTCCTGTTATATTTCCTGTGTTTATCTTCTGATCTTCAACCACTGGTACCTGGTTTTGCACACTAGTTTTGTCACTAAAGTTTGATTTTCCTTTCTGGAAAGAGGCAAGTTCTAATGCAAGATTACCATCATCAGTTAAGGATGAGAAATCAGGTGAATTACAAAATTCAGAGGGTTCGAAGATTTTATCATTATCTAATATATTCATTTTATTACTAACTGGTGTATTTTCAGGCTTTGAATACACATTCTGTAAACCTACATTCACATCAGAGGCTACTGTTGCTGGATAAAAACTGTCAGCCATGTTTGTACCACTATCAATACCTTTAAAGTTTGTGTTTGTGGAAATAACACTAGCTCTTGACAATGTTGAAGCTCGCTGATTTTTATCAAGAAACTGATCCACAAAGGACATTTGTGATGACATATTTGTTTCTAATCTGTCACCTGGACATTTAAGACGATGCATTTCAGCTTTCACGGAGTCATGAAATCCAGTTCCACAGTGGTTACATATAAATGCATCAATCCGATGTTTCTGTGAGTGGGCAATGAAGTCTTTTCTGATGGTGAATATTTGTGGACAATTTTCACACATGAATGATCCGACATCATCGTCATGTTCTGGTAGATGTTTGTCCAATGACGCTGAAATGTAAAAAAAAAAAAACTACTACAAACTGTTTGATTGAATGGTATTTTACACCGCTTTCAACAATATTTCAGGCATATCACTGTGAGAGCTCACATATTTATGTATTCCCTGGGTTTCATCAGTACTAGGCTGGGGCTCTGAAGTGTCTTGCCTAAGGACACTCCTCCCACCGAAAGCTCAGGGGATCCAGTAAGGCTTGGGCCTCCAGGTCACAAGCCCAACACTTTACCACTGAGCCACGCAGGACCCCATAAACTGTTTCTGAAAAGCAAAGTTAACCAAAAATACTCCAAAATTTATGCTTCAAATTTTTTCAAACATGAATACAGTGTATCGACTTGTCACTGTTTATGCAACTTTCTCTTGATAACAAATGTACATACTAATCACAAGCAGAAATTATTCACAAGTACACTACCATCAAATAAATCCTATCATGTTCTGAATAGCCTCTGGGCCTGGAACTGTCAAAATCTGAACTCTACACTGACCCAACTGCACTGTGCCAAATGCACATGCTTGTCATGTTGTAGAGAAATGTTTAACTCTTTACCAAACGACCAAATTTTAGACTTCTCCAAACTGAAAGCATTTTGCAGACGACAAATTCAAAGAGACCCAAATGATGGGTTTTGTCCTTGAAAGGATAGAAAAGACTGTGGGAAAAGGAGAAAATGCTGGTTACCAGCATTTTCTCCTTTTCCAGTGTTCTCAAAAGGTTTTTTTCTTAGAGTTGTTAAAACTCAGGATTGTGTGGTGAAGGGTTAAATGGCTAGTGAGGTACATCATTTAGATATTTTAAAAGCTGTTTACGTGCTTTCATTAATCATGAATGATGTCACTTGACAACAAAAACTCATTAGCCAATTGAACATCTGGTTACAATGCACATTCAGCATAGTATCATCAGATTGATAAGAAACTAGAGGCGCTTGAGCGCCTGTATCGCTCCACAGGCCTGATATTTCTATAATGGCGAAAAGAAGTTTTTAACAATTACCATTCAATCCTGCATTTTAGCTCACTGAAGAAAAAAGGTATGGAAAAAACTTGTGAGGTCCCACTCTGTACCAGGTCACCAGGATTTACACCCCTTCTGTCCACTCTGCATTTACTCATTAGTAGGTCAACAAACCTTTACCAGAACTAATAAAAATTAAAAGTGCAGAGGTTCTCTTGTTCTATATCAAAAGGACTATAAAGTACCTACAACATGGGGGTTTTGTTATTAAAATACTTTTTCTTTTTTATCTTGGCATGGTTACTCAGGCTTAGTAATAAGGCAAAACTGAAAAGCTCAAGTTGTGAAAGGTGCTCAAGCTTTTATCTTATTTATGGCCAGTGATATTTTATTACTAGTACTAACTAATAGCATATCATTGGAGTAAATTGTGATCTTAATACCAAGGAAAATGTGTGGGCTTAAATAGGACAGCCCTGACTAGGTCAAGTCAATCCAATTTTCTTCCTTTTTCTTTGTTAGTCGATAAAACTAACACAATAAATAGTTTTGGAGAAGAACATTTTTTTGAAATATAAGCCTTGTCTATAAAAAAATGTGTTTTTAGGTGTATCATTTTTTTAAAAGGAATTTGGTATACAACCACCATAGAAACAATTTGGCAGACAACCACCATAGGAACTTACCTGCAAAACAACAATGAAATCCAATGAATAGTTTTAGAGAAGAAATTTTTCAAAGATTTTACTTTATACCATAAAAGGAAAATGAGTCTCCCATAAAAGCCATGTTTTTTGACAGATCATTTTTTTTTAAAGGAATTCTGTAAACCTGTATCTAAGGAACATTCCTGCAAAATAATAATGCTATCCAAATAGCGGTTTGGGAGGAGAAGATTTTTAAAGGTTTTTTACTTTGGTTGCCATGGCAACCAGAATTCTTCATGGAACACAATTATTTGAAGGAATTTGAAAGAGGACCACCAAAGGAACATTCCTGTGAAATTTGGTAAAAATCCAGTCAATAGTTTCTGAGGAGAAGTTTTTTAAAGAAAAAGTTTACGGACGCACGCACGGACGAACGGACGGACGCACGACGGACACAACGCCATGACAATAGCTCGCTGGCCTTCGGCCAGTGGAGCTAATAACGTTACAGCTAGACATTACTGAAATATACTGGCCAAACATCCTTGAATTTATAATAATTTGGCATTTAAGCATTTCTGCACAAGAGACCAAAAACAGAGATTTGTTCCAATAGCACAGATTACAGAAATATCAGTCTGATCTTCCTGTCCTCTTTTTTAGTCAACTTGAAAAGAAAATATAAGTCTTTTTGAGTTTTAGTGGATAGTACTCTCAGCTGTCAAAAGAGACAGACTTTATACATATTCATGTATTATTTCAGTCACAACAGAGCAGCCAGTTGAATTTCAGTTACCAGAGCTGTGCACAACATTATTTCCATGCCACTGGCTGCTTTCCCTCATGAATATTGTCTCAGTCTAAGAAATGTTTAGCAGAGATAGAGGAATGAATCCTTTCACAATCACAATCTTCAATCATATGAATCACCATACAAACAGCATCAGAGCTCCAGATAAGCCGAAGTGATGGTATTCTAAATCTATTATTTCTCTTCAAAACCCTATGTTGTGGGTACTCATTAGCATTGTCTCCTTGAGACGATTCTAATGAGTACCCATAACATAGAATTTAGTGGAGAATAATTAATATTTTCAATTTTGAAATCAAAATCACTCCCTCTGTCTGGAGCTCTGAGCATGTAACCAACCGTGCGGCCAGGCTCTGATTGTCTGCACGTAAGTATGGGTTAACTTTCAGAAAGAAGGTACATGTACAAGCGACATTAATTTTTTATGCAAGTGACAAGCCTGCTTGCAGAAACCTTAAACATGTTGATGAAAAAATCTGACACTGAAGATGAAAGATCAGACTGCATCTTTTGCACAATCTGATCTTGATCCACCCTGTCTGCAAAACCAACCCTTTGCTGCTCCCAGCATGCCTTCAGTTCAAGAACAATGCTCTTCCTTCAGACCCTTCAATATACAATCCCACCATTTTACGACCTTGACACACATGATTTTTCAAAACATTGTAATGGAGAAAATGCTGGTAACCAACATTTTCTCCATTTCCAACAATGTTTTCTTACTTTTCTTTCCTAACAAATGTCATTGCAATCATTTGATCCACATGTTTTGCTGTCGACACACGCTTTCAATTTGGACGAATCCAAAATTTAACTTTTGGTTTAATATTACAGTACATATAAGCCATGCTCTGTGAAAAGGTGCTTAATGCATCTTTAAAAAAGGTATTGACCCAAGTCAGCCTGCCCAGTCCCCGCAGGCTGACTTGGGTCAAAACGTTTAGCTATTTGTCAATTTCCTGCATATCAAAGGACCCGTACACTTCATGATTCAGTTGATTGCAAGACAAAATGGATTTTATGGGGTCTGACGAATCACCAAAATACCACCAAAACACCAAAATACCCCTATTTTTGTTTGCAGTGGCCGCCATAATGAATCTGTGGTTAACATGTTACCAGGCGCAAATTGATAAGACAATTATAATTCCGCTGATATGATTATGAAGGGTCACCATATCACTTTTTATCCTGTCACCTCCTATAAATTCCGTCGTATAACAGGGGGTCATATAAACTTGGTGATATACGGTCACTTGACCACGTGACTAGGTTTATTATGTCAGTTGGTCACGTGATCAAGGTTTATTAGGCTAGTTGGTCATGTGACCAGCCGGAACTCCTTTTTTAGGTACCGCGATACAAAATCAATATTTTAAAGTAAAATTATCGCGTAAGATTCAATGCACATGTTGATTTTTCTTATTATTTCAAATAAAACAGAATTCTTCACCACAACATTCTTCCATTCTTCCAACATTATCGGGCTCGGCTCGGCTCCGGAATTTATCAGGTTCGCCTTCGGCTCACCAGATAAATTCCTCCGCTTTGCCCGATAAACTTAACCCATCCAAGACACCAACCATCTATTCTCTATAAAAATAACAATGACAAGCCATATCACTTTAAAAATAATGTCTGATTTGGGTCTACTTCGTCGTAAATGAAGTGCATTAGCACTCTCTTACGTGTGTGCGTTTATCATTCAAAGAAATAATAAATATAAGTGATAATGTGATACTGATTAATTCTTCTTTAGTCTAGAATGGCGTAATCAAGATCGCATATTTCTGTGTGTAACAGATCAGACCCGAGGGTGTTCTGGTGATTGTTCTTCACGTAAATCGATAATCAACAACACACTAACAACATAATTCTTCTCAAAAATGACTAATACTTTGATTAAGCGTGTTTTCTGTTGAATAAAAAAAAGTCCTGCATATTTATTTATCCGACCTCAACAATAAAAAATTAGGGGTATTTCGGTGGTATTTCGGTGATTTGCCGGACCGGTTTTTATGGACCCTTAATTATGTGATGTCTTGCTTGGTATAATGCATTACCGAAATGCATTAAACCCCCTTTTGCCAGAACACAGCCCCTGGGAAAGTAATCAACTGTAACATACCTTGATCTGTGAAGATTTTCTCACAGTACTGACAATGCACTTGTCTCTTCTTTTCCATTCCCATCGTACACAAATGCGTCTCCAAACTATGCTTATCTTCAAATATATGTGTACAAATATTACAAGAAAACACATCCAAGCCGTGTGTTTTGATATGCTCAGCATATAACATTTCATCCATAAATTCCATATAGCACTCACTACATATGAACAATGTAGGCAGTAAATTAGCACACTTATGCGTGAGGAAATCCTGTTGTTGGTCAAATCCAAGGGCACATTTTTCACACTTAAATGGTTTCCCCCTACTTTTATAATGCAACTTCATATGCATGCCTAGGTTCTCTTTGACCTTGAACACTTTCTTACATAACTCACATGTGTGTGATTTTTCTGTACAGTGGACAGAACGATGTCTTGTAAGTTCGCTACTCGTAATACAGCCTTTACCACACTGAGTACACTGATAGGGACGATCGCCTGTATGAAGTCGTCGATGCACATTTAACTGAGATTTGTCCGACACACGTTTATCACAAAATTCACATTTGTAAGGTTTCTCACCTGTATGAGTTCGAATATGTTTTGCAAGATCTGTTTTCCGTAAGAACTTTTTGTCACATATTTCACAAGGCCAAGGTCGTTCTCCAGTATGAATCATTTCATGTTTACGCAGATCACACTTCTGACTGAAAGCTTGATTACAGAAAGAACAAATATGATTTTTTGTTTTTAATTTTGATTTTTTGGAGCTCTGATTTAAAGTACCTACAGAGTCCATCTCTTCCTCAGCTCCTTCAACAGAATCAGAGTCTTTGTCATCCAACTTATCTAGATCCACACTATCTTTGCTTTCATTGTCGTCGTCATCATCACCTGCATCATTATCATTATCCAAACTTTCATGTTTCCTTCTCTCTCTGTCCTTTTTTCTCTTCTTCTTTTTGTGTTTATGTTTCTTCTCCTTATATGGAATTATCTTTGTCAATTTTATTTTTAAAGGTTCTACTGTTTTACCAATGTATGATATTTCATCACTATTTCTATCACCACCTGTTTCACCAATATTACCATGCAACATGGTGAATTTTTCATTCTCCGTTCCTTCACTGAGCAATTTTGAAGATTTTGTAAGAAATTTTGAACTAGCATTACCAACGTTGCTGACATACTTAGGCTTAAAGGCAGATAACTTCATAGGAGTTGATTCTTCTTTATCACTCATTTCTGTATCTGTAAAGTCATACACATCTACATCTTTTTTAACAGGTTTGTTCATGTTCAGACTTTTCTGAAAATCACCAAATGTTTGAAACTTTGATGTGAATTTTGATGGCGTTATTTTTGTACCTTTAAGTCCAAGTTTTCTTGATTTTGGAGTGGATGCCCCAAAATCTAAAACAGACAGGGCATTGGCTTCTATCTCTTCATCAGAAATGTCCACATTGTATTTATTTGTTTCATTCAAACGTTTGCGTAAATTAACATATCTTTCCTGCTTACCTGTATCAGATTTTTCTGCCTTTTTTACTTCTTCCACTGCTTCATTTACCAGTCTCTGGAATTCATTTTCAACACTATGTTTGACTTTCTTTGTTGTATCGCCTACCAAGTCATCACTTTCTGCATCATCAAGTCTAGATTTTTTATCAACATTGATATTATAAGCACTTTCTTGCCGCCTGAGATTTTCAGCTTCTTTATGGGACTCAAGCTGCCTCTTTAATTCAGTTACCTTCTTAGTACATGTATCCAGTTCTCTTTGTAATTCATCCTTATGAATTTCAAATTTCTTCTTTTTTGACAAACTCAAGCTTTCTTTTATTTCTTTAAGGGATTTTTGTACTTCACTGCCCAATTTCAGCTTTATTACCTGTACTCTTTTCTCTGGCTTATTTTCATCTTTTGTTTTCTCTTTACTCTCACTAACATCCATGCTCATAACATCAAATATATTTGCCTGTGTTTGATTAACTTTCATGTCATCTTCAGATTTCATGTTACTTCCATGCTCAATATTACTTTCAGGTTTGTCTCCATTGTTGTCCATCTCTGCTCTAATGAAATCAATTTCATCCGTCTTATCTGCCTTACTGTTCTGATCATTTTGAACACTTTCAGCTGTTGTTGCTGGAGCTTTGTCATTATCCGACTTCGATTTGCTAGTTTCATTGGTTAAGTTGGTGTCACATGCATCATTACTTAACTTCTTATCACCAGTAACATCTTGATTTTGATTTTTCTGTTTTTCTTTACCTTCATAAGTGCTTAAAGCAACAGCTTTCAGTTTGGAGCCAGATAAATTTTCACCTAAATTGACTGAACATTTCTTTATATCATTTTTCTCTGGTGTGGTTTTGATCTTACTTCGTAAACCCTTCCTGGGACTGTTATCATCACGTTCTGATGTCCCTTGTGACCTTGAAGATTTACCACTCTTTACTTCTTCTGGTGAAGATTTTATAACTCTCCGCCTTAAACTTTTACCCTCACTGTCCTGTTTTTCTATTTCTGACGACTCTTTATTTGAACGAGTTCTTAAACTTGGCGTACTTGCATCTCGCTTAATGTCTTTCTCCAGTTTAGCTCTTTTATTGATATTAGAAAAAGATTTAACTGACAATGTACTTGATTTTCCAACCTCCACTTTTGCAGCTTTATTTCTTGTTACTATCTTTGAGTTACCAGAGTCTTTTTCATCTTTATCATTATTATCTGTTTCCTCTGTTCCAGTGGTATCAGATGGCTCTTTACTGTTAGCACTTTTATCACTTTTAACTTTCTCTATACCTTTCTTCCCATCAGAAGTTCTTGAGCCTTTATTAGCAAGACTAGCAAAATCAGTTTTAGTTTTACGAGCTCGTAAATTAAATGATCTTCGCACAGGCACCTGAGGTCTTGGTTTTGGTCTAAACATTTTAGATGGAGAGGCTGGATCAGCTTCCTTTGGTTTCCCCTCTAACAAAGATTGCCTATTGATGTATGGCCCATACTCAATCTTTTTTCTCTTTGACACTTGTACAAGAATAGTTTGCAGTTGAGGTTTTTCTTCTGCAACAGGTTCTTTTTTCTCTTGAATTTTAATTTCTGTATCTTTTCCAGCAATTTGAGTTTGCTCTTTTTTCTTCTGTTCCTGACTCTCAAAATACTTTCTAATTTTCATCAATTTTCCAACCCTAGGTATTTCAAAATCAATATTATCGTCTTCTTTTTTCTTTTCAGAGCTTTGGTCAATTGTAATAGAGGTGCTAGAAATCCCTGAAGTTAATCCAATGCTTGATATCGTGGTAGATGTAGTACTTGAACTGAATGTCACAATACTTGATGTACATGTCACAACATTTGTGCTTACACACACAGATGATGTTTCCTGCATTCTAGCACTTTCCCGCATTTCTCTGTCTATCTTCTCCTTCTCTTTCTCCAACAGTTCATCAATAATGCTTATATTAGTTTTAATGTTTTCATCCACAAGAACATCTGCTTTCCCATCAGATTTACCTTTCAAACCATCATCAAGCACATTACAAATGTCATACAACTGATTTCTATTTCCTTTATTGGCATCTTCTGTCCTCTCATTAAACTCATTTAGTATATCGTCTATGATTTCAATACTTTTAGAGTCAATATTTGTATCCTCCTTTGGATCTATGTCAATCAATCTGTCTAAATCATCTTCATCATTTGTATCACTTATTTTATCATAGTCATGATTCAACAACACACCATTTTCATAGTATCCTTTACTAGAGGTATCTACCCCAACATTCACTGTGGAAGAAGAGGGTGTTTTAGTAAAATCTGTACAAATTGATAGTCCAGGATTAATAAGTTTTTGAGTTAGAGCATTGAAAAAGCCTGTTCCTAATGGGTTCTTAGTTGGATCAGTGTGTCCTAAAACAGGGGGCGAGGTACTACGTAAAGGGGCAATAGCCACTGGAGGTATACCAGAAGTTGTGGCAGCACTTCCAAATAATGTAGGAGGAATAATTGGTTGAGAAGCACCAGTATTATCTCTAGGCTCAAATACAGTGGAGTTATTAACAGGATCTGATTTTCCAGTTATTTCAATTGCAGTATCTACCTTTGGTGATATCATTGGAGCTGTCTTATTTTGACCAGAGCTGACAATGGTATTGTCACTTTCATAAGAAGTTGCTGGCTTGCTACTAAAAGGAGCTGCCTGTTGGGTGATCTTTGGAAATGTATCTATATCACTTACATTGTCTCTTGGAAATACCTGAGTTGATTTTGGCGAGATATTTAATGGATCTAAAATACTTGGAAAAAATTGAGTCTTTAGTAAATGACTGTCTGGCTGATTTGTTGAAGTTTTTGGAGGTGGTGCTGGTGTTTCCTTCATTTTATCAAACAGAGAGTCAAGCATTTCTTGAGATTTTCCCTTTTTCAACTTTCTGTCTTCACCTAGAGTTGCTTGTGTAAGACCCTCTGACGCTACATTAAGATCGTCTGTTCTCAGATCTGAAGGGAGAGTGTTAACTTTCTGAGGAGTATTCAAGACATCCATTTCCTTGGACTTGTCAGGAGATCTTGGTTGAGGGGCTGGCGGTGAGGTTAAACCACTTCCTGTATGGAAGTGACTTGACTTTGGCAAAAAGCTTAGACTAGAAGACGTTTCAGTTGTCACAAAGGGTTGAAATAATTTCACATCTTTGCTATGACTTGGCTCATGCACAGCTTTTGACACTGTGGAAGTTTTCCTGTCCAGAGATGATTTAGTAACAGTTGTGAGCCCTAATGTATCCTCTACAGAATCAAACTTAGATGATATTTGAAATGGTTCTTTGGCAGAACTCCTTTCTGTTTTACTGTGAGGTATGGCAGTTTCTTCTACCTTTTTATTCTCTTTAGAAAAGGAAGGGACAAATGGGGCACTACTGCCTGAAGTTCGAGATGAAGAGCTTGCTTGATTTGAACTGTTCTGTGACTGTTGTTTCGAATGTGAGGGCTTTTTCTCCTTTGTTTTGACCGGTAGATGAGGAACGGGTACATTTTGTAGTGATGCCAATCCTAGATCCAAAGCAGCTGAAAGCAAGTTAACAAATTAATAAACAAGGACCATTCTACCCCATGATCCAGTGAGTTGTTAAACAAAATAGAATTTAGGGATCCATAAATATATGCTTGATATAATGCATCACAGAGATGCACTAAACCCCCCTTTTGCCAGAGCATGCCTAAAATGTAAGCATGTAATCGAGTTCAAATCAAGTCAGATTAGATCTAAAATAACAACAGGAGGTTCTTTTAAAGTAATGATAAAGAAATTGTGACAACATTTATTCCTCTCTCACTGCCATGCTTTGCCTCATACAGTGTGAGAAGGCCGCAAGTGGCCTGAAAAGAATGTAACATGCAGCATTTGTACTTGTAACACAGCACATAAATAGATGCAATGGCTGCCACTGGTGTACAGTAAAACTTAATAATAACGAACTCTGATAAAGCGAATTTTCGCTTAGTACGAATTGAAATCAATTCCCCGGCAAAAACCTTCTTTCGCCTTCGTAAAAAATAATTGTTAAAACGAATTTGGATATAACGAATTTTCGCATATTGCGAATCAAAAATCAGGTCCGCAGATATCCATTTCAACTGAAAATACCTTGGTTACACTGAAGTCGCATCTAAGGTTCTTTAATTACCAAGTCAGTTATTCACACCTTCCCGCTTGCCCAATTAACACATTGACGCTAGAGGCGTTGATCTACACAACATAGAAACTGGCAACCTGTTATCGATTTTCGTATCAACAATGTCTATCGGACGGCTACGGGAGATACAACGGGTACCAGTTTACACAACATAAACTGACTGCGTTATCGATCGATAATTATCGTGGTACAAGTAGAAAATTGTCGTCTGCAAATGCTTTCAATTCCTACCGGTATAAAATGTGTTTTGAATGATTAACATCGCTCACTCGATTAAATAAATACGAAATCGGCTACTAGTTTTTCCTACCTGTCATAAATGTCATTGGATACTATAAATATAACACATATTCGTCGAAGTATGTTAGAAAAACATTTTTCTGGTAAATGTTAGACTGCATGTACATGTGTCCACCTTTGAGTCCCAAAATATAACGAAGTTCGTACTATCGATAAAGCGAATTATGCTTATAGCGAATTAAATCTGACGGTCCCGTGAAATTCGCTATATCAGAGTTTTACTGTACTTTGAAGCCAAATTTAATGAAAAAGGCATTTACTCCTTACCATAAACCCCTCTGTTTTAAAAGCCTAAAGAAAGAATGCTTTTCAAAACTATGTGTTATGTGGGAAAGCAGCTAGTGGTTTGGAAAGAATATTATGTGGAGTACTGGTAAAAAGAAACTCCAGGAAAGCATGGATAGGTGCACTGGCCGTCGCGATATAACTGAAATAATGTTGAAAATGGTGTTAAACACCAAACAATCAATCATTCAAAACAATGTTGAAGAAGGATAAAATACTAGTAGCCAACATTTCCCTACAATGTTTCATACCCTATCTAACAGAAATCTCATTATTTGAATTCCACATTTAATATGTTGTCTGAAAATGAACCATGCTCTGTAAAAAAGGGGCTTAATACATCTGCAAAAATTATCTACCTAGCTCAGCCTGCGCAGTCTGCCAAGTCTGACCTCAGCCAAAACTTTTCACTGTTGCTGAATTTTCTATGTGTCAAAGGACCACTCTACCTTATGATTCAGTTGGTTGTTTCAAAAAGTGGCTTCTGTGGGTTCAAAATGATGTGATGGCTTGCATGGTATCATGCATCAAAAAGATGCATTAAGCCCCCTTTTCACAGAGTATGGCTCATCGATGTTTTCAGTAATGGGAAAGTCTAAAAATTTTGTCGTCAGGTAAAGAGATTTATAAACACCAAAAAATACCTACTTGGGGTTATCAATCTTGTTGGCACAGACGATACAGGGGTAAACAAGGTCTGGGGTGGAAGTATTGGGGCTGGCACACTGTTGGGCACTCCGTGTTGAGATACACCTGTCAGTAAGTCCAGGATATTGGCAGTATTCAGCGTTAAGCCTATGAAAAAAAGACAAAATAAAAAAAGATATTCTTTATATCATAATGTTTGTTTGTACTGGAGTTTAACACCGTTTTAAAAGCTTAGGTCACAACACGGCAGTCAGTGCACCTACGCATGTGTTTCCTGGCTTTCTCATACCAGTCCTGACACCACTTCCTTTCAAAGCCACTGACTGCTTTTCAAACATGCACCTGACCTAGGAGGCAAAAAATCCCTGGAAAGAAGGTTTGTATATCATAATCATAAATATAATGAAAACTCCGACACATTTTTCAATCATTTTATCACAGAATTAAGGTTGGTCCAACAAAGAAATGAAGCCTGCCATGTAACATGAAATGGTATTAACAGGGAATATCTTCCTCAAACAAACTATTAATGAGTGAGAATAGAACAAAATCATACATCTTTAAATTGAATGGTGTTTTACACTGCTTTCAACATTATTTCAGTCATATCACGGCAACAGCTCACATGTTCATGTATTTCCTGGGTTCCACCAGTACTAGGCTAGGGCTCTGAAGTGTCTTGCTGAAGGACACTCTCAAGAAAAACCCAGTGGATCAAATGTGGCTCGAATCCAGGGCTTCCAGGTCACAAGTCCTACACTTTACCACTGAGCCATGCAGGACCACGTCTGTCTTTAAAAGTGACATCACCTCATGTAAAACTTGTAACTACTTACTATGATAAAGACGCCTTTAGATACAATATGACAAAATTAAGATAACATACTGTAAACAAACTCTATAATTCAAATATGCACAAATACACAAAAAACCCAACCAGTTCTTTCATTTGGCAGTAAACATAAGAAAAAGAACAAAATTTCAAATGCCACCACAACAAGTTCATAATTATCAGTAACGACATGTAAGACAGCCTGTGCCAATGCAAAAGGAATGTAAATGAATTTCAATGACCTCCCAACCAATATATTGCAATTTGAGCTTGTTCTCTGAATGAAATTGTACAAAGAACCATGAAAGAACACTATTACTTTGTTAGTAATAAGTCAAAATTTATATATGAAAAAAAAAATAACATTTTTGTATTGTGAATGAACAAACCGTCTGAACAGCGTTCATCAAACAAACCCATTACCTATGGGTTGTCTGTTAGTATATGTCATAAAATTTTGTTCATGCAAGAAAAATATCATCACACTGAGCGAATAACAACATGTATGCAAACATAACGTCGACAAAATTAAGACAAACTAAGAATGGTGAGCTTACAAACTTGTGCATATGCCAGCATATGCCAGTGAATGCCAAAATACCTCTGTACGCTGGCATACATTACAGTTAGCCACTTAACCCTTTACCACACAATCCCGACTTTTAATGACCCTGAAATAGAAGCCTTTTGAAAACATTGTGGGAAAAGGAGAAAATGCTGGTAACCAGCATTTTCTCCTTTTTCCACAATGTTTTCTACCCTATCAAAGACAGAAATCATCATTTTAGCAACATTTAACATGTGGTCTGCAAATGCTTTGAATTTGGTCGAGTCCAAACATTTGTCGTTTGGTAAAGAGTTAACTAAAGTGTAAAGGCACAGTTAAGTAGAATCACAAAATATAAGCAAAGAAAAGAAAAAAATATTAAAATAAAACAAGAGGGCCATGATGGCCCTGGATCGCTCACCCGAGTCAATAGGCAAAAGTTCACTCCAGGGTCATAATGACCCAATTTAAAACTCATCTGAAATATTATTAAGACAAACATTCTAACCAATTGTCAGGTCAAGTGAGCTGAAAATGTGGCCTCCAGAGTGTCCAAAATGTATTTCTCCAATTTGACCTAGTGACCTAGTTTATGACCCTATGTGACCATATTTCAAACTCATCTGAGATATTATCAAGACAAACACGCTGACCTATTTTCAGGGCAATTGAGCAAGAATTGTGGCCACTAGAGCGCCTACAAGATATTTCTCTAAATCTGACCTAGTGACCTAGTTTATGACCCTATGTGACCCAATTTTGAACTCATCCAAGATTTTATCAAGACAAACGTGCTGATCAATTTTCAGGTCAACTGAGTAAGAATTGTAGCCTGTTGAGCGCCCACAAAAAATTTCTCTTAGTTGACCTAGTTTATGACCCAAGGTGACCAAAATTCAAACATATCTGAAATTTCATCAAGAAAACATTCTGACCAATTTTTAAGTCAATTCAGCAATAAATGTGGCCTCTAAAGTGCCAACAAGGTATTTCTTTAATTTGACCTTGTGACCTAGTTTATGACCCAAGGTATCCCAAATTCAAACTCGTCCAAGATTTTATTTAGACAAAGATTCTGACCAATTTTCAAGACAATTGAGCAATAAATGTTGCCTCTAGACTGCCCACAAGGTATTTCTTTAATTTGACCTAGTGACTTAGATTATGTCCCCAGGTGACCTAATTTTAAAGTTATCCATGATTTCATCAAGACAAACATTCTGACCGATTTTTGGGTCAATTGAGCAATAAATGTGGCTCTAGAGTGCCCACAAGGTATTTCTTTAATTTGACCTAGTGACCTAGTTTATGACCACAACTCGTCCAAGATTTAATCAAGACAAACATTCTGACCAATTTTCAAGTCAATTGAGCAATCAATGTGGCCTCTAGAATGTCCACATAGTATTTCTTTGATTCGACCTAGTGACCTAGTTTATGACCCCAAGTGACCCGATTTCAAACTCATCTGAGATTTAATTAAGACAAACATTCTGACCAATTTTCAATTCAATTGAGCAAAAAATGTGGCTTCTAGAGTGCCCACAAGGTATTTCTTTAATTTGACCTAGTGACCTACTTTATGACCCCAGATGACCCAATTTCTAAGCCATCTGAGATTTAATTAAGACAAACATTCTGACCAATTTTCAAGTCAATTGAACAAAAAATGTGGCTTCTAGAGGGCCCACAAGGCATTTCTAAGATTTGACCTAGTGACCTAGTTTTCGACCCCACATGACCCAATTTCAAACTCATACGAGATTTTATCAAGATAAACATTCTGATTTAAGTTTCACAAGTATCTGACTGGAAATGTGGCCTATAGAGCGCACACAAGGTTTTTCTAAGATTTTACCTAGTGACCTAGTTTTTGACCCAACATGACCCAATTTCGAACTTGTCTGAGATTTTATCAAGACAAACATTCTGACCGAGTTTCATGAGGATTGGACTGAAATGTGGCCTCTACAGCATACACAAGGTTTTTTCTAAGATTTGACCTAGTGACCTAGTTTTTGACCCCAGATGACCCAATTTCATACTTGTCTGAGATTTCATCAAGACAAACATTCTGACCAAGTTTCATGAGGATCGGACTGAAAATGTGGCCTTTACAGTGTACACAAGGTTTTTCTAAGATTTGACCTAGTGACCTAGTTTTTGACACCACATGACCCAATTTTGAACTCGCCCATATTTCATCAAGACAAATATTCTGACCAAGTTTCATGAGGATCGGACTGAAAATGTGGCCTCTAGAGCGTACACAATGTAAAAAGTTGACAACGCACCACGGAAGACAGACGCCAGACACAGCACGATCACAATAGCTCACCATGAGCACTTTGTGCTCATGTGAGCTAAAAAATATGAAACAGACAAATTCTCCTAAAAACCATATCTATTGCAAGACTCTGTATGTGTAACATAAGATTTTTAGTGTCAATTTTCATTAAACTGGCTGGTAGATCCATAGTCATGAGTTGGCAAGCTATATCATGCTAAATTCTCCCAACCATTGTACCACTGATATTTTTTTGACACTAACATAATATTCTACAACCATTAAAAATGTAACAAACTGTATATTCCTTTAGTATTTTTACCTGCGTCAGGTGGCTGTCCACCCAGGTTTGATGACAGAATGTGATACTGCATGTGATTGTACAGGCTTCTAGCGTTGTTCAACATCACCCCACACAAGGTGCAGACCTGTGGCATGTCGTCCAGATAAGCCCCAGTGGGAAATATTTGGTTGTCCATACTTGTCACCTTTTGTCTAGAAATCTAAATGAAAATTAAAATATAAAATTAAAAAGCTTTTTTCTTTTCATCTGAGAAGTCATCATACTTTCTGGAAGAGTAAAAACATTGATGGAAAGGGAGGAAATGCAGGTTACCAGCTTTATCCCCTTTTCCCACATATTTTTAAAGGCATACTTTTTCAGGGTTGTCGAAGCTCTGGATTGCTTGGTAAAAGGCTAAAGACAATATTAACCCTTGTACTGCTTCATTAATGAAACAGTAGATCCAAACCTATCCAATGAAACACCAAAATACCACAGAAATACCCTTATTTTTTTAAGTTACTGAATTAAGATTAATGACATAGACTTCAACATAAGTATGAAATACCTTTTTTAAACAGAAACCATGCCTAATTAACGTATTGATATCTAATGAGAAGAATAATATTGTTTATATGTAAGCCATGCTCTGTGAAAATGGGGCTTAATGCATCTGCGAAAAGTATCGACCCAGGTCAGCCTGCACAGGCGGACTCAGGCCGAAACTTTTCACTAGTGGTCAATTTTCTGTATGTCAAAGGACCAGTCTACCTTATGATACAGTTGACTGTTAGACATAATAAAATTTATGGATCCCAAAATACGTGATGTCTTGCTTGGTATGATGCATCACGTAGATGCATTAAGCCCGCTTTTGCCAGAGCACAGCTCATACCTACATTGATCCAGGCTTTACATAGAGAACTGTCACCATAATAGTCCTGTTTCTCGTCTTACACATCAAAATATTCAATCTTGAATTTTCTCCTTTCCTCACTATGCTTTCTTTCTTAACTCTGATCAAATTCATGTTATCTATATCAATAACTGATTAGTCATATGCAGTGTGTTAAATTTCGAAAAGTTAAACATTTGACATCTGGTGATGATGATTATCCACAGATTCAAAATAGCTGCAAATTTTCTAATTTGGTGCAGTCTGTTTTAATTTTATATTCCAATTATTGTAAAGGAAGAAAATATTTTTCTAGTATAAAATGGATCTCGATCAGACACATCAAATTTGTACGAAAGTTACTGTAGTGACAGAGCGAAGGTAATTTTTTAACCTGTTTTGCAAAATTGTTGAAATAAACGTTGAGCTGGTATTTCTGTGATTATTTATGAATATTATGGACTCCATTCAGTTGTACATTCTTCACGGCAGGCCTCAATGGCACATAACAATTATGTCACTAGGTTTTGAAAATAATCTTACCTCCCTAAATGTTGTTGTGTTAAAGTCAAAACTTGGGCATTCTAATTCAGTAAAAAAAGGGGGGGGGGGATTTCGGTGATTTGTTGGAGCCATCCAAACTCAAACGGCACTTTCTATGCAGTCTTATTTTGATCTACTCTGTCTTCACAAGCACCTAAAAACTGGGTTCAGCTTAACAAGGACCAATCAAAATCAATTCAGAGGTAAAAATCTTTGAAGAAGCTTCTGTTTTAAAGACTACTGCCCCTTTGGGTGAAAGTAACCTTTTTCAAAAATCCTGAAATCCTACAAATTTGGCAATTTTAGGAAGGAAACTATAGAAAAATTTGCTTTCTGATGGGAAAAAAATCCTGAAATCAGGAATAATCCTGAAAACTTTCACCTACCACTGTACAACACTGTTAACTCTTTACCACATGACAAAAATGTAGACTAGTCCAAATTTAAAGCAAATGCAGATGACATTTCAAATGTAGCTCAAAACATAACATTCGTCCCTTAATAGGTATAAAAAACTTGTAGGAAAAGATGAAAATGCAGGGTCCGTATTCACCAATCATTCTTAAGAACGTTCTTAGACTTATTCTTCAAGATTTTCCAAGTTTGAAAGTAACACAACTTCTGATTGGCTAAACCAAATGGTTTACCCAATCAGAAGGTGTGTTACTTTCAAATTTGGAAAATTTTGGAGAACAAGACCAAGAATATTCTTAAGAATGGTTGGTGAATACGGACCCTGGTTACCAGCATTTTCTTCTTTTCCCACAATGTTTTCAAAAGGCTTCCTTCTCCAGGTCATTAAAAGTCAGGATTGTGTGGTAAAGGATTATTTAACTCTTTACCACACAATCCTGAGTTTAACGAACCTGAGAAACAAGGCTTTTGAAAACATTGTGGGAAAAGAAGAAAATGCTGCTAACCAGCATTTTCTTCTTTTCCCACAGTGTTTTCTAGTTTTCCACAGAGAAATCCATCTTTTGAGCTATATTTCATTTGCTGTCGGAATATGCTTTCAATTTGGACATGTCTAAAAGTTTGTTTTTTGTGAAACAGTTTGCCCCTTCACTACAAATAATTTAACCCTTTACCACAAAACAAATATTGTAGACTTGTCCAAACAGAAAGCATTTGCAGACAATTTAAATGTAACTAAAATGATGGACTTTGTCCTTGATAGGGTAGAAAACATTGTGGGAAAAGGAGAAAATGCTGGTTACCAGCATTTTCTCCTTTTCCCACAATGTTTTCAAAAGCCTTCTTTTTCAGGGTCGTTAAAACTCGGGATTGTGTGGTAAAGGGATAATACATAATTTTTTTTTCCAGTGTCTACAAAAAACAGGAGACAGTTTGGTCATTAGCTGAAATGAAGTATGGACAGGATAGATTAAGGATCAGACTGCTGTCCCACAAATCACCGAAATACCGCCAAAACACCAAAATACCCTTATTTTTTTGTTATTGAATTTAGATCATCAACACAAATCTTCATATAAGCATGAAAGATCTTTTAACTCTTTACGAAATGACAAAAATGTAGACTAGTCCAAATAAAAAGCATTTGCAGACGACATTTTAAATGTAGCTCAAAACTTAAAGGGTAGAAAACATTGTGCGAATAGAAGAAAATGCTGGTTACCTGCACTTTCTTTTTTTCCCAAAACGTTTTCAAAAGGCTTCTTTCTTGGGGTCGTTAAAAAAAGGGATTGTGTGGTAAAGGATTAATCAGAAAACATGGCTACTCCTTGAGAAGAAGAATATGGTTTATATATATATAGTAAAATTAGTGTTGCACCCCCTGTGTTTTTAACGTGTTTAATTTTCTAGCGTGAATGATAAGAAATGGGCTGGCAATTAGAATCTGGCTGCTGTATACAAGAACAAACAAGTCTGTTGTCTCTGAAATGGAATGAACTGAGGTATCCCTTAACCTCATGGCGGCAGCTACTGATCGAGCTGTTTCAACCTCTCGTGAGAGATGCGAGACAAAGACTGCAAGCTGTTTTGCATGCCCCGGGCGGAAGTACGCAATATTGCCTGATTTTGTGTGTCCATTCTCTGCAGGTCACTTTCAACCTGTCGTAAGTTTTGTTTCGACATTAAATTCCATGTTTTAACCAAACTTAAATGCTTCTCATTTTTCTTAAATTTGAAAGCAACATCTAGGCAAAAGATTCCCACTTACCATGAGGTCAAGGGATACCTCAGTTCAGTTCATTTTATGGGCAAAAGACGAGTCTGTTGTTGTATGCAGCAGCCGAATTCTAATTTCGACCCAATTTTATCTCATTCACGTCAGAAAATCAAACCGGGTGAAAAACACAGGGGGTGCAACACTAATTTTACTATGTATATATCCACATTGATCATTTACCACCTCAAGAAAGAGGGTTTTAAAAAATAAAGTGGGAAAAGGAGAAAATGCTGGCTACCAGCGTTTTCTCCAATTCCCAAAATGTTTTCCACCTTTGCATAGACAAACATAAATTTGATAGGTATCTCATTTGACCCATGCAATTGCTTTGAATTTGGACAAGTTTAGAATTTTGTCGCCTGGTTAACCCACCACAAAATCCCAACTTTAACGACCCAGAGGAAGAAAGCGTTTGAAAGGATTGTGGGAAAAGGAGGAAATGCTGGTAACCAGCATTTTCTCCATTTCCCACAATGTTTTCTACCCTTTTATGGGCAACTTTCATTAGTTGAACTATGTTTAATTTGTCGTCTGCAAATGCTTTGAACTCAGGTCTGTCTAAATTTTAAATCTTTACTAAATGACAAATTCTTAGACTAGTCCAAATTGAAAGCATTTGCAGACGACAAAATAAATGTAAATCAAAAATTGAAATATGTTTTCGGAATGCTGGAAAACATTGTAGGAAAAGGATAAAATGCTGGTTACCAGCATTTTCTCCTTTTCCCACAATGTTTTCAAAAGGCTTCTTTCTCAGAGTCCTTAAAATTCGGGACTGTGTGGTAAAGAGTTAATAAGCACAAATGAGTTGCTAACCTGCTGTTTCAATTGGCAGCCAGACACCCACCATCCAATCTGACATTCCTCTTTTCTACAGTTGGGTCTCTGACTACACCATCCTTGATAGATTACTTATTCCATGGTGGTTAATCTGCAATACAAGAGTTCATATTAGAATACAGTAACAGTTAATTCTTTACCAAATGAAAAAAAAATTTGACCTGTCAAAATTGAAAGGTTTTGCAGATGACAAACTAAATGCGGCAAAAATGATGATAGTAGTCTTTGGATGAGTAGAAAATGCTGTGGTAAAATGAGAAAATATTTGTAACCAGTATTTTTTTTCCATTTCCCAAAATGGTTTCCAAAGCCTTATTTCTCAGGGTCATTAAAACTTAGGATTGTGTGGAAAAGGGTTTAACTGTATATTTTTTTTTGTGTATTCTTGGTAATACAAAAAAAATATGGGAGGTGTTTACAGATTAGACATGTAACCCCCCTGGAACAAAGTCTATCACATGACTTCATCCTTATTAACTCTTTCCTTACTGTTGATAACGCAAGAAGCCTTTGTGGGCTCAGTAGATCAAGATCAGACTACACAGAATGTGTAGTCTGATCTCTGTCCTACACTGCGCACTCTTTGGTGTAGATAATAATTGAACTATCCCTTCTTCTGGCTTTGGGACTGTATTTGCTGCCATTAAAAAAATAAAGGTTATTTATTTGGTTGTGAAAAAGTTCAATATAGACCCAGTAATCATTTGAAGCTTACAGGGTTATGATAATTAGGTTATCGAGAAAGTAATGAACAGACATGCTGATAAGGACAGTTTGAAACCTGGTTTGCTGTCCACTTCTTTATCAGATATTCTGACAATCAAAAGCTTCCAATCAAAACTTTTGAAGGAGTGTTTGTTATTTTTCTCTACTCCTACATAAGATTTTGATTTATATATATTTTTTTTTAAAAGGGTATAATCAATACTTATTTGTAAGTATGACACATATTTTGGGCCAGAGGCCTATATTTACAGTGTTACTGGAGATCACTCCTTCCTTACAGCATAGCTTCTTCCCGTATAAAATCAATACCTGACAACTGCGTTAGGGAGAATTCTCTTTAGCTCAGTGGGCAGTGTATTGGTCTTTTAAACCTCAATTAACGAGGATATTTGCCACATGGGTTCGAATCCCCGTCAGGACAGTTTATATTTGAGCTATGCATTTGTTGCGAACTTTCATGTTTTGTAAGAACGCTAATAAAATGTTCTGACAAAACAGCTTTGAAATTGCACTATTTTTATCTTTAATACAAACTTATGCCCATTGTATTTATTTAGCTCTTCAGGGGCATAATTCATAAAAAAAAAAAATTGCCAAAAATTGAGAAATACTCCGTAATAGTTGAATCTCTTTTTACCACAATGTTTTTTTTTTTTTAATACTGTTGACATCATTTAGCATCAAGTTCAAAACAGTCAGTATCCAATATTCTTTTCCTTAACTTGTTTTTAAAAAGCTTTTTTCTTCCGTGTCAGAAAAACATGGCATTGTTCAGTTAACTCATTACCACACAACAAAATTTTAGGCCTGTCCAAATTCAAAGCAGATGCAGACGACAAATCAAAGGTGGCACAAATGATGAAACTTGCCTTGATAGAAAACATTGCGGAAAAAGGAGAAAATGCTGGTTACTAGCATTTTCTCCTTTTCCCACAATGTTTTCAAAAGCTTTCTTTCTCAGTGTCGTGAAAACTCAGGACTGGGTGGTATAGGGTTAAGTGTTGACTGTCCTTAATATCGTTGCAAGCACAGTTATACACTTTCCTAGGGATGTCGTGCAGCCTGGGTGGCTCAATGATTAGATTAGATCACTGACATAGTAACCTTGGAGCCTGGGTTTGTGTCCTGTACCAGCCACACCCTTTTCCATCTGGAAATAACCAAAAGGATGTTCCAAGTGGTTACACAGACCAGATGGATTATAGAAACCAGGAGAGCCAGGTAGCTTTCTTCACAAAGTTTTAACAGCCCTGATGGAGAAGGCTCTTGAAAACATCATGGAGGGGGGAAAGGAGCAAATGCTGGTAACCAGCATTTTATTTTTACTCTTTTACAATGTTTTCTGTACCAAACATAGAGAACTGCAACCAATTTGTAATAATTTCTAATTTGTTATGTGCTGCTACTTTCAATTTGGAAGAGTCAACATTTTATTGTTTGGGAAATGGTTTGAAATGTTACAGGAAGGACAGGGTAAAGCGGCACATGATAGTGGATATAAAACATTCTTGAAGGCTCAGTGGTTACCGCAATCACTCTATAGCAAGAGGTTCCTGGTTTGAGTCTTGCTCCGGCCACACTTTTTCCCTTTGAAAATAGCTCAGGCGAGGACAATTGTACAATGGGGTCAAACAGTTGTAGATTTGGCAAAATAATGCTACGATTTTATCATCAAAACGTCCATGAGACTTCAGTACAGCTTTTCACTGATATGCCATACATATGAACACAACAATGTTGAAGATTGTCTTTGTTGAAAAGCAGATGGTGTATTTTGTTTTGGCCTCTGGGAGTGGCAAGGAAAATTCAGTTTACCACAACGATCTCTGGCAAAATAGCCAGCTCAAACTACTTTTAAACCATAGAAAGTATATTCAGGGAACCAAATATATACATACATATTGCAAAAAATGAAGATTAAGAGGTTTGTCCTGAGTTTTTCTTACACACATAACGTAATGGTGAAATCCTCGAAATCCCATGACATAATTTTGTTGACATATTTTCACATTAAATACGTTACCTAGCGATGAAATCTTATAATCATCATTTCAAATGAATCTCAAGCAAGTATCCTATTCATATGCTTACATGAAATTGCGCCTCGTTGATGAATAATCTTAAAATTTGTAAATTTTCTTGAATTCTTCTACGAGCCAGGCGAGACGTAGGAAATCCAAGGCGAGACACTGACCTGAATATCGGTCTTAAATCGAGTTTAATAAATAATCGACAAATCAGTAATTCTTTCTATTTTCTAAAGTACAACGCTGAAAATACAGGGGAAAACATTATTTCAACGCACTAAAAATATCGTGGTAGATGTTTTTCACTCATTTATTTGCATAACATTTTCGGAAAAACAAAAATGGCGTCCTGCTGCGAAGGGAGGTAACTCGTGGATGCCATCTTGAAATATTTTATTTTCCCTATTTCGATTGAAAATACAAGATCGCAGGATATCGGAGTGAACGTCAGCTTTCTAGATTAAATAAACGCGCATCACGAAAAGGGCATTTAATATTTTCTATCGAAAACTATGACTGGCCTTAAAGACTTAAGAAATTTCAGCATTAGATCTGATTTAACAGTAGACCCCACCTCCATCCCCTGACCCTTATTAGATATTGATTTGATGACTTGCACTTGTCAAGATGACAAGTATTTGTCTCATTCCTTCGTTACTTCTCTTTAAAAGTCTCTGTACACCAGTTAAATTTCCCTATCAATATTCCAATCCATCTCAACAACTTCTGGTTCGTATATTGGCATTAAGGGCAGGGTAGAGGAAGGAACCTGCTGGGATAGGCCTACGTTGTATTTGTACGCTTTTTCATTAAATTCGTATTTCTTAGCGTTAAATCCGTCCAGAGATCCAAATTTCAGTTATCTTTTAGTTCATGCCAATAGAAATACCAATTTGGTGGATGGATATGCAAGATCTAGTTGAATAAAACCCTAGATCTTACAAATGATTTCTGAAGACGGGTGGGGAAGAATCTATACATGATGCGAATTGAATATCGTGACGAATACATCTTTGAAGTAGGCCAGGGCGGTCATTTTTTTTTGTGAGGCAATTAACGGTAGATCTTTGCTGTTTGAAATCGACAACTGTAACTGACTATTTCAGAATCAACCAACAGCATTTTTTACTTGCCCCACTTTTAAAGAACATGCAGACGACAAACTGAACGAAAGGATTTTAGATATGTCCAAATTTCAAAGCATTTGCAGACGACAAGTTCAGTGACAGGATGGAAATTGTCCTGAAAAGATTTGGAAAAGGAGAAAGTGCTCTCTTTATCACCCGACTTTTATCGACCATATAGAGAAAAAGCCATTTGAAAACATTGTGGGAAGACGAGAAAATGCTGGTAAACAGCATGTTCTCCTTTTCACACAATGTTTTCTACCCTTCCCAAAACAAATTTCAATTTTTGAGGCACATCTGATTTGTCGTCTGCAGATGCTTTCAATTTGGACTAGTTTAAAAGTTTGCAGTTTGGTAAAGGGTTAAAACACAGCACTGTTTGGTATATTGCGATTGAAAATAATGGGACTTGTCCGTGAAAGTCATCTCTTTGCCAAACGACAAAATTTTAGACCTGTTCGAATTGAAAGCATTTGCAGACGAAAAATTAAAAGTTGCCTAAAGGATGATTTCTGTCTTTAGTAGGGTAGAAAACATTGTGGGAAAAGGAGAAAATGTTGGTTACCAGCATATTCTCCTTTTCCCACAATGTTGTCAAAAGCAACAATGGAAGAACCACATCTTGTTATTCTACGTCTGTTTTGGCCAAATTATATCACATACATGTATTCGATATTGAAGATTGTAAACAGTAAAAAATCATAGATGTAGATCTTAGATATATAACAAGATCTAGAACATTAGTATTTACCTGTTGTAAGAGTTGTCTCCCAGAAAGTAGATCTACTTTCTGTCTAGTTATCAGTTTTAGTTGTGGATCTTGAGGCTCTGAAGTCACTTGAGCTTTGCCAACTTTGCCTGGCAACAAAATTTTAAACTTGTCCATATTCAAAGAACTTGCAGACTAAAAAAAAAAAATACATAAATATATTGGACTCAAATGATGGCATGTCTTGTCTATGGTACAGAACCATGTGGGAAAATAAGAAAAATGATTATTACTAGCATTTTCTTCTTTCCCCACAATGTTTTCAAAAGTCGTCTTCCTCGGGGTCACAGATATCGGTTATAAGGCAACCAGTGTGATTTCTGACATGTATGAGAATTTTTAGTATTCTGTAATATGTGTTGACTATGTCAGGTTGTTGAAGGAAATTATATACAGATCTATACATGTCTATTTCAAATAGTTTGACAAGAGATCCTTTCCTTACATGGGTCTCTTAGCTTATAAACCAAATGACAAAGTTTATATTATCCAAACTCAAAGAATTTGCAGACAACAAATAAAATACAACTCAAAAACTAAAATTTCTCTTTGGAATTGTAGAAAACAGTGTGGTTACTAGCATTTTCTTCTTTTCAAGGAATTTTTGCAAAAGCCATCTTCCTTTGGGTTGTTAAAACTCGGGATTATGTGGTAAACAGTTAAATTAGTTAACCCTTTACCACACAATCCTGACTTTTAACGACCCTGAAAGAGAGGGCTCTTGAAAACATTGTGGGAAAAGGAGAAAATGCTGGTAAGCAGCATTTTCTCCTTTTCCCACGATGTTTTCTACCCTATCAAAGAAAGAAATCACCATTTTAGCAACATTTCAGTTGTCATCTGCAAATGCTTTGAATTTGGTCTAGTCCAAAAATTTGTCGTTTGGTAAAGAGTTCACCCTATACCACACAATCCATAGTTTTAACGTCCCTGATGAAGAAGGCTTTTGAAAACATTGTGGGAAAAGAAGAAAATGCTGGTAACCAGCATTTTCTTCTTTTCCCACAATGTTGTCAACAGTGTCAAAGACAGATACTGTTGTCTGTGCTCCAATCTATTTGTCTTCTGTTGTTAATAAATTTACAGAAAGAGGATCTTTAGGGCCCTGAATCGCTCACCTGAGATCAATGACATCAATTTAGCATATACATTTTTTGTTAAATATTGGTTGTATCTTAGAAAGATCTAGAAAATTGTTGAGTCTTGGATACAAATTTGACCCTGTAACTCCATCTCTAGATCACATGAAGAGGTTGCTAGATGTACATGTATTGATTGAATTTGTGTTTTTTTATCGTCACCACTGGTTGCCATTATGGGCGACATCCAGTTAGCTTTGTTATGCAGGATTGCGCAAGATACAGGACGAAACTCATCCTAAGTTACGCCTGGTTCTTTAACGTTCTCAGTGTATAGCACTGTCACATGGGACCTCCATTTAACGTCTCATCCAAAAGACTATTTTAGATGATAAGTTCAGATGGCCAGCCGTGGGGCATGAACCCACAACCTCAAGTGACGCAAGACTTGATGTTTATAAGTCCTACACTCTACCACCTGAGCTATGCCAGCTGGTCAAATGTACATGTATTTGAGCAGCTGCCAAATCAAGGCAGACTTCAACCCTTTCAAACAGATGTGTTGCAAACAACTCTGAAAACATTTGAGCCATGCTCTGGCAAAAGGGGCTTAATGCATCTCTGTGATGCAGTATACCAAGCAAGTTATCACATAATTATGGATCCATAATAGCCACTTTTTAAAATAACCAACTTAATCATGAGGTAGACTGGTCCCTGGATATACAGAAAATTGACCAAAAGCAAAAAGTTTTGGCCCAGGTCGCAGGCTGACCTGGGTCGATACTTTTCACAGATACATTAAGCCCGCTTTTCTCAGAGCATGGCTCAGTTATTTTCTTATAGACCATTTAGTTGGTATGAAAACTAACATTTGGCTATATCTATCTCAGTTTTATTTTTGGATCGTTTCTTTGTCCCTACCTGATTATTTTACAAAAACCATGAGAGATAAAATATATTAAGAATTTAAAACTATTTTAATAATTTTGTCCATTAAACTCTATGTTAATTTTGATATAGGAAAATGGTAGAGAAAGTACAACAAATAGAACAGCATAGTATCCCATGATTAATTTGAAAACATTTACATGTGAGGCCAAGCATAATGAAAAACAAGAGGGCCATGATGGCCCTGTATCGCTCCACTGGCTTATAAATATAAACCATAAAGAGAAGTCTTCACTATATAAGCCCTCATAAAACTTTGAACCCAGGGCTACAGTCGGACTAAATGGAGAATATGTGTATTAGAAGAATAACATGCCAAATTTGGGAGTTCTTGGCCTTATGGCTAGTAACATAACGGTTTCTGAAGTTTTCACTCCATAAACCCATGTAAAACTTGTGACCCCTGGTGCAGGGCCAAACTTGATCCTAGGGCTGTAACTTGGACCCTCTTTGTAGTTGTCCACTTGACAATGCTATAATTATGCAAAATTTGGTAGCCCTAAGCCTGATGGCTATGTACAATAAGATTTAAAAGTTTTCCCTACATAAGCCCATGTAAATCTTGTGAACCTGCCCCCCCCCCTCCCCAGCATGAGGCCAAATTGACCCCAGGACTGTAATTTGGGCACTTTTGGTAGACCCCCACTAGATCAAGCTAAATGCAAAATTTGGTAGCTCTAGGCCTTATGGCTAGGTACAGGAAGATTTTTAAAGTTTTCTCTATATAAGCCTATGTAAAACTTGTGACCCCTGGGGCAGAGCCAATTTTGACCCCAGGGCTATAATTTGAAGAAACCAGATAGAGGTCTACTACATAAAGCTACATGCCAAGTTTGGTAGCCCTATGCCTTATGGTTTCAGACAAGAAGATTTTTAAAGATTTCCAATATTTTTCAGTTTTGTTCCCATGGCAACCAGAGTTTTTGAAGGAATCAAATTCTTTCAAGAAATTCTGAAGAGGACCATGGCAGGATCATTTCTGTGAAGTTTCATGAAAATTGGATGGGTAGTTTCAGAGAAGAAGATGTTTGAAATAAAAGTTAATGCACGGACGGACGCACGGACGGACGGACTGACGGACAGACGGACGCACGCACGGACGCACGACGGACACCAGGCCATGACATAAGCCCGCTGGCCTTCGGCCAGTGGAGCTAACTAGGTTCATAAAATTTCATCCTTACTCAGACATACTTTCAGTTATTTGAAAGGGTCACTTTCAAGAAAACATATCCATAAAAAAGAAATTGACCTTAACAAGTATACCTTTTTACCAACATTTTTTTTTTTCAAGAATGATATTATCCGTTCCCTAAATACACACACACACATGTAATACATAATTTGTATCAAAACTTTACTATTAGGAAAACTGATAAAACTGCGCCAAGCCCAGTAGCTCAGTCGGTAGCGTAGAGGACTTGTGGACAGGAGGTCGCTGGTTTGATCCCTGGCTTGGCCAATTTCTTTCCGAGGATTGATGATAGTCATTGCGACAGGATTCATTCCTCTCTCACTGCTGACCATTGTTTCTATGATGGCTATGTGGGAAAGGAGCCAGTGGCTTGGAAAGAATATTGTGCAGAGTACTGGTAACAGAAACTCCAGGAAAGCATGGATAGGTGCACTGGCTGCTGCGATATAACTGAAATAATGTTGAAAACGGCGTTACACACCATACAATCAATCAATCATGATAAAACTGCTACTGGCTATAGGCTAGATGAATTTATAAAGGTATAAACATACTCAAATAATTCAATTTCTATGGCCTTAAAGGTGAGCATTGTAGAACACTAAATTCACATGTTTGTTTTTATCGTGATGCTAGTTGTGCACTATTGAATCTAAATGTTAATGAAATTAGTACAAAAACACATTCATGATTTTATTATGATTTCTTATTGTTTATGTTTGTTCTCAAACTGTCCATTACTCCTCTAACGCTAAGACAAGTAGTGAAAAATTTGATTTTTGCATGGTTTTTGTAAACGAAAAACATTGTAATAAAGAAATAATGAAGTTGCTTCCTTTGAATGCATTTGATCAAAACATTGGTTTTAATACAAACCAAATATCAGGTGATATATATTCAAACTTGAAACCATATTCAAACTTGTCAGTGACATTATCAAGAATAACACTCTGACCAAGTTTCATGAGCAGCACCTGGAGCCATATTCACCAACCATTCTTGAGAATATGCTTAGTTTTATTCTCAATAATTTTCTAAATTTGAAAGTGATACAACTTCTGATTGGCTAAACCAAATGTTTTAGTGATTTACTTTCTAAATATACAATAAGACTTGGAATGAAATAAAAAATGGTTAGTGAATGTGTATCCAACAGAAGTACGGACAAGAGTCCAGAAAGATTTGACATACTGATTAACTGTGCAGTCACAAAAGCTCACCTTGAGAACTTTGTGCTGCTCACCTTGAGAACTTTGTGCTCAGGCAAGCTATGAAGGGATCACAAAAAGGGCCAGAAATAAAACACAGTTTTAATGTTTTATTTATGAAGAAAAATAAATTAAAATAATGTTACAGTTAAATGTATATAAATTACAATTACATGTAGACCAATATAAAAATACTTTTTTGCCATTAAGGTTTAAACCCTTAGAACACTAAACACAACTTTATTGGAGAGAGTGGATCAAGATTAAACTGCTGAGATTGTCTGATCTTGATTCAAAATAGTCTGATAATGTTTATCACACAATCCGACTTAAAATGACCCTTAAAATGTGAAAGAAGTCATTCGAAAACATTGTTGGAAAAGGAGAAAATGCAGGTAACCAATCTTTTCCTCTTTTCCCACAATGCTTTCTACCCTTCCCAAAACAAATGTCAACTTTTCAGTCACATTCACATTGCCGTCTGCAAAATGCTTTTAATTTGGATGAGCCTAAAGTTTTACCCGGTGGTTTTGCTAGACTGAAAAAAGTTGGTGCTCCAAGGGTTAAAAAATTTTGCTTTGATTTCATTCTGTTATATGGAATTACATGATACATCACAGCTCAAAATGGTACCAGTAGCATCTCCTTTTGCCTGGTCCAGTAGAAGTTGAACTTCTTCAAAACTGGGCTTGTAAAAACCTAAATTCAAATGAAAGAGAATTACACCTCAAAATTAAACATAAATACGATCCATGTATTCATAAAGACAGTAAGTGACATGTCAATCAGATTCCCCTGTGTAAAGACAGATTTTTAAGAAACCCTTTACCCCACAATCCCGACTTTTACTGACCCTGAGAAAGAAGCCTTTTGAAAACATTGTGGGAAAAGGAGAAAATGCTGTTAACCAGCATTTTCTCCTTTGCCTGCAATGATTTCTACACTTCCCAAAACAAATTCCAGTTTTTGAGCCACATTTATTTTGTCGTCTGCAAATGCTTTCAATTTGGGCTGCTCTAGATTACTGTCATTTGGTAAAGGGTTAAATATCAAGTCAAATTCTTGTCAGCTAACACATGTATCATTTAGCAAATTATATCACTTGTCTTTAACTCTTTACCAAACGACAAAATTTTAGACTGGTCCAAATTCAAAGCATTTGCAGATGACAAAATAAATGTAGCTCAGAAATTGAACTTTGTTTCGGAAAGGATAGTAAAAAATTGTGGGAAAAGGAGAAAATGCTGGTTACCAGCATTTTCTCCTTTTCCCACAATGTTTTCAAAAGGCTTCTTTCTCAGGGTCGTTAAAACTCTGGATTGTGTGGTAAAGGGTTAAAGAAAGTTGTAACCACTGACCACTTGGAGGCTTCTCACAAGTTAGTGAAGAGCATTTTCTTTAGGAGAACAAAATTAAAGTCTTAACCCTTTACCACACAACAAAATTTTTGGACCCTCCAAATTAAAAGCATTTGCAGAAGACAACTTCAAACTGGCTCAAATGATATGACTTTTCTCTGATAGGGTAGAAAACATTGTGGGAAAGGAGAAAATGCTGGTTACCAGCATTTTCTCCTTTTCCCCACAATGTTTTCAAAAGTCTTTTAACTCAGGGCCGTTAAAAGTTGGCATTGTGTAGTAAAGGGTTAAACGGTCCATTTTGTGGTAGAAAATTTTGTAGGGATCATATTGAATTTCTTCATCAAATTTAGAAAACAATCAATTGAAGCAGTCACTAACTTTTTGCATAGTGTTCAAACATCAATCAATTCACCATTTACCACAACAAAATTTTAGACTTGCCCAAAATGAAATCTTTTGCAGATGACAAAATAATTGTTACTAAAAAAAAAGAAAATTGGCTTTTTGAAGGGTAGAAAACATTGTCGAAAAAAAAAAAGGAGAAAATGCTGGTTAACAGTATTTCTCCTTTTCCAACAATGCTTTCAAAAGGCTTCTTCGTCAGGGTTATTAAAACTCGGGACTGTGCGGTAGTGGGTTAATAGTGTGAATGACACATTTAAACCCAGAATGGCAACAACAAACAATAACAAGGACCAAAGCATTCAAACTTATTTTGACATATTCTAGTGGATGATGGTGATTAAGGTAAAAGTATATTCCATCAATTCAAAATACATATTTTTTTCAAAACTACCTAACAATAAATCTGTCAAAATATTAACCTGAAAAAAAATTCATGAATCATATGTTTGCAAAAAAATCTACAGTTTTAGAAATATATCTGATAAATAAATGAAACTGAAGTTCTACATTGGCTGGCTCTATATCACAGACAAATACAAAACAAAAAACAAAATAGTATCACATTAAAAATCAGCTATATATGGCTTTTGTCAATGGACGGATTGATTATGCATTAAGATGACACTTTTTTGAGATATACACCTTTTCAGATATGTTTCACGCTTTGCATACAATGCACTACAAACAAACTTCACGTGTTAACCCTTTACCACACAATCCTAACTTTTAACGACCCTGAGATAGAGGCCTTTTTGGAAACATTGTGGGAAAAGGAGAAAATGCTGGTAACCAGCATTTTCTCCTTCCCCCACAATGTTTTCTATCCTTCCCAAAATAAATTTCAATTTTTGAGTCACATTTACTTTGTCATCGGCAGATGCTTTGAATTTGGTCAAGTCTAAACTTTTGCCGTTTGGTAAAGTGTTAAGATGCATGCTCCTTTATGTCATCCTCTGCTAATACATTCAGCATAGCAACTCTAGGGTAAAAGCCTTTCGAAAACATTGTGGGAAAAGGAGAAAACATTGGTAACCAGCATTTTCTTCTTTTCCCAAAATGTTTTCTACCTTTTCAGGGACAATTTCCATCATTTGAGCCACACTTGCTTGATGGTCTGCAAATCTTTTCCATTCGGACAAGTGTAGAATTTTGTTGCCAGGTAAAGGTATAAACAACCAACAAACCAGTCATCCCCCATAATGTCCTACAGTTGTAGTTTTTTTTTAAGAAATCTCTTCTTTCGAAAGTTGGACAATCAAATTACATATTATAAAAGCCTGTATAAATACATGTACAAACATACTGTTTTGTACACATTAAAATTTATCTTTAAATGCAAGTTAATACATTAAATTATCAACATTGAAATCTGTAGGAACAAAAAGGATGAGTCAAAAACTATAGTAGTTGTACCATGATTAAACTTTACCGACCTTTCACCAGACCACCAAATTTTAGCCTTGTCCAAATTGAAAGCATTTGCAGACAACAATTTCAATGTTGCTCAAATGGTGCAATTTTTCTTTGACAGAACATATGGGAAATGGAGTAAATGCTGGCTTTCAGCATTTTTCCCTTTCCCACAAAAGGCTTCTTTTCCAGGGTCATTAGATGGTGGCATTGTGCAGTAAAGGGCTGAACAATCCAGGGCTTTAATGACCTTGTGGAAGAAGGGTTTCAAAAAATAGAGGGAAACAGAGAAAATGATGGTGACCATCATTTTCTCCTTTTTCCAACAAAGTTTCCAACCCTTTCTATGACCAAAACCACCATCTGAGTCGCATCAAATCGGTCTTCTGCAAATGCTTTCAATTTCCGCAAGTCTAAAATTGTGTCGTCTAGTTAAAACTTTTAAAAACTAGCATTATCTCGTTTCATATCATAGATAAAATCAAATCCCTAATCAACCATACAAACAAAAATGAAATGCTGATTTAATCATTCAAAAAATATCATTTTATGACTATGACTATTAAATGCCATGTCATATCTACATACAATTTATACAAAAGAAATTGAGAAATTGGCACCTTTTCTAATGCACTATATTTCTACATATAAACAGCTCAAAGGCTCTTTTAACCCTTTACCACACAATCCCAACTTTTAACGACCCAGAGGAAGAAGCCTTTTGAAAACATTGTGAGAAAATTTTGTAGTTTGGTAAAGAATTAACTCTTTACCATACAATACCAAGTTTTAACAACCCTGAGGAGGAACACTTTCGAAAACATTGTGGGAAAAGGAGAAAATGCTGGCAACCAGCATTTTCTCCTTTTTCCACATTGTTTTCTACCCTATCAAGGTCAAGTTTCATCATTTGAGCACTATTCAATTTGTTGTCTGCAAATGCTTTGAATTTTGACTTTTGGAATTTTGAATTTTGTTGTTTCGTAAAGTGTTAATACCTTCTCTTTAAGTGTTTCAATTTTGACAAGTCTAACCTTTAGTCACGCAGAAATGTGCTGATTCGTCTCACACATCAAATTCATCACCTTCTAATTCCGAATCACTTCCCGTTCCATCCCTCTCTCTATATAAATCTATAGTTTTTCCTAATGAATTCCCTAAGTTACCCCCACTATAATTCCCTACATTACCCCCACTAAATGAAGTCTCATAGAAACCACTGACACCTGTATCAAATGGCTGTGTCCTATAGTTCACTATAGATTCTACTAGGTTGTCATGGTCCCAAGATGAGTTTATGCTGGTGCCAAGGCCACTGGTTGCCATGGTGATGCTGTGACCATTATCAGCTGGTGATACAGGTCTCAGTAGACTATTCTGAAAATAGAAAAAAAATCTAGATATAACTCTTATCAATCTAATACAAAAAGTGTGGTATTTTACCTAGATATTTTCTTCTATGGCATCCTTGCAACCTCAGGTGCAAGTTAGAAAGTAAAATGTAAAACCAAACATTGATATATTAGCTTCACTAACTTGCATCAGGTCTGCAAATTGAAGAATTATATTAATGCTTCTCCATGCAGATAAAAATCTGTCCTATAACATATAACTTTTCAATTTTTTGAGACTAAAACTGGTTCACATTGTAAACTACATGTACTAGATGGACATAAAACAGAGATGTGCAAGAGGATACCAATCTACCTGTTTCTGAGCATGCACATTACTTATATCATACTGTGTAGCACTCTAGGAAAATGGGGTTTAATGCCATGCATTATACAAAGGAAGTCATCACATAGCTATGGATCTGTAAATCACATCTAACAAGTGATTGAGTCACTAGGCAGAATGGTCTATGGGCTAGCACAAAATTTACAATAGCAAAAAGACTTGACCCATTTCAGCTTACGCAGACTGCAGGCTAACATGGGTTGATATTTTTGCAGATGCATTAAACCCCTTTTCAAAGAGCATGGCTCATATAAATATGATATTTGAAGTCTTAATTAAATGCTTTTTGTAGATACATGTTGTGAGTAGATGCTGATTCTCTTGTAGGAAATGCCTGAAATGTAATCTTAGTAAACGGAATAATGAGCAAGCCTCATTCAGAGCTTTCAATCCATTCTTACTGTGCTTCATTCTAGTTTGCTTGATCTACCAATGATTTTTTTAAAGAAATGGAGTAGAACTTAACATAATATTACATGCTATCTGAAAACAACAACAAAACTGTTCATAATTTATTCTTCAATTATACATCATAAGTAAAAAATACTCTGGCATTTAACAATTTCTATTTTTGTGGTATTTTTGTTCACCTTTTTACAGTGTTGAAGACCAGAAGAAAAACAGGATAATGATGTATCAAGCAAAATTAATCAAGCCATGCTTTCGCAAAAGGGAGTTTAATGCATCTCCGTGATGGATTATACCAAGCAAGTCATTGCATAATTATGGATCCCAAAAATCCATTTTGTTTCACAACCAACAGAATCATGGGGTACATTCCTTTGACATGCAGAAAGCTGACTAATAACTAAACGTTTCGGCCCATGTCAGCCTGCATAAACTGAACAGTCTGACATGAGTCAATACTTTTTGCAAATGCATTAAACTCCCTTTTCACACAGCATGGCTTAGTTAAGACTCAATTTGGTAATATGCATGATTCATTAACCCTTTACCACACAATGCCGCCTTTTAATGCCCCTGGGATGCCTTTTTGAAAACATTGTGGGAAAAGGAGAAAAGGCTGGTGACCAGCATTTTCTCCTTTTCCCACAATGTTTTCTACCTTATCAAAGAAAAATTGCACCATTTGAGCCACACTGACAATGTCGTCTGCAAATGCTTTCAATTTGGACAAGGCTAAAATTTTGTCATCTGGTAAAGGGTTAACAATGCTGCACAACCACTACCTCATTCATCTGCTGCAGTGGACAGTTTTTAAAAATAATGTAGGAAACGGATTCCTGATCTGCAGGCAGTTACTCCTTTTCCCAAATCGTTTCCTTTGTAGCTTTTTGCTATTATGGTATTTCTAAAAAACAGCCAGAACAATAATGGTTCAAACATCAAATTAGCAGCTAATAGCTAAACATTCAGGAAAAAAGAACACTGTGTGAAAACAATAAACAATTTAAGTCTAGCTATGCAAATTATGCACTGAGACACAAACATGTTAAAACTTGGTTTGGTCATAATTGCTTTTACCCTTTTCCAAACAATCCCACGTTTTAACCCTTTACCACACAATCCCAACTTTTAACGACCCTGAGGAAGAAGCCTTTTGAAAACATTGTGGGAAAAGGAGAAAATGCTGGTAACCAGCATTTTCTCCTTTTCCCACAATGTTTTCTACTCTTCCCAAAACAAGTTTCAATTTTTGAGTCACATGTATTTTGTCTCTGCAAATGCTTTCAGTTTGGACGAGTCTAAAATTTTGTCATTTGGTTAATGACCCTTAGAACTCCAAGCTTTTAAAAAGATAAAATGCTGGGTGCTAGCATTTTCTCATAATTTTTTCTATACTTTTGAAGATGAATTTCATCATTTGAGCTACCCTCAATTTGGCATCTGCAACATTAACACTTTAGATTTGGACAAGTGCAAAATTTTATCATCTGGTAAATAGTAAACAATTCTTTCACTGCATTGTTGGTGTTTTCTTACCACTGCAACCAACTGAATGCTTTCCATAAAAACTAAGTCAATTAGAAGTTCAGGAGCATATATACCATGGACAAATGTTCCCCAGTCATGAAAAAGCAATTTCAGGGTGGCATGGTTCTAAAGTGTCCACTAACACTGTAGAAGTGCTAATGGTTTTTTTTTGCACTATTTACGTCGCCCGCTGAATGACCTTAGATGTCCATGCACCATAAAACAAAATTCATTCCTTGCACATTTCACTGAAGGAGTGCAGCTATTCCTCACAAATTTTTTTTTCTTTTGAGGAATGCTTTTCTTTGCAGCCATGCTCTGTGAAAAGAGGGCTTAATGCATCTGCGAACAGTATCGTCTCAGGTCAGCCTGCACAGTCCGCGCAGGCTGACCTGGTCCAAAACTTTTCACTATTGGTCAATTTTCTGTATGTCCAAGGACCAGTCCACCTCATGATTCAGACGGTTGTTAGACACAATGGACTTTATGGATCCATGGTCATGTGGTGACTTGCTTGGTATTACGCAATATGGAGATGCATTAAGTCCCCTCTTGCCAGAGCATGGCTCATTTGATTGAAGGAGTACCACTGGTCTATACAGAGTTTATCTATGCTAAAAGAATGCCCTTTTTCTATGCAGAAAGAATGTCAAGAGCAAAGCACAATAAATCCATATAGAATGTATTAATAATGAAGGAGAGACGTTGTTCTCTGCAGGCCCCATGTCACCAAAAGCACTGCTCTACACAAAGAGTCTGTTTCCTTAGAGAAGTGCTATTCTTCTTTGAAGAAGCACCAATGTTCTATACATTCTATTTATACCTAAAGACTCACATTGCTCTGTACAAAAAAACATGTCATGAACAGAGCACAGTGAGTCTGTATAGAGTATATCAATCCTGAAGGAATGCCATTGTTTGATTGAAAGCGCAACGGTCTTCCAAAGAGAGTCCAATTCATTAGAGGAGCGCTACTCTTCATTGGAGGAGTCCAACTGTTCTATACAAAGTATATTTGTACTAAAACTGCTACTGTTCTTTGCAAAAACCATTACATAAAGGTAACACATTTACTCTATATAGAATCTATCTGTACTCAAGAAGCACCACTGCTCTTTACAAAGTCTATTTCATTAAGGATTTGCCTCTTTTTCTCTACGGGGTCCTATTCACTTAAAGGGTGTCAACGCTATTTTCAGAGTCGATCCATTTCACTGAAGGAGCACTACTATTCTTTGCACAATTTTTTATCTTTTTTTTTTCAATGAGGGAGTGCCAATGTTACTATCTTTCACAGAGCACCAATGTTCAATACACTGAGTCTGCTTCATTACAAAAACACCACCATTCCTTGCACAGCTAATTTCCATACTGAAGGATTGCCATTGTTCTTTGAAGGTCCTGTTTCATTGAAGGAGCACCCCAGTTCTATATAGAGTTCTCTACAATATGGATTGCTTTACACATTCTGATGAGCTAATTTAAAAAAAAAAAAGTAAAAAGTAGTGACATGGTATGTTTATAACATATGCAAGCATGCATAATATGAAGGCCTTTATTATGGTAGTCATAAGCTGAGTTTCTTGGACAATAGATGCCTGCATCATTTTATATGTATACTTTATATATGTATGAAAGCTACAGTTGGTGGAAACAAAAAAGCATGCTATGAGAAAGTTACAATGTTATAAAGAAAAAAAAAGTTTTTTTTTTTCATTTACACAATTGGCATATCCCTTGACCATATTTTTAAGACTTAGAAAGGGCTGTGGCCAAGAAGAGCATCACTAGGGACAAAAAGCTACAGGGTGTTCATTTAACTCTTTCCAAGGTAAATTGTAGACTTCAGAATTGAAAGCACCTGCAAACAATAAATTCAGCATTGATAAAATCAAACTGAAGTTCTCTGACAAAGTAGAAAAGATTGTGGGAAAAGGAGAAAAAGCTGGTTACCAACATTTTCTCTTTTCCAGCAATGTTTTCAAAATGCTTCATTGCCAGGCTGTTCACAGGTTTCTGATGTATTGAGTATTGACTAGAATTGGGTTAAAGAGTTGGAGTAAATTTCAGAATAGTTTCTGCTCATGGAAAGGAATGATTCATGACCATCTGGTATAAGCTGAAATTGGGTAAACGAAAAGAATTCTTGCCTGGTGCCATTAATGCTTCTTATCCTGAAAGAGTTCCATTTACCAATTACAAGTTTATAAAAGTAATTTGCAACAAAACTATTTTTACAATTTGAACTAATAACAATCATCTAAAAAAAAAAAATAGTCTACTTTAAAACCCAGTGACATAACACTGTTGCCCTTCAACTGGTGCTCCTAGTAATTGATTACAATCATTAGAGAGATTATGCTGATAGACGTTTTTCATTTAAGCTTTCAGCCAGTAAAAGTTACCCAGAATTACATTTCAAAATAGCAACCCATGGAAGAGTATAATAAAAGCACAGAGTGCGGATGCCAACAGTAGGCTGCAGTTGCTTGATTTTCAGCTAAGTTGAAAAAGGGGCATAACTGTGTCAAAAGTATTATATGGTAACCTGCCCTTTTTGTATGGGTTCCCCTTTTGACAGCCAACAGCTAGTTCCAGTTTGAAGTAAATATCTTCTGTAATGATGGAAATAATGATAAAATTTCAAAGTTTTTGCATGTCTATGCAGACCACTACAAGGCTATGCCAATACCTTGATTTTTTTTTTTTGAAAAAGGTCAAGCTAAATATGTGGTCTCTAACTCAATGCATAAACAAAATGCCCATGCAGCGAGCATAATGTGACTGTCTTGTTGGACTATAATGGTTTAAAACAATTCATTTTCTTAAAACAATTTCAGAACACTTTGTATTTAAAAAGCTTTGAAGCACACACTATACTCTGGCTTAATTGACATGGATTTTTCATAGATATAAAGCATATAATTATGTATTCTGATACTCCAAGGAATCATTAGTATGGACATAAAACTAAAAAATTGTAATACAGGGTCTGATATGATCTTTGTCCAAATCATAAGTAGTAGAATTACAGAAAAAAAAAAAAGAAAAACAAGACATACAATAGCTAAATCTAATGACGTGAAATGTAGTAAAACCAATGCAAGTTCAAAGCCAATGGCATAAAAACAAGAGTACCTCATTTTCTTTTAACCATTTCCCAAACGACAAATTTTGGACTGGTCTAAATTGAAAGAGTTTGCAGAGGACAACTTTAAATTAGATGAAAATGGCAGAAAGGTCTCAAAAAGGGTAGAAAACACTGCGGGAAAAGGAGAAATTGCTCGTTATGAGCAATTTCTCCTTTTCCCTTAGTGTTTTCAAAAGACTTGTACTGCAGACACGTGAAAACCAGGGCTTGTTTGGGAAAGGGTTAATATTGCTGTCTACTAAATTAAAAATCTGGGGTAAAAATTGTGTTTTTTTTTTCTGGACAGGAATACAAACTATTAGTTTTGACTAGTCATGGCTTGAAATATATGAACTATGCTCTTGCAAAAAGGGGGTTTCATGCATCTCCATAATGCATTATACTAAGCAAGTCATCACATCTCTATGGATGCATTAAATCCATTTTTCTAACAATCAATTGAATCCTAAGGTAGAATGGTCCTTAGTCAAGTTGAAAATTTACAAACAGTGAAAAATTTTGACCTGTGTCAGCCTGTGCAGTCTGCGAAGGGTGACATAGGTCAATACTTTTTGCAGATGCATCAAGCCTCCTTTTCAAAGAGCATGGCTCATGTACATGTACCCGTTGAAAGAAACTTCATTCTTGAAAATTGCTGAAGCAAACTGAAGGCCGAATATCTCCTACATGCATATGCAGTGACCATGCCACTGGATAGTGGAAAGTACCAAGTGTATTGTACCAGTGACCTTAATATTTAACACTGTACCATACAATTCATTCTGAGTTTTAAAAACAGTAATGAAGAAGAGTTTTGATGTTTGATGTTTTCTTCCCTATCAAGGACAGGAATTAAAGTCTGCAAATGCTTTATATCTGAACCAGTCTAAAATATTGTCACTAGGTAAACAGTTAACACTTTACCAAACAATCCAATGTACTTCAACCCCAAGGAAGACTAAACTTTAGACGACATTGAGGGAAAAGAGAAAATGCTGGAAATCAGCATATTCTCATTCTCTATACGGTTTTCAACCCCTGCAAGGACTTATCTCATGATCTGAGTTACCTCTTGTTTGTCATCTGCATATGCTTTCGAATTGGACATGCCTATAATTTTGTCTAACTGAAAAGAGTTAAAGTAAATAGAAAACAAGCTGCAGTCTATCCTTTTTATACCTTTACCACACAATCCCGACTTTAAATGACCCTAAAAGAAAAGGCTTTTGAAAACTTTCTGGGAAAAGGAGAAAATGCTGGTAACCAGCATTTTCTCCTTTTCCCACAATGTTTTCTACCCAATCAAAAAGACAAATCATCAGTTTAGCAACAGTTTATTTGTCGTCTGCAAATGCTTTCAATTTGGTTCAGTCTAAAATTTTGTTGCTTGGTAAAGAGTTAAATAATGATAACATCATTGAATGGGTTCCCATATGAATGCAAAAATATCAGTCTACTCGTTTATCTTTTCTTACGTGAGCAAAAGACAAAAAAAGGACAGAAAATAAAATAAGCAGTGACCTTGAACTTGCAAGAACAACATGATTATTATACATGTACATAATTGCCTAACTACGTTTCATTGCCTAACTTGGTGATAAAAAAGCACAGTTTACACAGGCACTTACTCTGAACTACTGATTCAGGAAGCTGAAAAAAGGTCAGAAGTTTTTGTTAATGATGAAAAAACATGGAGGGTTCAAATGGACATGCCAGATTAACCCATAAAGCGCCTTTCACAACTATGGTTGCTTTTGCTGCCAGTATAGATCAAGATCAGAGTGCACAAAATGTGTAGTCTGATCTTCGATCTACACAGTCCATTATGCCAAGACATTCTAGACATAAAGAACCAGGAGACTGCAATTATTTGGATCTAAGCTCTTGACTGAAAATAACTTTGGTTTGTTCTGTGCTCTAAGGGTTAATGAAATGATGATTTAATGAGATAAAACAAAAAGGATGGTTAAAATGAAATCCCACATTAATGAAAAAATGATAAGGTTGATGATAAAGAGATGATAAATATGATGATGATCCGAGTGCCTTTTTCTACCAAATTCAATCTACTGCAAAGGAATCAGTCTCCACACAAAGAAAGTGAAAAATACAAGTTACAAGGTCGAACAAGGACAACCAAAGAATTCGAAACAATTAAAAAATGTGTTAGATAAGTATAAATGACAACATTATACTTTGGAAAGTCTGAATGAACTTCATTTTGGTAATTTTAGGTAGGTCCTCATAAACACCATTATTTTTATGAAAATGTAGGAAAGTAAACATGAACACCATTATATTTATAAAGTTTTAGGTAAGTCAACATAAACACCATCCTATCTATTAATTTTAGGCAAGTCAACATGAACACCATGATATTTTGGAAATTTCAAAAACAAAAAAACGTCATGAACCATATGTTTGAAATGTAGTTAGACTGAGTTCTGACAGAAACTTTGTAAATCACTTTGACCTCATCCATTAAGATTCCTTTATCGCTTGAAAATAACCGGGGAAATGTTTTGAAGTAATCTGGGGCAATCCAAACATGCGTGACGACCTGGGTCCTAATATCATATCATTTGTCAATTGACTTTTCTGCAAACGCAAGTTTGGCGTGCCCACCTTAGTAAAGCAGTATTACTACATAGAGAAAGAGTGTTTATTTCAATTTTTTTCTAAGTTATATTTCACTCTACTTGAAGCACCCAAAGTTTTTTTCCCAACTTTCTTACCAATTGGAACTAAATCAGCAACGTAACAAGAAAAATTAATTTGAATAATGTCATATTTATAAGAAATCGAGAAGTAAAAATAAGGCAAATATGTTCGTAATTCTGTGTTCTCCCTCGCAAATGCGAGTAGATTGCTTTAAGCAACATCTATAATCAGTAATAGGGAAAAAGGGCGTAAGTTTTTTAAGAAAATTTTGTCAGTATTTAATCTGTCGATAGCAATTTTTTTTTACGAATTAGACAAACCAAATGTTAGGTTGTCATATAAAGATTTACTTAACACCTCTGACACCTGTTTGAGTGAAAATCAATAGGTATTATTGTAAGTAATCAATAAGGAAAGTGGTTTGTCATAATTTTAACAGATGTATGTTGTAAAAACTTTTGAATTGAGGGTATTTTTAGACACTTAAGGTGATAATAAGGGTTATACTGATTTTGAATGGACATGCATTTATCAATTATGCGAAGATTGTGGGGAAAACAAACAATCGGTCGAACCAGGCCAAAGAGCAATTAACAATCACATGTAATCGTCTTAATGAAACAGGAATCAAATATTAATGCTCCCTAAAGTATTTCGAGAAGAATCAAAGAAAATCTGATGTTCACAATGTCAACTTAATTATGAAACAGGATGACATGTGGCTGTCGATAAAATATACTTCTTGTTGTTGCTTGTTTCGTACAATGATTACAACTGTCTACGAGTAATGCTTGGAATTTGAAAGATGTTCATTGTGTTAGATTTCAATAGGTAGTTTAACAATAAACTTTGGCATAATCATTCTTTCTCTCCCGAAAGATTGAAAAAAAAAAAATTGCTTTTCTGTTGTTTGATAGAGAGGCTTGCTTTTCGGAATCAGGTTAAATCTACCGGCCACATTAACGTGGATATAGCTTTAGGGAATGGATAAATTTTGTGTTCCATTCAGCGAATATTATGTTGCAATTATCTAACCACATGATTCTTATCTACAACTTTAATCTACTTTGAAATAATTATTTTATAATCCGATCCTCTTTTGGTTTAACTCTTTATCAAACGACAAAATTTTGGACTGGACCAAACTGAAAGCTTTTGCTGACAACAAATTAAATGAAGCTAAAATGATGATTTCTGCCTGTGATAAGGAAGAAAACATTGTGCAAAAAGGAGATGCTGGTTACCAGCATTTTCTTACTTTTCCCACATAGTTTTCAAAAAGCCTTCTCTTCCAGGGTTGTTAAAACTCGGGATTGTGGGTAAAGAGTTAAACGAAAAGAAAAAAAAACATTTTCTGTCAATAGTAAAGGCTGTAACTTTGTCTGACTCTTTGTTTATTTGACACACTGTACTGCGTTTTGATTGGCTGATATGACCTGTCAATCAAAATCAGCAGAAAGGTCAATTAAACCTTCCCCAAATAATGCCTTTTAGACCCCTACAGTTTCTAATCGGGTATATCAATATCAAATTCTGGGAAAAGGAGAAATTGCTGCCGATCTGTATTTCTCCTTTTCCAACAATGTTTTAAAAGCCATCTGCCTCAAGGTAAAGAAAACACTGACTCATTTAGTGAAGGGTTGATTAACAGATATACCAAGTATTTTGCATGAAACCTTCAATTTCAACTACACAGAACACCATGTTAGTCAAGAATATCAAGGGAAATAACTCAATGCAAATGGCAAAAACTATAACTAAATCAACCATACTCTTTTCAAACCAATGCAAGTTTTAGTACCAGTCTAAACCTATATCTAAGGGAGATAACCATGTGTCAGTGATTGAATTTTTAGTTGGAAGTTGGATAGAATCAGGAGAAGTAACACAAAACTATATATATGCAGAGGTCTGCTTACCTAAATTATAACTGACCACTGAAAGAACAAATTTTGGTGGTCAAATATGAGGTTTTTTTTCATCAATATTTCTTTCATGGTGGGTTGATTTCACAGGTCAACTGTATATATGATTTTTCAAATTCAACAATAAAACAACTTATGCTTGCATGATATCGGGGCTAAATATGTGGGGGATATTGGAGTCCTGATATTATGATGCAAGTATTAAAAAAAAACTATACTGGTAGAAAGCATGGCTACAAGAGCTAATTACGCTAATAAGCTGCTATTGATCCTTGCATGATATCAAAGATGTAGCTCTCTCAAACATGGCGGTGTTATTATTCTGTTCAATTCTGGTGAAGTAACATTTGATGTTAAAGTTAAAAAACATTTTTCAAAAATGTTGGTCACTTTACATTTTATACAGCTACACTGAGTCTGTGTTACATTGTATCAAATCTGATAATGATCTGTGTCGATGTCAAATCTATTACAAGTTTCATAAAAATACTTTCCCACAAAACATTAAAAGTAAACTTGAAAAGCTTTGGTGAAGAAAGGACCTGTCTTCAAAAGTTATAATGAAGTAAGAATCCAAGACAAAGACATACAACCAGTTTCAAACAAGCATGACATGCAGATGCTGCCTGCATTTACTTGGAATTCTGAAAAGCAATATAATTCTACATTCCACAACAACCTGTCTGATTCACAAAGAATCTTACACTTGGCAAAGACACTTATATCATTACTAACAATCAGACAGCTAGTTTCAGAATTGAATCAGCAGTACTTGGTTAACTCAATACCACACGACAAAAACATAGACTTGTCCAAATTCAAAGCATTTGCAGACGACAATATCAATGTGACTGAACATTAAAATTTGTTTTGGGAAAGGCAGAAAACATTGTGGGAAAAGGAGAAAATGCTGGTTATGGGCATTTTCTCCTTTTCCCACAATGTTTTCAAAAGGCTTCTTTCTCGGGGTCGTTAAAACTTGGGATTGTGTGGTAAAGGGTTAAAGCAGGTCCAGAGGCCAACATCACCAAGCTCTCTAGATTGAATTCTAATAGTAAATTCTAAATAATATCCATCTGATTGGCTTAGACAGAATGCCTCAGCCAATCGGACAGCTGGCCCTGGAATTTATAACCATATGTGAATAAAGTCCAAGATCAAATTTGGTCAAAATTACCTCTCGTTCCTTCCCTAATTTCTGTTCCTTTAATAACTTATCCAGGCCATGTTTTTGTTGCAAAATTGAATCTATCCTTTCCTGCAATCTCGAATTTTCCTCCTCCAAAAATTTTGTCCGAACTTGCAGTATTGAAATATTTCTCGTCTTCTCTCTCGAATCCTCCTCCATTTCGTTCAACCTGTAAAATATGTGGAACGCTGAAATACAAAAACACATTACAACATGTAAACAAGATGTGTTAGCATGCATTTCCTAGCAACAGGAGGCGATTAAGCATGGGAAAAGGGGTTCAAAACACCACAAGTACAAAAACAAATCAAGTACCATGCTTCCACTTTTAAACCTATAAAAAATTAATAATGTGAAACTGGGTGGGATCAAGCAATTAGTCCAAATCAATAGCCCAGACAAAATATCAATAAAGACTAGAGGCGCTTGAGCGCCTGTATCGCTCCACAGGCCTGATATTTCTATAATGGCGAAAAGAAGTTTTTAACAATTACCATTCAATCCTGCATTTTAGCTCACTGAAGAAAAAAGGTATGGAAACAAGAGGGCCATGATGGCCCTGTATCGCTCCACTGGCTTATAAATATAAACCACGAAGAAAAGTCTTCACTATATAAGCCCTTATAAAACTTTGACCTCATGGCTACAGTCTGACTAAATGGGGAATATTGTATTAGAAGAATAACATACCAAATGTGGGAGTTCTTGGCCTTATGGCTGGTAACAAGATGGTTTCTGAACTTTTCACTCCATAAACCCATGTAAAACTTGTGATCCCTGGTGCAGGGCCAAACTTGATCCTAGAGCTGTAACTTGGGCCCTCTTTGTAACTGTCCACTAAATAATGCTATAATTATATGCAAAATTTGGTAGCCTAAGCCTTATGGCTATGTAAACCAAGATTTAAAAGTTTTCCCTATGTAAGCCTATGTAAATCTTGTGAAACCCCCCCCTCCAAGTATGAGGCCAAATTGACCCCAGGACTATACTTTGGGCACTTTTGGTAGACTCCAACTAGATCAAGCTAAATGCCAAATTTGGTAGCTCTAGGCCTTATGGTTTCAGACAAGAAGATATTTAAAGTTTTCTCTATATAAGCCTATGTATAAAACTTGTGACCCCTGGGGAAGAGCCAATTTTGACCCCAGGGCTATAATTTCAAGAAACATGATAGAGGTCTACTACATAAAGCTACATGCCAAATTTGGTAGCCCTATGCCTTATGGTTTCAGACAAGAAGATTTTTAAAGTTTTCTCTATGTAAGCCTATGTAAAACTTGTGACCCCTGGGGAAGAGCCAATTTTGACCCCAGGGCTATAATTTCAAGAAACATGATAGAGGTCTACTACATAAAGCTACATGCCAAATTTGGTAGCCCTATGCCTTATGGTTTCAGACAAGAAGATTTTTAAAGTTTTCTCTATGTAAGCCTATGTAAAACTTGTGACCCCTGGGGCAGAGCCAATTTTGACCCCAGGGCTATAATTTGAAGAAACTTGATAGAGGTCTACTACATAAAGCTACATGCCAAATTTGGTAGCCCTATGCCTTATGGTTTCAGACAAGAAGATTTTTAAAGATTTCCAATATTTTTCAGTTTTGTTGCCATGGCAACCAGAGTTTTTGAAGGAATCAAATTCTTTCAAGAAGTTCTGAAGAGGACCATGTCAGGATCATTTCTGTGAAGTTTCGTGAAAATCGGATGGGTAGTTTCAGAGAAGAAGATGTTTGAAATAAAAGTTAACGCACGGACGGACGGACGGACGACCGGACGGACGGACGCACGACGGACACCGGGCCATGACATAAGCCCGCTGGCCTTCGGCCAGTGGAGCTAAAAACTTGTGAGAAAAGAAGAAAAAAATGGTAACCAGCATTTTCTTAGTTTCCCACAATAATTTCTATCCTTTTTTATATATGTCTTACTAATTTGAAGATATGTTGTCTGCAACAGGTCCTTTCACAAACCATTTTGGGTGGGGAAACATCAAAATATAGAAAATATGTCTTTCTCAGGGTCGTTAAAAGTTGTGATTGTGTGGTAAAGGGGTAATCTAAAAGAACAGCTAGGAGGGCAAATGAATGAATGTTATAGCAATATAGATCAACTTACATCAATACACCAGATAGAATGAAATATGCTGGCATACAATGAACACCTAATCCCTAATAATCAACTTTTCACAGTCACAGTTAGAATGTCTTCTGTGGCAAACAACACAAAATGGTCTACAAATGCATTTACATAAATCAAATATCCTGCTCCAGGGCACAGATTAATTCTGGTGTACTGAAGTTGCGGGATCAGTTTGACTGGATAACATTAATGCCTTATCACAAATGTAAAGCCCTGTCCCACTGTGTACCAGGTCACCAGGATTTACACCCCTTCTGTCCACTCTGCATTTACTCATTAGTAGGTCAACAAACCTTTACCAGAACTAATAAAAGTGCAGAGGTTCTCTTGTTCTATATCAAAAGGACTATAAAGTACCTACAACATGGGGGTTTTGTTATTAAAATACTTTTTCTTTTTTATCTTGGCATGGTTACTCAGGCTTAGTAATAAGGCAAAATTGAAAAGCTCAAGTTGTGAAAGGTGCTCAAGCTTTTATCTTATTTATGGCCAGTGATATTTTATTACTAGTACTAACTAATAGCATATCATTGGAGTAAATTGTGATCTTAATACCAAGGAAAATGTGTGGGCTTAAATAGGACAGCCCTGACTAGGTCAAGTCAATCCAATTTTCTTCCTTTTTCTTTGTTAGTCGATAAAACTAACACAATAAATAGTTTTGGAGAAGAACATTTTTTTGAAATATAAGCCTTGTCTATAAAAAAATGTGTTTTTAGGTGTATCATTTTTTTAAAAGGAATTTGGTATACAACCACCATAGAAACAATTTGGCAGACAACCACCATAGGAACTTACCTGCAAAACAACAATGAAATCCAATGAATAGTTTTAGAGAAGAAATTTTTCAAAGATTTTACTTTATACCAAAAAAGGAAAATGAGTCTCCCATAAAAGCCATGTTTTTTGACAGATCATTTTTTTTTAAAGGAATTCTGTAAACCTGTATCTAAGGAACATTCCTGCAAAATAATAATGCTATCCAAATAGCGGTTTGGGAGGAGAAGATTTTTAAAGGTTTTTTACTTTGGTTGCCATGGCAACCAGAATTCTTCATGGAACACAATTATTTGAAGGAATTTGAAAGAGGACCACCAAAGGAACATTCCTGTGAAATTTGGTAAAAATCCAGTCAATAGTTTCTGAGGAGAAGTTTTTTAAAGAAAAAGTTTACGGACGCACGCACGGACGAACGGACGGACGGACGGACGCACGACGGACACAACGCCATGACAATAGCTCGCTGGCCTTCGGCCAGTGGAGCTAATAATAGGTTCTTCAAAACCAAAAATCAATCTGGGGCCATATATATTTCAACCAGTTCTAATTCGCTTCTAAATCTGTATTCAAAGACAACTGATGCTCAGTTGCATCTAACGGACAGAAATGTTCTATCTAAGCAAATCAGATGGACAGCCATAGAATTGCGAATTATTAAGTCTTTGCCACGGGACAAAATTGTAGACTTGTCCAAATTCTACACAATAGCAAACAACAATTTACATGTTGCTAAAATGATGGAATTGGTCTTTCATAGGATAGAAAACATTGTGGGAAAAGGAGATCGTATACCAGTATTTTCTCCTTTTTCCAACAATGTTTTCAAAAGGCTTCTTTCTCTGGGTCGTTAAAACTCAGGATTATGTGGTAAAGTATTGGTAATTCAGGGTTCGTTCAAAGATAATGTACACCAGATTTTTGTTATCAAAGAAAGTACATGGAAACTAAAATAAAACTTTTTTGTTTCATCAATGTTACTGCTTATAGCAGCTGATAACATATGAATTCCAGAACATCATAAATCATTTACAGATTCATTCAACTTTTTCTTTACATTGCTCATTACAGAAGCATGGTACTTATTTTGGACAAAACGCACAACACAAGGAGCTCAACACATTTAATCACTTCTCATACCTATAGATCAGTAAGTTAGGCTACCCCCACTAATGACTGTTTCACAACTGTCTATGACAGACAACTGATGGTTCTACCAACGTGAATGAAAAAATAGCAGATGTTTTACCAATTTCAGTAAGAGGCAGCTGAAGGTTCTACCAATAACAACAAAATATATATGGAATATTACAACAGTCTGCATTTCTGCGTGGTCGGATCATGTCGAGTTGCCTGTGTAAAGAGATGCGTATCGGAAGAGACCGAAGGTCGAATCCGATGTGCATCTCTTTACACACCCAACGAGACATGATCAAATCACGCAGAAATGCAGACTGTTGTCATATTCCTTTTATTATATACCTCACCGCTATAACAATAAAGAAACATCATAAAATCAATATGTGTAACCAAAAAATCAGAGAACTACATTTTATTATACATATATGTACAATATGTATGAATGGCAGATGAATATACATAGACAACTGTAAATCTACACAGATCAGTATGCATTTTAAAATGGCGGTTGTTGTCCTCAAGCCGCTTCAACAGAAACAAGAGGGCCATGATGGCCCTGGAGTCGCTCACCTGAGCCTTTTGACCAAGCACAACCAATTTCCAATGTCTTGTGAGATATATGTATTACCAAACAATAAAATTTTAAACTCATCCGTCTGAACCTTCTGCATAAAACAAATAATATGTGGATCAAGCTGTGGGATTGGTCTCTCAAAGGGGTAGAAAACATTGTGAAAAAGAGAAAAAATGCTGGATACCAGCATTTTCTCATTTTCAAACAGTGTTTTCAAAAGGCTTCTTTCTGAGAGTCATTCGTACACTAGGTTTTTCTAAGATTTGACCTAGTGACCTAGTTTTTCAGCCAACATGACACATTTTCAAACTGGTCCAAGATATCATCAGGACAAACATTCTTACCAAATTTCAAGAGTATTGGACTGAAAATGTGGCCTCTACAGCGTACACAAGGTTTTTCTAAGATATGACCTAGTGACCTAGATTCTGACCCAACATGACCCATTTTCAAACTCATCCAAGAATATTACCAAGGCAAACATTCTGAGCAACTTTAAAAGAGTATTGAACAAAAAATGTGGCCACAACAGTGTACACATGGTTTTTCTAAGATTTGACCAGGTGACCTAGTTTTTGACCCGACATGACCCATTTTCAAATTCGACTGAGATATCATCGAGACAAACATTCTGACCAACTTTCAAGAGTATCAGACAGAAAATGTGGCTTCTGGAGCTTACACAAGGTTTTTCTAAGATTTGACCTAGTGACCTAGTTTTTCACCCGACATGACCCATTTTCAAACTAGTCAGAGATATTATCAAGACAAACATTCTGACCAACTTTCAAGAGTACTGGACAGAAAATATGGCCTCTAGAGCATACACAACGTTTTTCTTAGATTTGACCTGGTGATCTAGTTTTTGACCCAACATGGCACATTTTCGTACTATTTCAAGATATAATCAAGACAAACATTCTGACCATTTTTCAAGAGTATTGGACTGAAAATGTGGCCTCTATAGTGTACAAAAGGTTTTTCTAAGATTTGACCTAGTGACCTAGTTTTTGACACCACATGACCCAATTTCAAACTTGTGCAAGATTTTATCAAGACAAACATTCTGACCAAGTTTCACAAGTATCCGACTGAAAATGTGGCCTCTAGAGCGTACACAAGGTTTTACTAAGATTTGACCTAGTGACCTAGTTTTTGACCCCACATGACCCAATTTCGAACTCGTCCGAGATTTTATCAAGACAAACATTCTGACCAAGTTTCATGAGGATCGGACTGAAAATGTGGCCTCTAGAGCGTACACAAGGTTTTTCGAAGATTTGACCTAGTGACCTAGTTTTTGACCCCACATGACCCAATTTCAAACTGGTCCGAGATTTTATCAACACAAACATTCTGACCAAATTTCACAAGTATCTGACCGAAAATGTGGCCTCTAGAGCGTACACAAGGTTTTTCGAAGATTTGACCTAGTGACCTAGTTTTTGACCCCACATGACCCAATTTCAAACTTGTCCGAGATTTTATCAAGACAAACATTTTTACCAAGTTTCATGAGGATTGGACTGAAAATGTGGCCTCTAGAGCATACACAAGGTTTTTCGAAGATTTGACCTAGTGACCTAGTTTTTGACCCCACATGACCCAATTTCAAACTCGTCCGAGATTTTATCAAGACAAACATTCTGACCAAGTTTCATGAGGATTGGACTGAAAATGTGGCCTCTAGAGCCTACACAAGGTAAAAAGTTGACGACGGACGACGCACACCGCACGACGGACACAGCACGATCACAATAGCTCACCATGAGCACTTTGTGCTCAAGTGAGCTAAAAAGGACAACTGTGGCTTAAAAGCTATATCATAAACATTGAAAAGGTAGTCAGTGGTTGTTATTCACTGTCAATTTTTTTTTTGTTTTAATGCAGGAGGCGAGTCAAGCTTGTGATTATTAATTGTGATGCTGAAGTCCAGGAGTGTACTCTAAAGTAGTAGCATTTTGAAATACCCCAAAAAAACACTTGTTTATCTAACTGGCATTGATATCGGACAAAATCAAGTTCTGCATTAAATGATTTTTGAAAAGAAGTAGATGACAAATAACAGTCGAATTATCTTACTAGCTGAAAGTAAATAGGGATTTGGCTAAAAGTCCCGCATGTTAAATATTACACAGAGGTAGTTAGTGTACAGAAGTATGTTCTACACATGTTCTAGGCGGATACGGAAAATTTTTCTGTCGCATTGTATTTGTAAGTTAGATAACGCCCGTATTTTACTAAGATTATATATAGGTATATAATAAAACAAAATATAACAAAAACAAATAGTTCTACAACTGAAAGGCAGCTGATGGTTTTAACCATGCAAATAAGAGAAATCTAATAGTTGTACCAATGTCAGTTAGACACACTTTCTAGCTTTACCAATGGCTATGAGAGATAACTGATAACTTTACTAATATCTAAGACACACAACTGATAGTTTTACCAATGTCTGCGAGACAAAACTGATGGTTCTACCATGTCAATGAAATAAACTGATAGTTTTACCAAAGTTTATGACAAAACTGATAGTTTTATCAATGTCTATGAGAGACAACTGATAGTTTTACCAACGTCTATGAGAGATAGGTGCAGGGTGAGAGTTGACATTCTGTGTAGTGTGATTTTCATCTGCAGTTTCCAACCAAGGCATTCTCGTCTATTTGGCAGAACAACTGAACTCGTAGTGTATGCTCTAGGCCAAGTGTTGAGCCCAGCTAGAATAACTAAGGATCCTCTATTTTATGACCTTGGAAAAAACTGTCTTGTGAAACATTGTGTGAAAAGGGGAAAATGATGGATCTCCCTTTCCCACATTTTAACCCTTTACCACACAATCCCAAGTTTTAACGACCTTGAGAAAGAGGCCTTTTGAAAACACTGTGGAACAAGGAGAAAATGCTGGTAACCGGCATTTTTTCCTTGTCCCACATTGTTTTCTACCCTTCCCTAAACAAATTTCAATTTTTGATTTATATTTAATTTGTCGTCTGCAAATGCTTTCAATTTGGACTAGTCTAAAATTTTGTCGTATGGTAAAGAGTTAATCTATCCTTTCAAAGACAGCCATCATCCCATCATCTGAGCTAGGTTAAAATTTTCAACTGCAAACATTTTCAATATAGACAAGCTTAATTTCTTTTGTCTGGTACAGAGTTAAACAGTTAAAGTCGTAAAAGGGGCATAAGTTGCCTGCCCTTTGTTGTATGGAATTCCCTTTGATAGTAAACACCTAGTCCAAGTTTGAAGTAAATATCTTCAGTAATTACAGAGATCTAACAAAATGTCAAAGTCTTTGCACAAGGCAGACGACGATGCCACGGCCATGACAATAACTCAACTTTTTCTTCAGAAACAGCCAAGCTAAAAATGAACAACATATATATAACAACACCAACAACAAAATGCAGACTGTGACAGTGACAGCAAGCAAACTAAATTTATTTATCACATAATTACCACTGCTTTTGGCGTTATACACTCATTATACACTCATTACAAATTTTGTTAATCATACACAAATTTGAGATAGGAACACCTTCGGTCAAAGCTCCATACTCATACACCTATTTTCCAAACTATTGCTGACCTTAATTTGCCTGTACAATCAACTGTCATAATTTATGATGATGACAAAGATATAATATTTTCGTCTTTGAATTTAAAGAAAAAGTTGTTATACTTTATATTCACTTCTTTGGGACTATTTTTCATCCAGAACAGTACTACCAGTCCTAGATGAGAAATGGTATCATTCATGTCAAGTTCAATACACATGTACAAAGAGGCCTATGATTTTGCATATTATAAACTATACTTCTTAAGAAACAATTATGTGATAAAAATAATCTGACATAAGTTTGCTTTTGTGGTAAAAATTTTAGTAAACCCTTTAAAGAAAAAATGTTATAAATACAGCCTACCAAGGGACTGCTTAACCCTTTCCCAAACGACAAATTTTGGACTGGTCCAAATTGAAAGAGTTTGCAGACGATAATTTTAAATTTGATGAAAATGGCAGAAAGTTCTCAGAAAGGGTAGAAAACACTGTGGGAAAAGGAGAAATTGCTCGTTACGAGCAATTTCTCCTTTTCCCACAGTGTTTTCAAAAGACTTGTACTGCAGACACATGAAAACCAGTGCTTGTGTGGTAAAGGGTTAATAACATTAGACTAATTTAGTAAAATTCTATCGCAAATGCGGACTAAATGCCTGATCCTACATTTCTGATTACAGTTTATAATTAGCACACTGAATCTTGTGAAAAACACACAAAACAGCTTGATTGCAAGTCCCTGCCCCTATGCAAAGTGGGACTTATGTGAAGTAAAATTGAAATTTCAGCATATCTAACCCTGTACAAAATAATTCCCTGTTTTCATGACCCTCAAAAAGGTAAATTTAAAACATTGTGGGGACAGAAGAGAATGCATGTAACATGCATTTTCTCCTTTTTTTCCCCCTGAATGTTCTCAATTTAAAAAAAAAAAAACTTGAATTTTAATTGTATTGCATCTCATGTCTGCAAAATGCTTTCAAAATGGACAAGTCTTAAAAATTTAAAGTCTGGTAAAGACTTTACCCTTTCAGTGCCAAAGGCGAAAAGATGGGCTTTTGCAGACAACATAGATCAAGATCAGACTGTGCAGAATGTGCAGTCAGATCTTGGATCTATACTGTCCACATGTTGAGTCATGCCTATAAGATAAAAATATTTTTAAGGTTTAGTTGACTGCATCTCAACAATCAAAAGAGCTATACAGTTTATATAGCTGGCACTGCAAGACTTCATCAGCCGCTTTAACTCTCTACCACACAATCACGAGTTGTAACAACCCTGAGAAAGAGGCATTTAGAAAAAATTGTAGAAAAAGAAGAAAATGCTGGTAACCAGCATTTTCTTCTTTTCCCACAATGTTTTCCACACTATCAAAGATGAATTCCACCATTTAAGCCACATTTAAATTGTATTCTGCAAACCCTTTCAATTTGGACCAGTGTACATTTTGTCGTGTGGTAAAGAATTAACTCTTTAGCACACAACATCATTTTAAGCTGGTCCAAATTGAAAGCATATAATTTGTGGCTAAAATAATTGGATTTGTTTCTGAAAGGTTGGGAAATATTGTGGGAAAAGGAGAAAATGCTGGTTACCAGCATTTTCTCCTTTTCCCACAATGTTTTCAAGTCTTAATTCTCACGGGTCATTATAACCTTGGGCATGTGTGGTAGTGGGTTAAGATGTACTAAAACACAAAATACTGTTTATGTAATCAAACCAGACAAACTCTGTTTAGCAATAATAAACATATGAATACAAATCCTACCTTTTTTGGTTAAATTATATGTGAAACAGGAAAAAGATATGTTGGCATTATTAGAATACTTGAAGCATGTGAGTAATTGTTTATACATGTATTTCTTTTAAATCTGATGAAATGTTATCACATAAAACCTCCTCCAGCAGTGTATTAAAGCCATGTTTTATTTTTGATAATACACTGGTGTATTATCATTTTTTGGGTCCCGGTTCTGATCATTTTTTAGTTGTGAGCATGTGAAGCCGGAGAAACCAGCCACAGCATGTACCTGAATTTCTGCGACTACGCCGTTTCGCGGGGAAAAAAATGACGTCATTGTTGTTAAGACGTATATGCACGGAAAGTTTTTGATTTTCATGTTTAATAAAAACAAAGAAAAGCAGTGAAAGTCTTTTAAATCAACAAAATTGCTGAGATAGGTGGACTTATCCCCTCTAGAAACTGTTTCCTTCTACTTTCGGTGTAAATATCAAAGAACTATCTACTTGTGTATGAAACATTTGAAACCAAACTACAACTGTAACTATGGACCCGTGAATGGTGTATAGGCTAAAGGTGATGATGCAGGATATATTTTGCCTGTCATTCATTTTATGTGATAAATAGAATCTCACATTCGTGTTTATGTATTATCATTTTTATCAAACATGTTGACTAAAATGCCAAGGCTCACGTCATACATTTTTAGTTAACTCGTTTGATAAAAATGATAATACATAAACACTCATGTAAGATCCTCTGTATACACCACTTCAGTAGCATTAGCTGATTACCAGTATTTTCTTCTTTTATCCCAATGTTTCTATCCTTTGAATGAAGTTTTAGACTTGTCCATATTAAGCTCACTTGCAGATAACAAATTCAGTATGAATCAAATAATGGGAATTGTCATTCATCTGCAAAAACTTTGGATTTGGATGAGCCATAATTCTGTTGTTCAGTATAGTGTGAAATGGTTATTGAATACAATTCCATGTTGAACTCTTTACCAAACGACAGAAGTTTAGACTTGTCCAAATTGGGAGCTTTTGCAGACAAGAAAAAATATATAACTCAAAAATTGAAATTTGCTTTTGGAAGAGTAGAAAACATTGTTGGAAAAGGAGAAAATGCTGGTTACCAGCATTTTCTCCTTTTCCCAAAATGTTTTCAAAAGGCTTCTTCCTGAGGGCCGTTAAAAGTGGGGATTGTGTGGTAAAGGGTTAACTTTTGTGTCTTTAGTGTAATATTTCCATTTTTCAAATAAAATCCATTGAAAATATCCATCAAAATAGTACAAAAACATGGTAAATCCCTTAGGAAAGTTTGATATTTAGAGGTACACTGATATATGTCAACAACCGTATAAGCAATGCTCCGTGAAAAGGGGGTTTACTGCATCTGCGAAAAAGTTTTGACAATGGGTTGAATCTGTATGCTGTTGGTCAGTTTTCTGCATGTTAAACCTTTACCAAATGACAAAATTTTAGCCTTGTCAAAATTCAAAGCATTTGCAGATGACAATATCAATGTGGCTGAAACATTAAAATTTGCTTTGGGAAAGAAAGAAAACATTGTGGGAAAGGGAGAAAATGCTGGTTATCAGCATTTTCTTCTTTTCCCACAATGTTTTCAAAAGGGTTTCTTTCTCAGGGTCATTAAAAAAATTGAGATTGTGTGGTAAAGGGTTAAAGGACCATTGTACCTAATGATTCAGTTGGTTTCAACCCTTAAGCTGCTAATTGCGACCCACTGACCTTTTGCGGACAGTGTAGATCAAGATCAGACTGCACAGAACATGCAGTCTGATCATTGATCTACACTGTCCGATATGGTATTATCTTTCCGGTGAAATCAACTTTGAAACCGCAAGATCTGGGCTTTTAGTATTGAGTAGAAATTTGCGTTTCATTTATTCAGCAGCTTAAGTGTTAACACAAAATGGATTTTATGTATCCATAGTTATGTGATTACTTAATTGGCATAATGCACTGCAGAGGTGCACCAAACCCCATTTTCACACAGCATGGTTCATATTATTTCTGGATTTAATAACAATATTAAGGACGAAAAAAAAACACATTATTTTCAATTCCTTGGTTAGAAAGGTGAAGGTCACTAAATAAACAGGAAGTACTTACTGTGTCAGAAGTTCACGTTTTTCAGTAAGAAGACCTTTGTAATTGGAATCCATTCTGTCTTTCCAGTCTAGTTCTTTTCTTAAGGTGGCCCTCGTTAGTCTCAAGTCCTCATCCATTCTGTTTAACTGATCTTGTACTCTTTGTTTTTCTTTCATGTAAAACTCCCTTTAAAACATAAAACAGGAATATTATGATCATTATCATGGTGTGTGTTCAGCTTTAACTATTTTACCCTTTACCAAACAATACAGTGTTTTCACAACCCTGGGAAAGAGGCCTTTTGAAAACATTGTAGGAAAAGGAGAAAATGCTGGTTACCAGCATTTTCTCCTTTTCCCACAATGCCTTCTACTTTGTCAAAGAACTTCAGATGATTTTACCACATCCAAATTTGTCAGGTGCAGATGCTGTCAATTCAGAAGGATCTAAAATTTATCGTTCTTGAAAGGGTTAACCCTTTACCACACAATCTCGACTTTTAACAACCCTGTGAAAGAAGCCTTTTATAAAACATTGTAAGAAGAGGAGAAAATGCAGTAACCAGCATTTTCTCCTTTTCCCACAATGTTTTCTACCCTTTCCAAAACAACTTAAAATTTTTCAGTGATATTTATTTTGTCGTCTGCAAATGGTTTGAATTTGAACCAGTCTAAAATTTTGTCATTTGGTAATGAGTTAACCTTTTTATCTCCTGCATTTGCAGTACCTTACTTTGAGTAAATACTTGTATATATAGAAAACAGTAATGAATTAAGCAAATTAAAGTTTATAAAATGTGAAAACATTGTCACAGAGAGAAAAATTGATTATATCAACACCTTTCTCTACTTCTCCTTTGCCCAATTCTTTTAAAGGACAGTCTGCAGAGAGAGCTCTCTCTCTCTCAGCTACTCTTACAACCTTATAGTAAAGATAAGCCTTTTAATTCATTACTATAGTAACAAGTGGGCCTTTTAGATTCAGTAACTTACAAAATATCCACCCTTAACCCTTTACCACACAATGCCACCTTTTGACGACCCTGGGAAAGAAGCCTTTTGAAAACATTGTAGGAAAAGGAGAAAATGCTGGTGACCAGCATTTTCTCCTTTTCCTACAATGTTTTCTATCCAATCAAAGAAAAACTGCATCATTTCAGCCACATTGGAATTATCGTCTGCAAATGCTTTCAATTTGGACAAGGCTAAAATTTTGTCGTCTGGTAAAGGGTTGAAGCACCTTTCACTAATATTGTTGCCTTTGCTGCCAGTGTAGATCATGATCAGACTGCACAAAATGTGCAGTCTGATCTTTTATCTACACTGTCCACTTTGCTTTAACACTACAGACAAAAGGAAGCCATGAATTTGCAATCATCTTGGGCTTATTCTAGAAAGAAAATATCCATTGGGTTTATTTGGCATTTTAACTCTTTAACAATCCCGACTTTTAACGACCCTGAGAAAGAAGCCTTTTGAAAACATTATGGGAAAAGGAGAAAATGCTGGTAACCAGCATTTTCTCCTTTTCCCACAATGTTTTCTACCTTTCCCAAAACAAATTTCAATTTTTCAATCACATTTATTTTATTGTCTGCAAATGCTTTCAATTTGGGCCGGTCTAAAATTTTGTCATTTGGTAAAGAGTTAAGGGTTAAGTTCACATACATTCAATAGCAAAATTTAGTTTACTTACAATCAAAATGTATGAAATAAAGAAGAGACAACAGAAGAGTAAAGAAGGAAGTAACAGTGCCAAAAAACCAACCAAATCTGCTATTTTATGATGAAATGTGATTCATGAAGAGTTTTATCCAACTATTTCATAGACAACAATAAACTTTTGTGGTGGCCATTGAAATTCCATAACAGAGCTTCGAATTCTATGCATGCCAAGGAAATCTGATCATAGAAATGTTGTGGCCTATTTAATTGCTACGAGTGCCTGGCTCTTTGTGACTGCAGTTGTCCTTCCTGTAACAAATCTGCACAAGAAGAATATCAAAACATATTAGCAAATTATGGATAATTTGTCACAAGTCAATCTTATATAGTACATGAATGAAACTGAAAACACTGTGACAGAGGAAACAAGTGCATCACAGGCAGGTTTCAATGCACAGCTGCAGTTAATTTTACAATCAGAATCCATTACAAAAAAGGTACATAATTACTTTTGCAAAAAATGTTTTGACTGTAGTCTGGACTTTTACTGTGGATTGCCCTTTATAAAGTTATCCACTAGCACTAGTTTAAAGTAAATATCTTCAGTAACAACAGAGATATAAAAACTGCCTTTTTTTTTTTCACAATGATGCTGACAGCAGGGCTATGGTAATACCTTGATTATGACATGCCATTTTTTTCTCACATACACAGGTGTCAGGAGAAAGGATGATGCTTACAGGTTGTTACAGGACTAACTTCTCGTAAGGTATACAGATGTGTCTATGAAATAACTGGAATGGTATAAGTGTGATCAGAATAGATACTATTGAAGTCTACAAATTTTACAAGGAGCTGATTTTTCAATCAGTTAAACTAAATAAACCTTAAAATACCAAGAAGACCCTTGTTTACTCTTGAAAGTAACAGTCAAATTGCACAGAATCTGTTCACGAACTTGCACTGGCCAATATTTTCTGAGATACTCTAATCAAGACAGCACTGAATTTGCAATGTCTTGTCCATTTCTACTGACCTAATATATCCATTCTTTTGGCACCCTAATTGAATTTGTCCAAACTGGTGGCCAAATATGTATGCAACAAAACAGAACAATGCAAACATATCATCTATTAAAATGAGTCTAGCCATTAAACTTGAAGCAAGTACTTGGTAAATCAAAAGGCAAACTATTGCAAACTACCTATAATCTGTATGTTTTAAGCAATTGTGGTTGAAAAATTGTTCTGTTTAACAGTTTAAGAGATGATAAGAGTTGTTTCAATACACATCTGGGTTTGTATTTTACTTACAATTCCAAATATTGATCAAATTCTAGAATCCAAAACCAAGCCAACTGGTTGGCTTGGACAGAGCCTCTCAGCAAATCAGATGGCTAGTTTTAAAATTTAAAGTTCAATTTGATACAATCAGTGAATATGGCCACAGGCTGTAATCAAACTGAATGAAATTGAATCAAATGGAAGCAAAAAATACAAAAAAATCCAGCATTCTGCTGAGTTAGCTTAAAAAGGTTTGAAAAAAATCACCCGTATTGATCTAAAGAATGTCTAACTTACTCAGAAAGCCAAGTAAATGTTTATTACAGTCCAATTTTCTTTTCAAATTTTTTGATACCCATATAAAGTATAGAAAAGATCACTAAATCATTTAGGTATGTGTATTTGTGGCAAAAATAATCCAGTGGCAATCCATGATCATTATTCAGTCAAAGAGAAACTCATAGTCCATATCACCATCCATTCTCAATATTGTTCTAATTCTAAAACCCAAGAATAGCTATCTGATTGGCCACGACTGAATGTCCAAACCAATCAGGTGGCACATCCTGGAATTATGATATTTTTAAAATTTGTGAATGGTCAGTGAAGACAGAACCAGGTATTCTCAAAAAGACTCTATACTCCAAGTGTTTAGCAGTGATTGCAATGCTGCACATTGCAAAATTAAAGAATAGATAATCGATTAGAAAGAAATATGAAAAAAAAAATAATCATTCTTTCAAATATTCTTGTCATTAACATAAAAAGTCTTTAATGTGAGCATGCATTTGATACTTTTATTGAAATGTAATAAACATTTCATATGTCCAGTAGGCATTTGTGGTTGGGCTACAAAAAGTTAACTAAAAATAATCACAAATAGCTATCGTTGCGTAGTTTTGCAAGTTGCAAAAAAAAAAACATGTCATCATGTTTCTTAACTCTTTACCAAACGACAAAATTTACGGCACATCCAAATTGAAAACATTTGCAGACAAGAAATTTAATGTGGCTCAAATGATGACATCTGTCTTCGAAAGTGTAAAAAGCATTGTGGGAAAAGGGGGAAATGCTGGTTACCATCATTTTTTCCTTTTCTCAAAATGCTTTCAAAAGCTTTATCCCTCAGCATCATTCAGGCTAGATTATTTGGTAAAGGGTTAAATCCACACAAAATGATATTGTTTTTTCCTCCACTTTTGCCATCTCTTATCCATTTCCCGTCCTCTATGCAGAGGAAGCCAAATTCTATAAATCAAAAAATCATTTGGCTTGTCAAACAATATAGTCAATGTACTTTCTTAGGAAATATTCTACATTTCAGTATTTATCAAATTTACATAAAAATACTTCATAACAAACCACAAACACATTGACTGGCCATCATTTTTCTAATATGTGAACAAAAAGAAAATATTTTCTACAAGAGGCATGTTTCAAAATCAACTTTTACCCTCCATTATTGTAGTGATCAAAGTACCGGAAGTACTCATCGTCATTGCTGTAAAAAAGTCGTTGAACTCATAAACTGTTTCACTACAAACTTGAGAAATTCCACATATTTATGTAATAACAAGTAAACAACAGGATCTGATATATAGAGAATGAACAAACATTACTAATAGCAGATTTGGTTGTATGTGTTTTGTATACATCATTTTCAGCCTGAAATATTAAGGAAGTATACAGGTATGTCGGTTCACCATGGACAATTTGATGAGAACTTTTTAACTCTTTACCATACAACAGAATTTTAGACCTGCCTAAATTGAAAGCATTTGCACATGACAAATTGAATTCAGCTGAAATGATGGTAATTCTTTGTGAAACTGTAGAAAACCTTGTGCGAAAATGAGAATTCTATAAAACATGTATGTGTCAACCATCAAATACATAAAAGTTTTATAATGCACAATAAATGCACATTCAATTTAACTAAAAACAATATTTCTGAAAAAGAAAATTTATATTTCAAATTAATTCATTAGACATTGGTTAGGGTAAAGCTTGGCTGAGAAATGTCATAAAGCTCTGCTGCAAAGTCAATTCATGGCATGACAAGGGCATGACTTTTGACAAAACTATCACAACAAGGCACATGGGGTACATCTTACAAAAAAAAAAACAATACAAGACTGATTCAAAATTACATAACAAGACAGAAGAGTCAAACATTTGCATTCAAGTCAATCTTAGTCAACAAAGTCAAATTGGCCAAATTTGTTTTAGAGATAAAAAATAACAACACAAACTTTGAAGTATAAAAAAGAGCAAAACACTTAAATGATGATGCACGTTTAGAGTGAAACATAGAAAGATAAAAAAAAAAATTGAAGATTTACATGCTAAACACGGTTATTGGATATACTTTCACTTTTCTTTCCATTAACCAATGAGGTTAGGTATGATACGATGGTTTTTAGCACCCTTTTAACAAAATTCTCGACATACAATGGTAATAGTATGTTTATACATGCTTCCTGGATATCATCTTTCAGTTTCAGGAATTGGGAAAAGGTGCTTATTTTGATTCTGGAACAGATTAAACTAGATCCTTTCAATATGCACAGCCCCTACCTTGTATTTTTGGTTTCAGTTTTTGACAAAATTGAAGCAAGCTTTTTCAGGGAAAACCCTTTTATCCCATCATAGGACATCAAAGCAGAGAATTACAACCTTCTATCCATGCTAATGCGACTGTTCATTTGAACAAGAACTTTAGACCAGTACCCCCTAAAAATGTCATCTCTTGATCCTATATATCAAATCCAAAATTCATTGTTCTAACTTAAGAAAATCATATGACATGTACGACAAAGGTGCTGCTGTAGCTTTACATATCAGGGACCATTTTCACCCGCCAGTCTAAACTGACTTGTAATTTACAGTGTGATACCACTTAACCCTTTACCAGACGACAAACTTTTAGCCTTGTCCAAATTGAAAACATTTGCAGACGACAATTTCAGTGTAGCTCAAATGGTGCAACTTTTCTTTGATTGAGTAGAAAACATTGTGGGAAAAGGAGAAAATGCTGGTTACCAGCATTTTCTCCTTTTCCCACAATGTTTTCAAAAGGCTTCTTTCCCAGGGGCGTTAAAAGGCGGCATTGTGCGGTAAAGGGTTAAACCTTTAACACACAATTTTGGGTTTTAAAGACTTTAAGAATGAAGGCTTTGAGAGCTTTGTGGAAATAGAAGAAAATGCTGGTAATCAAAGACAAATCCCATCCCTTTAGCCACATCTGATTTGTGGTCTGCACATGCTTTCTATTTAGACATATCTTAAATCTTATCCTTTGGTACAGAGTTAATATACAGCCCCCCAAAAAAGAATGATAACCAAGTCTTAAATTTGATCTTACGACCTCTGGATAACATAATTAAGGTAAAACTTCTGCCTGTAATTTATCTACAAGATGCATGCAGTATAGAGAGGATAGAAGAGATTCACATTCTTAAATATAACATGCATGTTTGTGTTTTCTGAGTAGTATTTACTATGGTGAACTTATCCGTACTTATAGGACATGCTTGAATTTTTGGCAATCCAGTCTGTGACTTCCAGACTGCATGATTCTCTATCTGTACCAACTGATCAGTACAATTTATATACTTTCATTCAAAGGAAATATTCGGCCATTCAGTAAAGCAATGTCTTGTAAACATCAGTTGTTCTCCTTAGCCACTAATCCAGTGCAGTACATATTTACTGAAATTTATATGAATGGTTGTGACCAAACTGATGTCTTTAACAATTGATGTCTTAAACACTAAATGTGAACATATATAGAATTCTAAACAACCTTTCTGTTAAACTTTTTACTTCACCTCAATCTTTTCTTTTCATCAAAGAAAATAAATTAGTTACCTTGGGGCATGGCTATGACATACATTATACTGTGTAAAAATCACAGGTGTGCTTATTTTCATTATTTTTGTATAACTTTTTCAATCAGTCTTCATGAAATTCAAAACATGAAAATGAAAAATGTGTGAGTCTTAAGAATAAATTACCAATACTACAAATAATTTCATAAACAAGTAGCACCATTCATAGGTCAACACTTTATCCAATTAGTAGTGTTGTATTTGCAACGAATGAGATAAAATGCATTAAGGCTCCGAAGTTTTGCTCCTTAAGCGAGCAGTACAGATTTTTGCTACAATACCTTAAAAAAGTTTGACAGTTTTGATCTAATGGAAAACGATAATAGCACATGAAGGAAAAGTTTTAGACAGAAAGGGTGTTTAGTGAAAATGTCTTTTAATAGATTGTAAATTGTCATCAAGCATGCTTAAATACCTCGAGTATGAATCATAGTCACTGAAATACAAATTCAACATCAATTCAAAATTGTTTCTTCCTTTCTCAGTCCTATAAATTCCATGAACATAATTTCAGGAGACAGGTAATGGATTTTTAGTGAGTATAACTTTTCTTGTGTTTTAATTATCTTTATTTGTCAAGAGGTAAAATAAAAATTGTAAACAATTTTAAAGACAAATTGCTCATCTAATTTCCTGCAGATATATAAATTCAACATTTGACAAATCACATATATACTACTTAAGTAAATGCAAAGAAAGATATTAAAAATAATGATAGCTGACAATAAAAATAAGATAATCAAAAAGAATCAAAATACTAAAAGATTCTTATTGAAAGAAAATAGTCTTTCAATAAAAAAAATGAATCTCTATAAAATATTTTCACCAGCCTTTTGGAACTTTATCATTCCTATTATTCCAAAGGTATTACATATATTATATAAATATTCCCTATCCTAGATTTCTTACATATAGTGTGCATAAAGAATACATATTGAATTATTATCACTAAATTAGAAATGGGTTTCTATTACATGTATTTTTATGTCTTTGATAAAAAAAATAGTATAATCATTTTTTACCCATTTGATACATTTACTTTTCTCATTTGAGATAGAAATCTATAGTAAGGCAAAATGTTTATCTGCGATGAAAAAATGAAGAAAAAGAAGCATATAATTGCAATACTAATACATGAAAAGAGAAAAAAAGGAGACTATCATATAGGTGCCTGAAACAAACCATACCATACTGAAAACAAAATATTTGATATTATATCCTACCTTGCTTTAAGTAACTTTGCTTTTGTACGGACTTTGCGTTCCTCATATTTTCTGTCAAGAATTTCCCGTCTTTCATTTACAGTGAGAAGCTCATACTGCAGATCTTTGATGTCTTTCTGAAGCTTCAAGATCTGTTCCATCATGGATCTTTTACCTGCCTCAGACATATGCTGTTGCTGTTTTGAAATACACAGAAAGGAGATGAAATAAATCAATCTTTTAATATACAACAAGGTATGATTTTAGCACCACATACAGTAATTTATTTAATACATGCTGAAAAACAAACTTGTAAGATAAATCACTGCTATTTTTCTTTACAGAATTTAAAAAGAAAAAAAGTGAATAACTCAAAAAACTGTACAGAATATTTATCCAAATTTTTAAATACTTATGTTTTCTATTATGTGGCATAAAATATCATAATTGTAAGACTTGCCTTTAAGGATTAATTTTGCTTTAGACTACATCTGTTTCAGGACGTAAAATAACCTCTTTAGATTTTTCTTATATGAAGATTTCCAAATTAATTAAAATATATAATTTGTCACAAATTTAGAGATTTTACTTGTGTAACTTGGAGAATTATCTTTAGACCATACTTTTCACCTGAAATTCTTTTCATGGTCAAATAAAATGGTACACAAGAGATGAAAGCACTCAGTTTCGACAAAAATACAACCTAACAAAAATACATGCAGCTAGGCTCTGTTTAACTGAACAAATTCTTTTAGAAAAATTTGAAACAGAAAATTGAAGGAAAGCCTGGACAATTTAATCTAAATGCAGAAAGGAGAATAATTATTCACATAATTTGCAGATTTTTTTAAACTGAAGAATACTTCCAAAGCCTAATTTTCTCTTTTCCAAACAACAATGACCAGAGCTTTAACAACACTTAGAAAAGTGTGTTAAAAAGTTTTAACTCACTTTTCCCTCAAGGTTGTATAGCTGTTCAAAGACAAATCCAATCATTTGAGTAATATTTGATTTGTAATCTGCAACTGCATTGAATTTGCAGGAGTCTAAAATTTGTTGTTTCATAAGTTCTAATAATTACCAATTAAAAAAATTCTGGAAAATCTAAGATAGTCACACAATTTAAAAAAAAAATGTCTTCAGTTATCTAATATGTGGAGTCTAAAATTTGTTGTTCCATAAGTTCGAATAATTACCAATTGAAAAAATTCTGGAAAATCTAAGATAGCCACACAATTTAAAAAAAAAAAAAAAAACATCTTCAGTTATCTAATATGTGTTTACAATATCTATCCATCTGTACAACCAAATTTGCAACATATGCAAATGCAAAAATGGAGTTTGTTGATAAGATATGAAAACTGCTAAAACATACATGTATTGAGAAAACAGTGCAGTAGAATCCTGATTATTCATGCAAGCAATAAGAATTGCTGCTTTACTATATTGCATTTTAAAAAGAAAATTCTAATTCACATTAATTTTGTGTCAAGACTAATTGACCAAAAATATGTAAGTGCAATCCTTTAGCCACATGAAAAAGTTTCTTGTCACTTTTTATTAACCCTTTACCAAACAATTCCATGTTTGAACAATCCTAAAAAAACTTTTGAAAACATTGTAGGAAAACAAGAAAATGCTGGTTACCAGTATTTTCTCCTTTTCCACAATGTTTTCTTCCATTTCAAAGACAGAAATACTCTTTTGAGCTAAATTACAATTGGCATCTGAAAAATGCTCTCAATTTGGAAAAGTCTAAAATTTTGTAGATCGGTAAAGAGTTAATCAAATACATGTACACTACTCTCTTACACTAGCTTCTTGGTACCACTTCCTATCAGTGTAACTACCGGTATATTTATACAGGAAGTTTCTATGGGCTAAAAGCTAAGGCAAAAACAAGGTGTGCAATCTATAACTACATGTAATTGGGAGCAAATTTCTAAAATGAGAAAATTCCTATAGAGCGTAAAAACAAAGAGGGAGGAGAACAGGTACATGCAAATACTCTAAATCATGCAAGACCAAAAATATTTTTTTTTTATATTTTTAAGTCACTTTTTAACATAGAGCTCATGAAATAAAGTCTTCAGACTTCTTCATAAAACATGAAAAAAAAACTATATTCACCTGACCTGCAATCATGCATTTTGTATGCAATACACAGAAATGGACTTATGCACACAGTCATGTTATCCCTCTACGACATAATCCCAAGTTTTAATTACGCTCAGAAAAGAAGGGATTTGAAAACAATGTGGGAGGAGAAAATGCGGGTTACCAGCATTTTCTCCTTTTCTGACAATGTTTTCTCCTCTTTCAAAGATAAATACCATCATTTCAGCGACATCTCGACTATCATCTGCAAACACTTCCAATTTGGGTAGATCTAAAATTTTGTTGTTTGGTAAAAGAGTTAATTCATTATTTCACGCAAGATACACCAAGATAGCACCTGAGTAAATAAACAGCCCCATAACATAGCAGGTTAGGATTGTACAAATTGCACATATTGGTTATCATTACTGCCTAATTTGGATTTTACTTTATTCATACAGGCGTAAATTAACAACCCTTTCTTAAACAAAAAATTCAATAAGAAATTCCGTTAGATTAACTTTGATCAATAACATGTGATTCCTGTGCGCTGTGAAAAGGGGGCTTATTGCATCTACAAAAAGTATCAACCGATGTATACCTAGGCAGTCCGTACAGGCTGACATGGGGCGAAACTTTTTGCCATCTGTAAATTTTAGGCATGTCCAAGGACCACTTTTCCTCCAGATTCAGCTAATTAAAAGAATAAATAGATTTTATGGGTCCCTGGTTATGTGATGACTTGCTTGGTAAAATGGATCACAGAGATGCATTTTACCCTTTCCCAAACAAGCCCTGGTTTTCACATGTCTGCAGTACAAGTCTTTTGAAAACACTGTAGGAAAAGGAGAAATTGCTCGTAACGAGCAATTTCTCCTTTTCCCACAGTGTTTTCTACCCTTTTTGAGAACTTTCTGCCATTTTCATCAAGTCTAAAATTGTCGTCTGCAAGCTCTTCAATTTGGACCAGTCTAAAATTTATCGTTTGGGAAAGGGTTAAGCCCCTTTTACCAGAGTGCTGCTCATTTAGATCATATTATATGTTTTTTTCTAATTTTTGTGAATAAGATCTACAACTGATAGAGTGCTCAAAACTGTTTGAATTACATCACTGTGCACCATGTATTCCTGTTATTTTAATAGCATTCTTTCCAAGCCACTGTCTTCTTTTCCTCATAAAGAATGTAGAAACAATGTCAAGTGGTGTACAACGAATGCTGTCTGTCACAATTCTATCATGAGTCATCAGAACGGTTTTTGGGCAAGCTTTGAATGGAATTCATTAATCCATGAATTCTCAATTTGTGTAACACACAAAGACTTTTTTATGCATTACAAAACAATCCTGTGTTTTTATGACCCTGAGGGTTTATAAAAACAATGTGCGAAAAGAAAAAAAAAAAAAACCATTAGCCACTTTTCCCACACTGTTTTTACCTTTTCAAAGACAAATCTTATTATTTCAGACACATTTAAGTTGTAGTCTGCAACTGCTGTCAATTTTGATGTGCCTAAAACTTTGTCACCTGGTAAGGAGTTGAAATAGCTGAAAAACACTATGATGAATCAAAGGACTCAAAGTCCTGGAAAGCCGATTTGTGGAGTAGCATAAAACTGTAGTATGTTGTAATAAAAAATAACATTACACGCAACACATGTGTAATCATTTTAAAATTGAGTTAGCAAGGGCAGGGAAAGTCAAAATTGTTCTGCCCAGCAGGCAACTGTTATTTTATTACTGTTTAAGGAGTGGTTAATTTGATCTGAAAATCTTACGCAGTTTTTTGCAGGTATTCGATTCCAGAATAAATATGTATACACATGTAGAACAGTATATACGGTAGTGACAAAAGTGAGGCTGAGGTGTATATTTTCTAAAATTGAGAGTAGAAGTGGTAGAGTGCAAGAGTGAATGGCGGTATATTTGGTTCAGGTCAAACTGATATCATAGTGCAGTGTGAGCGCGCATGCGTGGTTACGCATGATGTATTCGGTTCCGGTCAGAAAGATCGCAGTAAGTGGATTTGCTATACAAATCCACTAAAAATGGGTGTTTACATGGGTAGAGAGTATATACACATAAATGTACATGTCTAATAAGTACCAAAGCAAATACTTTCACACTACAAAAGCATAGCAGCTTGTAACCATAGCAACAGAAAAATAATGTGTTGGTAGCCATGGAAAAACGATGTTTTTCTTTTTTCCTACCTGATCATCACCACTCATACTCTTTTCCCAAGGTTTTCCTGAATCCTGGTGAGGCAATAAATAGTTGTCAAGAATTTTTTATATTCCTAAATTAATTCTTTACCAAAGAATCTTGTGTTTTAACCCTTTACCACACAATCCTGACTTTTTACGACCTGAGAAAGAAGCCTTTTGAAAACATTGTGGGAAAAGGAGAAAATGCTGGTTAGCAGAATCTTCTTCTATTTCCACAATATTTTCTATCCTATCACTGACAAATCTAAACATTTGAACCCCATTTGAGTTGTCTTCACATATTTTCAATTTCAACAAGTCTAAAATATTGTTTAGGGGTAAAGATTTAATACATGCTTTAATATAGTTTTAATGACAAAAATCTTCGGTCTGCTTTCACCATAAAACCTTAACCCTTTCCCAAACGATAAATTTTGGACTGGTCCAAATTGAAAGAGTTTGCAGACAACAATTTTAAATTTGATAAAAATGGCAGAAAGTTCTCAAAAAGGGTAGAAAACACTGTGGGAAAAGGAGAAATTGCTCGTAACTATGAGAAATTGCTCGTTACGAGCAATTTCTCCTTTTCCCACAGTGTTTTCAAAAGACTTGTCCTGTAGACACGTGAAAACCAGGGCTTGTTTGGGAAAGGGTTAAAGAACAAGAGTACCACAAATGGGTGTCAAGACTCCATACATAAAAATCTGTGTAACTACATGATGACTTTATTAACTATTTAGCAATCTTCTGGCAGTGGTTCACACTGACCAGATGCTTATTAACTCTTTACCAAACGACCAAATTTTAGACCAGTCCAAATTGAAAGCATTTGCAGACTACAAAATAAATGTGACCTAAAAATTGATATTTGTGTTGGATCGGGTAGAAAACATTGTGGGAAAAGGAGAAAATGCTGGTAACCAGCATTTTCTCCTTTCCCACAATGTTTTCAAAAGGTTTCTTTTTCAGGGTCGTTAAAAGTCAGGATTGTGTGGTAAAGGGTTAAAGCATAGAAAATCAGGCAAACCATATTTGACATAAATGAGAGCACCACATGTGGGTCTCAAAGCTCGGCTGTACGTGCTTGAATTTCATTGAAAATTGTAACTCCAAAAAGGGGCATAACTGTGTCAAAAACATTCTGATGGTTACCTGCCCCTGTTGTATAGGTTCCCCTTTTGATAGCTAACATTTAGTCCACATCTGAAGTAAATATCTTCAGTTATCACAGAGATACTATAAAATGTCAAAGTTTTTGAAAATTCCAAGTTAAAAAAGGCGCATAAATTTGTCAAACACATTTCAATGGTAACCTTCCCCTGTTGTCTGGCTTTGTCTTTGACAGTTAACAACTTGTCCAAGTTTGAAGTAAATATCTTCAGTAATAACAAATATGTTACAAAATTTCAAATTTTTGGCATTAAGACAATATAGACAACAATGCCCGGGTTATGACAATACCTTGACATTTTCTTCAAAAACAACCGAGCTAAAAATCAAAACATCTCCATTTAAGGTTAAGCATGTTTTTAAATCAGAGTAACATTTCCTGCAAATATATCACAGATTAAGTTTGTGTTTTAAAAGATATATTTCTTACTGACAACAAACCGTAATAACAGTAAAGAACTGATAATTGACTTAATCCTTCACCATACAATCCCAAAAGAAGGCTTTTGAAAATAATGTGGGAAAAGAAGAAAATGCTGGTAACCAGCATTTTCTCCTTTCCCACAATCTTTTCTACCATTTCAAAGGCAGAAGTCATTATTTTGGCTACAATTAATTTTTCGTCTGCAAATGGTCTCAGTTTGGTTGAGCACAAAATTTTGTTGTGTGGTAAAGGTTAAAAGGATCATGAAATATTTGTTGTACAATTCAAAAAAATTTAGACTTTATGACTTGACAAAATTTTTGATATGCCCAAATTGACAGCATTTGCAGTCAAGAATAATATACAGCTCAAATGCTGAGATTTGTCTCTGAAGGGGTGGTAAAACTGTGGGAAAAGGAGAAAATGCTGGGTTACCAGCATTTTCTCCTTTTCCCACAATTTTTCAAAAGCCTTCTTCCTCAAGGTTGTCAAAACTCGGGATGGCATAGCAATGGTATAATGAATGAGTAGCGTTATTAAGTATTAATGAACATTCTCAAGTTTTATTTATTATATAGGAGTTTTGGGTTGTGACATAAGTGCAGTTGTACTGAGGAAAATGTTGTTTGAAATGTCAGAAGTTGACATATAAAGTGGCAAACTTCTTAGGTAATTTCTTTTACATAAAATGAGCACAAATTTTGACATTTTCTCCATACATAAAAGCATAACATATTTGTGTGCAAAAAGTTATGGAGGAAGAATATAATGTTCACACTCTAGGATAGTCTTTAATTTACCTGGTTTCTAGTAAATATCTGAAACAATCATATTCATGTCACAAATTAATCAGTATCTTTGTTGTCCTTACTAATCTTTTAAAAAGCACGAAGGAGACACACACATAGGACATTTATGTTTGATTTGCTATATAGCTGTCAATGAAATACATCCTTTGAGATTATCTAAAAGGTAATTACTTTTGAATTAAGGCGCTTTTTATAATACAGTTTAACAACATTTTTTCACAATCATTTTTCATATTTCAAATTGGATATGCTTTTTTAATTGATAAATTACTGGTAATATATCATAAAGATTCTCTGAAAGCTGGTTATGCCAATTTCAGGCTTGAGAGACTCTCTTCAATTTGCCAAACATAAGTCAGATTTTAAACATTTCAAAAATAAGATTTCATTCCATATGTTGTATATTTGTTCAAGATTTAAGCACAGAACAGGCAGTGTAAAACAGCTGAAAAGGCAACCAAAGAAAATCCAGTTTCACTCCAAACCAAACCCCTAAACTACAGTCAGTTGTGTTGTAAAAAGCACTATCTACACTTTGTTATTCATGCTCATGGTTTTCAAATTCTTAACCCTAACCCTGATACTTGGATGAATAAGAGATAGTACATTGATTTCATAACAGATCATGTTTCAAGTAAACAAATGCACTAACTGAAGGATGAACATATAATTTGTTAATTACCTTTGCACTAAATTTGACCTGACAGACTGAAATCAAACTACAAGTTCTGAACACCATTGCTCCAGATTCTAATCAACTAAAGATCCTCTTGTCTGTTTTAAAATCTTTTGAAAAGAGGTTGTCCAACTCTCTCTATATCATCATGTAAAACCCTATATGTGTTCCCTACCAACATCCCCGTGGACATAGACAAAATCAGATACAATTCCACACATACCATTTTATATGCAAATGGTGCACAATTTGTACATAGTGCGCGTACCATTTCAAAAGCTGTCTGACTCCTGTCATGTTGCTCTTCAAGTTTGGCCTCAAAGTCAAGTATTGTGTGCTGTAACTCCCGATTCTGCTCCAGGGCTTTGCTCTCTCGCTGTCTCATCATGGTGACCTGCTGCTGTAGTTCCTGGACTGTTTGGTCTAGTAAATTCCTGAAATTTTCGAGACAAGATTTAATGATTGTTAACCCTTTACCACACAATCCCGACTTTTAACGACCCTGTGAAAGAAGCCTTTTGAAAACATTGTGGGAAAAGGAGAATATGCTGGTAACTAGCATTTTCTCCTTTTCCCACAATGTTTTCTACCCTTCCCGGAACAAATTTCAATTTTTTAGTCACATTTATTTTGTCGTCTGCAAAATGCTTTCAATTTGGACCAGTCTAAAATTTGGTAAAGAGTTAAGGAAAACATCTATGTAGTAGGTTGGATAAATGTGCTACACAATATTGGAAATAGCTGAAATTATTTCCAATGCAATGCCTGTTGAGCCTTTCCAAAGATGACATAAAATGACATAAATAATTCAGAAAAATGTGAGGAATAAAATTGGATTCTTTATTAAAGCGATATCCATGAGTGTCAGCAACTATCCACATGGGCAAAATTTTCTGAAATATATACATGTAAATAAAAGCCATATCTAAATGAATTTTAACCTTTTCATAACAATCTCAAATTTTAACAACCCTGAGGTATAAGGAGAAAAAGGGAAGTTTGAAGTTTTTTTTGTGGTAAAGGTTTAAACCCTGAAGTTATATTGATTTGAGCCATGCTCTGGCAAAAAGGGGGCTTAATGCATCTCCATGATACATCACACCAAATACGACATCTCATTCTTACTTATCCATATAAGCCACTTTTTGTAAAACCACCGACTGAATCATGAAGTAGAATGGTCCTTAGACATACAGAAAATTGACCAATAGCGAAAAGTTTCGGCCCAGGTCAGCCCCCTTTTCACAGAGCATGGCTCATTTATATTTTACAAGTATTCTCTCAAAGTTTGTTACATATTACCAAATAATCGATTATCCTGGCAACCCTGAAGAAAAATGCATTCGAGAACACCGAAATATTGTGAGTGTTTGTCACAAGTCTGGAAGGTCATAAATTTTTGTCCTTTGGTTAAGTATTGAATAAAAGTACTGACAGTACTGAAAGTCATTCTGTGTACTGGATGATGAACAAATATGCTGAACTGGTCAGTTGGGGGTAAATGTAGGATGAAGGGGTCGAAGATCATAACTAATACAGATATCTGTAAATAATGGAAGCCATCAGAACTCCCATACCAAAACTAAAGTATACCTTTGCAGTTTTTCTGAATCAAGCTGATTTTTCAGTTGTGTCATCTTATCTTTCTTTTCAAGGAGGTCAACTTTACAGTTTTCTGCCTGGTGCACCTGGGCTTGTAAAGACTGCAGCTTCAAGGAGGTCTCTTGTAAATCTCTCTGTAAACTGTCAGCCTAAAACAAACAAAAATACTAGACCTGTACTAGCAATAACTCTTCACCCAATGTGAACAGTTTGGGATGGCTTTGGAAACATTAAGAGTCCAATCTGCAAACAATTAAAAACAAACAACACATTCTGAATGGATATGCTTTCACTGTAAGCAATATGACCATTATGTCTCCAAATGATTTACACTCCTGCTCCTCTTTGGTCAGAGCACCATTGTATATGGGCAAACTTTAATTATGAGTGTTTTCTTGTAAACAGTTGTTTAAAAAATTCTGTATCTTTTTTTTTCTGTTTCTCTTGTTAGGTGCCTCTTTCATGAGTGAATCTGTGAAACAATGTATATGGCAAGTATTCCACTTTGTCTTCAGAAAAAAATAAAGCAAATTCGACAATGGAAAGTAAGCCAAGTGTAATAATTAGGAAAATCCTACCATTTGAAATAAAAACAACTACAAGCAGCATCATTTTAGCTGATTGTGCAGTTTCTGACTGATTTTAACCAAAGCTTGACTACTCAAAATATCATGACCCTGAAAAAGTGATCATTTTAATAACCCATAAACACAGATTGCCAAGAAATCTATATATATAACAAGATTTAATCTTGATGTAAACTGATTACATCACCTGGTTTTCAAAAAGTTGTGATAAAAAAAGAAATTGCTCATAACCGCAATGCTGTTTCTGCTCTAATGTTTTCACATATTCAATTCTATATGGCTCACAACATGCAAAATGATCCTTCGGACATTTGCGTAAAGTGTCATCCCGAATTAGCCTGCACAGTCCGCGCAGGCTAATCCAAGATGGCACTTTACGACTTTATAAAAATGTTTCATACCGTAGACTTTCATGAAACAGAAAATCGCACAAAAACGGGAAGCGTTGTCTTGGATTAGCCACAGACTGCACAGGCTGATCTTGGACAACGCACTTTTACGCGTACATCCGAAGGCCCCTTTTCGTGTGTTGCATGCCATATTATTAATTCTTTATCATTTTCAAAGGCATCTGCTGCAAATTTTTATCTGAATTACAAAACTAAAGACCAATGAAACTCTAGTAAAGAAGTTATAAAATGATATAAAATGAATATTATGTCATCTTATTCTAGAAACAATGGTCTAATCTAAAGAAACATTTTTAGGTTGTAGATGTAATGAAAAATGAAAAAAAAAAAAAACCTATTACCATCCATATAAACCCATATTTCAATCAAATTGAACAAGTCATGTATCACAGAATGAATAAGGAAAAATATCCCATACCCATTTCAGAAAGTATGTTTTTACTTTTTCTAATCCTCTATCAAAATGTTTTCTCTACTTTTTTTCTTCTACTTAAAGGCTTTTGATAACATTTGATAACAAGCATTTTCTCCCATTCCCACAATGTGGCACAGCATATCCCATCATTTAAGCCACATTTACTCTGTTGTCTGAAAATGCCTTCCATTTGCACAAGTCTTTAATTTTGTTGTTTGCAAAGAGTTTAGTATATCTAATCATCTTCCATCACCCAACTGGCTTGTTTCTGGTCATTTTTTTATTTCTAAAAGCACTCCTTTTAAGGTTAGTTTTTCAAAAGCAGCACGTAACCTTGCATATGAGGGAAAAATTTGAAGAAATAACAAACTGTCACACTGTTTCACTATTTTCTGTATTCATCTTGTTAGAATATTCACTGTTTTATCCAATGAGACAAAATCAAGTATAACCACTGGGACAAGATGTATAGACAACATCTAATTTTTAACACATTAGAAAAGGATAACTATGAAAGAAAATAATTATGCACACACCAGAAAATAAATATTCACTTGAAAAATTGCATAACCTAAAACTCTTGCTTTTGGAAAGTAATACTTGTGTACTTTATTGTTCTACAAAGTGGCATTACAGTGTGACAGTATTCATCAAAATCCAATCAAAATACTCTACTCCCCTACCTTTCTCATCCACGGGCAGTCTAAAGAAAGACTGACCCTACTATTGAATGAATGGGCTCTGAATATCTATAGTATAACAATCACATATTATTTTTGAGCAAAACAACTTATACATAAGCAAATTTAAACATCTTGCACAGATGAGATGGTCTCTACACTGAGGCAAAACATGTTGAAAACAACTTAATTATTTCACACTTTTAAAATACATATTATAATGCAGATGGGGTAATATTTACAACGGATGTTCATCACAGAAGAGAGAAAAAAAAAGATGAAACAAGCATTATAAAGATACAAACGTTCAAGAAAATGACTGATCCTAACAGACCTTATGCTGACAGATTTTTAATGTAATGCATATACTGTGACAATGACTGACCTTTGTTAAGCTGCAACAAATCATACACTCACTGATCTTTAACCAGATGCAACAGTATTTACGAAGACTAATCTCTACATGAATAGAATATGATTTACATAGGCCTATCTTTATAGATATAGAATATGATTTACATAATGTTGATCATATATCCATAGCATACGATTTACATCTTCACATAGAAGGAATATAATTTACATAGGACAATCTTTGCATAGATGGAATCTACTGTACTCATATCAGAATGACGATCTGTATACAGATAGAATTATCCTTTATCTTGACTGAATAGTCTTCATTTGGTTATCATAGGTAAAACATTAACTGGTTCATCTTTAAAAGTATGAGCCAACTTTTGTAAAGGTAAGCTAATATCTTTGCGATTATACGACAAACTATTTGATGAAATTGAAGGGATCTGTGGATGACAAATTAAATGTGTCTGAAAAGGTAATTTCTGTCTTAGATACGGTAGAAAACATTGTGTGAAAAGGAGAAAATGCTGGTTACCAGTACTTTCCTCTTTTTCTTCAATTTTTTTTCAACAGGCTTCTTTCTGGGTGGCCTTAAAGCTTGGGAAAATGGTTAAAGATATACTGATTCCAGCAGACACAGATTGATCTTTAACCCTTTCCTAAGTGACAAATTAAAGACTCTTCTAAATTGTGCGCATCTGCAAGCACCGAATTTGAAAAGGGTACAAATGCACTGAAGTTCTGTGACAATATAGAAAATATTGTGGGAAAAGAAGAAAATAATGGTTACCAGAATTTTCTTTTTTCCCCCACAATGTTTTTCAAAGAGGTCTCTTTCTCTTGGTCATTAAAAACTGTGGTTGTCTGGTAAATGGTTAAAAAAGTTTAATACTGGCATATGCCAGTTATGTAAAGCATGATTTACATGAATATATGTATAGGATAAATTTAAAAAAAAACAGGTTAAAACTCTATTACAAATCAATATTTACTTCTTCCTCCAACTTCATACTAATTGAAAATAGATATCAATACAATATGGTGTGAGTATGTTTCATCCAACACTGTAAAAATTTCACGTAATGGCCACTTGTTTTAAGCAAGCATTAACTGCATCAAGCTTGCATATGAGTTCCCAAAGAAGGCAAATAAATGAGTCATACTGTGAAAAGGGGGTTTAATGCATCTGTAAAAGTTATCTACCTATATCAGCCAGCACAGTCTGCACAGGCTGACATGGTTCAAAAGTTTTTGCCATCTGTAAATTTTGTGCATGTCAAAGGACCATTCTGCTTCATGATTCATTTGGTTGTTGGACAAACTAGATTTTATGTGTCACAGAGATGCATTCAACCCCTTTTCCCAGACCACTGCTCAACTGTATGCAGAACTGTGGTGTCCCAAGCAACTGGTTGTCTTATGTAAGCATAATTTGACTTCACTTAGCTGCTTGCTTAACTTGAGTGTATATCTATCTATCAATATGCTACTTAAATGAAGTTCCCTTTTGCCTGATTGGCAATTCATAGGACTTTTAGAAACATTTTCCTATCAGAGCTCCAGATAGAGGGAGCGATTTTGATTTCAAAATTGAAAATATTAATCACTCTCCACTAAACCCTATGTTACGGGTACTCACTAGAATCGTCTCATCGCAACGATTCTATTGAGTACCCACAATATAGGGTTTGGAAGAGATTTAATGGATTTAGAATATTATTACTCCCTTTTATCTTGAGGTCTGTTCCTATTATATAAAAGTAGAATTTCTCATGGAAGCATGTTTCTGAAAGGAAGACAGTAAGTGCAGCCATCTGTACTTTACAACCATCTGTAGAATCATCTACTAGTTTAAAGCCCAATTTTGTACATAAAGGAGCCCATGTCAATTTAACCCTTAACTAAACAGCCCGTTGTTCCAACAACCTTTTGGAAAAGGCTCTTGAAAATATGGGAAAAATAGAAAATACTGGATCCAGCATTTTCTCCTTTTCCCACAATAGTTTCTACCCTTTTACAGACAAATCCTGTCATTCGAGTAATCAAATTTTGTTAGCTACCTTCCACAGCTCTCAAATTTAAGAATACTTACTGTTGGTTGGTAAAGCGTTAATAAAACTAGTACTGATATGTAGGCACACTGCACACTCATCTATAATACTACATTATGGGAATATAACTTCCTACCTAGTTGATGCATTATAACAATTTTGTACAGTAGCAATTAATTTCTCAAAACAATCAGACAGAAGGAGAACAAAAGCCTCAAGACCAGTAAAAGTTTCATCTCTCTTTTATTCTCTCTTCCCTTGTCATAGACCTGTTAAAGGGCTAGCACATTTAAACTTGCTTCTGCAGACAGTGTAGATCATGTCAACTGCCACTTTCAACATTACTTTCTTCAGCTCACAGCAACCAGTGCACTTTGGCATGCATTCCTGAACTTTCTGTTATCAGTACTTAATACAATGCTCCAAGCCACTGGCAGCTTTTCCAAATGAAAATAATCAGTGAGAGGGGAATGAATCCTTCTGCAATGATCATTATATCTTGAATTAGAAGCTGGGATTTTCTGATATCCCTGTGGAAAAAATAATTTTAGAACAAAGGGTTAAAAGGAAACCTATAGGGTAGGAGCCAAAAAGAGTGTAATAAGTGGCAAGCAAACTGAAGCTGACAAAATTCTTTTAATGGTGCTTAACCCTTTCCCAAACAAGCCCTGGTTTTCACGTGTCTGCAGTACAATTCTTTTGAAAACACTGTGGGAAAAGGAGAAATTGCTCATAATGAGCAATTTCTCCTTTTCCCACAGTGTTTTCTACCCTTTTTCAGAACTTTCTGCCATTTTCATCAAATTTAAAATTGTTGTCTGCAAACTCTTTCAGTTTGGACCAGTCCAAAATTTGTTGTTTGGGAAAGGGTTAAGGGCACTCTACCACAACTATAACATTTTGAATGTTGTACTATTTTTTGTATCAAGACCAAGAATTTAGCTATGGCATATTTGTGCAAAGGAAGCATTAAAAATCGATCAGAAGAGGATGTTGAAACAGCAAAATGAAGCTGAGAGTGGTGAAGCCTTTAACACTTTACCAAACGACAAAATTTTAGACTGGTCCAAATTGAAAGGGTTTGCAAACGACAAATTAAAGGTGGCCCAAATGATGAAATTTATCATTGATAGGTTAGAAAATATTGTGTGAAAAGGAGAAAATGCTGGTTACCAGTCAGGATTGTGTGGTAAAGGGTTAAATTTCAGTTTCTTTGTAAATGAACATTTTATTATCTCCTAGCCTAGGAAAAAATTAAAAGAATATATTTTCCAGAAAATTTACATGTCAGTACTTTCATTCAGACAACACAGAGAAGGACAATTGGTTTTGCAATCTCTGAGGTATCAAACAGCTTAGACCAAAAGGCCAGATGGCACAGAAATGCTGTATTATCTTGATCGCTAGAGCTTCAAATAAACCCAACAGAAATTTTCAGCATTGAAATAAGAGCCATCATCGATTTTTATGTCTTTGGTGATTCAGCAAGGCAGACAGTGTAGATCAAAGTTCAGACTGCATGTTTTGTGCAGTCTAACTTGATATACACTCGCCACAAAGGCAACTGTAGTTGTGAAAGGTGCTTTAAGAGTTAATCAATATTGCCTGCAAAAGTGCTAAAATTGCCTATCACAACATGACAAGTGTTGGGTAGCAATAGTTTTGTTCAAAGCTAGAAATAGTAAGGAGAAAAGAGTGGTTACAGCAAGCAATAAATGTTACAGGATCTATCTTTTCTGGACAAAAATCTCTCTTAGACAATCTCAGCAACATTTAATTTGTTGTCTGGAAGTGCTTTCAATTTGGACAAGTCCAAAATTTTGTCATCTGGTAAAGAGTTAAATGGTAAACATGGTTTGATAGACTTCAAAAATACTAATGATGCAAAATTTACAGAGCTTTTTCTCCTTATAAACTGTAACATGCACCCTTGCTCTACTAGTAAATATAGGGTTTATTTACAGAAGTATACATATATTTGAGCCATGCTCTGGCAAAAGGGGGCTTAATGCATCTCCGTGACGCATAATACCAAACAATCCATCACATGCTTATAGATCAATAATAGCCACTTATTCTAAACAACCGACTTAATCATGGTCCTTGAATGTACGGAAACCTGACTAATAGTGAAAAGTTTTGACCCATGTCAGCCTGCACAGGCTGAACTGGATCGATACTGTTCGCAGATGCATTAAGCCCCCTTTTTGCCAAAGCATGGCTCACTTACAGCTACATAGATATTCCCACTCTACTTACTTTATCTAAGATAGGTTTAACTTGAGAGGCCTTCCGAAAATACAGGATACAAAATTGCATTCGGATAATGAACATTGTAATGATGTTTAACACTTTACCACATAACCAAATTTTATACTTGTTCAAACTGAAAGCATTTGCAGATGACAAATGTGACTAGAAATTTATTGAAAGTTATTTTTTTTGAATATCAGAAATCATTTTGGGAAAAAGAGAAAATGCTGGTTACTCCCACAATGTTTTCAAAAGCCTTCTTTCTCAGGGTCATTAAAAGTCTAGATTGAGTGGTAAAGGGTTAGCTCTTTAACACACAAACTCCATTTTTTTTACAACCCTAAGAAAGAAGTATTTTAAAACATTCCGGGAAAAGGAAAAAATGCTGGTAACCAGCATTTTCTCCTTTTCCCACAATGTTTTCAACCCTGTCAAAGTTGTTCAGTTGTATCACTTTCCAAATTGTCGTCTGCAGAAGCTTTAAATTCGGAAGAGTCTAGAATTTGTCGTTTGGTAAAGAGTTAGTATGTGAGGAGGACTTTAGAAAAATAAGATTTGACTCTTTACCAAAAGACAAAATTTTGGATTTGTCCAATTTCAAAGCATTTGCAGACAACAAATTATAATGTGACTCAAATGATGGAATTTGTGAGTGAAAGAACAGAAAACATTTTGGGAAAAGGAGCATTTTCTCCTTTTCCAACAATGTTTTCATGAGCCTTCTTCCACAGAGTCATTAAAACTCGGGATTGTATGGTAAAGGGTTAAAGTTTAATTATCATTATTATCATTATTAACTGTACTTTGATTTAGCATGAGATACCTCTAAAAGAAGAAAGATTTATAAAATGTGAAGTTATTATTCTGAACAGTATTTCAACCTACAATGGCTTTACACAAAATACAATACAAATGAAGAGCAGCAGGGTTACCTACAGATAGCATAAATACAGCCCCTGGTTTAATCCTAGAGGCCTCCAGAAAAAGTGAGATATAATCAGAGCAATAATTGTTACGATGAACAGTAGCTGGGCATTAACATTTATCAAAGAGTTTTGACAACCCTGAAGTGGAAGGCTTTTGAAAACATTGTTATCTAGCCTTTCAAAGACAAAATTTAATACTACCAGCTGAGCTACATTTAATTTATCTTTTGCAATTGCTGTCAAAATGGACAAGTCTCACATTATGTTGTCTGGTAAAGGGTTAAAGCGATAGGCCTACAGCAATTTTAGACCTAAAACTGAAAATGAGTTACTTATGGATGGCAGCTAGATTTAATCTGAGAGGTGTTTAGAAAAAACAAGAGCACCACATATGGCTGCAGTTGCTTGATTTGCAGTAAAATTTGTAAGTCTAAAAAGGGGCATAACTGTGTCAAAAATAGTTTGATGGTTACCTGCCCCTCTTGTATGGGTTCCCCTTTTGATAGTTAACAACTTGTTTGAGTTTGAAGTAAATCATCAGTAATAACAGAGATATTATAAGATGTCAAAGTTTTTGCATGAAGCAGATGACTACACCAGGGCTATGACAATACCGCAAAATTTTCTTCAAAAACAGTCGAGCTAATAAAGGACATGAGAAATATAATTACAGGATGACATGACAAATTATGTAGCTTAATCTTCAGAACAAATCAGATACAAAATTTGAGCAGACTGTTTTACCTTAATGACAATTAGAATAATAGGACACAAATTGGAGTATAATAAAAGAATAGTTACTAAATTTCCTGTTACAGGTCTTTTGAAGAAACAGCAAACAGAATTGGAGTATGATAATGAAATGTAGATAGGTTTAACCCTTGAAGCACCTTTCAAGACTACAGCTGCCTGTGTGGCCAGTGTAGATCAAGATCAGACTGCACAAAATGTGCAGCCTGATCTTTGATCTTGACTGTCCACTTTGCTGTAACAATGTAGAAGAAAGCAACCATGAAATTGCAATTATCTAGGTCGTATTTCTAAGATGAAAATGTCTGATTTGGCACTCTATAGGTTAATGTTACAGGCCTTTATAAAAACTTTGACATGATAAAAAGCAGTCACTAGATGGAGTATAATGAACTCTTTTATCAGTGGTTGCCAAATATATGAAATATAAGCACCAATCATGAGAATTCTGCTGAGCAATTAAGACATCCTGGATTATGGTGATCCTAAGTATATACTCCTTTTGTTCCAAATACGAAATAAAAATATAACTGTACATCCTACCATAAAAATTAATGGGTAAATTTGATGGCAATGATAGCATTTTATTGAAAGTAATCTTACTAAGATGGAAGTTCGCAACAAATACATAGCTCAAATACAAACCACCCCGGCTGGGATTCGAACCTGTGCAGCAAACATTCTTGTTTTTTGAGGTTAAAAAGACCAATACACTAACCACTGAGCTAAATAGAAAGCTCCCTAGCACAGTTGTCAGGTACTGATTTTATACAGAAGGAAGCTAAGCTGTAAGGAAGGAGTGATCTCCCGTAACAGTAAAAAAAGAAATGATGTAGAATGATGTGATTTCTTGAATCAAAAAGGTATTCCACCAACACCAGGATGTCTAGCATGCAAATTTAACAATGTATGCCTACATAATCAACAATACATAATGAGCCATGCTCTGAGAAAAGGGTGTTAAATGCATTTGCAAAAAGTATCGACCAAGGCCAGCCTATGCACCACGTGTAGGCTGACCTTGGTCGAAATGATTTGCTTTCCTTAAATTTTCTGCATGTCAAAGGACCATTCTACCTCCAGATTCAGTTAGTTGTTTGACCAAATTAATAATAATATAATGACTTGCTTGGTATAACGTGTTAACTCTTTACCAAACAATGAAAATTTAGACTACCGGTAGTCCAAATTGAAAGCATTTGCAGACGACAAAATGAATGTGACTCAAAATCTGAAATTTGTTACGGGAAGGGTAGATAACATTGTAAGAAAAGGTGAAAATGCTGGTTACCAGCATTTTCTCCTTTTCCCACAAAGTTTTCAAAAGGCTTCTTTCCCAGGGTCGTTAAAAGTCGCGATTGTGTGGTATAGGGTTAAGGAAGCGGATAAAAAACCCTGTTGCCAGAGCACAGCTTATATGAGATAAATTACAGATGGTGTGCTATACTGGAATCAATTATATATGTAGCAGAGTATATCTATCACTTTTTCTCAACTTTTCCACAAAAAAAAACCCTCTTAATCTTAAATTGTAGGGAAAAACAAAATGGTTAGACAATAAATCTTTTAGTAATTGATCAGAAGATTCTAATAATGAAAAGTTTGGAGAAAATACACCTAAAAGGAAAACAGCTGAATTGGAGGAAGAAGTAAATAATTTCTGGTTTCAGTGTTATAAACCATCAGAGATAAACTGGTACCCATCGTGTATCTCATAACTGTCTGAAAGACAACAAGCAACATCCAATCTGTGGATGGCAGGGATTGGATGCCAATGTGTGTACCAATTAAAACAAGAGGGCCATTAGCCCTAAAGCGCTGACCTGAGTAAAGTCATTTACAATTGATGAAGTTGCAGAGATCCTGGTTTTAATAATGTAAAACGCATGAGTGTAAGTGACCTAATTTTTCAGTTGACATGGCCAAATTACAAACTTATTCAAGATATTATCAAGGCAAATATTATGACCAAGTTTCATGAGTATCAGGCTGTAAATGTGGCCTCTCGTGCACACAAGGTTTATCTAAGATTTGGCCCAGTGACCTACCTTATGACCCATTGTAACCCAATTTCTAACTTGTCCTAGATATCATCAAGACAAACATTCTGGCCAACTTTCAAGAGTATCAGGCTGAAAATGTGACCCCTATCGGTCGCAAAGGGTTTTTCTAAGATTTCGAACTTGTCCAAGATATTATGAGGACATACATTATGACCAAGTTTCAAGAGTATCAGTATGAAATTGTGGCCTCTAGAGTGTACACGTTTTCCTTAGATTTGGCTCAGCGACGAACTTTTTGACCCGACATGACCCAATTGCAATCATGTCCAAGATATCATCGAGACAAACATTCTGACCAAGTTTCATAAGTAACAGACTGATATTGTGGCCTCTAGAGTACACACAAGGTTTTTCTATGATTTAGCCCAGTGACCTACTTTTTGGCCTGACATAAACCAATTTCAAAGCTGTCTGAGATATCATCAAGACAAATAATCTGACTTACTTTCAAGAGTATCAAGCTCAAAATGTGGCCTCTACATGCACGAAAGGTTTTTCTAAGATTTGGTCCAGTGACCTACATTTTAATCTGACATTACCCAATTTCAGTCTTTTCCTAGATATCATCAAGACAAATAATCTGACCTAGTTTCATGAGTATCAGGCAGAAAATGTGACCTCTAGAGTGCACACAAATTTTTTCTAAGATTTGACACAGTGACCTATTATTTGACCCAACATGACCAAATTTGGAAGTTGTTGGAGATATTAATAAGATATACATTATAACCAAGTTTCAAGAGCATCAGGCTGAAAATGTGGCGTCTAGAGTGCACACAAGGTTTTTTAAAGATTTAGTCCAGTGACCTACTTTTTGACCGAACATGACCAGATCTCAAACTTGTCCAAGATTTTATCAAGACAAACATTCTGATCAAGTTTGATGAGGATCTGGTTGAAAATGTGGCCACTAGACTGGAAACAAGGTAAATGTTGACGACCCAGATGCTGGACGCCAGACACAGCATGATCACAAAAGCTCACCTTGAGCACTTCATGCTCAGGTGAGCTAAAATGTTTAACAAAACTGGCATCCTGCTGTTGATTTCTGCTAATGATTTGGTTGCAAATTACAATCAAATCTGTCATGGCTATTATTTGTGTACAGTGGCCATCCGTATGTATTAACAACCACAGTTCCAAGTTCCAAAATTAAAACATTGTGAATGTAAGAATCTGTGTTTAAAAGTCAGTTGTCTTAAAATATTAGTTTTGTTTATTTCATTTATTCGCTGTTAACCCTTTGCCAAACAATCCTGGGTTTTAACAACCTTGAGAAAGAAGCCTTTTAAACACATAGTGCAAAAAGGAGAAAATGCTGGTTACCACCATTTTCTCCGTTTTCCACAATGTTTTCTACCCTTTCAAAGACAAATATCAGTTTATAGGCTACGCTGGATTTGTAGTCAGAAAATACTTTCAATTTGGTCAAGTCTAAGATTTTGTTGCTTGGGAAAGGGTTAAAAAAAGGACTGACTGTAACTTGTTGCAGCTTATCTCTCACTGGACAGTATTCTGCAATGCCAAGAGTTACCTATCAATGGAAAATCATTAACAGGGTGCAAGTTTACTGATAGAAACTGGTGTAATTGTGGGGATAAATAGAGTGTAATAATTACCCTTCTTTCTGCTGCGTCTGCCCGACTCTGTAATGCCTTCATCGTAGATTCATGACTAGCTTTGGACTGGACATATGTTGATTCAACTTGTCGCACACTGCTGTTTTTCTGCAAAAAACAAATCATAAACACTTGTTAGCAATTAGCATTTACACTCGCTAACATTTTATTGATTCGCAGAAAAATGCTGCAAAATTATCATTACAAAGCAAACTGACAAAAAAAAGCTACTCTGAGTATTTTCATAACTAACTTTTGTTTAAACCTTTTATAGTGATAGTGTTAACAGTGTTAAGGAAATGTAAGGAAGATTGACAAATTGTTTTGTACAGACATTTGCTTATCCATGATGGAATCTAGGACATGATAATAATGATATTGGTGTACATGCTGCTGAGAAAACATTGTGGAAAGAAGAAAAATTCTTAATTGTAATAGATAACAGTATGTGTTCATGAAAGCAGAATCTATAGAAAAGGACTCAGGGGGCTTATTCCCCATCAACTCCTCATAAAACTCCAATTCTAAACTCTGAGACTAAATATCTGATAGGCTGAGACATGTCTTAGTCATTCAGCTTCCCATTTTTGAAATTCAGAAATTGGAATTGAATAGTTTGTCTATATGGCCCCTGAATAGAACCAAGAGAACAATGCTCTGGCAACTGACACTTGAATGCATCTCTGTGATGTATTATACCCAGCAAGTCATCACATTAATATGGATCCATAAATACATTTTGTCAAACAACCGACTGAATCAAGAGGTAGAATGGTCCGTGACTGACCCTTTCAATCTCATCTTCTAGTGATCTCTTTGTTGACTCTAAGCTGGCATTCTTTTCCATTAAAGTTCTCACTTGACCCCATACCTGAAATAAAATCAGGGAAAAAATGATTACAGTATATCTCCTATTATGCATGGGTACAGTAGAAGTACCACAAATGTACAACAAGAACACCATATGCGGGTTCTAACACTCGGCTGCATTTGTCTTTAGAACATGAAATAATTTTCAGTTAAAATTCCAAGCTGAAAAAGGGGCACAACTGTGTCAAAATATTTTGATGGTTACATGCTCTTGTTGTATGGGTTCCCCTTTGATAGTTAGGTACTAGTCTGAGTTTGAAGTAAATATCTTCAGTAATGACTGAGATATTATTACATGTCACCATGGAGACAATGCTGCAGATGACAACAGGACTATGATACACATGGATACGTATCAGTACTGCATAAGTTTGATGTAAGTATTGCATGAGTGCACTTCAGGTATTGGATATATACATACAAGTATTGCATGGGAACAATACACGTGCTTAATTGGTCCAATACAAATAATGCATGAATACAGTACAAGTTATGCTTGGGTACATACAATTAATGCATGAATCAAAAAAAAGTACTGCACAGGTCCAATATAAGTACTGCATGAGTACTATACAAGAATTGCATGGATCCATTCAAGTATTGGATGGGTGCCATGCAAGTTTTGCATGAGTACAGCACAAGTATTTCATGTGTGCATAATATTATTGCATGAGCACAATAAAAGAAATACATGAGTACAATAAAAGTATTTCATTGCTAGATCAATATGTTATGCTGTAAAGTACCTTTGAAATCTCCTGATCCAGGGAAGTGTTTCTGTTCTCCAAGTCTGTTCTGATCTTCACCTCTGTCTGTAACTGAGCCTCCAGTCTCTCTATCTGAGTCTTGATCCTCTTGTTCTCATGCTGTTTACTTAGATTATCCTGGAAAAATAATATTTTCGAAGATTATCCTGAACAAAAACATCCTCTTGTTTGCATACTGCATACCTAAGATACAATCCACTTGGACTGCTGAGGACAAAATAGTGTTTATTTGGGTTATCCTGGAAAAATTGTTAAATAATTGATATTTTGAAATTCTAACAATATTTTCATATTCTGTTGGAGACGAATTTCTCAACAAGATGAGAAAGGTTGTCCTCACTAAACAAACCTGATCTTTTTCCCTGAGTTGATTTCTAAGTTCTTTTGCCTCTTTAGTGGCTTGATCTGTTTTGTTGTTCAGTTTATCTATTTCCTTTCTGTGATAAATTTTAAGTTCATTCAGTTCTGCCTCCAGTCTTGCTACAGCACTCTCAGACTTTGCCTGAAATATAAACCAGAATTTTTGACCATTGTGTTACAATTGGCAATACTTGCAAGAATCAATCTAATCCTATGTATAATGCGTATAATGAGTTAATGCCCTGTGAAAAAGGCATTTAATGCATTTGCAATGTGTATTGACTTAGGTCAATCTGCACAGTCCACTTGTTCAAACTTTTTACCATTGACCTTCAAATGTGACCTTGACCTTTGACCTACCTAAATAATGTTTAAAAAGGCACTTCTACTCATGAAGGAGAATGATGGTGCCAAATTGTTTTGAAATCCATTCATAAATGTAGAAGTTCTGGTCTGGACAAATCCGGACAGATGCACTAACACACGCATTGACACATGCACATACACTGAATCGACATTGTGACAACTATGTCTTGCTCACTGCAAGCAGGCTCAACAAAAATGATAATACATAAACACTACTGTAAGATCCCATATACAAATAAAATATGTATTATCTAATACTCACGGATTGTCCCACTTTTTCAGCCTCCAGTTTCATTATCACACTCTGCTTTTTCTGAAGTTCCTCTCGCAATTCTTTGACACGATTATTGGCTGTGTTTAAATCAGATTCAACTTGGGTCAGCTGCCAGCTATTTTGTTCCTGACGATTCAGCGTATCACGTTTTTCACGCTGGAATGACTCTTCTGTCTGCTCATACCGCACCAAAGTTTCCTGAAGCTAGATTTATACAAACCAAAGATTAAATTTTGCTACTTTGTTCAAATACTTTTCAGAGACAACACTTCTGTACTTATCATTTTCAAAATTGACAAAAACAAACAAGCCACACTCTGGCAAAGGGGGGTTAAGCACATCTTCATGATGCATTATACCAAGCAAATTATCAGATAATTATTGACATGCAGAAATTTGACTGATAGCCAAACGTTTTGACTCAGGTCAACCTGCTCGGACTGCGTAGACTGACCTTGGTAAATAATTTTTTCAGATGCAGAGGGTAAAACAAACAAAACAAACCTTGTTAGCTAACTCTTGATTATCAAGTTCTAGCTGATGTACTTGATCTTCAAGACGTTTTATTTTATCTAAATGCCTTTGTCTCTCCTCCCCATCATACTGAGCTGACGTCCGTAAATGCTCCAGTTCCTTCTGAACAACTTCTAAGTCTTTCTTCATATTCTCAGCATCTTCAGACTTGTTACTGAACTGTTTGGCACTCTCACGCAACATTTTAACTTCTCGTTGTAGGGTATCTCTTTCACGGGTGACTGAGTCGACTCTACCCTGTGCGTCAGATAGCCGAGATTTCATACTGTCAATTTGTTTTTCTAGATTCTGAATTGAAAAAAAATATTATAAAATGATAATGAGGATGAGAAAACATATGCGAGATAACTCAGGGGCGATATATGTAGTTTACAGAATACATCGGAACTGGGTTAATGAGGATGGGTTGGTCGGTATGTTTGAACTTTTAGGAATATTTACTTTTTTCAGTACTAAATACATGTATATGAACTCTACCTCTATAACCATTTACCACACAATCCCGACTTTTAACGACCCTGAGAAAGAAGTCTTTTGAAAACATTGTGGGAAAAGGAGAAAATGCTGGTAAGCAGCATTTTCTCCTTTTCCTACAATGTTTTCTACTCAAATGAAAGCTATTTTCATCGTTTCAGCCATCTTTGATTTATTGTCTGCAAATGCTTTGAATTTGGACAAGTCTACAATATTGTCATGTGGTAAAGAGTTAAATAGCAGAAAATACAATACTCTGACACAAAGAAAGATTTTTATCTCTATGGTTAAATTAAACAAGCAAGCAGTTCAGAGTCAAGATCACAATGTATGTCCTGTGTAGTTTGATCTTGATCTAAGACTCTGTATTGACCTATGTTGCTAAAACAGCTAAATTATGAATTATTGTATGTTTTTACAGCCCTGAAAAAGAAGGCTGGTAATCAGCATTTTCTCCTTTTCCCACACAAATCTCCATTTAGTCTTCCAAACACTCTTGACCTTTAACAGCCTTAAGGTTTATGAAAATATTGTAGAAAAAGAAGAAAATGCTGGTTACCAACATTTTCTCAATTTCCAACAATGTTTTGTATCCTTCTCAGAAACAATTTTAATTTTTGAGTCACATTAATTTTGTTGTCTGCAAATGCTTTCAATTTGAACCAGTTCTACAATTATGTCGTTTGGTAGAGATATAAGGGTTAAAACTCGATCATGACAATGGACATTACCTCAATTCTCTGAGTTTCTAGTCTTTGGTTGACTGTATTGGTTTCTATCTGTTTTGTGGCCTCCAATGTTTTTTGCTCTTCTTTCACCAACAGTTCCTCCAACTTGGCCCTGGCGGAACCTGATTCCTCCATAGCCTGAAATATCATGATAAAAAAATTATTCTCTTCATCCAGAGGTTAACCTTCTGAAGACATTTATTCAGAATTTTTTTTTTAAAATATTGAGGTTAATAGAAAGAAAAGATTATCCATTTTACTAATCACATTTATGACTTTGTTGCAACAAAACCCCATTGTACATAGTACTACTATGAACTTCTTCAGAATTTCTGTATTTTGATAAAAGTGACAAGACATTAACATCTTTCAAGGACTGCTAAAAGAAAAACCAGGGTCGGTATAACCATTCTTAAGAACGTTCTTTGTGTTATTCTCCAGAATTTTCCAAACTTGAAAGTAACACACTTTCTGACTGGCTAAATCCAAAGGTTTAGCCAATGAGGTGTTTTACTTTCAAATTAGCAAAATCTTGGTGAAGACTGACAACATTCTTCAGAATGGTTGGCAAATACAGACCAAGGTACCCAAAAAATAATATTGTTGCCCAATCCTTACTCAAGTTGTAGTGTCATCTTACAGTGCACATATTGGTCTTTTTGACTCTTTACCAGACAAGAAAATCTTACACCTGTCCAAATCAAAAACATCGGCAGACTACAAATTACATGTGACTCATATGGTTGGATTTTTCTTTATAAGGTTTAAAAAGCATTGTGGGCAAAAGAGAAAATGCTGGTAACCACCATTTTCTCCTTTTCCCACAATGTTTTCAAAAGCTTTCTTTCACAGGGTTGCTGAAACTCAGGCTAGTGTGGTAAAGGGTTAAAAAAGAAAGTTATCTTTCAACAAGCTTTTAACTGTACACATGTTTACTCCTGATAACAACATGAATAAATGAAGCACATTCAAGATAACTACAAAAGCAGAAACCAGGCACAAAAACATTAAACATAATACATACTACTAAAAGTTGGACTACAATACATACTAGAAAAAGTCAGACTACAGACTATGTTAGAATACAGAATCATGCATCTACTAAGAAAGACATTCCATGATTCCTTTTTTTAGAAAAATATCTATCTACTGTTATGCAGACATTAATGAAGACATACAAAAATAAACATAAAACTATGTTTTACATGCAGTACAAAAAATTGACAAAAACTGAAAATTATGTTTAAAAAATAATAATGGTCATTCAAAAGTTTATCCATAATTAAAAAAAAAATCTTTTTGCTGTATGATGAACATTTGTGGATGCATGTTGTAATGTGTTGGCTAAATCTCTTGTATATCAAATGAAAAGTTACACAACTAAAAACCATCACTTTAAATGAAATTATCATACACTGATCCATATTCAAATTTTCAGATGAAAGAAAGGTTTGAATGAGATTTTATGCTGTTTTCAACAGTATATTTCAACCATGTCATGGCAACAGCTTGCTTACTCATTTTTTTCCTGTTTCATCACTTGACTGATTGTATTGTTGTTTCAACATCATTTCAGTTACATCATGGTGGCCAGTGCACCTATCCATCTTGGAGTTTCCTTTTTACCAGTACTTTGCACAATATTCTTTCCAAGCCACTGGCTGCTTTCCAACATAACCATCATCGAAACAATGATAAGTGGTGAGACAGGAATGAATCATGTTGCAATGACAAGCATCAATCATTGAACAAAACTTGGCTAAACCTTTTGAACCAGTGAAACCCTGGTCTAAAACCCTGTAGGCTACCGTCTACACTAGCAGGGCTTGGCGGTTTCATCAGCACCAGGTAGTCTTGCCAAACATCAGCAAGATCAAACCATGATTTCCTGACTTGGAACCCAACTCCTTTACCACTCATCAAAAGAGGACCCCTGAAAATTATTGACTGAATGGTGTTTTCAACTCCACTTCAACAAAATTTCAGTTATATATTACTGCAACACCTCATTATATTCATGGATGTCCCTGGTTTCATCAGTACTGAAGTGTCTTATCCAAGGACACTCCCATGAGAAACCCAGTGCTTCCATTGAGGCTTGAATGCAGAGCCTCCAGATTACCAGTGTTACACTTTACCACTGAGCCACAAAAGACCAAAGTACATGTAAATGAATTATGATATCAGGTGCTCATGAAAGATTTCTTCATTTGTAACATGGCTTCCATTTTCCATCACCCGCCAATTGGCTAAAACCTTTACTGTACAAATCTGCTTTTTAACAACCATGAGGAAGAAGCCTTTTAAAAACATTGTGGGAAAAGGAGAAAATGCTGATAATCAGCATTTTCTCCTTTTCCCAAAATATTTTCTACCCTATCAAAGACAAAAGCCATATTTTAGCAACATTTCATTAGTTGCCTGCAAATGCTCTTATTTCAATCCAGTCCAAAATTCACCAAACCTATAAAACTAATACATGTAAAAACTAATTCATTAACTCCCTATAGGAAGTGACTTCAGACAACTCAGGAAAAATCCTTGTAAAATAATTGGTATCAATATAAATAAACTTTTGATAAATGAGTACATCTGAAAAAAATCATCAGCAATTTCTCATTCAGTCATAATATTTTCAACTTTGTTTCAATACATAAAAATGCTGTATACAGGAGGTAATGAGGTTCCCCTAAACTGCTAACTCTAAATTAACATGCTGCAGTGACAGTTTAGATCAAGATTAGACAACACAGTCCGTATTTCTAAGGAAAACAGCCTTGAAATTGCAATAACTGTCTTCTAACTGCTTATTGACATTGATCATGTTCTTAACTGCGTATCGAAATTGATTAATTTATATAGCAGTTTAAAGATACATCCTTACAGCCAGAAAGAAAAATATGCTATTAAAACCTGATAGTATGTAGAATGGTTCAGAATTTAGTCAGCTGCTAAAACAGAGATAAATTACCAATATACATGGTGTAAGGAATTTGTCTTATAACCAGAAATGACAACAGATATTTCTTTAATGGCCTCCACAAAATAAAAAGCATTTTCTGTATGTCATAATCATAATCTGTGCAACCATCAGGGGTAGTATTTGGCATGAAGATACAAGAATGATTACAGTTTCACAAAAATGAAATGGGTTAAAAAAATGGCTGAAAACAAGTTAAGATTTTCTTTAAGGGTTAAACTTTACCACACAACCCCAAGCTCCAATGCCCCTGAGGAAAAAGGCTTTTGAAGATGTCTTGGGAAAAAGTAGAAATGCTTGTAAACAGCATTTTCTCCTCTTCCAAAGATGTTTTTTTTAACCATTTTTACAGGCAAAAATCATCATTAGGCCACAATTAAAGATGTTGTCTGAAAATACTTTCAATGTGGTAAAATCCAAAATACTGCTGTTTGGTAAAGAGTTAAGGGTTAACAGACTAGAAAGATTAATCTAGAAACTACTACTATGGATACACAATTCAGAATTATCACATTTACAAAATAAAGAATTATCACATTTACAAAAGATGATACCTTTTTTCGGCCACTTGTCTGCAAATTTACAAAACATGCTCTTTAGATTTCAAGGACATCTATGTCTGTCAGTTCAGTTTTTTACAAAATCATTTTGATTATATCACTTCAGCCATTGCACCTATTATGCCTTCCTGTAGTTGCTTGTTCAAGTAATTTACTCAACAAATCTTCAAACCCACTAGCTCCTTTCCCACATAAACATGATCAAAACAAAAACTAGCAGTGACTGAGGAATAAATCTTGTCTTTAGGAATTATTATTTACAGTCCTATACAGTTAACCCTTTCCCAAACAAGCCCTGGTTTTCACATGTCTGCAGTAAAAGTCTTTTGAAAACACTGTGGGAAAAGGAGAAATTGCTCATAATGAGCAATTTCTCCTTTTCCCACAGTGTTTTCTACCCTTTTTGAGAACTTTCTGCCATTTTCATCAAAGTTAAAATTGTCGTCTGCAGACTCTTTCAATTTGGACCAGTCCAAAATTTGTCGTTTGGGAAAGGGTTAAAGACTGAACTATCAGGCTCTGCAAACATCCATGTAAGAACTTTGCACATGAATATAACTGGCTAATTGGCCTTTTTCTATTATCATTCTACCAGACCACTGACTAACTGCAAAAACTGCTCTTTTTTCTGTTTTCAAAAGCTCTCATCTCCAGCAAAGCAAAATATAATTCAGCCATGCTCTGTGAAAAGGGGGTTTAATTGATCTGCGAAAAATATTGAACCAGGTCAGCCTGCAATCCGCACAGACTGACCTGGGCCGAAACTTTTCGCTATTGGTCAATTTTCTGTATGTCAAAGGACCAGTCTATCTCATGATTAGGGAGGTTGTTTTAAAAAAGGAGATGCATTAAGCCTTCTTTTGCCAGAGCATGGCTCAATTATCTTAACAGAATTGTAAACTACCTTATCATATTTTTCCTGAGCAACCTGCAATTCATCTTGGGCTGAGAACAGGTCATCTTGCAGAGCATGAACACGATTTTCTAATGACTTCACCTGAAATGTTGTTAGAGAATTCACATATTTACAGCTAGCATAACATCAATTGTGATTCATTTCCTCCGATTCATTTATTTCTTTTCTTTTACACAGCTAAGCACATGTTCAAGGCCTTGTAGAGAAAGCATAGATCAAGATCATACTGTACCAAGATATGCAGCCTGATCTTTGATACACATCATTGTAAATGTTGTGATATCCTGGCAAAAATAGCATTACATTAAATCTACATTTGTTAGAACTCTTTTCAAAGAAGTATTTAACCATACATTAATCACTTGAATTTGACAATTAATAATTCTACATCAGAAGTCAGCAACAAATACCACACATTTTTTTTTTTTTTTGTTCAAGAAAGAAAGAATACAAACCATTAAATCTCAATAATGAAAACACTAGACATAACCAAGACTTTAGTTTGAATTATTAACAAGTACAGTTTATCAAAACAGTCACTCAAAACTTCAATTTAATACCTCTTTAGTTTGAATTATTAACAAGTACAGATTATCAAAACAGTCACTCAAAACTTCAATTTAATACCTGGTAAATACCATGCCCTTTATTCAATTAATGTTATCTTCATTTAAATGAAAAAGAAAACTTTCCACTACAGATTTACTTAAAATATCAAATGGTTAAATATTCCAAAATTTATCTGTACATACCTTAGCATTCAAAGTTTGCTGTATATTTTCCGAGTCCATCTTCTGATCTTCAAACATCTGTTCTAAATCCTGAAACTTCCGTTCCAAGTTCACTCTCTGTTTCCGTTCCTGCTCCAACATATCCCTAGAATCTTCTAATTCAATTTTAACAGCTTCTAAATCATCAATTTCATCCTGAAGCTTTTCAGTCTTTCTTTTCTGTTCATCTAACTCTTCTTCAGTAGCAGTTTTTTGTCCAAGAAGTTTTTCTAATTCTTTAACTCGTCCTTCTACTTCATCTAAAGAACTAGATTTTGCACTAGTAGCCTCTGAGGCCTCCTCTAGTTGGTTTTCTAAATCTAATATTCGAGAAGTTAGTTCTGAATTTTCACTTCGCTCCTGTTCCACCGTTGATTTGGCTTTACTGAGTTCATTTAGTGCTAATTGTAACTTAGCTTTTAGGTCTTCTATTTCTTTTTTATGTCTGAAAATTGAATTTGGAAAGATGTATCAATGTCCCAAAATTAATCATTACAATTCTACGATATGTCAATAGACATCTTTTTTTTTTCAGAAGTCTGACAAGCAAACTATGCTGAATATAACAATTGATGTGTTACTTTGTTAACATCAATTCTAAAATATTATCTTTAAAACTGTGAAACTTGATTGGAAAAGAAAAGAATGATCATTTTAATGAGTGATTGAAAAGTAAGCCTGTTTTTTGGAATGTCAATTAATAAAATCCTAAGGATTCTAAATGCTCAATGACTTAATTTTATTTCGCCTGTAAACATCTTTAACAACCACCTGCATACAACCATACTGGCAGTTAAACTGAATGAAATTCTACTTTCATTGTACTATTTTTGTAAGTTTTCGTGTATTACACTTAAAATCAGAGCTCTACATAGAGGGAGTGATTTTGATTTCAAAAATGAAAATATCAATCTCTCCACTAAACCCTATGTTGTGGGTACTCATTAGAATCTTCTCATCAAGACAATTCTAATCAGTACCCACAACATGGGGTTTGGAGGAGAAATAACTGATTTAGAATACTATCACTCCCTTTCATCTGGAGGTCTGCTTAAAATGTTATCAAATATGCATTTTATACATACCTTTTCTCTGCATCAGAAAGAGCATCCTCCTATTGAAAAAGAAAAAAGAAAACAAGATACCATAAACCACTTCCATACAAATACTTGTGTTTTAATGCCCACAGAGGACACTTTTAGAAACATTTCACAAGCAATAATCATTGCTTGGTTCCCCCACAACATTTTCCATATGATTCAAAACATATTTTTCCTTTCCATTATATTTTGCTCATGTCTTTCATTGGTCTAAAAATTGCTCGCTCAATATGAATTTTAAATATTATGTTTTAGACAAAAAATGATAAATGAAATGCAGTAGTTACCAAACAAACTTTAAATTTCTTACAACTGAATAAAGATGACACATATTCTGGAACCAGTTTCCTGCCAAGGTTATCATAGTTATGCATGCTTTAAGACCCACCTCCTGTCATGGTACCCAAGATTGTGTATGTTTAACCCTTTACCAAACGACAAAATTCTAGACTGGTCCAAACTGAAAGCATTTACAGATTACCAATCAAATTTAGCTGAATGGATGGTAACTGTCGTTGAAAGTGTAGAAAACATTGTGGGAAAAGGAGAAAATGCTGGTTACCAGCATTTTCTCCTTTTCCCACAAGGTTTTCTAAAGTTTTTTTCCTCAGGGTTGTTGAAACTCAGGATTGTGTGTACAGAGTTAAGGGGCATTAAGTTTTTTCTGCCATGGTAATTAAGTTTACGCATGATTTAAGACCATTTTTCTGCAAAGGTCATTCAAAATTATTCATGTTTTAAAAGCAAATTTGTCCCTGTCATTTTTGCATGTACCATTAGAACCAAAGCATTTAGACATGCAAAAAATGACTGACACAACATACCGATTACAGTTTATTTTCTTGTTTTACATCATTTTTAGGCCTCAAAAAATGTAGCCATATGGATTCACACAGCATTAACATTTAAATACTACATACTAAAGTTTTAATTTTTAAAAATGAAACCAGAAACAGGTTTGAACCAATTAAAAGAAATTCTTTTTTACTCAAAATGTAATGTCTATAGGACGTCAGGCACGTCTAAGTTGAAAGTGCAGGCATTGTCTAGCTAAACAGAAAGTGCAATTTGATAGTCAATTTACAAGGTCTGATTTTGAGACCATTACAATATTTTGGTCTTTTTCTTAACAGACTAAGAATATTCATTCAATTCTTTAGCACTGTAAGGATCAATTAAACTTCTGTTTTGATGTTCTAGTGTTTTATGTTATCAATAAGTGTTACTAACTGGTTATTCAAAAATTATTATTCTGATAAAAGAAATTAACGGCCTTGCTAACTTAAAAAATTAGTATATTAACAAGAAGTAAAAATATTCATGCAACTGTATCAGTTAAATTGCTGTATAAGTCTAGTTAAGTAATAATGTTTTAGACACTGATAAACATGAATGATACATATGTGACCTGCATCTGTCTTTCACACATTTCTCTCTCACTAGATATGAAATTTCCCTGATGTAAAAACCCAATGTCGCAACCTACACATATGTAACTATCGACTAACCCCTAAAGCCCTATTCATGACTATAGTAGCCTTTGCACAAAATGTGCAGTCTGATCTTTGATCTACAGTGTCTGCTTTGCTGAGACAATCTCCACAATAAAAACTTTGGCATTGAAATCATAAGGATCTTATTTGGAGAATGAAAGGATTCCTTTGGTTAATTTGGTGTTCGAAAGGTTAAATCTTTACCACATGACTAAATTTTAGACTGGTCCAAATTGAAAGCGTTTTGCAGAAGACAAAATAAATGCTAATGAAAAATTAAAACTTATTTTGAGAAGGTTAGAAAACATTCTGGGCAAAGGAGAAAATGCTGGTTACCAGCATTTTCTCCTTTACCCACAATGTTTTCAAACGGCTTCTTTCTCAGGGTCGTTTAAGCTCTGGATTGTGTGGTAAAGAGTTAAGAAATCTCATCATGATGTTTAACTCTTTACCAAACAACAAACTGTTAGACTTGTCCATATTAGAAGCATCTGCAGAAAACAAATTAAATGTGGCTTGAATGTTGAAAATCGTTCTTAAAAGGGTAGAAAACATTGTTAGCAAAGGAGGTTACCAGCACTCTCTTCTTTTCTCACAATGTTTTCAAAAGCCCCCTTCCTCAGAGCCATTAAAATACAGGAGTATTCGGTAAAGGGTTAAAATTCAACAGAATTTATATGTACTTTTGTACAACATACTTATACAAACCATTTTGTTGAAACATAAATTGCATCTATATCTGAAAGATTTGATACCTTTGATTTGAGATCACTTTTCAAATCTTCAATTTCTTTAGTTAGTTTGGCAATTTGGTCCCTCATGTGCCCTGTAATCAACTGAAACCCAAGAGAAACAGCATACATGTAAACCAAAATTAAATTCAAACCATTACCAAATGATCTTGCATTTTTACAACCCTGAAGAGACAGGCAATTGAAAAAATTGTGGGACAAGGATAAAAAATGCGGACAACTAGCATTTCCATGTTTTCCACCGGCACTATCTCCCTTTTCCATACTCTTTTGTACCTTTCAAAGACAAATCCCATCATTAAATGTCACATTACATTTGTCATCTGCAAGTGCTTTCAATATGAGCACAATTATACAACTTTTATCATCTGGTGAAGAGTAAACCCTTTACCACACAATCACGAGTTTTGACAATAATGAGAAAGAAGCCTTGTGAAAACATTGTGGAACAAGGAGAAAATACTAGTAACCAGCATTTCATCCTTTTCCCACAATGTTTCCCATCCTTTCCAACACAAATTTCAGTTTTTGAGTCACGTTTGTTTTGTCATCTGCCAATGCTCTGAATTTGGGCAAGTCTAAAATTTTGTTGTTTGGTAAAGAGTTAACCAACCAAACAATCCTGTACTTCAATGAGGAAAGTCTTTGAGAACATTGTGGAAAAAGGAGAAGAGAAAACGCTAGTGTATTTTCACCTTTTTCACCAATGTTTTCTACTCTTTCGCAGACAATTCTGATCATTTGAGTAACATCTTATTTTGTTGTCTTCAAATGCTTTGAATTATATTTTAAAAACCAGGTGAAGAGTAAACAAAAGATAACAAAAGATAGAGCAACTATCACAATGACTGACTACGTAATAACAGATTGTCATGTTCACAAACAATGCCATACTTTTATATGGTTCAATCTTACATGCATTGTAACACCAACATTGTTTACTTTTTGGCCTCCACTGAACCTCAGTTGAAAAATGTTGGTATCCAGCTCTTAAACTGTAGGTTTGTCATTTGGCTGTACTATTAGAAATCAGGTATTCAAATTATCATGTATGGTTGGTTGGTTATTTCCGTTTATTTATCGTCGCTACCGGTTGCCCATCTGAGCGACGCCCCCAGAAGACGGTTAGTTGTTACGGGGGATAGTGCAAGGATACAGGTCGAAACTACTGAGAGCTTCGCCTGGTTCTTTAACGTGCTCGGCGTATAGCACCGTCACACGGGACCTCGGTTTAATGTCTCATCCGAAAGACTATTAGTAATTTTTTTTAGTTGGCCAGCCGGGGATACGAACCCACAATCTGTAGGACATTGTGTTCATGAGTCCTACGCTCTACCTACTGAGCTATATCGGCTGGTAAATTATCATGTATTACTTAATGAAGTTCTTATAAACTAGAATAACTATCACTAAAGGTGATAAATACCCCCGCCCCTATATTTCATGTCACAGGGGCAATAACTCTGCAATGTCAATTTAGGGGCAATAACTCCGTAATCATTAGGCCAACACTCATGAAATTTGTGCTTTGCACATCTACTGCTCCTGGTGAATATCATGACAAATATCAAGTGAATGAGACTTAAACTGAAGGAATAGTTCTCTGGACAAGAAGTTTTGAGTAAATTCAGGGGTAATTAATTTGGCAAACATTTGAGAAAAATGCATCTTGAACCTCTACTGCTCCTGGTTAATATTTATGCAAAGTATCAATTTAATTGGACACAAAACTAAATGAGTGTAAAAAAGTGCAGACCATGATCTGATAATATGTCTGAGACACAGCGGCTGGTCTGGATCCAAACTTGTTGCAAATGTCCAAAGGTGCCTTTTCGCATAATGTTGGCCAACTATACATATGACAGAAAAGACCTCCTTAAAGTGAATCAGACAGAAACTGTAGGAGGAGTTGTCCGGACAAGCATTTTTAAGTCAAATCAGGGGCAATAACTCAGTAATTCTTGATGGAATTTTTACAAAATGTGTGTCTTGCACATCTACAACTCCAAATGGACACTTCTGCCAAGTATAAAGCGAATCGGACTGAAATTGTAGGAGGAGTTGTCTGGACAAGCATTTTAAATGTGGATCAGGGGCAATAACTCATTAATTCTTCATAGAATTTTCACGCAAGTTGCGTCTTGCACATCTACAACTCCTAATGAACACTTATGCCAAGTTTAAAGTGAATCAGACAGAAACTGTAGGAGGAGTTGTCTGGACAAGCATTTTTAAGTCAAATCAGGGGCAATAACTCAGTAATTCTTGATGGAATTTTTACAAAATGTGTGTCTTGCACATCTACAGCTCCTAATGAACACTTCTGCCAAGTTTAAAGTGAATCAGACAGAAACTGTAGGAGGAGTTGTCTGGACAAGCATTTTTAAGTCAAATCAGGGGCAATAACTCAGTAATTCTTGATGGAATTTTTACAAAATGTGTGTCTTGCACATCTACAGCTCCTAATGAACACTTCTGTCAAGTTTAAAGTGAATCAGACAGAAACTGTAGGAGGAGTTGTCCGGACAAGCATTTTTAAGTCAAATCAGGGGCAATAACTCAGTAATTCTTGATGGAATTTTTACAAAATGTGTGTCTTGCACATCTACAGCTCCTAATGAACACTTCTGCCAAGTTTAAAGTGAATCAGACAGAAACTGTAGGAGGAGTTGTCCGGACAAGCATTTTTAAGTCAAATCAGGGGCAATAACTCAGTAATTCTTGATGGAATTTTTACAAAATGTGTGTCTTGCACATCTACAGCTCCTAATGAACACTTCTGTCAAGTTTAAAGTGAATCAGACAGAAACTGTAGGAGGAGTTGTCCAGACAAGCATTTTTAAGTCAAATCAGGGGCAATAACTCAGTAATTCTTGATGGAATTTTTACAAAATGTGTGTCTTGCACATCTACAGCTCCTAATGAACACTTCTGCCAAGTTTAAAGTGAATCAGACAGAAACTGTAGGAGGAGTTGTCCGGACAAGCATTTTTAAGTCAAATCAGGGGCAATAACTCAGTAATTCTTGATGGAATTTTTACAAAATGTGTGTCTTGCACATCTACAGCTCCTAATGAACACTTCTGTCAAGTTTAAAGTGAATCAGACAGAAACTGTAGGAGGAGTTGTCCGGACAAGCATTTTTAAGTCAAATCAGGGGCAATAACTCAGTAATTCTTGATGGAATTTTTACAAAATGTGTGTCTTGCACATCTACAGCTCCTAATGAACACTTCTGCCAAGTTTAAAGTGAATCAGACAGAAACTGTAGGAGGAGTTGTCCGGACAAGATTTTGCAGACAGACCGACCGCCCGACCGACCGCATGACCGACCGACCGACCAACTGACCGACCGACCGACCGACCGACCGACAGGCTGATTCCAGTATACCCCCCACAAACTTCGTTTGTGGGGGTATAATGACACTTCAACCATGTTTAACCCTTTACCAAACAATCCTAGATTTTAACGATCTTGTGGGAGAAAGCTTTTGAAAACATTGTGGGAAAAGGAGAAAATACTGATGACCAGCATTTTCTCCTTTTCCCACAATGTTTTCTATCTTATCAGAAAACTTAAGCTCATTCGTACCAAATTTGAATCTGTCATCTGCAGAGGTTTTGAATTTGGAAGAGTCTATAAAGTTTGTCATGTTGGAAAGGGTTAAACCAAAGCATACAGCCATTGGCTGTGTACTTATTAAGCTGTCACAAGCACAGTACAATCCTTATTTCTTCAATGACAAACTTTGCATGAACCATAAAGTATCAAACCTGCCACTCCAAGCAACTCGAACCAATCTTTAACATTATACATTGCATGTTCCTTTTCAGACTGGAAGACACAATGACTCCCTAAAACTTTGTGTATCATACTCAATATTTCTTTATCATTTACCAAACAATTCCGACTTTTAACCCTTTCCCAAACGACAAATTTTAACCCCCTTCCAAATTCAAAGCATCTGCAGACCACAAATTTTAAAGTGGTACAAATGAACTTAAGGTTTTTTGAAAGAGTAGAAAACATTGTGGGAAAAGCATTTTCTCCTTTTCCCACAATGTTTTCAAAAGGCCTCTTCATTAGGGACGTGAAAACACATGATTGTTTGGAAAAGGGTTAAGGATGCTAAGGAAGGAGGCTTTTGAAAACACTGTGGGAAAAGGAGAAAATGCTGGTAACCAGCATTTTCCCCTTTTTTCCACAATGCTTTCTACGTTTTCAAAGGCACACTCTATCATTTGAGCCCCACTTAATCTGTTGTCTGCGAATTTAATTCTTTCAGTTCGGTCAGTCTTAATTTTTGTCATTTGGTAAGGTGTTACCCCTTAGAGCGCTGAATAAACCTATCAGACATTTTCAAACTACAAGTATGACCCAAATAATTGCAACTTCATGGTTGCTTTTGTCTACCATGTTTCAGCAAAGCGGACAGTATGGATCAAAGATCATGCTGTATGTTTTGTGCAGCCTGATCTTTATCTACACTGACCACAAAGGCAACTATAGTCTTGAAAGTCGCTTTAACTCTTTACCACACAACCCCGACTTTTAATGACCCCTGCGAAGAAGCCTTCTGAAAACATTGTGGGAAAAGCAGAAAATGCTGGTAACCAGCATTTTCTGCTTTTCCCACAATGTTTTCTACCCTATCTATGACAAATTTCATTGTTCGGTTCACATTTAAATTGTCATCTGCAAAATGCTTTCAATTTGGACTAGTCTTAATTTTTTCTTGTGTGGTACTGAGTTAAGGGTTAAAAGAAAGATGACTTGTAATGAAAGCACTCACCTCTTGTTTGGCAATTCCTTGTGACTCTAACTTTGTGGTTTCTAACTCATTCTGAACTGATTCAAGCCTATTCAACAGCTCTTTATTCTCTTTATCCAGCTTTTCAGAATTCTGACTAAGTTTTTGGAATTCAATAGTCCTTGTATCTAGCATTGTTTGCGTTTCTAAAAGTTTATTTTGCTGTTCATTATACTGATCTTTAGCAGTTTTCAGTAGGTTTAATTCACTCTTTAGTTCCTGTATTTCACTAGATAAATTCACCTCAGTTTTACTGAGCCTTAATTTTTCATTTTCTAGTTCATCTTTCTCTGCTGTCACTTGATCCAGCTCGTGCTTGAGAGACTCCACTTGTGAAGATAGATCTTTATTTTCAACACTTAGTTTTTCCACAGATTCATTGAGGAAGGAAGTTTTTGAGCTTTGAGACTGTAAAGTGTTAAGCTCTGAAGTTACATTATCCAGAGTGTCTTGCAATGCATCTTTCTGTTTCTTCAATGACTCCATCTGTGTCTATAGAGTAAAAAAATATTCATTGAAATTTATGCAACATCAGTAAGGCTACAAATAAAAGTATTGAGATTCAACTGAAATTCTGTCAGCTTGATAAAACAGGAAATCCACTTTGAAGCTATCATAGATTGTAAATTACCTTAAGACTGTTAACCTTTTACCAAATGACACAATTTAAGACTTGTCCAAGTTGAAAGCATTTGCAGCTGACAAATCAAATGTTGCTAAAATGATGAGATTTGTCTTTGAGAAGGAAGAAAACATTACCAGAAAAGGAGAAAATATAGGTTACCAGCATTTTCTCTCTTCCTGTGATGTTTTCAAACAGTCTTCTCCATCAGGGTTGTTAAAAGTAAATGGTTAATGGAATGAAATGGAAATTTTTCTGGTGAATAAAAAGCCAAATTTTGCAAATTCAGGTCTGTGTCATGGGCTTCAATTTCTGACAAAATATGTGACCATCTAGAATCAATAAATCTTCAGTCGCATGTCCTATGCAGACTGATGTTTATCTATGCTGTCTGCAATACTTGTTTTTATCATCCCAGAAAGCTTATCTAGAAATGTGTCCAAAATCCAAAATATTGAACACAGAGACTAGCTGTTTGACTGGCTGAGTCATTTGCTCTCTCTCAGCCTATCAGCCACATTCAAGTTGTTGTCTACACAACTAGATTTGGATTTGGACAAGTCCAAAATTGTCATTTGATAAATTGTTAAGTAAATAATTCATTGTGAATGCTTTGATAGGATAAGGCATTACTGGTCATTAAATTAAAATGCAAACAATCAAAGTGGAAAAAATCATACAATTTTTTCAAAATCAAAGCAATGAAAGCACTGGTGGGGTGTGGTTGACCAACTCTACTTTGACAGATTCAAATTTACACACTAGAAAAAATATAATTTACAAGACAAATTCTATCCTTTAGGTACTGAAATGATTCTTTTTTCTTAAAATATCTGATACAAAATTCAACTTTTAGTTGTTCTGTTTATGATTATAACTTGAATAAATCAGGGGGGAACGAAATAAATACTGACAGCAATAGTAATTTTTATCGCATGAGAAAACACAAGGGTTTATAAACAAGATGGCCATCGGCCCTAAAGCACTCACTTGAGTAAACTCATCTATAGTTGATAAAGCTGAAGAGATCCTGGTTTTAATGATGTAAAATACATGAGTGTAAGTGACCTACTTTTTAAACCAATGTGACCCAATTTCAAACTTGTCTAAGATATCATTAAGACAAACATTCTAACCGTGTTTCATGAGTATTAGACGGAAAATGTGGCCTCTACGGTGCACACACGGTTATTCTGAGATTTGGTCCAGTGACCTACTTTGTGACCAGATGTGACCCACTTTGGAACTTGTTCAAGATATCATCAAGGCAAACTTTCTGACCAAGTTTCATGAAAATCAGGTTGAAAATGTGGCCTCTAAGGTGCACACAATGTTTTTGTAAGATTTGGCCCTATGACCTATTTTTGACCCAACATGACCCAATTTCCAACTTGTCCAAGATATCATCACAACAAACTTTCTAACCAAGTTTCATGTATTTCAGGCTGCAAATGTGGCCTTTAGAGTGTACAGAAGTTTTTTCTAGGATTTGGCCCAGTGACCTACTTTTTAACCCAACCTAACTCAATTTGGATCCTGTCCAAGATATTATCAGGAAAAACATTCTGGATAAGTTTCAATAGTATATGGCTGAAAATGTAGCCTCTATGGTGCACACAAGACTTTCCTGAGAGTAAGCCCTGTGACCTACTTTTTGACCCAACATGACCCAATTATAAACATGTCTGAAATATCATCAAAATAGACAATCTGACCTAGTTTCATGAGTATCAGGTTAAATATGTAGCTTCTAGAGTGCACACAAGGTTTTTCTAAGATTTAGCCCAGTGACCTACTTTTTGATCTGACATGACCAAAATTTCAACTTGTCAGAGATTTTACCAAGACAAACAATCTGACCTAGTTTCATGAGTGTCTGACTGAAAATGTGGCCTCTAGAGTGCACACAAGGTAAAGTTTGATGACTGCACAACTCATGACGGACAACACATGACAGACACAGCACATCACAATAGCTTACCTTGAGCAGTTCATGCTCAGGTGAGCTAAAAATTGGGAAATTTTAGAAAATACATTGATTTCATATATTCAATTGCCTCCTAATTAATATTGTTTAATTCCATTCAGGTTATTCTTGAACCTTGAATTCATTTCTAGAATACAGCTAAAAAGTTCTTACCATCTTTGTTTGCCAATAAAATATTAATGCAGCAAAAAGACAAAGAGAAAAAAAATACATGAGAATTATTATGTTTAACAAGCACTTCTGAGACTGTTTTATTTGAAACAAAATGATGATGCATTTTGTTTAAGACAGCTGAAAATATGATGCTGACAATTTTTTGAAAAGCTCAAAACTCACATTCCCTTTCATACAACTCTCTGTTTCCCGTCTTTCACACATACCAAAAATGAAATGAACATTATTTTAATTTGTTAAGTTTTGAATTGTTAAGCAAGCAAAGCACATATAAAGCATGAATTTATAAATACAAATAATTTTTATTCACATCTAATACTCTCCTTATGATTTCTTTCAAATAATTTCAAATCAATGTATACATTTGAGTAAAAACTCCACTGAATTTTTGTCTCTTTTCTTATGAGTATCAAGGTCTCAAAAATAGGTCTTTTAACTAGAATTCCTTTGATTCATGCAACTGTTTAATATGACAATAAGTTTATACACTCTGCTTTAAACTTAGAAAAAAATCTGCACACAATTGCAAATGACATGCAAATTATGGTGTGACGATTTGAAAAAAAATCTTTTTCTAATACAAGACCTCTGTACTATGAAAGAAATCAATTAAAGAACTGATATAGCCATTTATCCTTGTTCCATCTGACATTTTGTTCTTCATGATAATTGTATTACTAATTAACCCTTTACCACACAATCCCGACTTTTAACGACCCTGAGAAAGAAGCCTTTTGAAAACAATATGGGAAAAGAAGAAAATGCTGGTAACCAGCATTTTCTTCCTTTCCCACAATGTTTTCTACCCTTAAAGAGATAAATGTTATATTTTTCGCTACATTTAAAGTGTCATCTGCAAATGCTTAGAATTTGGACTAATCTTTATTTTTGTAGTGTGGTAAAGAGTTAAGATTGAAGGACTTAATAATTCAGCATTTTTGATAATGAGGCTGACACAAATGAAACTTAATTACAGATGACACAGGACAAATTTTACATAATGATAAAAGGCAAGCAAGAGTAAAAGCATTAAAAGCATGTGGATACAGTTCAATAAAAGCATCGACACTGCTGATCCATTAGAAAAGTAAATGTGTCTTTAATCTACACTGTCTCAGATTTTAGATATTTTTCAACATTGTATTTCAACAAAATGTTTTTCTTAAAAAATTGAAGCAATCTGAATGCTTAATTTAGAACAAAAGCATTGGTAGAAGTTTATGGAAGCCTCGAAGAACCATAAAAGTTTGATTAAAAAAAAATTCTATCTATCGGGAATGTATAAAAGGTTTTCAGCTGACCTAAATAGTTCATGATATAGGTACTAAAAGGATGTCACTGATGTTGTCTAATTTTTACAGTTTGTTTAACCCTTTCCCAAACGACAAATTTTGGACTGGTCCAAACTGAAAGAGTTTGCAGACGACAATTTTAAATTTGATGAAAATGGCAGAAAGGTCTCAAAAAGGGTAGAAAACACTGGGGGGAAAGGAGAAATTGCTCGTTACGAGCAATTTCTCCTTTTCCCACAGTGTTTTCAAAAGACTTGTACTGCAGACACGTGAAAACCAGGGCTTGTTTGGGAAAAGGTTACAAGCAGCTGATCAGAATGCAATGTTTGAAGAGGATACCTCCAAAAGGAGTAAATATTTCAATATGGCAGGTTTTTTTTTTTGAAAGAAGTGTTCATAAAAGAAGGTAAAGTTCACAATATATTTATCCAAATAGATTGACTCAGACAATAAACACAGATAATTTCCAAAACAGAGGATACCTCATGCTAAAAATTCAAATTTTCTGCCTGTATTGGTGTCAATAAAACTTTCAGAGTTGCTGATATGAAAGAAAATGCTTTGTATTGTATGAGAATTTTGATGTCATAAAATGAGCTAAAGCTATGCAGTATCATCTACAGCGTTTTTCAAATAAATTTGATTGCTAATAAATCAATTTAGTTTACCTGAACAGAGAGTAAGAAAGGAAAACCAGGTATCTAGTTCTAAATTTTCAAGATAATTGGACAACTTTGTACTTTAAAGAGATTGATCTACATAGGATCTAGACTATAAACCATCAGGTATTTTTAAGAAAATTTTTCTATATAATCCATGGATCTAACTCTATGGTACTTTCAGTCATAGACAACCATGAACAAAATGTTTTCTTATGGATTTCATCTGAAAGATTTTCATCTAATACATGGGTCTTTCATTGAAATATCAAAAGTGACATAGCCGCATCAAGTTTATCAAAACAATTTGATTCGGGGAATTTCATCTAAATTTCTCTAAATTGCCTACTTATTCATGATGAGAATAAGGAAAATCTTTTGAAGAGCAATGGTGCTTTTTATAATGTATCACGATCCCACCAAAAAGTTTCCCATGTATGCAGCATTTTCAACCATAAATGCATATGTAACAGTAATAGTGGAATATTCACATCTTAAAAAAACTAGTTGCATTTCCTCTTAATAAATGTTAAGTATATTTGTGTAATACGTATAACACAAACTTCTACAGGCAATCAGTGAACAATAATGAAATATAATGCAAACTATAAGTTTACACGTAATAATTCAATTCAAATTTCAAAGAATCATGCTATGGTTATGTACTAATATTTATGATTGGTTATACACAAAATATTAGATCTGATACTGGAAATTTAATTTCATCTCCCTCTTACCTTTATCTACCAATCAGCAGCAATAAAACAAAAATATGACAATGAGATACATAATAACACGAATGACAGCCACTAAAATAGAGGCACAAGATAGCAGGCATGGAACTTTCTCTTTCTTAAGCTGTTTAACCCTTTACCAAACAATCCTGTGTTTTAATGACCCTGAGGAAGAATGTATTTGAAAATCTTACTGGAAAAGGAGAAAATACTGGTTACCAGCAATTTTTTGTTTTCCAGCTTTGCTTTCTACTCTTTCAAAGACAAATTCCATCAAGAAAGCTACATTTAGTTTGTTGTCTGCAAATGCTCTCAATTTGGAAATGTCTAAATTTTGTTGTTTGGTAAAAAGTTAAGCTTACATGCTATGTATAGAGCCATGTATACTAGATGAAAGGTAGCAAATGACAATGAATTTGATGAAACATAAAGTCAGATGAGACACAGACATAGTGTAAATGATAGCATTATGCTCATCAAAAATATCACTAGTATACGAATCATGTAAAATATTGAGCAAATCCAAATGATCAGAGTTCTTCCCAAAATAGTTAAGATTGAGCATATTTGTAAGATTTTTCAATTTTCAGGTGTGAATCAACTGTTCATCCTTTTCTTCCTGCTTGTAAACCAACTTGAGGAACTAACTTTGAATAACCATTTACTTAGGCTCTTATTTGAAATTGTTAAAAATTGCTTAACCCTTTCCCAAACAAACCCTGGTTTTCAGGTGTCTGCAGTACAAGTCTTTTGAAAACACTGTGGGAAAAGGAGAAATTGCTCGTAATGAGCAATTTCTCCTTTCCCCACAGTGTTTTCTACCCTTTTAGAGACCTTTCTGCCATTTTCATCAAATTTAAAATTGTCGTCTGCAAACTCTTTCAATTTGGACCAGTCCAAAATCTGTCGTCTGGTAAAGGGTTAAGAAAAAAATAGTCATGTATTTGACTTTGATTAAGTTTGCCTATCAATGTAGCTATAAAGAATAAACCATCTTTGTATGAAACATTTGTTTTTTTTTTCATTTTCTTTATCATACACTACAAGAGATTTACATGAAAATTTTCGATGCATTCACATGCTTTCCTGATAAACAAAATGTAAACATGATTCTCTCACTATCTGGGATTACATGAGACTTCATTTATGACTTAAGTGATATGAACAAAAAAAAAAAAAACCATGTTTTTAAGACAGTATATGGAAATTTGAGTCCTTTAAATCTGTTTATCCTTCTTATAAGTAACATTATAAACCTTCAAAAGCTATGCCTACCTCTGTTTCATCTAACTGTTGTTCAGTTTCTTCAAGTTCTGCTTTTAAACTTTTGTTTTTCATCAGCAACTGAGATATCTTACTTTGTGATTCTTCATTTTCTTTTTCTAAAGTTGTCATCTGAAATAGCAGTAAAAGTTATCTCCATTAAATGGCAGATTTTTTTTTTTTGGTTGATTTCCCTCTTTTTCAAAGACCAAAACCTCTTGCAACTTATAACTCTTTACCAAACAACTCCATTTTTCAAACAACCCTGATGAAGATGGCTTTTGAAAACACTTTGTTTTTTTTCCTTCAAAAGGTTAATTCCTTTGAGATACATCTCATATGTCTTCTGTGATGCTTTCAATTTGTAAAATATATTCCATTTCCACACATCCTAGATAAAGATAAAAATTAACTGACAAATAAAATAACCAATCTAAGATGCCTTCAACACAATTTTGGAAAAGAGAAAATTCCAAAGACACCTTCAAAAGATTTTTGGAAAATAGAAAATTTCTCTAAAAGAGAAAACGGTTTCCTCCATAATGTTTTCAACCACTGAATTGTTAAAATGTTGCAAAACTTATAAGTCTGAAGTATTGAAATGTTTGGTCTGAATATATACAAATAAAAACAGTTTGTAAAAATAATGCTTACAAGGAAACATAAGGAGATCAACCTAACCAAACCATTAACTCTTCACCAAACGACAACATTTCGGACTGGTCCAAACTGAAAGCATTTGCAGATGACAAATGTGGCTAAAATTATTGCATTTGTTTCTGAAAGGTTAGAAAACATTGTGGGAAAAGGAGAAAATGCTAATCACCAGCATTTTCTCCTTTCCTGACATTGTATTCAAAAGGCTTCTTCTCAGAGTCGATAAAAGTCCAGATTGTGTGGTAAAGGGTTAATGGCAAATGAGCCAATTTCTCTACTGACCAAGATTTGTTAAGCACCCAAACCTTAAGTGTATAAGTTATAAAGGAAATGCAAAGACTGTAAAGCTGATCAGACTGTGACTTTATACAAAAAGTTTTAGGCAATCACCTTTTCTTTCATAGTGTTTATTTCAGTGTCGGACGTTTTAATTTTCTGTTTGTAGCCAAGAATTTCTGCCTCCAGCTTAGTTTTTTCTTGTATTATTTGTCTTAAAGCCACATCGTTGGGTGATCTCGCAGGACTTGCTGGTCTTTGACGTGGAGAGGCTTTTGGGTCTGAAAGATCACAACAACTAAAAATCAATTCTACAAATGACAAGTTTTTATCAATTTTCACAAATGCCTTTGCAGTTTCAAAATTTGTATAAATGCTACCAAACTGTTGGCTTAAAAAAGAAATAGAGCAGTACATATAATAAAACTACTTGTGGGCTTAAAGACATGCTCATTACAATGAATATGCATTTAAAATCCTTTGTGTTCTAATCAATTTATATCTAAGTTAGGTTTTGAAATAAATTTTAAAGAGTATAAACATTCAACTGCATGTATAAGAATTTTGTATAACTCAGTAACACTTTTTTTCCTTTTTTTCTTTCTTGTTTTTTTTCCTTTACTTACTTTCTTTTCCTTAGTTCACCTTTACTGAATTTGTATCCATTTATCCAAAGATACCAGAATACAAGCAAAAATCAATTAATTCGTGATAACAAGTTTGTTTGGTAATATTCTCTACAAAAAGAAATATTGTCACCAAACTATTCCACATGACATCTGTAGAAGGTACACATCTACTTTATATGTATTTTAATACCATTGCTTTTCACTTCTATGCACAAAAACAATACAGCTATTGATTTAATGCAAGTCTTTACTATTATTCCTTAATCAAAGAAACTTTAAACAATATACTATGTATATAATTATAGTAAAAACAACTTCATAATATCACATTTTTAATTCTGCTGAATAAGCACAACTGGTCATCAAATAAGATCAGGCACTTGTAACAAAAATATCAGATATTGCAACATATGGAAAAGTTTTTTTTTTACCAAATTTGATGAAAAACAAAATAACAATACATATTCTTTTGCATTGAATGTTTCAATAATCTATTACAAATGATGACAGTAAATCTATTATTTATCATTTCAATAGATACTTTACTTATTGCCCATTCACAGTTGGTTATAAATAAACAAATTTAAATTAAAAGCTGGTGTGTTCCCTGTTGAATAAAGATGTTTAGAAAACAGATAACCAATACAACTAGAATGTCATGTGCTTTATGTAACATTTTTCAACAACATATTTGAATCCTTAAATTAAACTAAAATGAGGCGAAAAAAAAGTCTTTTGAAAGCAAAATCCAACATAAACAACCATCACCACACCTTCTTTTTAGTGTATTTGAACTGTGAAACTAAAGCAAAATGTGGAATAGAATTGAAGCTGCAAATGTAACAACCCACAACTGAAATGATCATCTGTTGTGATATGTACTAAATTAAAAAAAAGTACATCTACAATAAATATTAAGTGACTGAATTTCAGAAAAAATTGCACTCTTCAAAACTGTTAAGAGCAATTGATGCTGTTCCGTATTAAAACTTTTCAATACTATTTCAATTTTCAGTACTCTTCAAAACTAATGATGATAATGATATGTGAGATTAATGTTTAACTTGATGCAAGTGAAAAAGAAACACAAAAACAAGTGCAAATAAAGCAAATCACCATTATAAATAAAAACCAGTCAATTTTCGCATTCATTACAGCAGACTTACAGATTCTCGGGGACACTAAACCAGTCATAAAGGGAGACCACCCATCAAACTGGTCCTCTAGTTAAATAGAAAAGGACTTGTGTGACACAAAGCAATGGAGAAACAATATGGGTATCATTCACTTGATTCATCTAGTTTTTTATTTTTTACTCATTGATTCATGGCCACAGACCAAAGGTCAATAGTTTGCAATCAAAGACTATTTCTTAAAAATGTTTTGCTGCAGGCCACTTCAAAAACAAATAAATGTTTGCAAGGTGAAATTTCAATATCTATGCAAACTGTTACCAAAATCACAGTTGGGTAATATATTGTGGTCCATTTAGAAATTCAATTTGCTTCAAACATTTTCTCAAAATAATGGGGGATTAGTTTTTGAAACTTAGTGAGCTCTTGTCTTCCTTTTCAAGGAAAGAACATTTCTTTCATCTTTTTCTCACTGACATTCCCCAGCACACAACATTTCTTGATCTTTTTCAGACCAGTTTTTTTTTTTTTTTCTAGAAAAGATGGAAGAAAATTAAAGTATTAGAAAGAACCATTCAATGAAATACATGTACCACAACATTCAATTTAAAAGGGCTGAGTTTTGTAAAATCTGAAGATTTGTAGGCGAAAAAAGGATTTTGTCTAAAAGATACATTTTGACTGAAACTGGATGGAACTAATTTAACTTTGACAACATTTGTGTTGGGAAATGCAACCCAAACAATTCTCAGCATTGAGAAAGGGGGGGGGGGGGGGGGGCATTACCAAGTTTTTTTTATATCCTAGCAACACAAAAAACCCACATTTTCTGCAAATTAAGCAAGTTTTCTTTTGCAATTGAAGGCTACACTTAGGGAAACCCACTAAGTAAGTCCCTCAACTCTTTACCAGACAACAAAATTGCAGACTGGTCCAAACTGAAAGCATCTCCAGACAGCAAATTAGGTGTGTCTTAAATGACTGGGTATGAATTTCAAAGGGTAGATAACATTGTAAGCAAAAAGGAAAATACTGGTTTCCAGCATTTTTTCCTTTTCCAACAATGTTTTCAAAAGGCTTTTTCTTTAAGGTGGTTGAAAAACAGAGTTGTAAAGTAAAGGGCTAGAATAAAAGATCATTGTACTAAAGATCTGACTTAACTTCCGATTATCATTATGAATGATACAGTGAGATGGAAAAGGGAAATATATATATGAGGAGAGAGAAAACCACCCTAAACTCCTTTACAATAAAACTTACCGGACCCTCCATTTTGGTTACCAAGGGGAGCAGTAAAGCTGAAGATTTCTATAGCAACAAAAAGGACAAACATAAAGCTCTTTTTACATTCTCCATGTGCATACATGTATTCATAGCAATTCCAATACTGTACAAGTCCATGATAGAACTATTCAAAATTTTTCAAGGTGAAAAACACTTTGGTCATGTCATATACCTTTCCAGAAATCATCTTCAGTTTCTAAGGTCACTTGATTAGGAAAAAAGTCATAATGATAATGTCTTTTTTTCACATTTCCCTTTTTTGAGCATTAAATAAGTGAAATGGATACATTCAGTGAATAGAAAAGCCCAAAGCTGTTCCAATATTAAGGCCTTTTGATTTTCAAGGTCAGACTGCAAAATGCAAGTAAAAGTGTCATTTCTATCTTGTCCAATTTTGAGGACAAAGAAGACAAACAAACAAACTTACCTGGACTGTTAAAACCTTCTCTTTCTTTATCAAAGAGTTCTTTTTCCTTCTTTCTTTCATTTTCAACTTCCTTCAGCTTTGCCTCTAGTTCTTGAAGCTGTAATTAAATAAAAATAATTAGTGGTGCTCTAGGAAAAAATGCCTTAATGCAACTTTGTTATGCATTATCCAAAGCAAGTCATCATATGCTTCTCTCTTTACCAACCGACAAAATTCTAGACTGGTCCGAATTGAAAGCATTTGCAGACGACAAATTAAATGTGACTTAAATATTGAAATTTGTTTTGGGAAAGTTAGAAAACATTGTGGGAAACGGAGAAATTGCTGGTTACCAGCATTTTCTCCATTTCCCAAAATGTTTTCAAAAGGCTTCTTTCTCAGGTTCGTTAAAAGTCGGGCTTGTGTGGTATAGAGTTAAGGAACTATTTCTTTCTAAAAACCAGCTAATCATAAGGTAGAACGGCCCTTTGACATGCAGAAAATTAACAAACTGCAAATATTATGACCAAGGTAAGCCTGCCCGACATGCGCAAGCTAACATGGGTCAATACATTGATCAACTTTTTACAGAGTCTGACTCAATTTTAACATTCTGTGATGTTTAATTTTGTTATAGGTTTGGCTTTTAACTCTTTACCACACAATCCCGATGTTTAACGACCCTGTGAAAGAAGCCTTTTGAAAACATTGTGGGAAAAGGAGAAAATGCTAGTAACCAGCATTTTCTCCTTTTCCGTCAATTTTTTCTAGCCTTCCCAAAACAAATTTCAATTTTTCATTTACATTTATATTGTCGTCTGCAAATGCTTTCAATTTGGACCAGTCTAAAATTTTGTCTTTTGGTAAAGAGTTAAGGCTACTTTTTATCATTTCAGTGACTGCTATAACTCAATAACATACATTGACTGTCCACATTTTGTATAAAATTTTTAATCTTAAAAATCACATGGAAAGGGCATAACCCTTGGAAACCAATGTATAATGTTGCTTATTTAAACACTGTAGATAATGTTTTAACAATCCTGAGGAAGAAGCCGTCTGAAAATATTGTGGAAAAAGGAAAAAAGCTGGTATCAGCATTTTCTCCTCTTCCCACAATGTTTCCTAACCTTTCACAGACTAATTCCATTGTTTGTGTCACACTGAATTTTCACTCTGCAAAATTCTTAATGCTGATGGACAAGTCTAAAATTTTGACACCTGGTAGAGATGTGCAACTATTTCTCCTGTTCCCACAATGTTTTCTACCTTTCAGAGATAATATTGTTCCAGTTCAGTTTTGAAACAAGGCACAGAAATTTTGAATGGTATTTGGGATTTAAAAAAAAAATCATATATGCTAGCAATGGATAAAAAGGAGTTAATTTGATACCAAACAACAAACTTTTAGACACCCAAATTGAAAGCATTTGCAGTTGACACATAAAATGTGATGCACAAATTCAAATTTATTTTTTCTAAAAGGTAGAAAACAGTGTCAGTAAAGGAGAAAATGCAAGGAACAGCATTGTCTCCTTTTTCCACAATGTTTTCAAAAGTCTTTAGCTTTAGAGTTGTATAACCTCAAGACTGTTTGTTAAAGGGTTTATTTTATTAATCTTGAAGATCAAGCTAATGAATAAATAATACAATGACAGTTGATTCAATGGGGCAACTAATTGATACAATGAACCACTGAGAGATTTCCAACCCAAGGTATAGGACAAGACAATTAAGTATGAAATATCAATCCTTTGCAAAAATTTACCCTGCATATTAACAAACCTGCAGAGGAAGGCCTTTGAAAACATTTGGGAAAAGAAGAAAATGCTGGTCTCTTAACTCTATGTTTTCTTTTTCAAAGACAGTTACTATCATTTGAGACACACATTATTTAACTGACCTTTCTGCAAACGCGAATTTGGCATGCCCACCTTAGTAATGTGGTATTTTGGTCGCTAAGTCCAACAAACAAACCAGAAAATGGCGTCGAATTCATGGAGAAAGACAGATTATTTCAGTTTTATTCTAGCTTATGTTTCGCTATAATTAAAGTACCCAAAGCTTTTTTCACGACGTTCTTTTCGGTTCAGACTAAATCGGCAAAGTAACAAGAAATAATACTTTGAATAATGTCATATTTATGAGAAATCGAAAAATAAAAATAGCGCAAATATGTTCGTAATTCCATGTATGGTCACAGCATTTAAACTAAAAATACATTGTGAATAGATTGTTGTCGGCATTATCCATAACTTACAATAGGGGCATAGACTTTTAAGACATTTTGTCAGTATATAACATGTCCGTATGACAATAAACAATATGAGAAAAGGATTTACAATTTAACCCTTGATAACACAAACCGGTGCTTTTACGACCTTAAAGAGGGAAACTTTTGAAAACTTTCTCTTTTTCCTTAGATGTTTTCTACCCTTTCAAGACAAATCTCATGATTGGAGCAACATTTAATTTGTCCACAGCAAATGTTTTCAAAACGGACGAATCTAATCTTTTGTTGTCTGGTAAAGATGTAATTAACACCTCTTACACCTGTTTGACTGAAAATCAAGAATTTTATTGTAAGTAATCAATTAGGTGATTTGTTGTATTTTTAACAAATGTATGTTTTAAAAAAAAATTTTTGATTTAGGGTATATTTGGCCACTTGGGTGATTGTAAGGATTATACTGATTTGGAATGGATGTGCATTTATCAGTCATGTTGGGAAAACAAACAATCGTCCAAACCAGGCAAAAGTCACATTAACAGTCACATGCAAACGGGTTTATGAAACAAGAATAAAATATGAATGCTCTCTAAAATATTACAACAAGAATCATATAATGACAATTGCAATGTCAACTTATTTTTACAACAGGGTGACGAGTGGCTGTCAATTAAATATCCTTCCTGTTGCTCATTTCGTATGTAACAATTACGATTGTCTAGAAGTAATGGTTTGGAATTTAAAAGATGTACGTGCAGTTACAAAGGAAGTTTAACAAAACAGTTTGGCATAGTTTGGTAGAGTGGCTGTTTTTTTTTCCGAAACCTGGTTAAATCTACCGGCAACATTTTACGTAGATCTAGGTTTTTGGAATGGATAAATTTAGTTTTCCTTTCAAGGTATATGATTTAACAATTACCTTAACACATAATTCTTATGTGTAACTTCAATCCATTTTGAAATAATTATTGTATAATCCAGTCTTAGAACTATGGTTTAAACAAAAAGAAAACAATAAAATTGTAAACAGTAAAGTCTATCACTTTGTCTGACCCATGTGTTTACATGTCGCGCTATACTGCATGTTGATTGGCTGATAGGACCTGTCAATCAAAATTGGCAGAAAGGTCAATCTGTTGACTGCAAATGGTATTAGTATGGACTGGTCTAAAATATTTTTTTCTTCCCTGAAACACAGTCTGTCATATCTTGGACAGATCTGATGACAAAAGTTTCAAAAAAAAAAATGCCAATGGAAAAGTTGCTTGCAACAAGCTATTTGGTCATAAATTTTCAAAGTATATTTCAACAAACATTATCAATCCACCTGATACATGTACCTGAAATGATATTGTTAAATTATGTATGCTTTGAAGAAATGCTACTGAGGTAAAAAAGTCATTGTACTTATACTACATTAACTCACTAATGAGTTTTAATTATTACCCCTTTCCCAAACAATCCCACGTTTTAACAACCTTAAGAAAGAAGGCTTTTGAAAACATTGTGGGAATAGGAGAAGATAAAAGAATCAAGCATTTTCTCTTTTTCTCATGATGTTTTTTACTGTTTCAAATACAAGTTTTATCATTTGAGCCACATTTGCCTTATTGTCTGACAATATCTTCATTACAGACAAGTCTGTAATTTTGTTGCTTGGTACAGGGTTAAAACCCACACACACTCAAAGTTTTAGCATTTAGTCTGACAGTCAGTTCACTGTTCACCACATGACCTAATTTTAGACTTGTCAATTTTGAAAGCATTTTGCGGTTGATAAATCAAATGTGTTGTATATAATGAGGTTTGTCTTTGGATGGGTTGAAAATATTTTGGGAAAAGAAGAAAACATGATGGTTACTTGCATTTTCTCCTCTACGCACAGAGTTTGAAAAAACCTTGAGCCTAAATTACATAAAAACACAGGGTTGTATGGTAAACAGTCAACTTTACCAGATGCCACAACTTGAGACTCACACACACTGAGATTATTGGTCGATAACAAAACGGGCCATGCTCTGTGAAAAGGAGTCTTAATGCATCGGCAAAAAGTATTGACCCAGGTCAGCCTGCGCAGTCCGCACTGGCTGACCTGGGCCGAAACTTTTCGCTGTTGGTCAATTATTCTGTATGTCCAAGGACCAGTCTACCACATGATTAAGTGGTTGTTAAAAGGAATGTCTACTATGGATCCATAAGTAACTGATGACTTGCTTGGTATCATTCATTTGCATCACAGAGAAGCATTAAGCCCCCTTTTGCCAGAGTATCATACAAATAATTACTAGTATATTTATCATGAAGAAATGAAAAAAAATGTGCTCTAATGGTATTCAATGAGTAAATCCTTTACTATACAACAAGATTTGAGAGTCATCCAAAGTCAAAGCATCTGCAGACATCTACTGGAAGATGGTTCAAATGATGCCTTTAGTAGAGCAGAAAACTTTAAGGAAAATGGAGAAAATGCTGGTTTCCAGCATTTTCTCCTTTTCCCACAATGGAATTAAAAGCTTTCTTACTCAGGGTTGTTAAAATTCATTACTGTATGGTACAGTTTTAATCTGATCTGCATCAGTCGATCTTCCTTGGAAAAAAATAAGATTAAAGCTTTCATGAAAACAAATCTTTTACAAGATCTGTATCTCTTTTTTATGACAAGCAGCTGTAGTTTCTCCCAAAGTAATAAACTTCTTACCCTTTATGTGATGACAAAATGTTAGATGTGTCCATAATTTGTGTTTTCTTTTTTGAGAGTTTTTAAAACTACAGATTAATTGGTAAAGGATTAAAATACGAAACACTAGAAGCCCTCCAAATGACGGATTTGGTGCAGCCGGTTACCTCTTTACCACACAACAAAATTTTAGACTACTCCAAATTGAAAGCACTTGCAGACGACAAAATAAATTTGAATGAAACACTGAAGTTTGTTTTGGGAAGGACAGAAAACATTGTGGGAAAAGGAGAAAATGCTGGTTACCAGCATTTTCTCCTTTTCCAACCATGTTTTCAAAAGGTTTCTCTCTAAGGGTCATTCAAAGTTGGGATTATGTGGTAATGGGTTAAAAGACTTGAGCTCCTTCTATCAAACAGGCATTATCATAATTCAAACAGTGCTTGAAAAGAAAGTACATGTGCCTAATCTTTGTCCCGTAAATGCCCCATATCATAAATGTATTTTATTTGTACATATTGAGGCAAAAGTCGCAAAAGCTCCTTTTCCCTGAATGTTTTCCAGAAACATCAAATCAAAGATAAACCTGTAATTTTCTCCTTTCAACTATTTATTGATTATTCTGTGACAAAGGAAGTCAACTCTGTACGACAACAACATTTTTTAGACTTGTCCAGACGACCAATTAATCAATCAATTTAACTAACCATTCAACCCATCCATCAATCAATCAATCAGTTAAATATATGCATCTCTTACACTAGTATTTAGTTAGTCCAATGCTTAGGTCATAAAGTTAAGACAGGTCTTCCTTTTTGTCTTGAACCCGACCACTTTTAACCTTTAGAGCGTCAAATAAACTTTCAGACATTTTCATCATACGAAGAGTGTTCAAATATTGATCTGGAGACTGAAACTTTGTATATCTGTTGGAGGTGAATATTTTGAGGGAACAAAATAAAATTTTAGTGAAACCTTATACTTTGAGGGAACAAAATAAAAATTTCAGTGAAACCTATGAAGAATCAAATTTTAGGTGCTTAGATACATTCATATTTGAACACTCCTCTTAGAAATACGACTCAAATAATTGCAATTTCATGGTTGCTTTTGTCTACAGTGTTTCAGCAAAGTGGACAGAGTAGATCAAAGATCAGGTTACACGAAACATGCAGCCTGACCTTGATCTACACTGGCTGCAAAAGCAACAATAGTCATGAAAGGGGCTTTAAGGTTTAACAGCATTGTGGCAGAAAGACAATTTTGCTTATAATGAGTTATTTTTCCTCCTATCACTATGGTTTTTACATGTACTTCAGGATTAATCTTAAATGTTTTATTAGGCTGGTTTGTTGCAGAGGGAAATGAGTAACCATATGCATGAATAATTAATCCAGTTTTTATGTAACAGCATCCAGCTGTTGATATTCACAGGTGTGGTAACACTCTATAAATCTCTTTTAACATAATCATAGTGTTGCCTTATGCGGCCAGTGTAGATCAAGGTCAGGCTGCACAAAATGTGCGGTCTGATTTATGATCTACACTGTCTGCAGAGATGAGAACCTATTGACAAAAGTACCAGTAAACTTGAAATTACACTCATCTGCATCATACTACAAGATTGAAATTTATTTGTTGGGTTTATTTGGCGCTCTAAGGGTAAATCCTTAAAGCGCCTTTTACAACAATTGTTCCTTTGTGGCCAGCGTAGATCAAGATCAGACTGCACAAAACATGCAGTCTGATCTTTGATCTATACTGTCCACCTTGCTGAGATATTCTGGACAAAGGCAACCTTGAAATTGCTGCCATTAGTGTCTTACTCCTTGAATAAAAATGTCCATCGGGATTATTTGGGTTAACCCTTTACCGCCCAAGGCCGACTATTAACAAACCTAGGAAAGATGCCTTCTGAAAACACTGTGGGAAAAGGAGAAAATGCTGGTAACTTGCATTTTCTCCTTTTTCCACAATGTTTTCTATCCTGGCGACTATCAACAACCCTGGGAAAGAAGCCTTTTGGAAATATTGTAGGAAAAGGAGAAAATGCTGGTAACCAGCATTTTCTCCTTTTTCCACAATGTTTTCTATCCTACCGAAGAAAAATTGCACCATTTGAGCCATGCTGAAACTGTCGTCTGCAAATACTTTCAATTTGGACATGGCTAAGATTTTGTCTTCTGGTAAAGAGTTAACACTTTACCATACAATGCCGCCTTTTAAAACCCTGGGAAAGAGGGCTTTTGAAAACATTGTGAGAAAAGGAGAAAATGCTGGTAACCAGCATTTCCTCCTTTTCCCACAATGTTTTCTACCCTATCAAAAGAGAAATTGCACCATCTGAGCCACATAGAAATCATCCTCTGCAAATGCTTTCAATCTGGACAGGGCTGAAATTTTGTTGTCTGGTAAAGGCTTAATAAGATTATAGCAATAACTTGCTTATATAGATCTGATTCAGTAACCTGGTCCAATCCATGCTGGCTTGTTCTTTGCACTATTATTTAACCTTTCACTGAATGATTCCAAGTTTTGACATCAAAGGACAGAAGGTTTTTGATAACATTGTGGGAATAGGAGAAAAGAGCATGATATTCGTTGGTTTTTGAGATACAAAAACAATATTATAATCAAGTTTGTCAAACGTTCGCATAATAACAATTTTCTAGATTTCTTTAACCCTTTACAACACAATCCCGACTTTTAACGACCCTGGGAAAGAAGCCTTTTGAAAACACTGTGGGAAAAGGAGAAAATGCTGGTAACCAGCATTTTCTCCTTTTCCCATAATGTTTTCTACCGTTCCCAAAACAGATTTCAGTTTTTGAGTCCCGTTTATTTTGTCGCCTGCAAATGCTTTCAATTTGGAAACGTCCAAAATGTTGTTGTTCAGCAAAGAGTTAATAAAATTTTTATCTCAAATGCAAACTTACATCATATTACATATGTGAGCCATGCTCTCGCAAAAGAGAGTTTAACCCTGTACCAGATGACAAAATTTTAGCCTTGTCCAAATTGAAAGCATTTGCAGACAACAATTTCAATGTGGCTCAAACAGTGCAATTTTTCTCTGATAGGGTAGAAAACATTATGGGAAAAGGAGAAAATGCTGGTTACCAGCATTTTTTCCTTTTCCCACAATGTTTTCAAAAGGCTTCTTTCCCAGGGTTGTTAAAAGGCAGCATTATGCGGTAAAGGGTTAACACTTTACCAGGAAACAAAATCTTAGCCTTTTCCAAAAGGCTTCTTTCCTTGGGGCGTCAAAAGGCGGCATTGTGCAGTAAAGGGTTAATGCATCTCCTTGACAAATTTTGGACTGGTCCAAATTGAAAGAGTTTGCAGATGACAATTTTAAATTTGATGAAAATGGCAGAAAGTTATCAAAAAGGGTAGAAAACACTGTGGGAAAAGGAGAAATTGCTCGTCACGAGCAATTTCTCCTTTTCCCACAGTGTTTTCAAAAGACTTGTACTGCAGACACGTGAAAACCAGGGCTTGTTTGGGAAAGGGTTAAACCATTCAAGTCATCATAATGGTTCCATAAGATCCATTTTGTATATCAACTGCACAGGCTTACCCGGTTGATACTTTTTGCAAATGCCTTTTCACAGTGCATGGCTCATATATGAAGCTTTAGAAATCTTTGTCATTATAATGATTATTGCTGCAGATGGGTCAAATATTCTAACGGGTTATGGGATTGATGCAAACATTGACTTGTGACCATAAATTGTTTGCAAATAATTTATCCTAATGACCAGAGGTCAAGATGTGTTGACCAATGGCCAGATAAATATTTACAAAGAAAAGTGATAGCACTTTGTGTGAAGAAAGTCAACAAACTTAGTGAATCGATATGGCCTTTTTTATTTGCTTGTGAACTATGGCATTTCACACCATTACTGCTATAGATTGCTTTCAGCCTCTATATTGTTTGAACTGTGTCCCAGTAGTGAGGTGTTGATGCATGTGGCCAGAGATTGAGTCTGTTAACTCTTTACCACATGACAAAATTTTAGACTTGTCCAAATTGAAAGCATTTGCAGACGACAAAATAAATGTGACTGAAAAATTGAAATTTGTTTTGGGAAGGGTAGAAAACATTGTGGGAAAAGGAGAAAATGCTGGTTACCAGCATTTTCTCCTTTTCATACAATGTTTCCAAAAGCCTTTTCTTTCAGGGTCGTTAAAAGTCAGGATTGTGTGGTAAAGAGTTAACTCATTACCAAGTGACAAAAATGTTGACTTGGCCAAATTGAAAGTATTTGCAGTTGACAATTTAGGTGTTACTGAAATGATGTAACTTGTCTTTATACCACACAACAAAATTTTGGACTAATCCAAATTGAGGGCATTTGCAGACACCAAAAATAAATGTGACTGAAAAATTGGAATTTGTTTTGGGAAGGGTAGAAAACATTGTGTGAAGAGGAGAAAATGCTGGCTACCAACATTTTCTCCTTTTCCCACCATGTTTTCAAAAGGCTTTTCCTTCAAGGTCATTAAAACTCTGGATTGTGTGGTAAAGGGTTAAAACAGAAAAAACATTGTGGGAAAAGAAGACATGCTGGTTAACAGCATTTTCTTCTTTTCCAACAATGTCTTCAAAAAGGCTTCTTCCTCCTTCCTTGTGTGGTAAAGAGTTAACTCCCAGCAGAAATTCTTTCATAGGATTAAACTGGACTCATTCCTCTTGCACAGCAACATCGCTTTGAATTTGTATATATGTGGAAAAGCAGCCATCATACCAGGAAGAATGATTTAGGTACTATGGCTATTTATATATGACACCAAAATTCTTGTTAATGATCAAAATTTACAAAGGGGTTTTCTACTGCCATTAGGTACTTTTTTCAAACACCAGCAGATCAGTCATAATCTTGGTTAGTATCCCTTTAACCCTTTACCACACGACAAAATTTTAGACCTGTCCAAATTGAAAGCATTTGCAGACGACAATTTCACTGTGGCTGAAATGGTGCAATTTTTGTTTGATAGGGTAGAAAACATTGTGGGAAAAGGAGAAAATGCTGGTTGCCAGCATTTCCTCCTTTTCCCACAATGTCTTCAAAAGGCTTCTTTCTCAGGGGCGTCAAAAGGCGGCATTGTGCGGTTAAGGGTTAAAACAAAGCATGGCTAAAAAGAATTAACCATATTAAAGGTCCAGTAAATTTTAAAACCATGTACAGAACGAACAAAAAGATAGAGCAACTTGGCAACTTTTTACCTAGTTTTAAAATTCACGTTGCTGTCAGGGGCTAACACTTTGACCAACCTTACAGTAACAGATTGTCATCTTCACAATATTTTCAATAGTTTTAAATGGTATGTTTTAAAATTAAATAGACACATTGTTTACTTTTGGCTGCCAAAGTGCTTACTTTGTCCCCCCCTCCCCCACCAACAAACGGAAGGGGTCAAAATGGCCCCTGAATATCTTGACACTGAATTTCATTAATCAACCTGAATTTCTTTCCTCTGTCAGTCTAACTCAATCAAAGACAGTAAAGGATTCAAAGTTGACCACAAAAAACACCCTATCATCCTGGACCCATATTCACTAATTGTACTTAAGAACATGCTCAGTCTAATTCTCCAGAATTTTCCAAATTTGAAAATAACACAACTTCTGATTGGCTAAATCAGCAGTAACTGTTGTGTTACTTGCAAATTTAGAAAATCTTGCAGAATAAGACTGAGAACATCCCTAAGAATGGTTGGTGAGTACTGACCCTGATACTAATCTCTGAACCAAAGTCACACATAAAACTAAACATCAAAATTTGCTGAAAAAGGTAAAGATATAAAGATGAAGCAATGGTTTGGGATTTGAAATAGAAGCCCTTTATAATCTATGACAAATAATAGATCAGTTTTATCTAGAGCCAGGATTCTACCGCTATATATATCTAACACAACCTCTGCCAACAAAATTGTTTGAATTGCTTGAGATATTTCAGGATTTAAATTGACAGTAAGGTATTATGTTCCATACTGAGATGACTAAACCAAACATTATACAAGGACAATGTCTAGCAAAGTCAGCCATTTTGAATGGCATGAGTATTTCATATTGACCCTTTACCAAACAATCCTATGGAAGGAGACTTTTGAAAACATTTTGGGATACCTTTTCCCAAAATGTTAAATACCAATACCCTTTAACCCTTTACCACACAATCCCGACTTTTAACGACCCAGAGAAATTGGACTTTTGAAAATTTTCTGGGAAAAGCAGAAAATGCTGGTAACCAGCATTTTCTCCTTTTCCCAGAATGTTTTCTAACCTTTCAGAACAAATCCGGTCATTTGAGTCACATTCATTTTTGTCATCTGTAAATACTTTCAATTTGAACCCATCTGAAATCTTTTCATGTGGTAAAGAGTTAAGAGACATTAGTACCATTACTGATGCCACATTAAATTCATCGTCTACAACTGTATCAAAATTTTGTTGTTTGGCAACGAGTTTATCCTTGGATGGCCAAATAACGAAAAAAAGGACATCTTTCATCAAGAAAAAATGCTCACAAATACTGCCATTTCAAAGCCCTTTCGATCCAGAATATGCCAACATACCAGACAATTTAGAACCAACTCATCAAACTGCACATTCTGTGCAGTCTTATCGTGATTTACAATGTCCACAAATGCAACTTAAGCTGTGCAAGACACATTTACTGTTAACCCTTTACCAAATGACAAAGTTTTAGACTTGTCCAAATTGAAAGAATTTGCAGACGACAAAATAAATGTGACTCAGAAATTGAAATTTGTTTTGGAAAGGTTAGAAAACATTGTTACCAGCATTTTCTCCTTTTCCCACAATGTTGTCAAAGGGTTTTTTCTTCAGGGTCGTTAAAACCTGTGATTGTGTGGTAAAGAGTTAAGTCCTGTGACCCAGTTTGATGTAATTTATCTTATTTTTTTTTAAATATTTGATGATTCATGTAATTAAATCATTATTCATATATTTGACTTCATTCCAGACTAAATGACATGAGTTTTTCCTAATTAGGGCATCATTATGTTAACCATTGTGTATTGAAAAATGAATGAAAACTTGCCATCTGACATATTCCTTAACCCTTTACCAAACAATAACATGCTAGACTGATCCAAATTGAAAACATTTGCAGATGACAATTTCATTGTGGCTCGAAAAGAGAAAATTGTCTATGAAAGGGTAGAAAACATTGTGGGAAAAGGAGAAAATGCTGGTTACCAGCATTTTCTCCTTTTCCCACAATGTTTTCAAAAGGCTTTCTTTTTCAGGGTCGTTAAAATTCCGGATTGTGTGCTAAAGAGTTACCACAGAGCTAAATTCTTTACAGAACACAAACATTTTAGACCCGTCCATATTGAAAGCAAAGGCAAAGTAAACTTGACTCACATGATGACAAATTTCTTCGAAACGTTAGAAAACATTGTGGGGAAAAGGAGAATATGCTGGCTACCATAATTTACTCCTATTTCCACGATGTTTTCACAAGCATTCTTTCTAAAGGTCATTAAAACTTGGAACTGTGTGGAAACGGGTTAATTCTTTACCATATGACAAAATTTCAGATTTGACCAAATTGAAAAAGAAAAAGTAAATTCTGTCTACAATGATTTTTCTTTGCATATTTTAAAATCATTTTGCAAAAAAAGGAGAAAAAGATGGTACACATCATTTCCTCCTTTTCCCACAATATTTTCAAATACCTTCTTTCTCAGGACTGTAAAAATAATTAATTGTTTGGTAACATTTAATGAGAGAAGCAGTATGTTTCATATACATGAACACATTTGTTATGGGTGCTTACCTTCTCCTTTGTTGAAGTCAGTTCCTCTTCTAACCTCTGATTCTCATCCATGACGACATTTATTTCTTCTTCGTGCTCGTGTTTCAACTGTTCAACTTCTGCTCTAGTAGCTGTACGAGTCTGTTCAATCTCGTCCTGAAATTCTTGACGTTCCTGTTCAAGTGTTCGCTGAAGCTCTTCTGATGTACGTCCGTCAGAAACGACTGATACACTGCGACCTTGCTCTGCCTCTAACTCGTCTAGAAGTCTCGCTCTCTCTACGAGTAAAAATGCAATCTGTTCACTTGTAGGGGCTTGGGCTATCTCCTCCAGCCCCTGTTGTATCAGCATCTCAGCCGTCTCATCGCGTAAAGCTGACGCTGAAACCATACAAATCATAACAAATTATTCATAAAAATTATCCCCATATCAAACGTTAAAATTCTATACCAGTCCTAACTGAACATGTTTGTAGACAACAAAATAAATGTGACTCAAATAAATTGAAGTTGTTTTCAGGAGGGTACAAAACATTGCAGGAAAAGGAGAAAATCAGGGCCATTAAAAGTTGGAATTGTGTGGTAAAGGGTTCGTGGGATTATTTTGCCCCATGAATGCATTTGCATACAGGCTGCTTTACTAAATGTACTTAACCCTTGAGCACACATTCCCGAGTTTTAACGACCCTGAGAAAGAAGCATTTTGAAAACTTTGTGGGGAAAGGAGAAATGCTGGCATTTCAAAGAAAAGATTCTTCTTTGAGATATTTGATTGTTGTCTGCAAATACTTTCAATTTCATGGAGTCTAAAATTTTGTCATTTGGTACAGAGTTAACCCATGACTGTGAAAAACTTAAATAAGAATCAAAATGCCCCTCCTACGTGTAACTGTTATTAAGCTGGTGCCATGTCTATGTACAGACGATACCTAAATGAATTAAATAAAATAGATATGACTGGATTTTATAGCATTAGGTTGAAGTATTTTATTTACTGAGGGCTGAAAACAAATAGTAGGTGATTCAAATGCACCCTGTTCCCTGAAAAGATTTATTTCACACTTAATATTCTTGCATAGGATCATCAAAACAAACAGGTATTTAACCCTTTCCCAAACAAGCCCTGGTTTTCACGTGTCTGCAGTACAAGTCTTTTGAAAACACTGCGGGAAAAGGAGAAATTGTTCGTAACGAGCAATTTCTCCTTTTCCAACAGTGTTTTCTACCCTTTTTGAGAACTTTCTGCCATTTTCATCAAATCTAAAATTGTCGTCTGCAAACCCTTTCAATTTGGACCAGTCCAAAATTTGTTGTTTGGGAAAGGGTTAAGTAAAGAACCAACAAGCCAAACACACACAACTGACTGCATATGAGCGATAGAGGCATCCAACAATTTAACCCTTGGAGTGCCAAAAAACCAACCATACATTTTAACACTTAACTCTTTACCAAACGACAAAATTTTAGACCGGTCCAAATTGAACGCATTTGCAGACGACAAAATAAATGTGACTCAAAAATTGAAATTTGTTTTGGGAAGGGTAGAAAACATTGTGGGAAAAGGAGAAAATGCTGGTTTCCAGCATTTCCTCCTTTTCCCACAATGTTTTCAAAAGGCTTTTTCTCAGGGTCCTTGAACGTCAGGATTGTGTGGTAAAGGGTTAAGCTGCTGAATAAATGAAACGCAAATTTCTACTCAATACTAAAAGCCTGAACATTGCGGTTTCAAAGTTGATTTCATTGGAAAGAAAATATCATATCGGACAGTGTAGATCAAAGATCAGACAGCACGATCTGTGCAGGTCAGTGAGTGGCAATCAGCAGCTTAAGGATTCAGTGTTAAGAAATAAAACTCAAAAGACCCCAATAAATGCAATTTCACGGTTGTTCTTGTCAAGAACATCTCAGCAAGGCAGACAGAGTAGATCAAAGATCAAACTGTCTGTTTTGTGAAGTCTGATCTTTGATCTAAAATTGCAGCAACAGCAGCCGTTCAAGGAACTGACTGATTGATTGATTGAATTGTGTTTTATGCCACTTTCAACAATATTTCAGTCATATCACCGCGACAGCTCACATATCTTTGTATTTCCTGGTACCAGGCTAGGGCTCTGAAGTGTCTTATCCAACGACACTCCCACGAAAAACCCAACGGATCAGGCGGGGCTTGAACCTGGGGCCTCTAGGTTACAAGTCCCACACTTCACCCCTGAGCCACTCAGGACCCCTTCAAGGGATGGAAGATAAACTTGAAACCCAAGCACGATGTCTTCATCGAAGTTTACTTTTTTCCTTTCACCCTTTACCAAACAATCCAGGAAGATTTAGGCTTTTAACTCTTTACCAAATGACAAAATTTCAGACTAGTCCATATTTAAAGCATTTGCAGACAACAAATTAAATGTGACTTAAAAATTGAAATTTGCTGTGGGACAGGTTGAAAATATTGTGGGAAAAGGAGAAAATACTGGTTACCAGCATTTTCTCCTTTTCCCACAATGTTTTCAAAAGGCTGCCTTTTTAGGATCATTAAAAGTTGGAAATGTGTGGTAAAGAGTTAATAATATTGTGGGAAAAGAAGAAAATGCTGACCTCTAGCATTTAACCCTTTAGCGCACAATGCCGCCTTTTTAATGCCCCTGGGAAAGAAGCCTTCTGAAAACATTGTGGGAAAAGGAGAAAATGCTGGTAACCAGTATTTTCTCCTTTTCCCACAATGTTTTCTTCCCTATCAAAGAAAAATTGCAACATTTGAGCCATATTGAAATAGTCGTCTGCAAATGCTTTCAGTTTGGAAAAGGCTAAAATTTTGTCGTCTGGTAAGGGGTTAAAGTCTCAGAAAAACAGAAAATTTTACTATATTCCAATAATTTTCTAACTACCAAATTGTTTTCAATATTGCTTCATGCTTGAGGTAACACATAATGATTGCAAGAGGGACAGAGTTAAATTTCTTCTTCAAATACACTTCAAGTTATTTGAGATAAATGGTTCAATCCTGTCCAAAGTTTCTGAAATCTTGGTTAACCCTTTACCAAATGACAATATTTCGGACTGGTCCAAATTGAAAGCATTTGCAGACGACAAATTAAATGTTGCTAAACTGATTGCATTTGTTTCTGAAAGGTTAGAAAACATTGTGGGAAAAGGAGAAAATGCTGGTTACTAGCATTTTCTCCTTTTCCCACAATGTTTTCAAAAGGCTTCTTTCTCAGGGTCGTTCAAAGTCGGGATTGTTTGGTAAAGGGTTAAAGAGAAATTTTACTTTATTCCGATAATTTCTCCAACTGCCACATTTTTTTCAATGTCTATCCATGCTAGAGGCATCACAAGATGACTGCATAAGGGCCTGAGTTAACCCTTTACCAAACAATCCCGAGTTTTAACGACCCGGAGGAAAATGGCTTTTGAAAACATTATGGGAGAAAGAGAAAATGCTGGTAACAATGTTTTCTACCCTTCCAACAACAAATTTCACTTTTTAAGTAAAATTTATGTTGTCGTCTGCAAATTGTTTGAATTTGGACAAGTCGAAATTTTTGTCGTTTGTTAAAGGCTTAGATATCTTGTTCAAATACACTTCAAGACATTAGAGATAAATTGTTTCAAATCCTCACTATAAAAACCCTAGTTTAATGTTTCTGAAGTTTTTGTATCTCTGCCAGACAAATAAAAAGATATGACTCTTATCAAACAAAGAACAATATAAGGTGTTTTTCATGGCCAATGCAGATCAAGATCAGATTGTATACAAAATGCAGTCTGATCAATGATCTACACTGACAATATTTTGAGTGAGGTTCTTTGAAATTCCTTTAACCCTTTCCCAAACAAGCCCTGGTTTTACATGTCTGCAGTACAAATCTTTTGAAAACACTGTGGGAAAAGGAGAAATACCTCATTACGAGCAATTTCTCCTTTTCCCACAGTGTTGTCTATCCTTTTGAAGAAATTTCTGTCATTTTCATCAAATTTAAAATTGTCATCTGCAAACTCTTTCAATTAGGACCAGTCTAAAATTTATAGTTTGGAAAAGGGTTAAACTTGTTTTCACATATCCTTAATTCTTTACCACACGACAAAATTTTAGACTAGTCCAAATTGAAAACCACTGCAGACAGAATATAATATGTGACTCAAAAATTGAAATTTGATTTGGGAAGAGTAGAAAACCTTGTGGAAAAAGGAGAAAATGCTGGTTACCAGCATTTTCTCCTTTTCCCACCATGTTTTCAAAAGCATGCTTTCTCAGGGTTGTTAAAGGTAGGGATTGTTTGGTAAAGGGTTAATCCATGTAAATTAATCTTTTACCAAACAATCTAAAGTTTTAACCCTCTACCACACAGTCCCAACTTTGAATGACCTCAAAAAAGAAGGCTTTAAAAACATTGTGAGAAAAAGGAGAAAATGTTGGTAACCAGCATTTTCTCCTCTTCCCACAATGTTTTCTACCTATTTCACTCCAACAACTGAGAAATTTCTGTAATTTGGTTTAGAGTTCAACACTTTTCCAAATGATAAAATTTAAGACTTGTTCAAATTGAAAGCATTTGCAGACAGCATTCACAAGTGAAGCTCATATCAAAAGATTTGCCTTTAACAGGATAGAAAACATTGTGGGAAAAGGAGAAAATGCTGGTCAGCAGCATTTTCTCCTTCTCCCGCAATGTTTTCAAAAGCCTCCTTCATCAGGGTCATTAAAATCTGGGATTGTGTGATTTAACCCTATTTTACAAGGATGTTTTCAAAGTTGAATCCTTGGAAATCTGTTTCAGGAGGTACAAAATTGACTCTTTATCACTCAGTTACACTTATAAATACCACTGGGTGAAAATGCGATTTGAAAACATGGTGGGAAAAGAAGAAAATGCTGGTCATTTTCTACTTTTCTCACAATGTTTCCTAACCTTTCCCAGAAAATCTTATCATTTTTACCACATTTTTCCCACAATGTTTTCTACCCTTCCCAAAACAAATTTCAATTTTTGAGTCATCTACAAATGCTTTCAATTTGAACCAGTCTTCAATTTTGTCATTTGGTAAGAAGTTAATAGTCAATAATTAAGGAAAAAAAAATATTTGGGCCATGATCTGACAAAAGGGGGCTTAATGCATCTCTGTGATACAATTTGTACCAATTAAGCCATCACATAATTATGGAACCATACCAGCTACAACAGACTGAATCATGAGGTAGACTGGTCCTTGGACATACAGCAAAATTACAAAAGGCAAAATGTTTCAGCCCAGGTCATGCAGGCTGACCTGGGTCGATACTTTTTTGTAGGTGCATTAAGCCCCATTTTCACAGAGCACAGCTCATTTATGAAAACTTCTTTACCAACCTGATTTTGACATAATGTTTTTCCTTATTGAAGTCCCCTTTTCAACAAAGAACATACATGCAAATCATTCCAGAATCCATTCAAGCAAAATGTTAAAACAGACAACGAAATCAACCCACTAACACATTGTACTTCTATCAGAACATCAATTACTAATTCACAAAGTCTTAGTCAGAAATGTAGCCCAAAAATATAGTCCACTGCCACCCCAAAATATAGAAATTCACTATGATTATGTACTATGTTTTTTCAAAGTTACTGTGTTATTAAACAATACAAAGTCATTACAGAATCCATATTGATTGTCTTATACGATAAACACACTATTTTGCGTTGATGCAAAACGTTCCTGATGAAATATTCCATCCAATGCACAGGTCAACAACTAATTACTGGCTATTGTAAATGTCAATTAAACACAATAGCTGCCTCAAAAGTTGAATTCCACACAATGTCATATCAGTAACAGCAAGTAGCATTTTTCCCTTTGAGTGCCCAATTACCATAACCCAACATACATTTTCATGTCTAGAAATAAGATCCTAGTTTTTCTTAAAATTTCAAAGTTGCCTCTGCCCAGAGGCCTCTGTAGGTAAAAAATCAGACTGCATTTTCTTTGAAGTCTGATCTTGATCTACACTGACCACAAAGGCATCTGAAGTTGCAACAGGGTTAAATTATAGTATAACTGTCTATTTAGGATTGATTTTCAGTAAAGAATATGAACAATTACGGTATACCAGTAATATAGTCTAAAATCCATAGGCTCCAAAATGTGCCCCTAGCAACAAACACCACTTAGGCTATGTTGCCTCTGACTTGGACAGTATACATTATCAGCACTGATGGACACTCATCAAAACTCACTGAGTTATCCCAACACAAATTTCACATTCACAACAATCATTCACTTTAACTTTTTACCAAACAACAAAATTTTGGACTGGACCAAATTGGAAGCATTTGCAGACAACAAATTAAATGTAGCTCAAACGATGATTTCTGTCTGATAGGTGAGAAAACATTGTGGGAAAAGGAGAAAATGCTGGTTACCAGCATTTTCTCCTTTTCCAACAATGTTTTCAGAAGTTTTACCTTTCAGAGTCGTTAAAACATGGGACTGTGTGGTAAAGAGTTAAACAATCACCAGATAAGCCCTAATTTTTACAACCATGAGGAAGGAGATTGTGAAAATTTTCTTGGAATAGGAGAAAATGTTGGTAACTAGCACTATACACTCCTTTTCCCATGACATTTTCTATCCTTACAAAGAAAAATGCTTTTTTTTTTTTTTATTTTTTTTTTTCAAACAAAATGCTAGTACTTACAACAGTTCTAAAGGTATAACATTTTGTCCTCTGGTAAAAAGTGGGGAGTAAAATGATCAAAGGTAATGAAACAGAAAAAGTTATTGAAACCTGCAAAGTGAAAATCAATATCCCATTATCAGGAAACTTCTAACTCTGAAATCTGCCTGTTTTGATCGATTGATCGATTGTATGGTGTTTAACGCCGTTTTCAACATTATTTCAGTTATATCACGGTGGCCAGTGCATCTATCCATGCTTTCCTGGAGTTTCATTTACCAGTACTCCGCACAATATTCTTTCCAAGCCACTGGCTGCTTTTCCACATAACCATCATCGAAACAATGGTCAGCGGTGACAGAGGAATGAATCCTGTCGCGATGACTATCATCAATCCCCAGAAAGAAATTGGCCAAGCCGGGGATCGAACCAGCGACCTGCTGTTCTCAAGTCCTGTACGCTACAAACTGAGCTATGGGGGCTTGGCTCTGCCTGTTTTAGTTACTGATATGTTCAGTTTATCCTTTACAGATGATGTGTTAGATAAACTTCTATTTCAGACAAAAAGGAGAAATATTTTTAACCCTTTACCACACAATCCCGACTTTTAACAACACTGTGAAAGAAGCCTTTTAAAAACATTGCGGGAAAAAATGCTGGTAACCGGCATTTTCTCCTTTTCCCACAATGTTTTCTACCCTTTCTAAATCAGATTTCAATTTTTTAGTCACATTTATTTTGTCGTCTGCAAATGCTTTCAATGTGGACTAGTCTAAAATTTTGTCGTTGGGTAAAGAGTTAAGGAAGCAATTGCTAACTTGGCTTTCCAAACTGAAAAAAAAGATGCCCCGTACAGTTCTTTCAGCATGACCAATACTTGATACAAAAAACTATTGATAAAAAAATTAAGATTTATATCAGTTCAACAAACAGGTATGATATAACTTCAAAAACATGATTGATTGATTGATTAATTGATTGATTCATTCATTGGTAATTGCTTGTATGGTGTTTGAGCTTTATTTCAGTCATAATGCAGCAACAACTCAATTTAATTCATGTGGGTCCTGAATTTTACCAGAACTTAAGGCTGGGCTCTCAGGTGCCTTGTCCATGGACACTCCCACAAAAAAATTCAGCTTCAGGCAATGAGAACAAGCAAAAGAAGAATCAAATCCAAAATACAGCAAGAGTAAGCGCTGTTCACAAAAACAATACTAGATTTTTCCCATTAACTCTTGTGCACATGACAACATTTTAGACTTGTCCAAATAAAGCATTTGCAGATGACAAATCAAATTGCCTTTAATTGAGTATTAAACATTGTTGGAAAAGGAGAAAATGCTGGTTACCAGCATTTTCTCCTCTTCCCACAATGTTTTCAAAATCTTTCTTTCTCAGGGTTGTTAAAACTCTGGAAGGTATGGTAAAGGGTTTAAACTAAGATATAAATCTCCAAAGCCTCAAATCACCAACTCCATATAATTTACCCTGCACCGCAGTACAAACATCATTGATATAGACAGATCTATATATATGTATTTTTTTCTGATTGTATAAAAGGCATCAGCCAGTCAGAGAAAACGTTTCATGGTGCAGATATCTTGATCAAATATTAAGTAATGTGAGATAAGATTATTTATTCCTTCAATGAATAATTCATGTCTACCAGTTCATTAACCCTTAACCACACAATACTGACGTTTTCCCAACCCCAAGGCTTTTGAAAACATTGTAGGAAAAAGAGAAAATGCTGCTTGGTTAACCAACATTTTCTTCCTTTCCTAAATTGTTATCTACCCTATCAAGGACAAATTTTGTCATTTGTGCCACCTTTTAGTTGTCATCTGCAAATGCTTTCAATTTGGAGTAGTAAAATATTTTGTTGTTTGGTAAAGAGTGACCCTAAGTCCAACAGATTCATCCACATGATTTGTCATCTTCAAAAGGGTTTCAACATGGACAAGTCTAAAAATCTTGTCATTTCATTGTACAGAGCTAACAGTGCAAAGCCAACATTATTTGGTAAGATAGAAAAATTGAAAGAAATTCAAAAAACAAAATACATGTTTGATTCCAAAATTTCCCTTAACCATATCCAACTTATCTATAATTTTAGTACATACAAAACCAGCCTAAAAGTTTTGTATGATAAGAAAAATCTTTTAAAAATACGGGCCACCATTACTTTGACTAACAAAAGGTGTGGTAGTGAATAGTTTTCCCAGGTAAAAAATTTAGACCACTTTACTACATCAATACATCCTTATCTAATGGGACTATTTGCACTATTCATTACCACTGAACATTTTAGACTGCGATATAAATGAACACTACTTTCTACACTGAAAGTAGACCAAAGTATAATTATTAAAATACTGAAAGTGAACTACAACTGACTTTTAATGACCCTGAGGATGAAGGCTTTTGAAACCATTGTGGGTGTTTATCATCCTGAAGAAGAAGGTTTTTGAAAAATATTGTTGGAAAACAAGAAAATACTTGTTACCAGCATTTTCCAACAAAAATTTCCAGCCTATCAACTACTAAGCCTATCATGTCAGCTACATTTATTGGGGTATCTGTAACTGCTTTCAACATGGTTGAGTCTAAAATTTTAGCTTTCTGGTCTTTTAACTCTTTACAAGAGGACAATATTTTATACCTGTTCAAATTGAAAGCATTTGAAGATGACATATTAAATGTGGCTGAAAAGATAAAAATTGTATAAGAGGGAGGAGAACATTTTCGGTATAGAAGAAATGCTAGTTACCAGCATTTTCTTCTTTTCCCACAATGTATTCAAAAGCCATATTCCTCAGGGTTGTTAAAAGTTGTGATTGGTTGGTAAAGGGTTAAAGAGTTACTACTTTATAAAAATGTGGGGAAAAAAATGTGGGAAAAAGAGAAAACAAAGACTCATAGAACTGCAAAAGAATTTAAAGTTGATAAAACAGTAATTTGTCAGGTCAGTTCATGACAGATTTTCATCAACAAATGTATTTCTCGATGATTGATTTATTTGCAGTTTACTGCAACATAGGTATTCCCAGACAGTTACAAAAGCACCTTTTTATATGTGAGCCATGCTCTGTGAAAAGGGGGCTTAATGCATCTGCGAAAAGTATCGACCCAGGACAGCCTGCGCAGTCCGCGCAGGCTGACCTGGGCCGAAACTTTTCACTATTGGTCAATTTTCTGCATGTCAAAGGCCCAGTGTACCTCATGAATCAGTTGATTGTTATACAAAACCGATTTTATTGATCCATAGATACGTGATAACTTGCTCGGTATTATGGATCATGCAGATGCATTAAGCCCCTTTTGCCAGAGCATGGCTCATGTATATTTTTTTTTGTAATTTTTCTCGTACTCGAGTCATTTCTCTTTTACCAATTTTCCCTCTTTAACTCTTTACCAGATGGCGAAATTTTTTACCTATCCCAATTGAAAGCATTTGCAGACGAGAAATCAAATGTGGCTCAAAGTATAGAATTTGTTTTGGTCAGGGTAGAAAATACTGTGGAAAAGGGAGAAAATGTTGGTTACCAGCATTTTCTCCCTTTCCCAAATGTTTTCACACAATCCTGTTTTTTTAATGACTATGATTAGGGAATTTTGAAAACATACTGGGAACAGGAGATAATTGTAGCTTTTTCTCCTTTTTTCCATGATGTTTTCCGAGTCAAAGACAGAAATCTTCCTTTCGACCACATTTGATTTGTTGGCGGCAAAATGCTTTCAATTTGGTGAGGTTCAAAATATTGTCGTCTGGTAAAGGGATAATACAAATAATTCCCTTTCTGCAACAAATCATTATTCTTTCAATTACTTGTAGAGGGTTAACTCTTTACCAAATGACAAAATTTTAGACTAGTCCATGATGACAGCATTTGCAGACGACAAAATAAATGTGACTCAAAAATTGAAATTTGTTTATGGGGAAGAGAAGAAAACATTGTGGGAAAAGGAGAAAATGCTGGCTACCAGCATTTTCTCCTTTTCCCACAATGTTTTCAAAAGCTTTTTTTTTTTTCAGGGTCCTGTAAAGTTGCGATTGTGCGGCAAAGGGTTAAACCTTTCACAGAAAGATGGTTGCTGTTTTATGAGCAATCACAAGAGTTTATCCTAAGAAGTTTTTGCTCAGGTGGGCAAAAAAAGATACAGAGATACAGCACACTCCCGGGCTTCCGGTGCACAACATTTCATCAAAAGGGTGTTTCATTGAAATCCATGAATGCGTTAAAGTACTGATTGCTAAATTCCTTGATTTATGTCATGAAAAGCTCTGTCTGGGAGGATGATATGAGCCACAATTCGTCTTGGCTAGGGTAAGGATCATTTTTGACAAACATGGTTTTCGACGAAATGTAGCAGATCCCAGGACCCTTCTCTGGTGGCCTATGCAAAATCCTGTATAATACCATATGATCTTCAAAAAGCATGCACAAAGATTTGTCCTTTACAGGAGAACAAAATTTTAGACTTATCAACATTAAAAACATTTACAAATAACAAATGTGACTGAAATCAAATGATCTGTGTCTTTGAAAGGATAGAAAACATCGTGGGAAAAGGAGAAAATGCTGGTAAACAGTGTTTTCTCTTTTTCGTAAGATTTCTTCAAAGAGGCTTCTTCATCAGTCATTAAAACTTGGGACTGTTTGGTAACGGGTTTACTCTTTACCAAACAACAAAATTTTGACCTGGACCAAATTGAAAGAAGTTGCAGGCGACAAATCGTATGTTGCTAAAATTATGATTTCTGTCTTTGACAGCGTAGAAAACTCTGCGGATAAAGGAGAAAATGCTGGTAACCAGCATTTTCTCCTTTTCCCGCAATGCTTTCAAAAACCTTCTCTTTCAGGGTGTTAAAACTAAGATGGTTTGGTAAAGGGTTAAAGGAATGCACCTGATTGACCTCGCTCTTTTATCATCGACCAAGAGAAAGTGATTTTGATTTTAAAATTGACAAAAAAATCCAATAAAATGCGGATTATTTAATATTTTTCTAATAATCAATTTTTTCAGGTTTTTAGTGATTGATTTGACCTGTAAGCCTTGACTAAATAATCCCGTTTTCTTGGCCAGGAAGAATAATAATTTGAAAACATAGCGGGAATAGGAGAAAAATACTGGAAACTCAATGTGTTAACCTTTTACTAAACAATCACAACTTTTAACAACCCTTGAAAACATTGTGGAAAAAAGGGGAAATGCTGGTCACCAGCATTTTCTCCTTTACCCACAATGTTTTCTATTCTCTAATTTCAAATTTCATGTTTTGAGTGACATACATTTTGTTGTCTGCAAATACTTTTAGTTTGGGCATGGCTAAAATTTTGTTTTCTGCTGAAGATTTACAAGGCTTCTTTCTCAGTATGATTAAAACTGATTATAACTCCGGATTGTTTGGTTAACTCTTAACCACACAACAAAAATATTACAGACTTGTCCAAATTAAAAGCATTTGCAGACAACAATTTGAATGTGGGTCAAATGCTAGATATTTGTCTTTGATAGGGTGGAAAATATTGTAGGAAAAGGAGAAAATGGTGGTTACCAGCATTTTCTCCTTTTCCCATAATGTTTACGCAACACTTCTTTTTCAGGGTTGTTAAAACTCGGGATTGTGTGGAAGGGGGTTCAGTGCATATTCAATACCATCGCACAAGTCCATGCTTCTTGCAGTAGATCCATTTTTTAAATACGCAAAAGGAGAGGTTTCCAGCACTGAACAATTTCTGCTTTTGCAACACTGTTTTCATATATCAAACCTTATTAATCATATCATTAAAAGTTTGGAAAATATTTTTCCTCCCCCTGCGAGAAATGTTCAAGAACAAGTGGTGAGTTCATGAACATTCAAGAACTGTTCTTGAACTAATGAAACAGTTTCTGAAATGAGGTTCTAGAACCCAAATGGTTCTTGAACACTGGCTCTAAAAGTACGAAAGTGAAAGAACATTAATTCGTGAACACCACCAGTTCTTGAACTGATCTGAAAGTTCATGAATGTTCAAGAACCTTTCATGAACCTTAAGACCTGTTCTTGAACTAATAAAACAGTTACTGAACTGAGGTTCTAGAAGCCAAATGGTTCTTGAACACTGGTTCTAAAAGCACAAAAGTGAAAGAACATTAATTCTGGAACACCACCAGTTCTTGAACTGGTCTGAAAGTTCTTGAACAGTTGGCCTATAATACAAATGGTTCTAGAACATTGGTTTTAATATGTTGACCAAATTCCACAAACCCTGGTTCTAAACTGTACCAGTTTTTGAGCAGTTGGAAATCTAGAATTTGGTGCAAATTTGTGTGACGGCAAAAATTATCAAGTTGTCTTTCCTTCAAATTGCACAGAATTCGGTTCAGATGCTTGTTTACATTTCAGATGTATACATGTGCAAACTTTCAGAAACATCAGAAGCCATGAGGTCAAGTGTATTTATGCAGGGATCATATGTGTATATATTATCCCTTATTTATGTGAAATGGCAGTAATATAAATATTGCAGACTCACTTACCTTTTTCGAAGTCAATCAGATAATTTGAATTTTTTTCTGTTACAATGTTTTGAAAATGCCACTTCATTTTCCACTTGACCTCCGTGGGATTGCATAATGTGCTATGGATGATTTACACAATGGCTCACTATCAACTTTTATCTTGCTACTAAAATTAAGTTACAAGCAATCTTGACATTGCAGCAATCTCTTACATTACAGTAAGTCAAGCCCAAAACTGAATAAGTCAAGTTGGTGAATGGCAGGGCTCTGAAATTCAGGAGTCGACGACCCATCGACCTGAAAATTTCAGGGGTCAAATCTAGAGTCAAACAAAAAAAATTGTGAGTCAAAATGGAAAATGAGTTTATAATAAACTTTTTTGTTAATGTTGGACTTATTATTAATGTTGCAACAAAGATGTGAAGTGTGGTAACTTTTTCGTTGTTGTTGGAGTTATTATTAATATTGGAATAAAGATGTGAAGTGACCAATAGTGGTTATGTTCAAGGAAGCAAACGTTAAAACATTGTCCACCTAAGCAAGCAATCAATAAGAAAATTCTGGACAATCAATTTCACTCAGAGGTCTTTTGTTAAAATTTGCTGAAATAATAATAAGACTTATTTATCCGATTTCTGGTACCATCCAGAAATATGTTAAGTTATAATTTTATAAGGCCTGAATTTTTTGGGTTACATCATCACTCGACAATATTACCTTTTTCTTTCTGGATGTTATTACATTAGCATTATCGATAACAACATCAATAAGTGCAATGAAAAGCAGAAATTGTATGACTTATAAAGGCAAACCCGCACTTGAGGACAAGTCTGGAGAACGAAACCGAAAGTAGATATCTATACAAATTATTTACACATATAAACTTCTTTCATATTAATCTCGTAATATTATTAGATAAAGATCTAGATGTATAAGTTTCCAAGAGTCATGCTGGTCGGCACAAATTTGCAATTTTCTTAAAAAGAAGGGTACAGAATATGGAGGAACATGTTCATGTTTACTTTCATGCAGAAAATCTTGGATGATCCGTTGTTCTACATTACCTTCCGCTAGGTGGCATTTTTCAAATACATGATGTGCGCAATATCAATTGAAGTTCAATCTGTTAGATGCAGTTATGGAATCGGCCAAGCTCTTCTCGGCCTTTTGCGACTGGATTTCAATTTCTTCTTGTTCGTTTTCATTGGCCCGTTCTGTAAAGCGCCATCAGACCCAGATGATGACATCACAGAGAAGAAATATGGACAATGCTTGAAAGTCAGGTAAAAATCGTTTGAACTTTTGTGTTCTTTTGTGTGTGTGTCATCTGCAGAAACTTGCAACAATACAGATATTTCGACCGAAGAACATTAATTTATTGAGAAAATCTTTGAATAGATCTAGGCTTTCCATTATCGTTGTGGACTGTTGTTTTTTCATTCTGCTCCGGCCGTTGCTCCTTCGTCCCAAAACAAGTTCATCCCAGAGTTTTTCGTGTTTGTGACCCCAGTTTGGCAATATTACCGAGAATGACATATCTTGTTGGTATCTATGCCATAATTAGACCTTAATTTCAACAGATTTACTTTTTTTTTTTAATCTGTTTAAAGATCAAGATATATAAGATACAATTATGGGTTACCACCACATTGACGTGTATTGTGTCACTTCTCAGTGACATGTTTTATTACAGTCTTGAAGACAGCTTTTGATACAGAAAAAAAAGAAAGAAAATGGTGCTGGCATTTCTTGTTTTCACACACTTGCTCATCTTTCAATGGCAAATCCAATCATTTGAGTGGCATTTAATTTGATGTCTGCAAGTTTTTTAGAATGGGTGCGGATAATATTATTGTCATTTGGTGAAGAGATGACAATCCATAACAACAATTCTACATTGTTTGTGTATTGTTAGTTGTCTTGTCTTTTCTTTGTAGTAACTCACCAGGAAAAAAAAGACTACAGCAGCTTGAATCTTGAAATGCCAAGTCCACAGCACCAGATATGGAGGAGTAACAAGGATCCCATATATTAAGTTTTGAACACCAAATTGCTGTTCTAGATCAGTTCTTTAACCAGTTCTAGAACTGTTCATGAACCTTAAATTATACTTCTAGAATTACAGGTTCAAGAATTTGTTTTAGAATGTGTTCAAGAACATTTTTCTTGAGTAAATTCTGGAACATAAGTGTTCTAGAATGGCAATTTAATGTTCATAAACTTTCCAAGAACTAGATTCAAGAATTGTTCTAGAACTGTTTCTTGAATTCCTCAGAGCAAGTTCTTTATTTAGTCCTTGAACATCAGTTCTAGAATGGCCATTTAATGTTCATAAACTATTCAAGAACTATATTCAAGAATTGTTCTAGAACTGTTTCTTGAATTCCTCACAGCAAGTTCTTGAACATCAGTTCTAGAATGGCCATTTAATGTTCACGAACTATTCAAGAACTAGCTTCAAGAAATGATTCTAGAACTGTTTCTTGAATTCCTCACTGGAAGCTCTAGATTTAGTTCTTGAACATCAATTCTAGAATGGCCATTTAATGTTCATGAACTATTCAAGAACTAGATTCAAGAACCGTTCTAGAACTGTTTCTTGAATTCCTTGCAGGGGCTTTGCTTGCTGCAATTTTTTTAATTGCATTGATTTACAATTTTCCTGTGAACTATAAGGTACTTAAATGAACGGTAGTGCAGTCAGTAACGTACAGGACTAGAAATCATTGACTGCTGGTTAATGACTATCCCCTGATTGACCACTTCTTTCTGAGGAATAATGAAAAGCATTGCCAGAGGACTCATTCACCACTGATCATTGTCTCAACACAGGTTATGTGGGAAAGTAGCCAGTGGCTTGGGAAGAATATTGAGCGAAATACTGGTAAAAGGAACTCCAGGAAAGCATGGATAGGTGCACTGGCTGAAACAATATAACTGAAATGTTTAACCTTAACCCTTCACCACACAATCCCGACTTTTAACAACCCTGAGGAGGAGGAAGGCTTTTGAAAACATTGTGGGAAAAGGAGAAAATGCTGGTAACCTGCATTTTCTCCTTTTACCACAATGTTTTCTACCCTTCCAAAAACAAAATCAAACTTTGAGTTGCATTTATTTTGTTGTCTGGAAATGCTTTCATTTTGGACTGATCTAAATTTTGTTGTTTGGTAAAGAGTTAAAACACCGTTAAACACCTGATACAGTCAATCAATCAATTCAATTACCTTGCAACTATTTATCCAGTTTTTACTCAGTTTTCTGATAATCCTTGCTTAAGCAATATCAAGCCTTCGACAGTGAGCACGTCACAAGTTAGGTCTCCAGTCTGGATTGTCCACTAAAACTTCGCAATTCAGTGTAGAAGTATAATAGATCTGATAAATTGATTGTAATGATCTTATATTGAAATATCTTCATAAGAATACAGCCTTTTGTTACACGTAATTTAAAAAACTTGGCGACAAATTCAATTAATGTTGAACCCTTTTCCTAATGTATTTTCATACTTCTATATCTTACAGGTACTTCCTATTGTCATTTTTACTGTTCAAATTAAAGTAAACTAGAATAACTATCACTAAAGGTGATAAATACCCCCGCCCCTATATTTCATGTCACAGGGGCAATAACTCTGCAATGTCAATTTAGGGGCAATAACTCCATAATCATTAGGCCAACACTCATGAAATTTGTGCTTTGCACATCTACTGCTCCTGGTGAATATCATGACAAATATCAAGTGAATAAGACTTAAAATGAAGGAATAGTTCTCTGGACAAGAAGTTTTGAGTAAATTCAGGGGTAATTAATTTGGCAAACATTTGAGAACCTCTACTGCTCCTGGTGAATATTTATGCAAAGTATCAATTTAATTGGACACAAAACTAAATGAGTATAAAAAAGTGTAGACCATGATCTGACAATATGTCTGAGACACAGCGGCTGGTCTGGATCCACGCTTGTTGCAAATGTCCAAAGGTGCCTTTTCGCGTAATGTTGGCCAACTATACATATGACAGAAAAGACCTCTTTAAAGTGAATCAGACAGAAACTGTAGGAGGAGTTGTCCGGACAAGCATTTTTAAGTCAAATCAGGGGCAATAACTCAGTAATTCTTGATGGAATTTTTACAAAATGTGTCTTGCACATCTACAACTCCAAATGGACACTTCTGCCAAGTATAATACGAATCGGACTGAAATTGTAGGAGGAGTTGTCTGGACAAGCATTTTAAATGTGAATCAGGGGCAATAACTCATTAATTCTTCATAGAATTTTCACGAAAGTTGCGTCTTGCACATCTACAACTCCTAATGAACACTTATGCCAAGTTTAAAGTGAATCAGACAGAAACTGTAGGAGGAGTTGTCCGGACAAGCATTTTTAAGTCAAATCAGGGGCAATAACTCAGTAATTCTTGATGGAATTTTTACAAAATGTGTGTCTTGCACATCTACAGCTCCTAATGAACACTTATGCCAAGTTTAAAGTGAATCAGACAGAAACTGTAGGAGGAGTTGTCCGTACAAGCATTTTTAAGTCAAATCAGGGGCAATAACTCAGTAATTCTTGATGGAATTTTCACAAAATATGTGTCTTGTACATCTACAACTCCAAATGGACATTTCTGCCAAGTATAAAGCGAATCGGACTGAAATTGTAGGAGGAGTTGTCCGGACAAGCATTTTAAATGTGAATCAGGGGCAATAACTCATTAATTCTTCATAGAATTTTCACGAAAGTTGTGTCTTGCACATCTACAGCTCCTAATGAACACTTATGCCAAGTTTAAAGTGAATCAGACAGAAACTGTAGGAGAAGTTGTCCGGACAAGCATTTTTAAGTCAAATCAGGGGCAATAACTCAGTAATTCTTGATGGAATTTTTACAAAATGTGTGTCTTGCACATCTACAGCTCCTAATGAACACTTATGCCAAGTTTAAAGTGAATCAGACAGAAACTGTAGGAGGAGTTGTCCGGACAAGTGTTTTTAAGTCAAATCAGGGGCAATAACTCAGTAATTCTTGATGGAATTTTTACAAAATGTGTGTCTTGCACATCTACAGCTCCTAATGAACACTTCTGCTCTGCCAAGTAGCAAGGGAATTGGATTGAAACTGTAGGAGGAGTTGTCCGGACAAGATTTTGCGGACAGACCGACCGCCCGACCGACCGCATGACCGACCGACCGACCGACCGACAGGCTGATTCCAGTATACCCCCCACAAACTTCGTTTGCGGGGGTATAAATACTCTCACATCCATTACCAATTACCGGTACTACCTGATTGAAGTCGGAGTGACTCCAGGCCAGTATGAAGAGGAGAGCCCCCAATAATTTTGCCAATGTTACTAAAAGTACCAACAAAAGACTTTAGCTCTAGATCTAGAATGTACTTGATTAAAGAAGTATGCCAGTGAGTTAGGCAAATTCTGTACTACCTCAAGGATACCCCTGTGCTTCAAATTTGCTTAACTCCTTACCAAATGACAAAATTTTAGACTGGTTCAAACTGAATGATTGTATGGTGTTTAACGCCGTTTTCAGCATTATTTCAGTTATATCGCAGCCAGCAAGTGCACCTATCCATGCTTTCCTGGAGTTTCTTGTACCAGTACTGCGCACAATATTCTTTTCAAGACACTGGCTGCTTTCCCACATAGCCATCGTCAAAACAATGGTCAGCAGTGAGAGAGGAATGAATCCTGTCGCAATGACTATCATCAATTCTCTGAAAGAAATTGGCTGAGCCGGGGATCAAACCAGCAACCTCCTGTTCTAAAGTCCTGTACGCTACCGCCTGAGCTAATGGGGCTCGGTGGGTTCAAATTGAAAGCATTTACAGATGACAAATTCGTAGTGGCTCAAAAACTGATATTTGCTTTTGGAAGGGTAGAAAATATTGTCGAAAAAGGAGAAAATGCTGGTCACAAGTTTTCTTCAGCAGGGTTGTTAAAACTCGGGATTGTGTGGTAACAAGTTAACAGTAAACCCTTGACCAAATGATCCAATGTTTTAACAATCCTTAGGCATAAAGCCTTTCAAAACATTCTGGACAAAGGAGGAAATGCTGGTAACCAAGAATTTCTCCTTTTCCCACAATGTTTTCTATTATTCATAGGTCTAATCCTACCATTTTAAACCACAATATAAATTTTATTGTCTGCAAGTGCTTTCAATCTGGACAAGTGTAAAATGTTGCTTAGTAAAGAGCTGCACTCTGGCAAAAAGATGGCTAAATGCATCATTTTGTCAAATAAGCGTCTGAACCATGAGGCAGAATGATTCTTTGAAATGTATAAAATTTACAAACAGCAAACAGTTTTGGCTTGTGTGAGCCTGCACAAACAGGGCAGGCTGACATGAGTCAATACTTTTTGCAGACGTATTAGACCCCCTTTTCACAGAGCATGACTAATAAATTTTTAACCCTTTCCCAAATGACAAAATTTGGACTGGTCCAAATTGAAAGAGTTTGCAGACGACAATTTTAAATTTGATGAAAATGGCAGAAGTTCTCAAAAAGGGTAGACAACACTGTGGGAAAAGGAGAAATTGCTCGTTACGAGCAATTTCTGCTTTTCCCACAGTGTTTTCAAAAGACTTGTTCTGCAGACACGTGAAAACCAGGGCTTGTTTGGGAAAGGGTTAAATTATAATACCAGGAATAGCACTTCACTATATTTTAGGTATTTTAGTGACATAAAAAATCAGTTATATAGATAATAACTGTATTTCTCTATTCAAAATTCAGCAGTTTTCTTCTTTTTCTATTTAATGGGTCAGATAATTTTTTAGAAGAAAAAAATTGATAAAAACACCTTTTCTGGACTAGGGATCTTTTATAAAACTGTTTTAGACCTTCATTACCTGATCCTGGCTTTTAATGACCCTGGTAGATTAGACTAATGAAAACATTGTGGGAAAAGGAGAAAATGCTGGTAACCAGCATTTTCTCCTTTTCCCACAATATTTTCTGCTCTATCAAAGAGAGAAATCACCATTTTAGCAACACTTTCTTTGTCGTCTGCAGATGCTTTCAATTTGATCCAGTCCAAAATTTTGATGTTTGGTAGAATTAAAGGCCCAGTAGCAGCCAAAAAACAATGCAGGTACTGAAATGCATTTAAATTTAAATTATACCATTGAAAGTATGAAAAATATTATGAAGATGACATCTGTTATTGTGTGTTCAGTCCAAGCCTTAGTTGCTGACAGAAAAATTATTTCTAAACAAAAGATAGAGTGACATGGCAAATTTTAACCTAGTTTTGAAATTAATTTTCTGCCAGCGACTAACACTCAGATGGACTGTACAATAACAGATTGTCATCTGCACAATAATTTACATACTTTTAAATGGTATGATCCAAATTTAAAATGCATTTTAACACCCCCTTTGTTTACTTTTGGCAGCTATTGTTACTTTAACCTTTAAAAGGTCAGGCTATATTTTCCTGCAACCTATAAGCTATTTCTTTATACCCCCGCAAAATGAATGTTTTCGGGGGTATACTGGAATCAGCCTGTCTGTCCGTCAGTCCGTGTGTCCGTCTGTGTACAAAATACTAGCAATTTTGTGTCGCGAACTCCTCCTACAGTTTTCCTTCAATTGCATTGAAACTTTGCACATATATTGATCATATATTGAAGATTTGCAAGACATAATTTTCAAGTGTCAACTCCCCCTGGTTGAGGAATTATCTCCCCTTGAACTTGACACTTTTTTTCTGTCAAAGCACTGGCAGGGGTATTAAGTCACATTCAGTGACAGCTCTAGTTTTTTCTGCTAAAGCATGATAACATTACATTATGTAATTTTCGTGTTTATTTGTGACTGTAAACTACTGTAAGCTTTTGTCATTAAACTATTTTGGTTTTTCATTCATTTGTTTGTATAATCATCAATAAGCCAATTATTTCAAAGCAATACAAATCACTTTTAACAACCCTGAGAAAGATGCCTTTTGAAAACATAGTGGGAAAAGGAGAAAATGCTGGTAACCAGCATTTTCTCCTTTTCCCTCAATGTTTTCTACCCTTCCCAAAGCAAATTTTAATTTTTCAGTCACATTTTGTCGTCTGTGAAAGCTTTCAATCTGGAACAGACTGAAATTTTGTCGTTTTGGTAAATAGTAAGAAAACATAATGGAAAACAGAGCAATTGTTTATCACAAGCAACAGCTCCTTTTCCCACATTGTTGCTAGCCAAGGGTGATAATCACTACATTACTCTCTTCACCCTTGATTGATCAAATTAACCCTTTACCAGACGACAAATTTTAGACTTGTCCAAATTGAAAGCATTTGCATACGACAATTTCAATGTGGCTCAAATGGTGCAATTTTCTCTTGATAGGGTAGAAAACATGGTGGGAAAAGGAGAAAATGCTGGTTACCAGCATTTTCTCCTTTTCCCACAATGTTTTCCAAAGGCTTCTTTCCCAGGGTCGTTAAAAGGCAACATTGTGCGGTAAAAGGTTAAAATTCATAGTCCCAGATATGTGTGTAATGAATAGTTGCAGTCTGTTCTAAAAGTACCAATCAAACAGCATGGTTTTGTAGAAAACAGTGTGGAAAAAGGAGAAAACAGTTTCAAGCAATTTCTTCTTTTCTGGCAATGCTTTCAAAGGCCTTCTTATTCAGAGTCATACAAACTCAAGATAATTTATTAACCCTTTACCAGACGACAAAATTATAGCCTTGTCCAACTTGAAAGCATTTGCAGATGACAGTTTCAATGTGGCTCAAATGATGCAACTTTTCTTTGATAGGGTAGAAAACATTGCGAGAGAAGGAGAAAATGCTGGTTACTAGCATTTTCTCCTTTTCCAACAATGTTTTCAAAAGGCTTGTTTCCCAGGGGCGTCAAAAAGCGACATTGTGCAGTAAAGGGTTAAACAAGAAATTCCTGTATCACTGGCATATTCTCAGCCATTGCCTAATTGTGCATAGTCTGTTTAGCACTGTTCACTGGCCCACACATTAGGTGCAAGAGTGCTGGGTCCGTATTCACCAGCCATTCTCAAGAACATACTCACTCTTCTTCTCCAAAATGGGTAGAAAATATTGTGGAAAAAGGAGAAAATGCTGGTCACCAGCATTTTCTCCTTTTCTCACAACATTTGAAAGTTTCTTCAGCAGGGTTGTTAAAACTTGGGATTGTGTGGTTACAAGTTAACAGTTAACCCTTGACCAAATGATCCAATGTTTTAACAATCCTGAGGCATAAAACCTTTCAAAACATTGTGGACAAAGGAGGAAATGCTGGTAACCAAGAATTTCTCCTTTTCCCACAATATTTTCTATTATTCCAGGGCTCGAAATTAACACTAGCAAACTCGCAAAATGCGAGTGGAAAATTGATTTTGCGAGTAGATTTTACGACCACTAGCATTTTTTTGCGAGTACAAATGAAAATTTGTTTGCCGACCGTAATGTCCCAGTAGTGACTGGTTTGCGTTTTATACCATGCCGACTGGTTTACAATCCTAATCTGAGCTCTTACAGTTCCATTCAGCTATGGAATTTTTTGCAAATCGTAAACCAGTCTATTTTTAGCAGATGACAACAATGTCTAAGCGGACGATACAATCCGGATCAAACATCATCAGTAATAGTAAAACATTGTTTTAACCATAAATATTTAAAGATCTTATAGTGTATTTCGTACAGTTATTAATAGCTTGGTATACTACAAGTCTCGGGTAGGAAATAATGATGATTCGTACCAATTACAATTCGTACACAGCCTGTTTTCACATTTTTTTCTCTTTATAAATAACATCATGAGAACCTACTCAGTTAACAGTATTATAGAATATTGAATACATCATCATCCCACTGGGCACCAACAAATCTTTCTATCTTTTTGACATTCATTTTAATGAATGTTAAAAATTTAGTAAAATTTGCTAGTGAGCGTCAATTTTTGCTAGTAAAAATTTTGTCCACTAGTGGCAAAAAAAGTTAATTTCGAGCCCTGTATTCAAAGGTCTAATCGTACCATTTTAAACGACAATATCAAAATGTTCTAAATTTGAAAGTAACACAAGTGCTGGTTGGCTACACCAAATGGTTTTTGTATGTCCTTGAGAATGATTGGTGAATATGGACCCAGGTGTAGTTTCCAGGAAACAGAATCGAAAGAGATTAGTATAAGTTGCAAGAACTTGTTTTATAATCAATGTAAAATAAATCTGTTTAACCCTTTCCCAAACAACAAATTTTGGATTGGTCCAAATTGAAAGAGTTTGCAGATGACAATTTTAAATTTGATAAAAATGGCAGAAAGGTCTAAGAAAGGGTAGAAAACACTGTGGGAAAAGGAGTAATTGCTCGTTACAAGCAATTTCTCCTTTTCCCACAGTGTTTTCAAAAGACTTCTTCTATAGACACGTGAAAACCAGGGCTTGTTTGAGAAAGGGTTAAATGTATAGTCTGTGTTTTTTGCTTCTATGAATCTTCACACAAAAAGTGTGTGATTATATAAGGGAGGTAATTCAAGTCTACAAAGTCAATCTACACCGGCTAATCTTTGCATAATTATTGACCCTGGTAATCAATTAAGTCAACAAATGATATAGTACTATAAATATTGTTATATATACTCTTAACACCTCCCTATAATACCCTTTAAACCTTTACCACACAATCCTGAATTTAAACGACCTTGAGCTATAAGGCTTTTGAAAACATTACGGAAACAGGAGAAAATGCTGGTATCGAGCATTTTCTCCTTTTCCCACAATTTTTCTACACTATCTTTGAAATTACTCTCATTTGTACAAATTCTGAAATTGCAATTTGAAGATATTTCATTTTCAGAGGAGTATAGAATTTGTCGTTTGAGAAAGGTTTATTACGCACTTGACGCTTCCCTTTGATTATATACATATTTTAAAAGTGATTTAGAAGTTTTCCATGGATTTGAAGGAAAAGTTGGTATTTTATGTTCAAACTGCATCTTTTTGCTTACCTCAGGTCTACAAACATGTGTACAACTCATTCGAATTTGGCGACTGTAAGACAATGTTGCTCAGGTCTATCAGTAACTTGATTAGAGAGAGAGTAAGGCAAGGTCCTTGTGGACGATACCTTCACTTTGAAGTTGGTATTTTGGAATTACTTTTATGAATAAAAAATACATAGGCGGCAGGCCTGTCTAATATTCATTACATAAAGCTATCTTGACGGCAAGTTTAATTAACCCTTTACCGCACAATGCACCTTTTAATGACGCTGAGTAAGAAACATTTTGAAAACACTGTGGGAAAAGGAGAAAATGCTGGTAACCAGCATTTTCTCCTTTTCCCACAATGTTTTCTACCATATCAAAGAAAAATTGCACCATTTTAGCCACAATGAATTTGTCGTCTGCAAATGCTTTCGATTTGGACAAGGCTAAAATTTTGTCGTCTGGTAAAGGGCTAATAATTTTTTTCTCAATTAAATTGCTACAACATGGTTCATTCAACCTTGGAGAGCAAAACAACATCAACAGATGTTGTTTAGAATTAGTACCAATATAATCTCAATTTTATCCTTGCTTTGGCCAAGAAAGTTCGGCAAAGGTGACAGTGTAGATCAAATATCAGACTGCATGTTTTAAGGTGCTGCCTGCAAAGGCAAGAAAAGTTCTAAAAGAGCCTAAGAGGGTTAACAAAACTTGTTCAAAATGATGGACAGTTAAAATCTGGTTCAACAACTAAAGTATTTCCACCAATTCATGAAAGTCATGAGAGTCATCACTCTTCTTTCATTGTGTTGCCATGATATGACTAAATATTATTGAAAGCCGCATAAAACACCATTCAATCAATCAATCAATCAATCAATCATCATACAAATTATTGTGTTCTGGGACATTCAGGATCCTATCAATCTTTTTAGCTATATATGCCTGTGTCACAATATTCTCATCAAAGTCTACTACATATTTGACAAACAAAAGTTTCATTGCTTTTTTTCAGTACTTATTTTTCATTTAAACCTTTACCAACCTGAGTCCCAGGTATTAACAATTCTGAGGAAGAATCTTTTGAAAACATTGTGGGAAAGGAGAATGCCAGCATTTTCTCCTTTCCCACAATGTTTTCCCCACATTGTTTTCTATCCTATCAAAGACAAATTCCATCATTTGAGCCTCACTTAATTTGTTGTCTACATATGCTTTCAATTTGGACTTGTCCAAATCGTTGTCCTCTGGTAAAGGGTTAAAACTGTCTACAGCAGCCATTTGATTTTATGCTTTTATGAGGGAAAGGCCAAAGATAAATGGGCACTTACAATTCTGTTCTTGACGGTATCTCTCCATTTCCTGTTTAAGTTGATCATTTTCAGTTTCAAGTTCTTGAATGAGAGCTTCACGTTCGTCAGATAGATGGCGTATGTGTTCTACGTAATTCTCTACCTCTTGCATTTCCTCTGCCTGAGAACGCTTCAGTGTTTCCTCTTTTTCTGTGGCAGACTGAAGGTCATTCTGTGGGGGAAAAAGTGTCATAGTCTATATAGGTCAAAGGTTAGAAGGTCACAGACAAGAGGGTCAACTTAGATAACCCCTTGCTAAACAGTGCTTAACACAAAATGGAGGCTCTCAGCCAGTACTAAAGATCAGATATTGCAATTGTGATGCTGTGTTTATCAGAATGTGGTAGAATATGGCAGAAAAGTGGACAGTGTAGATCCAAGATCAGACTACACATTCTGCAGTCTGATTTTAATCAACCCTATCTGCATAAGTAGTTAAATCCAAGATCAATAGACTGGTCCAAATTGGAAGCATTTGCAGACTACATATTAGTGGTGAAACGGTTTACCGATTAACCGATTAACCGCGGTCTATTCAAAGAAAAAACCGAAACCGGTTCGAATTTTACCGTATCGGTATTTCTGCAATATGTCAACTTCTCTTAATTACATCAGAAAGTCCGGTTTTCCCAAAAATTCTGTCAGAAATCGATCGTTTTTCAACTTACAGTTCTAAAGATTTCCGAAAGCGAAAGTTGTTTATTTTTTTCCACAGGCGGTGTCACCGGTGTTTAGGTAAAACTATGACCACATAAAATTCACGACACGAACTCCAAATAAACGTCGAGCTTTAATGCTTTTGGATCAATGGAGTTTGTATGTTATTCATTTCTTATAACTTTGCTCACACTTATTTTTGCGTTTTCCAGTAGTTAAGCGGCAAAGTATTAGTGTTAGTGCAGTAAGCAACTGAGTAAGTTAGTGCATCGCACTGTCTACTCTGTTGAGCCATGTCCCGAAGTTCGGTATAGTAGCGCTGGTTTTTATATAAACAAGTACGCTCTTGAAGAAAAAAAATGGCAGACGAAAATCGTCAAGATAGCGAGTGTTAAAGAGTAGTCAGTTTCAGTTTGCTTTTATTTGTTCATGCGAAACAATTGCTTTTTAGTTCATTATCTTGAAAGAATGGAAGAGTTCCAAGCACATGTACTAGTTTTCTTTATCACCTTTTGAGCATATGCTACCCTAGCAGTGACTACAAGTGGTCAGATATGCTAAATGTCAGCATATACAGCATATTGCAATACGTATTGCAATACGGGTTAGCCGTATTGCAATATATTGCAATACGCTTTTTACCGTATTGTTTCACCCCTACTACATATTATTACATTTAGCTGAAATGAAGTTGATTGTCTGTGGAGGTGTAGAAAAACTTATGGGAAAAGGACAAAATGCTGGTTACCAGCATTTTCTCCTTTTCCCACAAGGTTTTCGAAAGACTATTTCTTCATGGTCTTTGAGGCTGGGATTGTGTAGTAAAGAGTTATAAGATGAACAAACCTACCTCAGCATTTTGAAGCAGCTTCCATACATAGAAGAGTTTCTCTTCATCCGAGCTTTGTGGATTCAGTCCATCTTCTTCCAGCCTTCTGTCTATCTCTGTGGAAACCACAGATGGACTGTCCTGTAAAGAGAATGACAAAATTTCATTATGCAGGTTATTATTTACATTGTTAGGCACAACTCTAGTTATTTTGTAGACAATGTAGATAAAGCCTCAATCAGTTACAGTCCATAATCATGAAGAAAGAGCCAAAGTCATTAACATAGAATCCAAAATCGTACAGGTAGAACTAGACCTGTCGCAAAGCGGACAAATACCCCCACCAGCACCCTGTCATTGAAGCAGCATAATCAGAGATCTGAAATGATAATGAAACAAAGATAACTTGCGACCCTGACCTTTGACTCATGTGACCCAAAACAACAGGTCACCTTGTTGGGTCATAAGCAAAACTTGTATAAAGTTTCAGGATCCTAGGCTAAACAGATTTTGAATTAGAGAACAGAAACAAAAACATGGACAAAATGATGGATGAATGGACAGACTGACAGATGGACAGACAGGCAGACATGGTGAAACCAGTATACCCACTCTACTTCTTAGGTGGGGTATAACTAACATCATTCACACAGAATCTACAATCATTCAGGTAGAACTAGTATCTTTCAGACAGAATCCACGATCACTGAGGCAGAACTAGCATCATTCACACAGAATCTACAATAATTACGGGAGAACTAGGATCATACACACAAAATCCACAATAACTTGAGGTAGAACTACCATCATTCACACAGAATCCACAATCATTCAAGAAAAACTAGAATCTTTCACACAGAATCCACAATCATTAAGGTAGAACTGGCATCATTCACATGAATCCACAACCATTCAGTTAGAACTGGCATCTTTCACACAGAATAAACAATCAGTCAGGGAGAACTGGCATGGTTCACAAAGAATCCACAATTATCCCAGGAGAACAAGCATCATTCACACAGAATCCACAATCATTTAGAGGAACTAGCATCTTTCACACAGAATCCACAATCATTCAGGGAAAACTGACAGCATTCACACAGAATCCACAACCATTCAGGGAGAAATAGCATCATTCACATAGAATCCACAACCGTTAAGTTAGAACTGGCATCTTTCACACACAATATATAAATAATCATTCAGGGAGAACTGGCACCTTTCACACACCATGAACATATCATTCAGGGAGAACTGGCATGGTTCACACAGAATCCACAATTATTTAGGGGGAACTAGCATCATTCACACAGAATCCACAATCTTTCGGGGGAAAAGTAGCACACACAATCAACATTGAATCATTCAGAGAGAACTAGCATCTTTCACACAGAATCCATATTGAATCATTCAGGGAGAACTAGTATCTTTCACACAGAATCCTGCATCATTCAGGGAGAACTAGTATCTTTCACACAGAATCCTGCATCATTCAGGGAGAACTAGTATCTTTCACACAGAATCCTGCATCATTCAGAGAGAACTAGCATCTTTCACACAGAATCCATATTGAATCATTCAGGGAGAACTAGTATCTTTCACACAGAATCCTGCATCATTCAGGGAGAACTAGTATCTTTCACACAGAATCAACAATCACTCAGGCAGAACTGGCATCTTTCACACAGAATCCAAGATCATTCTGTGAGATCTAGCATCTTTCACACAGAAACCACAATCATTCAGGTACATAAAGCATCATTCACAGAATCCACAATCATTCTTGGAGGACAAGCATCATTCACACAGAATCCATTAACATTAGGGAGATATAGCATCATTCACACAGAATCCAAAATCATTCAGGTAGATCTAACATCCTTCACACAGAATCCACGATCATTCAGAGAGAACTAGCATCATTCATATAGAATCCACAATCATTCAGGGAGAACTAGCATCATTCACACAGACTCCACAATTACTCTGGTAGAACTAGCATCATTCATATAGAATCCACAATCATTCAGGGACAACTAGCATCATTCACACAGCTTCCACAATTACTCTGGTAGAACTAGCATCATTCACACAGAATTCACAATCATTCAGGGAGAACCTAAGTATCTTTCACACAGAATCCACATTGAATCATTTAGGGAGAACTAGCATCATTCACACAGAATCTATGATTATTCAGGGAGAACTAGCATGTTTCATACAGAATCCACAATCATTCAGGCACAACTAAGAGTTAATACTACTTAAATAAGGCAAATTCACCTAAAAAAGTAATAATGAAAATATTATTTATCAAGCTTCAACATGGATACTACCTTTTTCTCAGATGATTCCATCACTCAAAGGTCACTACCTCTTTACATATACACTTTATACATTTACAAGATAAATAACCAATTAAGCTCACATCCCTGAATAATAGGCTTAAAACACTCCTGTAACACCAAAGTTGAGCAAAATCAAACCATTGTCAGATTTGTTCTTGTTTTACCCTTTAGCACACAATCCTGAGTTTTAATGACCCTGAGAAAGAAGCCTTTTGAAAACATTGTGGGAAAAAGAGATAATGCTGGTAACCAGTGTTTTCTCCTTTTCCCACAATGTTTTCTACCATATCAAAGACAATATCCATCGTTTGAGCCATATTTAAACTGTTGTCTGCAAATGCTTTCAGTCTTAACATGATTTCATTTGTATCATGTGGTCAAGAGTTAAAAAAATACAACTTTCAAAAGCACTATTATTTTCCTGCCTGTTGAACGAAATTCTTGTGCATTTAACTGTTTACAAAATGATGAGGTTTCAGACTTGTTCACCTTTTGCTGATGAACAATGAATGTTGACTCATGGAAATGTAACTTAAAAAGGTACAAAACAGTTGTAGAAAAACAAGAAAGTGCTGGGAACTGTTCACTGGCATTTTCTCCTTTTTCAACAATGTTTTTAAAAAAATCTTCCTCAGAACTGTAAAAAAAAAAAAGGACTGTTTTGTAAACAGTTAAATACTAAATCATCTACACTCAATAAAATATTTTAATCTGTTTGCCCTTTTCAAAGAAATGCCATTTTGTATACAGCTATAAGTAAGGAAACACACATATCCATGAGAGTAAAATAACAAATGTTTATAATTTGTTTAGTCCAGAAATTGATTTTTTTCCAATAAAGTTTGAAGTGCTTATGTTCAATTTATCTACATTTTTTGGTATAATCAAAGATCTGCGAAAATTGGCAAAGAGTCAACAAACGTATTTACTTTCGATATTTCAAAATCGCTGTTCTTTGAAAAACTTGGACTTTGAAGTTTATGTCTGTATTTATTATCCAGTCTAGACTGGACAGAATGCTTTTGATCACAAAAGAAATCAAACTTATCTAACCTACAGTAACCTAATTTCTATTTATCTAAGGACCATTACTATTCTCTAATTCAATTGAGTAAATCCCCCCCCCCAAAAAAATCTTTAAAAAAAAAATCAGTACAAAAAATACTGGCTGCCTTAAAATATTACTGCGCATTTCTGGTCCTGTATTCAGCAACCATTCTTGGGAACATTCTCGGTCTAATTCTGAAGAATTTTCTAGATTAACTCTTTACCACAAAATCCTGCGTTTTAAAGATCCTGAGGAAGAAGCATTTTGAAAACATTGTCAGAAAAGGAGAAATTCCTCATGGGTAACCAGCACTTTCTCCTTTTTCCCCAATGTTTTCCATCCTATCAAAGACAGAAATCATCATTTGAACCACATTTATTTTGTCATCTGCAAATGCTTTCAATTTGGCGGAGTCTAAAATTTTATCATTTGGTAAAGAATTAAAAAGTAACACAGTTTCTGACTGGCAAAACAAAATTGTTTAGCCAATCAGAAACTGTGTGACTTTCTAAATCTAGAAAAGGACTAAGAATGTAATTTAGAAATGCTGGTGAATACAGGCCCTAAAATTCCTTTTACAAGTACTTCGGACAACACTCTCTCCCAAACATTGGCTACTTTACTTTGGGGAAAAGGATAAAATGCTGGTTACCAGCATTTTCACCTTTTCCCATAATGTTTTCAAAAGGCTTCTTTGTCAGGGTCATAAAACTTGTGATTCACGGTGTGGCAAAGGGTTAAGCTATGGGTCATCTAAGCCCAGGACAATTTCTGCAAAAATTTCTTCTTTAGTTTATTGATATATGAAATATTTTAAGCACTGGTAAAAACATTTTTTACGATTGAATTATAAGTTAGTATTAATGTGGAATTATCTACCATTATATTGCTATATAATCCATGAAAATCACTTATATCATAATTTTTACACCTGTAAAATCTTGCCGGAGGGGGTCATAAATTTCAAATAATTTGAGCTCTTACAATAACACAGAAATCTGTTTTAAACCCATGGAATGCCACTGACTATTATATATCAATTTTTTCAGTATGTGTAGATCAAGATCAGATGGCACAAAATGTGAATCTACACAGTCTGTATTGCTGGGACATTCTGGCAAGAAAACAGTCTTGGATTTGTGTTTATTTGGGTCATTTTTCACACTGATAATGGTCCTTATATTCATTTGGCACACTAGCGTTAAAGTGCTAAACAAAACCTTTTTAATCCTTTACTAAACAACTCTGTGTTTTTAAGACCCTGAGAGAGAAAGCTTCCCTGAGAGAAAATTAACTTCCAAAAACATCATTGGAACAAGAGAAAATAATACAGCAGTGTGACTGTCAGTTATATCACAGTGATAACTCGTGTATTCTTTCGAGTCTTGGGTTTCACTAATTATTAGACCAGGGCTTTGAGATGCTCCGTGCTTCCAGTGAGGATCAAACCACAGGGTTCACAAGGTTACCAATCCTACACTTTACGACTGAGTCAGGCCGGACCCCATTTCCAAAGTGGCCTCAAGGTTACAAATCCTACACTTCAGCCCTGAGCCGTGCAGGACCCCACATCACAAGGGGCCACAAGGTTACAAATCCTATACTTCAGTACTGAGCCATGCAGGACCCCGCGTCAAAAGGGGCCCACTGAGGTTACCAACCATGCACCTCAGCACTGAACCATGCAGGTCCCCATGTCAAAAGGGGTCAAGAGGTTATGAAACTTAAACTTCAACACCAAGCCATACAGGACCCCACATCAAAAGGTGTGTAAGAGTGAAAGGATCAAATCAGAGAGCAACATTTGTGTTTTGTGCTCTGTGTTTTGTGTCCTATAGGAGAGTCTCAAGTTTTTTCACCTTTAATGTCAACCTGTTTATAATTATTGACAGGCTATACTTACAAATACAGAACATGTTTAACTCTTTACCAAAAGACAAAAATTTAGAGTCGTCCAAATTGAAAGCATTTGCAGACAGCAATTTAGATGTGGTTGAAATTTTGCTCTTTGATTCTGAAAGGATAGAAAACATTGTGGGAAAAGGAGAAAATGCTGGTAACCAGCATTTTCTCCTTTTCTCTCGATGTTTTCAAAAGCTTCCTTTCTCAGGGTCGTTAAAAGAAGGGATTGTGTGGTAAAGAGTTACAATGTAGAATAAAACCCTAACAGACATTTTCAGTCTAGAAATAAAATCCTAAGACAAGTAATTTCAAGGCTGCTCTTGTCCAAGGGTGTTTCAGCAAAGCAGACAGCATAGATCAGATATCAGACTACAGGTTTTGTTCAGTCTGATCTTGATCTTCACTGACCGCAATGTCACTAAAGTTGTGAAAGGCGCTTTAGGAGTAAAGATCAACACTTCTCAAAATCTCAAGGGGAATGTCAATAATTGTTGAACAACTCAGCTGCTATACGCCTTTTTAACCCTTTCCCAAACGACAAATTTTGGACTGGTCCAAATTCAAAGAGTTTGCAGACGACAATTTTAAATTTGATGAAAATGGCAGAAAGTTGTCAAAAAGGGTAGAAAACACTGTGGGAAAAGGAGAAATTGCTCGTTACGAGCAATTTCTCCTTTTCCCACAGTGTTTTCAAAAGACTTGTACTGCAGACACGTGAAAACCAGGGCTTGTTTGGGAAAGGGTTAAACTGGAGAATCTCACAAATATAGGGCATTGTGGATCAAAGATCGGTCTGCAAGTAATGTGCAGTTAGATCATGAACTTAATTCAAACAAACCTGAAAGAGAAGGCCTTTGAAAACAATGTGGGAAAAAAAAGGAAAAAATGCTCAGGTAACCAACTTTTTTCTCCTTTTTCCACAATGTTTTCTACCCAATAAAATACAGAAATCATCATTTGAGCTACATTTAATTTAAATTCTGCAGTCTGGTTGTGTCCAAAATGTTATCGTTCGGAAAAAATTAAACCCCCTTTTCACAGAGCATGGCTCATATCTATTCCCCATTAGACTATGGGGATCTTCCCTAATGAAAAACACATCAATGAGTATTAGTGTAATCAGGCGAGAGAAATTTCTCCCATTTTATCATTGAAGTGCCAAATATAGAAAATCAACACTTTCTGTCAGGAAGAAAGGTCCTATTTTTGCTGTTTAATCCTTCGCTGCACAATGATGCCTTTTGACGCCCCTGGGAAAGAAGCCTTTTGAAAACGTGGGAAAAGGAGAAAATGCTGGTAACCAGCATTTTCTCCTTTTCCAACAATGTTTTCTACCCCATCAAAGCAAAGCTGCACCATTTGAGCCACACTGAAATACAGTCGCCTGCAAATGCCTTCAATTTGGACAAGGCTAAAGTTTTGTCGTCTGGTAAAAGGTTAACCATCTATCACACAATGTCGAGTTTTAACGACCTTAAGGAAGAAGGCCTCTGAAAACATTGAGGTGAAAGGAAAAATGCTGGTGACCAGCATTTCTCCTTTTTCTACAATGTTTTCTGCCCTATTAAAAACAGAAAAATCATCAGTTGAGCTTGAATTGTCATCTGCAACTGTTTTCAATTTGGTCAACTCTAAAATTTTGTCATTTCGTCTTAAAACTCTTAAAGAATTTTTAGTAAAAAGGTCTCACAAAATATATCATGCTGTTAATTCAAGATCAGAATACACATTTGAAGCGGTCTGATCTTGACTTTTGCAGTCAACAAAATTTTAATGCAACTTTGTGCTATGCAGTAATAGGCTGACTCTTTATTACATATCAAGATTTCATGATTTGTTAGTATTGAAAGCAAGTAAAAAGTGACAAAAGTGATGAATTTTGTCTTTGAAAGGGAAGAAAACATTGTGGGACAAGGGGTCACCAGCATTTTCTCCTTTGCTCACAATGTCTTCCAAAGCAATTATTCTTGAGGGTCAGTTAAACATGGGATTGTATGGTTAGGGTCAATCAATAATATGCAAATTTCTTGTGCGACATTCATTCATCAACAAAAATGACATTCATTCATCTAAACAAAGTGTCAAGATGCAAGAAAAAATTTCAAATGTTTACGATCAACTGAATTCAGAATTTTGAAAACTACCAAGCCCAGAATTATAGCATCCCTGCATCATAAAATCTTGTAAAACATTAAAGATAGAGGAGTGATCTTTAGATACTGGCAATAGCTCCTTTTCCCACGATATTTTCAAAATTATCAAATAAAATACAGGTTTCCAAAGCATTCAGAAACAAATCCATCAATTTCGCCACATTTAATTCGTTGTCTGCAATTGCTTTCAAATCTTGACTAGTCTTAACCCTGTACCACATAATCCAGACTTTTAATGACCCTGAGAAAGAAGCCTTTTGAAAACATTGTGGGAAAAGAAAAAAATGCTGGTAACCAGCATTTTCTTCTTTTCCCACATTGTTTTCTACCCTTCCAAAAACAAATTTCAATATTTCGGTCACATTTATTTCGTCGTCTGCAAAATTAATGCCTTCAATATGGACCAGTCTAAAATTTTGTCGCTTAGTAAAGAGTTAAGCTTTTTCATACAGTAAAGAGTTAACCTTTTCCCAGACAACAAATTTTGGACTGGTCCAAATAGAAAGAGTTGGCAGACGACAATTTTAAATTTGATGAAAATGGCAGAAAGGTCTCAAAAAGGGTAGAAAACACTGTGGGAAAAGGAGCAATTTCTCCTTTTCCCACAGTGTTTTCAAAAGACTTGTACTGCAGACACGTGAAAACCAGGGCTTGTTTGGGAAAGGGTTAAATTAGCAAGGCAAAGCTCCCGTGCAGTTGATTGCATAAGTTAACATTGTGGAAAAAGGAGCAATTGCGTATAACATGCTTGTGCTCCTTTACCCTCAATGTTTTCTATACAGGTATAAAAACCAAATTTTTATGCTTTCCTTTAAATGTTTGCCTTCATGGAATTTAGCTCTTTAAAGCGCCTTTCACAAATACAGTGGTCTTTGCAGCCAGTGTAGATCAAGATCAGACTGCACAAAATGTGCAGTCTGATCTTTGATCTTACACTGTCTGCCTTGCTGAAACAGCACAGACAAAAGGCGTCCACGAATTTATAATTATCTGGCTCTTATTATCGAATGAAAATGTCCACTGGGTTTATTCTGCCCTTTAACCCTCAGTGCGCTGAATTAATGTAATGGACCCTTTCAAACAGGAAAATACATCCAAAATAATGTCATTTCAGTGTTGTTTTGGCCAGAATATGTAACAAAGTAGTGGGCAATGTAGATCAACGATCAGACTGCACGTTATGTGCAGTCTGGTCTTGATCTACAATGTCCACAAAAACAACTTAAGTCGGTTCCAGCGCTTTATGGGTTAAGGGTTAAAGTAAATTTTGGTAGGTTTAAAAATAACTTGTGCATCATCAGGTCAAAGGGTTTTAAAATAATTGATCAATTAAATGGTGTTTTATACCACCTTCCAGCATTTTTAGTCATATCAGGATGACAGCTTGCTTCTTCATGTATGTCCTAGGTTTCACAGTACTAGGCTAGGAGTCTGAAATGTCTTACCCAATGTCAGGTTTCAGAATGAAAAGATACGAAAGTCATTTTCACACAATACTAAATCAGTAATTGTCACCCTAATTACAATGCTCTATCAAGCCAGTTCTAGTGTATACACAGTTCTTTTTGGTACCATTATCTCTGGTATTTTAAAGAGTACCCTAAGAATACCTTAACTTTTCACCAATGGACAAAATTGTTGACATTTTCAAATTGATAGCATTTTGCAGACGACAAAATAAATGTGACTCAAAAAAGTAAATTTGATTTGAGGAGGGTATAAAACAGTGGGAAAAGGGGAAATGCTGGTTGCCACCATTTTCCCCTTTTCTTACAATGTTTCCAAAAGCTTTCTTTCTCAGAGTCGGATTGTGTGGTAATGGGTAAAAGAAAGCTAATTCAACCCTTTACCACACAATTCCGACTTTTAACAACCCTGGAGAAGAAGGCTTTTCTTCTCCAGATTGTGGGAAAAGGAGAAAATGCTGGTAACCAGCATTTTCTCCTTTTCCCAAAATGTCTTCTATCCTATCAAGGACAAGTTTTGTAATTTGGGCCAACTTTCATTTGTTGTCCTACAAATGCTTTAATTTGGAACAGTCTAGAATTTTGTCATTAGGTAAAGAGTTAAATGTGTAGTGTTAACTCTTTACCCCACAATCACATGTTTTAACAACCCTGAACAAAAAGCTTTTGAAAACATTGTGGGAAAAGGACAAAATGCTGGTAACCAGCATTTTCTCCTTTTCCCACAATGTTTTCTACCCTTCCCAATACAAATTTCAGTTTTTGAGTCACATTTATTTTGCTGTCTGCAAATGCTTTCAATTTGGACAAGGCTTATTTGTCGTTTGGTAAAGAGGTAACTGATAATATAGGTTTTTACTGGATCTCAATAGACAAAGAGTAATTTTTGTGTCAGCAAACTTTTCTTGCTGGAAGAGCTGAAGTATGGAAGTAGCCTATACATTATAATTAGCCGCATTCGACTGGTAATTACATTTTTTTGTGTTGCACTTTTTGTATTCGACTGGTAAATTTCAGAGTATCGTAAACTTTTGTGAAGCACAAACCTTATGCTTTTCAAATCTTTCAAATCGTGGTAATGTTTGTGCAGCATGAAACAGACACCTTACAGTTAGGCGGAGCTCAATATTCATTTTCATGTTTCAAGAAAGTTGACCAGTCAAATACAGCTACTGTTACACAGACATTTGAATATGACCAGAGTTAGAGCAAAACAAATTTCAGAAAGTCAACACAATAATCATCTTGGGAGTGAGAAAAAAAAAATATCGCAAAGTCAACAGACAAATTGTGCCATATCATCCCCAAGTCAGCCCAATCAATTGAAATGTCAAAGTGTGTATACTATGTAACTATTGACTCTTTTCTGCCATCATTATCAACCTTGTTTATAAAGGAACAATGACTATTATTAACTCCTTTTGAAGAGTTCTGTATTCTGCCAAATTGCAAAGAATAGAACTTTGAGACTATACCACAAAATGAATAGTTTAACCTGTTACCATACAATTCAATGATAATTTTTGCTTGAGTCTTGTCAAATTATAATTAACTCTTTACAGACAACACATTTCTGGTTTTGTCCATATTCAAATGAAAGCACTTGTTTATATAGGTACAATGACTGTTATTAACTCCTATTGAAGAGTTCTGTACTCTGCCAAATTACAAAGAAAAGAACTCTATGACTATACTACAAAATGAATTGTTAAACCCTTTTACTACACAATCACATGTTTTATAATTACCCTGAAGAAAAGGGGTTTTTGAAAGAATTATTTGAAAAGGAGAAAATGCTGGTACCCACCTTTCTTTTCCTTTTCCCACATTGTTTTCTATCTAATAAAGACATAAATTATCATTGGAGAGGTCATCAGACCTCTCCAACAGTGGTGAGTTTAAAAGGCAGACTGCCACAGAAATCGCTGTCTAAATACATCTGTTTTTGCGAAATTGTTCTGATACACAGTCTATTTTGTCATGGTTTTATAAATAAACCGAAATCAAAAAACTGAAATAGGAAATAAAAGTGTTTTTTTTATATGACTGATTTCCAAAAAGATTTATTATACTATATTGATTTGATTGTAAATGTCCTCTCCAATAATTGTAATTTTTCATTAAACAAATAAATCTAAGCAAAAAGAAAAATTTCGTTAAAAAGGAGAAAGAACACTGCGGGAAAAGATCATGTGACTTGATACTATATCAGGAGAACTCTTACCCTGAAGAACTTGTACTTAAATCTCGACTCGTACTTAAATCTCGAGAGCACGAGTTCTCTGGAGAACTCGTACCCCACAAATAGATAAAAAAAAAAAACAAGAGGCCCATGATGGCCCTGTATCGCTCCACTGGCTTATAAATATAAACCATGAAGAGAAGTCTTCACTATATAAGACCTTATAAAACTTTGACCCCAGGGCTACAGTCGGACTAAATGGGGAATATGTGTATTAGAAGAATAACATGCCAAATTTTGGAGTTCTTGGCCTTATGGCTAGTAACAAGACAGTCTCTGAACTTTTCACTCCATAAACCCATGTAAAACTTGTGACCCCTGGTGCAGGGCCAAACTTGATCCAAGGGCTGTAACGTGGGCCCTCTTTGTAGTTGTCCACTAGATAATGCTATAATTATGCAAAATTTGGTAGCCTAAGCCTTATGACTGTACACCAAGATTTAAAAGTTTTCCCTATGTAAGCCTATGTAAATCTTGTGACCCCTGGGGCAGAGCCAATTTTGACCCCAAGACTATAATTTCAAGAAACATGATAGAGGTTTACTATATAAAGCTACATGCCAAATTTGGTAGCCCTATGCTTTATGGTTTCAGACAAGAAGATTTTTAAAGTTTTCTCTATATAAGCCTATGTAAAACTTGTGACCCCTGGGGCAGAGCCAATTTTGACCCCAGGACTATAATTTCAAGAAACATGATAGAGGTCTACTACATAAAGCTACATGCCAAATTTGGTAGCCCTATGCCCTATGGTTTCAGACAAGAAGATTTTTAAAGATTTCCAATATTTTTCAGTTTTGTTGCCATAGCAACCAGAGTTTTTGAAGGAATCAAATTCTTTCAAGAAATTCTGAAGAGGAGAATGGCAGGATCATTTCTGTGAAGTTTCATGAAAACTGGACGGGTAGTTTCAGAGAAGAAGATGTTTGAAATAAAAGTTAACAGACGGATGGACGGACGGATGGACGCACGGACGGACGCACGCACGACGGACACCGGGCCATGACATAAGCCCGCTGGCCTTCGGCCAGTGGAGCTAAAAACTGACTAGAGTCTAGCATTTTTCTCAGTTTTATACAAAAATTCTATGGATTTATAATGATGTAGCTTTGATGAAATAACAACAAGAGTTGCTTCTAGGATGCGGGATTGCGACAATCCCACGAAAATTAACTTATTAGCGCAAAAAAGTCGTGCCTCAGCGCCCTACGTACCACACACTTCAAAAGAGTCTGTGGTCCTTTGGTTTTGAGCAGATTGTACAGGCTGACATGGGTCGATAGCCTACTCTTTGCAGATGACAGTTCAAAAATTGCTGTTTGTTAAAACATTAAAAAAACATTAGGCCTACATTTATTTTTAACATGTCTTGTACTAGTATTGTGTATAGGCCACCTTTATTTATTGTCATCAGGTAAGATTCTTGCCTATTCAGTGGAATAAGCAAATTGTATTAAATTTCAATAGAACGATTTCCCTTTTCCAAAAATATTTTGGCTTATCTGAGCACACATTACATACATTCATTAGAGGTTTGTTCCTCTTAAAAATGAGCCAAATTGGATCATCATCTTCAGTTTTGTGTCCTTGAATTTTAAAAAGATGCATTTCTGAGCATGTTAATAGCACATGGCCTCCAATTTCTTCAAATCTTTACCAAACTCGTGTTGTTAGATATTTATGCGAGCTTGGTTCCTTTCAAAATTGAGCAAAATCGGGTCATGGAGTCACAAATTACATACTTTTGAATTTAAACAAAAAACAACATTTTTCGCTTGTGAACAGCTTAAAGCCTTCATTTTACTTCCAATCTTCACAAAACCCACAGTTTATAGATATTCATGAAAAGTGGTTTCATTTGGGTCGGAAATTCCTTGCCCTTAAATTTAAAAAATGCATTTTGAGCTTGTCAAGAGCTTACCGCATGAATTTTTGGAAACTAACATGAAAAAGAATATCTTTGCTCATATTAGCTCTCAATTTCATTATACCTCCACAACTCTTTGTAAAAATCCGAGCCTGTATTTAAATGCCAGTACAGCTGTTTTTAGCCCCTATAGACCTCTTGTTCCTAGAATATTATAACAATATGAAACATGTACTGTTTTGTGCCTTTACACCAGCAAAACTGGGAAAAAAAAAAGTTTTTCCTCATTCATTTAATGCCTAACTTGTTTGTTTACATCTACCAAAATGTATTGAAATTTAAAGCCAATAAACTACATGTATTTGAAAACATTGCTGCCGACCTCTCCTGGTTTCTTTTTTTAAAGAAGCCAACTTTTTTGAGCTACTTTCATTTTGTCTCCAATACATGCTTTTAATTTTTTATCATTACAAAAAAAAACCACACAAGTCTTCCAATCTATAATTTCAAAAGTGTAAGGTTTCTATTGAGCATAAAAGAAAGTCAGTCAAAACCAAAGTATAAAAATATGTCATAAATTTTTCAGTAAATGCTTTTAACTCTAGAGAAAAAAAAAAAACTCTTTGATAAAAAAAAAAATTCCTGAAGTACCTGCCAATGCAACCAAACAATACAAGGTTTTGATTATTAGGAGAAAAAAGGCACTCTCAAATATTGTGTGAAAAAGAGAAATACTGGTTACCAAACCAGTTCCATAATTTATTACATTGTATGTCATTAAATTTTTGCCATCTGCAAATGCTTTCAATTAGGACAAGTCTGCAGTTTTGTTGTCTTGTACAGAGTTTACCCTTTACCACACAAACCCAAAAAACACAGGCTTTTGAAAACATTGTTGGAAAAGGTCAAAATGCTGGTAACCAGCATTTTCTTCTTTTCCCATGTTTCTACCTTTTCAAAGATTCCATCATTTGAGCAACATATAATTTGTGATCTTCAAATACATGTACTTTAAATCAGAACAAATTTGAAGAACTGTTATCATGTACAGAGTTGAACCAGATCCTGTTTGACATAAAAGAAAGTCAATTATAACCAAAGTATAAAAATATGTCAACATTTTTCAATAAGTGCTCCTAACACTTCAAAATCCACTTGATTACAAAAAATCTTCAAATCCATGTCGATATATCAATATTTTTTGACAGGATATCATCAAATCTGACAGCCCAAGCACCAAACAACTGAACTCTTTTCCCTTTTAACTCTTTACCACACAGTCTCGAGTTTGAATGACCTTGGCAAATTAGCCTTTTAAAAACCTTGTAGGAAATAGGGAAAATGCAGCCAGCATTTTCTCCTTTTCCCACACAAGTTTTTCTACACTTTTACAGATGATTACCGGTACCATCATTTAATATACATTTAACCTGTCATCTGCAAATGCTTTTAATTTGGAGGAGAACAAAATTTCAAACATTATATTCTGCAGACAATTTGTTTAACCCTTTACCAAAAATTAAGTTTTAACAAATGCTGGTAATCAGCATTTTCTCCTTTTCCAACAATGTTTTCTATCCTTTTTAGGACATATTTAATAATTTGAGACACATTTAATTTTCTGTCTGCAAAAGCTTTCAATTTGGACCAGTCTCAAATTTTGCCCTTTGGTAAAGGGTTAATCTTGAAGCAGACCACCATTGAAAAGCATTGAGGCAAAATGACGATTTGCTTATAACAACCAGTTTCTCCTCTTTCCACAAAACTTATAATGTATTTATTTTTCATATCGACAATTCATGCATATAAGCCATATTTTACAAAATTTACAAGAATTCTTAAGTTTTTTGTTCCAGTTGTTTGTCATGACCCAAGACAATTTGCTGAAAATGTAGATTACGGTCAGAATGTGCAAGATAAGAAGTCTGATCTTGGATCTACACTCTCCAATCATAGTGAGACTCTTCCTGCCAAGAGAAGTTTGACATTGGGATATTTGATTTCTTACTATCAGCCAGAAAATCTATTTAGTTAAGTCTTTACAATAGAACACAGTTTAAGACTTCAACAGTTTCATTGAAAGCATTAAATTTTGCAGGCAATAAATGAAAAGTAGCTAAAATGATGGGATTTGTTCTTGAAAGGATAGAAATCACTGTGAGAAAATGGAGAAAATGCTCGTCACAAGCAAATTCTCCTTTTCCGACAATATTCTTAAAGGATTTCCTATTCAGGGACTTTCAAAATCGGGATTGTTTGGTAAATGATTAAGATCTGAAGAGACCTGTTATACAATTGTATATGATCACCTCTGTCAGTAGTTCAGATATCAACCCACCATGCAAATGACCCATACCTAAAATCTATCATCTATTGATCAATTTGTAACTTCATTATTGATTTATATGACAGTCTCAGAGCTCCAGATAGAGGAGTGATTTTGATTTCAAAATTGAAAATATTAATTATTCTCCACTAAACCCTATGTTATGGGTACTCATCTTACCGAGACAATTCTAATGAGTACCCACAACACAGGGTTTGGAAGAGAAATAATGGATTTAGAATGCCATCACTCCCTCTTAACTGGAGCTCTGAGTCTAACATGAGAAAAAAAAGGATAATTAGGATAGAAAAAACAGACTTCTTTGATGCTTGTAAATTTTAAAACATATTTCGGTTACATCTTGGAAAGCAGTGCATCTATCCATGTGTTTCAATTGCTTCATCACTGGTTTGCACAACATTTTTCCATAGCAAATGAGTGCCTTTCCACAAAAAGAATTAAACCCTTTACCTCACAATCTTTACTTTTAACAACCCTGAGAAAGAAGGTGCTTGAAAACCTCGTGGGAAAATGGAGCAAATGTTGGTAACCAGTATTTTACCCTTTTCCCATAATATTTTCTACCCTATCAAGGACAAACTTTGTCATTTGGGTCACCATTAATTTATTGTCTGCAAATGTTTTCATATTTGGCAATTCTGAAATATTACCGTTAAGTAAAGAGTTGCAACCTAGTCTGACATTCGAAATCACAACCCTAGCAGGTCTACCTTTAGATTACATGCCCTGCATTTTAAGGCCAAGTTGCCTGGATCATCTGTAAATGTAATTGTCACGAATATTGTATCAAAATTCTCAAACAGAGAAAATTCTGCTTACAAAATTTTGCCAATGGCTTTTTTTTTTCGGAAAAGCACTCTGCTGTAGATTATATCAGCATAACATACAAAAGAAGATTTTTTTTTTTTTGAAATTGCCTTGAAATTCTTGCAATGCAGGGCATAAGTATTGAACTAGAGCTGTTGCGAAGTGGACTAATACCCCCTTTCAAACACTTTGCCACTAAAGCAGTACCATCAGAGAACGAAAATGATTTTCGAAACATTAAGATCACTAGTGACCTCGACCTTTGACTCATGTGACCCAAAAGCAATAGGGCACCTGTTTGGATCATGAGCAATACTTGTATAAAGTTTCAAAGTCAAACACAGCTAGAGCACAGAAACAATTTCCAAACAAAGTTCACCTATGACCTTCTTGGGTCATAAGCAACACTAGTATAAAATTTCAGGGTCCTAGATCAAATGGCTTTGGAGTTAGAGCATGGAAACGAAAAAGTGGATGGACAATCAGAGAGACAGAAAATGGGGCTTAATGTAAAACCAGTATACCCCCCCTCTTCTTCATACGTTGGTGTATAAAAAGATTGTGGTTAAAGGAGCAATTGCTTGTTACAAGCAATTGCTCCCTTTTTCCCCCATATTCTTTCTAGAGGTAGTTATTACAAGGGTGAGAAAATATTTTCAACCATTTCCTAGAAGGCAAAATTTCAACTCTTCTAAATGAAGAACATCAGCAGAGGGCAAATCTGAAATCAGTACAAAAGGTGGAAGTGTTCTGATATGCTTAAAACTATCGGGGAAAAATATTAGTGTTTGCCCACTCACCCATTTTGACTAGAAATTTGTCTGGGTGAGCCGAAAATTCCTGTCAAGGGTCCAAGTGGCAATCCCAAAAATAAGACAAGTTTTAAATTTTCGGACAGAATAGTGACCAAAGTCAGGTTTCTGTATGGCGTATTATTCAAATCCAACCAGATTCGCATATTTCTGTGCCTAACATTGTGTCCCTCACGGTATTCCAACCAATCCAACTGTCCTTATCTCTACCGGATGTTTACTCACATTTGGCCAGTTCTTGATTACTGCACATGCCATTACAAGTTTCACTAACCAGTTCTGGCTCCAGTAAGCTGGGCTCCTAGATTCTGGTCTGGGCCCCTGGATTCTTTAAGTTGGGGGCCCAGTTGGCCCCTACAGGAAAAAGGTCTTTTTCCCTGACTATTGTGGAAAAAGGAGCAGCTGCTTGCCACAGTATTTACCAGTTGACAAAAATTTTTTTTTGTCCAAATTGAAAGCATTTGCAGACGACAAAATAAATGTGACTCAAAAATTAAAATTTGTGTTGGGAAGGGTAGAAAACATTGTGGTTACCAGCATTTTCTCCATTTCCCACAATGTTTTCAAAAGGCTTTTAGTTCAGGGTCATTAAAACCCATGATTGTGTGGTAAAGGGTTAACTATTTACTAGTTGACAAAACTTTAGACTTCTCAATATTGCAAATACTCTCAGACAAAAAAATCAAATGAGGCTCAAAATGAAGATATTTGTCAGGTTTCCGGCATTTTCCCAATTTCCAACAATGTTTTCAAAGGTTTCTTTCCTCAGGGTCGTCAAAATGCAGGACTTTGTAGTAAAGGGTTAAGAATACGGAGTTACTTATCGAGGGGTTAAGGATAAAATAAAAACAAGGATTAATTTATAATTATGATATATGATCCCTTCCACACTGATATTATGATAGTGTTTATTGAACAGGCATTATCTATGATATACTGACACCTGAGTGGAATGTTTCCAAAATTTGTCCATTATAAATGAACCGTACTCTGTGAAAATGGGGCTTAATGCATTTGTGAAAAGTACTGACCCAGGTCAGCCTGCACAATTAGAGCAGGCTGTTTCCAAAATATGTCCATTATAAATGCACCATATTCTGTGAAAAGGGGGCTTTATGCATTTGTGAAAAATATGGACCCAGGTCAGCCTGCGCAATTCAAGCACATTGACCTGAGCCAAAAATTTTTGCTATTGGTCAATTTTTTGTATGTCTAAGGATTTCAGGCAGTTGTTAGACAAAATGGATTGTATAGATCCATAATTATGTGATAAATTGTTCGGTATCATGGATTATGGGGATGCATTAAGCCCCATTTTGCCAGAGTATGGCTCAAATTGATATGCCTTGTACAGGTGTAAGTAATTATAGAGGCATAGAAAGCCCTAATTTAAATTGATTTGAGCCATGCTCTGTGAAAAGGAGGCTTAATGCATCTGCGAAAAGTATCGACCCAGGCCAGCCTGCGCAGTCCGTGCAGGCTGACCTGGGTCCATACTTTTTGCTATTGGTCAATTTTTCTGTATGTCCAAGGATCAGCATACCTCATGAATCAGTAGGCTGTTTCACAAAATTGATTTTATGGATCTGTAAGTATCTAATGATATGCTTGGTATCATGTATTACGCAGATGCATTAAGCCCCCTTTTGCCAGAGCATGGCTAATTTTTTTGCTATGTATTGTGAGTATCGAGCCATTTTCAGAAAACTGAAAGTCAAACCTTTTCTCATGCTCCATCAGACAAAATGTTACACTCTTTTATATTGAAATCTTTTGCACAGACAACAAATGGAACCTTGAATTTGTCCCGGAAAGGCAGAAAACATTGTTGGAAAAGGAAAAGATGCTGGTTACCAGCATTTTCTTCTTTATCCACAATGTTTTCAAAAGCCTTAATTTTCAGGATTGTTCAAAGATTGTGATTTTTTGGTAAAAGGTTGGAGAGGTTCAAAAAGCCTTAAGTCTTTACAAAACGACAAATTTTAGACTTGTCCAAATTAAAAGCATTTGCAGACAACAAAATAAATGTGACTCAAAAATTGAAATTTGTTTTGGGAAGGTTAGAAAACATTGTGGGAAAAGGAGAAAATGCTGGTTACCAGCACTGTCTCCTTTTCCCACAATGTTTTCAAAAGGCTTCTACTTTAGGGTTGTTAAAACCTGTGATTGTGTGGTAAAGGGTTAATTCAAGCTGCCTTTTTTTGTTGTTCCAATGTGAATATGATGCCTTTTTCAGAAAAATAAAGTCATTTTTTTTAATAAACTATTTTCCAAATGACAAATCTAAGATCTATTCATATTCAACAGATTTTCCTGCAACAAATTAGATTATTATCAAATGAGAGGGTAGAAAGCATTATAGAAAAAAAAAAATGTAAGTAATTTCTCCTTTTGCCATAGTGTTTATGAAATTAATCTGTTGTAAGAAGGAAAGAAAGTTATTTACAGAAAGTGATTTGATAAGGGTAAGATTAATAAGAAGGGATAATCCTTCCTCCTGCTGTGCATGAATGTGACTTGAAATGTTTTACTTCTTAATAAGCAGAACTAAGCATGCACCGACTGCAAATTCAAAACATGATTGCAGGTGTTGTAAATCAGGATCAAACTGCTACATGATGCTTAATTAGAACCAAAACTGCCTTCAGTGGCAGTGGCAGTATCTTTTACCTCTTTAACCCTTTCCGAAACCATGAATTTTAGACTGGTCCAAATTGAAAGAGTTTGCAGACGACAATTTCAAATTTGATGAAAATGACAGAAAGTTCTCCAAAAGGGAACGAGCAATTTCTCCTTTTCCCACAGTGTTTTCAAAAGACTTGTACTGCAGACACGTGAAAACCAGGGCTTGTTTGAGAAAGGGTTAAAAAATATTCCCATGTTTTAACAAGCATGAGGATGATGACTTTTTAAAACATCATTGAAAAAAGAAATGCTTTCCAAACAATGCAGTGTACCCTTTCGAGAACAAATCCCAGAATTTAAGCCAAATTCAGTTTGTTGTCTGTAAATGCAGTGGATTTGGACAAGGCCAAAATTTAAAAATTTGGTAAATTACTAGAGTTTAACTCTTTACCAAATGACAAAAATTTTGGACTTGTCCAAATTGAAAGCATTTGCAGATGACAAAATAAATATGACTCAAAAATTGAAATGAGTTTTGGGAAGGGCTGAAAACATTGTGGGAAGAGGAGAAAATGCTGGTTACCAGCATTTTCTCCTTTTCACACAATGTTTTCAAAAGGGTTCTTTTTCAGGGCCGTGAAAACCTGGGTTTGTTTGGTAAATTACTAGAGTTTAACAACTTTTGTAAATGGAATAGATCACAATCAGACTAGAGAGAATGCACAGTCTGACCATGTCTCTCTACTCTTTCTGATATTTTGTGATATGTTCTGCCCCAGCAGAAGAGCCTAAAATAAAGTTTTTCATTGACTGAAATTATTTTTTTCATTGAGTCTTTAACAGACAAAATTTTTGACCAGTTTGAAACAAAAGAATTTGCAGACGACAAATTAAATGTGGCCCTAATGTTTCTATTTGTTTCTGACAGGTTAGAGGATAGTGTGGGAAAAGGAGAAAATGCTGATAACAAACATTTTCTCTTCTTTCTACAATGTTTTCAAAAACTGTCTTCTCTTGGATTGTTAAAATTCTGCATTGCTTGGTAAAGGGTGAATTTAGCTTCCTAGAGGTAGTATAACATGTACAGGGAGAGTTTACAGAAGCAAATTTCTGACTTAAACAATATTTAACTTTTTACACACAAAAAAAGGGATTTCAAACCTATCCAAATTGCAACCATCTGCACATGACTGAATTAATTTGGCTCACCTATCAATTTGTATAGATCTGTCTTTGAATTGGTACAAAAACATTGTGGGAAAACACATTTTCAAAACCATTCTTTCTCAGGACTCTTAGAACGTGCGATTTTTTGTATAGAAAACGGAAAAAACATACCGTACTCATAAATTTTCACTATTGCAATTTGTCATGGAAATGGTTTTCTGCTCAGATTCTAATAAATTTTCATAATATTAGAATATTTGACAAAAACAAGGATTTCTGAATTTTCTATTATTTTGTTTTTCATTTAGATCTATTTATATATCTATTCAATTATTTATTTTCAGAAATCAACATGGCATGCGTTTTCAATGCACCTTTTTATGGTGCCTCTTATCAGCGCGTTCATGCTTCGTAATTTGATCAATTAATCAGTACGAAATAAAAACTTACCAAAAGCCGAGTTGGAGTCACTGACGACGCCATTTTATTACACACAAACAGTGTGTACCTAGCACTGTCAAGAAGTCCAGCTCATCTCCGAAAATATTATCATTTTAATTAAATTCACTTCTCGTCTGACCGCCTTTCAATTTAGCGTGCACCTAGTCGGCCATTTATAAACAAACATGTATACACATGTCAACAGTATTCCTACGCGGTCTAGCCGGCAATTCATCCTATTAAATTGGATATATTTCACCTTAAAATTCAATTGATAGTACATAAAATATATAAATAGATACCATAGTTCAAATGTTTATTTGAAAAATATTATAAAAGTTTTTTTCAAGTTTATAAAAACAATATGTTGGAACTACTTCTTTTCAGGGAATCTAGTCCAAGGGAAACCACTCCAATATTCATTGGTCAATATTGGAATTGTGTCCCTTAGACCTTACCATTCAGGTAAAAAAAGTAATAACTTTTGTAATTTTTTTTTTATTTTAAATGGAACTTCCCCCCACAATAGATCAATGTGCGAAACAGATGATACCGTTTACAAGGCCGTTAAGAAATTCAATTCAAGTAGCCCCCTTTCCGAGTTCAGAGAGCAATGCACAGAATTAAATTCTTATCGAAGGGAGGCCACTCGTATTTTCATTGTTCAATAGGGATTGCTTCCCTTATACTTCTCCGATCAATGTCAAAACTTGTGTACATCTTGGAGTTCACCTTCGATTAACTCTTTACCAAACGACAAAATTTTAGACTTGTCTAATTTCAAAGCATTTGCAGACAACAAATTAAACATTGCTAAAATGATGAAAGTTATTTCTGACATAGTAGAAACATTGTGGGAAAAGGAGAAAATGCTGGTTGCCAGCATTTTCTCCTTTTCCCACAATGTTTTCAAAGGTCCTCTTCTTCAGGGTCGTTAAGAGTCGGGAATGTGTGGTAAAGAGTTAAATGAATTGTTTGTTTGTCTGTACTGGAGTTTAACTCACTTGTAACAGCTTAGATCATATCATGGCGGTCATTGAACCTACATAATGTCATGTGTTTCCTGGCTTTCTCACACCAGTACTAACACAACTGTCTGTCCAAGCCAATGACTTCTTTTCCCACATGAATCAGCGACGAATGGCGAAAAATTGCCAGAAAGAAAGTTTGCCTCAACCGGGTATTGAACTCAGAACCACCAGGTCACAAATCAGATATGCTTACCACTGAGCTACCCGAGCGAGCTAGATTATATGGAATTCTTGCCAGAAATCATCAATGTGCATAAAAGTGCAAACTGATTACTTGAAGCCACTAGCTGTTTTCTCTGGACAATCTGGACATTTCTTCAACTTAGAATGAAGTTATGGCTTATGAATACAGTTAATCTTGTATTCAGCAACCACCCTCGGGCAGTAAATAAAGTGGTGCCTTACAGCAGATGCTCTTTTAAATCAATTTATGTTGATTTACTCCTTACCAAGTAACAAAATTTTGGACTCATTCATATTCAAAGCATTTGCAGACGAGAAATTAAATGGGCCATGCTCTGTGAAAAGGGGGCCTAATGCATGTGCAAAAAGTATCGACCCACGTCAGCCTGCGCAGTACACGCAGGCTGACCTGGACCAAAACTTTTTGCTATTGGTCAATTTTCTGTATGTCCAAGGACCAGTCTGCCTCACAAGTGGGTAGCTGAAAAAAATGGCCGTCTTGGATCCATAATTATGTGATGGTTTTTAACCCTTTCCCAAACGATGAATTTTAGACTGGTCCAAATTGAAAGAGTTTGCAGACGACAATTTTAAATTTGATGAAAATGACAGAAAGTTCTCCAAAAGGGTAAAAAACACTGTGGGAAAAGGAGAAATTGCTCGTTACAGGCAATTTCTCCTTTTCCCACAGTGTTTTCAAAAGACTTGTACTGCAGACAGGTGAAAACTAGGGCTTGTTCGGGAAAGGGTTAATAGGTATCATGCATCATAGAGATGCATTAAGCCCCCCTTTTGCCAGAGCATGGCTCAAATGTTTTCAAAAGGATTTCGTGTTGGGTTCACTAGCACTTTACCACACAGTCCCGAGTTTTAACAACCCTGAGGGAGAAGGATTTGGAAAACATCGTGGAAGAGGAGAAAATGCTGATAACTATCATTTTCTCCTTTTCCAACAATATTTTCTGTCTTTTCTGACACAAATCCCATCATTTTTGACATGTTTAAATTGTTGTCAGTCTAATATGTAGTCATGTGGCAAACAGCAAAAAATTCAGACTGTTTGATGGAAGGTTAAACAAGGACAATGCAAGCAAGACATTATACTCTTACAGTAGAAGGCTGATTAACCCTTTAACAGATGACAAAATTCTAGACTGGTCCAATTCGGAAGTATATGGAAACCAATTAAATGCTGCTAAAATGATTTCTGTCTTTGAAAGGAGGGAAAACATTGTGGGAAAAGGAGAAAATGCTGGTAACCCAGCATTTTCTCCTTTTCCCACAATGTTTTCAAAAGCCTTCTCTTTCAGAGTAGTTAAAAGTCAGGGTTGTGGGGTTAATGGTTAATACAGATTGCCTCTATGGCAGCTTTGACTATCGTACCATGTACATGTGGAAATTCTATTTTGCTTAGCATGTGATAACACTCATGAAAGTCATGTTCCAGACTGGATCGTTACAAAGAAACCAGAACATAACAAAACTTTGTTTAAAAAAAAAATGATTTTATTGATGACCTTTTATTCATTAATTTGATCTTACATTAACTTTTTACAAAACAACAAAATTTTGGACACATCAAACTGGAAAGCTTTTGCATAACACTTATGATGTTGTTCAAATTGTGGGATTTTTCTTTGAATGGGTAGAAAACAATGTGGGAGATAGAGAATGCTTGTTAAGTGCATTTTCCTCTCTAGGGTTTTAAAAACAGGATAGATTGGTGAAGAGGTATTCAGGGTCCATATTCACCAACCATTCTTAAGAACATTCTCAGTCTTATTCCCCAAGATTTTCTAAATTTGAAAGTAACATAACTTCTGATTGGCTAAACCAAATGGCTTAGCCAATCAGAAGTTGTGTTACTTTCCAATTGAGAAAATTCTGGGGAATAAGACTGAGAATGTTCTTAAGAATGGTTGGTGAATACGGACCCAGGTAACATAATCTATTTCAAAGGAACATGTTTTCCCTAATCTAAATTGACAAAAAAAAAAAAAATCTATTCACATACTAATACACTGACTCAAATCAAATAATCTTAACTTATAATATGTGTTACAGGTATCATTACATGCTATTTGCAGTTAGTGTAAATTGAAGATCTGACTACAAAGGAAATAAAGTCTAATCTTGGGTTTACATTTTCATTATTCATTTTCACTTCAAAGGAAATGAGTCTAACATTGAGTTTCCAATCTCATTATTACATTTTATGCAAAACAAGCCAATTCAGATGATAAATTTAAATTAACCTAGAGCCCTGTAAGTACAAGTTATTTTGAAATCGCGGATAGTTAAGATCAAGATCAAACAACACACAATATGCAGTCTGACCTTGGATCTACACTGTCCTCTACTCTGTAACATATTCTGGCTACAAAACCTTGAGGTTATTGTATTTTGCCTTTTTTTTTTGCCAGTTTCATTAACTCTAAAGGGTTAAATCTTTACCAAACATCAAAATTTAAGACCCATAAAATTCAAAGCATTTGCAGACAACATTTTAAATGTTACTCAATACATAAAATTTGTCTTTCAAAGGGTACAAAACATTGTGGGAAAAGAAGAAAATGCTGGTTACCAGCATTTTCTTCTATTCCCATAATGTTTTAACAAGAGGGCCATGATGGCCCTGTATCGCTCCACTATAAACCATAAATACTAAACATTTCAATTCTGAGCCAAATGGTTTCACAATGAAGACTTACAAAGTTTTCTCTGTAAAAGCCCATGAGAAAGTTGAGACCCACAGGGCAAAGCCATTTTTGATCCCAGAGCGATAATTACTTGAACCCTGGTAGAGGTCCACAAGATACAGCCACATGCCAAAATAATACAAGTCTATGCTGTATGGTTATAAATAAGGTGATTTTCAAGTTTCATCCATATGAAGCCTCTGTAAAACATAAGACCCCTGATGCAAGGCTAATTTCAAAAACAAGAGGGCCATGATGGCCCTGTATCGCTCCACTGGCTTATAAATATAAACCATAAATACTAAACATTTCAATTCTGAGCCAAATGGTTTCACAATGAAGACTTACAAAGTTTTCTCTGTAAAAGCCCATGAGAAAGTTGAGACCCGCAGGGCAAAGCCATTTTTGATCCCAGAGCGATAATTACTTGAACCCTGGTAGAGGTCCACAAGATACAGCCACATGCCAAAATAATACAAGTCTATTCTGTATGGTTATAAATAAGGTGATTTTCAAGTTTCATCCATATGAAGCCTCTGTAAAACATAAGACCCCTGATGCAAGGCTAATTTAAAAAAAAAAATCAAAAGTGATCTAAATTTGGTAGCCCTTGGGTTTGCGGTTAGGAGCAAAAGGATTTTTTGAATGTTCACCCTATAAGCACATGTTTATGACCAAATTTGGGAGTTCTTGGCCTTATGGCTAGTAACAAGACGGTTTCTGAAGTTTTCACTCCATAAACCCATGTAAAACTTGTGACCCCTGGTGCAGGGCCGAACTTGATCCTAGGGTTGTAACTTGGGCCCTCTTTGTAGTTGTTCACTAGATAGTGCTATAATTATGCAAAATTTGGTAACCCTAAGCCTTATGGCTATGTACACCAAGATTTAAAAGTTTTCCCTATATAAGCCCATGTAAATCTTGTGAACCTCCCCCCCACCCCCCAGCATGAGGCCAAATTGACCCCAGGACTGTAAATTTGGGCACTTTTGGTAGACCCCCACTAGATCAAGCTAAATGCAAAATTTGGTAGCTCTGGGCCTTATGGCTAGGTACTGGAAGATTTCTTAAGTTGTCACTATGTACGCCCATGTAAAACTTGTGACCCCTGCAGTGGGGCCAATTTTGACCCCAGTGCTAAAATTTTGGCCCGCTTGGTAGAGGCCCACTAGATATAGCTACATGCAAAATTTGGTAGCTCTAGGCCTTATGGCTAGTTACAGGAAGATTTTCAAAGTTTTCTCTATATAAGCCTATGTAAAACTTGTGACCCCTGGGGCAGAGCCAATTTTGACCCCAGGGCTATAATTTGAAGAAACTTGATAGAGGTCTACTACATAAAGCTACATGCCAAATTTGGTAGCCCTACCCCTTATGGTTTCAGACAAGAAGATTTTTAAAGATTTCCAATATTTTTCAGTTTTGTTGCCATGGCAACCAGAGTTTTTGAAGGAATCAAATTCTTTCAAGAAATTCTGAAGAGGACCATGGCAGGATCATTTCTGTAAAGTTTCATGAAAATTGGATGGGTAGTTTCAGAGAAGAAGATGTTTGAAATAAAAGTCAACGCACACACGCACGCACGCACGGATGCACGGACGCACGATGGACACCGGGCCATGACATAAGCCCGCTGGCCTTCGGCCAGTGGAGCTAAAAACCCTTCTCTCCCTGGGTCATTGAAAGTCTGGATTGCTTGGTAAAGGAATAATCAGTATACATGTATATGAATCATTTAGTTTTCCAATTATCAAGTTTTACTGTGTAATCAGCTAATATCTATGAGCTGTCATCATCTGACGAAAAATTGAAATCTTGTACGATGTCCTGTTTATCATCATCATCATCATCATCACCATCATCATCACTGTCATCATCATCATCATCATCATTATTGACCCCTTCCTCCTCACTATCAGCTTCTTCATCATCTAAACCTTCATCAACATCCTTTTCATCATCATCATCATCACCATGGCTGTCATCTTCATCGTTACCATCATCATCATCATCACCTGAGCCTGCTAACTGTTCTAGCTCATCACTATCAAAGTCACTGCAACACAGAAGTAATTAAATCATTTAACCAAACAATATGTTGCTCTAACGACCCTATGGAAAAAGGCTATTAAAAACATTGTGGGAGAAGGCGAAAATGCTGGTAAGCAGCTTTTTCTCCTCATACAATGTTTTCTGCCCTTTCAAAGACGAAAACCATCACTTGAGCCACATTAACTCATTACCAAATGACAACATTTTAGACTGGTCAAAATTGAAAGCATTTGCAGATGACAAACTAAATGTTGCAAAAATTAGGAACTTTTTGTTTGAAAGGGTAGGAAACATTGTGGGAAAAGGAGACAATGCTGATTACCAGCATTTTCTCCTTTTCCCACAATGTTTTCAGAAGCTCTTTTCATTTGGGTCGTCAAAAGTTGGGATTGTGTGGTAAAGGGTTAAATTTGTCTTTGCAAATGTTTTCAATTTGGAGGAGTTTAAATTTTAGTCTTCTGGTGAAGTTTTGAGGACTGCCTGTCAAAATCCTTACCACATTGTCCTGACTTTTAACAACCAAGAGAAAAAAAGCTTTTGAAAACATCAAGGGTATAAAAGAAAATGCTTGTAACCATGGTGTTTTCTACCCTTTCGAAGATTAGTATAATAAAATGAGTCTCTGTTAATTTGTTATAAACAAATGCTTTGAAGTTTGACGAGTCTAACATTTTATCACACAATCCCCACTTTTAACGACCTTAAGAGAGAAGCCTTTTGAAAACATTGTGGGAAAAGGAGAAAATGCTGGTAACCAGCATTTTCTCCTTTACCCACAATGTTTTCTAGCCTTCCCAAAACAAAGTTCAGTTTTTGAGTTACATTTATTTTGTCGTCTGCAAATTCTTTCAATTTGGACTAGTCCAAAAGTTTAGTGTTTGGTAAACAGTTAATTCTCTACCAGACTGTGAAATTTTAGACTGGTACATGTACAAACCAAAATCATTTGCAGGCAATTAATCAAAACATTGCTCATTTCATGGGATTTTATCACTGAAAGGTTGGTTTCCAAATTTTGTTTATAGGCAAATGACTTTGTTTATGTTTATATGAAAAGGCAATTCTCATTTGAGTTCCAACAACAGAGGTTTTGTATTGAAGTAATGCTTACACCACCCCCACCTACTTTTTGAATTTCATACATTTCATTTACCTGTAATCATCACTTTCATTCCCTCCTTTCTTCTGTTTCAGAGCTTCCTTCTTATCTGCTGTTTCTTGTTTTTTTCTTTCTATCCGCAACTTTCGCTTCTCATTTGGTGGGAGGAAACTGAAAGATGATAAAAACAAAAAAATAAAGCTAATCTTTCTTTTCCGTAAAACTTCTAAATCAATGACCATATGAATTACAGTCAAGTGTCGATTATCCGGACACTTCTGTTTCCCATACATGTTTCCAGATAAGAGGTATTTCCAGATCTACGAACCAGAGTAGGAACCTTTTAAATGTTGGTAAGTGCCAGTGTGCAAACATGCCTGTACTATTCATCTGAATGTATAAAAAATAAGTTGTTTCACAAATTATCTTTTTTACTTTTTTGTGATCTTGTTCTGTTTTTTTAACATGTGTTTGACTGTTTTACTTAATTATACCTATAATTATGTTTATAGCCAGAAAGGAGTAAAATTATTTCTTAACTCTTTACCAAACGAAAAATTTTAGACTGGTCCAAGTTGAAAGCATTTCCACACAACAAAATAAATGTGACCCAAAAATTAAAATTTGTGTTGGGAAGGGTAGAAAACATTGTGGGAAAAGGAGAAAATGCTGGTTACCAGCATTTTCTCCTTTTCCCACAATGTTTTCAAAAGGCTTCTTTCTCAGGGTCGTGAAAACCCGGCATTGTTTGGTAAAGGGTTAATAGGAATTGCTAATGAAGTAGCAATTAAACATCAAAAGCATGTCATTTCATCTTAATTTTTTTTTTGATAATCTCTCCAGATAATACTTTATGACGACACTCTACAGTCATATTTCTGAAAATACTTCTACTTGATAGATGTGTTAATAAAATATGTGAAAACCATCTGCCTCGTATTATAAAACATTATGATACCAGACTGATACTCATGTCATTCACAAGTACATAGTAGCTTTCTGGAATCAGGTGTCCATATCAACCCCTGAAACCAGTCTTCAACCCTTTACCACACGACAAAATTTAAGACGCGTCCAAATTGAAAGCTATTATGGATGACAAAATAAATGTTACTCAAAGTCTGAATTTAAATTTGAAAGGTTAGAAAACATTGTGGGAAAAGGAGAAAATGCTGGTTACCAGCATATTCTCCTTTTCCCACAATGTTTTCAAAAGGCTTCTTCCTGTGGGTCATTAAAAGTCAGGATTATGTGGTAAAGGGTTAATGATACCCTGAAAAATAACATGTGTCATAATGGGATGGATCTACAAAGTCAGACCATGTCCGGTTTATTAGATATGGTTTGTAATGATTTTCAACCCTTTGCTCCCTTTTTTTCAATCCGGTTCCAGAACATCTATTTCCTGACTACACAGAAAAACTTGTACTGACAATACTTGTTCCCTGGCATTTTTTTCTGGACTGCGAGATCTACCGAATAGTGGAGTCCAGATAAACATGGCTCAATTGTAGACATTTCCAGTGTGGACTAGGCACCCATAATTCCAGAGAAATTATTCAATTTCCAAGTTTTCCCCTCATCCAAATATTGAGAGAAACATTCTTTACTTTGCACTTACATGTATATTAGAACAACCAGTAAAATCACTGTAGCCCTTTACTACATAATCCTGAGTTTTAATGACCCCGAGAGAGAAGCTCCTGAAAACACTGTGGAAAATGGAGAACATTTTTCCTTTTTCCACATTTTTTCAAAACATGCCAGTTTTGCTAAAAGTTGGTACATTATGGTAATGGGTAAAATGAAGTAGTTTACACACTTCTTGTTTTAATCATTTACCACACAATTCCTACTTTTAACGACCCTAAGAAAGAAGGCTTTTGAGACATTGTGGGAAAAGGAGAAAATGCTGGTACCCTAAATTTTCTTTGTTTCTCACAATGTTTTCTGCTCTATCATGGACAAATTCCATCATTTGAGCCATCTTTAACTTGTCATCTGCAAGTACTTTCAATCTGGACCATGCTTAAATTTTTTCGAGCGGTAAAGAGTTACGTCAGAGCTTAACTCTTTACCAAATGAAAAAATTTTAGACTACGGTAGTCCAAATTGAAAGCATTTGCAGACGACAAATTAAATGGGCTAAAATGATTGCATTTGTTTCTGAAAGGTTAGAAAACATTGTGGGAAAAGGAGAAAATGCTGGTTACCAGCATTTTCTCCTTTTCCTATAATGTTTTCAAAAGGCTTCTTTCCCAGGGTCGTTAAAAGTCGGGATTGTGTGTTAAAGAGTTAACTCTTTCCCACGTGACAAAAATGTGGACTTGTCCAAATCAAAAGCAGTAGGAGATGACAAATCAAGAAGGCTTAAACAATAGAATTCTGCTTACAAAGGATAGAGAACATATTGAGAAAAGGAGAAAATGCCGATTTCCACCATTTTCTCCTTTTCCCACGATGATTTTCAAAACCCTCTTTCCACAGGGTCCTTACAACACGGAACTGTGTCGTGAAGGGTTAAATAAAACGCATACCTTTCAGAGAAGTCAATATCATTGTCGTCACTATCACTGTCAAACAGCGCAGCGAACTCTTTCTTGTCTTCGTCTGTTGCTTTTTGTGGTAGCTTGGGTCTGACAATTTCGGGCACAGTATCTTCCCCAACAATCTGTAAAAATTAATATGTCCCTGGATTTATATATGTGTACATTACATTATATATTTCTAAATTTATCTTTCAACTAACCAAATAAACATGCAGTGACATCTATGTGATATCTATTTTTGACGTACCATGAATATTCATAGGGCATGAATGAATTTTCTGCAGGTAGATGTCATCTTTTATGACATAGTTAACATCATTCATGACGTCATTAACCCTTTCCCGAACGACAAATTTTGGACTGGTCCAAATTGAAAGAGCTTGCAGACGACAGTTTTAAATTTGATGAAAATGGCAGAAAAGTCTCAAAAAGGGTAGAAAACACGGTGGGAAAAGGAGAAATTGCTCGTTACGAGCAATTTCTCCTTTTCCCACAGTGTTTTCAAAAGACTTGTACTGCAAACATGTGAAAACCAGGGCTTGTTTGGGAAAGGGTTAATACAGCTAATTCATTTCAGACTTACTTGAACAGATCTTTTGTGCTTGAAATAAAGTACATATTTTTCACTTCCCTTTAACAATGAGTAAAAATCAGATGTTTAAAGATAAATAGAATACATACAGTGTTGTTGTATATCAAAAATATCTTATTGGGTTGAGAGAATTGATGATTGTCTCACCAAGGCTCAACAGTTATCAATTCTCCCAACCTCATAGATATTTTAGATATACAACAACACTACGTATGTACATGTATTCTCTAGATCTCAAACACACTACATGTACTATAGAGACATATTTCTGACATATCATTAAGTATTTAAAGGGAAAAATGAGAAATGTGCCAAGCTGGGGATCAAACCAGCGACCTCCTGTTCTCAAGTCTTGTACGCTACCGACTGAGCTACGGGGCTTGGCAACAGACATGGTGAAACCAGGTTTACCCCCCTCTACTTCGTAGTTGGGGGGTATAATGAGGGGATAAAGCATACCTGGTCCTTGGCTGCAATTTGATGCATTAGCTCCCTGTCTCTCAGTTTCCTCCATGAAGTGTAATATTTACCTATAGGTGTACCTGCTTCTTTACACTGTCTCTCCCATATCTCCTGCAAATAGTGAAGGTCAACAGTACAGTTCAAGGTCATTTTAACCTTTAACAGACGACTAAATTTTAGCATAGTCCAAATTGAAAGCATTTGCAGACAACAATATCAATGTGGCTCATATGGTGCAATTTTCTTTGATAGGGTAGAAAACATTGTGGGAAAAGGAGAAAATGCTGGTTACCAGCATTTTCTCCTTTTCCCACAATGTTTTCAAAAGCCTTCTTCTTCAGGGTCGTTAAAAGGTGGCATTGTGCGGTAAAGGGTTAAGCATATTAAAGAAAGGGGGAAAAAAACTTGTGGAAAAAGGATAAATTGCTGATTAGTGGCATATTCTCCTGTTCCAACAGTGTTTTCAAAGGCCCTTTCAATCAGGGTCACTAAAAGTTTGAAATGTGTAGTAAAGAAACAAAACAACAGATGAATATAGATGAACGATACTAAAAACAATCTAATTTGCAATATTGATTCATTGTGAGTCAGGTACCATGCAGAAATAAAACTAAATAACTTCACTCTTTACCTCACAGTCCCGAGTTTTAATGACCCTGAGGAAGAAAGCTTTTGAAAACATGGTAGGAAAAGGAGAAAATGCTGGTAACCAGCATTTTCTCCTTTTCCCGCAGTTTTCTACCCTTCTGTAAAGAAATTTCAATTCTTTAGTCACATCTATTTTGTCGTCTGCAAATGCTTTCAATTCAGACAAACCTTAAATTTTGTCGTTTGGTAAAGAGTACTAATAAATTATATAACTTGCTCCTTTCCAGATAGCAAAATTTTAGACTCGCCCATTATGAATGCATTTGTAGACAACAAATTGATTAAAGCTAAAATGATGAAATTTGTCACAGAGACAGCAGAAAACATTGTTGGATAAGAAGAAAATGCTGGTTACCAGCATTTCCTTCTTTTCCCACAATGTTTCTAAAAGCCTTCCACTTCAGGGTAATTAAAACTTGTGTGGTACAGAGTTAAATATTAGTACAGATACATCTGCCTTTTGTTCAACATCAAACATAGTTCACAAACAAAAGCAAAGCATTCTTTCTATTTAATATTTCTATTCTCTGTTTACAGTTACAACTCAAAATAAACAAGTTTAATTATCATTTTTGAAAGACTTTGAATTCTTTTGTTAATGTTTACCACATAAGTAGATTATATATATGATGTCATTAACCTGTTCCACACAATCATGAGTTTTGACAACCCTGAGAAAGAAGACTTTTGAAAACATGGTGGGAAAAGGAGAAAATGCCAGTAACCAGCACTTTTTCCACTATGTTTTCTACCTTCCCAAAACAAATTTAAATTTCTAGGTCACATTTATTTCGCTGTCTGCAAATGCTCTCAATTTGGACTGGTCTAAAATTTTGTTGTTTGGTTAAGTCTTTACCACACAATCCCAACTTTTAATGACCCTGACTGAGAAGGCTTTTGAAAACCTTGTGGAAAGGAGAAAATGCTGGTAACCAGCATTTTCTCCTTTTTCCACAATGTTTTCTAACCAATCAAAGACAGAAATCATCATTTGAGCTATAATTGATTTTTCGTCTGTAAATGCTTTCAATTTGGACAAGTCTACAATTTGTCATTTGGCAAAGAGTTAAGACTTAACTTATTGGCCAAACAAAAAAATCTTGAATTTGTCAAAACTGCAGACAATAAATCAAATGTTACTTAAAACATGCAATTTGTCTTTCAAAGAGTGGAAAACAATGTGCAAAAAGGAGAAAATACTGGTTACCAGCATTTTCTTCTTTTCCCCCAATGTTTTCAAAAGCCTTCTTTCTCACGGTCATTAACCCTTTACCACACGACAAAATTATAGCCTTGTCCAAATTGAAAGCATTTGCAGACGACAATTTCAAGGTGGCTCAAATGGTACAACTTTTCTTTGATAGGGAAGAAAAAATTGTGGGAAAAGGAGAAAATGCTGGTTACCAGCATTTTCTCCTTTTCCCACAATGTTTTCAAAAGGCCTCTTTCCCAGGGGCGTCAAAAGGCATCATTGTGCAGTAAAGGGTTAAATGTCAGGGTTGTGTGCTTTCTAAAGTGTTCATTGAATTAATAGTGTTTATGTACTTTCAACATGCTTTCAGTCATATTACACATATTTATAAAATACTTACAATAGATGTTGTGTCTGACAAGCTGAATGCTGTTTTACCCCGTCTGGCAGAGATGAAGTGACTATTCTCACTTATTTTGTCATAAATCTGCTTAATCTGCTTCGTAAAGTTCCCGACTTTACAGTTCTTGAGAAAATCTTTCAACTGAAATAAATAATGAACAACTACAACTGACATGCAACTATTACCTCCTTTATGGCAGACATGTCTTTGAAAAGTTCCAAGAAAGAGGCAAATTCTTATAACAAACAAGTGCTTCTTTTCTTACAATGTCTCTGCCTTTTTTTTTAAATTTGATTCCCTTTTCTCACTTTGAATTAGTTGATGGTGCCTCAAAAGAGAGTAGATTTGGGAAGAGGTCCTTACTTTCCATTTTTAACTCTTTACCACAAGACAAAAATGTAGACTTGTCCAAATTCAAAGCATTAGCAGACGACAATTTAAATGTTGCTCAAATTGTGGAAGTTGTCTTTGATAGGGTAGAAAACATTGTGGGAAAAGGATAAAATGCTGCTTACCAGCATTTTCTCCTTTTCTTACAATGTTTTCAAGAGGCTTCTTTCTCAGGGTTGTTAAAAGTTGGAATTGTTTGGTAAAGGGTTAACTCTTCACCAAATGATAAAATGTTATGCTTGTCCAAATTGAAAGCTGTTGCAGATGAAAATTCAATGTGGCTTGATTGATGAAACCTGATTCTAGGGTAGAAAACATTGTTGAAAAGGAGAAAATGCTGATTACCTTTACCCACAATCTTTTCAAAAGGCTTCTTCGCCTGGGTCATTAAAACTCCGGGTTGTGTGGTAAAAGCGTGGAGACAGACATTTTTACTAGGTAATGATTTACAGATTTCCTTCCCTAACTGAAAGCTCAATAACTTCCTTAAAATTTTTGTGACACCTACTTTTTCTCCTTTTCCCAGCATGTTTTCCAGATCACACTTCCTAAAGGTTGTGAAATACAAGTGGGTTTGGTACAATGAGTTTAACCCTCTACCGCACAGTCCCAAATTTAAACAACCCCGAGGAAAAACCTTTTGAAATGAAAACACTGTGGAAACAGGAGAAAAAGCTTCCCTCAATGTTTTCTGCCCTTCCAAAGACAAAATTCAGTCTCTGAGTAAAATGAGTTGAAATACTTTCAATTTGGGCTAGCCAAAAATTTTGTCGTATGTTAGCCCTTTACTACAGAACAAAATTGTAGACTTGTCCAAATAAAAAGAATTTGCAGACGAAAAATTAGATATGGATCAAATCAAAGAAACTGTCTTTGAAAAGGAAGAAAACATTGTTGGGAAAGGAGAAAATGCTGGTTTCCAGCATTTTCTCCATTTCCAACAATGTTTTCAAAAGGCCTCTTCATCAGGGTCGTGAAAACTCGGGATCGTGTGGTAAAGGTGTAAAGAGTTAAGTTTGCAAAACAGTACCTGAAGTTGGGCAGGCAGTACAAGCTCAGGAAACCCTATGGTATGTGCATGTGCTGATAAAAACTCCAGTATTAGCTCATACAACTGATCAATGACTCCATCCTGCAAATAATGACAATAGAGCCATTGGCTCTAAAGCACTCACCTGAGTAAAGTTTGTTATCTAGAGTTGACAAAGCTGAAGAGATCCTGGTTTGAATAATGTAAAACACATGAGTGAGAGTGACCTACTTTTTGACATTACATGGCCCAATTTTGAACTTGTCCAAAATATCATCAAGGTAAGTTTCATTAGTATCAGGCTGAAAATGTGGCCTTTAAAGTGCACACAAGGTTTTAGTTGGTGACCTACTTTTTGAAGCAATGTGACCCAATTTCCAACTTGTCCAAAATATCTAGACAAACTTTCTGACCAAGTTTCATGAGTATCAGGCTAAAAGTGTTGCCTTTAAAGTGCACACAAGGTTATTATTTGGACCAGTAACCTACTTTTTGACCTGATATGACCAAATTTTGCACTGGCCCAAGATATCATAAAGACAAACATTCTGACCTACTTTCATGAGAACTGGACTGTAAATGTGGCTCTAGAGTGCACTGAAGGGTTTTCTAAGATTTGGCCCAGTGACCTTTTTGACCCAACATGACCCTGGGTTTCAAACTTGTCTGAGATATCATCAAGACAAACATTCTGACCAAATTTCATGAGTATCTAACTGAAAATGTGGCCTCTAGAGTGCACACAAGGTAAATGTTGTCGACCGGTCTACAGACAATGCACGACAGACACAGCATGATCACAAACACTCACCTTGAGCACTTTGTGCTCAGGTGAGCAAACAAAACAGGAAAAACATAATAATGTTAATATGACTCAAACATCATAAACCTATGAGTCTTATGACTAGAGTTAACAAGAGCACTGCCTGTGGGTGCCAACACTTGGCTACAGTTCCTTTTTGAAATCTATTTCTATAACACTGTCGTCATTAATAGGATAAGGATCAATACTTCCATTATATACTTCAAACTTGGGCTTCAACTCTTTACCAAAAAAAAACCAAAAGTCAGACTCAACTAAAATGAAAGTATTTGCAGACAACAAATCAAATATGACTCATAAAATGGAGTTGTCTTTGAATGTGTAGAAAACATTTATTAGAATTTTTCCCACAATGTTTTCAAAAGTCCTCTTTCTTCAGGGTCATTAAAACTCGGGATTATGTGGTAACCGTAAAGGGTTAAGTTTATACTATTAGAATGGGGTTTATGTGACCAAAACTACCATGAGAGCAGCGGAGAGTGTATAGCAAGATCAGACTGCACATATGTGCAGGCTGATCTTGCCTTACACTCTCCGCAAGAAAAAATTATGATCGCAAACAGCAGGATAACAGTTAATACAGATATGGGAAAATGTTAAGGTTTTGTATGATGATGATGTAGATGTCAACAGGACTAGGACAAAACCTTGCGTTTTATTTGAAAACAGCCAAGCTAAATAATGATCCACATGCAGGTTGGTTTTTTATTTTCAAGTGCCAGAGGTGAAGATTGAACCCAGGACCCTGGATTATCAAGGATGCACCTGACACTCCACAGAGCAAAGCAGGACACCTGTATATTAGGGAAAGGGCATGAATAACATATGCAAAATGGCATCTGGTAACAACAGATGTTAAACGTGACAACTATCAAACATGCATTGCAGAGTTCGATCAGGTTACCTTGGCCTTTGCAATAAAAAAAGTCAAGGCAAAATGACAGCGCTATCCAATTCAAGCTGTTATCATACATATTGTGAGTGATTCTGGTGTATTCATGTTACAGAAAGCAGAAAAAGAAAACCCTTAACCATATAATCCTAAGTTTGAATTACCCTTAGAAAGAAAGCTCTTGAAAACCTTGTGGGAAAAGGGATAAATCCCACAAAGTTTTCTACCTTTTCTGAGACAAATTTTGACAATAAAGTCTCCAAATCCTTCCTGTTACGACAAGTCTAAAATATTGTCCTCTGGTAAAGAGTTAACAGCAAAAAAAAATTAGAACTAGAACATCAATAAACACAGAAACAAGAGGACCAAGATGGCCCTGTATCGCTCCATTAGTTAGTAAGTACAAACCATACATACCAAACATTACAATTCTTCACCAAATGGATTCAACCAAGAAGACTTACAAAAGCCCATGTGAAAGTTGTGACCCTAGAGCAAAGCCATTTTGGACCATAAAGCTGTAATTACTTGAATCCTGCTAGAGGTCAACAAGATAAAGCAACATGCCAAATAATACTGGTCAAGGCCATATGGTTACAAACAAGCATGTTTTCAAAGTTTCTTCAATATAAAGCCTCTTTAAAACATGAGACTCTGGCGATGAGGCTAATTTCAATCCCAGGGCTAGATTTTGAACAAGTGATCCAAATTTAGTAGCCTAAGGATTTATGGTAAGGAGTGAGAAAATTCTAAGAGTTTTTGCTCTATAAGCACATATCAAATTTATGACCCATGGGGTGGGACCGATTTTGACACCATAGATTTAACTTGAACAATTTTGAAAGAGGCCTGTTACATGATAACACTCACAAAATATTACAGCTGTATCTCAAAGTCAGGACCAAGATCTTTAAGTTTTCACTATATAAGCCTATGTAAAAGTTGTGACAATTTTGACCCCAGGATCCATTTGATAAATATACATGCAAAATTTGGTAGCCCTAGGTCTTCTGGTAAGAAACAAGAAGAACTGTAACGTTTTCGCTATATAGGGCCATGCAAAACTTGTGGCTGCCAGGACAGGGCCAACTTTGACCCCAGGGACATAACTTGGGCTATCTTGGTAGTGGCCCACTAGATAAAGCTACACGCAAAAGTTGGTAGCCATAGGCCTTATGGTTAGGAACAAGAAGATTTTCAAAATCTTCACTATGTAAGCCCATGTAAAACTTGTAACCCCCAGGGCAGGGCAAATATAAACCCCAGGGCTGTAACGTGTAGTACATGTACCTTGGTAAAAGTCCATTTGATGCAGCTACATGTCAAATTTGATAGGCCTTATGGTTTAGAACCAAAATACTTTTAAAGTTTACAGTATATAAGCCCATGTAAAACTTAGTAGTGACCCCTAGGTCAGGGTCAACTTTGACCTCAGGGCTGTAATTTGAGAAAACTTGGTAGAGGTCATTAGATGAAGCTACATATGAAATTTGGTGCCCCTAGGCCTCATGCTTTAGAACCAGAAGGTTTTTAAAGTTTTCACTAAATAAGCCCATGTAAAACTTGTAACCCTTTGGGCTGGGTCAATTTAGATGAAGCTACATCCTGAATTTGGTAGCTCTATGCCTTATGGTTTTGGACAAGGAGATTTTCAATATTTTTTCAGTTTTGTTGCCATGGCAACCAAAGTTTTTAAAGGAATCAAATCATTTCAACACATTCTGAAGAGGAACATGGAGGAACATTTCTCTGAAGTTTGGTCAAAATTCGATGGGTAGTTTCAGAAAAGACGGACGCACACACAGCGGACACAGGACCATGACATAAGCTTGCTGGCCTTCAGCCAGTGGAGCTAAAAAGTCTTAACCCTTAGAGTGCCAAATAAACTAGCCCAAATGTTTGAAAACTGAATGAGAAGAAGAAGACTCCAAATTGCATTGATGAACAGACAGACAGACAACCTGATTTTGCTTACCCACTCTAACTTCAAAATGAGGAGGTGAATAAAAAGGCACCTTCACAATTCAAAATAAAAAGTAATGCAACATTAGTTTTAACTCTTTACCACAACCCTGAGGAAATATATATCCTTTTGAAAACCTTATGGGAAAAGGAGAAAATGCTGGTAACCTGCCTTTTCATCTTTTCCCATAAGATTTTCTATATTTCTGCAATTATTACCATCATTTCAGCTACATTTAATTTGTCGTCTGCAAATGCATTCAATTTGTACCAGTCTAAAATCTGATCATATGGTAAAGAATTATGTAGTAGGAGACTTGCCAAAGTCTAACTGAACCATAATAGGCAAAAATAATGTGGGCGTGATCAGGTGTTGTTTCTTTACCTTGAAAGCCCTTCCTTGAATTTCCCACAATGCTTTCTATCTTTTCAACTTTACAAATCAAATCAATTTCAGAACACATTAAATTTGCCTTGCAAATGCTTTTAAAATTGGACAAATATTTTTCTAATATTTTGTCTTGTGGTAAAAATTTATCTCTTTACCACCCAACAAAGTTTAACTCTTTACCACACAATAACGACTTTTAATGACCCTGAGGAAGAAGGCTTTTGAAAACATTGTGGAAAAAGGAGAAAATGCTGGTAACCAGCATTTTCTCCTTTTCCCACAATGTTTTCTACCCTAACTAAGAAAAACCACATCATTTGAGCCACATTAAAATTGTCGTCTGCAAATGCTTTCAATTTGGACAGGTCTAAAATTGTGTTGTGTGGTAAAGGGTTAAGACAAGTCCTAATTGAAAGCATTTAAAGACAACAAAATAACTGTGACTCAAAAATTGAAATTTGTTTTGGGAAGGGTAGAAAACATTGTGGGAAAAGGAGAAAATGCTGGTTACCAGCATTTTCTCCTTTTCCCACAACGTCCTCAAAAGCTTTCTGTCTAAAGGTTGTTAAAAGTAGGGATTGTGTGGTAAGGAGTTAAGTGGGAAATTGCATGAATTTACTGGAACCATAATAGGTGAAAACAAGAGCACAACATGCAAGTTTCAACGCTCAGCTGCAGCTGCTTGCCCTTGTTGTATAGGTCCCCCTTTTGATAGTGGACATCTTGTCCAAGTTTAAAGCAAATATCTTCGGTAATAACAGAGGTACTACAAAATGTCCAAGTTTTCGCAGGACGACGCAGACAATGCCACCAGGGCCACAGCAATACCTAGACGTCTTCTTTGAAAACAGCTGAGCTAAAACTGGGCAAGTCTACCATTTTGTCCTTTGACAAAGAGTTATGTGGGAGACTTGCACGAGTCTAATCAGGATCCATAATAGGCAAAAATAAAGTGGGAGGTGATCAGGTATTGGTTCTTACCTTGAAAGCTCTTTCCTGCAGCTGTGTCTTGGAGAACTTGAGAATACAGGCAAAGTTGAATGGCTTGAAGTTGATAGCTTTGTGTTTCTTGTTGAAATCCGTCTGTTCAAACACCTGAAAATAGAGATCGCGTATCTTGTTAAAATTCTCTGTCTAAATGTCAATGATCACATAAACATTTCTCCAAACAATTTTTGACTATTTGGTGGGATATTGGAGACCAATCTGTTACCCGATCTGGAACTATATTTAGATCAATTACCTGCAAAATCAGATTCATTAACTCTTTACAAAATGAGAAAAATCTAAACTAGTCCAAATTGAAAGCTTTTGTCGATGAAAAAGTAAATGTAACTCAGATGATGATGTCTGTCTTTGTAGAAAACATTGAGGGAAGAAGAGAAAATACTGGTTACCAGCATTTTCTCCTTTTCCCACATTGTTTCAAAAGCCTTCGCTTTCAGGGTTATTAATTGGCATTGTATGGTAAAGAGTTAAGAATTGAACTGACAGTTCTCTAAATAATTCTTAAACAAGAGGGCCATTGGCACTAAAACGCTCACCTGAGTAAAGTCATCTATTGATAAAGCTGAAGAGATCCTGGTTTTAATGATACACATGAGTGTCAGTGAACTTCTTTTTAAACCAATGTGACCCAATTCCAAACTTGTCCAAGATATCATAAAAACAAACATTCTGACCATTGTTTCACGAGCATCAGGCTGAAAATGTGGCCTCAATGGTGCACACAAAGTGTTTCTAAGATTTGGTCCAGAGGCCTACTTTGTGACCAGATGTGACCCATTTTGGAACTGGTCCAAGATATCATCTAGACAAACCTTCTGACTAAGTTTCATGAGAATCAGGCTGAAAATGTTGCCTCAACAATGCACACAAGGTATTTCTATAATTCCGATCTTTGACATACTTTTTGACCAAATGTGACCCAATTTGAAGCTTGTCCAAGATATCATCAAGACAAACTTTCTTTCCCAAGTTTTATGTATTTCAGGCTGAAAATGTGGCCTCCAGAGTGTTCACAAGGTTTTTCTAAGACTTAGCCCACTGACCTACTTTTTGACTCGACATGACACAATTTGAATCCTGTCATAGATATCATCGAGACACACCTTCTGACTAAGTTTCATGAGTATCAGGCTGTGGCCTCTTACAGAGCACACAAGCTTTTTCTAAGATTTGACCTTGTGACCTACTTTTTGACCCAAAATGACCCAATTTCAAAGTTGTCTGAGATATCATCAAAATAAAGATTCTGATCAATCTTCATCAATAAGGCTAAAAATGTGGTCTCTACGGTGCAAACAAATTTTTCCTAAGATTTAGCCCAGTGACCTACTTTTTGACTTGACATGACCCAATTTCAAATTTGTCTGTGGCTGTCATCAAAACAGACATTCTGACCTAGTTCCATGAGCATCAGGCTAAAAATGTGGCCCCTCAAGTGCTGACAAGGCACTCTAAGATTAGGTCCAGTGATCTAATTTATGACCCAATATGACCCAATTTCAAACTTCTCCAAGATATCATCAAGACAAACATTCTAAGCAACTTTCATGAGTTTCAGGCTGAAAATGTGGCCTCTACAGTGCACACAAGGTTTTTCTAAGATTTCACCCAATGACCTACTTTTTGATCCGACACCACCCAATTTTGAACATGTTCAAGATATTAACAAGAGAAACATTCTGACAAGTTTCAAGAGTATGAGGCTGATAGTGTGGCCTCTAGAGTGCACACAACATTTATCTAAAACTTAGCCCAGTGACCTACTTTTTGACCCCAACAAAAACCCAATTACAAACTTGTACGAGATTTTATCAAGACAAACATTCTGACCAAGTTTCATGAGTATCTGACTGAAAATGTGGATTCTAAAGTGCACACAAGGTAAATGTTGACGACCGCACGACGGATGACGCACACAGCACAATCACAAAGCTCACCTGAGCACGAAATGCTCAGGTGAGCTAAAGATTGGTGGGATATTACAAAACATGTTGCCCAATCTGAGACTATATTCTGATCAGTTACTTGAAAAATGAGATTTGTTCACTATTTTCGGGGAATTCTACTTGTCTGAATGTCAAGAATTAAATTAACCCCTATTAACAATCTTCTATAATGTTTTAACCCTCTACCACGTTGCAAAATTTTACAATAGTCAAACTTGAAAGCATTTGCAGATGACAAAATAACTGTGACTCAAAAACTGAAATATGCTAGGGTAGAAAAACATTGCGGGAAAAGAAGAAAAGACCGGTTACCAGCATTTTCTTCTTTTTCCACAATGTTTTCAAAAGGCCTCTTATTGAGGTTACTTAACCCTTTACCACACAATCCCAAGTTTTAACGACCCTGTAGAAAAGGCCTTTTGAAAACACTGTGGGAAAAGGAGAAAATGCTGTTTTCTCCCCTTCAAAAGGTGAATTTCTACTTTTGAGTCACGGTTATTTTGTCGTCTGCAAAAGCTTTCAATTTGGGCAAGTCAAAAGTTTGGTTGTCTGGTAAAGAGTTAAATCTTGGGATTGTGCCAGGTAAAGGGTTAAATGAACCAAAAGAAGACGGTGGTAGAAAACAGTGTTGAAAAAGGAGAAAACAGGGGGTAGCAGTTTTTATATCTTTTTCCAACGATGTTTTCTAGATGTAAAAATCCAAATCAAATATTTTGAGCCATGTTCTTAAGATGTCGTCTGCACGTGCTTTCAAGTTCAGAATTTTGTCATCTGAATCTTGTCAGGTTTGACACAATCTGTTAAGAGACAATTAAGGAAACCTTAGAAATGGAGATTACATTTTTTTTTCCAGATATCCAAAATAGAAAAAAATATCATAATTAACCCTTTACCACATAATCCAAAGTGTTAAAATAACCCTAAAGAAGATGGCCTTTTAAAGCATTGTGGGGAAAGGAGAAAATGCTGGTGACCAGCATTTTCTCCTTTTCCCACAATGTTTTCTAGTCTTTCTGATGCAGATCCCATCAACTTTGCCATACATATTTTTTCATCTGCAAGTCCTTTCAAATCAGACCAGTCCAAAATTTTGTCCTTTTCGAATGATGTTAAATCTTTTCCAAATGACAGAATCTGAGACTTGTCCAAATTCATTTGCAGATGACAAAAAATGTGACTCAAAAGTTGAAATATATTTTTCCAAAAGGTCGAAAACATTGTGGGAAAAGGAGAAAATGCTGGCTTCCAGCATTTTCTCCTTTTCCCACAATGTTTTCAAAAGCCTTTTTACTTCAGAATCGTGAAAAGTCGGAATTGTGTGGCAAAGGGTAGAGTAGGATGAGGACCATTTTTACAGAAATCTGTCTGCCTAAAACTTTAAATTAGACACAAAAGTATCATAAAACTTCTAATTATAAACAAAGTATCTTTTCACAAAATGTCAAGTACTTATAAATACTTCTTTTCTTTCAAACAGATGGATACTTCAATAAGAACACATCCAAAGCACTCAACTTTTCCTCTGCAGATTCTGAAGACAATTTTCTCTCTCTTTTACCTCTTTACCAAACAACAAAATTTTGGACTCGACCAAAGTGAAATCATTTGCAGATGACAAATTAAATGTAGTTCATAATGATGATTTCTGTCTTTGAAAGGTTAGAAAACATCATGGGAAAAGGAGATCATGCTGGTTAACAGCATTTTCTCCTTTTCCCACAATGCTTTCTAATGTATGAATTCCATAGAGTTACTAACACAGGATTGTGTGGTACAAGCTTAAGACAACAACTAACTGTAATCATCTTCTGAAAGGTATCTTTGAATTAGAAATGGGGGAGGGGGGGGAATGTCCCCTACTTCTGCCAAAACAAGAGTGGGGACAGCCCTATCTGATGCAATGTCCCAGTCTAGTGCCTTCTGCACACAAGCAAGTCTTTGGTTATTCTCTCATTGTACTACTCTAACTTTTTACCATACAAAATTTTAGACGTCTCCACATTCTGACAACAAAATTGTCATGTTGCTCAAATGATGGGATTTGTCTGTAAAAGGCAAAAAAAAAACCTTGTGGAAAAAGGAGAAATTGTCATAAAATGTTTTCGAAAGTTATAGGATTGCTTGGTTAACCCTTTATGATGCAATCCTTAGTTTTAACGACCCTGAGGAAGAAGGCTTTTGAAAACATTGTGGGAAAAGGAGAAAATGCTGGTAACCAGCATTTTCTCCTTTTCCCACAATGTTTTCTCATCAACTAAAGACAGAAACCAACACTTGAGCTATTTTGTCGTCTGCAAATGCTTTCAATTTGATAGCGTCCAAAATAATGTTATATGGTAAAGACTTAAGAGTTCAACAACAAAATCAGCCATGACTTTAGGAACTTTATAACCTTGACATTGACTGCCCTTCACAATCACTATGATACTGAAGACGTATCAATTTTAGAAAGTATCATCATTTTCAAATACGAAACTCAACATCAAGTTGAACAATCGACAAGTAGTAATGTGTTTTTAAATCTTTACCACACGATCCGGAGTTTTAACAACTCTGAAAGAAAAAGGCTTTTGAAAACATTGTGGGAAAAGGAGAAAATGCTGGTAACCAGCATTTTCACCTTTTCCCACAATGTTTTCTACCCTATCAAAGACAGAAATTGTAATTTGTACTACATTTAATTTGCCGTCTGCAAACGCTTTCAATCAGGTCGAGACCAAAATTTTGTCGTTTGGTACAGAGTTATATGCTATAAAGTAATGTAGAATATTGAAGTCGTAATAAGTTCTTTATTGTCACTGTCATTTTATTTTTTTCTGAAAAGGATATTGCCTGCATTCAGTAGTTGAAAAGAAAGCATCCAATATAAAATATCTACAATACATTATATTATGCCATACAATAAAGTTACGGTATTATATTTCTATAATGCAATACTTCCCAGTCCTTGTGGCCTTGTTAATACAGAGTGACCTTGACCTTGACATATCATAAAGTTTCAGTATCAAATTTCTGGAGTTGACATTATGAAATAGCAAGATTTCTATCATAGATATAGATCTATCATACAGCCTCCTGCACCCTTTGTATCCTTTACAAAAATTACCTTTACCTTGATGTTTGACCTATTAACCCTTAAAGTGTCTTTCACAATGACTGTTGCCTTTGCGGCTAGTATAGATCAAGATTAGACTGCACAAAACATGCAGCCTGATCTTTGATCTACACTGTCTGCTTTGCTGAAACACTTTAGACAAAAGCAACCTTGAAATTGTGATTAGGTATTTGGGTCCAATTTCTTGACTGAAAATGCTTGTTGGGTTTATTCCACGCTCTTAGGGTTAGAAACTCCAAAGAGAATATTTTACATGTTTGTAAAACCTTTGTAAAACCTGTGACAGCTTATTGCTAGGACAAGGTTTGGATGTTGGACCTCATTGAGATTTTGACCCTGACCTTACATTCAATAAGGATCATGTATACTTCATGAGTAAAGTATCTATGCAAAGTTTGAGGAACTTTGGTCAAACCAGAGTCTACTTATTGTCTGGACAAGATTAAAGGTTGAAAGAGGCTCTGACCCTGACCTCTGACCTAAAAATCAAGACATATTATGACAACTTCAGGCTGAATATCTGGGAATATCATAGACCTATATGCATGAGAATAGCTTAGCACTTTATGAAACAACTGTTTTTACCTTCCTGAGGAATAAGGCTTTAGAAAACATTATGGGAAAGAAGGAAATGCTTGTAACCAACATTTTCCTCTTTTCTCACAATGTTTTCTACCCTATCCATGATCAAAGACAGTTCCCTTGATTTGAGTTACATCTTTTTGTCATTGGCAAACACTTTCAACATGGGTATACCAAAAACTTTGTCATTTAGTAATATATACAGTTTACATCTTAACTCTTCACCACACAATCCCGAGTTTTTGTGACCCTGAGGAAGAAGCCTTTTGAAAACATTGTTTTCCTACAATGTCTTTCCACCCTATCAAAGACAGAAATCATCACTTGATCACATTTATTTTGTTGTCTGCAAATGCCGTCAAATTTGGTCAAGTAAAAAAATTGTTGTTTGGTACAGTTAAATCTTTACCAGACAACAAATTCTTAGACTTGTTCAAACTGAAAGTATTTGCAGGGGACAATTTAGATGTGGCTAAAATGATGGAACTTTTCTTTGAATGGGTTGAAAACATTGGTGGAAATGCAGAAAATGCTGGTTGCCAGCATTTTCTCCTTTTCCCATAATGTTTTCAAAAGGCTTCTTCCTCAGGGTCTTTAAAACTCTGGATTGTGTGGTAAAAGGTTAAGCCAGTCACAGTTTCCTAGCATATTAATTTTTTGTGAAGTTGACATGCCCTCAACCAGAGACAGTAACTTTGTAAAAGTTTAATTTTCTTCAACTTTTTTTTGGTGCGTGTCTCACTAAAATCATGTTCTTTTTGCAGTCTTGTATTTTATCAAAATCCAAAAATATTTAAGTCAATGAATTTTATTTTACCATGAAATCCAATTTTACCCTTGAACAGAGTTTATGTTTAACTGATGTCAAAAGCAATATTTTCAAATTACATCATGAATATGCACTTAAAACCTGATCATTTTGGATATACATGTATATTACCTGAAAGTTGAGTGTTTAATTTCAGTCTCTTTCATAATGCAATAAACTCTTTACCCTATAATCAAACAATCCTGACTTTTAAGAAAAGAATGAGCAAAAATGGTTGTTGAAAACATGTTCTGAAATGGAGAAAATGCTGTTTATCAGCATTTTATCCTTTTACCACAACGTTTTTTACCTTTCCAAAGAGATATATCTAATCATTTGTGCTACATTTAACATGGCCTCTGCAATTCACTTCAGTTGGGACATGCTTGAAAATTTTGTCACTTGGTAAAGCTTCAATTGTAACTCTTTCCCAGACAACAAAATTTTGCATTTGCAGATGACAAAATAAATGTGACATAAAATTGTAATTTGTTTGTGGAAGGGTAGAAAACATAGTGGGAAAAGGAGAAAACGAAGGTTACCATATTTTATGCACCCCCCCCTTTTGAACAATATTTTCAAACCCTTCTTAATCAGGGTCATAAGATTATAAAGATGTTTGACAAAAAAGTTCATTCATCAATCCTTAACTACGTAGATGCCAAAATTTTAGTTTTATCCAAATTGACAGCATTTGCAGGTGACAAATCAAACACTACTTAAAACATGAAAAGTGTAATTCAAAGGGTAGAAAACATTGCAGGAAAAGGAGAAAATGCTGATTACCAGCATTTTCTCTTTTTTCCACATTGTTTTCCTAAAGCTTTTATCATCATGGTTGTTAAAAGTCGGAATTGTGTGGTAAAGGGTTAATACAAATCAGATGCAGACAACTTTGAAAACAGACTTGTAAAATTGGGATATTTTGCAGATTAATTCATCCATTGTAGCAAGCAATCTTGCCACTTTCGCTGCAATGTTTTAACTGAGATCTATGCCGAATGACAAAATTTTAGACTGGTCTTTATTCAAAGCATTTGCAGATGATAAAATAACCCTTTTATCGCACAATGCCGCCTTTTTCATGACCCTGGGAAAAAAGCCTTTTGAAAACATGGTGGGAAAAGGAGAAAATGCTGGTAACTAACATTCTCTCCTTTTCCCACAATGTTTTCTACCCTGTCAAGAGAAAATTGCACCATTTGGGCCACAATGAAATTGTCATCTGCAAATGTTTTCAATTTGGACAAGGCTAAAATTTTGTTGTCTGGTTAAGGGATAAACAGGACGCAAAAAATTAATATCTTTTTTTACAAAAGGTAGAGAACATTGTGGGAAAAGGAGAAAATGCTGGTTACCAGCATTTCTCCTTTTCCCACAATATTTTCAAAAAGGCTGGTTCCTTACGATCATTAAATTACTTAGATATTATGTGGTAAAGAGTTAACTCTTTACCACACAGCAATATTTGAGACTGGTCGAAATTGAAAGCATTTGCAAACAAGAAATTAAATATTGCTCAAATGATTGGATTTGTTTCTGAAATGCTAGAAAACACTGCGGGAAGAGGAGAAAATGCTGGTTACCAGCATTTTCTCCTTAATGCCCACTATGTTTTCAAAAGGCCTTTTTCCCAGGGTTGTTAAAACCCGGGACTGTTTGGTAAAGGGTTAAGTTGTGGTCTCCCGATACAAAAAAAATAACTTGTCTGCCTGAGATTACGTGCTACAAGTATAAAGGTGTAGTCTTTCATTACTTTTTACCACAAGACAGAATTTCAGACATGCCCAAATTGAAAGCATTTTCAGATGACAAATGTGACACATATGATGGGACTTGCCTTTGAAAAGCACTTTCTCCTTTTCCACAATGTTTTCAGAGGCCTTCTGTCTCAGGATCATTAACTCTTTACCATTCAACAAATTCTTAGAAATGTCCAAATTGAGAGCTTATGCATTTTCTATATGCTTACGTAATGGAATTTGTCTTTGATCAGGTAGAAAACATTGTGAGAAAAGGAGCAAATGCTGGTAACTAAGCTTTTTCTCCTTTTCCAGCAATGTTTTCAAAAGAGTTCTTCCTCACAGTAGTTAAAACTCGGGTTTGTGTGATAAAGGGTTAAAACACAGGACGGTTTGGTAATACACTGAAGTGTAGCAAATGTAAAGAACAATAACTGTTAAAAAAATCTTTGATTAAAAACAAGAAGCATTTGTAAGAGTTACCTCCCTTGCATAAGTTTTATTATTTTTTTTTTCCCACTGCTTCCTGATGTTGGTTTTAACTTTGACTGCATGGCACAATAACGATGGTCTTTTTTTACACAGTGTGTGTGAAAATCTGCCTGGGAAGAATATAGTGTCTGATCTTAGATCTGTATCATATAGTATACACATGGACTGCACAAACAATTCAGATGCATGGGACAGACCCATTCATATTGGTGGTACTAATAAGAGTTATCTAACCAAGCTAAACACTTGGTCTGCTGAGAGCAAAGTTGCGGGCTTTTGCCGAGTAAGATAAGACTGCACATAATGTGTAGTCTGATCTTGGGTCTACACTGTCCGATACGGTGAGATTTTCCTGACAAGCAAAATCATTAATTCGAAAACTATGGGTTTTCAATAAATTGGCTGGAAATCTTCCGTTTAACGCTTTACCAGACAACATAATTTTGGGCTGGTCCAAATTCAAAACATTTGCAGATGACAATTCAAATGTGGCTCAAATAATGGAATTTGTCTTTGATAGGGTAGACAACATTGTGGGAAAAGGAGAAAATGCTGGTTACCAGCATTTTCTCCTTTTTCCACAATGTTTTCAAAAGGTTTCAGTTCTTTCTTAGTGTCATTAAAACTTGAGAATGTGTGGTAAAGGGTTAATTTATTTAGCAACTTAAGGGTTAAAATTTAGTGTGGATATTACAATTAACTCTTGACCAAACAATCTTGTGTTTTTAATAAACTTGTGTCCTGTCAGGAAGACTGCTATTGAAGAGGGATTTTTAGACAAGGGAGAAATGCTGGTGACTTGCATGCTTTCTAAATCTCCGACATGTTTTCAGTTCTTTCAATGACAAATCTCATCATTACAGCTACCAGTATGGGCGTGCAACATTTCATTGAAAACCACATTTTTCGAAAATGATCCCTAGCCCTTACCATTACCCTAACCCAGACGAATTGTGGCCCAAATCTCCCTCCAATACTGAGCTTTCCATGACATAAATCTAGAAAATTAGCAATCGGTATTTTAAAACATACATGGATTTCAACGATACACATTTTTGACGAAATGTTGTGCACCATACCAGCACATTTGATTTGTCATTAACAAAGGTGTTGAAATCAAAAAGTAAAAATTCGAAAAGTTAAAAAAAAATATTGTCATGCAGTAGAGAATCAAAATTAATGAAATGTCTTCACAATTATGGAGAATCTTACATCATCAGATACTGAAAGTTCATGAAGTTTATCTGTCCTTCAAGACAGATAAAATTTTCAATGTCAATGCCAACACGTAAGTCACCTTCTGTAAGATAAACTGTGACCTTGACTTTGGCATACTTATGGTAGACTGTCACTTTTTAAATGTTTTAACCCTTGAAGTAATAAACCTGGATTTAATTGTGTTAGCAGAAAGTATGGATCAAGATCAGACTGCACAGAATGTGCAGTCTGATCTTGATCTATACTTTCTGCTATTTTGCTAGAAATTCCGACCCAGTTTTGAAATTATACTACATGCACCTTCTACACAAACTTAGAATGTTCATTTCTTTTATTCTACACTTAATTCTTTACAACACAACAAAATTTTAGACTTGTCCAAATTCATAGAATTTGCAGACGACAAATCAAATGTGCCCAAAATGATGGAATTTGTTAAAGAACATTGTGTTAAAAGGAGAAAATTGTGCTTACAAGCATTTTCTCCTTTTCCTACAATGTTTTTGAATGCCTTCCTTTTTAGAGTCGTTAAAACTCTGGATTGTGTGGTATAGGGTTGAAGGGTTAAGATTGTCCCGTTTTCACTTGAAATTTTGCCAAGCATCCCTACTGACAATGTCAAGTAAACTCTTTACCAACGAAACAACAAAATTCTGGACTTAACCAAACTGAAAGCATTTGCATACAACAAATTAACTCTTTACCACACATTCCCAACTTTTAACGACCCTGTAAGAGAAGCCTTTTGAAAACATTGTGGGAAAAGGAGAAAATGCTGGTAACCAGCATTTTCTCCTTCTCCCACAATGTATTCTCCCCTTCCCAAAACAAATTTCAATTTTTCAGTCACATTTATTTTGTCGTCTGCAAATGCTTTCAATCTGGACCAGTCTAAAATTTTGTCGCTTGTTAAAGAATTAAAGGTGGCCAATATGATAGCACTAAATGTCTTCGGCAGGGAAGAAAAGATTGTGGGAAAAGGAGAAAATGCTGGTAACCAACATTTTCTTCTTTTCCCTCAATGATTTCAGAAGCCCTTGATGGTCGCATTGTGTGGTAAGAGAAGTTAACCAGCTGTTGATCACAACCACAACTAGTCTTGCAAAGAGTGTAGATCAAGATCAGACAGTACAGAACAGTGCAGGGTTCTTTTAGGTCAATAATGTCTGCTAAGTTCCAGATAAATATTCTGACAAAAAGAAACCTTGAATATAGCATACAGTTTAGCTCCAGATCAGACAGTAACAGAATTGTGCAGGATTATTTTAGATCAATACTAAAGAGATATTTTGACAAAAAGACCACTTGAAAATTGGTTACTAGCATTTTTTCCTTTTCCCTTAATGTTATCAAAATCCTTTTTTCCTGGGGTCATTAGAACTCAGGTTTGTGCACAAAAGGGTTAAATCACATGAAATTTGTAGTCTTCAAATGCTTTCAATTTGGTCAAGTTTAAAATTTGGTGATGAGGTTACAAGACTTTAACCCTTTCCCAAACAAGCCCTGGTTTTCACGTGTCTGCAGTACAAGTCTTTTGAAAACACTGTGAGAAAAGGAGAAATTGCACGTAACAAGCAATTTCTCCTTTTCCCACAGTGTTTTCTATCCATTTTGAGACCTTTCTGCCATTTTCATCAAATTTAAAATTGTCGTCTGCAAACTTTTTCAATTTGGACTAGTCCAAAATTTGTCGTTTGGGAAAGGGTTAAGTTAACGTTTCTTACATAATACTTACATAACACATGAATGTCATTCCAGAGAGTGTTAAATACATAATTTAAAAAAATCCTTATCCTTAAACCCTTTGCCATACAATCCCAACTTTTAAAAACCCTAAAGAAGAAGGTCCCTGAAAACATTGTGGGAGAAAAAGAAAATGCTGATAACCAGTATTACCTCCTTTTATCACAATGTTTTCTACCCTATCAGATTGCTACAGCTCCATGCACCAATTTCCTATTAATTTTTTTGTTTACAGTTACTTTAACCCTTTACCAAACAATCCCTGAGGAAGAGGCCCTTTGAAAATATTGTGGGAAAAGGAGAAAATGCTGGTAACCAGCATTTTCTCCTTTTTCCACAATGTTTTCTACCCATTCAAAGACAAATTCCATCATTTGCGCCACATTTAAATTATTGTCTGCAAATGCTTTCAATTTGGACAAGTCCAAGATTTTGTCGTGTGGTAAAAGGTTAAATTTGGAAGAGTCATCAATTTGTTTCTTGGGAAAGGATTAATAACAACATCCCATTTTTAACTAAACTAAGGAAAGAATGTTTCAAAAACATTGTGGGAAAAGGCAAAAAGAGCACTGCACATGAGTGCCAACACTCAGCTGCAGCTGCTTGATTCAGAGTGAAATTTCAGTCAAAAAAGGGGCTGTAACTGTGTCAAAAATACTTTGATGGTTATCTGCCCTTGTTATATGGAACCCCCCCCCCCCCCCCCCAATTTGATAGTGAACAACTTGTCCAAGTTTGAAGTAAATATCTGTTTTAATGACAGAGATACTTTGAAAATGTTAAAGTTTTAGAATAATGTCGACGCAATTATGACCCTAAAGCCAGGGCTGCATACGACAATATCATTATTTTCTTCGAAAAACAGCCTTCTTTATCTTGGTCGTTAAACTCAGGATTGTGTTGAAAAGGGTTAATCTGCAGCAGTGTGAAAAATGGAGAAATTAGCTCTGCACTTTACTTTCTCCTCATTTTATGTCACTGTATTTTTAGCAGCCATCAACAGTTACTGTGATATAGTGATGCAAGGTGTCTGCACCTGTTTCACTCTTTACCACACAACCAAATTTTGGTCTTGTTCAAGACGAAGGAATTTGCAGACAGCAAATTAAATGTTGCTCAAATGGCAGAAATTTTTTGGGAAAGGGTAGAAAAGATTGTGGGAAAAGAAGAAAATGCTGGTTACCAGCATTTTCTCCTCTTCCAACAATGTTTTCAAAAGCCTATTTCCTCAGGGTCGTTAAAACTCGGGATTGCGTGGGATTATAGGTTAACTCTCTACAATACCTGATGACAAAATTTTTGACTTGTTCAAACTGGCAAGCATTGGCAGATGACAACTTAGCTGCAGCTCAAATGATCGGATAAGTCTTGGAAAGGGTAGAAAGCATTGTTGGAAAAGGAGATAAGGCTGGTAATTCCAGCATTTTCTCCTTTTCAGACATTGTTTTGAAAGGTCTACTTTCTCAACGGTGTTTAAAAATGGGTTTGCCTGGTATAGAGGTAACCCTTAAATCACGAGTTCAAACAAACTTTGGGAAGACGGCTTTTGAAGACACTGTCAGAAAAGGAGAAAACGCTGGTAACCAATATTTTCTCCTTTTCCCACACTGTTTTCTATCCTTTGAAATAGAAATTTCATGTGTTGAATGACATTCAATTTATCGTCTGCAAAGGCTTTCAATTTAGACAAGGCTATGATTTTGTCGTATGGTAAAGAGTTATCAAAAAGTTATGTAAAGGGGAAAAAGTCAGTGTCTGACCTATATTATGGGATACAATGTGCACCTTTTTGCACTTACCACGCAGACAGCATGATGTATTTTCGTGCATTAACCCTTTACTGCACAATGCCGCCTTTTGACGTCCCTGGGAAAGAAGCCTTTTGAAAACATTGTGGGAAAAGGAGAAAATGCTGGTAACCAGCATTTTCTCCTTTTCCCACAATGTTTTCTACCCTATCAAAGAAAAATTGCACCATTTGAGCCACATTGAAATTGTTGTCTGCAAATGCTTTCAATTTGGACAAGGCTAAAATTTTGTCGTCTGGTAAAGGGTTAACTCTTTACCAAACAATAAATTCTAGACATTTCCAAATTGAAAACATCTGCAGATGAAAAATTTGAATTTGATAAAAATGAACTGTAATTTTTTTGACAGGGAAGAAAACATGGTAGGAAAAGGAGTTACCAGCATTTTCTCCTTTTCCTACCATGTTTTCAAAATGCCTTCTCTTTCAGGTTAGCAAAAACTTGGGATTATGTGGTATAGGGTTAGAGTGGATCAAGATTACACTACACAGAATCTTGTATCTACACTTTAGCAATCCTCATGTGATCTGGTGATCAAGTCCCTTGGCTATATATATCACGTAGCTTGATATGCACCGATATGGTACATTTCTTTATCAGAAATACACCGCTTTACAGTTCTTAAACATGGTACTTCACTTGCAAAAAGAAGACGCAACTGACAGTTTTCTATCAGAATCCCTCTTAAAACAAATATCTGTTGAAAAACAGATGTACCTTTATTTTCTAACTTGGTCTATCAATTCAACAGACATTTTTGTGGCATTTGTCGAAGACAATTACCACTATGAGCTCTATACAGTATTTTGAAAATCATGTACAGTAGTTTACATGTGCAAAACCAAAGGAAGTAAACCCAATTAAACTCAATTTTTCTAAGACAAATAAGTGTTTTAATAGCACTCAGATATATAATTAACAATGAGCATTAAAATAAAATGGATTAGGGCATCAATCATGGGAATACTTCCGCTATAGCCTTCTGTTGACGCAATGATACACACAACTGCTGTCTCCTGACTGTGTTCATCCCAAAACCAGTTCGTTCCTGAGCTTATTCGTCCGGGCTTTCTCAGCCCACATTATTGTTTTTTTATTTTTCAAATTATTAATTCCAAACAATGGCTCCCTTGACAAATGCCACACCAGTGCTTTCAACACTTTGATTCAGCAACAGATTGCTAAAATATCAACATGGCTGTTGGTGCTGTTGCCAGTCGATTTACCATGTTTAAGATCAAGTGACTGGCAGTATTTTAACACTTAAGCTGCTGAATAAATGAAACCCAAATTTCTACTCAACACTAAAAGCCCAAACATTGCAGTTTCAAAGTTGATTTCACCGGAAAGAAAATACCGTATCAGACTGTGTAGATCAAAGATCAGACTGCACGTTCTGTGCAGTCTGATCTTGATCTACACTGTCCGCAAAAGGTCAGTGGGTCGCGATCAGCAGCTTAAGGGTTAAAACAGAAACCCTTTGATACAGATGAGGTTAGATGTAGGTACAGAATCAGCCAAATTGTGATGAGTGGGATCTACCCAGTCATCTGGAGCTCAGTTGGTACCGTACAGGAGTTGATATCTGGCCCGGGGTCTAAGATTCAAATTCCCAGTTCTCAGGATTGATGATTATCATTGACAGAAATCAACACTTTGTCACCTTTGATAATTTTTTCGTCTATTGTTATGAGGAAAAGCAGCCAGTGACTTGGTAATATGGTGCATGGTACTAGCAAATGATTGAATGGTGTTTTATGCCGCTTTCAACATTATTTCAGTCATATCGTAGTGATAGTTCACATATAGGTAGAGGCACAGGCTGCTGCTTTATAACTGAAGTAATGTTGAAAATGGCATTGACCCTTCTACCACACAATGCCGCCTTTTAATGACCCTGGGAAAGAAGCCTTTCGAAAACATTGTGGTCGAAAGGAGAAAATGCTGGTAACCAGCATTTTCTCCTTTTCCCACAATGTTTTCTATCTTATCAAAGAAAAATTGCACCATTTCAGCCACACTGAAATTGTCGTCTGCAAATGCTTTCAATTTGGACAAGGCTAAAATTTTGTCGTCTGGTAAAGGGTTAAACACCTGATGATAAAAGGAACTGATCGGATGACATTCCTTCTGCATTATTGAAAGCATTTGCTGACGAAAATTGGCTCAAATGATGAATAATGCCTTTGAGAGGTTGAAAAACATTGTGGGAGAAAGTAGACAACATGGTGGTCACCAACATTTTTCTCTTTAGCCCCACAAGGTATTCTATAATGTACTCCTTTATGGTTGTAAAATCATTCTGGTCATTTAGCAAAATTAGTTTACCCTTTACCACGCAATCCTGAGGAAACAGGCTTTTGAAAACATTGTCTTCCAAATCTCCCACCATGTTTTAAGTCTCTTCCAAAGAGAAATTCTGTTTAACTAGTGTTGTCTGCAAAATTAATGTTTTCAACAACATTTTCTCCTTTTCACAAAGTTTTCTACCTTGCCAAAGAAAAATTCAATCATTTGAGCTAAATTTAAATTGTTGTCTCCAAAAGCTTTCAATTTGGACAAGGCTACATTTTTGTCATTTGGTATATAGCCCTTTACCACACAATCCAGACTTTTAACAGCCCTGAAGAAAAACCCTTTTGAAAACATTGTGGGAAAAGGAGAAAATGCTGGTAACCAGCATTTTCTCCTTTTCCCACAATGTTTTCTATCCTTCACAAACCAAATTTTCAGTTTTTCAGCCACAATTGATTTGATGTCTGCAAATGCGTTCAATTTGGACCAGTCTAAAAGTTTGTCTTTTGGTAAAGAGTTAAAAGTTAATAATATGTTGTCTGATGCAAGTTCATTGCAGGAGGTTGTGAGTTAATCCAGGGTAAATTTTTTTGTCAATGATGCTCAAAACTCCAAATAAACTCCATGACACAGAGGGGCCCAGCATGCCTAAGGTTCGATAACTTACAAACCACTACCCATGCTGAGCTGCAGCGCGTATGATTTTCATCACGTGCAATTGTCTTGCGTAAACCGTTGCATAACTGTCCGAGTTTGAAATAATTAGGTGAAACAAAGATTAATTATGCATGCAGACTGTGAATTTGTTTGAACTGTTTTCTGATTTGATTTCATCAGTAATTCGGTCAAATCATGACAAGGCAGAGCCCACTTACTGACACCTTCCAGGTTCTTACCTGATCATGGCTGGGGCTATGAAGTGCCTTGTCCATGGACATTCCCACTAGATCGTTCCTGCAGCTACAAATATATCTCGGGATTTCCTATTTGAATTGCCTTCTACTCTGATTTCATTAGTATTTTGGTCAAATCATGACATGGCAGAGCCCATTTCTTGATGCCTTTCTGAGCCGGGCTTTGAAGTGCCTTGCCCATGGAGATTCCCACTTGATCCTTCCTTCAGCTAGGAATCAATCTCCAGGATTTTCTGATTGTTCCTGCAGCTAGGAATAAATCTCAGATTTTCCTCAATACTAATTAATCTAATGTTTTAACCCTTTACCACACAATCCTGACTTTTAACGACCCTGAGGTAAAAGCCTTTTGAAAACATTGTAGGAAAAGGAGAAAATGCTGGTAACCAGCAATTTCTCCTTTTCCCACAATGTTTCTACTCTTCCCAAAACAAATTTCAATTTTGAGTAACATTTATTTTGTCATCTGCAAAAGCTTTCAATTTGGACTGGTCTAAAATTTTGTCGTTTGATAAAGAGTTAACCCTTTCCCAAACAACAAATTTTGGACTGGTCCAAATTGAAAAAGTTTGCAGACTCCTTTTCCCACAGTGTTTTCAAAAGACTTGTACTGCAGACACGTGAAAACTTGGGCTTGTTTGGGAAAGAGTTAACCAGTGAGCTGCGGAAGACCTCTGTGCACAACACTTCAAACAGACACGTGCTGACAAAATGCATCTTAAAAGTTTGATACGATAGCCAAGAGCCTTATACCAGAAGCTCGTGAATGTATGCTTTTCATCATGTGCATTTTAACCTTATAAGTAATGTAACAATGCACCCCAGCTTAACCCTTTTCCCGACGACAAATTTTGGACTAGTCCAAATTGAAAGAGTTTGCAGATGACAATTTTAAATTTGATGAAAATGGCAGAAATGTCTCAAAACGGGTAGAAAACACTGTGGGAAAAGGAGAAATTGCTCGTTACAAGCAATTTCTCCTTTTCCCACAGTGTTTTCAAAAGACTTGTACTGCAGACACGTGAAAACCAGGGCTTGTTTGGGAAAGGGTTAACTCTATACCACACAATCCCACAGTGTTTTAACAACCCTGAAGTAGAAAACTTTTGAAAACATTGTGGGAAAAGGAGAAAATGCTGGTTACCAGCATTTTCTCCTTTTCCCACAATGTTTTCTGCTCTTTCAGACACAATTTTTGTCATTTGGGCCACATTTAATTTGTCGTCTGCAAATGTTTTCAATGTGGATTTGTCTAAAATTTTGTCGTTTGGTAAAGAGTTAAAGAATATAGGACCACACAACCCCGACTTTTAGCGACCCTGAGGAAGAAAGCTTCTGAAAACATTGTGGGAAAATAAGAAAATGCTGGTTACCAGTATTTTCTCCTTTTCCCACAATGTTTTCAAAAGCCTTCTCTTTCAGGGTCGTTAAAAGTCTGGATTGTGTAGTAAAAAGTTAAGCAACATGTAATTTGTTGTCTGCAAATGCTTTGATCTGGTCCAGTCCATAATTTTGTCATTTGGTAAAAGAGTTAACCCTTTTTACCAAACATTCCCAAGTTTTAACAACACTGAGGAAGAAGCCTTTTGAAAACAATGTGAGAAAAGGAGAAAATGCTGGTTACCAGCATTTTTTCCTTTCCACACAAAGTTTTCTTCCCTATTAAATATAGAAATCACCATTAAACAATTACCACACAAACCCGACTTTTAACAACCCCATGGAAAAGGACTTTAGAAAACATTGCAGGAAAAGGAGAATATGCTGGTAACCAGCCTTTTCTTCTTTTCCCAAGATGTTTTCAACGGTCTCAAAGACAGATACTAAAGTACATGTACTCTCGTTTGTGTCCCATTTTATGTGTTATCTGCAAACACTTTCAGTTTGGACTGGTCGAAAATGTTTTCACGTGGGAAGAGTTACCTCTTTACCACACAATCACGGGTTTTAACGACCCTGAGAAAGAACCCTTTTGAAAACATTGTGGGAAAAGGAGAAAATGCTGGTAACTAGCATTTTCTCCTTTTCCCACAATGTTTTCTAGCCTTCCCAAAAAGAACTTCAGTTTTTGAATAACATTTATTTTATCGTCTGCAAATGCTTTCAATTTGGACAAGTCTAAAAAATTGTCGTATGGTAAAGAGTTAGCAACATTGAATTCATTGTCTGCAAATGCTTTCAATTTGGCTCAGTCTGAAATTTTGTCATTTGGTAAAGAGTTAAGAATGATAACCGCTTTCACACATTGCATAATATCAAATTCCTCAATTTCGTAATTCCAAATAACCTATAATGCTCCAAGCCCTAGGATGAAATACTTTGTTTGCACAATATGATAATAACATTAAAAAAAAATGTCATTGATCTACCACATCGTCTGTCTTGCACTAAAAATATACATTTCAAAAGCGACCCCATATACGGAGACAGCAAGATCACCACATGTGGATGCCAACACTCTGCTGTTGCTGCACTTTCAGGAAAAAAAGAAATTGAGTCAAAAAAGGGGCATAACCATGTAAGACATATCTTAAGGTATAACTGCCTTTCTGCTATAGATTCCCTTTCTGATTGACTGATTGATTGATTGATTGATTGACCAACTGATTGATCGACTGATTAACTCTTTACCAGACAACAAAATTATGGCCTTGTTCAAATTGAAAGCAATTGCAGTGGACAATTACAATTTGGCTCTAATGCTGCAATTTTTCTTTGGTAAGGGAGAAAACATTGCGGGAAAAGGAGAAAATGCTGGTTACCAGCATTTTCTCCTTTTCCCACGATGTTTTCAAAAGGCTTCTTTCCCAGGTTCATTTAAAAAGGCGTCATAATTGTGCGGTAAAGGTTAATGGTGTTTTACGCCTCTTTCAACATTATTTCAGTCATATCAAAGCAACAGCTCAAATATTCATGCATGTCCTGGATTTCACCAGTATAAGGCCAGGGCTTAGAAATGTCTTGCCCATGGACACTCCCACAAAAAACTCAATGCTTTCAGCAGGGCTCCACCCCAAGGCCTCTACATTACGGCTCCAACACTAAATTACCACTGAGCCATGCAGGACTCTTGGGTCCAGTTTTTGAAAGTATGTGAATGGTCATTTAGTTTTTTAGTGCACATCTTCATTAGTTACAGAAATACGAGAAATTGTCCAAGTTTTTGCATGTTGTTGATGTTTTCTTAACCCATTACCACACCATCCCATGTTTTAACGACCCTGAAAAAGAAGGCTTTTGAAAATATTATCGGAAAAGGTGAAAATGCTGGTTACCAGCATTCACTCCTTTCCTCACAATGTTTTCAAAAATCTCTTTTCAAAGGGTTGTTAAAACTTTTAACACTTTACTTCACAATCCTGAGTTTTAACAAACCTGAGAAAGAGGCCTATTTGAAAACATTGTGGGAAAAGAAAACAAGAGGGCCACTGGCCCTAAAGTGCTCACCTGAGTAAAGTCATCTACAGTTGATAAAGCTGAAGAGATCCTGTTTTTAATGATGTAAAACACATGAGTGTAAGTGACCTACTTTTTGAACCAATGTGACTAAATTCCAAACTTGTCCAAGATATCATTAAGACAAACATTCTGACCAAGTTTCATGAGTATCAGACTGAAAATGTGTCCTCTACGGTGCACACAAGGTTTTTCTATGATTAAAGGTCTATTGACCTACTTTTTGACCAGATGTGACCCATTTTGAAACTTATCCAAGATATCATCAAGGCAAACTTTTTGACCAAGTTTCATGAGAATCAGGCTGACAATGTGGCCTCTAGAGTGCACACAAGGTTTATCTAAGATTTGACCATTTTACCTAATTTTTGCAGCGACATGACCCACTTTCAAACTTGTCCAAAATATCTTCAGGATAAACATTCTGACCAATCTTTATCAGTATCTTTTTCTAAGATTCGGCCCAGTGACCTACTTTTTGACCCAACATGACCCAATTTTCAATTTATACTAGATATTATCAAAACAAAGATTCTGAGCAACTTTCATGAGTTTTAGGCTGAAAATGTGGCCTCTCAGGCTTGCACACAAGGTTTTTCTAAGATTTGGCCTAGTGACCTACTTTTGACCCAACATGACCCAATTTCGAAAATGTCCAAGATATCATTTAAACAAATATTCTGACCAAGTTTCATGAGTATCAGGCTGAAAAGGTGGTCTCTAGAGTCCACACAAGGTTTTTCTGAGATTTGGCCCAGTGACCTACTTTTTGACCCAACATGACCCAATTTCAAACTTATGCTAGATATTATCAAGACAAACATTCTGACCAACTTTCACGAGCTTCAGACTGAAAATGTGGCCTCTATAGTGCACACAAAGATTTTCTAAGATTTGGCCCAGTGACCTACTTTTTGACCCAACATGACCCAATTTCAAACTTGTCCAAGATATTATCAAGACAAACATTCTGACCAGGTTTCACAAGCTTCAGACTCAAAATGTGGCCTCTAGCGTGCACACAAGGTTTTTCTGAGATTTGGCCCAGTGACTTACTTTTTCACCCAACATGACCCGATTTCAAACTTGTCCAAGATATTGTCAAGACAAACATTCTGACCAAGATTCAAGAGTATCAGGCTGAAAATATGGCCTCTAGAATGCACACAAGGTTTTTCTTAGATTTACCCCTGTGACCTACTTTTTGACCCTACATGACCCAATTTTGAACCTGTCTGAGATATTATCAAGACAAACATTCTGACCGAGTTTCATGAGTATATGATTGAAAATGTAGCCGCTAGAGTGCACACAAGGTAATTGTTGACTTCTTGAATATGGACGACGCACTGTCGACAGACGCCGGACACAGCACGATCACAACAGCTCACCTTATAATTGAGCACTTCATGCTCCAGTGAGCTACACGTAAATGGCTGGTAACCAGCATTTTCTCCTTTTCCCACAATGTTTTCTGTCCTTTTACAGACAAATCTCAATTTGGACATGCGTAAAATTCTGTGTGTGAAAAGGTTAAGGCAATTTATTACCACCTGGAGGGACTTTCATCTTGAAACAGACCATGTCAGAAAACATTGTGGCAAATAAAATTGGAAACATTTGCAGACAAGAAATAGAAAAGTGAATCAAAATTTGCAAGTTGTCTTTTGGAAGTAAGAAAACATTATGGGAACAGGAGAAAATGCTGGTTACCAGCATTTTCTCCTTTTCCCACATTGTTTTCAAATGCTTTTTCCCAAAAGTTGTTAAAGGATTAACTCTTTACCACACAATCCCGAGTTTTAATGACTCTTAGGAAGAATTAGCCTTTGGAAAACATTGTGGGAAAAGGAGAAAATGCTGGTAACCAGCATTTTCTCCTTTTTCCACAACGTTTTCTACCTTATCAAATATGAATTCAATCATTTGTGTATTGTTTAAATTGTTTTCTGCAAATGATTTGAATTTGGACAAGTCTACATTTTCTCATGTGGTAAAGGGTTAACTGATTTATTTTTGAAATTACTGCACAGTGAGGGAAATCGGGGCTGAAAAGGAAATAATCTATCATAAAATTCACCCTTACAGTTCCTTTCACAACCTTAATTGCCTGTATAGCAACTGTAGATCAAGATCAGACTGCACAGCATGGCAGTTAGATCTTTGATCCACACTGTCCACTTTGCTGAGGCATTCTGGATAAAAGCAACCTAGAAATTCGTCTTATTTGGGTCATATTTCCAGAGAGTCGGGTTATTTTGATGGTCTAGGGGTGAAAGTTATTGTATGTAAATTGCAACGATATTGGATTTACGTCAGAGATCCAAAAACGACCCATAACAGACGCATATAGTGTTTTTATTGACACAGTCATGCGTATTATAACTTCGCACCTTAAACAGATGTTACTTAACCCTTTACCACACAATGCCGCCTTTTGACGCCCCTGGGAAAGAAGCCTTTTGAAAACATTGTGGGAAAAGGAGAAAATGCTGGTAACCAGCATTTTCTCCTTTTCCCACAATGTTTTCTACCCTATCAAAGAAAAATTGCACTATTTGAGCCACATTTAAATTGTTGTCTGCAAATGTTTTCAATTTGGACAAGGCTAAAATTTTGTCGTCTGGTAAAGGATTAAGATAGATCAAACTTATGATTTGGTTCTGTCCTTTAACCCTGTGCCAACAGACTCTGCGTTTTTACCACACTGACGAAAAAAAACTTTTGAACACATTGTGGGAAAAGGAGAAAATGATGTTTACAAGACCTTTCTACATTTTCTACGTTTTCTATCCTTTCAAAGACAAATCCCCTCCACTGAGCAACATTCCCTTAGTTATCTGCATATTAATTTTTATACTTTTGATAAAATTGGTTCAGTCTAAAATTGTTTTTGTCTTTTCAAAATTTAAACAAATCTTATTCCTTTTGAAATTTCTCCCCAACACACTCTCTTTATCAGTTTGTGTTTTTATCTGGTTTTGTCCCTCTCTCACGTCCTCAGTTACTTAGCCCCTTAACACACAATCCCGACTTTTAACGACCCTGGGGAGGAGGTCTTTTGAAAACATTGTGGAAAAAGGAGGAAATGCTGGTAACCTTTTCCCACAATGTTTTCTGTCCTTTTACTGACAAATCTCACAATATGAGCCTTATCTAACTTGTCTGCAAAATGCTTTCGGTTTAGACAAGTGTAAAATTTTGTCGTGTGGTAAAGGCCCGAAGTCTGTCATCTTTCTTGCTGAAAAGTGTCTGATATTCTTCTCCCTTTCCCCTCTTTCAAGAACTTTAATTCTCTGCAAATCTGCCACTAAATTAATGACCATGAGAAAATGAAATTACATTTACTGTTTTCTACACAATCCTGTTTTTTAATGAACTGAAGAAAGAAGGCTCTTGAAAACATGATGAGAATAGAAGAAAATGATGGTTTCCAGCATTTTCTTCTTTTCCCACCATGTTTTCTATCCTTCAAAATGCCTAAATACTATCATTTGAAGCAAAATGCACTTTGTCATCTTTAAATTCTCTCATTTTGGATAAGTCTAAAATGTCATTAAGAGATAATTAAAGACTGAATAAAGTAGAAAAATATTAGTTGACTGCATTTATCGAAAACAGACAATTCTGCTATGTCACGGTTCTGTAAAAGATTTACGAGAGTGCCTCTAATTGATCTTCAAGCCCAAGTCTAATAATAAACTGGGAAACATTATTGGTCTGGTACTTAAAGACGTAGGCGCTATAGTGAAGAATGATGCAATCAAGCAACCTTACTTTTTCCAATACAGGCATCAGTCTCCCTGTTTCCAGAATAATGCTCCAATTGTTGCATTCCCGATTAGATTCTTGCTGGAAATAACTGGAATCAGCCAGAAAATGTCTGGAAAAGTGGCTCAACCCTTCATCCTTCTGTCATAGAAGGCTTTTGAAAACGTTTCAACAAAATGTCAAGAATTACAACTGGATACAACTGGTATAAGTGTTTGAGTTTGAAATCTTGGTTGCCATTAAAGTTCAAATAATTTATGGCAAAACCTGTATTTAGTGACTACCTAGAGGAGGTTAGAAGCATGGTCTATAACAGTAGCTGGTCTTTTACCTCTTTACCAAATGACAAAATTCTGGACTGGTCCATATTGAAAGCATTTGAAGACGACAAATTACCAGACTGGCCCAAATGACAAAATTTGTTCTTGATAGGGTAGAAAACATTGTGGGAAAAGGAGAAAATGCTGGTAACCAGCATTTTCTCCTTTTCCCACAATGTTTTCAAAAGCCATCTTCCTCAGGGTCGTTAAAAGTCAGGAATGTGTAGTAAAGAGTTAATGCAATTCATATCAAGTATATCTAAGAAGGGACACAGAATTCAAGCAGTCGTCTCTTAACTCTTTACGAAATGACAATATTTTAGACTAGTCCAAATTGAAAGCATTTGCAGACAACAAAATAAACATGACTCAAATTGAAGTTTGTTTCAGGAAAGGTAGAAAACATCATGGGAAACGGAGAAAATGCTGGTAACCAGCATTTTCTTCTTTTCCCACAATGTTTTCTACCCTTTAAAAGACAAATGTTATGTTTTGAGCAATAGTTAAAATGTTGTCTGCAAATGCATTCAATTTGGACTAGTCTACATTTTTGTCATGTGGTAAAGAGTAATAATGGGACATTTTTCCCAATTCAATGGGACAATGTACCAGAATCTCCCCCTGTGATGTAGAGTTGATTTACAGGTAAACTTGTGACCAGAGATAGTAAAAGTGATGTAAAGAAAATAATTATTATGTAAGACTGAAAACTGTCATCACTCACGGATGTTGAAAATGGATCCGCCAACATTTACTTGAAAACCAAGTTGGTCCAAAACAATCCCTAGCCCTGACCCTTACCCTAAACCCAGACGAATTGTGGCTCAAATCTTCCTCCCAGACAGTGCTTTTCATGAAATAAATCTAGGAATTTAGCATACAGTATTTTAAAACATACATGCGTTTTGACGAAACACCCTTTCGACGAAATGTCATGCACCGGTTGAAAATGATGTCAGAACCAAGCACTTGCTCTCCTGTCTTCTTGATTCTCAAAAGCTGTGTATTTCTATGGTGTTTAAAAAAAAATCCAAATCAAGTAGAAAACCTTTCACTACAGAATCCTGACTTTTAACGACCACGAGTTAGAAGGCTTTTGAAAACATTGTCGACAAAGGAGAAATGCTGGTAATCAGATGACCAAATGACAATTTTTTAGACTTTCTTAAATTCCACACATTTGCAGAAGACAAAATATCAGTGTGATTCAAAAATTGAAATTTGTTGTTGAAAGGACAGAAAATATTGTGGGCAAAAAAGAAAATGCTGATTACCAGCATCAGCATTTTCTCCTTTTCCCACAATGTTTTCAAAAGCTAATCTAACTCAGGTGTTAATGAAAATTTCACTGTCTGTCATATAGTCAGGCGATGCACCGGCACCAATGTGCTATTTAACTCTTTACCAACCGACAAAATGTTTGACTTGTCTAAATTCAAAGCATTTGCAGACGACAAAATAAATATTGTTCAAAATGTTAATTTTTTTTATTGGTTACCAGCATTTTCTCCTTTTCACACATTGTTTTCAAAAGCTTTCTTTCTCAGGGTTGTTGAAACTTGGGACTGTGTGGTAAAGGGTTAATGTGTTCCCCAAAGGAAGGGGGGGGGGGTTGATTCCATACCAATTTTGTAATGAAAATTACCTCATTTTATTAAATTACATGTATAAACAATTATAGTATAACTCTTTACCTAACAATTTAGAGAACCTGACAAAGAAGGCTTTTGAAAGCATTGTGAGAAAAGGAAAAAACGCTGGTTGTAAGAAATTTTGTCATATTGCAAAGGGTTAGATGTGAAACTCACTCAGAAGGAACAGGGAAAAATATGAAGATCACTTTTTAACTCTCTGACATATGAAAAAATTTAGACTTGTCCAGATCAAAAGCAAGTGCAAAAGCAAAAAAAAAAGAGTGGTAGAAAATGGTGTGGGAAAACATTGTGGGAAAAGAGAAAATGCTGGTTACCAACATTTTCTCCTTTTTCCATAATGTTTTCAAGTACCTTCTTTCTGGGTTGTAAAAACAATGGATTGTTTGATAAAGGGTTAAAGATTGCATTCAGGAAATCATTGCATTGGTTTGGCAACCAAATTGACCCTGTCACATGCTTATTTACAACTGACCAATCACTAACCAGCTAACATCAGTCATCTGAAATTGATTTGTTTATAATGATTGACCAATCAACATCAATCTCACACTGGTTATGTACAAAAAGGGAATTCCCTATTTTCTCACCCTTTTACTATAAACTTTCCTGCTGATACTGTGCGTCTTAAAACAATTTTTTTGCAGCTACATCTATCTGAAGCATTCAAAATTAACCATTTACTCTATATACAACAGAGGACAAAGTTTTAGACAGGTCCAAATTCAAAGCATATTTGCAGATGACAACATTAACTGTTTACCTCACAATCCTTAGTTTTAACAACCCTGAGGTTTATGAAAATATTCACAAAATGTTTTCTACCCTGTTTAACATAGAATCCCTTACCAAAGAATACCAAGTTTTATAACCCTGAGGTAGGCCAGGGATCGTATATTACTGTAATATACGATCCCTGGGTAGGCATTTGAAAACAATATGGGACAAGGAGAAAATCCTGGTAACCAGCATTTTCTCCTCGTGCCACAATGCTTTTCCTACCCAATCAAAGACAAATCCCATCATTTGAAGAACATTGAATATCTCATCTGCTAATTCTTTTAATTTGGGTGTCTAAAATTCTGTTGTTTGGTACAACGCTAATCTGATTATAAATGCTTTAAGCCTCACAATCAACAACATCAAAAAAAAGAAGCCGTTTACATGTACCACACAATGCCGACTTTTAACAACACTGAGAAAGATCTGCTTTTGAAAACATTGTGGGAAAAGAAGAAAATGCTGAGAAGCAGCATTTTCTCCTTTTACCATAATGTTTTCTATCCTTCCGAAAAGAAATTTTAATTTTTGAGCCACATTTACTTTGTCGTCTGCAAATGCTTTCAATTTGGACAACTCCAAAATTTAGTCGTTTGGTAATAGAGTTAATTGCTGTACTAACACAGAGACTTCTCACACCTAGAGGTCATTTGCCTTTAGAGATCAAAACCCAACAGTACGAAACCATTTCCATAGGTTCCAGCCAGTATTAGCACTTTAACCCTTTACCACACGACAACGTTTTACACTTGTCCAAATTCAAAGCATTTGCAGACGACAAATAAGATGTGACTCACATGGTGAAATTTGTCTGTGAAAGGACAGAAAACATTGTGGAAAAAGGAGAAAATGCTGGTTACCAGCATTTTTTCCTTTTCCCACAATGTTTCAAAAGGCCTCTTTCTCAGGGTCGTTAAAACTCGGGATTGTGTGGTAAAGGGTTAACTCTTTATCAAACGACAGAATTTAGGAATGGACCAAACTCAAAGCTTTTACAGATGACAAATTACATCTAGGTCAAAAGGGTAATTTATGTATTGAATAGGGTGGAAAACATGGTGGGATAAGGAGAAAATGCTGGTTACCAGCATTTTCTTCTTTTCCCACAATGTTTTAAATACCAGTAAAACTTGTGTGGTAAAGATAATGTCAATGTATTCTGTATAGCCGAATGGGGACTTAAGGCAAAGGATGTGCAATCCTTTGGCCACACTCACCAACCAATCTAAATCTGCTGAAATACCAAGAACAGCAAGTGTGAGTAAAGTACCCTAAGCCCAGAGGTCAATCCCTGAGCTCAGGAACCAGTCATATAAGAACAGTCCTTGGGGAATGGGCCTTTCCCTTGGCCCTTGTAATAGTAGATGATCCTAGAAGGCTACATAAGGGCCGCTTTTACCTCGGATGGCCTTTTGATCCGCAACATTTTGACATTGCGCTGAAAACCACGTTCACGGAAAACGATCCCTAGCCCTGACCCTTACCCTAACCCAGACGAATTGTGGCTCAAATCTTCCTCCCTGACAGAGTTTTTCACAAAATAAATCTAGGAATTTAGCAATTGGTGTTTTAAAACAGCTTACATGAATTTCAACGAAACACCCTTTCGACAAAATGTCATGCACCGATGGCCCTCGAATCCTGTATATTGGATATTCCCTGATAACTGAAATAGTGACAAAAAAAACCTGCATAACAAATCAAAGCATTGAAAGCACTGGTGTAGCATTTGTCAAGGGAGCTAATGATTGTGTGGAATTAATAATTTGAAAATAAACAATCATACATTTATGTATATGACGAACATGCCAAAGGATGAACAAGCCCAGGGACGACCTGGTTTTGGGATGAACTGGGTCAGGTGACAAAGATTGTTTGTATCATTGCGCCAATAGAAGGCCATAGACGGTATAGATATTTTCAATAAAAAAAGAAGTATTCCCATGATCTATGCGCTAATCCAGTTCATTTTAATACTCAGTAGTTGATTAAATATCTGAGTGCTATCAAACACTTATTTGTCTTAGAGAAAATGAGTTTAATAGGGTTTACTTCCTTCGGTTTTGCACAAACTATGATACATGATTTTCAAAATTGAACTCATAGTGGCGTTGTCTTTGACAAATGCCACAAAAAAGACTGAGAACCAATTTCTGCCACTGCTCGTTGTCATTCTGGAATACCCTTGGGCAACCAGGAATTGTTCTATTTCCAGAACCTTCTATTGCAGGAGCATAAACAGTGATAGTAACGTCTAGTAAGAGGGTGGATGTAAAATAATCCTTTCATCAAACAATCCTGCCTTTTAACAGCCGTGAGGAAGAAAACTTTTCAAAATATTGAGGGAAAAGAGAAAATGCTGGTAACCAGCTTTTTCCTCTTTTCCCATATCAGTTTTCTACCGTTTCAGAGATAAAAAACTTTGCTGTGTAACAAAGCTTGTAAGATCATTGCTGGGAAAGCAGAAAATACCTGTAATCATCATTTTCTTTTTCAACAATGTTTTCTACCCTTCCAAAGACAAACCTCTCCATTTGAGTTTCATTTAATCTGTCATCTGCAACTGCTTTGAATTTGGACATGTCTAAATTGTTTTTATTTGGTAAAGAGTTATAAATTACTGAAGAAAATTTAGCAATATCATAATTAAAATCTATAGTATATGGACTCCGCATGGAAAATACACCAGATTATAAACTGCTTTAATAACTCTTTACCACACAATCCCGACTTTTAACGATCCTGAAAAAGAAGCCTTTTGAAAACATTGTGGTACTACTACTCTTCCCAAAACAAATTTCAATTTTTGAGTCACATTTATTTTGTCATCTGCACATGCTTTTTAATTTGGACCAGTCTAAAATTTTTTCCTTTGGTAAAGAGTTAATCCAACTGAAAGTAAAAATTTTTGGCATGACAAAGAACAGCTGCTATCAAACAGCTATAAAAATTCCCAACCTTTTTAGCTGGTACATAGCTTGACTCACTGACCTCTAGCAGACAGCAAAGATCAAGATCAGACTGCACAGAATGTGCAGTCTGATCTTGGATCTACACTGTCATATAAGGAGAATCTTTCTTCAAAAAATACCTTTGAAATAGGAAAATTTGGATTTATAATATCAGTTTGAAAGTTCCATTTCTTTTATTTATCAGGATAAGAGTTAAAAACAATGTAAAAAAAAAACTATGAAAAAGAAAGGGAATACAATAAATAACAACAAAGACACTTCCAAAGCTTTGAATCATTTGTTTACATTAATCTGTTAGGCATTAAACTAAGATGCAAAACAGCTGCTTTTTTAACTCTTTACCAAACAATCCCCCATGTTGAAAGTATATGCTTTGGAAAACATTACGAGGAAGGGAGAAAATGCTGGTAACCAGCACTTTCTCCTTCTTCAACAATGTTTTCTACCCATTCATATTGAAATCATACTATGATAGTCTTTTAGTATAATTTCATTTGTTACCTGCAAGGTCATTCAATTTGGACAGGTCCAAATTTTGTCCTCTGGTAAAGCTTTAATCAAGTTAGATAAAACTTTCAAGACCACAGTAAAAACCTGAAAAATGTTATTTCAAATTTATGTTTTGGAGAATAATATCTCCTTCTCAGACAGGGTGGATCCAAGATCAGACTGCACGTTCTGTGCAGTCTGATTTTGATCTACAGTGTCCGCAGTATGTTAGTGAGTCGCACATAGCAGCTTAAGGCTTAAGTACAAAGCTAATCTTCTGACCCACTAACCAACTTATTCTGCCTGAGTAATGTTTATATTTAAATATTCCATGAGTTTCTACTAGACTGTGAAATTTTCACAAAAACCCATTGAACCCTTTGCCACATGATCTCAGGTTTTAACGACCCTAAGAAACATGGCTTTAGAAAACATTGTTGGAAAAGGAGAAAATGCTGGTAACCAGCATTTTCTCCTTTTCCCCCACAATGTTTTCTACCATTTCAAACAGAGAAATAATCTTGTAGGCTACAATTACTTTGCCTTAATTATGCAAATGTTTTCATTTTGGTCGAGAGTAAAATTTTGTTGTTTGGCAAAGATTTAACATCCTAAAACCACTTTGGTAATGTCCTGGAGTCAGCTTATAATGATCATAGAAGGACCTGATCACCATGAACCGAGTCAGCAGCGCACCAGACTTGAAACCAGGGTGTTGCTGGTTCGAATCTCCAGATCTGCCAATTCCTTTCCAATGATTGATGATATTCAATGCAATGGGATGCATTTTTGTCTCCCTACTAGCCCGCCCGGGTAGTTCAGTGGTTAGCATATCTGACTTGTGACCTGGTGGTTGTGATTTCGATACCAGTTTGAGGCAAACTTTCTTTCTGGCAATTTTTCGCCTCTCACCTCTGATTCATGTGAGAAAAGTAGTCAGTGGCTTTGGAAAGAAAGTTGTGTCAGTATTGGTGTAAGAAAGCCAGGAAGCACATTGGTGCGTCACTGACGGCCATTAGACCTGAGCCGTTAAAATGGCATTAAACTCCAATACAAACTATTAACTCTCACTACTGGCAATTGTGTAATGATCCAAGCCATCAAAGGTTGGATACATCTGGTTGACGTAACTACTCATAGACCTGTCAGAATATTATAATTTTGAAGTTGGTCAAATATTCTGGAATTATCCCTTTGATCTAAATTAAACCTTCACCAAATAATCTAGAGTTACACATATCAACCCTGGGAAAAAGAATTTTGAAAACATTGCGGTAACATGAGAAAATGCTTTTTATCAGCATTTTCTCCGTTTCCCAGTAATACCTTTTATTCGATTAATTTTTTTTTTATTCCATTTAAGAGTAAATCCCATAATTTGAGCCACATTTTCTTTGAGGTCTGGAAATGCTTTCCCTTTCTTGAATTGTTTGTACTTTTTCTGTCTTAACTTACCAGTCTAAAAGTTGGCTGACCTGGTCTGTTAAAATTCACAAACCTGACTCTTAGAAAATTCTTGGTCTTGTTCACCAGAATTTTCTAAATTTGAAAGTAACACAACTCCTGACAAATGGGCAACCTTAAATTTCTCTTACTAGGGTCTTATTCCTAGAATTAACCTTTTACCACATGATCCTGAGTTTTAACAACCCTGAGAAAGAAGGCTTTTGAAAACATTCTGGTAAAAGGAGAAAATGCTGGTTATATAACCAGCATTTTCTCCTTTTACCACAGTGTTTTCTACGCAACAAGAAACAAATTTCAGTTTTTGACTCACTTCTTAAGTTTGTCTGCAAATGCTTTCAATTTGGACAAGTCTAAAATTTTGTCATTTGATATAGGGTCCCTTTACCAAACAATCCAGACTCTGAATTACCCAGAGGAAGACAGCTTTTGAAAACATGGTAACCAGCATTTTCTCCTTTTCCCACATTTTCCACCCTATCAAGGGAAAGTTTGGTCAATTAAGCCATCATTAATTTGTTGTCTGCAAATGCCTTCAATTTCAACCAGTCTAAAATTTTGCCATTTGGTTACAGAGTTAAAATCCCTGCTGGGTTTATGCAGTTCTAAGATTTAACTCTCTACCAAATGAAACATTTTTAGACTTGTCCAAATTGAAAGCATCTACAGAGAAAAATATTAATGTGACTTGATAATTACAATTCATATTTGGAAGGTTAGAAAACAATTGTGGGAAAAGGAGATAATGCTGGTTACCAGCATTTTCTCCTTTTCCTACTATGTTTTTTAAAAGTCTTCCTTCAGGGTTGTTCAAAGTTGGAATTGTGTGGTTAAGGGTTAAGCTTTGTAAGCTTTTGTACTTTTGGGAGTTATGAGACAAAAACAAACTGTAGAAATAGTTTAGCACCAACATCTGTGAGCTTTCATCCTTTATTTTCTCTCACATCTCCTGACTCTTATTAATAAACAAACAAAGCTAATTTTAGATTCTGTATGGAGACCAATGTTGGATTTAGGCTCTAAATAAATTGTAGCCAAGGGGGTCACTGGTTTGATCCTCGGCTCAGCCAATTTCTTTCCGAGGACTGATGATAGTCATTGCGACAGGATTTCTCTCTCACCGCTGACCATTTTTTCGAACGAAAGCTATGGGGGAAAGCAGCTAGTGGCTTGCAAAGAATATCAAGTACTAGTAAAAGAATTTACTCCAGGAAAGCATGGATTGGTGCACTCCTGGCAGCCCTGATATAACTGACACAATGTTGAAAATGGCATTAAAAATCATACAATCAATCAACTAACATACATAGTTTGATACTGAAATGGCCCCGGGCACTGGATGCCTGTGGCTTCATCAAGATTTTCTGCGCTAACGAGGACTGATGATAGTCATTGCGACTTGAAGACTCATTCTTCTCTCACTGCTGACCATTGTTTCGACAATGGCTATGTGAGAAAGCAGCCACTGGCTTGGAAAGACTATTGTGCACAGTACTGGTAAAGAAACTCCAAGAAAGCATGGATTTGGTGCACTCAGGCCTCCGCGATATAACTGAAATAATGTTGAAAATGGTATTAAACACCATACAATCATTCCATCATTTATTGTATCATGGCCCCCAGGATAGCTGTGGTTTCATCAAGATTTTCTGTACTAGAGCTGGTTTTCTATGGTTCATGTAGTTGAGTCATGCTCTGTGAAAAGGAGCTTAATGTGTCTGTAAAAAGCCCAGAACCAGGTCAGCCTGACTGCACTGACAGCACAGGCTGACCTGCTGTGAATCATTTTGCTACTGGTTAATTTTCTGCATGTCGAAGGACCATTCTACCTCAGTGATTCAATAGGTTGTTGAAGACAAAATGGATTCTATGAATCCATAATTATCTGATGACTTGCTCAGTATAATACATCACAAAATGCATTTACCCCTTTATTACAGAGCATAGCTCACATACATTGTTTGATATTTTGACAGTCCCAAGGATGAGCATAGCTCACATACACTGTTTGATATTTTGACAGTCCCAAGGATGGGCATAGCTCACATACATTGTTTGATAGGCCTTAAGAGTTAGCACGAATATTCATGCTAAAAAGAATACCAAATAGTTGAAGAAAAAAAAAGTATGTATAAAATACTAAAATACTTTAAACCTTATCCTGTTAAATGAAAGAAATGACACTTTCAAGCCGATATAGTTAAAACCTAAATTTTCCTATTTCACAGGTATTTTTGGAGGAAAGACATCAGTTCTCTTTATCAGACTGCATAGATCCAAGATCAGACTGCACATTCACTGCAGTCTGATCTTGATCTACACTGTCTGCAATAGGTCTGAGTGAGTTACGCTTAGCAGCCTAAGGGTTAATGTTAAGCCTATTTTTGTCTGAATATCATAAAAATATACATCTGTGTGAGACAGTGTATCAATTTATTAATAAGTGTACTCCAAACTTTTTATTTTGCATTTCAAAGTTTAATGAGATTCAAATTATTTAAAGAATGTTCATCTGCATACATTGTTCCATAATTAGACGTTTCACTAGGAACATAGTTTGTTCACCACGTAAAGATTTACAGGTTTTGTGGCAAAAATAAATGTGACAAGTTCACAATCCGCCTATGTTTCAACGACAATAAGGAAGAAGCCTTTTGAAAACATTGTGGGTAAAGGTGAAAATGCTCCGATAACCAACATTTTCTCCTTTTCCTTAGATATTTTCTATTTTTTCAAAGACAATGCTCACCAGTTCAGCAACATTTAACTTGCTTTTCACAAGTCTTTTTGTCTTGGATAAGTTTAAAATTTTGTTACTCAGCTACGAGTTGACCCTTTACCACTCACTGTTTCAATGACCCTGAGGAAAAGCTAAGCTGAGCTTTGCTGTCGAAAACTTTGTGGGAAAAGGAGAAAATGCTGGTGACCAGCGTTTCCTCCTTTTCCCACAATGTTTTCTTCTCTTTCACTGCAAAATCTCATAAATCCAACCACATTTAACTTGTCTTCTGTAATTGCTTTGAGTTTAGATGATCCCAATTTTTTAACGTTTGGTAAAGCTTTAACCCTTTACCTGGCAATCACAGGTTTTAACTACCCTGAGAAAAGAAGACTTTTGAAAACATTGTGGGAAAAGGAGAAAATGCTTTCAATTTAGACAAGTCTACATTTTTGTTGTGGTAAAGCGTTAACCAAGAAGTGGAACAAGGTTTCATAACATTATGATGCAACTTTCTCTTACATTGTGACAGCTGACATTTCTTATCTATCATTAATGTTTATTTTCAGAATTCTTACAACTTGATCCCAAGTAGTTATTTACATTTGTAAGGTATTTCTTACAAGAAAAAAACAAGACCAAAATATTACGTTTTGGTCTTTTTTCTTGACAAAAATACCATACATTTGGCCATCTTGGACAAATTTTGCCAAATTCTGCCATTAGCGCAGCGGGTAGCATACAAAACTTGCAAACTGGAATTTGATGGTTCCTGGGTCCGGACATTAGCTAAGCCAATATCTTTCCGAGAATTGATCATGGTCATTGCAACTGGATTCATTCCCCTATGATCACTGTTTTGGTGGCTAGGTGCACTGGCCACCGGAATAAATTCTGAAATGATGTTTTAACCCTTTACCATACAATGCCGCCTTTTCATGCCCCTGGGTAAGAAGCCTTTTAAAAACATTGTGGGAAAAGGAGAAAATGCTGGTAAACAGCATTTTCTCCTTTTTCCACAATGTTTTCTCCCCTTTTTAAAAAAAGTTGCACCATTTGAGCCACACTGAAATTGTCGTCTTCAAATGCTTTCAGTTTGGACAAGGCTAAAATTTTGCTGTCTGGTAAAGGGTTAAACAGCATTAAACACCATAAACACCAGTCAATTCATCAATCAATAGACAAATTTTAACCCAAGAAAATTGACTAGTTATTTTCCCCTTTTTCAACAATGTTTCAAAAGTGCTCTATTTCAAAATCATAAAACACTTAGATAATTTGGTTCAAGTTGATACTTTCAGTACAGAGAAAATCCAGTTTATTGCCATTCTCAGAATTGCTGTTTTGAGTCAGGTCTAAATTTAGCACTGTATTTACATTATAAGCCCGTACATTTTGTGCAGCCTGATCTGACTTCATTCTGTCTGCAACAGAACGTTAAGCAGCTCAATATATTTGAAGGATTAATTCCACTTGAATAATCGTAACATAACCCTTTACCACACAATCCCGACTTTTAACGACCCTGAAGAATGCCCTTTTGAACACATTGTGGGAAAAGCTTTTCCCACAATGTTTTCTACCCTTCCATACACAAACTTCAGTTTTTGAGTCACATTCATTTATCGTCTGCAAATGTTTTAAATTTTGACAGGTCTAAAATACTGTCATTTGGTAAAGTCTGTTGAACCAATTATTCAGTCATTATAATTTATGCTAAATCATTGAATCCTTTATGAAACAAACCTGTGTTTTTATATTCTTGAAGATGAACGCTTTTGAAAACATTGTTGGAAACACTTGTAACTGGCATTCTCTCCTTTCAAAATTTTCAATTTTTGAGTTTTACCTACTTTGTTGTCTGCAAATGCTTTCATTCCGGACTAGTCTAAATTTTTGTTGTTTAGTAAATTTTAGAGTTAAAACCCAAATCTGATTGAAAAAAGTCAAAGAAGACATTTTGGTAAAATGATAATCTAAATAAATTGATAATCGATTTAAAAAAAAGAGCATAGCATGCAGGTGCCAACAATCGGCTGCAAATGCTTGAATTTCAGTGAAAAATTTCTAGGTCATAAATGTGGCATAATCTTGTCAAAAATATTTTGATGGTTACCTGCTCCTTTGGTATAGGTTCCCCTTTTGAAAGTTAGTAAACAACTAGTCCAAGTTTGAAGTAATTATCTTCAGTAATTAGATATGTACAATGATATTAAAGAATGTCCCATTTTTTTTTTTTTTTAATTCTAAGTTGAAAAGGGGGCATAACTGTGTCAAAAATATTTTGACGGTTACCTGCTCCTGTTGTACTAGTTGCCCTTTTGATAGTTCACTTACCTGTCCAAGTTTGAAGTAAATATCTTAAGTAATTACAGAGACATTAAAAAATGTCAAAGTTTCTAAAATTCTACATTGAAAAGTGGGCATAACTGTGTCAAATATTGATGGTTACCTATCCCTGTTTTATGCATTCCCTTTTGATAGTTAACATCCAGTCCACATTTGAATTAACTCTTTACCACACAATCCCGACTTTTATCGACCCTGAGAAAGAAGCCTTTTGAAAACATTGTGGGAAAAGGAGAAAATGCTGGTAACCAGCATTTTCTCCTTTTCCCACAATGTTTTCTACCCTTTCCAAAACAAACTTCAATTTTTTGGTAACATTTATTTTGACGTCTGCAAATGCTTTCAATTTGGACCAGTCTAAAATTTTGTCGTTTGGTAAAGGGTTAAATATAGAGATAACATAAAATGCGAAAGTTTTTGTGACAACACAGATGACCATGTCAGGGCAGCCAAGATTTGACCAAACTACTAACTTTATCTTGTATAGCCCTTTACCACACAATCCTGACTAAAGTTTAACGACCCTGAGAAATAGGCCTTTTCAAAACATTGTGAAAAAAGGAGAAAACAATGTTTTCTAACCTTCCAACAACAAATTTCAGTTTTTGAGTCATATTTATTTTGTCTTCTGCAAACTCTTTTAATTTGGACAAGTCTGAAATTTTGGCGTACGGTAAAGAGATAATTCTCTATTCTCTTCAAAGTTGTCCAAAGCCAACATATCAAAATCAACATTATGACAAAGGTTTCTAATCTTTGGTCAGTAGGACATTAAGTCCAAGTTTTCATATCTACGCAGTTGGCAAGTCTGCAGTTGGCAGGTCTTACGAAAATATTATTTCATCATACTACAGTCTTTCAAAATACCTGTACAAAAAGCAACCCTTTACCACGCAACCCTGAGTTGTGTTACAACCCTGGGGAAGAGGCCTATTGAAAATATTGTGGAAAAAGGAGATTATGCTGGTAACCAGCATTTTCTCCTTTTCCTACAGTTTTCAAAAGCCTCTTTCTTCAGGGTTGTTAAAACTCTGGATTGTGTGGTAAAGAGTAAATGCCCCGAATAAACCCAAAAGACCTTTTCAGACTGGAAAAAAAGACCCAAATAATTTCCTTCTTGTCCAGAATGTCACTGCAAAGCGGACAGTGTAGACCAATAATTAAAGGCTGCAGGTTTTATTCCCCCTGTGAAATAAATGCATTTAACTCTTTACCAAAGGACAGAATTTCAGACTCGTCCAAATTGAAAACATTTGCGGACAACAAAATAAGTGACTGAAAAATTTAAATTTGTTTTGGGAAGGGTACTAGAAAACATTGTGGGAAAAGGAGAAAATGCTGGTTACCAGCATTTACTCCTTTTCCCACAATGCTTTCAAAAGTTTTTCTTCTCAGGGTCATTGAAAGTCGGGATTGAGTGGTAAAGGGTTAATAATTTAATTTACTATATTTGGCAGCCATACAATAAATACATACAAAATCATAGTTACGTTTAGTTACATGTATCATAAGGCCATGAAAACAAATCAACAGCAGATTAGAAACTGTTAATCCCCAGAAATATGTCTAAATCCATCAGATTAATCTTTAGCCTTATTTCTCTTAAGGTGAAAACTTTAATCTGTCCATTTCTCTTAACCCTTTACTTCACAATCCCAAATTTTGACGACCCTGCCAGGAAGAGGCCTTTGGAAAACACTGTGGGAAAAGGAGAAAATGTTGGTAAACCAGCATTTCTTCCTTTTCTCACAATGATTTCTACCCTATCAGACACAAAATCATCATCTGAGCTAAATTTGATTTGTCATATGCAAATGCTGTCAATTTGGTCAAGTCGAAGACTCTGTTGTTTGGTAAAGAGTTAAACATTTATAATCTATTGTCCGAAAATCAGTACTCAATCAATTTCTATGCAAATATAGTTCAGAATTAACTCTTCAACAGACAGCAAAAATGTAGACTTGTCCAAACTGAAAGCATTTGCAGAGGACAATTTGAAAGTGGCTCAAATGATGGCATTTAATTATCATTGATAAGGTAAAAGACATTTTGGGAAAAGGAGAAAATGCTGGTTACCAGCATTTTCTCCTTTTCCCACCATGTTTTCTGAAGGCTTCTCTCTCAGGGCCATTAAAACTTGTGATTGTGTGCGTAGAAGAGTTAAGCAAGTATAATGTCAACAAATTTTGATGCATTTTACCATTTTATGAGACAACGTTGCAATTACAGGCCAGGCAGTTCCTCAATTCATCACAATGTTTCAATGGCTCTATCTTTGTTATCAGGCTTGAACTTTCTCTTTTTTAAATTTACCACACAACAAAAATGTACACATTTCTAAACTGAATTAAGCATTTGCAGAGGGCAATTTAAATGGATCCACGGCAATTCATCGAAAACTATCCCTAGCCCTGACCCTTGGTACCCTAAGCGAGACAAATTGTGGCTCAAATCTCCCTCCCAGACAGAGCTTTTCATGAAATAAATCTAGAAATTAAACTTTTAGCAGAGGGCAACATTTTAAACTCCTCCAATATTAATTAAATTCACAGACAACTATTAAAATGTTTTTCAAATTATAGCATTAATGTTCTTGAATGGGCAGAAAACATTGTGGGAAAAAGAGAAAATGCTGGTTACCAGCATTTTCTCCTTTTCCCACAATGTTTTCAAAAGCCTTATCTTTTCCAGGGTTGTTAAAACTCGGGACTGTGTGGTAAAGGGTTAAGCAATCTGTACTTTAAAAATATACATGGATTTCCACAAAACAACGTTTCGACGAAATGTTTTGCTCCAATTTAAATGTGGCTGAAATGGTAGAATTTTGGTTAGAAAATATTGTGGGAAAAGAAGAAATGCTGCTTACCAACATTTACTCCTTTTCTTATAATATTTTTAAAAGGCTTCTTCCTCAGGGTCATTGAAACTTGGGATTGTGTTGCAAAGGGTTAAGTCTTGCTGATTTGTCTGAATTGAAAGTATTTGCATACGTCAAATTAAATGATTGGCTCGAATTATGTACAATTTATCTTCCTGAAAACATTCTTTGAAAGGAAGAAAATGCTGGAAAAAAGCATCGTTTTCAAACGTCTTTCTGATGTTCATAAATCACCAAAAATGTCTTGCATTGCAATTCAATAACCCTACTACATTCCTGAGTTTGAAAGAGTGACTTTTTCCTGGATTTCTAATTAGTTGCTGACCATTTAAAGTGCCTTGCTCAAGGACATCCAAGTGATCACATCCTGCGAGAATCAAACTCACATCCTGTAAGAGGGCATGAAATGCCATAATCCATCACAAAAAGGACAAAATTTTCAATGTGCCCAAATTTGAAAGCAATAGCTATTATTTTTAAACAGCAAATAAAATATTAGGCACATATAATGCAATTTATTATCCTTGAAGAAATACAAAAGATTCTAGACCAAAGAGAAAATGCTGGCTGCCATCATTTTCAGAATCTCAAACATTATTTTCTATAAGCTTTTTTGAACAGGGTTATGAAAATACAGGATAAGGAGATGAAGCATCACAAAGGACTGGATTGGTTAGGATTGTGGATTAATCTCACCAAATAAGGAACTTGGGAGTGCCCGTAAACCTCTAGACCAGGATGTCCCAATCCGAATTTTTATCAGAAATTTTCCATCCAAGTTCGTGATGGACTTTCACTTATATACATTTCAAAATATCTTAACCCATAACCCTTTGCCCAAAGGTCAAAATTTTAGACTGGTCCAAATTTAACGCACTAAATGCCGACGAATGTTGTACACCCAGTTCACAACAGCATTTCAGTTAAAGCCCCAATAGGGGCCAAAAGCAAACAATGTCCAAGTGTTAGTCGCTTCAGTTAGTAGATCAAAAGTTGCCAGCTTGCTCTTTATCTTTTGTTTACTGTTTACTGTTTACCTGGTTTTAAAATTCATTTTTCTGGCAACTAACACTTGGACTGACTGTACAACAACAGATTGTTATCTTCACAATAAATTCCATACTTGTAAAAAGTATGACGTAAATTCAAATGCATTTTAACTCTTTACCACACAATTACGCTTTCAACATCATTTCACTCACATCACAGTGACAGCTCACATTGTGCACGTATGTCCTGGGTTTCACCAGTACAAGGCTAGGGCTCTGAGGTGTCTTGCTCAAGGACACTCCCATTAAAAACCTTCTGCTTCTGGTGAGGCTCAAACCTGCAGCCTCCAGTTTACAAGTCCTACACTAGTGACCACTGATTCAACTGGCGTCCCGCCCTTCAATTTTTTTTCTTGTCTTTTGGTAAAGAAACTTTATCTGTTCAAAATCTAAAATCTACATACCGATATCTGTGTACTTATTAATTGTGAAAAACTTTATCACGTCAACCATTTCATTCAATATTTTCAAACAGAGATATCTCCTTGGTCTCGGGTCATTATCCATTCACAAAACATTATCCCATTAGTTTTAACGACCTGTGGAAAGAGGAGACTGAAAAAACATTGTGGAAACGGGAGAAAATCCCGTTAACTTATTCCTGAGGGTTGTTAAAACCCATAATTGTGTTGTTAAAGTTGAACCAAAAAATTGTTGTTTGGCAAAGACCAAAACATTTGCAAAAGACAGACCAAATTAGTGGCTCAAACGATAAAATTCCAATACGAAAGAGTTAAACACATTGTGAGGAAAGAAGAAATGCATGCTACCAGCATTTTCTCCTTCTCTCACAATATTTTCACATGCCATTTTCCCAAGTGTTGCTACAACTCAAGATTGTGTGGTAAAAAAGCCAATACAGATGACCAGGGAAAGGCCAATAAATAAAACCACAAAAATGTTTGTATGTATAAAAATAATACTAAAGGAGTGCCTTGCATAGTCAGGTAACTTACACCATATCTTTACCATACAATCCGGCATTAACTCTTAAGCTGCTAGGAAGTGACTCACTGACCTTTTGCAGACAGTGTCGATCAAGATCAGACTGCACAAAATGTGCAGTCTGATCTTGGATCTACACTGTCCGATAAGGAGATATTTGTCTCCAAAACAAGTTTCAAATACCAGTAACATTATTTGGGTTTTTACTATCAGCTTGAAAGGTTAACTTATTTTGCAAGATATTAGGGTTAAACATCCTGAGAAAAAGGCTTTTAAAGACATTGTGGGACAAAGAGAAAGGTGTTCAGTTAACTTTCTGTTGCACTGAAATTCTATCTTTGGCCAAAAGTTTCATTACAAAGATAATTCTGACCTGAGGATCAATTTATCAACCTTGCTAAAGAACGATTCAGTCTTCTATGATAAAGAAATTATTATTGCATAAATGATATTACAATTTAAATTTCCATGTCTCAGGTTATCTCTTGAAGTCTCTAACCTGGCAGTTATCTGCCTTGTAGCACTGGCTGTTACCTGTTGTTGGTATGAAAATTTGATAACAGGCTGCATTTAGTTTGGTGGGGGGGGGGGGGGGGGGGGGGGGGGAGCAGGACTGCAAGTTTTGGTCAGTGGATATGCCTCCCAGTGGTAGCCAGTATGGTTGTGCGTTACTAAGTACTCGGGTGAAAGAATCACACAGACGCAATTATAATTGTGGGCATACTGCTGTAATATAATTTAAATGTGGGCATACTGCTGTAATATAATTTAAATGTTGAAAATGGTATTAAATTACAAATAAACTTTGAGAAAACTCATTTGTAAAGTGGTACAGACAGGATTTAACTCTCTACCATACAACAAAATTTTAGACCAGTCCAAATTGAAAGTGTTTGCAGACGACAAATAAAATGGGGCACAAATGACAGTATCTGTCTTTGAAATCGTTGAAAACATTGTGGGAAAAGAAGAAAATGCTGGTTACCAGCATTTTCTTCTTTTCCAACAATTTTTTCAAATGCCTTCCTTTTCAGGGTCCTTAAAACTCTGGACTTTGTAGTAATGATTATAAGCATAATCATTTTTGTATTACTGCAAGGCTAACAAAGAGAACAGGATGTTCTGTATTGCTTTGTGAATGATTCAGTGTTTTTTTTTTTCCACAAATACCCTGTAATTGTAAAAGTACAAAAAAAAGAACATTTTTTCAGTTTCACCAGGATTTCCAGTTTTTATGAGTATATTTTGATGAATAATACAAGAGGGCCATGATGGCCCTGTATCGCTCCACTGGCTTATAAATATAAACCATAAATACTAAACATTTCAATTCTGAGCCAAATGGTTTCAAAATGAAGACTTACAAAGTTTTCTCTGTAAAAGCCCATGTTAAAGTTGAGACCCGCAGGGAAAAGCCATTTTTGATCCCAGAGCGATAATCACTTGAACTCTGGTAGAGGTCCACAAGATAAAGCCACATGCCAAAATAATACAAGTCTATGCTGTATGGTTATAAATACGGTGATTTTCAAGTTTCGTCCATATGAAGCCTCTGTAAAACATAAGACCCCTGATGCGAGGCTAATTTCAAAAAAAAAATAAAAAGTGCTCCAGATTTGGTAGCCCTTGGGTTTGTGGTTAGGAGCAACAGGATTTTTTGAATTTTCACCCTATAAGCACATGTTTATGACCAAATTTGGGAGTTCTTGCCTTATGGCTAGTAACAAGACGGTTTCTGAAGTTTTCACTCCATAAACCCATGTAAAACTTGTGACCCCTGGTGCAGGGCCAAACTTGATCCTAGGGTTGTAACTTGGGCCCTCTTTGTAGTTGTCCACTAGAAAGAGCTATAATTGTGCAAAATTTGGTAGCCCTAAGCCTTATGGCTATGTACACCAAGATTTAAAAGTTTTCCCTATATAAGCCCATGTTAATCTTGTGAACCTTCCCCCCCCCGCCCAGCATGAGGCCAAATTGACCCCAGGACTGTAATTTGGGCATTTTTGGTAGACCCCCACCAGATCAAGCTAAATGCAAAATTTGGTAGCTCTAGGCCTTATGGCTAGGTACTGGAAGATTTCTTAAGTTGTCACTATGTACGCCCATGTAAAACTTGTTACCCCTGCAGCGGGGCCAATTTTGACCCCAAGGCTAAAATTTTGGCCTGCTTGGTAGAGGCCCACTAGATATAGCTACATGCAAAATTTGGTAGCTCTAGGCCTTATGGCTAGGTATTGGAAGATTTTTAAAGTTTTCTCTATATAAGCCTATGTAAAACTTGTGACCCCTGGGGCAGAGCCAATTTTGACCCCAGGGCTATAATTTGAAGAAACACGATAGAGGTCTACTACATAAAGCTACATGCCAAATTTGGTAGCCCTACACCTTATGGTTTCAGACAAGAAGATTTTTAAAGATTTCCAATATTTTTCAGTTTTGTTGCCATGTCTTTCGAGAAATTCTGAAGAGGACCATGGCAGGATCATTTCTGTGAAGTTTCATGAAAACTGGATGGGTAGTTTCAGAGAAGAAGATGTTTGAAATAAAAGTTAATGCACGGACGGACGCACGCACGGACGGACGGACGGACGCACAGACGCACGACGGACACCGGGCCATGACATAAGCCCGCTGGCCTTTGGCCAGTGGAGCTAATAAAACAGGACACAAATTCTTCTTTTCTCATCCTTAAAGTGCCTTTTACAAATTAAATTGCCTTTGCAGCCAGTGCACTAAATGTGCAGTCTGATCTTTGATCTACACAGTCCCTTTTGTTAACTCTTTACCACACAGCAAAATTTTAGACTGGTCCAAATTGAAAGCATTTTCAGATGACAAATTACATTTAGTGCTAATGATGATTTTTGTCTTTGACTGAAAAGAAAACATAGTGGGAAAAAGGAGAAAATGCTGGTAACCAGCATTTTCTCCTTTTTCCACAATGTTTTCAAAAGCCATCTTCTTCAGGGTTGTTAAAAGTTGGGATAGTGTGGTAAAAACTTAAGGCATTCTGGACAAGAGCAAGTATGAACTTGCTGTTATTTGGGGTCCTATTTTTCTATTTAAAATCTAACTACATCATATCCTAGTTTCTTTATTAATTTTTTTCCTTCACTTTCTGCACTTTTTTGACTAAAAATCTGAATTTGATTTTTAATATTTTGATACATCCTTTTTTCAATCCTTATGACTTCAGCTAACCCTAACAAACCCTTTCAACTCTTTACCAAATGACAAAAGTTTAGACTTGTCCAAATTCAAAGCATTTGCAGATGACAAAATAAATGTGACTCAAAAATTGAAATTTGTTTTCGAAAGGGTAGAAAACATTGTGGGAAAAGGAGAAAATAATGGTTACCAGCATTTTCTTCTTTTTCCACAATGTTTTCAAAAGGCTTTTTCGGTAGAGTCATGAAAAGTCGGCATTGTGTGGTAAAGGGTTAAACCTAGAAATTATTAAAAGCAAATCTTTCATTCATCACAATGTTTCTAACAGCTGTCTTTTGATGTCTGTGGCAAAAAACTTAATTCATCTGAAGAAAGAAAAAGAGCCGAAGTTTACAAGATGACAAAAATTTTATTTCAGACTCTTCCAAATTGCAAGCATTTTCAGAAGATAAATTTAGCGTGGCTTAAAAATGATGCATTTTTCTTTGAATAGGTAGGAAACGATGTGGAAGAAAAAGAGAAAGTGCTTGTTACAAGGACTTTCTCCTTTCCACACAATGTTTTCAACAGGTTTTTTTCCTCTGGGTTGATAAATTACAGGATTGCATGTGTAATAACCTTATACCACACAGTCCAGACTTTTAACGACCCTGAGAAAGAATGCCTTTGAATACATTGTGGGAAAAGGTGAGTAATCGCTGGTTACAAGCATTTTCATCTTTTCCCATAATATTTTCTAGCCTTCCCGAAATAAATTCCATTTTTTGAGTCACAATTATTTTGTCATCTGCAAATTCCTCTAAATTTGGACCAATCTACCATTTTGTCGTTTGGTAAGAGTTAAACAGTTCAGAAACTTAATAAACTTTTCAACTTGAATTCGTAAATTACAAATCCAAAGGAAATTTATAAATTATTTGAAAATTACTTGTACCATTGTTATCTAGGTTTATTTAAAATTTTATACGGAACAGCACACAATATGTATTGTACTGTTGACAAAAGTTTTTGTATGAGACACATGTCAGAATTTGCATCATAAGCCATTGAAACTGCATGAAAATCAATTAGTTGTTTTTTCCTGTTTAATCCTTTACTGCACAATGCTGACTTTTAATGGCCCTGGGAAAGAAGCCTTTTGAAAACATTGTGGGAAAAGGAGAAAATGCTGGTAACCAGCATTTTCTCCTTTTCCCACAATAGTTTTTACCCTACCCAAGAGACATTTGCACCATTTGAGCCACACTGAAATTGGCATCTGCAAATGCTTTCAGTCTGGACATGGCTAAAATTTTGTCAGTGGTAAAGGTTTAAGTAAGGACCTCAATCCACTTAACTTTAATGCTTTAACTCGTCATCACATAATCCCGACTTTTAACGACCCTGAGAAAGAAGCCTTTTGAAAACATTGTGGGAAAAGGAGAAAATGCTGGTAACCATGTAAGTTGTCATCTGCAAATGCTTTCAGTTCGGACAAGTCTAAAATTTTGTTGTTTGGTAAAGAGTTAACTCTTTACCACACAACAAAATTTTAGACTTGTCCAAATTCAAAGCATTTGCAGATGACAAAACAAAGATGGCTGAAACGATGAAAACTGCCTTCAATTAAGTAGAAAACATTGTGGGAAATGGAGAAAATGCTGGTTACCAACATTAAATTTTCTCCTTTTCCCACAATGTTTCCAAAAGCCTTCTTTCTGAGGGTCGTTAAAAGTCAAGATTGTGTGTTAAAGGGTTAAAATGGCTTGAGATAATTGTGTGTATTTTTGCAAGAGTACAGCTGTGTCTGCATAGAGTAAGCATATTGGATTCGGCCAAAGATAGTTTTAAAATTGTGACAGTCATTAGATTTCCAAGAAAGCAATTTCTGTTTTAATCACAATGTTTCAAAAGTCACGTAATTATTTGTCGTTTGAGTTTATGAATTAGACGAAAACTACTTTCCCTGTTGGAATAAGTTCCGATAGGTCAGGTGTTGCAGGTATGCACGTGAAGTCCGTGCTATAAGCTGATGTCCATTCAGCCTTGGGACCGACAAGCAAACGGACGTGTTTTTTCCTATAAGATATTATTTCTCTCTGAAGGTTTTGTATTCCCTACACAGTCGATCCATGTATATTTATGTAATTAACAGATGACTTAAGAATGTTAATACTCAGTGGAGAACAGTTCACTTAAGTACGTTAAGTATTATGTTTCGAATGTTTTCATATTACTTGTTTAATCATGATGTAGCCATATGGATTTGTTATGTAACTATTACTTCTATTACTGCATATTTACACTTGAACAATGCAGCGAATGCATTAAATCGTTCAGTTGGTATCCCAACGGCATGCACCAAATAGATTGTATTTGTTGTTATTATCGGGACATGTTGGGACAGGGAAGTAAACGTAAAGATGTATGTAACAAATTACAATGATGGTCTTCAACCCTTTACCACACAATCCCGAGTTTTAACAACCCTAAGAAAGAGGCCTTCTGAAAACATTGTGGGAAAAGGAGAAAATGCTGGTCACCAGCATTTTCTCCTTTTCCCACATTGTTTTCTATCCTTCCCAAAACAAATTTCAATTTTTGGGTCACATTTATTTTGTTGTCTGCAAAATTCAATGCTTTCAATCTGGACTTGTCTAAAATTTGTCATTTGGTAAAGAGTTAAACTTCCGCAACTATGCCCAGGGACTGTCAAACCCTTGCCCTTTGCCAGCACAAGTGAAAGCTAAAACATTGTGGGAAAAAGTTGAAAAAGTTAAGTCTTGCTCATTAATTTTTCCTGCTTTCAAGAGGGCCTAGGTCATACAATAACAAGTTAATTAACCCTTAACCAAACAGTTCTGTCTTGTTAGTTTCAAAGACCACAGAGCGTCTCAGGCCTTTTGAAAACATTGTGTGCGAAGTAACCAGCATTTTTTTTTGTTTTCCAACAATATTCGCCTCCAAATGCAAAATTTGAAGGTTTCAGTCCCATTTCAATTTGTTGTCTACAAATGCTTTCAATTTGGATAAGTATAATTTTTTTCCATTTGATAAAGTGTTAATGATCCTTTACCAAACAACATTTTAGACTAGTTAAAAACAAAAGCATTTGCTGACAGCAGAGTCAATGTCACTCAAAAAGAGCAGAAAACATGGTGGGAAAAGGGGAAAATGCTGGTTACCAGCATTTTCTCCTTTTCTCACAATATTTTCAGAAGGCTTCTTTCTCAGGGTCGTTAAAAGTTGCGTGTGTGTGGTATAGGGATAACCCTAGAAGTGACAATTCAAGTTTAATTTGATTTTGCAGGCAGTGTAGACCTAGATCACAATCAGATTGCAAAGAACATGTACTTCTGACAGTCTGATCCCATCCCTGATTTGGCCAAAAATTGGAATATCAAAATTTCAATATCTGGACATTTTTCAAAACCTAAAAAAGTACTTTTTTGTTAACTAGGCTAGATCTCTATCAGGGTTATCTTTTTACCTAATAACAAAATTTTAGACTCGTCCAAACTGAAAGTATTTGCAGACGATAAATTGAGTTTGGCCCGCATGGTCTGATTTGTCTTTGAAGGGGTTGAAATCATTGTGCGGAAAAGGAGAAAATGCTGGTTGCCAACATTTTCTCCTTTTCTCACAATATTTTCAACCACCTTCTTTTGTCATGGTGTATGAAACCCAAAACTGTTTGGTAATGGATTTAACTCTTTACCACACAATTTCGAGTTTTAATGACGCTGAAAGAGAAGGATTCTGAAAACATTGTGGGAAAAGGAAAAAGTGCTGGTATGCAGCACTTTCTCCTTTTCCCTCAATGTTTTCTACTCTTTCTAAGACAATTTTCTACATTTAAGCCACATTAAAATTGTCTTCTGCAACTGCTTTCGATTTGGTCCAGACCAAAATCTTGTCATTTGGTAAAGAGTTAATGAGAAACGAGACATGAAAACTGCTTCATGTATTATTCATTCCTAGTAAACTGCCAATTACATTATGCATGCATGCACTTCAGACCCTACATATATGTAACTAATAAGCAAATTTTACCCTTTCATAACTTTTTTACCAGAAGTCAAGATATTTGACTTGCTCGTAATTCAAAGGATTTTCAAATGACATGTAAATTATGTAACTTAACTCTTTACCAAACGACAAAATTTAAGACTTGTCCAAATTCAAAGCATTTGCAGACGACAAATTAACTGTCACAAAAATGATGATTTCAATCTCTGAAAGGGTAGAAAACATTGTGGGAAAAGGAGAAAATGCTGGTTACCTGCATTTTCTCCTTTTCACTCAATGTTTTCGAAAGTCCTATAATTCCCAGGGTTGTTAAAACTCGGGATTGTGTGGTAACTCGGGATAGTGTGGTAAAGTGTTAACCCCTGACCAAACAATCCCATTTTCTAGCAACCCTGAAGACTTTTCAGGCCTTGAAAGCATTGTGGGTATAGGAGAAAATCCTGGAAACCAGCATTTTCTCTTTTTCCCACAATATTTTCTGCACTATCACAGACATCTTTTGAGCTTAACTTTTGTCGTCTGTAAGTGCTTCCAATTTGGTAAAGTCTACCATCTTGTCTTCTTGTAGACAATTATTTAATTTTGAGATTTGTCTTCAAAAGGGTTAAAAACATTGTGAGCATTGCTGTGAAAGTCAACTCTTGACCAGACGTTAAAATTTTAGACTTGTCCAAACAAAAAGCAAAAAGCTTTGATCCATTTCAGTCTGTATACACTTTGTAGACTGATCTGGATCTATACTCTTTGCAGATGCATTAAACTCCCTGTTCACAGAGCATGGCTCATATGTGTAAAAAAAAAAACCAAAGTGGCAAAAGGAAAAATTACTGAGGAGCAATTGCTCTTTCTGCAAACAAGTTGTTAACAGTTGTCTTTTGGAAAGCAAAACTTTAGTCCTCTTCATGACATAATGTGTGTCAAGGAGGGTCGGCAGATCGATCACGGGATTGCACACAGACACCGTAAAATTGCACACTGTGCACTCATGATAATCATTATGCTTCTACCTGTAAGCTTTGATAAGAGCAATTATTTTGATCAAGAATTTTTTTTTTTGTCCGATAAACACGACATACTTTCGGATTTCAATTCTTCCGTGTTGAAAAGATAAGGTTGAACAATTGGTGTTTAATGCAGATTTCAACATTTTTAGAAAAATAACACTTTACCAAATGATTCTGGGTTGTTAAGACCGTGAAGAAGATGGCTTTAGAAAACATTGAGGTAAAAAGAGAAAATGCCAGTTACCAGTATTTTCCTCCTTTTCCTACATTCATTTCAAATGTTTTTTTCTTATGGTTATCAAAAATTATGAGATTATTTGGTAAATAAGAATTAAACCTCGAAACTTTCATGCATAACTTGTCATTTTCAATTTGAATACATGTCTTTCAGTTCTGTTTTCTAACCTGCATAAAAAAATTCTAATTGACAAACTAGATATATGTAACCCTTTCAAACTTTACCACCGACCATGAGAGAAAAGGCTTTTGAAAACATTGTGAGAAAAGGAGAAAATGCTGGTAACCAGCATTTTCTCCTTTTCCCACAATGGTTTCTCCCCTTCTCAAAACGAATTTCAGTTTTTGAGTCACTTTTATTTTGTTGTCTGCTAATACTTTGAATTTGGACTAGTCCAAAATTTTGTCATTTGTTGAAGGCATAAACCTTTACCACACAGTTCCATGACCCTAATGTATATGGCTTTTGTCGGAAATGGAGAAAATGCTTGTAACCAGCATATTCTCCTTTTCCCACATTATTTTATATCCTTTCTATTTCAGCCACATTTAACCATGTTTTTCACGACTATAATTGCATTTGCGGCAAGTGTAGATCAAGATCAGGCTGCACCGTCCGCTTTGCTGAATCACTGTAGACAAAAGCAACTATGAAATTGCAATTATTTGCGTTGTATTTCTGTGATGAAAATGGCTGCTAGGTTTAATTGGCGCTCTAAGGGTTAATTTGTCTTCTGCAAATGCTTTCAATACCTCGATATCTTAACTCTGTATCAGACGACAAAATTTTAGTCTGGTCCAAATTGAAAGCACTTGCAGACGACAAACCAAATGTGGTTCAAAAATTGAAATTTGTCTTGTGAAGGGTAGAAAACATTTTTGGAAAAGAGAAAATGCTGGTTACCAGCATTTTCTCCTTTTCCCACAATGTTTTCAAAAGGGTTTTTCTTCAGGGTCGTTAAAAGTCGGGATAGTGTGGTAAAGAGTTAATTAACTCTTCACCAAATTTAGACTCATCCAAATTGAAAGGATTTGCAGACGACATATTAAAAAATGCAAGTTTTTCTTGTTATTGGACTATCTCACTTCGACTGGTAGATGTGTGCTGATCCAAGATCAGACTGCACAATATCAGACTGCAAAGAATTGAGCAGTCTGATCTTGGATGTACACTGTCTGCAAAAGTAACTTAAAAGTTATGCATTGTGTCCAAAGGGTGATTAAAATGTCGGAGATATCGTGAGCTGTTACAAAGTTGATACAAAGAAAAAATACATACACTTCAAATATATACAATTTGTTTGAATGGGATCTTAATCCTTTTACCATACAATCCCAATGTTTATACAGCCCCAAGAAAGAAAGCTTTTGAAAGAAAACACTTTGAGAAAAGGAGGAAATGCTGGTAACCATCCTTTTCTCCTTTTCCAAAATGTTTTCTAATGACTTCTTTCTCAGGTTGTTAAAACTCAAAACTGTGTGGTAAAGGGTTAAATTACAGTCCCAGACTGTACTCACAGTCTTAGACTGTACTCACAAACCATTTTAACTTTTTACCACTCAATCCCGACTTTTCATGACCCTAAAAAGGATGCCTTTTGAAAACATTGTGGGAAAAGGAGAAAATGCTGGTAACCAGCATTTTCTCCTTTTCCCACAATGTTTTCTTCCCATCCCATAACAAATTTCGATTTTTAAGTCTCATTTAATTTGTCGTCTGCAAAATTAATGCTTTCAATTTGGACTAGCCTAAAATTTTGTCATTTTGTAAAGAGTAATATATTAGGCCTTGTTCGAAATTTCAAAAGCTGCTACCTGATTGGTTGAGTAAGGTCCGTCTTGACCATAACACATAGTCCTTATTCAAAATATGAAAATCAGCTATGTCATTGGTTGAGAAGTTCTGTCTTGACTAATCAGATCGCTTGTTTTGGAATGCAGAATCAAAAATTAATGAAAAAAATGGATGGTGCATGCACATACATCAAAATCATTATAATTTTTGTGGTCATGAAAAGAAAGTGAAGTTATTCTTCGCTTTTTAACCCTTTACAGGTTGACACAATTTTAGCCTTGTCCAAACTGAAAGCATTTCAGAACAATTTCATTGTGCCTGAAATGGTGCAATCTTTCTTTGACAGATTAGTAACAATTTGTGGGAAAAGGAGAAAATGCTAGTTACCAGTATTTTCGCCTTTTCCCACAACGTTTTCAAGGCTTCTATCCCAGGTTTATTAATTTTAAGGCGGTACTGTGTGGTAAAGGTTAACATCTTGAAATGCTGAAGTGATAGAATGGACTGATCCAATTTGGAAAAATGGCTGACAGATTGCTTTCTCAAATTTGATTTGGTGAGAAATTGTGGTATGTATAACAAAACAGCAGACAGTGTAGACCAAAAATCAGAGTGCATGTTCTTTGCAGTCTGATCTTGATCTACATTAAATTGTCTGCAAAACCTGTAAGTTTCAAGGCTTAACCCTTTCCCAAATGCCACATTTTAGCCCCCTTCCAAATTGAAAGCACCTAACAGACGACAAATTTGAAAGTGGTACAAATGAACTTCAGGTTCTTTGACAGGATAGAAAACATTGTGGGAAAAGGAGAAAATGCTGGTTACCAGCATATTCTCCTCTTCCCACGATGTTTTCAAAAGGCCTCTTCCTCAGGGACATGAAAACATGGGATTGTTTGGTAAAGGGTATAACCCTTTACCGCACAATGACACCTTTTGACTCCCCTGGGAAAGAAGCCTTTTCAAAACATTGTGGGAAATGGAGAAAATGCTGGTAACCAGCATTTTCTCCTTTTCCTACAATGTTTTCTACCCTATCAAAGAAAAATTGCACCATTTTAGCCAAATTGAAATTGTCGTCTGCAAATGCTTTCAATTTGGAGAAGGCTAAAATTTTGTCGTCTGGTAAAGGGTTAAACAATGCTCTACTGAAAAGGGAACCAGAGGCCATACTTAAACAAACTATTCTAATTATTGTTCCAGTTTTAAATTCAGAGACGAGCAATGATTGGTTGTGTCAGAAAGTCTCAACCAATCACTTGGCTAGATTAAGATTTCAAAATTAGAACAATAATTAGAATGGTTGGTAAATTATATAGGCATGATGCAATAACATATAAGGAAATTATCAATCATTCATTCATGGTTTCATGATGTATATTTAACTCTTTACCAAATGGCAAAATTTTAGACCTGCTCAAATTGGAAAAATTTGCAGACAACAAAATAAATGGGACTGAAAAATTGAAATTTGTTATTGTAGGGGTAGAAAACATTGTGGAAAAAGGAGAAAATGCTGGTTACCAGCATTTTCTCCTTTTCCCACAATGTTTTCAGAAGGCTTCTTTTACATGGTCTTTAAAAATTGGGATTGAGTGGTAAAGGGTTAGTGTGTACATTTAACTCTTTACCAACCAACAAAATTTAAGACTTGTCCAAATTCAAAACATTTGCAGACGACAAAATAAATGCGACTCAAAAATTGAAATTTGTTTTAGGATGGGTAGAAAACGTCATGGGGAAAAGGAGAAAATGCAGGTTACCAGCATTTTCTCCTTTTTCCGTAATGTTTTCAAAAGCTTTCTTACTCAGCGTTGTTAAAAGTCTGGATGTCTGGTAGAGAATTAACTCTTTGTTAACTCTTTTACCACACCACAAAAATGTAGACTAGTCTTGTCCAAATTCAAAGCATTTGCAGACGACAATTTAAATGTGGCTCAAATGATGAAATTTGTCTTTGATATGGTAGAAAACATTGTGGGTAACGGAGAAATTTATGCTGGTTACCAGCATTTTCTCCTTTTCCAATAATGTTTTCAAAAGGCTTCTTCCTCAGGGTCATTAAAACTTGGGATTGTGTGGTAAAGGGTTAAACAACAAATTTTCAGACTAGTCCAAATTGAATGCATTGGTAGAAAAAAAAATATAGTGTAACTCAAAAATTTGACTTGTGAAGGGCATAAAGCATTGTTGGAAAAGGAGAAAATGCTGGTTACTAGCATTTTCTCCTTTTCCCCCTATGTTTTCAAAGGCCTTCTCCATCAGGGTCGTTAAAACTTGAGTGATTGTTTGGCAAAGGCGGATTGATAGCAATTACATGATCTTTGCCAAACATCAATAATCAATTATGCACTTAAGGTCAAAGGTCAGACAAACTAATTGACCTGCCATTAGGAAAAGGCCAATTCCAAACAGAAAAATCCCAAGTACAGAGAGGTAACAATCATTTACCAACTTATTCCAGCATTTTCTCCTTTCCTACACTGTTTTATGCCCTTCCATTGACAAATCTGACCATGTGAGCTACTTTTAATTTGTTCTGTTTTTAATTTCTAAAAGCCTAAAAACTTTGTCATCTGACAAGAAGAGTTAAAATGTCAAGTCGGTACTACTAACCCTCCCACCTCATACATTTCAATATTATTGTTTGTCCAGAATGGCTTCAAAATAACTTATTATGGAATCCATGAAATGCCATAATACAGAAGGAAAGGACTCATGCTCTGTGAAAAAGAGGGTTAAACGACAAAATTCTAACCCTTTCACACACAATCCCAACTTTTAACGACCCTGAAAAAAAAAAGCCTTTTGAAAACATTGTGGGAATAGGAGAAAATGCTGGTAACCAGCATTTTCTCCTTTACCCACAATGTTTTCTACCCTTCCCAGAATAAATTTTAATTTTTGAGCCATATTTGATTTGTTGTCTGCAAATGCTTTCAATTTAAACCAGTCTAAAATTTTGTCATTTGGTAGAGTTAACCCTTAAGCTGCTCATCGTGACTCACTGAACTTTTGCGGACAGAGTAGATCAAGATCAGACTGCACAGAAGATGCAGTCTGATCTTTGATCTACACTGTCCAATCCGCTATTTTCTTTTTGGTTGAAATCAACTTTGAAACTGCAGTGTTTGGGCTTTTAGTATTGAGTGGAAATTTGTGCTTCATTTATTCAGCAGCTTAAGTGATAAAAGCATTTGCAGATGAAAAAAAAGTTACTCAAAAATTAAAATTGTTTTTGGAAAGGTAGAAAACATTGTGGGAAAAGGAGAAAATGCGGGTAACCATAAGTTTCTCCTTTCCCCACTATGCTTTCAAATACCTTCCTCCACAGGGTTGTTAGAAGCCAGGATTATTTGGTAAAGGAGTAATGCATCTGCAAAGAATGTCTACCCGTGTCAGTCTTTGTAATTTTGCTGACCTCAGTCTATGCTTTTTCCTATCAGTAAATTTTCTGCATGCCAGAGGATCATTCTACCTCATGTTACAGCAGGACTGGGTTCGCGCAAATTATGAACCCGTATCATGCAATGACTTGCCTGGTATGAATGCTTTACAAAGATGCATTAAACCCCCTTTTTCCAGGGCACCAATCAAATGCTTTTGATCACGTGTTGAAATTATGTTGATGTGCAGCAACCACAATAAACTTATCAAGATGGACAAAGTCCGATTTCATGTGCATTCCATTTTCACTCTAAAACAAAATGGGGGTAGAGGTTCAAAGTACAAACAGGACTTGCTAAATAAGGAAGGTTTCAATTTTAAGAGCAGGCGTATTTATCAACACTTGGTGACTGATAAATGACCTTTTATTAGTCTTACGTCTTTATATCAATACACCGAAACTACCTTTCCCCTTTATCTTTCGCAAGTTTGGATGTAGGTCGTTGTAACACTGACGGAAGGATTGGTTGATCTACATTCCAATATGATAATTACTTCATTACGCCCTAATAGTTGACAACTTTGGAAAACATAGAGGAAAAAGGAGCAATTGCTGGGTAAAAATAGGATAGTTTTCTTCAGAGCTCCTAGATTCAGTAATGATAGGGTCTATTTTACTTTGATTTCATGACCCGTCTGATCGTGATCCAATTCTCATGAACCTGCATGCTTAACTCTTTACCAAATGACAAAAATTTAGTTAGGGTTGCCTAAATTGAAAGCTTTAGCAGACAAGAACATAAAAGTGACTCAAAAATAGAAATTCGCTTTTGGAAATTTGTGGGAAAAGGAGAAAATGCTGGTAACCAGCATTTTTTCCTTTTCCCACAATGTTTCGTAAAAGGCCTTTTCCTTAGTGTTGTTAATATTCGTGATTGTGTGGTAAAGGGTTAGTGCTTTATTCCCCTGTATAAGCTTAAGAACCGAAATAAGTAGAAACATGTACTGATATTGACAGGTATAAGACTTCCATTTCAAACCCATTTCTATGCAGCCTGATCTTGAACTACACTGTTCCCATACAGCAACCAAACATGCCGCTTGGTGACATCTGTGTTGACAAAAAAAAACCATGTATTTGAGAAAATGTTTTGAACTGTAAAACTTAAGTTTGATTTCAAAACGTAAAAAAAGAAAATTGTGCATAACCAGGGATACTATTCCAGGCATAACACATATATAAGTCTTAACCAAATGACAAAATTTCAGACTACATGTATTCCCAATTGAAACTATTTTCAGACATGCCTTTGAATGGAGAGAAAACAGTGGGAAAAGGAGAAAATGCTGGTTATCAGTATTTTCTCCTTTTCCCACAGCGTTTTCGATAGCCCTCTTACCCAAGGGTCATTAAAATACTAGTTTGTCTGGTAAAGGGTTAACGTTCTATTTTACACCAGTACAGACATGAACTTTCTTCTGATGATGTGGCACGTTGATAAATATGGGACGACCTTCCCACATCCTTGAAAGTATTTCAGTGATATTTCAAATTTACTTACGCATGAACAATGCTGTGTGAAAAGGGGGCTTAATGTATCGCCAAAAAGTATCGACCCAGGTTAGCCTGTCAAGCAGTCAGCCCAAGATGACCTGGGCAGAAACTTTTTGCTATTGGTCAAAAGAACCAGTCTACCTCATGATTCAGCCGGTTGTTATACAACATGGATTTCAAGGATCCATAGTTATGTGACGGCTCGCTTAGTATAATGCTTACGGCCCCTTTTGTCAGAGCATGCCTCATGTCATTTATTTTATTCACCAACACGAAGTTTAAACCCGCCCTGGGTCGTAAATTGTGACAACACCCTTCATTCAAGTCTATGCAAACATTATAATACAGGGCTCTTTCAATTCTCCCAACTCTTTCTCATACGAAAAATGAAAAATATCAAGTCGTATCCATTACTGAAATCCTTTTGCAGATGACAACTCAGCTGTGGCTAAAATAACATGACTTGTCTATGAGAGGGTAGAAAACATTGTGGGAGAGAAGACAATGCTGCCTAACGGCAATTTCTCCTTTTTCAACAATGTTTTTAAAGCCTTCTTCGTCGGGATCCTAAAAAAACAAAGGGTCGTTTGATAAAAGGTAAACACCCTCAACTCTCTATAATAATGGCTGTCATCAACAGGAGTTTTTACAGAGTAAATTCTACAGATCAGACTGGACATTTTTAAGCATATACACTGATCATAAGAAAGTATCTAAAGCACGTGTAGATCTAGATCCACAGTTCATGTTGACCTTACCCCCTGTCCAATGCTTCCTGATTTACCTATATATTTTGATCCTCACTACATAATTACATAATTACATAATTATGTTCTCTTTTTTTTAATCATTATTATTGAACTGCCAAAATATGAATTAAAAAAAAAATCTAGGACGACCTGACACATCCTTTCATCAAGCAATTAGGATGCATATTAAACTCATGACAGCTCATTACTGTACTCTGTATGGAATTAACTCTTTTATCAAATGACAAAATTTTAGACAACGATTGAAATTGAAAGCATTTGCAGACGACAAAATAAACATGACTCAAAAATTGAAATCTGTATTGGAAAGGGTAGAAAACACTGTGGGAAAAGGAGAAAATGCTGGTTACCAGCATTTTCTCCTTTTCGCACAATGTTTTCAAAAGGCTTTTTCTTCAGGGTCGTTTAAACTAGTGATCGTGTGGTAAAGAGTTGAGCTGCTCTTGTATTCAAGAAGTAAAAATTTGATTGGCTATAGGGAGTAATTATGGTTCGATGCCGGAAATCTAGATCTACTTGGATAGATCTGGATCCGAGATCGCACCTAAAACTATACATGCTAGCCCTGCTTAGATCTATGGTTTTCACATTCTATACAGCAAAAAACTGATCATCAAACATAATCCTGCAAGTTAACAAAATCTTCTTGCAGCATGTTGTGACGGGCAAGACTGGATCAGCAGATCTGTTTATGAACAAGACTAACCACTTTCCTAGGGAAAGCACGGCCTGGAGCTAATAAGATGGTAAGACTTTGAATCAAAAAAAAAAAAGAAACAGTATTTATATGTGTAATAAAATGACTGTACTCCATATGGAATTCGCCCCAGTGTATTACAAATCTGTACATAACAGTCATGCAGACATGGTCTCTCCCATGAAATTACGCCATAATTATTTGAGACAATCATCAACTTGATGCAGTCGGTCATACGAACAGGTTTTAGATTTGTCATGGTCAAAAATGTTTCATAATCATTTGAAATAAGTTTAAATAAATCAGTACTGAAATTCAAGTCATGATGGTAAACTGCGTCAGCGTGTGCATCTGTTCTATTTCTTGCAGTCCCAGTTGAGGAGAAAAAAAAATACAAAAATAGTTCTAAATCTAGATTGAACATGTTTTTTAATAATAATAGAAAAAGCTGTTCTCCACGTCAAAAGTTGAAAACAAGTTAGATCTAGCAAAATAAAGGGTTTTCACATGGTAAGTAAATAAGAAATCCGTGGAAAACACATTCGAGATCTACTAAGCGAGAGAGGAAAATTATAGTATTAAGGGTGGCACGGTAACCTTCACATGACCATCCGCCCTATGACGTCACTAAGGTTATAGTAACGAATAATCAATCGCTTCTACTATTGTACTATATTGTGAGATCTACACTTGATCTAGACTAGTTATACATGGTCTGATTGGAAAAATTTCCATGACTATTATCTATTCAAACTGAACAGACAGATATATGGGCAATTTATTCGGGTTTCAACACGTTCATAAGCCGGAGGTGGGTTTGTGTACAAAATAAACTCTTTTGTTGACATTTTCCGCCATATTGCCAAAGGAATATCACGTGGGTTTTCATCTCCAAGGATATCACGTGAAACTTTGAATTTGATTGGTTAGAGTTCCCGCTCTCTCATGCAGGCATTCCATTCATCTCATCAACATAAGGGTCAATCAAAGGGTTTCATACCTTTTATAGAATTGCATCATCACTCATGAAACTCCCAAGTTCCGATCCAAATCATCTTTTCTCTTATTAAAATAGCTAGAAAATATTCATCAAAACCTTGTCAATAATATTTCATCTAAAGAATCTACTTTTAACTTGTTAAAAAGGTCCGCTAAATATTTTGGCAGAGTTAAACCAAGAAGACAATTATCCTTACAGCGCCCCGAACCTTATACGTCACATGAGAGTCAATGGATAACATTGCTGGCGCGAACAGTTTTTCTGGCCCATTGCCAATTTCGTTTGTAGGCCTTCAGGCGGGTCTAAATATAGTATTTTGATTGTATTTCGACAACTGAAACCAAAACAAACGGTTTATACAGAGCTATACTACAGCAGTATTTCAGAATTTTTGTAAAAGCCTCTTTTAGAAATTGCAAATGAATACGAATACTTTCATATTCCAGAAATTTTAATTAGAAAAGACAGATAAAGTTTTGTGTTTTGACATCTTTCTCCCCGCGGTTAGCAAATAGTAGACTCGCCGGTGACCCAGACAGATCGATTTTTGAACGTTTGCCAAGTTTTGCTGTACAACTATCGTGTGTACTACCGAAACGTTTCAGAATAGTGTTAACAACGGTAGGATAAACTCGAGGTAAAGTAGAATTACTTCGTGTACTATTTAACATTATTATCTGGAAAAATATCATTTTATTCAGAGTGACTCTTTTAGCAAAAATATTTGCGAAGAATTGGATTTATTGATACAGATTTAACGTTTGACTTGGGAGAACTGAGTACTCGTTAAGTAACATTCACTTTTGGGATCTACCACGTGGACATTACCAACTGAACTATTTGTGAGAAAATGGCTATGTTTCCAAACGCCACAAAAGGATATATGCCATATGTTAACGGTAAAAGCTCTCCAGGACTGGTGAAAAATAAACGTTCGAAACCTCATGTCAATGGGGGAAAACTTCACCATAAAAGTGAAAATCGTAGACATATGTTATCTGGTACGCAGAAAATCTACCAGGTTACGCTTAAGGACAAAAAAGGTCAGACATACAAGTGTATTGTGAAAGCCGACGGAACCAAATCCTTGCCTGAATTGTGTGAATCAAAATTTAAACTGGCTTCAACTCACTTATCCATGCCGAACTTGGGTTACTCTAGCCCATCTAAACAGAGGAAAATCTTAGCCGAAAAACTTGAAGCTATCAACAGTATTCCAGAGGACGAGAATTTCTCCACATCGTTAGATTTACGTAACTGCGGCAAAAAGGAGGGTATCTTTAGTGCCTTTATTCGTATTATAAAAGAGAAGATGGGTAAAAGTGACAAAGAAGAATCCAAAAAGCATACGAAACCACATGGTAAATCAAAACGTAAACCGCGTGACTTGAATCAAAGAAAACGCCAGAGAACTGTATCGGCCATGTCAAACTTGGATCCTATAGAGGAGTCGCCAAACGAACATGAGTACGAAGCTGGTGACGACGATAACGATTCCTACACCCATTTCAGCAGCAGTTACTCGTCAGATACGGACTCTTCCAGTGTGGCTTCTTCAGTGAGCTGTACGATCGAAGCTGTTGACGCGAAAGGTTCTTGATGTTTGCCATCTTGTATTTAGCGGACTCTTTCTATAAATGGTTTGCTCAAGCACCTTAAAATGCAAGCGATCTAACTTACACAAAAGCATTATTTGCGTTTGCTTGTCTTACGCTGCGCTGAATATCAGAGATGAGGAGGGAAAAGACCTGCGGAGCTGTTCACAAGAGTAATATGACCGCGTGTGAATACCAGCATTCTTGCTTTATATCAACAATTTTTACGATTGTTTTAAAAGACAAATATCACAAGAAGCTTTACTGAAAAACAAAATTACGCGCCAAAAGTTGTCTGATCGTACTACCGACGGTTACGCCCATTTCTTCAGCGAGATCGACTACTTATCACGAGCGGGAAAGTATATATTGGGCATTCACAATATTGGACTTTAGTATGGTGGACCAACGGGAACTTGCTTATCAAGTGGTTATATTCCAGTCATGACATCTAATGTTGTATGTAAAGCAACGGCAGCTAATTTTAAGTTAATGCATATATGTGGACTCTCAGTTCTAAAACAAGAAGCCTTCAGCGACGCTGCTATTATATTGAACTCCTCGTGTCAGCGGAGGATTAGGTGATTAAACACTTTATCCGATTTAGTAGATGCAGAGCTCCAGATAAGAGGGAGTGATAGTATTTTAAAACCATTATTTCTCTTCCAAACCATATGTTGTGGGTACTCGTTAGAATCGTCTTCATGAGACGATTCTAATGGGTACCCACATCATAGGGTTTACTGAAGAAAAATCAATACTTTTAATTTTAAAATCAAAATCACTTCCTCTGTCTGCAGCTCTGTAGATCTACAGTCTAGTGAAAAGATGAAATCCCGAAAATAAAAGCAGTCTCGTTGCAGGATCTGTGTTTTCATATTTATTGTACAATGTTAATGTAGCAAAACAAAAAAGGCGTAAACGTGTGTGAAACAGAGCTATGTATTTAATTTTACGGTGCTAGTGTATTTAATACGTCGTATGTGTGAAAAAGATAAATGCTCATTTTATCATTCATCAGTTATTTATTTCACAATTATGCACCTACAGTATGAAAGCTATGTATGAACGTAATGAAAGAATGAAATAATTTATTGAAAGACGTGCTTCTGAACGACTACGTGGGTTGTTAGTATGGTCTGCGTGTGTAAGTGTTCGTAAGTGTGTTCGTATTGTTATATGAGCCATGCTTTGTGAAAGGGGGTTTAATGCATCTGCAAAACGTATCGACTCCGATCAGCCTGCGCAGTATTCTCAGGCTGACCGGAGATGAAACTTTTTGCTCTTCGTCAATGTTCAAGAACCAGCGTGCCTCACGATTCATTCAGTGGTTATACAAAATGGATTTTATGGATCCATAAGCAGAGCTCCATGAACAGAGAGTGATAATGATTTCAAAATTGAAAATATTAATCACTCTCCACTAAACCCTATGTTATGGTTACTCATTAGAATCGTCTCATCGAGACGATTCTAATGAGTACCCACAACATTGGGTTTGGAAGAGAAATAATGGATTTAAAATACGATCAGCCCCCATTTATCCGGAGGTCTGCATAATTATGTGACGATTTGCTTGGTCTACTGCATCAAAGGGATGCATAAAGCCTCCTTATTGCCAGAGCGCTACTCATGTGCTTTCATGCAAATATGACTACAATGTGTTCAAGGAAATTATGTTCGTTTCAAATGTTGACACTGAAGTATAAGGTAAACAAAATGTCGCATCAATTTTCAGTCACAAAGAAAGCTTGAAAGAGAGGTTACACCACTTTGAAAACGACCGAATACCAACATGGTTGTATGAAAGTTCGAGAAACTTAATAGATCTACTTGTGCCAAATATCCATCTCTGCACAGACTAGATCAAAGTTTACCAATAAAGAACATTTTTCAGATAAGGGATATATCCATTATTTAAAGTACTGAAACTTTTGTGTGAAAGGAGCAATTGCTTGATGTAAGCAAATCAGTCCGTTTCTCACAAGGGTTTCCACAGTAGTCAAATACAGATGCGTTAAATTGGTCTGTATGTGCACATTGATCGAGTAGATTTACAAGCATTGAAGAGATTACGCGCCATTTACCTAGTATCGAGAAAGTGAGACTGGGTCTAATTATCAATGCTGTGCTCGCTGATGATTCACGACCATCTATGTAGTGATTCAGTCTGTTAAGCATAGGTACTGGAATCAGTCTACAGACAAAAATGAGTAATCAGGATCAACTGTGTACCAGTTATTAAGTCCTCGAAAACAGGCGTCAGTCTACTTTTTATTTGTTACGAGACAGTTTATTATAGAAAATTCAACATTTTTAAAGGCTTCAAGCCACATCGATTTTCTTTTTAATAATATTTACTTTTTCCGACTAGAATTCATTTTGATCCAGCCTAAATCTTCTTAAAGATAAATCTGTAGACAACGTTACAATCTGGGGTATCGCCGCGAGACAATTTTATCGATATTGCAGTTTTGACCTTAAGAAAATAACGGATTTGTCTGATCAGTATGCAGACGAGAGTCTGGAAGCGCGGGAAACATTCAGACGAGAAAGCGCTCCTTCCTCTTGGTGCAATATTGATCCGTAACAGCTCGGATATTAGTCCGCCTTTGGAAATTTTTTTGCAGCCATGAAATATTTCTCCTGGAATATTTCTGCTTACTGCGTAATAGATTTGAAGATTGAACTTTGACATTTACACCGCATCCCCATTATAGCATACGCAGAATATTGAGGAAATGTTTAATTCGTTTGGTTTATTTTGATTAGAAGGAGTGTCTTGCAACAATTAGTTCTAAACGGCTTAATTTTTTTTGTGAGAGAGGGGAGAGAAAGTAAAAGAAAACGTGTATGAAAATAACTGAACCATGCTCTGTGAAAAGGGGGCTTAATACATCTCCGTGATGCTTTCTACCAAGCAAGGCATCACATAATTAGGGTTCCATAAAATCCACTTTGTCTATCAACCGACTGAATCATGAGGTAGACTGGTCCTTGGACATACAGAAAATCGACCATGAGCGAAAAGTTTTGAGCCAGGTCAGCCTGCGCGGACTGCGCAGGCTGACCCGAGTCGATACTTTTCGCAGATGCATTAAGCACCCTTCTCTTAGAGCATGGCTCAATCATATGTGTACATAGACGAAACTACTATGTCTTTCATGTATCTGATGTTCATATAATTTAAGCGCATTAACTCTTTCACCAAACGATTCCCTATGCTAACGACATAACGAAGAAGGCTCATGCAAATATTGTTTGAAACGGATACAATGCTGACCTACAGCAATTAGTCTTTTTTCTCTGTTTTTATTATGCCATTATTTCATTTAATTTGCAGTCTGTAAATGCGTTCACTGAAGGCAAGCCTAAGATTTTATCTGGTGAAGAGTTAACTTGGTCAACCAGTTTACAAAATTGGCACATTTTGGACGAAAATATTCTCCTCTGAACTACACAAAGCAGTTTTGAAACCCATTGTTATACATTTTGATGGAGAAAAAGTAAATCTTAATAGTCAGAAAAATAGTCTGTAAATATGAAAGAAAAAGAATTTGATTAAAAAGATAGAAACGCCATTTTGTAGACTGGTCCATGTTATGTTATGCCTACATTGTATTCGTTTTAATGTGGTTGATATCAGTTAACATTGTCGCAAACTAAATTAACTGTAAACCATTCCAAGATACATTGTGCGTGTTTCTGTTATGCTCTGTCCGGTCCTAACAGACCGCTACCGGAAGCGGGAGCGGCCCTTCTATTATACATGTCAATATTGTTAACAAAGCTTTCACTTAAATATTGCACCATCGGATCAAGATTTACTCGTCTTAGTTCGAATTTAGTTTTAAGAAATACTTGAATATACATGCAGATCGAAATGCTGGAAACAATCCATCTTTTCAAACCTTGCCGCACACCCCTGGTAGCAGAGTTTTCACGGAACTGTGACATACTGAGATATAACCCTCTATTTGCTTTTTTTTTTTTCTGTCTGACGGCCCATCTTAAGGTTAGTTCACATATTTCCGTCGACGAACAAGTTGAATTTAAATGACGAATAATAAAGCATGGTTTTAGCACAAATTCAATTTCTTGAGAACACAGTATAGAGTATAGACCAAGGCCTGACTGCATTGACTGTGCAATCTGTCTTTTGATTCACACTGTGGGACTATTTTGTGACAAACTCTGGCCAAAACAACATTAAAATTGCTACTTTTTGGGTCCTGTTTTCGCCGACTAAAATTTTCAACTCTTAACATATTTAACGTTCTTGATGGTCAAATTAATTGGATTCCGGTGGTGCAGTAGCGTTGTTCTGTTTTTGTGTTCTTTGTTTTTTAAATGCCATACCAATGCAATTTATTTATGTTTCGGAGTACATGGACAGTCGGTCTATATTTACCTTAAAAGCGCCTTTCGCAAATGTAGTTGCCTCTGCGGCCAGTGAAGATCAAGATCAGACTGCACAAAACGTGCAGTCTGATCTTTGATCTACACTGTCCGCTATGATAACATATGATAGACAGAAGAAATGATTAGAATGTCGTTTTTCAAAGTGCTGTCAGATTTAATTCTGGACATAAAAGACTAGTAAACGGCGCAACAAACGCAACACCGATTAGTTTGTTCACCGACTGTCGCATGTACTGCAATGTTATGTGTGTGTTAATGAACAATTGTATATTAAACATACGGGGCTGTCCCGAGGTTTTAAAATTAAACTGGAGAAAAAACTATAGAAAATGTCTCAATAATGAAAAAATAAAAAGATGAAATGAAATTGAAATCTTTGTCCTCACTTAAGTGTTGGTGAGAGAGACGGGAGGGAGTGTTGGGCCGGTACATGTATGTCGTTTAAACCATGATCATACAATCCCGACTTTCAGTAACGACCCGAAAAGGGAAGGCCTTGTAAACATTGTGGAAAAAGGAGAAAATGCTGGTTTCCAGCAAAAAAGCTGGTTAACTGCATTTTCTCCTTTTACAACAATGGTTTCTACATTATCAAATACAACTATCATTTTAGAAACATTAAATTTGTCCTCTACTAATGTTTTGAATTGTGTGCAATCTGATCTTGATCTACGCTGTCCGCAAAAGGTCAGTGAGTCGCGCTTAGCAGCCTAAGGGTTAAATTACATGGACAAAAATCCGATCTTAGCGAATATTTTCCAGCTATAAAAGAAACACACCTTCTGAAAAGCTAAACCCAGTGTAGGGTTTAGTTAACCAGAAACTGTGTTACTTTCTTCATTTAGAATAAGATGGCTGACGAACACGGACCTAGTGCCGTGTTCGAGTTGAGTTTTTTCACCCACTTTCAGAAGAATTTTTTTTTATATCACGGCAACAACTCGCTTAATCATGCCTTCCCGGGCTTTACCAGATCAAGACTGGGACCCTGCTCTGCCTCGGTCAAGTACCCGGCAACGTAATCTGCGCTGCCGACTTGGGTCGAACAAACGCCTCTATATGAGCCATACTCTATGAAAAGGGGGCTTAACCCTTTCCCACACAATCCCGGGGTTTAACGACCCTGCGAAAGAAGCCTTTTGACAACATTGTAGGAAAAGGAGAAAATGCTGGTAATCAGCATTTTCTCTTTTTCCCACAATGTTCTCTACCCTATCAAAGACAGAAATCAACATTTCAGCTACATATAAATTGTCGTCTGCAACTGCTTTCAATTTGAGCCAGTCTGACATTTTGTCGTTTGGTAAAGACTTAATCCATTTGCAAGAAGTATCGATTCAATTTCATGTCAGCCTGCGGATTGCGCAGGCTGACATGGAGTCGAAATGTTTTGCGGCTTGTAAATTACATGCATGTCCAAGGACCATCCTACCGCTGGATTCAGACTGATGTTAAACGAATGCATATTACGGATCCTTAACCCTTTACCAGACGACAAAATTTTAGCCTTTTCCAAATTGAAAGCATTTGCAGACGACAATTTTAATGTGGCTCAAATGGTGCAACTTTTCTTTGATAGGGTAGAAAACATTGTGGGAAAAGGAGAAAATGCTGGTTACCAGCATTTTCTCCTTTTCCCACAATGTTTTCAAAAGGCTTCTTTCCCACGGGCGTCAAAAGGCGGCATTGTGCAGTAAAGGGTTAATTATATGGTGACTTTCTTGCTACCATGTATCACGGAGATGCATTAAACCCCCTTTTCCCAGAGCATGGTTTATAGACATTAATCCAGTCACATGACGACGGGAGCGCACTTACTTGTGTCCTCCTGACTTGCAAAAGTAGTAGGCTGGGACTCTGCTTTGTGTCGTCCCAGGACACTCAAACGTAATCAGCGCTACAGGTTAGGATCGAAAAAGAAACGCCTTAAGTCTCTATACAAGGACAAAATTTTAGACTCGTCCAAATTCAAAGTTAGTCATGCGCAACGTTACAGTATAAGGAAACTTTTTTTTCTCGAGCAATTTTTCGTTCTACCGCATTTCTTGTTTTTGTTCTCTCTCCAAGATTTTTTTTAAGTTCGTAAATATGCCTAAATTGTTTATAATTTATGCATTAACTTTTCTTAACAGCAAATAGAAACATTTGGAACTGTCACAAAAAAGGCGACATAGTGTCAAAACTATCACGGTAATAGTGGGTTCAAAAAGTTAATTGGAAACGACCACAGTAGGTAGGCTACGCGGAAACATCAACGTATCTATGACCATATAAGGTAAAAACTAATTTAGATTTATGAACTCGTTTAACCTGGGTTGTATATATGAGCCATGCTCTGGCAAAATGCGGCTTGATGCATCTCCGTAATGCATAATACCAAGCAAACCATCATATAATTATGAATCAATAATAACTAATTTTTCTAACAAACGACTTAACCATGAGGAAGACTGGTCCTTACATACAGAAAATTGACCAATAGCGAAAAGTTTCGGACCAAGTCAGCCTGCGCGGACTGCGCAGGCTGACCTGAGTCGATACTTTTCGCAGATGGATTAAGCCCCTTTTCACAGAGCATGACTCTTATAGGAACGTAACAGCCATTTCAGTGTAAGGTCGCAAGCTCGAAATGAGCAATGCATCTCCGTGATGCAGTATACCAAGCAAGGCATCACATAAATTATAGATTCCCCCCCCCCCCCACACACCCCCCAAAAAAACACAGTGTACATGATTATTCCCTTTCCACCCGAACTGTTTTCAGCTTTCTTCACAAAGACAGATTGAAAGCGGAGGACAAACTCTATCCTGAACAAGAGCACCGCATGCAGGTGCCAACGCTCGACTGCGAATGCTTGATACTAAGTGAAAATTCCAAGTCGAAAAAGGGGCATACCTCTATCAAAAAATTACTTTGACGGTTATCTGTCCTTGTTGTGTGTAGGTTCCCCTTTTGATAATCGACAACTTGTCCAAGTTTGAAGCATATATCTTCAGTAATAACGGATTTTATAAAATGTCGAAGTTCTTGCACGACAACGCAGATGACGACGACGCTACAACAATACCTCGACGTTTTCTTCGAAAGCAGCCGAGCTAATAATGGATTTGTCTTTAGAAACGGAGAAAATGCTGGATAACGGCGTTTTCTCCATTTCCAATGTAATTCAAACAACTTTCTTCCTAAGGGCCGTGACAACACATGGTAACAGATCATTTGGCAAGATGTTAAAGAAAACAAAATTGACGCACGGCAACTATATCGATGATTTCAATACAAGCCGTGCTCTGTAAAAAGGGGTTTTAATGAAACTGCAAAAAGTATCGACCCAGGTCAGTCTGCAGAGTCTGACCTGTGTCGAAACTTTTTGCTTTTGGTAAATCTGCTGCATATCTAAGGACCATTCAACCCAAGGATTCTGCCGGCTGTAAGGCAAAATGGATCCAGTTATGTGATGCCTTCCTTGTATACCTATAATGCATCGTGGAGATGCCGTCCCATGGCTTATATATTGAGAGTCAATAAAACATTGTGTCAAACGGAGAAATTGCTCGTTCTGAACATTTTTCCCATTTAGCACAATGTCTTCAAATGCCCTTCTACATCGTACATACCTATGTAGTCTATTCCTGCGTAATCTACCACATGTAAAGATTCATTTTCCAAAGGTGTAAGGTTAAACGTTCAAATATTCATGGAGATATACAAAACTCCCAGCATGATCGTGTCTGTCGCCTTTGTACCTAGCAGCGGAAAAATGACCATGTGACCAAAACACACTCGTTCTCTGGGTAAACTGGTCCTACAACCCTTTATCACACAATCCCGAGTTTTACCAGGGATCGTTAATTACAGTTACATGTTATATACGATCCGTAGTTTTACTGACCCAAAGGAGAAGGACTTTTGAAAACATTGTGGGAAAGGAGATAATGCTGGTAACCAGCATTTTCTCATATGTCCACTTCTACCCTCTAAAAGGCAAGCTGCATCATATGACTTGTATGCAAATGCTTGGACTAGTCTAAAATTTTGTCATTTAGTACAGGGTAAACTTATGTCATTTTTGTGGCATTTGTCGAGGACAATGCCACTATGAGTTCAATACGCCATTTTGAAAATCATGTATCGTAGTTTGTGCAAAACCGAAGGAAGTAAACCCAATTAAATTCATTTTTCCTAGGACAAATAAGTGTTTCGATTGCACTCAGATATGAAATTGAAAATGGCGTATTATTATAAAATAGATTAGGCCATCGATAATGGAAATACTTCTTTTTTATCGAAAATAGCGTGATCCGTTATGACATTCTAATGGCGTAATGATACACACAATCTTTGTCCTGACCGCCCGATTCCGTGCTTGTTCGTCCAAAAACCAATTCGTTCCTGGGCTTATTCGTCCCTGGGCTTGTTTACCTGGACTTGTTCGTCCCACAAGATTACATGTTACTCTGTCGGATTGCTTTGAAACTATTTCTACTGTTTTTTTTTTCAAATTACTAAATCCACACAATGTCTCCCTTGACAAATGCCACACCAGTGCTTTCAACGCTTTGATTTTTTCTCGGAGTTATATACTAGCCATGCTCTGGCAACCGAAGGCTTAACCCTTGCCCAAACAGCAAATTTTAGACTCTTTCAAATTCAAAACTTCATCAAAAGACAAATTCAAAATTGGTACAAATGAGCTTAAGCCCTCCGATAGGATAGAAAACATTGTTAGAAAAGGAGAAAATGCTGGTAACCAGCATTTTCTCCTTTTCCCACAATATTTTCAAAGGTCTTCTTTCCCAGGGTCGTGAAAACCAGGGATTGTTTGGTAAAGGGTTAATTAACCCTTTCCCAAACAAGCCCTGGTTTCCACGTGTCTGCAGGACAAGTCTTTTGAAAACACTGTGGGAAAAGGAGAAATTGCTCGTAACGAGCAATTTCTCCTTTTCCCACAGTGTTTTCTACCCTTTTTGAGACATTTCTGCCATTTTCATTAAATTTAAAATTGTCGTCTGCAAACTCTTTTAATTTGGACCAGTCCAAACTTTGTCGCTTGGTAAAGGGTTAATGCAATCCCGTGATGAATGATACCAAGCAAGACATCATATGATAGTGGATCCATAAAATCCATTTTGTATAACAATCGACTGGATCCTGAGGTACAATGGTCCATTGACACGTATGAAAACTGACCAAAAGCAAAAAGTTTCGGCCCATGTCAGCCTGCGGGGACGGCATGGGTCGATACTTTTTGCAGATGCATTAAGCTCCCTTTTAACAGAACATGGCTCATATATATTAGCGTCTGTCTGTCGGTCTCAAAATTTGGAACAGCATTTTCGGAATCCTACTATAATTACAGGAGACGTCTGTACACAGCTGCAATCTTCCCCGCGTGATTTTGTGTATTACTTTAACTCTTTACCCAGACTGCAAAATTTTTAGGCTAATCCATTTTCAAAAAAAAATGTAGGCAACAAATTAAATATGGCTCAAATAATAGGATTTGCATTTCAAAGTGTAGAAACCATTGTTGGACAAGGTGAAAATGCTAGTAAAAGTAGAAAAAAATTGTCGTCTGTTATAAGAGTTTACTATTGATTACCCATAACTTCCAATAATGTTCCTGGAAACATGTTTCAGGCGAGGTGGGCGGGGTGTGATGTGATGATGCAATACATACACAAGGGCGGGTAGCAGTCTAACAGATTCACTATTGGTAACACGGAAGCAGTCTAGTTAGTACACTGCTCACGACTGAAGGAAGTACTCAGTCTTCTGTTATTGAGGCATGCTCCCTGAAAAGGAGCAAAAAGTATCGACCCATGTCAGCCGACGCAGTCCGTCGAAACATTTCGGCTACTGGTAAATTTTCCGTGTGTCAAGGAACAATTCTATATCATGGTTCAGCCTGTTGATGGACATATTGGATTCATGCTATGCAATATTATGCTTGGTGTGTAGAATGCATTTCGAAGGTACATGTACGTTAATCTCCTTTTCATACAGCGGTGCTCGTATACTTGAGGCATGCTCTGCGAAAAGGGGGGGGGGTTTAATCATCTGCAAAAAGTATCAGCCTACAGTCCATACATGCTGATCATGATCAGGGTCGCTTTTGGTCAGTTTTCTTCATGTCAAGGGACCAATTTACACAGTGGTTCAGTTGGTTGTTGGATCTTGACAAAGTTGACTAGATGGATCAATAATTATGTGATGACTTGCTTGGTACAATGCATCATGGAGATGAATTAAGCCCCCTCTTGCCAGAGCGCCGCTCATATAAACTGACGGTAAGTACTGAAATTGGCAAGAAAACAGTCAAGTATATTATACACTATATTCTTATTTGTTTCCTTCTCTGTCAGTGAGATACTTCTGTTGCTGTTCATAGCAATTGAAAATCGACGTAATTATACAAGTTAACGCTTTACCAGACGACAAGATTTTAGCCTTGTCCAAACTGAAAGCATTTGCACGCGATAAACTAAATGTAAACCAAAACACGAAATTTGTCTATGAAAGGGTAGAAAACATTGTGGGAAAATGAGAAAATGCTGGTTACCAGCATTTTCTTCTTTTCCCACAATGTTTTCAGAAGCTTTCTTCCCCAGGGTCGCTAAAAGTCGGGGTTGTGTGTTGAATACTTAAAGTGAATAATTATAGATCAATTGTAACACTTAAACGCTGTCAAGTTCCGTTCAATATAGGGCAAAACAATCGATTTAGATTTTCGCTTTCGAGCAAGAAACGAAGAAACGGAGAAAAAAGGATAATGAATAAATAAACCATAGTGGAAATGAATTTTGTGCCCACAAGTAAATTCTGACAGGAAAAAAAAACAAAATACAGAAAAGAAATTCCATGTTTACGCAGGACGTTACCGTTCTGATGACTTCGACCGGAAGTTCCAAAAACACAATGCTGTCTAGTTTCCAGCTTATCGGAGTTTCATCGAGGGATATAGAAGAACTAAACAAGAAGGCTAATTGAATCGAGAGATGCGCAAAAACACTCTGGCCAGTTTCGTATTACCTGTATTTTCTCACATACTTACTCATAACAGTATGAGTATGACCACGGGGAGTTGAAACGTTGCCAAATATGGAAAGAATTTTGTACCTTTCTCACGAATAGAGTCTATTTATAGACATTGTTAAATGTCGCATGATAAAATATTCTTTTTATCGCAGGACGAATGTTCCAGACTTAATCTTGAATTTAGCCGCCTTAAAAGCATCGTATTTGTTTAATGGCAATGTCGGTCTTTTTTTCCCACACACACAAAAAAAGTCCTTCAACGAAAAATCCCGTCTGTAACGACTGTGAGGAAGAAAACTTTTGGAAACACCTTGAGAAAAAGAGAACATGCTGGTAACCATCATTTTCTCATATGCCAACAACTTTTTTCGTCTACTTTTTCAAAGACAACATTAATGTTCAATATCTGTACCACTGTTTACACGAATACCAACATGCAAATTGACATGCTCAATGAATATGCGAGTACTTAAACGGTTCATCAGCAGTATATGGCGTGCAACACACGAAAAGGGGTCTTCGGACATATGCGTAAAAGTATGTCGTCCCAGATCAGCCTGTGCAGTCTGTGACTTATCAGAGACGACACTTCCCGTATTTGTGCGATTTTCTGTTTCACGAAAGTCTACTGTATGAAGAAATATTAAGTAGCCGTAAAGTGCCGTCTCGGATTAGCCTGCGCGGACTGCGCAGGCTAATTCGGGTCGATACTTTACACGACGGATTTTCGACTTTTCAAAGTTAGAAATGTATAAAACTTCAAATTTAAAGGTATATAAATGAGCTGAAGTTCTCTGATAAGGTAGAAAACATTGTGGGAAAACAAAGGGAGAAATTGCTTGATACATGTTTGCAAAAGCTTTCCTCTCCAGAGTCGTTTGAACTTTGAATTGAATTGTTTGGTAAACGGTTAACTTAACCCACATCATAGATCTACTATTCAATGTTTACAATAGAACAATTAAAAAACAGGTTAGTAAAAATGCTACCATGGACCCCCACAAAAAAAAGTCACCATTTTTTTGTGGTAGGTATATTCAGGTCAAGGCCAAATGTCTAGGTCATTACACGAAAAATACAATCAAGTATGGCATTTCGTCTTTTGTAGTCAAAAAAGCGCACAGATGCCTCTGAATGATTTTTTTTTCCCTTCAGACAGTCTTCCCTCAAAAGACGTGTAAAGCCAATTTCAGCAGAACTTCAGTACATAACTGCACCAGCTCACCTAATTGTATTTTTCATAGCTTTAATCAGTTCTAGGTTAGGGTCCTGCAAATACTTTCGACGACCATTAGCTACTATTACTGCAATATTGTGTTTCATAAGTAGTCGACTGCAGGGGCGTTAAACAAAATTCGAGAACACTGTCATACACACATGCCTGGCAAAAACTAGGTCGTTGACAAATGATAAATGATAGGTCATAAAACGTCCATATGAGAGGTTATTTCCGCTTTATTATCACATTAATATTCACAAAATTTCTATTTCATTTCATTATTTCAAAAGTTGCCCTAGTTTTTTTTTGTACCTGTTTTTTTTTATCCCTAAAGACATCCACTTACTTTTCAAATATCAAGACAAATACAGAAGTGGCTCATTAAATAATATCTATCTGTTGTCTGTGAGTGAGTGTGTCTGAGTTGAGGAGGGCGGGGGAAAAGGATGTCTTACAACGATATTTAACATTCATGTCTATTCTCCACAATGACCTCATTTATTTCATTCAAATACTTATGAATTCACGACAAAAATCTTTCGCTAGAGTCGCCAAGTAAATAACCCTTTACCAAACGACAAAATTTTAGACTGGTCCGGAATGAAAGCATTTGCAGACGACAAATTAAAGGTAGTCTAAATGATGAAATCTGCCCTTGATAGATTAGAAAACATTGTGGGAAAAGGAGAAAATGCTGGTTACCAGCATTTTCTCCTTTACCCACAATGTTTTCAAAAGCCTTCTTCCTCAGGACCCTTCTTCCTCAAAGCCTTTTTCCTCAAGGTCGTTGAAAGTCTGGATTGTGTGGTAAAGAGTCAAAGTGGCAAAATGAATAAACTTCTCATAACGAACTATGTCTCCATTTATCACTTTTTTTTTTCCCTTGGGCTATGCCTACAATCAAGTTTCACTTTCCAGCGTTTTGTTCCTTTTCGTGAAACTTTCGCTCCATTGTAGGAGTTCAAAATGAAACTCGATATGAGGTCGCAACTGAAAGTGGGTCAGTAAGGTAGCCCGCGTCAGTTTCATTTTATGTATAAATATTAATATTAATGAGGAAAGGAAAACGACCCTGAGGTAACCAATAAAGGTTCCTAATGATGAGCCTTTTAAAAGAATTTGAGCCATGCTCTGGCAAAAGGGGGCTTCATGCATCTCCTTGATGCATGATACCGATCAAGACGTCACTCACTTAGGAATCCATAAAAATGCACTATGTATACCAAACGACTGAATCATGAAGTAGACTGGTCCTACAGAAAATTGACCGATAGCGAAAAGTTTCGACCCAGGTCAGTCTGCGCAAGCTGACCTGAGTCGACATTTCTTCGCAGATGCATTAAGCCCCCTTTTCACTGAGCATGACGTTTACGTCACTAACGACAGAATATCGAAAAAACATTGCGATCATATATCGTATCTCTGATTTATTATTATCCATTTTTTTTTTTTTTTTCATTCAAATATTCAATGAATTGTAGAAGTTAGTAAAGAAAGAAAAAAACGAGGCTAAAATTTGAACTCGTCAAGTAGAGTCACCAAGCTGAAAGAAACACGTTACTTATTTTACGCATAAAGCTGATAACAGTAACAGGGGAAAGAAATTCACCTTGAAGTAACCCCCTATATACGCAAATGCTTTGGAATGAACTTCTCGGATTTTTTTGCCGTTTTTGTTTAAAAATCTTAACATTTTCGTTAGGAAACTGAACAGCACGACGACATTTGTAACTTCACTTGCTGAGCGGCAACCAGTGCATTGCAGTTTTTTTTTTTTCTATTATTACTAACTTTAATATATCATGGTAAGTGACAGAGGTATTCTCACATCGGTATTGGCTATTTTATCTCACAGCAATGGTCAAGTAAACTAAATACAGATGGTGAACCGTCAAACTACTTTTTGCTAAAGTGCCCCTTTCATTGTTCTTGAGCAGCATATCAGTGCTTAATTTAAGCTGATTTATTTGTTTATCGGCTGTGAAATACACGTCACACAAACTTGTCTCCTATTTATTTTCAAGGAGATATTGCTTAAACCTGCATCGAAGCAGCTACTTGCAAACAATTTCTCCATTTGCTCGCCGTTTTTACTCCAAAACATGTCATGTCGGTTTCGAAGTAATTCATTTTACCATTTATGAAACATGTCGTGACCCCAGAGGCGCCCAACAAGCAAGTATCACATAGGTTGACAGGGTTAATTAGTCACTGGTTCATTAACATTTACGTGACTTACCTTATGGTAATGTCATGTAACGGGGACGATATGAGAGCGTTTATAGTGCGAGTAGAATACGAAATCATGGTTTCACGGCAGAGACGAACGGAAAACTAAAGGCTTACATAAAAAATTATTCATAAGAATAGCGAATATTTTGAGTAAGGACAGACCCAAAGTTGTACAAATTGTTCTCCAAATCAGTTAACCATAGCGGACAGTGTAGATCACGATCAGATGCCATGTTTATATAAAGCTGCTCCCCCACCCAAAAAAAAAACATGTGAAATATTACTTAAAGGGGTATTCTGTTTGGTTGCTTGTTTGAATATTGCTATATAACAACGCCTTAAACAGCATTCCAGTACAGTTAAACTAAAGCAATAATACAATTGAGCCGTGCTCTATGAAAGGGGGCTTAATGCATCTGCGAAAAGTATCGGCCCAGGTCAGTCTGCGCAGAAACTTTTCGCTACTGATCCATTTTCTATATCTCCAGGGACCAGTTTACCTCATTATTCAGTAGGTTGTTACACAAAACGGGTTTTAGGGATGTATGATACTGTGATGACTTGCTTGGTATCATGCATCACAGAGATGTATGAAGTCCCCTTTTCACAGAGCATGGCTCATTTATTCTTTTCTGTTTATCTCAATAACACTGGTCGCTGGAACCAAGATGACTCTACTTCCAAGGGAAATGAAAATCGACCAGGATCCGACTCCATATTCTATACAGTCTGATCTAGGATCTACAATGTTCGTTAAAGCGGATTGAGTCCTGCTTAGCAGCCTAATGGTTAAAAAAGGCGTTTAAGCCTTTAAAGACAAAACAAGAGGGCCATGATGGCCCTGTATCGCTCCACTGGCTTATAAATATAAACCATGAAGAAAAGTCTTCACTATATAAGCCCTTATAAAACTTTGACCCCAGGGCTACAGTCTGACTAAATGGGGAATATATGTATTAGAAGAATAACATGCCAAATGTGGGAGTTCTTGGCCTTATGGCTGGTAACAAGATGGTTTCTGAACTTTTCACTCCATAAACCCATGTAAAACTTGTGATCCCTGGTGCAGGGCCAAACTTGATCCTAGAGCTGTAACTTGGGCCCTCTTTGTAACTGTCCACTAGATAATGCTATAATTATATGCAAAATTTGGTAGCCTAAGCCTTATGGCTATGTACACCAAGATTTAAAAGTTTTCCCTATGTAAGCCTATGTAAATCTTGTGAACCTCCTCCCCCCTCAAGTATGAGGCCAAATTGACCCCAGGACTATACTTTGGGCACTTTTGGTAGACCCCAACTAGATCAAGCTAAATGCCAAATTTGGTAGCCCTATGCCTTATGGTTTCAGACAAGAAGATTTTTAAAGTTTTCTCTATATAAGCCTATGTAAAACTTGTGACCCCTGGGGAAGAGCCAATTTTGACCCCAGGGCTATAATTTCAAGAAACATGATAGAGGTCTACTACATAAAGCTACATGCCAAATTTGGTAGCCCTATGCCTTATGGTTTCAGACAAGAAGATTTTTAAAGTTTTCTCTATATAAGCCTATGTAAAACTTGTGACCCCTGGGGAAGAGCCAATTTTGACCCCAGGGCTATAATTTCAAGAAACTTGATAGAGGTCTACTACATAAAGCTACATGCCAAATTTGGTAGCCCTATGCCTTATGGTTTCAGACAAGAAGATTTTTAAAGTTTTCTCTATATAAGCCTATGTAAAACTTGTGACCCCTGGGGCAGAGCCAATTTTGACCCCAGGGCTATAATTTCAAGAAACATGATAGAGGTCTACTACATAAAGCTACATGCCAAATTTGGTAGCCCTATGCCCTATGGTTTCAGACAAGAAGATTTTTAAAGTTTTCTCTATATAAGCCTATGTAAAACTTGTGACCCCTGGGGCAGAGCCAATTTTAACCCCAGGGCTATAATTTCAAGAAACATGATAGAGGTCTACTACATAAAGCTACATGCCAAATTTGGTAGCCCTATGCCTTATGGTTTCAGACAAGAAGATTTTTAAAGTTTTCTCTATATAAGCCTATGTAAAACTTGTGACCCCTGGGGAAGAGCCAATTTTGACCCCAGGGCTATAATTTCAAGAAACATGGTAGAGGTCTACTACATAAAGCTACATGCCAAATTTGGTAGCCCTATGCCCTATGGTTTCAGACAAGAAGATTTTTAAAGTTTTCTCTATATAAGCCTATGTAAAACTTGTGACCCCTGGGGCAGAGCCAATTTTGACCCCAGGGCTAAGATTTCCAATATTTTTCAGTTTTGTTGCCATGGCAACCAGAGTTTTTGAAGGAATCAAATTCTTTCAAGAAATTCTGAAGAGGACCATGGCAGGATCATTTCTGTGAAGTTTCATGAAAATTGGATGGGTAGTTTCAGAGAAGAAGATGTTTGAAATAAAAGTTAACGCACGGACGGACGGACGGACGAACGGACGGACGGACACCGGGCCATGACATAAGCCCGCTGGCCTTCGGCCAGTGGAGCTAAAAAAAACTGTTGAAACAAGAAGAAAACTGTAGTTTACTGCAGCATTTCATGTTTCTTGTTAAAACATCAAGGTATTCAAATTACGAAGACATAATAAGGTAGTCTTTCACTCATGCATATGTGAAAATGTTATGAGTAATAGAATGAAGAACTAGACCAGTGCATACAGTGGAAAATAAACATAAAACCTCTAAAAAACTAGTTTGACCAGGATCGGATGATGTAAGTTCATCTCAACAGAAGCTTCATTTCAAATGATTGAATGAACCTTAGTGTCGATGCTAGGTGCTTGCAACTGTGGTTGCCTACAGATGACCAAGACCTGGCCTGGTTCAGCTGTATGCTTGTGAATAAACCCCATCCTAAACAGTGAATGCTAGTAAATCTCATAGCGCCTTGCTCACATACTTCCCTACAAGATACAGAACAAGAGGGCCATGATGGCCTCTTGTGAACCCCCCCCCCCCCTCCAAGTATGAGGCCAAATTGACCCCAGGACTATACTTTGGACACTTTTGGTAGACTCCAACTAGATCAAGCTAAATGCCAAATTTGGTAGCTCTAGGCCTTATGGTTTCAGACAAGAAGATATTTAAAGTTTTCTCTATATAAGCCTATGTATAAAACTTGTGACCCCTGGGGAAGAGCCAATTTTGACCCCAGGGCTATAATTTCAAGAAACATGATAGAGGTCTACTACATAAAGCTACATGCCAAATTTGGTAGCCCTATGCCTTATGGTTTCAGACAAGAAGATTTTTAAAGTTTTCTCTATATAAGCCTATGTAAAACTTGTGACCCCTGGGGAAGAGCCACTTTTGACCCCAGGGCTATAATTTGAAGAAACTTGATAGAGGTCTACTACATAAAGCTACATGCCAAATTTGGTAGCCCTATGCCTTATGGTTTCAGACAAGAAGATTTTTAAAGTTTTCTCTATATAAGCCTATGTAAAACTTGTGACCCCTGGGGCAGAGCCAATTTTGACCCCAGGGCTATAATTTGAAGAAACTTGATAGAGGTCTACTACATAAAGCTACATGCCAAATTTGGTAGCCCTATGCCTTATGGTTTCAGACAAGAAGATTTTTAAAGATTTCCAATATTTTTCAGTTTTGTTGCCATGGCAACCAGAGTTTTTGAAGGAATCGAATTCTTTCAAGAAATTCTGAAGAGGACCATGTCAGGATCATTTCTGTGAAGTTTCGTGAAAATCGGATGGGTAGTTTCAGAGAAGAAGATGTTTGAAATAAAAGTTAACGCACGGACGGACGGACTGACGGACGGACGGACGGACGGACGACCGGACGGACGGACGGACGGACGCACGACAGACACCGGGCCATGACATAAGCCCGCTGGCCTTCGGCCAGTGGAGCTAAAAACCGACTTTTAACGACCCAGAGGTAGACGTCTTTTGAAAACATTGCTGGAACAGGAGAAAATGATGGTAACCAGCATTTTCTCCTTTTCTACCAATGTCTTCTACCCTTACAAACACAATGTCAACCGTTTGAGCCACTTAAGATTTGTCGTCTGCAAATGCTTTGGGTTTGGAAAAGTCCAAAAATTGTGTCGTTTGGTAAAGAGTTAAAACAAAATACGACTCTGTATTGGTAACTAAATCATCTGTCTGGAACATGCCCAAGATCCTGTCCTCGTAAACAAATGTCTGGTTTGCTTTTATGTATCTTCAGAAAGATTTCAAAGCCAATAGGTATTCAAACTCACATCCCTATGGTTGTTTACAAGCGTCTAAGCTACCGGGGATCGGCGAACTATTGTAAAGATTGATTATAATGTTTTTTCATGCCGTTTTCTACATTATTTCAGATATATCGCGTGGGCCAGTACACCTATACATACTTTACTGGGGTTTCTTTTTTTTTTAACCAGTACGTCGCACAATATTCTTTCCTAGCCACTGGCCTCTTTCCAACATTACCATCGTCGAAACAATGATCAGCAATGAGAGAGGAATGAATCCTGTCGCAAAGACTATCATCAATCATCGGAAAGAAATTGGCCGAGCTGGGGATTCGAACCAGCCAACCTCCGGTCTAAAATCCTGTACGCTACAGACTGCGCCACCGGGGCTCTGCAAAGTATTGTAAAGACAGTGTTAGCCCTTAGGCTGCTAAGCGCGACACAACAGCCTTTTGCGGACAGTGTAGATCAAGATCAGACTACACAGAACATGAAATCTGATCTTGGATCTACACTGTCTGATAAGGAGATATATTTCCTCCAAAAATACCTTTGAAATAGCAAAATCTTGGCTTTTATTATCGGCTTGAAAGTTTCATTTCACTTCTCAAGCAAGATAAGGGTTTAATTCTTTACCAAACAACAAAATTTCAGACTTGTCCAAATTCAAAACATTTGCGTACCACAATTTAAACGTGACTCAAATGACGGAACTTGTCTTTGATAGGGTAGAAAACATTGTGGGAAAAGGAGAAAATGCTGGTTACCAGCATTTTCTCCTTTTTCCTACAATGTTTTCAAAAGGTTTCTTTTCTCAGGGTCGTTAAAACTCTGGACTGTTTGATAATGGTTTAAAACCTAAATAGAAACAAACACTATTCTGTATTGGTAACTAAACCATTAGTCTGGAAGTTTCCCAAGATCATGTCCTTATCTGACCTTTACAAACGTTCGTCGCCTGAAAGAAACACATGTGTTCAACCATTTACCACACAATCCCGATTTTTAACGACCATGAGCAAGACGCATTTTGAAAACATTTTGGGAAAAGGAGAAAAGTTTTTTTTTTACCCCATCAAAGATATCTTCCATCATTTGAGCCACATCTACAATGCCTTCTGCAAATGTTTTTTTTTTTTCAATTTGGACACATTGTATCTTAATTTTTGTCGTGTGGTAGAGTTAAATCTACCGATCGACAAAATTTTGGACTTGTCCAAATTGAAAGCATTTGCAGATGACAATTTACACGTGGCTCAAATGATGAAATTTGCTTTTTGATAGGATAGAAAACATTATGGGAAAAGGAGAAAATGCTGGTTACCAGCATTTTCTCCTTTTCCCACAATGTTTTCAAAAGCCTTTTTTCTTGGGCTCGTTAAAGCTCGGGATTGTGTGGTAAAGGGTTAAGACGATGAATTTTAGATTAGTCCAAATTCAAAGCTCTGGCACACGACAAAATAAATGTGGCTAGAATAATGGGGGGTTTTGTCTACGAAAGGAGTAGAAAACATTGTGGGAAAGGAAAAATATAACTGGTTACCAACATTTTCTACTTTTTCCCAACATGTTCTCGCTGTGTTCTTCGGGGGATGTAAAACCATGTGATCGGTTTGGGAAAGGGTCTGGGAAAAATATCGCAGATCGATCAGCAGACGACATGAATAAAATGTACACGCGGAAATCACTCCATGACCTCGAGGAACGGAGACATATTGAATGAATTGCGATTGTAGATTTTTTTCTATAGATGATTCCATTACTCTTAGAACGCTTTTGACAACTGTAGTTGCCTTTATGGGGGCAATGTAGATCAAGATCAGACTGCAAAAAATGTGCAGTCTGATCTTTGATCTACATTGTCCGCTTTGCTGAGACTTTTTTGACAAACGACACCTTAAAATTGTAAACTTAGAGCGCACGTTCTTGAAGAATAAGGATTATCAAAATGACTTTATTTTAAAGCATGAATGAATATACATGTACTTTGAAAAACTTGGTGGCAAAAGGAGGAACTGCTTGAAATTTGCAACCCCTCCTTGTTGTAATGTCATGTTACAAGTGGTATGCTCCAAGACGAAAACAGTCATCTATCTGCTGGACGTCACGTGCTAGTCGTTTGACAGTTTGACATGCTGGTTACCAGCATTTTCTCCTTTTCCCACAATGTTTTCAAAATCTTTCTTTCGTAGGGTCGTAAAAAGTCGGGACTGTGTGGTAAAGAGTTAATAGTATCAGTATGACACATGCTATACAGGAGGTGTTAACCTGGGCTACAGTCCTATCATTTTTTCCATTAACCCTTTCCCAAACGACAAATTTTGGACTAGTCCAAATTGAAAGAGTTTGCAGACGACAATTTTAAATTTGATGAAAATGGCAGAAAGGTCTCAAAACGGGTAGAAAACACTGTGGGAAAAGGAGAAATTGCTCGTTACGAGCAATTTCTCCTTTTCCCACAGTGTTTTCAAACGACTTGTACTGCAAACATGTGAAAACCAGGGCTTGTTTGGGAAAGGGTTAAAGGAGGGGGGGAAAGAAGAGAGAAAGAGGAGGAATGTTTTTAACTCCTAAAAAAACATCAATTTTGTCATGAAATTTTCCTCTATTGTGGTCCCATACAAGCATGCTACGAAAAGACAGCTGGGTTTTGATACTATAGATCGGACAATGACCATGATAGACGACAGCATAGCTGAAAGTGTTCATACCTGCAACTAGCGAAAATTTAGGTTCAGTATATCGGATCATTAGCAAACATGATACTGATTATAGGTACATTTACAAGATCAAACGTTTATTGTTCTTAATTATCTTTTTAATCAAACGACAAAACTATAAACATGTCCAAATTGAAAGCATTTCCAGACGACAAACTAAATAGTACTCAAAAATTGAAAGTTCTCTTTGGTTGGGTAGAAAATATAGTGGGAAAAAGAGAAAATGCTGGTTACCAACATTTTCTCCTTTTCACACAATGTTTTCAAAATCCTTTTTCCTCGCGGTCGTTAAAAGTCGGGATTGTTTAGTGGAGGACTAAATTTATTAAACTACAAAACAAACTTCTTTGTATTAAAATCCTACCTTCCTTGCTAATTATAACCCTTTCCCAAACAAGCCCTGGTTTTCACGTGTCTGCAGTACAAGTCTTTTGAAAATACTGTGGGAAAAGGAGAAATTGCTCGTAACGAGCAATTTCTCCTTTTCCCACAGTGTTTTCTACCCGTTTTGAGAACTTTCTGCCATTTTCATCAAATTTAAAATTGTCGTCTGCAAACTCTTTCAAATTGGACTAGTCCAAAATTTGTCATTTGGGAAAGGGTTAACTAAAACATGTAGATGGAATATAAATTGCACTAAGGTTACCAATGGCAACTGTCTCTTGCATTAACTCTATACCAAACCATTCCATGTTTTAACGACCCTGGGGAAAAAGCCTTTTAAAACCCTTGTGCAAAAAGGACAAAATGCTGGTGACCAGCATTTCCTCCATTTTTCACAAGGTTTTCTACGCTTTCACGACTACCATCATATCAGCCACATTTAATTTGTTGTCTTTAAATGATTGGACATGTCTAGATTTATTTAATAAATAAAAATAAATCTAGAAAATAGCAAATACTCTTTTCCAAACCATCCCGTGTTTTAACGGCCCTGAGAAAGAAGCCTTTGGTAATCAAGGCGGTAAATCTATAAGGAGAAAATGCTGGTTCCAATATTTCCTTTTTTTTCCCTCAATGTTTTTTTTATACCCAAATCAAACACGAATCTCACCATTTCAGTCACCTTTGTTTGACGTATGCAAATGCTTTCAACTTGGAAAAGTAAAAAACCTTGACTAATGTCGTCTGGTTAGATGGATAAATAGGGAACTGCATCAAAATGCAGCGATACTCGAAACACTCCTTGTCGAAAGCCCCAAAATAACCTCAACGACCCCGTGTGAAAGTAGGGCGCGCCCCACTCCCCTAGAGAACTCAAAATTCTCCCAACACAAGCAATATTTTTCTGTCTGCTGCACTATCAACTCATTTGACCTCGTAACCCAGTGAGGATCGGCCACACGCATGCGCATTCGTACGTTACCATAGCAGGAATTGGCGCGCGCGGGTAAATTTCCACTGCGTGCGCATACCCCATGAATGAATAATACGCGGAGTGGAAAGGTCGATATTCGTAACGGCGTATACTAGCTTTGTAAAATTTTCCAATGGAGGCTCAAATTCCTTTGAACAATCGATCGAATTTTATGTGTTAGCTCTCAACCACCCACTTGGCTTAACTCTAATGCTATCTCAAGTTCGATCTACAACTTTTTGTTCTGCAAATAGTTTCGCCATCATAAATAAAACTCTTTACTAAACAATCCCACGTGTTTTACGACAATGAATCTTTTACCACACATTTCCGAGTTTTAACGACCAGAAAGAAAAGGACATTTTAAAACACTGTGGGAAAGCAAAAAATGCTGGTAAACAGCATTTTTTTTTTCTCTTCGTATAATGATTTCTACCCTTCTAAAGGCAAATTACATCATTTGAATAAAATTACATTTGTAGTCTGCAAATACTTTCAATTTGGACAAGTTTAAAGTCTTGTCGTTTGATATGGAGTTAAGACTTTTGAAAAAAGTCGAAAAGGAAGGGAAATGCTTGTAACTAGCATTTTCCCTTTTCCTAACAGTGGCTTTTTATCCTTTCAAAGACGAAATACCACTATTTAAGGCAAAATTAATAATGCTTTCTATTTGTACGAGCGTAAAACTTACCACATAGGCTGCTAAGCGCGACTCACTGACGTTTTGTGAAAGTTTCGTTTCTTTTATTTAGCAGGATAAGGCTTTTAAAAGAACCATTCGTAAAGCGACTAACATTGCTTTCAGACAATTTGTTCGTTTTTGAATGGGGCTCAAGGTCAAGTTATCGCGTGATTTTTAGACCAACTCGAACAGCTCAACAAGAGAGCGTGAGACTTTTAAAAATCAAGTATCGGGCCACTTGAGAGTGTGGGTTCGAGCCCCAGCACGGCTGGCCATGTTATAAAACTAAGTCTTTCGGATGAGACGTTAAAACGAGGTCCTGTGTGAAGCTACAATATACCGAGCAGGTTAACCCTTTACCACACAATCCCGAGTTTTAACGACCCTGAGAAAGAGGCTTTATGAAAACATTAAAGGAAAAGGAGGAAATGCTGGTGACCAGCATTTTCTCCGTTTCCCACAATGTTTTCTGTCCTTTTACAGACAAATCTCACCAAATGAGCCATATCCAATTTGTCGCTTGCAAATGCTTCCAATTTGGATAAGTGTAAAATTTTGATCTGTAGTAAAGGGTAAAAGAACCCGGCGTAACTTAGGATGGGTTTCGCCCTGTCCACCGTAATTAACAGCCGTCTGATAAGTAAACGGAAAATAAATCAATCGCGTAAAATTATTCGACAGGATTGAATTTTACGTTGTTTTAAACTCATATCGACCGTGCCAACGAAAAACCTCATCTATTCAAGTCTTTCCTATGATTTGACAATACAATGCTTGGGATCTGCTGTTGCTTGCCAAAATATCCATTGACGTAATAACTGGCATCGTCAGCCGAAATCGAACTAGTGTCTCTTAATCATGGACTCAATACCTTCACCACCAAACGAAGAAGGAATGACAAAATCATCCCTATTTATAAGTATTTAAATATATGAAAAATGTTGTAGGAAAAGTAGCAATTGTTGGGTGCTGGGAAAAAACTTTGTGTCAAACCAGGAAAACCGTATACATGTATTTACGAACCTAAAACTGAATCATGCTCTGTGAAAGGAGGGTTTAATGCATCTGCAAAAAGTATCGATCCATGTCAGCCTGCGCAGTCCACGCAGGCTGACATGATGGGTCGAATCTTTTTGCTATTCATGGATAAATTTTATGCATGTCTATGGACCGCCGACGCGATATAACTGAAATAATGTTGAAGACGGCGTTAACCCTTTCCCTAACAAGCCTTGGTTTTCACGTGTCTGCTGTACAAGTCTTTTGAAAACACTGTGGGAAAAGGAGAAATTGCTCGTAATGAGCAATTTCTCCTTTTCCCACAGTGTTTTCTACCCTTTTTGAGACCTTTCTGCCATTTTCATCAAATTTAAAATTGTCGTCTGCAAACTCTTTCAATTTGGACCAGTCCAAAATTTGTCGTTTGGGAAAGGGTTAAACACCATACAACCAATCAATCAAGTCAAAGGACCATTCTTCCCCAAACTTCAGCCTGTTGTGAGACAAACTGGTTTCATATTATGGGGCCACTTGCTTGATATAATGCATTAAGAAGATGTGTCAAACTCCCTTTTGCCGAACCGTCCGACATTAACCCTTAACTCTTTACCAAGACAAGACAAGACAATCTTTACTGACGTAAGCTGATACAGCTTCTAGTCATACATACACGCTATACATATACACATAACAGTTATCAAAGGTTGAAGACATTTCCTCTGGAAGAAAGCATACATTGTGATTGTGTTTATGGCTATGAACGTTGTCTCAATCTTAATGAAAATTAGAACATTTAATTGATAACTCTTTACCAGACGACAAAAATTTAAACTGATCCAAAATGGAAATACATGTAGTTCTATACTACAACTACAAGTTTCTAAAAATAAAAAGTTTGTCTTTCAAAGGGTAAAAACACTGTTTGAAAAGGAGAAACGATGGTTTCCAGAAAATCCAGTATTAAGAGTATTTTCTTCCTTTCAACAATGACCTCCCTAGCTTTCCTTCTTAGGATCATTGAAGATCGGTATTTACCAAACGACAAAATTTTAGACCAGTCCAAATTGAAAGCTTTTGCAGACGACAAAATACATATGACTCAAAAATCGAAATTTGTCTTGGGAAGAGTAGAAAACATTGTGGGAAAAGGAGAAAATGCTGGTAACCAGCGTTTTCTCCTTTTCCCATAATGTTTTCAAAAGGCTTCTTCCTCGGGGTCGTTAAAAGTCGGGATTATGTGGCATAGAGTTAACCTGCTTAATAAATGAAAAGAACTTTTAAACCGATTGTAAAAACCCAAATGTTGCTCTTTCAAAGCTACTTCTTTTTTTTTGAAAGATATCTCCTAATAGGACGGTGTAGATCCAAGATAAGACTGCACGTCCTGTGCAGTCTGATCTTGATCTACACTGTCTTGAAAAGGTACTTGAGTCGCGCTTAGCAGCCTGAGGGTTGGTTAATAAAGAATATTCTAGAACATAAATCAGAGCTTAAGTTGACATTCATTAGGCCCTAGTTTCAAATACAAATATTTACATTCCATTTAAACCCCTAACACACGACCCTGAGGCAGAAAACCTTTAAAAACACCATGGGAAAAGGAGACCAGCATTTTCTCCTTTTTCCACAATGTTTTCCATCCATTTTTTTTAAAGGCAAATGTACTTATGTGAGCTATATTTAACACTTAGGCTGCTAAGCGCGACTCACAGACCTTTTGCGGACAGTGTAGATCTACACTGTCCGATAGGGATATCTTTCCTCCAAAAATACCTTTGAAATAGAAAAAATTTTGGTAAGTAAGTAAGTAAGTAAGTAAGTAATTTTTTTACTATAGTGACATGTGCTATACAATTACATGCAAGTTTACAAATACATGATATAGAAATTTCAACACCCGGCCCCATGGGCCTATGTGTCACCTAAATGATAAATGGAGCATAAAAAGAAAAGGAATGGTGGATTACTGAAAAAGACTGAATTAAATCGAAGCAAATGAATGAATGAATGAACGAACGAACGAACGAACGAATGAATGAATGTTGGCTGGCTGTGGTTAAATTGAAGGATGATAGTTGACAAGGTTAAGTGCACACGAACAAGAAGGATAAAGTAGAATGGGTCAGAATGGTATAAGACAGATAAATAACTATTCATCTGCCGAATACCATTTCTTACTGACTACTGACTGTCATTCTGCCTCGGGCCAAGAGGGAGTATCCAGTTATTCGTCGTAGACGATTATCAAAGTTTTGAAATAACCCCACCCGAAATAAACGTTTGCGTGTATTTATCAAAAAATTTTAGGTATTTACTATCGGCTTGAAAGTTTCGTTTCTTTTATTTAGCAGGTTAGGGGTTAATTTGTCGCCTACAATTGCTTCCAATTTGTCGTCTGGTACCGAGGTTAAACCTTTACCCGACAATTTGTTACGTGTCAAATTCAAAGCCTTTGCAGACGACAAATGAAATGTGGCTCAAATAATACAATTCGTCTTTGAAAGGATCTAGTACGATACGCTAAAAGCAGAACATTTCGATCGCCAGAATTTTGCTTTTATTCCCGAAATATTTTTTGAGTTGGCTTCTTCTTAAGGACCAAAAAGACGCGGAAGTAATTTGCATTGCATGATTAACTATCTCAAATAGAAAACATTGTGAGAAATGGCGATTTGTTCTTTTACTTATCAATTCGACATTATAGTCATTACAATGCAACTGTACTGTATTTTCTTTATTTTAAATCATCTCTTTGCAAGCGGCGACAATGTTTTAGAATCTTCATAATGAAAGCAATTACAGACGAAAAATCAAATGTGGTTGAAATAACGAGACTTCCCTCTGAATGGTAGAAACCATTGTGGGAAAAGAAGAAAATGCTGGTAACCAGCATTTTCTTCTTTTCCCACAACGCTTTCAAATAATTCATTCCAAAGTGCTTTAAAAACTGGGAATGTGGGGTAAAGGGTTAAAGGGTTTTGGTAAAGGTCTAAAAATTCTTATATTAGAAGTATAGCGTTTCAAACGATCTCAAATATCAGCTCAATGAGATCAGAACAAAGCGTCCTCCAACAGATTTGTCCTCGTGACCGAGAAATGCTACAAACGTGGACTTCCTGCCATTGCGTACTGCCGACCTTTAGTATCTCTTTCAATACCAATGAATGGGTGATTCAAACAGCTTTTGCGAACGGCGTAGATCAAGATCAGACTGCACAGAGTATATACTCTGATCCTTGATCTACAACACCGCGCAGGGCTCACAGAAATCCGGAGAGACGGTCTTGACCATACAACTTGTCTACAGGACATAGCCAACCCCATTTGACCTTTGTGTACGGCCGTGGTAACCCCATGAAAGGTCTCGTCAAGACAAGCTGTATGAATACCCATACTATTGGGTTTGGGGGAAAAAAAACTAATTAAAACAGAACAATTACAATCCCCCCCCACACCTTAACTGGACTGTTGCCTAATGAGATGAACCCAAGGAATTTCACCACCCCTGGAGCGTCAAAGTAACCATTAAAACATAACATAACATAACATAACATTTTATTTTCGACTTGAAGCATATAGCTCATTATCAAATAATACAAATAAATTCAATACAGGCGTGGAAGCAATATAAAGACATAAAGGTGTTGGGTTGATTCGTAAACAAAATAAATAGACAAATAAATTTTTAACAATCTTTTCATGTTTCTCTACTATTTCAGATGATATAGATGCAATTTCGTTAAAAGTTAATTCAAATGGTAGATGATCATAGATGTTCATAGATGTGAGAGTATTTCATATTATAGTAAATCATATGGAAGCCTACAGAAAGGGAGTACTTACATAAGTAAAATGAACACATCCCCACTAAATTACTCGATGGGAAAATGTAAATTTAAAGTCAGTATTGGAAGAAATAATACAATAATTTCATTGTGTCCGTGTACGGGCAAAGTGGATCGAGGATCAGACTACAAGTTTTGTACGACCTGATCCGCGGTCCACTCTACAGTAACACGAAGCGGAAACAACATAGGTATTGTGTAAAATATAAAATTTAATGTGCAATTTACCACTACATTACTCGATCCGATATTACTGCAATTTTTTAATAGCATTATTTTTGTAACCGTGCAGCATAGATCAAAGATCAGGCTGCAAATTTTATGCCGCCTGGTCTCCGATCGATTCTGCACGAAAAGGGAACTACATAGATGTATAACAAATAAACTGAACAGGAAAAAATACGATAGGTAACAAAGACAATAAAAAGACACTGTCGGCTATTTGTAGGTATAGTTTCTAACACATATATCCTGCGAAATTAAAGCACCAAATACGTCTGTTTGCTTCGTATTTAACCCTATAACAGGCGATTTGTTTGTTTGTTTGTATTTGAGTTTAACGCCATTTTAACAGCTCAGGTTATATCGTGGCGGTCGTTAACGCACCAATGACTGTATTTTCTGGCTTTCTCACACCAGTACTGGCACAACTTTCTTTCCAAAGCCACTGACTACTTTTCTCACATGCATCAGAGGTGAGAGGCGAAAAATCGCCAGAAAAAAAGTTTGCCTCAACCGGGTATCGAACTCGCAACAACCAGGTCACGAGTCAGATACGCAAACCACTGAGTTACCCGGGCGGGTTATAACAAACGAAAAACTTTCAGACTTGTCGAAAAAAATGAGAGAATTTGCAAATGACAAAAAATAGCATGTGACTCAATTAACGGTGCATGATATTTGTCTTTAAAATGGTAGAAAACACTGCTGTAAAAGGAGGTGACCGGCATATTAATCCATTACCAGACGACAAAATTTTAGCCTTGTCCTAATTGAAAGTATTTGCAGACAACAATTTCAACGTGGCTCAAATGGTGCAATTTTTCTTTGACAGGATAGAAAACATTGTGGAAAAAGGAGAAAATGCTGGTTACCAGCATTTTCTCCTTTTCCCACTATGTTTTCAAAAGGCTTCTTTCCCAGGGATGTTAAAAGGCGTCATTGTGCGGTAAAGGGTAGGAAACATTGCGGGAAAAGGAGGTGACCAGCATTTACTGCTTTTCCCAACAATGTTTTCAAGCCTTCTTCGTCGGGGTCGTCAACCTTTTAAAAGTCGCTGTCAACAGTGAAAGATACATATGACGACAACAGCATGCTGTTTCGACTCGTTCCTGGTTTTTACTAGTCTCAAGCTAGGCATCTGTGCTTAATTTATCCCTGTAATTCATCCGTCATAGGCTGGACATGTGCGATTAATTAGCAATTGACCCTCTACCACACAAAAAATTTTTTAGACTTGTCCAAACTGAAAGCATTTGCAGAGGACAGTTTAAATGTAGCTCGAATAATGAAAAATGTCTTCGGTAAAGTAGAAAACATCGTGGAAGAAGGAGAAAATGCTGGTTACCAGCATTTTCTCCTTTTTCTACAATATTTTCAAAAGGCTTCTTCTTCAAGGTCGTTAAAACTCGGGATTGTGTGGTAACGGGTTAACCCTTAACTACACAACGAAATTTTTGAACACGTTTACAGATGACACAATCATTATGGCCCAGATTATCAAATTTGTCTTTCAAATGGTAGGAATATTGTGGGAAAAGGAGAAAACCAGCATTTTCTTCTTTCCCAACAATGTTTTCAAAGGCCTCTTTTGCTCGGGTTCGTTAAAACGTGGAGTTACGCAGTAAAGGTTAAATGAATGCATGGACACATTTCTAACGATATATTGCAATTAAAAAGTCATGCTTTCATTAGAACTTAGCACAATCTAGAGGATAGTGAACATCCAAGATCAGACTGCTCGCCTTGCTCTGTTTAATCTTGGGTCTACACTGTTCGAAAAGGTAACATTAAATCGTCCTTTTGTAACATTTCTGTGGTATCAGTATCTCGGTATATCACGAGCTGGTACAAACCTGATAAAAAAAGGAACAATACAAAAGAATTTCAGTTGTGATCAGTCAGCATAGAATTCTACACCGCTTTTATCGATTAACCCTTAAGCTGCTAATCGCGACCCACTGACCTTTTGCAGACACTGTAGATCAAGATCAGACTGCACATAACGTGCAGTCTGATCTTTGATCTACACTGTCCGATACGGTATTTTCTTTCCGGTGAAATCAAGTTTGAAACCGCAATGTTTGGGCTTTTAGTGCTGTGTAGAGATTTGCGTTTCATTTATTCAGCAGCTTAAGTGTTAACAGAAAGAACATCTTCACCGTAGATTAGAGATCAGACTGCCATTTTTTTGCAAGAAAAACGGGAGGAAAAGAACAGTCCATGTGATACAAATACGAGCCATGCTCTCAGAAAAGGGGCCTCAATGCATCTGCAAAGAATATCCTGTGCAGTCCGAGCAGGCTGACCTGGGTCGAAACTTTTTGCTATATTGGTCAAATTTCTGCATGTTGAAGGACATTCTTCCTCATGATTATGTTGGTTGTTATACAGATAGATAGATAGATAGATAGATATTTTATTGAAGTAACGTAAACTATACACAGTTTCTAGTTACACAATATGAAAATAATACAGTTTATACACAAAGTCATTCAAACAAACAAACAAACAAAAAACACAAACAAACAGACAATCACACACACACACACACCACACACACATACACACACAGAGAAAGGTAAATTTAAAAAGAGACAACAAATACGTCAATAGAAAAACAGAAAAATTGTCTCAGAGAATACAAAATGAATCTTGTGGATCTATAATTATGGTGATAACTATGTGATGAATTGCTTGGCATCGTGCATCAGGAGCCGCTTTTGTTGAGTAAGTTGGAGTAAAAAGACAGCTGACGAGAGAGAGAGAGGGAAAGGGAGAGAGAGACGGGGGGATTCTGTTGTCTGACTGAGACCGACCGACCGACAGACAGACAGACAAACAGAGAAAGCCAAAGAGCAAAGACCTTTCCAAAAGCATGTTTAACCCTTTACCAGACGACAAAATTTTAGCCTTGTCCAAATTGAAAGCATTTGCAGACGACAATATTCAGTGTGGCTCAAATGGTGCAATTTTTCTTCGATAGCATAGAAAACATTGTTGGAAAAGGAGAAAATGCTGGTTTCCAGCATTTTCTCCTTTTCCCACAATGTTTTCAAAAGGCTTCTTTCCCAGGGTCGTTAAAAGGCGGCATTGTGCGGTAAAGGGTTAACATGTACATTGACATCAGTAACACGAGCAGAGCGTGTTTTACAACATTGTCTCTAATGTTTGTAAACAAGACTGTCTTCTGCAGGCAATGTCTGTTTCCATGGAAACGTAAAAAACCTACTTAGCACTCCAGCCATTCCATCCATATATTTCACGATTATACGTCTTTGAATCTGTCATATTGATGTCGAATACTTGCGGGGGAAAAAAATTAAGACATTAACCCTTTCCCAAACGACAAATTTTGGACTGGTCCAAATTGGAAGAGTTTGCAGACGACAATTTTAAATTTGATGAAAATGGCAGAAAGGTCTCAAAAAGGGTAGAAAACACTGTGGGAAAAGGAGAAATTGCTCGTTACGAGCAATTTCTCCTTTTCCCACAGTGTTTTCAAAAGACTTGTACTGCAGACACGTGAAAACCAAGGCTTGTTTGGGAAAGGGTTAAACAAACTTACGGAAAACGACTTGGAAATGTAGTGACGCATAAAAACAGTGAAGCAAACGGAGAAAAATATCACAATGTGTCCCTAATTGAAATCATGTACTAGTATATCGCACCTTTTCGTGGCTTTAAATTTTGCCCGTGTTTACCGACCCTGAGGAAGAAGGCTTTTAAACACATTGTAGGAAAAGGAGCAAATGCTGGAAACCAGCATTTTTTTTTTCTTTTCCCAAATTGTTTTGTCTTTTCACAGACGAAACCTGTTAGTAGAGCCCTATATATGCTGTCGTCTGTAAACGCTTCAATTAACCCTTTACCACACATTCCCCAGTTCTAACGGTCGTAATGAAAAGGACTTTTCAAAACATTGTTGGAAAAGGAGAAAATGCTGGTAACCAGCATTTTCTCCCTTTCCCACAATGTTTTCTACCCTTCCACTGGTGAAATTCTATTTTTGAGTCACAATTATTTTGTCGTATAAAAAAGCCTTAAATTCTGGTGGGTCTAAAATTTTGTCGTTTGGTAAAGGGGTAAGGCCGAGTTAAGAATTTTGTCGCCTATTAAAAGAGTTATCGGTAAAAAAAAAATGCCTTTTTTTTTTAATACAGAAATACTGAGAAAATGCCATTTTTTTTTTTTACTAAATATGGAGCGGATAAAGATTTTTATACCTTTAAGTTTACACGCATAAAAATGATATATTGAAAAAAAATATTGTTTGGGGAAAAAAAAATCGCGACAGCTGGATAAAATTGTTCTGTTGGCTGCTACAGAAAAAAAATCTTACAGTTACACGAAAGAAGGAAACCTGACCATCAGACTTCACCTGGGGAAAAAAGTAAGACAATAACAACCTGGTTGCCAACAGTTACTAACTGTTCCAGTTACAATACAGCTTGACATCTTTGCCCTTTTTAATGATCAAATTGCTTATTTGTCATTTGATGCCGTTTTCAACAAGTCCATACCCTTAACCCTTTCCCAAATGACAAATTTTGGACTGGTCCAATTGAAAGAGTTTGCAGACGACAATTTTAAATTTGATGAAAATGGCAGAAAGTTATCAAAAAGGGTAGAAAACACTGTGGGAAAAGGAGAAATTGCTCGTTACGAGCAATTTCTCCTTTTCCCACAGTGTTTTCAAAACACTTGTACTGCACACACGTGAAAACCAGGGCTTGTTTGGGAAAGGGTTAAAGGAACTATAAACCAGTCAAGTTTTCAAAGTTTCTTTTTTAAGAAAACTTAAGCAAATTTTCATTCGCGTGCAAAGGTGGCTTTAAAATTAAAAGATGAATAGAAATACATATATGTATATAAAATACTAGGAATGACCGACATTTTTGTATTCTGAGAAATTTCCTATTCCATTAGTAACGGTATAATCGTTCTTATCTCTCAACCGACCGGATATCCATGCAATAACACCTATGCGATATTTATTTTTGATCTATTACGGATATTTATAGATTTTTGATATATCACGGATATTTATAGATTTTTGATATATCGCGGATTTTTATAGAACAGTATTTGTACCATATATGATTGAAATTATTCCAAATATGGTGACGATTACTGGAGAAAGCCCGCGAAAACACGGTTTAGCCAATCAGAAGTTGTGTTACTTTCTTAAATCTAGAATAAGACTAAGAATGTTCTTAAGAATGGTTGGTGAATACGGAACCAGGAAATCCATTAAACGTTTGGTCTCTGAAAAGAGCTTCGCGACCGCCAGTGATTAATATTTTATACAAACAACACCAAGACAGCTTTTCTATGGCGTTCAACCAGTGATTCTTGGTTTCATCACTTTAATTGTTCAGTATTTTACGTCGCATTGAGATTATTTCGTCCATTTACAGCTCACAGATCCCCCATTATCATTTGACAATCAGCTAAAATATGTAAATACCCTGCTGAAGAACCAAAGCAGGCGATGGGTACCAAGGTTACGCATCCTAGTTTTGATACGCTACCACTAAAGGACCCGCTAGGACACGTGTGTATTCGCCCCCGTGACTTGAAATATCGTTGAAAAACGTTGCCAATCCATTCATATTGTTCCCAATATCAGAGCAACTCCATGACAAATGGTCTGACACTATGTATCCACAACAGACAGGGAAAAATGCGATGACTGTTCCTGGTCCAATATTAGGTTTATGTGCCCAAGGAACAGTGGAATCTGTCGTAGCTACAAAGTTATGTTTTGAAACTGAAGAAAGCATCTGAGCTCTTCTAGCGCCTAATTATAAGCCGAAGGTATAGATCCAAGATCAGACTGCACGTTCTGTGTAGTCTAATATTGATATAAGCCGTCCGCAAACGGGGCTGTTTTCGCTTCTGGCGCTAAAAGAAGGTTAAATGTTCCACTTATGACATGTCGAAAATGGTATTAACCCTTAGGCTGCTTATCGCTACTCACCTTTTGCGGACAGCGTAGATCAAGATCAGACTGCACAGAACGTGCAGTCTGATCTTTGATCTACACTGTCCGATGAGGAGATATCTTCCCTCCAAAAATCCCTTTGAAACAGGAAAGTTTTGGGCTCATCCTATCGGCTTGAAAGTTTCATTTCTTTTATTCAACAGGATAAGGGTTAATCAGACTGAATTTGCGTATTAATTAAACAATAATTACAGACAAGACTTCGCCCCATTCAATTCCCTATCTTGCCTTACCATACAAAATCAATCGGCCGCCTAAAGGTCACTGGTAATCAAAACGAGATTAAACATTGTAACAGTTGTCAGAATCTGTAAGGCAAACAGTTCTACGATATAGATGACAATTCATGTTTACAAACGCGAGAAAGGACGACGCAAAAAGCAAACGCCTCCGCATTTTCTATAAATAGAAAGCAGACGACTGCTCCAGCAGCCTGTAAACAATATCGATTTTCCGCTAGCTTTTTGAACTAGTCTAACTTCATTATACAAGTATTTTATCGCAACGTTACAGAATTATGTAAGGATAAAGCAATAAATATTGCAGAAAAACGATAGATAAGAATTCCAGGAATAATTCTGACAAATTTTAAGGCTTCTTTTACTCCATAATCTCAAAAAGTCACGAGTCAGTATGACCTTTACTTCTCCACAAGACGACAAAATAAATCTCGTCAAAATTGAAAGCGTTTGCAGACGACAAATTCAGTGTGGCTAAATTGCTGAAATTTATCTTTGAAATGGAAGAAAAACATAGTGAGAAAAGGAGGAAATACTGGTCTACGGGACGACAAACTAAATATGCAACAAATGACGAAATTTGTCCTTATAAGCATAGAAAACGTCTTGGGAAAAGGAAAAAAAATGCTGGTAACCAGCATTTTTTTCTATTCCCACAATGTTTTTTTTTCCCCTAATCTTTCCTCCTCGGGGCCGTTAAAAACAAGGGGCTGATTGGTTGATTTAATTATCTCCTTATTTCATTCACATTTTAGGTTACAACCACGTTCCTTCATATTTTCTCGGGCTGCCTTCTTTTTTCAAGGTCAGATGTCAAAAAGTAAAAGCTTAATGGACCCATAAATAGATCTAAATGGGTTAATCCGTTTCGAAAGTCTGTTAATGTATTATAATATGTTAGCATACCTTCAACATTCCGCCATTGCGTAAGTCTGGTTCCATCGATTTTCATGTCTTGGAGGTCTATCTCTTTAAAAGTGTGGAACCAGTCGATTATTATATAAGTCATAAAGAATTCTCTGTTAATTTATTTCGCTATTTTCGATCCCCACGGTTGACCAACTAAAAATTTCTGAAAGTCTCACGGATGAGACGTTAAACCTAGGTCCCGTATGATGGTGCTGTAAACCAAGCATATTAAAAAACCATGCGTAGCTTCAGATGGGTTTTCGTCCGGTATCTTGCACCTTTCCCCATAAATAATAGCCTTTTGGGGGTGACACCCATTTCGGCAACCGGTGGCGACGATATATATAAACAGCCGATTGACGGCAAAGTTGATCGTTGGAGAATGCAATTTTCTGTGGCTTTATAATCATTTGACTTCTTTTTTGCACTTTGACTTTTTCGCTCGTGTCCTTTTAATGACATAATTATATAATCATCGAACTGTAACAGAAATTTCGATTTTTCAGGCTAAATCTAGTAATTGGACAAGGGGTTCATGAGATACCAAGGGTTCACACGACCGTTACAGACAGACGAAAGGACGGACAGAAAACTCTACCGAACACAAAGAGAAATAATTAACTCTTGCCGAACAGAAAGACGCGAAGGGAAAGGCAACCGCAGAAAAAACAAAAGCACTCACTAAATACATTTGAGCCATTCTCTGTGAAAAAAGGGGTTTAATGCACCCGCAAAAATTATCGTCCCAAGGTCGACATTTTTTTTGCTATTTATTTCTGGCGGGTCAAAGGATCAGTCTACTTCGTGGTTCAGTTGGTTGTTAGATAAAATGGATATTTTTGGATCCATAATTACGTGATTACTTGCTTGGTATAGTACAGCACGGAGATGCGTTACATCCCCTTTTGCCAGAGCACCGTTCACTTAAAAATACATTAGTATTATTACTTTAGTCTGGCTCTCTAACCTTTGGGCTGGTAGACGCGACTCAAGGCGCTTTTGCAGCCAGTGTAGACCAAGATCAGACTGCACAGAACGTGCAGTCTGATCTTGGATCTACACTGTCCTGTAAAGAAGATATTTTTCCCAAAAATAACTTTGAAATTGCAATATTTTGGTTTTTAACTATTAGCTAAAAAGTTTCATTTAACTTACTTAGAAGCTTACCCCTTTACCAAACGACACTATTCTAGACCAGTCCAAATTGAAAGCATTTGCAGATGACAAAATAAATGTGGCTCAAAAACTGAAATTTGTTTTGGAAAGTGTGTAAAACATTCTGGGAAAAGGAGAAAATGCTGGTTACCAGCATTTTCTCCTTTTCCCACAATGTTTTCAAAAGGCGTCTTTCTCAGAGTCGTTAAAACTCGGGATTGTTTGGTAAAGGGTTAAGGGTGAATTTAGAGGCTTTTCTATACGCTACAATAATGATTGAAGGCAGGCCACTCGTTCGTTGAATTGAAAAAGAAGCAGAACTAAGCACGAGTACGCTGGCACTAAAATGATCTCTTTTTTCTCCCTATTTTCCTGTCGGTCTTTCTATGGCATTTTACACAAGGCCATTATTATAAACACTTAACGTAATGGAATTAAATGGATTCTATAATGCAAGGACAAAAAAGTAAATAGAACCACCATTGTTATGGCAAGGGTCACGTGAGGTTTGTTTTTTTGCAATAGCCAATCAAATACCAGTACGTGCGCGTCCGGTAATTCTTTCCAAGAAATAGTAACAATATCTGATGGTTTACCTTTTCATTTAATTTCAAAGAAAGGAAGACAATGAAAAGCACTTGATTTCCATGAAAAGGTTTTTCGAAAAGAAAAAATGTTACTTTTATATACACTGCGCGCCATTGTGGAATATCATTCAGACTGATAAATTGTAAAATTGTCTTCCTTTGGTCATGTGACCTATGGAATGATCGGGTGGACACCGTTTTCGACAACGTTTAGAATAGCCAAATACATGATTTTTAACCTCAACTAACTAAGCACATCCCCGCCATCAATGTAATTTAAAAAGAAAATGAAACATGAGTCATGCTCTATGAAAAAAGAAGCTTAATATATCTGCAAAATGTATCGATTCATGTCAGCCTGCGCCGTCCGAGCAGGCTGACCTGAACAGAAACATTTTGCTATCAGTCAATTTTCTGCATGTCCAAGGACCAGTTTACCTCATGATTCAGTCGGTTGTTAGACAAAATGGATTTTATGGATCCATAATTATATGATGCCTTGCTTGGTATCATGCATCACGGAGATACATTAACCCCCCTTTTCACAGAGCATAGCTCACATCAGTGGTGTAAAGTATGTGTCAAAATTCTGTGACTTTAGACAAATTTCATCTCTTGACTCTCTTCCAAAGCATCTCGTGATTTCACGATGCCGCCTCAGGAAGTAGACTTTACAAATAACATTTTACACAAATCCATCTTTTATTAACCGCACGCTCTTTCTTGTCTGATCTTGATCTATGCTGTCCGCAAAGGCCTCTTCATTTCGTCTATGAAGCTGTCAGGGTTCATCAAAACAATTAACAATGAAATTGAGAGTATCCGGGCTTCAAGTTGCCATTTCTGTAAACCGGATGTCCTCTACTCGACTAATGACGTAATACTGCCGGAACCGGAAACCGCAAAACTCCGCTATCTTTTCCCATAACAATTGAAATTTCCAAGTATCTATCATACATTCTGTTCTTTGTGAGTGCTGAATTGAACATATTACTCCACAAATTGGACCGAAATGGACTAGCATACAAGGTCCACAGTTCGCTGAAGACCCGTCAAAGAAACAAAAAAGAAAAGCATTTTAAAGTTTCAGTGAGACCAACGGAAGATTCGAACGCCTAAACTTGTGTATTTCAGAGCCCTCTTAACTTTATCCTGCTAAAAAAGTGAAATGAAACTTTCAAGCCGTTAGTAAAACCCTAAATTTTGCCATTTCAAAGGTATTTTTGGGGGGAAAAAGATATCTTCTTATCGGACAGTGTGGATCCAAGATCAGACTGCACGTTCTGTGCAGTCTGATCTTGATCTACACTGTCCACAAAAGGTCAGTGAGTCGCGCTTAGCAGCTAAAGGGTTAATGTATCGACTGAGCCGAAAATCGCGACACGAAGACCACATTCGGAAACAACAGCATGATAACCCAGTGATAATTGGCAATGGGAACAGGGTTGTGGAGATTTAAAAAGACCGACAGAGGATTCAAACTCTTTACTTCTCTATCCCCAGAGTCACGGGGGCTTGATCACCATACAATACCACCCATCTCGGTAATTCGTAATATGAGCGAATGCCTTTTTTTTTTAGACAGTCATGTACATCAACACCCCCCCCCCCCCCCCCCACACACACACACACATACTCTGTAACTGACTGTGTCATCGGGGTCTCGATAACCAACACATCAGCCCGCGATAATTTGTAAAATGAGCAATGTTGTAGAGTTTCAATCAGACCAAGGGAAGATTCGAACTCTAAACCTCTACCTTGAAACCCCGCCCCCCTTTGCGCTATCGACTGAGTAACAGAGAGCTCGTTAACCATAAAATGACGTACTTGATAATTGGCTTTACAACGGGATGTCTTCCTTTCAGACAGCCTTTTGCATCACATCACACACATATACTTGATCCATGCACTGTGAAAAGGGGGCTTAATGCATCTGCGAAAAGTATCGACCCAGGTCAGCCTGCGCAGTCCGCGCAGGCTGACCTGGGCCGAAACTTTTCGCTATTGGTCAATTTTTTGTATGTCACAGCTCCGGTCTACCTCATAATTCAGTCGGTTGTGAGACAAAATGGACTTTATGGATCCATTATTATGTGACGTCTTGCTTGGTATCATGCATCACGGGGATGCATTAAGCCCCCTTTTGCCAGAGCATGGCTCATTTATTTATTACTTCACCACTATATTCTGGAGTTTCAGTGGGACCAACTAAAGAATCGAACCCTAGGCCTCTTTATTGAAAGCCCCATAGCGACACCGACCGAGCCGGAAGGGGATCCGTGACCATTGACCCCTTTACTGCACAATGCCGCCTTTTAACGACCCTGGGAAAGAAGCCTTTTGAAAACATTGTCGGAAAAGGAGAAAATGCTGGTCACCAGCATTTTCTCCTTTTCCCACAAAGTTTTCTACCCCTATCAAAGAGAAATTGCACCATTTGAGCTACGTTGAAATTGTCGTCTGCAAATACTTTCAATCTGGACAAGGCTAAAATTTTGTCGTCTGGTAACGGGTTAAATAACCATCGCCCCTGATTACTGGCAATATGAGGGAATGCCTTCTCTATAGACAGTCATGGGTCAAGAATTCTTAATCCTTATCCTGCTAAATAACTTAAATGAAACTTTCAAGTCGATGGTAAGAACCCAAACGTTGCTATTTCAAAGCTATGCGGGGTTGGGAAAATATCTCCTTATCGGACAGAGTAGATCCAAGTTCAGAGTGCACGTTCTGTGCAATCCGATCTTGATCTCCACTGTCTGCAAAAGGTCCGTAAATCGCGGTTACCAGCGTAAGGGTTAATCTCTGTCATGAAAGCTCTCTTGCGCTACCGACTGAGTCACCGCGAGCTCGTTGACCAAACCTTGAAAAGCCCCTGGGTATCTGGCAAACGAGCAATGTTAAAGAGTCTCTAGGATTGGAACTTTTAACCCATGTTTTAACCCCCTCTCCCGAGCCACTGATTGAGTCACCGGGGGTTTGTTGACCATAAGATAACCTTCCAGATAATTGGCAAAATGAGCCATCAGTACGAGGCGCGTACTACTTGTTTTCAGACAATTATTTGCATTACCGTGCAATTAAGACGTGAAGAGGCGTCGAAATTAATAACATATGCTTAGAAATACATTAATATACTGGTTTGTGGAGAAGATGTCTAGCTAAAGACTACTTCTGAAAACTTTCTGGCAAAAGTAGAAACTGTTCGTCACGATGATTTCATATACATATGAGCTATGCTCTTTGAAAAGGGGGCTTAATGCATCTCCGTGATGCATTATACCCACGCATGTCATCACATAATTATGGATCCATAAAATCCATTTTGTCTAACACTCGGCTGGACCTGGAGACAAAATGATCTTTTGCCATGCAGAAAAGTCACAAATAGCAAAAAGTTTCGACTCATGTCAGCCTGCGCGGACTGCGCAGGCTGACAGGGGTCGATACTTTTTGCAGATGCATTGAGTCTCCTTTTCACATAGCATGACTAAATTATATTAAAATCTTTATTCAGGCTGATTATTCTTTTTTTTACAAGGATCTTTTCAAATTTGTATGCTGCACATTAATTTTGTTCCTGGAGATAAAGAATTAAACATTAGAATGCTATGAGGAACTTTTGGTCCTTTAGCGAACGGTGTAAATCAAGACACGACAATACGGTACAGTCTGATCATTGCTCTACAATGCCAGTTATGTTTAGATCGTAATAACTGACGCAGCCTCATTTCAAAATACTTGAGCCACGGTCTGGAAAAAGGGGGCTTAATGCATCTCCGTGATGTATTGTACCAATCAAGCCATTCTCTTGCAAAAGGGGGCTTAATGCATCTCCTTGAAGCATGATACCAATCAAGCCATCACTTAAGTATGGATCCATAATGGCCACTTTTTTTTTTAAACAACCGACTGAAGCATGAGGTAGACTGGTCCTTGGACATACAGAAAATTGACCAGTAACGAAAAGTTTCGGCCCCGGTCAGCCTGCGCAGGTTGACCTTAGTCGATACTTTTCGCAAATGCATTAAACTCCTTTTCACAGAGTATGGATTTAGTTGTTTCCCCCACCCCCCACCAAATCCTCATCCATGTAAGAAAATAGTGCCCATTTCGTTTTTCAGCGGCCGAGCGACAATTTCCCGCCCATTTACTGTATCTATTTCCTTCCTTCCCCGTATTGAGTTTCCGCCAAAAGTGAGTGTAAGAAAATAAGCGGAAGTTAGTCACCGCAATAGTATCAACTTTCCAACAACGAACTGATCAATTAGCTACACTTTTCCATGTAACCAGCGATTACAATCTAACGGTTCAAACCAGTGCAGACTAAGATCAGACCACGTGCAGGCCGAAAATAGGTTTTGAAGGGCGAGGTTTTGTTAAAAAAAAAAAAGAATCCAAGTCTGTGATTCCCTCATATCGCCAAATTCCTTTAAGTCACGAAAAGAAAGACCAGAATACATGCAAACGGACCGTCGAAGATTAGACTGCAAGTTCTGTACACGCAATGGTCGCAAAAAGCAACTCAACCGTTAAAGCGCTGAATTAATGATTTGGACTTTTTTTATTAGGGAAAACAGCCCAAAATACTACTATTTCAAGGTTGTTTCCATAAGAATATCTAACATAGTAGTAGGCAGTGTAGATCTAAGATCAGACTGCACGTTCTGTACACAAAACCAACCAGGGCTTTAAGAGTTAAGTTTCAAATGGTAGGGCAGATCTCCAGATAAGGGGGCGTGGGTGTGGGGGGGGGGACAGTATTCTAAATCCACTATTTCTCTTCCAAACCCTATGTTGTGGGTACTCATTAGAATCGCCTCGATGAGACGATTCTAATGAGTGCCCATAGCATAGGGTTTAGTGGACAGTGATTAATATTTTCAATTTTGTAATCAAAATCACTCCCTCTGTCTGGAGCCCTGGTAGGATATACTAGCTTTATCCCTAAAACCTCTTTTTACAAATATTGTTGCCGTTGTGGCGATTGTAAATCAGAGTAGACTGCAAGATGGTCACCCGATTTATGGCGGGAAAGAAAGAGACACCAAGACTTTAGCATAAAAATAAAGTTGTTGTAGAAACTCAATCATACTCCTTCGAACAAAATTCTAACATCGTCACACAATGCCGACGCCACTGGAGAGATTTAAAATATTTGGAAAGAAAACGGAAGGAGACCTCGGCGAGATTCGATGCATTTTGGTTTATAAAACTAGTGTTCTTTCGTAATCAAGTCTAAGTAAGATTCTCTGACTAATAAATTTACTCACTCCATAAATACAACAAAGAAACCGATTTAGCATTGCACACCTTCGCCACTTATTTCTAGCCTACTATCAACTGGCTCCCTATTTTAAGGAACTGCAAAAAACGCCAGAACACATACACCCAAAGACCATCTTAGTGTCCAAGTTACATAAATTACAATAAGTACAGAGAAAATTATTTGTTTAACTCATGGTGTTTGTTGATTTTCGGGAGTAGTCCATTTACTACTCCTAGTTGTTGGCTGATTGAATAACGCAATTCTGCGAAAAAAGGGTCGAAAACTCGTAATGCGTACAGTCGGGAGCTTGTAATAAGAAAATTCCGATGCGAGGAATTCCTTGGCACTATTCCAAGATATGTAATCAAGATACACCGGGTTTAGCAGATTTTACTCTCTGCGCATTATTGTCAAGATGAATACAACAAAAATATATTGAGAAAAATAGGACGGCAACAATAAAACAGGATGCATGGCATGCATGTTCCCTCTTATTTTTGTACCGACGATTCAGTGTTGGTAAAGATACACAACGGAAAAATGCAAAAATGACCACACGTAATATATACAAATTCACAGAAGCAGTATTCAAGTGGGCTAGACGCTTGCCTATAAATAACAACCTTACATAATGTGCACCTAATGGAACCCAACAGAACACGTACCTTCCTTCATAAGAATTTTAACGTCCAGCAGCGGCACGATTTTTGAAAACATTGTGTCAAAAGGAGAAATTGCTCGTCACGAGCAATTTCTCCTTTTGCCACAATGTTTTCAAAGGTGTTTACATATGTGAGCCGTGTTCTGTGAAAAGGGGGTCTTTAAGCATCTGCAAAAAGTATCGACCCAGGTCAGCCTGCGCAGACTGACCTGGGTCGATACTCTTTGGACTGCGCAGGCTGACCTGGGACGAAACTTTTTTTGGTTTTGGTCAATTTTCTGCATGCTAAAGGACCATTCTACCTCAAGATTCAATTGGTTGTGAGACAAAGGGGATTTTACGGATACATGGTCAGGTGATGCCCTGTATGGTATCATGGAGCAGAGCCCCGTAGCTCAGTCGGTAGCGTACATGACTCGAGAACAGGTTGTCGCTGGTTCGATTCCCGGCTCGGCTAATTTCTTTCCGAGGACTGATGATAGTCATTGCGACAGGATTCATTCCTCTCTCACCGCTGACCATTGTTTCGACGATGGTTATGTGGGAGAGCAGCCAGTGGCTTGGAAAGAATATTGTGCGGAGTACTGGTAACAGAGACTCCAGGAAAGCATGAATAGGTGCACTGGCCGCCGCGATATAACTGAAATAATGTTGAAAACGGTGTAAAACACCATACAATCAATGGTATCATGGATTACGGATATGCATTAAGCCCCCTTTTCCCCAGAGCATGGCTCATATCTATCACTCCTTACTTCGTGACGATTGTCCATAAGCTACTAGAATGTTGTCTGCTGCGAATTTGTTTCGGGGAGTTTCGAGCTACATGCACAAACTAAAATCTAACTCTTAGCAAAACAATCCTGCGTTCAACCCTTATCCTACTACATAAGTGAAATGAAATTTTCAAACCGATAGTGCAAACCCGAGTAATGCCATTTCAAACTTATTTCGGGGAGAAAAAATAGTTCCTTATCGGACAGTGTAGATCCAAGATCAGACTGCACGTTCTGTGCAGTCTGATCTTAGTCTACACTGTCCGCAAAAGGTCAGTGAGTCGCGCTTAGCAGCTTATGGGTTAAATGAACCCAGAAAGAAGGCATATAAGATCAGAAAAAAAAAAAACATTGTGGGAAAATGAGAAATGCTGATAACCAGCATTTTGTCCTTTTCCCTCAACGTTTTCTACCACTTTAGAGACAGATCGCCAAGCCCCCACAGCTCAGTCGGTAGCGCACAGGACTTGAGAACAGGGGGTCGCAGGTTCGATCCCCGGCTTGGCCAATTTCTTTCCGAGGACTGATGATAGTCATTGCGACAGGATTCATTCCTCTCTCACCGCTGACCATTGTTTCGACGACGGTTACGTGGGAAAGCAGCCAGTGGCTTGGAAAGAATATTGTTCGGAGCACTGGTAAACGAAACTCCAGGAAAGCATGGATAGGTGCACTGGCCGCCGTGATATAACTGAAATAATGTTAAAAACGACGTTAAACACCATACAATCAATCAATCAACCTTTTCCCTCAACGTTTTCTACCACTTTAGAGACAGATCATATCGTTTGAGCCAGATCTTATGTCGTTTGCTAATACTCTCAGTTTGAAGGAGTTAACTCTATACCAAACGACAGAACTTTGGATTTGTCAGAATTGAAAGAACTTGCAGATAATAAGCTAGTAGATATGGCTTGACTCTTTACCAAACGACAACATTTTTAACGTTTCCAAATTGAAAGCATTTGCAGGTGACAAAATAAATGTGACACAAAAACTGAAATTTGTTTTGGGAAAGGTAGAAAACATTGTGGGAAAAGGAGAAAATGCTGGTTACCAGTATTTTCTCCTTTTCCCACAGTGTTTTCAAAAGGCTTCTACCCCAGGGTCGTTAAAAGTAGGGCTTGTTTGGTAAAGGGTTAAATGATGGAATATTAGTGTTTGAAAGAACAGAGAAAAAATCTCCCCACAGTGTTTTCAAAAGTCTTCTTCCTCAGGGTTGTTTGGGGACAGTCAGATAAAGTGGAAAGAGACCAAATTTGGCAAGAGTTGCACCCATGTACATGAGCCATGCTCTGTGAAAAGGGGATTTAATGCATATGCGAAAAGTATCGTTTCAAGTCAGCCTGCGAAGTCCGCGCAGGCTGACCTGGACCGAAACTTTTCGCTTTAGATCAATTTTCTGTATGTCCAAGAACCAGTCTACCTCGTGATTTAAAAGTCGGTTGTTAAATAAAGTGGCTACTATAGATCTACACTTAAGTGATGGCCTGATTGAGTATCATGCATCAAGGAGAAGCATTAAGCCCCCTTTTTGCCAGAGCATGGCTCTGATGTATTTGATACAAAATCATTGCAGACGAAAGCTAGCAGACGATACTTGGAATAAAAATCGCTATCGAAGATATTATCAAACAAGAAATATTTGGGGAAAAAAACGGTAAGACGGCGTAAGAGGTACTGGAGTACATTGAAACTGAACCATGCTCTGGCAAAACGGAACTTAATGAATCTCCGTGATGCATCATACCAAACAAGTCATCACGTGACTATGGATCCATAAAAACCATTATTGTCTAAAAGGCCGGCTCAATAACCAGGCAGCATTTCCTTAGACACGCATAACATTTACCAAGAGGCAAAAAGTTTCGACTCAGGTCGGCCTGCGCGGATTGCGCAGGCCGACCTGAGTCGATACTTTTTGCAGAGGCATTAGACCTCCTTGTCACAGAGCACGGTTACCCTCTACTGGTTAAATACGAAGAGAAACAATGAAACGTAGCCTCGCTAGATTGCACCGTTGCACTCAAAGCAGATGCCTTTGATATTAAAAATAGTGCAGACGAAAGCCATTAGACGATACTTGAAAGAAAAACTGTAAACGGAGATATTATCAAAAAAGAGCGACTTTAGTTAATTCTCAAGATTAATTAAATTCTGCACTAAACAGTCTCCACACGAAACCGTTTGTTCGTCTGCTTTTGAATTCCAATAACTTTTGAAATTTAAGCATTTCGACAAAAAAAAAACACGTGATATAAACGGTAACAGGTTGTTCGAGATGAAAATAAACGATTTTAACATCTTTGAAGACACGTTGGGCAACCATGTGACAAATACCTTTGAGCCGTGCTCTGTGAAAAGGGGGCTTAATGCATCTGCGAGAAGTATCGGCCCCCAGGTCAACCTGCGAAGTCCGCGCAGGCTGACACCGGGGCGAAACTTTTTTGCTTTCGGTAAATTTTCTGCGGCGCGTCAAAGGATCAGTGTCCCTCAAGACTCAATCGGTTGTTCGATACAAAGGATTTTAAGGATCCACTATGTTATGACGAATTGCTTTGTATCATGCATCACGGAGAGACATTTAGTCCCCTTTTACCAGAGCATGGCTCATTTACGCCGTGTTGTTCTATTTTTAATTGAAATAATGATTGTACCGTTTCTTCTTTTTTTTTTGCGTTTTCATTTTCTTGGTCTCTTAATGTCTGACATTTCGCGTGCAAAACGATTGCCTTTTATACAAGGAAGAACGTGATTTGTTTTTAACAATTCTGTTGACACAGTTCTCTGAGGTACAGATATGAGCTTCAAAGAGTAACTGTTGTCATAACAATATTGTCTCAACGAAACGATTCTGATGAGTACCTACAACGTAGCTTTTACAAAAAACATTCTCGATGCTTTCAGGATTTGCTTAAAGCCCCCCTCCAGTGCCCAAACTCTGCCCATTGTAACAAAAATGACGAAGAACGAAATAATTCTGGTTCGATAGGGCATTTATCTAACCTATCTGATATAGAGCTAGTAATATTCTCAATTTTGTATTGGCGTGCAACACACGAAAATGAGCTTTCGGACATTTGCATAAAGCGTTGCCTCGGATTAGCCTGCGCGGACTGAGACAACACTTTACAACAACATAAGATTTTTTCATACAGTAGACTTTCGTGAAACAGACAATCGCACACAAACGGGAAGTGTCGTCTCGGATTAGTCACAGACTGCACTGCATGTCCGAAGGCCCCTTTTCATGACAAGAAAATCGCACAAAAACGGGAAGTGTCGTCTCGGATTAGTCACAGACTGCACAGACTGATCTGGGACGACACACTTTTACGCATATGTCCGAAGGCCGCTTTTCGTGTGTTGCACGCCAATTACACCTTGATCACTAAACACCATCGTGTTACAATAGTCGATAGATAAACAAAAGACCGATAATTGATTGTCGATTCCATCGGACCCAACAATGTTCGTACATGAAGAACGGCCTACGTCGATTATGGACGCGAGAAAATTAACCGGTCGTAAAGAAGTTGTGAAAATTAGTGGTCGTTTAAGGGGTTTAAAATCTATAGGTCATTTCTCATTGGTACTGAATATGGTGGTCGTAATTTCGGAAAAGCGGGGTGCCCGTATTTCCGGGGTCGAGGTCATTGATTATGAAGAAGGAAAAATTCCGTTCTGACAACAATCGTAATAGCGGGTTGCTCGTATTGCCGGGGTGGTCGTGAGGAGAGGTTTTACTGTATTAGAAGTATTATGAGTGAGGGCTCTGGCAAAAGAGCGTTTGATGCACCTCCGTGATACATTATACCAAGCAAGACATCAAATGTTTATAGATCCATAAAATCGACTTAACTCTTTACCACACAATCCCGGGTTTTTACGACCCTGGGAAAGAAGGCTTTTGAAAACTTTGTGGGAAAAGGAGAAAATGCTGGTAACCAGCATTTTCTCCTTTTCCCACAATGTTTTCTACCCTATCAGAGACCTTTAGCTCATGTGTACCAATTTTGAATTTGTCGTCTGCAGATGTTTTGAATTTGAAAGAGCCTGAAATCTGTTGTTTGGGAAAGGGTTAATCATGAGATACAATGGTCCTTCAACTGGCAGAAGCTTTACAAATGGCAAAAACTTTCGAACCATGTCAGCTTGCGCAGACTGCGTCAATTTTTTTTTCCCCCCATATGCATTAAGCCCCCTTTTCAAAGAGTATGGCTCATATTTTACTGAAATAATGATTGTACTTTTTCTTCTTTTTTTGCTTTTTCATTTCTTGTGTTTTTTTTCCTGACATTTTGCGTGCAAAACGAATGATTTTCTATACAAGGAAGTACGTGTCTTCCTACTTTGAAATAATATGTTCTAGATTTTCACCCGGAAGTCTGTTAGGACAGTTTTCTGAGGTATAGATCAGGAGGTCAGAGTAACTGTAGTGGGTATCCTTTAGAATTGTCTCGACGACAGTTCTAATAAATAGCTAATAAGTAGGTTTATGAGGAAAAAGAATAGGATATTGTTTTACGATTTGGTTGAAACCCCGCCCCCCACACACACATCCCAACTCCCCGCCCTTCTGCCTTTCATAACGGAATTGACGAAGAACGGAACACTTTTTGTTCCACTATTTCTGTCACAAGATATAAACTATCTCCACTTCACAACATTTGTCTGATTTGAAGTAGATTTAGAAATGAGCCATGCTCTGGCAAAAGGGGGCTTAATGTATCTCCGTGATGCATTATACCTATCAAGCAATCACATAATTATGGATCTATAATAGACACTTTCATTTTAACAACTGATTTATCGTGAGGTAGAATGGTCCTTGGCCATACAGAAAATGGACCAATAGCGAAAAGTTTCGGCCCAGGTCAGCCTGCGTGGACTGCGCAGGCTGACCTGGGTCGATACTTTTCGCAGATGCATTAAGCTCCCCTTTTCACAGGGCATGGTTCAAATATTTTCAATTTCTAACTATGTTACATATGAGCCATGCTCCGTGAAAAAAAGGGCTTAATGCATCCTATAAAAAGTATTGAAATTATTGTCAAGATGATAATCTGTTATTTAATGCTCGGTCCAATTAGTAGTCGCTAGCAGAAACATGAAATTAAAGACCAGATAAAATCAAAGCGTTGAAAGCACTGGTGTGGCATTTGTCTAGGGAGCCATTGTGTGGAAATAATAATCTGAAAAATAAACCATAGAAATAATTTCAAAATATTCGCATGAAAGTTAACCTACTATATGGCCATGCACAATTAAATAGAGTAGCGTGTAATCTTGTGGGACGAACAAGTCCTAGTGAACAAGCCTAGGGACGAATAAGCCCAGGAACGAACTGGTTTGGGACGAACAAGCACGAAATCGGGCAGTCAGCAAAAAAAAATTGTGTGTATTAGTACGCTAGTAGAAGCCCATAGCGCATCAAGCTATTTTCGATAAAAAAGAAGTATTTCCATGATCGATGGCCTAATTCAATTCATTTTAATACGCCATTTTCATTTTCATATCTGAGTGCAATTGAAGCACGTATTTGTCAGAGAAAAAATGAGTTTAACTGGGTTTACTTCCTTCGGTTTTGCACAAATTACGATAAATGATTTTCAAAATGCTATCTTGAACTCATAGTGGCATTGTCTTTGATAAATGCCACAAAAAAAAATAAACAAAATACAAAGTCCCCTGGCAACTTTTAACATAGTTTTTAAATTCATTTTCTACACGCGACTAACACTTAAACCGACCGTACAATAAAAGCGACTAGCGCTTGGACCGACCGTTCAATAACAGACTGTCATCTTTACAATAAATTCCATACTTTTATAATTTAAATTCAAATGCATTTTGACACCCGTAGTAATTACTTTTGGCATCCATTTGGCCTTTTAAGGCCCTAGAAACTCACGATTCTGTTTTAAGAACCCTCGTAGGTTTCATACTGAACTAACAGCCCGAGCGTCGACTGTGAAATTTGCCTTATCATCAGTAATTGAGGTCTAGTTGACACGAATGCACTTGCAAGTGTACTGCAGCTCGACGAAAAAAGTCGTCTGTAGGTTTCGATGAATTAACTGTTTTCCAGACAAAAACATTCTGCACTTTTCTAAGCTCACGGCATTTGCAAATGACGAAAAACTGACTAAAGTGGGGAAAAAATTTGTTGCTGAAAGGGTAGAAAACATTGTGGAAAAAGGAGAAAATGCTGGTTACCAGCATTTTCTCCTTTTCCCATAATGTTTCAAAAGCCTTCTTCCTCAAGGTCGTTAAAATCTCGGTATCGTGTAGTAAAGGATTAACTGACTGTTTACTAGACAACAATATTTCAGACTTGTCGCCCCTTTACTAGACATTTTAGACGTGTAAAATATTAAAAGCATTTGCAAACGACAAATAAAATTTGATTTAAACAATGGAATTTCTCTTTTAAACGTTAAATAAACATTCTGGGATAAGGAGAAAATGCCGATAAATAGCACTCTTTCTTTTTCCCACAATATTTTCAAAGGCCTTCTTCTTCAAGGTCGTCAAAACACGGAATTGTTTACGTATAGGGTTAAACACCGGTTTTCTACATTCCACCAGGATGGTAGAGGAATCATCGGTAGTGTAGCCAACATTTTTGTGTACGAAATGTAACTCACACAGCGTCTGTGCTCTTGTCGTTAGTCAAAAAACATTAACGTGTATCGCAGATGAATATCATTATCATTGTAAAGTTGCTGAGTGGGCAATTCACACACATACCAACCACTTACCTCTTGTTTCGCGTTACAGCCGTAGAACAGTAAAACTAGTCCCGTTTCTTTTAGTCTGGTACCCCGCCGTACTTCAAAAAGACACCAGGCAAAGCGCAATTATGGCGGCCCCCGTTTGTAATATGCAGAAGTAACGGATTATTGTTTTTTCGCTTGATCAAACCCTACTATAGACTGAATTGAAAACAGATCGTTTCCAAAAAAGCAATGTCAGGTAGTTTTTTTTTAATTTTCGCTCTTATTTAGCGAGAAAAACTACATATCAGAAATGCTATAAGTATCCGAAATATCACTGGACCGATATAACGTCGGAAAAACAGGGCTACTTTTAAAATGATTTAGTCAAAATTTAAACCATATCCCAAATGCACGTTTTAGATTCGGTAATGTATATTTTGTACAAAATTGATCTCATTTCATTCACTGATCAAACTGGATCACATGAAATTTGTGAAAAACAGGTCAGCATATAGGCCTAGGCTTGAGGTCGCCAAGAAGGACGCCATTATTGCGCTTTACCTGACCCTATAACGTGGTGGTAGGGGCAGGTAATCCAGACTACGTTTCTTTCTGTGGATGTCTACTATGTATCGAAACTGGTTAACCCATTATTAACTCTAACAAACGACAAAAATTTTTTGGACTTTACGAATTGAAAGCAAAATAAATTGACAACATAAACTGAGTTCCAAAGATGTTTTCTATCTCTGATAAGGCAGAAAACATGGTGGGAAAAAGGAGAAAATGCTGGTTACCAGCATTTTCTCCTTTTCCAACAATGTTTTCAAAAGCCTTCTATTTCAGGGTAGTTAAACTCGAGATTGTGTGGTAAAGAGTTCAGCAATCATGAAACCATGAAAAAGGATTTAGAAAACATTGTTTGAAAGGGGGAAAATGCTGGCAACAATCACATTCTTGCGTTCCTACATTTCTATTTTTTTTTTTCCTTCAAAGACAAATTCCATTAATTGAGTCAGATTTAATTTATCTTCTGGAAATGCTCTCAGTCTGGAGGAGTCTAAAATGTGTAGGGATCACTATGGTCTGTCCCGTGCTACATGTAGCAATCAGAATTACTGCTGTTTCATAGTCTAAACTTTATTATCATTTCATATTTATACATTAGAGGGCTTAATGCCTTTGTGATCTATAATCCCCCTGTGATTTATGAGGAACCCCCTCTCCCCCCCCCCCCCCGTGATTTATTATTCCCCCCTGTGATTTATTATCCCCATGTGATCTATAATCCCCCCCTGTGATCTATGATCATCTGTGATCTATGATCATCTGTGATCTATGCTCCCCAGGTGATCTATGCTCCCCAGGTGATCTATGATCCCCCTGTGATCTATGATCCCCCTGTGATCTATGCTCCCCCTGTGATCTATGATCCCCCCCCCATGTGATCTATGCTCCCCCTGTGATCTATGATCCCCCCCTGTGATCTATGCTCCCCAGGTGATCTATGATCCCCCCCCCTGTGATCTATGATCCCCCCTGTGATCTATGATCCCCCTGTGATCTATGATCCCCCTGTGATCTATGAGACCAAGCAAGTCGTCATATGATTATGGATCCATAAAATCTATTTTGTCTAACAACCGACTGAATCATGAAGTAAACTGGTCCTTTGACATGCTGAAAATTTACCAAAAGCAAAAAGTTTCGGCCCAGGTCAGCCTGCGCGGGCTGACCTGGGTCGATACTTTTTGCAGATGCATCAAGCCCTCTTTTCAACGCGCATGACTCATATGATTGATGAAGAATACCTTCACAAACATCCGACTCCTGTTTGACGACCCTTCATGGCTTTTCTTTTTTTTGCCTCAGTATTTTCTATAATTCATGATTGATTGAATGATGTTTTACGCCGCTTTCAACATTATTTCAGTCATATCACGGCCATAACTCACATATCCATGTATTTCCTGGGTTTTCCCAGTACTAGGCTGGGGATCTGAAGTGTCTTGCCCAAGGACACACCCACGAAAAGCCCAGCGGATCCGGTGGGGGTCGAACCCGGGGCCTCCAGGTTACGCGTACCACACTTTACAACTGAGCCACGCAGGGGCCCTTCTATAATTCAACACCTTGGATAGTAATCACTGCTTCAAGCGATTTGTTTTCGGGGTTCTCTCTCGTACATAAAGTACTTTTTGCAATCGCTAAAATTTGAAAACATAAATCAACACGTGAGATGTTTATATAAACATGAGCTATGTTCTGTGAAAAAGAGCTTCCTGCATCTACAAAAAGTATCGACAAAGGTCAGCCTGCGCAGACCTGGGCCGAAACCTTTTGCTATCGCTCGATATTCTAAATGTCAAAGGACCAGTGTACCTGATGATTCAGTCGGTTGTTATACATGGATTTTATGTATCCAAAATTATGTGGTGTCCTGCCTGGCATCACGCATCACGGAGACGCATTAAACTCCATTTTCTCAGAGTATGGCTCTTATACCTGTACTTTTATCGACTTTGATTTGTTTCGTCTTGAAGGTAACAAAAACAATACCACAGTGTAGGAGTATAAGACTGTAATGCCGATAAAATCGTATGTGGGTTTATTTTGATGGTTTCTGTCAAATTTTTGTTTAGTGCATGCCAGTTTCCTTGGAAATTAATTCAGCAATACCTTATTGGGCTCTCGAAATTGTGACGTTTTACTTTTTACACACCACAATCGATACGCCTTGTATCTAATATCATGTTTGATGATCTGATCGCAAAAAAACCCCAATATTTATAAGACAAAACTGTTCCTCGAGTGGTTTTTTTTTTTGGCTAAAATATATTAGCGGCGCTCTGGCAAAAGGGGGCAAATGCATCTCCGTGATGCAACATACTAAGCAAGATACTACATAATTTTGGATCGAAAAATCCCAGTTTGTCTAACAGCCGACTGAATCACGAGGTAGACTGATCCTTTGAAATACAGAAAATTGACCAATAGCAAAAAGTTTCGACCCAAGTCAGCCTGCGCGGACTGCGCAGGCTGACATGGATCGATACTTTTTGCAGGTGCTTTGAGCCCACTTTTCCCGTAGTATGGCTCATATATGAAGAATGCTGTCATTCATTGTGGGCGAAAAGTGATTAATATATCTTGTAAGAAAGGAACTGTAAAATCGTTGTTAGCTGAAACATGGCGGTTTCCACGTTACTGATTGTATGGTTTAACAGATTGACACGTGTATCTATCACCACCATGGTAGCTGATGGGAGTTGTGGGTGCAAGTAAGATCAAGACACACGCCTTGATTTCAAAGTGTCGCAGAAGAAAACTTCGCCATAAGGCACAACCGATATGTTATCTACGTGGATGAACCTTGTTCTCATTACAGTCCATAGAAAAGATTCTGTAAATACCTTACCTTCACCTCTTTACCAATCGACAAATTGATCGGGTCTGAAGACAAATTAGACGTGCCTCAAATATCTTTAAAAGAGTGAAAAATAATGTGGGGAAAGGAGAAAATGCTGATTACCAGAATTTTCTCCTTTTCCTACAGTGTTTTCAAAGACTTTTTTTTCCTCGGAGTCTTTCGGACTCGGGACTGTGAGGTATGGGTAAAAAGGGGTTTTAAAGCATCGACAAGTACTCGGAATCCCCGCCATGGGCCGATTCACCATTTATTAGAAATAAATTGCATTCGTATTCCGGAGACTTATCCAAATTTGAAAGCAATCCAATTTCTGATTGGCTACACCGAATGGTTTGTCCAATAATAATTTGTGTTACACGCTACATTTAGAAAGAGACCAAGAATAGAATGCTTTTGACTGCGGCTGTGGAACACAGGTGGGACGCTATAAAAACGAATGTACAAGAAGGTTTCACCAAAAGACAAGATAACAACGCATTGTTTCCTTTATCATTTGCATGTGTCAGTTAATCATTCTTGACACCGTTTGCTGATAAGCCCTACCTGTTGTGTCAGGCTATTGTTACAGTACATAACTGCGTGTATAGCCTTCTCAGGAATTCGAGGCATAGGATAATTAATCAACTTACTTTCTCCTGAAACTAATTTCCAGCAGTCACTTTGTAAATCCGTAACCCTTAGGCTGCTTAGCACGACTCTCTGACCTTTTGCGGACAGTGTAGATCAAGATCAGACTGCACAAAACGTGCAGTCTGATCTTGGATCTACACTGTCCGATAACGGGTTATTTTTCTACACAAAAAAATAAATTTGAAAAAGCATTATTCGGGATTTTACTACTGGCCTAAAAGTTTTGTTTAACCCTTTCAGCGCCATAGGCGAAAACAGGGACTTTTGCGGACGGCACAGATCAAGATCAGACTGCACAGAACGTGCAGGCTGATCTTTGATCTGTACCGTCCGCTTAATTAGTCAAGCCCCTACGATAAAAAATCTTTCTGGGTCTCTGTGGATTGCATTTACAGCCACCGAAAGAAGTCGAGTTTATTTATTTGGCGCTGAAAGAGTTAACTTATCTAGCAGGACAAGAGTTACTACTAGGAGGCTTATGCATAACCACCATGAATGAAGACGTTTTACCTTAATGTTTGTTAATTTATTTTGTCAAAAGGTGAAATGGATCGTAAGGAAACCATTTCTTGCTAGGCACAGTGTTTTCTACGGTTGCTCCTTGCATGTAACTGTTATTATCACAATGACATTATTACCTTCAGGTTTCAGCTACTGGGGGAAAAAAAAACCTGTCAAAACACGGTATGTTTTAAAGGAATGTTGGAAACATCGTAACCCTTAGGCTAAGCGCGACTCAATGACCCTTTGCGGAAAGTGTATATATCAAAATCAGACTGCACAGAACGTGCAGTCTGATCTTGATCTACACTGTCCGATGACATATTTTCCTCCCCCAAAATACCTTTCAAACATCAAAATTCAGCCTTTACTGTCGACTTGAAAGTTTCACTTCACTTATTTAGCATGTTACTGGTTGATGTATGTTAATTCATTGTGCCAAAAGGAGAATAGGACCGTAAGGCGCCATTTCTCCTATTGGCACAATGTTTTTATTTACGGTTATCGCTATATATAGATGCTGATTATAAACCGCGGTTTGGAAAGTAGCAGGAGGCTTAGAAAATGTAAAACATACAATGTAATGACACCAAAGACGTTCACCATAAAACATGGCAACATCATGGACACTCTTCAACTCTTTACCAAACGACAAAATTTTAGACTTGTCCAAATTGAAGGCATTTGCAAACGACAAAATAAATCTGACTCAAAAATTAAAACTTCTTTTGAGAAGGGTAGAAAACATTGTGGGAAAAGGAGAAAATGCTGGTTACCAGCATTTTCTCCTTTTCCCACCATGTTTTCAAAAGGCCTCCTTTTCAGGGTCGTTAAAACTCGTGCTTGTGTGGTAACGGGTTAAATAGCTGTTACGAAGAAAATGCATTTGTTATGCACTTGCATAAGATTTTAACCCATACATATATCCCCTAAGCTACTAAGTTCGGCCAAAGGCGCTTTAACCCTTTACCACAAAATCCCGACTTTTAACGACCATGTGTAAGAGATCTTTTGAAAACATTGTGAGAAAAGGAGAAAATGCTGGTAACCAGCATTTTCTCCTTTTCCCACAATGTTTTCTAACCTATCAAAGACAAATCCCAACCTTTAAGTAACATTTGATTGGTCGTCTTCAAATGCTTTTCATTTGGACAAGTCAAAATTTATGTTGTTTGGTAAAGAGTTAATACACAGAACATGCAGTTTGATCTTTACCCAAAACTGCTTTCGAATACGGCCAGATTTTTCCGTCGAAAGAAAGCTTGAAGTTGCAATAGTTCACATTCATATTAGCTAGAACTTTTAATTAAACGTATTTAGCGGTTAAATGCAGACAAACACTCGCCCAGTGTTATTCCATCTGCAAATAAGATCAAAGTAATCAACATTTTCGCATAAGATTATTCGCCACTTAGCGTAATCGTACACAGATTCAAAGCAATTTCTTGAGTGCAGTCAAGGACGCCTGTAAAAATCGGTTAATTCGTCGAAAACGTCTGCGGCCAGCGGTATGTTATAGTTATATGTAACAGGGTACAAGTTTGGTATTGAGGCTTTCTAAAATACCAGTTTTCCTTCGAGTGGAAAAGACTGCTATGTTTGGTGTTTTACGTCGTTTTAAACATCATTTCAGTTATATCGAAGCGGCCAGTTCATTTACCCATGCTTTCCTGGGGTTATATTAACCAGAACTTCGCAAATTTTCCCCAAGCCTCTGGCTGCTTTCCATCATCGCTGACCGTCGTCGAAACATTGGTCAGTGATGAGAGGGGAATGAATTCTATCGCAATGACTATCATCAATCTTTGGAAAGAAATTGGCCAAGCTGGGAATTCGAACCAGCGACCTCTGGTTCCTGGTATGTTACTTACTGCTAAGCGCAGTCTGTTAACGTTACTTAACCCTTTCCCAAACAAGCCCTGGTTTTCACGTGTCTGCAGTACAAGTCTTTTGAAAACACTGTGGGAAAAGGAGAAATTGCTCGTAACGAGCAATTTCTCCTTTTCCCACAGTGTTTTCTACCCTCTTTCAGGCCTTTCTGCCATTTTCATCAAATTTAAAATTGTCGTCTGCAAACTCTTTCAATTTGGACCAGTCCAAAATTTGTCGTTTGGGAAAGGGTTAAATTCGTCTTAAATACCGAACGCAACTAAAGTCAGAACCTGGGACCGTTACTTCGGTTGAGTAAATTGAGAGACATAAGTTGTTTTTTTTTTCCGTGAAACCGGGCCTTGTTTCTTAAGTGCTACTAACTGATGATGAATATTTATGACTAAATTCATATTTTCACAGGTATAGGAATGTATAGTATATGACAGTATGGCCACAATGTTGCTTAACTCTTTACCAAACGACAATTTTTTAGACCTGTCCAAATTGAAAGCATTTGCAGACGACAAATTAAAGGTGACTCAAATGATGAAATTTGTCCCTGATAGATTAGAAAACATTGTGGGAAAAGGAGAAAATGCTGGTTACCAGCATTTTCTCCTTTTCCCACAATGTTTTCAAAAGGCCTCTTACCCAGGGTCGTTAAAAGTCGGGATTGCGTGGTTAAGGGTTAACTCTATCACAACTTAGAAGACAAGCCTTGCAATTGTCCTATATATACACACTTGAATATCGGCTGCTATGAAAGCTGTAACAGTCAATGTTTACAAACCTACTTTCATCCTTAAAACCAGCTTGATTATGCAAATATTAATAATTAATCCGCGCATGTGGTGCACACGAAACCAACTGCACGTGCGTAGTCGCATATTGCATGTGTAATCAAGCAAAATAATCCTTGCCGATAATGCTTAGTGCTGGCGACGGATTAAGTTCTTTTCTGACAAACATCATTAATCAGACATTAAGACAAGTCGTTTGGTTGATGCAGAATAAAGACAACTGCATATTGCAAACGGAAGCATCTGTTTCCCTCTTGCATCGACCCTTTATCAACCTACCTATCACTTGTTTTGGAGACGGCGTCTGAAAATATTGAGGGAAAAGAGGAAAATACCGATAACCACAATGTTTTACACCCTCTCTAACTCAAGTAGGCCTACCATCATGTCACATATTCAATTTGCGGTCTCCAATGTCTTTCAATTTAGAAGAAAACATAAAAATTGAGCCATGCTCTGTGAAAAGGGGGCTTAATGCATCTGCCAAAAGTATCGACGCAGGTCAGCCTGCGCAGTCCGCGCAGGCTGACCTGGGCCGAAACTTTTCGCTTTTGGTCAATTTTCTGTATGTCTAAGGACCATTCTACCCCATGGGTCAGTCGGTTCTTTAGAAAAGGTGGTTTTTATGGATCAATAAGCACGAGATGTCTTGTTTGGTATGATGTATCACGGAGATGCATTAAGCCCCCTTTTTGCCAGAGCATGGCTCAATTTTATCATCTGGTTCAGTCTTTGACGCCTCAAAATATACACAGTAAAAAAGTCCTGCACCCCCTGCATTTTTTACCGAATTTGATTTCCTGGCGTCCGATACCTCTCACAAGAGGTTGAAACAGCTCGATCAGTAGCCGCTGCCATGAGGTAAAGGGATACCTCTGATCAGTTCATTTCAGAGGCAACAGATTGGTTTGTTAGTGTATGCAGCAGCCAGATTCTAATTTCCAACCCATTTCAGATCATTCACGCTAGAAATTCAAACCCGGTAAAAACACACGGGGTGTAACGCTACTTTTACTACGTATGTATATAAAGCTTCTAGTAAACGTTCTGTTTGTCATGCAGAATCAACAGTTCGATTCGTAGCTTTTAATTTACTTCATTTGTTTGAAACCTGCTTTGTGCTTATGCTACTGCCCAACGCGGTCCGTATTCACCAACCATTCTTAAGAACGTTCTTTGTCTTGTTCCCCAGAATTTTCTTCATTTGAATGTAACACAACTCGGCCTGATTGGCTAAACCAAATGGTTTAGCCAATCAGGAGTTGTGTTACTTTCAAATGTAGAAAATCTTGGAGAATAAGACTATGAATAGTCTTAAGAATGGTTGGTGAATACAGACCCGGGTCTTCAATTGACAATGGATGGGCTCAAGGGTTCACTGAGAGAGAGAGCAGCGCAGGACCGGACTATGCAGATGAACTGGCGCCAAAGGTTATATTACACTGGAAGTCGATTCAATTTAAAGTTTTCTACATTTCAACTCTTAACCAACGACCGAAGTTTTAGACTAGGTCAAATTAGAAGTATTTTGCAGAAAACGAATTATACATGACTCTAATGAGGGGAATTTTCTTCGTCTTTGCTCTCCAGTTCATGTTAATATATGGGCCATGCTCTGTGAAATGAGTGATTAATACATCTGTTGAAGGTATCGACCCAGATCAGCCTTCCAGTGTCGAAACGTTTTGCTGCAATGTCAATTTTCTGCAGGTAAAATGACCATTCAATCTCGTGATTCAGTTGGTTGTCAGACAAAAATAAACGGATTTTATGGATCCATAATTATATGATGCCTTGCTTAGTATACTGCAATACGGAGATCCCTTAAAGCCCATTTTCCCCAAAGTGCCGACCAGTATATCTATATGAGCAATGCTCTGTGAACAGGTGGCTTAAGACATTTGCGAAAAGTATCGACCCAGGTCAGCCTGCGCAGTCCGCGCAGGCTGACCTGGGCCGAAACTTTTCGCTATAGGTCAATTTTCTATATGCCCAAGGACCAGTCTATCTCGTGATTAACTCGGTTGTTAAAAAAGTGGCCTTTACGGATCCATAATGATGTGATGGCTTGCTTGATATAATGTATCACGGAGATGCATTAATCCCCCTTTTCACAGAGCACTGTTCATATAGAAAGTCATTTATTACTGCAGCGTCATGAGATGACAGATTATTATACACTTTTACGACATCGTATGTTTCCAAATGTAATCAAAGCGTTGAAAGCGCTGGTGTGGCATTTGTCAAGAAAGCCATTGTGTGGACTTAATATAATTTGAAAAATAAACAAACAATAATGTGGGCCGAACAAGCCTGGATGAACAAGCGAAGGGACGAACAAGCCCAGGGACGAACTGGTTTTGGGACGAACATGATCAGGAGACAAAGGTTGTGTGTATCATTGCGCCAATAGAAGGCCATAGCTGTTATAGATATTTTCAATTAAAAAAGAAGTATTCCCATGATCGATGGCCTAATCCATTTAATTTTCATACGTGCGTGTGACCAGCATTTTCTCCTTTTCCCATAATTTTTTCTGATCTTTCAAAGAAATATCCGATCATTTGGGCCATGTTAAATTAGTCGTCTGAAAATGCTTTCAAGTTGGACAAGACATTAAAATTTTTGTTGTCTGATAAAATGTTAAAACTATTCTTATCATTGGCAATCACCACTTCGTGCAGATGCCCCTTTTTTCCCTGCAGCACACCAACTTGGAAAATATTACGGCAAAAGGAGTAGTTTCCCGTAACAACAGATGTAAAAATATCATTCACCAGTTTGCGGTTTTGCAGGGTATGGAGGGAAATTTCACCATTTTTCAACAATGAAAACTTTTACACGTCTGGAATACGTGAATGGAAAAGTATCGTACTTGATACGTAATGTCTGTATTTGACATTTAAAAATTTAAATGCCATTTGCAAAATATGTCCTGTGCATGGGAAAAAAGCTTTACGCAATATAATTAATACAAGTAAAGAAGCCTGTAGAATGGGGTAAAACGGAACTTTTCGCGAGACTGACGAAAGCTCTCTGCCTTCAATAAAGGCCGCACATACTATGGGAATCACAAATGGGAGAGCCTTCGAAACATTTGGAAGGGCAGCAATCATCGACTCGTTAGGGTTGCTGGATACCAGCTTTCTCTCCTTTTCCCCACAATGCTTTCAAAAGATTTCTTTCTATGAGTCGTTAAAACTTGGGATTCTGTGTTAAAGGGTTAACGCAATTTTCAATATTTTTCCACTAATTTCAACATTATTTCAGTCATGGCGACAGCTTACCTAGCAACGTACGTCCTGGGATTCACAAGCACTGTTCTCGGGCTCTTAACCCTTTCCCAAACGACAAATTTTGGACTGGTCCAAATTGAAAGAGTTTGCAGACGACAATTTTAAATTTGATGAAAATGGCAGAAAGTTATCAGAAAGGATAGAAAACACTGTGGGAAAAGGAGAAATTGCTCGTTACGAGCAGTTTCTCCTTTTCCCACAGTGTTTTCAAAAGACTTGTACTGCAGACACGTGAAAACCAGGGCTTGTTTGGGAAAGGGTTAAGTGTCTTGCAGAAGGACACTCCCACGAAAACCCCAGCGCTTCCAGTGAGGATCGAATCCCCAGCCTTCAGGCTTCGAATCCAACACATCCGTCATTGAGCCGCCAAGCCCCCGCAGCTCAGCCGGTAGCGTACAGGATTTGAGAACAGGAGATCACTGGTTCGATCCCCGGCTTGGCCAATTTCTTTCCGAGGACTGATGATAGTCATTGCGACAGGATTCATTCCTCTCTCACCGCTGACCATTGTTTCCATGATGATTATGTGGGAAAGCAACCAGTGGCTTGGAAAGAATATTGTGCGGAGTACTGGTAAAAGAAACTCCAGGAAAGCATGGATAGGTGTACTGGCCGCCGCGATATAACTGAAATAATGTTGAAAACGGCGTTAAACACCATAAGTCAGTCAAGCCGTCATTTAGCCATGCAGTACAAATATGGAGCACTTTTTGGGTTTCATGAATTGTCCGCATGATAATTAAAAGAGTTTATCTGTTACCTCAACCGTGTTTTTCTTCCTTGTTTTCAAAAGAAATTATCCCAATTTTCGGGGAAAAAAAGATTTTTATCATCACTGGATCATGCGTTCGACTCCTTGCCAGTCGAAAACACCATATAGACCCGTTCATATTTAAAGCATTTATAAACAACAAAATCAAATTGCGGCTCAAATTAAGCAGTTTGTATTTAAAAAGGATGGAAAACGTTGTGGGAAAAGGAGAAAATGCTGGTTACCAGCATTTTCTCCTTTTCCCACGACGCTTTCAAAAGCCTACAGATCGTTAAACGCATGATTATCTGGTAAAAGCGTAACCCAAATAACGCCCAAATTAATGAAACAGACATTTCAGTCGGTCAAAGCGATCTAGATATTTCGATCCCAAGGTTTTCAAGTTTCTGGTCAGAGCGTACAAGAACGTATCCGGGACTGGAGAACCGAAACCATACTGCTCGTCACAGTGAAGTCTGATTTTGATCGACTCCATCTGCAAGAAGCAACTAAAACAGTCTATGGGTCTGTACTCTTTAAATCGCCTCTTATACATAATGCCTGGACATTTTCAGTGATTATAAAGAACCCAAATACTCGAGTTATGTTAACACAGCCGCTTTTTGCCAGAATTTCTCGCCGAAAAGGGGGCATTACCGTGTCAAAGATATTGTGAGAGTTACCTTCGCTTGTAGTATGTATTCCCCTTTAAATAGTTAACAACCAACCCGAGTCTGGGGTAAAAACATCTTCTGCAATGACGGAGCAATCAGAAAATGTCGAAGTTTTTGCATAATGACGCAGATGACGTCAAGGCTATGACAGTAACTCGACGTTGTCCGAGAAAACAGCCAAATTAGTAATGGACATAGCAGATTAAAGATCAGACTGCACGTTCCGTGCAATCTGATCTTGAATCCACTATGTCCGTAAAGGCAACTAAAATTATTGTGAAAAGAACTCTAAAGAATTCAGGAAATCGGTCAAGAACAGACCTAATTTTTCTTCCCTCTATCAAACCTCGATTTCCTTGTACTGATACCATGTTGCTATTAAAAACAACAGCTATCTTTCAATGAAATTGTATATCTGGGAATTACATGTTTAACTGATATTTCAAGCTGTAGGAGAAAAAAAAAGAAGAAAAACGGAGTATATATATCTAGAATGACTGATTGTGTTCAGTTGTTGTCGCCAAAATTCGCTGTTATTACTATTATTTGTTATTTGTCTGCTTTCACCTTGCATGTTTTCGTGCAACAAAACAATACAGACTGCCTCGTCAAATTAGTATAACTGTTGGCCAAAAATGCGATCACGTAATGTAACTAATCAGCAGCAGCAAAAATAGGGCTTGTTTCAAAGTTCTGGAGGTACGGGCGCCATTTTTCAAACCTTATTTCAAATTCATTAAATTTATGGACGGGTTTCTAGTTACACCAACTTAGTTACACCACTGACCGAGATATTATATTAGAACTGTCGCAAGCTGGCGAATAACCATTTTTTGCTTCCGTCACCGTGCCGAAACAAAAGACGGACTGTAGATCACTACAGCAGTCACTGAACCCCCCAGATAACATTTCTTTCTGTCTGGTGACAAACGAAATGCAGAAATAACCGAATTCCTCGAATGGTGGAGGATAATTGGAACTACTTTTAATAGCGACAATACATTTTGTTGACGGTTATCTGTCCTGTACTTCCGATTCACTCTTTCTCCAGAAAACCCCGTGTTTTAACGACCCTGAGTCAGAAATGTCTTTGAAAAAAATACCGGAAAAGGAGAAAATGTTCAATTCTGTTAAGCCTTTATCATACGATACCGAGTTTTAACGACCCAAAGACAGGGTATTTTGAACACATTGTGGCAAAAGGAGAAAATGATGGTAACCAGCCTTCCCAAAGGTGAATTACTATTTTTCAGTCAGTTATTATTTCGTCGGCCAAAGCTTGGATTTGGACAAGTCGTAAGTTTTGCCGTTTGGTAAAGGGTTAAAGAGTTTGTTCGTCTGATTAAGAGTTAGACGGCGCCACAACATATCAGGCGTTCAAAGGCCCGCGTAAACATATAGGCCGTGGATTCATACCATACTACTAGTATGTCTGAAATACACATTTCTTCAAACATTAAAAACCTCTCTTTAGCAATGTAGCCATATTCTGGTGTATCTCCTGGAAGCCAACATTGCGACACATGGAAAAATTCTTCATATCGTAAGATTTTATCCGTTTTTCACCCGATCCTGCCTTGACACCTTCTCCGTCTAAGTGCCATGATTTCTGTACTTTACGTGCTTTGCATTGTATCTGTGCATGCCTCCAAAGGTTGGAAGGTCTGTAAAAAATCTACAAACACAATACAAAGAAGAACAAAGTCGGCCTCATATACCAGAGGTTACGGATTCGAATCCTTTGACAGATGGGCCAGCTTTCTGAACTACCAATATCCCGGTTCGAGTACCGAGTCCGTATTTACCAACCATTCCAAATGATATGAGCTATGCTCTGGCAAAAAAAGGGGATTTAACCCTTTCCCAAACAAGCCCTGGTTTTCACGTGTCTGCAGTACAAGTCTTTTGAAAACACTGTGGGAAAAGGAGAAATTGCTCGTAACGAGCAATTTCTCCTTTTCCCACAGTGTTTTCTACCCTTTTTGAGAACTTCCTGCCATTTTCATCAAATCTAAAATTGTGCGTCTGCAAACTCTCTCAATTTGGACCAGTCCAAAATTTGTCATTTGGGAAAGGGTTAAAGCATCGCCGTGGTACATCATACCAAGCAAATCATCATATAATTATGGATCCATAAAATCCTTTCTATCTAACAACCAACTGAATCATGAGGTAGAGTGGTCCTTTGACAACAACAACACAGTATCAACAACAACAAAACTCGAATCCACACCACAAGCAGTATTCATTGTCGAAAGTTGATTTTGTTTTCACATGCTACTGCTATATAAAAGTGCGCAATCGACCACTACCAAACAGTTTCGATCCATGTAAGCCTGCGCGGACTGCGTAGGCTGACACTGACGATCCTTTTTGCAGATGCACTAAGCACCCTTTCCAACAGCACGGCTCATATCTTTTGTCTAATTTTCATAATTTTTCCAAATTTGAAAGTATCACAATTTCTGTTTGGCTAAACCATTTGATTCAGCCAATCAGAAATTGTGTTACAATCTAAATTTAGATTTAGACTAAGAATGCAACTCTAGAATGGCTTATGGATACAGTCCTTGGTTAGGTCTGCCAGGTAGCAGATATGTATAAACCTTAAAATTCTAAGAATTTAAGCTCGTATCCGGGAAGAGGGGTTCAAATAAAAACATACAAGACAAATTACGTGTGTTTTTACGCGGGAATCACGTCCCAGACTCGTGAGCACTCACACATTCCTGGAATGCAGCATGTTACAGATTCTGGCGAATGATTCACGTTAAAAAAAATCCAGGTAACAGACAAACAAACACGTGCCCGTAAAAACACTTATGGAAGAATTGCTGTTCATCTGTTTTGCATCCGCTTAGGCAAAGTTACCGACTTTTGCGGACAGCGTAAATCAAGATCAGACTGCACAGAACGTGCAGTCTGATCTTCATATACACTGTCCGATGTATCAGAAAGATATTCTGGCCTGCCTAACGGCCGATTTACAATATTTCGGTCTTTTCTACAGACGCTAAGGTTACTGTAAATCGGTCTGCAGTTTGAAATTAATCACGTGACGGACACATGAAACCTTGATTCGTACCAAGAGAACGTCTGACCCATGAGAAGCCAGTTCTCAAGCAAGGCTGAATTTAAGTGCAGAACCGCTTTTCTTGGCATTACTCTCTCATTCGAAAAGCATTTCTCAAACAACCCCGGTCTTGACGACCCTAGAGAAGTGACAGACAAATTCCATTGTATATGCGACATTAGATCTGCCATCGGTCAATGCTTATTGCATGGACTTTTGTTGTCTAGCAGTAGAAATAACCACAGTGTAGGACCGGAAGTATGCATTGTATGTGAATTGGGATTCTGTACAGTGACGATCTGTCACTTGGTATTATAAATTGTATTCACACGGTAAGTCCAGCAGGTGATTTTTCATTAATTTTGATAGTTATTAACTTATTATGAATACTCATATCCAGTTAGAGACCATATCAGGAACACGTATGTGCACTGTTAACCTTTCTTACAGCAATGGGGATGCCTTGATCATTGATCTTCATATTTTTGTGAAAACAGGTCAAAGTTTGGTGACAAAGTCGACTGCAATAGTCCTTATTCTTTGTTTCAAATGGTATGCTGAGAAAAGAACTTTGTACAGTCACTTGAAACGAAGGATAATGAAGTCGACTTTGTCACCAAACCTTGACATGTTTTCACAACAAGAGGGCCATGATGGCCCTGTATCGCTCCACTGGCTTATAAATATAAACCACGAAGAAAAGTCTTCACTATATAAGGCCTTATAAAACTTTGACCTCATGGCTACAGTCTGACTAAATGGGGAATATTGTATTAGAAGAATAACATGCCAAATGTGGGAGTTCTTGGCCTTATGGCTGGTAACAAGATGGTTTCTGAACTTTTCACTCCATAAACCCATGTAAAACTTGTGATCCCTGGTGCAGGGCCAAACTTGATCCTAGAGCTGTAACTTGGGCCCTCTTTGTAACTGTCCACTAAATAATGCTATAATTATATGCAAAATTTGGTAGCCTAAGCCTTATGGCTATGTACACCAAGATTTAAAAGTTTTCCCTATGTGAGCCTATGTAAATCTTGTGAACCCCCCCCCTCCAAGTATGAGGCCAAATTGACCCCAGGACTATACTTTGGACACTTTTGGTAGACTCCAACTAGATCAAGCTAAATGCCAAATTTGGTAGCTCTAGGCCTTATGGTTTCAGACAAGAAGATATTTAAAGTTTTCTCTATATAAGCCTATGTATAAAACTTGTGACCCCTGGGGAAGAGCCAATTTTGACCCCAGGGCTATAATTTCAAGAAACATGATAGAGGTCTACTACATAAAGCTACATGCCAAATTTGGTAGCCCTATGCCTTATGGTTTCAGACAAGAAGATTTTTAAAGTTTTCTCTATATAAGCCTATGTAAAACTTGTGACCCCTGGGGAAGAGCCAATTTTGACCCCAGGGCTATAATTTCAAGAAACATGATAGAGGTCTACTACATAAAGCTACATGCCAAATTTGGTAGCCCTATGCCTTATGGTTTCAGACAAGAAGATTTTTAAAGTTTTCTCTATATAAGCCTATGTAAAACTTGTGACCCCTGAGGCAGAGCCAATTTTGACCCCAGGGCTATAATTTGAAGAAACTTGATAGAGGTCTACTACATAAAGCTACATGCCAAATTTGGTAGCCCTATGCCTTATGGTTTCAGACAAGAAGATTTTTAAAGATTTCCAATATTTTTCAGTTTTGTTGCCATGGCAACCAGAGTTTTTGAAGGAATCAAATTCTTTCAAGAAATTCTGAAGAGGACCATGTCAGGATCATTTCTGTGAAGTTTCGTGAAAATCGGATGGGTAGTTTCAGAGAAGATGTTTGAAATAAAAGTTAACGCACGGACGGACGGACGGACGGACGACCGGACGGACGGACGGACGCACGACGGACACCGGGCCATGACATAAGCCCGCTGGCCTTCGGCCAGTGGAGCTAAATATATGAATAAAGAAACTGTTTATACATTTTCTGTTGAAACACGTTTTTTTTTTTTGCGTTGAGTAATCGAATAAAAACGGCATCGTTTTAGAACAAAATCATCTGTATTTGTAGCACGGACAAATGATCAACGCATCCCCATTGCTCTAAGAAAGGCTCACAAGGCACATACATCTTCCTGATATAGCCTATACATAACAAACAAATAACTAGATATGACTATTTTATAATAACTATGAAAATAAACGCAAAAGCACCAGCTTGACTCACCGTGTGAACACAATTTTTAACACCTACGTGACAGTCCGTCACTGTACAGAATCACGAGTCACATACAATGCATACTTCCGGTCCTACACTGTGATAACCATTTAAATTCATGGCAGGCAACTCGATTTCGGCAGCCGTCATACAAACTTCCGACAGTAACGTACCCGAATTTGGGGTGCCTGCCTATCCAAGGACTGAACACACTAGCATTAAGGATTAACTTCAACTGACAGACGAGGTTCAAACCAAGTCTTTGGACATGCCGTTGACTTAACACTTTCGGTGCCATCGGCAAAAACAATGTCTTTCGCGGACGACATGGATCAAGATCAGACTGCACAAAACGTGCAGTCTGATCTTAGATCGATATCGTCCGCCTGTTTAGTTCAGCCTAAATGACCAAACTCATACTGAGGTTCAGTCGTCGAAAGAGCCATGCTCTGAAAAGGGGGCTTAATGCATCTGCGAAAAGTGTCGGCCGAAACTTTTCGCTATTGGTCAATTTTCTGTATGTCAAAGGGCCAAATCTGCATTATGCTACAGTCGGTTGTTAAACAAAATAGGTGTTTATGGATACATAATTATGACATGACTTGCTTGGTATAATCTTTCACGGAGATGCATTAAGCTCCATTTTACCAGAGCACGGCTCATAATATATTTGGCGCTGAACTAGCTACAAGCTTTATACAGAAACGCTCTCTTTGACAAAATTACAGGTTCGTAAAGTCATAGTACAGATAACTGTCTCCGAAGGCGATTTTAGTTTTTGACTGGTCGCCTCCGCTGCACTGTAAATGTCCAAATAAGAAAAGCACCGCAAACGTCTCATTATTGAGACTACGTAAAGTCAATACTGCTTTTGCCCCCTATTTCTTACATCATATTTTCAAACTAAGGAACAGGTTTCAAACTGCCCTATTTTCTGTTGGCTTTACCCTACTTTTCCCCGTGTCTTTACCTTACTTTTGACCATGTATTCATTTTTTTTCTTTTTTCCTTCTCTTCTAACATTGTAAAAATGTCTAGAGCAGCAATGTTGTTTACGCTAAAAGTCTCTATATGTTACACTGACCTATACCGAAATAGATTTATGTCAATTTTTGTGGTTGATGACGAAAAACTGTAGTTTAAGTCAATTAAATATTCTGATTCTGATTCTGGTTTCAAGTGGTAAGCAGCGACGATGGGTAGAATCGCATTATGGATTCAGAAAGTTTGAGAAAGCGAGATGAACAACTTGTTAGCCGTCACATTACGCAATTTACGGTAAGTGATACCATATTTTTGTCATACCTTTTCGTGTGAAAATGTGTAACGGTCCACACGATTAAAAACACAAACAAGTGTCTCTTAATCCTTAAGCTGCTGAGTTCGACTACAGGACCTTTTGCGGACAGCGTAGATCAAGATCAGACTGCACAGAACGTGCAGTCTGATTTTGGATCTACACTGTCCGATATGCAGATATTTTTCCCCAAAAGGTAACTTTTAAATAGGAATATCTGGGTTTTAACTATTGGCTTGAAAGTTTCATTTAACTTATTTAGTTACGGCTTAAGTCTTTACCTGGCAACAAAAATTGGACTTGTCCATTGCCAAAGCATTTGGGGACGACAAGTTAGTTAAGGTTTTAAAGATGAAACTTGTTTTAGAAAAAGTTGAAAAAAAAAAAGATGCTGTTTACCACTAGTTTCTGCTTTTCGTACCATGTTTTCAAACACCGTCGTTGTTTCTGCCGTTAAAAACACGGGATAGTTTGGTGCAGGGTTTAACCGTTTCCCACACAATCCCGAGCTAGAGCTATCCTGAGGAAGAGGCCTTTTGAAAGCATTGTGGGAAAAGGAGAAAACGCTGGTTACCAGCATCTTCTCCTATTCCCACAGCGTTTCCTATCCTATCCTATCAAAGGCAAATTCCATCATTTGAACCATATTTTAAAATTCGTCTGCAAATGCTTTCAATTTGGACAAGTCTACAGTTTTGTCGTCTGGTAAAGGTTTGGACTCCTTGCCATACGCACTTAGAGACAAAAAGTTAAATCTTTACAAAATTTGAGACTAGTCCAAATCGAAAGCAGTTGCAGACGACAAAATAAATGCGACTGGAAATTTGAAATTTGTTATGGAAAGGGTAGAAAAAATTGTGGGAAAAGGAGAAAATGCTGGTTACCAGCATTTTCTCCTTTTCCCGCAATGTTTTCAAAAGGCGTTTCCTAGATGGTCGTTAAAAGTCGGGATTATGTGGTAAATGGGTTAGATGTGATTTAAATTACAGACATTGTCTTTGAAGGGGCAGAAAAATTGTTTGAAAATGAGGAAATACCGGTTACCAGCATTTTCTCTTTATCCCACAACGTTTTAAAAGCCTTGTCTTACCTCCTTAAACACGAGGTAGTATAAGCTTTTTCTAAAGGGTTCTAGGACACCATTTTCAGTCTCACCCAGTTTTTGGACAGATTCTGCAACATACGTCGTAACGTAACATTGCTTAACCCTTCGCTATACGACAAAATTTTGGACAAGACCAAATTGAAAGCATTTGCAGACGACAAATAAAATTAACTTAAGTGATTATTTCTGTCTTCATAAGGGTAGAAAACATTGTGGAAAAAGGAGAAAATGCTGGTTACCAGCATTTTCTCCTTTTTCCCACAATGTTTTCAAGAGGCTTTTTCCATAGGGTGAAGGGTTAACCTTTACCTGTCACCATGTCTGCATGGAGTATAACTGACAGGCGAAATTTTGCCGAATATTCTCCATCAACAGTTACTGCTTGCGTATATCACTATCAGCAATGGTGCTCGTGTAAATGTTTCTTTTTATAATTCATTTTCTTAATGTTTAAGTTTCAAAAAGACGAAGTTAATGTGACAACCATAATAAGTCTACTAATTCTGACCAAAAAATCGGCTGCCAACTTCGACTTTTCGCCTGATACTATGGAAAAACGTGTCACTTTTAAGCGGGTTTGTATAGCGAATCCGCTTACTGTGATCGTTCTGACCGGAACCAAATACATCATGCGTAACGACGCATGCGCCCTCACACTGTACTATGACACCGGCTTGACCTGAACAAAATATACTTTCATTCCCGCTTGCGTCCATTCTACTTTCAGTTTTAGCTAATACACCTCAAACTCGCTTTTATCATTACCGTATACTGTTGAACACGTACATATTTAATCCGAAATCCAGCAAAAAAAAAACTGCGTAGGATTGACAGATCAAATTACCACTATTTAAACAGTAATAGAAAAACCGTTACAGTGCCACCCGCTCGGAAGAACAATTTGGACTTTCCCTGTCCTTGCTAACTCCATTTTAAAATGATTGCACATGTGTTGCATGTGATGCTTTTTTTTTTAACAACATATTACAGCTTTATGCTACTGCACAAGTCCGCTTTCCAGGACTCTGAGTCCTTTGATTGTTCAAGGACAGAGGTAGCCAGCTTGTAGTAAGATCACCAAGAGATCTCCTCTTGTCTTGAAAGCCTTTCTTTCCTTAACAATCATATATGAGCCATGCTCTGTGAAAAGGGGGTTTAATACATCTGCAACGAATATCGACCAATATTGCAGACCGCGCAGGCTGATATACGCCGAAACTTTTTGCTATCAGTAAATTTTCTGAATGTCAATGGACCATTTTAGCTTGTGTTTCAGTCGGTTGCTAAACAAAATGCATTTTCGGGATCAACAATAATGTGATGACTTGCTTGGTTACCTGCATCTCGGAGATGCATTAAACCCCCCTTTTGCTAGGGCATGGCTCATATAAATTTATCCTTTGAGAGCCGAGCACACATTCCGCTGCTTCCTTTCTACTGAATACTTGTGTTACCTCGAACTTAGATTGACTTGATTCATCCCTGTCTTTGCTAATCAGACGGGTCAACTTGTAATCAAAATGGTTTTACAGCATCCACGGCGGTCTGTGAGTAAATGGCTTAACCTTTAAGCTGCTAAGCGCGACTCACTGACCTTTTGCGGACAGTGTAGATCAAGATCAGACTGCACAGAACGTGCAGTCTGATCTTGGATCTACACTGTCCGATAATGAGGTATCTTTCCCAAAGCAGTTCCTTTGAAATAGGAAAATTTCGGTTTGTACTGTCGGCTTGAAAAGTTTCGTTTCACTATTTAGCATGATAAGTGTTAAACTGTTCATTCAAAGCAGATTTCTTATGTTCTATCTCGTGCACCATTCACTCAGTGCCATCTGGCATTACCGTAATTTACTTTACCATACGTCATTTACTTCTTACTTCCTAAAATGGTTACAAGTAATCATTGCTCCCTTCCCCGTAATATTTTATGTGTTAAAAAATGCAGTCTGTAGAGTGCATATTAGCTTAATGTTGACGATGAAAATCCAACAAGTTACTAACACAGCATGGTGGACAAAGTCTCATACTGACATCATTTCAACTTTAGGCATCTTCCTGAAGTCAGCTTTAAAGGTGTGCCACACAGGCAAATAAGTATAATCTCCACTGGCACTCTCCTCCGACTAGCACATACAGGAGAAAACTGGGACCGTAATCATCAACCATTCTTTACAGCATTCGTTCTCTTTATATTCTAAATGTAGTAAGAAACACTATTTCTGATAGCTAACCCAGTTGGTTCTGCCAGAAATTAGGTTCCTTTTAAACTCAGAAAACTGTTGAGAAACAGAATCTAGAACGTTTAAATACGTACCTAGAATGCCATTTCTTCCATGAAACCTGCTTGTACATGGCATGCGACAAGGTGACAATCTTGCTCTACTCTTGTTTAAAACAGTTTAAAGAACGGTTTGCATGTTATAGACTGATGTGCGTCTTATAGACTAAGTGAAAAGTGTACATTTCTAAGAACTGCTATTAAAAATAACAATAATTAATATTGATACGCTGACAATTTACTTCGATGAACAATATTTACTAATGGCAAATATAACACCACATAGTTTTGTAATTCTGATTTCGAACTCTTTTTCATTATCTACAAAGTGCCAGGCAAACTTTACGTGCATTAAATGACAGTTTGGGCACAACCACAAGTGCTTTTGTCCACAATGTACAGTACTGTACCTCAAGATCAGACTGCATACGACATGTAACGTTTGACAATGACTTATCATTCAAGATCAGACTGAATACGACATGTAACGTTTGACAATGACTTATCATTATCATATTCTTTGGAAACATCGCGAAAATTTAAATCATTTCAGCCTGATGTAAAGTTCGGTAACAGTAGATATGATAATGCTCGATCTAGCACATTACCCTTAAGATCCTCATCCCTAAAATATATTGCCTTACGCAATACGATATGCATTACACAATATGCTAGCCCTTATCCCCTCTACCATGCATTATCAATTTCATGTAGCACACACATCCGCATGCTCATAAAATTATTAAAACCAATAGGTTAAGCATTCATAAATAAATCAAACTAACTTCTATCTTAATCCTTTTACCTTTAATTCAATTATTAAAACCAATAGGTTAAGCATTCATAAATAAATCAAACTAACTTCTATCTTAATCCTTTTACCTTTAATTCAATTATTAAAACCAATAGGTTAAGCATTCATAAATAAATCAAACTAACTTTTATCTTAATCCTTTTACCTTTAATTCAATTATTATAACATATCAAACCCTTATGTAGTAGATGAAAAATTTTCGAAAAAAAAAAAAAAAAAAAATTAATTTTAAAAATTTTTCATCATCACACGTCATTGCATCAGTTAATCATTGCATCAGTTAACCAACAAACCCATCAACCAGACAAACCCTTACATCAGTTAATCGCTTAACCTCCCCATCAACCAACACGTCATGCAATGGCTAACCGGTTTATGAGTTAGTGGGTGGCTTAAGATTTTTAATAAAAAAAAAAAAAATTTTGAAATTAAAGTTATCAGAACCAGTTAACTATAGGAAAGATGGAAATTAAAGCAAAGCCTAGTAATTTAAAAAAAGATAGCATCTTATTAACTAATTGTGTTTGTTGTAATAGCATATTAGAAAAAAAGGTAGAAAATGTACGAGATAAACAGATTTATGAGTTTTATGAATGTAGTTATGATGATAGACCATTTGGTTGGTGTAGAAGTAATAGGGGACCTTGTACTTGTAGTTGGAGTAGAAAAGATGTTTTATATATCACATGTAAAACATGTTATGATTTAAAATGTAAAGAATGTGGAAAAAGTGATTATAATTACATTTCTGGTAGACGATGTGATGTCTCTTGTTTAGGTAATGATTGTAGTAAATTTATTTGTGGAACATGTTTAACACCGCCATGTAATAGTTGCGGGAAAAAAATAGCTGGTGAGGGGGGTAAATGTATTAATTGTATTGAGAAAGAAAAATTTAAACAAAAGTGGAATGGAACAATAAGAGATAAGTTAGAGTGTTATGGTGATACAAAACTAAAAATTTTAGCACGAAATAAAAATTTAAAAGGCAGGTCTAAACTTTCTAGAATAGATTTAATTGATAAACTTGAACCACTAACAACTTTAGATGATTTTCCAATTAGATAAATATTTAATCTTTTTACTAGATTAAATATTTTATTTTGTTTCATCAGTCAGTTTATAATGTCCATGTGATAATGTTCTATAACTACCATCCAAGAGTATCAAACCCTTTTTATCATCTTCAAAGCTTAATGCTATTTTATTCATTTTTATAGTGGTTAATTCATGATGTTTACTTTTTATTCCTCCCATAGTTACACAAAAATCTTTTTTAGTATCCAAACACTCCTTATAAGTTTTAAATCTTAACTCATTTTTAATCACAGACTTTTTAACTCCTTTACATTTTTTAGTTTCTGTTTTCTCATTATATACCATATTACCGTCTTTATCTTTTTTAACAGGTTTATCATAAATAAATTTACCATCTTCATCGGTTAAAGCATTATCATTTTTATCTTTTCTTAAGATAAATTTTTTCATAGCATAAGTTTTTGCTCCAGGACTTACAAATCCATTTAAAAGATCTCCCTTTAGTTCATCCTTAAACTTACCTAACACATTACAATTTTTATCACTATATAATGGATGATTTTTCGGATAATTGCTAAAGTCAAACAAATCATTGGCATCCTCTTTTAAATCTTCATACAAATCTTCAGTTTCTATTTCTAAAACAAAACTATCAGTATCAGTATAGCACATAAATACTTTATCTTCACCAAATTTATTTTTAAAATAGTTATAATAATCTTCTAACATAGTTGTTTTGCTAATATCAAGTATGCTTACTCCTAAATAAATTGGGTTATCATATTTAATCCATGTTTTTTTCATATGAACAGCAACCAAATTTTCATCAAATATAGTATGATTATGAAAGTTATGTTTTGCAGTTAACTTTTTAAAACGTTCACTATTTTCACCATTAACTAATTCTATGTTTACTCTATTTCTTATATTTTCCATGGTTTTACCAAAAACAGAATTCATTGCTAACTTCCATAAATTATCTAAAAAATTATTTTCATCCTTCTTTGCTTGTGTTCTTAATTCTACACACTTATCAACATATTTTTTAATAGCGGTACTTTCTCGATATTTAATTCCACGATGTATTTTTTTAATCTTTAATCCTAATCTCTGGTAAGTCTTTAAAGCTTCATAATGAAGTATATATTTTTCTTTATCATTTAAGTTTGGTATTAACTTTTCTACTTTACTTACCTTTAATCTTTCTGCTGCTAAAGGCATTTCATTATGCAAATCATGTAAATCTTTAGGATACTCCAAATCAACCTCCAGGGTACACGGATATTTTTTCCAGTTATTTAATTCTTCTTCAGTCATCCATTTAAAATCACCTACAGGTAAAGGCTTACTCATAGCCCAAGGATAAAGACTGTTTTTATCGATATAGATCATATATTTACTAGGTTTTGTTGGATCATACTCTTCACCCATATATTTATTGTTTGCCTCTGCTAATCTAATACTAGTCATACAAACACCACCCCTTTTAGATGCTTCAAAAAAGTTAAGCATATTAACATCAGTAAGTTTTTCTAATTTTATTTTGGTTTCCTTTAGCATAGCATCCCATCCAAATCCAGGTAAAGTATAATACCAAGCAGGATCTAAGTCAAATTCTTTATGCATAGAAAATCTAAAGTTTTCCATAACATCAGCTAAAAAAGTACAACATCTGTTTCATTGTATAGTTGTAAATAATCCCTAATATTTTTACATTCAAAAAAATCATATACCTTTAACGCGTGTGCCAGATCTTCTTCTGAAATTCCTTCTCCATTTAAGCTTGAATAAAATTCTTCTATAGGTGGTAGTTGTGTTTCTTCTAATTTTTCAAAACTATCTAACCATTCATAAGGAAAGATACCCTTTCTACTTAACAATTTTAATTTTTCTTCTGTAGATCCACCACGATGTTTTTCTAAATAATACTTTAAATTTTTAAAATCATCATTTTTTAAATTTTCGACAATTTTTTCTAAACTGCTTGATAAAAACTTAAAACTATCAAGAAATCTTAAATTAATATGATTATTTCCTACCATAAGATGTTTTGTAAAACTAATATATTTTTCTTCTGTGTTGGGTAAACAATCAATTCTACCACTAGTTTTACCAAGATACTTAATAAAAATATGTGCATCATAACCAGATAAATTATGATAGATAACAGGTATAAAATCTGGAACTTTTGCTTTAAGATTACATTCATTATGTGCAGCTCCTCTATATTTACCAGTAATATGACAATGATCTCTTACTTTATAATTTTTATGTGTAAATTTACCACCACATATCCAACATTTTACTTCATTTTTATGTTTTCTAACTTTATCTACTGTTAATTTTTCCATTTCTACTGGGGTTTTATAAAATTCGTTAAAAAGTTGTTTAGCATCCTTAGTTAAAGTATCTATAAAATGTTTTTCAGCATCTTTACCAACATATCCTCTTAATACCGGTTTCATAATTTCACTATCAAAACAACAAATTGAATAGTTATAACTAACAGGTATATGCTTTTGTGTTTCAATGGTATTACTTTTTTGTTGTGATTCTATTTTTTGTAATATACATTCAAAATCAGCAATAACAACAAATGGTACCATAATTTTTCTACAATAGTTTTTAAACTTTATTAAAATTTCTTCAGGATTTTCAGGATTAAACTTAGGCATTATTAAATCAACTCCATCATGATCTTCACAACGCTCCATATGCTTTTCTAAAAGTTTTTTACTACCAAAATGGTTCATACAAAGCATACAATACTCTACATTATTATTAGAAGCTGTTTGAGTTCTCAGTAAAGCTTTAATATTTTTTATTAAAACATAATGTGATTTTTTTTTCTTCTTCAATATATAGCAAATTTACATGATTTTCTTTTAAACTTTTTATAGCTCTAATACGTTTGATTTTTTCCTTACCTTCTACTATCCCAAAAACATTAACACTAATTGTTGGATTAAGCCTTTCAAACTTATCTATATCAAGTAAAGAAACAGGATAATTAATTCCTTTCATATTTAAGCTATTTTTCTTAGATTTTAAATCATTATCAACTCTTTGTGGATTTTTTTCTGTTGGATTTAAATACCTTAAAATACAATCTGTAAAACATTCATCATTCTCACTTTTCATATTAATACACGCATTTTTGTTAGCAATCCACTTAGGTAAAGGCAACAAACCACTTGCTCTTAATGGTTCATAAATAACACTATGCATTTTAAAATGAACCACACTTTTAAAAGTCCACCCACTACCACTTGAAACAAAATTAACAAAATTTTCTAAAATTCTATTTATCATTTCTAAGTATACTTTTGTTATATCAGTTCCTCGTAAATTAATCTCATATTCTCCAGAAGAAAAATTAGCTTCTGCTATTTGTTTTTTATCACCCTCTCCTCGTTCCATTAAACATTGAAGATTTAATTTTACTTTAATCCCACGCATGCTTTTTAAAAGATTAACAATTGTTGGTTGTATTAGCTCTAAAAACTCTTGTGGTGTATTTAAAAACTCTTGTGGTGTATTAACATCTATCCCTTCTATTTTATGTTCAGTTGCATATTCTTTTAAGGCAGATCTATTTTTTATTACGTTTATCTTATCCACTTTATCATATATACTTTTTATTTTATTTTTTAAAGCATTAAGTTCAGGTGTTATACTTGGTTGTTCTACTCTTACATTTTCTAAGCTCCTTAACAAATCATCAACTGAAGTAGTTGGTGGAGTGGCTGGTCTTTGTCTTGGTGGTAAATAGGGCGTTGGTTGTAATATTGAAGCATCAATGGTTTCCAGGTCTCTATCTAATAAAGAAGGTTCTGTATTAATCAAAAGAGTTATTAATTCATTACGTCTAAGCCTTGAGTATCTTCTTAATCCCCTTTCCCTTGCTAGATTTCTTAATCCAGCTACATTATATCTATCAAACTGACGATCCATTTTTTTTTAAATAAAAAATTCTTTCCTTAAGTCAAATTTTATTATTTTTTCCATAAATAATAAAATTATTGAATATCAATTCTATATTTACCATTCCATACTCTACCATTCCAGTTTTCAATCGTTTGTGGACATTTATCAATATACTTACTAGCCTTGTAAATTGATGGAAACTCTTTCACCTCTTCAGTTTCTACATCCTTTAATACAACCTTTTTTGGGTTTTTAGCAATATCCTTTAATCTTTCATAATTAGGAATTTTTTTTAAAAATTTTTTTTCTTCCTCTTCAGGATATAGTCCATGCTCCTTTAACACATCAATATACTTTTTCTTATTCCAATAGGAGTACCACTTAATATTATTATCTGTTAATATTTTCTTAAAATCAGCAACCTTTTTCATTTTTATTTTATTTAAGTAAAAATTTACTTAATATACTACACTCATCTTGTTTCCATCACTCTGAAAGTTAATTAACCTATCACTAAGTAAAACTGCATAAGCTACAGTATCTGCTGGAACAGCTTCAGTGAATGTTGCTTTAACATGGATATCAGTAACAGAATACTTAAGCCTTTCACTTTGTTTTGATAAATCAAACACAAACAAAGGAAAAAGGGTTTTGTAATCTGAAGGAGTAATATTAGGGTTTGATACCAATTCATCCATGTTAAAAAATTTTTTTCTAAATGAAGCAGCATCACTATATATTCTATTAATTTGATTAGCAGTAAAATCTATATCATGATCATATAGTGGATATTTTTTTGAACCTAGCATTACATAAATATTTTTAATATGTATGCTGTCAAATATAGCAGGGTTTACTTCTTGATTATTACTTCTTCCTGTTTGAAAGCCTACAATTAAGAAACGCGGCACCTCAGGCGATGATTTAGATGATAACCTCCAAGTAAAACCTGTTGCTTGTGGAACTGCAATACTATCACTTTGTATCATTCTATACCCAACTGGGAATTTTTCTTTCTTCTCGATAAATCTAAAAAGTTCCAGCTTATTACCATCTTCCGGTGTTACATGTGGTATAAACCAAGATACCTTTAGTAAATTAACTCTACCAGCATCTGTACCACCAGCTCTAAAAATTGTGTCATTATCATTATTTCTTGTTAAGGTTAAAGTTTGTTTCATACCATATAAAATTTTGTTGTAATCTTCACAAAAGCCAAATATATGTTTCAAAGGTATCCTAAAACTAAATGTTCCAACAGGAACTGAACTAAAAATAAATTGTCTTCTGATTGAAAAACCAATATTATTAGCACTATTTGCAGCGTCACTGGTATCTTTAAACCACAGTTGGTTTAATCCCTGCGATTTAGAAAAATCATCTGGGTATTTTAATAGACCAAGCATTGTTGTAGTCCGACCAGGATAATTAATTGTTTCTATCTCTTGTCCACTGAGTTGATATCTTATATTTTTAAACAGATACATCAAACCATTATTTGTTATGGTAACCTCATTAGCCGCACCATAAACAGTACCATCATTTTTTACTAATTCACCAATAATTTGTAAATAAGACTCAGAAGGATGATAAAAAATATCTTGCGTTTCGATATCAATCCTAATATTTCCTCCAGGATTGTTTAAATTGGTTCCTGTAATAGGCAGATATTCATAATACTCATATTCATCAATACTATCGTCTTTTAAAATCGGTGCTTTAATATTTAAAATATCCATTTTATTATATGCAATTATAATTTTAAGTCAAATTATAATTGTTTATATTATTCAATCCATAGTTGAGGGAAAGACTTGTTTACATCATTTACATACACTCCCTTAAGTTTAATATTTTTATGTTTTTCTACTGTTGAGTTTTTTCTCATCTTAGGATATATCTTACTTCCATAAAGAATGGTTACCTTAGGTATACCATTTTTTTCTAAATATCGATTTACATCTTCTTCAAATTCCTTAATGATATCAGCTTTTTCAGGCGACAATTTTAAAGTAGCCTTTTTATAATTATAATTTGTATCACTGCAATCTAATACTTCACATTCATCATCAAGTTTTAGGTTTGCGTGAAGGATGCTAACCTTTTTTGTGTTGTATTTTTCATAAGTTGATAAATTAAATTTTAGATTAGTCATTTATTTAATGTTTATTTTTACTTAACTTAAATTTCATAATACTTTAACTCCACCACCCTTACTATTTAATTTCTTAACTAAATCTTGTATAGCAATGGCACTACCATCTATTAAGGTATTAATATTTTGCGCTGCAGGTTGAGTTGTTGTAGTAGGCTTTTGAGCATATTTTTTTAAAATCTTTTTAGATTTTGGCGTCAGAGCCTTTTGAACTAACTTTTTACCTGCATCAATTGCTGCCGTCTTTCCAATCTCTAATGCTTTCTTTGCTCCTTCCTTAGCCACACTCTTACCAACATCAACTGCTGAAGATGCAATTTGTTTAGCTGCACTGCTTGTAAATAGTCTTGTAAGAAAATTAGCAAAAGTATCAAATAACCCCGCTCCTCCATAAGCGTAATTTTTTTTAAATCCTCTCTTTTGTGATATAATCATTTTTATAATATAGACATTAATTTTTTATAAGTTTTTGTATTTAAAACACGTTGTCTTTTTAATTCATCACAAATACTTACAAGCTCATTTCTTACACCTGTATGACCGGCTCCTTTACTTGCCATTAAGAGGTCTAATCTTTCTAATAGTGCATTAGGGTCAGATGGGATTACCGTAATTCCACTTCCTATTTTAATCATATCCCAAATTTTACTAAGTATATTTTTCCACTTTGGCATCCCTTTAGCAGATTTATGTTTAGTTTCTAATAGGTTGTTATCGCGATAAAGAGCATTGGTTTTTATCATTATTTCCCTATAAAAACTTAAATCGGTGTCATCATATTTTGTTTTGTCTGGGTCTTTAGCAATAATTAATTCCCACAAACCAGATGTATCAGTATCGTAATCTTGTTCACCAACTAACATTATGTAATCGCCCATAATATCAACTTCTGTATCACCAATATGTAATAATCCATTCTTTTCATAAAACCCAAACGTTGTATCAACTTTATCTTTATCATCATATCTTTTTAACTGATTTTTTGCAATTTCTCCAAGAAAAATTGGTTTCTTTATACCTTTTTCATCACTTTCTGATAACATATTAACTATTTCATCAGAATCTAATTTTTCAAAATCATATGCTAATACGGAAGGAAAACCTTTTAAATTAATAATATTTTCCAATTTTTTTTATTCCTTTTTTAATAGGGCCTAGTTCTCCTACAATCTCCTCTGCTGTTTGTTTTTGTCTTTCTGTAACAGGTTTAAAAAACTTAGAAAGTTGTTGTTGATACCTTAATCTTCCTGTTCTTTCTGCAAGATTACTATCTTTTATTCTTTTCTTTAAATCAATAAATTCTTTTACTGTTTGTTCCCTTTTTAAAGGGTCAACTATCTTTAAAAATGACATTTTTTTTAAAGTAATTAATTTTTTAATTAGTATTATCTATCTCACATGCACAAAAACACTTAAACTTAGGTGGTTTTAGTTTTATTCTTAATGGTGTCCATTGTTTCTTTCTACAAGTCTCCTGAATTCCTCCCGTGCTTCTATTCGCCCCTTCTCTATTAAACTCTCTTGCTCCTCTAGCTTGCTTTTTTTCTTCGACTTACTCCTAATTTCTTCCTTCATTTGTTTGTATTTTTCCAATTCATCCATAATTAAAGTAAATTCTGAATGATCTATTTCGTTGTCTGTTATTGCTTTTGATATATGTGTAAGTAGTGTATTTAACTTTGAATCTGCTAACATTTTAATCTGAAGATGTTTTTCAGATTTTGTTCTTGTTATTCTAACTAAAAACTTACCTACTATTGCTACTAATCCAACGGCTAAAGCACAACCTTCAAGAGCTATCGTTGCAGGTATCGCTACCACAGTTGAGAGTAAAGCAATTCCTCCTGCTCCTGCACCTAATGCTATAATAGTTAGTCCAGCTTCAACATTATCTGCTGTTTTACTAATATTCATATATTTTTTACTTAGCTGCTCTCTAACCTTAACTTCATTTTCCACAAAAGTCTGAATTTCTGATATCTTTTGCAATCTAAAGGATTGACCATTGTCTCCTGTTGTTAGTATTGGTTGTAATGATGGTGCATTTGGTATATTTCGTGCTTCTGGTAAATCTGGATAAATCTTTTCTTTTAGTTCCATTTTATTAATTACAACTTATTTTTTAAATAGAATAGTAAAGACGACACAAAAAGGCGTTTTCCTCTATTTTTTTTAACTTATTAGAGTTGTTTGTAATTGTTGCAACCATATCATCCACTTCTTCTAATGAAACCTCATTTGTTATAGATATTTGATTAAGTTTTAGATTATAAGATAGAGAAACTAAAACAAAACCTTTACTCATATTAAAACCCATACCTAGGGCTATCGTTATTGTTTGTCCTCCTTCTAATACTAACGGTTGTTGGGTAAAAATATCCCATGAAATAGGATTAACTTTTTTAGCAGGATACTTAACTTCTACAGGTTTCCAAAAAATAGTTTTTGATTGAACTATTTTATGTTTTCCATTTCCAAATTTATGTACATTCATATTTTAAATTTATAATATTGCTCCTAATATAGGAATATTAGCAAATGGACTATTAGGTCCTAAAAGAAGACCTTTTCCATCATAAATTTTTCCACCTTGTTTTAAATACAATCCATCACCAACGGAACTCAATCCTTTACCTTTAGCTGGACCAAGAAATAAACCTTTACCATCAGTTTCTACTTGACAGACACAACCACCTTTTTTAAGATACAATCCATTACCCATTGCTTTTTGAACTCCTGAAGATGCTAAACCAGATAGTGCACCAACACCTAAAGCAGGTAAAACAGTCCTTGCTAATGCTGGTAATGCTGCTGATGCTAATCCTGCCAACATTCCAAGAAAACCACCTTCTACTTTCATGTTATGTTTAAGTTGTTTAGTTGACATTCTAAACGTTGCCCCCTTACCACCTTTATAAGCTTTTGCAAGTTTATTTACTTGTGGTTTGGTTAATGCTATTACATCATTACCATGTATATCTTCATGCTTTAAACGAATACTTGCTGGGCTTTTGTTTTTAAAAGAATGTAAAATTTTTTCCTTTTGCCCATCAGATATATTTATTTTAGCTTTAATATAGTTTGTCATTTTTTATATTTATCTTGCTTCTCTTATATGAAATCTAATTGTTAAATTTTCCCCTCTTAGATTAAGTAATGTTCCATCTTGGTCTGTAATTGATACATTTAAATTATGTATTTCATTTAATGTTAATGGAAGATAAACTAAATTAACAGGATTTTCTATTATTTTATACCCTGGTGATACATTAGGAAAAAAACTATAAATTGTATTTCTTTGTGAACCATTAACATAACTACCTGAAATTAAATCTATATTAACAAGTAAGCTATTAATACTAAGAATATTTACTACATTTTCTGATTCATGAAATCCTTGTATATATTTAGCACGAGTGAATCCTAATACTTTTGCAATAGAATTTTGTTGGTTAAAATCTACTTGATAACCATTTTCTAAAAAAAGAACAGACTTTAAAGTATTAGTATTTGCTGAGATGTTAATATAATATTCTTCATTAACTGCATCATAATGACCTTTTTTTCTCATTTCTTGTTGAATTACATCATTAATATCAACTAAATCATAACTTCCTTCAGGTATTTTTATTTTTACCCATGACGTACCACTGTCTGGTGAATAAACAAAAATGTTATTGTTTTCATCAATATTAGGAAATGAATAATAAGTTTCAAGATTAACCAATGCTATTTCATATTCTTTATCCTTTTCTAATAAAAGTGGAGGAGTAAATCTTGTTTTAAACTCTGTTTTGTTGTCGCTTACGATAATTTGAAATGATGTTTTATGGTCAGTATTTTTTACTATCTTTTCAAGTAATTCTGCTTCCATTTTTTATATTTAGTAAAAATATATTTTAAAACGAATATATTTTTAATAGTATTCTTTGTAATCTCGCGGTATATAAAAGTTATCAAATCCACACCTATATTTCCCATCATTACGGTTCTTAGTTAAATCAATCACTACAAAACCATGGGGTCTTTCCCAACAGTTTTTACAAAAATTGATAAACTCTGTTTTAGACATATCATCCCCTACACGATCACTATAAATATGATTAAGATTTTTTAAGTCTTGTCTAAACAAGCATATTAAGTTAGCATTTTCTCTAATAGTTTGACGTGGTAGTCTAAAATAATTTTGTGCTAGATAAAAACAATCAGCATTACTATGTCTACCCCTTACATAATAGTTTTCACACTTGTTTTGTCTTTCTAAAAGTAAGTCATCAAATATCATTAAGTTTTTATTTGATGCATTTAAATCTCTTGGGTCAGGAACATCACTAGCATATTCAAAAAATTCACAATTGATATCAGATTTTTCCTTAATTGTTTTTGCCCATTCTTCAACTAATGCTGTAGGTGAAATATCACGGTTTTGAACTTCATCTTTAAGTGAAAACAGCCTTAATATGTTTTCTTTTGGTATTTTTTCTTCAAAAGCTTTTTTAAGTATACGATATTCTGGTTAAAACAAACTTTTACCAAAAACGCATAAGTTGTTATAATCTAACCAATCAGGTCTTAACAAAAGGTTAAGTAAAAGTGTAGTTTTACCACATCCTGATTTACCTACTATTAAGCCTCTGATACTCCTAGGTAAAAGGGGATGATTAAATCTTTTTGCTAACACTTCATTCCATGATAAATTAACAATATCCATATTTTATATTAAAAATTTTATTTTAATATAAAAAAATGTATTGCGTTAAATGTAAAAAGAAAACTGATACTACTGATTTACAATATGTAGTAAGTAAAAATGGTAAAAATATGGCGCGAGGAAAATGCACTAATTGTGGTACAACAAAAACACAATTTGTTAAACAAAAAGAAGGTGGTTCATTGTTAAACAAAGCAATCAATAACTTACCTGTCGAAATGCACTTACCTGGTCATAATTTTACTGGCCCTGGTACTAAGTTAAAGAGAAGATTAAATCCTGACTTAACACCTAAAGATTGGTCAAAGCCTGTAAATCGCGTTGATAAAGCAGCATATCATCATGATATATGCTATCTTAAGCATAATGATACTAAAACACGTAATGATGTGTGCGATGCTAATATGCTTAAAGAGTTAGAAGGTATCTATAATCCAACTATTAAGGAAAAAATGGAAAGAGGATTAGTTTCTTCATTGATAGGAACCAAGAAAAGATTTGGTATGGGAATGAGTAAAAAAAAAATTTACTAGCAGAAGAATTACATAAACCTGTAAAAAGAAAATTTAAGAAAAGGAGAGTTAGAGTAAATGGTATCGATAGAATATGGGCTGCAGATTTAGTAGATATGCAAGCATTTTCTAAATTTAATCGTGGAGTAAAATTTCTTCTTGCTGTTATTGATATCTTTTCAAAATATGGATGGCTAATACAATTAAAGGATAAAACAGGAAAATCTGTTTCTATTGCATTAAAGAGTATTTTTAAGGAAAGAAAGCCTGAGAAAATGTGGGTGGATAAAGGTAAAGAGTTTTATAACAAAGATGTTAAAGATTTGGTTGAATTGTATTCTACTGAAAATGAGGAAAAATCAAGCGTTGTTGAGAGATGGATTAGAACAATGAAAGAAAAAATGTGGAAGTATTTCTCTGCTCACTCAACAAATGTTTATATTAATGTATTGCAAAATCTTGTTAAGGAATATAATAACACGAGACATTCTTCTATTAAGATGACACCAACTGAAGCAAGTAAGAAGAAAAATGAAAATAAAGTTTGGAAAACATTGTATCCTGATTATGACCAAGTAAGGGAGGATATCAAACCAAAGTTTTCTGTTGGAGATAAAGTAAGGATAAGTAAAAAGAAAAAGACTTTTGAAAAAGGTTATACCACAAGATGGACTGAAGAGGTTTTTACAGTTTCAGAAGTAAAACATACGACGCCTATAACGTATAAGATTGAAGATTTAAATGGTGAAGAAATAAAAGGTTCTTTTTATGAGCCTGAACTACAAAAAACGAGTCAAGAGGTGTATAGGATAGAAAAGGTTATTAAAAAGGGAAAAAAGAAATCTCTTGTAAAGTGGAAAGGTTATTCTGATGAGTTTAATTCATGGGTTGATAATAGTGCTATTGTAAATATCTAAGTATATAAAAATGAAAAATATTTTAATTGATAATATAACTTTACCAAATAAACCATTAAGTAATTTTGAGCTTGAGGATGCTGCAAAAAAATTAAAAATAAAAAATTTTAGAGGAATATTTTTAAGAGATACCCTGCCTAAAAAAGTAAGAAATAAAGAATGTGGTATATTAAATCTTGATGACGCAGTTGGACCTGGTACACATTGGGTTGCTTGGTTTAAAGATGATAAAAATAAAATTTATTTTGATAGTTATGGTATACAACCACCTCTTGAAATTATAGATTATTTAAAAAGTCCATTACATTACAATACAGATCAATTACAACAAGCAGGTGAAGTATTTTGTGGTCATTTATGTTTGTATATTCTTAAAGAGTTGGGTTTAGGTAGTGTACGAGCCACTGCGAGTAATAAATTTCAAAGTATTTTAAATAAACTTTTTTAGCAATATTAAAAAATGCCTGTTGATAAATTTGGAAGAATGGATGAAGTTAAAACGAGCGGTGGTGGTGTTTCACTTGCTTACATCTCAAATAATTTTTTACGTAAAGATGGAACAACCCCCGTTGCTGGTTCTATAAATATGAATGGAAACACGCTAACGAGGGTTAGTAATCCAGTAAATCCGCAGGATGTTGCTACTAAAGGTTATGTTGATGCAAACTCAGGGCTGTTAGATGAAAATGGAGGATATCATATGGCTGGGTATTTAAACATGGGTTTTAATAAAATAAAAAATATAGCCGACCCTGAGGAGCCGAGTGAAGCTGCTAATAAAAAATATGTAGATGCTGCTGAAAGTGCTTTTGTTTTGGGAGCAGATGGTACAGCAAGAGGAGACATTTCTATGGATGAATTTAGGATTAACAATGTTGGTTCGCCTATAGAAGCTCAACAAGTAGCAAATAAGTTTTATGTGGATACCGCTGTTGAGGCAATATCCGCAGGTAATAATGCTTTAACAAAAAACCGATATGGAACTTTCTTAGCAACTGGTAAAATAGATATGAACACTCACCCACTTACTGGATTGCCAAATCCTACAGATCGTGATTCTGCTGCTAATAAAAATTATGTTGATAATGGAGGTGCCATTGTTAAAAATCCAGATGGAAGTTTTACGGCAATATCAGATGTAGATTTTCAAGGTTTTTCTATAAAAAATGCTGGGGCTCCTGTAGAAGAAAGAGATTTAGCAACAAAATTTTACGTGGATGGAAAAGTATCACTTCCTTCTCTCATAGGCCCTAAACCTATTATAAGCGTGTATGCGGAGGAACAAGGAGAATTAAAAACTGGTAGTTATGAGTTTGCTTTTGGTAATGGAGGCAGTGGAGAAAGTCATGGGTTAGGAGGTTATTGTATGTCTGCTCCTGGTAGAATTTTAAGAGGAACTTTAATGGTTGTTAAAGGAACCGGTGCTCTAAGAGAAGAGTCAAAAGTTAATATTGTCATAAATGGAGTTGAACAGCCTGACTACTCCATAATAAAAAAGAAAGGAGAAGGTTGTAGTTGTGTAGTTTTTCCTAAACCTTTAGAGGTGGAGCAATGTGATGTTATTAACTTTATAACAAAGAGAAACAACCCAAATGCTAAAAATGCATATTTAACAATATTGATAGAATTGGACTTGTAGTTTACGAACTATGTGAGTAAAAAATATTTAACCCAGTAAAAGGGTTAGATATTTTACAAATGAAGAATATCATCATTGGTTATTAAGTTATCAATTATACACAACACATCAATTTCATCTAGTATTGCTCTTCTATATAGAATCTTTCTTCTTATATTTGGGTATCTTTTAACCATGTTATCAACTTTGTCTAAAATACAGTTAATATGAGAAACCACCAATAACCTCATTTTTTGATTTTTATCATCTCCTTTAGGCTTGGGAGTATGGATAAACATTAATATTTTATAAAAGGTTGCATTAGAAACATCAGTGATAGTTAATCTTTGTTCAATTAAGTCTACCATAGTTTTAGCATACTTATTAAGATCTTCAGTTTTGATTTCGCGAAGTGTTGTGTCATCTCTTATATAAGCAACTTGCTTTTTTCTGCTATTGCCTCTAGCTTTTCCTCTGTTCATCTTTATAAACTGTAGGAATCTATAAATTTAATTCAAAATTTATAGATCATCTCTTTCATGATAACTTACCGTAAATATATTATACATACTATCATCCATGCTATCTTTTATCAAGTCGTATGTATTATGTTTGGTAAAAAATCTTTGTCGAATATCAAACAATGCATTTGTTAAATCTTTTATGTAAACATATAATCTTGTTGTAATATATTTTCCTTGATACTTAAACACAACTCGCACTTCCTCAGGGTTATGTTCATAAATCATCTTACTGCAAAAATAGTAGATATCGGCATATGGTGTACATCCTTTGTATGATATAAGACCTGTGTTGTTTAAGTAAAGTATTTCACGACTGGATATAATATGCATATTAGCTTTTTCATACAGTATACGGTTTAACTTAAGTTTAAATTCATTATTGTTTTCCATTTTTATATTACATCATACATATTTAAGATAACTTCATCAGGTATGTATTTAACGGTAATCCTGGTTGTTCCATACTCAATCCTTCTTATCATAATTCTTTTTTTATTTTTTAATAAAAAATTTTTTAATTCTTGAAAGTCGTTCTCTACCACATATTTCTCTATTCTTATTCGCAGTATTTCATTTACATATTTGTTTCTTAACTTCATTTTAGCGTCTATGAACATATTATTTTGTAAAAAATAAATTTTCTTTATCTCTTAAATATTCTGGTAAATACTCTTTTTGTATCATTTCCTTTAAATATATTGGTAATAAGTCTATATCTTGATCAAAAGAACACCTTAAACACTCTTTTTTTTCATACTTAAGTTTCCATAGTGGCATGTCTTGTAGTTCTTCATCTTCAATATGATTATAAATCTCGCTATTAACAAATTCATCTTCATTATCTTGGTGAAAATACTCATCCACTTTTTTTTTTTATAAATTCTCTTAATTCATAGGTTTTTAACATGTGTTGATTGATAACATCTTCTTCATCCTCTTCTTCTTGCTCTTCTTTTGTTTTTACTTTATAACCATTTTTTCTATTCCATTCATTACTAAATTTTCTATCCCTTTCATAGTCATCACGAAACTCTGTTTCTTCTTCATTACGTGGTTGGTATTCTTCAACCTGTGTGTTATTTACTTCTTCAACTATATCTGTGCTCATTTTAACACTTATATACTTTGGTGAATTTATAAAATTAAATTCAAATTTAAAAAAAAAATTTTTTTTTATTAAAACCTGAACGTCATCTAAGGATAAGTCTAATATTTACAAAATATTTTCGCTGTTTAACTAATCATCATAATCACTACTTTGAAAATCAACTACGCTACTTTTACTGCTTGATAGGTCATCCTCCTCCTTTATTTGTTCGATACCTATTCTTTCTAACACTTTTCTTAATCTAGACATATTAGTAATAGTAGCAGTAGTAGGTAAAATAACACTTTTTTTATCATCACTATACTTTACATCAACCCCTAAATAACAAAGGTTTTGTATGTAATTACGGATTCTTATAGTTTCAATTGATACTTTTGCTATATCTTCCATCGTAGCAAAAATAAATTTTATTTAAAAAATTTATTTTCAAAAATTTTTTTTATTTTAATTTTTTTTAAATGTATTTCAAATCTAAAAAATCAAAGTCTTTATATGCTGCATAGCCTGGCTCAACAGGAAAGTGTAATCTAATTTTTCTTTTCTTATGATCGATATATACTAATGTTTGACCAACCCAACAATACTCTTCATATTCTTCATTTTCATCATAAGTTATACATGGATATTGATCATCTACATCAAAACTTTTTAATATTTTGATGACTTTAGATACTATATATCTTTCTTTATACCGTGTTGTTTCATATATTTCATGTTCTTCTGGTTCTAAAGCTTCCCATTCATAGGGAGTAATTCTTACCTTCTTCATTTTAGAACCATTATAGACATCTATTATAAATACATTTCCTGATATATCATAGTTTTTGTATTTATCTAACATTTCAAGCTTCCAAGCAATATCAGAATATGGATCTGAGTTGTATTCAATTCCTATATTAGTTGTCATGATGTGTTTTCGATATTTAGTATGTGCAATTAATTTAATTAAAATTCAAATTTTGCACTCGTTTCACTTCGTGGAATCGAAAATTTTATCTTTATTAAACAACCATCTAACAAATCCAAATTTAAACATATCATCATCACAATCAATTTCGTTTTGTTCACAATCCACCAAACAGTCTCCGATATACTCATCTATTAATTCAATCATCTCTTGTCTAAATCTTCTGTGGCTTTGTTTAGCATAATATTCTTCATATTCTTTAGACAGTTGTTCGTAAGGCAATGTTTCAAGGATCTCTACATCCGTTTGTGGATTGTACAGATTTATTTTTACAAGTTGTTCTTCATAATCTATCCAAACACTATTAACTCTATAGTCTGACCATCTATGTGGTTCATTGTCTTTATAAAAAGAATCTTTAGTCGTTTTACAAATCCACTTCTCTTTATCTGTGTGGTCGGTTCTAAGATATTTTTGTTTTTCTCTTCTGGAAATAACCACCCACACTAAAGCATGTACATATTCATCATGGTCTAGTTTAAATGTGTTGGTTAATGGATTGTAGTTGTTGTATTTAAACTCCATCTCTCGTTTAAACTTGTATGTCTCGTATTCTGGAATATTATCCGGATCTTCTTCGATTGCAACAGATATTTGTCTTCTTAAGTCTTGTGTAGGATTTAAACTACTCATCTTATCTTTTACAGTTATGTTGATGCAATTTATTAAAGAAAATTTCAAATTTTTTTTTTTTTTTTTTTATTAAAAATCTTAAGCCACCCACTAACTCATAAACCAGTTAGCCATTGCATGACGTGTTGGTTGATGGGGAGGTTAAGCGATTAACTGATGTAAGGGTTTGTCTGGTTGATGGGTTTGTTGGTTAACTGATGCAATGATTAACTGATGCAATGACGTGTGATGATGAAAAATTTTTAAAATTAAATTTTTTTTTTTTTTCGAAAATTTTTCATCTACTACATAAGGGTTTGATATGTTATAATAATTGAATTAAAGGTAAAAGGATTAAGATAGAAGTTAGTTTGATTTATTTATGAATGCTTAACCTATTGGTTTTAATAATTGAATTAAAGGTAAAAGGATTAAGATAGAAGTTAGTTTGATTTCTTTATGAATGCTTAACCTATTGGCTTTAATAATTGAATTAAAGGTAAAAGGATTAAGATAGAAGTTAGTTTGATTTATTTATGAATGCTTAACCTATTGGTTTTAATAATTTTATGAGCATGCGGATGTGTGTGCTACATGAAATTGATAATGCATGGTAGAGGGGATAAGGGCTAGCATATTGTGTAATGCATATCGTATTGCGTAAGGCAATATATTTTAGGGATGAGGATCTTAAGGGTAATGTGCTAGATCGAGCATTATCATATCTACTGGTAACTCTTTATAAAACAACTCTTTATAAAACAATCTCAGGTCCTAATAAGAAAGGCTTTTAAAAACAGTTGGAAAAGAAGAAACAACACTGTCTCCTTTTTCAAAAATGTTTTCTACCCTCTCATAAAAAAAAAATCACCATTTAAGTCACATTTGATTAGTAGTCTGCGATTGCTTTCAATTTGGATGAGTCTCAAATTTGGTCGTTTAGTAAAGAGTCAATCTCTGAAGTCTGGTAGCCTTTGTGGAAGCATTGGTTTTCCTTTACTTTCATAACATACTATGGGATAGTTTATCCTTTTTCCTGGGGCACATTCTGTAAGTTCTGATCAGACAACATCCTTTAGTTGTTTCTCATCTGAGTCTATAGCAGTTGCCATCGCCTATTTGTACTACAGAAAGTAGGCATTAATATGGGTTGAAAAGAAGGGCAAAGGCATGTGTCAAGTTCATGTTTACAATATACAACAACAAACAATGGGCACTTGACCTCTATACCCATTCTTTAACCCTTTACAAAAACAATCCAATGTTCTAACGACCCTTAAAGGAAGAGGACTTTTCAAAACATTGTGGTAAAAAGAGCAAATGTGGGTTACCAGCATTTTCTCCTTTTCCCACGTTTTTTATCTTTTCAAAGCCAAATCTCTTTGAGAAGTATTTTATTTGTCAATTTTCTTTTTCAGTTTTGATGAGTCTAAAATATTGTCATATGGCAAAAAGCATTGAGCTTTTCTTATAGAGGATTTTAGGCATCCCGTAGATTAGTTATCTGAATACATTCTGACAGAAGGAAAACTTAGTCATAGATAATGAGCAATATCACGACTTTTCACATAATTTTAAAGCCTATCTCTACATGCATGTACATGTTTTCTATTATTATCTCTATTATAAGTTTCATCATTTGCTTCACTGGAAAAGAGATTTAGCCTGAAAACCCAATAATAAAATATGGAACAATGGTTCAAAACAAAAATTATGTAATTTCACCAACTCAAGTTTCTCAAAGAATGTCAGAAATTGTGCACACAAGATCGCACTGCACCGTGAAGAAAGAAAAAAAGAATTGTCCAATGGTACCTAATGGTTTACAGTTATATAGATTTGCTGATTTTCAAATTTTTCAATGAAGTAAAATCCATAATTTACTTATTCTTCACTGTGTAAAATTGTGGCCCATAGATTGCTTTAAATGCTTAACCCTTTCCCAAACAACAAATTTTGGACTGGTCCAAATTGAAAGAGTTTGCAGATGACAATTTTAAATTTGATGAAAATGGCAGAAAGTTCTCAAAAAGGGTAGAAAACACTGTGGGAAAACGAGCAATTTCTCCTTTTCCCACAGTGTTTTCAAATGACTTGTACTGCAAACATGTGAAAACCAGGGCTTGTTTGGGAAAGGGTTAAAAGGTACAAGAATTTTATATTATCAGTTTACAACTGTGAAAAACGCAGAAAATTCTAGATCTTAATATTGATAACAACACTCAGTATTTCCAAACAATCACCAAACAACTATATTAATTTGGTTATTTACATGAACAGGACCTCAGATGCAAGTGGAAAACAATAGAACTATGCAAGTTTTGAAAATTTGATTTCTTTCTGCACAAACATTTTCTACATTTCTTATCATTTTCCCGCCAAAATTAAGAAAATGAGGAAAAGGGTACACTTATTTTGCCAGCTAACACTCATCCTTTAACTCTTTACCAAACGACAAAAATTTAGACTGGTCTAAATTGAAAGCATTTGCAGAAGACAAAATAAATGTGATTGAAAAATTGAAATTTGTTTTGGGAAAGGTAGAAAACATTGTGGGAAAAGGAGAAAATGCTGGTTACCAGCATTTTCTCCTTTTTCCACAATGTTTTCAAAAGGCTTCTTTCTCAGGGTCATTAAAAGTCGGGATTGTGTGGTAAAGAGTTAAGTGAATTCTCATTCAGGAAGTTTCTATTTCCCTTCAAAGAAAATGAGTAAAACTAGCATTTCAAGTGTCGTAAACAATAATGTTTACATACAAAACCTTTGTTTAGTGTATTGCAGTACTTAAAGTTATGGCCCATATTTCAGATGAACAAGTGTTTTTGCAGTATAAATGAATACTCTGTACTAATTGTTATCCTCAAATTAAGTTGATTTACAACATTGACTTTTGTTCTTTACTTTGATGGTACCAATGGTAACAATTATTCCCTAAACAGCCTTTCATGACTATAGTTGCCTCTGCTACCAGTGCAGATCAAGATCAGACTGCACAAAACATGCAGTCTGATATTTGATCTACACTGTCCGCTTTGCTGAGCCATAAGGGCAACAATGACCTTGGCATTGCAATTACAAGGGGCTAAAGTAACATGTCCGGTTTTTAATAGAAGATTTCCGATGTATGGTATGTATTTATCTCTTACACCATGAATATTGGTAATTTATCTGCGTTTACAGAGCTGACTGAATTTTGCACCATTCTACAATTTTTCAAATTCTTACAGCATTTTTTTTCTCCAGCTGTAAGGATGTATCTTTAATGTGATTAAACAGAGATATGAGAAAATGTCGAAGTTTTTGCATGGCGTCAACACAAACAAACTCAGGGCTATGACAATACCTAAACTTTTCTCCATAAACAGCCAAGCTTAATATTTAACAGTTTAACCCTTTCCCAAACAAGCCCTGCGGTCTTCACGTGTCTGCAGTACAAGTCTTTTGAAAACACTGTGGGAAAAGGAGCAATTTCTCCTTTTACCACAGTGTTTTCTACCCTTTTGGAGAACTTTCTGTCATTTTCATCAAATTTAAAATTGTCGTCTGCAAACTCTTTCAATTTGGACCAGTCTAAATTTTATTGTTTGCGAAAGGGTTAAAGACCAAATAAACATATTAATAATTCAATGGGCACAAAAAATTATCTGTTATTAAATTTAGGGAACATGACTTGACTACCACATTCTAGAATATTTTTAAGTAAACAATTTTCCCCACCCTGTGATACATATGGGCCCATTTTGAGAAACTGCCATAAAAATTATATGTAACATTTAAAAATCATTTGTGACAAAAGAAGAAATCTCTTCTCATGATAAATTCAGTCGTTTTTGTAACAATATTTTCCAGATCATTCCCTTCTTTAAATTTTGATTTACCTATATTTTTTTTTTCATCTTCGTTCTAAAATTTGCAGAAAAAATAATGTAGGGAAGTTTACTAACCAGCACAATTCAACCTTTTTAACTCTTTTTCCATATGACAAAATTTTAGACTGGTCCGAATTGAAAGCATTTGCAGACGTCAAAATAGATGTAACTCAAACATCAAACATCAAAATTTGTTTTGGGAAGGCTAGAAAACATTGTGGGAATAGGAGAAAAAGCTGGTTACCAGCACTTTCTCGTTTTCCCACGTTTTCAAAAGCCTTCTTACTCAGGGTCGTTAAACGTCGGGATTGTGTGATAAAAGATTAACTCTTTATCAAACAATCGCATGTTTTAACAAACCTAAAGGAAAAGACTTTTGAAAACATTGTGGAAAAAGGTGAAAATGCCAGTAATCCAGCATTATCTCCTTTTCCCACAAAATTTTCTACCATTTTTTGAGGCAAATTTCATCCTGTGAGTCACCTTTGATTCTTTACCACACAATCCCGGCTTTAAACGACTCTGAGGAAGGAGCCTTCTGAAAACAGTGTGGGAAAAGGAGAACAAGAGGGCCATGATGGCCCTGTATCGCTCCACTGGCTTATAAATATAAACCATAAATACTAAACATTTCAATTCTGAGCCAAATGGTTTCAAAATGAAGACTTACAAAGTTTTCTCTGTAAAAGCCCATGTGAAAGTTGAGACCCGCAAGGCAAAGCCATTTTTGATCCAAGAGCTATAATTACTTGAACCCTAGTAGAGGTCCACAAGATAAAACCACATGCCAAAATAATACAAGTCTATGCTGTATGGTTATAAATATGGTGATTTTCAAGTTTTGTCCATATGAAGCCTCTGCAAAACATAAGACCCCTGATGCAAGGCTAATTTCAGAAGAAAAAAAAATCAAAACAGGAAGATTTCTTAACTTGTCACTATGTAAGCCCATGTAAAACTTGTGACCCCAGCGGCGGGGCCAATTTTGACCCCAGGGCTAAAATTTTGGCCCCCTTGGTAGAGGCCCACTAGATATAGCAACATGCAAAATTTGGTAGCTCTAGGCCTTATGGCTAGGTAGAGGAAGATTTTTAAAGTTTTCTCTATATAAGCCTATGTAAAACTTGTGACCCCTGGGGCAGAGCCAATTTTGACCCCAGGGCTAAAATTTTGGCCTGCTTGGTAGAGGCCCACTAGATATAGCAACATGCAAAATTTGGTAGCTCTAGGCCTTATGGCTAGGTAGAGGAAGATTTTTAAAGTTTTCTCTATATAAGCCTATGTAAAACTTGTGACCCCTGGGGCAGAGCCAATTTTGACCCCAGGGCTATAATTTGAAGAAACTTGATAGAGGTCTACTACATAAAGCTACATGCCAAATTTGGTAGCCCTCTGCCTTATGGTTTCAGACAAGAAGATTTTTAAAGATTTCCAATATTTTTCAGTTTTGTTGCCATGGCAACCAGAGTTTTTGAAGGAATCAAATTCTTTCAAGAAATTCTGAAGAGGACCATGGCAGGATCATTTCTGTGAAGTTTCATGAAAATTGGATGGGTAGTTTCAGAGAAGAAGATGTTTGAAATAAAAGTTAACGCACGGACAGACGGACGGACGCACGGACGGACGGATGGACGGATGCACGACGGACACCGGGCCATGACATAAGCCCGCTGGCCTTCGGCCAGTGGAGCTAAAAATTAATGCTGGTAAACAGCATTTTCTCCTTTTCCAACATTATGTTTCCTACCCTTCCCAAAACAAATTTCAATTTTAAAGTCACTTTTATTCTGTCGTCTGAAAATGCTTTCAATTTCAATTTTGTTTTTGGTAAAGTGCTAATATGTCGTCTGTAAACGCTTTTATTTTAGACTTGTCTAAAATTTTGTTGTTTGGTAAAGTGCTCACAAACTCATAGAGAGCTCCAGATAAGAGGGAGTGATGATATTTTGAATCCATATTTCTCTTCCAAACCCTATGTTGTGAGTACTCATTAAAACTGTCTCGGTGAGACAATTCTAATGAGTTCCCTTAATATAGAGTTTAGTGGAGAGTAACTGATATTTTCAATCTTGAAATCAAACTTCTTTATCTGAACTCTGCTCATAATGTGGATTATAGTCAGACTTGCATTGAGACCACAGTTGGGTTTTCTGCTTTATTGACATTTATGATGTTCATGTCCTAGTAATTGACTCAAGATTTCTGTTTTCATTCTCAAACAGTTAACCCTTTACCGCACAATGACGCCTTTTGACGCCCCTGGGAAAGAAGCCTTTTGAAAACATTGTGGGGAAAAGGAGAAAATGATGGTAACCAGCATTTTCTCCTTTTCCCACAATGTTTTCTACCCTATCAAAGAAAAAATGCACTGTTTGAGCCCCACTGAAATTGTAGTCTGCAAATGCTTTCAATTTGGACAAGGCTAAAATTTTGTCGTCTAGTAAAGGGTTAATGCAGTCTAAAGGATGAATCTGATTAATAACTGTCCAAAATCTGGTTAAAAGTCCTCCCCTAACCCGTTACAACATGTAAACATTTTAAGACTCATCCAAATTGAAAGCATTTGCAGACAACAATGTCAGTGTGGCTCAAATGATATGATATTTCTTTGATAGGGTAGAAAATATTGTGGGAAAGGGAGAAAACAGCATTTTCTCCTTTTCCAAAAAATGTTTTCCCAAAGGCTTCATGATCTCAGGGTCGTTAAAACTCGGGATTGTGTGGTAAAGGGTTAACTCTTTACAAGATGACGAAAATCTACACTTGCCCAAATTGAAAGCATTTACAGACGACAAAATTAAAGTGACTTAAACAACTGAAATTTGTTTTGGTAAGACTTAAAGGGCAGAAAACATTGTGGGAAAAGGAGAAAATGCTGGTTACCAGCATTTTCTCTTTTTCCCATAATGTTTTCAAAAGTCTTCTTTCTTTAGGGTTATTAAGACTCGGGATCATTCGGTGAAAGGTTAATGGTACTTGCATTGTCACATGTTGTTTTTAATCTGATGCTGCTGCTACATTAACGCTTTACCACATGACAGAGTTTTACTCTTGTCCACATTGAAGTCATTTGTTGGTAGCAAATGTAACTCAAGAGATGGTACTTTCTGTGAAATGGTCAAAAATATTGTGGGAAAAGGAGAAAATGCTGGTTACCAGCATTTTCTCCTTATCTCACAATGTTTTCAATGCCTTCTTTGTCAGGCCATCAAAACTTGGGACTGTGTGGTAAAAGGTTAAATGATCTTGGTGATGAGGGCTTCTGAAAACATTTTGGGAAGAGGAAAAAATGCTGGTAACTAGCATTTAAGGGCAGGTAAGGGAAGGACAGTAATTGAAATCTTAAACCTATTCCACATGCTCAAATGTTGGACATGTCAAAATCCAAAGCATTTGCAGATCACAAATTAGATGTAGTTTAACTAGTGGAAGTTGTCTAAAATTTTATCGTCTGGGAACGGGTTTTTCTGACTCAAAAACTGAAATTTGTTTTTGGAACTCTGGACAGAAAACATTGTTGGAAAAGGAGAAAATGCTGGATACCAGCATTTTCTCCTTTTCCCACAATGTTTTCAAAAGGCTTTTTTCTCCGCTTCGTGAAAACTCGGGATTCAATCTAGTAAAGGGTTAACCCTTAGTCAGTGCGGAATATCAACCCAGCAGACACCAGCATTTTCTCCTTTTCCCACAATGTTTTCAAAAGGCTTTTTTCTCCGCTTCGTGAAAACTAGGGATTCAATCTAGTAAAGGGTTATTTACCCTTAGTCAGTGTGGAATATTAACCCAGCACACATATTCAGTCAAGAAATAACCGAATAATCACTATTTCAAGTTTGGTTTTGTCTAAAGTGCTTTAGCAAAGCGGACAGTAAAGATCAAAGATCAGGCTGCACGTTTTGTGCAGCCTGATCTTGATCTATACTGGCAGCAAAGGCAACTATAGTCATGAAAGGCGTTTGAAGGGTTCATTGTTTTCCTATTCATTTCATCAGCATTCAGTAAGGTGTGCATCTATAAATACTTTGGAAACCAATTTAGTACCTAGACAGTTTGACAAAAGGTTAGAAGTCAGAACTAAATTTAAAACATTCTTTCTGGAAATAGATCTAGAAATATCAGAAATTACAGCTTCTGTGAAAAAAACTGTTACTTATCATCCAAACTCCAAGCCACACAGGACTCCCAACATTAAACCCTTTCCCAAACGACAAATTTTGGACTGGTCCAAATTGAAAGAGTTTGCAGAGGACAATTTTAAATTTGATGAAAATGGCAGAAAGGTCTCAAAAAGGGTAGAAAACACTGCGGGAAAAGGAGAAATTGCTCGTTATGAGCAATTTCTCCTTTTCCCACAGTGTTTTCAAAAGACTTGTACTGCAGACACGTGAAAACCAGGGCTTGTTTGGGAAAGGGTTAAGCAGCATTCAATTTTACACCTTCCAATTAACCCTTCACCACACGACAAAATTTTAGACCCGTCCAAATTGAAAGCATTTGCAGATGACAAATTCAGTGTGGCTTAAATGATGTTCGATGGCTTAGAAAATAATGTGGGAAAAGGAGAAAATGCTGGTTACCAGCATTTTCTCCTTTTCCCACAATGTTTTCAGCATTGTTAAAAGTCAGCACTGAGTGGTAAAGTCTAAATGCTTTCAGTATTATGTCTAAAATTTTGTCACCTCATAAAGAGGTTACAAGAATCCAAGTTTTAACAACCCTGACGGAGAAGCTTATGAAAACACTGCGGTAAAAGGAGAAATGCTGGAAACAAGCAATTTTGCTATTTCCTACAAAGTTTTCTGCCATTCCAATTAAAAATCACATCATTTGAACCACATTTATCTTGTCTGCAAATGTTTTCAATTCTGATGAGTCAAGAATTTTGTTTGGTTTGGTTAATGGTTTGTATTGGGGTTTAACGCCATTTTAACAGCTTCTTAGGTCATATCGTGGCGGTCAGTGACACACCCATGTGTTTCCTGGCTTTCTCACACAAGTTAACTGACACAACTTTCTTTCCAAAGCCACTGACTACTTTTCTCACATGCATCAGAGGTGAGTGGCGAAAACTTGCCAGAAAGAAAGTTTGCCTCAACCGGGTATCCAACTTGCAACCACCAGGTCACGAGTCAGATACCATAACCACTGAGCTAGCTGGGCGGGCCAAGAATTTTGTCATCTGGTAAAGACTTGATGAACCAAATAAGCCTATAACATACGCCCAATGCTTATACTCATAGTTGGCGACTTTAATCATGTCTGGGTTATTGATCTATAACAATAGGGTTCTCATTTTTGACTTTTTTTCTCAGCTGCCTAAAAAATTAGCCCTTTACCAGACAATAAAATTTATGACTATTCCACACTGAAAGCATTTGCAGAAGACAAATTATTTGTGATTTAACTGATGGGTTAATACTTTCAAAGAATAGAAAACATTGTGGGAAAAGGAGAAAATGCTGGTTACCAGCATTTTCTCCTTTTCCCACAATGTTTTCAACAAACTTCTCCATCAGGGTCGTTAAAACTCAGGATTGCGTGGTAAAGGTTTAGCTCCACCCAGAAAGTGCCTGGGCTGAACGACAGTTTCATGACCTTGGAGAGATTTTCAAGGCCATTTTCACTCAGCTGGTACCCTTAATTACAATAATAATTCCTCCTTTTAATTTCAAGAGTTTTGTTTTCAATTTTTAGATAAAGAAAAGTTCTAGCATTTGTCACAATATTTTATTATGACCAGCAAAGTCAAAACAAAGTGTAAATGAGACAAGCAAGACAACTATTGCCAAGCCACCTACTGATGGGGCACCACATGTAGACAAATATGGCCAACATGCCTACTGATGGGGCGCCTGATGCAGACAAATATGGCCAATATGCCTACTGATGGTGCGCCTGATGCAGACGAATATGGCCAATATGCCTACTGATGGGACACCTGATGCAGACAAATATGGCCAATATGCCTACTGATGGGGCGCCTGATGCAGACGAATATGGCCAAGGTGCCTACTGATGGGGCACCTAAGGAAGACACCTATTTCCAAGGCAGTCCTACTGATAGGGCACCTGATGCAGACAAATATGGCAAAGGTGCCTACTGATGGGATACCTGATGCAGAAAAATATGACCAAGGTGCCTACTGATGACACGGCACCTCATGTAGACAAATATGGCAAAGGTGCCTTACTGATGGGGCACCATTAACATAGACAAATATGGCTAAGGTGCCTACTGATGGGGAACCTCACAAAGACAACTATTTCCAAGGCATCTACTGATGATTGATTGATTGACTGTATGGTGTTTAATGCCGTTTTCAACATTATTTCAGTTATATCACAGCCAGTGCACCTACCCATGCTTTCCTGGAGCTTTTTTCACCAGTACCCTGCACAATATTCTTTCCAAGCCACTGGTTGCTTTCCCACACAACCATCGTCAAAACAATGGTCAGCGGTGAGAGGCATCTACTGATGGGGCACCTAATGTGGACAAATATGGTTAAGGTGCCTACTGATGGGGCATCTAATGTAGACAAATATGGCCATTAATAGGCACCTTCTGATGGGGCACCTTTGTAGACAAATATGGCCAAGATGCCTATTGATGGGACCGGTGCACAGCATTTCATCAAAAGGGTGTTTCATCAAAATCCAGGTATATTTTAAAATACAAACTGTTGAATCCCTAGATTTATTTCATGAAATGTCATGAAAAGTTCTGTCTGGGAGAAAGAGTTGAGCCACAATTTGTCTGGGTTAGGGTAAGGATCAGGGCTAGGGATCATTTTCAAGGAAAGTGGTTCTTGATGAAATGTCGCAGATCCTGATGGGACACCTGATGCAGACAAATATGGCCAAGGTGCCTTAACTGGTGGGGTGCCTAATGTAGACGAAATTTCAGGTCAATAGTAAAAACCCAAATACTGCTATTTCAAGTTATTTTTTGGGAAAAAATATCTCCTTATCAGACAGTGTAGATCCAAGATCAGACTGCATGCTCTGTGCAGTCTAATCTTGATCTACACTGTCTGCAAAAGGTCTCTCAGTTGCGCTTAGCAGTCTAAGGTAAAACAAATGATATCTTTGACAGAAAGAAGTGGATAAGTAAAATTTGGCAAACTCTGGGTTTGGAGATATCCGTACCATTTATTTCAACTCCATCAACAAAGGTATTGTCAAAATAAGTTTAAGACTAATTTAAACTTAAAAGTTAACCCTTGACTCTTTACCACACAATCCCGACTTTTAATGACCTTCAGAAAGAAGCCTTTTGAAAACATTGTGGGAAAAGGAGAAAATGCTGGTGACCAGCATTTTCTCCTTTTTCCACAATTTTTTCTACCCTTCCTAAAACAAATCTCAATTTTTCTGTTGCATTTATTTTGTCGACTGCAACTGCTTTCAATTTGGAGTAGTCTGAAATTTTGTTGTTTGGTAACCAGCATTTTCTTCTTTTCCCACAATGTTATAAAAGCCCTCTTCTTAACCCTTAAAGTGCCTTTCACGACTATAGTTGCCTTTGCGGCCAGTGTAGATCAAGATCAGGCTACACCAAAATGTGCAGCCTGATCTTTGATCTACACTGTGTGACTGTGCTGAAACACTTATGGGTCGTATTTCTAGGTTGAAAATGTCTGATAGGTTTATTTGGCGCTCTAAGGGTTAAGGGTTGTAAAACTTGGGATTGTGTGATAATGAGTTAAAGCAGTGCTATGAATGCAGACCTAACAGACATTTTCAGTCTAGAAATAAAGATCCAAACCTGCAAAAATGTCAAGAATGTCTCGGCAAAACTGACAGCGTAGAGTGAAGATCAGACTGCATGTTTTGTGAATTCATCATCCTGATCTATTATAGATTGGAAACTGCAGAAACTCTTGTAAAAGACACTTTCTGGGGGGGATGTGCCACATTTCTGAAACATTGAAATTGCTTTGGGTAAAATATGCACTCAAGGTTACCTTTTTGACAAAAGGTATGAATTAAAATAGTTATCAGGAGAGTGAAACATGATTTTAGACTTTTCCTCCTTAACCCTTTACCACACAGTCCCAAGTTCTAATGACACAAAGGAAAATGCCTTATGAAAACATTATGGGAAAAGGAGAAAATGCTGATAAGCAGCATTTTCTCCTTTTCCCAGAATATTTTCTACCTTTCCAAAGGTGAATTTCTATTTTTGAGTCACAATTATTTTGTTGTCTGCTACAGTTTTCGATTTCCACAGGTCTAATTTTGTTATTTGGTAAAGAGTTAATCCTTTGCCAGACAACAAAAATTTAGACTTGTCCAAACTGGAAGCATTTGCTGACAACAAATCTAATGTGGCTCAAATAATGTTATTTGTCTCTGAAAAGGCAGAAAACATTTTGGGAACAAGAGAAAATGCTGGTAACCAGCATTTCCTCCTTTCCCAAAATGTTTTCAAAAGCCCATAATCATCAGGGTTCTTAAAATACGGGATTGTGTTGTAAGCGGTTAATGCTATTATTTACCATTTACCAGATGACAACATTTTGCATTGCATCTGCATTTATATAGAAGAAATTATTATTACATGTAAAATTATTCCCTTTGTCACAATTTTTTTCAGCTGTCTACTTGTATAATAAATGACAAAATTTTGCTAGTTACCAGCATTTTCTCTTTTTTCAAAAGTCTTCTTTCTCGGAGTCATGAAAACTCAGAATTGTGTGATAAATCAATAAATCCATTATTTTTTTTTTTCTCTTGATATTTTCTATCATTTTTCTTTAATTTTTTCAACAGTTCAGAGGAGTTTGCACTACAGGGAAGAAACATCATAAGAAAAGGAAAGATGCTCAGATAGCAACTATTTTCTCCTTATGGACAAATCAGATAATTAGAGTCAATTTTAAAATCTCAGCTGCACATGCTTTGCCAATTTGGACTGGTCTACAATTTTACTGTTTGTCAAGGACTTACGAACCAGACAACCAGGTCAAAAGTAAGTACACATAAATATAATTATATAGTACCAGTCCAAACTTATCATAAGAGGAAGTTTCAATTCAGGTCAAACTTTACGGCTGGCAACGCTTGAGGAATTTTCTCTAACATTTCCCACTGAAAATTATGATCTTTTCATTCAAATGGCAGTTAATTTCTGGTACATTTAAGTACTTATACATAAAACATATTATAAAACACCCAAACTAATTCTGTAATATAATGCTATTCTTTATAGGGCTACTATTTTACCAAACAATCAGAAGTTTTAATGACCCAAGGAAAGAGACTTTTGAAAACATTGTAAGCAAAGAAGAAAATGCTGATAACTAGTTATTTATCCTTTGTTTTCAATGTTTTCTAGCATTTGATAGACAGAAATCATCATTTTGTGCTACACTGAGTTTGTAATCTGCTAATGTTTTAAATTTGGACAGATCTATAATCTCATCCTTTGGTACAGAGCTAAATAAATACTGATTCAAGATGAATTTTTCCTAATAAATATTTGCCAGAACTTTGTCTCTTCACGAAATCTTTTTAAAGCTAGAACTGTCGTAAAGCAGACATTACCCCCACAGCATCTTGTCACTGAAGTAGCACAATCAGAGAACGAAAAATGATTTTCAAAACAAAGATTGCCAGTGACCTTGACCTTTGACCCATGTAACCCTAAAACACTAGGGCACCTCCTTGGGTCATGAGAAACATTTGTATAAAGTTTCAGGGTCGAAGGTCAAACACTGCTTTTTACTGAGTTAGAGCATGGGAACAATTTTCAAACAAAGTTCACCTGTCACAGACCTTGACCTTTGACACATGTGACCTCAAAACAATAGGGCACCTCCTTGGGTTACACTTGTATAAAGCTTCAGGGTCCTAGGTCAAATGGCTTTTGAGTAAAGCACGGAAATAACAACAAGACGGACAGATTGACAGAAGGTGACAGACAGACAGATGGACAGACAGACATCGTGAAAGCAGTATAACCCTGCCCTCCACTTCGTAGGTGGGGAGTATAATAATGTCACATGACAATGTTAAAGAGTTTATTCAAGAATCATTACCCTTTTTGCGCTGAAACTTGATTTAACTACTTATGCAGACAGTGTGGATCGAGACCAGATTGCCAAGAATGTGTATCTACACAGTCTTATTTTTTCCTGGTATGTTGACCAAACCTGCCTCAAAATTGTAATATCTGCATTCTGTCTATTTGAACTCTTTCCTTACTCTATAGGTCACAAGAAGCTTTTGTGGACAGAGTTGATCAAGATCAGACTGCACAGAACCTGCAGTCTGATCTCTGATCTACTACTTTAAAAAAGATTTTAGATTTTGATCAGTCTGTCTGTCTTCATCTTGCAGTAGAAGTACATTTTATAGCCATTGAAAAAGTGAAATATATCTATTTGATAGTGAAAGAGTTAATGCAACACAAGAAAGTATCGATCCAGGTCAGCAAAAACAATGTGGAAAAAGGGAGAAAATGCTGGTTACCAGCATTAAATCTCCTTATCCCACAATTGTTTTCTACCCTCTGATAGACAGAGGTCGTCATTTGAGCTACATTTAATTTGCAGTCTGCAAATGCTTCAATTTGGTCAAGTCCAAACTTTTGTCATTTGATAGAGTAAACTCTTCACCAAATGACACAATTATGGACTTGTCCAAACCTAAAGCATTTAGAGAAGACAGATATATCTAAAATGATGGAGATTAATTTTGTCTAGAAAAGGCTAAAAAACATTGTAGGAAAAGGAGAAAATGCTGGCAAACAATGTTTTCAAAAGCCTAATACCTCAAGGTAGAAAAAGTTGGGGATTTCATAGTTGAACCAATACTCTAAAGTGTCTTGTCCATGGACACTCTCTCGGAATTCTGACTAAGAATCACATTATAACTGCAGGAGAATACAAACCCAAAATTCCTTGCCTCTTACGTCATTGTTATGATACTAGAGAGATAAGAAATGCACTGAGAAGAATTTGGAACATCCGGGCAACCAGCTTTATCATGTCTGGAGCATTTCAGTTAAATCTCTGCCAATAAATCTCTAAATAACCCTTATCCTGCTGAATAAGTTACACAAAATTTTCAAACCAATAAGTGAAAACAAAAACAATGCTATTTCAAACTTATTTTTAGGGAAAAAATATCTCCTTATCGGACAGTGTAGATTCAAGATCAGACTGCACTTTCTGTGTTTTCTAGTGTTTATTTTTCTAAACTGAATTGAAAATCTGGCTTTTCTCATTATTAGATACTCTAAGAGTTAAGATATCCCTGTGGAAGAACCTATGATATTTTGACATTTCTATAATTATCACACATGGTGCATTTTTCTCTGCCAAAATATTTTTTGACAGTTTTCTACATTCATTTTTTCCTCATTATCAAATATTTTCGGACAAACTGTGGCCAAAAACAGCCTACAATTTGCACAACCCTTTACCACACAATCCCGAGTTTTAACAAACCTGAGATTAATTAAAAGCTTTTGAAAGCATTGCAGTGACCAGCATTTTCCTCTTTTCCCACAATGTTTTCTACCTTATAAAAATATTTATCATTATTATGAACCATGTTTAGTTTCTCCCCTAAAAATGCTTTCATTTATTGATGAGTCTAAAATTCTGAAGTGTGGTGAAGGGAAAAATTTGGTCATATCATTTTATTTCATGATCTACAGCAGTCCAACTGTTCCAGTCTGTTGCATGTCTTTATCAGAATTCCTCTTTCAATGCCAAACATCTAAAACTGAACCCTTTCTGGGGCTCAAAGTACATTCCACTTAAAAACTCAGTACAACTTTTTTTATATGCTTGACTAAAGTAGCGATTAGGATAGATCTAAGATCTGACAGCACTGTATTGTCCGCAAAAGCCCTTGTTTTCCCCTATGGTGCTAAAAGGATTAACCCTTTACCACACAATCCCGACTTATAACGACCCTGAGGAAAAAGCTTTTTGAAAACATTATGGGAAAAGGAGAAAATGCTGGTAACCAGCATTTTCTCCTTTTCCCACAATGTTTTCTACTCTTCCCAAAACAAATTTCAATTTTTGAGTAACATTTATTTTGTCGTCTGCTAAAGCTTTCAATTTGGACTGGTCTAAAATTTTGTCATTTGGTAAAGAGCTAAAGTTATTTTGAGAATTTTATGAGTTTATTTTCAGATCATCATTACCATAACTACACCTTATCATGCCAATGGTATGTGATTCATTTCATTCAAGATATACCAGTATGAGCCACGCTCTATAAAAAGGGGGCTTAATGCATCTGCAAAAAGTATCGATTGCGCAGGCTGACCTTGGCCAAATTCTTTTGCTTTTGGTTGATTTTCAGCACGTCAAAGGGCCATTCTACTTCAAGACTCGGCCGGTTGTTAGAGAAAATGGACTTTATCATGGTTCCACTGTTAAATGATGACTTGCTTGGTATCATGGATTACAGAGATGCATTAAACCCCCTTTTGCCAGACCATGGCTCATGTATTTGAATCATGCTCTGAAAAAAGGCATTCAATGCATATACCAAACATATCAATTAATGTTAGCTTGAACAGTCTGTGCAGACCGACCTTTGTGAATACTGTTTGTTATTGGTAAAATTTCCGTGTTTAACCTTTTACCACACAATCCCAAGTTTTAAATTACCCTGAGCATTTTCTCCTTTTCCCAAAATGTTTTAAAAAGGCTTTCTTTTTAGGCTTGTTAAAAGTTGGGATTGTGTGGTAAAGAGTAAAACCTCCTTTTTCCCAGAGTTCCATTCACTTGTTCTCTTTGGACTTTTTTAACGCAGGACACAATTTCAGACTAGTCCAAAAAAGAAGCAGCTGAAGATGTCTGAAATGATGTTTGGTTTGGTTTGGTTTGGTTTTGGTTTGGTTTTGTATTGGTTTAGTTTGGTTTGGTTTTGGTTTGGTTTGGTTTCCGGGTTTGGTTTGGTTTGGTTTTGGTTTTGGGTTTGGTTTGGTTTGGGTTTGGGTTTGGTTTCGTTTGGTTTGATTTGGTTTGGCGTTTAACACCATTTTAACAGCTCAGGTCATATCATGGCGGTCAGACTTTTGTGACGCACCCATGTGTTTCCTGGCTTTCTCACACAAGTAATGACACAACTTTCTTTCCAAAGCCACAGCCTACTTTTTTCACATGCATCAGAGGTGAGAGGCGAAAAATCGCCGGAAAGAAAGTTAAAAGTGCCTCAGCCAGGTATCGAACTCACAACCACCAGGTCACAAGTCAGATACGCTAACCACTGAGCTACCCAAGCAGGCCCGAAATGATGTGATTTTTCTTTGAAATGGCTGAAAACATTGTGGTTACTAGGATCTGCTTCCTTTTCCAACAGGGTTTTCAAAAGAATTTTCCTCAGAGTCATTAAATATTGGGATTCTATGCCCGCTAAGCATGGCAACAACTACAGTTTTTTGTGATTTTCATGACTGGTTAATTGGAAACAATTTCAACCAAGGAGCTGATAACTATGAGTTTTTTTTTTCAAGCTTTCTCTCAAGCTACTGATCGCTAATAATTAAGGATATTCTTTTGGGCAGAATTTTAACCCTTAGAGTGCCGAATAAACCTGTCAGATATTTTCATCCTAGAAACAAGACCCAAATAATTGCAATTTCATGGTTGCTTTTGTCTACAGTGATTCAGCAAAGCAGACAGGGTAGATCAAAGATCAGGCTGCATGTTTTGTGCAGCCTGATCTTGATCTACACTGGCCGCAAATGCAACTATTAAATCATGAAAGGCACTTTATGGGTTACGTACAACAGACACTAGTGATCAAGAGATAAAGAAGCCTTAGTCAGGATAAGCTACCAGGTGCTCTTTTCCAAAAAGGCGCCAATGACTCTGTCAACTAAGTACAAAAGCACAAGTGGCTACCCCCTGGTTTCTTACCAGTTCACTTCTAGATGGTATGGAAACACCAGACAGTCTTGCTAATTATCTTTTAGGTCCTGGTTCAAACCTGCGACCTTTTCATTAATAGTAAAATGTTTTCCCAGTACACTGCTACATTACCCTAAATGAATAAAACAAACATGTTTATTATCCATGTATAATGAAGGCAATGATATACACTTTCATGACCATAAGCTATGCTAAAGCCTCAGGCAAATGACAGGTAATTAATCCCAACAGCACTTAACTCCTTTACGAAACAATCCTCATGACTTGACGAACCTAGGCAAAAAGGCTTTAGAAAACATTGTGGGAAAAGGAGAAAATGCTGGTAACCAGCATTTTCTTCTTTTCCTACAAAATTTTCTAACAGATCAAAGTAAAACTCCATCACTTAACCATTTACCACACAATCCCGACTTTTAACGACCCTGTAAGAAGCCTTTTGAAAACACTGTGGGAAAAGGAGAAAATACTGGTAACCAGCATTTTCTCCTTTTCCCACAATGTTTTCTACTCATCCCAAAGCAAATTTCAATTTTTCAGTCACATTTATTTTGTCGTCTGCAAATGCTTTCAATTTGGACCTGTCTAAAAGTTTGTCGTTTGGTAAAGAGTTAAGTCGTATTATCGATTGCTGTCTGCAAATGCTCTCTAGTTGCATGTTTGGACTAATGTAAAATTTTGTCTTCTGGTAGAGCAAGCATACAAGACATTTTCAGTTCATAGGTTCATAGGTAGGACCTTACTACTGTTCACAGCAATTCATGCCAGAATATCTAGCAAAATTTCTTGATGGTGCAGATCCATGATTAGTATATAAGTTGCACTCTGATCTTTATTCATCAAGATGCTCCAGTAAAACATATTTAGCCTGATAGAGAAAAGTGGTGAATCCTGTATGCAGTATGTTTTGCGTTTAGATTATTTTTGTGAGCATCAAACAAGCAGCAAAAGAGCAATTGTTGTGGTTATAAAATCAATTTCTGATAATTTCATATGCCATAAGACAGTTTTCAAACCTTTTTCAACAATGTAAACACAATAGTTTTGCTGAAAAATTTGACATTTTGGAATCTGATGAAACATTCTTTCCTATTCACCTTCAACCCTTTGCCTGACGCCAAATGCTTGGACTATTGGTCATGTCAAATTTGGAAGCAATGGAAGATTAGACATATTAATTGTGTCTCATGCTGGGGGTTGTCTAACAACAGATAAAAAACAATGTGGTAACTAGCATTTTCTCTTTTTCTCACAATGTTTTCAAAGGTCTTATTCTTCAATGGTTGTTAACCCTTATCCTGCTGAATAAGAGAAAAGAAACTTTCTAGCCGATAGTAAAAACCAAGATTTTGCTATTTCAAAGGTATTTTCTGGGGGGAGAAAATATCTCCTTATCGGATAGTGTAGATTCAAGATCAGACTGCACATTATGTGCAGTCTGATCTTGATCCAGACTGTCCGCAAAATGTCCTTAAGTCGCCTTAAATAGCAGTATAAGGGTTAAAACTCGGGATTGTCAACTTTGGTAAAGGGTGAAGACATTTTACCTTGATGAACTCCTATATTTTATACCATGATAATAAAATGTTGATTGATGCATAATGTCTCATGTTTCTCCGTCTCATCCTCTCCCAATGTATGTCACTAGGCCATTCGCACTGCTTCACATGGAAAGCCGTAAAACAATGTTTAGTGATGACTTTAACCCATTCCCGTAAATTAACCACATAATAGGCCCGTACATTAGTTATAAAGTATTTAGCCCTTTAACCCTGTACCTCACAGTCCCGAGTTTTAAAGACCCTGAGAAAGAACCCTTTTGAAAACATAGTGGGAAAAGGAGAAAATACTGGTAACCAGCATTTTCTACTTTTCCCACAATGTTTTCTACCCTTTCAAAGACAAATTGCATCATTTGAGCAATATTATAATCATCATCTGCATATGGTTTCAATTTGGACACGTCTAGATTTTTGTCGCTTGGTTAAAAAGTTAATGGAAAACATTTTGGGAAAAGGAGCAATTGCTTGTGAAAAAAATTGCTCCTATTTCAACTATGTTTACAAGGAAGTCAGTGTCAGATCATATTGCTCCTATTTCAACTATGTTTTCCATACAGTCAGTGTCAGATCATATTTTCTCATTTTTTTCCCAAATATTTTTCCTTTCCATAATTTTCAGAGTAGGTGTGAAAATAGCCTGTATGCATGTTCAGTAAATAGTTATTTGCTTTTTGCCCGCAAGCGTCAGTATAATGAACGTGACTGGTGACGTGCCGATACGAAACAGTCATCAGAAAGATATAATAATGAATGAGCCATGCTCTGTGAAAAGGGGGCTTAATGCATCTGCAAAAAGTATTGATCCATGTCAGCCTGCGTAGTCTGCGCAGGCTGACATGGGTCGAAACTTTTTGCAATTCGTGAATTTTCTGTATGTTTAAGGATCATTTTACCTCCAGATCCAGCTGATTGTTAGACTAAATGAATTTATTGATCCATAAATTATGTGATGACTTGCTTGGTGTAATGAATCACATATATGCACTAAACCCCATTGTGCTAGACCATAGCTTAACTCTTTACCATACAACAAAATTTTGGACTTGTCCAAATTTGAAGCATTTTGCAGAAGACAAAATAAATGTGAATCAAAAACTGACATTTGTTTTGGGTAGGGTAGAAAATATTGTGGGAAAAGGAGAAAATGCTTACCAGCATTTTCTCCTATTCCTACAATGTTTTCAAAAAGCTTCTTCGTTAGGGTTGTGAAGAAGGGTCTTTATGACCCTAATGACAGTCATTAAAAGTCGGGATTGTGTGGTAAAAGGTTAAATATAAGGAATGCCCTTCATGAGAGTCTTTTTTCCATATACCTAATGCATGACAACATGTTCCTATTAATATGATTTTCAATTTACTAAGCATATTCTACATTCTGTGTTGTAATTGTCACTAGTAATTACCATTAACCCTTAGAGCGCCGAATAAACCTATCCGACATTTTCATCTTAGAAATACGACTCAAATAATTGCAATTTCATGGTTGCTTTTGTCTACAGTGATTAAGCAAAACGGACAGTGTAGATCAAAAGTCAGGCTGCATGTTTTGTGCAGCCCGATCTTGATCTACACTGACCGCAAACACAACTATAGTCGTGAAAGGCACTTTAAGGGTTTATTCAAAAACAGGTTATTCTAATCCTGAATTCCAACAACTTCTGCTTTTCTATCTGGCCATGAAACTTTGTACAGGCCACACAGACAGTAAGTCTCAGAAAATTTGGAAATTTAAGAACTGAACTGGTAAATAGAGGCCAAGGACTGTATTCACCAACCACTCTTAACTCTTTCACTACTGATCTTTGATCTACACCATCCGCTACCAGATGCTAGACTATGATGCAGTTCATATTCAATAGCAGTGGAAATCTTAAATCTTTTAGACCTCAAAAAAAAATGGAATTTCTTGAGCTAGTAGCGAAAGAATTAATAATATTCTTAGTCTTATTCTCTAGAATTTTAGCATTTTCTAATTTGATAGTAACACAACTTCTGATTGGCTGCACCAAATGGTGTAGCCAATCAGAAGTTACATAATACTTTCTGCATCTGGAATTAGACTAAGAACTCAAGATTATGATTGGACCCCGGTCAAATACCAAAATCTGTGCATTTGCCTCCTATCACCCTCCAACCAAAATTAGAATTTTTCCAAAAGGGGGAAGGTTGTCGTGATAAATAGGTTTAACATTACAAACAATGTTCAGTGGATGCATGCTACTTTAACTCTTTCACTACTAATGACGACTTGATTACCTTTTGCCGACAGCATAGATCAAGATCAGACTGCACAGAACGTGCAGTCTGATCTTGATCTACACTGTCCACTACTCCATTTTTAAAGTATGACCAAAGTCGTTTTCAGCACAAGTGGAAATCTATTTTTAGAGTTCGGAAAAAAAGTGGAATTTCCGGAGTTAGTAATGAAAGAGCTAAATGCTGCCTACATATTAGAGTGATGCAACAAGTGAAGATATTGTTTTGCATGACAACAGCTTCCTGATGATTTTATCATCCTAATGATTTTACCACCAACTACGATAGTCTTCTAAACTTCAATTAGAAATTCAAGACAGAAATTCAACGCAGGTATCCAAGAACAAGATATTTTATAATGACAAATATTAAATCAGAGCTGCTCGTATATGATTTTACCGTTATGTGGCGATGTTTACTGTTGACTTCATCCATGGATGCTTTGAAATGTATTTACTGGAAGAAATGGTTTAACTCTTTACCAGATGGTCAAATTTTAGGCCTGTCTATGCTGAAAAGCATTTGCAGACGTCAAATCAGATGTGGCTCAAACGATGGAATTTGTCTTTGAAAGGGTGAAAACAAAGTGGGAAAAGGAGAAAATGCTGGTTACTAGCATTTTCTCCTTTTCTCACAATGTTTTCAAAAGCTTCTTAACCTCTGGGTCATTTGATGAAGGATTGTTTGGTAAAGTGTAGAGAAAAGCATCCAAGGAATTATTTAGAAATAAGTGATTATACAAGAGCCTTTTCAAGACAAAAAAGGAACTCTTAAAAGTCTTAATTATGCCACCTAGAATTTCTAATTACAAGGTCAACATTCAACTGGATCAAGGTCAATTAACCAGGCCAAAGACAAGTGCTAATTTAACTCCATACCAGACTATGCAATTTCAGACTGGTTCATATCCAAAATGTTTGTGATTCATCTTTAACCCTTAACTCTTTATCAAATGACAAAATTTTAGACTGGTTCAAATTGAAAGCATTTGCAGATGACAAATCAAATGTGACTCAAAAACTGGAATTTGCCTTTGGAAGGGGAGAAAACATTGTGGGGAAAGGAGAAAATGCTGGTTACCAGCAATTTCTCCTTTCCCTACAATGTTTACAAAAGCCTTCGTCCTCAAGGTCATTAAAACTCAGGACTGTGTGGTATAGAGTTAACTCTTTACCAAACGACAATATGTTAGACCTGTCCAAATTGAAAGTGTTTGCAGACAACAAATTAAATGTGACTCAAAATTTAAAATTTGTGTTGGGAAGGTAGAAAACATTGTGGGAAAAGGAGAAAATGCAGGTTACCAGCATTTTCTCCTTTTCCCACAATGTTTTCAAAAGGCTTCTTTCTCAGGGTTGTTAAAAGTTGGGATTGTGTGGTAAAGACTTAAAGCACCTATTGCAACTATAGTTGCCAAATTGCAGTCATAGTAGATCAAGATCAGACTGCACAAAATGTGCAGTCTGATCTTTGTTCTACACTGTCTGCTTTCCTGAAATTTTACATATAAAAGCAACCATAATATTGCAATTATTTGGTCTTTTTTCTAGACTTACAGGGGCTGCTGGGTTTAATTTTGGCGCTTTTAGGGCTAAAATGGCAAATAAGGTAAGCAGCATTTTCTCCTTTTCCCACAATACTTCCTACACTTTTTAACCCTAATAGGCTGCTAATCGCGACTCTCTGACTTTTTGCGGACAGTTTAGATCAAGATCAGACTGCACAGAACATGCAGTCTGATCTTTGATCTACACTGTCCGATACGGTATTTTCTTTCAGGTGAAATCAACTTTGAAACCTCAATGTTTGGGCATTTAGTATTCAGTAGAAATTTGATGTTTCATTTATTCAGCAGCTTAAGTGTTAAAATAAAATCCCACAATTTTAGCCACAGTTCATTTGTCTTATGCAAATGCTTGGGATTGGACAAGTCTAAAAAAAAAAGGTTGTAAGGAAATAACCCTTTACCAGATGGCAAAGTTTTAGCCTTGTCCAAACTGAAAGCATTTGCAGACGACAATTTCAATGTTGCTCAAATGGTGCAAATTTTCTTTGATGGTGTAGAAAACATTGTGGGAAAAGGAGAAAATGCTGGTTACCTTTTCCCACAATGTTTTCAAAAGGCTTCTTTCCCAGGGGCGTCAAAAGGCGGCATTGTGCGGTACAGGGTTAAGCCTTTACCACACAATCCCAAGTTTTAACGACCCTGAAGAAAAAGCCTTTTGAAAACATTGTGGGAAAAGGAGAAAATGCTGGTTGCCAGCACTTTTTTCTTTCCTTTTCCCACAATGTTTTCCACCCTATCAAAGACAGAAATCATCATTTGAGCGACATTCAATGTGTCGTCTACAATAATATTTTGAATTTGGTTGAGTATAAAATTTTGTTTACCCTTTACCAAATGACAAAAGTTTAGACCTTTACAAATTGAAAGCATTTGCAGATGACAAAATTACCTCAGAAATTGAAATTTGTTTTGGGAAGGGAAGAAAACATTGTGGGAAAAGGAGAAAATGCTAGTTACCAGCATTTTCTCCCTTTTCCACAATGGGTTCAAAGGCTTTCTTTCACAAGGTCGTTAAAAAGCCGGGATTGCGTGGTAAAGGGTTAATTCAAGCTTGAGGACCTTCTATACCTTTACCAAACAACAAAATTTTGGACTTGACCAAATTAAAAGCATTTTCAGATGACAAACTGAATGTTGCTAAATTGATGGTGTCTGTCTTTGATAGGGTAGAAAACATTGTGGGAAAAGGAGAAAATGCTGGTTACCAGCATTTTCTCCCTTTCTCAAAATGTTTTCAAAAGCCCTCACTTTTAGGGTCGTTACAAAATGGGATTCTGTGGATATCTTTACTAAACAACACACTCATCCTGTTGATAACTTGATAGCATTGCAGGTGCAAAATTAGATGATAGTGAAATGGCAAAATGTTTTTATGAAATGGAAGAAAACACTCAGGAAAATTCCGAAAAAAAAACTGGTTACCAGTATTTTCTTGTTTTCTCAAAATGTTTTCGAGAGCCTTCTTTCCAATGGTCAGAAAATGGTTAAATGGTTTATCCTTTACTATACAAATACTATACTTAAAGTTTTAACGACACAGAGTTATAAAGAGCATTTGTAAAATCTATGGGAAAAGGAGAAAAAACTGGTGACCAACATTTTCTGCTTTTCCCGCAGTGTTTTCTACTCTTTCACTGGCAAACCTCATCATTTGATCCCAAGTTTTATTGTCATCTGCAAAGGCTTTCAATGTGTTAAGTTATTTGTGTGGTGAAGGGTAAAGTTTAAGCGAATTATCTCAAATTCAAAACACAAATGGAGAATGGGAGGTGTCACCGACTTTCCATGCATTTTTTGACATTTTAAGTGATCAGACAACATCATGGTGAAAAACTTAGACGCCATCCATGTGGGACTGCTCACGCCAACGTTGAAGGGGTTCTCACGTTTTAAATCGGTCAACAGCTATTTGGTGTCTCACGTGAGGGGTGGGAGATTACATGGGGTGTTTGGTATCATTTCACTCTTTATCACACAATCGAGTTTTAACAACCCTAAAGAAAAAGCCTGCTGAAAACATTGTGGAAAAAGGAGAAAATGCTGGTAACCAGCATTTTCTCCTTTTCCCACTATATTTTCTACCCTTTCTAAAACAAATTTCAATTTTTGAGCCACATCTATTTGTCATCTGCAAATGCTTTGAATTTGGACTAGTCTAAAATTTTGTCATTTGGTAAAGAGTAAACTCTTGTACTCTTTATAAAACCTGAAGCTTTTTGACTTGTTCAAATTGGACAAATTTGCAGCCAGCAAAAGAAATGTGGCTTAAAAATTGAAAATTGTTTTTTGAAGGGTGGAAAACATTGTGAAAAAAGAAGAGAATGCTGGTTACCACACTGTCAAATATTTTTCAGGAGTATTCTGGCCTAAACAAAACCGAGTCACTGTCAACAAGTGAGTTTTGTGTGCATAATGCAAATATGGGCCCGACATTGACACCAACCATTCTTAAGAACGTGTTTTACCTCTTTATCAAATGACAAAATTTCAGACTAGTCCAAATTGAAAGCTTTTGCAGACGACAAAATAACTGTTACTCAAAAATTGAAATTTGATTAGGGAAGGGTAGAAAGCAATGTGGGAAAAGGAGAAAATGCTGGTTACCGTCATTTTCTCCTTTTCCCACACATTTTCAAAAGGCTTCTTCTTCAGGGTCGTTTAAACTCGGGATTGTGTGGTAAAGGGTTAAGTCATATCCTCCAAAATTTTCTAAATCTAAAGTAACACAACTTTGATTGGCTAAACCATTTGGTGTAGCCAATTAGAAGTTGTGTTACTCTAAAATTTAGAAAATATTGAAGGATAAGCCTATGAACATTCCTAAGAATGGTTGGTGAATAAGGACCATGATTTCCATTTACCTGGTGGTCAGTTTCAAGAGCAATTGACTCAGTTTGATACAGTAAGCATATTTTGTTTTGGTATTGGCTAATTGTTCAGCGACATTTTGAACTGTACTTCAGTAAATGCACAGCTGCCACTGCACCTATCCAATTATGTAAACTGTACTTTATTCACACCAGCATAGATGCTCATGAGGTAAACAAACAAGAGGGCCACAATGGCCCTGTATGGCTCCACTGGCCAATAAGGACAAACCATACAAGCCATACAAGCCAACATTAAAATTCCTGGCCATATGTTGAATTTATGACCCATGAGGTGGGGCGCATTTTGACACCACGGCTTCAATTTGAGTAATGTGAAAGAGGCCTGCTAGATGATAACACTCACAAAATATTACAGCTGTATCTCAAGATAAGGAAAAAACAGAACTTGAAAGTTTTCACTATATAAGCCTATGTAAAACTTGTGACTTGTGGGGCAGGGCCAATTTAAGCCCCAGTGCTGTAATTTGAATAATCTTGGTAGAGGTCCATTAGATAAATATACATGCAAAATTTGGTAGCCCTAGGTGTTATGGTTAGAAGCCAGCAGATTTTTAAAGTTTTCACTACATAAGCCCATGTAAAAATTGTGACTGCCAGGGCGGGGCCCAATTTGATCCCAGGGCTATAATTTAGATGATCTTCATAGAGGTCTAATAGATTAAGCTATATACAAAATTTGGTAGCCCTAGACCTTATGATTTAGAACCAGAAAATCATTAAGGTTTTCACTACATTATGCCCATGTAAAATTGTGACCCCTGGGGCGAGGCCAATTTCGACCCCAGGGCTATAACTTGAAGAATCTTGGTAAAGGTCCACTAGATGACACTACATGCAAATTTGGTAGCCCTAGGCCTAATGATTTAGAACCAGACTATCTTTAAGTTTTTCCCTGTAGTTTTATGAGCCCATGTGAAACTTGTGACCCCCCCCCCCTCCCACAGGGGAAGGGGGGCCAATTTTGACCCAAGGGCTATAATTTGAAGAAACTTGGTAGAGGCTCATTCCGTGAAGCAGGCATTACGGTTTTTGATTTTAAAAGGCTTTCAAAATTTTTCAGTTTTGTTGCCATGGCAACCAGAATTTTTAAAAGAATAAAATTCTTTCAAGAAATTCTAAAGAGGACCATGGCAGGATCATTTCTGTGAAGTTTGGTCAAAATTAGATGGGTAGTTTCAGAGAAGAAGACATCTGAAATAAAAGTTAATGCACGGACGAATGCATGGAAGCATGACAGACACAGGGCCATGACATAAGTTCACTGGCCTTTGGCCAGTGGAGCTCATGAAACGGGCTGAAAACTGATTCCAGTTTCATAATGAGTGACCAAATTTAGATACAATGTTGCTATTTTAGGATCACTCAGTAATTAATTTCTCAAGAAATGTCCTAATATGTCCTAGATGGCCAAAAAAATGACCAATTCACCCCACACTCTGATGCAAATAACCGAATATTAGCCTAACACAATATCACAGTCAGAGCAACAACCTTAATCCTTAAAGTGCCTTTCATGGCTTTGTGGCCAGTGTAGATCAAGATCAGGCTGCACAAATGTACAGCCTGATCTTTGATCTACACTGTCCACTTCACTAAAACACTGTTGACAAAAGCCCTCATGATATTGCAATTATTTTGGTCATATTTCTTGGATGGCTTAACCCTTACGCTGCTAAGGGCCACTCAAGGACCTTTTGCTGACAGTGTAGATCTAAGATCAGACTGCACAGAACATGCAATCTGATCTTCGATCTACACTGTCCGATAAGGAGATATCTTACCTCAAAAAATATTTTTTGTAATAGCAGAATTTAGGTTTTTAGTGTCAGCTTGAGGTTTTCATTTTACTTACTTAGCAGGATAGGGGTTAACCCTTTACCAGATGACAAAATAAATTAAGCCTTGTCCAAATTGAAAGCATTTGCAGACGACAATTTCAGTGTGGCTCAAATGGTGCAATTTTCTCTTGATAGGGTACAAAACATTGTGAGTCACTGTCAACAAGTGAGTTTTGAGTGCATAATGCAAATATGGGCCTGACATTGACACCAACCATTCTTAAGAATGTGTTTTACCTCTTTATCAAATGACAAAATATTAGACTAGTCCAAATTGAAAGCTTTTGCAGATGACAAAATTTTACTGTTACTCAAAAATTGAAATTTGATTAGGGAAGGGTAGAAAACAATGTGGGAAAAGGAGAAAATGCTGGTTACCAGCATTTTCTCCTTTTCCCACAACGTTTTCAAAAGGCTTGAAGACTTTCCCACTGAGGGACATTAAAAGGCGGCATTGTGTGGTAAAGGGTTAATACTGCATGCAAGCCAAATAAATTGAACAGACTTGGGAAAACTGGCCCAAACATTGCAATATCAATTTTTAGAGCTCAAGTTTTGCCAAAATCTAGGTTTTACCAACTCTGACAGCAAGATTTTAAAAACATTGTGGGAAAAGGAGAACCTTTTCCCGCAATGTTTTCTACCCTTACAAAGACAAATGACATAGTTTGGAACACATCTAATTTGTTAACTGCAAATGCTTTTGCTTTGGAGAGACCCGAGCAAAAAAGGCCTGAGAGCTTTGCCATCTGCTAAACAGTTAAAGTCAGTAAATATGACTGTCATTACTGTTCATAAAACAATCAGTAAATGCTCTGTGCAGTCTGATCTTGATCCACATTATGATCAAACAGCAATTGCAGTTGAATTGTACTGCTAGGGGTTACCAAGACAACATTCCCTAGGGTAACCAGAAAACATTCCCTAGGGTAACCAGACAACATTCCCTATGAAAAACAAAATTTTCCCACCTTTTGTTTAAAGCAAGATGGAGAACTTTTTGCTTAACCTGTTACCACACAATCCCAACTTTTAATGACCCTGAGAAAGTAGCCTCTTGAAAAATCTTGTGGGAAAAGGAGAAAATGCTGGTAACCAGCATTTTCTCCTTTTCACACAAGGTTTTCTATCCTTCCCAAAACAATTTAAATTTTTGAGTCACGTTTATTTTGTTGTCTGCAAATGCTTTCAATTTGGACAAATCTAAAATTATGTCGTCTAAGTAAAACAAGGAATATTTTTCATTGGCTTCCTTGATCCAAACACTGTGTTGTTATTTTACAAACAAATATGTATTAACCCTTTACCAAATTTTTACTGCCCCAGAGGAGTAAGAAATTAAATACAGAAAATGCTGGTTACCTAAAATCTCCTTCCCACAATGTTTTCAACCCTGTCAACGACTGAAATCATCATATTAGTCACAAAGTTTTCTGCAAATGCTTTGAAGTTGATCCTGTCCAAAAATTTGTCATTGGGTAATGAGTTAATAGATCAAATATAGTCAGGTTACTGAAGAAAAATTCCCATGCAAAAACTTACAAACTGACATGTGACAGAGTAAGCCAGAAACCCAGTCTTTTGATTGGCCAAAACTTAGATACTATTCAACCAATCAGACTGTTTCCTAAATTTGATGGCTGCAAATTTGTTTCAGGTGATTACAATATTTAGTTGAACTCTATACCGCATGACAAAATTTTGGATTGGACCAAATTGAAAGCATTTGCAGATTACAAATTAAATGTAGCTATAATGTCTTTGATGGATTGGAAAACATTGCAGGAAAAGGAGAAAATGCTGGTTACCGGCATTTTCTCCCTGTCCTACCATGCTTTCAAAAGTCATTTCTGTGAGGGTTGTTAATATTTGGGATTGTGTGGTAAATGGTTAAGACCTTTTGCAGAGAGTGACGATCAAGACCTGATGGCACAGAAAATGGAGTATGGTCTTGATCTGCACAGTATGATTACCACAGTTTGGGTACTTGACAATTTTTTTTTAACAAATCCCAAATTTTAACAACCCCGGGGGAAAAGCATTTTGAAAACATCCTTTGTTTTCTTCTTTTTCCACAATGTTTTCAAAGCCCTTCTTCCAATTTTAGGGACATTAAAGCATGGGATTGTTTTGGGGTCATTTCATAAAGATGTAACTGACTTTACCAAAAGTCAACATTTTAGATCACTCCAAATTGAAAGTATTTACAGACCACTGTGAACTTGGTAGGAAACATTGTGGGAAAAGGAGTTAACTCTTTACTGCACAATTGATGCCCCTGGGAAAGAAAACTTTTGAAAACATTGAGCGTACAGGAGAAAATGCTGGTAATCAGCATTTTCTCCTTTTCCCGCGATGTTTTCTACTATAATCTAAGAAAAGTTGCACCATTTATCAGCCACGTTGTAATTGTCGTCTGCAAATGCTTTCAATTTGGACAAGGCTAAAATTTTGCCATCTGGTAAAGGGTTAATACTAGTTATCAGCATTTTCTCCTTTTTTTCCCCCCACAATGTTTTTAAAAGGCTTCTCTCTCAAGGTCATTTAAACTCAGGATTGCAGTGGTAACAGCTTATAACCTTTAAAGCCCGGAATAAACCTAACAGACATTTTCTTCTTAGAAATACTTAACCCAAATAATAACAATTTAATGGTTACTTTTGTCTTAAGTGTTTCAGCAAAGCTGACAATGTAGATCAAAGATCAGGCTGCACATTTTGTGCAGCCTGATCTTGAACTACACTGTCTGCAAAGGCAACTTTAGTTGTCTAAGGATTAAGGGAAAAAAATCCAAAGGCCTCAATTATCTTCCTGGAGGTTACAGTCTCAGGTAACAGGGAAGATGGTTTCTATAGTAATCACAAAGCAAATTTTTTTAATTTTTGATCTAACCAGTTTTTTGCCCTCTTCAATCTTGTACCAGTTTGACCCATGATAGGACTCTTCACCAGACGACAAAACTTTTCGTTCATCCAAAGTCAAAACATTTGCAGATGACAAATTAAATGAGGTTAAAACATCATGGGAAAAGGAGAAAATGCTCTGATACCAGTATTTTCTTTTTTTCCAACGGTATCTTCAAAAGTGCTGGCTTCCTCTGAGTCTCAGACTGTTAAACAGTCAGATCATTTGGTAACGAATTAAAAATGGCTGACTGTTTTAGAAAAAGGCGGTCTGTAGAACAGAGAGGAAGTCTGCCCTAGTTAACCCTTGATCCCTTTACCAAATGACAAAATTTTAGACTTGTCCAAATTGAAAGCATTAGACAACAATTGAAATGTGACTCAAAAATTGGAATTTGTTTTGGCAAGGTTAGAAAACACTGTGGGAAAAGGAGAAAATGCTGGTAACCAGCATTTTCTCCTTTTCCTACAATGTTTTCAAACGGCTTCTTCTTCAGGGTCCTAAATAAAACCCGTGATTGTGTGGTAAAAAGTAAACTATTTACGAAACAAAATCTTGCATATGTCCACATTGAAAGCATTTGCAGACAATAAATTCAGTGTGGCTGAAATGATGGGATTTGTCCTAGAAGGCCGGTAGAAAACATGGTGGGAAAAGGAGAAAATGCTGCCTTCCAGCATTTTCCCCCTTTTTCACAATGTTTTCAAAAGCCTTCTTGCTTTAAGGGTTGTTAAAACTCGGGGGTTGTGTGGTAAAAGGTTAACAGGCAATCCCAGGTTTTAAGGACTCTGACGGTCAAAGCTTTTGAAAACACTGAAGAGGTTAACCCTTTACCAAATGACCAAATTTTGGACACGACAGAACTGAAAGCATTTGTAGAAAACAAATTAAACGAAGCTCAAGTGATCATTTCTGTCTGTGACAGGGTTGAAAACATTGCGGGAAAAGGAGAAAATGCTAGTTACCAGCATTTTCTCTTTTCCCCGTGTTTTCAAAAGCCTTCTTCCTCGGAGTCGTTAAAACTTGGGACTGTGTAGTAAAGAGTTAAGGTTTGTAACTCTTCTGTCAGGGGATGTCCTAAGTCTCACAGTAAAAATTGCTTTTCAATACTTGGTACATTTTCCATCGATGACTGCGCATTTTTTTGGCCGTTAAAGCTAAAAGCTCACATTCTTGCAAACATGAAAACTGCAAGGGAGATTTAGGTAATACAAACTGCAGCTTGGCTCAGGTAAATAGATCAGTTTTTGCATGGGGTAACCCCTTTAACCCTTTATCACACAATCCCGAGTTTTAACGACCCTAGGAAAGAAGGCTTTTGAAAACATTATGGGAAAAGGAGAAAATGCTGGTAACCAGCATTTTCTTCTTTTCCCACAATGTTTCCTACCCTTTCCAAAGCAAATTTCAATTTCTCAGTTACATATGTTTTGTCGTCTGCAACTGCTTTCGATTTGGACTAATCTAAAATTTTGTCGTTTGGTAAAGAGTTAACCACCAAATGAACCCAACAGGCATTTAATTTTTGAAATAAGACTTAAATAAGTACAGTTTAAAAGTTTCTAACTATCAAGGATATCCCAACAAAGCTGATAGTGTAGATTTAAGATCAGACTGTGCATTCTGTGCAGTCTTATCTTGATTTAGACTGGCCGCAAAAGCAACTAAAATTGATACCTAGAGAAGGTTCTTAAAGGGTTAAAGGATCTTTCGAAAAAAATCAACTGCACACAAAATTTAATCGTCTGGTGAATTCAAGGAATTTCAGTTTCGTTATTGGATTAAGTTGCCGCCTTTTAATTCGACTCTTTACCACACAATCCCGACTTTTAACGACACTGAGGAAGAAACCTTTTGAAAACATTGTGGGAACAGGAGAAAATGTAGGTAACCAGCATTTTCTCTTTTTCCAACAATGTTTTCTACCATATCAAAGGCAAAACAAAAATCCCAATTGCTGCACTGCACAAGTCTTAACTGTTTACCACACGATAAAATTTTAGACTGGTCCAAATTGAAAGCATTTGCAGACGATTCTTTCATAATGTTTTCAATAGCTGTCTGCTTCAGGGTCATAGAAACACATGATCATTTGGGAAAGATTCTACGCCAATTTGGTCAAAATATCAAATACCATATCAGTATTATTCACCATTGAAGAAGAACTGTGCAATTTGTCAACTTGCTACCCTGTTTTCAGCACTGCAACCAAAGCTAACGACTTCAAGTTTCTTCCCTATTCTCAAAACTAAAAAAGTTTCCCTCAAAAAAATTACATCCAATACAAAAACTGTATTGCAGAGGAACATTTGTTCCTACTGTATGTTTTCTACCTAACATTTTTTCCCTCCAAATTTTCTTCCCTAATCTCAAATAATTGTAGGAAAATTCCCCTCACCCCTTTACTATAACCCTTTTAACCAAACAACAAAATTTTATACCTGTTAAAAGCATCTGCATTGGACAAATCACTGTGTGGCTCATATAACTGGGTTTGTCAGTGAAAAAAGAAGAAACTTTTGTGGGAAAAGGAGAAAATGCTGGTTACAACCATGTTCTCCTTTTCCCACAATGTTTTTTAAAAGGCTTCCACATGGTCCTTGAAACTTGGGATTGTGTGATAAAGGGTTACAACCAACGCAACAAGAGTACCCACATGCAGATGCCATTACATTGAAGTCTCCAGATACTTGATTTTCAGTGAAAATCCTAATTCGAAAAAGGGACATAAATCTGTCAAAAATACTTTGATGGTTACCTGCCCTTGTTGTAAAGGTTCCGCTTTTGATAATTAACAACTTGTCCAATTCTGAAGCAAATATCTTTCGTAATAATACCGATGTTGTAAAATGTCAAAAGTTTTCGCATGGCCACGAAGACAATGACGCCTGAGGGCTATGACACTACCCTGATATTTTCTTCGAAAACAGTCAAGGTAATGATCACAATGCAACTGAATTTCTGTTTTACCATTGTTATGTATGGCTTTTCCCGCCAAAAGTTGTACAAATGATTCATTCATAACTGCTGAATGGATAGTCACACACAGTAGTATTTTTATCTTTTTATGAGTTTACAAATTTACTCTCTTTTTGTCCTTTACACTCTTTGCGACATCATCCCGAGTTTTAATGACCCTGTCAGGAAGAAGCCTTTTGAAACAATGTGGGAAAAGGAGAAAATGCTGGTAACCAGCATTTTCTCCTTTTCCTACATTGTTTTCTACCCATTCAAAGACTAATTCCATTGTTTGAGCCACATTTTGAATTGTTGTCTGCAAAGACTTTCAATTTGGACATGGCTAAGATTTTGTCATGTGGTAAAGAGTTAAATCTCTTTGTTCTAACTCCACATACTTCTATCACCTCAAATAGTTTGTTTGGCTTTTTTCAGCAATAATAATGTTGTTAACCCTGATGCAGACCCCTGAATTAACCCAACACACATTTTCAGTCCAGATACAAGATCTAATTGAGTGCAACTTAATGGCTGCTTTTTTTCTGTGTTTCAGCAAAAACAGACAGTACAGATCAAAGATTGGACTACATTATTTGTGCAACCTGATCTTAATCTACAATGTCCACAAAGGCCCAACATTTTCAGAGCGGAAATAAGACCCAATTTAGTGCAATTCTGTGGTTGCTTTTGTATATAGTATTTCAACATGGTGCACCACATTTCGTCGAAAGGGTGCCACAATTCATCTGGGTTAGCGTAAGGGTTAGGGCTAGGGATGGCTTTCCATGAAAATGGTTTTTGACGAAATGTCACACACTTGCATGTTTTAAAATACAGATTGCTAAATTACTAGATTTATTTATTTCATGAAAAGCTCTCTCTAGGAGGAAGATTAATTGGGCCACACTTTGTCTGGGTTAAATACAGGGTCAGGGCTTGGTATCATTTTTCACAAACATGGTTTTTGACAGTCATGAATCCATTTTAGCAAAGTGGACTTGTGTTGGTCAAAGATCTTATGTTGTGTACAATGTAATCTTGATCTACACTGACCACAAAGGAAACTATAGTTGTGAAAGGTGCTTTAACTCTTTACCATGCAATCAAAATTTTTAACAACTCTGAAAAAGCCTATTGAAAACATTGTGGAAAAAGGAGAAAATGCTGGTAACTAGTATTTTCTCCTTTTTCCCCCACAATGTTTCCTTGACCCATCCCAAAATGAATGCCAGTTTTTTTGAGACACACATATTTTGTCATCTGCAAATGCTTTGAATTTGGGAATTAGTCTAAGATTCTGTCTTGCGGTAAAGTGTTAAGGATAAACTATTTGCCAAAACAAAATTTTGAACTCATTTATATCTATGATAATGTGTCACTTGTTAAGCGTTTTCATTGACAAATATGAGTGGTACTCTGGCAAAAGCAGGTTTAATGCATCTCTGTGATGCAATAATATACCACTTAAACCCGGTGCACGACATTTCGTCGAAAGTGTGTTTCGTTGAAATCCATGTATGTTTTAAAATACTGATTGCTAAATTCCTAGATTCATTTCATGAAAAGCTCTGTCTGGGAGGAAGATATGAGACACAATTCGTCTGTGTTAAGGTAAGGGCCACGGCTAGGGATAATTTTTGATGAATGTGGGTGGTTTTCCACGAAACGTCTCACACCCAATTAACTCTTTACCAAACGACTAAACATTAGACTAGTCCAAATTGAAAGCATTTGCAGATGACAAAATGACTGTGACTGAAAAAATGAACACTGTTCTGGGCTAGGAAGAAAACATTGTGGGAAAAGGAGAAAATACTAGTTACCAGCATTTTCTCCTTTTCCCACTGTTTTCAAAAGGCTCCTTTCTCTGACAGGGTTGTTAAAAGTCGGGATTGTGTGGTAAACAGTTAACCCATCTCATGATGGATATATAAAATCCATTTTCTCTAATAAATATGAATAATAAGGTAGAATGTCCTTTGGACATTCAGAAAATTGACCAACAGCATAAAAGTTTCGACACCAAAACTGGACCAATACTTTTTGAACATGCATTAAAACTCCTTTTAGTCCAACTAATTTTTTACCATGTCTGGCTAAAAAGTTAAAACACCCCAACACCCCTTTTATAATTGTAATGAAAACCTGTTCACTGAAATACCATAATGAAAACTTAACTCTTTACCACACACTCCTGTGTTTTTAAAGACTCTGAGAAAGAGGCCTTTTATTAACATTGTGAGAAAAGGAGAAAATATTGGTAATGTTTTCTGTCCTTTTACAGACAGATCTCAACATATGAGCCGTATCTAATTTGTTGTCTGCAAATGCTTTCAATTTGGACAAGTTTAAAATTTTGTTGTGTGGTAAAGGGTTAATAAGTTTGTACTTGCATGAATGCACAATTCGGTGACTGCACTTAATGAATGGCAACCAATCTTGAATGCAAAATCAGACTGGGCTAGACACAAATATGCGCATTAAATCTTTACCAGACAATCGAGAGTTTTAACGACAATGTAGAAAAAGCCCTTGAAAACATTGTGGGAAAAGGAGAAAATGCTAGTAACCAGCATTTTCTCCTTTTCCCACAATATTTTCTACCATATCAAAGACAGAAATCACCTTTTGAGCTACTTTCAATTTGTTGTGACTGCAAATGCTTTCAATTTGGATCAGTCTGAAATTTTGCCATTTGGTACAGAGTTAAGACTTCACAGTCCACTCTTTACCAGACAACAAACTTTTTGACAACTCCAAATTGACTGACCGAATTTATAGATGACAAATTCAATGCAGCTAAAATAATAGGACATGCCTGTGACAGGATCGAAAACATTTCATGAAAAGGTGAAACTTCTGGTTACCAGCATTTTATACTTTTCTCACAATGCTTCTGAAAGTCTTTTCCGTCAAGGTCAAGAAAGAAAACTCAGGACTGTTTAGTAAAAGGACAAAGCATGCCAACCACATCTTTGAATGCTGTTGCTGACAGTGTAGACAGACTGGTATGTCAGCCATGTTCTGCGAAAAGGAAGCTTCATGCATCTGCAAAAGGTATTGACCTGGGCCGAAACTTTTTGCTATTAGTCAATTTTCTGCATGTCAAAAGACCATTAATTCTATCTCAAGATTTAGTCGGTTCTTATAGAAAATGGATTTTATGGATCCATAATTATCTGATGACTTGCTTGGTATCATGGTTCACGTAGATGCATTAACGGGGCCTTAAAATACCACACAATCCCGAGTTTTCATGACCCTGAGAAAGAAGCCTTTTGAAAACATTGTGGGAAAAGGAGAAAATGCTGGTTACCAGCATTTTCTCCTTTTCCCGCAATGTTTTCTACCCTTCCCAAAACAAATTTCAATTTTTCAGTCACATTTATTATGTCGTCTGCAAAGCTTTGAATGTGGACTAGTCTAAAATTTTGTCGTTTAGTAATTTTGTAGACGACAAAGTGTGAATCAAAATTTAAATTTGTTTTTGGAAGGTTAGAAAACATTGAGGGAACAGAAGAAAATGCTGGTTACCACCCTGACAGAGAAGGCTTTCAAAACATTGCTGATAACCTATTAGCATTTTATTCTTTTCAAACAATGTTTTCTAACATTTCAAGGACAGAAGTCATTTCTAAGCTACATTTGATTAGTTGTCTGCAATTGCTCTTAATTTGGTCGGGTCTACAAATTGTTGCTTGGTAAAGAAACTTAACTCCCTAAAACACGGACCACAGGATTTTGGCCTAATTCTAAATAATTTGCAGATGACAAACCAATTGTGGCTTCAATAATGGGGTTTGTCTGTACAAGAGAAGAAAACATTCTCTCCATTCCCCACAATGCTTTTCAAAAGGGCTCCAATCCTCAGCAACAAAAACATGGACAATTTAGTTTTGAAAAGTATCTATTTGTCAAAATAGTTTTTTAAGTGTCCTCACATCTTGATTTTGCTTCCTAACATTATAACAGTTCCATTCACCATTCTGTCCTCAAATAGGTTCAGTGCAAAAATGGCGCCATGTTGCATTGTGGTTACATTTTCCTTCTTCTAGGCCATCTTATGAATGAATAATAAGACAAAAAGGAAGAAAACACTCCTTTTTCTTTTGTAGTTGGCTGCCTTATGATTTTTCTGTAATCTCCCATTCAGATTTTGTATAGAAAAGATCAGCATGTGCTTTGACAAACATTGATCCATTCACCCTTAGCTTAGAACATGCACAACTCAACCCATACAGTGCTGGAACCGACTTAAGCTGTTTTTGCTGACAGTGTAGATCATGATCAGACTGCACAGAATGTGCAGTCTGATCTTGGACCCACACTGTCTGCTACTTTGTTACACTGTACTGGCCAAAATAAGCTTGATATATATAACAATATTTTTGGCGTTTTTTCTTGAATGAGAAAAGGACAAAATTTCAGACTCTACCAGGTTAAAAGCATTAACTCTTTACCACACAACAAAAATGTAGACCTGTCCAATTTCAAAGCATTTGCAGACGACAATCTAAATGTGGCTCAAATAATGAAATTTGTCTTCAATAGGGTGGAAAACATTGTGGGTAAAGGAGAAAATGCTGGTTACCAGCATTTTCTCCTTTTCCCACAATGTTTTCAAAAGGCTTTTTCTTCAGGGTCGTAAAAACTCAGGATTGTGTGATATAGGGTTAAAGCAGACGACAAATTAAATGAAGCTTAAATGATAGGTTTCTGTAATCGATAGGGTAGATAACATTGTGGGAAAATGAGAAAATACTGGTTACCTGCATTTTCTTCATTTCCCCATAATATATGCAAAAGCCCAAACTTTCTTGGGGTTGTTCAATGTTGGGTTTGTGTGGTAAAGATTTAATTCAGCAGCCTCAAAGTAAAGTTATCTTTGACAACAATATAAATTCAAGATCAGACTGCACAAAACATGCAGTCTTATCTTGAATTTGGGAGCTACTCTACAAAAACAATTTCTAGCCTTTGAAATATAATAACCAGATCTTTTGTGACTGAAGTCATAGATTTCGTTTATTTTGTGCCCTATGGGTTTAAGTCTATCACTTGTTAAATAAATTCTATGATATTTCCTTCCAAAGAAATAACTAAAACTTGCATAATCTGACCTTGATCTAAACTGTCTGAAAAAGAAAGGCAGAACATGTCCTCAGCATACCAAAGGACAAACTTTCATCTCAATGTGATGATATTTTTTCATTCGCAGAAGCGTGAATCAAAGCACTGTCGGCACTGTAGTTGTATTGAGGATTGTTGAAGTGGATCAATAATGAATGACAAATAACATTTCAAAAGAACTAAAAGCAAATGCTTCTATGAGTATTTGGATTCAGAAGTTTATACTGCTTACTCAGAAGCTTCTGAATAATCAAAACTTGATACAGAAATGGATTGGTTATCCTGAAGCCAGTGCTGAATGAAACCATAACCACATAGTCCCTGAAAAAGAAGGCTTTTGAAAATATCACGGGAAAAAAAAAAGAAAATGCTGTTCCCTTTCCAACAGTGTTTTCTACCTATTCAAGGACTTGTACTATCATTTTGAAGAAACATTTGAATGAATGTCTGTAAATTTCTTTATCATGGACGAGTCTACAATTTTGCCATTTGGTAAAGGGTTAATAAAATGAGGCTTTGCAGATTAGAATAAATAAACAGCCAAAATCTTATAATCTGAAGTTTATGTGGGCTAGAATATGTTCTACAGAATGAGACTATGTGTAAAAAAACGAAGAAAAGAAGTTTTGTGCAGTTTAACACTACCTGCAGAAACATAAAATGTTATGGTCCTCTAAAGGTAAATAAGTGCAAATTTAATGTTACAGCTGTGACCCAGCATGTGAATGTATGGAAACTGCATTATACTGAATACAAAAGAACTTGTTTGCTTGATGTTTTATGCTCTATCAACATTATTTTTAGCTTTTTCTTTCAGCAAAGTTCACAAGATCATATTCTGTTCACAATCTTGAACATGTATAGTTCATATCTAAATGTCAAGCAATGACTAAGGAATAACTTTTTTCTATGAAGCTCTTGCAGGAAAATCAGTTTGTTAGCTTTGTTTGCAGAGCGTTAACACCTGTTTTCAACATTCTTTCTGGTATATTGTGGCAGCCAATGCAGATCTATGCTTTCCCTGAGTTTCTTCAACCAGTACATCACACATCCATTCCAGGTCACTAGCTGCTTTTCTACATAAACAATGTCAAAACAATGATCTGCTAGAAATCAAACCAGCAACACCTTGATTTCAAGCCCTGTTCATTTCCGACTGGGCAACCATGGGCTGCAGCCAAAATGAGAACTTTGTATGCGTATTATGTAGATGGGTCTTTGAGATGGACGTGTATCAAACATGATTTGCAACCCATGGAATTTATAACTACAGGCCTAACTCTTTACCAAACGCCTTGTCCAAATTGGAAGCATTTGCAGATGACAAAATAGATGTGACTCAAAAATTGAAATTTGATTAGGGAAGGGCAGAAAACATTGGGGGAAAAGGAGAAAATGCTGGTTACCAACATGTTTCAGAAGCTGTCTTTCTCAGGGTCATTAAAAGTCAGGATTGTGTGGTGAAGGGTTAAAAGTAATGTAGAAAAGTTGCATCTTCTCCATTTGACAAAATGTTTTCAAAAAAGGTCTGCTGCTAGAAACTGTTTGTCAACCTATACCTGTTGTTATGTCCCCATAATAAAAAAGAATACATTATACAGGTATTTGAACCTTATCACTTTACCTGATGACTAGATTATCCACTTGTCCAGACTGAGAGTATTTCAATGACCATAAATTTCATTTGTCTTTGAAAGAGTAGAAAACATTGTTGAAGAAGGTGAAAGTGCTGGTAACCAGCATTTTTTTTCAATTTCCAACAATTTTTTTCAAATACTTATCTACCATAGGGCCATAAATAAACACAAGACTGTTTGGTAAATGGTTTACCCTTGAAGCACCTTTCAAAACTATAGTTGCCATTGCTGCCAGTGTAGATCAAGATTAGGCTGCACAAAATGTGCTGCCTGGTCTTTAATCTACACTGTCCACGTTGCTGAAACACTGTAGACAAAAGCAACCATGAAATTGCTATTATTTGGATCATATTTCTAGGATGAAAATTTCTATTGGTTCTATTCCGTGCTCTAAGGGTTATCAAACCAATACGACAAAAAAATCACTTGTGCTTATTGTTAATGGCAATAATAATGATGATACATGATAATGAAGGGCCAATAATGAGTCAAGGACTGAAAGTGGGGTCATTGACCATATAACCTATTGGACTGTTGAATACCTTATCAAGATTAAGACTGCTTGTTGTGGACACATAGATTCAGAGTAGGGTCCATTTTCAAGAACATTCTTTAAGTCTATTTATGGATTAGAAAGTAACACAACTTCTGACTGGCTCAAAACCAAATGGTTTAGCAAATCAGAAGTTGTGTTACTTTCAAATATAAAAAATTCTTTAGAATAAGATTTAAGGACTTTCTTTAGAATGGTTGGTGAATACAGACCCAGACAGCATATATTCTATGCTTTCTGTTCTTGGATCGATACCCTGTTTCACGTTATTGTTGCCTTAGAATTGCAATTTTTTAATCTTTCTCCATACTAGTAAAATTCATGTCATTCATTGCGGCTCTACGATTTTATACTATCTTATAATTTTTCTACGCTAGTCAATTATCTCTTTACCAACTAGTCAATTATCTCTTTACCAACCAACAAAATTTTACACCAGTCCAAATTGAAAGCTTTAGCAGACAACAAAACAAATGTTTCTCAAAAATTGAAAACTGTTTTGGAAAGAGTAGAAAACACTGTGGGAAAAGGAGAAAATGCTGGTTACCAGCATTTTCCCCTTTTTCCACAATGTTTTCAAAAGGCCTTTTTCCTCAGGGTCGTTAAAAGTCGGGATTATGTTGTAAAGGGATAATTATGCTGGTCTCTGAGACCCCTCAGACTTCCTTGAAACAGTTTATAATTGGCAAAATATCACAGAAATAAGGAGCATATTGAGATTGAGTCTGTAGTGTCCTTTCGACATATAGAATGTGTACAATAGATCTTGCAGCTTGCAGAAAGATGATGGCATACAGGCATACAGTTGCCGTATGGCTGAAGTGAAACAAGCTTAACCGAATTACAACTGACAACACAAATGGAATACAACACAAGGAGTGATCCAATTTGTTTGTTCGGAGTTTTATGCTGTTTTAAAAATAATACTTTAAGTCATAATCATAGCTGCCAGGGCACCAGTATCCATCCTAGACAGGATCCAAATAGTAAAATGGTACATATTAGGCCAATAAAGGAGTTTATAATTATGTTGGATGAAATAATTAGTTATCAATGACCTCAGATAAAAATCCAAAACACTTGCACTTTATACCAAAGATACCAATCAATATCTCTGTACCTTTTACCAAAGAAAGCTGTATTTTAACAATCCAAACGGAAAAGGGCTTTAGAAAACATTGTGGGAAAAGGAGAAAATGCTTTTACCAAAGAAAGCTGTATTTTAACAATCCAAACGGAAAAGGGCTTTAGAAAACATTGTGGGAAAAGGAGAAAATGCTGGTGACCAGCATTTTCTCCTTTTCCCACAATGTTTTCTACCACTTTCAAGACAAATCTCATCATTTGAGCCACATTTCAATTCTTGTCTGTAACGCTTTCAATTTGGACAAGTATAAAAGAATTGTCATTTGGTATTGAGTTAAGGTCACCTCAACCCTATTTCATGAAACAGACATGTTCAGAGTGATAAAACAGACCAAAATGCTGCACCATTTCAAGGATACTTTGGTAAAAAAAAAAAGAATACCATAACAATTAATAAATATGACAGTGTAGATCCAAGATCACAATGTGATTTTCTTTGCAGTCTGAAAAATTAACTAAAATTAGCGTATACCATATTCAGGTTTGCATCAAAACCTGTCTGTATGACATGTGAATAAGACTTTTCACACAGAAATCTGTGAATAAAACTTCCGCCCACACAAATTGCCCGACTTCCAAGTCATTAGTTTACTTGGTCATCTCAAAGTTTCTAACAACTAATGTTATAATGCAAGTTACAGAGTACTTTGATACAGAATTATCCAATAGATCTGTAAATAAAACAGAAAAAAAAAAAATCCTTTAAAGAAAATATGTTGGATGGATACTGTATTCATCAACATACAATAAAAGTAATATTTATCTGCAATGATTATATTCTTACAATGCAATAGATGCAGTATTTCTATGACCTACAGATAAGTGAAGGGCGTCATTTGAAAGTCTCAAAGAGTAACCAGGTTAATTATGACCACAATTTAGAAAATCTAAGACTTGGCCTAGTTTATCTGATGCAATATCGCAATTTGTACCTGGAAGATGACACTGCACATTCTGTGTGGTCTGATCTTGATCTACACCATCTGCTAAAGCAATTAACATAGCCCTTACCATAATCAGAGTTAACTCTTTCCCATACGACAAAATTTTAGACTCGTCCAAATTCTATGCAATTGTCCCCAACAAATTAAATGTGGCTCACATAATTCAAAACGTATTTTTGTATGCAAAGGCCGTTGAAAACATTCCACACGAAAGGAGATTTTCTCCCTTTCCCGGAGTGTTTTTCAAATACATTGACCTCCTCAATGTCTTTAGAACTCTGAATCATTTAGTATAAGTTTAAATTGCAGCTGTCTCAGTGTTCTTTTAACTGTTGAGCTGGGATCATCCCTGCATTGGGATTACTGGTAATAGGAAACAAGCTGCTTTATGGACACTATACATGGTAAAAAACTCATGTTGAAATTTGCATGTACTTTATTACATTGTGTTTTTTTTTGTCCCTGTGATTTCTATCAAAGGAAGGTAAATATTTTCAGGATTTTTTTGTAAAAAGAAAAAACTGCTTCACCCAATGAATCCATTGTGGTTAAGGAAAGAAGCATGTTATAAATTACCACAAAGTATGACATTGATTGATTGATTAATTAATTAATTCATTCATGTTTTACCCTGCTTTCAACATCATTTCAGTCATTATCATGGCAATAGCTCAGTTACCAGAGCTAGGCCTAATTATGGGCTCTGAAGTGTCTTGCCAAAGGTAACTCCAGCGCTTTGAATTAGGATCCAACTCAGAGCCTCCAGATTGAGAATCCTACACCTTCACCAACTTTAACCCTTTACTGAACAATCTTAAGTTTTAATCACCTTGAGGAAAGCCACTTCTGAACACAGACAGGGAAAAGGAGAAAATTCCTATAACCTCAGTGCTTTTAAACCTTTCAAGGGCAAATGCCATCATTTGAGCTAAACCTAATTAAGTTTTGTTGTTTCCTTAATGCTTTCACTATGGGTGAGTCCAAGTTTTCATTGTCTGGTGAAGAATTAACTCTTTACCACACGAAAAAATATTTAGACTGGTCCAAATTAATTGAAAGCATGTGCAGAAGACAAATGATATTTTAATGGTGGGATTTGTCTTTGAAAGGGTAGAAAACATTGCGGGAAAAGGAGAAAATGCTGGCTACCAGCATTTTCTCCTTTTCCCACAATGTTTTCAGAAGTCTTTTCTGTCAGGGTCATTAAAACTCAGGATTGTGTGGTAAAGGGTAAAGAGTCGAAAATCAGATGTTGCAAATTTTTCCATTGACCGTCTTCTACACCAATATAATGGGTCAACGCAAGTTGTCAAACCAAACTTGTAGTCACCTGCTACTGGTCAATGACTTTTCACCTTTATGCGTGACAGTTTCATTGGTCACTGTCCGTTGTCGTTCATTGGGTCAGTTTGGGGGAAAAAGTCACAAAGGTCAAGTATCTGACCTGGGGCCCTGCGGTCATTGACTGACCCCTTCTTCAGCAGCCCCATTGACCTCTATTCACACATTGATACAAATCTAGCGAGACAAATTGAAATTTGCCCCTGTCAATTGCTGACCCCCATTTCAGTGGCTGCTGACCACATTTGGTTGAATGCATTCATCTCAATGTATCTCATCAGATCAAAGGAAAGGATCATGGAAGGAGAGTTTTAATGTCCTGTTCAACCCTTTGCAGGATACAAGTATGACTTTTGAAGATTCATCTTTACTCCTTTTCAGCCAGTTTTCAACCCATTTTATCTTTCTTTTATGAAAGTTTAATCATTATTGTATCTTCATGCAAAATGTTTTTGCACCTACTTGTCACTTAGTAGTACTCAGGTTAACTGTGTGTCCAAAAATAACCATCATTAAGATGATAAACTCTTTCACCAACAATGCTGCCTTGGCAACAGCAATAAAGGAAGGGAAAGATCAAGATCAGACTGCAGTCTATGATTAAGCAGTCTGATCTCGAGTCTACAACGACTGATACCTGAAGAAATCTAAAACTGACCAAAATTGGCAGCATTTGGAATCAAAGTATATTTGAAGTCCTCGAGAAAGGTCAAAATTTAATGCACTGGGCAGCAAAAGAGGTAACTCTTTTAGAAGATGACAAAATTCAAGAGTTCTCCAAAATAAAATTATTTTCTTGTGTCACAGATCTGTCTAAATTGATGGGACTTATCTTTGAGAAGTTTGACATTGTAGGAAAAGGAGAAAATGCTAGCTAACATCATTCTCTTCTTTCCCCACATTATTTTCAGAAGCTTTCATCTTGATGGTCTAACACTGAATAGTTTGGTAAGTTAGGGAATTGTATTTGTCAATGAGGGCGTATAAGAAACTGTGGGAAGAGAAGAAAAAAGCTAATTAACAGGATCTTCTTCTTACCCCACAATGATTTAAAAAGTTTTTTTTCCTCACTGTTGTTGAAACACATGAAAATTCTGTGCAAAGAGGCAAGAAAAATAATGCCAGGAAAATACCGATCAACCATACTGACACACTTTCATTCATAGCACAGCTTTTAAGATTAACTTTACCCCTTACCAAACAATCCCGTGTTTTAACAACCCCGAGGAAGAAGCCCTTTGAAAAAATTGTGGGAAAAGAAGAAAATGCTGGTAACCAGCATTTTCTCCTTTTCCCACAATGTTTTCTACTCTTTCAAAGATTAAAATCATCACAAATAGGCCACATTCAATTTGTAAATCTGCAAATACTTTCAATTGGGAAAAGTCTAAAATTTTGTTGTTTGGTTAGGAGGGTTGATTAGAAATTGTTACCCTGTACCAAACCTTATCCAGAAATTAAATGACCTCAAGGAAAAAGGCTTTTGAAAACATTGTGGGAAAGGTAACCAGCATTTTCTCCTTTTCCCACAATGTTTTCTCCTCTATCACAGACAAATTTCATCAATTGAGCCTACCTTATTTCGTCATCTGCAAATGCTTTCAATTTGCATGTGTGAAATTTTGTGGCAAAAAATTAACACTTCTTACATGGTGATAAAATTTTAGATTCTAAGACCAAAATAAAAGTATTGAAATTTTGCATACAACAAATCAAATAAGGCTAAAAAAACTAGTATTCACCTTTGCAGAGATAGATAAGATTGCCAAAAAAAGGAGAAAATCTTGGTTACCAACATTTTCTTCTTTTTCCCTTTTTTTCGAAAATTTCATTCCAGGGGGAAGTTAACCCTTAACCACACAATCCCGAGTTTTAACGACCCTGGGGGAAAAGCCTTTTTAAAACATTGTGGAAAAAGAAGAAAATGCTGGTAACCAGCATTTTCTTCTTTTCCTACAATGTTTTCTGACCTTTCATATAAAATCATAATCATTTGAGCAACATTTTATTTGTCGTCTGCACATGCTTTCAGTTTGGAAGAGTCGTAAAGTTTGTCGTTTGGTAAAGAGTTAAAACACCGAACTGTTAATGGTAACACCAGGTTACATTTTAGCCTAATAGAATTTCATACCATTCCTAATTATATAATCTTGAAAAATCCAACATTTTCGATAACGGAATGGTAACTGATGTTAGAGAATGACTTGGCAGATCAACACATACATGTACTGTTGTTGTTTCAGTAACTGACAGAATCTCCCAAAAAAATTTTCGGGGGAAAACCATACACTGTTTCACCACCCTATAAAACCCAACCTTTTTATGACCATTTACTAAATAAAACATCTTTTTTAGACACTGAGGGCAAAGACAAAACTGCCAAGCTTTGAGTTAGAAGTATGGGGATTTCCAAACATACAGAACTTCCCCAACTTTTTCTCTCTTTAGTTTCCTTGTAATTAACACTTAAGCTGCTGAATAGCTGCTTAATAAATGAAACGCAAATTTCTACTCAATACTACTCAATACTAAAAGTCCAAACATTGCGGTTTCAAAGTTGATTTCACCGGAAAGAAAATACCATATCGGACAGTGTAGATCAAAGATCAGACTGCACATTCTGTGCAGTCTGATCTTGATCTACACTGTCCGCAAAAGGTCAGTGGGTCGCGATAAGCAGCTTAAAGGTTAATATTCACTCACCAGGCATTAATCAAATCTTTTAACATTCAAAAATTAGGATGGAAATCACTGAAATTTCCAAAATACAATTAATTATAATTTCAAGTTGACTGTAAATTTTGCATTGCCAGGGCTGTTTCTGCTACAATGTTTTCTCCTTAATTATATTTACTTACATTCATGTTGATCATGAGTTTTTGTGACCCTGTGGAAGAAGGCTTTCACAAACACTATGGGAAAAGAGAAAATGCTTGTATATGTAACTGAAATTTTCTCCTTTTTCCAAAATATTTTCAATCCTCAACCCTTTTCAAGACATATTCCATAACTAGATCCACATGTAAATACTTTCAAATAGTAAAATTATAAAATTCTGTCATCTGGTAAAGAATTAAACATTTACCCTGAGATAAACAGCTTTTGAAAACATTGTGGGAAAAGGATAAAATTCTGGTTACCAGCATTTCTCCTTACCTATGTTGTCTGTCCTGTGAATGGAAAAGCCCACCATGTGGGCCACATTTAGTTTGCCATCTGTGGATTCTTTGAACATGAACAAGTCTAAATTTTTTCATCTATTAAAGATTTAACTTTTTAACAGACAACAAAATTTTAGACTTTTCCAAATTGAAAGTAACTGCAGAGCACAAATTGAAAGCAGTTGCAGACAACAATTTCAATGTGGCTGGAATCATGAGATTTGCCTGTGAAAGAGTAGAAAAGAACGTAGGAAAAGGAGAAGATTCTGTTTATCAAGCACCATTTTCTCTGCTTCAAACAATATTTTCATTTTCTCTTTATCAAATGACAAAATTTTGGAATGGACAAAAGTGACACTTTTGCAGATGACAAATAATGCTAAAATTATGATTTCTCTTTCTGATAGGGTAGAAAACATTGTAGGAAAAGGAGAAAATGTTGGTTACCAGCATTTTCTCCTTTTCCAACAATGTATTCAAAAGCCTTTTCTTCCAGCATCATTAAAAGTCAGGTGTGTGTGGTAAAGGGTTAAACTTTCTCAGGGTTGTTAAATGACTGATTGATTGTTTGAATGGTTTTTACACCGCTTTCAACATTATTTCAGTCATACTAGTACCAGGCTTGGGCTCTGAAGTATCTTGCCAAAGGACACTCCCATCAAAAACCAAATGTTTTCAGTGCAGCTCGAATCCAGGGCCTCCAGGTTACCTGAGTCCTAAACTTTACCACTGAGCCATGCTGGATGCCCAGGATCGTTAAAACTCAGGATTGTGTGGTAAAGGGTTAATAGGCAAGTAAATAAAGTTTCCGCTTATGAATCATAGGAAGTTACTGCCAATTTTAATCATTTTCTCAAAAGTATCATGTGATGAGTGTATACAACAATAGTACTACAGTTTCTTGATTTTATTGTTTGTTTTATAATTTCCTCATACATCCCCTTGTTACAGTGTTGTACAGGAAAGAGAATTTGTTTAACCCTTTCCCAAACGACAAATTTTGGACTGGTCCAAACTCAAAGAGTTTGCCGACGACAATTTTAAATTTGATGAAAATGGCAGAAAGGTCTCAAAAAGGGTAGAAAACACTGTGGGAAAAGGAGACATTGCTCGTTACGAGCAATTTCTTCTTTTCCCACAGTGTTTTCAAAAGACTTGTACTGCAGACACGTGAAAACCGGGGCTTGTTTGGGTAAGGGTTAACCCATATAATGTACAGATACATATGGATGATTATGTTGAAGTAACTTTCCTGGTGCTTGTATTTAATTCGAGCAGTGTGAGAAAATTTGACATCACGCGAGACTGAAGGTTGAGTGAGATGTCAAAATTTTCTTACCCTGCAAGAAATAAATACAAGCATCAAGAAAGCTACTACAATATAATATTCGTTTTATTATATACCTATAACCTTCAATGACAAATTTTTGCAGTTCTTGGCATTTTATTCATAAATTGTTAAACAAAACAAGCAATTGTGTAGTAGCTTGTAACGTCATTTTCATGAATGACAGATAAATATCATAAAGTAAATTTTGACCAATCAAATCGCAAATCAATATGTATATTTTCCGCCTGAGTTACGTCATCAATACCGTATTGGAACGGTATTTTCACAGTGTGTAGGTATGGATTGTTTTTCTGTCGTGTGATATTTTATCCGTGTGTGACAAATGTTTTTGAGGCAGATTATTTCAGGTATATAATACAACTTTTTATGCCACTGCAGTTGACAGCTTCAAAAAAACATTGTGGGAAAAGGAGCAGTTGTATGTGACAATTTTACCAAATGATAAAATTTTGTACTTGACCAAAGTGAAGACATTAATGTAGACAACAACTTGAATGCTATTCAGATGATGATTCCTGTCTTTCACTGTTTACCAAATGCCGGAATTCATACAAGTTCAAATTGAAAGCATTTGCAGATGAAAAAATAAATGTGACTAAAACATTGAAATTTATCTTAGAAAGGGTAGAAAACATTGTGGGAAAAGGAGAAAATGCTGGTTACTAGCCATTTTCTCCTTTTCCCACAATGTTTTCAAAGGCTGTCTTTCTCAGAGTCGTTTAAAGTTCGGACTGTGTGATAAAGAGTTCATAGGATAGAAAACGTAGTGGGAACAGGAGAATTACTGGTTACCAGCATTTTCTCCTTTTCCCAGAATGGTTCCAAAATTCTTCTTTTTCAGGGTCGTTAAACTCTGTTTTGTGTGGTATGGGGTTAACACAACAAATTGTGCAAAAATCTGTCTATCTAATCAAACTGATAATGAGAAGTGTCCTCTATCAACATCTGACGAAATTTTATCAATTCTTTATCTGATTAGAAAAGTCCTTAACTGACTGACATTGTCAGTTAAGTACAATTAAGTCATGAGAATCATGCCATGTGAAAGTTTGTAAACATTGTGATGAAAGTCATCTGAGCCCTTGGAGTGCAAATAGAAAGGGCAAATTGACATGTTTAACCCCTTAACCCTTTCCCAAACGACAAATTTTGGACTGGTCCAAATTGAAAGAGTTTGCAGACAACAATTTTAAATTTGATGAAAATGGCAGAGAGTTATCAAAAAGTGTAGAAAACACTGTGGGAAAAGGAGAAATTGCTCGTTACAAGCAATTTCTCCTTTACCCACAGTGTTTTCAAAAGACTTGTACTGCAGACACGTGAAAACCAGGGCTTGTTTGGGAAAGGGTTAACACACAATCCCGAGTATTAATAACCCTGAAGAAGAAAGCTTTTGAAAACATTATGGGTAAAAAGAGAAAATGCTGGTAAGCAGCATTTTCTCTTTTTCCCACGAGGTTTTCCGACCTTTGAAAGACAAATTACACCATTTGCTGAAAAATTAAGCTCTAGACATGACCAAATCATTGCAATTTCCAAAATATTTTTTTCCCAGTATATCATAAAAATTATCAACAGTTGACCGATAACAACTCACTTTCTCCCTTTGCTAATTATTAGTACATTAGTCTTTCTTCCACTGATATTAAACTATGCTATGATGAAAACTGAGTTCCTTTGTACTCAGAGTTATGCCATTTTGACAAAGGACCTTATCTCTGCCCTCCCTGACCCCAAATATGGCCCAAGGTCCTATCAAACTGAGGTATTCTTATTCTTAGATCATTTAACCCCTAGCCCAATGAATAAATCAAACAGAAAATTTCATCCTACAAATAGGACCCAAAAAATTGCAAATCCATGTTTGCTTTTGTCTACAGTGTTTCAGCAAAGCGGACAGTGTAGATCACAGACCAGGCTGCATCATTATGCAGCCTGACCTTGATCTACTGTGGCCACAAAGGCAACTATGGTCATGAAAGGTGCTTTAAGGGTTAACTTTTTACCATACAATACAATTTTAGACTTGTCAAAATTAAAAGCATTTGGAGACAAGATAAATCTGACTCAAAAATTGAAATTTGTTTTTGGAAAGGTAGAAAACATTGTGGAAAAAGGAGAATATGTTGCTTACAACATTTTGTCCTTTCCACACAATGTTTTCACAAGCCTATTTCCTCAGGGTCATTAAAAGTTGGGATTATGTTGTAAAGGGTTAAATATTGTTTATTCAAAAATTTCAAGAGACCACTGGATTGTGGGTTCAGACTTCACTCAAGGCACTGGGTTTTTCCATCGACTTGCCTAAACTGGTGCAACACATTTCGTCGAAAGTGTGTTTTGTCCAAATGCATGTATGTTCTTAAATACCAACTGCTAAATTCCTAGATTTATTTCATGAAAAGCTCTGTCTAGGAGGAAGATTTGAGCCACAATTTGTCTGGGTTAGGGTAAGGGTCACGGCCTGGGATTGTTTCCGAGGAACGTGGTTTTCGACGAAATGTCCCACACCTGCCTAAACTGGTCCCCATTTTAGAGCTACATACTACAACTGGTACAGGCTATTGTGATACTAGCTTTGATTGAATTTCGTGAATATCATTGGATAGCTAATCAGAGCATCTTACACATTTCAAGTTTGGCAGTGTATCTAACATAGCAGATTTTTTCTGCACAATTTTAAATTAGTAATCAAACCTTAAAGAATTTAGCAAAAATTAACCCTTAGGCTGCTTATCGCAACCCATTGACCTTTTGCGGACAGCGTAGATCAAGATCAGACTGCACAGAACATGCAGTCTGATCTTTGATCTACACTCTCCGATAAGGAGATATCTTTCCTCGAACAGTACCTTTGAAGCAAGAAAGTTTTGGGCTTATACTATCGGTTTGAAAGTTTCATTTCTTTTATTCAGCAGGATACGGGTTAATATTAAAATGTGATGTCACGTACATAATTATACTCGTAATTCACTTATTTCAGCTGTCAAAATTCAAAAAATCTAGTGTACAGGTTGCATGAGTGGTCTCCCCTGAATCTTTCATCTCGTGACATCGCTGTTCTAAAAACAGACTGGCAGAATACTGCCCGTTTTCTGTACCCAACCCTATACACTCACTGTATCAGGGGAGGTAACCAATAACCACTCGTCTTGGGCAGTGCGTTGTAGGTGTACTTGTCTCAGCTGTGAACTGCTGAACTCTAGGTGGAAATCAAATTAACCCCTTACCACACAATCACGACTTTTAACGACCCTGGGGAAGAGGACATTCGAAAACATTGTGGGAAAAGGAGAAAATGCTGGTAACCAGCATTTTCTCCTTTTCCCACAAGGTTTTCTTACCTTCTTGATATAAATTTCACTTTTTGAGTCACATTTGTCATCTACAGAATGCTTTCAATTTGGACAAGTGTAAAATTTTGTCATTCAGTAAGGAGTTAAAGAGCTGTTTAAGTATAATGACCACAGGCGTTCGTTTTGTGACGAACTTTGCCAACTATATGATGTAATATATCATATAGTTGGCAAAGTTCGTCAAAAAACGAACGCCTGTGATAATGACTGATTACATGTATAATTGATGCATGACGTTTCGTCAAAAGGGTGTTTCATTGAAATCCATGTATGTTTTAAAGTACCGATTGCTAAATTTCTATATTCATTCCATGAAAAGCTCTGTCTGGGAGGAAGATTTGAGCCACAATTCGTCTGAGTTAGGGTAAGGGTCAGGGCTAGGGAACGTTTTCGACCAACCTGGTTTTTGATAAAATTTCGCAGATCCATGTATAATAAGAGTGGAATAAAACATCGTTCAAATAAAAATGCTGGTAACCATCATTTTCTTCTTTTCCTACAAAGTTTCTGACAGATCAAAGTAAAATTCCATCACTTAACCCTTTAACACACAATCCTGACTTTTAACGACCCTGTAAAAGAAGCCTTTTGAAAACATTGTGGGAAAAGGAGAAAATGCTGGTAACAAGCATTTTCTCCTTTCTCCCACAATGTTTTCTTACTTTCCCAAAACAAATTTCAACATTTCAGTCACATTTATTATGTCCTCTGCAAATGCTTTCAATCTGGACTAGTCTAAAATGTTGCCGTGTGGTAAAGAGTTAACCCTTAGGCTGCTAATTCCAACCCAGTCTGACCTTTTGCGGACAGTGTAGATCAAAATCAGACTGCACAGAACGTGCAGTCTGATCTTGGATCTACACTGTCCGATAAGGAGATATTTCCCCAATCTCCATAACTTTGAAATATCAACATAATGGTTTTTAAACCAACAGCTTGAAAGTTTCATCTAAGTTATTTAGCAGGATAAGGGTTAACATTTGGTCTCCAAATGCTTTCAATAATTATGGACAAGCCTAAAATTTTGTTGTCTTGAAATGAGGGGAACTGAACAGACAATTAAGATTCTAGAAGATAAATGGGACACAGCAGTTTCTGTTTCTAAATAATGTCTCAGTTGAAATTTGATAGCTTCTTAAAGTTATGTTCATTCAGGGCAATCACCTTTAAGTTTCATTGTACTTACCATAGTTTAGACTAAAGTCTGGTCCAAATTTTGCAAACATCAACTTTATCATTGCTTTAACCTTTTACCAAACAATCCGGAGTTTTAGCAACACTGAAAAAGGAGCCCTTTGGAAACCAGAGTTTTTCTTGACATGATTTTGTGCGTTTTGAAGCATTCTTAAGTTAACTGACCCATGTTTTTTAAAAGAATGCAGCATTGTGGACGCACAAATATGATAAGGCTTACATACGATCGTACTCCACTATCAATAACGCTACATTCACAGGTCGATAAAGAAGCTGGAGTACGAAAAAGAAAATGGGACCAAATACTAGTCCATGTATTGATTTTTCAAGAACCATCAATCTTTATTCTGCTCTAAACTAAACCAGTCGATTGCTAATGAAAACAATAAGTCCAACTGAGCTGGTGATCAAACTTTCAATTTAACTTCAAGTACATCGATGAACAAGAGGGCCTATTGGCCCTAAAGCGCTCACCTGAGTAAGGTCATCTAGGATTGATACAGCTGAAAAGATCCTGGTCATGATAATGTAAATCATATGTGTGTAAGTGTCCTACATTTTTACCAACTTGACCTATTTTTGAACTTTGAGTCTGGTTGAAAATGTGGCCTCTACAGTGCACACAAGTTTTTTTCAAGATTTGGCCCAGTGACCTACTTTTTGACCCATCATGACCAAATTTTGAATCTGTCACAGATTTTATCCAGACAAAAATTCTGACCAAGTTGCATGAGTATCAGGCTGAAAATGTGACCTCTACAGTGCATACAAGATTTTTCCAAGATTTGGCACAGTGACCTATTTTTTGACCCAACATTACCCAATTTCGAACTTGTCCACGAATTTATCAAGACAAACACTGACCAATCTTATTGAGTATCAGGCTTGAAATGTGGCCTCTTGAATGCACACAAGGCTTTTCTAAGATTTGGCCAAGTGACCCACTGTTTGACCCAACATGACCCGATTTCAAACCTGTCCAAGAATTTATCGAGACAAACATTCTGAACAAGTTTCATGAGTATCTGGCTGAGAATGTGACCTCCAGAGTGCACACAAGCTTTTTCTAAGATTTGGCCCAGTGACCTATTTTTTGACCTGACATGACCCAATTTCAAACTTGTCCAAGGTTTTTATCAAGATATTCTGACCAAGTTTCATGAGTATCAGGCTGAAAATGTGGACTCTAGACAGAACACAAAGTTTTTACAGGATTTGGCCCAGTGACCTACCTTTTTACCTTACATGACCCAGTTTAAAACCTGTCCAAGATTTTATCAAGACAAACATTCTGACCAAGTTTCATGAGGATCTGGCTGAAAATGTGGCCTCTAGAGTGCACACAAGGTAATTGTTGACAACACATGACTGTGGTGTCAGACACAGCACAAGCTCACCTTGAGTACTTTCTGCTCAGGTGAGCTAAAAAACAAGAGCACCACATGCACAAAATATGCTGTCTGATCTCTGATCTACAATGTCTAATTTGCTGAAGCAGTACAGACAAAAGGAACCTTGATATTGCAATTATTTAGGTGGTTGTGGGACATTTCACCAAAAACCATGTTGGTTGAAAACTATATCCGTAGCCCGGTACCTTACTCTAACCCAGACAAATTGTGGCTCAAATCTTCCTCCCATACAGCGCTTTTCATGAAATAAATCTAGGAAGTCAGCATTTGGTATTTTAAAACATGCATGGATTTAGACGAAATACCCTTTCGACAAAATGTTGTGCACCGATTTAGGTCTCATTTCTAGACTGAAAGTGTCTGTTTGGTTTATTTAGTGCTCCAATGGCTACCTCACCCACCCACACTTCAAACAGCCCTCTTCCTGAGTTACTAGGCTATTTTGGAGTTAAACCCAAGGCATTTCTAACCCTTCACCAAACAATCTCAAGTTTTGATGACCCCCATGAAAAAACACATTTGAAAACATTGTGGGAAAAGGAGAAAATGCTATGAACCAGCATTTTCTCATTTTCCTGCAGTATTTTCTATCCCTACAAAGAAAAATCCCATCAGCTGAGCCCCATTTGTGTTTGCAAATGCTTTGGATTTTGAAAAGAGCAAGATTTGCTGTTTGGTACGGACATTAGACGCAGATAGAATTTGTCAGAATATTTGCTGTGAAGCCAAAAGTGTAGATCTTAAGATCAGACTGCACATTCTGAGCAGTGTGGTCTTGATCTAAACTGTCTACATAAGCAATTTAAATCCTGTTTCAATGCTGCAAAAGTTCATGGGTCTTGGCAGAAATTTGTCTAGACAGCTGAACAAGGGGAAGGAAGCATTCAAAGATAAAGTAATCAGTGCAGTCTGGTCTTGATCTTTTGTTGTCCATACCTATGATGATGAAGGGTTAAATTTGTTTGTATTTGTGGTGGAAGTGTTAATACCCTGGTTTCCAAAATTATTTCCGTTACTAGTATATCACAGAGGCCAGTGTACCTATCCATGCTTTCCTATATTTCTATTCACCAGTATTTCTGTTATATCAATGTGACAGCGCACTTAGTAAGTAATGTGTTCCCTGGGTTCCATCAGCACAATGCTGGGGCTCTGCAGTGCCTTTCCTACCGACATCCCCACGTAAAGACCAGTGCATCAGGCAATAATAGAACACAGGACCTTTGGATTTACCTACCAAACATCTACACTCTGAGGAAGAGTCCCCTCCCCCATCAGAATTACAAATGCTCTATCCCCCCAGGACCCCTTAACCCTTAGAATGCCATGATAAACCCATTTTTAAGCACATATCTGCAGACTAGAAGTAAGATGCAATTAATCGCAGTTTGATGATTGCTTTTGTCTATGGTTTGTAAGCTAAGTGGACAGTGCGGATCAAAGATCAGACTGCATGTTTTGTACAGTCTGATCTTGATCTACACTGGCCATAAAGGCAAATACAGTAGTGAAAAGTGCTTATACCACATATATCCTGAGCGTTAATGACCCTGAGCAAGAAGGCTTTTGAAAACATTTTGGGAAAAGGAGAAAATGCTGGTAACCTGCATTTCCTCCTTTTCCCAAAAATGTTTTCTGACCCTTCAAACACAGATCCTCAATTTAATCCACAGTTGATTTGTAACGTCATCTGTGTTCGTTTAGGAAATCGACTAGTGTGAAAATATTCTGTGCTGTACAGGCATAAAAAACTGCAGTGTATGCTGAGTATATAATATTTGACATTCTAATGGATAGTTTTCCATTATCATCCTACACAATATTATATTACTTTTTTTTTTTCGATACACCAATATGCCACCTCCACCAACACCCAAGCTGTCAAAACATATGTTTGCGTTGATATGTAGATTTTTCCCCGCTCCTCGTTATCAATGCTAAACTATATCACTAGCCGCTCTCATGATTTTCCCAATGATACTATATTTACCTTCCGCTGTCTGTCTACCATTCATACACATGCAAGGCAAGCACTGTCTAGTTCAACCCTTCACCAAGCTACCCCATGTTTTAACGCTCCTGAAGATAGAGGTTTATAAAAACATTGTGGGAAAAGGAAAAAATGCTGGTTACCTTAGCACGTTCTACTTTTCTCACAATGTTTTCATCTGTTTTAGAGACAAATCCCACCATTTGAGTAACATCTAATATGGCATCCGATATCACTCTGAGTTTAGATAATTCTAAATTTCTGTTGTCTTGGGAAGTGTCAGTTCATTCTTGCCCAGGCTTTTCTTAGATATGCCAAGCCCTGTGAAAAAGGGGGGGTTTATTTCTTTCACTACTAATGATGACTTGAGTAACTATTGTTGACAGCATAGATCACACAGTACAGAACATGCAGTCTGATCTTAGTTCAACACTGTTTGCTTGCCTGTTTTTAAACTGTGATGAAAGTCGTTTTCAAAAGCAGTGGAAATCTCTTTTTAGAACTTGGGAAAAATGTGGAATTTCTGGAGTTAGTAGTGAAAGAGTATTAATTAATACATCTACAAAAAGTTTCTTCCAATGTCAGCCTGTGCTGCAGTCCACTCGCATGCTGACAAAGGGTCAGAACTTTTTGCATTCGGTCATTTTTCTTTATGTTAACCCTTAAAGCGCCTTTCATGACTATAGTTGCCTTTGCGGCCAGTGTAGATCAAGATCAGGCTGCACAAAACATGCAGCCTGATCTTGATCGACACTGGCCGCTTTGTTGAAACAATGTAGACAAAAGCAACTATGAAACTGTAATTATTTGGGTTGTATTTCTAGTTTGAAACAGTCTGATAGGTTTATTCGGCGCTCTCAGGGTTAAAGGGCCATTCTACCTCATGATTCAGTCAGTTGCCAGACAAAATAGATTTTATGGATCCATAATTATGTGATGATTTGCTTGATAGAGTGCATCACGGAGAGGCATCTAACCCCCTATTGCCACAGTATGGCACATATACCAAGAAGAGACTAGAGCTGTCACTAAATGTGACTTAATACCCCCGCCAGCGCTTTGACAGAATCTAGTATTGATGTTAAGAGAAAAAAAAGTGTCAAGTTCAAGGGGAGATAATTCATGAAGCAGGAGGAGTTGACACTTGATTGCGTCTTGCAAACCTTCAATATATGATGAATGTACGTGCAAAGTTTCCATACAATTGAAAGAAAACTGGAGGAGGAGTTTGCAACACAAAATTAGTAGTATTTTGTACACAGACGGACACATGGACGGACAGACAGGCTGATTCCAGTATACCCTCGAAAACATTCGTTTTGCGGGGGTATAAAAAGGACAAGTATATATAGGAAAGGAAGATGTCTTAGCTGAAAAAGATATGGAAACCATTGTTGAGCTACTTTGTATAACCCTTTACCACACAATCCCGAGTTTTAATGGCCCAGAGAAAGAAGACCTTTGAAAACATTGTGAAAAAAGGAGAAAATGCTGGTAACCAGCATTTTCTCCTTTTCCCACAATGTTTTTCTACCCTTCTAGAAACAAAATTCAAATTTTAGAGCACATTCATTTTGTCATCTGAAAATGCTTTCAATTTGGAAACGTGTAAATTTTGTCATTTGGCAAAGAGATAACAAGCAGTGCCTCCTTTGTTGATTGATTGATCGTATGGTGTTTAACACAGTTTTCAAAATTATTTCAGTTACACTGTGGCAGCAAGTGCACCTATCCATGCTTTCCTGGAGTTCTTTTACCAGTTCTACGCATGATATTCTTTTCAAGCCACAGGCTGCTTTCCCACATAAACATAATCAAAACAATGGTCAGCAGGAAGAGAGGAATGAACCCTGTTTTCAAAGTGATCCACAAAAAGTTTGTTTCGGAGATAACAAATTTATCTCTCTCCTGCCTGCCCCCTCTCAAAGGTCTCGTCTAGATTATAAATTCATAATATCCAGTCTGTTACATGATGTATCATGATTTTTCTGATTGGATTTTTGGTTATCTTGCTCCCAGTTGGGCTTGGAGTTTCTCCAGGTTGTCTCGTTTGTATACACGTTGCATGAAAAAAGTCTAGTCAGATATAAATCAAATTTTATCATTTTTCCTTTTTGGGAATTTGGCAGGGTCCAGCTTGGCTCAGTGGTAAAGTGTAGACTTTATAATAGGAATAAAGGCACTTAAGATACTGGTATCCTGGGTTTGAGCCAAACTGGAAGCACCGAGTTTTACATGGGCAAGACACTTCAGATCACTAGCCTAGTGCTGGTGAGACCCAGTAAAATACAATGTACATAAACATGTGAGCTGTCCCTGTGATATGCCTTCAAGATTGTCGAAAGCGCCATTATAGACATTTAATCCAGACAATCCATCTTTATTAACCCTTTACTACACAGTTCCGAGTTTCAAAACCCCCAAAAGAAGATTGTTTGTTTGTATTGGAGTTTAACACCATTTTAACAGCTCAGGTCATACCATTTAGCGGTCAGTGACACACCCATGTGTTTCCTGGCTTTCTCACATCAGTAATGACACAAGTTTCTTTCCAAAGCTGACTGACTACTTTTCTCACATGCACCAGAGGTCAGGGGCAAAAAATAGACGGAAAAAAAGTTTGCCTCAACCAAGTATTGAACTCGCAACCACAGGTCATGAGTCAGTTACGCTTAAAACACTAAGGTACCCAGGTGGGCCCACCCACTCTCCACCCCTTCACAAAGAAGAAGGCTTTTGAAAACTTTGTGGGAAAAGGAGAAAATGCGGGTAACCAGAAATTTCTCCTTTTCCTACAATGTTTCCAAATCTTCCAAGACGAATTTCAATTTTGAGTCACGTTCATTTTGTCATCTGCGAATGCATTCAATTTGAACGTCCAACACGTTGTTGTGTGGTAAAGGGTTAATATGCTGCGCTCTTAACTCTTTACCACACAATCCCGACTTTTAATGACCCTGAGAAAGAGGCCTTTTGAAAACATTGTAGGAAAAGGAGAAAATGCTGGTAACCAGCATTTTCTCCTTTTCCCACAATGTTTTCTACCCTTCCAAAAACAAATTTCATTTTTTCAGTCACATTTAATTTGTCGTCTGCAACTGCTTTCAATTTGGACCAGTCTAAAATTGTGTCGTTTGGTAAAGAGTTAACTCTTTACCAAACGATAAAAATTTAGGCTGGTTAAAATTTACAGGGTTTGCAGACAACATATTACATGTAAATGTAGCTGAAATGATGATGTCTGTTTTAGAATTTACATTGTCGGAAAAGGAGAAAATGCTGGCTACCACCGCATTTTTGCCTTTTCTCACACTCATAATTTACTACCCTCTCAAAGAAAAGTCCCTCAATTTCAGCCCCGTTCAATTTGTTGTCTGCGAATGCTTCGGCTTTGAACAAGGACAAAATGTTGGAGTTTTGTACAGAGTTAACTCCACATGAGGAAAATGTAGACCTATCCAAATTGAAAGCATTTGCAGACAAATGTGACTCAAATGAGGACTTTTGCCTTTGATATAATAGCAAACATTGTGGGAAAAGGAGAAAATGCTGCTTACCAGCATTTTCTCCTTTTACCACATTGTTTTCAAAAGGTTTCTTCCTCAGGGTTGTAAAAAGTTGGGACTGTGGGGTAAAGAGTTAAGTCTGTTGCAACGGTTGTTGTACTATCCAGCAGAAGATAATCGAAGATTTCAGCAGAGCGAGGCTGGGACTCTGCAGTAACTTTGCCCAAGGCCAATCTCACATGGCTGCCAGTTACGACTGACCCTGGATTTCCAATATTTTAATCCTAACAATACCAAGCAATCCTATTTTTTCATAATTTGATGGCGAAAGCTTTTGAAAGCATTTCCAAACAAGAGGACCATGATGGTCCTAAATCGCTCACCTGAAATGCAACTCAGCTCAACACCATAATGCTACATGCCAAATATGAAAGCTCTAGCCCTTATGGTTTGGGACAAGAAGATTTTTAAAGATTTCCTTCTTTATCTCTATGTAAAATCCGAGAACCCACAACATAGGGTCAAATTTTAACACCAGGGCCATAATTTGAAGTATTTTGGTAGAGGATCACTAGATGATGCTACATGCCATATATGAAAGCTCTAGCCCTTATGGTTTGGGACAAGAAGATTTTTGAAGATTTCCTTCTTTATCTCTATGTGAAATCCGAGAACCCACAACATAGGGCCAATTTCCACACTAGGGCCATTATTTGAAGTATTTTGGTAGAGGGCCACTAGATGATACTACATGCCATATATGAGAGCTCTAGCCCTTACGGTTTCGGACAAGAAGATTTTTAAAGATTTCCCTCTTTATCTCTATGTGAAATCCGAGAACCCACAACATACGGCCATTTTCAACACTAGGGCCATAATTTGACGTATTTTGGTAGAGGGCCACTAGATGATGCTACATGCCAAATATGAAAGCTCTAGCCCTTACGGTTTGGGACAAGAAGATTTTTACAGATTTCCTTCTTTATCTCTATGTGAAATCCGAGAACCCACAACATAGGGCCAATTTCCACACTAGGGCCATTATTTGAAGTATTTTGGTAGAGGGCCACTAGATGATACTACACGCCATATATGAGAGCTCTAGCCCTTAAGGTTTGGGACAAGAAGATTTTTACAGATTTCCTTCTTTATCTCTATGTGAAATCCGAGAACCCACAACATAGGGCCATTTTCAAACTAGGGCCATTATTTGAAGTATTTTGGTAGAGGGCCACTAGATGATACTACATGCCATATATGAGAGCTCTAGCCCTTATGGTTTGGGACAAGAAGATTTTTAAAGATTTCCTTCTTTATCTCTATGTGAAATCCGAGAACCTACAACATAGGGCCATTTTCAATACTAGGGCCATAATTTGACGTATTTTGGTAGAGGGCCACTAGATGATGCTACATGCCAAATATGAAAGCTCTAGCCCTTACGGTTTGGGACAAGAAGATTTTTACAGATTTCCTTCTTTATCTCTATGTGAAATCCGAGAACCCACAACATAGGGCCAATTTCCACACTAGGGCCATTATTTGAAGTATTTTGGTAGAGGGCCACTAGATGATACTACACGCCATATATGAGAGCTCTAGCCCTTAAGGTTTGGGACAAGAAGATTTTTAAAGATTTCCTTCTTTATCTCTATGTGAAATCCGAGAACCCACAACACAGGGCCATTTTCAAACTAGGGCCATTATTTGAAGTATTTTGGTAGAGGGCCACTAGATGATACTACATGCCATATATGAGAGCTCTAGCCCTTATGGTTTGGGACAAGAAGATTTTTAAAGATTTCCTTCTTTATCTCTATGTGAAATCCGAGAACCTACAACATAGGGCCATTTTCAACACTAGGGCCATAATTTGACGTATTTTGGTAGAGGGTCACTAGATGATGCTACATGCCAAATATGAAAGCTCTAGCCCTTACGGTTTGGGACAAGAAGATTTTTACAGATTTCCTTCTTTATCTCTATGTGAAATCCGAGAACCCACAACATTGGGCCAATTTCCAACTAGGGCCATTATTTGAAGTATTTTGGTAGAGGGCCACTAGATGATACTACATGCCATATATGAGAGCTCTAGCCCTTATGGTTTGGGACAAGAAGATTTTTAAAGATTTCCTTCTTTATCTCTATGTGAAATCCGAGAACCTACAACATAGGGCCATTTTCAACACTAGGGCCATAATTTGACGTATTTTGGTAGAGGGTCACTAGATGATGCTACATGCCAAATATGAAAGCTCTAGCCCTTAAGGTTTGGGACAAGAAGATTTTTACAGATTTCCTTCTTTATCATTATGTGAAATCCGAGAACCCACAACATAGGGCCATTTTCAAACTAGGGCCATAATTTCAAGTATTTTGGTAGAGGGCCACTAGATGATACTACATGCCATATATGAGAGCTCTAGCCCTTATGATTTGGGACAAGAAGATTTTTAAAGATTTCCTTCTTTATCTCTATGTGAAATCCGAGAACCCACAACATACGGCCAGTTTCCACACTAGGGCCATTATTTGAAGTATTTTGGTAGAGGGCCACTAGATGATACTACATGCCATATATGAGAGCTCTAGCCCTTATGGTTTGGGACAAGAAGATTTTTAAAAATTTCCTTCTTTATCTCTATGTGAAATCCGAGAACCCACAACATAAGGCCATTTTCAAGCTAGGGCCATAATTTGAAGTATTTTGGTAGAGGGCCACTAGATGATGCTACATGCCAAATATGAAAGCTCTAGCCCTTAAGGTTTGGGACAAGAAGATTTTTACAGATTTCCTTCTTTATCTCTATGTGAAATCCGAGAACCCACAACATAGGGCCAATTTCCACACTAGGGCCATTTTTTCAAGTATTTTGGTAGAGGGCCACTAGATGATACTACATGCCATATATGAGAGCTCTAGCCCTTACGGTTTCGGACAAGAAGATTTTTAAAGATTTCCTTCTTTATCTCTATGTGAAATCCGAGAACCCACAACATAGGGCCATTTTCAACACTAGGGCCATAATTTGACGTATTTTGGTAGAGGGTCACTAGATGATGCTACATGCCAAATATGAAAGCTCTAGCCCTTAAGGTTTGGGACAAGAAGATTTTTACAGATTTCCTTCTTTATCTCTATGTGAAATCCGAGAACCCACAACATAGGGCCATTTTCAACACTAGGGCCATAATTTGAAGTATTTTGGTAGAGGGCCACTAGATGATGCTACATGCCAAATATGAAAGCTCTAGCCCTTAAGGTTTGGGACAAGAAGATTTTTACAGATTTCCTTCTTTATCTCTATGTGAAATCCAAGAACCCACAACATAGGGCCAATTTCCACACTAGGGCCATTATTTGAAGTATTTTGGTAGAGGGCCACTAGATGATACTACATGCCATATATGAGAGCTCTAGCCCTTATGGTTTGGGACAAGAAGATTTTTAAAGATTTCCTTCTTTATCTCTATGTGAAATCCGAGAACCCACAACATAGGGCCATTTTCAACACTAGGGCCATAATTTCAAGTATTTTGGTAGAGGGCCACTAGATGATACTACATGCCATATATGAGAGCTCTAGCCCTTATGGTTTGGGACAAGAAGATTTTTAAAGATTTCCTTCTTTATCTCTATGTGAAATCCGAGAACCCACAACATAGGGCCAATTTCCACACTAGGGCCATTATTTGAAGTATTTTGGTAGGGGGCCACTAGATGATACTACATGCCATATATGAGAGCTCTAGCTCTTATGGTTTGGGACAAGAAGATTTTTAAAGATTTCCTTCTTTATCTCTATGTGAAATCCGAGAACCCACAACACAGGGCCATTTTCAACACTAGGGCCATAATTTGAAGTATTTTGGTAGAGGGCCACTAGATGATGCTACATGCCAAATATGAGAACTCTAACCCTTACGGTTTGGGACAAGAAGATTTTTAAAGTTTTTTCTCTCAGTTGCCATGGCAACCAGAGTTCTTCATGGAATTCAAATCTTTGAAGTATTTTGAAAGTGCATCACCTAAGGATAATTTCTGTGAAGTTTCACTGAAATCTGTTGGGCGGTTTCATCAGAGAAGATTTTTTAAGTAATTGTTCACGGACGGACGGACACACGGACGGATGGACACCGGACAACGATCGATCACAATAGCTCACCCTGAGCACTATGTGCTCAGGTGAGCTAAAAATGTGTTCTACCCTTTCAAAGGTAGATGTAGGGACATTGAACCCTTATTTGTCATCTGCAAAATGCTTTCAATATGTAAAAGTCCAAAGTTAATCATCAGGGTAAAGAGCAAACCCATTACCACGCAATCCTGAGATTTAACAACCCTGTAAGGAAAGGCTGTTGAAAACATTGTGGGAAAAGAGAAAATGCTGGTAACTGGCATTTTCTCCTTTTTCAGACAATGTTTTCAAAAGCCTTTTTCCACAGGGTCGTTAAAACTCCTGACGATTTGGTAAAGGGTTAAACCAACTATGCACAAACCAAACTAAAATAAGACATGAGACAGCCCAATGGGTAGGTAACGTGATGTTTTGAAATGCTTGAATTGTCTTTGCTGTAAATTCAAACCCATTCTTGATACATCATATCCACTCATTCATTCATGACAAAATTTTGCACTTTTAATGTCAACAGTTATGCATAACAAACTGTAAAATATATGAAAATGGTAGTTTTAAATAAAAGATGGTTGATTGATTGTATGGTGTTTAATGCTAGTTTCAACACTATTTCAGTTACATCGCAGTGGCCAGTGCACCTGTCCATGCTTTCCCGGAGTTTCTTTTACCAGTGCTCAGCACAATATTCTTTCCAAGCCACTCGCTGCTTTCCCACATAACCATCATGGAATGCCGATCAGCTGTGAGAGAGGAATGAATCCTGTCAAAATGACTATCATCAATCCTCTGAAGGAAATTGGATGAGCAAAGGAACAATCACCAGCAACCTCCTGTTCTCAAGTTCTGCACACTACAGACTGCACTACCTGGGCTTGGCAAAAGAACAGACAGAGTTGTATAATCATTAGCAACAGTTTGTTTGTTTGTTTGTTTGTTTGTCTGTCTGTGTCTGCCTGTCTGTCTGTCTGTTTGTTTGTTTAGTGTACCTCTACTATTTCAACAGACATCAAGTCTTACACTCTTACATGATGAAAGAATTTGAAGACAACAAAATTAATGTATTATGGTTAACCCTTTTACACAATCCCAAGTTTTAACAAGCCAAACATAATGGACTTTTGAAACATAGTAAGAAAAGGAGAAAATGCTGGTAACCAGCATTTTATCCTTTTCCTACTATGTTTTCTACCCCATACAAAACAAATTCTATCATTTTAGCCACATTAAATTTGTTGTGTGCAAATGCTTTCACTTTGGACCAGTTTAAAATTTTGTTGTTTGGTAAAGCGTTAAAATGGTATAGCTTGTTATAAACAGGCCAAAAAACAATGGAAAAGGTAACCGACATTTAAAGAAAATAGATGAAAATATCATTATATTATGCAGCGTAATGCTTGCACATCATAAAGATACTATACAAACATTTCAAAACCCATAAAAATCACACATCCATCTTAATTATCTCATAGTCTCTCTAAAAATAACAAACTTTTCAACTTCTTAACTTCTTAACCAACCAACAAAATTTTTTACTGAACCAAATTGATAGCAGACGACAAATTGAATGTTAACTCAAATGTTTGGATTTGTCATTGATAGGGTAGAGAATACTGTGGGAAAAGGAGAAAATGCTGGTTACTAGCATTTTCTCCTATTCCAACAATGTTTTCAAAAGGCCTGACTTCCTCAGGGTCATTAAAACCCTGGATTATTTGGTAAAGGGTTTAAACTTAATATCATTAAGTCTATACCTGGTGACAAAATGTTAGATTTGTCCATTTTGAAAGCATTTGTACATGGCAAATGTTTTGTGATTTCACAGATGGGATTTGTCTTTGGAAGGTAAAAAACATCGTTGGAAAAGGAGAAAATACTGGTAACCAGCATTTTCTTGTTTTTCCAGTTTCTAAAAGCTTTTCTTTTTCTTAAAGGGTCCTTAAAACTCAAGACTGTTCGATGTACGCTTAACTCTTAGAGGATTCTATTAATGAAGTGGATGTTTTCGTTCAAGAAACAAGATTTCGATAATTCCAATTTCACAATGGTCACTGATCAAAGATCAGATAGCACTTTTATGCAGTCTGATCTTGATCTGGCTGTGGAGCAATTTTGGTTGTGATAAACATTCTAAAGTTTTGGAATGTTCATGGAAACACTGTGGAAAACAGAGCAATAACCTTTTTCCACAATGTATTCTAAAAGCTGCCAATTGTCAAAGCATGAAATTAGACGGAAACAATAATGGTTTCCGACTCTCAACTAGATGACAAAATCTTGTACGCATCCAGATTCAAAGTATTTTGGCAATACTCTGTGAAGAGGGGGCTTAATGCATCTGCGAAAGTATCAGCCTGCGCAGTCCATACAGGCTGACCTGGGCCAAAACTTTTCGCTATTAGTCAATTTTCTGTATGTGACCGAGGTCACCAGTTTGACTCATGATTCAGTCTGTTGTTAAAAAAGTGGCTATTTTGGATCCATAATGAATGGTATGATGAATCACAGAGATGCTTTAAGCCCCCTTTTGCCAGAGCATGGCTCATTTATAACTGACTTATTACATGTGGGGCCAATGATGGGATTTGTCTTTGAAAAGGTAGAAAACAAAGTGGAAAAAAAAAAAGAAAATGCGGGTTGCCATATGTTTTCATTAAAACTCTGAAAGCCTCAGCATAGTAAAGATTGATTAAATGTTGTTTTAACCCTTTCCCAAACAGCAAATTTTGGACTGGTCCAAATTCAAAGAGTCTGCAGATGACAATTTTAAATTTGATGAAAATGGCAGAAAGGTCTCAAAAAGGGTAGAAAACACTGTGGGAAAAGGAGAAATTGCTCATTAAGAGCAATTTCTCCTTTTCCCACAGTGTTTTCAAAAGACTTGTACTGCAGACATGTGAAAACCAGGGCTAGTTTGGGAAAGGGTTAAGCAGCGCTTTCAACATTATTCCAGTCATATCACAGCAACAGCTCACATTTTCAAGTATCTCTTGAGTTTCATTAGTTCTAGGCTAGGGCTCTGAAGTGTCTTGCATTTTAAGGACACTCCGACAAAAAAAAAAAAAGCAGATTGAATGAGGCTTGAACCTCAGGGTCCTCCAGGTCACAAGTCCTACACTTTACCACTGAGCTACGTATGACCCTTCAACAGTATAAAGAAATATAGGGTATGTTTGGGAACAGGTTAGATTAACCTGCTTAACCTTAACCTGCTTAAATTAGTGAACTGAAACTTCCAAGCCACTAATAAACATCCAAATTTTGTTTTTTCAAAGGTATTATCGGGGGGAAAGATAACTTCCTATTGGACAGTGCAGATCCAAGATCAGACTGCACATTCTTTGCAGTCTGATCTTGATCTACACTGTCCACAATAGGTCCTGGAGTTGTACCCTAAGCAGCCTAAGGATTAAGATTTGGGTCTAATTTTGGCAAGATCCCATAGGAATTTACGAACTTTTAACACTCTCATTGCATTCTTATTGCTTGGCTCCTACACAAAATTTTTTATATTAAAAAAGATAAGCACTAGATTAAGCACTGAATAAACTAAACAGAAAATATGAGTCAATAATATTGGACTCAAAAACATTTCAAGGGGAATTTTCGGCTTAAACATCTAGCAAAACAACAGACGATGTAGACCAAGATCAGACTGCATGGATTAGTACTGTAGCAACAAGCACATAAACTCTTTACCAAACAACATGATGTTGGGTATTTTTTTTTTTTATTGGAGTTTGACGCCGTTTTAACAGCTTAGGTCATATCATGGCGGTCAGTGTTTCCTGGCTTCCTCATACCAGTACTCATACAACTTTCTTTCCAAGTCACTGACTTATTATTTTTCTCCCGAGCGTCAAAGGTGAGAGACAAAAAATCGCTGGAAAGAAAGTTTGCCTCAGCCGGGTATCCAACCTACAACCACCAGGTCGAGAGTCACATACGGTAACCAATGAGCTACCCGGCTCGGCACAAAATTTTGGACGGGTCCAATTGGTAGCACTTGCAGACAACAGAATAAAGCAGACTAAAAAATTGAAATTCATTTTTGGGAAGGGTAGAAAGCATTGTTGGAAAAGGAGAAAAATGCTGGTTACCACTGGCTGCTTTCCCACATAATCATTGTCAAAAGAATGATCAGCTCAGTGTGAGAGAGGAATGAATCCTGTCTCAATGGCTATCATCAATCCTCTGAAAGAAATTGGCCAGGCCAGGAATCGAACTAATGCAGTTCAAAGATAAAACTTCCAGCAAAACTTGTAAGAAAATCATATTTTGTTTAACCCTTTACTGCATAATGACGCCTTTTGATGCCCCTGGGAAAGAAGCCTTTTGAAAACATTGTGGGAAAAGGAGAAAATGCTGGTAACTAGCATTTTCTCCTTTTCCCACAATGTTTTCAACCCTATCAAAGAAAAATTGCACCATTTTAGCCACACTGAAATTGCCATCTGCAAATGCTTTCAATTCTGAGAAGGCTAAAATTTTGTCGTCTGGTAAAGAGTTAACCCTTTAACCAATGATAAAATTTGGCTTCCACCAATCTGCAAGCTTTTGCTGATGACATATACATGTATAAATTGTTGTTCAAATGATGATACCTGCGGGTTGCCTGCATTTTCTCTTTTTCCCACAACATTTTCACAAGAGTTCCTCATTAGGGTCATTAACCCTTTACCAGACGACAAAATTTTAGCCTTGTCCAAATTGAAAGCATTTGCAGACGACAATTTCGATGTGGCTCAAATGGTGCAACTTTTCTTAGATAGGGTAGAAAACATTGTGGGAAAAGGAGAAAATGCTGGTTACCAGCATTTTCTCCTTTTCCAACAATGTTTTCAAAAGGCTTCCTTCCCAGGGGCATCAAAAGGCAGCATTGTACAGTAACGGGTTAAAACAAGTGATTGTGTGAGGGTTAACTCTTTACCAAATGACGAAAGTGTAGATTTGTCATAATTGAAAGCATTTGCAAACGACAATTTAAATGTACCGTAGCTAGAATGATTGAATATGTCTTTGATAGAGTAGAAAACATTGCAGGAAAAGAGAGAAAAATGCTGGTTACCAGCATTTTCTGTTTCCTACCATGTTTTCAAGAGTCATTTAAACTCAGGATTGTGTGGTAAAGGGTTAAATATTACCAGCAATTTCTCAAATTTTCCCAGTAATTTTTCTATCATTCTGAAGACAAACCTCAAATCATTTGAGCCACTTTTAACTCTTTACCACACAACAAAATTTTGGACTAGACCAAATTCAAAGCACTTGCAGAGGATAAGTCAATTTCAGCTCAATAATGATTTATGCCTTTGATAGAGTAGAAAACATTGTGGGAAAATGAGAAAATGCTGTTTACCAGCATTTTCTCCTTTTCCCTCAGTGTTTTCAAAAGCCTCCTTCTTCAGGGTCGTTAAAACTCCAGATTGTGTGGTAAAGGGTTGAACATATTTAAACATGTTTACTTCACATGGATTGAACAAACTTGCAACTTGTACTAAATCTCTCTCGATTCTGCTTATTAAGCATGAATTTCCATAAAAACATTGTGGAAAAAGTAGAAGTTACTTCATGTTTTCATGCTATGTATGATGCAAGACGCAAATAGGTGACCTGCAGGAGGTATTTATATATAAATTCGGTAAAGGTAATTGGGTGAACTAATTTATGAATCAACAAACAGTTCTAAATTAAAGACAATTTCACAGACGAAAAACAAGATAAACAGGATTATTATCTAGATGTGAAAAAAGTCATTAAAACATTGTGATGCATGCATAAATTTCCTGTCACTGACAATTTAACTCTCTACTTGCTATTTTCAAAAATACAAAAATACAGCATGCTTTGACTGAGAATTACTATTCATAAAGAGAGGAATTCAATCTAAATCCTTGTGACTGAAATGCACACTTTGAATTCAAGCCAAGTAATTGATCTTCTGTCCAATTGTTTATAAAAGTTCACCCTTGATTCTTTATTACATGACAAAAATTTAGACTGACCCAAATTAACCCTTAAGCTGCTCATCGCGACCCACTGACCTTTTGCGGACAGTGTAGATCAAAGATCAGACTGCACATAATGTGCAGTCTGATCTTTGATCTACACTGTCCGATACGGTAGTTTCTTTCCGGTGAAATCAACTTTGAAACCGCAATGTTTGGGCTTTTAGTATTGAGTAGAAATTTGCGTCTCAGTTATTCAGCAGCTTAAGTGTTAAAAACCTTCCCAGACGGCAAATCAAATGCAACTGAAATGATAGAATTTGAATTCTGCTTAGTAAAAGAGATGAAACTTTCAAAGCAATAAACCCAGATTTTCCTATTTCAAAGGTAGTTTTGGAGCAAATGTATCTCCTTATCGGACAGTGTAGATCAAAGATCAGACTCCACGTTCTTTACAGTCTGATCTTGATCTACACTGTCTGCAAAAGGTCAGTGAGTAGCACTTAGCAGCCTAAGGATTAACCTTTTATTGGGTAGAAAACAATGTGGGAAAAGGAGAAAATGCTGGTTATCAGAATTTATTTAATTAACTCTTTACCACACAATCATGGGTTTTAACGACCCTGAAGAAGAAGCCTTTTGAAAAATTGTGGGAAAAGGAGAAAATGCTGGAAACCAGCATTTTCTCCTTTTCCCACAATGTTTTCTACCCATCCCATAACCAATTTCAATTTTTAAGTCACATTTAATTTGTCATCTGCAAAAGCTTTCAATTTGGACTAGTCTAAAATTTTGTCGTTTGGTAAAGAGTTAATAGCGAAAGAGATAACATGCCAAAGTCATATCCTTTTCTTTCATTATGGCACTCTCCTGCCATACTTAAAGCATGGACATGATCATAAATATTATGATTTTTGGTGGGAGGGGTGTTCAGTGATGCAACTAAAGATGCTGGCAAGTTGCCTCTTATCAAACACCTTTGCAATGTTTTCTAAACCCTTTTAAGTTAATTTAAACTCTTTACCACACAATCCCGACTTTTAACGACCCAAAGAGGGAAGCCTTTTGAAAATATTGTAGGAAAAGAAGAAAATGCTGGTAACCAGCATTTTCTTCTTTTCCCACAATGTTTTCTACCCTTTAAGAGACAAATATTATGTTTTAAGCTACATTGAAAATGTCGTCTGCAAATGCTTTTAATTTGGACTGGTCTACATTTTTGACATGTGGTAAAGGGTTAAGATACCTGCAGAACAGCAATGGAAAACAAAATATGACAAATCAAAAAACTGCGTCTTTGTTTTGTTTCAGAAGCTCTAACTCGGGTAAGGGAGAAACACTGTATTTCTGCAGGATAAAATCTGTCCAGATTGACAGCAATAAAATTATTGTGCACTACAAATTCAGCATGACTTGCCCTTGAAATGACAAAGTAACCAGTATTTTCTCCTTTTCCCACCATGTTTTCTATCCTTCCAAAACCAAAGGAACCCTATTCAATTACAAAACCAATTGTAATTGAGCCACATTTGACTTGTTGTCTGCAAATATAGACAGATCTAAATTTCCAGTTGTTTGGTAAAGAATTATTGACATTGAGTCAAGGAATCAGGCAAAAAATCACATGGCTATTTATCTTTTTGTCCTAATGCGTAATTACATGTACATGTATCCATTTAGTTGATCAAAACAGTCTGAAAAATTGTAAACAAGTCTGTCAGTTGAGCAAACAATCGCAGTTCATGTGATTACTTTGACAGGTCCAAATTGAAGGCAATGTTTAACCCTTTACCGCACAATGCCGCTTTTTGACGCTCCTGGGAAAGATGCCTTTTGAAAACATTGTGGGAAAAGGAGAAAATGCTGGTAACCAGCATTTTCTCCTTTTCCCACAATGTTTTCTACCCTAACAAGAGAAAATCAAACCATTTGAGCCACACTGAAATTGTCGTCTCTAAACACTTTCAATTTGGACAAGGATAAAATTTTGTCGTCTGGTAAAGGGTTAAAGTATCAGCTGTTTTTACCTGCTGAAAACTAGATTTTGACCAAGAGAAATAAAGGAGAAAGTAGATAGTAACTGTTGGCACTGATAAAAGCTGTAGTAAGTATTTTCCCTGGCTGTGCACGGCACTATAGGTTTAACTCTTTACCAAACGACAAAATTTTAGACTTGTCCAAATTGAAAGCATGAGCCGAGACGACTAATTAAATGTTGCTAACATGATGGTTTCGGTCTTTGATAGGGCAGAAAACATTGTGGGAAAAGGAGAAAATGCTGGTTACCAGCATTTTCTCCTTTGCCACAATGTTTTCAAGTCATCTCCAACATAGTCAATAAAACTTGGGATTGTGTGGAAAGGGTTAATCTAATCGACTCTTAACCAACTTTACCTGACAACAAAATTTCAGCCCTGTCCAAACTGAAAGCATTTGACTATGAATCGATTTAAAAGTAGCCCTGTTTTCAGACGTTATACAGGTCCATTGACATTTTGGATACTTAAAGCATTTCTGATATATAGTTTTTCTTGCTAAATAAAAACAACAGTTAAAAAACTAACTGCCATTACCTTATTGCAAGCAATCTGTTTCGAATTTAGCCTATGATCCGATTTGATAAGTGAAATAACAATATCCCGCTACCTCTGCATATAAACAACGGGGGCCGCCATTACTGCGCTTTGCCTGACGTATTCTTGAAGTACGGTGGGGTACCAGACTACTCATAAAGGTCCTAATCCTAATAATATTATTAGAATCACTATTATGACAAATGCCACAATAATTAGTCCCACAAAACAGCAAAAACGTAGATCCATGATCAGCCTCATGTGCTTTATGTATTTTGATGATTGTGTTTTTGATCTTAGCAGTGTCCCCAATGTCAACTCAACCTCTGCTTCAAAAACATTATATGGCTAACAGCTGAATATCTCCATTTTCCATCATTTTTCCTACCCTTTCATTTAGTTTGTTGTCAGCAAAATTCAGTGCCCTCAATTGTGGACATGTTGACAAAAATTAAATCTTAGCCCTTCAGCTGCTAAGTGCAACTCACTGACCTTTTGCAGACAGCATACATCAAGATCAGACTGCACAGAACGTGCAGTCTGATCTTGGATCTTGGATTGTCCGATAAGGAGATATTTCATTTTTCAAGAAATAAGTCTGAAATAACATTATTCAGGTTTTTACTATCGGCTTGAAAGTTTTATTTAACTCTATACCACATAATCACAGATTTTAACGACCCTGAACAAAAAGCCTTTTGAAAACATTGTGGGAAAAGGAGAAAATGCTGGTAACCAGCATTTTCTCCTTTTTCCACAATGTTTTCTACCCTTCCCAACACAAATTTCAATGTCTGAGTCATGTTTATTTTGTCGTCTGCAAATGCTTTAAATTTGGACAAGTCTACAATTTTGTTGTGTGGTAAAGAGTTAAGTTATTTAGCAGGATAAAGTTTAACTCTTTACCACACAATCCCGACTTTTAACAACCCTGAGAAAGAAGCCTTTTGAAAACATTGTGGGAAAAGGAGAAAATGCTGGTAACCAGCATTTTCTCCTTTTCCCACAATGTTTTCTACCCTTCCCAAACCAAATTTTAATTTTTCAGTCACATTTATTTTGTCGTCTGCAAATACTTTCAATTTGGACCAGTCTAAAATTTTATTGTGTGGTAAAGAGTTAAGCAAAGACATCAAAAGTACTGATGAATATTCACATCAGTACTTATCTGTAATTACCATAGCCGCAGCATCATTCAAAACCCATCAAGCAATGATTATTACAAAATGACATATAATGAAAGAATTTTGTTCAGTGATTACAAAGAAGCAATAATTTCTATAATTGGCATTTTTTTGGTTCACAGAGTCTTCTATAATTACACACTGATAGTTTTTAATTTTGAATCAGAAGACAAAATTTTCAACCGGTCTATCCTGTACCGCAGAAGACCTACTTTTAATGACCTTGAGAACATTATGGGAAAAGGAGAAAATGCTGGTAACCAGCATTTTCTCCTATTCCCCAAATGTTTTCTACACTTCCCGAAACAGATTTCAATTTTTGTGCCATATTTACTACAATTGTAGTCTACAAATGCTTTCAATTTGGGCTGGTCTAGAATATTGTTGTTTGGTAAAGAGTTAATAACATTAGCTGACAATAAATCTAGATTGGCTAACATCAAAGAAAAACTGATCTTAAAAAATTACAAAACAAAAAAACCCTGGAAAAGGAGGAAATTATTGTTAGAAACATAGGTTGCAATATATAATCTGCTATTATAATCTGCTATTTTAAGATATTTCAGACCCAAAACAGCCTTGAAAACATAATATTTTTGCCCCTAAAATCGTTTCAGAAAATATCTGTTTTGTTTATTTGACCCTTGAAGGGTCAAGAGTTATTGAAGATTTTTTGTCTCCAGAATTTTGAACAATCATCCATTCCCAACTGAGAACATAGATAAGTTGTACCATATTGAGGTCAAAGTTCAAGTGAAAAGAAGGGTAAGGTATGACAAGTTCCTATTTCTAACTACTAACACCAAATACTTAACCCTAAAGCACGGGAATCAATTTAAGCTACTTTTATGGACAGTGTAAATCAAGATTAAACTGCAAAGAACATGCAGTCTAATCTTGTATCTATTATTAAGTGTCCACTGCCTTGTACAGTGTTCTTGTGGAAACAACCTTCAAGTAGCAATTTTTCAGCTGTTTTCCTAAATAAAAATTGTCCAATTCATTAATTTCAGGGTCTAAGGGTTAACTCAAAATATTTTTCTAGTCTTATCGATGACAGATGATAAACATAATCCTAAAAAATTTTGAAATATTTTTATACTTATCTTGAATGAGGATGTATTTTCATTTTACTCCATTAAGCTGCCAAACTTTTTCAGTTTACATGAGTCAAGTTTCTTACACAAGTTTTTCGGTGCATGATATTTCGTCAAAAAGGTATAATATCAAAATCCATGTATGTTTTAAAATACGGATTGCCAAATTCCTAGATTTATTTCATGACAAGCTCTGTCAGGGAGGAAGATTTGGGCACAATTTGTCTGGGTTAGGGTGAGGGTCAGGGCTAGGGATCGTTTTCAATGAACATGGTTTTCCATGAAATGTCATGGATCCCAAGTGTCACCCAAATAAAAACCCTCATAGCACTGAGTCCTTATTTCATTGCGGATGCAGATAGTGTAGGTCAAGATCAGACCTCACAAAACATGCAGCCTGATTCGGGACTTGCTCTGTCTGCTTCTTTGCCAGGTATTCTGAGAAGAGCAGCCTCAAAATTGCAATACCTGCATTTTAAATCATAACTGAATGAGACTGTCCATTTTATTCGTCTACCACTACAATGTGTTACAAAGTACCCAAATTTAGTCAAAATAGTCTTCCTAAAACTAAAAAGTAGAAGTGCTTAAAGTTTAGAATCCTTTCATACTCCAACAAAGAAAAGCATCTCAATGATGAAACCCTAAAAATAAAAGAAGCTCATGGTTGCAAGCCTTTTGTACCAAAACAGGAAAAGTACTCCAGAGTTGGAAGCCTTTTGTACCAAAAAGAAAAAGTACTCCAGGGTTCGATTTAGCCTTTTGCACCCAGAACTGGAAAAGTACCTCAAGGACCTTTTTGCACCTAAACAGGAAAAGCATCTTGAGGTTGGAGGCATTTTTATCCCAAAAAGCACAGGTACCTTGAGGTAACAATGGAAGCCTTTTTTACCCCAAAAATGAATGCACCTCCTTTGAGGTTTTTTGCACCCCAAACATGAATGCAACTCTGGGTTTGAGTTTCTTTGTACCACCAAAAATGAAATGCACCTCTGGGTTTGAGGCTCTTTGTACCCCAAAAATGACAAGCACCTCAAGGTTACAAGCTTTTTGTACTCCAAAACTGAAATGCACCTTCAGGCTGGAGGCCTACTGTAGCCCAAAAAGGAAAATATCCTTGAGGTTGGAAGCATTTTGCACCCAAAAAAGGAAAAGGACCTTCAGACTAGAAGCCCATATACCCTAAAAGAGAGAAGCTACTCGAGGTCTGGTAGCTAAACCCTGTAGCGCAATAAGTAGGGTAAACGACTTGAGAACAGGGGTCGCTGGTTCGAATCCCCAGCTTGGCAAATTTCTTTTTATGGACTGATGATGGTCGATCTCAACCGGATTAACTCCTCTCTCATCCAAGAATATTGTGCAAAATGCAAAAAAATTGAGTCAAAGTTGAATAAGGAGAAGGGTAGGAATATTTAAGAACAAAAGCAAACATCAAACACTTCACAACTACTTAATGTAAGTCTACTATTTCCTACTTTTTAACTTTAGTTGGAGACAGAGCTGACACCATTTCACATTAGTGATATGAATCCTTTACCACACAATTCCAGGTTTAAATGACACTGAACAAGAAGGCTTTTGGAAACAGAAAATGCTGCAGGTAACCAGCATTTTTTTACATTTCAAACCTATAAAAGAAAGAAATGCTCTCAATTCGGTTGACTCCAAATTTTTGTGATTTTGTAAAAAGCTATATATAGTGCTAAAATCAGGATTTACCCGTACCTCAAATCTCCACAAAAACCTTCATTTTCCGCATGTTTACTGCGGAAATTTTCATGCGGAGTATTGGAACGACATTTCCGCTTACAGAAAACTAACTTGAAAGATTTTAAAGATGTTTGATGCGGATAATTCTGTTACTTTTCCATATCATGCGGAGTTCCGCAAATATTCAAACACTGCGGAAAATATGTTCCAATACTCCACATCAAGCTGATTTCAATGCGGAGTTCCACACTGATGTGGAGTATTGGAACGCTTTTCCATATAACTTACAATTCATTGCGGAAAATATTCCAACACTGAGAAGTTCCGCATGCAAGTGGAAAATATGTTCCAACACTCCGCATCAAGCTGATTTCAATGCGGAGTTCCACATTGATGTGGAGTATTGGAACGCTTTTCTGCATCACCTTACAATTCTTTGCGGAAAATATTCCAACACTGAGGAGTTCCGCATGCAAGCGGAAAATTTGTTCCAATATTCCGCATCATGCTGATTTCAATGCGGAGTTCCACATTGATGTGGAGTATTGGAACGCTTTTCCGCATCACCTTACAATTCTTTGCGGAAAATATTCCAACACTGAGGAGTTCCGCATGCAAGCGGAAAATTTGTTCCAATACTCCGCATCATGCTGATTTCAATGCGGAGTTCCACACTGATGTGGAGTATTGGAACGCTTTTCCGCATCACCTTACAATTCTTTGCGGAAAATATTCCAACACTGAGGAGTTCCGCATGCAAGCGGAAAATTTGTTCCAATACTCCGCATCAAGCTGATTTCAATTGCGGAGTTCCACATTGACGTGGAGTATTGGAACGCTTTTCCGCATCAACTTCCGATGCATTGCGGAAAATATTCCAACACTGCGGAGTTCCACATTGATGTGGAGTACTGGAACGCTTTTCCGCATCAACTTCCAATTCATTGTGGAAAATAGTATGCCAAGTTCTGCATGATGGAGAGTTCTGCAAGTTATTCCTGCAGAAGCAGAATGAGTGAAAATTCTTGGTCAAAAATGGGCATGAATGTATCACAGACAACACATCAAAAATGATCAATTGTGCTGAAATGCTGCAATTTACCTTTTATTAGGTAGAAAGCAATGCTGAAAAAGGAGAAATTGCTGTTTATTAGCATTTTCTGCATTTCCTACAATGTTTTCAAAAGCTTTCTTACCAATGGGTAATTAAAATGTGGGTTTCGCTATTGCCAATGGCTAAATAAGACCATGCTAAAGCGTGACTAAAAGCAGTGTTGACTGTGTTTGCAAACCAACAAAGAAAGACCATTAAAACCATCATAAACCATCATTGCTGGTGACACTTCTGAGATAAAAATCATACAGAGGAGAATTTTTCTAAGTTATTCTTTTTGAAAATATTTAATTAAACAGATAAACCACTTACAAGCACACATGGAAGGATATAAAGCACAGTGTATTCAAGTCTGTTCAAAATTGAGGTAAAATGTCAAACCAACTTTAAGTCTTTCTGCAACAATAGACAAGGTGTTAATATCACCAACAGTCGTTGAGGCTAGGGCCGAGTGTGGGAGATGGAGGTTCAGCATGAAATCCAGGCGAATTTCTCAGAGTCAGTAGGTAGATTTTTTCACTTGTAGCGGCTGTCAGTGACATGCTAGAAAGAAAAGAAGAAAAATGAACTGTCATCCCTTTACCAATTAAATAATCTTATACTCATCCATACTGAAACAAGTTGCAGACAACATATTAGATGTCATGCAAATGATGGAATTTGCGTTTGAAGGAGTTGAAAACATGAGTGAAAACAAAAATGTGAGGATAGTTTTCCTTTTTCCCCTACTGTATTCAAAAGCCCTTTTCAAGATTGTAACAAGAGGGCCATTGGCCCTAAAGCACTCACCTGAGTAAGGTCATCTAGGATTGGTAAGGCTGAAAAGATCCTGGTCGTGATGATATAAAATGCATGAGTGTAAGTGATCTGCTTTGTGACTGATTTGACCTATTTTTGAATTTTGAATCTGGCTCAAAATGTGGCCTCTGCAGTGCACACAAGGTTTTTCTAAGATTTGGCGAAGTGACCACCTTTTTGAATCGATGTGACCCAATCTTGAACTTGTCAGAGAATTTATCAATACAAATGTTCTGACCAAGTCAAAATCATGGGTATCAGGCTGAAAATGTGGCCTCCAGAGTGCACTTAGCATTTTTCTAAGATTTGGCCCTGTGACCTACTTTTTGACCCAACATGACTCAATTTCAAACTTGGCTGAGATTTCATCCAGACAAACACTTTGACCAAATTTCATGAATATCAAGCTGAAAATGTGGCCTCTTGAGTGCACACGAGGTTTTTCTAAGATTTGGCCCAGTGACATACTTTTTGACCCGATGTGACCAATTTCAAACTTGTCTAAGAATCCAGACAAAAATTCTGACCAAGTTTCATGAGTATCAGAATGAAAATGTGGCCTCTAGACTGCACACAAGGTTTTTCTAAGATATGACCCCTTGATCCACTTTTTTATTTGATGTGACCCAATTTTCTATGTGTCCAAGATTTTATCAAGACAAACATTCTGACCTTTCATGAGTATCAGGCTATATCCTCTATATAATTTAAATGGCAAAATGGAAATGAAGGATTTAGAATGAAAAATTGCGACCTGGCTGCAATTTGGGGAAGGTTATGTTTTCAACTTTGAATGGCAACTTTTTCCTAATTGTCTGATTTCTTCCAGTATATAATATGGTTCAAGCTGTTGATGATATAAAGAAATTCAGCAAGTTTCATTAAATCTGGCCACAAATGCAGTCTGTATTGAGTAAACAAAAAATGCAAATTTTCAATTATAACTGGCTACTTTTCCCTTACTAAATGTCAGATGTCTTTCATAATCACTATGGTTTAAGCTTTTGATTGAAACAGTGCAAGTTTCATGAAAATCCAACAACAGATGCAGTCATTGGGAACCAGGATATGACATAAGCTTGTCTATCCTTTGGCTAATAGAGCTAAATATCATAGGAAATGCATGAGCCATGCTCTGTGAAAAGGTGGCTTAATGCATCTGTGAAACGTATCATCCCAGATGCGCTGACCTGGGCCGAAACTTTTCGTTAATGGTCAATTTCTGTATGTCTCAGGACCAGTCTACCTTACGATTCTGTCGCTGTTTAAAAAAAGAGGCTATTATGGATCCATGATTATGTGATGGCTGGATTTGTATAATGCATCATGGAGATGCATTAAACCCCCTTTTGCCAGAGTATGGCTTTTTTCACCACATTTTTTTAAAAAGGGGCATTAATGACTCAAGATATTTTGAGTGATTTTTATTTGCCTTTCTGGTAATGGTTTCCCTTTCTAAAATTTCCCTTCAAGCCAAAGTTTGAATTTTTTTTTTCCCACTTTTGACCTTATCAAAATAGACAACTGAGAAAATGTCAATACTTTACATTAACAACCATAACTCACCATTTTCTTTGAAAACAGGGTCCGCACAGGTTTGCAGATGTACTGGTAAAGTCCTAGAATTTGACTTGTAGTCCTGGAAAATGACAGTCAGAATTTTCCTTAGATTATACTGGAAAAATGTGTAAATAGTTTTGAAAATAGAAAAAAAATCCTTGAAATCAGTTATAACAAAAAACTAACCATTTATAAAGATGCTAAATAAGAATCATAATTGACGGTCATCTGGCATCCTTTATATATATAGAATACAGGAATTACCCAGTATAGAAACCCAGTAGTTTCTTCCCTTATCCAGCGCCTTCTGCAAAAATCATAGGGCCACATGTAAAAGGCAATGGTTCCAGATTGTAGATTCAGTTTGATAACATCATGTGTCATTGAGGAAAATGTAGGTTTAATTCCGATAGGGAGAAGAAAGAGATGTATAAAGATTGGCTTCAGCCTTTTAAAACTGATAAGACAATAGCACCTTGTATCGATGAATTATTTGACATTTCAAACATATGGGAGAACCAGCTGTCAAATCGCACACCAAGGCCTGGGCCAAAAACATTCAAATTAAAACTGCTTGGTTGTGCCAGATGAAAATAATATTTCTTCTGTACCTAAGACTACTACATTTTTCAAAGGTACCAATAATAGTGAAACTTAGGCATGATACCGGCAAATGCCCCACCACTATAGATCGCAAAACCCCACGAAAATCAAAAGTATGTATGCATTTTCAAAAAAATGGCAATTTCTTACAGATTCATTCTGTATACTATACATCAAACACAATATTGGTCAACAGAATGAAGCTGAAAATCTAATTAATTTCTTTTCTCTCATAAAACAATGCCATATAACGCATAGATTTTTATTGGAGAGGCGTTTGCCAGCATTATGCCGAAATTTCAAAGGATGAGCCAGAGTTCAACTACCAGTGATATCAGATTGACAAATCTTAATGTGCCTAAACCTCCATAAAACTGGATCAAAACCAATGACTACATTGACTGGTCACAACAATGTAAAATTATTCAGCCCTTAAAGAGTGCTACAATTCTTAGTACATGTATTTAGTTATACATGTACATTTAATATAATTATATTATGCACCATTATCATATGACTATAAAATAAGCATTGTAAAGTCCTTGAAAAATTACTTGAAGTCCTGGAATTGTTTGTTGACAAGTCTGTATGAACCCTGGAAAACAGCCAAGGTAACAAGCAACTAAGCATTTTCATTCCCTGATAACTATATGTTTGATAATTCATCCTATTTGGTAACTTAATGTGGGGAAAAACTGAACAGTTAGAACTATGAAATGTCTGAAACTGAGTCTTAATTTTTTCTTTAACTCTTTACCACACAATCCCGACTTTTAATGACCCTGAAAAGGATGCCTTTTAAAAACATTGTGGGAAAAGGAGAAAATGCTGGTTGCCAGCATTTTCTCCTTTTCCCACAATGTTTTCTACCCTTTTAAAAACAAATTTCAATTTTTGTTCACATTTATTTTGTCGTTTGCAAATGCTTTGAATTTGGACAAGTCTAAAATTTTGTCGTTTGGTAGAGTTAAAGCATTGTTGGTCTAATTTGAAATTTAAAAGAATTTAAACTGGAATGCAGTAGATCTGTATTATGATCAAATAGATCTAGATTCTATGTCCATAACCTGAGAAATAGGAAAATATTTACCATACCTGATTCTTTGATAGAAGTCCCAGTTTGAATTTCAGTAAACATCTTATCTGTGACACCATCCCAGATTTGAAGTCTTCAGTTTGGAATGAGCTAGATGACTATACAGAGTGCCAGCCCTTATCAACAAAACTGAACATAATCATATCTCATATTTTCATTTTTGACCTGTAAACAGATGAAAAAAAAAAAACAAGTTATTTCATTGAAATAATATCCCTCACCAAATAATACCTGTTTTGATAAAGAATACATGAGGTCTTGTGTTAAGCATTACATGTGGCCATTTTGTTAATTGGTCAATAATGAAATTATACATTTAGCCCCCCTTTTCCATGACATGGAGTTTATAAAATAAAAAAAAAAGATGATTGTCTGTGGCTTATAATAAAAAATATAAATATGAAGTTTCATAAAATTTTGTCAAGTAGTGAAAGAGATATTGGTCCATTATGGAAATATACATCAAGCCCCCTTTTTCCATGACACAGCATTAAATCAGAAAAACCATAAAGCAAAAGTGGCAGACTATCATAAGGAACACGCATATGAAGTTTCATCAATTTTCATCAAGGATTTTAGAAGATATCTGTCTGGACGAACTGACTAACAGAAGTGGGTTCATAATGAAATTATATATTAAGCCCCCTTTTTCCACAACATGGAATTTCATAAAATAAAAACAAATAATGAATGTCTGTGGTTCTTGATAAACAATGAAAGTATTAAGTTTCATAACATTTGGTCTTTACTTAAAGAAATATTGGTCAATTAAGGAAATACCTAGATCAATTCCCCTTTTTCCCCCAACACCGCATAAAACAAGTTGGCTTCTTTAAAAAAGAAGCCAGGAGAGGTCAGCATCCATGTTTTCAAATAGCTTATGCTTTTAATTTCAGTATGTTTTGGTACATGTAAACAACAAATAAGTAAGGCATTGTATGATTGCCACTGTGTAAAAAGGAGAAACCTTTTATGCATTACATGACAGACACGTGACCTTCCCACGTTTTCAAGTGATCTTTTCACGCGTTGTTCTCTTTTTTTAACGAAATTCTTTTTTTGTGTGTGAAGCTTTATTTTTTTAATGAAAAATTACAACTACTGGAAAGGTCATTTGCAATCAAATCAACAAAAGAAATCCTTTTTGAAATCCGTCGTATAAAAACAAAACACATTTATTTCCTATTTCAGTTTTTTGATTTCGGTTTATTTATAAAACCTTGACGAAACAGACTGTGTATCAGAACAATTTCGGAAAAAAGCATGGAGTTAGGCAGCAATTTCTGAGGCAGTCTGCCTTTTAAACTCACCACTGTTGGAGAGGTCTGATGACCTCTCCAATAAAACACACACACACACACACAAAAGTTTATTTGCGGACTACCATAAGCAACAGAGATACGAACGGCCCCCCTCCGAAAATCAGCAGGGGATAAAAATCGCCAAACTTGAGTCACAAACACATATTTAAAAAAAAAAGGTGGGACGAATTGGTTGCGGGACGAGCAAGCCACATAATAACGGTCGATGACGATAATGAAAAAAAAAAGACTACGAGACTGTAGATCTAGAAATGTTCTCAATAAATTGTTAATCTACGGTCGCAATCAGAAAGTTTGCTCTCTTGTGGACGCTCAGTTGCGGGGATCTTGTACCATACACGCACAAATTAAAAACAAAGTAATATTCAAACGATTCTTACCTGACCTTCAAATGTCGTCCATATTTTTTCGGTATGATGTCATCATCCGGGTCTTATGGCGCCTTTCAAAACTAGCCAATGGAAACGAACAAGAAGAAATCGATGTCAAAGCGGAAACAGAAGCTAAAAACACTCGCCATAGTTCGGCCGATTCCGTAACTACATCTAACACATCTAATTTGAATAACGGATCATCCGAAATTTTCCGACTGTAAGTAAACATTAACCGCTTCCTTCATATTCTCCGACCTGTCATGTCAGAACGGAGCGAATTTATGATTTTGTCAACCTGCATGTGAGTTAGAACGGTAAGACAGCTAACTTATTTGAAATACACGTACGTGTTTTTTTTTTAATATGCAGTAGCTGTAACGAAGTTTTATGTAAATTTGCTCCATTTAACCGTAGCGACACATGCACATGTACTTTCGGTTTCGTTCCGAGTGGACTCGTTCCAAACTAGTCCAAATATTTAGACGTATACATGCTTATTTACCTTTCAACATTTATCATCGGACATTTCACATTTGATTTTTCTTATTGCATGTAACGTCTAAACGGGTCCCATTCAGTTTTATGTAGCAAATCCGATCATCTTTAAAACCAGAATTATAACAAAAGAGAACTTCATTTACCTGTAGATAGAACTTTTTTTGAAAATATTCAGCCGCTGTCTTGATAAATAATGGGCAGATTCATTCAGAATTCAATAAAATCACTCGCAAGTTGGATTGCCGACAGAGTCGCCGCCATGTTTTTCAGTCATGCAGACAGTTGGATGACAAATAAGAATTTACTTTAAGTTTATGAACGAAATCTGTTACAGTAATCAAACAAGACCGAAGCTAACAAAATTTCGTTTTAAAAAAAGACATAATACCATTCTGTAAGTTGCACTGACCCGCACATGACGGTTCATTCGGAACAATCATATCTCTTCCACGGCAATTCATAACAAAACAGAGTGGTGTTGAATCGGAATGGATTTAGCTCATAAATAGGCAAGTTTTGGACAAATATCCTTTTTCAATCGAGAAATTATTCATTTATCTTACTTCTGATGTATATTTTATTGAACAAGTTCACTTGAAAGTATCCAAATTTGCTGTTCAAACAGCGACAAAATTCGATGTCGGAGTTTGCTAAAGGAAACTATGAAGGAGCCGATAAGACCCTACGTACACGATGAATGTCAGAATGAAAAATAACGTACGTAGGGGCTTATGAATAGGACTAGTTCCAAACGTGATCGAGTGCTGATTCCCCGATAAAAGTAATAAATATTTCTTCTTTATAAGCTCAGAAACACGCTTGTGAATTTACTCATTGAAAAAAGGCTTTAGAAAATATTGTGGGATATGGAAAATTGCTTGCAACAAATAGATTTATTTGTCTGTTTCCCACAGTGTTTTCTATTCTGTGATAAATCGTTATCTGGGCCAAATTTTGTTTGTCATTTGCAAATGCTGTCAATATGGAAAAGTCTAAAATTTTGTCTAGTAAAAATATAAAGGGTAAAGAAACATTTTGACAAAAGGCAAATTTATATGCTATCACAATTTTTTTTTCATTTGAGCCACACTTTATTTGTGGTTTGCAAATGCTTTTAACTAACCCTTTTCCTCATAGCCCAGAGTTCAAACTTTTAACAATGTGGAGCAAGAAGGCCTTTGGAAACATATCACCTTAAGGCCTACCCACAATGTTTTAAGCCCTTTCTAAAACAGAATTTGTGTTTTATGCATGTGCTTTCCATTTCAAAATTTGCTAAGTCTGAATTGTATGTTGAAAATACATGTACGATTTCCAGCTTTCCAATGGGAAAAAAGCCAATACTCCATGAATTTCCACAAACAGAAATTGATTTTAATGTAAAAAATTGGATTTACATGGACTTCCATTTTATTACACCTCCTACCGACTTCTACTTTATAGAAGCATGCTGAGACACCTGGAGATGATACCTGGGGTGTCAAACACTAGTATACTGCATTTTGTCAATATTTTCAAACATATATATACTTTGTAGAGGCACTGTCAATTGAAGTCATACTTAATATTTATACAAAATCTATGGTAAGGAGGAATCTTCCAGTATTTTTTTTTTTTTTTTCCTATAAGATCCATGTCACCTGACTACTTTCATTTGTTTGTTTGTTTGTATTGGAGTTTAACGCCATTTTAACAGCTCAGTTCATATCATGGCGGTTACTGACGCACCCATGTGTTTTCCGGCTTTCTCACACCAGTACTGACACAACTTTGTTTCAAAAGCCACTGGCAACTTTTCTCAAATGCGTCAGGTGAGAGGCGAAAAATCACCAGAAAGAGAGTTTGCCGCAATTGGGTATCGAACTCGCAACCCCCAGGTCACGAGTCACTGAGCTACCCAGGCGGGCCCTGACTATTTTTGCAAGTGCCTATATATAATGAATTAATGATATTAAAAACCTTAAAAATCGCTAGAACCAACAGTCTGATGGTGGTATTTAAAATACTGCACTAAAGTATCCTGTTTGTTTGATCACCTTCAGTTAGTCTTGAAGTTTCCTTTTCTTTGATTCTTGAACACAAATTTCATATGCCAGAAGGTTTCATTAAGTCAAAAACAGGAGTATATACTTGTATGAAAAAATATATTTCATAGATGATTACACAAGACTTGTAAAACATGCATAGATATTACCAAACATAAGTAAAATAATTAGTCCCTGATCTAAACATAGTCATATTACAAATATGGCTAAGTTCAAATACATTGCAGCGAAAAGTTTCCTAAGACATTTTCTGCTGGTAAAATTGTCTAAGTCCAAAATTTCCGCACTGGAAAATTTTCTGAGATATTTTCCACAACGAAAGTTGTTTAAGTTGGTAATTTCCGTATAATTCCGCATTGTAAAAAAACTAAGTCTGAATTCTCCGCAAATTTTTCTTATTGATATGGAAATTTTTCCAATGGGTGATGTGGAAGAAATTCCACATGTTCTGAAACCTTTGCGGAGTTCCGGAGGAAAATGAGGAGTTCCGCAAGAAATCTGTATAAATTCCATATGTTCATGCGGAGTTCCGCATGTGTGATGTGGAGTTCCGCATGTGTGATGCGGAGATTTGAGGTACGGGTAATTGGCTATGTGGACAGCATAGATCAAGATCAGACCAGGAGAATGTGCAGCCTGATCTTGGATATACACCGTCCACTTCTTTGCCAGATATTTGGCAATTTGCCGTCCTAGATCAGAAACACAATGGCATCTTCCAATTGCCGTCCTAGATGAGAAACCAATGGCATCTTCAAATTGAGATCTTTGACAGAGGTACTTGTGATAATGAGGACATCAGAATACTAATTCTTCAACTCTTTACCAACCGGCAAAATTTTCGACTAGTCCCAGTTGAAAGCATTTGCAAACAACATAATAAATCTGGCATAAAAATTGCAAATTTGTTTTGGGAATGGCAGAAAATATTGTGTGAAAAGGAGAAAGTGCTGGTTACCAGCAATTTCTCCTTTTCCCATTATGTTTTCAAAAGACTTTTTCTCCAGGTTGTTAAAAGTCAGGATTGTGTGGGAAAGGGTTAACTCTTTACCAAACAACAAAATTTTAGACTAGTTCATACTGAAAGCAGTTGCAGATGACAAAATAAATGTGACTGAAAATTTGAAATTTAGCTGTTACGGGAAGGGTTGAAAACATTGTGGGGAAAAAGAGAAAATGCTGGTTACCAGCATTTTCTCCCTTTCCAACAATGTTTTCAAAAGGCGTTTCCTTTAGGGTCATTAAAAGTTGGGATTGTGTGGTAAAGGGTTAACTCTTTACCAAACCATTCCAAGTTTTTAAGACCCTGCAGGAGAAAGCTTTTGAAAACATCATGGGCAAAGAAGAAAAAGCTGGTAACCAGGACCTTGTTCAGCAGAGAGAAGGGAATGAATCCTGCTGCAGAGACTATTATCAATTCCTGGAAAGAAATTAGCTGCGCTGGGAAGATGAACTGGTGATCAGCTAGCTGACTGATGGCTAGTTTTCAAATTTAAAACTAAAATAAAAGTTAAAATCCAAGAAACATATATGACCCCTAGAGTTATTTTTACATTTTTCATAAAAAACCCTAATTTGCAGACTACTTAACTTCTAACCAAAAATGAATTATATAGCAATCCTGGGTAAAGAGCTGTTAGAAAACATTGGAGGAAAAGGAGAAAATGCTGGTAACCAGTATTTTCTCCTTTTCCAACAATGTTTTCTACCAATTCGCATGCAAATTCCATCATTTAACCCTTTACCACACAATGCCATCTTTTAACGCTCATGGAAAATTAGACTTTTGAAAACATTGTTGGAAAAGGAGAAAATGCTGGTAACCAGCATTTTCTCCTTTTCCCACAATGTTTTCTTACCTTTCAGAAACAGATCCAATCATTTGAGCCACATTTAATTTGTCTTCTGCAAATGCTTTGATTTTGGACGAGTCCAAAATTTTGTTGTGTGGTAAAGAGTTAAGCTTCATACAATTTGTCATCTGCAAATGCTTTCAATCTGGTAAAATTTAGTTGTTTGATGAAGAGTTAAAGAACTTTGAAATAGGCACTGATTATGCTTGACGTGCATGTCAAGGATCTTTCGAAAATGTGCAGTTCAAAGTTCTTTTTCCCCCTAACTCTTTACCAAACAACAAAATTTTGGACTCGACCTAATTGAAAAAATTTGCAGACGATAAATCAAATGTAGCTGAAATTATGATTTTTGTCTTTGATAGGGTAGAAAACATTGCGGGAAAAGGAGAAAATGCTGGTTACCAGCGTTTTCTCCTTTTCCCACAATGTTTTCAAAAGCCTTCTTTCTACAGGGTTGTTAAAAGTCGGGATTGTGTGGTAAAGGGTTAAAGGGTAGAGAACATTGTGGGAAAAGAAAAAAATGCTGGTTACCAGCATTCTCTCCTTTTCCCACAATGTTTTCAAAAGACTTCTTCCTCAGGGTCATTAAAATTCCGGACTGTGTGGTACAAGGTTAAATACAAGGATTGTTTGGTAAATAGATAAAGGTAAAATAGACGTCATAGAAAAGTTAAAATAAGTTTATCCGGGTCAAGATTGTGGAATCTGTTATTTGTAAAAAAGCTTAAAATTACAATACTTATCCTATAAATAGTTTTTTTCACTACTGTATTTATCATTTGGACACGGGGTCTTATCTACAATCATAACAATGAATATTATTAGTGATTATTATTGAACAATATCATATACTTATTACTTATAGTGTGACATAACTGAACTGATATAAACTATACTTCGGCATATTCTTCCTCTGCTTCCCTTAACCCTTCACCACATGACAACATTTTAGACTAGTCCAATTTCAAAGCATTTGCAGACACCAAATTCAACTTTGGAACAAATGGGCTTAAGCTCTCTGATAGAGCAGAAAACATTGTGGGAAAAGGAGAAAATGCTGTTTACCAGCATTTTCTCCTTTTCCCTTAATGTTTTCAAAAGCCTTCTTTCCTAAGGGTCGTGAAAACCCCAGGATTGCTTGGTAAAGGGTTGACCCTTCAACACACAATCCCTAGTTTTAACAAACCTGAATAAGAAGCCTTTTGAAAACACTGTTGGAAAAGGAGAAAATGCTGGTAACCAGTATTTTCTCCTTTACCCACAATGTTTCCTACCCCATCAAAGATTCCATCATTCAACTCTTTTAGATGACAGAATTTTAGACTGGTTCAAATTGAAAACATTTGCAGATGACAAAATACAATCATGTTGATCAAATTAGATTTTTTTTGTGGGGGTAGAAAACATTGTGGGAAATGGAGAAAATGCTGGTTGAAAGCATTAAAACTCCGGAGTTAAAACTTGGGATTGTGTGGTAAAGGGTTAAGTTACATTTAATTCTGTTGTCTGCAAATGCTTTCAATTTGGACATGTCTATATTGTGCTTGTGTGTTTAAGAGTTCAAGACTGCTTTCATCTTAATATTACTAGGGCCAGATCCGCAACATTTTGTCAAAAACATGATGTTTGTCAAAAACGATCCCTAGCCCTGACCTTTACCCTAACCCAGACAAATTATAGCTCAAATCTTCCTCCAAGACAGAGCTTTTCATGAAACAAATCTTAGAAATTTAGCAATTGGTATTTTAAAACATACATGGATTATGACGAAACACCCTTTTGACGAAATGTTGTGCACCGAACACTGGCCAATGGGATACTGCAACAATAGTTACATGAACTGGTCAGTTTGGAAGTCAAGCTTTAAATGGAAGTTACTAAGGTTCACTGAATAAATCTAGATGTATCGGTTAACCCTTTACCACACAATCTCGACTTTTAATGACCCTAAGAAAAGGCTTTTGAAAACATTGTGGGAAAAGGAGAAAATGCTGGTATCCAGCATTTTCTCCTTTCCCACAACGTTTTCTACCCTATCAAATACAGAAATTGCTATTTTAAGCTACATTTGTCATCTGCAAATGCTTTCAATTTGGTCCATCCCAAATTTCCATCGTTTGGTAAAGAGTTAAAGGCCTAATAGCTGCCAAAAACACAATGCAGGTTTTCACTTAAAAATTATGCATTTGAATTTTAAATCATACCATTTAAAAGCAAGGAAAATATTGTAAGGATGACAGTCTGTTATTGTATGGTTGGTCCAAGTGTAAGTTAATACTGGCAGTAAAAAAAGAATCTCAAAATCAGGCAATAAGTAAACAGAAGTTAGGCTGATCGGGCAACTTTAACAAAGTGTTGAAATTAATTTCTCTGCCAGCGTCTAACACCTGGACCATGCATACAATAACAGATTGTCATCTTTACAATAATTTTCGTAATTTTAAAATGGTACGATTTAAATTTAAATGCATTTTAACATCCACTTTGTTTACTTTGGGATGCTATTTTTACTGTCAACAAATGTAATGATTTGTTCGTTTATGGTGTTTTACAAAACTTTTAATATTATTTTTGTCATATCACAGGAAGCACTCACTAATTCAAGTAAGTCCTGGGTTTTACCTGCGCTATGGCTAGCCTTTGACAATGCCATGTATTGCCCATGGATACATTCCAGTGTAGATCAAAATCAGAGAGCACAAAACATGTAGTCTGATCTTTGATCTAAACTGTCGACTTAGCTTAAACACCATGGACAAAAGCATCCATCAAATGGCAATTATGTCCGTATTATTTCTAAACCAAATATGTCCATTGGGTTTATTCGACACGCTACAGGTTTAGTTTATTTGTATTGGACTTAGCGCCGTTTTAAGGGCTTAGGTCATATCACATTCTGTCAGTACAACTATACATGTTTCCTGGCTTTCTCACACAAGGTAACTGACACGACTCTCTTTCCAAGTCACCGACAACTTTTCTCACATGCATCATAGGTGAAAGGCGAAAACCCGCTGCAAAGAAAGTTTGCCTCAGGGTATCAAACTCCCAACCACCAGGTCAGATACGCTAACCACTGAGCCACTGGGCAGGCAGATATTTTCAGTCTAGAAGTATTACCTAAATAAGTGCAATACCAAGGTTACTTTTGTTCAGAGAGTCTCACCAAAAGGACGGTGTAAATAAAAGATCAGACTGCAAGTTTTATGCAGTTAGCAGGATAATTAACATTGGCGGTGGTCTTTAACCCTTTACCACACAATCCCGACTTTTAGCGACCCCAAGAAAGAAGCCTTTTGAAAAGATAGTGGGAAAAGAAGAAAATGCTGGTAACCAGCATTTTCTTCTTTTCCCACAATGTTTTCTACCCTCTAAGAGACAAATTTTATGTTTTGAGCTACATTTAAAATGTCAACTGCAAATGCTTTCAATTTGGACTGGTCTACATTGTTGTTGTGTGGTAAATAGTTAATCTCATTATCTTTGTAATCATAAACATACTGGTCAGACCCAAAAGTACAGTAGTAAAAGTACAATAGCAGTATTACATGTTTGACACAGAGAGAAAGGTCACTTTATTGAAGGCATCACTTTACCTGATGGGTTAGTTCAGGATGTGTCTACCCGGGCAGCTGGAACGGCAGAAAAAGTTGAAATACCACTAGAGAGTACTGCATATCTCTAACTCTTTTACCCAAACTACAAAATTTCAAACTGGTCCAAATTGAAAGCAATTGCAGACAACAAAATAAGTGTGATTGAAAAATTGAAATTTGTTTTGGGAAGGGTAAAAAACTTTTCCCACAATGTTTTCAAAAAGCTTCTTTCACAGGGTCGTTAACAGTCGGGATTGTGTGGTAAAGAGTTAAGGCCCATAGTAATACAATTTATAAGTTAGTCATTGTTGTTTATCAAATAGTTAGTCATTTACTAATCCTGAAATAATGTGTGTGAGGGAAAACACAAGGTGGGATAGACAAAATTGTTTGGGTTTGAGAATGTACTTTTGTATTGCTTTATCTCTCAAACTTTCTCACCTGACCTTTACCTTTCTCTCAATGCGGGTATGCCTAAGGCAGACAGTCTGGTCAAACATTGTTTCTTGATCAACAGCCAAGAAAAACAGTGAAGAAAAAGGTCTAAATTACTCTTAACCCTTTACCAATCATTCCTGTAATTTACTCATCTGACCCTATCAGTACAAATTCTAAACAAATATTTGACAGTAAAGAGTTAACTCTTTACCAAACAACAAAATTTTAGACTAGCTTAAACTGAAAGCATGCCTGCAGACACTGTGGTAAAGAGTTCCCGTAACCCATAGAGCATCATTCACACCTATAGCTACCTTTGCAGCCACTGTGGACCAAGATCAGACAGCATGAAACGTGCAGTCTGATCTTTGATCTACACCATCAGATAGCTGAAATATCATATACAAATAAGTAATGGAATTGCCATTTCTTCGGTCTAGGCTGAAACTGTAAGGATTTATCTACCACTTAAACTTTTCTTTAACATTGATGAAACTAGAAGCTTTTATGCAAAGGGTACGTCCAGATCAGATTGCACAGAACATGCTATTTTAATCTAGATGATGACTGTGCCATCTCATCATCTAGCCACTGAAAAAGGTACAGGTTATTTCTTTGGTAGGGACCAGACCTCCAGATAAGAGGGAGTGATAATAAAATAATTCTAAATCCAAAAGGAGCATTTTCTCCTTTTCCCACAATGTTTTCTACCCTTCCAAAAACAAATATTAATTTTTTTGAGTCACATTTTATTTTGTTGCCAGGCAGCTACTTTCAATTTGGACTGGTATTAAATTTTGTCATTTGGTAAAGGGTTAAGATAACATGAGGGTCACAGTGAGTCTGTTTATATTTTTACTTTTCCCGATCATTCCAATGACCTTGGCCACTGTTTGCCATGCTTGTGTCACAGTTGATGCCTAAGGTCACAGATTAAACAGGACTTGTACTCTAATTGTTACTAATCATAGAATGCTTGCGATTTATGGAAATGGTTAGGCCCTATGACTTTCATAATTTTTATTATGTGTGGTCAAAAATAAATCAAACTGCAGACTGCATGTTTTTTATGACTGATGTTTCAAGCGCAAGGTTGGAGAATCTGACAGACACCACAAAGCAACCTTTTGGATAATATAACTTAGTCTCAAACCAATACTTTCAGGTCAAAATATCTTCAAATGACCCCTTTTGAAAATACAAACATAACTCACAGAGACTGATTCATTGAATAGTGTTTTACACAGCTTTCCACATTATTCCGTTATATCAAGGCTATAGCTCATTATATTCATGCATTTCCTGTGCTTCACCAGTACTAGGCTAGGGCTCTGAAATGCCTTGCACACTTCCACGAAAAAAAAAAAAGTGCTTCTAGTGAGGATCAAACCTGGGGCCTCCTGGTTATGAGTCCTATACTATACCAGTGAGCCTTAGCAGGTCATCCCTCAACTAGCAGACCTACAAGATTTCATATTACAGGCTTGACTTTTGGTTGGTACAGATAATCAGACTGCATGTTTCATACAGTCCAAACTCGACTCTTTTCATCCATAAAAGCCGGTTTCAATCTTTGTTGCTGAAAGTGTTAACCCTTTACCACACAATCCCGACTTTTAACGATCCTGGGGAAGAAGCCTTTTGAAAACATTGTGGGAAAAGGAGAAAATGCTGGTAACCAGCATTTTCTCCTTTTCCCACAATGTTTTCTACCGAATCAGAGGAAAATCATATCATTTGAGCTACAATTGAAATTGTCGTCTGCAAATACTCTCAAATTGGATGGGTCTAAAATTTTGTCATTTGATAAAGGGTTAAACAAAGTGAACTGACTGACTGCAATAAAAGGTAAACAAATAATCATCATAATTTGTCACTTTTATTTTCTCATTTTCACTTTGTTTTTTTTCTGTGCAATACACATCAATTTGCAAATCAATTTGCTGTAATACCTATGTTGCACTGTGACAGACAGTGCAGTTTCATTATGTACAGACACTTAAAGGCTTACATAAAGGATTATTAATTACACCTAGAATTTCGGAATTTAACCTGTACAAGTATAAATGGAATTTTTTACATACAATTGTCATGTATTATACTGCTATTTTGAAAACATTGTGGGAAATGGACTGATTCCTTGTAATGAGCAACTGCTCCTTTTCCCACAATGTTTTGCATATTATTATAACATCTTCCTTTCTTTCATATATTATTTATTCTAACTTTTTACTTAGTCAACAGTATATAGGCTTGTTCACAAAGAAACATTTGACAGCGACAAAGGAAAAATAGCTGAAATGATTAATTTGTCTTTGATGGGTTTGAAGAAATTGTGGAAAAGGGAGAAAATGCTGGTTACCAGTTTTTTTTCTCCTTCTCCCACAGTTTTCACAAGTAGTTTTCTTTTGAGTCATTAAAACCCAGGATTGTGTGGTACAGGGTTAACAGGGCTTTATTACATTTGTTATCATAAGGATAATAATTAGGATTTTATTGTAATTGTTAATAAACTGATTATAGTTGCATTCTTTTGGTAAATTATATTATATTTGTCTGTATCACTTGGTAACCTTTAGCAAGTACCTAAGTGAACCAGGGTCCATATTCAACAACCATTCTAAAGGATATTCTTTGTCTTATTCTCCAAGATTTTCAAAATTTGAAAGTAACAAACTTCTGATTGGCTAAACCAATTTGAAAGTAACATAACTTCTGATTGGCTTAACCAATTTGGAAGTAACACAACTTCTGATTGGCTAAACCATTTGGTTTAGCCATACATAAGTTATGTTACTTTCAAATTGAGAAAATTCTCAAGAATAAGACTGAGAATGTTCTTGTGAATGGTTGGTGAATACGGACCCAGACTGTACCAAAATGATGTAACCTAAACACCCTTTTGCGCAACACCAAGGAAAACAGTCCCAGAAAAGATGAATCGGTCACCATGTACCTAAAGCTATTGCTCATTTACCCACAAATTTAACCAAAATTCAGACCTCTAGATAAGAACCAGGGAGTGATAGTATTCTAAATACATTATTTCTCTTCCAAACCCTATGCTGTGGGTACTTATTAGACTCATCTCGATGAGACGATTCTAATGAATACCCACAACAAAGGGTTTAGTGGAGAATGAGTAATATTTTTAATTTTGAAATCAAAATCACTTCCTCTATCTGGAGCTCTGCAAAATGGTATAATATAGAGTGATAGTTTTTCGAATGAGGGTTAAATTACACTTTTTATCACACACCAGTCTTGGACTCATACATTTTGATAGCATTGTGCTGATGATAAAGTTAATGGGGTTCAAAAACCGGAATTTTATACGAGATGTTAGAGAACATTGTGGAAAAAGTAGAAAACGCTAGTTAACAGCATTTTCTCGTTTTCCTACAATGTTTTTACATGCCTTGACCCTTTATCCCAAAATCCCTAAGTTAAAATGACCCTGAAGAAAAAGGCTTTTGAAAACATTGTAGGAAAAGGAAAAAATCTCAATGTTTAAGTCACAATTATTTTGTCGTTTGCTTTAGTACATTCAATTTTGACACATCTAAGATTTTGTCATCTGGCAAAAATTTAACCCCTAGAGCGCCGAATAAACCTATCAGACTGTTTTAAAGTAGAAATACAACCCAAATAATTGCAATTTCATGGTTGCTTTTGTCTATATTGTTTCAACAAAGCGGACAGTGTAGATCAAAGATCAGGCTGTACGTTTTGTGCAGCCTGATCTTGATCTACACTGGCCGCAAAAGCAACTATAGTCGTGAAAGGCGCTTTAAGGGTTAAGTCATGAAAACATCACAATATTTATCAAAGGGTTAACTCTTTACCAGACGACAAAATTTTAGCCGTGTCTGCACTGAATGCATTTGCAGACTACAAATTAAATGTGGCTTAATTATGAGATATTGTCTGTGACAGGATGGAAAACACTGTGAGAAAAGGAGAAAATGCTGGTGACCAGCATTTTCTCCTTTTCTCACAATGTTTTCAAAAGCCATCCCTGTCAGGGTTGTTAAAACTCAGGAATGTTTGGCTATGGGTTAACAGACATCCAAAGAGCAGGGTTACCTAAGTTACATAAAAATATCGATAACAGAATGATAACTTACTTTCCAAGACTGATCATTGAAATAATTGCGCATTAAGTCAGAAAGGTTAACAAGTTCTCTTGAGAAAGTAGGTAAAATGCCTCTTTCTAATATAACCTGAATTACACCTTATCCACATAGCAGTCACAATTAATTTATAACTACAAATTCAACTTTTTTATCTCGTCAGTCGCCAGCTATAAGACAGACAAGCAGCCTCTCCTTTTCCCACAGTGTTGTCTATGCGATTTATGATACACTGAAATTTTCTTAAAAATTTTCATCTCTCATCCTCCCTAATATTTTCTAGTTTTTAGGGGGTCTATACTATCTTGTTTGGTAATGAATGATCAATGAAAAGTAGACTAGATACTAGCTGCTAACAGACAGTGGTGCAAGGGCAAAGCATATGACATATATACCAATTGTACTTGGTTTGAAACTCATGCTCTTGATGATCCTGATCAAAATTTGAGACTTATCCCTTTACCAGACAACAAAAGTTTAGCCTCGTCCAAATTGAAAGCATTTGCAGACGACAAATTCAATGTGGCTCAAATGGTGCAGTTTTTCTTTGATAGGGTAGAAAACATTGTGGGAAATGGAGAAAATGCTGGTTACCAGCATGTTCTCCTTTTCCCACAATGTTTTCAAAAGGCTTCTTTCCCAGGGGCGTTAAAAGGCAGCATTGTGCGGTAAAGGGTTAACTGAAAGCCTGTACCACTGTGCAACTACTGACAGTGCCCGGTCTATCATGTAACCACCTTGTATGGTAATAATTTATCAATGGAAAGAACATTTTTTAATGGTTACCAGCATTTCCTCCTCTTCCCACAATGCTGCCAAAGTTTGCTTTCTTCTACAGAGCTGTTCAAACTGGGTGCTGATTGGTAAAAGGGTTGTATGCTGGCAAAAGGGTTTTATATCATGGAAATAGAATCTACTTTGCTAATATTGCAACAGGCACCATGCCAGAAGTTTTACATAATCCCCATAGTACTCAATATAATGAATATCGCTCCCAAAAAAACCAATGTCTGAACTAAGAATGACCCCGTGTCCCACATTCCGTTCATTCTTTCTAGACTTATACCCACTCAAGTACCTTTTGCAGATAGTGCAGATCATGAGCAGAGTGCTCATTAATGGAGTCTGATCTCAGATCTTCACCTTACGCTACCTTAAACTTACACTATGATCAATAAGTGGTTTTATTAGCAGCGAAACTCTAGAATTGGACCTCACAAAAAGTAGAATCTGTTTTGCTGGAAGTGAAAGAGTTTAAACTCTTTACCACACGACCCAAAGTCTTAACGACCTTGACAGACAGGGCTTTTAATACGTTGTGGGAAAAGGAGCATTTTCTACTTTTCCCGCAACTTTTCTACCCTTTCATAGAACTTAAGCTCAGTTGTATCAAATGCAGAGGTTTCAAATTTGGAAGAGTCAAACATTTGTTAATTGTTTGGGAAAGTCTTTAAGTTAATTCAGACAGTATATTTGTTGCATCCTGGCATTTAATGACAGGCCCATTGTTTTACAATCCATAACACTGTCTAGTCCTATTACACCAGATATGGCAGCATCTTCCTGGTTTTAACCCTTATCCTGCTGAATAAAAGAAATGAAAATTTCAAGCCGATAGTAGAAACTTTTGAGCCGATAGTATAAGTCCAAAACTTTCCTGTTTCAAAGGGATTTTTGGAGGGAAGATATCTCCTTATCGGACAGTGTAGATCACAGATCAGACTGCACATTCTGTGCAGTCTGATCTTGATCTATGCTGCCCGCAAAAGGCCAGTGAGTCGCGATAAGCAGCCTAAGGGTTAATATGAATCCTCGTAATCCAAGCCCGTATCTTTGATCCTATGGGAATCCAAAAAGTCTCTGCATACTCTGGCACGAAATCTAATAATATCTTAACTCTTTACCACACAACAAAAATGTAGACTTGTCCAAATTGAAAGCATTTGCAGATGACAATTTAAATGTGGACCAAATGATGGAATCAGTGTCTTTGATAGGGTAGAAAATATTGTGGGAAAAGGAGTAAATGCTGGTTACCAGCATTTTCTCCTTTTCCTACAAATATATGTTGTCAAAAGGCTTCTTTCTCAGGGTCGTTAAAACTCAGGATTGTGTGGTAAAGGGTTAAGAGGCTACATGGCCCATTCAGGAAATACCATTGAAATTTCTTTTTTCTTACTTATGTCTTTCTTCTTTATTGATGATTTTCCAGCTATCAGGCTTACTTAATTCAGTCATATATCATTTATGAAATTTGGTGAGATCAAATAAATCTGAATAGCTATCATTAACACTTTACCGCAGGGCAAAATTTTGGACTTGTCCTATTTTAAAGAATTTGCAGACATGAAATTAAGACGTGGCCCAAATGATAAAATCTATCTTTAAAATGGTAGAAAACATTTTGGGAAAGGGAGAAAATGCTAGTTACCTTTCTAAAGGCCTTTTCTTCAGGGTCGTTAAAATACAGGATTGTGTTGTAAAGGGTGAACTAATTAAGGGACTAGTAATGGTAATTAACATTCTCTTTTTGATTAAAATGTGGTAAATTTGGACCTAAATAACTGGCTGACATTTTCCTTTTTTGATCTATCTACTTTTGAATTATGCTGAGTCAATCCATTATTTACCAGTTCTTTTCTTAACTCTATAGACTTGTCCAACAAGAAAATATTTGCAAACAAAATATTAAGTATGACTCAATTGATGAGATTTGGTTTTCAAAGATAAAAAAACATTGTATGAAAAACAGACAATGCTGCTTACTTTACCATATGATAACATTTTAGACTCAGTCATATTGAAAGCTTTTTGCAGACAACAAAGCCCTTAATGTAACTCAAATGACAGGATTCATCATCATCTTTGAAAGGGTAAAAAAAAAAACGTTGGAAAAAGGGATAAAGTACTCGTTACAAGCATTACAGGTATTGACCCACGTCAACCTGCACAGTCTGCCAGGCGAATATAGGTCGAAAGTTTCTGCTATAGGTCAATTTTCAATTTTCTGCATGTTAAAGGACCAGTGTAACCTCTACTGATTCAGTCGGTTGTCAGACAAAATGGATTTCAGAATGGAGCCATCATTATGTGGTGTTTAATGCTTGGTACAAATGCATAATGGAGATGCATTAATGAAGCCATAATTATGCAGTGTTTAATGCTTGTACAAATGCATAATGGAGATGCATTAAACCCCCTTTTTCCTGAGCATGTCACCCCCTTAGTTTGGTCACATTTGATATGTCATCTACAGAATAGGTTTTAACTCTTTACCACACAATTCTGAGTTTTAACGACCCTTAAAGGACGAAAGCTTTTGAAAACATTGCGGAAAAAGGAGAAAATGCTGGTAACAAGCATTTTCTCCTTCTTCTAGCATGTTTTCTACTCTTCCAAAGACAATGTTTTCCAAGGCTTTCTCCTTCATGGATTATTAAAACAAAGAATTTTTTGGTAAGGGTTTAACCATTAAAGCCCCTTTCACAACTGTATTTGCCTTTGCAGCCAGTGTAGATCAAGATTAGACTGCACAAAATGATACAATAAAAAATATACTTAGTTGTTTCATGTGTATTTACGGTATAACAAATTGTCTCATTGTATGCAAGTGTATGTAGATATTTTGCCATTCACCCGCATGTACTGGCAAACAGTGAGGTTTGTTACAGTTCACCATTCTAAATTTTATTTCACTTTGTTTATGACTGTAGTTGATGATATGACTGTCATTATTGTTTGCTACGTGCATTGCAAACTTTTATGCATGCACAAAATTTTTCAATGCATGCAAATGAACAACAACCGAAATGCAACTGCTTGTTTGTTGAAATCAATCTGAACAGCTTGTTCATCTGCGGTAAGACTACTAATGGATTAGGTCTATGATGTTATTCTTCCAACTGATTTCTTGAACTCTTTACCAAACAGCAGATTCTAGACTGGTCCAGAATTGAAAGCATTTGCAAACTTTATAATAAACGTAACTGAAAAATTTAAATTTGATTTGGGAAGGGTAGAAAACATTCTGGGAAAAGGAGAAAATGCTGGTTACCAGCATTTTCTCCTTTTCCCACAATGTTTTCAAAAGGCTTCTTTTGCAGGCTCATTAAAAGTCTGGACTGTATGATAAAGGGTTAACAAGTGTGTCACATATCAAAAACGGATGAATAGCATTCTTTCAAAGTTCTTTGTAAAAAAAATTGTCCAGGGTGCATGCAGAGTGTGCTCAATACATTTGATACATCATTGAGAGATTATCCAACATCTACCACCGACATTCATTTTAGGCTGTAAGATTACTTGGATCATTTGAGAAAAAAAAAGTTAATCATTTGGTACAGTATGGGTTTAGTTGCTCTTTTTGCACAGAATAAGGTAATGGAGCCCAAAGAATCATGATTACCAGTATGAGCTGAAAAGGTCAACAGCCAGACAGAACAACTCATAGGATGGGAATAAGAAAAGCTTTACATATATTTGCATAATAAATTATATAGCTTTCGCTTAATCCAAAGCATTGATTAAAATGAAAACAGTGTACCATATGTCACATGAGAAAGGTGTCCTCTTCATTGCATTTCTTTGGACTTGGAAGTTTTCAAGGGACTTAAAACATACAGACCAAAGACCATTGTGACAAAACATGTAGATAGAGTAGGGACAAGAAATACAGATGGTCCAGGGACCAGATATACAAATTGCTGAGGGACCAGACATACAGAATACTGAAAAATCAGACATGCAGGCTGATGACATATTTTTTCATGAAGGAACAGAAATATAGAAAGCCAAGGGACCTAGGTAAAGATGGCTGAGGAAACAAACATACAGAAAGGCTTAGTGACCGAACATACATATGGTCCAGTAACAGACATATAGTCCAGTTGGGTATAGAATCCAATATAAAGATGGACAAAGGAAAGGACAAACAGATGGCTGTGGGATGAACCATACAGGGTCTGTATTTACCAACTATTCTGAAGAACATTCTTTGTCTTATTTATACTCAAGAATTTTCTGAATTCTGACCAAATGGTTTAGCCAATCAGGAGTTGCATTACTTTCTAAACCTGGAATTAAACTAAGACAGAAATTCAGAATGGTTGGCCAATAGGGACCCTGACACAGATGGACAAAAAGCTAAACATACAGGTAGCTGGGGAACAGGACAGACAGATCACAGTCCCGGGGTCTTTCAACAATTACAGTAAAACCTCGCCTAACGACCTCTCAGCCCGCTATTACGACCCTTTTTTTCCAGAACCAAACTTTATCTTCTTTATTTCAATTGATTTGCCTCCCGTAAAAACGGGCACCCGCTATTCCGTATAACGACCAGCAAATTAACAACTAATTAAAGGAAACAGTCTAAAATGACACCCGACTTACGACCATCACTTCACACCTTGTGAAATCATTATCAATACTAGGTGGCGAACAAAGTTGTTTACATTTGATCTGGGTTTTACGACATGTGATTTACGGCAATCACCAATTACGACAACTACAAACTGTTCTGTTTGTTGATTTGACTGATTGGACTTGATTGGCAATTAATGACCACCAGTTTGTTGATTAAAGACTTTCATTCAAACAAATTCTGTCTTTCGGATGCAATGTTTTCACACAGTTTAAAATAGGGAAAACACAGGTGGGTATTTTTATTTTTTTCTCGTGATAGTTTGAAATGTGAAACTAGTGTGAAACGAAAAGAAAAGAGTTTATTGACGGAGATTTTTTTTTTGTTCTAGAAAAACTGTTTTGCAGCTAAATCATTCTTCTTCTTGACCATTGCATCCTTTTGTGTTTAGAAAATCCTTTGAATAACATCGTAAAAAACAAGAAGCCTTTTACTAACCCTTTCGCAGCTAGAGCAGACTTCACACCTCTGAAGTCAAAGGTTTATGAAAACAGTATGGGAAAAGAAGAAATTGCTTGGACAGATTTTTCATGCCTCTGAAAGGCTTTTGAAAACATAATGAGAAAATAGGAAACTGCTTGGAACGACTATTCATGCCTCTAAAATATAATGATTTTGAAAACATTGTGGGAAAAGAAGATATTGCTCAGAAGAAATGGATTAATTAAGCATTTTCCTTGAACACACGACATTTTCTGAAGTAAAAAAAAAATTTTTGGGAACGACTTTAAATGCCTCTGATGTCAAAGGCTTTTGAAAACATCATGAGAAAATAAGAATTGTTTGGAAAGACTTTTCATGCCTCTGAGATAAAAAGATTTTGAAAACATTGTGGGAAAAGAAGACTTTGCCGAAAACGAAAGGATTAATTAAGCCTTTTCAAGATACAGAAGACTTTTTACATTGCATGGCAGTCAAGATCCAGTATTAAGACCAGCCCACTATTAAGACCACTTTGTCAAAGAACCAAAGTGGTCTTAATAGTGGGGTTTTACTGTACTAGAATTCACCATGCTACAACATTAATCCTTTGCCACACAACTGCTAGTTTACACGATCCTGAAAGAAGTGGCTTTTGAAAATATTGTGGGAAAAGGGGAAAATGCTAGTAACAAGCATTTTCTCCTTTTCCTACTATGTTTTCTACCATTTCATACAAAAATCCCATCATTTGAGCCACATTTAATTTGTTGTCTGCAAATGCTTTCAATTTGGACATAGCTAAAATTTTGTCATTTTTTAATCAGTTAAACAAGTTGAACAATAAGTTGGACAAACTCTGTGTCATTTTAGTACAATATTTCTCTCAATGATAAGATACAGCATCTGTTAAGGTGATGTATGACTGAGCTCATTTGTTTACAAACCCATAGATCATGAGTTCAATCACCGACCTTGGTAGAAAATTTATGCATCAGCCTGTTACATACTTTATTACAAAAGACAACAATCATAAAAAGCCATGGTGAACCCTTTACAGCACAATCCCGAGTTTTAACAACCCTGCAAAAGAAGCCTTTTGAAAACATTGTGGGAAAAGGAGAAAATGCTGGTAACCAGCATTCTCTCCTTTTCCCACCAGGTTTTCAACCGATTCCATCATCCGAGCCACATTCACGCTCTTGTCTTGTAATGCTTGCAATATAGACAGGTCTAAAATTTTGTGGTGTGGTAAACAGTTAAACCACTCCTTTAACCCTTTACCACATGATCCCGACTTTTAACAACCTTCAGGGATAAGCCTTTTGAAAGCATTGTGGCACTGAAGGAAAAGAACAAAATGTGGGTTAAACAGCATTTTCTCCTTTTCCCACAATGTTTTCTACCCTTTGAATGAAAAAAATTCATGTTTTAAGTAACATTTTAATTTGGAAAAGGCTAAAATTTTGTTGCTTGGCAAAGGGTTAGCACAACCTTTGCAGATACCTTAATTTTGGTCTTGTAACAGACTATTTTCTAAAGCATGGTAGCAGAGGAACAAATTCCTCCTTTAGTTACAATTTTTACAGAAGTATAATTCCTGCATAAATCATTTATTCCTGTTTATTATTCATACCTACTCAGAGTGTTTTCACCAAGCCCTGGTAGCACAGTCGGTAGCATACAAGACTTGAGAATCAGGGTTGCAAGATCTAATCCCCAACTGGGCAAATTTTTTTCCAGGGGATTGATGATAGTCAATGTGACTAGATTCATTCCTCTCTCACTGCTGATCATTGCTTCAACAGTACAGAATAGATTTTATTATGACTTGTACAAAGTACGTACATCATCAGTTGCACATACAATATACAAAACCATGTGGTACATAGGAATTACATGTTTATCAAATGTATGTTAAGTAGAATCTAACAAGCTGTACAGAATGAACATTTAAGAATTAGCTATGAATTACAATATTTCCAATCTTTTTGCGATAGCAAGTTTGACGTAAAATGCAGTTTTCTCAATAATGTTTTTGTCCTTGGATTTCAATAGTTCAATACATTTGTACATAGATGGGCAATTTCGAAAATATACCGGCAAAACAGAAAAAAATCTCTGCCTAATTTCACTGTAACATGGACATTCAACAATGGTTATGTGTGAAAGCAGCCAGTAGCTTAGGAAGAATATTGTGAAAAGTACTGGTAAAACAAACTCAAAGTAAGCATGTATAGGTGCTCTGGTCACTGCAATATTACTGAAACCATTAAACATTATAAAAACAATCAATCAAACTGTATCTACTCAGACTATTTTCAAAGTCAATTTCAGGAGAAGCCATTGACCTGGCAGATGACAAAACATTGTCTGGGAAAGTGTTATCCCTTTATCATACAATTATGTGTTTTAATGGCCCTGAAAAAATAAAGCTTTTGAAAACATTGCAGGAAAATGAGAAAATGATGGTTAGCAGTCTGATCTTGATCTATACAAAACCTAAAAGCTCCTAAAATTTTTGTCTGCATTATCAGTCATTGTATACAAAAAGCAACTACATTTTGACCATAAAAATTCATGTTTCCAATGAATTTTGGTAACAGTGAAACATAATATTATGAGAATATACTATGCTTAACTCTTTCCCACACAATCCTGACTTTTAACGACCCTGAGGAAAAAGGCTTTTGAAAACATTGGGGGAAAAGGAGAAAATGCTGGTAACCAGCATTTTCTCCTTTTCCCACAATGTTTTCTAATCTATCAAGGACAGGTTTCATCATTTGGAATACCTTTAATTTGTCAGCTGCAAATGCTTTCAATTTGGACTAGTCTAGAATTTTGTCGTTTGGTAAAGAGTTAAGCAATTTTCCTCAGTGTCGCAATGTTCTGGTTGACAGTCTCATGAGATTTCGAATTTCTGTTCTCTCTGAAAAATATGGTTTCATCCAATAAATAAGAAGTCTGAATGAGCTGTGTTCAGTATAAACTAAAGACAATTTACCAATAGGAATGCAACATCTTGCATACATAAATGAGCCATGCCCTGTGAAAAAGAGGTTTAATGCATCTCTGTCACGTATTATACCAAGCAAGTCATAACATAATTAAGGGCCAATAAAATCCATTCTGTCTCAAAACTGACTGAATCATGAAGTACACTGGTCCTTTGACGTGCATAAAATTGACCAATAGCAAAAAGTTTCGACTCGGGTCAGCCTGCGCAGACTGCGCAGGATGACCCGAGTTGATACTGTTTGCAAATGCATTAAGCCCCCTTTCACAGAGCATGGCTCAAATGTTGCATATATTATGAAAGACACTGACTGACAAAAGGTATGCTTTTCTTTTTCTTTCCCATTTCACACACTCGGAGATGGCTGAGATTTATCAATGAACGAGAAAGCCTTAAGTCCCAAGTACCTCAGATGGTAACCTACAGGGCTTGACACCAGGGGCTCAAAGCATCTATTCTAGGATGCGGGATTACGGGATTCATGTTAATTTTTTTCAGATCCGGCATAAATTCAGACCCAATGTGTGACCGTCCAGTGTTGAAAATAAAGAATCAAAAAGTCCCACAACAAAGAATTTACTCTTGCCTCTGTTTTGAACCAGAGTACCAAGCCCAGTACATCAGATGGTAACCTACAGGACCTGAAACCAGGAGGTCATAGGTTCAGTTCACAACTAATTTCCTTCCAAGTATTGATGATAAACATTGAGACACTGCTAATCATTTTCTTGACAATGATTATGTGAGAATACTAAGTGGTTCATCATCATCGTTGGGTTTTTTTACCCTCGCCATGCGGCATAAAGCCATGTGGCGAGCAGCTATTGGTTTTTTATCTATTTTGTTACAGTACTAAGTGGTTGGAATAGTACTGGTAAAAGAAACTCAAGGACAGCGTATATAGGTGCTATGGTCATCGCCATATAACTGGAATAATGTCTAAAACTGTGTTACCAGAAAAATGATTTTTAGGGGTCATAGGTTCAAATCCTAGTTTGGCCATGATCTTTTCAAGGGTTGAGGATAGTCATTGTGAAAAATACATAGTTCAATGGCCTTATTTAAAACGAGAAAGTTATTCACGCTTCTACAACATGATTTTAACCCTTAAAGCGCCAAATAAACCCAATGGACATTTTCATTCTAAAATAAGACCAAGCTTAGGTAATTGCAATTTTGTGGCTTCCTTCTGTCAGTGGTGTTTAAGCAAAGCCAACAGTGTACACCAAAGATAAACTGCACATTTTGTGCAATCTGATCTTGATCTAAACTGGCTGCAAAGGCAACTAGAATAGTGAAAGGCTCTTAAAATGTTAATCATGAAAACTCAAGCTGTTACATTATTTATATATTTCTTTAACTCTTTATGACATATCAACCATTCAGCCTAGCCGAAACTGAAAGCATTTGCAGCTGACAAAAGAAATGAACCTCAAATGACAGAAAAGGTAGGAAACAATATGGGAAAAGGAGAAAATACTGGTTATAAGCATTTTCTCCTTTTACCAACATTGTTTTCAAAAGCATTCCCATTTGGGGTCATTAAAATCCAAGATTGTTTGGTACAGGGTTAAGCTATTACAGTGCTTCTTCATCTTATTCCAATGTTTGTCTTTTGCAGACCAGTCTGCTGGTTGGGTGACTAAATGGTACATGTATTTTATCCCACTTTCAGCATTATTTAACCCTATACCACACAATCCTGACTTTTAACAACCCTGTGAAAGAAGCTTTTTGAAAACATTGTGGGAAAAGGAGAAAATGCTGTAACCAGCATTTTCTCCTTTTTCCACAATGTTTTCTAGCCTTCCCAAAATGAACTTTAATTTTTCAGTCACATTTATTCTGTCGTCTGCAATAATGCTTTCAATTTGGACCAGTCTAAAATTTTGTCATTTGGTACAGGGTTAAGTGTATCACAGGTACAGCTTACCAACAAGTGTGTTGAGGGTTTCTTCAGAGCAAAGCTGAAGTTCTGAAGTGTTTTGCCCTAGGACAATCCTACGAAAAACCCAGTGCTCAGGTTCCTTTTCTGCAGAACATGAATGAAAACATTGTGGCAAAAGAAACAGAAATCTTCCTCTTGCAATAAATTTTTCTTACACATTCATATTCTAAATCTGACTTCATTTCTATGATTGTATGGTTGATTGTACGGTGTTTAATGCCGTTTTCAACATTAATTCAGTTATATCACGGCGGCCAGAGCACCTATCCATGCTTTCCTGGAGTATTCTTTTACAAGTACTCTGCACAATATTCTTTCCAAGCCACTGGCTGCTTTTCCACATAACCATCGTTAAAACAATGGTCAGCGGTGAGAGAAGAATGAATCCTGTCGGGATGACTATCATCAATCCTCAGAAAGAAATTGGCAGAGCCAGGGATCGAACCAGCGACCTCCTGCTCTTAAGTTCTGTATGCTGCTGACTCAGCTACGGGGGCTTGACGACTTCATTTCTATTATCCCTGATAGAGTGCCGAATAAACCCAAGGAACACTTTCATTTTCAATATTTGACCCTTACAAGTTCAATGCCAAAGTTAATTGCTATTGTTCAGAATGTCTCAGCAAAGCGAACAGTGTAGACCATAGACCAGACTGCACATTTTGTGCAGTCTGATCTTGAAATACACTGGCCGCAATGGCAACTACATGTATAGTCATGAAACAAGCTTTCGGGGTTAAACATCTTTCACTACAAGATCAAATCTGTCCGTTCTCAAATTTTGTGTCAAAAGATGATGATTTAACTTGAACCTACAACAGACAACTTTTGAAAACACTGACAGAAAAGGAGCTAATAGATTTACATTCCCTTAACCCTTTACCAAACATTCCAGGGTTTTAACAACCCTAGGGAAGAAACCTTTAGAAAACATTCTGGAAAAGGAGAATTTGCTGGTAACCAGCATTTTCTCCTTTTCCTACAACGTTTTCTACCCTATCAAAGACAAATCCTATCATTTCATCCACACTTAATCTGTCGTCTGTAAATACTTTCAATTTGGACTTGTCCAAAATTTTGTTGTTTGGAAAAGCCTCAAAGAAGCTGGAAGTAGGTCTAAAAATAGAAAGTTCATTTAATAACCATACACCAAATGTTACAGTAAGTACACTATTATAGTAAGGTACAATCAGTCAGTGAACTCTTGTCTGCGTGCAAAAGGTCAAAGGGCAATAAACGGTCCTAGGTCAAAACTTGAATTTAAAGACACTGAAAATCATTGATCCACCTCACAGCACAGGTTGTGCAAGGCAGGGCTCAGACATTGACCTTTTTACTACTTTCGGATGTGTTCCAAGGTCATAAGCAACCAAATTTGGATACTCTCTCTCTGAAAAATGATGAAGCTCGGTTATTTCTTCTGAAATTTTGGTGTCCATGGAATCAACCAAATCCTGCAAGTCTGATCTAGGATCTACATTGTCCAATATTTTATGTGATCCCTGAATGCACTGTGTACTCTTTCCTAGACAACAGAATTTTAGACCTATCCAACTTCAAAGCATTTGCAGACAACAAATTTATTTTGGCCCTCTTGGTGGAATTTGTCTTAGATAGGGTAAAAATATTGTACCAGCATTTTCTCCTTTTCCCACAATGCTTTCAACAGCCTTATTATTTGCAGACAACAAACCATATGTGACTCAAAAACTAAGACTTGCCTTTTGAAGGGTAAAAAAACCTTTTGGGAAATTGAGAAAATGCTGGTTACCAGCATTTTCTTCTTTTCCACAAAATTTTCAAAAGCCTTATTCTTCAGGGTCATTAAAACTCAAAATTGTGCAGTAAAGGCTTTACTCTTACTTAGACAACAGAATTCAAAGATGTGACTATACTGAAAGCATTTTGAGTGCAACAAAATGAAATGTGGTTCCTGTACTGTTTTGTAGAGTGACAATCATATCAAATGGTGATTAAACATTGGGAACAGTTTCTTGAGAGGGTATGAAACAAAGTAGAAAAAGGAGAAAATGCTGGTCACTTTTTAAACAAAAACCCAGGGTCTCTGCAGGTGAAGATCAAATCCAGTACCCCTACAATCTTGAGCACTGAGCAGTGCAGGACTCCAAATATTTCCAAACCCTGACAGAGAGGATCCTCCTAGATGATTTAATGTCACACTGGAAAGATATTAACCCTTAACTCTTTACCACACAATCCCCAGTTTAAACAACCCTGAAGAAGAAGGCTTTTTGTAAACATTATTTCTGTTATGTTGCGCTTTTAAAATGTCGTCTACAAATGCTTTCGATTTGGACTAGTCTACATTTTTTGTCATGTGGTAAAGAGTTAAGACAGCAATTTAATGGTTACCCTTGTCTGGAATCTCTCAGCAAAGTGGACAGTGTAGATCAAAGATCAGACTGCATGTTTTGTGCAATGTGATCTTGATCTACACTAGCCACAAAGGCAACTAAAGTAGTGAAAGGTGTTCAGGGGTTAAAATGTCTGGAATTGATTTTTTGCTGCATTATCTAACCACCGTTCCACAATTTGCGGTCTATCATTTTCAATATCCGTGCAGCTGCACAGTTAAGATTGCTTAACCTTTTACTGCACAATGATGCCTTTTGATGCCCCTGGGAAAGAAGCCTTTTGAAAATATTGTGGGAAAAGGAGAAAATGCTGGTAACCAGTATTTTCTCCTTTTCCCTCAATGTTTTCTACCCGATCAAAGAAAAGTTGCACCATTTGAGCCACATTGAAATTGTCGTCTGCAAATGCTTTCAATTTGGACAAGTCTAAAATTTTGTCGTTTGGTAATAGGATAAAGAGCTCAATTCTATAATGATTTGAGTCTGAGTTGTTTTAACTCTTTACCAAACAACAACAAGAGGGCCATGATGGCCCTGTATCGCTCCACTGGCTTATAAATATAAACCACGAAGAAAAGTCTTCACTATATAAGCCCTTATAAAACTTTGACCTCATGGCTACAGTCTGACTAAATGGGGAATATTGTATTAGAAGAATAACATGCCAAATGTGGGAGTTCTTGGCCTTATGGCTGGTAACAAGATGGTTTCTGAACTTTTCACTCCATAAACCCATGTAAAACTTGTGATCCCTGGTGCAGGGCCAAACTTGATCCTAGAGCTGTAACTTGGGCCCTCTTTGTAACTGTCCACTAAATAATGCTATAATTATATGCAAAATTTGGTAGCCTAAGCCTTATGGCTGTGTACACCAAGATTTAAAAGTTTTCCCTATGTAAGCCTATGTAAATCTTGTGAACCCCCCCCTCCAAGTATGAGGCCAAATTGACCCCAGGACTATACTTTGGACACTTTTGGTAGACTCCAACTAGATCAAGCTAAACGCCAAATTTGGTAGCTCTAGGCCTTATGGTTTCAGACAAGAAGATATTTAAAGTTTTCTCTATATAAGCCTATGTATAAAACTTGTGACCCCTGGGGAAGAGCCAATTTTGACCCCAGGGCTATAATTTCAAGAAACATGATAGAGGTCTACTACATAAAGCTACATGCCAAATTTGGTAGCCCTATGCCTTATGGTTTCAGACAAGAAGATTTTTAAAGTTTTCTCTATATAAGCCTATGTAAAACTTGTGACCCCTGGGGAAGAGCCAATTTTGACCCCAGGGCTATAATTTGAAGAAACTTGATAGAGGTCTACTACATAAAGCTACATGCCAAATTTGGTAGCCCTATGCCTTATGGTTTCAGACAAGAAGATTTTTAAAGTTTTCTCTATATAAGCCTATGTAAAACTTGTGACCCCTGGGGCAGAGCCAATTTTGACCCCAGGGCTATAATTTGAAGAAACTTGATAAAGGTCTACTACATAAAGCTACATGCCAAATTTGGTAGCCCTATGCCTTATGGTTTCAGACAAGAAGATTTTTAAAGATTTCCAATATTTTTCAGTTTTGTTGCCATGGCAACCAGAGTTTTTGAAGGAATCAAATTCTTTCAAGAAATTCTGAAGAGGACCGTGTCAGGATCATTTCTGTGAAGTTTCGTGAAAATCGGATGGGTAGTTTCAGAGAAGAAGATGTTTGAAATAAAAGTTAACGCACAGACTGACGGACGGACGGACGGACGACCGGACGGACGGACGGACGCACGACGGACACCGGGCCATGACATAAGCCCGCTGGCCTTCGGCCAGTGGAGCTAAAAATTAGTGTAGGCTTGTCCAAACTTAAAGCATTTGCGGAAGACAGTTTAAATGTGGCTCAAATGACAGAATTTAATGTCTTTAATTTGGGACGAGAAAACATTGTGGGAAAAGGAGAAAATGCTGGTTACCACCATTTTCTCCTTTTCCCACAACGTTTTCAAAAGGCTTCTTCCTCAGGGTTGTTAAAACTGAGGATTTTGTGGTAAAGAATTGATGTAATTTTCAATAGCATTTCAATTATGTTGCGTTAATTATGTTGCTAGTGAGCAGCATTTTCTCCTGTTCCCACACTGTTATCTACCCTTGTAAAAGAAAAATCATATCACCTCAGCAATATCTAATTTGTTGTTGCAAATACTTCCAAATGGATGAGTCTAAAATGTTTTTGTCTGAACTAAGGGGATTGTAGACCATATAGGTGCATGACATTTCATCGAAAGGGTGTAACCCGCCAAAATCCATGTAATCTTTAAAATACTGATCGCTAAATTTCTAGATTTATTTCATGAAAAGCTCTGTCTGGGATGAAGATATGAGCCACAGTTTGCCTGGGCTAGGGTAAGGGTCAGGGCTAGGGATCTTTTTCGACGAACCTGGTTTTCATCAAAATGTCATGGATCCAATCATGTAATACCATGTTCTCTGCAGTCTTAGCTGGATCTACCCTGTCCACAGAAGGGCCTTTTACCTGTTAAATGCTAAATGATTGAATCCAACAATTTCAATCGGGAAAAAAAAGCCACAACATACATGTAGCTCTAAGTTCAAGATTGTTTCTGCCAGAATATGAAATAATGTAGCAGACAGTGTAGATCTAAGATCAGAATGCACTTTCTGTGCAGTCTGATGTTAGTCTGCACTGTCTGCAAAAGCAACTTAAAGCCCCAATATCGGTAAAAAAAATAAACAATGCAGATGATAAAATGCATTGAACTCTTTACCACACGACACAATTCTAGACCGGTCCAAATTTGAAGCATTTGCAGACGACAAAATAAATGTGACTCAAAAATTAAAACTTGTTGTCAAAAGGATAGAAAACATTGTGGGAAAAGGAGAAAATGCTGGTTACCAGCATTTTCTCCTAATCCCACAATGTTTTCAAAAGGCTTCTTCTGTAGGGTCGTTAAACGTCAGGATTGAGTGATAAAGGGTTAAATTTAAATAATACCATTTAAAAGTATGGAAATTACCATGAAGGTGACATACTGTTATTGTACGTCGTCCAACTGTTAGTTGCTGGCAGAAAAATCAATTCTAAAAGTAGGTCAAAGGTTGCCAGATCACTCTATTCTTTTGTTTACAATTTTTACCTGGTTTTAAAATTCATTTTTCTGCAAGCGACTACCACTATGGCCGACCGAACAATAACAGAATGTCATCTTCACAATAATAATTATGATACTTCCACAAGATACGATACAAAATCAAATGCATTTTAACACCCGCAGTGTTTACTTATGGCCGCTATTCGGGTTTTAAGTTCAGGTTCCGTAACTACAGAAAAAGCCTCTCTGAGTATAATTAACAAGGTCAAGTGTACAAAGGTGAATGACCTGAACTTTGACCTATATTTCCAGCCTCACTTAAACCTTTACCACACAGTCCCGACTTTTAACGACCCTGAAGAACAAGCCTTTTGAAAACTTTGTGGGAAAAGGAGAAAATGCTGGTAACCAGCATTTTCTCCTTTTCCCACAGTGTTTTCTATCCTATCAAAGAAATATCACATCATTTGAGCTACACTGAAACTGTTATGTGCAAATGCTTTCAATTTGGACAGGTCTAAAATTTTGTTGTATGGTAAAGGGTAAAACTGTAAATTAGTATGAATTATGAGGAAACATGAGAATACAAGAAAGTAGTTTGTGCAGAATAAATAAATACTTATTATGAATAAAACATGATAATATCAAACTAAGTAGCTTGTTTGGATAACGTTTAGCATTTCCCAAAACATTATTTCCATGATTTCATGATAGCATTTATCTATGAGTGTCCTGGGTTTTGCAGGTACCAGGCTTAGGGCTATTTGGTGCCTTGCCCAAAGGTACACTCAAACAGGGTGTGTGTCTTCTTAGGTAGATAACAGAAATTAATGTGTTAACTCTTTACCAAACAACAAAATTTTAGGCCAGTCCAAATTGAAAGCTTTTGCAGATGACAAAATAAATATGACTCAAAAATTAAAATTTGTTTTGGGAAGAGTAGAAAACATTGTGGGAAAAGGAGGAAATGCTGGTTACCAGCATTTTCTCCTTTTCCAACAATGTTTCAAAAGACTTCTTCCTCAGGGTCGTTAAAAGTCGGAATAGTGTGGTAAAGAGTTACCTATGAG